>CM075653.1:81967638-84467638 GCA_037953625.1 Crotalaria pallida
TAGTGGAATCTAACCCTTCCATCACTCTTGAGGCTTACATCACTATCGAAATCGAGAGTCGTGTTGAGTTTACTATCCGGTGACGGTCGTTGAGTTGGACTAACTTTCCTAAGGCTTGAGAATTCTAACATCTATATACATTTAAGTTCTTGTCCTATCGTTTTGCTCTAGGTCTACTTTTTGATTCGGCGTGAAGGTTCGGAAAGAATACTTTCTGGCTAGCTTATTTTCTTATAAAGGATCTATTTCTTAGGAGTTACTACTTCGGTTGTCTTAATTTTACTTAAAGATTGCAATGATATCATCTATTAATGGATGTAAAGATTGAGGTGATCAATCCCAACCTCACGTCTATCAATAGCACATCATTGTCTAGCTCTGCTGATAACTTCGTCATTTAACAGATGCAAGAGTTAGAGTGATCAATTCTAACCTCACATTCCATTAAACAACCAATCATCGCGATTCTTGGGTAGATTTTAATTAAAGTCCTACATTTATTAGTTCTTTCTAAGATCTCTCATAATTTCCTAAAAGATTGGTTTACCTTCGCGTATCACTTAAGTTTCGCAGTCCATTGCTATAAGGAATCAGGTATCCTACGTCCTTTCCTACTGTCACTGACTCTGAGGACGATGCCTTTATCGGAACGTAATCTAAAAATAGTTATCGGACGCAACATAGTGTAATGTCACCTTTAGAAGATCTAAAGGTATTGGTTATTTACTCTCGTCCAGTTGGGCTCGCACATTGGCTTGGTTCGAAATTCTTGACTAAAGGTTTAGGAAAGATAAACAGAGTACGCTTAGTGAGACCTAGTGTTTATAGAATGTCTCTAGTCTTTTCATGCAGTTAGAGGAAAATGCAAGAATGTATGGCGCTACAGTTAAATAGTAGACCACATAGGAATTCGTTAACTTAACATGTACCTCTCGGTAT
This sequence comes from Crotalaria pallida, assembly GCA_037953625.1. Classification (NCBI taxonomy): domain Eukaryota; kingdom Viridiplantae; phylum Streptophyta; class Magnoliopsida; order Fabales; family Fabaceae; genus Crotalaria; species Crotalaria pallida. The sequence goes on from CM075653.1 coordinate 81,968,578, forward strand.
GGGTTGATTCCCCGATGCCTGATGATCCTGCTGTGTATTCACTTTCTGCGCAGTGTTCTGGTGACAGTTTGCAGCAAAGTGTCCTGGTTGCCCGCATTGGAAGCAACAGTTCCCCACATTACCCTTGTTCAACCACCAACACATACCACGATGAAATTTTTTGCAATGTGGGCATAGCGATTTAGTACTTGAGGTAGTCGCCTTATGACCCGCTTTATTTTGATATGTTGATCTAGCATCGGTACCAATATAGGGACCTGATTTCTGAGCCGGTCCTTTACCCGTAACAGGACCTCCTACCCTCTGTACATCCTTGCTTCTAGTGTCATACAACCTCGATGCGTTAGCCGCCTTCACCTCATGCTTAGGATCACGATTGGGACAGCCAACGACCAGATGCCCTGGTTGCTCACCAAGAAGACACTTCTTCCGGATCCCCTTCACCCAACAGTCACCCCGGTGGAATTTCCCGCACTGGAAACAAAAAGATCGAGGAAATTGGGTAGCCATCGCAGGCTCTGCTCCCCCAGGAGTAACTGTCTCGATCTCAGAAATAGGGTAGGATTCTTTTTCTTCGAAGAAATCTTCCAACCTCTGAATACCCTTCTCATAAATGTTGGACAAATGCACTAACTGAGCAAAGTCGTTAATCGATGCATCCCCAAGGGCAATCTTAATATCCAGACGGAGTCCTGCAACAAACTTAATGCACTTGGTTTTCTCATCCACACCCTTGTAGCAGGTAGAATAACGAATCAAATCCTCAAATCGCCCTACATATTCCTCAACACTCATATTCTCTTGTCTCAAGTGCAGAAAAGCAAGTTCCTTTTCTCTTCAGACATCCTCGGGAAGATACTTTCCCCGAAACAACTCTTTGAAAACATCCCAAGTGACTTTCTGGTTAGTAGCCTCCATACCCTTTCGCACCTGCTCCCACCACTGTTTTGCATCCCCAATGAGCGTATGCTGAGCTAAAAGGACTTTCTGCTTCTCAGGTGGTGACATATCCCGAAGAATCCCTTCTGTCTCCTGAAGCCACTTCCGAGTTCCGTCCAGGTTATAGCCACCCTCGAACTTCGGAGGACCATGCCACTTGAAATCAGTCAACCAGTTAATCCCAGCTGAGGATAGGTTCTGAGATGTCTGTGGCGGCTGATTAAGTGCTGCCACAGCTGCAGTCACTGTCTCAGCTTGACTTCGATTGGCCTGAACTATGCTCTCTAAGATTGCAGCGATCCTATCATCGTCACTGCGTCTACTTTCCATAATTCCTAGTCCTGGGAAAAATAACAAGTCAATATGTATACAAAGGAACAGTTGCATAAACATCCTATTTATCAACCTAGACGCTTGACTATACATTGGTTACTCGCTTGGTGAGTAACCACTGGAGTAACTCACAACTCCAAGGCCGAGGAGAAACTGCTCTAATACCATAAATGTAACACCATACTTTAAACTACCCTTAAATACCCATTAGTGAAAATAGTGAAAATAAAATTTCTTTTTAACTTATAAAAATCTCCCGTCAAATAGATAGAGTTTCCTTTGTTTTTCTAACTTTCCAAAAAATTAGATTTTTCCTGCAACCTGATAAAACATTCATTCAATAGTATCCAGAAGCCAGCAGGGCTAATTTTCAACATTTATCACAACTTAGTGCATCACAGTGCACACATCCCAGCATCAGTATATCGACATCAGAGTTTAGCAGCAATATAAACAAGTTTCAAAAATAGTATTTTCCCAAAAGACTCCTTTTCCCAAAAGAGTTGTCCTGGGCCCACCCAAAAGATATATTTACATATTCACATCAAAAGAAATCACATCAGATCATCAAAGGGCCCAGGACATAACACCATGTCCTACTACTAAAACTTACTATCCCTGTAAGGGAGAGTACTCCTGCTCGGCCGGAATCTGTACTAGCTCAACCTCAGTACCTGTGGAAAAATGGTAAGGAGTAAGCATTACACATAAAGTAGGAAGGCAGTTTTTGATATGAAATAATAAACGACTAAGCCAAACACACATAATCCAAATAGTTCACATACTCACATACTCAATCATATCATGTTCACATACACATCAAAACAATATTTCTTAGCGTTCCTATTCTTTCCTCTTTTCTACTAGTTACTTCTTTCTAATTCTAGCTTTATTCTCTCTTGTTCTCTCCTAATATTTTCTTTCTTTCGGTCACATTTTTCATATACTCTAGGTTAACGTGTACATTCATAACTGCGTACAGTCTGATCATGACTTACTGCACGTACCCACCGGTGCGACTTACAGCATTCACGGTCCGATAGCGACTTATTGCACACACCCACCGGCGCGACTTACTGCACCTGGCCGTACGAGGTTAATGTGTGTACCCATCATTGCATACGGTCTGATCGTGACTTACTGCACGCATCCACATGCGCGACTTACTGCACCCAGCCGCACGGCTTACAAGACCAGGATCACACAACCGGTTCGCATCACTAGGATTTAATTGCACCTGCCAGGCATTTGGAACATCCTATAGGGACTTTACACCCAATCAGGACTTTGGCACCCACTAGGCATCACCCTGTTAGGCTATGCTTATTACTGCACTCATTCTTTTCTTATTCTTCTCATTGTTCGATTTCACACTCTTTAATTCTATTCCACATTTAAATATCTTTTATTCGAAAGCAAATTGAATCATTGGGTACATTGACGCCTAACGAGCATTTGGACCTAATGGGCATTTGGCCTGATGGGCATTTGGCCCTACGGGCATTTGGTACACCTAGCAGGGCACCTAGTGTATCAATGCACCAATGCTCAATTCAGTTGCACGTTCCTTTAATCCTTAATTTATAATTCTCTCTTCGTTTATGTAAGCATTCTTTAACCTAATTCTCATTCAATTCTTCACTCATCATACAAATATTTCTCATATCCTCATTCCATGACTATTTATCTCCTACATATTATTCTCAATTAATTCTATTTCCTAACATATTTCACCATCTCCCTAGTTCATATTTTTATAGTCACACACATCTGCTCAATTAATTCAACCATATATATAACAAATATTCCAAATACACATAATATCACAATTATCAAAAATAATATTATTTACTTATTTCTCCTACTCTAATCATTAATTATATCAACTACCCTATGTGTAATATCCTAAACTAACACCCAATCTTAGCAAATCACTATGAGTATATTTGAAACCCATCCCTAAGTTAGGGTAACACCCACTCCTTACCTCAAAGATTATTAAGAGATAAGGAACCTTAGAATTTGAACCTTTTGACCCTTGCTTGCCACCTTAGAAGAGCCAAAATCCAATGGGTGTGAATAATCCTATGATGATGGTTGTATGAGGGAAGTGAGCTCTCCTTCACTTGACCTTGAGGGTGAGGCATATATGTATTTAATTCTCCATAGTTATAAAGCTAGAAAAATTAATGAAGATGAGGGAGAGAGGGTGACGACTTACATGAGGGAGTAATGGGTGGTTCTTGGTTATTTTATTGATGAGAAGATGATGATGATAATGAAAATAATAATGGGTGCTCTTGATTTGTTTGGTTTATGGTGATGATGGTGCTTGCTTCTTGATGGAAATGAAGAAGATGATGAAGTTGATATGTTGTTGCTTTGTGTGTTATTGTTGTTGCGTTTTTTTTTTTTTTTGTTTCTTTCTTTGCATGAAAGAAATGATCTTGTGGCCATAGTTTATTGGCTTGTTATGGAAGCCACATTTTATGTGGTCCACACGCATTATTATTATTTTTTTTGTCTGTCGCATGGTAACCGGATAGTGGAATGACTAACCGGTTAGTGCACTGCTTCTATTTATTTTCTTTTATTCCATTGCACTTCAAAGTGCCATAACTTCTTCGTTACCCGTCGGATCTTGCTCAAATTTGAAAGCAAGCTTTCAAATATATCCAACTTCACATCCAACGTTGGAATTCATGTTTTCAGTTACCAATCTTGTATTTTAAAATTTCCTAAAGTTTTATGTTTATAACTTCAAAACTACCTTTCTAATGCACTAACTTAACTTATTTTTATCATTCTCTTCACCCTAAGTTAATTAACATGTTAATTATACTTGAAATTAAATTGAGGATGTTACACATCTTCACATTACACATTATTTCATAAAAATAATTAAAACATATACAAACACAAAATATTATAAATATATTAAATCATTATCATAGTGGGTTCTCCAATCCAGCCTCTAAATACTTAGTTCTAACCAAATACCTTACCCTAAGGTTTATTATTATCATTACTCATCCCTCTTAGTCATCACTATACTCTAGTTAGAACCCACCCCCTAAGAAATGGTAATACCACCTCCTTACGTCAAATGGAGAGAGAGAAAGTAAACCTCAAAACCTTAGTGTTTCTTCTTTGATTTAGATCCTATAGCACTTGAACCTCTTGATCCTAGCTTGCAACCTTGTGAGAGCCACTAACAAATGAGTTGGGATTGAGTCCAAAGGTGATCTTGAGGGAGGAGAATACTTCACATGCACTTGTGGAGGTTGATGGGGCATGAGAGAGAAACTAGAGCCATGGGTATTGTGTTAGTGAGAGAGAGCTTGAAAGCTATGGTGGTGATGATGATGGAGATGATGATGGTGAGCTTGGATGGTGGTGGAAAGGCTTGGTTCTTGGCTATGGAGTCTTGGTTTGCTTGAGAAGCTTGAGTTTCTAACTTAGGGAGGAGGAATGGAGCTTTAATCGAGCTCCACGCTCTATTTTTTTTCTGCCCAGCAGCGAACTAATCGATTATTCCACTGACTAATCGATTAGTCTAACTAGTTTTATTTATTTTCTTTTTTTTTTGCATTACAGAATGCCGTACTTTGTCGTTACTCGTCGGATCTTTCTCAAATTTGAAAGCATGCTTCCATACATACTCACCTTCACATCCAACGGTAGAATTCTTGTTTAGAGTGGTGAATCTTTTATTTTTAATTTCCTATTTTAACATATTTAAAACACCGAAAAAGCCATTTCTAACACTCGCTTTCCCTTCTTTCAACCTCTTATTATTTGCTAAGGTTATCTAACTACTTCATAGCACTAAAAATGATCCTAATTCATCACCGTAATTATTCTTGAACATAATTATCATTGTTCTATTCCGATTTATTATTTTAATTATTCTTGGAATTAAAATTCGGGATGTTACAATTCTCCCCCACTTATTAGAATTTCATCCCCGAAATTTCGTTCAGTTCCGTAAATAGAGAGTCGTCCCTTTGTCAAGGCTTTCGACTATGGTCTTTACATCCCTTCGGTTTCGTTCTCCCGTTTAGGATACTTCTAAGTCCACACTCCTTGACGCTTTCATGCTTATGCTATACTTCTAAGTCCACACTCCTTGACGTTTTCATGCTTATGCTAGAACACTCTACGCCTTGTTCTCACCCGGCTTTCTTTCTCTTTTCCGTTTGTTACTCAGACAAGATATTAGTTGGGTTACTAAGTCCTCCCCCCACTTGGCATCGACATACCCGGTATATCCATGCCAGGGAATTGAATACGTTAGTTTTTGATCGCCTTTCTGATAGCCTCCCGTCAAGAGGGCAAGGATCTAACAACAGAAGGAAATGCAATCTTTGGGATCTAAAAAGGGTTTGTGATTTTGCCTTAAGGAAAATATCCTAAGATCATTCAATTCGAAGACTTTTTACATAATGCAACAAATTATGGTTCTAACTTTCCTAATCAAAGAGAAACCGAATTGAATAGACAAAACTAGAACTTTAAGAATGATTGATATTCACAAACGAGAAATAAAGAGAGAGAACAAGAGTTCACCAACCTTAGTTGGTTGAAGCAACAACACATTCGGTTGGGATTGAAATTGTTGCATCAAGGTTGAATCAAAAACCAAGAAGAATAAAGAGAAGGGGGTTTACTTGCACTAATTGAGGTAGGCAAACACCCCTGAGACTTCTATCACTTTCAAGATTGAAGTTGAGTTGATTACCTGTTGGTGGTCAATGGGTTGGATTGAATTTCCTAAGGTTTACGAAATCTCGCCTCTACCCATAACTAGGTTCTCGTACCCAACGAAGAGTACGGGTCAATTGTTCAACTCGGTTGATTTCTGTGTGGCTACTTTATGCAGTTGTTAAGATTTGTTGCTCTTGCGGTTGTCCGTTCAGGAATCTTGGTAAGATTCTCGGTGACTTTGAGTTACCAAAATCTAATTTGGTTTTTCATGGGAACTAGAGGTGATTCCTAGAGCTTGCTCAATTCTTTCAAAGATTCTGTATTCTACTATACTACTCTTAAACCGATAAGATAGATTAAGGCTCTCATCCTTTATTTTTGCTATGGGTCTACTTCCCAATTCTGTGCAAAGAATTCAGAAAGAACACCTTTTGGGTTGGTTTCTTCTCTTCTAAAGGATCTATTTCCTTGGAGAATTCCTATTTCGATTGTTTCAATTTCATTGAGAAGGTTGCAATGATATCATCCGTTAATATATGCAAAGATTGAGGTGATCAATCCCAATCTCATATCTATCAATAGAAACATCATTGTCGGGTTTATTGATGATATTATCGCTTAACAAATGCAAGAGTAAGGATGGCCAATCCTAACCTTACACCCCATTAAACGACAACACCATCACAGGATTTGATTAGATTTCAACTAGGACCCTAAGACTTATTAATTCCTTCTAAGGCTTTTCACGATTTCCTAAAAAGCTGGATTAACTTTGTATATTTCTTAATTTTCACAATACTTAGTATGTTACTAGCCTAAGGATTACCTCAGATGTGACGACCCTTAGGACAGTTTGCAACCATGTGTCCCGGTTGTCCGTATTGAAAACAGAGACCTTCTTTCCTGTGTTTGTTAAGAACCCAACATATACAACTATGGAATCCTCCGCAGTGCGGACATGGTGGCTTAGCACTTGGAGCAGTAGTACCCTGGTTCGCTTCCTTAGGAACTACTGTTCTGGCATGGGTATCGGCATATGGCCCTGGTTCCTGAGCTGGTTCCTTACCCCTAATAGGACCTCCTGCCCCCCGCATATTCCCTTTCCGGTCCTCAGTCTCCTTCTGCTTCAAACCCTTTTCATAAGTGCTAGCCATATTCACCAGTTGAGACAAGTCATTAATGTTCTGGTATTAAAATGTAATCTTAATCTTGGCGCGAAGACCATATTCAAACTTGATACACTTCGTCCTCTCATCAGGATCCCTGTAACTGCTAGCATATCGGATCAAATCCTCGAAGCGAGTTGCATACTCCCCAACACTCATACTTCTTTGTGTTAGATTCAGGAAAGCAAGCACATTCCCTCGGCGCACATCCTCCATACTTTTCCAGAAACTTTTCCTTGAAAGCACTCCATGTGATTTCCTGGTTAGTAGTCTCCAGACCCCTTCACACATGCTCCCCCAGTGTTCTGCTTCGCCAGTGAGCATGTACTGTGCCAGAAGTACCATCTGCCCGGCTGGTGGTACCATGGTACGGAGAATCTTCTTAACCTGAAGCCACCTTTGTGCTCCATCCGGGTTGTAACCGCCTTCAAACTTGGGTGGTTCGTTCCTTCTGAATTCAGCCAACCAGTTCGTCTCAGCTAAATTCTGTGGATGCTGATTGATTGTTGTCGCTGCCGCTGCCGCTGCGGCCGTTGCCACTGGCTCAGCTTGATTATGGTTCAACTGAACCAGGTTCTCTAGGATTGTAGAAATCCTATCACTGTTCGCACGTCTCCAAGCCATAATTTCTAATCCTTTAGAATTCAGCCAGTTAATGCTTATATAACTAAGTACTTACATGTATACATATATATCCTATTTGTCTAACTTAGACACTTAACTATCTATCGGTTAATCGTCTGGTGAGTAAATCAAAGGAGTTCTGAGTCCACACTCCAAGGCCGAGGAAAAATCGCTCTGATACCAAAATGTAACACTCTCACAATTAATTACCCTAAATTAGATTAAGATTCTTAAGTACTTGAAATTTTCATTAAAAATTTGATAGAGTTTCCTCTATTTTTCGGACTTTCCAAAAATATTTTTCCTGAATACCTGTCAGTCCAGAATATTTTAAAACATAAAATTATATCTAAGTTACAGCCAGCCTATCACTAATGCTCTGATACAAAATAATACAAGTTTTAGGGCGTACAATTAGTAAATTGTTTTGAAATCCAAAATAAGCTGACTAATTCCTAAACTACTATACTTCTCTCATAGCTAAGTTACACTCCACGTGGTGGAGGGTATTCCTGCTCGGCCTGCAATAGTGTAAGCTTTGTTCCTGTACCTGTATAAAAACAGCAAGAACAGAACTTAGGAATTAGTTTCTAAAGAGGCATAATAATAAACTAATTAAGATCATACACATTTATCAACAATAATTCATACCACAACATACACAGCTAGGTAGATGATTATTCGTACTTAGTTTGTCTGCATTCATATTCATATTTCCATTATTAAATTCTCTTTTCCTTTCATTTTGTTCATACCTTTCTTTTCACTATTTTCCTTTTATTATTTAACCCCAGGGTATTATGACCAACCTGCGAAGTGTTCCTATTCATAGGGTCATTATGACCGACCTACAAAGTGTTCCTATTCACAAGGTCGTTCGTTATGACCACCCTGCGAAGTGTTCCTATTCACAGGGTCGTTATGACCAACCTGTGCTAACTATTATAGCAGAGTCTAATTGACCTCATATCTTATCTTGTTTTTCTCTCGCCTTCTATTCTTAATTCTATTTAACGACTTACTTATTCCTTTCTCCCTTCTTAATTCTTATCTCTCTTTCCTTATTAACTATCCTTAATTCTCTTTCCTTTCTATTATTACCTACCCACTTTGTTACTCTTATTGTTTCCTAACTTATTATCTAATTAGTCCATTCCTCCATTTCTTCGTTACTGTTGCCTAGATTCTCTTATATCTTCCTATTTGTAGATTAACCCCCGATTCATGCTTAAGTTCTTTCTTCTAACCTTTATCAATCTTAATTCCATCCAACATACCTCAGTTCCTTCATTTATGCTTAAGACCTTCTAGCTAATCCTCAATTAAGTCTCTTCAACATTAATCCTCATGTTTTAGTCACTTTCACTAACGTCAATTAATTCCATTAAGCCTAAGTCCCTTCTCTATCCTCAATTAATTTATCAACCACAAAGAACAATTAATTCACTTCCTACGTTTATACTATCCACCTAGTGTCCGTTTCCAACTACCCTAAGGTTTAATCCTATTTTATTTAGTCAAGTTCTTAACTATCCGTCTACCCCAGTTGATTCCCTCTACACTTATTCGTAGACACGTTTTTCCTAGGTGTTTCCAACTTGTTAGTTAGCTATTTCCTTAGCCCAAACAATCCCAATATTCTATTATCATTTTATCAAGATTTCTTCTCTAGCTTTTACTTAGTGTCATCACAAACCTAGCATATCTAGTGATTCACTCACATCTTCACATTACACATTATTTCATAAAAATAATTAAAACATATACAAACACATAATATTATAAATATATTCAATCATTATCATAGTGGGTTCTCCAATCCAGTCTCTAAATACTTAGTTATAACCAAATACCTTACCCTAAGGTTTATTATTATCATTACCCATCCCTCTTAGTCATCACTATACTCTAGTTAGAACCCACCCCCTAAGAAATGGTAATACCACCTCCTTACCTCAAATGGAGAGAGAGAAAGTAAACCTCAAAACCTTAGTGTTTCTCCTTTGATTTAGAGCCTATAGAACTTGAACCTCTTGCTCCTAGTTTGCAACCTTGTGAGAGCCACTAACAAATGAGTTGGGATTGAGTCCAAAGGTGATCTTGACGGAGGAGAATACTTTACTTGCACTTGTGGAGGTTGATGGGGCATGAGAGAGAAACTAGAGCCATGGGTATTGTGTTAGTGAGAGAGAGCTTGAAAGCTATGGTGGTGATGATGATGGAGATGATGATGGTGAGCTTGGATGGTGGTGGAAAAGCTTGGTTCTTGGCTATGGAGTCTTGGTTTGCTTGAGAAGCTTGAGTTTCTAATTTAGGGAGGAAGAATGGAGCTTTACTTGAGCTCCACGCTCTTTATTTTTTTCTGCCCAGTAGCGAACTAATCGATTAGTCCACTGACTAATCGATTAGTCTGGCTAGTTTTATTTATTTTATTTTCTTTTCATTACAGAATGCCGTACTTTTTTTTTTACCCGTCAGATCTTGCTCAAATTTGAAAGCAAGTTTCCCTACATACTCACCTTCACATGCAACGGTGGAATTCTTGTTTAGAGTTGTAAATCTTTTATTTTTAATTTCCTGTTATAACGTATTTAAAACACCAAAAAAGTCGTTTCTAACACTTGTTTTCCCTTCTTTCAACCTCTTATTATTTGCTAAGGTTATCTAACTACTTCATAACACTAAAAATGATCCTAATCCATCACCGTAATTATTCTTGAACATAATTATCATTGTTCTATTCCGATTATTATTTTAATTATTCTTGGAATTAAAATTCGGGATGTTACACTTTCCACAATTCATAAGGAGTTTTATCCAATTTATTATGAGGAACTTTGTTCAGAATATAACATGCAGACAAAACAGCTTCACCCCACATATTATTAGGCATACCAGAACTTAATAACATAGCATTTATCATTTCTTTTAGTCTCCTATTTTTTCGTTCAGCTATGCCATTTTGTTGAGGTTTATAAGGAGCAGTGGTTTCATGTATAATACCATTTTCATCACATAATTCTTTAAGGAGATTTGTACAATATTCACCACCTCTATCAAACCTCAGTCTTTTAATCTTTTTATCCAATTGATTTTCTACTTCAGCTTTATATTTTAAAAACGTTTAAGTAGCCTTATCTTTTGACTTTAACAAATATATTTTAGTATATTTGGAAATGTAATCAACAAAAGTTATAATATTTTTTGTCACCATTACTCATTGTGTTTTGAAAATCAGCCAAGTCAGAACGTATTCAGTGCTTCTGGATGTGACATGATTAAAAGGTTTCTTTGCAAATTTTGCTTCAACACAAACAATACATCTAGAACATTCATTTTCATTAAACGCATTTATAAGATGCATATTTTACAATATTTTGATTGAACCAAAATTCACATGTCCTAATCTACCATGCCACAAAAAATATATGTTTATGACAAAATAATTAAATTTTATAAAAATTATATAAAAGTTTTAATTAAATTAAAACTGGACCAAAGTGAACCGAAATCGCATGTTTTATTTTGGATTGGATTGGTTTGGATTTGATTGTGTAATTGGACCGAACCGAACCGAGCCGCATGTATATTTTATGATTGGATCGACTGACTTTTTGCCTTAAAACAGAACCGAACCGGACCTCGAACACCCCATCGTGTAGCAAAAGATGATGACTTTCAACATCGATGGAGTGGCAGTGTTAGGAGTCCCAAATTGAGTAGCTTAGGAAGCTTAATGTGGTACTTAAGCCATGAGGCTCTCCCACCTAATGGATTAGTCTTTTGAGTTGGGCTCTCCTCATGTGCTTATGTCCTAACAATTGGTGTCGTTCATTGAGAGGTTGAATCAAGGAAAGGGCTACCTATAGGCTGGATTAAGGTACATTACCGAATACTGATAGGTGAGTGGAGCCGCCAAAAGAGAAAGGACTACCATCGGGTCAGTGTCGATAGAGTGAAAGCCGACGTGGACGTCGGCCTTTAAAGGTAGCGGCAATGTTAGGAGTCCACATCGAGTAGCTTAGGAAGCTCAATGTGGTACTTAAGCCATGAGGCTCTCCCACCTAATAGACTAGTCTTTTAGATTGGACTCTCCTCATATGTTTTTAAGTCCTAACACACGGTATACATGTTCATCCATGAGGTGCAAGATATCCATCATTATACTCTAACTACTTACCGTGCAAATATATTTTGTTACAATAGAGATGTGGCAGGAGTGCTTTTGGCTCGCTTATGATTTATTTATTTTTTCACAATTTTTTGCTATTTGGGTTAATGTGACAACTGGGTTGTACAATCAGACTTGGGTGAAAAGAAGAGTAACTAGTTATTTTTGACACAATTTGACAGGAAGTAAAAAAAGAAATAGACACAGCAATTTGACAGAAAATAATTGATAAAAGATAGCATATATTACAATTGATGCCAATACAAAAAAAAAACTATATAATCCAACAGGTCAACTCTTAGAAGGTAGTCAACTCAAGAAGATAAGAATGAAGTTCCAAGAAACCTCCATGGTGCCATCACATTTTTGAGGTGTTGACCTGTTCATACAAAGAGATTACTTCATACTCCTAGAGGTAATTAAGTTCAGTCTAAACAATTCAACTGTTGTTGTGCTGTGTACTTGTCCTGTAAGTTATGGCAGCTGCTTTGATAGGAGGAGCTGCGGTAGGAGCAGCGTTTGGAGAACTACTGAAGGCAGTTTTGGAAATAAAAGACAAGGCCAATACATTCAAACATACCTTGATCTACCTCCAATCTACTCTAGTGGCAATAGCTCCAGTGGTCAAAGAGATAGAAGGGTACAACAATGACTTGGGCCGTCCAAAGGAAGAATTGGAGTCATTGATCAAAGAAATGGAGGAGGGAAGAAAACTTGTATGCAAGTGCTCAAAAATTCACAGGTTAAATTATGTCGCAAGGGTTCGTTACCAAGAACAATTGGTAGCCCTGGTGGACTCACTTGTGAAGTTCTTTATTATTGATATGCAAGCTCAGACAGCAAGAGATCAGAAAGAGACATTGCTTAAGGTTAGAAGAATACTTAGTGCTGTTAATAAATTTCCCTTGCTCAACACATTAGATACAAGTGCTTCATCTTCTGATTCTGCCCCTATGCCATTGGATGTGAGTGAATCAGAGATTCATGACTCAAGTGCAGCACAGCCTGATGAAAATGCTACTACAGAAACCAGTTCTGTTAAGGAAGCAATGGAACATATTAATCAAGAAAGCGAAAATTCATCTTCTGATTCTGAGACCGTGCCTTTAGATGTGGGTGGGTTAAAGTCAACGGCAACACAGCCAGCTGAAGATGCAGCTGGTACTAATTCTATGGACCAAGAAATGGAACCTATTACTACCACTAAGCAGGAATCTAGCCAAGTAAGTCCTTCTGTCCTTGCATATTTCCTAGAAACCAAGATAACATGTAATGAATAAAATCTTGCTTAGTAATTTTGGAATGGGCTTAATCTAATTTTTCATTTATGGTCTGTGATCATCATGACATAAAAAGGGGATGATTTTAGGGGATCTTTTGTTTTCCTTGTAAAATGAAAGAAAAGAGAGTGATTTTAGAGTTTTAGCATTTAGATACTGAAAATGATTCCAACAATACAGGGGTGTCGGTGAGATAAAAGAAGATAAATTGCTTTATTTTACGCATCTACCATGTTATTTGTATATCAAGTAATTACACATATACTCCATTAAAAAAAAAAAGTTTCCTTCCATACTTTATTATCTCTTGACAAAAGGCGAAAATTTAATAAATTATACTCTACCTTTTCCTTCTCCTGTTTTCTTTCTATTTATTTCCAAAAGTAGATGTTAACATAACATAATCGTTATAATTGTTGTAATAATGATGAGTAAATTGTTTATCTTTACACACCAACTTCATCTCCCTGGAAAGTCTTTCCATCCTTCCCATTAGTTAACGAGAGGAGAAATGTTTTTGTGATAACTTCCCATTCAACACCATAGGCAATATTTTGCATCTTCGGAAGTGAGATGGAGACAAAAAGCCCATAATTTAACTCATACAAATATTGGACTAAAGCCAAAGGCTAGGAGCAATTTAGAAGGGATTTAACTCATACAAATATTGACTTGCTTAATGCGAAAAAGTAAAAAATATCCTTTAAAAAAAATTCAAAAATAATAAATTACTCTTCTTTATTTAGTTCAATGGCTCTTTTGGGGTCAGCTAGCTTGTAATTTTACAAAGCTCTCTGACCCCCAAGTTAGCTAGTTCTCTCGAGGGTCAGCTAGCTTGTAATTTTTCAAAGCTCTCTGACCCCCGAGAGAGCTAGTGAAAAGCTAGCTTTAAAAAAAGGATTTTTCATTAGCTCTCTCGGGGGTCAGCGATCTTGTAATTTTACAAAGTTCTCTGACCCCCAAGAGAGCTAACTTTAAAAAAAGGATTTTTCACTAGCTCTCTCGGGGGTCAGCGAGCTTGTAATTGTACAAAGCTCTCTAACCCCTGAGAGAGCTAGCTAGCTGGGGGGTCAGCGAGCTTTGTAAAATTACAAGCTAACTTACCCCTGAGAGAGCTAGTGAAAAATCCTTTTTTTAAAGCTAGCTCTCTCGGGGTCAACGAGCTTTGTAAAATTACAAGCTCGCTGACCCCGAGAGAGCTAGTGAAAAATCCTTTTTTTTAAAAAACAAATTTGGGGGTCAGCGAGCTTCGTAAAATTACAAAATCGTTGACCCTGGAACAAGCCATTGAACTAAATAAGGAAGGGTAATTTATTATTATTGAATTTTTTAGAATATTCTTTACTTTTCGTATTAAAGGGGGTCAATAAACTAAATCTCATTTAGAATACAGGACCAAGGATCACTACACCATTGAGCAAAATCACATGAGTAGGTCCCTATCCTTGCACTAAACCATCTCCAAGATCTAACATGAATCAAGTCTATAATCCGTATATAAAGAAAGACTTATTTGAAAATATCACCTCATTTCGCATTAGTCAAATGGATCAAATAATCACCAACCAAATTACCAAAACATTCTCCAAAATTTCCCCACCTTCCTTCCTGATTTCAAAGGACCATGATACACAAAATGGTCTAAACAAGAGGTTGGTAGTGTTGCCTGCACACCAAGCCAAGATCAGTAACAGCCGCCCCACACGTTCAAAACACACTAGCAATTCAAATGATCAGTGGATTCAACACTTGTAGAACAAAAAGGACACAACACATTATGATTTGGAGGAAGAACGTTTATTCTTTCAAGAGCTTCTTTTGTAGGTACTCTGTTTAGCAGCACCTTCCATCCAAGACAGCAAACTTTAGATGGCACCAAATCCATCCACACCTTTCTTATATGATTAAGCTGATTAGTATCACCTAGATCAGTCAATTTCAAATAAGCCAGCTTAACTTTGTAGTCCTTCTCTTGGTAGCCATCTAACCAGATCCACGCATCCCTTTGAGACTCCTTGCAAGATACGTACTGCTTCAAGCCCATAATTAAATGCGTTCAAGTGTAAATATACAGTGTAGGTGTTGAAACTTGTTGTCCAAATAACACTACTCAGTTACTAATGTTAGACCTATGTTTTGCTTCAAAATAATTGCTTGAATTTTTGACGTTGCAATATTGTTTGGTTTATTTAAGTTTTTAATCCCTAAACTTATCTGGTCTTTTAAAATTAGTCCTTTTCCTTTTTTTTTTTATATCAGTCCTTAAACTTTTACCTCTGTTGAAATAAGTCCTTCCGTCAACTTCCGTTACTTAAATGCTGACGTGGTTGACATGTGCCACGTCACACCAATCGTGTCCTGACACGTGGCACATCATTTTTTGAAAATTTTGGCTTATTCAGGTTTTTAGTCCCTGAACTTATGAGGTCTTTTGAAATTAAATCTTTTTCCTTTTTTTTTTGTTCCCAGACCTTAAACTTTGACCACTACGGTTGAAATAAGTCCTTCCGTCAACTTTCGTCAATTAAATGTTGACGTGGATTACGGAATACCACATCACACCAATCTTGTCCTGACACGTGGCATATCAGTTTTTTGAATTTCAAATTATTTTTAATTTTTTTTAATTTGTATTTATTATTTAACTAGGTCTTATCCCGTGCAATGCACGGATTGTTAAAATTTTAATTTTTTTTATATTAAATATGTTAAAATAAAGATTATTATTATTTTATTATAAAGTAAAAATTATTATTAAATATCAACATAAAATAATTATAAAAGAATGCAAGAGTTTAAATCATATCCTACCCTTAAAAAAATTAATCTAAATTATTTTGTTGATAAATTTTTTACTTTCTCATATGTATAAAAAACTACACATTTTATCTAAGATATTTTTTATTTATTTGATGAATAAATTAACATTTTTTATATGATTATCAACTTTAATATAATCAATCAAAAATAAATAAGAATTTAACATTTGATTTTTTGTTTCATGGTATTATGAGTTTAATAATATCCCATAATATCAATTACTTCATTAAATATGAATTCATTAGAAGATAATAACAATTGTTCATTTTTTAAGTATTATATTTGTTTATGTATAAAACAACTTAAAAGAAATACAATCACATTTCATAATTTTTCTTTGTCATGTTCTGTGCAGATAGATAGGGGAAGATTGTGGAGGTTGGGTAAGTTGAAATTACGGGGAATTAGAGTTCCTCACCCTTAAATAGAGTGTGTTTTTTTTTAATTTTATTTTTTAAAATTAAATAAGAAATATGAACTAAAAAATTTAAAAAATAATTCGAAATTAAAAAAAAAACCCTGATATATATGCCACGTGTCAGAGCACGATTGGTGTGATGTGGTATCCCGCCAATCAAGTCAACATTAAATTGACGAAAGTTGACGGAATGACTTATTTCAATAGAGGTTAAAGTTTAAGGATTGAGAACAACGAAAAAAAAGGAGAAGGACTAATTTCAAAAAACCTCATAAGTTCAGGGACTAAAAACTTGAATAAGCCAAAATTTTTAAAAAATGATGTGCGATGTGTCAATACACAATTGTTGTGACGTGGCACCCGTCAACCACGTCAGCATTTAACTGACGGAAGTTGACGGAAGGACTTATTTTAACATAGCTGAAAGTTTAAGGACCGATACCAACAAAAAAAAAGGAAAATGACTAATTTCAAAAGACCACCTAAGTTTAAGGATTAAAAACATAAATAAACCATATTGTTTTTAGGCTTAAATACTAAAATGGTCCCTATAAATATTGACTTCTTTGAAATTGGTCCCGTAAAATAATTTTTTTGGTTTTGGTCTCTGCATTTACAAACCGTTTTGGCTTTGGTCTCTGTTGTTAAATTTTGGTCCCCATAATTATATTGGTAATTTTTTTTGGTCCCTCTATTATTAGATTTGAAAGGTTTTGATCCCTCAACTGACATGGTTTTTGAATTGTTTCTTTTATGTAATGAAAGTTGTCTTTTGACCCTTGAGAATTAATGTAAGAATATCATCCTTAATTGGTCATAGAATGTAATACATAATGTTTTCCATCCATATTTAGTATGACGGACCAAAACCAAAATGTTTTTTAAATGTAGAACCAAAACAGGACCAATTTAAAAAGAGTCAATATTTACCGGGACTATTTTGATATTATTAAAGCTTGTTTTTATGCTAAACACTAATTTTTGGTGAATGTTTCCATGCCTTCTAGTGAGAGAATGCATCAATGTCAATCCAATTGGACCAATTATATGTTGACATTTGTGTTATTTTTACACGGTCATTATTTCCTATGTGTCATTTGCAAGGATCTATTTGCAAACTTTAGAGTCTTAAATTAACCACGGTTATAATTAAAAAATTAAAAAATAAATTAAAACAAAACAAATCAGTTTCTTCAACCTAATCCTAATATGCACAAGAGTGAAGTATGGAGAAACCCAAGAGCTTGGAGAAACCCAGGAGCACTAACGCTGCCGGAAAAAAAATTGTGATCTTTGGTGCAAAAGTACAAAATACCCATGAATAAATCGCATCAAAGGATTTGTTTTGTTGATGTAAAAAAGCAGATAACGATACAAGCAAATACTCATGAATAAATCGCATAAAAAGGGGCAACAATCATAGATGATAAAACAGGACCTTGCATAGATGAAAAGATACGTTGCATAAAAAGAAAAAATTCAACACATTTTTTCCAGCATTGATATTATGCGTGCTGCAATGATATGCTGTAATACTATGGGTGCTATGGATACTATGAGTATTATGGTTGTGTGATCTTGTTGGGTGGAGTGGTAAAAATGAAGATTTAATTTTGTTTGTTTTTCCATAAACCAGAGAATATGGAGATGATTATGAACATAGAAATAAGAGATTAGAAAAGATGAGGATGAATTTATTTTTTTTAATAATTAAAAATAAAAAGTTAATTTAATTGAAACTATAATTAAGTAAACTTTTAAAAATTTGCAAAAAGAACCTTATTATATTATTATATGACACGTAAGCCGACAACTAAGCGCTAACTGTGAAAAAAAAATCCTAAATGGCATTTCTTGATTGGCAGAATATAAGATGGCATTGGTGCCTTTTAAAATAAAAGTGGCACCAAAGCAATTCCCCTAATTTTTACATTTCATTAGCAATACTTTTTCAAAACATAGAATGACGTGGATTCACATTTCATTTTCTCGTGGGATAGCACAAAGCCAATGCAGAGAATAATCAAGGAATGGAGCATTTGGTAAGTGAGACATCCAATGATCAACTACATACAGCTGAGAAGAGATTCATAGGTATCCGTCTTCCGAAGATAGTTGGATTCAACCGTCAAGTTAAGAAGGAAACTTTTATTGAACAGAATAATAAATTTAACACTGAACCAGATGACAAAGCAAGTTCATCTAAAAGGACAGGTCTTACAAGACTTGTTTTCTTAGATTCTTCTTATAGTTTTGATCTTGAGGATTTGCTAAGAGGTTCGGCCGAAGTACTTGGGAAAGGAACCTATGGAACAACATATAAAACCACCTTGGAAGATGGAAGTGGAACATTGGCTGTGAAGAGGTTAAGAGAAGTAAAGCTAAGTATAACAGAATTCGAACAGCATGTGGAGATTTTGCAAACTTCACTTCCTGAGCACCCAAATGTTTGTTCCCTCCGTGCTTACTACTATTGCAGTGATGAAAAACTACTGATCTATGACTACGTGACAAAGGGAAGCCTTTCCAACTTAATGCATGGTAATTACTCTCCTTGTGAATATTCCTTTTAATTTTATATGTTTTTAGGAAGGCGGGAGCCCAACTTAATGAAAGATTTGAAATAATAGGTTAAATTAGAGCTGTTAAAACGGGTTATAGGGTTGAGTTTGGGCCAGTCCACTTTGGGTTCGGGCCAAAAAGCTCGGTTGTAAATTAAGTATCTTAGTATGAAATTCAAACTCGCTCTAAGCGGGCTTCAGACCCTGTGAGGGCTAGCCCGCATCCCCCCCCCCCCCCCCCCCCCTTTTTTTATAATTTGTACAATCCAACCACTTCACGTGTTTAGTTTAACATACCAAAAATTTTCTACAATTCAGCCACTCCACATACATAGTTTAACCTACCGAAAATATCTACAGTCCCTATTTATTTATTGGCTTATTTATGTTTTTAGTCCTTGAACTTATGTGCTCTTTTGAAATTAGTCCTTGAACTTTTTTTCCGATGCGTGCTTTGGGTTCGTGAACTTTGTTAAATTTTTGGAAATAGTCATTTCGGCACTTAAACGATGATATAGCCTACGACATACTACGTCACTTTCGCCACATCGATAAGTGACGTGCTATGTAGAGTCATGTGGCACCGCATAATTTTTTTTATTAAAAAATTAATTCTTTTACAAATTATTAAAGAGTTTGATTTTCTTGAAAATAATATTTTTTTTAATTTAAAAAATTCATGTGGCATCACGTAGCACGTTACCTATCAACTTGGTGAAGGTGACATGATATATCGATCGTTGGTCATATCATCATTAAAGTGACGAAGAGGTCATTTCCAAAATTTGAGTAAATTTCAGGGACCCAAAGCAGCGAAAAAGAAGTTCAAAGACCAATTTCAAAAGAACACCAAAATTCAAGGACTGAAAACTTAAATAAATCTTATTTATTTATTTTTAAATTTCAACCGTCAAAACTTATTTATTTCTTTTATTTTTAAAATTTCTACGATTCCTATTTATTTATTTTTTAATACTGAAAATTGATAGTTTAAAAAAAAAATAACTGCACACGAGTACAATAAAATAGGATTCCATCATCCAACCATATTCAGACAACATGTTTCGGTTCAAATTTTATTTTTTTCTTTGGAGGTTGATTGGTTCAATATTTGCAAGTGATATATATATATATATATATATATATATATATGTATGTATGTATGTATGTATGTATATAGTAAATTTTCAAGTGGTGCATTATTTATTAGTTGTTGTATTTTTTTTCTATCCCGTACTATGTACTCATAGGGACTGAAGTCTTAGGATTGATGTCACTAATAATTTATATTTTTTTTTCAAAAAATTTAATAAATAAGCTTCCTTTATTTTTTACACATGTTTTTTTAACCAATAATAAGTTTTTTTTTCCTTTTATAATGAACACATACATATGTAAAGTTAAGAAAATTTGAATTTTTTTTTCAAGTCCGGCCCCGAACTCGATCGGACAGGACTAAAAAGCCCGAGTTAAATAAATATACTATATTAAGAAGCCTAAGCCCTAAGATTTTTCGGGTTTTTTCGGGCCTTGACAGCTCTAGACTAAATGATGTTACATACAAGTGGGCTTGACATCACATATTGACCAAGAACCTTAAGACAATAGATCTACCAGTTTTATCACTTATATACATTCCAACTTATCCATTATTATTTAGAGTGAAATACCACTTTGGTCCCTCATTTTTTTGGATGGGACACTTAAGTCCCTGAAAATTTTTTTATGGGACACTTAAGTCAGCAATTGAGGCAGTTGGCAGAATGGACGGAGGGACTTAAGTGTCCCATAAAAAAAATCTTAAGGAACTAAAAGTGAATTTCGGACTCCATCTAAAAAACATGAGGGATCAAAATGGTACTTCAATCTATTATTTAACGTGACATTTCTTTTATTCACACAACTTATACTTGGAAAATCCCAACACTATGATACATGGTAATAACTGAAATAGCATAATAGCTTATTTTTTGTTATGTAATTAACTTCAATTAACGGCTGTTTTATGCTCAACTACTTACGTGTAGTTCCACGGTTGGATTACAAAATATGTATCATAACTTATAAGAATAGAAACCTACAACTACGTTTGCAATGTTTATTTAATTTGCTTTGACAGTTATGTATGCTTTAAAAAGGAAATAATGTTCACCAAGTCTGCTAAGCTATTATGATGTTTGAATACAAATTATGCAAATACATTTTGGCTCAGACTCTTTGACTTTTAATAGGTTAAATTACTCATTTGGTCTTTATCTCATTTTTCAATTTTAAATTGATCTCTTACTTTTTTTTTTATCATATTGGTCTCTTATATTTCTTTTTGCTATTAAATTGGTCCTAAGTCACTATTCATCTTACATGTCAACATCATATTGGTTCACATTTGCAATGTTGGAGAGAGAAATGACACGTGTATATCTACATAGCATAAAATGTGATTCAGGGACCAAATTGATAGTAAAACAAACGCGAGGGACCAATATGATACCAAAAAACATAAGGAACCAATTTAAAATTGAAAAATAAGGCAAGAGACCGAATACATAATTTAGCCTTAATTTATAAACTTTCTATCATGTTCTGGTATTTGCAAACTTGCTGCATTTTCTTACAATACCATGTGAAACATGAGTACAGGGAGGGGGAAAAAAGGGTGGACTCCACTAGATTGGAAATCCAGAATTAAGATCGCACTTGGAGTTGCTAGAGGTGTTGCCCATATCCACTCTGCTAGTGGGATGGATTTTGTCCATGGCAACATAAAATCATCTAATGTTCTTGTCACAGCAGACCATCAAGGTTGTATATCAGATTTTTTCTTAACTACACTGACGAGTCTCTCTGTCATACCCCCTGGAAATAAAGTCTACCAGGCACCAGAGCTTATTGGAACCGAAAAACCGACGCAGAAGTCTGATGTATATAGCTTTGGTATTCTCCTTCTTGAGATCTTGACCGGTAAATCACCAGGGGAGGATCCTTATATTGCTAGTTGGGTCGAAGCTGAATTTAGGGACGGAGTTTCAGCTTTAGTGTATGATGCTGAAATTTATAAGGACATGGGTAACATGTGTAGGCATATGATGAAATTGGCAAGGGCTTGTGCATCATGGGTACCTGATAGGAGACCTTCTATGGATGAAATAGTTAGGAAAATGGAAGACATAATAGCATCCAAATAATTCCACTTTAATGGCATTTGTGGCCATTAAAAACGTGAAGCTTTTATTTTTGTTTTATGGATTATGCTCGTGTTTATGCCATAATCTAAATTCCTATGAAGAATAAAGATAAAATAATGTGGGTTTGTAAATTTAGTGAAATCAATGATCTCTTTTTATTATACTGGAAGAGATGGTACAAGAGAGGGAGGTGTTTGTTACAAGGAAATACAATGGGCTAAAATAATGAGAATTTATAGGACGGCTTTGTACTTATCACCCTCAAGCTCTCCATACTATTTTCTCTCTGTTGTGTCGTTGTGTTTCTGGTGTTGTTGTTGTATCAGTGATTGTGGTAAGTAGTTCTGGGTCTGTCTTCGTAGTGAGTTTAGACAAGAAATGATGACTCTTGATAGGAAGCCTTTCTCTCATCTTCCTCAAGACTACAGTGTTTGCAGTATCAGTGCTTTTCTCTACTTGTTCTAGATTGGCTTGTATTGGCATGAGTTAGGGTGGATTGGCTTAGATCAGCCTGCCCTTGCCTTGTGGTATACTCTCTTCTTATAGTTGACCAACAACTTGGTCTCCACGTTTTCCCTTCTCTTTATCTGGTAGTTGCTGCACTATTGTTTCTTTGTCCACTGGGCAACGTTGCTTGCCTTAAGCAGAGAGCTCTGAGCAGCCTTCCTCATTTTTGCTTGAGTGAAGCAGTAAGTTTTCCTTTTATGGTATTTGTGAATGATTGAACTGATGGGGCGTTGGGCCCAAGACAGGAGGCTTGCTGGAGAAAGGTACACTTCTGATACTCCATTACAGTGTACAGACACTTTCTAGAAGGAAGAACATTGCTGGAAGGATGACGCCCTTTCTTCCCTGATTACTGTCACATGGAGCAGATACATACATATAGCTTGAGCTTCACATTCTTCTCTTTTGGCCTAATGGTCACTGTGCAGTTCCTCCTCCTTGTCCACTGGTTATTCTCACTGTTGTCTTCAACAAGGAGTACAAGTAATTCCACTTTTGTTATTGATTGGAATAACACAATTTCCACTAATGGCATATCGAGTGACATCTCTGATTGAGTCTTGGACTCGAGTGAGAAAGCTTGTTGGAGAAGACTTTGCCTTGGGACTTCACGTGTCTTTGCTGTTGCTGCTTGGAGGACGCTCTGGCGAGAGGGACGCCTTTCTCATCCTGATCTGGTCATGTGGAAGGGCTTCTTTCTAGACTTTGGGCCTGCACTTTCTTGGGCCTTCTCTTAATTTTGTTTATTCTTTCTTTAATGGATTGAGGCCCAAAAATAATTATTTATCAGAAACAATAGCTCCCTTTTGCATGAAAGAGAAAAGTTTTTTTCTCTTTGATGCAAAACTCCTTGAAGGCGACTATACTTGCTTTTCTGTTGGGGTTGATTTTGACAACTCCATTTCCTGTGATTATGAGCTCTGCAAAAAACTTGTTAGCAGATAAATGTGTTTTCACACTTCATAATACATTTGAGAGCAAATAGGAACTTCCCAAGATGTTTTGAATTCTGCTTATGAGTTGAAGATAGTAGAGTTCCTTTTGTAAGGGCAAGCCCCCTGGGTTTGCTCTCTCTCGTGATACTCGAGTTCTTGTATGCGTTTATGCATGTATTAATGTTATGGGCGTTATGTATGAATGAATGACATGAATGTTATGCATGAATGCATATCATGAGCGCTCATGAGTGTATGCTTTTGTGCTTAAAATTTGTTACCAGCTTATTTGTACTCATGTATCACTTGGATTGCGCTTATTGATTGCTGGACTAGGTTCACTTCGATTTTGAACTGGTCTTGCCTTTTAATTGTGGTTGGAATTTCTTGCTTGGAAGCATTCGTTCAGTGAGCTTTGTGTTTTGCTTGCGATGCTTGTTTTTGTTTCTACACTAGTACAAAATATATTTTTTAGACCGATAGTTTGAGACGGGTTCCATGCGGAACCGGTCTTGTAAAAGTTACTTTTGAAAAAGAGACTAGTTATTCTTTATAACCAGTCTTAATATATATAACTTAAGACCGGTTCCGTGTTGAACCAGTCTCGTAAGCTTCAAACACAATAAAGAGACTGGTTGTTCAATTGAACCAGTCTCTTTTTAATACAATTGAACCGGTCTAGTTCAAAATTTGAAACTAAACAACAAAATAATAAATAAAAAAAGAAAGTAGAGTACAAATGAGAAGAATCTTAATATGTTAAATTTGAAGGAAGAATTTTGGAAAGTTT
This sequence comes from Crotalaria pallida, assembly GCA_037953625.1. Classification (NCBI taxonomy): domain Eukaryota; kingdom Viridiplantae; phylum Streptophyta; class Magnoliopsida; order Fabales; family Fabaceae; genus Crotalaria; species Crotalaria pallida. The sequence goes on from CM075653.1 coordinate 81,993,014, forward strand.
TGCCAAGTGGCATTTCTAGGTTGCCAAGTGGCATGATATATCTTAATATGTTAAATTTGAAGGAAGAATTTTGGAAAGTTTTGCCAAGTGGCATTTCTAGGTTGCCAAGTGGCATGATATATGAACATTATATTTGAAATTTTTTGAATTCATTTTTATTTTTAGTAATTAAGTAATAAATACTATTTCCTTGAAATTTTATATATTAAGATTTTTTTTATCAAAACCAAAACAAATACTACTAATAAAGAACTGGCGTAGTATTTCCCTAATATCTATAATCTTGAGCACCGCATGCAATTAAATGACCCAGTAAACAAAAAACTAAGCGGTCATCAACCTAGAAAATATAAAACTGCAATTTTCAACTTTTAATAATCAATTTTACTTACTTACTAAATTCAAGAGTTTTAAAATAATAATTTTCAAGGAATCTTTTAGGAAAGTTGTATTGAGAATGAAATAAAATTTAAGAAAGTTGATTAGTTTTGCTTATATTTTAAACCAAAAGAAGTATGTTTTTTTTCTTATATTTCAAGCCGGAGGGAGCAAGAAAAAAAAGTTTGGTAAATATAAGGACAAAAACAAAATAAAAATTTGCTTAACACTTATTTTTGTAGATACAGGACCAAACAAAAAAAAATTGCAGGGATCAATTTCAATGGGGTCAATATTTACAGGGACCATTTTGGTATCAAGTATTTTAGAAAAATAGTAATGAGAATGAAATAAAAATTAAATGAGAAAACTATTTTATAAGAATGTTTTATTTCTTAATTTATATTACTCCCTCCGGTCCTATTTATAAGTCACATTCTAAAAGGATTCTTTGGTCCTATTTATAAGTCTCTTATTTGCCCTTTGTCCATTAATGTAAAGTAATACATTGTGAAATTCCCAATGCAAGTTAAGAGGGTAAGATTGTAATGTTGGAGTACTTTTTTTAAAATCTCAAGAAACCTAATTACTCTCCTTGGTCTATGTGATATGGTTAAGTATGTCCTATAAATAGGACCAGAGGGAGTAGTAAGTAGGTGAAAAACAATTAATTGAATTAAATTTCATACACTGTCAATTGAATTAAAGATATGGTTTTAGGAGTCTTGGAAAAATGATAAGTTATAATTCCTAAGCAGGTAATTGTTTCTTCGATTAAGGAGACTTGGGAAAGTGGTTTAATATATTGAAAATTGAGTTTCTTAATTGATGATTAATTATTTAAGGAAGATTAAACTTTTTGTTACACTATTTCTTTTCTATAAAAGGCAGAATAAACAACAATCCAAAAGCACCGGAGGAGAACGTGACAAGGCAAGGTGGGGTTGGATGATGTTGCAATGGTACCGTATGTGCCTCTCAAGTGCTACCATCTTGGGGTTTATATTTTATGGTCAAAAACTTTTTCGCAACCACTTTATCAATAGAAGTGGTGATCATCTCTTATATTTAATTTGAGTATTTGGTATCTGTTTGCTTTTTGTTATTCTCTCCGATCCTATATATAGGACATACTTAACCATATTCCTCGGACCAAGAAAAGTAGTTAGTTTTATGAATTCTATGAGAATATATTGTAACATTACAATTTTACCCTCTCAATTTTTCTTGAAAAATTCACACTCATTAATGAACAATAAAAAACACATGCATTTAATAAGGGCAAAAAAGATAAAAAACATTAAATGATGCATAGAAAATACAAAATATCTTATATATAGGACCAAAGATTGCTTCTAGAATATGTCCTATATATAGGACCGGAGGGAGTAATAATTTTACTTCGAACTTATTTTATTTGCAGGCCTAAAAATAGCTACGCGATGTCGCGATGGCAAAAATAGTAGAAGTGTGTATGATAGATGAGCGGGAGAGAAGATAACTATGATGGATGGGTAGGATAGAAGATAACAGCGAGGGTGTACAATGATTTACAACACATTTGTACATAGACTCTTATTAGGGAGTCTGTCAGTGACAAAGATTTTTTTGTTTTTTTTTTCCATTTCTACCGCTGGATATGAAAAAATGTTTTTACATGGAGTGATTATAAAAAATAAAAATCTCAAAAGGTCTTATAAATAGGATCGGAGGAAGTATAAATATTATTTATTTAAGCAAAGAGTAATATATGCACTTTGTTATTTCTCCATATATTTTTGAAAGTATCATGCTCTCTTCCTTATGATTTTTAGGAAAAAAAACTACATGCACAACTATAAAAAAAAGGATAGTTAAATGTACTCCCTGCGTCCTTAATTATAAAATCTCTTTTGATATTTCACGTCTATTAAAAAAGTTGATTAATTTAGTTAATTGTATTGGAAATGTGAATTTTTGATGTGTATTTTCAAAATTACCCCTACTAATATTATTGAGAATCCAAAAATTGGTATGACATCTTATAAATAGGGACAAAATAAAAATGTCAAAATCGTCTTATAATTAGAAACAGATGGAGTATTTAATTTTCTTGAAATCATGGAAAAAATATATTTTTTACCTAAAATATCCTTCCACACTTATGCAAATAAAAATTTTACAAAAAATTTGTTCAGTAACCAAAATAAACTCATTAATATTATCACCTAAAATTTTCAAACAACTTAACAATTCTAATAAATTAAAAAAAAACGGAAATCATACTACACTGTATGACGGTGCCAATACTTCTTCTACAGTTCCTTTGCCTTTTCAGTACCTGTGCCTATTTCCAAATGCCCACTGAGTAATTGATGGTTTTCGTCATTTAGAGTTATACTCTGTTCGTCCCACGTATAAGATTCATTTGAATGATTTCATGTCTATTAAAAAAAGTTGGTTAATTAAATTAATGGTATTAATTTAATTATTGTACATGTTTTTTTCTTATAAATCATACAGAAGAAAATACATGTTTTTTAATTATTGTAATTGTTGGGATATTTTTGATATGATTTTGACCTTTTTTTAATTGTGGATAGATTGTTTTTTTTGAAAGATTTTGATCGCATAAATGTTGGATTATAATTTATTCATAAGGTTGAAATCTTAAAGATATAACTTTTTAGATATAATTTTTTATACAAGAAATGGAAGGAATATTAATTATAAAAAAAATGTTTTTACGTGGAGTGATTATAAAAAATAAAAATTCCAAAAGGTCTTATAAATAAGATCGGAGGAAGTATATATATTGTTCATTTAAGCAAAGAGTAATATATGCATTTTGTTATTTCTCCATATATTTTTGAAAGTATTATGCTCTCGTCCTTGTCATTTTTAAGCAAAAAAAACTACATGCACAACTATAAAAACATCCCGCTGGGAGAGCCAGCCACGCAGCTCGCTCCGGATTAGTCTCAAGGGATTCCTGGTATTAAGGATACTCTTGGGGATACTGGTAGTTCAGCAAAGAATTTGGACCAAAAAAATAATTTATTCATAAGGTTGAAATCTTTAAAGATATAATTTTTTAGATATATAATTTCAAAAAAAAAAAAACTTTTTGGATATATGGATAATGTTTGTTTAAGCCCATATCAATTTTCAGAAATATTTTGGTACGACGTACAATTTGTTTATAGGATTTTAATTTTTATACAGATATTTTTGGATATTTTTTAAATTAGTAATCTTTAGGTTGATTTCTTCAGTAAATTTTCTTGCATAAATATTCTGGTGCAATACATAAGTAATAATTATGGTTTTCTACAATAATGTTTTATGCGTAAAAAATTATATATTTCTATTTTTATTCATATAGATAATTATTATTATTATTATTATTATTATTATTATTATTATTATTATTATTATTATCCTTTATAATTTGACTCTGGTTTCTGCAACTCTGTGAGGGAAGGAGGCTATTATTATTGACTTTTGCTTTTTGGCCCCAGTTTTATTTTTTATGAACCAAAATATCCCTTTTCGTATTATTATTTCTGATTTTAAAAAGACGGAAAAACATTTCCGGCTCTTCAGAGTCGGAAAAAATTTCTGAAACTTTCGACTTTAAAGAATCGGAAACAATTTTCATTCTAACTTTAAATAGTCGGAATACAAGTGTGCCAGTGATAAAAAAAATTGTAATAAGTTGCTCACCTCTTGCAAGACCATGAATACAAGGAAGCCATGCCTCTACCTCTCAATGCATTTAGTCTATCAATCACATCTACACACAAAAAACAATTTCGTTCAGTCCTTTTAACTAATTGATTTTGAAAGTTGCTCTGTAAGAGTTTAATAGCATTAAGCAGATACAAAATCAATACAATTCATATCAAGGTGTGCTTATATGTAACTTTGTAATTTTCTGCAATTCATACTCAACAGGTGTTAGGCAATTCAAAAGGTGTTGTAGCTGTTGTTATTTCACTACTACTACGGTGTGACTTTTATTGGCATGGGTGGCTACACAATAATTGTACTTGGGTGCTAAATATATTTTCCTACTGGTGGTAGTCGGAAACTCGGAAAATATATTTATGAGTTCTGACCGGTAAAAGTTGGAAAAATGCACAAAATATGTTTTCGACTCCCAAGAGTCAAAATCACATGAAAGGGTATTATAGTCCATAAAAATTGAAAATGGAGGTCAAAAAGTCGTTTATGGGGATCAAAAAGTAAAAGTCATTATTATTACCCTCTCGATCTTTTATTATAGGTTACATTTTAGTAAATGTTTTTACTGTGCTTCATATTTTTAATGCTTTGGTTTTATTTGTAGAGCATACTTATCCATATCACACGGATCAAGAAAAGTAGTTAAGTTTCTTGAAACATTAAAAAAATATATTAACATTACAATTTTACATTTTTATCTTGTATTGAGAATTTCATAAAATATATTATTTCACATCAATAGATAAAGGGTAAATAAGAGAAAATAGCAATAAATGCATACTAGAAAATGCAAAATACCTTATAAATAGGACTAAAAAATTCTTCTAGAATGTGCCCTGTAAATAAGAGAGAGTAGTACTTATTGATTTTTTTTCTTATTAAATATTTTAATTATCTGTTTTTTTGTTATTTTTTAATGAGTGAATTTTTTTAAAAAAAATTGATCGGATAAAATTTTAATATTATAATATATTTTTATAGAATTCAAAAAGTTAACTATCACGTGCAATTCGAAAATATTATAAAAACCAGAAAATATTATAAAGGAACTTAACCTGTGCTCTTTGAGAGGTTTGTCCGCCTTGTAACAAGTCTTGCGAAATACGCAACAGCTTAGGCGTATCTGATTGCTTTAGACCAAGCCGAATCTTAAACTTTTTTTTTTTTTTTTGGTAATAGAAACTTCAGAGTCGGGGTACCTGGAGCAATAAGGGTGGGTGCTTTCTCAAGGGATGTTCTCCATAAGGATTCGAACCTCTAACCTTATGATCTTATAGGTTCTCAATATCCTCATAATCCTAACATGCTTCTACTAGGTCAAACCCATTTGGGTTCGAATCTTGAACTTAAGTATCTCCGGTGATGAGGAAATGAGTAGAATAACAAGAAAAGAGGAGAGCCTATGCTGAAGATGGAAGTGTTATACTAGAGAGCGTATTTAGAAGATATATTAACACTACCATTTTCAAGCTGAACCAGTATTATAGTTGAGAAAAAGAAAAAAAAAATCTTTTATCTTTTACTATAATAAAGCAAACATGGTTTGCTTAACTAACAAAAAAGTTTGTCCATTTTTTTATACTCAAAATGCCCCTTGCGTATGAGTGGTTACTAAAGAAATAACTGCATCCTTATGATAACTGCACCATCTTTATCTCTATCTCTACTTCTCTACTACTTCTCTACTATCTCTACTACTTCTTTTATCTTTTACTATAATAAAGCAAACATGGTTTGCTTAACTAACAAAAAAGTTTGTCCATTTTTTTATACCCAAAATGCCCCTTGTGTATGAGTGGTTACTAAAGAAATAACTGCATCCTTAAAATAACTGCACCATCTCTATCTCTATCTCTATCTCTACTTCTCTACTACTTCTCTACTATCTCTACTTCTCTACTACTATAATAAAGGAAACTCTCTTTTTTAGAAAGTTTGTCTAATTTTTTAGGACTAAAATACTCCTAAACTTACACTAAATTACAATAACAATTGGAAAAATCATCATCCATCATCATGTTTTAACACATCAGTTCATAAAAAAACTGATAAAAACTGCCATAACGTTACCGCATAGGTGCTAGTAAGAAGAAGAGAGAAACAGAAAAGAGACGAAGAAGATAGAAGAACCCTACCCCATATCACTTGCGGCGACGGCGATGATGGCTTCTTCTTCTTCGCCCTTCACCTCCACCATTCCCTTCGTCGTTGCCCTCTAACCCTCTGACCATTTCTCTTCGCGGCGGCTGATTTTACAACAGTCGCAAGTTTCTCCCTTAACTCAAGTGTTTACTCGAAGCTCCATCAGCAAGATCGTATCTCCCTCGGCTCTAGTTCTCACTTCTCTCAACTATCGCAACATTCACTTGCAGGTTAGGTTCAATACTTCTCTCAATCATTCATTCATTCTCATTCGCAATTTTCATTCATTCATTCTAATTGAAAGATTGGTCCATTCTCTTGCTCGAAACCCCTTGTCAAATTGATTCAATCAGTAACTGGAATTCCTAATTGAAGCAACTGGAATCCCTAATTGAAGAACTAATCATAAAAATCCCTAATCTCAATCATTGTCGATCCCTCAAATCTCTGTACAAATTAAATCTCTGTAAACCCTAATCTCATTCGTTCATTTTGCAGCAACAGGAAGAAGCTGTCAATTTTAGCTTATGGACGCACGGGGTATGGCCCACCGCGAGCAGAGCCACCCCCATTTCTCTTTGTCACTCCACCTTTCATGAGAGGGTGACGATGGCGGCGCCCCACACGCTCTTCTCACTTCTCACTCTCCGTTCGAGCTATCTTCTCACTCTCTCCCTTCGAGCTCTGCCTTCGAGGAGCACTCTTACTTCTCTGCCTTCGAGTATCAGAGAGGAGCCAAATCACTCTCCCTCCTTTCGAGTTCAACCCAATCTCACAAGGATCGGTGAGTTCCTTTCTCAATCGCTCATTCTCACTCTCACTCGATAACGATGCTTCTGCTGGTTCAGCTTTTAATTTTAGGGTTCAAAATTTGATTTCTCTGTTTACATACTTTTGTTTTTGGCATTTTTGAGTTCTAGGGTTTCAAAATTGATTCAGTTCTATAGTTTGTGCTTTAGGGACTAATATATGTTGTTATTTTCTCTAATTTCGAATTAATTTGAAAAAATGCCCAAACCATTTGAAGCATTTAAAACATTTAGATACGTCTCTGTTTTTTTAGCTATGCAATCTGTCTCTGTTTTTGATCCATGGTGTTTTGCCTGGTGTTTAGATATGCATTTGTTATCATGAAGAGTTCTGGTTTTGTATGCATCTTCAATTTTGCATGCTAGTATAACACCTGTCAATTTCAAATCACATTTGGAAGCATGCTATAGTTGGATATTGAAATCGACTGAGCTTGTTTTAACTTTAGCTTTGTTGTTTGAATTTGAACTCTGCATAGATCAATATATTTTTATCTCTTTTTATTACAAGAATATCCTTGTGTGCATCTGGAACCAGAATCAAGCGAAGCTTAGTTTGCTTCTATCTTATATTTTTTGGTTTTTTTTTTTAAATTTGTGTTGAGTTGGTAAAATGGATCAATGCAGTAGAGGTTGAAGAAAGAACAAGAAGAGAAAGAGCACAAAAAGAAAGAAAAGGAGAGGCCTACCTTTACACCTCAGTCGCCTCCGATGAGTCGCGAGACCAATACTTGATAGTGCAAAATAGCAAATCATTTTTCTTATCATGGTTGTATTCACTATCCTACTTAACCTAACCTTGTCATTTTTTGTTTATTAGCATGCTCATCTGATTCTTTTCCTCATTTTTCTTTCTTCATTTTTTGTTCTTATTTACTTTTTGATAACAGATTCATTTGCTTGAACTGAACCGGAAAGCCGAGTCATATGGCAACCTCATTTTCTTTTGTGGAACTGGTTATAATTGTCTTAAAAATTAGCGTAGGGAGAGACTTGCTGGAGGAAGTAGCGTAGGGAGAGACTCACTGAAAGGCATGTGTGTTTCTATATATGTTAGATCTTTACCTGTTTCGTGATGTGTTTAAGCTAAAGACTGTTATGATTTTTCACCATTGTGGTTCGGGTGCATAGTGAATTTCTTATTTCATTTTGAAATTTCTGATTCTTTTAGCTGCTTTTTTTATATGATGTATTTATTTATTTTTTTTATACTTTAGTTCTCTATTATGAATACTTTTTTCACCACAACAATACTTCTGTCATGAGAATATGTTTTATCTTGATATGTTGATGAAAATCAAGGCAAGGGAGTGATACTATCTGAGTAAAATTTCCACTGTAATTTAGATCGAAGCAAGACAAGGAACTCGAACAAGAAGCCGTGTTTGAGGTCGTGAGTCCTAGCCCTTCTGAAGTTGTGTCTGTAATTCCTGCCTTGCTTTGTCATAAAATTTCTTTCTGAAACTCATTTTGCTGTAATTGTTAAGTGATTTTATGGTATTTGTTGTTTGATTCTTTTTGCAGCTATGCTTCTATTTTTGATAGATTGTTGGGCATGGGAAGGCAGGATGTGATGGAGAAGATAGAAGGATGCACTTTTGATTCAGGAGGGGGAGAATTTGCAGTTTATTTCTTAGAATTATTTCCTATCTTGCACTAGGTATATTATTGCTCTAGATAAGACTTTTGTGTAGGCAAACTCTATATTCTTAATGTAGTGGGCCTTTTGTTTCACTGCACAACATATATATATACTTGTCTTGATCAAACTAATAGATATGCATATAATTTGATCAAACTAATAGATATGCATATAATGTTGTTTTTATAATATAACTATAGCATCTAGCTATGTCTCAATTATTATTATTTATTAGTTTATTATTCATGTATTTTTTTAGCTAGCTAGTTATATGTATCTATGTGTTTATGTCTCTATATATAAACGAGAGTGGTTCAAAAATTGGTATACGTTCAAAAATTGGTATATATTACTAAATTGAGATCGGTAGGTTCAAAAATTAATTCCGATCGATTCAAAATAATAAACGAGAGATTCAAAAATTAATTCAGAGCGGTTCTTTTTTTTAATTCAGAGCGGTTCATTTTTCAGAGCGGTTCATTTTAAATTAATTCAGACCGGTTAAGAAATTAATTTAGAGCGGTTCATTTTTTAATTCAGAGCGGTTCATTTTTAAGTTTCAGAGCGGGTAATAACCAGTCTCGTAAATGTAAATCAGACCGGTTCATAACTGCTCTCGTTTAACATGTATTTTTAGCAACAGGCTCTTTTAGATCGGTTCGGAACCGCTCTGAAAAATGGTTTGGAACCGGTCTGAAAAAACTTATTTGTAGTAGTGCTACTTTTCTTTAAAGGCGTCAGAAACTATGACAACTTCTAAATATTTTGCTGCTTGTGAGTATCTGATTATGCTTGAGCGTCTGAATACGCCTTCCTTTTTCCTTCTCTCGTGATTTTGTAAGCTTCTTTACTGCTATGTTTGGCCATTGAGAGCATCAACATTGATTACTTGGTCTTGGCGAGGCTCTTGTCTATTGCCTTTGATAGGGCCACCTTAGATGGGATCGCCTTTGTTAGGGCCACCTTCATTTTTATTTGTCATGCCTCATGGGGATTGATTCATGCTTACAAAATAGATGCACCCTTTTGGCCTTTGTTGAGCGTCATCTACTGTCACGCCATGTCGCCTTTAATGAGTGCGTTTTAAGATTCTCTAGGTTGTTGCTTTGCTTTGTTTTTGCATTTCTTTATTTTGTGGGTATTTGCACATCAAGATGTGGACTTTTGGAGATGCTTCAAGCTTCGTACCACTTTTGAACTTTTTATCTGGTCAGACACCATGAAGGCTCCCTTGGCGGTGCATGGTTGCTTTCTGCATATACATCTGATACGAGGGGTCAGCCCCCTTGTGAACTGAAACTTCGCTTTTCACTTGCTTGTTATTCTACTTGATCTTCTTTTTGTGAATTTGTAGCGGAAGCGGGTTCTTTCTATTGCATGTGCAACCTCGCCTTTAGATTGTGCTACCTTGCAGACTGATCAATGACTTGGTGAACTTTGCTTCTTTGTATTTTGAATTCTTGATTTGTTTTCTGAAATTTCTTTGTTGTCTATTTCTTTATGCTTGAGTTCCATACTCAAACTCAACTCTCTGTACTTTGTGCCTTCTGAATCTTCAGATTTTATAGTATTTTCCTGCTGCGTTGAGTGCCTTCTATGTTGAATGAATAGAGTTGTCCAATTGGGAGGTGTTATTGTGGTATGATCACTGGCTTAGTAATCTTTTATTGCTTGAAGAGAGAGCCAGCGCCCCTCAATGAAGGCAGATAGTGACTGATATAGAGGATACTTTTCTTGTCTTGCAGCGCGCCTTGGGTAGCACTCATGACCGAGCTTGAAAGAATTACTTTGCTGCTGATCTTAAGCTTGTTGCTTTTGTCATGTTATGTCTACTGCTGAAGGCACTGATACTTCTATTTAAAAACTTGTGCGCCTTTGTGGTTGCTGAGCTTTGTGCTGCTTTGATATACTTGACTCTTGGAAATTTGGGTTACTTGCTTTGATAGTACTGAATTGAACTCCACTTTTCTGTACTTTGCACTATGTTGCTTTCATATTGCATTTATGATATTTTTATACTGTTCTGATGTTGAAATATGTGCTTTGATAATTCTGCATTTGGGAACCTGAATCATGTTCTTGAATTGGATCATTTTCATACTATACAGGTTGTGATGTACTGCTTGTTATTTTGCTTTGTCATCTGATGCGTCTGGTTATGAGGATGTCTGCAGAACTTCATCATAGGACGCCTTCTTCAAGATTTGATGATTGTTATCACGGGATGCCTTCTTCAAGATTTGGTAATTGTACTGTTTCAAGCATGCTGTTGTATTTTGACTTCATCACTGTTTTGGCGTTCTGCTATTGTTTTCCGTGTGCGTCTTTTGTTAGACTTGGCTTTATTCCATGCCGTTGTTGATCCTCCTTTCAAGACTCGAATCATGCAATCTCTCTTTTCTGCATTACTGTTATTTTTCACAGCTTGTGACATACTGGTATTTTTTGTGTTCTGCCACTTTGATGCTGCCATTTTGCGGTTGCTTGATCATTATGTTGAAGGTACTCAAACTCTCCACTGCTCATGATGCCGATGCTTTCTCAAAGGCCTCTTTATTTGATTTTTGCAATTGTTGAGGCTTCACCAGTATTCAGGTTCCTGACTCGAGGGCGTCCTCAAGCAAATGGAAGGTCAGCATGCTACTTTTGATGCCAATGCTTTGGTAGCAAAAAAGACTTGGCGGAGCGTCGTGCATCCTTACTACTGACTTGACAAGTTTAGATGTAGAGGCTTTGGCAGCAAAGAAGAAACATTTAGTATAGTGTTGTGCTGAGTTAGGAAATCTGATTGATGATTTGTCTGCGAGATTGTCCAAAGCTACTACTGACTTTGGTGGTCTTGGATGCAGAGATTGATTCCCAACAGGAATCCTATGATGCTGCTTGCACAGCTCCTTTGTTGGACGCTCTCTTTAAAGTCTAGTTGTTTTGTTGTGCTGTTGGATCAGGATACTTGTACTTTGACTTGTTGCTTTCTCTTTTGATTGTATTTGATGCCTTGATGGTAGGTTTTTGGGATGCTTGTTGAGCACTTTGTATTTGATTCCTTTGTTTTGGATTCCTTTGAATAGAATATCTTCTTGTAAACAGATGCATGCGGCCTTTGTAGATTCCTTTGAATAAAATCTCTTCTGGTAAACAGATGCATGCGGCCTTCACAAATCTTGGCTTTTTTAACAGTGTTTCTGAAGGATGCCCTCTTTTTTTTCTTCTTTTCTTTTTCTTCTTCTCTTCCACCTCTTTTTTAGAGCGCAATAACTGGGCGCTTTTGCACTATACAGGGTGCGGTTCAGAGCGCAATAACTGGGCACCTTCGCACTATACAGGGTGCGATACAAATTTTCACTATACTTGGTGCGATACAGATTTGCACTATACAGGGTGCGGTACAGATTTGCACTATACAGGGTGCAGGTTCAGATTTGCACTATACAGGGTGCGGTACAGATTTTGCACTATACAGGGTGCAAGTTTAGAGCGCAATAACTGGGCGCTTATCAGGGAGTTACTTGTGCAAGTCTTTGGCACCTTTCACTCAATTTTATCATCATCTTCTCATCTTTTTTTTCTGGTATCACCTCTTGTCATTGGTGCTACTTTTATTTCTTCTTGCTGCTTTTCTTGCCATTATCAGTTTGCAAACACTTGGATTTCTATACTTTTCTGGCTTCTTGACTTTGTGCTTGGGCTCGCCTTTTCATTATTTCTTCGTTCCACTTGTGTCAGGATGCTTTAGCTTGCTTGTAATAGCAGACTAAACTGAATTCTTGAATATAACTTGGATGTTGTTCAATCCTCAAGAAAACTGAGTTCGCCTTGGTTTTGTTATATTTATGAACAGTTTCTGCCTTAATCACTTGCATGCTTTCAGGCCAGCTTTTGTCTTGCAACTTGCTCTTACACTAGACTTAGTGTTTCGTCTATGCATTTAAGTGCGCTTTTGAGCAACATACTTTTCTGGATCTTTGTACTTGCGTTTTACCCTTCGTGTTGCATGCACGCCTTTGGACATTTCAGTTGATTTTCATATGTGACTTTTATAATTGTGATCATAGCCGCCTTTCAGGTCCGCTTTTGTCTTCTAATCGGCTGGTTTTGCTTGGAAATATCTCTTGGGATTTTGTTGTATCTGCTTTTGCATACGTGCTTGCTCTTGCCTTCAATTATTGTGTGTTTTCTCTATCGTATGAGGAAGTATGAGCTCTGTTTCGTTGTTGCGCTCAGATTTCTGCACTGATTTTGTTTTCCATTTCTGACTCGTCTTCTCTAGCACGCTTTTGATCTGAAGTTGCCTTGGTCTTTACGGTTTGAATTCATTGTCAGCTTTTGATTTCAACTTCTGCTATAACTTTTCTCTCAGCCTTTTGTTTGCATTTCCTCCAGGATTTCTAGATTCAACACACTTTTTTTTCAATGCACCTTCTACAGGGGTGCACCTTATGCACGGGTACGCCTTTAGTTAATCGATTGGGTTGGAACTGAACGATGTATTTGAAATTGAACAGGGGGCACTTTCTACGAGGGTGCGCCTTTGGTTGACTGATTCTATTGAATCTGAACACTGAACAGGGGGCGCTTTTGACGAGGGTGCACCTTCGGTTGACTGATTCTGTTGAGTCTAAACAATGTATTGAAACTAATCAGGGGGCGCTTTCGATGGGGGCTGCGCCTTTGTTTCACTGATCTTGTTGAATCTGAACATGGTGCGCCTTTGATAATGGTGCGCCTTCAAAAGTCGCTCTTGGACTTGCACACTTTCTTCTCCGTTTCTTCCCTTTGAGACTGAACTGTGGGGACACCTTCAGACCGCATGACAATGGGCAAGTAGTCGCCCTTGGGACTAAACTGAGGATGCCTTTAGACTGCTGATTTTGGACAGGGTGTCACCCGTAGGAGTGAGGACGCCTTTAGACTGCTGATTCTGGCCAGGGCGTCGCCCTTGGGACTGAACTGAGGACGCCTTTAGACCGATGATTCTTGGCAGGGCGTAATCTTCTAGTATGATTTCATCTTTTCTCTTTGCTTGATTTCGCTTGCTTGATTGTCACTGATCTTTCTGTTTGTGTTTACTTCTCTTGAAACTTTGCCTTTTGTTTCCTTATTCGCTTTCTAACCCTTTACTTTTGATTGCCTTCTCACTGGGCGGGACGTAGAGCGCTTTCTACTCTAGATAGATCAGGAGCTTCTTGTTCTCAGTGGAGGAAGCGGTCCTCCCATGGCATTGAGCGTCTTAACAAGACTCGGTAAATCATGGTCTGTGAGTGTACTCAGGCCTTCTCACATCTTAGAAAGGGGTCACTTCTTGTTCCTACATGAAAAAATCTCACTTTTCGGATATTTTCATTCTAGACATGCCCGTTTTGTTAGTTAGCTCTTAGTAAATTATTTACAAGATCAATCATGCATCCGTATGTAACATTGTCCATATCATGTTTTCATATAACACTTTTTTCAAAAGCATGCCTTTTAAGCATCTAACTCATGCAGCTTATAACAAGAAACATTGTGTTTACATGTTGGAATCATGAAGAAACAATTCATTCATATCATGCAATAGTTGAGCAAAGAACAATTAACAAGATTGTGGCAACAATGATTAGCGTGAATGACTGATTCCATTTCTACAACAAGTATTCTAGTTATCTGATCTTTCCTTTTCTAATCAATATATTTGACACACATTAGAGCGGCCCTATCCATGAATGTGAACACATACATGCAGCTCTTAGCCATAACAAACACAGAGTCTAAAAATCAAATCATCTCCATACCATTTCATGTAATCCAGACAAGGTAAAAATAAATCATTGTTATCAGGAACTTGCTAGGCTGGACAAGACATCATAAGAAAGTAACCATACCAAAGCCATACTTGGACATACTGAAGCCATCATTTTTTGTACTTATGTATTTTTCAATTGCACATATAGTGACGTTTCATCATGATCCAAATACATTATTATCAGTTTTATGAAAGGCATACTAGCATGACAATCATGACAATAATTTAGACTAAGTCAAGAGTTGTGTGTACTTAGCTTTTATTGTAGATAGCATGGAGCAGTTTTCCATTTGAACTTTCTGGTCACGCCTTTGTTCCTGAGTTTCCACTTTCCATAATGGAGCGCCTTCTTTAGCAAGAGCGTATTTTCACCCCTTTAGTTGCTTGAGCGCTTTCTGGAAAGTTGGGTAAGAGCGATGTGGTCACCAGCTGGAAATGACACCTTTGAAATGAAAGACAACCTCCTTGTTGTAGAGCTTCCTGGATTGGAGACTGTTGAGGCTGATATCAGTGGAGTGTCCTCATGAACTGTTCTTGGTGTGGTGCCTCCAGGAGCTGCTATTTGAACAACATCTCCAGAGAGATTCCCTTTGTTGTTTGAGGCCATGATTTCCCCACAGACGGCGCCAATTGTTTATGCTAAAATCTAAATTCCTATGAAGAATAAAGATAAAATAAAGTGGGTTCGTAAACTTAGTGAAATCAATGGCCTCTTTTTATTATACTGGAAGAGATGGTACAAGAGAGGGGGTGTTTGTTGCAAATAAGTACAATGGGCTAAAATAATGACAATTTATAGGACGCCTTTGTACTTATCACCCTCAAGCTGTCCAGACTATTTTCTCTCTGTTGTGTCATTGTGTTTCTTGTGTCGTTGTTGTATCAGTGATTGTGGTAAGTAGTTCTGGGTCTGTCTTCGTAGTGGGTTTAGACAAAAAGGATGACTCTTGATAGGAAGTCATTCTCTCATCTTCCTCAAGACTGCGTTACAGTGTTTGCAGTATCAGTGCTTTTCTCTACTTGTTCTAGATTGGCTTGTATTGGCATGAGTTAGGGTGGATTGGCTTAGATCAGCCTGCCCTTGCCTTGTAGTATACTCTCTTCTTATAGTTGGCCAACAACTTGGTCTCCACATTTTCCCTTCTATTTATCTGGTAGTTGTTGCACTATTGTTTCTTCGTCCACTGGGCAACATCGTTGCTTGCCTTAAGCAGAGAGCTCTGAGAAGCCTTCCTCATTTGTGCTTGAGTGAAGCAGTAAGTTTTCCTTTTATGGTATTTGTGAATGACTGAACTGATGGGGCGTTGGGCCCAAGAGAGGAGGCTTGCTAGAGAAAGGTACACTTCTGATACTCCATTACAGTGTACAAGCACTTTCTAGAAGGAAGAACATTGCTGGAAGGAGGACGCCCTTCCTTTCCTGATTACTGTCACGTGGAGCAGATACATACATACAGCTTGAGCTTCACATTCTTCTCTTTTGGCCTAATGGTCACTGTGCAGTTCCTCCTCCTTGTCCACTGGTTATTCTCACTGTTGTCTTCAACAAGGAGTACAAGTAATTCCACTTTTGTTATTGATTGGAATAACACAATTTCCACTAATGGCATATCAAGTGTCATCTCTGATTGAGTCTTGGACTCAAGAGTGAGAAAGCTTGTTGGAGAAGACTTTGCCTTGGGACTTCACGTGTCTTTGTTGTTGCTGCTTGGAGGACGCTCTGGCGAGTGGGACGCCTTTCTCATCCTGATCTGGTCATGTGGAAGGGCTTCCATCTAGACTTTGGGCCTACACTTTCTTGGGCCTTCTCTTAATTTTGTTTATTCTTTCTTTAATGGACTGAGGCCCAAAAATAATTATTCTATCCAAAACAGCTTGTAAATGTCCAGAAAACATTATTTAAGTATTCTAAAAAACAAGTACGTCAACATTGAAAATTTAAATTCAACACTTTCCGAAATCATTTCCCAAAGTAAAAGTAGCTCTTTTGCTTTGCTGCGAATATATTATACCCGTCAAGCACTCTCTTCATATTAAATTTGACAAGCACTCTCTCAATATATTTATGTTGAGATAAAAAGAGTTTACCAGCTTGACGATCCATGTGAATCTCCATGCCACGAGTTTTCTTAGTTGCACCTAATTATTTCATGTCAAATTCATTATTGAGTAGAGTTTTCAATTTTCTAATCCAAGACTTGACACATGATGCAATCAACATATCATCAATATAAAGTAACAATTATATAAAAGAACCATCAGAAAATTTTTGAAAGTAAATACAATCATCATATTGACTCTTAGAGTAACCTTGCCCAATCATAAAGGAGCAAGCCTCTAGTACCATTGTCAAGAAGCTTGCTTAAGGCCATATGAAGATTTCTTCAATCAATAGACAAGTTGCTCCTTATCAGGAATAATAAATCCTTCATATTGCTCCATGTAAATTTCTTCTTCCAACTCTCTATGTAAAAAAGCTATCTTAACATCAAGTTGCTCTAACTCCAAATCAAACAAATCAACAAAAGCGAGCAAAAAACGAATGGAAGTATGACGGACAATAGGAGAGAAAATCTCTTTAAACTTTTATTTTTACTAAAACCTTTAACTACTAACCGTGCTTTGCATCTAGGATCTTCAACCCCCGTGAATATCGTCTTTCTTCTTATAGACCCATTGGCATTTTAATGATCTTTTGCCTTTAGGAAGCTCAGTCAAAGCCCAAGTACCATTCTTATGAAGACTCTCAATTTATTCATTTATAGCACTATCCACTGTGAAGAATCAACACAAGAAACAACCTCAGAATAGGTGGTAGTCTCCACACCATCATTTACCTCTTGTGCAACAGATAATGCATAACCAACTAGATTATCGTCATCTCTATATTTGACCGGCTTTATGATTTCTCTTCTTGTTCTCTCTTGGGAAATAGAATAATCATCTTGTTGTGACTGAATATTAGAAGTGGTATTATCATCAAGATCAAGATCACGATCATCATCATGATCATCAATGCTAGACTCATAAGTTGAGGAAGATGGAACATCGACATCAGGAGTTATAGACTTCATTTCTAACTCCACCTTCTCGCTAGTACCTTGCAAATTACCTGTACTAGTGGAAGAAGACACAAAAGATTGTTTTGCAGAAGATAATAATGCATCTTCATTAAAAGTCACATCTCTACTAAGAATTAACAAATCGAGAATTATAACACCATAAACAATATCCCTTATACTCAGATGCATAACCAAGAAATATGCACTCAATAGCTCTCGGAGCTAATTTTGTCATCATTTACATGTGTGTATGAAGAACATCCAATTGGATGTGTGTGTATGGCCACTCATACGCAGGACTAAGATTTCCCTTTTTAATATTGCATGATGAATACTTGATGTTGTCAATATAGTAATGATGAAATGGTATGATACGATGTTATATGTCTGCTGAACTTTTATTTGAAAATCAAAAGTAATCATGCTGTGTAAGATATTGCTTGTGTTATGAAATAATGAGGCTGATGAAAGATAAAAGATTTTGTTTATGGAGAGACATAATTATGACGAAAATGATTGACGGTTTTGAGTTAACAAAAGTGAAGGTATACGTGATGGATTGATGGCAAAAGCTTGAGGAATGATTAAGACGAAATAATGCATCAAAGTGAAATTATAAAGGCAGGAATTTTGGAAATAACGAATTGTTGTGAATATTACGGAAAATATGTAAGTGAATCTCCCTGATGTGAACAATCTCTGTTATGTGCTTTCCAGGTTGAGGATAAGTGTTGGCCGTGTGAGCTGTATGCCACGGTTTCGAGCCCCCAGTTGTGGTGACGATGAGAAAAAGGGAAAATGAGTATGTGAATTATTGAGGAAAGTTTAATGAGAAAGATTAGAGGTCGAGGATCACCGAAGGGATGAACAAGGGTGACTCGACCGAACCTTAGAGTAATTAAAAGACTAATAAGACACTAAAAGACTTTGAATAAAGCGGTGAGTTGAGTGTGAAGTAGTGCAGAGGAAGACACCCTGTTTATTTGCGGATACTCAGGTGAGCGATTGTGATAGGGGAGGGTGATGACGGTGAAACGTCAAGTAACCTAGAGTTCTTTTCTAGGTGGAACTAGTCTATATTTGATCGGGACTTAAGACCCAGGGGATCGTAGCGTGTTTTGCACAGCTAACTATGTAACACCTAAGATTTTTACCATGAAGACCCCGCTATTAAAAATGTGAATTTGAAATTTCCTTTTAATTTAATGAAAATCACCCGTCAAACGGACGGAGTTTTGTTTGTTTTTCAGACTATTCCAAAATTCAACCTGTGGTAAACAATTTTAATTAAACATCCAATAGCCAGCAGGGCTTCAGATTATATATATATAAGTCATATCAAGGCCCAATGGGCTCCAAATATAGCAGAGTATGAGCGGAAATGCTAAGTTTCAATATAAAAAACCAAAACATAATAACTTCTCAAAACAAAGTATCCTAAGCCTCACTCAAATATATATATTAAATATACATCAAAATAAAGTAGGAGGCTTAGGTCTATAATATACTCCAATCCCCAATACAACCCTACTCTCCCTGTAAGGGAAAGTACTCCTGCTCGACCGGGGGCTGTGCCAACTCAATCTCCGTACCTGAAAAATGTTAAGGGAGTGAGCATTGCACATGAAATAGAAAGCAGTTTCTAACTAGACATAACAACCCGCTTGGTCAAACACAACTAGCAAATAAAGCATATATTCACATATAGCACGCCATGCACATTTCATTATTTCCATTTTCATTATTCCATTCAACATCCAATTCCTTTTCTTTTTATTCATTTCACATACTCATTTTATTTCGGTACATCACCTCAAATCAGAGGCCAATGTACAATTTCATTCAACACATTTATCACCTCAAAAACAGAGGCTCTCATACTTTTCCTTATTTAAATTATGTGTCCCTCAAGTCAGAGGTCAACACTCCAATTTCTTAATTCACGGTGTGTCTCTCAGGTCAGAGGTCAACACACCCATACACATTTCATCCGGTGTCCCTCAGGTCAGAGGTCAACACCCATTCACTTTAATTCATCTGGTGTCCCTCAGGTCAGAGGTCAACACTCAATCATTTTAATTCATTTGGTGTCCCTCAGGTCAGAGGTCAACACTTAAACATTTTATTCATCTTGTGTCCCTCAGGTCAGAGGTCAACACACTATCGTACTTCACCTCCACGCAGGAAGGTACCTCATACACTTGGCCTATGGGTACTTCACCTCCACACCATAAGATACCTCATACCATTGTACTTCACCTCCACACCGGAAGGTACCTCATACAATTTGGCCTGGTGGTACTTCACCTCCACATCGGAAGGTACCTCATACCACCACATAAGTTATACTAAAACATCATTTTCATTATCAACAATTCATTACACATTTCCTCACATCAGAGGCCAAATCATACTTTCATCTTCTTACACAAACCATTATAACTCATACATTTACTCATTCATACGATATCCACATTCTTAACACAATTAAATACAATAGCACACATTCAACACCAAATCATTCTCATCATAAACAATTTATCACAAGTTAAGGAATGTCACCTCAAAGCATAGGCCAACATATATACCACATTCTCAATATTCGGCGCCTCATTTCAGAGGCCAAGAATTATTCACTTTCTTGTTCAATCAATTTTAACACATTTAAATACAACAACACACATTCAACAGCTAATTGTTCATGTAATTACCTTATTCATTTCCTTTCTAAGTTATCACAATCATACCAAATAGTATTCTCTTTCATAGTCCAACATTTATATTACACTTCATTTCAAATTACATATTTCACCTTCTCACATATTTGCTTTATCACCACATAATAAAATCACCTTTTACTTTTTGTTTACACAAAATCATTTGCTTCCATTTCCGATATTCACAAGTTCAATTCATAAGCCATGACCTTTGTTCACAATTGACAATACTTAACATTTATAATCATTTAGCATTTAGATACAAATACGCACATTCATCACATATAATCGTTTCCATTCCATTTTCTTCCTATATTAATTTATTCCATAACACATACACATATTTGCAATAGCAGTGAATTATCATTTAATACAAGGCTTTACAATTAAAATCAATAATCATAGGATTCATTTATGTCAACTCCACTATCATATTACCCAATTCCTTTTGCAATTCTTTGTAATTACTATCCAAGTTTGAATTGTCAAATAATTCATTTTCATATCATGGGGCTCTCTTTTCCTAGTCTTTACGCTCAACATCATACATAGTTAATTAGTTAGAATTTTATATTCAATAACCTAGGGTTTTATAATCTAAAATTTTCTCCCCTAACACATAACCCTAACAAATCATTATATACTAACTAGAACCCACTCCCTAGAACAAGGCAAAACCCACCCCCTTACCTCAAACACTTAAGGATAAGGAGATTCCAAGTGCCCTATGCTTGAGTTTGCCCATCAAAGAGCTCAAAATCCACAAGAGGTGATAGAACCTAATTTAGAGTCATAAAAGAGAGGAATCATCATTTATGCCATGAATCAAGTCAAAACTCCAAGAAAAGTGAAGCCTCCAATGCCTAAGTATTGAAACAAACCATTTATGGTAGAGAGAGAAAGGGAAAAACGAATTTGGAAGGGAAGGAGGGGAACCCACTCATAAACACTTACTTGGAGATGATAAAAACAAGCCTTGATGAGGGAATGAGTGCCACTAGCTTGGATCTTGATCAACTTGAAGTGAGAAGAGTTTGAGCCCTAGAGGAGAGAGAGAGGTTCGAATTATAGAGAGAGAAAGGAAAATGATGGTTGTATGGGTGACTTGCCCCATTCTCTTTTATGTTTTTCTGGCCACAATAGGAAGCCATCGTGTGGCTGGGGTGCATAACTTTGCCCCCAAGATCTGATCGTGCGACTGGAAAACGCACCAGCTGTTGCGCGCGCGCCTGGGCGCGGTCGAGGCGCGCCTGAGCGCGGCAGGGGCACCAGCTCCCATTCTGGTGCGTGGTGCTAATTCTGGTGCGGGGCTGGTGGACGATTGGCGCGCCAAACTGAGGCAGATGCGCAACTGGTGCGTCATAGGCGCGCCTGGGCGAAAAATTTACTGAGTTGGGGCACCAGTTGCACCCTGGTGCGCCTGGGCGTGCACCGGAAATTCCCAACTTCGATTCGTTGTAACTTTTTCTTTAACCGTCGGATCGTGCCCAAATTTTTAGACAAGCTTCTTAATCCCCTAAACTTCACATCCAACGGTGGAATTTAATTTCTTAGCATCCTATAATAAATTCCTAATTTTCTCTTTTCGGCTAATTTCTAACATTTGAAACGCCGACTTAAACCCCGATTTCACTTAGATAGTTTTGCTCAATGCTACAAATGTCTCCTACATAACCCCCTAGTACTTATAATTACTACTCTCCTATCACCTAAAATTCATTAAGCAATTTATTCAGTTATTTCTTGGGTATTAAACAATAATTTCACTTAAAAAATAAAAATTAGGATGTTACAATCCTCCCCCACTTATTAGAATTTCGTCCCCGAAATTCCGTTCAATTCCTTCAAATGGAGAACCATCACACTATTAGAGTTCATGATGTCCGTCTTTACTTCCCTTCGTTTTCTTCCGTCAACTTCTCGATTCGCCCTAAGTTAACCGGAATTTAACTTAAGTTAAGAGATACTCCCCCACTTAGCACTGACATACCCGCTTACATCCCCTGCTAAAAGATAGAAAAAAAAATTCTGGATCTCAATTCTGGTCGTATTACAATTAACTCTGAGGCAGGAGTTGCAAGAATAGGAAGGAAGGAGTCCACATCAACCCCAAGATTTACCCAACTACCAAAGGTGAAAGGTACGACAAGCTTGATGTTGGCTTGGTCAATTATTAAGAGTGTTTGGTCTTAACGCAGGGATTCTACAAATTTGGCACGACCGACTATTCTTACGAATGGTTATCTAAGAATCTGGAAAAGATTCGAAGCAATTGTTGAATTGCCCAAGATTGGCTTGGTGGATATAATGGTTAAGAACAATTTTTGTAGAGTTTTCTTAACTCATTCTAGGATTTAGCATTTAGCTACACTACTTTGGTTGCATATTTTCACTTTAGAGGTTACAATGATAGCATTTATTGATAGATGCAAGAATTGAGGTGATCAATCTCATCCTCACGTCTACCAACAACACATCACTGTCGGGTTCTGTCAATGATGTCATCATTTAACAAATGCAAGGATTAGAGTGATCAGTTCTAACCTTACATTACATCAAATAACAACATCACCACATAATATTGGTCACTTGATACTAGAATTCTCAAACTTAAGAATTCCTTATAAGATCTTTCATAGCTATCTATAAGAGCAAGATCGAATTTGGAAGGGCAGATATCCAATATGTTTTTAAACAATTCTACCCTAAGACATTACTAACTCACTATTTAGCTAACTAAGGAGAAAACTAACTCCACAACAATCGACATTACGCATGGACTTGTCAAACATTAGTTACCTGCGGCCATATCAGTTGGTTCCACCTCGTCACCCTCGACGGTAAATAATTTCCCCTTCTGCAATGATGGACCACCACGGGCCTTCTGTGCCTTAGCAGCATTAATCTCTTTCTTCATTGTGTTCTTAGGAAAATTTGAAGCAAAATGTCCGGGTTGTCCACAGTGAAAGCATAACCTCTCCTTTCGACCCAATGTCCAGCACAATCCCCTATGCATCCTGCCACAGTGCTGACAAGCTGGTATTGGACCATAAGCATTCACTGTTGGTCTGGATTCCCTAGGAAACGTGACCCCGGAATGAGAGTATGGACCAGACTTCTGAATCGGTCCCTTGTCCTTATTTTGACCTCTGATTCTCTGGTTTGCCCGAGATCTCTCATCAGCTAGCTTTCGTTTGAGACCCTTCTCATAGGTGCTTGCCATGTTGACCAAGCGAGCAAAGTTGTCAATGTTGTGATACTCACACGAGAGGCGAAGATCACTCCTAAGCCCAGCTTCAAACTTAACACACTTGCCACGGTCACTTGCATACCGAAAATCAGAAAAACGGATGAGATCTTCAAACCGAGCTGCATAGTCCCCTACTGACATAGACCCTTGAGTCAATTGGAGAAAAGCAATCTCCTTCTCCCTCCTAACATCTTCAGGGAAATACTTCTCCAGGAATAGATCCTTGAACATCTCCCAAGGAATCACAGGATTAGCTGCCACCAATCCTCTCCTCTGCTGGCCCCACCAATGTTCTGCCTCATTGGTCAGCATGAATTCAGCTAGTCGAACATACTGCTCCATTGGTGGTTGAAGAGAACGGAGAATCTTCTCTATCTCCTGTATCCACCTCTGTGCTCCATCCGGGTCATTTCCACCTTCAAAGCGAGGCGGATTATTCTTTCGGAATCTAGACATCCAGTCAATCTCAACTGGAGCTGGTTGCAGAGCCGCTGCTGCTACTGTAGCTGCTGCTGCTGCATCTGAGATAGATGCTCCAGAATAGCAGCAAGTCCATCGTTACCAGCCCTTCTTCCAGCCATACTGCTTATCCAGAGAGAACAGACCAGTAAGACTCAATTACTGAGTAGATACATAGTACTATAATTATCCTATTATAATCCTAAACTATTACTATGAGCATCAATTACTCGCTACGTGAGTAACCATTTGGAGTTTGTATAACTCCAAGGCCGAGGAGAAACTGCTCTGATACCATAAATGTAACACCTAAGATTTTTACCCTTAAGACCCCGCTATTAAAAATGTGAATTTGAAATTTCCTTTTAATTTAATGAAAATCACCCGTCAAACGGACGGAGTTTTGTTTGTTTTTCGGACTATTCCAAAATTCAACCTGTGGTAAACAATTTTAATTAAACGTCCAATAGCCAGCAGGGCTTCAGATTATATATATATAAGTCATATCAAGGCCCAATGGGCTCCAAATATAGCAGAGTATGAGCGGAAATGCTAAGTTTGAATATCAAAAACCAAAACATAATAACTTCTCAAAACAAAGTGTCCTAAGCCTCACTCAAATATATATATTAAATATACATCAAAATAAAGTAGAAGGCTTAGGTCTATAATATACTCTAATCCCCAATACAACCCTACTCTCCCTGTAAGGGAAAGTACTCCTGCTCGGTCGGGGGCTGTGCTAACTCAATCTCCGTACCTGAAAAATGTTAAGGGAGTGAGCATTGCACATGAAATAGAAAGCAATTTCTAACTAGACATAACAACCCGCTAGGTCAAACACAACTAGAAAATAAAACATATATTCACATATAGCACGCCATGCATATTTCATTATTTCCATGTTCATTATTCATTCCAAATTTCCATTTTCATTATTCCATTCAACATCCAATTCCTTTTCTTTTTATTCATTTCACATACTCATTTTATTTCGGTACATCACCTCAAATCAGAGGCCAATCTACAATTTCATTCAACACATTTATCACCTCAAAAACAGAGGCTCTCATACTTTTCCTTATTTAAATTATGTGTCCCTCAAGTCAGAGGTCAACACTCCAATTGCTTAATTCACGGTGTGTCTCTCAGGTCAGAGGTCAACACACCCATACACATTTCATCTGGTGTCCCTCAGGTCAGAGGTCAACACCCATTCAATTTAATTCATCTTGTGTCCATCATGTCAGAGGTCAACACTCAATCATTTTAATTCATTTGGTGTCCCTCAGGTCAGAGGTCAACACTTAAACATTTTATTCATCTTGTGTCCCTCAGGTCAGAGGTCAACACACTATCGTACTTCACCTCCACGCAGGAAGGTACCTCATACACTTGGCCTATGGGTACTTCACCTCCACACCGGAAGGTACCTCATACCATTGTACTTCACCTCCACACCGGAAGGTACCTCATACAATTTGGCCTGGTGGTACTTCACCTCCACATCGGAAGGTACCTCATACCACCACATAAGTTATACTAAAACATTATTTTCATTATCAACAATTCATTACACATTTCCTCACATCAGAGGCCAAATCATACTTTCATCTTCATACACAAACCATTATAACTCATACATTTACTCATTCATACGATATCCACATTCTTAACACAATTAAATACAATAGCACACATTCAACACTTAATCATTCTCATCATAAACAATTTATCACAAGTTAAGGAATGTCACCTCAAAGCAGAGGCCAACATATATACCACATTCTCAATATTCGGCGCCTCATTTCAGAGGCCATGAATTATTCACTTTCTTGTTCAATCAATTTTAACACATTTAAATACAACAACACACATTCAACAGCTAATTGTTCATGTAATTACCTTATTCATTTCCTTTCTCAGTTATCACAATCATACCAAATAGTATTCTCTTTCATAGTCCAACATTTATATTACACTTCATTTCAAATTACATATTTCACCTTCTCACATATTTGCTTTATCACCACATAATAAAATCACCTTTTACTTTTTGTTTACACAAAATCATTTGCTTCCATTTCCGATATTCACAAGTTCATTTCATAAGCCATGACCTTTGTTCACAATTGACAATACTTAACATTTATACTCATTTAGCATTTAGATACAAATACGCACATTCATCACATATAATCGTTTCCATTCCCTTTTCTTCCTATATTAATTTATTCCATAACACATACACATATTTGCAATAGCAGTGAATTATCATTTAATACAAGGCTTTACAATTAAAATCAATAATCATAGAATTCATTTATTCAACTCCACTATCATATTACCCAATTCCTTTTGCACTTCTTTGTAATCACTATCCAAGTTTCAATTGTCAAATAATACATTTTCATATCATGGGGTTCTCTTTTCCTAGTCTTTACGTTCAACATCATACATAGTTAATTAGTTAGAATTTTATATTCAATAACCTAGGGTTTTATAATCTAAATTTCTCCCCTAACACATAACCCTAACAAATCATTATATACTAACTAGAACCCACTCCCTAGAACAAGGCAAAACCCACCCCTTACCTCAAACACTTAAGGATAAGGAGATTCCAAGTGCCCTATGCTTGAGTTTGCCCACCAAAGAGCTCAAAATCCACAAGAGGTGATAGAACCTAATTTAGAGTCATAAAAGAGAGGAATCATCATTTATGCCATGAATCAAGTCAAAACTCCAAGAAAAGTGAAGCCTCCAATGCCTAAGTATTGAAACACACCATTTATGGTAGAGAGAGAAAGGGAAAAACGAATTTGGAAGGGAAGGAGGGGAACCCACTCATAAACACTTACTTGGAGATGATAAAAACAAGCCTTGATGAGGGAATGAGTGCCACTAGCTTGGAATTTGATCAACTTGAAGTGAGAAGAGCTTGAGCCCTAGAGGAGAGAGAGAGGTTCGAATTATAGAGAGAGAAAGGAAAATGATGGTTGTGTGGGTGACTTGCCCCATTCTCTTTTATGTTTTTCTGGCCACAATAGGAAGCCATCGTGTGGCTGGGGTGCATAACTTTGCCCCCAAGATCTGATCGTGCGGCTGGAAAAGGCACCAGCTGTTGCGCGCGCGCCTGGGCGCAGTCGAGGTGCGCCTGAGCGCGGGAGAGGCGCCAGCTCCCATTCTGGTGCGTGGTGCTAATTCTGGTGCGGGGCTGGTGGACGATTGGCGCGCCAAACTGAGGCAGATGTGCAACCGGTGCGTCATAGGCGCGCCTGAGCACATAAGAGGGCGCGCCTGGGCGAAAAATTTACTGAGTTGGGGCACCAGTTGCACCCTGGTGCGCCTGGGCGTGCACCAGAAATTCCCAACTTCGATTCGCCGTAACATTTCTTTAACCGTCGGATCGGGCCCAAATTTTTAGACAAGCTTCTTAATCCCCTAAACTTCACATCCAACGGTGGAATTTAATTTCTTAGCATCCTATAATAAATTCCTAATTTTCTCTTTTCGGCTAATTTCTAACATTTGAAACGCCGACTTAAACCCCGATTTCACTTAGATAGTTTTGCCCAATGCTACAAATGTCTCCTACATAACCCCTAGTACTTATAATTACTACTCTCCTATCACCCAAAATTTTTAAGCAATTTATTCAGTTATTTCTTGGGTATTAAACAATAATTTCACTTAAAAAATAAAAATTAGGATGTTACAAACTAGAAAAGTACTGTCCCCCCTTGATCAAATTCGAAACGGTGAGAGGGAACCTAAATGAGGCGGGCAGTCGAATGGTTTTGGGCTCTTGCGGTATCGCGTAAAATAAAATATTGATGATGGTCGGCCCGTATGGTTGCGGCTTTGTTGAATGGTGATTTCTCGGCTGTTCGACCTGCGTGTGTTAAGGTTCCTGTACGTCCCGTTTGCTTCCGTCTAGGCTTGGGAGGATTGGAGGAGATGTATGTGTTCTAACCAACTCCTCGATAACGTTTCCTAATTCCCCTGTCATCAATGGATACGATCTAATAAAACTTAATAAGAAAAGTTTAAGAACATTGAAAAGACTTATGAATTATGAGCTGAGAATGATGAGGGAATTGATGCCGAGAATGAGAATGGGAAAGCGATGAGAGTACTATGGGTAATGCCAAGGAAGAGATATTGGTGAAGGCGTTGAGGCTGTGAAATGACATGAGAAATGAGTTGAGAAAGAGATCGAAAAGAGAAATGACAATGATAATGGTAATGTGGGAATGATGATTGGAATGATAAATTGAAATGTGTATGTATATATTCAATGTGTTTGTTGTGTTATTTTATCTTAATGTATTGCCTGCTGTAATCCCACACCGTTGGCTTATCCGCACAGAAAAGCTGACTC
Source organism: Crotalaria pallida (assembly GCA_037953625.1). Lineage (NCBI taxonomy): Eukaryota > Viridiplantae > Streptophyta > Magnoliopsida > Fabales > Fabaceae > Crotalaria > Crotalaria pallida. The sequence continues at coordinate 82,021,364 of CM075653.1, forward strand.
TCTCTATGTTTCTGCTTTATGTTTCTATCGGTCCTTTGTCGACCAATTAGATGGTGGACCAACAAACGGAGGAGGATCATCTCCAGAGGAGGCGTCTGCAGCGGCATCCAATGGCGAAGGCCATTCGTTCTTTTTGGCTTCTATTATGTTTCGCTTTGGTGATATATCTAATTCAGATAGACTCTGATAACCTCGTGCAGATATCAGTGTAACTCTCGAAGCTTGCCAAATTTTATATTTGTGATAGTAACTTGATGATTTTAATTACTGTTAATGATTATCCGATAAGGTGACAGATTGGGTTTCAAAGCACGGTGTTGGTAACATCTCGGTTTGGAACTTGATAGATGACGTGTGACATGACAGTTGGAACTTTATAATTTTAATTGTGGAAACTAAATTGTTTTGTGGAAATAGCTCCCTGTCCATGTCATCAATGTCAAAAAAAAATTCTAGATTTTTGCTAAATAAAATATATTCAAGTTACTAAATTGGGGTGTTACAAGGCTGCGCCAGAATGTCAATTCCTTTATGCAAGAAGATGCAGAGCACTTGCACGAAGCTTGGGACAGGTACAATCAGCTGCTGAAGAAATGCCCCACACATGAAATTTCGGAATGGATGCAAATCCGGTTATTCTATTTTGGGTTGAAGATAGCAAACAAAATCATGATTGATGCAGCAGCTGGCGGTTTCCTCTTGAAGAAGATTGTTGAAGAGGCAAAGGAGATAATAGAGACAATGGCCTACAACAGCAGTCAGGCTATCACTGAGAAGACTATCCTGAGGAATTCAGATCTAAGTTCAACCCAAGTGCAGACTATCATTCAGCAGAACAAGGAGATGCAGCAACAAATAGCTGCATTGGCCAAGCAAATGGGTCAAGCTCAGATATCTGCAGTCAGCACCCTGGTATGTGACTTCTTTGGAGGGAATCACCGTAATGGTGATTGTGCAAAAGATATTGTGGAGGACCTGTGACCATAGAGGAGCAGGCAAACTATGTGGGTGGCGGAGGACATAAGAACAACATGTACTCCAACACCTACAATCCGGGGTACCGCAACCATCCGAACTTCTCGTGGCACAGCCCAGCCCTCAATCCACCACAACAGCCACAACAGACACAGAAGCAAACATGGGAAGCATCCATAGAAAAGTTAGCCTCAAACACTAACACATTCATGGAAGAGACAAGGGCGAACTTCGCCAACTAAGGGGCTAGCATCCGTAACTTGGAGATACAATTGGGCTAGGTTGCAAAACAGATTTCAAAGAGGTCACTAGGAACCTTTCCTAGTGACACCATTACAAATCCCAAGGAGCCTTGTTTGGCAGTGACTCTGCGAAGTGGTAATGCAACTGAATCGACAAAGAAGAAGGAAGAGCAGCCTAGGAATGATGCAACATTGACTCAAGAGCAAGGCAAGCCTAGAGCATCGAAAGCGCAGGATCCACCTGCGGATCTCAACTGAAGCACACCGAAGTTTGCTCCATTGCCTCCAAGGATCCCTTATCCTCAGAGGCTGAAGAAAGAAGAGGACAAGAAACACTTCTCCAAGTTCTTGGAGATGATCTGAAAAATTCAAATCAACATCCCGTTTGTAGAGGCTCTTGAACAGATGCCTCTGTATGCGAGATTTATGAAGGATCTTCTCACCAAGAAGAAGGGAATGCTTTCGGAAGAAATGTTTCCTATTGCGGAGAAGTGCAGCAACATCATCAAAAGATGAAGGATCCTGGAAACTTCAACCTCCCTATCAGCATTGGCAAGGAATACACAGGTAAGGCTCTATGTGACCTTGATGCTAGTGTCAATATTATGCCATTATCTGTTTGTGAAACATTGAATTTAGGAGAGGTTAAGCCTACCCCAGCCCTGTTACAATTAGTTGATGAATCCATCTTCCGCCCTTATGGAGTGGTGGAAGACATATTGGTGAAAGTGAATGATTTTATACTGCCCCTGGATTTTATGATCCTAGATGTTGAAGAGGATGAAAACATTCCTCTAATATTTGGTAGGCCATTCTTGGACACAGCAGGGCCAATAATAGATGTTCCTAGGGGAGAAGTGATTCTCCGCGTAAATGGTGAGCAATGCACAATAAAAATATTTGAAAAACCACCAATCATTGTGGATCCCTTTACTCCGCTTAACTTCATTCAGCATAAAAATGCTGAAAATAATTTGAATAAGCAGCTGCCATCCTTGAAGGGGAATTTGGCATCCCCCTAGCCACCGAATGGAGGTGACCGGTCAGGCTCGTGACGTTAAACAAGCGCTAATTGGGAGGCAACCCAATGATTAGGTAATTTCCCCTACTTTTTTAGGTAATTAGTTTTTTTTTTATTTTTTATTTATTTTCGTTTAATTTAATTTTCATTCATAAAAAAAAGTGGCCCTGTACAGGTAATATGCACGCCCAGGGGAGTTCATTCCCCATTCTCCCATTTCTTTCTCATTTCATTCCATCCCCTTTTGAACCCTAAAACCCCAAATTCTCAAATCTACCTCAAATCTTCCACAATTTCTCAAATTCCATCAATTAACAACATTCCATCATCCTTTTCCCTTATTCTTCACTATTTTGTGCATTCATTGGAGATTTTATCTCATATTCCTCTTTTCCCTCAAATTCGGTTTCTCAATCACTAAGGGCAAGGACCACGAATTTCACACACTTGTGGGTAAGAAAACACTCCTCTATACTCTCTGGTACTGATTTAGTCTAATTTTGGAGTTGAGAGTTAGTTTTGTGGAGTTTGGTTTTAGTGCTATTTTTGGTGCCGACCAAGTGTTCGATAAATTGTCCCTAGTTGTTTTTGAGTAAATTAGGATGCCAAAGGGGAAGAGACCAACAGTTGGTAGTAGTAGTGACATAGGAAATGTTGGAAGTCAAGCTAGTGTTGGAAGACATGCTTCAAACTCTCTCATGGACTTCAAGCAAATATCAAGCTAATGTTTTGATGATAACAAACAAACTCAAAGATTCAAGCTCACAAGTTGAAGACTCGAGCAAGATATTAGTTTAGAAGCTTTTTCCCTTAGGACATCTGTAAGGTAATGAAGTTTCTGTTCTTAATGAGTTTAGAAGGCCAATGAGTTTTTCAATTAAAAAGGAGAAGAAAATGTGTTTTCATGAAAAGCTGTTTTTATATCTTAGTTTTGGTGAAAATACTTGATGATACAAGACTCTGAATATTTTTATGTTATGCAAGAAGGAGTAATCGATTACTTGCCTAAGATAATTGGTTAACTTTGTTGCATCATAGAAAAATCAGAGAGCTTGTAATCGATTAAGTGAACTTTGCTAATCCATTACTTTCTTATGAGAGTAATCGATTACCTGGATCAAGTAATCGATTAAAATTGTTGCATCATATATTTTCCTGAGACAAAGTAATCGATTATTGCTTTGTAGTAATCGATTACATGATGTTGCATCATTCAATTAACAGAGGCTCAGTAATCGATTATTTGATGAGTGATAATCGATTAAATGAGTTGCATCATATGATGAACAGGTGTGATGTAATCGATTAACTATTATTGATCTAATCGATTACTTGTTTTTCAAAAGAATTTAAAAGTTTCTATTTTTGAAGGAATAATCGATTACCTTCAGAAAGTAATCGATTAATTCAACTTTTATAGAAAAACGTGTCAGAATCATTTTGATTATTTCCAGATTTGTTTTTATATATAAGATTCTGATTTATTTTACAAAATTCGAAAATGATTTTAAATTTGAATTGTTTACTTATTCGTTTTAAGAATCAAATCTTTGTTTTATTTCTTAAATCATTTTGATTTAGTTTTGATTTTAAAAATTAATTCAAAATCTTATTTTATTTTATTTTGATTTAAAATTGATTTTGATTTGTTGATTTAAATCTTTTTGAATTATAAAAGTTATTTTTTCAGATTTCACTCCAACAATTCATTCATTCTTTTCTTCTGACAATTTTTCTGAAAATCACGTTCTCTCCTTCTCCTACTTTTCTCTGAACATAACGCTCATATTTTTGAAGAACTCATAGAAATTCTTGTTGGCCATTTAGACTTCAAAAAGAGAACTTCATTATCATAGTACTTGATTGTTGTATCTGTGTTATTAAGAACACGTTGTACTATTGTAATCACTCACATAATTTGTATTGAAACCTTAGTGGTTAGGGAGTGAATCCCATAGTTGAACGTGTGATACGTTCGTAGGGTGAGGAACCTTGTTGTGTGTTGTTGAGGCCCCTAGCAAACGGAGGTTCCTAGTAGTGTGCGGGGTGCTCTCGGTTGTAATTGGGTGCGGCTCAATTGCTTGCTATAGAACTCTCAAGCGGGTCGCTTGGGGACTGGACTAGGCCTTTCGACGGAAAGGCTGAACCAATATAAAATTTCCGGTGCAAGCTTTTCTATCCCTATCTCTTTTATTTTCCGCATATTTCATTTATTTACGTTTCCGCGCTACTCTTATATTTTCTATCAATCGATTTCGCTCTCCTTCTCAAACGTCTAATCTCTCCAACGTAACTCAATTTTTTAATTTATAAGGGTTTTTGCAATAATTTAATAAAACTCGATTCCCCCCCCCCTCTCGAGATTTTGAGGCCAAACCCAACAAGAAAGACCTTTGAGCACTCGAGGGTCTCTAATTATTATGAGGGAAAGATGGTTCGACGAGGGATAACCCCCGAGACGAGTATGCTTTTTGATAGTAAGGGTCCCTCGGGCCGTAGGGTTGTTGGAGTTAGGGAGATTGAGGAGGTGAGAGAGACTCTGTTGATCAACAGGTGGATGGACTGGGTTAGGGAGCTTGATGAGGCGTTTAGCAAATTCCTGGTTTGGGAGTTTTATGCTAACTCCTGGTGGAGAGCCCAACAAGCGGAACTAGAGGGTAGTATTAGGCGGGTCAGTTATGTTAGAGGAGTAGAGGTTCCTTATGATGCGGACACTATTGCTCGTGTCATGGGACTTCCATTTTACCCACCTAAGGCGGCACCCGCCATGTTTACTTCTGATAGCTTTGATAGCGAGGATGAGTACCCATTGGAACGGGTTAAGGAGGCTTTATTTCTGAGGGATCGGGATTGGAACTTGTCCGTGGCTGGCACGACCAAGCATGTTTACCAGAAGTATCTTAGGGGAGCTACTAGGTTTTGGGTCTGATTCATTGTTCATAACCTGGACCCACAATCACATGACACCGAGGTTCAGTCGGGAATTTGGAGGCTTATTTATGCCCTTCGTCAGGGGATAGTAGTAGATGCTGCATCGATCATCTCTGATTGGATGCATCGTTTTGCTAGGAAGGAGACGGGGTATGTCGGCTTTCCTTGGGTGATCACCCGGCTGTGCACTGCAGCTGGAGTTCATTTTAGAGCAGATGTGAGGGATCTTAAACGGACCCCTAAGATGACTAAGGCCTCCTGGGATTCATATATTGTTCGAGCTATCGAGACGACCAGAGAGGGCCCACCACCACAACAGCAGCAGTTTGTCCCACCACCACCACAGCAGCAACAGTTTGAGGCAGGACCTTCCAGCCAGCCGGCGAGGCAGTCGGGCGGCATGGATGAGGTTATTGAGTTGATGCAGTGCATGCTAAGGCGGTAGAGCGGAGCGGCTGAGTTCCAGCGCAGGGAGATGCGTAGAAACCAAGTCAGGGATGTGGTTTTGAGGGATTGGAGAGCAGCACAGGGCCTACCATATGATGTGCCTCCATACACTGAGGAGGATCATAGCCTACTGGATTCATCACCTGAGGAGGATGATCATTGAGGGGATTTTGTACTTTATTTCTTTTTATCATATGTATTCCCCCTCCCCTATTCAGACCTGTACTACCACCAAAAATATGTATTGCTTTGTAGGATTTTATTTTTATTTTTATTGCATGGACATTATTCTGTTCACTTTCTATTGCATCTGTATATATATTATGTTTGCAGCAGGTGTGAGTTGATGTCTTTCCCATGAGAGGTGCTATATCGCACTTGTTTCTAATGACCTGCAGGTACTAAGTTTGGGAGAGCATCTTCTCATTTTTGTTTAGTGATGAGCTATGCAGTGGATGTATAGGGAAGTGTTTTGGATTTTTCCTTGCAGTAGTTTTTTTTTATTTTGTAGTTAGGTTAGTTTAGTTTGCTTGAGGACAAGCCAACCTCTAAGTTTGGGGGAGTGGTACAAAATAAAAGTTTTTCAGACTTGAATTTTTCTCCCATATTTGGTGTTGGTTTGTGTCCTTGGTAGGAGTAGGTAATTATTCTAGACTTAGGACTGTTTTTTTGATGATAGGTGTAAATACTTAGTTTAGGATTAAACTCATTGACTTTTGATACTGAATTGATTGAGCTGTATATATTTTTGAGATCTAGTTATTTTGACAAACTTTTTGAGAATTTGTGATTAGTGAACTGACCTTTAGCCTAGTGAGATTTTGAGCCTACATTGACAGGGGTATGTGATATTGAATTATTTTGATTTTAGACCCCTATTTCTTTCATCTGTGTTGTTCTCTTTGGCTTTGTGTTCTAGAATTTGACCTGTGACCATTTCAAGATTGATAATTGTTTGCATGCATGAAAATGATTAAGGCACTTAGGATGGTGTTTTTGTGGCCTTCAGATGTTTTGCATTGACATGTTCCCTCAGTTGCCCATTTTGAGCCTAATGAATTATGATTTTTCTTTGGTACCCTGCATTGATTGCATAATTTTTGTGAGTACCTTAGGAATTTTGAATGAGCAATTGAGAGGAACGATTCAATAAGAAAAAGTGAAAAAAATGGTACAAAGTGTTGTGAGTCTGCTTCTCTTCCATGAAATAAAAGAAAAAATAAATGAAAAGGAAAAGAGAGTAGAGAAAAAAAAGAAAAAGTGAAGAAGAATAGAATAATTGTGAGTTGAGTGTGAGTCCTCTTAGTATTCATTGCTCAGTCATGATTTTTTAGGGAAATTTGTTTTTGCATTTTAACCCTTAGTTTATTCTTTCTTTCTTTTATCCCACCTGACACTTTTAGCCATGGCCCCATTACAACCAAATTTAAGACCTTTTGATTTGTGCATGTATTCAATACTTTCAGTGGCGATTTTGGTCTATGGTCAAGCTTATGATAACACTTAGTCATTGCATGAACTTGTGTGAATTATTGATATATGACCCTGATACACATAAGAGATACACACTGAGAGGTTGAGAGTGTTCACTAGTCCTGAGTTCTTGTGGAGTTTGTTATTCTAACCAGGTTTCAATTGTATGAATTGCTTGTGAAAATAAGTGTTTGAGTCTGTGAATCGACGTCCTAGATTAGGTGTGTACATTTTGATTTAGAGGGTAGTCTTTTGTTTTAGAATTTTTATTTTACTTTTGCCTGGGACATGCAAAAATGCTAAGTTTGGGGGAGTGATTTGGGTCTAATATATGATGTTTTAAGCATTAATTTCACCTCCTTTTACAATGGATTTGGCTTGTTTCTCTTGTAAATATAGGTTGTTTTTATTAGTTTTAGGATTTTTATTATGAATAGAGTCCTTTGAACGTTTTGATCCGTTTTGGGTATGTTTCAGGTACTTTTGGAGCTTAATTGAAGAAAATAATTATGGAACTGGAAGGAGGGCGAAAAGACCATGAAAATGGCACAAGAACGGAGCGAAACGGAGTCAGAAGTGGTGTCACACTCCCAACCGCACAGACCCGTGCGCCCAAGCGCACGCACCACGGAGAAGCACCAATACAGACCTAGCGCGCCCAGGCGTGGAGGCGCGCAACACATGAGCAGGCCCAATTGGGCCAAATTCTGAGCAATTTTGAAGGATTCTCTTAGGTTTTTGTATTTTATTATTTAAACTAGAATTAGAGACTAGGTTAGCAGCTTTGGTAGAAGGGAGATTACGCATCTAGGAAGCATTCAAGGAGGAATCCACTGAAGTTCAGAGAATTTTTGTGGTAATTTAGGAATGAATTCCATAATTATTGTTTATGTTCTTCCTTACTCACTACTGCAGATCGGACATTTCGCATATGTTTTTTAAGACATTTCGCATTTGTTTTGGAAATGTTGTCCTTGTGAGAGATGTAGATAGTTATGATTTTTCGCATCACTTTTTAAAACAGATGCGAAATGTCAGAACTTTCTGCATCACTTATATAACTGATGCGAAAAGTACATATAACTGATGCGAAAAGTATACTTTCCGCATCACTTATTTTAAAACAGATGTAGAAAGTATAATAACTGATGCGGAAAGTACACTTTTCGCATCTATTATTTTTTTAACAGATGCGGAAGATGCGGAAAGTGCACTTTTCGCATCTATTATTTTTTTAACTGATGCGGAAAGTACACTTTTCGCATATATTATTTTCAAATAACAGATGCGAAAAGTGATCTTTTCGCATCTGTTAATAACAGACCAAAAAAGGTTTTTTTTTTTGCAATTTTTATATATATCAAGTAACCTGCATTCTTTGCTTTGACTACCAAAAATAAAATTTTAAAACAAATGAATCCAAAAGGCAATATATATATATATATATATATATCTAATAATTTCAATACAACTACCAATAATTTCAATATAAGTACAAATTCTACCAAAACTATGTTAATTCAATGCTACCCAAATCTCTTATTACTTTCCACTAACTACAAATTCAACCAAAACTATGCTAATTCAGACACATGCTTAACGTTCAAGTTCAATAAGGTAACTTAAACCAAAAAATGCATTTATAACTTTATAAGTTGGCTCCAAATCTAATACGGAGAAAACTGCTGCACTCTACTTAAACCAAAGATTCCATCTTGATCTCTCCAACAATAAATTCATATTGGAAGATTAAATTAAAAAAACAAACTTTCCTCACCCATTCTTCAAAAAAAAGTGATTCTCCAAAAAAAAATTAATCTTTTGGGAGCTGAATCATATTATAATCTTTAAAAAACCCAACCAAACCAAAATATAGATGACAAAAGCGATTTTTTATTTATTTAATTAAAAAAAATTGCCCTGAACACAAAAATTAAAGTTGAAGTGAAATTATGAAAACATGTAGGCAAATAATGAGAGAGAGATAACCTAGCACGGCCTCGTCTTGATGGAGTTGAGTTGAGAATGAGATGGGATCACAAGGGAAGTGGATTTCGTCGCCACCGCCTCCACCACCACCTATAACCGTCGTTATCAATAACGATGAATGTGTCGGTGATGAACTGTTCATCCTTAACTCTGTAATCAATCGCTTCTTTTTTTCTTTTCTTTTCTTTTTTTTGTTTATTTTCATTTGATGTCATCGTAAGCCTAAATAAGTTCTCTATAAGCTATTTCAAACCAGACAAATAAAACCGAATATCCAAATAATAATTGAGAACTAACCTTCTCAGCTAAAATACGGTCACCAACATCCAGAGTAGGGTTCATAGAAGCAGAAGGAATTGACCGTGGTTCAGCCAAGTAAGATTTAAACATAAAGCTAACAGTCATAGCGGTGAACGCAGCCTTCGCATCCTCCGAACAAGTATTCAATAACGATTGCTCAGAGAAAGGGAAAAGGACGCTTCTACGATTACCAAGGGAGAGTGAACTTGGAGGCAAGATTGAGAGTGAGGCATTTAGGGTTCCACGATGAATCAAATCTAAATAATCAAATTACAACCCAAATAAAATTAAAAAAATTGGAGAGAGAGAGAGAGAGAAAAAAAAAACCTAGTAAAAGAAGAACGATGAAGGCGGAGGCGGAGACGGAGGCGGCGGCGGCTTTGCTGTGGAGACGGAGGCAGCGACGGGGATAAAGTAGCGGAGAAGAAGAACGATGAAGCAGCAGGCAGTGAGAAGAAGAAGGAGAACTCGATCGAGTTCTGTGTGCTCAGCAGGACAGTGAAAGAAGTAATGAATTATTGGCGCGATAGAATTAGGTTTTAGTAATTTTGCAAGACAATCCGCATCAGTTATTTACAATTTAAGAAAACATATGTGAAATGTTGGAGAAATCAGACATTCCGCATTAGTTAAACAAAAACAGATGCGAAATGTATAACAAAGTAAAGGTTATTGCATCAGTTATAAAAACCTGATGCGGAATGTTTATTTCTTAAATTTATCATATTTACAAGTTTGTCACCGCACTAAACATTCCGCATCATTTATTTAAAACCTAATTCGAAAAGTAGGAAAATAATACATTCCGCATCAGTTAACAAAAAACAGATGCGGCAAATTGAAAAATATGACTTTTCGCAACAGTTATAAAAAAAACAGATGCGAAATGTTTTTTATCTTAAAATTAATTACAAGTTTGCCACCGTGTTTGGTTTTTACATCTGTTTTCTAAAACTGATGTTAATTAGGCGATGTAAAATCCATATTTTCTACTAGTGACTCTATATGTAACTAAAACCCTTGTGTTAGGAACATGGTGAATTTGCATGGATAGTTTATTTTAATTTATGAATTAGCGTTTTTCCGTTTTTAAAACAAGCGTTTGATTGTGTTTTAATTGTATACATGAAACTGATCACTTTATGTTCTGGATCTCTAATTCTTCAATTGGAAAATTAGGATTTAGAATAGGCCTTGCAATCAAACGGTATAACTATCCAACTCGTAGGAATACTTTTGGATTCTTATACAACTTTTCATAAATTCCACTGTTTTAATTAAGGTTATTCGATGGTTTAATTTCTCAAGGGATTATGGATTATCAAATTGAATAATAAACAGTAATTGCACAAGAGGAATCTAGTAATTACTAATTTAGGAATTTGTTCTAAATTTAAAGGAAAAACAATAATTCATGATTAATAAACGGTGTCTGCAATGAAACCGAGTTCCTAACCACTTTCTTCCACTGCAGTTAAATCCTTTTAATTGTCAGTATTTATTTTTAATTTTAATTTTAATTCAAAATCAGTTTTAAAAACAATTTTAATTAATAGATTTAGCTTAAAACTACTCTTAGGTGAAAACTAGTTGAACAATTTACAATCTCTGTGGGACGATACTCGAGCTTACTGCTCTAATACTTGTCGACCTGGTACACTTGCCGGTAGTCCAACATCTCCTAACAACACATATTCCCAATCACCCTCCGTTTTGGTCAGAATTCATCCAACTCTTCCCAGACGTCAAGATCGGCAGAATGTTGCCTTTCTCGAGGTTCAACTTCTCAAAATTCTGAGTTGCCTCCTTGACTTTGACACTTCCTAAACTTATATTGTAGCACAGTCTGGCTTTGGCTTGTCCAGATCTGACTGTGATCACTTTTTCATCAACCCCAATAAACTTAATTTCTAAGTGCGTCGTTGGAGACGACCGTGCCAAAGGCTTGTAAACATGGTCGTCCTAGAATGACATTGTACGTTGAGGGGCAATCAACTACCAAAAACTTGATCATCTCAAATTGTGCCGAGGATTCTTTTCCCATGGTTACTGGGAGCTGGATGTCCTCTCCAAAGGAGTCAAGCAAGATTCTTTAAGCTTTAGTGCCTTGAACAAAAGAAGGAATATGATGTCAGTTGATCTTCCCTGATCAATGAAGAGCCTACAAACCACGTAATTTTCGATTAGTGAAATAATGACCATGGGATCCTCGTTTCCTTGAATAACTCCCTAAAGGTCCTCGTCTCCAAAGCAGATGGCTACATTTCTGGTCTGCTTTTTCTAAAGTGGTCGGTGATTGACCGAGAGAACCTGGTTTACATAACGCTTTCTATTAGCTCTTCTTTCTTTGTCCCCAGCAAAACCTGCAGCATTAGTTTGGTCCTGAAAAATTCTGGGGTGATTTTTCAGGGTCGGCTATGGCTACTACCTCAACCTTCTCGAACGCCTTTGGTCAGATCTTTCTGGAGATGGGCTTCTCGTGCAAATTCTTCTATTGGCTAAACTACTCATTTGGTCCCTTGCATTATTTTTCAATTTCAAATTGGTCCCTTATGTATTTTTGGTTTCAAATTGGTCCCTCATGTTTTTTTCGCTGTCAAATTGGTCCCTAAGTCACTGTTCATCCTACGTGTCAATATCATATTGGTCCACATAGGATGAACAATCGAGAGTGCTAGAGTGACTAGGTTGTGCTAATGAAACAACAACGAGAATTGTTATTGGGTAGAACCTTGATCCACTAGAGGACCGGATTAACTACCCGTGTTGGGGATCGGTTCTGCGTTAACCAAAACAATTATATCAGTCACTTAGTCACTTCAGGGCTAGTTGAGGGTGGTCTTAGTCAACCCAAGTTGTACTTGGACCCGAGAGAAGCCAAGTATTATGCAAGCATTGGTTGCGAGATGCTTACTCCTAGTTAGTCTTTTCCCAGGAGTGGAGGGAGATATGAGGTCATGAATTAAGAATGGAGTGAGAATCTAGATTGGGAAATGAATAATGAAAAGAGAAAAGAAAATCCAATGATTGGATTTAGAAGTGAAAAATGGAAAACAGTATAGAATCCAAAGAATGGATTCAAATAGAATGGGATCGAGTGATTGGATGATATGAGAGACGTGTATGCATTTATATGCATATTTTGATATTGGATTTTGTTGAGAGCATGCATCATAAGCATTTCTTTGGATTATTAGCTTTTGCTTGCTTATAATAATTCATGATGTTTTATTAATTATTCAAATTCTATTACTTGAATTATATGAAAATGTCTTACTCTCTTGTTGTATCCTTTTAGGTACTGGAGGTGTATTTACACTTCCCTCTGTCGAGGAGAAACATACTACTACTAGTGGAGTATGAATTTAGTCCAAGTCGGACTAAAGGTTGTTAGTTAGTGCAACCATATTGCTATGGCCTATTTCGTATTGTGAATATAAGAATACATGTATATTTTGGATATCTATGTAATTAAGTATTTAGCCTAGAGCCTTATACTTTTGAAAAAATTGAACACAAATACTATTATGTACTGTAGCACACAGATACTATTATAGAATGTACTAAACAAACATAATTAAAAGTTATAATGCTTGTACAGGTTTTGAACAAGTTTTGGACTATTGTGAATTAAATATTTAGAACAGGTATATGTGGGGTTAAAAAGTTTTAAGAAATCCTCTTTTTCTTTAGTACAGGTGAATGTCATATAATTTATTATTATTAATACAGGGAATGTCAAACAGGTCAATTTTGTGAATGGTTATTTTTCACAATTAACAGGGGATTATTTGTTTGTTTAATTATTATGGTACTAATTATTGTATACGTAGTAGGGTGTTACAGTGGGTCCGAGATGTCCATGTGGAGTGACAAATTCCATGATATTATCTGTGAATGAGTGGCCCGGGTGGCTTTTCCGATTATGGGATCGGGATCGGTTTTCCTTATGCTCGACATAACTTGTTCACGTACCGGGGTCACTGTGAGGGCCTGTACGGTGGTTTGGACTAACCTTTGTTGCTGCAACTCAGCAATAGGTTATCCTTATCTCTGGATTAACTCGATTTGTGGCTTGATAATTCTATGATTGTGTCATCCTTCGATCAGTAAAACGAGGAAGGGCGAGATGGTCAAGAAGGTTCAGAGGAATGATTTATTTGGGAAGGTTTGGCCTTTTCATTCTCTTGGGCCTTCAACTTATTGGTGCGAGCGATAGACTTGTTAGTTGAGCCTGGATTCGTGGTATCTTGTGTCTGAGACTCACCACGATGAGATTTATCTATTCTGGAGCCTCTATGCGTGCCTGTTTATTCCTCCTCTTTGGGACGTTGGTCCTTGTTCAGAGGTCCGATGAATCCTAATGGTGGCCTCTCAGAATGGAAGGTAGCTCCTCTTGTTCTATTGGTTCGGTTCTATTGATCTCTAAGATCTACACCACCACCAGTCTTATTCGGGCTCAAGCGATCCTTCGGATTTCGGCGAGGTGGATTCTCCCGATTATCCAGGAGATGATTGCGGAGATCTACACGGTTTGTTTCTCTGGTGATTACCATTGTGGAGGTGAGAATGTTGGTTATGCGATCCCCATAGACAGCGCCAATGTAATGTCCCTGCCTGGCCGAGTCTCAAGGTGATGGATAAACCTTAGACATATTGGCTAATGTAAGGAGATTGATGTAGGACTTTAGATGCAAAATACCCAGTTGGAGTATCTCGGTTCTCCCTTGTCAAAAGTGTGTTCAAGTGTCAACTTAGGGATTAGAGAACGTACCTGAGCCCCCTATTCTGGTGAGCTATTTATAGTGGGAGCTTTAACGTTGAAGTTGGGCCTGGTTAGGCTGATGTGGGGAAGTTTTACAAAGAGGGGAATATCCCGAATATTCCCCCAGTCTATAAGTGTTTCTAGCATATTCATAGCTGTTAGCGAATCAAGTGGGAAAAAATATAGGAGGGAATCACAGAGGAGCATGATTACTGCAGTGATTCTAGGTTCCTAGCTCGGTTGATTTTTGTTTTAATTTTTTTTCCTCTCATCTAAGATAAATTTCAAAATTTGTTTATTTATTGTTTTTATGTATTCATGTAACATATTTTTTTTTTGTTTTTTCTTGAGTATTGCATTTTTTCACGTCTTTATCTTACGGAATCTTTGAAGGTAATATATAAAGGAATAAATATTCTAATATATGATTCATTATAAAGATTAAAATCCAAATAAATATACTTATTTATTTTATAATTATTTAATAAATATCGGTTATTTAAAAAATAATAATCTTAATAATATTAATTATCAACTAACAATCATCTTGTAATATCATAATTAAAAGTATTTCAAGATATTTTTATAAAGTGAAACAAATATTAATAAAGTATAGATTTTCTCGAACATTAAAAATAATATAGATATATAATTAAATGTAATGATTATCGTTTTGTAGAAAATTTGTAATGGATAAATAGTTTAATGATTATTCTAATATGCACCAATAAAAAGATGTAACTGGTTTTTTAAAGGTGAAATAAATATTGATAGAGTATAGATTTTTTCGAACATTATAAATAATATGGATATCTAATTAAATGTAATGATTATCATTTTATAGAAAATTTGTAAGGAATAAATAATTTAGTGTTTGGTCTAATATTTGCACCAATAAAAAGATGTAACAAATAAAAAAACAAAGATACATAGAATTCAAAAAGTAAAAAATAAAAAATTATTAGAAAATTAGGATAAAGATTTTTTATGATCCAATTATATTATTAATTTGAGATAAGATAACCGATAATAATATATATATAAATAATATATATGATAATCATATTAAATAATGCTAATTGTAAAAAAAAAAAACTAATTTATCCATCAAATAAATATAAGAAATATCTCATAATATCATCACATAAAAAAAGATTAAAATGTAGAATCAGAAAGGTTTTGATGAAGACAAATATATCAGCTCGCTGTTCTCATGGTGCTCGACCAGTGATACTTTGACGAGCTAGGATCTCGGCCATTGATGAAGCCAAACGTATCAGCTCAGTATGCTCGGCCAGTAAATTACTCTGACGAGCTTGGATCTCGACCACTGATGAAGTCAATCATTTTAACAAGCTCGGGTCTCGGCCATATCTCAGTGATCGTATGAAGTAAAATATATTGATGAGCGTAGCGATGGATCTCGGCACCGAGTGTAGAATCAAAAAGGTCATGATGAAGACAAATAAATAAGCTCGGTTCTCGACACATAGCTCGATGCTCGGTGCTCTCATTATCTCAGTACTATCAAGTCGACATAAGATCAGATCGGTTAGTGTTCATTATCTCAGTATTATCAAGTTGGCATAAGATCGGCTCAGTCAGACTTCAATCAGTTCCTCTACTCAAGTCCCTTAGCTCGGCAAGACGTTCAGTCAGGTGCCGAGCTCGCTCCTCGTTCAACTCTGACATCAAACGACATTCAGAAGTCTTTCATTCCCGATGTTTTTGTAATTGTTTTCCTTTTTCGAGTGTGGGTGGTAGACTTAGGATTTAACTCAAGCGCATATCAATCAGTAAGTATTAAATTCCATCTAAGTTAAATTAGGAAGGGATTGATTGAAAATCAAATCTGATTCTAAGTGACCGTTAATTACTCCCAAAATCTTTCCAAATTTGATGACTTCGTTCCCTCTTTGATTTTCGGGGATACTGGAGATTATAAAGGGGAGTGTTGTCTTCTCCAACGGAAGAAGAGAATGCACAGACAGAATTTCTGACACACGAAAAACATACTTTCAATCTTCTCTATCAATCCCTTTCGAAATCGATACTCAATTGGCTTTAACATTTTCTGATCAATATACAATTGAGTAGTGATTTGGGTCTAATATATGATGTTTTGAGTATGATTTAGACTCCCTTTTACTATGGATTTGGCTTGTTTCTCTTGTCAATTTAGGACTTTTTGTATAGTTTTTAGGAAGTTAGGTAATTTAGAATCCTTTGAACATTTTGATCCGTTTTGGGTTTGTTTCAGGTACTTTCGGAGCTTAAATGAAGAAAATAAATATGGAGCATGATAGAGGATGAAAAGACCTTGAAAATGGCGCAAGAACGGAGCGAAACGGAGCCGGAATCAGTGCCACACGCCCAGGCGTGGAGCTCCCCGTGCCCAGGTGTGTCTGCAGCGAGAAAATGCACCCATCAGATGCCTGGCACGCCCATGCGTGAGGCCTTGGGCGCCCAGGCGCGCAAAGTGCAAGAAAGTGACATTGGTCGCTGTTTTGACCATAACTTGAGCTACGTTTATCCAAATGAAGCGATCTTGGTATAATTTTAAAGCTAAGGAAAAGATCTACAACTTTTCCAGAAATAGCCTTGCTCAAATTCGTCCATATTTGGGGTCAAAATCAGTGCCAAAGTTGCTGTCAGATACGAGAAAGCCCAATTGGGCCACTTCCTGATCAGTTTTGCTCCAATTCAATTAGGATTAGTTTTATCTTTTAAATAGACGTTTTAGAATTAGGTCAGCAGTCATTAGAAAGAGAGAGAGGGAGATTACATAATTTTATAGAGTTTTAGAAGAGGAGAAGATCAAGGATTGGAAGATCCAAGGCTTTTCCATGGTAATCATGCATTCTTCTATTGCTTTTGTTCTTATTTTCATGATGTGTAACTAAAACCCTTGTGTTAGGAATTGGTGGATTTGTATGGATTAGTTTATTGATTTCATGAATTGATGTTTTTCCGTTTCTAAATCATGTGTTTGATTGTGTTTTATTTCCAATTCATAAATCTGGCCAATTTATGTCTTGTTTTGGATCTCTAATTCTTCAATTGAGAGATTAGGAATTAGAATAGGTCATACCTTCAAACAATATAGTTATTCAACAATATAGAAATAGCCTTGCTCAAATTCGTCCATATTTGGGGTCAAAATCAGTGCCAAAGTTGCTGTCAGATACGAGAAAGCCCAATTGGGCCACTTCCTGATCAGTTTTGCTCCAATTCAATTAGGATTAGTTTTATCTTTTAAATAGACGTTTTAGAATTAGGTCAGCAGTCATTAGAGAGAGAGAGAGAGGGAGATTACATAATTTTATAGAGTTTTAGAAGAGGAGAAGATCAAGGATTGGAAGATCCAAGGCTTTTCCATGGTAATCATGCATTCTTCTATTGCTTTTGTTCTTATTTTCATGATGTGTAACTAAAACCCTTGTGTTAGGAATTGGTGGATTTGTATGGATTAGTTTATTGATTTCATGAATTGATGTTTTTCCGTTTCTAAATCATGTGTTTGATTGTGTTTTATTTCCAATTCATAAATCTGGCCAATTTATGTCTTGTTTTGGATCTCTAATTCTTCAATTGAGAGATTAGGAATTAGAATAGGCCATGCCTTCAAACAATATAGTTATTCAACAAGTAGGGATACAATTGGGTAATTATATAACATGATTAATTCCCTGTTCTTAATTAAGATTATTCAATAGTTTAATCTCTTAAGGAATTAAGGATTATCTAATTGAATAAGAAACGGTAATTATACAAGAGGGATCTAATAGTTACCAATTTAGGAATTTCTTCATGATTTATGGAAAAACAGATATTCATGATAAATAAACAACGCCTACAATGAAACCATATTCCTAACATCTTTCTCAAATCGCTCACAATTTCTATTTATTTTCTGTTTTTAATTTATTTTTTGTTTTTATTCAATCTCAATTAGTTAATTAGAAACCTATAGATTTTACTTTTAACTACTCTTTGGTGAGAATTAATTGAACAATTTGCAATCCCTGAGGGACGATATCTGGTCTTATTGACTGTATTACTTTGCGATCTAGTATACTTGCTAGAGAGTGAACAAGTTTTTGGCGCCGTTGCTGGGGATTGAAATTTGTTTCAATTAGTTTTTGGTACTTAGTAGTAGTTTTAGGTGAAATTTATTTTTTTAGTTAGTTTCTTGTCTCAACAGGTGCTGCGTAATTTTTTTTTGTTTTTGTGCTGTGCAGGAATTTATATCAATCTAAGTGCAAAGAGGAGAAAAATTCAGCACTAGAAGAGGGGAAAGACCAACATTGAAGATGGCTGGAGGAAGAGGATCTCACGGATCCTCTCCGCCTCCTCCTCCCAGGAAGACCTTGGCGGAATATTCAACTGTGGACCCGGACTTCCTTGCTTCTAGCATAGTCCGGCCAGCCATCACTGCAACTGCATTCGCAATTGATCCATAATACATCCACCTCATCATGCAGGATCAGTTTAGTGGTGCGCCGAATCAAGACCCCAGGGACCATATCGCCAACTTCCTGGGCATGCTCAGCTTCTTCAAGATCGAGGGTGCTACGGACGAGGCCATCAGAATGAGGATGTTCCCTCTCTCACTGAGGGGCGAGGCGCTAACTTGGGTGAACAACCAAGCACCAGGGAGTCTTTCCAGCTGGAAAATAGTTGTCTCCAAATTCATGGATAAGTTTCTTCCAGCTGGGATGCAAGCGAAGCTGAGGCAAGATGTTCACTCATTCATGCAAGAGGACAACGAGCCGTTGCATGAAGCTTGGCAACGTTACAACCAGCTACTGAGGAAGTGCCCAACCTTTATGCAAGACTGGCAGCAGATTCAATTGTTCTATAATGGGCTCAACGATTCAATCAAAGCATGGTTGATGCAGCAGCTGGTGGGTCGCTAATGAAGAAGACTGTTGAAGAGGCCAAGGAAGTCATCGCAAACATGGCATTCAGCAGCAGCCAGGGACTAAGGACCCAGGTGGAGCAGAGCGTCTTGAAGAGTTATGATCTGGACTCTAGTCAAACCCAGATCTTAATCGAGCAGAACAAACAGATGCAGCAACAAATTGCTGCATTGACGAAGCAGATAAGCCAGATCACTATGTCAGTTGCATCGAGCACTCTGAGGTGCGACTTTTGTGGGGGAGGTCACCGGAATGGTGATTGTGTTTTCGAAGTCAGAAAGGGTCCGGCAACTATTGAGGAGCAGGCCAATTTTGTGGGTAGTGGAGTACCTAAAAATAACACGTACTCCAATATCCACAATTCGGGGCAAATCAATCAGTCTCACACTTCATGGTCCAGCCTAGCACCCAATCCATCGCCGCCACAAAAGCAGGGCTGGGAGAAGGCACTTGAAGCAATGGCTACCACAACCAATACCTTCATGGCAGAAGCAAGGGCGAATTTCGCCAATCAAGAAGTCAGCATTCGCAACCTAGAAGTGCAAGTGGCTCAAATAAACAATCGAATATCAGAGATCGCAACCAACTACAAGGAGCGATGCATGGCGGTCACCCTTCGAAGTGGCAAGTCGTATGAGGAGCCACAGAAGAAGGGTAATGCAACTGAGCTTGAGAAGAAGGATAAGGGGCCAAAGCAACCAAGTGGAGGAGGCTCAACTGCAAGGCAACAGACGCAGGATCCACCTGCGGATCTCGAGAAAGAAAAAGGCACACCCAAACCAGCACCACTACCTCCGAGGATTCCTTATCCTCAGAGGTTGAAGAAAGAGAACGACCAGAAGCAATTCTCCAAATTCTTGGAGATGCTACGGAAGGTGGAGATCAACATCCCGTTTGCAGAGTCTCTCACAAATGCCTCTGTACGCGAGATTCATGAAGGAGTTGCTGACAAAGAAGAAGCGGATGCTCACTGACGAGACGTTCCTGATAGCAGAAAAGTGCAGCAGCATCATCAAATCCAACCTTCCACCAAAGCTGAAGGACCCAGGTAGCTTCACTCTTTCGATTAGCATAGGCAAGGAGTACTCAGGTAAGGCTCTCTATGACTTAGGAGCTAGTGTTAATATTATGCCTTTGTCTATTTGTGAAGCATTAAACTTAGAAGAGATTAAGCCTACCCCGGCATTAATTTAGTTAGCAGATAGAACCACCCTCCGCCCATATGGAGTGGTGGAAGATATTCTGGTTAAGGTGAAAAATTTTATCTTGCCCCTAGATTTCATGATCTTAGATGTAGAGGAGGATAAAAATATTCCTCTAATTTTTGGACGGCCATTCTTGGCCACAACAGGGGCAGTGATTGATGTGCCTAGGGGAGAAGTAATTCTTCGAGTGAATGGTGACCAAACTACAATTAAAATTTTTGAAAAACCACCAATCACCGCGGAGAACTTCGCCCCACTAATGTGCATTCAGCACTCCAATGGAGAGAGTGTTGGAAAGAAGTGGAAAAGCAAGGTGCCACCCTTGAAGGGATCTTGGCAACCACCCTAACCTCTGAAAAGAGGTGACCCGTCAGGCTCGTGACGTCAAACAAGTGCTAGTTGGGAGGCAACCCAATGTTAGGTAATTTCCCGTAGATTTTATTTTTTTTAGGTAATTAGATATTAGTTAGTTTTTATTTTTATTATAAAAAAATTTAAATAAAAACTGACGTACAGGTCCAGCCACGCCCAGGCGTGGCACGCTCCACGCCCAGGCGTGGCAGGAGGGTGAAGCATCTCAGTTTGGGGGAGTGACCCCATTTGCTCCCATTAGTTCCCTATATGTCACCCCAGATCTTGTACTTCTCAAAAATAATGTCCTGTTTTTCTAGGTAGTTTTTAATTTTTATTTTGCAGTTTTAGTTTAGTTTAGTTTCCTTGAGGACAAGCCAACTTCTAAGTTTGGGGGAGTGGACAAAATAAAAATTAATTTTTCAGACTTGAATTTTTCTCCCATATGTAGTGTTGGTTTGTGTCCTTGGTATGAGTAGGTAATTATTCTAGACTTAGGACTGTTTTTCTGATGATAGGTGTAAATGCTTAGTTTAGGATTAGACTCATTGACTTTTGATATTGAATTGATTGAGCTGTAAATATTGTTGAAACTTGGTTATTTTGACAAACTTTTTGAGAATTTTTTATTAGTGAATTGACCTTTAGCCTAGTGAGATTTTGGGCCTAAACACTAAAGGGGTATTTGATTTATTGAATTTATTTTGATTGAGACCCCTATTTCTTTCATGAGTGTGTTCCCTTTGACTTTGAGTTCTAGAACTTGACCGGTGACCATTTTGAAATTGATAATTGTTTGCATGCATTAAGATGATTAAGGCACTTAGGATGTGTTTTTGTGGCCTTCAGATGATTTGAATTGATAAATATTCCCTTAGTTGCCCATTTTGAGCCTTATGAGATATTATGATTTTTCTTTGGTACCCTGCATTTATTGAAATATTCTTTGTGAGTCCCTTGGAAATTTTGAATGAGCAATTGAGAGGAATGAATAAGAAAAGTGAAAGTAATTGGTGAAAAGTGTTATGAGTTCTATTTCTCTTCCAAGTAAAAAAAAAAGAAATTGAAAAAGAAATAAATGTGAAAGGAAGATAATAGAAGAAAGAAAATTGAAAAAGAAAAGAAGTATGAAATTGACTGTGAGTTGAGTTGTGTTTATTCATTGCTCATTCATAATTTTTAGAGGGAAATTTGTTTTTTGCATTTTAGCCCTTAGTTTTATCCTTTCTTTCTTTTATCTCACCTTATACTTTTAGCCATGGCCTCATTACAACCAAAATTAAGACCTTTTGATTTTTGTGTGTATTCAATAATTTCAGTGGAGATTTGAGTCTATGGTCAAGCTTATGGTAACACATTGTCATTGTATGAACTTGAGTGAATCATATATATATAAACCTTGATACACATGAGAGATACACATTGTGAGGTTGAGAGTGTTCACTAATCATTAGTTCTTGTTGAGTTTGTTTCTTTAACCAGGTTTCAATTGTATGAATTGCTTGTGATAAAAAGTGTCTGAGTCTGTGAGTCGAAGTCTTAGATTAAGTGTGTACATTTTGATTTAGGAGGTAGTCTTGTGTTTTAGAATTTTTATTTTACTTTTGCCTAGGACATGCAAAATACAAAGTTTGGGGGAGTGATTTGGGTCTAATATATGATGTTTTGAGTATGATTTAGACTCCCTTTTACTATGGATTTGGCTTGTTTCTCTTGTCAATTTAGGACTTTTTGTATAGTTTTTAGGAAGTTAGGTAATTTAGAATCCTTTGAACGTTTTGATTCGTTTTGGGTTTGTTTCAAGTACTTTCGGAGCTTAAATTAAGAAAATAAATATGGAGCATGATAGAGGATGAAAAGACCTTGAAAATGGCGCAAGAACGGAGCGAAACAGAGCCGGAATCAGTGCTACACGCCCAGGCGTGGAGCTCCCCACGCCCAGGCGTGTCTACAGCGAGAAAATGCACCCATCAGATGCCTGTCACGCCCAGGCGTGAGGCCTTGGGCGCCCAGGCGCGCAAAGTGCGAGAAAGTGACACTGTTCGCTGTTTTGACCATAACTTCAGCTACGCTTATCCAAATGATGCGATCTTGGTATCATTTTAAAGATAAGGAAAAGATCTACAACTTTTCCAGAAATAGCATTGCTCAAATTCGTCCATATTTGGGGTCAAAATCAGTGCCGAAGTTGCTGTTAGATACGAGAAAGCCCAATTGGGCCACTTCCTGATCAGTTTTGCTCCAATTCAATTAGGATTAGTTTTATCTTTTAAATAGATGTTTTAGAATTAGGTCAGCAGTCATTAGAGAGAGAGAGAGGGAGATTACATAATTTTAGAGAGTTTTAGAAGAGGAGAAGATCAAGGATTGGAAGATCCAAGGCTTTTCCATGGTAATCATGCATTCTTCTATTGCTTTTGTTCTTATTTTCATGATGTGTAACTAAAACCCTTGTGTTAGGAATTGGTGGATTTGTATGGATTAGTTTATTGATTTCAGGAATTGATGTTTTTCCGTTTCTAAATCATGTGTTTGATTGTATTTTATTTCCAATTCATAAATCTAGCCAATTTATGTCTTGTTTTGGATCTCTAATTCTTCAATTGAGAGATTAGGAATTAGAATAGGTCATGCCATCAAACAATATAGTTATTCAACAAGTAAGGATACAATTGGGTAATTATATAACATGATTAATTATATGTTCTTAATTAAGATTATTCAATAGTTTAATCTCTTAAGGAATTAAGCATTATCTAATTGAATAAGAAACGGTAATTATACAAGAGGGATCTAATAGTTACCAATTTAGGAATTTCTTCATGATTTCGGGAAAAACAGAGATTCATGATAAATAAACAACGCCGACAATGAAACCATGTTCCTATCATCTTTCTCAAATCGCTCACAACTTCTATTTATTTTCTGTTTTTAATTTATTTTCTGTTTTTATTCAATCTCAATTAGTTAATTAGAAACCTAAAGATTTTACTTTTAACTACTCTTTGGTGAGAATTAGTTGAAAAATTTGCAATCCCTGAGGGACGATATCTGGTCTTATTGACTGTATTACTTTGCGATCTAGTATACTTGCTAGAGAGTGAACAAGTGTCTGTCTGGAGCCACAACTGTTTTCTGTAAATCCTGTTATTCGAAGAAACGAAGGAGCCTTTGAAGGTTTCAAAGAGCTCCAACTGTGGAAGTGCTGAAGAGGTTCTTCGGCCATCAATTTAATTGGGGTAAATTTCAAGGGTTTGGGACACTCTTGAAAGGGTTAGGTTGAGTGAGGTTCACTTGTAATTCCTGTAACCGATTAAATTGATATTGAGTAAAAAGATCCCTAAGGTTTAGGGGGGACTGGACGTAGCTCTCAAGGGTGCGAGTGAACCAATATAAAATTTTGGTTCCTCTTTTATTTTTTGCTTTCTGCATTGTTCGAGTAGTTTAGTCGTTTAGGGGGGACTGGACGTAGCTCTCAAGGGTGAGAGAAAGTCGTAGAAGTCCCAAAGGCAAGTTGGAATGATGATGATAAAAAGAAAGTTTCTTACTATTTAAAAGCCAAAAACATCATCACTTCCGCCTTATCTTATGATGAGTTTTTCCGAGTTTCACATTGTAAAAGTGCTAAACAAATGTGGGACATTCTACAACTTACTCATGAGGGGACCAATGAGGTTAGACGAGCAAGACTAAATACATTAATGTTAGGATTGGCAGCAGTCACCCAAGAGGGGGGTTGTGAATTGGGTGTTTACAAAAACATTGGAAAACGATCGATTCAATACGTTCTTAAAAAGATTAAAGAGATTTTACGTAGCGGAAGACTTAAAGAACGATTGAAAACGTTTTAAGCGCAGACGAAACAATATATTTATATTAATATTGGAAAACTAATATTCGCGAGATTGAATAAATTAACAACACGAAAACGCAATACTCGCGCTAGATAATTTAAAACATGAAAATAGTTTTACTTCGCTAAAATATGAATAACACGAAATAGAAATGCGAAACGTAAAGAGATAAGGGATAGAAAATTTGTGCACTGTTGTTTTTATACTGGTTCAGCCTTTCCAACGAAAGACCTACGTCCAGCCCCCAAGCGACCCGCTTGAGCTTTTCTTCAATAACTGAAACAGGGACAACCAGCCCCAAATACAAGCAAAGAGAGCCCCACACACTACTAGGAACATCCGTTCGCTAGGGACCTCGATACAAACAACTAGGAAGACCCTTCCTAGATTTCCCAGATAGCCTACCTACTAGGTGACCCACCGTTCGTCTAGCACTACCCAAACACAAGGGTTTTCTCACCCTACGAACGCGACACACGTTCAAACTAAGGGATAACACTCCCTAAACACTAAGGGCAACACTGCCCTTACATATGAAGGTTTACAAATGATAGTTGGTGCAACAACCAATAATGCTCTCTAGATTAGAGCGGATACAACAATGAAAGTCCTATAACAACTCTTAGCACTAAGGCACACTTAAGGTTTTGATGTTTTAGAAATGAGTGAAGAAGAAGATGATGATGATGATTTTTCTCCAAATGGATTTTCAAAAAAATGAAGCAAAATAGAATTATATTGGAGAATAATGAATAGCCTTTTCAAAAATGAAGAAGAGGAGCTTTTAAAATCAGAAACGTGATCAATCAATTAAGGAAATAAATCATTTTGAGAATCAAATTGATTTCAACACGTTTTTCAAAATTTGAAAATGAGTAATCGATTACCTGCTCTCTGGTAAGGATTTTCAAAAGTTGCAGCATCAATAATCGATTACTTTGGTTTGGGTAATCGATTACCTACTCACTGAATTTCAAGGAAAGATTGCAGCATCAAAGATAATCAATTATTATCTTCATGTAATCGATTACTTACCCTTAGATGACCAGTCCAAGAGAGTAATCCATTACAGGAAGCTAAATAATTCATTACATACTCTCAGGCTACAATATTTGCACAAGGTAATTGATTATTCCAAAAGCCTAATCGATTACTCTGGCTTAAAAATAGATTTTCATGAAAAGCTTGTAACCAGAGGTTTTTGTAAAAGGTTTTCGCAAAACAATTTTCCAGGAGCAAGGATATATAAAAAAATCTTCTTCTAGTTTTCAAAAGAAAAACATCATCATATCTTAGCTAATATAAAATTGACTTGAGTGCCTCAGACTAATCGTTGTTTTACATAAAACTCTAAACCCTAAAAGGTCGAATACTATAAACACGCACAATCTTCATAACATCATCCATGTACCTGTATAATATTAAAGTTCATGTTGTCGTCATCAAAATATCATCATGGGGAACATGATTCTCAACACTCCCCCTTTTTGATGATGACAAACATTCTCTGCAAAACAGATGTTAGTACCTAGACAATAATATATCAATTCGCAAAATAAGCATTATCACGCTATACGCATAAATATCATAAGCATATGAGATCATAAGCACTCATATCATAAGATAGCTCAAGATAACTCAAGCTCCCCCTGAACTTATGATAGACTTTTTCTTTGCTCTCCCCCTGTATCCTGTAACCTGTTCCGACCTGTTTTGCACATAAGCTCAAATATTCTCCCCCTTTTGTCAACAACAAAAAGGTGGCATAACCTCATAAAAACCAAAAGATACCACATGATTTAAACAATATAGCATAATCAATTAAACATTGTCATGAGGAATCATAATAAAAACATCCAGAGAAATACCAGAAATATCCAAAAAAACAGAATCAGAAACAGTTATGCAATTGTTAAATACTAGGGGGTCAGAAATAGAGCATAAATATAATAAATTTCATAAAGCAATAGATAAGATAAGGTCAGGTGCAGTGCCACAAGCTATAAGCCACGATTGAAAGGTTCCCTATGCTGATGCCTCAGATCATAGATGTCTCGTTGCATTGCTTCCATGCTCATGTTCATGTTCTGCATGTCTGAAGTAAGCTTAGCAAGGCCACTGTCAACTGAAAGCATGTGGGCTTCATGTCTCCGCATGTGATCGTCAGATCACTGCATATAGCCCCGGACATCATCCATGAAGGTCTGCATATAGGGAGGAATGTGGTCTGGTGGCAAGATAGCTTGTAGTGGAGGGAGATCGGGATCGTGAGCTGGTGCTTGATCTTGATCATCTTCAGGTTGATTGTCCATTGCCGACTTGCGCTCTCGACGCATAATCTTGGGTCTCCAACCCCGTCCTTCCAGCCAGTTCCAACCCATATTACCAACAAATGTAGCATCCATGCACATATCAGCAGTTGGAACAGTTATCGATTCCCCATTCAACGGAACTCTGAAGCGTTTGAGAATCAGGGTAATCAGTGTGGCATATGGAAGTCTGGTGGTCTTCAGTTTCATATTTCGATCGATCGAGCGTCTGCCTTTGTTTGCGGTTTCCTTCATATGATATAGCACGTACCATCCCCAGTTGATGGGTTTATTGTGAAACCACGCCCAAAGAATGATATAATCGGTGTCCATGACCCTGAAGTAATAGCCCTGACGAGGGATCAAGCACCTGTTCAGGATAAAATGCAGCAACCGATACTCGAATCTCAAGTTTCCTGATGTCATTGCTTTCCCAGTCGGAATGTTTGGATCAATAAACTCATCCTTCACTTTTTTCTTGTCATATTCATTACCCCATAGATTATCAGAACCCGAACCAGTGAAGAATTCGCCATCCATTGGGAGGTGAGTGAGATTTTTCCAGATTTCCATGGTGATTTTGATCTTTCTGCCTTTGACCTCAGATAAAAGGATCTTTTCATCAATATCCCATTTCAAATTCGTATAGAACATACTTTCAATCTTCTCTGTCAATCCCTTTCGAAATCGATACTCAATTGGCTTTAACATTTTCTGATCAATATACAATTGAGTGTCTGCTTGGAGCCACAACAGTTTTCTGTAAATCCTGTTATTCGAAGAAACGAAGGAGTCTTTGAAGGTTTCAAAGAGCTCCAACTGTGGAAGTGCTGAAGAGGTTCTTTGGCCATCAATTTAATTGGGGTAGATTTCAGGGGTTTAGTACACTCTTGAAAGGGTTAGGTTGAGTAAGGTTCACTTGTAATTCCTGTAA
Organism: Crotalaria pallida; assembly: GCA_037953625.1. Taxonomy (NCBI): domain Eukaryota; kingdom Viridiplantae; phylum Streptophyta; class Magnoliopsida; order Fabales; family Fabaceae; genus Crotalaria; species Crotalaria pallida. The sequence goes on from CM075653.1 coordinate 82,049,082, forward strand.
CCGATTAAATTGATATTGAGTAAAAAACTCCCTAAGGTTTAGGGGGGACTGGAAGTAGCTCTCAAGGGTGAGAATGAACCATTATCAAATTTCGGTGCCTCTTTTATTTTCTGCTTTCTGCATTGTCCGAGTAGTTTAGTCGTCCTCGTCGTACCTTAAATTGCTCGAATTGTGCTAGCTGTGAATCCGCTGCAAAACTGGTTTTTGTGTGTTGCAGCTCGGATAATCGATTATCGGTATAGATAACCGAATTATCTCATTCTGCTCGGCACAAAACCGACTCTTTTAAAAATAATCAGCCAGCATTATTCATTTATTTCAATTATATTCGAAAAATTAATATTATCGCTTCCAACTACTATTCATCCCCCTCTAGTAGATTGTTAGGCCGCTTGTTGGTTTCCAACATAAAATGTATAATTTTGATTTTTCATATTAAAAGTGATAATTATATTAAAAAATGTTAAATTATCATGTCCCACGAAATAGGAATTATTTTGATTTATCCTTAAATATGCTCATAATATCATCAAAAAATAATCAAAACACTACAACATTTTTGGCTTTAGGCAACACTGAAATTTCAACGGTTAAAAAACCGTTGCCTATACATGGAATAAGCAACGGTTTTTCGTGTGTAGCCAACTGATACGAATTAGCAACGGTTTTTATTCATATTTGTTGCGAACTACTTCATATCAACATATCCTTCTATATAGGCGATGGTTTTTTAATTGTTGATGGAAAAGGCCACGTTTTTAAATCGTTGCCTAAAATTGGCAAGAAAACCGTTGCTTTTTTTTTTAAACAAAACCGTTGCCTAAAACTTGATAAGAAAAACTGTTGCTTTTTTAAAAAATTAAACCGTTGCCTAAAACTTGATAAAAAAACCGTTGCCTTTTTTTTCCAAAGAAAACCGTTGCTTTTTTGCAGGAAAAAAACCGTTGCTGAAAATGCCAAGTTTAGTTAAAACCCCAACCTAGTTTCATTTCTTCCTAAGTTCCTACGCACTATGCAGCACATGTATGTTTCAAGCTCTAAATTCTTCCAGACTCAAAAGCCAAAACTCTCTCCATTTCTCGACACACTACTCTCTTCCAAGCCAAAACCCTCTTCTTCTTCGAGCCGTCACCCTCCACCGGCGGCCTCGGCTCTCTTCCACGGCCGTCACCATCTTCTTTGAGCCACTCTATTCCTCTGCCGTCACCCTCATTCTCTTCCTCACACTCTATTCCTCGGGACCTCTATCTCACCACCGCTCCCAAGCCCTCCAACGGCGGCCACCGTCACCACACCAACAAGCCCTCACCCTCCACTCACGGTTGCGGCTTCAGCTCACGGTTCAACTCTCCTTCAACTCGATCATCGATCTAAGCCACAGTCGCCTAACCTTCGATCCTCGATCTAAGCCACCGCCGCCTCACCTTCGATCTTCTTCAACTCCTCCTCCAACTACAGGTTCTACTCTTCAACTCACGGTTCTATTGCTTGTTCTATTGATTGTTCTATGGACAATTTTTTTTTCTTTTTGTTTTAATTGAAACCCTAAAAACTTTGTTTGTATTCCTTAATTGGTTCACTATGTCTCTGATGTTGATGTATGCAAGACATTGTGCACTTTCATTAATAATATTAGGATGGAGGAGCTAAAAGAAAAGGGCCACGACAATCCTTATGGTGGATGTGAATTTTTTTGGGAGAGGAAATTGGTGTTCTTGCTTGCTTGGGTTCCAGATCATGTTCTTTTGTGATTTTTCAAAAGCAAACTAAATAAACACTACAAGTAACCATGTTTGTGTTTCTTTTACAAGGAAGAAGAGAATTTAACTGAAACAGGATTGAATGAGTTTTTATCTGGCATCAATTAGCTCAGATATGCCTAATGAAAGCTTCAAAGAAAAAATGGCATTAATCTTTACTTTAACAGGCTCTAGTCCTTCACTTTTTTACTAATTTATAATGCTTACCTTTGATAGTTTTATTATGTTTATCTTTTCTTGCTGTAGATATGATTTTACTGTTTTTCTCTCTTTTTTGCCATTTCTAAATGGTTTGCATCTATTTGGTCCTTGTTTCCCTAAAATTCTGTGATGTGTTTGTGTGTGTATATTGTGCGTATAAGGGACAGAAAATCATATTTCCTTATTTATTCATTACTTTTTTTACATTTTCAGACCTCTGGAAGTGTCCGCCCTGCAAAACCTAAGCTCTCACCCCTCCCTCCAGAGTCTTATGATCGAGGGTCAGCAACTGTTGACATTCCTCTTGAAAGCTCAAAGGTAGAGTGGATTATGAAAATGTTGAAATAATAGTGGAAACTATGTTGTCTTTGTATTGTTCAACAAATATTTAATTATGAACATTTTAACTTCAGGAAATCAAAGCAAAGGAGAAGCAACTTCAAGCTAAAGAGGCTGAATTGAAAAGAAAGGAACAGGTTATTCATCCTGCTCTCTTGTTTGACAGCTTTAGAATTAGAACACAATTCACTTTTATAAGTTAGTAACTTGCTTTGCTGTTATTACATATAGGTGCCAATAATCAATAATGATTTTATCAGCTCCTAGTTAATAAATATCAGGACCTGGTTAGCTTATGTTACTTATGTGATACATGGTCACTTGTCTTTAAACATCTTAACAATTCAGTATTAGTGCATGACTACATAGGTAGTACTTCTGTTAAGCTTTAAGTTAGTACCTCAATAATGAGTTATATGATACTTTTAATGCCAAATATGTTCACTTTGACTATGGTATGAGTTAACCTGGCTGTTGAACATATAATACCTTGTGTTAGTCAGGTAATTCATGATCTCATGATGTTTTTTAGGAGCTAAAACAAAGGGAAGAAGCTATAGCACGAGGTATTACAAGTTCATCTGTACTCTTTGAAGCCAACAGCAATAACGCCTTTACTTTGGTGGCTTACACTTTCTTTTGTTTGCAGCTGGAGTAGTTATAGAGGAAAAGAACTGGCCACCTTTTTTACCCCTCATTCATCATGACATTGCAAATGAAATACCACTACATCTTCAAAGGATCCACTATGTTGCATTTACAACATTTTTGGGTATGTTGAAGGTTTAGTTTTTTGTTATAAGTTGTGTTAGCAGTCAGAACCTGTTACTTGTTTTCTGATCATTTGTATTAAATGTAGATCTATTTTGCTTCCTTTGATGTGTACTTCATAGTTCAGCTAGTGATTTCAGTAATAATATACAAGTTGTACACAAAGGCTAAAAACCATAACTGTGATTTTGTTCGTTATATGCATCCTTGCATGTCTGGCTGTGACTTTGTGTGCGTACTTTGTTTGTTGTCATTTATCGTTTTCTTAGATTTGTGTTGATATCTATTTATTAATGTTTGCTTCAGTGAATTTCATAAGAAAGTAAAAGACTTTTGCAAATCCAAATTTTTTTTAGCCTTTTAACAGACAAGGTTATGTATCATTACTTTTCCTTTCCATATTTTGGTTTTTTAATTGAGATGTGTCTTCTGTTCTTTCGATCTCTCTCAATAAAATAGAACTCTAAAACGTGAAAATTCGCCCTCCCTCTATTTTTAGATATTTCTTTTACAAATATCCTTTTATCAGCATTCGTCTTACTTTAATTCAGGTTGCTGTATTATGTTTTGAACTTTGTAACAATATGCAGGTTTGGTTATATGTCTTTTCTGGAATATCGTAGCAGTTACAGTAGCTTGGATCAAAGGAGACGGTTTGTTTTACAACTTGATATTAGCCCATTAGTCATATAAGGCCATGCTTTGGTTAGCATTCTTTACTTGTGCTAAAACTTCACAGTTGTTATTATTACTATTAGGTTCTTAACAAATGCTATCCATTGATACTAGATATTAATATTTCACTATCATTATCATATAAATATATCAGAGAGGTTATTGCTCTCTAATTTTCTTACTTAGTGATTTCATGCACTTTTACACATCTCTCGTAAATGGAGTTACCACATTACAACATTGTTATTCTTGGGTTTTGGATTGTGGTCCTTGAAAGATGCTATATTTGGAGAAGGGTGATGATTTATTATTTATCATATCCACTTGCTGATTCTTTTCTAATAAACATTAGTTGGCATATCAATAGATACTTTTATACTAACACTTTTATGATTTCATTGGGACAGAGATGCAGAAGAATTTGCTGAAGTTAAAGCAGAATTGGTAGGTTTATTAACTTCTATTTGATTTCTTATTTTTTATTTTAATTATTTTTCCCTTTCGTGATTGCAATCATGTATTGTGATTAGGATAAAAATTGGAAGGCTACCAATGGAGCTACAACAAATAGCAATAAGGTAAAAGCAATATTCATCTATGTTTGACTTGTCTTGATCCTCTGTCTGTCACATCTCCTGCTCTTTTTGATTTTGTGCATCTATTTTGTTTACTTTTTATGATTATATTCAGTGTTTAAAAGATTCTTTTGAAAATCCTTACTACCACAACAGAAACCCAGAGAGACTCTTGATTACTGGATTACAAATAAATTGCTTTAAAAATATTCGAACATTGAAAAAGGCACTTAAAATCTTGTGTGGAAACTCTAATATTCGAACTCTAATATTTTTTTTTTGTTCTACTTCTAAGTCATATTCATTGTGTGTAAACAACGACCGTTTTTCTCAGGTTGATGGTTGATGGTGACTTGAAAAAGCATAAACAACGACCGTTTTTCTCTCAGTTTTTCTCCCCCATATTTTTAAAGGTAATTGTATCTCTAGAGTCTATACAGTATTTATAAAACACTGAACTAAGTTAAATCTATTCCCCTTTACCAAGCTGTGGTATTGGTATTAATTTTACATTTTGTGCCATCTCCGTTTTCCTTATGTCTCAAGCCTAAAGCTTAAATTTTAACATGTTATAGTAACTTGTATGATATCTGTTTCTCGAGGACAAGAAAAAGACGAAGGCTTGGCTGCGGTTAAAGGGTCAAAACAACAAAAAACCACTTATATCTTTGTTTGAATGGATGTGAAATCCTTTGGAGAGCTTGAAATCATACTGCTAAATTGCTGCTAGTTTTTTTCTTGTTTTCCTATTTCTGGTTTTTTCTGTTGCTGGTTTTTTTTGCTGTTTCTAGTTTTTTTCATTCCCCTGTTTCTTATAAGGGAACTGGCGGTAGGACCTACAATGGGTTAGTACCAATATGACTTAGCTTTATGTGCTACAGCTACAGAAAAAAGAGCTAGGTAGAACTTAAAGACTGAATTATTATGTTTTGATGTTAAAGCTAGAGCACAGATATGCATAAAAAAGAGAAATTGAAAGCTCATATAATATAGACAAGCATTTCTCATAATTCAGAATTTTTGCTTTTATCCAGTTTTAGATTGAAACGAAACGCTTACTATACGACTTGAACACATTACACAATCATTAGGAGAGCATGAGAGCATGCTGTTTTGTTCTGGGCAGGTGATGACTTTCCCATCAACTTGTGGTGCATGTGCCACCATGTGTGAGACTGGAATGTTTGTAACCAGTATCCTTTTACCATCTGTCATATTGCCCTTGGATATGCTTGTGTTTGATACATTTATTTAGAAGTTTTATCTGTTTTAATATAAATCATAGTTTAAACTGATTGGAATGATATTGGAATCATAGTTTAAACCAATATCCTAATATATATATATATATATATATATATATATATATATATTGTAATAACGTTTAATTCTCTATTTTTAATTTGTATATTTTTTTCCATATTGCAGTAAAATTTGAATGTTGAGGAAGACCAAGCTGAAGATGAATTGGAATGATGTCATTGGCAAGCATATATATATATATATATTTATAATTGAGTTATTTTCTTTTGAACTTTCAAAAAATTATGTTGTTAATTAGCAAGTATTTAATTTGGTCTTGTACTCTTTGGATTATAGAATAATATAATCTTATGTTATTTTGGTATGTATAGTGATTATAATTTAATTTCATTATATATATACTACTGCATTTAATTTTATTAAAAGTGTTGCATATAGAGCGAAAGTAAAATAAGTGTTGCATATGTGAAGTTGAAAATAGTTATATATCTGTTGCTGAAACATAAGGCAACGGTTTCATCAGTGTTGCATATGCTATAGATTAATAAAACCGTTGCTGTTTATAAGCGAAAGGGCAACGATTTTTGCCTATGTGAAGTTGGCAATAGTTATATATCTGTTGCTAAAACATAAGGCAACGGTTTCAGCAGTGTTGCATATGAGATAGATTAATAAAACCGTTGCTGTTTATAAGCCAAAGGGCAACGGTTTTCTTAATAAAACCGTTGCATATTATGAGAGATGAAACCGTTGCTGTTTATAAGTCAAAGGGCAACGGTTTTACAAAATTGTTGCCAAATGCAAAAAAACCCTTGCCATTGACAATAGGCAACACTCACCTAGAGAACAGTTGAAAAACCGTTGCCTAAACTTTCAGCAACAGTTTTTGTACTTTCAGCAACGGTTTTGTGTCGTTGCAGAAAGTTAAAAATGTTGTAGTGAAAACTTTAATTTTGATTTGTCTCTAATTAATTATAATATCATAATAACCCGATTTCACTCTAATTAATCATAATGTCATAATAAAATTAAAATGATGTATAAAAACATGATAATTCATCAATCAACTAAATAAGAAATACATTACTTTGATCTATACATAAACAAAGATAAGGCGATCTTGGTATCATTTTAAAGATAAGGAAAAGATCTACAACTTTTCCAGAAATAGCCTTGCTCAAATTCGTCCATATTTGGGGTCAAAATCAGTGCCGAAGTTGTTGTTAGATACGAGAAAGCCCAATCGGGCCACTTCCTGATCAGTTTTTCTCCAATTCAATTAGGATTAGTTTTATCTTTTAAATAGACGTTTTAGAATTAGGTCAGCAGTCATTAGAGAGAGAGAGAGGGAGATTACATAATTTTAGAGAGTTTTAGAAGAGGAGAAGATCAAGGATTGGAAGATCCAAGGCTTTTCCATGGTAATCATGCATTCTTCTATTGCTTTTGTTCTTATTTTCATGATGTGTAACTAAAACCCTTGTGTTAGGAATTGGTGGATTTGTATGGATTAGTTTATTGACTTCATGAATTGATGTTTTTCCGTTTCTAAATCATGTGTTTGATTGTGTTTTATTTCCAATTCATAAATCTAGCCAATTTATGTCTTGTTTTGGATCTCTAATTCTTCAATTGAGAGATTAGGAATTAGAATAAGTCATGCCTTCAAACAATATAGTTATTCAACAAGTAGGGATACAATTGGGTAATTATATAACATGATTAATTCCCTGTTCTTAATTAAGATTATTCAATAGTTTAATCTCTTAAGGAATTAAGGATTATCTAATTGAATAAGAAACGGTAATTATACAAGAGGGGTCTAATAGTTACCAATTTAGGAATTTCTTCATGATTTCGGGAAAAACAGAGATTCATGATAAATAAACAACGCCTACAATGAAATCATGTTCCTAACATCTTTCTCAAATCGCTCACAACTTCTATTTATTTTCTGTTTTTAATTTATTTTCTGTTTTTATTCAATCTCAATTAGTTAATTAGAAACCTAAAGATTTTACTTTTAACTACTCTTTGGTGAGAATTAGTTGAACAATTTGCAATCCCTGAGGGACGATATCTGGTCTTATTAACTGTATTACTTTGCGATCTAGTATACTTGCTAGAGAGTGAACAAGTGTCTGTCTGGAGCCACAACTTTTTTCTGTAAATCCTGTTATTCGAAGAAACGAAGGAGCCTTTGAAGGTTTCAAAGAGCTCCAACTGTGGAAGTGCTGAAGAGGTTCTTCGGCCATCAATTTAATTGGGGTAAATTTCAAGTGTTTGGTACACTCTTGAAAGGGTTAGGTTGAGTGAGGTTCACTTGTAATTCCTGTAATCGATTAAATTGATATTGAGTAAAAAGCTCCCTAAGGTTTAGGGGGGACTGGACGTAGCTCTCAAGGGTGAGAGTGAACCAATATAAAATTTTGGTTCCTCTTTTATTTTCTGCTTTCTACATTGTTCGAGTAGTTTAGTAGTTTAGGGGGGACTGGACGTAGCTCTCAAGGGTGAGAGGAAGTCGTAGAAGTCCCAAAGGCAAGTTGGAATGATGATGATAAAAAGAAAGTTTCTTACTATTTAAAAGCCAAAAACATCATCACTTCCGCCTTGTCTTATGATGAGTTTTTCCGAGTTTCACATTGTAAAAGTGCTAAACAAATGTGGGACATTCTACAACTTACTCATGAGGGGACCAATGAGGTTAGACGAGCAAGACTAAATACATTAATGTTAGGATTGGCAGCAGTCACCCAAGAGGGGGGTTGTGAATTGGGTGTTTACAAAAACATTGGAAAACGATCGATTCAATACGTTCTTAAAAAGATTAAAGAGATTTTACGTAGCGGAAGACTTAAAGAACGATTGAAAACGTTTTAAGCGCAGACGAAACAATATATTTATATTAATATTGGAAAACTAATATTCGCGAGATTGAATAAATTAACAACACGAAAACGCAATACACGCGCTAGATAATTTAAAACATGAAAATAGTTTTACTTCGCTAAAATATGAATAACACGAAATAGAAATGCGAAACGTAAAGAGATAAGGGATAGAAAATTTGTGCACTGTTGTTTTTATACTGGTTCAGCCTTTCCAACGAAAGACCTACGTCCAGCCCCCAAGCGACCCGCTTGAGCTTTTCTTCAATAACTGAAACAGGGACAACCAGCCCCAAATACAAGCAAAGAGAGCCCCGCACACTACTAGGAACATCCGTTCGCTAGGGACCTCGATACAAACAACTAGGAAGACCCTTCCAAGATTTCCCAGATAGCCTACCTACTAGGTGACCCACCGTTCGTCTAGCACTACCCAAACACAAGGGTTTTCTCATCCTACGAACGCGACACACGTTCAAACTAAGGGATAACACTCCCTAAACACTAAGGGCAACACTGCCCTTACATATGAAGGTTTACAAATGATAGTTGGTGCAACAACCGATAATGCTCTCTAGATTAAAGCGGATACAACAATGAAAGTCCAATAACAACTCTTAGCACTAAGGCACACTTAAGGTTTTGATCTTTTAGAAATGAGTGAAGAAGAAGATGATGATGATGATTTTTCTCCAAATGGATTTTCAAAAAAATGAAGCAAAATAGAATTATATTGGAGAATAATGAATAGCCTTTTCAAAAATGAAGAAGAGGAGCTTTTAAAATCAGAAACGTGATCAATCAATTAAGGAAATAAATCATTTTGAGAATCAAATTGATTTCAACACGTTTTTCAAAATTTGAAAATGAGTAATCGATTACCTGCTCTCTGGTAAGGATTTTCAAAAGTTGCAGCATCAGTAATCGATTACTTTGGTCTGGGTAATCGATTACCTACTCACTGAATTTCAAGGAAAGATTGTAGCATCAAAGATAATCGATTATTATCTTCATGTAATCGATTACTTACCCTTAGATGACCAGTCCAAGAGAGTAATCCATTACAGGAAGCTAAATAATTCATTACATACTCTCAGGTTACAATATTTGCACAAGGTAATTGATTATTCCAAAAGCCTAATCGATTATTCTGGCTTAAAAATAGATTTTCATGAAAAGCTTGTGACCAGAGGTTTTTGTAAAAGGTTTTCGCAAAACAATTTTCCAGGAGCAAGGATATATAGAAAAATCTTCTTCTAGTTTTCAAAAGAAAAACATCATCATCTTATCTTAGCTAATATAAAATTGACTTGAGTGCCTCAGACTAATCGTTGTTTTAGATAAAACTCTAAACCCTAAAAGGTCGAATACTATAAACACGCACAATCTTCATAACATCATCCATGTACCTGTATAATATTAAAGTTCATGTTGTCGTCATCAAAATATCATCATGGCGAACATGATTCTCAACACTCCCCCTTTTTGATGATGACAAACATTCTCTGCAAAACAGATGTTAGTACATAGACAATAATATATCAATTCGCAAAATAAGCATTATCACGCTATACGCACAAATATCATAAGCATATGAGATCATAAGCACTCATATCATAAGATAGCTCAAGATAAATCAAGCTCCCCCTGAACTTATGATAGACTTTTTCTTTGCTCTCCCCCTGTATCCTGTAACCTGTTCCGACCTGTTTTGCACATAAGCTCAAATATTCTCCCCCTTTTGTCAACAACAAAAAGGTGGCATAACCTCATAAAAACCAAAAGATACCACATGATTTAAACAATATAGCATAATCAATTAAACATTGTCATGAGGAATCATAATAAAAACATCCAGAGAAATACCAGAAATATCCAAAAAAACAGAATCAGAAACAGTTATGCAATTGTTAAATACTAGGGGGTCAGAAATAGAGCATAAATATAATAAATTTCAGAAAGCAATAGATAAGATAAGGTCAGGTGCAGTGCCACAAGCTATAAGCCACGATTGAAAGGTTCCCTATGCTGATGCCTCAGATCATAGATGTCTCGTTGCATTGCTTCCATGCTCATGTTCATGTTCTGCATGTCTGAAGTAAGCTTAGCAAGGCCACTGTCAACTGAAAGCATGTGGGCTTCATGTCTCCGCATGTGATTGTCAGATCGCTGCATATAGCCCCGGACATCATCCATGAAGGTCTGCATATAGGGAGGAATGTGGTCTGGTGGCAAGATAGCTTGTAGTGGAGGGAGATCGGGATCGTGAGCTGGTGCTTGATCTTGATCATCTTCACGTTGATTGTCCATTGCCGACTTGCGCTCTCGACGCATAATCTTGGGTCTCCTGTAACAACCTATTTTATTTTATCTATTTTGAAAATATGGATTTGAAAATTTCTTTTTATTTAAAATACTTATTATAATTTTTCCGGAAAATCGGACAGAGTCTCCTCTGTTTTTCCGACTTTCCCAAAATTTAGTTTTGACCTGTAACTTGTTCAAAACAGTTTTCAATAACCACCAGACAGCCAGATATAATATATAACATATTTAGACTCTTTTGACATCAAATATTAAAATAGAAACTTTTAAACTGTTGCAGGTAAAATTAAATACCCCGGGCCACCAATTTTTCCAAAATACACATTGGGAATACATACATAATCCATAATTATACAAAATACATCGAATACCCAAATGTGGCCCGGTTTGACTCAATTTAATAAACGACTCAAAGTAATATAAAGACTCGATTTCACACTTCCTGTGGGAAATGTGTTCCTGCTCAGCCTCGATATCTGCAAACTCAACTTGTACCTGTGTTGGTTGTAAGGGTGAGAATTGCACGAACTAGTAATGCATAATACATGCCAAGTCATACACAATTAGCAATTAACCAAATAAAGTAAATATATCACGCCCAATCACCTATCCACTGCAAATACAAACATCTCCAATTATTCGCATTTCCTAATTAATGTCATTTCCTATTCTATTTCCGTTCTCTTAGCTTTCTACCCTCACCTAAACTTAAACTCTAAATTCTTCTTCCATTTCTCCTTTTTACTCACATTCTTCCTATTTTATCAAGTTAACTAATTCTAATCTCTATCTCTCCTTTCTTCATCTCATTCATCACCTTCTCAACTTTCTTCTTTTTATTTCTTTTAATTTCATTCTTTTCATTTCCTTTTACTTTTTCGGGATCTTTGTGGTTTCACAATTGCGTTCCCCAGTCTTTCAGAGGATACGTCTTACGGATGCGTACGGATCCCCAAAGGCCGCACGTCTAACTCAACCACTGCGCACTCTGCCAAGGCGGCTTACGTTTCCTGCACCCGAGAGCGTGTCTTACACGGCCAGAATGCCACAAAATCCTTGGCTATGCGAGTTTGCCACTAAGTTCCCCAGTCTTTCAAAGGATACGACTTACCGATGCGTACGGATCCCCAAAGGTCGCACGACTAACTCAACCCTTGCCATGTTCCAGCTAGCGGCTTATTGCAGGTGTTGCGCACCCGACTTATTGCACCCCACCGTGTGTCTTACAGGATCCAAATCGCATACCAATATTCTCTTTTTCTTTTCTTTTTATTCTTTTTCCTTTTTCTTTTTAATTGACACGCCTTACCAGGCTCGCATCGATGCCGATACGCCTTACCAGGCTCGCACCGGACTTCCATTTTCTTTTTTAATCGACACGCCTTACCAGGCTCGCATCGATGCCGATACGCCTTACCAGGCTCGCACCGGACTTCCATTTTCCTTTTTAATCAACACGCCTTACCAGGCTCGCATCGATGCTGATACGCCTTACCAGGCTCGCATCGGACTTCCATTTTCCTTTTTATCAATTTTAGTCTGCCCTCGCCTAACACCTTTTTCCTTCTACTCTCATTTTCCTCTTTTTCTCTTCTACTCCAACTAATCCATTTCCCTAGAATTTACTCACTATCACTTTTAAAGGCACATCCTATTTTCCCCGATTTATTTCCCTTACCTTTTCTTCTAGGTGTTACTATTAAATTCAAGACTCACTCCTCCGTTCACTCCTTTCCGCTTTCAATCAATCTCTAAATACAACATACATACACCATTCAATATATTTAATAATTACATTATAATACAAGTCATTATCCAATTAATTCACATAATTTAGCACATACATATCATTCTTATATTTTCAACAATTACACCTAACTCATGGCCTCAATTAACATTTAGCAATTCACAGCACAATTATCAGGACATATATATCAATTAATCACTTAGCACAATAAATTATCAATTCATATTATAATTCATAAATATCAATCCCTAATATCAACTACACAAACCAAATAATCTCAGCACGCACACACATACTAGTTACACAACCACCGTGCGACAATAAACCCCTTACCTTAAAATAATTAAGATAGAGAGAACCTTAACCGGGTTAGGAGCCCTAATGCAGGAGGGTTGTCGATTGAGTCCAATGTCCACAATGGTTAGTTGGAGAGATGTCAGAGTCCATCAATACACTAAATTGAGTAGCTTGATGAGCTCCCCTCCTATTCTATATGATTCAAAACTTCTAAGAACATGGAGGCCCCAAGTTGTTCTTGAAACATTGAGGCAAGAAACAATAACAATAATAATAATAAGTATTGATAATATTAATGCCCAAATCATAGGAGGAAATGGAGAGATTGAAAGGAAAGAGAGAGAGAGACTTGATTAACTTACCCCAAGGCTTGAAGGAGAGAAATAGAGAAGTAAGAGTTGATGATGATGATGGTGCTTATCGTAAGAAGGAAGTAGAGAGCTTGATGGTGCCTCAATGGAGGTAGAGAACTATCAACCTTGAAGATCAAAGGGGAATTTAATTTGGTGCCCTAAGTCTTGAAATAGAAAAGGAATGGAGAGTGAGGGATGATGTGGGTGGGTTCAATTGATAGAGGGGAAAGAATGTTTGATGATGTTCCCTATGCTTGAAGCTTGAAGCTTGGACATTAATGGAGGTTGGAAGGGAAGAGAATGGAGCCCTAGCTCTTGGAGGAAGAAGAAGATGAGTGGGGGAGGAAGAGAGTTCGAATATGAGTGAGGGAGGGAGTGTTTGGGGTGTTTAATGGGGTTTTGGGGGTGGGAAATGGCGGAAATACCCTTAAAAACGCGTTCTCAGTGTTGCAGATCGCAGTATTTTCGCTTAAGCGAAGCCCTTACAGTGATGCCATGGAACCTATTTCGCTTAAGCGAAATATACTCGCTTAAGCGAGCTCTTTAGGTGTTGAAACTTTGACATTTTCACTTAAGCGAAATAATTTTCGCTTAAGCGAAATGTACAGGTACTGCTACTTCATTTTTCTATTTTTCAGCTATTTTCTCCCAACTTCAAACAGCCATAACTTCTTTGTTCACCGTCGGATCTTGCTCAAATTTGACGAGCAACTTCCTAAAAATCATACCTTCATATCCAACGGTGGAAATTTTGTTTTGATTCCTAAATCTTTTATTTTGATTTTATTCCCTAAGTTATGTTTTAATACCGAATTATCTATTTTTCTGGCCTGTTCCTAACTTCAATTTAATGCTCCTTTCTTTTCCTAGACCAATATTATTATTATTTATCTTTTCTAATGCTTGAACACTTATTTTAATACCTATTTATGGTATTATTATTATTATTTCAATTATCCCAACTATTATGAATTTATTTGCACTTAGGTTTAAAATTTGGGATGTTACATTTCTCCCCCACTTATTTGAATTTCGTCCCCGAAATTCCATAGAGTAATCTAGGGAGATAACAAACCCTTGAGAATTAATGTACAACAACCTCGCATCTCTTCGTCATTTACTCCCCTACTCGGACTTTGTCCAAGAGACATAATGGCCACAACTCCTGCTCGTTTCCTAGAATATTCACTCCCTTGATCAGACTCATGCTTATTCTTCTAAGTGCGCAACCCAAGGTTTTTGGTCATTCGGGCCACAATATAGAGTCCTGAGACTCTAAGAATGACATTATTGTCAGGTTGCAGTTCTCCTAATCACAACACTTGAAGAATTCATAGCACTTCATTTCCTTGCTTGAATTTAGCAAAAGTTACTCCGACATTCAACTTGACTTCATCCGAATCCTATTTCATTGTCGCTTCAGCTTACTCGCTTCCTAGCTCCGCTTCGTATCGAAAGAGGCTAAGATTGGTTTCTACTTGGGAATAGAGGTCAAGGTCTAATTCTGCTTCTCAGTTCCGTGTTTATTCGGGTTTATCCTAACTTGTTCGAGGTTGCTTCTCCACCAGTTCCTAGTGACCTTCTTAGCGGTTTACGTAAGACTTTTAAGAATAACGGTCTTGGACAACCATTGATGAGAATAACATTGTTAAAAGTTTAGTTGATGTCCGACATAATGTCATCATCAATTTGAGACATATTGGGGGCCTGTGCAAGTCTGTTATGCCTTTCCAAAGTGTGGGAAGAGATAACAACGGATGTTCGACGTCTCATCCGTTTTCGGTCTTGATGTTTCTGTGGATACACTAAGGTAGTTTGCGTTCTAGTTCTGCTCGGCATGTCGTTCTCATTCTTTACCATCAATCGGATGGGTTTCGGGTAGGACTATAAGGTTCTCCCCTACTTAGTATCAACATACCTATGTAGATCGATACCAAGGGTTAACTGAGCAGATGTTAAGAATTAGTGGTTCTACTTTTCGATTAAGTGACGGGTTCGGACAACAAGATTGGATGAACTACTTGTTGGGTTTTCTAAGATATGGTGGTTTCACGTACTTACATCTCTCTATGTTCCTATTCTAGATAGGATTGTCATGGGTAGATTTGTCGCACGATCGATTGTCACGAGTTTCCACAAGATTTCTAGTGAGCCTGAACTCGATTTGACCTTCTTCAGGTCGGAGTTCTTATGTCAATGGTTCTAATCAGACTTGAGAGATTTGCAATGATATATCCGCCAATAAATGCAAGGACCGGGGTAGCTAATCCCAATCCTTCATCTAGTAACAGCACATCATCACGTTCTTCTAGATTTGCAATGCTGTCATCTGTCAATAAATGCGAAACTGGGGTAGCTAATCCCAAGCTCACCTCTATCAACAGCACATCATCGCGTTCCCTTGTATGATAGTATTGTCTTTCAACGGATGTAAGAGAAGGATAGCTAATCCCGACCTTACACTTTATCAAATGACAACACCATCACTGGACTGTGTGATTATTGAAGCTTTAACTTCATAGATAATTTTCTATGGTCTTTCACGGTTACTTAGGCGAAAGAATGGAAAAGATGTTCCCGATATGTCTCTTAGTACCCCGTTGTGAAATAGTCGGAATATAATTACTAAGGAAATACTCTAGGAGATCTTACTATTGAAAGAAAAGAGAAGTTTAGAATTTAGGAAATGGTTCTAATTGAAAATAATTCTAGGCTCTCCATGAGTTGATTCTTTAGCAAAGTGTTACTTCAAAATAACACGTACTTTCGCTTGGATCATCCATGTCCAGTCCTGCTGCCTTGTCCATGTTGTGCTCTTCTCCTATTTGTTCGGATGGACTTCCTTCCGCCTGTTGCCTCGGCAGTACACTCACTCCCTTCCATGGAGTGATGTGGGTACAAT
This sequence comes from Crotalaria pallida, assembly GCA_037953625.1. Lineage (NCBI taxonomy): Eukaryota > Viridiplantae > Streptophyta > Magnoliopsida > Fabales > Fabaceae > Crotalaria > Crotalaria pallida. The sequence goes on from CM075653.1 coordinate 82,065,178, forward strand.
TTGCAACAAAGTGTCCCGGTTGTTCGCAATGAAAGCATAGGCTATCTTTCACAATACGATCCTTGTACCGGCACCCACCTCGGTGACATTTTCCACAAGTTTGACATGACTGTTGAGTAGTGGAAACTGTTGCACTTTGGTTCTTAACTCTGGGAGATGTTGCTCTAGTGCGAGTGTTGGCTTGTGGACCTGATGTTTGAGCTAGTCCTTTTCCTTTGGTACGGTCCGTTACTTTCCTAACCTTGTGTCTTCCACCAGCAGACATTTCTAAGTTTTTCTCACAAGTTCGGGCCAAGTCCACCAGTTGAGCAAGTTTCCTGACTTTACGATTCTCCAAGAGAGTCCTTATATCTCCACGAAGTCCCGCTTCAAATTTAATGCACTTCGTCTTCTCATCAGCCCCAGTGTAGCTTGAGGCATACTGGATAAGATCCTCAAATAGGTTGGTGTACTCCGTTATGCTCATGTCCCCTTGAGTCAAATTTAGGAAGGCGACTTCCTTCTCTCTGCAAATCACCTCTGGAGAGTACCTCGCCAGGAATTTAGTTTTGAATACTCTCCAGGACACCTCTTGCTTAGATGCCTCTAACATCCTTCTTTCTTGACTCCACCAGTATGCGGCTTCCCCGATAAGTGCATGCTCTACCATAATGACCATCTGCTCCGTTGGGGGTGTCATAGCACGGATAATCCTCTCGATTTCCTGAAGCCATCCTAGCGCTTCGGCCACGTCATCGTTACCCTTGAACTTTGGAGGGTTATTCCACCGGAACTCGGCTAGCCACGGAGTATCCAACATGGCCCAGTGTGGTAAAACTCGTGATGACTGGTTTCCTGCTTCTCCCATTGAAGTAACTGCAGGCATCACACCCGCTCGATCCTGGTTCATCTGAACCAAGCGTCCTATGTTTGCAGCGATCCTATCATTGTCACTGCCACTACCTGCCATAATGCTTAACACCTGGAGGAATCAAAAATAAATGCACACATATGCATACACAATTAAATGTTATTCTAGAAAATATAATTATTCTAGTGTATGTACCTATATATGTACCTATACTGGACACAAGACTTTGGTCACTCTCTTGGTGAGTGAACCAATAGAGTAATTCTCACTCTGAGGCCGAGGACAAAACGCTCTGATACCATAAATGTAACAACCTATTTTATTTTATCTATTTTGAAAATATGGATTTGAAAATTTCTTTTTATTTAAAATACTTATTATAATTTTTCCGGAAAATTGGACAGGGTCTCCTCTGTTTTTCCGACTTTCCCAAAATTTAGTTTTGACCTGTAACCTGTTCAAAACAGTTTTCAATAACCACCAGACAGCCAGATATAATATATAACATATTTAGACTCTTTTGACATCAAATATTAAAATAGAAACTTTTAAACTGTTGCACGTAAAATTAAATACCCCGGGCCACCAATTTTTCCAAAATACACATTGGGAATACATACATAATCCATAATTATACAAAATACATCGAATACCCAAATGTGGCCCAGTTTGACTCGATTTAATAAACGACTCAAAGTAATATAAAGACTCGATTTCACACTTCCTGTGGGAAATGTGTTCCTGCTCAGCCTCGATATCTGCAAACTCAACTTGTACCTGTGTTGGTTGTAAGGGTGAGAATTGCACGAACTAGTAATGCATAATACATGCCAAGTCATACACAATTAGCAATTAACCAAATAAAGTAAATATATCACGCCCAATCACCTATCCACTGCAAACACAAACATCTCCAATTATTCGCATTTCCTAATTAATGTCAATTCCTATTCTATTTCCGTTCTCTTAGCTTTCTACCCTCACCTAAACTTAAACTCTAAATTCTTCTTCCATTTCTCCTTTTTTCTCACATTCTTCCTATTTTATCAAGTTAACTAATTCTAATCTCTATCTCTCCTTTCTTCATCTCATTCATCACCTTCTCAACTTTCTTCTTTTTATTTCTTTTCATTTCATTCTTTTTCATTTCATTATTTTCATTTCTTTTTAATTTTTCAGGATCTTTGTAGTTTCACAATTGCGTTCCCCAGTCTTTCATAGGATACGTCTTACGGATGCGTACGGATCCCCAAAGGCCGCACGTCTAACTCAACCACTGCGCACTCTACCAAGGCGGCTTACGTTTCCTGCACCCGAGAGCGTGTCTTACACGGCCAGAATGCCACAAAATCCTTGGCTATGCGAGTTTGCCACTGCGTTCCCCAGTCTTTCAGAGGATACGACTTACCGATGCGTACGGATCCCCAAAGGTCGCACGACTAACTCAACCCTTGCACACGTTCCAGCCAGCGGCTTATTGCAGGTGTTGCGCACCCGACTTATTGCACCCCACCGTGTGTCTTACAGGATCCAAATCGCATACCAATATTCTCTTTTTCTTTTCTTTTTATTCTTTTTCCTTTTTCTTTTTAATCGACACGCCTTACCAGGCTCGCATCGATGCCGATACGCCTTACCAGGCTCGCACCGGACTTCCATTTTCCTTTTTAATCGACACGCCTTACCAGGCTCGCATCGATGCCGATACGCCTTACCAGGCTCGCATCGATGCTGATACGCCTTACCAGGCTCACATCGGACTTCCATTTTCCTTTTTATCAATTTTAGTCTGCCCTCGCCTAACACCTTTTTCCTTCTACTCTCATTTTCCTCTTTTTCTCTTCTACTCCAACTAATCCATTTCCCTAGAATTTACTCACTATCACTTTTAAAGGCACATCCTATTTTCCCCGATTTATTTCCCTTACCTTTTCTTCTAGGTGTTACTATTAAATTCAAGACTCACTCCTCCGTTCACTCCTTTCCGCTTTCAATCAATCTCTAAATACAACATACATACACCATTCAATATATTTAATAATTACATTATAATACAAGTCATTATCCAATTAATTCACATAATTTAGCACATACATATCATTCTTATATTTTCAACAATTACACCTAACTCATGGCCTCAATTAACATTTAGCAATTCACAGCACAATTATCAGGTCATATATATCAATTAATCACTTAGCACAATAAATTATCAATTCATATTATAATTCATAAATATCAATGCCTAATATCAACTACACAAACCAAATAATCTCAGCACGCACACACATACTAGTTACACAACCACCGTGCGGCAATAAACCCCTTACCTTAAAATAATTAAGATAGAGAGAACCTTAACCGGGTTAGGAGCCCTAATGCAGGAGGGTTGTCGATTGAGTCCAATGTCCACAATGGTTAGTTGGAGAGATGCCAGAGTCCATCAATACACTAAATTGAGTAGCTTGATGAGCTCCCCTCTTATTCTATATGATTCAAAACTTCTAAGAACATGGAGGCCCCAAGTTGTTCTTGAAACATTGAGGCAAGAAACAATAACAATAATAATAATAAGTATTGATAATATTAATGCCCAAATCATAAGAGGAAATGGAGAGATTGAAAGGAAAGAGAGAGAGAGAGAGACTTGATTAACTTACCCCAAGGCTTGAAGGAGAGAAATAGAGAAGTAAGAGTTGATGATGATGATGGTGCTTATCAGAAGAAGGAAGTAGAGAGCTTGATGGTGCCTCAATGGAGGTAGAGAACTATCAACCTTGAAGATCAAAGGGAAATTTAATTTGGTGCCCTAAGTCTTGAAATAGAAAAGGAATGGAGAGTGAGGGATGATTTGGGTGGGTTCAATTGATAGAGGGGAAAGAATGTTTGATGATGTTCCCTAAGCTTGAAGCTTGAATCTTGGACATTAATGGAGGTTGGATGGGAAGATAATGGAGCCTTAGCTCTTGGAGGAAGAAGAAGATGAGTGGGGGAGGAAGAGAGTTCAAATATGAGTGAGGGAGGGAGTGTTTGGGGTGTTTAATGGGGTTTTGGGGGTGGGAAATGGCGGAAATACCCTTAAAAATGCGTTCTCAGTGTTGCAGATCGCAGTATTTTCGCTTAAGCGAAGCATTTTCGCTTAAGCGAAGCCCTTACAGTGATGCCATGGAACCTATTTTGCTTAAGCGAAATATACTCGCTTAAGCGAGCTCTTTAGGTGTTGAAACTGTGACATTTTCGCTTAAGCGAAATGCACAGGTGTTGCTACTTCATTTTTCTATTTTTCAGCTATTTTCTCCCAACTTCAAACAGCCATAACTTCTTCGTTCACCGTCGGATCTTGCTCAAATTTGACGAGCAACTTCCTAAAATTCATACCTTCATATCCAACGGTGGAAATTTTGTTTTGATTCTTAAATATTTTATTTTGATTTTCTACCCTAGGTTATGTTTTAATACCGAATTATCTATTTTTCTGGCCTGTTCCTAACTTCAATTTAATGCTCCTTTCTTTTCCTAGACCAATATTATTATTATTTATCTTTTCTAATGCTTGAACACTTATTTTAATACCTATTTACGGTATTATTATTATTATTTCAATTATCCCAACTATTATGAATTTATTTGCACTTAGGTTTAAAATTTGGGATGTTACATCTCCAACCCCGTCCATCCAGCCAGTTCCAACCCATATTACCAACAAATGTAGCATTCATGCACATATCAGCAGTTGGAACAGTTATCGATTCCCCATTCAACGAAACTCTGAAGCGTTTGAGAATCAGGGTAATCAGTGTGGCATATGGAAGTCTGGTGGTCTTCAGTTTCATATTTCGATCGATCGAGCGTCTGCCTTTGTTTGCGGTTTCCTTCATATGATATAGCACGTACCATACCCAGTTGATGGGTTTATTGTGAAACCACGGCCAAAGAATGATATAATCGGTGTCCATGACCCTGAAGTAATTGCCCTGACGAGGGATCAAGCACCTGTTCAGGATAAAATGCAGCAACCGATACTCGAATCTCAAGTTTCCTGATGTCATTGCTTTCCCAGTCAGAATGTTTGGATCAATAAACTCATCCTTCACATTTTTCTTGTCATATTCATTACCCCATAGATTATCAGAACCCGAACCAGTGAAGAATTCGCCATCCATTGGGAGGTGAGTGAGATTTGTCCAGATTTCCATGGTGATTTTGATCTTTCTGCCTTTGACCTCAGATAAAAGGATCTTTTCATCAATATCCCATTTCAGATTCGTATAGAACATACTTTCAATCTTCTCTGTCAATCCCTTTCGAAATCGATACTCAATTGGCTTTAACATTTTCTGATCAATATACAATTGAGTGTCTGCTTGGAGCCACAACAGTTTTCTGTAAATCCTGTTATTCGAAGAAACGAAGGAGTCTTTGAAGGTTTCAAAGAGCTCCAACTGTGGAAGTGCTGAAGAGGTTCTTCGGCCATCAATTTAATTGGGGTAGATTTCAGGGGTTTAGTACACTCTTGAAAGGGTTAGGTTGAGTAAGGTTCACTTGTAATTCCTGTAACCAATTAAATTGATATTGAGTAAAAAGCTCCCGAAGGTTTAGGGGGGACTGGAAGTAGCTCTCAAGGGTGAGAATGAACCATTATAAAATTTCGGTGCCTCTTTTATTTTCTGCTTTCTGCATTGTCCGAGTAGTTTAGTCGTCCTCGTCGTACCTTAAATTGCTCGAATTGTGCTAGCTGTGAATCCGCTGCAAAACTGGTTTTTGTGTGTTGCAGCTCGGATAATCTATTATCGGTATAGATAACCGATTATCTCATTCTGCTCGGCACAAAACCGACTCTTTTAAAAATAATCAGCCAGCATTATTCATTTATTTCAATTATATTTGAAAAATTAATATTATCGCTTCCAACTACTATTCATCCCCCTCTAGTAGATTGTTAGGCCGCTTGTTGGTTTCCAACATAAAATATATAATTTTGATTTTTCATATTAAAAGTGATAATTATATTAAAAAATGTTAAATTATCATGTCCCACGAAATAGGAATTATTTTGATTTATTCTTAAATATGCTCATAATATCATCAAAAAATAATCAAAAAATTTAATTTTGATTTGTCTCTAATTAATTATAATATCATAATAACTCGATTTCACTCTAATTAATCATAATGTCATAATAAAATTAAAATGATGTTTAAAAACATGATAATTCATCGATCAACTAAATAAGAAATACATTACTTTGATCTATACATAAACAAATATAATATTTAATATAAAAAAGAGTATTCAATATCTCCCTTATAAAATGTAATGTGTTAACTAAGATAGTGGAAAATAACAATTTTAATGTCTTCTTCATGTCTTATAAAAGAGTGAATATTCTAATTTATCCTTAAATCTGCTCATAATACCATCAAACAGAAAAAATCAAAATGTTTAATTCTGATCAATCATAAAAAAAAAGTGATACTCATATATAAAAAGAACTAATTTATCTATTAAATAAATAATGAATATTTTATAATAGCATAAAAAAATCAAAATGTTTAATTCTGATTTAGTTTTGATTTATTATGATAAAGTTGATAATCATATAAAAAAATGTTGATTTGTCCATCAAATAAATAAGGAATATCTATGTTACTTTTTATTCATATGAAGAAGTACAAGATTTATCATTTTATTAACAAGATTAATTTAGATCAAATTCTTTTAAGTGTAGGATTTGATTCGAACCCCTATCTTTTTGTATAATTATTTTTTGTTGTTGTTTAATAATAATTTTTAATTTATAATAAAAAAATAATCTTTACTTTAAAATATTTAATATAAAAAATTTAAAATATCAACAACTCGTACATTGCACTGGGTAAGAGATAATATAATATAATATAATACTCCCTCCGTCCCATAAGTTATGTTGTTTTAGGCAATTGCACATAGATTAAGAAATGAGTAAATGATGTAATAATTTGATTTATTTCAATTAAATTACCCCTATTTAATAATACTAAAGAACAATGATAAATGTATGAAGATTATATTGAGCGATAGAAAAATAGGTGGCGAAAAAGATGATATAATATATAAGAATATGTTTGGAAAAAGAAATATAAATGAGTATTATGTTTTAAAAAAAAACATAACGTATGGAAGAAAATAAAATGTCTACGTAAACATAACAGACGGATGGAGTATATATTTAAAGATTAGTACTTCTTCCGGTCTCATTTTTAAGCAAAAATAATTAACTTCACATGTATTCAGAAAAGTTAGTTGAGTACATTTAATTTTGTCAAATTCATAAAAAAAAATAGACTATTTTAGTAAACTTACATTGGGAATGAAACAAAAATTAATAATTCAACCACTTTATAGATATATTTTAGAAATGATTGTATTTGAAATAGAAAGTTAGTTAAATTTTTCTTATATTTAAGACCATTAGTGAGATGTTTTTTTCTTATAATTAAGACCAGAGGGAGTATAATATAATATATTTATTGAAATATATTATATTATATTGTAATATTTTTTTTATTGCCCATCCGCTTCCCAAGTACTATATAGGTACAACTGGGTCCGACCCGGGTCGCGTGCCTAATTATGGCAGGTGAATCTCCCAACATAAATTTTTTCATCTATAAAAAATTGAACTCGAGACCTTGCTTAAACGAAATCGAATCGCTTACCACTAGTCCCAACTCAAGTTGGTATGTATATTATATTGTAATATAATTTGTTCAAGAAAAAGATAATGAAATATATAAAATGTACCAACCATTGCTGAAGTGGTAGCTCACTTGGTTTCTTAACTAACTAGTCTCGACTTCGAGCCTAGAGTATGGAGCAACCCCTATTGGGAGATTCGTACCGCTTAGTGCGAGCTCAGTTAGATGAGACCGGATGAATCGGATTATGGGTAAACCGGATCCGGGTACCGGTTGGTGTAAAAAAATATATATAAAAAGTAGGAGTGAGTGAGTGACTATTGGCTAGTGGGGAGTTGGCCGAGTCTTGAAGCATAATCATCGTGCATGCAATTTGCGCCTCATTCTTTCTTGCTTTCCTTTCTCCCTTCTTATATTTCTGCATGCACACGCCTTCCCTTCTTTCTCTCTCTCTCTCTCTCACTTACCTTCAGTCTTCGCTTCCTCCCTCTCCGGTCACCGTCAATTCAAATCCCCGCTCTCCTCTATCTCCTAGCACTCTCCGTTCTAACCTCCCTCCACCCTCACCTCCGCAAATGCAATCCCAAAACCGCACCACCCGCCGCCACAGCTTCTCTCTCTAGAAATCACTAACCAACGAAAACCGCTTCTCGTGAACTTCAACTAACCGCAACTACCAACTCGAGCTTCGTTACTTCTTCGGTTTAATTTAGCTTCGGTATGCCTGATTTTCCGTTTCTTGATTTTGCTTCCCACCTTCGAACTCGGTGGTGTGGTTGGTGAGGTTTAATTAATTCTGAAATTTGTTAGGGTTTTCAATTTTTAACTTTGTTAGTGTGTTTGGATGCAGAGAAGTGGAATTGAGGTTGAAAATGGAGTCAAGGAGTTGCAGTAACGTGGCATGTGCCACGTCGATGTCGATTCGGTGGCACAAAGGTTGGGCCTTGCGATCCGGTGAATTCGCCGATCTATGTGATAAGTGCGGGTATGATACTCTAGATTTTCAAATTAACACGCGTTACTTTATATCTGATTGTACGGCCTTAACAGTAATGGCTGATTTATGGTTTTCTTGTTAATTATCCATTTTATTATTATTATTATTATTATTATTTATTTTTTAAATTGCTTTGATTTTTTTGATTTTAAATTAACTTTTTTTTCCTTAATCAAAGTTTTGACTTTTGGCAACGTTGTATTCGTCTATTCGATTTTCTTTATTTTTATTTAAAAAAAGAATCATTTCTACATTTTTATGAACCTTAAAATCAGCTGCTGACTGTACTTTGAAAGGGAAGCTGTTTATTTTATACTATTTATATTTATTTTTGGAATAAAAATGAAAGTTGTTTATGGGTATGCATATGGGATTTGGATCCTATATGACTATATTCTTCTTTTACTGTATTAATTATGAATAAATGACTGTTTTTAAAAAAAAAAATGTTGGCAAATAATTATTTTTGTTACGCCCTCCTCAGATTCGAACTGGGAATATCTATTTAAGAGGACAAAGTTTTCACAATGTCTATAATTTTTTTTTTTTCAATAAAACTTGAATTTGAGATCACCTCAGTGTTATTGAGCTCATTGTTGATCAAGCCAATAGGCGTCCTTATTGGTAGTACATATTAAGTAACAAAAGATTTCCCAAAATATATGGGAGTCGATAATAAAAACAAAATGAAAAGAAACACCAGATTATTATATATCAAATTTGTATGATGATGATTTATGAAGCTTGTGTGAGATATCATTTGAACATGTGTTCTCGCTGAAATTTTCCTGTCTAAATTGAGTTGAATATGAACGGTGCCTAATGGAATTATCTGGGGGAAACACATAATGAGTATTGGATGACATCGTATAATAATTTCATAATAAAATATTGCATTAATAGATAGGTAGGACATGGCACAACGGCAGCACAGTGCACTAAGCTCCCTCCTAGCGGGATTTGAAGAAGGTAGATATATGCAGCCTTACTTCCATAAGCGGAGAGACTGATTCAAGGATTTGAATCCATGACCTCCATGCTACAAGGCAAGCAACGTTACATTGCACCAAGGCTCACCCTCTGTTCACTATTGATTATTTTGCAAAATAAAAATCTGAAACAATGGTTATAAGATAGTGTGGATAGGCAATTGAGATTTCCAATAGCATTACCCTTAATATATATGCTTCCACTAAGGCGTCCTGTGACAGTTTGCAAGCAAGTACTGGGTAAAAATATCATGACTAGTTGCTCTTACATTCTAAATTTTCACACTATAATCATGCCCGTATAAGTTGTTATTGGGTCCATGAATCTAAGAAATAGTAGGAATTCTTGATCTGTCTCAATATCTCAACTCGAAGATCCCAGATTTGAACTGATGTCCTTTCATTGCGTCCTCTTAAACTGCATTTGTTGTCTAGATAACATGTGTCCTTTGGATTGCCTATTGACTTTTGATCACAATGTCTGCAAACCTTATTTGCTTAGTTGAAGTTGGACATTTACAAAGTTTGCTCAGATTCTTACTTTGAATTTTTGTCTACTCTAGTTCTGCTTATGAACAGTCATCATTTTGTGATTTGTTTCACTCAAACGATGCTGGTTGGAGGGAGTGCACTTCGTGTAGAAAGGTAGAGTTATTTAACACAACAGCATGGCAGCACAACTTTCTACCTAATTACTGTTTTTCCACATGCTACACTATGCTTAATGATCCTTTGGTCTATTATCTACAGCGCCTCCATTGTGGATGTGTTGCATCTTTGTCTCAGCTTGAGTTACTAGATACCGGTGGTGTAAGCTGTAAAAATTGCGCAAGGAATTTACGAATTCAATCTGTAAGATAAACTTATCATTTAGTTATTTAACTAGCCATCAATGTTCTCGCATCTACAGAAACAGATAAAATATGGCAGTCTTTATTGATTTTTAATGTTAGATAAACTTAACTAGCTTCTTCAGATAGATTCAGGTTTTAATTTTCTGTTTAATTTGGACAGAAACTTGTTTTATCATATGTTTGCTAAGTTAATTATTGATTAACATATAGGAGGGTAAATTGAATACTGTATGAGATAAATTGAATGCCTAATGGACTAGGCAACAATTAAAAATTATGTTATGTGAGCTCTTCAATTTAACCTGTTACTTATGCCATATATAGTTTTCTACTTTTTGCATATATGGTTGGTTACTTCACATTGATGCTTTAATTTTTAAATCTGTATTTTCCCAAACTTGGCAATGATTATTTGACAGGTCGCGGCTACTGAAATGCCTATTGGGTCTGGGACATCAAAGGTAAAAAATGTCAGTGAACAGCATTGCATATCTCTGACTAACCAATTAAATGTGTGGGGTATGCAAGGTCATTATGCAGAGAGTGATGGGCTGAGGTGCTGGTTCAAACCACATAATGTTGAGACCAATGGGACTTCTTCAGAAATGAAAGTGGAAGAAGTTTCACCTTCAATAGAACATGTAAACATTTCGATACCACAATTTTGTCGTGAGTCTGATGGATCACCTAAGACTGCCAACGCAGACAACAGTAAGGCAGACATGGAAAGGCAACATATATATGAATCATTGACACACAAAAATTTGAATATGACCCTTGCAGCTCCATTAGAAAACCCAAATCCCTTTCACAGAGCTGCTGTTGATGAAACTGAACAAACTAAAACAACATCTCCACTTCTGCCAGGGTCCAGGTCTCACCATCTATTACCTAAGCCCCCTAGGTCGACTCTTACCTCAGGATTAGAAGCGAATGCAGGCATGATATCCCAGATTCGTGTAGCCAGGCCTCCCGCTGAAGGACGAGGAAGGAACCAGTTACTTCCCCGTTATTGGCCTAGGATTACAGATCAAGAGTTGCAGCAGATATCTGGAGAGTATCCATCATCGTAATTAGTTTTATGAATTGTTTTATGCAGAGTGATAAACCTGTTTTTGTGTTAATGATATCTCTTTACCTCGAAAAGTATTTCCTTAACCATGATTTGTGTAATACGTTCAAGTTCAAATTCCACCATTGTGCCACTCTTTGAAAAGATGCTTAGTGCAAGTGATGCTGGTCGAATTGGTCGGTTGGTTTTACCAAAAGCGTGTGCTGAAGTAAGTTTTCTTAACTTTGTAGTTGATATTAAATCTTTGGTTGTCATTTGTATTTAACCAATCATTCACGCAAAAGTCATTTTTTTTATTAGATTTATAATTTGTTGAACTGAAAGATGTCATCATTGTGCAGGCCTATTTTCCTCCTATCTCTCAACCAGAGGGCCTTCCTTTGCGAATCCAAGATGTGAAAGGAAAAGAATGGGTCTTCCAGTTTAGATTTTGGCCAAATAATAACAGCAGGATGTATGTTTTAGAAGGTGTAACTCCCTGCATCCAGTCTATGCAATTGCAAGCCGGGGATACTGGTAAATTTTACTGAGAATTACTTGATTGATTGAGCTACCAATTCTAAGAAAATATACAACACGTGGAGTAATTTTTCGCCTCCCTTTTTTAGACATTCTTTACTGCAACATAGTCAAAATTTGGAGAATATTGTATGTCTTCTAAATTTGTCTTGTACAAACATTTGCCAGTCTGCATATTTCTGGGCTAACGTGTCGACTACTCAATAATCATATCTAGCAAACATGCTGCGTTAAGAATTAAGATTGTGACTGCAAATGATTTTCGTAAAGTCTTTTGCTTTATTTTCTTTATCTTCTGAACAATTTCATGATGTTTGTATAATTTTTACTGCTATTCTCTCTTGTTATTTCGACGAAGTACCTAAAACTTTGAACTAAATATTGTCATGTTTTAGCAGATATGGTCAATCGGTTTCTCCACAATGAAAAGCAATTGGTTTCTGTAGCACTTCTGAATTTCTACTCCAACATTTATTTTTATGTTTCTCCTTTTTCATCCTTGTTCAAATTTGGTTACAAGATAGTAACTTTTTTCTAAAATGCTGCAGTAACATTCAGCCGTATGGACCCTGAGGGGAAACTTGTAATGGGGTTTCGGAAGGCCCTAAATTCTGCTGCAGTGCAGGTAACAGCCACTTTTTGTTCATATAGCAAAATCAAACTTTTATAATTACTATTCAATCACCTATTAAGCAGGACACTCAACCGTCTAATCCCAATGTTTCTCATTCAAGTGAAACTTCCTATTCTGGTGTTTATGAGAATTTACCTATATTAAGTGGATCTGGCCTTCTTCAGTCACAAAAGGGAAGTTCAGAAACCCACCTACATGTGCTGTCTAAAAAATGGAATTCAGCTAGTGGTGAAACGAATTTGCATAAAATTGAGATGCCCGAAAGCAGGAAAAGAGAGGGGTTGTTTTTGCCATCTATGCTGCTTCCTGAGAAGAAGAAAGCTCGAAATATTGGGTCAAAAAGTAAGAGGATGCTTATTGAAAGCCAGGATGCACTGAAGCTGACATTTACTTGGGAAGAGGCTCAGGATTTGCTTCTTGCACCTCCAACTTGTAAGCCAAGCATTGTAATGATTGAGGATCAAGTAATTGAAGAGTATGGAGTAAGTAAATTGTTAAGACTATTATAGGAAGCAGTAATTTTTATAAATTTTACACATTCTAATGGTGAATTCTTTCTTTTTTTAATTTGTAGTTCTCGTATGCAAATATATCTGTTCGATCAAGTTGATGCTTTTGTTGTCTGTTTATACCAACATTCCCTAAAAACTATAGGAGTGTTTGGGTAGTTCTAAGGAGTTTATTATTAATGCGTTCATCTGCTATCCAAATGTTTTCCATCTAGTCGAATCTAAATCTGAAGAAAAAAATATGACATCAGTCATAGGAATTTTTCAGATCATGGTAGTTCAGCATACTTCAGTCGTTGACCTCACCTGTGGTTTCAATTTGCAAAATTTATTAAAATTAAAACATCCCCTTAGTTTCATGTTTTACAAAACCTGATAATGCTTTTAGGGCTTGCAGGGGGCAAAAAAAAAAAAAAAAAAAGCAAATTAGTTAAGGTTAAGGGAATGTCTGAAACTTGATGAAGGTATAGGTTTCTCAAGCCTCATGTTAGGTGGTCAAGTGAACTACCAAAAGTTAAAATAAATGATATTTTTACCCATGGGCTATGAATTTTAGTGCCTCAGCTCATCCACTGCTTCTTCACACATGATCGTGCTTAGATTTATGCAGATTGCAATGCATTGCATTTAAACCTAAAGTATATGAAATTGCTTTCTAGGTCATTCTTGAGATCTATTAGACGATTTCTTTTGATATTGTTTATACTGTAAATAATCGTGATTGATTAGGTTTACATATATGTTAGGAAATCATCTCATGTTATTATTTCATATTCCAATCCCTAAAATCAATGGATTTAGATTTGTACACAATGTATTTTAAATTTGGTGCCTGGTGAGTGTCATACCACTCAAGCATTTCAGTTATACAAATCATCTTTATCAAGTGTCATAATATATAAACTTTTGAAGTGACATATATACTAATACTATGTAAATAAGATTAAATTTTACTATAGAGCCTGTTTAAGATCTTCCGTGGGTGTTGACTTTCTTCATCCCTGCAGGAACCTCCTGTCTTTGGTAAGAGGGGTATATTCGTCGTCCGCTCAACTGGGTAAGATGAATGTGTGTGTGGTTTTTTCTGTTTATTGGATTGCATGTTAATTTTTTTTCGCTCTTACCATGCCTCCTATTTTTTTGTATATTTTCTGTTGAACTTCTTGAGTTCTTTTCTAATTTGTACTATTTGGGAGTGCTCTTGTTTGACATACGACGGGACTATGGAAAAATTCTCCATGATCTTTTTACATCATCTTATTTATTTCAAATGAGTATTTCAATTTTGAGTATGACTGGACTATAGGATAAATGAGCAGTGGGCACAGTCTCCATGATCTTTTTACATCATCTTATTTATTTCAAATGAGTATTTCAATTTTGAGTATGGCTGGACTATAGGATAAATGAGCAGTGGGCACAGTGTGATAGATGCTCAAAATGGCGGAAGTTGCCAATTGACGTACTTGTTTCCCGTAAGTGGACATGCATGGAGAATTTATGGGATCAGAATAGGTGAGCAGAAGACTTTCTAGTGCGATGCAGTTGTTAATAAAACATGTTTTTAGCAAGACCTTTATGTATCTGAGATTCTGAAATGCTGTCAACAGGTCTTCATGTTCTGCTCCCAGTGAATTGAACCAGAGGGAATTGGATAATCTTCTGAGACTGAGCAAGGGTGCGTCTCCATTTCTCAAATTCCTATAAATATTCTTGATGCCTTTTAGATGTTTTAGTCCCTGCTGATCAGCAAACAGTGGTAGAAAATGGTTTCGTATGCAGAAGTTTGCATTGTTGATGAATTTTGTGCTTCTTTTCCAAAAAGATTTCCTATTGGTAATTACGAGTAGTACCGAAAATTCTTTTCCAAAAAGATTTCCTATTGGTAATTACGAGTACTACTTAGACTTTCTCTTGATCAATGAACTTTATTTGTGATTTAATATAAGTTCCATTTGTAAATTTAAGTTTTGAAAATTATTTTGAGAAATAGATTTTCTTACTGTTAATGGTAGATTGGCGCTCTCAATTAGGTTTTTCATTTAATTTAGGATGAGTTTGGAAAGATAGGGTTTCTTTATCATAGTATAACACTATAAATTGGATAGGTGAGGAATTCTGTGACCCGGATTATTGGGTGTATCAGATGCCAGTTGTTGATGAGTGGTTTATAATTGATGTGTATCCTTAATAGGCTATTTACTTGTTTGTATGTCTTTCTCTTTCTTCTCTTTTTGCCGCTTGACAACAACAACAACAACAACAACTAAGCCTTTGTCCCACTAGGTGGGGTCGGCTACATGGATCAAACGACGCCATAAAGGCCTATCATAAATCATGTCTTTTGATAAGGCATTGATTGCCATATCCTTCTCAATTGTTTCGCCTATAGTTTTTCTAGGTCTTCCTCTTCCTCTAGCCCTTGTAGTACCCTCCATTTGGTCTACCCTCCTAACCGGGGCTTCCACCGGTCTCCTCCACACATGCCCAAACCACCTAAGACGAGATTCAACCATTTTTTCAACAATAGAAGCAACCTCAACTTTTTCTCGAATATACTCATTTCTAATCCGATCTTGTCTGGTATGCCCACTCATCCACCGCAACATCCTCATCTCTGCAACATGAAGTTTATTCTCTTGTGTGCCCTTTGCCGCCCAACACTCTGTCCCATATAACATCGCCGGTCTTACAGCAGTGCGGTAGAACCTTCCTTTAAGTTTAAGTGGTACCTTCTTATCACATAACACGCCCGAAGCACTCCTCCATTTCATCCACCCTGCTTGAATCCTATGATTTACATCCCCTTATATTTCTGCATCCTGCCGCTTGACAAAACTTTATAAAAAAAAATAAAATTAACGCACACACAGATGAAAAATTGAAAGCCTCTAGTATCTTGTTTACGTATTTTGCCCACAAGTTGCAGTTCAAATTGATCAATGCTGTATACCCGGTTACTTACTATTTGTATTAATAGGATACCAGACAGGGAAACTTTAACTTGTCAGATAAAGCCCATTTCAATAGAGATACAGTGAGATAATACTAACCTCTCATGGTTATTGAGGACAGGGATATCTTTATGTGTTTGAATCAATGCATGAGTATCAATGTATTATTATTTCAGTTTAATCATTTTGAAGCCATTTGGAGTGACATTTCGGGATTGGAATGTACAAATACTTAGTATACATGGTTTAGAAGAAATCAACATCCCTACGTAATAGTACCTCTGTGTTAACATTCTTAACTAATCTTGAGCCGCCATTTGAAAGAACTGACTTTTGGTAACTAGCCCTTTTAGCTAAATTATCTATATGTGCTGAATAAACTGACATCTGTAATCACAAATTGTGCTGCCCATCAAGAATGGTGGTTTTGTGACCATTATAAATGCATTGCCATGGTGACATGTTTTTTTGTTTACAAGTTTACAACTTCTTGATATCTAATATTCTTCAATCCATTATTTTGGAATAGAATTCAATAAACAAAAATTGGGTGCAAGCCCCAGGCTGCTGGGACAGGAGTCATTTGCTGGACTCGATGCTTTGGCAAATGCTGCAATACTTGGAGATAATGCAGGTGACCCTGGCACGACACCAGTTGCTACCACTACAAAACACCCTCGGCATAGACCTGGGTGCTCCTGCATTGTGTGTATCCAACCACCGAGTGGGAAGGGCAAACACAAGCCTACCTGCACCTGCAATGTGTGCATGACAGTCAAACGCCGGTTTAAAACCCTGATGATGCGAAAGAAGAAGCGTCAATCTGATCGTGAAGCAGAGATTGCTCAGAGAAATCAATTGTCTATGGGGACCAAGGATGAAGCAGAAGTAGACAGCACCTCTCATGTAACTCCGGTTGATGATTTGGAGAATGAAGCAAGGATGCCAAATGAGTTGGCTTCAAGGAGTCAAGACCATGTGGCTGAAGCTGCTAAGGGACAATTAGACTTGAATTGCCAACCTGATCAAGAAGACACACAAGCCGAGCCAAACAATGTTAGCATGATGAGTCTTCTTGAAGAAGCAAATCTCCCACTGGAGACCTACCTGAAGCAAAATGGTATAACTAGCTTGATATCCCAACAGCAAACAAATTCAGCTTCAAATGTACAGGCACAAACTACCAATGAGAGTGAGGGAAGACAGAATGAGGATAGTGGCACTGCTTCTGCAGCTCATGAGCTGGTAAGCAGTCCTGAAGAGAACAGCGAGCAAGATCAAGGCCAGAACAATTCACCATCATGAAGTACTTGAGACCTTCGTTTTCAATTTATTTTTACTCCAAAATCATTTTACATGAAACCTTGTTGCATGAGTTATAAAATTATAGGAGGTGCATTGGGAGGTTTTTTTTTTTTTTTTTTTTTGCTTTTATTCTTCTGCTTGTGAATTCCCCCTATACAAACTCAATAAGCTATATATGCTGAAGTTTGCGTTTCAGGATAAGTTTGTTTATTGTTTGGTATTCCCTTTTTAATGGCGGTAGGGAGTGGGCAAGGTCGGTGGGTCGTCCTCCTCCTGTGACATCCATAAAGGACAGTATATTGCCCTGAGTTTAAAGAAGGTATCATAATAAATCAATGATTGAACTTTGGACATGATTTGTTTTGGGATGGCAATAAAACCCACACTTGTGGGTACTCGATCAAACCCAATATGATTTTATTGAGTAAAACTCGTTTTGATTTGGGTTTAGGGAAATCCTATAACACCCCTAATTTTCGTCTACCAAATAACCGAGAAATTAGTTATAACAATTATTTTATAATTGATTTATATTGGTTTTGAAGGTTTTAGTTTTTGTACATTATGTGTTTTGTATATATAAAAATATGAGATATATTTTTATATGGTTATTTTGTACAAAAATGTGAATATTGTAATTTAGTCCTTGGGTTGGGACCTAATTGCAATATTAAAAAGGTTTTTGAAGAAAGAGTGATTAAATTATTAATTTTTTGAATTTTATTAGTATGTAACCGGTTAGAAGAGCGGTTAGAAGGGCTCTGTAACCGGTTACACGATGAACTCAGAAACTGGGTTAGTGGATTTTGATGAGTAATCACCCAATTAATCCAGAAATCGCCACGAAAACAGCTCTAATCTAGTGGATAACACGCGTCGGTGTGCATGTTACTCCAATTCCTCTATAAAAGCCAAGATTGTTGAAGATTTGAGGTTGATTTCTGAGTGTTGGTGGAGAAATTGCTCTGTTAGGGTTTCTATTTCGTTTGGAGAAATTCTTCGTCTTCTCTGAGTGTTAGAGAGCGAGTGATACACTTCTGAAAAGCTTGAATCAAGGGCTTTTCATTGATATAAAACTTGTGAGCTGAGAGTTCTTATGTGAGAAGAAATCGACCTTAGAAGTTGGAGTTGGAAAGCTGAACTCTGTTTTCTTCTGCTTCTGGAAGCTGGGTTTAGGCCTTGATTTTGGTCAGTTCAGGTAACTTCTAAGTCTCAAACCACTTCTATTCTTTGGTGCATGTTACCTAGATCAAGTCCTAATTGTTTTCCCCAATTTCTTTGGTCAATTTTTATGTCAAATTCTCTGGTTTTTGAACCCTGTTGCTGGAAAACGTGGCTGAGAGCACATGTGTACTTGCATTATTGTCTGTCCATGATATACTTGTGTTTGTATTTTAGTCTTTATTGATTATGTATAAGTGTATACTTACTCCCCATGCCCTTATTAGGTGTTGATCGTATATCTAGTTTGCACAAAAGTCAGTGAAGGGAGATGTCCCTTAGGTGCATGCAGAGTGTAGAAAGTGTGGGTTGGGAACCCCTTGTGCAGATATCGAGGATCCGACCAGATGGATGTTTGGACAAAGGACCAGTAACCAGCTCTATAACATTTCTATTTTTAATAGAATTTATATGATACATATTTTGGAAAGAGGTGTCGTAAGAGGAATTTAGTTTCATAATAATACTTATTTGGTATCCGTGGACTTGTTACACTTGATATATTTTGGGAGTATAATATGATCATTTTACTATGTTTCCGCAAACTCTGATTTTATTAGTCAACTTCATTATTAATCAAGTATTTGTGAAAAGGAATTTTCAAGGGAAGGGAAAATTCTTATTTTCATATCTTTTTCCAACAATAACAAGTCCAAGTAATCATAAACTTATTACTTTTCTTATAAAGTAAGATGATATACAAGGAGTGTTACACTTTTATGATATCAGAGCAATGGTCCTGACTCTTGGTCCTTGGGTGTGTGGTCCAATACGCTGGTCATCGATATCTGCAATGTTTCCTGGGAAGTATGCTCTCATATACTTTCAAATAGATCTAAAGTTATGTGTAATGGCTCTAGATGAATAGCTTAGTCTGCGATTAAGAAGCGTTCTATGTAGTCTAAGTAGAAGTATGATAGTTGTATGCTTCTCTTTAGACATGTTGTAAACCCAAAACCATAGTGTTGGTTTATCCCGTTCTCATAGAACCAGTGATAAGGAAATCTTAGAGGAGTTGTAGTTAAGTCCTTGACTCCGGGGAAGAGTGTTTACCCTCATTAGCGTTAAAATTAATCAACTTCTCCGACCGAGTGCAGGGCAGTCATCTCCTTAAAGATCAACCTTGTTGAGTTTGTTAAACTCTAAAGCTATCATTTCTTTTGTTCCTAATGGATACGGGCATTGATCAAAGTTGCTCTATGCCTTACCCAATCTGCTATCTCAAAGTGGAGACTCCTACAAATCTTCTTGTAGTTGTTTCTAAGGTATGTCTGAATCGTTTTATTAAGGTATTAGACTTTGTCTATCTACCTGTGTCATGATTACATCTGATCTTAAGCACGGTTTGGAAGTCGAGAGATCAAGTGATCATGATTAATGACGATAGAACAACCCTGTATTGGGATTCCCAAGCTTCGAATCTGGAATCCAATGGATCCATATGTTTGCTTCTGGGAAGCAGTGAAGGAAAGGAAGAAGGGGGTCAAAGAAATCCTGGTTACAAGAAACGATATCAGGTTTACCCTTGAGTAAAGAGATAGAGTTTGGAATCAAGTTAATTCTTGAAACTGATTCTATCTCTATTACCCTTATAATATGGTTGGACCAGGTTAAAGGAGTTTAAGTGTTTTTGGAGGTTGGATTAACCCCAAATCAGGATCCAGGACAGGAATACACTTAAGACTGCATTATGATCTCGATATGGACATTATGAGTAGGAAATAATGTCGTTCGGATTGACTAATGCACCTGTTCTTTTATGGACTATAAGAACGAGACCTTTAGATTATATTCGGATTCGTTTGTGGTTTACTCTAAGAATCCGGAGAAACATGAGGAACATCTCAGGATTGTATTGAGAATCCTGCAAGAGGAGTAGTTGTGTGCTAAGCTCACCAAAAATAAGTTTTGGTTGAGCAAAGTTACATGTGATATTTAAAGAAGAAATTGTGGTGGATCCAGCAAAGGTGAATTCAGTGGTGTAATGTGAACAACTTCAGACTGTGGTTAAAGTCAGAAGTTTCTTTGGACTGGCTGGATACTATCGTCGGATTATTGAAGGATATTTTTGAGACCACATGGTCTTTGACCAAGTTGACTTGGAAAGATCAACTGTTTGTATGGAATGATAGGATGTTGTTTAATTATAGTGGGGTAGTGATGGATTATACCCTAATATAATTAGTCCAAGAGGAGTTATGAAAAAATGTGAGTATATTATGATTTAAATCGTTTCAGTGATGAATTTAGTTGGAATCAAGGTATTAGATTATGATTAAATCCTATTTGAGTTGGATTGGATGATGTAAAGAAAATGGTCTTGAAATTCTTTGGTTAAATTTCTAAAACTGTACTTACTAACCCGTTAGAGTTTCTTGTAACCGATTAGAAGCTGAAAGTTTAAAATAAAAATTTAAGTCATTTGTGAAGGAACTTATGGTATCAATAAACATCTTCCTCCGATCCAAACTCAATGTCAATCACCTAAGTAACAAGGTTGTCAAACTCGCGAGTTAACTCGTAAACTCGTACGAGTTTACGATCCTACCCATAGAATCGAGTCAACTCGCATGCAAACTCGCTTCCCACTAAACTCGGGTAAACTCGTGCAAACTCGGGTAAACTCGAGTAAACTCGTGCAAACTCGGGTAAACAGCAGTGGCCTTACGGATATTTGAATTTTCTTGAGCTTTTACTTCTCAAAACAAAATTTCACCGTCGGATGTCAAGATAAACGAGTTAGGAAGAGTATATAAAAATTTGAGCACGATCTAACGGTTAACAAAAAAGATACTAATCGATCTTTGAACGATATTTTCACTAAAATAACACTATAACCACTATTTTTACTTAACTAACCACTTAAATCATAAAACCATCATATTTGGTTGTTGTTAAGTTGGTTTGCTAATATTATTTATTGGGTTCTTATATGCTATAGCAAAATTTAAATATTTATGTTTAATTTTTAGAGTAAAAACTATGAAATGGAAGCTATGAAAGTTATTTACAGGTTAATTTTAAAATAAGTGGACTCGAGGTAAACTCGTACGAGTTTACGAGTCGAGTTCACGAGTCGAGTTTACCCCGGCCTCACGAGTTTACGTAAACTCGCGAGTTTGACAACCTTGCTAAGTAAAATTTAAGGAAGGATTTAATGTGGTAAAATAACTTAATGCCTTGATTCATCATTGAAGTTGATTTAAGAGGATTGAATCATAATACTTATGGACTAATCAAAAGTTAAAATTAAGGAGCTACTCCAATTAGAGAAGGTAGAGAATTGAGCCGGATGATGCAAAAGAGACAATAGGTACTAAGATAAGAAGGTTGTGATTCATGAACAAGTTTGGAGTTCGAAAATATGAATGACAATAAGGAGAAGAAAAGTAGAATATAAGACAAAGGTGATGGATGGAGTTTCTTAAAGATTATGGCTTTGAACTCCATCATCATCCTGGCAAAGCGAACGTAGTTGCAGACGATTTGAGCAGAAAGGCTATTCCTGTGAGCTCAATGATGGTCAAGAAGGCTATTCTAATCGAGGAGTTCAGAGATAAAAGTCCGGCAATGCAAGTAGAACTATCTAGTCTTAGATTAGGAATGTTGCAAATGACCAATGAATTCTTGAATCGGATTCGTGAATTACAACCAGAAAATGAGGAGTTGAAAGAAACGAATGAGATTTAATCTTTGGAATTAAAGTCAGGGATTATGGATATTAGAAAATATATTATGGAGACAAGGGATTTATGAAGTATTGTTTAGAACAACCTAGATGAGAAATCCAAAGGCATGAACTTCAAGAATAGATTATGTTCGAACCCAAGTCAGCTATCAACTACCAAGGAATAAGGAATTTCTCGATGTTGGTAAGCATGTATGAGGACTATGGGAAAGCACATGAATTTCATGCGAGAAATGTCTGAGTTCAGAATAAGAGAAAGATTGATGAAATAAAGGCCCAACTGGAGAAAGGGGAAAAGTAAATAGGAGAATATCAACCACGGAAATATCAAGGTTGAGGAATCCTCGACTGAAGAAAAGTGACTAAGGAGGAAATAGGGAAGGGAACATTTGTCCATCTCAAAGTGAAAACTGTGAGGAACATCACTTTGAGTTTAGTTGTGATGTACCTAAGGGAATTCAATTCCGATTGCAGGAAGCTGAAGTATTATTCACCGAATTGTCCTCAAGGAAAAGGTGAGAAAGGAATGGACGAATCAAGCACGAGAAGAGTTCACCTGCTGAGATGTGAGTTGAGTCTACTCCTGACGTAGACAACCCAAGCTTATCTCTTCCTTTGATCTGAGTTAACGTAGTTCAATGTTTTCGATTACGTTAATCTAAACGTTTGAGAATATCAATATCCTGTTGGAAGTTCAACTCCAATCTTTCTGTGATCAAAACCCTTATCACAGTTGGATGTGATAATATCTGTGGACACTACAGAAATAGAAAGATCAGTTATGGCTAGAGAGATTAACAACCACCGGGATAGGACAAATCTTTGTCTCCCCAACGGAAATGTCTCTAGAAATTTGACTATTTAACTAAGTCTGATAGTGATAATTACCGTATCTTTAAGTTCATCTAACTTAAAGACCTGTCGTATGGTCTTTCTTGCGAAAGATTATATCTGAAAGGGATGATTTTATTATTAATGGTTTGAATATTAGGATTGATCATCATAATGTCTCAGGCTGTTAAGGAACGAAGACATACGAATGTTTCTTTGATCGTGCTCAAGAGATCAGAGTGCGCAGCCCAAAAAGTTTTTCCCCAAAAAGTTTATTGAAAAGTGTTTTATTTGAAGAATGTTTATGTGAAGTGTATTACTCAAAAGAGTATTTCTTTTAAAAAGAAATTCTATCGCATAAGAGTTTCTACGTAAAGAATCTTTATTGTTTAAATTGAAAAGTTCTATTAGAAATGTTTCGAAATAAAAGAACTATATCAAAACTCTTTTCAGTGGGGGAGGACCCTAAAGAACAAATTTTTGGGAGTTAGATGAAGTTTTCTAGTATAAAAACACTTTGGAAAAGTGGAAAATTTCAGAAGATGAATTTCGGGGACGAAATTCCTTTTAAGTGGGGGAGTAGTGTAACACCCCTAATTTTCGTCTCCCAAATAACCGAGAAATTAGTTATAACAATTATTTTATAATTGATTTATATTAGTTTTGAAGGTTTTAGTTTTTGTACATTATGTGTTTTGTATATATAAAAATATGAGATATATTTTTATATGATTATTTTGTACAAAAATGTGAATATTGTAATTTAGTCCTTGGGTTGGGACCTAATTGCAATATTAAAAAGGTTTTTGAAGAAAGAGTGATTAAATTATTAATTTTTGAATTTTATCAGTATGTAACCGGTTAGAAGAGCGGTTAGAAGGGCTCTGTAACCGGTTACACGATGAACTCAAACTGGGTTAGTGGATTTTGATGAGTAATCACCCAATTAATCCAGAAATCGCCACGAAAACAGCTCTAATCTAGTGGATAACACGCGTCGGTGTGCATGTTACTCCAATTCCTCTATAAAAGCCAAGATTGTTGAAGATTTGAGGTTGATTTCTGAGTGTTGGTGGAGAAATTGCTCTGTTAGGGTTTCTATTTCGTTTGGAGAAATTCTTCGTCTTCTCTGAGTGTTAGAGAGCGAGTGATACACTTCTGAAAAGCTTGAATCAAGGGCTTTTCATTGATATAAAACTTGTGAGCTAAGAGTTCTTGTGTGAGGAGAAATCGACCTTAGAAGTTGGAGTTGGAAAGCTGAACTCTGTTTTCTTCTGCTTCTGGAAGCTGGGTTTAGGCCTTGATTTTGGTCAGGTAACTTCTAAGTCTCAAACCACTTCTATTCTTTGGTGCATGTTACCTAGATCAAGTCCTAATTGTTTTCCCCAATTTCTTTGGTCAATTTCTATGTCAAATTCTCTGGTTTTTGAACCCTGTTGCTGGAAAACGTGGCTGAGAGCAGAACTTGCACTACAAAAAAGCGGGTAAAAAACGGCAGTTAAAATAGTATTAATATGGCGGTTTTACCTGCCATTTTTCGCTTCAATGGCGGGTCAACGCCCGCCATATTTCTTTCCGCCATTCGGTAAAAAATGACAGTTTCAAACTGACATTTTGTAAACCGTCGCAATCCTACAGTTTAAAACGACGATCTATTTAACTAATAAAGTGACGGTTATAAGTGTCGTAGTTTTCTGAGATAAGCTTTGCTCACTGAAAGTAATGGCAATTCGAACCGCTGTATTTTTCAACGATAATTTGTAAATAATGGCAATTATGACTGCCGTATTTTTCCTCTGATCATTTTTTATATAATGGCAGTTTTCACTGCCATAGTTTGTTATATTCTTTTCTGTATATAATGGCAATTGGGACTGCAATATTATTTAATAATTATATTATTTTACTTTTAAAATATTATTTTATTTTTAAAATTAATATATTTTTAACATTGATTATTATTAATTTTAAAGGTATTACAAGTTGGCTAATGATTTTATACAATACATATAAATATAAAGAGTGTGTAATTTTAAGGAGTAACAATATAAAAAGCATTCATTTGTTGCTTGTCTATATTATCTTGAACATATGAAATTAATTCAACTCCAAGATTAAAATATGAGGTCTCAAACATAAGTGCATCAAAATGATTCTAAAATCATATTACAGGTCTTTGAGATAATTCCAAAAAATAAAAGAAAACACCATTCTTGCTTCTTGAAATGACAAAGTCTCCTCTCAACAAAAACCACATTCTAGATAAGGACTCTAGTGATCCATTGAATCATGAGTATTGCTAGCATCCCGTGATTTCCCGAAGCATTAGGAGATGGAGCCCCACTTCCTCCATTTGGTGCCTACAAGAGCAAATATTGCATTTCAATTTTGTGAAACCAAAGTAGTACATGAAACCACACAACAAAGATAGATTTCGTATTAATGAGTAAAAATATTAGCATTTCATAAAGGAAAAAAACATGAATCTATTCAGTAATATATTGAACCATCAATTCCAAAATAGTAACCATGGGTGTCACTCTCAATCATACAACAAAGTCTAATTCCGCATTAATGAGTAAAAATAGTAACTATGATCATGATGCTATAATCATCGAAATCAAAACCAAGAATTCCTCAAGCTTAGGCAATTGAATTGTGTCGTAGAGTTCAAATTCAGCATTAACTACATTAAAAGAACAAGGCTAGAGAAAGCTATATTTATGGGTAGAAATTTTTCCTTTTTAAATTCCTATCTCAATCAAGTTTGTAATGTGAAGAAGTTAAGAGTGTTATACCTGTTGGGTAAAATTAGCAAATACACCAGCCAAATCTTCAGGGATCCTTCCTCCTTCCTTCACAGTAACATAATTTAACAAAGCTTTTAATGCTATTTCCATATTTTGTTGCCATGGTTGAGATGGTGTGTTACATGCATTAGATGAATTGAAGTTCACACCATTAAGCCTTGTTGTCTTATGCTTGAATGCTATAGTAGGAACCACTCCCATGCCCATTCCTCGAGTATAACCAGGGTGCTCTTTTCCCAATACCACACCAACAGGATCTTTTGCAAAAATTTCAGAGAAAGCTTCCGGATTTTCCCTCATAATTTCATCAATTTTATCCTACATAAAACACCAAATAAAATTACAATTACAAATGTGCATGAAAATCAAGAAAATGTACTTGTTTTGATATGACAAACACATAATGCAAATTCTAAAAAATATTTAGTAGATAGGATATAGAAAATGAATCAGAGCAGCAAAAGACTTGAACATGAACACAAGACTTGAAACCTCTAATGAAAACAAAGCATTGGATAAGAATACACATAGAGCACAAGTAAGCAATCATTCTCACTTTATTTGATAAATAACTAAAAGATTTAAATATGTTACCAATTAATCACATGCTTAAAGTAAAATAACTGCAATGAAGCATCTTAAAGAAAACAACTATTTGTCATTACCCCTTTCTCTTGAGCCTCCTCATTTACATAGCTTCCATCCATGTACTTGTGAGTTATCTGCCACATCGGGCCTCGACCATAAGTATTCCCCGTATCTATCTTCTGAAATAGTCGACAAACAAATATAAAACTATAATAAATTAAAGATGCACAATATGTAAATCATTTATTCACCAAAGATAAATTGTTGAACTACCAAATCATGTCGTCTCCTTGGCAAACTCTTGGCACCACAAGTATGAGGAATAGTTTGTTTTTGTCTATTCTCTCGATTTCTCTCACAAAGGGCCTACGAGTGAAAGAATTGTGTACGAGCATTGTGTATCATTGTGTCAACAATTGTGCAACATGTAAAAGTAATAATTAGTTATAATGAAATAAGTATTAAAGGTATAAGAATTGTGTACCACTGTCTCAGGTTTCATGCGATAGTGCACAAATAATGCCCATTGGTCTGGGGTTACACCGTCCGGAACATTGTTGATAATTTCACTCCTACTAAGTGTCGGATTATGATATTCATTTTACAACTTGAGCCTAAACTCTTTCCATTTTTTTGAAATGGATTGTTCCACATATCTTTTTGCAAGGATCTCATCGATATTGAAAAAGAATCGACCCTTGAATTAAAAAAAATGCATGTGAAAAGAATATTGCAAGTTTTTCTTTAAAAAAACATGTAATATTAAGCACAATATTATACCTTTAGGACATTCCATTGACTGTCAAAGTAACCCTCAGGCATATCTGGCCACTTATCAAAACTAATGGGAAAGAGAGTAGTGTTTGTTGCAAGTTGTCCACACACTCCTGCTAAAAGTCCAGCTGCTTCACCAATAGGTGAAAAATAGTCATCAAACTCCACTATAACCCGTATTCCAGGAGGCAAATTATGGATGTCCCTGACCTTCACATTCATTTTTTTGACATGTTCTTCCCCATCTATGATAAATAAAATCAAGTAAAGTACTACAATTGGGAACATATAAACAAAAAGAAAAAAAAATACTCCACCAATAAATATTTAAACCTTACCTATAGTATCCACCGACCAATAATGGGTGGATACACGACCCTTTCTACGTCTAGTAGAAGTCTCAGCCTCAACCTCCTCATGTGTAGCCTCAGCCTCCTCATGTGTTGGCTGTGATGGAACTTGGTTAAATGGCTCTGAAAGTGCAGGATGAACTGACGGAAACTGAGGTGGACTAACTTGGAATGGATCATGTGAAGTGCTCCCAGCAATTGGTGATGGAGAATGTGAAGAGCTCCCACCTACTGATGATGGACCATGTGTTGTGCTTCTTCCTACTGACTTGAGTAGATTGTTGATTCTCTTTTTTTTTTGGCATATCTGCGTTAAGTCCATAAAACAAACAATTTGGAATTAATACACAATAATAATAATAATAATAATAATAATATTAATATTAATATTAATGATAGAGTTAAGCACATTATATAAATAAAAAGAAAACTTTATCAAAAATTGCCACCAAAGTTCCTTTATGTTATAATGGAAAAATAAAACAAATGCAACGAAGAATCATAAATTAGTTATGTATGCTAAAATTAATAACATTCTCAAAATATACAGTTTTCTTGCATATTTGTACCTGATTCACTTGACCAAATGTGATGATATTTAGGTGTAGGCTTGTAATCTTAAGCTGTCTCCAATAGAGTAACTGAAATAATAATGAAACAAATTGCACATTCGTGGTTCAGTCTTAAATAGATATAAGCACAAGCAAAGTCACAACATAAATCAAACCTTATTAATGGTTCTGCATAAAAGTTGTAAAAGCTGTTCTTTAGATGCTAATAAGTTCTGTCAGTGGACTAGCCACAAAGTTAATAACTATCATTTCCATTTTGAGATAATTAAGTTGTGAAATTAAATAGTTAGAGGTTAGAAAAATATATGACTAGTAGTATGATATTGCTTGTCCAAAACTTCAGTGATGCTACCTAGATGTGGAAATTTCAATTCACAAAAATTGAATAATCAACTTGTTTGCTGTAGAGCTTCTCATACAACTTAGTAGTGGAGATTATTCCGAAGAAGATCATCATAGCAGCAACAATAGTTGCAGCTACAACGTGGTGCAAGGGAAACAACACAGCAACAAGGTTGATAGCACTGATGGTGAAGTAGCATCATCCATCATAGCAGCCGCTACTACTACTACAAATGCTAAAGATAAAGTTTTTGCAAGAATGAAGAAGAAAAAGATCAGGTACTGCTGTATGGAAGATTTATATCCATTACAGAACATGTGCCCTGAGCTTCTGTAATGCAATAAGGTAATTATGAGAGGCATCAACTTTTCTATTCTATCCCTCAAATTAGCTACTGATGTGATTGGACAGGCAACCTTTAATTAAACTTTCTAATCTAAGAAGATAGCAATCCTGCTTAAATTAAACTTGTATAGTGGTTGTTACTATAAATAAAGTATTTGCTCTTACAATTTTACTACAGTTCTACTTAATTCTTGAGGAGTTGGACTATTTCTAATCCCACAAGGATTTATAACTTCATATAAATACTAACCAAATATTAGAGGAATATTGAAATGTGACTTGATCAAATTTAAATGTTTCAAAACTTAAGACCAGTTACAATTCTTGATCATTCTACTTCAATCAGTAGTAACTTTGCAACAAAAAATAATTTAAATTAATCTGAACTGGACTGAACCAATCATGAACAAAATCACCATGATAACCTATGGAAAAATAGTGATAAAAAGCCCTATCAAAAGTATACCATAGATGCAAAGTGCATGCTATAAATTTAGCAATTCCCTTTGATTTAAGATTTTAGATGCAATGTACATGCTATAAATTTTGCCAACGTTGCTTTTTGGCTATGAATCCACCTTTATTCTTTCTCTTCTCTAACTTATTATAATTATAAAAAGAAGAAGAAAGGTATTAATCATAGATTTATTTTTTTTTATAAGAGAAAAATTTTATAAAAGAAAACAAATAGGGCAAGTATAAAAGATACTCAAAAGCCCAAAAAAAACCAAAACAGAGTTTACAAATCCCAATTGAAGTAACAGTCAGCAAGAACTGCACTCAACCCACCACCCAAAATAACCTGGGCAAATATGATACCTACTGGCTTACTACTTTATCACACCACGACACTAACTTACTCCAGCAACATTAAAAAACAACAAAACCGCCACCATACATACAGAAAACAGCCAAAATCAAAAACCAACAGAGACAAAGATCCATAGATATTTGATTGGATCTCACATCTTTTGTCCTATAAGGAAACAGAGGGAAGGGGAAGGTTTAGTTTATCGACATGACAATGATTTGCAGAAATTATACAAGGGAAAGGTTTCACTAAACCTTCCCCTTCCCTCCTTTTCCCTCCAAAATCTAAAGTCACAAATGCTCTCTTAGGGTCTGTTTTGAAAGGGAAAGGAAAATCTTTCCTAGGTTAATACCAGTCAACTCATACAAGGAAAAATGCATAATGGTCTTTCCAAAACCAATAGCACAACTGCTTGTGGTTTTCTATCTAAAATGTCAACATACCTGTTAGTGTCTTAGCAGCTTGTCCAGATACTAGCACCAGAACAGAGCAAAGCTCCTTAGGTGCTGCGGTTGTATGATGTCTGCTAATAGAGATCTTCAACAATAATCAAGTTAATAACTAAATTAAGTAAATGTATCTTTATTTCATGAATTTAACCAGTCCTACCTGTACATAACTTTAGAAGGACCTACTGTTGCAGTTCCAACACGAGCACCTGGGTTAGGAGACAAGGATGAGGACGGTGCCGGACTCCTACCATGGTTTGCCTGGTAAACATTATATGAAATATATCATTAATGATGCCAATGCATATTAATCAAACAATAAAAAGGGCCTTAACAGCTTTCACTGCGAACATTATCAAGCTAATCTGAACAGGCAACTTAGTTTATGGATGAGCTTTTCTAGATCATATGTTAAGTCGTACTGAAACAAAAATTTCAGCCTCGCCTACACAGCTTGAAACTGTTATGTCCACATTGAGAAAATATGTAAGCTTAATTTGGTACTTCATTCTCTGCAGTCAACAAACTTCTAACAACTTCCTTAAATCAAACCTTGCTAGTATGCTATCTCTGTGTTTGTAGCTTTCCAATTTTAATGAACTGAATGTCATGAGCTCTAACCCTCATTCAGTTTGTGATTCAATCAAGAGTGGTAACAACAATGTAGGGTATGCAAAAATCAAAAACGATTGAGGCAAAAATACAAAAACCTAATCAATTTTTAACCCTTTTTAACCTTAATCCAATAAAACATGCAAAAAGAAAATAAAAAAGAAGCGGTGAGGGAGACTGAAAATGACGCACCGGAGAAGAGAGGAGTCGCGGTGAGGGAGACTGAAAAGACGAACCTGTTGCAGTGAGAGCCAATAATCGCAGACGCACCAGAGAAGAGAGGAGACGCGGCGAAAAACCGAGCAGCGCGCCGCCGAAGAGAGGACACGCGGTGAGGAACCGACGAGACGCAGCGAGGAGCTTCCAGAAAAGAGAGAGAGAGAGAGAGAGAGTGGTGTGGTGCTAAGCTTCTAGAGAAGGGAACGGAGGAGACGCGGCGAGGAGCTATATGAGAGTGGCCAAAACATTTAGAGGGAAATGGGCCAAAAAACGCGAGGGAAAAAATTGGGCTAAAATGGCAGTTCAACCGACCATAATTTACACAAAACTTCCGTTTTATAAATGTATAAAATGGCAGTTCTAAAACCACCGTTTTTGAACGAATAAAATGGCTGGTTTTATTTAACTGACGTATTAAAAGTGACATTTTTTACTTTTTTTTTGTAGTGTTGGAATTTTTGTGGAGTCTGTGGATTTTTCTTCAAAACTCAGTGATTATACTCATCAAACACGACTTTGAGGTATGAGAGAAGTTTACCTTATACTAGATTTAGACTAAAACCGTGTGTTTTAGGATTTGAGTCAACAAAGACTCAAAAGGGCATTATGTGAAAAGGTTAAAAAGGCTTGGAGGCCAATTTATAGTTCAAATCTGTTTTGAGCAGTTTTGATTTGATGCATGCAAGTGATTTTGATGCTTGAATCATAATCTAAATGCTTAGTATTAGTTTTGTGGTATTAAATTGTGTTATGTGGGTTTTTATGCAATTTAATACTCTAAATTGAATGCATGCAAATGAAATATGTTTCTGTGGTGAACCATGTTTAAATTAAGGTATGTGAACTCTATTGAGTGTTGAAATTGGTTAGATTTGAGTATTGAAAAGAATGGTATGCAAAACCACATTTTCAGTGTACAGACTGCATAATTTAACTGGTTAGATTTGAGTATTGAAAAGAATGGTATGCAAAACCACATTTTCAGTATACAGACTGCATAATTTAACCGGTTATTCGATATTTGTAACCGGTTAGATACTGTAATTTTTCAAAGAAAATGAATTTCTGAAATTGGCCCTGTAGTCGTACCATTTTTACTCAAGTCTATACTCTATTTTCACTTGATATCAATCTGAAAATATGTTGATGAATATTGTTTGGTTCAGATTGAAATTGAGGAGTTAATGCCTTAATGTTATGAGATAATTTCAAGAGGAAATTGTGCTCATTTGGGAATGAGTTGTGATTTAGACTTTTGAATGATGAGATCAGTGGAATTTGAGGTATATAACAATGCTGAAAGCTTGTTTATGGATTGGGTAGAGAATTCAAGAAAAAGGGTTTTCTGAATTGCAATGGTTAGTAAGTTCAGGTCTGTAATTCTAACTGGTTAGTACCTGAAACTGAAAAATAAAAGTTAAGTCTTTTAAATGAGAAGTTTGATACCATTGGTTGAGAATGGACTGTTTTTAAGTAAATTCATGAATGAATTTTGGTGTCAATGGTTATACCTCAAATTAATCATTCAAAAGAGAAATTGAGATATCTCTAAATCACAATAATTAAATTAAAGATAAAAACCAACCTTAATGATTGTGCATTCATGCATAGAGAATGGAAGATGGGTTGGTAGGAAACGATTATCATATTCTGGGAATATGAGGAGGGTACTCCGGGAGTACCAAATTTGTAACCTACTTGATGACACATTCTGGGAATGTAACCAGTGTCTGGGACCTGGTTTCTTTGATGTGTTCTGGGAACACATTGGTGTGCAACCTACTTGACGACACATTCTGGGAATGTGGCCAGTGTTTGGGACATGGTTTTTATACGTTCTGGGAACGTGATGCACACTCTGGGAGTGATGTTTATTTTTCCAAGTATGGTTTGCTATGCGTTCTGGGAACGTGATGCACACTCTGGGAGTGATGCTTGTATATCCAAGTATGGTTTGCCATCGTTCTGGGAACGTATGATAGTGTTCCGGGAACACACTGGTGTATTGGATGGACGTCCAAGAAGGACTTATAGTGGAGGCCTCAGTTGTGGATAGAAATCATGCATCATGTCACCTGCATTATAAGAGATATAATGTTGAAAATTGGTGTGCACATGTGTACTTGCATTATTGTCTGTCCATGATATACTTGTGTTTGTATTTTAGTCTTTATTGATTATGTATAAGTGTATACTTACTCCCCATGCCCTTGTTAGGTGTTGATCGTATATCTAGCTTGCACAAAAGTCAGTGAAGGGAGATGTCCCTTAGGTGCATGCAGAGTGTAGAAAGTGTGAGTTGGGAACCCCTTGTCCAGATATCGAGGATCCGACCAGATGGATGTTTGGACAAAGGACCAGTGACCAGCTCTATAACATTTCTATTTTTAATAGAATTTATATGATACATATTTTGGAAAGAGGTATCATAAAATGAATTTAGTTTAATAATAATACTTATTTGGTATCCATGGACTTGTTACACTTGATATATTTTGGGAGTATAATATGATCATTTTACTATGTTTTCGCAAACTCTGATTTTATTAGTCAACTTCATTATTAATCAAGTATTTGTGAAAAAGAATTTTCAAGGGAAGGAAAAATTCTTATTTTCAGATCTTTTTCCAACAATAACAAGTCCAAGTAATCATAAACTTATTACTTTTCTTATAAAGTAAGACGATATACAAGGAGTGTTACAAATCCGAAACCCAAATCCACTTTAAAAGGACGGGGATGGGGCGGGTATGGGAATGGGAATGGAAGTATTCGTTCAGCCCCTGCTCCAAAACATGCCTTGATAAAAAAATTAAATAATTTTTATTTGTTTAAATAATTGAATAATTGAATAAAAAAAATTAAATAATTGAATAATCTTTGAAAATCAAATAAGTTCTATTTGTTTATTTTTAAGGGTTTTCTTAATTTTAACTTTAAGGACTAAGAATGAACACCTAAAAATGAACAAGTTTTATGGAAAATAATGAAATTATTTTATAGTTTTATTTTTTCAAGAAAACAAATTTATTTTTGGATATTTATAAAAAAAAAATCTTTTTTTAAAAGCGAAACGAAGCTTATAAAATATTTGGGAAAGCACAAAATAACTTAGCAGGTTGTTGTATTTCTAATAACTTAGGAGGAAGTTGAATTTCTGATATAATACGAGTAAATTAACCTTTAAACATTTATGAATTAGGCAAAATTTTTAATTTAATTTTTAAGTTATTTTTGTTTTTCAGTTTTGACATATAACTTTTTTTTTTTAATTTGTCCTCTAAATTACTATTGTTTGTCATGTTGATTTTTTCTGTTCAATTTTCAACTAACGGAGTTAAAATTATGAAGGGTTTGGTACCCTCTCATAATTGTTCCAATTAAAAAGTGACAAGTAATATATTTTGCCACATCAATTGTCAAATCAAATAAATCGATAATTTTCGTTTGCAATCAAGTCTTTAAAATTCAATTTGCAAAACTAAACAAAACAATCAATTGTCCCCATTCTCTACCTTTTTGTTCTATGATCCCCTCTGCCTCTCCCTCGATCTTCTCCCTTTGCCCCACTATCAGTACAATTATTGTAACTTGCAGTTTGTAGTGTTGCTAGAGTGTTACCATTATCTCTACAATAAGGTTTCTGAGGAATAGAAACGTATGTCTTTTATTATTCATATGATTCCAATCTGTAAGCACTTTTAGAGGAAAATATTCCTATAATTGGTTTAACAATGGAAAGTAAAATATATTATTTCTTACAACAATTAATCATACCTGATAGCTATAAATTTCACGATATTGCTAATAATGTATGTAATACCCCGATTTTGTTTATTCAAAAATATTCATTTAATTATATTTTAAAACTTAGTAAAAATGAGAGTAATTTTTTTTTTGAAAGCATATATGTACATGACACCTTAGTTCATTTTATTTATTTACAAAGGATTATTATCATTATTTATTTATTTACAAAAAGTTAGCGGTATTCATTTATTTTCAAAAAGATACCATTACCGTTCACCACTCACAAAATTGAGCTGCTACTAACATCCACAACATCACCACCCAAAATACTTGTTTCATACTTTTAAAACATCACGTGTCAAATCCCATCAGTACCACATACATACATAAGTTTGATACTCGTACGAAAAGCTGATTAAAAAGAGTTACAAACTTGTAATCCCAAAATACATCAAAACATCAAGAGTTACATAATTAGTAATCGAGAGCACGACATCCTCAGTTAGAACAAGACTCACTACTAACACCAAAACAACGACACCTAACAGCAGCACACCTAAGAGACACCTCCTATGGTCCACCAGCTAGATCAGAGTCAGAGTCAGAGTCAGAGTCCTCCACCGGAACATACTCCTCGTCCGGCTCAGCAACAAGCTCCTCCTCTTCCTCTTCAGACTTAACCTCCTCATCCTTCTCGGGCTCCACCACAGAAAGCGATGCAGGCTCCGCAGGCTGCTCATGGTAATCCTGGGGTCCACCATCCATATAGTCCCTCAGAGTGATGCCACCAATGTGCAGATCAATCCTAGCTCCTCTCAAAACATGCTGCAGGTCCAAAATCTCTAACCGGGTGTTGCCTCTTCAGATCCATTCGTCACGAGTGATTTCCCACACTCCCCCTACTAGGGGCCACATTTGAATCTCGATGCGGTGTGTCATCTGCCCGTTGCGTCGTCCACGAATAACAAAGAGGAACAACGAGACAGAAGAAAGAATAAGCTTTTTCGGACGTATATCACGTCGACAAAGCAAACGTACCACAATATATAACTCAAAGCAATAAACAGATAACAAGATAGATGCACATATGAATGTATGCATGATCATCATCATCATCAATTAATTACAACTTGAACTTTTGTATCAATGCCATCGCTTAACTCATTTCCAGAATTCTCAAGTCATTATGAATCAAAATCTCTTCCTCTTAATCTTTTTCATTAAGTCTTATTGAATTCGAGTCCACCAATGATGTGGGGGAACAAGACATCATTGGGATGAAGGGTTATTTAGTTAGCTCACACGTCTACATCTCATCCATATCCTCCCAAGCCTAATCGGAAGCAAACGGGACGTACAGGAACCTTAACCCACGTAGGTCCAACTGTCGAAAATTCATCATCATAATCATAGTCACATATCACATTATTCATCATATCAATCGGCATCGTTTCGAATTTGATCAAGGGGGCGACAGTACTTTTCTAGTTCGCGATGCAGAACACGCTACAATCCCCTGGGTATTAATCCCCGATCACATATAGACTAGTTCCGCCTAGAAAAACACTCTAGGTTTCTTGACGTATCACCGTCATCATCCTCCCCTATCACAATCGCACACCTGAGTATTGTAACATCCTCACTTTAATTAGTTAATTTTAAATTTTAATAAAATCAGAGTTTGAAAATTCATTTTAAAACATAATTTCTTAAAAAGGTTTTAGGAAAATCCGGCAGAGTTTCCTCTGTTTTTCGGACTTCCCAAAAATTCGCTTCTTAAATACCTGTCAGTCCAGAATTATTTAAAATCATAAAGACAACAAATTAAAACCCAGTTCAGATCCTAACGCCCGATTAGCATCAGTCTCAGGGCATATAACTACACACATTATAAATTACAAAATATTACAGTTTTTAATGCAATTAAGAATAAAAATCCCCTCTTGGTATCATAACCACACTCCACATGGTGGAGGGTTTCCAGTTCGGCCCGCAACGGTGTAAGCTCCACTTCCGTACCTGTAAAATGATATCAAGAAGGGTAGCATTACACAGAACTTAAAAAGATAAATTCTAAAAGAAGACATAGCAACAACCAAGCCTACATAATTATTCATATATTTTATTCATAATTATTCGTATAATTAATCTCTTTTAGTTTTCACTTATTCTCGCATTCTTTTAATTATTGATTCTCTAACAGTTCTCTAATCATTTCTCCGTTTTCTTTTCTTTTCTTTATCTTTTTCTTTTTCCCGGTGACTGAGTCCAACAGACCATCAGCCCTTTATCTTTATCATGACTGAGTCCAAAAGACCATCAGCCGTTTTCCTTCTCTATATGACTGAGTCCAAAAGACCATCAGCCGTTTTTCTTTAGGTGACTGAGTCCAAAAGACCATCAACCCTTTTTCCTTTATATGACTGAGTCCAAAAGACCATCAGCCGTTTCCTTTTCTTATGACTAAGTCCAACAGACCATCAGCCGTTTATCTTTTAACATGACTGAGTCCAACAGACCATCAGTCGTTTATCTTTTATCATGACTGAGTGCAATAGACCATCAGCCGATCATCTTTTATTATGAGTCCAACAGACCATCAGCCGTTCATCTTTATTATGACTGAGTCCAACAGACCATCAGCCGTTCATCTTTTATTATGACTGAGTCCAACAGACCATCAGTCGTTCTCTTTTATTCTTTCTTAATTAATTCTCTTTTCTCTTCTTATAATTTAAGTATTTCTTTTATACTTGTCTCAATCTTTTGATCCTTATCTTCGTTTATGACTTATCACATTTTTCTACATTTTCTACTTTACTCTTTTCTTTTGGTTAGTTTCCCTCGATTTTATCCAACTCTACTTAACTTGGTTATATATATTATATTTTAATTCTCGTTCGTACTTCTTAGTCATTTCTTTGGTTCCTTTATCTTATACTACTACTTAACTTGTTATTACTAATTCCTTATCTCCAGTTTATTTAGCTACTCTATTAACTCACATTGTTACTTCACTGATTATCCCTATTCCATTAATTTACTTTTTCTTTGACTATCCTATTGGCTCCATTTAGTTCTCCTATTTTATTCCAGCGTTCTATTCTAACTTCCCTACTATCATACTCTCTCTCCGTTTTATTAGTTATTTATTAACCCACTCGTCGTCTTTCCTATTTTCTTTTAAATCAAATTCATCATTTTATTTCTATTCCCTAATTTACTCCGCGTGCATTCATTATTCCTTATTCTAGACTCTCTTTTACCCTTTTTGTTCCTTTACTTCCCCTATAGCCTTTACTTTATAATTTCCCTCATTTCGTTTTATATTAACTAGTTTAATATCCTTAAATACGCTCATCCACTCCGAGCTTTATTCTACGCACATACATTTTATTCCCTAGGGTGTGGTTTCTTGTCACAATTTTATTTACTTTATCTATATCAACGGGGTACCCTAAGGTTCATTAACATACTTTTAATTACTCTATTCCTAGCTACCACTATAGCATCCTAGAATTTACTTCTTAAGCAAAGGTAACGCGATCCCTCTTACCTCGGGCTTTTTAAATAGAACCTGGATTTTAGCTCGGCGACGATGACGGCGTCGGTGTTGCTCCTCGTTAGCGGGAACGATCGCGGCTGGACCAAGGCAAGAGCTTCGAGCTTCGAGGTTCCCGACACGAGCCCGACACGATCACGGATCGGTAACGGCGCCGGTGAGATCCGTGGAGAGAGAAAGCTCGAAGAGAGGGAGAGAGAGAGACCAAGCTAAAGGGGAAGAGGGAGAGGGAGATTTGATGGTGGTAATGAGGAATAGTGATGGTGGCTCGTGGTGGAGGTGGCAGTGGCGGCCTTGGCGGCGGCGGCCGTGGTGGTGGAGAGAGAAGGAGAGGGAGAGCTCAATGGAGAGAGAGAGAGAGAAAGAGAGAGAGAGAGAGTTGATGGTGGAATGTGAGGGAAGGAGGGAAGGGAGAGGTGAAGAGTGGTGGTTGTGGGTGGTGGTGGCTGCCCTGGAGGAGGAGGGCGGAGGAGGGTGGAACGGGGGAAGAAAAATGGGGGTTTGGGGGTGGGTTTCAGCCCCAAAACGCGTTTTTAATGTTTCAGATCGAAGTAATTTAGCTTAAGCGAAATCTGTTCGCTTAAGCGAACCCCATATGTGTTGCTACTTGACCATTTTCGCTTAAGCGAAATATTTTCACTTAAGCGAAATGAGCAGATACTGCTACTTCATTTTTCTATTTTTCAGCTATTTTCTCCCAACTTCAAATAGTCATAACTTCTTCGTTCACCGTCGGATCTTGCTCAAATTTTACGAGTAACTTCCTAAAAATCATATCTTCATATCCAACGGTGAGAATTGTGTTTGGAGTCTTAAATATTTTATTTTGAATTTCCTAACGTTGGGTGTTTATAACACCGAAAAATCGATTTTTAACACTCGTTTGGTCTTCTTTAAATTTGATTTTCGATGCCAATGCTCCTTGACTCCTCTATGGCACTCAAAGAACTCCTAATCCATCATTTTAAATCCCTTCTAGGATAATCCTTACTTCCAAATCTTACTATTATTCTAATTATTATTAGAATTAAAATTCGGGATGTTACAAGTATTCACAGATAAACAGGGTATCTTCCTCTTTATTACTTCACGCACAACTCATCGCATTAATCAATGTCTTTTAGTGTTTTATTAAAGTTTTATTAATCCTAAGTGTTGGCCGATTCACTCTTGTTCATCCCTTCAGTGAACCTCGACCTCTAATTAAATTATTCACATTAACCTTCTCCATCAAAACTTGCTCAACAAAATCAAGGGGTCGAAACCACGACATAAAGCTCACGCGGCCAACAATATTCTCAACCTGGCAAGCACGTCACAACAATCGTGCACATCAAGGAGCTCAAACTTTCACAAACTTGGAACATTCACAACAAATAGTCACCTCAAATTCCCTTTAACTCTTTATAAGACTTTACTTTCTTTCAACTTCTCTTTATTTAAATAAAACTCTTAAAATCAAAACATTACAAATACCTTTCAGATCATAAGCATGCTTCACATTAATCAAAATGAAATTGAACAAGTATCATGCATGAATAAGTATAATATAATCATGTAATCATGTGAGCATAGACAAGTCATACATCAGCACATAAATAAAGTAGTGACCTAAGCCTTTTGCATGAGAAGCCAAACAGACAAACAAGTTGTCCTCATACTACTTAACCTTTTAGATCACAATTCCGATTTAAAACGATCGAAACTAAAAATCCAAACCAACATGACATAACATTACAGATAAATCCACAAAGCTTTGGTCCTCCCTTCCACGATTGAGGTTAATACCTTTAATCCCCCGCGTTAAACATAACACATTAATATAAAAATCCAAATGAAGTACTTACTTATTATTACTCTTGCGAAATTTCAAGACTTAGATTAAATCTTTTCGGGTAAAACAAAAACACAATTCTTTTTCTCAACTTATTTCAAAGTAACACAATGACTTAAATACGTCAAAAAACTTTGAGAATAATCAACTGTCAAGTTTTAAATAAAGTATTTAGCTGCTGGTCCGTCTTGGACAACAACCTATTCGAACCCGAAAACGTCGAAAAACTCAAATATATCACTTGAAAGTTAAACTTTAAATCACTTGAACACATTTTTAGAATTTAAAACAAGTTAAATAAAATCTCGACAGCAAAGGTTTAAGTCCATAAACCACTTTTTAGAAACCCGAAAACACTGTAAAGTCACACTTTAATTCATATAGCATTTTGGCATAAAACAAACACTTAAACACTTAATTCTTTTTTTCAAGCTTTAACACCAAAAACAAAGCTTGGGCAGCAACTACACTCACCCAATATTTTCAATTAAATCAAACTAGATCAATCCATAATCAATTAATTTTCCAAAAGCTAGTCACGTAATCAAACACTTTTCAAACATCAATTAAAACATAAACGACATACAACACTTTAGCACATCAAATCACATAGTCAAGCAACTTATGTTCCACCAACACACAATCAATTTAAGCAAGTAAACATATAGCCAACTAATTAACAAGTAGCACTTAGAACAATTCAACTTAACCTTTAAACTAAACACTTAACCGAAAAATCAACATCAAACACTAGCTCTATAATTTTATTTTCACATAATCCATACATGCTTCAAATATCACTTAACATTTAATAAAATAAATTCCTCCCCTAAGAACATGTCAAAACCGAATCATACATCAAAAAGGAACCAAGATCAATTTATTTTCCAGCACTCCCTAAAAGCATTTAATCACACATTCACAACCAAACTTTGACATACATTGAATTAATTAACACATAATCAATTCAAAAACAAAAAGGGGCCGAATTGAACAACACACCAAACTTTTCATGTCCTTACTCTTAAACAAAAAGGGGCCGAATTGAACAACACAAACACACCAAAAATTACAATTCTCAAACAATTAAACCAACTAATTACTTCAAAGCACTCATATACAAATTTACTTTAAGGAAACAAAAATCATTTAATCATTTTCACATGCATGGCCGAACCTCATCATGAATCTACACATAATTTCAAATCAATATAACATATGTATACTCCCTAAGCCAAAACCGTATAGCATCATCAACAACCAAACCAAGATAAAATCAATCCATTTATTTATTTTCACATAGAAACCGAAAAATAAGCCAAGAAAATAACAAAGATTCATCAATCATTAACATGCATCAAGAACAAAAATCATTTCCCCTATTTTCTTGCCTAGGCCGTGACATGCATAGAGAAAGAATATAATTTTTTTTTTTGCAAACTAAATCAACACAATATCATATATTTCAAGATCAATACAAATCAATCCCTATTTCTTCATTCTAAACACAAACCAATTTATTAAAGTGAAACAAAAATTATTTTGACAAAAATGGGAACAAAACCGTATAGCCCTTCAACATACATGCATGTTCATTTTGCATTTTCAATCTCCAATCCATGTATATTAAGGCTTAGAAAGTAAAGAAAAAGTTGAAAATCCAACATGCGTGAGCTTCTTTGAATCAAAGCATCAAAACCTCCATGAACTTCAAATAAAAACCGAAAAATAAAAGAAAAAAAGAAAGGAAATCAAGTTTGAAGATGAATACCTAGGTTGGAAAATGACAATAGGTTGGAAAAATCAAAGGTTCTTCTTCCTCCTTCCTTCTCTCCCTCACGGGTTCCTCCCTCCTTCTTCTCTCTATCTTCTTCTTCTTCTTTTTTTTCTATGTTTATGAGTGTGTAAGAGTGCAAGAGTGGGTTAGTGGTTGGGTATTTAAAATGGGTAGCTTGGGTGGGGTTTCCTAACTAAAAAGGGGGGTCAAAATAATTCAAGAGGCATAATGACATTTTTGCAATTTGGAGTAGCTTTAAGGTTAAGGGTATGTAGGTTAGAAGTGAGACAAAGTAAGTGGATGTTTAATTTTTGTCAAGTGGGTTTCTTGAGAAGACAAACATTTATTACACTTTTTGAATTTGAAATTTAAGCTCTAAAGGTACTTTCTCACTTAGCTTGTAGGGTAAGCTTAAAATTTTTCTTTCTCCCTCTAGGCTTGGACGTGATACTCTATTAGAGGGGGAAATTAAATTTTTTCTCTCTACTTTAAAGGAAGTACAAAATAAAAATCTAATTTAATTAAAAATAATAAATAAATCACAGTTTTAATAAAACAAAAATACAAAATTTACAATTTTCTCAATTCATGAAAATTCAATTAAAATACTAACAATTTAATTATAAAAATTGAATTTCTTTTAAGAAATCAAATATACTAAATAAATTTCTATTTTATTTTCAATAATAAAAAT
This sequence comes from Crotalaria pallida, assembly GCA_037953625.1. Lineage (NCBI taxonomy): Eukaryota > Viridiplantae > Streptophyta > Magnoliopsida > Fabales > Fabaceae > Crotalaria > Crotalaria pallida. The sequence goes on from CM075653.1 coordinate 82,107,769, forward strand.
AAGCGAAGAAATTGCGGGTATTACAATGTATACACAAACATACTTAATATACTAAAAATACGACAGTAGAAATACGTGTGGACAGGCAAGGAAGTTTAATTAATGTGCACATATCCGAATGATAAATGGATTAACAAAAAAAAAAAAAAAAGGCTCCCGCTACAATTTCAGAGCTTTATGAGTAGTTAACAGATGTACTACCTAACTTATAAAACAGGACAATCGCTTCTTTGAATTACAATCCATTTCAAACGTTTACATGAAATCAAAAAAACATAAGCGTATCTTGCCCATGTAAAGCTAAAAACCCATAAGCGAAAATTGCGTCTGACCAGGATTCCGATGTTACATCTAAGCAAAATTGGTCAGAATTAGTAGTAGGGGTATATGACAAACCCAGAAGTAACTTTAGGGAGTCAGACATTGAAAAAATAAGAACAAGGGTATCTGGCAAAAGTATCCCAAACTTCAGGAACTTGTGACATAATTAAACCTATTGAAGGACTTTTACAATAACTATATCAGGCTATCAGCAATGACAAATAATTGATTTACACTTCAATATTTGAAAATTTCCCCGGATGGAAGCTGCAAAAGCTCGTGGCAACCAAAGTCAAAATTGGATTAGCTTGATAAAAATATTCATAACTATTTCAAAATGCTTTTCTTCGGTTAAACCTGAAAGAATGAGTGACATCATCATGAACCCAACAGCTTCTTCAGTCTTTCCATGCCACTGAGTGTATAACACAAGTTATTAATACTAGGAGACATAAGAGTATGATTTGTTTACCAGGAGACATTAAAGTTTGATTTGTTTAATGAATTATATGCCCAAAAAATCATAATATTTTTTTTTTTTCAACCTAAGCTGTGCTCCCCAATGATACAAATGAGTAAATTAAGTTAGAAATTTTCAAATGAAAAGGCTATCTAGGAAAATGAAATCATGCATATAATATACAACATTTTAAGTGATGCCACCATATTCCAGGAATATAAAAAAATACCTATCAGGAAATAAAGGAATCAACTCTTTAATTACTTGAACAATTGTTGAACCTCTTGAATGTTTGCCAGATGATGCCCGTTTCTTTGTTTCTGCAAGAAATAGAATGAGAATTAATGTTGACCAACAATTACTCTAGCAGGATGCATATTTAATAAGATGCAGCTTATCAAATTTCAATATTGATAATCAAAAATTTTATGCCAAAGCACAAGATAAATGTTATTCACAAAACTTTTAAACCAAATCATAAGGCAAGACAGGTCAAAAAATAAATTTTCTTTGATATCTTTCAATAGGAAAAATGATGGAAACTTTCAATACCTTCTTCATCTTCAACTTGATTAATACTTCTGACATATGAACTACTGCTCAAGTTTAAATCAAGGTCTTCATTAGTGGCAAACTCCTCCAACATATTATATGCAAGCATACTGGTCTGATCACAAGAATCTTGTACAGCAAGGTATTGATTTTTGCATACCGAGTCCTTGGTGGGAATGAGTTTTGTCCCATGACAAAACAAATTAGTTGCATTTCGTAAACCTAATTTAGTGTCAGAATCATTAAAATCAAGTTTCTTGACAACTTTTTCATCAGATTCTCCATCAGGTGAAACAGTTATAGTAGTAAGGTTTTCGCTGGCTGTGTAAGTACTAAAATGCTGTTTACTTTCTTCTTGGTAATTGTTGGTATTCATGTTATGCAGAGTGTTGTGAACTTCGGCTGCCAAATATACTGTATCATGGTTCTTAGGTCGAAGCTTTTCATGACCACTATTCAATTTTTTTCCACTGGTTGTATCTGAGTAGAATGAAACATTTTCTTGTGTCATAGAAGTAAAAGGATGGGACTGAAATGGCACAAAATCCCCAATACTCTCTGCTTCATGATCTGAATCCATTGAATTGGATATTTCATTTTTGCATTGTCTATATTTATACTCCTGAAGTTGATTATCAACATCATCATCCTCGTCACTGCCACTATCTTCACTTTCTTCCAATTGCTCCATATAAGCATCTGTAAAGTCTTGATTAAATTCATGGGCAGGTAATAAATCCAAAACAATTTGTCTTGCCTGGGCACTCACACTTAGTATGCGGTCAACCTCTTCTTCAATATTCTGCTTCTGGAATAACATATTGTGTGTGCTATTAGACCCCCTATTAATGCTATCTAGGATCTTTGTTAGAGACTTTGGAACTCTATCCATGTCACTACTCTGGAAAAGAAATTCCGTCAAAAAATGTACAAAAGTTGTCCTTAAGCACCTAGTTGGTATCACAGCCTCTGGTTCTATTAGAAACTGCAAGTTTCTTAGCATCGGTAATGTCACAACTTTTTTTCTTACAGACCATATAGCATTCATAATATCATTCTGCAAGGATTTTACTTCAGGTGAGAATTGATAAAATTCTTTGAAAAATACGCTATGACAACCAGTCATCAGTTTCCTTGATAAGTCTGATACTGCCATAGCTTTCGCCAATGGCTCTTGCAACTCATTTCCACTATCAAGTTGTGAAAGCATCTCCCTAACTAGTTCCTTCACTAGCTTGATCAGGCGGTTTCGTCCCCAACCACTTCTGCTGGGTTGTAATTGAGGTATGGGTGCTACCTTTCCTCTAAGTTTCCTATTCATTGCAATCAAGGTCTGAGTTGGCAAGCTTTTAAGTACATGCAGTACCTTCTTTACAGCAGCATGATCAGATTGGGATATTAAAGCAGACAAAGGCCCACACCTATCTCGAAAATGTTGTGGATTATTGAGAAGTTCAAAAAGCTTTTTACGAGTTTCAACTCGATCAGGGTCATTTCTTTTTCTACCAAGAACACTAGAAAAAGTATCCTTGATTATCTTTTTCAACTTGCAACGAGTTAACTCGGACTTAATCGAGCAACCATGAAGTATCATAGCAAGATTGTATAGACCTTTGTTGGTCAAATTATTGAGGCATGATGATATCAACCTTTTCAATTTTATGTTGGGATATCAATAGAACACATATCATCCTGAGAAACACGATTCTCACTTTCAACACCATGTCCTCCAAGGGCACCTTCAACACGAGCTCTTACTGACTCATAAAATATCTAAAATAAAATATTTATTGCACATCATTGGCAAAAGAGCAATGCAACTATGCAAGTAAGCAAAGACACAATAAAGGAAAGGAACATGCTAACTAGTGCCATAAGGGCGTTGGTTAAGGAAGCAAAACAAGTATGCTTGTCTAGGGAAATATCATGTTTAACATATCGAGAAACGATGGACTTGGATTTCCGATGCTAACTTTCTTGTGTTGTACTGTTCCTTAACCACTGCCTTTAGGGCAATCGCCAGCAAGACCTTAAAGGAAATGCTTACATCATCTTCCCTAAGTAAAGATTCAGACAAAAACCTAGAGTCCAAACAAAAAAAAAAAAAAAAAAAATCATTAAAGTGAAACCTTGATAATAGAGTAAAAGTGTCAATTTAGTCCTTGACATTACAAAAGCATCAATTTGGCCCTAATTTAGTACACCGTCCTTTAATTATATCCCTTCAAAATATTATACTTTTTGCGCGTGTGCAAAGTGAGGGACTTAATTGAAATTTACCTAACGTCAGGAACTAAGTTGATAGATTGATGAGTATAAAACATAGAATGACGTAGGGGCACTAACGAGTTTTGGAAGAAATTGGACTTGTTCAACTTGGTCTTCTCGGATTTGGTGAGTTGAAAGCCAATCAACCACCTGCGTTGGTTACATCTATATGTATATATAAACTAAAGGAAAAATAAAACAAATTTGAAGAATAAAGAGGAAGAAAGGGAAATGTGCGTGATGTTGCTACCTACCTCCTCTTAAGTTTGATGTGTTTGTCTTGACGCTTGATTTGTGACCAAATAGATTTAGGGTCAGTTTTGAAAAAGTTGAATTCTCTGCTGTCTCGCCTGGTAACGGTGGCCACCACCGTCTGGTCCGCGGGTTCTGACGATTTGAGCAACAAAGGAGAATGAGTGGGCGATGATGCTGCGGCCATGGCAGTAGGTAGAAGCAACCAAACCCTACTCTTTCTGTTTACAAGGATTTGGGTTTACTTTTTAATACCTGGTACATTTTGTTTGTTTAATTAATGTGCACGTATCCGAATGATAAATGGTTAAACAAAAAAAAGACTCCCGCTACAATTTCAAAGCTTTATCACTAGTTAACAAACGAGCAAGAGTGCTGCAAAAAGGCGACAAATAATCTATAACTATTAATACTATTAATAAAGCCAGAGGCTTTTTTGGTGTCCACATCATAATTTATGACCAACTTAAAAAATTTTAAAATTAAACTTAATGGAAAAAAACCAACTTAAAAATAAAAAACCTACTTAAAACTAAAAAAAAACTAACTTCAAAATAAAAAACTAACTTAAAACTAAAAAACCAAACTTCATTAAGAAGTTCTTTATTATATCAGTTGATGTTTCTCTCCATTGTGATGCCCATTGATGCTAACAGCAAGGTTCTTATTCTTCTTCCTTCCTTTCTCCTTTCTACTTGATTTTCACGGTTTCCATAATCAAGCCTATAAAACAAAGTCTTTGCAACCAGTGCAGCAAGTTTGTTTTATTTCTGTTTTTCTATCCTTCTCATGCTAAACATAATATAAGATAACACCTAACAAGTCACAACTCACAACAACTATATACTAGATTCAGTAGTAATATCAAGATGTTCCTTCCTCCTCACAGATACAATATATTGAAGTGATTCAAATCTCTATCTTTCTCGATAAAAAAATAAAAAAATAAAGAAAATAAAGATTGTACAGCATTAACTTTAAAGTTTTCAAGTGCCAGTTGCAGCTAGTTTCAATTCTATATAAGGTTCAATACGTTATTATTATTACAATCACGTTCACACGAACTACAAGAATGGGGGGTTTCAGGAATTACATCAAACATATGGAGGGCAAAGGGCAAAGGAGAAGAAGCGGAGTAACATACCTCAATCTACAGAGAGAGAGAGAGTGATGGACCGAGGATTACGGTGATTTGGGGTCGGCGGCGCGGCGATTCCTGGTGGCTTTCGCGGCGGACGTTTGAGTCGTGGTCTGGAGAAACTCTGACTCACAGAGACTGTGTGAGTCATTGAGTGTGATGGATGAAACACGGAAGAGAAGAGACTGTGCTCTGCTGGACCTAGCGGATCGTCTCCATTCTCCAATAGGCCCATAAAACAAGTCCTTTAAGAAAAAGGGATTTAGTTTATTAACCCCCCACTTAATTACTTGACCCCCTTTATGAAGGAAAATTCAAAAACACCTTTAATAAAAATTTATTTCCTAAACTACCCCTTCACCTACACAATACCCTAACCCACCGTTACCCCATTCCCATTCAAACTTCTTCAACTTCTTTCTTCTTCAACTTCTTCTTTTCCTCTGTCACGTTGGTTTTTTTTTTTCTCTTCTTCAACCTCCATCAAAAATGTTAGTTCTTCTTTTACTCTTTTTGTTCGTTTTGTTTTGTTTTTTTTTTTGCTCTATTCTTTTCCTCTCTTCTGTCACGTTTTCTCTGTGCTTTTTTTTTTTGTTTTGCTCACTGGGGTAAGGTATGATTTAGGGGTTAATAGTTGTAGGTTTTTGCTATTCATGTGTTTGAATGCATTTTATTCGGTCTATGTTGTGTGCATTTTACTTTTTTATTGATTATTATGTGTGTGCTGTGCTGAGTTCGTGTGTTCCAATTTTTTTCTGGGTTTAGGGATGACTCGTTGGGGGTCAGCGAGCTGCTTAAATTAAACAAGCTCGATGGGGCCTCAGCGAGATGATGTTTTTTGTAAACTTGCTGACCTTGCAGCGAGCTTTGTTAAAATTTTGCAGCTCGCCCAGAGGTCAGCGAGCTATGTATTTTCATGCTATTTTCATTATGATGTTTATCTCATTTCCATCTGACCATAATTTCTGTTTACAGTAATGTCGAGGATCAAAAACGCATCGGTAAGAGAGCGTATAACGGCTTCCAATCGGAGGAGACGGGCAGAAGACCGGGCTTGACCGTCACAACCCGTGAACTCCTCGTCCGATGAAGAGTAAGAGCAAGAGCAAGAGGTAGAGTTGGTTGTTCATGACCCCCAGGACAAGTCTTTGCTTAAGAGTTACGATGAACACCAAGCAAAAGAGATCTGACAAGGACGTGTAAGTATCATATGAACCAAAATTATTTCATGAAATATATTTTTTTAGTTTTTTGTTTAACTAGTTTTTACTGATATAATTTGCAGGATCGATTGTTGGCCCGGTGTCATAACCATGCTTTTGACATGCCTATGTTATATAGTCGTGAAGTGCCAAATGAAGTACGCCAGATTGTTGAGGCATCGGGGTTGGCACCACTTGTATCCACTGCATATGCAATAGTTGATCGGTGTCTGTAACATCCCAAAATTTTATTCCAAGTTAATTAGGAAAACATAAGCTAGAATTTATGATAAAAACCATATGAAGCCAAGGATAGGAGTTAAGGGTAGTGTCTTAGAGTTAGAATTTATCTTAATAGGAGTTTTCATTAGAGTAATCGATTACTCTGTAGGAGTTAATCGATTACTAGCTCTCTGGTAGAATCTCTTTGATGTTGCAGCATTTGTAATCGATTACTCTTAAGAAAGTAATCGATTATCTCAGGTGTTAATCGATTACTTGGGGGCAATTAATCGATTATCAGTGCTCTGGTTTCTGTATGATGCTGCAAAAATAATCGATTAATTGGAGGAAGTAATCGATTATTGTGGCAAAGTAATCGATTACTCTTTGCAAGTAATCGATTACTTCAGGTCTGATGCAGAAAATAAAAATAAAGTTTGGGGGCAGAAATGTAATTTCCACCCCTTATCCTCTATTTTAGCCACACACCCTTCTCCCTTATCATTTTGCTCGATCTCCTCTCTCTCTCTTTCTCTTTTCTCCCTTCTTCTCCCTCTCTTACGCGTTTCCTCCTCCCTCTCCCACCCAAACCATCATCAAATCCCTACCAACACCCATTAATACCCAAGCTTCCACCTTCAATCCTCCTTCCATGGTGACCCATCTTCTTCCTTACACCTTCTTCTTAATTCTTTCTCTCTCCTTCATGGATCTCTCCTCCTCCATGAACTTACACTCCATATCCACCCCCCCAAAACACCAAATTCTCTTTCCAAGCCTCACCCATGGGATCTAAACTTGATTTTGGGATTAGATCCTACACATAACCACTTCCTCCCTCATTCCTTGCCTTTGGTGTCTCTCTCTCCCTCATGGAGGCTCTTTCTCTCTCCAAGGGTTTTCTCTCTCCTCCAATCTTGAAGAATGGAGTGGAGATCGGTCTAGAGGCTTGGAGTCATGGTAGATCCGGAGTAGGCTCGAGGTTCTTGGAGCTTCGTGTGGGCTCACTCCCTCTCTAAGGTAAGGGGAGTCTCTTTTCCACACCTTGAGTTAGAGATAGTTGGGGTATATAATATGACTTGGGTTAAGTAGTTAATTAAATTGGGTTGTGGGTAGCAAAACAGCACCTGTTATAAATTGGTTTAGGGAGAATGGATGTAATTTGAATTAATTTAATAATTTAATATAATTGTCATAAATTTGCTAAAAATCCCTTTATGTATGTTGTAAATGTAGGAAGTGAAGAACCCTAGGGAGTTGACTTATCTTTAAGCACGCTGAGACATACCTGAGTATGTCGATTGATCTGTGAATATATGTTGTTTGTTGAGAGTTGTTATAATCCTTATGTGTATTAAAAGGGTATAATTAAGAATAAGTAATTGATTATGAGAAAATAAATAATGCAAGCTAGTAGGTGGTAAGAGGATTAGTGGTCAGAAGATTATTTTATGGCTTAATGAAAGTGTGTAGTTAGAATGCTTGAAGTGAGGTTTTAGTCTTAGTTTGGAATATATGTGTTTATGAGTTTCCTTGGTGTAATAATTAATGGATATAAGGATAATTCTCGAATTCTTGAATAAGAACTGTAATGTAATCGTTTAATTGAGGTTGATGTTGTTTATTGAAAATGTAGGGGATTGATTTATTTAGTACTAACTAATGGTATAAGTATTAGTTGGGAAATGGTAATGGGTTCTTGATTTGCATGAGTGAGATATTGGTGGAAATTGTATCGGATGTTAATTAATTGTTGTTATGTAATGTATGAAAATTGGAATGTTGTAAGTGTTTGAATGTAAATCTTTGCTGCTTGATGTAAATGGCTAATTGAATTGTATGCTTTATGGTGAATGTGTTTGTGTTGTTAAGAACGGTTGAATTGATCATTGGGACATTGGGACACTAGGTGTTCATGCTAGGTGTACAAACGCCCCATTAGGGCCAAACGCCCCATCAGGCTAAAACGCCCTATTAGGTAAAAATGCCCCGTTAGGAGTCAATGTCCCGAAATGATCAATTCAACGAAAACTAAAAGAATGGAAAATGTGTAAAAGACTAAATTTTGTAAATTGAATATGTTAATGAATGTGATAAGTATGAGTATAATATTATACGTATTAGTCCTAACGGGTGAGGCCTAGTGGGTGAAAGTCCTGATGGGTGTATAAGTCCCTAATGGGTGTACAAACGCCCTAGCAGGAGCAACTAATTCCTAGTGGTACAAGCAAAATGAAATAAGTAAAGTAAAGCAATAGTGGATGCGTCTTGGTGCTCACTTAAGCTACGGCAATGTGAGACTAAGGACAAGTTCGTAAACTAGGGGACATGTCTTGGTGCTCACTTATGCTACGGCAATGTGAGGCCAAGGACAAGTCCGTAAGAGAACACACGTTTTATGGTTTATAATGGAAAATGAAAATGATTTTTGGAAAGAAGAATGTGAAGCATTTTGTTATTCATAGCTTGGTTTGATTATGATACTTAAGTTGCTAGTATGTGCTCTTTACTATCTTATAATTCAAGGTGTTGTGAAAAGGTCTCACCCTTATGTGGTTATCATTTTAGGTGAAGGTCAAGGAGCTTGAGGATCAGAGTGTCGCAGCGGAAGATTCGGAAAGAAGGAAATTTTAAGTTGCGCTACTCATGTTGTAATTGAAATACCCAATTTCATGTGTAAATTTGTTTTATGAAAAGGAAATTTTAAGCTCTCCATTTTAATTATGAAACCTTTTGAACGATATTTTTAAATAAAAGCTAGGTGTTACATTTATGGTATCAGAGCAGTTCCTTCCTTCCGGCCTGAGGGAAAGTGGTCCCGATCTCGCTGCGAACACTCTCATCTCAAGCTTCTTCTCAAGAGGTGAGACCCTTTTAAGTGAAAATTTTAATGTTTGGTGATTGGTGCAAAAGTTTGATAGTAAAGGAGAATAGAATGTGATTCTTTGGGAACCTAAGTAGGATCCCTTAGGGATTCAAAGAATTGCATCCTATAAGTGTGGCACGTTTGTAATCAGAAAACTTCAAAGGTGCAATAGATTCTTGTCTAAGGGATGCAAATTCCAAGTTGAGTTAATTAAAAGTTAAAGTTTATTACAAAGGAAATCTTACTAATTAATAACGGAGTGCATAAACTTTAACTGGATAACGAAGGCTATTACCACTGATGAAATGTAGTGTCGGAATTGGCCAATCCGATGTTGCATTTACCGGGAGGTGATGTCGTTGAAATCTAGGAGTTTGTGCATCATCATGAATTAGTAATGGATCTCCTGTGTATAAAACTTATGTGTTAATTCTTTTATGCTTGTTTTCTTTGCTAAGTGCTTTGTGTGTGATCTTAATGTATGTTTGTTAAGTAATTTGGTGTCAAAGTAATTGAACCGGGATTAGAAATGGAACCGCATGGAATAAATGAATTATGAACCTCGAATACTAATCCAACTAAGTGATTAAGGTCACGTGGATTTGATTAGTATTCAAGAGAACGAAAAATAATGTTTATACTAAATTAATAAGCGGTTCTGTAACTAAACTTGATTCAAGTGATCGAGGCATCAAATGAAAATAGGCATTGAGAACTAACCGATTGGATTTAAACCACTAAACCATATTAATTTGAGTTTCACATAAAACAAACTTTTTGCCCAATTAGAGAAGTGGTTCGAATTCAATAAAAAGGGTACTCGAAACATGCATACATGTGGAATGGTGTAGTGTTAAAGTAAGTGGACAAAATTAGAAGTGGAATCATGAGAATCAAAATGAATTACTACTCGATTCTAATCTTTCCGAATGACTCAATTGGCATCGGTTAGACTAAAATCCATAAAAACAACAAAAACATCTTTATTGAACTCATGGTTGATTCCACCACTAATTTGAGTTCCGGTGACTTTAATATTAATCGAAAGTTAAGTTGAAGCTTTTAATGATTGGACTTGAACCCCAAGTTACTATAATAAAATTTTGTAACGAAAAGAGGTTTATCTAATCGAGGATGGGGTTAAAATTCAACATAGAAGTTCTTACCTCACTTTTGATTACATCATTAGTAGTGCATTGGTATATATGAAAAAGTCTTTGTTTATGTGGAAGTGAACCTAAACTTTCGAAAGTGTTTTCAAAATGATTTGGGATTAACAACTTTTCAATTTCCCTCTTTATGTTTGAAATCCCAAATTACTTTCCACTAAGCATTGACTAGAAGTGTTGTTTTTGAAAATTGTGTTCTTGATGAAACTGAATTTTGTCTGTGTATGCCCGATTGATATGCGTGCTTGATATGTCTTGTGCAAAGTGAAGTTGGTGTTTGATGCTTGTAAGTGTTAAAAATGAATTTCAAAAGTTTTCACCGAACCACAATCATTCTAAATGGATCGTGAGGTCGCACAACAAATTTTCAAGAAATAGTAAGAAAACAAGGATTTCTAAGTGATCGAGTAGTGAACTTTGTAACAAAGTCACACTTCGGTCAAATAGGAACCCTTCTTATGCGACTCAAATCAATTTGGAATGAAAACTCAAACTTTAAACTTGAAGTGAAAAAGGGAATATGCTTGTTGTAACTCTGACAAAATGAAATAAACTAAACTTTTCCAAAGTTCAAGGCACATCCCCTCTTTCTTTGAGTTTATCCATCTTGAGTGATTTGTCACTCCTTCATCTAGGATCTTATGAAATTAGATGAAGGTAGCTCATCATGGTAAGGTGCATGATTAAAATTTTTAGTGAATTTTCAAATGAAATTAATTGTTCCTCATTAAGGGAGGAACCTAATTTGCAAAAGAATTTTGTTTTTATAAATGTATCTTTGTTTTCTAAACGTTCCACTAGTATGGGATCCTTTTCCTAAATTTTAAATCCCCATACCTAGTGATTTTTCAAGCCAAAGGTTTTAAAGACGTATGTGTTTGTAATTAAGTGTTTATGGGTAATCAAGGTTTTTATATACAGGGAAAACTAAGTTTTTGGGTTTAGGATTTTGTTTGACTTGGAAGAATTAATATAAGCACCCTAAGGTTGAATCTTTGTTTCGTGTAACATTTCAAGCCAATTGGAGCAAGCTAGTATTTTAAACAAAATGAATTTAATGTGCTCTAATCGTTTTGATAATCTTACACAACCTTGGGCCAAGTATAGGTGATATCCCATCAAATTTTGAGGCCAATTGGAGTTTGTTTGCTAATTTTAAATTGATTTGACGTAGGTTCACCCCGATGTTGGAAAAACTACACTCGGTGTGTGAAACAAATAGGAACACTAGGAGAACACCTAGAAGGGGGGGTTGAATAGGTGTTATAGAAACTTTGAAAGATTTTCGCAAGAAACAAATCTAAACGATTAAAACCAATGAAAATCAATCAATTAACAAATATTATATCAAAGATTAAGCGGAAACAATCAACACCAATATTCTTATTGATTCACCTAGGTTATGAAAATGATTTTCCCTTTATCAATTTTGCACAATAAAGATTCAATTCAATCAAATATGAAAAATCACTTTTTCTAGGTTTCCAATCAAGAACACAATTAAAGACTTGAATGTAAAGAGTAGAGAGTTTAGAGATACGACACAGTGATTTATCCTGGTTCACTTTCATCCACTTGAAAGCTACTCCAGTCCCCTCTTCAACCAAGAGAGATTCTTCACTATGAGGAATTAGAGTTTCTCAAATTACAAGTAAATGCCTCACAAGACTTCCTTCTTGCTAGCCTACAAGAGATACCACACCCTTGCCTTGTAACCCTATTGATATCTAATCTAACCTCTACTTGCTTGTTGATAACCCCACAACAAGTCTTCTTTGCTTGCTTCACTCACAAGACTTCCAAGTACTTTGAGATTCTTCAAAGTGCCTTCCAAATGCTTGATGAAATGCTTCTTCAAGACTTTCAACTAAACTTGCTTGATTCACAGAATCAAGGCTTCCTTTGTTGTAGAATGTTTGCCTCTTGCAATGATTACAACTCAATAGAAAACAAAAACAATCCTATGAATCTCTTTCAAAAGCTATGAAATATCAACATGAGATATTCAAGGTTCTTGATCAAAGAATATAAAAATGAGAGCTTTGATCTTGAGAGAGTGAGAGAGAATAGTGTGGCTTTGATTCTTTGTAAAATTGTGTATCAAAATGATTCTAGTTGATAGAAATGATTAGGAAAAGGTTTATATAGAATACCCAAAAGTTGGAGCACTTAGAATGGCTTTTGAGAAGTGAAAAACGTATTTAAAAAACCATATCTGATCAAGTTACTCGAGTGAAATGAGTGTTACTCGAGTAATACGAAAGCTGCATAAATTTCACTCGAGTGAAAAAGGTTTTACTCGAGTAAAAGTTCAGATAATCGATTATCAAAAGTTTGTTAATCGATTATCAGTACAAAATACACTGTTAATCAATTATCAAAATCTGTTAATAGATTATTAACATTAAAAATCACTTAAAACTTGTTTTCTCAAAAACTAAACCTTTTCTTTCAAACCTTTAAGCCACCTATTGATTTTAGGCAAAGTGAATACTCAAAATATGATATAATCATGCAATCAAAAGAGATTCACTACCCTCTAATAAATTCTACCCAAACTCATAAACTAAAAGACTTGTGAGGCAAAAGATAAAACATTAAAACACAAACTACCAAACTAAGTCTTCATGAGTTGGCTCTCTCTTCATAACTTGATGTTTGTTGTTGCTTGTTGATCTTGAACTTGATCAACACATTTGTAGCTTGTTCAAAACCTTTTGGCATTTATCAAAACATTCTTCATGGATCTTACAATCTCCCCCTTTTTGAAAATGACAAACATGTTTTGAAATCGTTTGAAGTTCATTGAAGTTGTTGATGCTTGAACCATTTGATCACTTGGTGAGACTCTTGCTCCCCCTCAATTAATGCTTTTGACATTTGAAATCCAATTGAGTAAGCTTGATTCTCCCCCTATCTGCAACAACTTTGCTCAACCTACATAAAAACAACAAAACAACCTTTCTCCAAACATACCATTTAAAAATTTCTCCCTTTGTTTCAAAAACATCATATTTCTCCCCCTTTGGCATTATCAAAAAGAAATATATACCAATTGAAATAAGATCTAAGCCAAAATAGAAGGAATATAACCAAAGCATGATAATCATCTAATGATTAAAATTAATATCATTGAGTAATCAATATCAAACAAATTGTATACCAATAACATGATACCAATTGTAACACAATTGTAAGAAATTGATACCAATTGTATAATATCGAATGTTACCAATTTGTAGGATTTTCTTCTTGATACCAATTGAAGTAGCAAATGAATGAATATCACATGAAAGTCCTTTTGCTCTTCAATCATACCTACAAAAACAATCATGCTTTGCTTTTTGGTATCCAAATGGTTTTGGATCCATTTTTGTTAGTGTAGGGACTCTCACCCTTTTTCATCCAAACAAAATCTCCTTTAGGTATACCATGCACTTTAATATAACACACATTTGAAGTATGTCCATGAGTACCACAATAGAAACATGTTGGTGCATTTGAAAAATCAACTTTAGAAAAATCAACAACATTTCTATGAGATTTACTCTTAGCATTAGTATAACCCAAACCAAACTTGTTTGAATTTTCTCTTTGAAAATTTAACAATGTGCGCAATCTAATATCACCATTTGTGAAACTTGCAAGCTTATTTTTCAAAATAGCATTTTCATCCTTAAGCAACTTGCAATCCTCACAATCAACCACATTATTCAATCTACTAGCACAATCACAAGTAGAATTATCAATGATAAGATGCAAAGTCTCATTGTCTAACTTAAGGTCATCAACTTGCTTTTGAAGATCTAAAATCTTTTGTTGATGTTACTCAATGAGCTTCTTCCTATCAATATTTTTCTTAGCTAATTTCTTGAGATGTTCATGCATTTCTTCATAAGCATTATATAACATTTCATAATTTGAAGAAATTTCGGATTTAGTAAGACTTACATCGCTTTCGTCACTTTGCTCACTTGATTCATCATTTGAGCTTTCCTCTTCATGTACTTGAGCTATCAAGTTGAGACAAGCGGCATGTTCATCATCCGAAGAACTACTAGTTGTGCTTTTCTTGTCTTGTTCATCATCACTATTCCAAACTATGTATGCCCTTTTGTGTTTTGCATTTTTCTTCTCTTTCTCCTTCTTCTTGAGATACTTAGAGCATGAGTACTTGAGATGACCGGGCTTTCCACATTCATGGCAAACTACACCTTCTTTTGAAGTCTTGGTCTTGTAGTGTGGGGGATCCTTCTCTTTACTTTTGTCTTTGTTCAACCTTCCTTTTCTCCTTAGAATCTTATTGAACTTTCTTAGTAGAAGCTTCATCTCCTCTTCATCAATGTCTGAATCGGAATCTTCATTATCATCATCATCATCAACAACGGAACTCTCTTCCTTTTTATATGACCTTTGAGCTTTAAGAGCAATTCCTTTTCTCTCTTTGTACTTATCCGACTCTTCATGCATTTGCAAACGTTCAAGCTCCATTTCATGTTCTTGTAACTTTCCGAAAAGTGTTGCTAAGTCCATGGTGTCCAAGTCCTTTGATTCAACTATTGCGGTAACCTTGGGTTGCCATTCCCTACTTAGACATCTTAAAACTTTGTTAACAAGTTCACAATTCACGAAAGTTTTACCAAGAGCAATGAGATGATTAACAATATGAGTAAAACGTTTTTGCATAAAACATATAGATTCATTAGGCAACATATGAAACAATTCATATTCATGCATCAAAGAATTTAATCTAGCACGCCTAACTTCACTAGTGCCTTCATGTGTGACTTGCATGGTGTCCCACATATCTTTGGCATCTTTACATTGGGAGACTCTAAAGAACTCATCATAAGATAGAGCGGAGGTGATGATATTTTTTGCTTTTAAATCATATTGAATTTTCCTTTTATCATCATCGGTCCACTTATCTTTGGGAGTAAGTGTAAGCACACCTTCTACATCTTTTGAGGGAATATAAGGACCATTTTCAATGGCTTCCCAAATGTTCACATCTATAGCTTCTATAAAGATTCTCATCCTAATTTTCCAATAACCATAACCCTCTCCACCAAACATAGGAGGGCGATTTATTGAAGCACCTTCACCACCAAAAGGATTCGTAGAACCCATTGTAGTTTCCTTAGGATCTTAACGAAAAAGCTCTATGCTCGTGTCTTTCGACCGAGCTCTGATACCAATTGTTGGAAAAACTACACTCGGTGTGTGAAACAAATAGGAACACTAGGAGAACACCTAGAAGGGGGGGGGGGTTGAATAGGTGTTATAGAAACTTTGAAAGATTTTCGCAAGAAACAAATCTAAACGATTAAAACCAATGAAAATCAATCAATTAACAAATATTATATCAGAGATTAAGCGGAAACAATCAACACCAATATTCTTATTGATTCACCTAGGTTATGAAAATGATTTTCCCTTTATCAATTTTGCACAATAAAGATTCAATTCAATCAAATATGAAAAATCACTTTTTCTAGGTTTCCAATCAAGAACACAATTAAAGACTTGAATGTAAATAGTAGAGAGTTTAGAGATACGACACAATGATTTATCCTGGTTCACTTTCATCCACTTGAAAGCTACTCCAGTCCCCTCTTCAACCAAGAGAGATTCTTCACTATGAGGAATTAGAGTTTCTCAAATTACAAGTAAATGCCTCACAAGACTTCCTTCTTGCTAGCCTACAAGAGATACCACACCCTTGCCTTGTAACCCTATTGATATCTAATCTAACCTCTACTTGCTTGTTGATAACCCCACAACAAGTCTTCTTTGCTTGCTTCACTCACAAGACTTCCAAGTACTTTGAGATTCTTCAAAGTGCCTTCCAAATGCTTGATGAAATGCTTCTTCAAGACTTTCAACTAAACTTGCTTGATTCACAAAACCAAGGCTTCCTTTGTTGTAGAATGTTTGCCTCTTGCAATGATTACAACTCAATAGAAAACAAAAACAATCCTATGAATCTCTTTCAAAAGCTATGAAATATCAACATGAGAGATTCAAGGTTCTTGATCAAAGAATATAAAAATGAGAGCTTTGATCTTGAGAGAGTGAGAGAGAATAGTGTGGCTTTGATTCTTTGTAAAATTGTGTATCAAAATGATTCTAGTTGATAGAAATGATTAGGAAAAGGTTTATATAGAATACCCAAAAGTTGGAGCACTTAGAATGACTTTTGAGAAGTGAAAAACGTATTTAAAAAACCATATCTGATCAAGTTACTCGAGTGAAATGAGTGTTACTCGAGTAATACGAAAGCTGCATAAATTTCACTCGAGTGAAAAAGGTTTTACTCGAGTAAAAGTTCAGATAATCGATTATCAAAAGTTTGTTAATCGATTATCAGTACAAAATACACTGTTAATCAATTATCAAAATCTGTTAATCGATTATTAACATTAAAAATCACTTAAAACTTGTTTTCTCAAAAACTAAACCTTTTCTTTCAAACCTTTAAGCCACCTATTGATTTTAGGCAAAGTGAATACTCAAAATATGATATAATCATGCAATCAAAAGAGATTCACTACCCTCTAATAAATTCTACCCAAACTCATAAACTAAAAGACTTGTGAGACAAAAGATAAAACATTAAAACACAAACTACCAAACTAAGTCTTCATGAGTTGGCTCTCTCTTCATAACTTGATGTTTGTTGTTGCTTGTTGAGCTTGAACTTGATCAACACATTTGTAGCTTGTTCAAAACCTTTTGGCATTTATCAAAACATTCTTCATGGATCTTACACCCGACCATTACAAATCTTTTACAAAGTGGTCGTAGGGTCAAAAGTGAACCTAATGAACTCTGATTGACTTGAAAATTTACCATGATGTTCTTTTAGGTATAGGAACACTGCCTTCCAAATCTTCAAAAACCTTGGGAAATTGAATTTATAAAACACATTTTGGTTGCAAACTATGTAAGTCCTACTCCCCGAACCCCGTTTTTTTAAAAAACGCTTTTAATATATGTGATGATATTTGTGAATGTGTTTGTAGAGGTAAGTGTTAGCCCTAAGTTAGACTAGGAATGGTTAGGAAGGAAGCCAAGTTGAGTCGTGATTAGGTTTAAGGCGTAAGATGTTGTGGATTGCTGTTGTGAATGATTGACCCTTGAATGATGTTCACATGATTTGTGTTTGTTAGATCCAGTGAGATTGTTTTGATAATGACAAAGGTTTTGAACAAGCTAAAAATGGTTTGATCAAGCTCAAGGTTTGAAGAAGTTCAACAAGCAAAATCAACACTCAACATTGATGAAAAGAGAGCAAGCTCATGAAGACTTAGTTTGTGTTTTATTGTAATATCTTTAGCCTCTCAAGTCTTTTATTTTGATGAGTTTGGGTAGAGTATATAGAGGGTAGTGAATCTCTATCAAGGTCATGATTATATCATAATTTGAGTATTCACTTAACCTAAAATCAATAGGTGGCTTAAAGGTTTGAAAAGAAAAGGTTTAGTTTTGAGAAAACACGTTTTTAATTGATTTTAGCAGTGGTTAATCGATTAAATGTTTTTGGTTAATCGATTAACAAGTTATTTTTAGTGCTTAATCGATTAAGGCATTGTGTTAATCGATTAACACGTGCAGAATCAGTTTTTAAATAAGCTTTTCAAGGCAAAATCAATTTCTATTGTTTCCTAACTTTTGGGTATTTTATATAAACCTTTTTCCTAACCTTTGTGATCAATATACATCATTTTTGATATTCATTTTACAAAGAATCAAGCCACTCTATTCTCTCTCACTTTCATAGATCAAAGCTTTCAACTTTTACATTCTTTGATCAAGTATCTTTGAATCTCTTACGTTGATATTTTCATAGCTATTGAATGAGATTCATAGGATTGTTATTGTTTTTAATTTGAGTTGTAATCATTGAAAAGGAGGCAAACATTCTACAACAAAGGAAGACTTGGTGGTTGTTCATCAAGCAAAAGCAAATTGGAAGTCTTGTTGTGATAACAAGCAAGTGGAAGTCTTGGTGTGAGGCATCATCAAGCAAGTGGAAGACTTGTTGTGGGGATATCAACAAGCAAGAGAAGAGGTTAGATTAGATTCAATAGGATTGCAAGGCAAGGGTGTGGTATCTCTTGTAGGCTATCAAGAAGGGAGTCTTGAGAGGCATTTACTTGTAATTTGAGAACTCTAATTCCTCATAGTGAAGAATCTCTCTTGGTTTAAGAGGGGACTGGATGTAGCTTTCAAGTGGATGAAAGTGAACCAGGATAAATCACTGTGCAGTATCTCTAAACTCTTAACTCTTTACATTCAAGTCATTTCAATATTGTTCTTGGTTGAAAACCTAGAAAAGATTGATTTTCATAATTGATTGAATTGAATCTTAATTGTGCAAATTGATTTTGGGAAAATCTTTTTAATAACCTAGGTAATCAATAAGAATACTGGTGTTAATCAATTCCGCTTTATCTCTGATCATATGTGTTAATTGATTGATTTTCGTATTTGATTAAAACTGAATTTCTGTCAGATTTTAAGCGTATTAATCGATTAAGTTGATAATTAATCGATTAGTTTTTAAGCAGCTTTCGACATTAATCGAGTAATGACTTAGTTAATCGATTAGTTCAAAAGTTAGCTTCGGCATTAATCGATTAGAACTGAAGTTAATCAATTAAGAAGCTTAAATTTTTGTCAAAATCTTTTGTATTAATCGTTTCGATTGTTTCTTTCGAAAATCTTTCAAGGTTTCTCTAACACCTATTCAACCCCCCCTTCTAGGTGTTCTCCTAGTGTTTCCTAGTTATTTCACCCACCGATTGTAGTTCTAACAATTGGTATCAGAGCTCGGTCGAAAGACACGAGCAAAGAGCTTTTTCGTAAAGATCCTTGAGGAAACTACAATGGGTTCTACGAATCCCTTTGGTGGTGAAGGTGCTTCAATTAGCCGTCCTCCTATGTTTGGTGGAGAGGGTTATGCTTATTGGAAAGTTAGAATGAGAATTTTTATATAAGCCATAGACAAGAACATTTGGGAAGCCATTGAGAATGGTCCTCATATTCCCTCAAAAGAAGTAGAAGGTGTATCTACACTAACCCCCAAAGATAAGTGGACCGATGATGATAAAAAGAAAATTCAATATGATTTAAAAGCTAAGAATATCATCACCTCCGCTTTATCCTATGATGAGTTCTTTAGAGTCTCCCAATGTCTTAATGCCAAAGAAATGTGGGACACCTTGCAAGTCACACATGAAGGCACTAGTGAAGTTAGTCGTTCTAGATTAAATTCTTTGATGCATGAATATGAATTGTTTCGTATGTTGCCTAATGAATCTATATGTCTTATGCAAAAGCGTTTTACTCATATTATTAATCATCTCATTGCTCTTGGAAAAACTTTCATGAATTGTGAACTTGTTAACAAAGTTTTAAGATGTCTAAATAGGGAATGGCAACCCAAGGTTACCGCAATTGTTGAATCAAAGGACTTGGACACCATGGACTTAGCAACACTATTCGGAAAGCTTCAAGAACATGAAATGGAGCTTGAACGTTTGCATTTGCATGAAGAATCGGACAAGAACAAAGAAATAAAAGGAATCGCTCTTAAAGCTCAAAGGTCATATCAAAAGGAAGAGAGTTCTGATAATGATGATAATGAAGATTCCGATTCGGACATTGATGAAGAAGAGATGAAACTTCTACTAAGAAAATTTAATAAGCTTCTAAGGAGAAAAGGAAGGGTGAACAAAGACAAAAGTAAAGAGAAGAATCCCCCACACTACAAGACAAAGACAACAAAAGAAGAAGTAGTTTGCCATGAATGTGGAAAGCCCGGTCATCTCAAGTATTCGTGCTCTAAGTATCTCAAGAAGAAGGAGAAAGAGAAGAAAAATGCAAAACACAAAAGGGCAACATAGTTTGGAATAGTGATGATGAAGAAGACAAGAAAAGCACATCAAATAGTTCTTTGGATGATGAAGAAGCCGCTTGTCTCAACTTGATAGCTCTAGTAGATGAAGAGGAAAGTTCAAATGATGAATCAAGTGAACAAAGCGACCAAAGCGATGTAAGTGAAACTAAATCCGAAATTTCTTCCAAGTATGAAATTTTATATAATGCTTATGAAGAAATGCATGAACATCTTAAGAAACTAGCTTTGAAAAACATTGAAAGGAAGAAGCTCATTTTGAAACATCAACAAGATATTATAGAACTTCAAAAACAAGTTGATGAGCTTAATCTTCAAAATGAAACTCTTGATCTTATATATGCTAGTTCTTCTTGTGATTGTGCTAGTAGATTGAATATTGTGGTTGATTGTGAGAATTGCAAGTTGCTTAAAGATGAAAATGTTATTTTGAAAAATAAGCTTGCAAGTTTCACAAGTGGTGATATTAGATTGCACACATTGTTAAATTTTCAAAAAGGAAATTCAAACAAGTTTGGTTTGGGTTATACTAATGCTAAGAGTAAGTCTCATAGAAATGTTGTTGATTTTTCTAAAGTTGATTTTTCAAATGAACCAACATGTTTCTAGTGTGGTACTCATGGACATACTTCAAATGTGTGTTATATTAAAGTGCATGGTATACCTAAACCAGATTTTGTTTGGGTTAAGAAGGGTGAGAGTCCCTTAACTAACAAAAATGGATCCAAGACTGTTTGGATACCAAAAGGCAAAACATGATTGTTTTGTAGGTATGACTGAAGAGCAAAGGACCTACATGTTGGAAACCAACAAGCGGGCTAAGCAAATACTAGAGGGGGGGTGAATAGTATTTTGAAGCACTAATACCAAATATTTCGATTGATAATTGAAGAATGGAGCTAAGACTGAATTTTCTGGAATCAGACACAAAAGACTCGAGTCTTTTGTGAAATACTCGAGTTTTTCAATGATGAACAACTCGAGTCTTTTCTGAAATACTCGAGTTTTTCCTATCAGATAGCAGAAAAACCAGAAACGAAAATTCAGCAATTTAACTCAAATCAATTCAATAATAAACAGGAACTTATCCAACAGAATAGCAAGCAATCTAAATAACTTTTAAACACAAAGATTCCTTGAACTTGCTACCTAATTGTATAAATCCTAATTGATTGAAATGACTTAAGTCTATTGAGCTAGAAAGTAGATTAAAAGCAATAAACCAACACTCAAGCAATTTTATCCTGGTTCACTCCAACAATGAGCTACATCCAGTCCTCCTAATCACTTAGGAGTTTCTACTAATAATCAAATTGTTAGAAATTACAAAGGATTGCTTGAGAATGGCCTCACTCAACCTAACCCTTTCAAGAGTGTACCAAACTCTTGATTTCTACCCCAATTTGATTCTGGTGATTGAAGAACTCTTCACAAAGCTTCCTTGAACTCCCTTCAAGAAACTCCACCGGGCTAGGAACCTCCTAGTCTTGTGCTTGAGAACCTCTCAAGACTTCCAACACCCTAAGCCACTTAGGGTTTGCTTGGGAACAATCCAAGACTTTGAATAATCAAGCTTTTTGTATGTGTATTACTAATCTCACAATGGATTAGCACAAATAAGCACAGCTCAATGTAAGAATTGAGGCCTAAAACTCAACTTGGAATAAAATGACAATATGAGTGAGAAGTTGAGCTTTTTGGGAATTAACACTTGAGAAGAGGAAATTAAGAAAGCTTGAATCAATATGATCTTGTTGTCTTGTTTTTTCTTGCACAAATTCAAAGAGAAATTTTACAATAAGGTTCTGAATTGCTCTCTTGGGTTGGATGAGACTCAAATGCCCTCAATTTGGTTTTTGAGTTTCTCCAACGTTCATTTTTGCTGACTGGACAAAAATACTCGAGTCTTTTGGTAAATACTCGAGTCTTTTTGGTCGGTCACGAGTGAATTGGTGCACGAACAAGACTAACGGTCATATTTGCTGACCTGGCACAAATACTCGAGTTTTTCTATAAATACTCGAGTATATACTCGAGTCTTTATCAAAATACTCGAGTATTTTGATCAGATATGGGAAAAATTATTTTTCAATTTTATTTTTCCTCTCAAGTATTAATTTTTGGTCAATCTCAACTTAATAAACATATAAAAATTTATTCCTAGAAGAGACTAACTATTTCTACCCACTCTCAACCACTCTCAACATAAATTAGAAATTTACAATTAATATTTGATTGAGAATGATTGGGCACTTGTCTTCTTTTCTTGACTTCTTGTTGATGTTGCAATATCTTCAAGGCATGATTTGCTAATTATTTTGTCATCATCAAAACATAATCCACATAATTAGGAGCATTGAATTCACAATCTCCCCCTTTTTGGTGATGACAAAATAATTAACAATTGATCCATTTGTTAAGCTTGATCCACTTGGAGATGCAACTCCCCCTCACTATATGATACTTTTCACCTATCTAAAAATTCAGCTTGAGCAAGATGTTATGACAATTTAATTTTAGCACCAAGCCTATGGTATTAGAGAATTTAACAATTATCAGAGTATATACCATAATTAGAGATTTTAGGTGCAACAATATCAAGACAAGACAAGTGTTATATCTCTCCCCCTTTTTGTCATACGCCAAAAAGATGTAACAATTTAGAAAAAGATCAAGGGAGGAGAGGTGCATAATCGGAAAACCCCATAACCAACTATGCAAAAAAAATAGACTTAATAATAAATATAAAGAGCTCCCCCTGAAGCTTTGCACAAACATCATAATGAAAACCAAATTCATTAACATAAAAACATCATAAAAGGTCCAAATCAAAGGTGCAATAATAAACCCAAAGTCTCAAAACACCAAGTTCTCAAAGTACAGAAAATGCAACAAGATCAACATGATGAAAACATAATGAAAACTAAAATAGAAAATCCATAAGCAGCAGCATCAAAACATGGAAGGAGCTGGATCATCTGGAGGAGGATAAAATCGAGAGAAGGCCGCCATCAGCTCATCAAACCGGCGGTGCATCTCCCCTGACTGCTGGTCCAGGCGGGCATTAATTTGGGCCGAGTGCTGATCCAAATGAGAATAAAACATGGCAGACTCTGCACTCATCCTAGTGTCTAAGCTAACAAAATCATCACGCTGGCTGTCCAAAGCATGCACAAGGGAGTCCATTCTCCCATCTAAAGTGTCCAGACGTGTGATCACATTCTCTCTCCAGCCCGAGTTGTCAAACCCAGATTGAGATCCAGCGAAGTCATCAAAGTTAATCTGATCAATAGGATCCCCTTCTTCAGCCTGGGCAAATGCAGCAGCTTCCTCTTCCATCTGATGGGCATCCATCCCTTGTTGAGCTGCCACATTTTCAACCCTCTCTAGCTCAGCAATATCAGATCGGTACAAGTATTGGCCAGAGGGTTCATGGAATGCCATGTCCTGGTGACTCAAGGTGCCTTTGTTGAGGCAATGCTGGTTCACATGAAGAGTCTTTTTCTCTTCATTGCGTGGGATAGGCACCTTGAAGTAACTCAACAGATAACAAACATGCATGGCATAGGGCAGGGTTTTTGGGTGTTTAGACTTAGCAGCAAGGAGCATTCTATCCAAAATTATGCGACTCCAGTTCAGCTTCTCATTGTTCAGGATGGCACTAAGAAGCCTAAGTTCATTGTTTGTGGGTTTGGCATAATTGGGTGAGGTTTGAGGCACTAATTGATGACAAACAATATAATGCAACACCCTAGATTGGACAGTCATGTATGAGGAATGCTTAACTCCTTCGGTCCATACACGACCGGGGCGCAAACAACTTTGAAAAATGCCGTCCGCATCGGCCTTTAGAGAATTGTCCCCGTGACGTGTTGTCCCAAAAGCTACAAAGAGGTCCTTAGTGCTAATTTTAAAACGAACACCCTCAACCATTGTTTCTATGACATTGTCCTTTAGCCTAAGGTTTGCATAGAATGTTCTAACTAACCTAGGATATATAGGTCCATGAAATTCCAGAAATTGAATCAGTTTCTGATATCTAAGCTTAGTAACAAAATGGAAACCCTTACTCTCAAGGAAAGTACTATTGATCCATGTGATTACTCCGAATTCTCTGGTGGCAAAGCCTTCCATCCTTTCCAAGCGTTCATCCTCTTGATAGTAGTCGGAAATTTCCTCCTCGGAAGATGAGTCAGCAATTCTTACTCTCTTTCCTTTGCCAGATGAAGAAGCCATAGATGAAATGATGTGAAAATTGGAGTTTTGGAAATTAGGGTTTTAAAAGGGGGTGACGGATTTGAGGTTGAAAAGTGGTGAAATTTGTTGAAATAAAGGTAGAAAAGTGTTTAGAGGATGCAAAACTAGTGATATTTGACAAAAATTTGAGGAAAATCGGAGTTTTGAGGAGAAAGATATGAGAAAACCGAGAGAGAAGAGAAAGGGGTTCGTGAAACTCGAGTTTGTGGGGGCTGGAGTATATATAAACTCGCCAAAATACTCGAGTATATTCAACAATACTCGAGTTGTTCGTTGAAAAATACTCGAGTGTTTGAGAATATACTCGAGTCGTTCGTGACTCAGCCCAGATTTCCCCAGAAAACGCGAGTAAAAATTGAAAAACTGGAGTTTGGTCCGAAAGTTCAAATTTCAGGAAAACGCAAAATACTCGAGTTTTTGGAAAATACTCGAGTTTGGTCTGAAAGTTCAAAAATTGGGGGTTTCGAAAGACTCGAGTGTTTTGAAACACTCGAGTATTTTAATAAAGACTCGAGTGTTTTGAGAAACACTCGAGTATTTTTATCAGACCCTGATTAAAAACTTTTTCAATTTAAAACTGATTTAATTTTGAATTAAAATACTCGAGTGTTTTTGGAAAAACTCGAGTATTTTGACAGAACAGAAAGTAAAAACTCAGTTTTAAAAGACCAAACACAAATCAAACACAAATGCTTCACTACCAACTTGGAATATAATACAGAATCACACACAATTAACATATACAATTTCAAATATCATCAAGGACAATTTAACTAAGAATCAATAACACATTAGAGTAAGACTAATATGGTGATTTTCCAAAAATGACACACAATGCAATTAGCCTGTATTAGCTTCATCTAAAATACCAAGTTCTCTCCTAATATGATAAAAGGTGTCCCTTGGTAGAGGTTTTGTAAAAATGTCGGCTAATTGATTTGTGGTACTAACAAATTCAATTGTGCAATCACCCTTTTGTACATGATCTCTTAAAAAGTGATGTCTTATTTCAATGTGTTTAGTTCTTGAGTGATACACCGGATTCTTAGTCAAATTGATTGCACTCGTGTTATCGCATCTAATCGGAATATTTTCAAGTTTCAAACCAAAATCCGATAATTGTTGTTTCATCCATAACAGTTGAGCACAACAACTACCGGCTGCGATATATTCCGCTTCGGCGGTAGAAAGAGCGACACAAGCTTGCTTTTTAGAAAACCATGACACCAATGAACTTCCCAAGAAATGGCAAGTACCACTGGTGCTTTTGCAATCAAGCTTGCATCCGGCGAAGTCGGAATCCGAGTAACCAACTAGACTAAGATTGGCATCAGCAGGATACCATAAACCAGTGTTAATTGTTCCTTTTAGATACTTAAATATATGTTTAACTGCGGATAGGTGAGATTCTTTAGGATTAGCTTGAAATCTAGCACACATGCATACACTAAACATAATATCCGGTCTAGATGCAGTGAGATATAGGAGACTACCTATCATACCCCTATACTTACTAACATCAACCGGTGTACCTTGTTCATCCTTGTCTAGGTAGCATGATGTGCTCATTGGAGTGTAGGCTTCCTTGCACTTGTCCAATCCGAATTTTTCAAGGAGCTCTTTGCAATATTTCCCTTGATGCACAAATATCCCCTCCTTGACTTGCTTTATTTGTAAGCCTAGGAAGAACTTGAGTTCTCCCATCATTGACATTTCAAATTCCTTTTTCATCAAATTTGAAAACTTTCTACAAAGAGACACGTTAGTAGCACCGAAAATGATATCATCAACATAGATTTGTACTAACAAAATGTCATCCTTGGTTTTATAAATAAATAATGTATTATCAACCTTCCCTCTTTGAAACTTGTTTTCTAATAGAAAGGAACTCAATCGATCATACTAAGCTCTAGGAGCTTGTTTCAATCCATAGAGTGCCTTTTTCAATTTATAAACATGGTTTGGAAATTCACTATTTTCAAAACCGGGGGGTTGTTTGACATACACTTCTTCATTTATAAACCCATTCAAGAAAGCACTTTTAACATCCATTTGATATAAAGTGAATTTCATGATTGAAGCATAAGCAAGTAAAATTTGGATTGCTTCAAGTCGTGCAACCGGAGCAAAGGTCTCATCATAATCGATACCTTCCTCTTGGTTGTACCCTTGAGCTACTAGTCTAGCTTTGTTTCTTATAATCAACCCGGATTCATCAAGTTTGTTTCTATAAATCCATTTAGTACCAATTATGGTATGATCATCGGGTTTAGGGACTAGATCCCAAACTTCATTTCTTTCAAATTGGTTTAATTCTTCTTGCATAGCAAGAACCCAATGATCATCCTCAATGGCCTTTTTAATTGAATCGGGTTCAATTTGAGAAACAAAAGAGACATAGTGACAAATGTTTTGAATAGACCTACGAGTAAGTACTCCCTTTGACATATCTCCTATGACATTGTCTATAGGATGAGCCTTGACCGATTTCCAAGTTGGAGGAAGTTCTTCCCTTACCTCTCCTTCATCAACTTTTGATTTCTCTCTCTCTTTTTCTTCTTTTGAAAAGTCAATGCCATCTTCACTAGCATCACATAAAACACTATCTTCTTTTGAAGACTCATTAAAAACCACATGAATTGATTCCTCAATAGTTAAAGTTCTTTTATTGAAAATTCTATAAGCTTTACTATGAGAAGAATAGCCTAAAAATATGCCTTCATCGGATTTGGAATCAAACTTGCCAAGGTGTTCTTTTCCATTATTTAAAACAAAAACTTGGCATCCGAAGACATGAAAATGAGATATATTTGGCTTTCTTCCCTTGTAAAGTTCATAGGGGGTTTTATCCAAAGAGGGCCTTATCAAAATACGATTTAAAACATAACAAGCCGTATTGATGGCATCGGCCCAAAAATATTGAGGTACTTGAGAATCATTTAACATGGTTCTAGCAAGTTCCTCTAGCACCCTATTTTTCCGCTCTACCACTCCGTTTTGTTCCGGAGTCCTTGGTGCGGAGAATTGATGCTCAATACCATTTTTAGCACAAAATCTATCAAATTTGTGGTTTTCGAATTCACCACCATGATCGGTACGAATAATAATTACTTTTTGATTCACTTGGTTTTGCAAAAGTTTGACATGATGTTTAAAAGATTTGCAGGTCTCACTCTTAGTAGTTAAAAATAAAGTCCAAGTAAACCTAGAGAAGTCATCAACAATCACCAATGCATAATAGTTGCCACCAAAGCTTTTTACTTGTGATGGTCCAAACAAGTCCATATGAAGCGTTTCTAATGGCCTTGATGTGGACATCACCATTTTTGATCCAAAGGTGTTTTTAGTTTGTTTACATTTCTTGCAAGGGGAACAAACACCTTCAATAGAAAAATTTAGCTTTGGTAAACCAACTACTAGATCTTTAGATTGAATTTTCTTCAATTGGTTTACATTTATATGAGCGGTCCTACGATGCCATAACCAAGTGTCATTTTCTTTGCTCACTAAACAAGTAGAGACCAAAGAAGTGACTTTGTTCAAATCAACTAAGTAAGTATTATTTGACCTTCTACCAACAAATTTGATTGATTCATCTTTGTCACTTTTAATGAGGCAATGGGTAGAGGTAAAAACTACATGATTACCAATATCACATAATTGGCTTATGCTCAAGAGATTATGTTCTAATCCTTGAACATAGAGCACATTATCAATAATCAAGTTTGAAGAGTTTCCGATTTTACCAATACCAAGGATTTTGCCTTTGTTGTTGTCCCCATAAGTGACATAACCCTTTTCCTTTGGAGTAAGCTCAATGAAGTGCCGCTTATCTCCCGTCATGTGCTTCGAACATCCACTATCAAGATACCACAATTGTTTTCCCGTTCGAAGACACACCTACAAAATAAAATCACTTGTTCACTTTGGGTACCCAAACAATGTTGGGTCCCTTAGGGTTAGTGTTGGGACTTTCTCCCTTCTTAATCCACATATAAGTGCCCTTTTTCATTTCAAACTTCTTAATGTGGCACTCAATGTTGATATGTCCAACTTTTCCACAATAAGTACAAGTTGGTCTCTTTGATGAATTTTTCTTAGAAAATGTTCCAACCACCTTGTACTTTTTGTCCTTTTTATGAACATATCCTAAACCGGTTTTGTTGTGATTATGTCTTTGAGAGTTCAACAACCGGTTGAGGTTTCTATCACTATGTGAGATTGTAAGTTTGTTTTTCAACTCTTTCACTTCTTTTTCAAGTTCATCACATCTCTCACATGGAGTGATAATCTCCTCATGATTTGCATAATCACTTTGATGACTAGAATTAATAAGTTCCAAGGATTCATTTTGAAGTTTCAACTCATTTATAGATTTTTGCAATTCATCAATTTCATGTTGAAACTCCAAAATTTTCTTTCCTTTTTCCTTATTAATTTTAGCAAGCCTTTTAAATTGAATTAACATTTCATTGTAAGCTTCTTGCAAATCATTATATGAAATGGAGTTTGAAGATGAACAAGAAGAGCTAGAGGTTACCTCATCATCACTTTCACTCATGCCATGATTAGCTCTTGATGAGGACTCATGATTGTTCTTGGCCATGAGACAAAGGTTTGCATTTTCATCACCGGAGCTACTTGAAGATGATTCATTGCTCTTCTCCGGTGCATCCCAAACAATGTATGCACGCTTCCCTTTGGTCTCTTGGGTCTTCTTGTCATTCTTCTTCAAGAATGTGGCACATTCCATTCTTATGTGACCAACCCCTCCACATTCATGACACTTAACTCCATCATTGGTACTCTTTTCTCTTTGTTTGGAGTCTTTGGTTCTCTTGAAATTGGATGACGATCCACCTTTCTTCCCTTTGAAAAATTTGTTGAATCTTTTCACAAACATCCCAAATTCTTCTTGATTTGGTTCACCATCGGAATCTCCACTTGTAGAGCATTCTTCAACTTCTTTTGTAGCTTTGGTTGAAGCTTTGAGTGCTATGCTCTTTTTCTTTTTGTCCGATTCCTCATGCATCCCAAGTCTTGTAAGTTCCATCTCATGCTCTTGGAGTTTGCCAAACAAAGTGGCTAAGTCCATGCTATTTATGTCTCTTGATTCCTTGATGGCGGTTACCTTGGGTTGCCAACTCCTATCAAGACATCTTAGAATTTTGTTAGTAGTTTCACCATTGCGAAATACTTTTCCCAAGGAAATCAAATGATTAACAATGTGAGAGAATCGCTTTTGCAAGTCACTAATGGATTTATTTGGCAACATGTGGAACAATTCATATTCGTGAGTTAGAGAATTCAATCTTGCATCTCTAACCTCACTTGTTCCCTCATGTGTGACTTGCAAAGTATCCCACATTTCTTTTGCCGATTTACATTGGGAAACTCTATAAAATTCATCATGGGATAGAGCCGAAAAGATGATGTTTTTAGCTTTTAAATCAAATGAGACTTTTCTCTTTTCATCATCATTCCAACTACTCCTTGGAATTTCAACAATTTCATCATTTATTTTCTTTTTGGGAATGAAAGGACAATTTTCAATTGCATCCCAAATATCCATATCAATTGCTTCAATAAAAACTTTCATGCGAGTTTTCCAATAAACATATCCTTCACCATTAAATAGTGGAGGACGGTTTATTGAAGCTCCTTCTCCACCAAAGTTATTGCTAGAGCCCATTAAGTTTCCAAAAGGATCTTTTTCGAAAAAGTTGTTACACTCGATCTTTCGACCGAGCTCTGATACCACTTGTTGGAAACCAACAAGCGGGCTAAGCAAATACTAAAGGGGGGGTGAATAGTATTTTGAAGCACTAATACCAAATATTTCGATTGATAATTGAAGAATGGAGCTAAGACTGAATTTTCTGGAATCAGACACAAGAGACTCGAGTCTTTTGTGAAATACTCGAGTTTTTCAGTGATGAACAACTCGAGTCTTTTCTGAAATACTCGAGTTTTTCCTATCAGATAGCAGAAAAACCAGAAACGAAAATTCAGCAATTTAACTCAAATCAATTCAATAATAAACAGGAACTTATCCAACAGAATAGCAAGCAATCTAAATAACTTTTAAACACAAAGATTCCTTGAACTTGCTACCTAATTGTATAAATCCTAATTGATTGAAATGACTTAAGTCTATTGAGCTAGAAAGTAGATTAAAAGCAATAAACCAACACTCAAGCAATTTTATCCTGGTTCACTCCAACAATGAGCTACATCCAGTCCTCCTAATCACTTAGGAGTTTCTACTAATAATCAAATTGTTAGAAATTACAAAGGATTGCTTGAGAATGGCCTCACTCAACCTAACCCTTTCAAGAGTGTACCAAACTCTTGATTTCTACCCCAATTTGATTTCGGTGATTGAAGAACTCTTCACAAAGCTTCCTTGAACTCCCTTCAAGAAACTCCACCGGGCTAGGAACCTCCTAGTCTTGTGCTTGAGAACCTCTCAAGACTTCCAACACCCTAAGCCACTTAGGGTTTGCTTGGGAACAATCCAAGACTTTGAATAATCAAGCTTTTTGTATGTGTATTACTAATCTCACAATGGATTAGCACAAATAAGCACAGCTCAATGTAAGAATTGAGGCCTAAAACTCAACTTGGAATAAAATGACAATATGAGTGAGAAGTTGAGCTTTTTGGGAATTAACACTTGAGAAGAGGAAATTAAGAAAGCTTGAATCAATATGATCTTGTTGTCTTGTTTTTTCTTGCACAAATTCAAAGAGAAATTTTACAATAAGGTTCTGAATTGCTCTCTTGGGTTGGATGAGACTCAAATGCCCTCAATTTGGTTTTTGAGTTTCTCCAACGTTCATTTTTGCTGACTGGACAAAAATACTCGAGTCTTTTGGTAAATACTCAAGTCTTTTTGGTCGGTCACGAGTGAATTGGTGCACGAACAAGACTAACGGTCATATTTGCTGACCTGGCACAAATACTCGAGTTTTTCTATAAATACTCGAGTATATACTCGAGTCTTTATCAAAATACTCGAGTATTTTGATCAGATATGGGAAAAATTATTTTTCAATTTTATTTTTCCTCTCAAGTATTAATTTTTGGTCAATCTCAACTTAATAAACATATAAAAATTTATTCCTAGAAGAGACTAACTATTTCTACCCACTCTCAACCACTCTCAACATAAATTAGAAATTTACAATTAATATTTGATTGAGAATGATTGGGCACTTGTCTTCTTTTCTTGACTTCTTGTTGATGTTGATGTTGCAATATCTTCAAGGCATGATTTGCTAATTATTTTGTCATCATCAAAACATAATCCACATAATTAGGAGCATTGAATTCACACTACAAGTGTTATTCTTTGATTTGCTTCTTCAATTCTCAAAAGAAGTCCTACAAATTGGTACAATTGATATTGTTGGATTTTCACAATTGGTATTGTTTTTACAATTGGTATTACTTCTTTATAATCTCAATTGGTATCATTATGTGATCATTATTTGATTATCATGCTATTGTTGATTTTATAATATTTCTTTACAATTGATATCTTACTTTTTTAAGTGATATGATGACTTTCTAGTCACAATTGGTATTATGTTTCATTGTTATATTTCTTGCCAATTTTTATCACATCTCAAAGTATAGTTGCAAGTAGTTACATATAGTATCATTGATTAATTGATTAATTAATTGCAATTGGTATCAATGTTGTGAAGAAATGATCATTGACTATCTCTTATTTTGGCTTAGAATTTTATATTTCAATTGGTATATATTACTTTTTGATAATGCCAAAAGGGGGAGAAGAGGTTGTTTTGTTTGTTTTTATATAGGTTGAGCAAAGTTGTTGAAGATAGGGGGAGAATCAAGCTTATCTGAATTCGATTTCAAATGTCAAAAGCATTTATTGAGGGGGAGCAAGAATCTCACCAAGTGCTAAAATGATTCAAGCATCAACAACTTCAAACAACTTCAAAACATGGTTTGTCATTTTCAAAAAGGGGGAGATTGTTAGATCCAGTGAGATTGTTTTGATAATGACAAAGGTTTTGAACAAGCTACAAATGGTTTGATCAAGCTCAAGGTTTGAAGAAGTTCAACAAGCAAATCAACACTCAACATTGATGAAGAGAGAGCAAGCTCATGAAGACTTGGTTTGTGTTTTATTGTAATATCCTTAGCCTCTCAAGTCTTTTATTTTGATGAGTTTGGGTAGAGTATATAGAGGGTAGTGAATCTCTATCAAGGTCATGATTATATCATAATTTGAGTATTCACTTAACCTAAAATCAATAGGTGGCTTAAAGGTTTGAAAAGAAAAGGTTTAGTTTTGAGAAAACAAGTTTTTAATTGATTTTAGCAGTGGTTAATCGATTAAATGTTTTTGGTTAATCGATTAACAAGTTATTTTTAGTGCTTAATCGATTAAGGCATTGTGTTAATCGATTAACATGTGCAGAATCAGTTTTTAAAATAAGCTTTTCAAGGCAAAATCAATTTCTATTGTTTCCTAACTTTTGGGTATTCTATATAAACCTTTTTCCTAACCTTTGTGATCAATATACATCATTTTTGATATTCATTTTTACAAAGAATCAAGCCACTCTATTCTCTCTCACTTTCATAGATCAAAGCTTTCAACTTTTACATTCTTTGATCAATTATCTTTGAATCTCTTATGTTGATATTTTCATAGCTATTGAATGAGATTCATAGGATTGTTATTGTTTTTCATTTGAGTTGTAATCATTGCAAAGGAGGCAAACATTCTACAACAAAGGAAGACTTGGTGGTTGTTCATCAAGCAAAAGCAAATTGGAAGTCTTGTTGTGATAACAAGCAAGTGAAAGTCTTGGTGTGAGGCATCATCAAGAAAGTGGAAGACTTGTTGTGGGGATATCAACAATCAAGAGAAGAGGTTAGATTAGATTCAATAGGATTGCAAGGCAAGGGTGTGGTATCTCTTGTAGGCTATCAAGAAGGGAGTCTTGAGAGGCATTTACTTGTAATTTGAGAACTCTAATTCCTCATAGTGAAGAATCTCTCTTGGTTTAAGAGGGGACTGGATGTAGCTTTCAAGTGGATGAAAGTGAACCAGGATAAATCACTGTGCAGTATCTCTAAACTCTTAACTCTTTACATTCAAGTCATTTCAATATTGTTCTTGGTTGAAAACCTAGAAAAGATTGATTTTCATAATTGATTGAATTGAATCTTAATTGTGCAAATTGATTTTGGGAAAATCTTTTTAATAACCTAGGTAATCAATAAGAATATTGGTGTTAATCAATTCCGCTTTATCTCTGATCATATGTGTTAATTGATTGATTTTCGTATTTGATTAAAACTGAATTTCTGTCATATTTTAAGCGTATTAATCGATTAAGTTGATAATTAATCGATTAGTTTTTAAGCAGCTTTCGACATTAATCGAGTAATGACTTAGTTAATCGATTAGTTCAAAAGTTAGCTTCGGCATTAATCGATTAGAACTGAAGTTAATCGATTAAGAAGCTTAAATTTTTGTGAAAATCTTTTGTTTTAATCGTTTTGATTTGTTTTTTTCGAAAATCTTTCAAGGTTTCTCTAACACCTATTCAACCCCCCCTTCTAGGTGTTCTCCTAGTGTTTCCTAGTTATTTCACCCATCGATTGTAGTTCTAATACTGTTTGTGTGAATGATGGATGTGTTTGATTAGAGTTTAGGTTAAGACATAAGTAGTAGATTGGGGATTTAGAGTATAACCAACCCTTTAGGGTAATAATGTTTAGAGTGTTTTAAGTACCCTGTCTAACCTTCAAAGTAGGATTCCGGAGGAAAGCCAACTGACCTTAGAAATCTGTTAGAATCGTAGCTTAGAGTTTTGTAACACCCCAAAATTTTAATCCCCGATTAATGAAATGTTAATTATAAATTAATTATAATTAATTATTTCCATATTAATCCTTGATTAAAATATGTGTTTATATAGTTGGTATATGTGTGTGAATTGATTTAATAAATATAATAAAAGCCTAAGATGAGTATTTTGCATATTAGTCCCTGGGTTGGGACCTAGAGGTAATTATAAGAAAGATTTTGGAGGGAAAATAAATAAAATAATTATTTTTCAAAAATTGGAAAAAATACTCGAGTATTTTCTGAAAAACTCGAGTATTCTGGGTCAAATTGCACGAGTTAGTGCGGTTGATGAGTCAACACCGAGTTGTTATCGTTTTGACACGAAAACAGCCTCCAAACCACGTCCCAATCTGCGTGTCGAGCTGCATGGATAGCTTGGCCATGTATTTAAACACTTGGTTGATGCATCAACACCCCATTTTGCCAAATTCATGTGAAAATCGAGTATTAGGGTTCATAACTTCATCTGAACGATTCTTCCTCTCTGTGTCAAATTGAAACACAAATCATACACCAATACAAAGCTCACATCACAAGCTTTGTATAGACATAAAGCTTGTGAGCTGAGAGTGAGTGTGCTGTTAGAATCGAAGCTGAGAAGTTGAGGTTTGGTTGCTGTCATCAGTTCTGGGAGCTCACTTTGATCATTGATTGTGGTAAGCTCACGAGTCTCTGAGTCTCAAATTCTGTTCCTTTAGTTAGTTGGTGTTGCATAGAGTCTAGAAAATCAAATTTCCCCAATTCTTATCTCTGTTTCATGGGTGAACCAATTCGATTTTGGTGGTGCACTCAAACTGCTCTGCATGTTGGGATTAAAGTGCTTTTGGTGCTGTGGAGCTTTTCTTTGGGGGATTCCTTGTTTGGAAAACATCTGAGAGGTAAGGGGAAGTAATTATATTCACTAGGTAGAGTTTAAATTTCATTAATTGTGTTAGAGAGCCACCAAGAGGCTCTAAGGGCTTAGTTTGAATAGGAACTTTGGTTTGGAGACCAATCCATGCTCTATGACTGTGATGAGCAAGTTCTATATCATGCATGCAAGCTTAAATGAACTTTGTTTCATGAATATTATGTTTATTTTGCAATTTGAAGTGTTGAGTTGCTAAATTGTATATTTAATGCATAATGGATTGAATCTCTGTCAAATTTGTTATTTGATATGAAATGAGTACGTTAACATGTTCAATATATGGTATATGAACTATTGTGATCACTTTTTTGAGTTAAAAATGTTTAGAAATTGAAATGGTATGTAAAAACCAAGTTTCACTCTGTTCAGTCTGCAGATACTCGAGTATTTGTCTTAAAACTCGAGTATTTCGTGGTGCACCAGAGTGAAAATTGGCGCACCAACTTGGGAATCAGATTGAACACTCGAGTAATGTATGAACTACTCGAGTATTATGGGTAATGGAATACTCGAGTATCTCATGAATTACTCGAGTATATTTATGAAAACCTGAAACCCTAAATTTCTGAAAAGACATGAACGACTCGAGTATAATTATGAACAACTCGAGTAGAATCTGGAAAATGATAAACTACTCGAGTATGTTGGGAAAAACTCGAGTATTTTTAGTCAGATACTTAAAAATACCATTTTCAATTCTAAGTCATTTTGTAACTCTTAGAGGACAATAAACCAAGTGATCCTGGACTTAGAGGAAATTGATTGACGTTATGATGTTTTCATTTGAATAATGATACGTTGCTCGGAAGGCACGTAATGTATTAATAAAAGGATAAAACATCAATCAATCTCTTTTAAGTAAGGTAATGCATTCATTCTGGAGTTTGGTTGGTAGGACGTATATC
Organism: Crotalaria pallida; assembly: GCA_037953625.1. Classification (NCBI taxonomy): domain Eukaryota; kingdom Viridiplantae; phylum Streptophyta; class Magnoliopsida; order Fabales; family Fabaceae; genus Crotalaria; species Crotalaria pallida. Next base: position 82,144,111 of record CM075653.1, read on the forward strand.
ATGTTTTTGGTAAACATGTGGAGGGCCTCTGGGAGTGCCATTACGCTTGCTTGATGACACGTCATTGACGTGGTCGGCTGAGGGAATGCCGATATGGTTAATACCGTTTGGATGACGGTCCGTTTGGATGACGGGATATGCTCGGGTGGCATGGATACCAAGCTTGTCGTGTACATTCTAGGTGAATGTACGAATTGTTGTATACCTAGGAATACAACGCACTGTTGAGTGCTGGGTTGTCAGGGATGGACGTCAGAGAGTGACATAGTATGATGGAGATAGGCTTGAGAGCTAAAGTCATGCATCATGCCACTCATTTAAATTAATGATGATAAATGAAACAAGTGTGAGCATCCTATGTGCATTCACTAACTGCTAAGTGTTATATGTAATTGTTGTTATTTGATGCATGTTTACATATTCACATTGCACAATTTATTCTCTATTGGTTATGTGTATAAAATTGCTTACCCCTATGCCCTTGTAGGTGATGTCTCGTTACATTGCTTGCATCGAGATCCGGCCACTTCCTAGTGGCACATGGATCTATGAGGACCATCGCGCGGTGTTTGAGGGTGAGGTAGAGATTACCTTCTACCACCCGAACCCGTTGATCCGATTCCGTCCTCGTAGATTTAGGATTCCCCTCATATACACTATGCATGTACCCCCGTTTTACACTTACCATGGACCACCTCCCACGCGACCAGCTCGCTCTTACCATAGTTTTCGTTTTCGACCTACCCGCTCTCACCCTTTTACTTCGAGAGTCGTCCGCGAGGAGACTCCCCCTTCTGATCCGAGGAGCCCAGTCAGGGTTTCACCATCCCCTGACCCGGTACCCAGTGGTAGGGTACACTCTCCCTCAGACGAGATCGAGGAGGATTCGGTGAAGGACGAGAGTGGGAGCGAGCCTGTCGTGCATTCTACTGGGAGTGACTGGAGGAACGATGATCCCTAGGTACATGCATATGGTGTATGATGTGGATCTGTGGATCCGATGTGTGGAGGCTGTGGAGGAGACTTGCTGCTGCTGCTGCTGTGTTGTTGATGATGCTACTACCTTACTACTTTTACTTTTGGGAGACTGCTGCTACTACTACTACTACATCTGATGATGCCAGATCTACATGACCACCCTTGGAGTTTCTATTTTGATTATGTACACATATTGTAGATATACTTTTGGAATATTCTAGGGCTTTGGTCATACTATTATGTAGATCAGATTATGGACTTGTATTTTGAGATCTTGGAGACATGATAATGAGACTATGTATTTATGACTTTTACTATATATCAAACCTATGTTTATATTACTAGTGACTGCATAATCTGATGACTTCCGCTTACTCTGATTCGATCTATTTAAGAGCTCGGCTAAAAATATTATTTAATGGTATCAGTTTTATCAAATAATGCATGGGTAACTTTAATTACTTGTATGATAAAACGGGGTTTCCAAAAAAAAAAAACCAATGTTACCCTATTTGAGAAAAGGTTTTAGAGATCGCCGAACTCGATATAAACGTTTTCATAAAGGTTTAGAACTTATTCTTCAAGAATTCCAAAATGACGATTCGTGCACCCGCTTTAAAAAGAAAATTTTATCTTCCCTATTTTCTTAACACTCACAAGTCCATATATTATCCAATATAATAGTAAAAAAATATTAGTTTACATTTGGATAAACCGGAAGGGTGTCACACTGAGTGGTATCAGAGAAAAAGTCAGATCCTGTAGTAGTGGAAGTAGTTCAGAAAGGTAGCCATCAACATCAAGCAGGTATCTCCAAGGCAATTACATTACTTTGAATGTTTTTATTTTGTTTGTTGAGGTTTAAATACACTTGATTTGTTTGTATCTTGTCTCTTTGAGTACAAGACACAATTGATTGTAGATTTAATAAGTTTAAGATAGAGCCTTAGAATAGGTAGTGTAATGGAAGTTTCTTTAGTTCAACATATGTGACCATAAGCCCATAGCGCAGGTCTAATATGGCAACTAGAAAGCAAAATCACACTAATACGATGCTAGAAAGGATCACCACGGTGCTGGAAGCCATGCAACGACAGTCTCAACAACCACCTCAACCGGTCAACCCGTCTCATCAAGGTAATGTGGGTAACGCTGAAGCGAAGACTTTGGCTGATTTTAGAAGCTGTAATCCGCCAAAGTTTGAAGGAGGATTTAAACCGGAAGAGGACAACAAGTGGATTCACACCATGGACAAGATCTTGAGAACATTGGAGTGTTCTGATGTTCAAAAGGTGGCGTATGCAACCTACATGCTAGAGGAGGAAGCTGAGAACTGGTGGAATCACACGATGCAGCTTCTGCAATATGAAGGAAGAGAGGTAAGTTGGGGAGTATTCATGGAGAAGTTTCTCCAAAAGTATTTCCCTGAGGATTTGAGAGGGAAGAAGGAGGTAGAGTTCTTGCAGCTGAAGCAAGGAAACATGAGTGTGGGTGAGTATGCAGCTCAGTTTGAGGAGCTGATGAAATACTCCCCATATTATCAGAACAATCCAGATGAGAGGAGTAAATGCATTAAGTTTGAAGGAGGCTTGAGGCCAAAGTTGAAGTCGATCTTCAGTTATCAGCGGATTCAAAGCTTTCCTGCACTGGTAGACATGTGTAGGATGTATGAAGATGATACCAAGGCTGAGGAGATGCAAGTCTCAGAGAAGAAAGACAATCAAGGCTATGGACCGCAGAGGCGTAAAGGTTTCAACAACCGAGGCAAAGGACCGTATGATCGCCGAGGGAAAGGCAAAGGAAAAGCTGGTGGTTCTGATAGAAGGGATTATCGGAGCGAGGCTCCATTCTGTGATAAGTGCAAGCGCAATCACTATGGCCGTGTGTGTTGGGGGACAAGTGGTTGCTTTAACTGTGGAAAGCCGGGACATTTTGCAAGGGATCGCAAGGAACCGGCCAAAACCAATTCAAGAGGAGCTGTTGAGAGACCTATGGCTCAAGGAAGAGTTTTCACCCTTAGTGGTGTGGAAGCAAGTCGGTCTTCTGATCTGGTGCAAGGTAAATGCTTGCTTAATGGTCAGTTTTGTCATGTTTTGTTTGATTCTGGTGCAACGCATTCATTTGTTTCATACGAATGTGTAAACCGTTTAGGTTTAATCATGTCTGAAATGCCTTATACTCTCAAAGTAGAAACCCCTACCAATGCTCCTGTTGTAGTTTCTAGAGCATGTCTTAACTGTTGTATAGAAGTGTTAGGACAAACCTCTAAAGTAGATTTGATCTACTTACCCTTAGTACAATTAGATGTGATCTTGGGAATGGACTGGTTAAGTCAAAACCAAGTAATCATTGATTGTGATAGAAAAGTAGTGACCTATAGAAGCCCAAAACCCTCCGTCTACGTGTGCCTGTTCAACTCTGAGGTGGAGGAAAATGGTCCAAGGATGGAAGAGATCCCCATTGTCAGAGACTTTCCAGAAGTTTTTGCTGATGAGATCCCTGGTCTGCCACCAAGGAGAGAAATTGAATTCGGTATCGACTTAGTTCCGGGAACTGGTCTCATTTCTATTGCTCCCTATAGAATGGCACCACCAGAAATGGCAGAAATGAAGAAGCAGATTGAGGAGCTATTACAGAAACAGATGATTCGACCAAGTGTGTTACCTTGGGGTGCTCCGGTTTTGTTTGTCAAGAAGAAAGATGGTAGTATGAGGATGTGCATCGACTACCGGCAGCTGAATAAGGTCACCATCAAGAACAAGTATCTGTTGCCAAGGATAGATGACCTTATGGATCAAGTTCGTGGAGCTTCAGTATTTTCCAAGATCGATTTGAGGTCAGGATACCATCAGATCAGAATAAGAGAAGAGGATATCTCTAAGACTGCATTTCGATCTCGATACGGACATTATGAGTACGTCGTGATGCCGTTCGGATTGACTAATGCACCAGCCATCTTCATGGACTACATGAATCGAATCTTTAGACCTTATTTAGATTCATTCGTGGTTGTGTTCATTGATGATATTCTCATTTACTCTAAGAGCTCGGAGGAGCATGCTGAACACTTGAGAATAGTGTTGAGCATTCTGAAGGAGAAACAATTGTACGCCAAACTTTCAAAGTGTGAGTTCTGGCTGAAGGAGGTTAAGTTCTTGGGGCATGTGATTTCGGACAAGGGAATAGCCGTTGATCCGACGAAAGTGAGTTCGGTTTTGCAATGGGAGCAACCAAAGTCGGTCACGGAGGTGAGAAGCTTTCTTGGTTTGGCTGGTTATTATAGAAGGTTTATCGAAGGTTTCTCGAAGATCGCACTGCCTCTGACGAAGTTGACTCGGAAAGATCAACCATTCCTATGGGATGAGAAATGTGAAAGGAGTTTTCAAGAGTTGAAGGAAAGGTTGACATCGTCTCCTGTATTGGTTCTGCCCGATACACAGAAGAGTTTTGATGTGTATTGTGACGCGTCGAAACAAGGTCTTGGGTGTGTTTTGATGCAAGAAGGGCAAGTCGTCGCTTATGCCTCGAGACAGCTAAAAGTTCATGAAATGAACTATCCAACCCACGATCTGGAGTTGGCAGCTGTGGTGTTTGCCTTAAAGATTTGGAGGCACTATCTCTATGGCACTACGTTCCGGGTGTTCAGCGACCATAAGAGTTTAAAGTACCTCTTTGATCAAAAGGAGTTGAATATGAGGCAACGCCGATGGATGGAGTTTTTGAAGGATTATGAGTTTGAACTCCGTTATCATCCTGGAAAGGCCAATGTTGTGGCAGATGCATTGAGTAGGAAGGCAATGCACATCAGTGCAATGATGGTCAGAGAAGCTGCACTGATAGAGGAATTCCGGGATTTGAGTCTGACGATGCAAGTAGAGCCGACAAGTATCAAGATGGGGATGCTGCAGATTGCTAATGAGTTTCTACAAAGGATTCGGGAATTGCAAGGCAAGGATGAGAAGCTCGTAGAAAAGAGGAAATGGAGGGAAGAAGGCAAGGAATTGGAGTTTCAAGAAGGGAAGGATGGAATCCTTCGCTTTAAAACAAGGATTTGTGTGCCTGATGATTTTGAAGTAAGAAGGATGATTCTGGACGAAGCACATAAGAGTAAGATGAGTATGCATCCGGGAGCTACCAAAATGTATCAGGACTTAAAGAAGCTATTTTGGTGGTCTGGTTTGAAGAAAGACGTAGCTGAGTATGTGGCCTGTTGCTTGGTGTGTCAAAAGGCCAAGGTGGAACATCAAAGGCCAGGAGGAGAGTTACTTCCTTTGGAGATTCCGTTGTGGAAATGGGATAGCATCTCGATGGATTTCGTGTCGGGATTGCCAAGGACATCTACTGGTCATGATGCAATCTGGGTAATAGTGGACCGTTTGACCAAGTCGGCGCATTTCATTCCCGTGAATATGCGCTATTCGTTGGAAAAACTCACCCAGTTGTACATCAAAGAAGTTGTTCGTCTGCACGGTGTACCATCAAGCATTGTATCTGATCGCGATCCGAGGTTTACATCGAAGTTCTGGGAAGATCTGCATAAAGCCTTGGGTTCAAGATTGAAACTGAGTTCTGCATACCATCCTCAGACTGATGGCCAAACGGAGAGGACTATTCAGTCATTGGAGGACATTCTACGAGCCTGTGCTTTGGAAGGACAAGGGAATTGGGAACAGATGTTGCCACTCGTGGAATTCACTTACAACAACAGTTACCACACGAGCATTGGAATGGCACCATTTGAAGCTTTGTATGGGAGAAAGTGCTAGACGCCGTTATGTTGGTTCCAAGTGGGGGAGAATTCTCTGGTTGGACCAGATTTTGTGCAAGAGACCACGGAACAGATCAGGGTGATACAAGAAAAGATGAGGGCAGCTCAAAGTAGGCAGAAAAGCTATGCTGATAAGAGGAGAAAACCATTAGAGTTCGCCGAAGGAGACCATGTGTTTATTAGGATAGTACCAACCAAAGGTGTTAGTAGAGCCTTGAAAACTCAGAAACTATCACCTAAGTTTATTGGTCCCTACCAAATCCTCAAAAGAGTCGGCCCAGTAGCTTATCTATTGGCTCTGCCTCCGTCATTAGCTAACCTTCATAATGTATTCCATGTGTCTCAACTTAAAAGATATGTCCATGACCCCACCATTGTCCTTAGAATCCAACCTGATGACTTAGAAATTCATGAGAACCTAACCTTCAAAGCTGTGCCAGTTCGTATTGAAGATCGAAGAATCAAGCAGCTTAGAGGAAAATACATTCGTCTAGTCAAAGTCGTCTGGGTGTGTGGTGATGTAATGGAAGCATCGTGGGAATTAGAAGATAAGGTGCGTCAGGATTATCCTGACTTGTTTGTATGAGTTGAATTTCGGGGACGAAATTCCTTGTAAGTGGGGGAGTAGTGTAACACCCCAAAATTTTAATCCCCGATTAATGAAATGTTAATTATAAATTAATTATAATTAATTATTTCCATATTAATCCTTGATTAAAATATGTGTTTATATAGTTGGTATATGTGTGTGAATTGATTTAATAAATATAATAAATGCCTAAGATGAGTATTTTGCATATTAGTCCCTGGGTTGGGACCTAGAGGTAATTATAGGAAAGATTTTGGAGGGAAAATAAATAAAATAATTATTTTTCAAAAATTGGGAAAAATACTCGAGTATTTTCTGAAAAACTCGAGTATTCTGGGTCAAATTGCACGAGTTAGTGCGGTTGATGAGTCAACACCGAGTTGTTATCGTTTTGACACGAAAACAGCCTCCAAACCACGTCCCAATCTGCGTGTCGAGCTGCATGGATAGCTTTGCCATGTATTTAAACACTTGGTTGATGCATCAACACCCCATTTTGCCAAATTCATGTGAAAATCGAGTATTAGGGTTCATAACTTTGTCTGAACGATTCTTCCTCTCTGTGTCAAATTGAAACACAAATCATACACCAATACAAAGCTCACATCACGAGCTTTGTATAGACATAAAGCTTGTGAGCTGAGAGTGAGTGTGCTGTTAGAATCGAAGCTGAGAAGTTGAGGTTTGGTTGCTGTCATCAGTTCTGGGAGCTCACTTTGATCATTGATTGTAGTAAGCTCACGAGTCTCTGAGTCTCAAATTCAGTTCCTTTAGTTAGCTGGTGTTGCATAGAGTCTAGAAAATCTAATTTCCCCAATTCTTATCTCTATTTCATGGGTGAACCAATTCGATTTTTGTGGTGCACTCAAACTGCTCTGCATGTTGGGATTAAAGTGCTTTTGGTGCTGTGGAGCTTTTCTTTGGGGGATTCCTTGTTTGGAAAACATCTGAGAGGTAAGGGGAAGTAATTATATTCACTAGATAGAGTTTAAATTTCATTAATTGTGTTAGAGAGCCACCAAGAGGCTCTAAGGGCTTAGTTTGAATAGGAACTTTGGTTTGGAGACCAATCCATGCTCTATGACTGTGATGAGCAAGTTCTATATCATGCATGCAAGCTTAAATGAACTTTGTTTCATGAATATTGTGTTTATTTTGCAATTTGAAGTGTTGAGTTGCTAAATTGTATATTTAATGCATAATGGATTGAATCTCTGTCAAATTTGTTATTTGATATGAAATGAGTATGTTAACATGTTCAATATATGGTATATGAACTATTGTGATCACTGTTTTGAGTTAAAAATGTTTAGAAATTGAAATGGTATGTAAAAACCAAGTTTCACTCTGTTCAGTCTGCAGATACTCGAGTATTTGTCTTAAAACTCGAGTATTTCGTGGTGCACCAGAGTGAAAATTGGCGCACCAACTTGGGAATCAGATTGAACACTCGAGTAATGTATGAACTACTCGAGTATTCTGGGTAATGGAATACTCGAGTATCTCATGAATTACTCGAGTATATTTATGAAAACCTGAAACCCTAAATTTCTGAAAAGACATGAACGACTCGAGTATAATTATGAACAACTCGAGTAGAATCTGGAAAATGATAAACTAATCGAGTATGTTGGGAAAAACTTGAGTATTTTTAGTCAGATACTTAAAAATACCATTTTCAATTCTAAGTCATTTTGTAACTCTTAGAGGACAATAAACCAAGTGATCCTGGACTTAGAGGAAATTGATTGACGTTATGATGTTTTCATTTGAATAATGATACGTTGCTCGGAAGGCACGTAATGTATTAATAAAAGGATAAAACATCAATCAATCTCTTTTAAGTAAGGTAATGCATTCATTCTGGAGTTTGGTTGGTAGGACGTATATCATGTTTTTGGTAAACATGTGGAGGGCCTCTGGGAGTGCCATTACGCTTGCTTGATGACACGTCGTTGACGTGGTCGGCTGAGGGAATGCCGATATGGTTAATACCGTTTGGATGACGGTCCGTTTGGATGATGGGATATGCTCGGGTGGCATGGATACCAAGCTTGTCGTGTACATTCTAGGTGAATGTACGAATTGTTGTATACCTAGGAATACAACGCACTGTTGAGTGCTGGGTTGTCAGGGATGGACGTCAGAGAGTGACATAGTATGATGGAGATAGGCTTGAGAGCTAAAGTCATGCATCATGCCACTCATTTAAATTAATGATGATAAATGAAACAAGTGTGAGCATCCTATGTGCATTCACTAACTGTTAAGTGTTATATGTAATTGTTGTTATTTGATGCATGTTTACATATTCACATTGCACAATTTATTCTCTATTGGTTATGTGTATAGAATTGCTTACCCCTATGCCCTTGTAGGTGATGTCTCGTTACATTGCTTGCATCGAGATCCGACCACTTCCTAGTGGCACATGGATCTATGAGGACCATCGCGCGGTGTTTGAGGGTGAGGTAGAGATTACCTTCTACCACCCGAACCCGTTGATCCGATTCCGTCCTCGTAGATTTAGGATTCCCCTCATATACACTATGCATGTACCCCCGTTTTACACTTACCATGGACCACCTCCCACCCGACCAGCTCGCTCTTACCATAGTTTTCGTTTTCGACCTACCCGCTCTCACCCTTTTACTTCGAGAGTCGTCCGCGAGGAGACTCCCCCTTCTGATCCGAGGAGCCCAGTCAGGGTTTCACCATCCCCTGACCCGGTACCCAGTGGTAGGGTACACTCTCCCTCGGACGAGATCGAGGAGGATCCGGTGGAGGACGAGAGTGGGAGAGAGCCTGTCGTGCATTCTACTGGGAGTGACTGGAGGAACGATGATCCCTAGGTACATGCATATGGTGTATGATGTGGATCTGTGGATCCGATGTGTGGAGGCTGTGGAGGAGACTTGCTGCTGCTGCTGCGTTGTTGATGATGCTACTACCTTACTACTTTTACTTTTGGGAGACTGCTGCTACTACTACTACTACATCTGATGATGCCAGATCTACATGACCACCCTTGGAGTTTCTATTTTGATTATGTACACATATTGTAGATATACTTTTGGAATATTCTAGGGCTTTGGTCATACTATTATGTAGATCAGATTATGGACTTGTATTTTGAGATCTTGGAGACATGATAATGAGACTATGTATTTATGACTTTTACTATATATCAAACCTATGTTTATATTACTAGTGACTGCATAGTCTGATGACTTCCGCTTACTCTGATTCGATCTATTTAAGAGCTCGGCTAAAAATATTATTTAATGGTATCAGTTTTATCAAATAATGCATGGGTAACTTTAATTACTTGTATGATAAAACGGGGTTTCAAAAAAAAAAAAACGAATGTTACCCTATTTGAGAAAAGGTTTTAGAGATCGCCGAACTCGATATAAACGTTTTCATAAAGGTTTAGAACTTATTCTTCAAGAATTCAAAATGACGATTCGTGCACCCGCTTTAAAAAGAAAATTTTATCTTCCCTATTTTCTTAACACTCACAAGTCCATATATTATCCAATATAATAGTAAAAAAATATTAGTTTACATTTGGATAAACCGGAAGGGTGTCACAAGTTTGACCCAAATTAAACCATAGTCGACACTCTTCATTGAGTGCAAGAGTCTTGTGGCACATTCATGTTGAATAGTATGCCAATTCCAAGTGGGGGAGTAGAACCAAAGTGAAGTAAGTAGTGTTGCTTAGAAAACCCTCTTCCGGGATGGTTCTCCATGTGAAGGAAGTTGAACGGAATTTCGGGAACGAAATTCCAATAAGTGGGGGAGAATTGTAACATCCCAAAATTTTATTCCAAGTTAATTAGGAAAACATAAGCTAGAATTTATGATAAAAACCATAGGAAGCCAAGGATAGGAGTTAAGTGTAGTGTCTTAGAGTTAGAATTTGTCTTAATATGAGTTTTCATTAGAGTAATCGATTACTCTGTAGGAGTTAATCGATTACTAGCTCTATGGTAGAATCTCTTTGATGTTGCAGCATTTGTAATCGATTACTCTTAAGGAAGTAATCGATTATCTCAGGTGTTAATCGATTACTTGGGGGCAATTAATCGATTATCAGTGCTCTAGTTTTTGTATGATGCTGCAAAAATAATCGATTAATTGGAGGAAGTAATCGATTATTGTGGCAAAGTAATCGATTACTCTTTGCAAGTAATCGATTACTTCAGGTCTGATGCAGAAAATAAAAATAAAGTTTGGGGGCAGTAACGTAATTTCCACCCCCTTATCCTCTATTTTAGCCACACACCCTTCTCCCTTATCATTTTGCTCGATCTCCTCTCTATCTCTTTCTCTTTTCTCCCTTCTTCTCCCTCTCTTACGCGTTTCCTCCTCCCTCTCCCACCCAAACCATCATCAAATCCCTACCAACACCCATTAATACCCAAGCTTCCACCTTCAATCCTCCTTCCATGGTGACCCATCTTCTTCCTCACACCTTCTTCTTAATTCTTTCTCTCTCCTTCATGGATCTCTCCTCCTCCATGAACTTACACTCCATATCCACCCCCCCAAAACACCAAATTCTCTTTCCAAGCCTCACCCATGGGATCTAAACTTGATTTTGGGATTAGATCCTACACATAACCACTTCCTCCCTCATTCCTTGCCTTTGGTGTCTCTCTCTCCCTCATGGAGGCTCTTTCTCTCTCCAAGGGTTTTCTCTCTCCTCCAATCTTGAAGAATGGAGTGGAGATCGGTCTAGAGGCTTGGAGTCATGGTAGATCCGGATTAGGCTCGAGGTTCTTGGAGCTTCGTGTGGGCTCACTCCCTCTCTAAGGTAAGGGGAGTCTCTTTTCCACACCTTGAGTTAGGGATAGTTGGGGTATATAATAGGACTTGGGTTAAGTAGTTAAATTGGGTTGTGGGTAGCAAAACAACACCTGTTATAAATTGGTTTAGGGAGAATGGATGTAATTTGAATTAATTTAATAATTTAATTTAATTGTCATAAATTTGCTAAAAATCCCTTTATGTATGTTGTAAATGTAGGAAGTGAAGAACCCTAGGGAGTTGACTTATCTTTAAGCATGCTGAGACATACCTGAGTATGTTGATTGATCTGTGAATATATGTTGTTTGTTGAGAGTTGTTATAATCCTTATGTGTATTAAAAGGGTATAATTAAGAATAAGTAATTGATTATGAGAAAATAAATAATGCAAGCTAGTAGGTGGTAAGAGGATTAGTGGTCAGAAGATTATTTTATGGCTTAATGAAAGTGTGTAGTTAGAATGCTTGAAGTGAGGTTTTAGTCTTAGTTTGGAATATATGTGTTTATGAGTTTCCTTGGTGTAATAATTAATGGATATAAGGATAATTCTCGAATTCTTGAATAAGAACTGTAATGTAATCGTTTAATTGAGGTTGATGTTGTTTATTGAAAATGTAGGGGATTGATTTATTTAGTACTAACTAATGGTATAAGTATTAGTTGGGAAATGGTATGGGTTCTTGATTTGCATGAGTGAGATATTGGTGGAAATTGTATCGGATGTTAATTAATTGTTGTTATGTAATGTATGAAAATTGGAATGTTGTAAGTGTTTGAATGTAAATCTTTGCTGCTTGATGTAAATGGCTAATTGAATTGTATGCTTTATGGTGAATGTGTTTGTGTTGTTAAGGACGGTTGAATTGATCATTGGGACATTGGGACACTAGGTGTTCCTGCTAGGTGTACAAACGCCCCATTAGGGCCAAACGCCCCATTAGGCTAAAACGCCCCATTAGGTAAAAATGCCCCGTTAGGAGTCAATGTCCCGAAATGATCAATTCAACGAAAACTAAAAGAATAAAGACTAAAGTTTGTAAATTGAATATGTTAATGAATGTGATAAGTATGAGTATAAGATTATACGTATTAGTCCTAACGGGTGAGGCCTAGTGGGTGAAAGTCCTGATGGGTGTATAAGTCCCTAATGGGTGTACAAACGCCCTAGCAGGAGCAACTAATTCCTAGTGGTACAAGAAAAATGAAATAAGTAAAGTAAAGCAATAGTGGATGCGTCTTGGTGCTCACTTAAGCTACGACAATGTGAGACTAAGGACAAGTTCGTAAACTCGAGGACGCGTCTTGGTGCTCACTTATGCTACGGCAATGTGAGACCAAGGACAAGTCCGTAAGAGAACACACGTTTTATGGTTTATAATGGAAAATGAAAATGATTTTTGGAAAGAAGAATGTGAAGCGTTTTGTTATTCATAGCTTGGTTTGATTATGATACTTAAGTTGCTAGTATGTGCTCTTTACTATCTTATAATTCAAGGTGTTGTGAAAAGGTCTCACCCTTATGTGGTTATCATTTTAGGTGAAGGTCAAGGAGCTTGAGGATCAGAGTGTCGCATCAGAAAATTCGGAAAGAAGGAAATTTTAAGTTGCGCTACTCATATTGTAATTGAAATACCCAATTTCATGTGTAAATTTGTTTTATGAAAAGGAAATTTTAAGCTCTCCTTTTTAATTATGAAACCTTTTGAACGATATTTTTAAATAAAAGCTGGGTGTTACAGTGTCTGCTGGGAGCCTTTGTAGACCGTTGGTATGAAGACACCAGTACTTTTCATCTCCTTTGCGGAGAGATGACGATTACTCTTGATGATGTTTCGTGCATTCTTCACATCCCAATGACAGGGGTTCTTATACCATGGGACAAGCCTAATCAAACCGATGCAGCACAGCTTATGCATGAGTTTCTAGGGATGGACAAAGTTGAGGCAACGCAAGAGGTCTTGGACAATCGCAGTGGGGCCATCAGGTTCAACACATTGAAGGATGTGTTTCAGAGGGCCATTCGAAGACAGCGTCATGAGATTGCTGCTAGAGCTTATCTGTTGTACTTGTTGGGGACCACCTTGTTCACAGATAAGACCAACAATACAATTGGGTGCCAATTCTTGCAAGCCTTCGAGGACTTGAATACTGTAGATGGATACGCATGGGGTGCTAGTGCACTTGCGTTTTTGTATGGTCACTTATCGTTCGCAAGCAAGGCAAACGGGTTGTCGTTGGCTGGATACATGTCTTTGCTGTAGGTAAACATAATAGTAGTTATTTATAATAAACTAAAAATATTAGTTTAATGTATACTAATTTCATTGTTATTTATTACGTTTAGGGATGGATACTCGATCATTTCCCATCGATCGGGCCGTGTGCTATGCTAAGTGATGATTATGAAGAGCATATGTCGCGGGTCTCTAAGTGGATTCCTCAACAATCAGTATCCAACTCTGAGTATCACTATCGGATGTTTCTTGAGAGGTTGACGGCTGAGCAAGTCATTGTATGGCAACCTTATGACCCCGATCACCGAGATGCTCGGCCATTCGAGGAAGTCTCGTTGTATTGTGATTACCTAAGATGTGGTATGATGAGGAGGATTTATCTTCCTCAGAGAGTCTTGCGGCAGCTTGGATAGATTCAGAGTATCCCTGCTGATCCACCCATTGGAGTACCCCTGCCCTCGACCATTGATGAAAGTTTTGGAGAATGACACCTGCATGTTCTACTTCTACATCATATCAACAAAAAACTGTGGCTTTCGATCATATTTTAGCACCTCATTATCATGTAAGAATTACGTGCTCATAAAGGTACTTTTTCATAATTTTCGTACCTTTTTTTCGTATTGTACGTATTTTTTTTACTGTTCGTACTGTCGTATTTTTTACTATTTGTACTGTCGTAGGCGTAGGGGTAAGCGAGGTGGCCAAATTTTATTAGCTCGCTAATGGGTCAGCGAGATGTTTTAATTTACAAACTCGCTCTTGGGTAAGCCTATGTGTAAAATTTGGACTCTCGCTGCACCGTCAGCGAGTTTGTTAATTTTATACATACGCTTCACGAGCAGCGAGTTAAACTTAAACAATGAAAAATCAACTGCTCGCTCCAGGGTCAGTGAGTTTGTAAATTAAAACATCTCGCTGACCCATTAGCGAGCTAGCTAATAAAATTTGGCCAGCTCGCTTACCCCTATGCGTACGACAGTACGAACAGTAAAAAAATACGTAAAATACGAAAAAAAGGTAAGAAAATTATGAAAAAAGTACCTTTATGAGCACGTAATGCTTACACGATGATGAGGTGCTAAAATATGATTGAAAGCCACAGTTTTTTGCTGATATGATGTAGAAGTAGAATATGAAAAGTTGATAAAGATGAAGAAGAAGAAGAAGGAGAATATGAAGGGTTTAAGTGTTGCATGGGGTTTAAGGGAGGAAAAGGTTGATGAGTTTTAGAAGGTGGAAGGAAGTAGGAAGTGGGAAAGAGTAGTTTAGGTAACTCAATTTTTAGTAAGGGTGTTTTTGGGTTTTGGCAACAAAAGGGGGTCAAGTAATTAAATTGGGGGGTTAATAAACTAAATTCCTAATAAAAATAATTTCTCATCCTTCCTTCATTATTATAACATGATTTTGAAAAAAAATTACGTTCATGAAAAAAAGTGTTGAATATATAATGATATTTATGGAAAAAAATTATTAAACATTATTGAAAATTGAAATAAGAACTTATAAAACCTATCAATTGGAAAAGTAACATACATATAAAACCTATCAATTTATTTAATATTACATTTTTCAGTAACATTTTAGGGTTTAGGGTTTAGGGTTTAGTGTTTACTTGTTTTTTATATTAAAGAGTGTTCTGTGGATACTTATTATTGGTATTTTTCTTTATTTTTTAATTCTCCCTCCGGTTTTTATTATAAGTCACTTTTATTAATTTCCACATCCTTTAAAAAGTTAGTTATTATGGTTTGTGGTATACTGGTATTGAATTGGTAATGTAAATATTTGATACACCATCCAAAAAAACGGTACTATCTCTTACCATTAATTACTTCTTTTCTTTCCACTTACATCCCTATTTATTTAACACTTCTTTTTTCAAGTAATATTAATAGTGATAATTTTGAAAATACACATCAAATGTTAATATTTCATATGTAAATAATTAAATTAACCAACTTTCTTAATGGACGTGAAATATCCCAAAGGGTCTTATATAGAGAGATAGGAAGTATATTTTTTGTTGTTTATTATATTTCAAACCATAGGTTGTACTCATTAGGTTTTTTTTATTACATGGTCTCTTCGGTCTTATTTATAAGACATTTTTGATATTTTTCTCTTCCATCAAGGAAGATTGTTAAATTTTTTAGTGACATTGGAAGTGTGAAAATTTAATATACTTTTTCAAATCTAACCCTTAATTAAAAATGTATACTCAAAAGGATTGGAGAGTATACATTTACAAAATTATCCCTATAATTATTATTGGGAATTTAAAAGTGTTGAATAAATAGATGACACATTTATGGAAAAGAAATAATTAATGACATTGGAAATTGGAAATAAAAGGGTCTTGCTAACAAGTGTTTTTAAAGCACTTATTAAGGTTATTATTACATATAAAAAAAATAAATTTAAGTTCACATTTATTACTCTTTCGGAAACATAAAAAATCACATTTTCCAACAATAACTTTTATTTATAATAGGTTTCTTAATAAGTTCACTTAGGACACTTGTTAACATTTTTCTTAAATTTATATTAAGAATAAAAAGTAGTGTTAAATATAAAGGTTTTAGGGGCTGACCCAATACAAACTAATAAGAGTAATCTTCAATATAATGGCTTTAGGGGCTGACCCAATATAAAAAGATAAAAAATAAAAAATATTAAACACTTCTTTCAGATATAACAAAAGAAATATCGGAACTAATCGAGTTTGAAACGTCTTTTTGATACTGCTGAATCTGACAGACTAATCGAGTAATTGAGGGACTACTCGATTAGTTCGATTTAAACAAAATGAGTTAAAAAAATTTAAAATGTACTACTCGATTAGTGAATGGACTAATCGAGTAGCGCGATTAAAAAATGCAGTCCAGCAGCAACAAATTTTAGCAGAAAACAGAGTCTTTAAAAAAAAATAAGCCAATACAATACAGAGAAACGAAGTGATAAAATGAAATTTTGAATAGAAACAAATCATGATGACAGGAAGAACTTTCAATCCTATCAAGATTAAACTGAATATTGGAATAGGTTCAAGGAACACTAACAAATTCGCATTGAGATAAGACTTGTTTTAGGTGATTTTCAAATCAGTGTACTGAAATCAATTAGCTTACACTTGATTCATCCAAAATGCTTAGTTCCCTTCTTATATTATAAGAAGTGTCTCTAGGCAAGGGTTTTGTAAACACATCAGCTAATTGATTTTCAGTGCTTACAAATTCTATAGTACAATCACCCTTTTGAACATGATCTCGTAGAAAATGGTGTCTTATTTCAATGTGTTTTGTTCACGAATGATACACAAGATTCTTAGTAAGATTGATTGCACTTGTATTGTCACATTTGATAGGGATGTGATCCAATTTTAATCCAAAATCCGACAATTGTTGTTTCATCCAAAGGATTTGAGCACAACAACTACCGGCTGCAATATATTCTGCTTCAGCGGTGGAAAGAGCAATATAAGCTTGCTTTTTAGAAAACCAAGACACTAATGAGCTTCTCAATAAATGGCCAATTCCACTAGTGCTTTTTCAATCAAGCTTGCATCCTGCAAAATCAGAATCAGGCTATCCTATCAAACTAAGATTAGCATCAGTAGGATACCATAATCCAGTGTTCTCAGTTCCTTTTAAATATTTAAATATTCGTTTAACAGCAGATAAATGTGATTCTTTAGGTTTTGCTTGAAAGAAAGCACACATACAAACACCAAACATAATATCTGGTCGTGATGCAGTTAAATATAGTAGACTACCTATTATGCCTCTATATTTACTTACATCCACTGGCTTACCTGAATCATCCTTATCGAGATAGCAAGAGGTGCTCATTGGAGTGGCCGCACTTTTGCAATTTTCCATTCCGAATTTCTTTTGGAGTTCTTTACAATATTTTCCTTGATGCACAAAGATGCCTCCTTTAACTTGCTTTATTTGAAGTCCTAGGAAGAATGTGAGTTCTCCCATCATTGATATCTCAAATTCACCTTTCATTAGTGCTGAAAATTTCTTACACAGAGACATGTCAGTAGCACCAAAAATTATATCATCAACATAAACTTGTACTAATAAAATGTCTTTATTGGATTTATAAATGAACAAAGTAGTATCAACCTTTCATCTTTCAAAGCCTTGTTCTGTAACGTCCATCGTTTGATAAAAAGAATTTCAGTTATTTCGGACTGAGTTGGAAAAATCCGAATATGAAAATTTCTTTAAAGGTGGTACTTCAAGTTTAAGTCGTGTATTTGGAACTGGATTCGGTAGAAGGAATAATTATTTACTAAACATTTTAAAAAAATCATTTCGAGATAACTCTAGTAGCACAAAATAGTTTTCGAGAATAACTTAGATATAGGGTTATCTCAGGAAATCAACTTTAATAATACCTCCTTCGTACCGAACTCATATGATAAAATCAGAGTCAGCGGAATATATTAAAGTAGTTCATTTATATTTTTGGAGTTTATAAATTGTGAGGTATGTCATTGATCCTTAAAATCAGGTGTAAAAACTCTGAGTACCACAAATATATTAAAGTATGAAATCAAAGTTCTCTCTCTGATACATCTCTCAAAATATGTACAGTGTATTTACTATAAAAAATAGGGACGTTCCAGAGCTGGTCACTGGTCCTTCATCCATTCTTCCACCTGGTCGAGTCCACAAGAGTTGTAAAAAGAGTCTCTATCCCATGATGACAATGTACTTCATGAACCTAAGGGTCAACCATGTTCACTGATCTCTAGAAAATCTAGGTACCTGGCCAACACCTAATAAGGGCAGGGAGGTAAGCTATACTCATTCGCATAATCAAATGAGAATAAAGTTCTAACATCCACAAGTAAGTAATCCATCATGATAGAAATGCATATGCACATGAATCACATAGCCAAGAGATATGCACAACATGTGAGCAAGCCAAATTAGTTAATAATCAATCTCATTAATGATATGTCATGATGATTGCACACAATCTCTCAAGCACTGATATTCTCCGACTAATGCTCTCATGCATGACCATCCAAACAACCCGTATACGTGCCTCGGACGTATAGTGAACCTGCTTGGAATATAATCCATAACGACACTACCAAAGGGTACGTCGCGTCACCAAGACGTAACAGCATCCCACCATGCTGCCTACATTACCAAAATGTGTCATCGAGCAAGCCACACGACTATGCCTGGAACGTGGTCCATAATATCAATTCAATATCAATGTGCACATCTCGTCACCAAGACGAATACCCAACGTTTGCAGCAACCAATGCTGGCCACATTACCAAAATATGACTACAGGCAAGTCGTAACCACATTGGTACTCCGAGAGTACCCTCCTCATGTTCCTCGAACATGACCAAATGATATGCTATCACCACATCACAATGCATGAATGCACACAAACTTTCCATTTAAGGTTATTATATAATCTCATTATGTGCAGCATGCAATGAATTCAACAATGTAATTACCAACGTAATTGATCACATCATTTCCTCTTTGGAACATAATTCATTCCTTACAATCATTCTTTGGTTTAATTAAACTTGACTTAGTTGAAAATGGCATTGTTTTAGCATTCTGGACAAAAAGACTCGAGTCCTTTTTAAAAGACTCGAGTAGTTCTTCAGTCTGTACAAAGTAATCGAGTGGTTCATAATAAGACTCGAGTGAATCATAAGTTTTCTGAAAAGTTTAAGTCTCAGATTTTCTAAAAATACTCGAGTAGATCATGAAATACTCAAGTCTTCATCAACCCAGAAGACTCGAGTGGATCATGCAAGACTCGAGTGGTTCATCAGAGAAGTTCATTAATAGCATCAGTCAAAACCCGAGTCCTGGGTCAGAGACTCGAGTGTTGGTGCCACCAGACGCACTGGTGCGTCAAAAATACTCGAGTCTCGAGTCAAAGACTCGAGTCTTGACAGACAGATAACACTGAAACTTGAGTTTTAACACACCATTTTCACTTCTAATCAAAACCAATGGTCAACAGAATTAACATTATGTATATTAAACATGTTCCAACACAGAAGTAACATCATATTACACTGAATCGAATTTGAGCACCAATTATGCATAAAATCACATTTTCAACAACTTAACATACCAAAATCACTTATACTCATTTCCATCATGGTTTCAGCATCAATTAAGTTCACATGCATCTATTTAAACTTGTTCCAACAATATTTATGACTCAGATTGGCCTCAAAGCCAAAGTCCTATTTCAAACTAAGCCCTTAAGCCTCATGGTGGCTCACACTATTTTTTTAATACATTTCATTCTCATTCTAGCAAATGGTTAGCTTCCCCCATACATCTCGGATGTTATTCAATAAGGATTCCACAGGGACTTAGCTTCCCAACTTGATTTCCCCAAAAGCTCATGGACAGCAACACAGTTGGACAGAGTCATAAAACCAGCAATTTTAACCATCCAATCATGCAAAATAATTGGGGAAAATGGTTATACTATGATCTCTGCAACATTAACTATGAAATCTAACAAGTTCCAAAGCAAGGGGAAACTTGAGCTTACCACAATCAAGCTCCAAAGTAAGCTCCAAGACTCTGTTTTCTGGTTTGACAGCAAAGAGACCCGAACTTTCGAGCTTCGATTCTTCTCACACACACACACACTCAGCTCACGATTTTGGTATCTTTGTGAAGCTCTGAACGTGAGCTTCACAATGGTGTATAATTTGTATAAAAACTCTTAAGAACCAAGGAGAATCGAAGGCACGAAGTCATGAACCCTAAACTCAGAAATTCTTCACGAATTGGCAAAAATGAGTGGTTGATTCGTCAACCATGGCTATTTATAGCTAAGTCATGGCTCATGCATGTCGACACGAAGCCATGGACGTGTTGCTGAGTTGCTAACGTGTCAACTCGTGAGGTATTCGAGTGGGTGACTCACCAAACGCACTAACTCGTGCAACATTGTGCAGAATACTCGAGTCTTTTTAGAAAGACTCGAGTCTTTCAGCCAAAATTTGAAAAATACATTTTATTTCCTTTCCCTCCAAAATCCTTCCATTATTATTTTTAAGTCCTAAAATAGGGACTGATATGCAAAAACATTATTTTCACATATTAATGATTTTCAAATCATTTTCATGCATTTTCACTTACATAATTAATCAAAATTACAATAAAAGGAATTAATTATAAACAAACTTCATAATTAAATTTTTATTAATCAGGGATTAAAAATTTGGGGTGTTACACTACTCCCCCACTTAAAAGGAATTTCGTCCCCGAAATTCATTCTTCAAAATTCCACATATTTAAAATTACATAAAAGACTGTTCTGATGTTATTATTCTTCAAAATATCATTAGGGAGAATCCTCCCCCACTTAAAAGAATTTCTTATACTTTTTCAAACTTCCTATCTCAAACTATTTCATAAGATATTTAAAACGAAACTTCTTGAATAAAACTTTTGTGTTCCAAAGCATATAAAAATCCTTTCTCACATAAAAGGGTTTTCCTTAAACTTCCTCAAAAATTATTTCACAATTAATTCAAATGAAATCTTTTGACTAAACTTTTCCGGATAAGATGTTCCAAATACATATCTTAAATTAAAACATTTCTCAATAAACTTTTTCGAGGAAAAACTTTTTCTGAAAATCACGTTTCAAAAACATAACCCTACATAAAAATATTTTGCAATAAATTTTTCGATGAAAGACTTTTCCCGCTGCGCAGTCTGATCACTCGAGCACGAGCAAGGAAATATTCGTATGACCTCATTTCAGAACAGTTATAAACATTAGGGTGATCAGTCCTAATATTTAAACTATCAGCAATAAGATCTTCCCTTTGTGATATAATCTTTGTAACATCCCAAAATCCAATTCCTAGTATACTCTATATTGTGATAGATTTAGAGTAGAAGAAGTGGTGATATTAAGTGAGAAATTGGGTAAGTAGGAGTGCAAAATTGAAGCTTTAAGCATAGAACTTTAGGAAATTTAAAATACAAGATTCATAGCTCCAAACATAAATTCCACCTTTGGATATGAAGTAGGGTAGGTGAGGAAGCTTGCTTTAAAATTTGAGGAAGATCCAACGGGTAGCGAAGAAGTTATGGCGTTTCAAAGTACTGAGTAATGCAAGTTTCTGCAGGTTAATCGATTAATTCATTGGTTAATCGATTAACTCATTGATTAATCGATTAGTGCCTGAAAGGGGTGCAAAAATTAATCGATTAAGACTAAATGCTGATCTTTGGCCAAATTGCATTGGGTTAATCGATTAACTGGCCTGTTAATCGATTAACATGTGTTGCTGTTGAAAAAAAAAATAAAAGAGAGCCACATGTGTTTTCTTCTCTATGTTCGATCCACCCTTCCTCTCTCCCCTAGGGTTCCATTCTCTATCATCAAATCCACCAAGAGCAAGTGGGATTTCTTCATTTTATCAACAAATCTCTTCCTTCTTCACTTCCAGTAAGTGTTTAATGTCATGGATTCCTTCTTTCTCTCTCTAATTCGAGTTCCCTTTCTCTCTCATCCCTTCCATGGTGGTTTTCAACTCTAGGCCATGGAAGCTTTGTAAGAACTACAATCGGTGGGTGAAATAAATAGGAGACACTAGGAGAACACCTAGAAGGGGGGGTTGAATACGTGTTAGAGAAACCTTGAAA
The DNA here is from genome assembly GCA_037953625.1 of Crotalaria pallida. Classification (NCBI taxonomy): domain Eukaryota; kingdom Viridiplantae; phylum Streptophyta; class Magnoliopsida; order Fabales; family Fabaceae; genus Crotalaria; species Crotalaria pallida. Next base: position 82,166,177 of record CM075653.1, read on the forward strand.
GATTTTCGAAAGAAACGAATCGAAACGATTAAAACAAATGATTTTTACAGATTTCTCAGCTCTTAATCGATTAACAAAACTTATTAATCGATTAACACTTTTAAAAACACTTAGTTAATCGATTAACCAAACAGGTTAATCGATTATTTACGAAAGCTTGATTTTGGTTAATCGATTAACACTTTTAGTTAATCGATTAATCACTGTTAAAACTGAAAAATCACTTTTCAATTGAAAACGAAAATCAATCAATTAACACATAAGTTCAGAGATTAAGCGGAATTGATTAACACAAATATTCTTATTGATTACCTAGGTTATGAAAATGATTTTCCCCAAATCAATTTGCACAATTAAGATTCAATTCAATCAATTATGAAAATCAATCTTTTCTAGGTTTTCAACCAAGAACAATATTGAAATGACTTGAATGTAACGAGTTAAGAGTTTAGAGATACGACACAGAGATTTATCCTGGTTCACTTTCATCCACTTGAAAGCTACATTCAGTCCCCTCTTCAACCAAGAGAGATTCTTCACTATGAGGAATTAGAGTTCTCAAATTACAAGCAAATGCCTCTCAAGATACCCTACTTGATAGCCTCCAAGAGATACCATACTCTTGTCTTGCAACCCTATTGAATCTAATCTAACCTCTTCCCTTGCTTGCCGATATCCTCACAACAAGTCTTCCAATTTGCTTTGAGATGCTTCAAAGACTTCCACTTGCTTGATGATGCCTCACACCAAGACTTCCAATTTGCTTGTTAACCCAACAAGACTTCCAAGATAACTTTGATTAATGAACAACCACCAAGTCTTCCTTGTGTTGTAGAATGTTTGCCTCATTTGCAATGATTACAACTCAATGAAAACAATAATAATCCTATGAATCTATTTCAATAGCTATGAAAATATCAACATAAGAGATTCAAAGATACTTGATCAAAGAATGTAAAAGTGTGGCTTTGATCTTTGTCAAATTGATATGAAAATTGTTCTAATGTGTTCTAATGATTCACAAAGGTTAGGAAAAGATTTATATAGAATACCCAAAAGTTAGTAACATTAAAAACTGATTTTGAGAAGTTAAAAACGTATTTTAAAAACCAGTACTGCAGGTGTTAATCGATTAACACATGGCCTTAATCGATTAACCACTGTAGCATGTGTTTTAATCGATTAACTAAACCCATTAATCGATTAACCACTGTTCAAATCATTTAAAAACTTGTTTTCTCAAAACTAAACCTTTCCTTTCAAACCTTTAAGCCACCTATTGATTTTAGGTTAAGTGAAAACTCAAATTATGATATAATCATGACCTTGATAGAGATTCACTACCCTCTAAAGACTTTACCCAAACTCACAAACTAAAAGACTCAAACTAAAGATATTACAATTAAACACAAATTGAATCTTCATGAGCTTGCTCTCTCTTCATCATTTGTTGAGTGTTGTTGTTTGATAAACTTCTTCATACTTGAGCTTGATCACAAACACTTGTAGCTTGTTCAAAACCTTTATCATTATCAAAACATTCTCACTGGATCTAACAATCTCCCCCTTTTTCAAAATGACAAACACGTTTTGAATTTGTTTGAAGTTGTTGATGCTTGAACCATTTGATACTTGGTGAGACTCTTGCTCCCCCTCAATAAATGCTTTTGGCATTTGAAATCCAATTGAGATAAGCTTGATTGCTTGATTCTCCCCCTATCTTCAACAACTTTTCTCAACCTATATAAAAACAACAAAACAACCTCTTCTCCCCCTTTTGGCATTATCAAAAAGTAATATATACCAATTGAAATATAAAATTCTAAGCCAAAATAAGAGATATTATCAATCATTTCTTCACAATAATGATACCAAATGTAAAACTAATGATCTATACTTTGAAATGTGATACCAATTGGAGAGAAATATGACAATGAAATATAATACCAATTGTAACTAAAAAGTCATCATATCGCTTAACAAAATAAGATATCAATTGTAAAGAAATATCATAAAACCAACAATAGCATGATAAACATCTAATAATCACACAATGATACTAATTGAATTTTGTAGAAGTAATATCAATTGTCAAAGACTAATAGCAAGATTAGAATATACCAAATGTAAGTCCAATTGTGAATACTTGCTATGTCTTGTAAGAAATTCACTTGATACCAATTGTGAATATCCAACAATATCAATTGTACCAAAATGTAGGAGTTTCACTTGAGATTTGAAGAAGCAAATAATGAATAACACTTGTAAGCCTTTTGCTCTTCAATCACACCTACAAAACAATCATGCTTTGCCTTTTGGTATCCAAATGGTTTTGGATCCATTTTTGTTAGTTAAGGGACTCTCACCCTTCTTAACCCAAACAAAATTTCCTTTAGCTATACCATGCACTTTAATATAACACACATTTGAAGTATGTCCATGAGTGCCACAATAGAAACATGTTGGTGCATTTGAAAAATCAACATTAGAAAAATCAACAACATTTCTATGAGACTTACTCTTAGCATTAGTATAACCCAAACCAAACTTGTTTGAATTTTCTCTTTGAAAATTTAACAATCTGCGCAATTTAATATCACCACTTGTGAAACTTGCAAGCTTATTTTTCAAAATAGCATTTTCATCTTTAAGCAACTTGCAATTCTCACAATAAACCACAATATTCAATCTACTAGCACAATCACAAAAAGAACTAGCATATATAAGATCAAGAGTTTCATTTTGAAGATTAAGCTCATCAACTTGTTTTTGAAGTTCTAAAATCTCTTGTTGATGTTTCAAAATGAGCTTCTTCCTTTCAATGTTTTTCAAAACTAGTTTCTTATGATGTTCATGCATTTCTTCATAAGCATTATATAAAATTTCATATTTGGAAGAAATTTCGGATTTAGTTTCACTTACATCACTTTCGTCGCTTTGTTCACTTGATTCATCGTTTGAACTTTCCTCTTCATCTACTAGAGCTATCAAGTTGAGACAAGCGACTTCTTCATCATCCGAAGAACTATTTGATGTGCTTTTCTTGTCTTCTTCATCATCACTATTCCAAACTATGTATGCCCTTTTGTGTTTTGCATTTTTCTTCTCTTTTTCCATCTTCTTGAGATACTTAGAGCACGAATACTTGAGATGACCGGGCTTTCCACATTCATGGCAAACTACTCCTTCTTTTGTTGTCTTGGGCTTGTAGTGTGGGGAATTCTTCTCTTTACTTTTGTGTTTGTTCAACCTTCCTTTTCTCCTTAGAAGCTTGCTAAAATTTCTTAGTAGAAGTTTTATCTCTTCTTCATCAATGTCCAAATCGGAATCTTCATTATCATTATCATCGGAACTCTCTTCTTTTCTATATGACCTTTGAGCTTTAAGAGCGATTCCTTTTCTTTCTTTGTTCTTATCCGACTCTTCATGCATATGCAAACGTCCAAGCTCCATTTCATGTTCTTGAAGCTTTCCGAAAAGTGTAGCTAAGTCCATGGTGTCCAAGTCCTTTGATTCAACAATTGCGGTAACCTTAGGTTGCCATTCCCTACTTAGACATCTTAAAACTTTGTTAACAAGTTCACAATTCAAGAAAGTCTTTCCAAGAGCAATGAGATGATTAATAATATGAGTAAAACGTTTTTGCATAATACATATAGATTCATTAGGCAACATACGAAACAATTCATATTCATGCATCAAAGAATTTAATCTAGCACGCCTAACTTCCCTAGTGCCTTCATGTGTGACTTGCAAGGTGTCCCACATTTGTTTGGCATTATGACATTGGGAGACTCTAAAGAACTCATCATAAGATAGAGCGGAGGTGATGATATTCTTTGCTTTTAAATCATATTGAATTTTCCTTTTATCATCATCGGTCCACTTATCTTTGGGGGTAAGTTGAGATACACCTTCTACTTGTTTTGAGGGAATATGAGGACCATTCTCAATGGCTTCCCAAATGTTCATGTCTATGGCTTCTATAAAAATTCTCATTCTAACTTTCCAATAAGCATAACCCTCTCCACCAAACATAGGAGGGCGGCTAATTGAAGCACCTTCACCACCAAAGGGATTCGTAGAACCCATTGTAGTTTCCTCAAGGATCTTAACGAAAAAGCTCTAAGCTCGTGTCTTTCGACCGAGCTCTGATACCAATTGTAAGAACTACAATCGGTGGGTGAAATAACTAGGAGACACTAGGAGAACACCTAGAAGGGGGGGTTGAATAAGTGTTAGAGAAACCTTGAAAGATTTTCGAAAGAAACGAATCGAAACGATTAAAACAAATGATTTTTACAAATTTCTCAGCTCTTAATCGATTAACAAAACTTATTAATTGATTAACACTTTTAAAAACACTTAGTTAATCGATTAATCAAACAGGTTAATCGATTATTTACGAAAGCTTGATTTTGGTTAATCGATTAACACTTTTAGTTAATCGATTAATCACGGTTAAAACTGAAAAATAAATTTTCAATTGAAAACGAAAATCAATCAATTAACACATAAGTTCAGAGATTAAGCGGAATTTATTAACACAAATATTCTTATTGATTACCTAGGTTATGAAAATGATTTTCCCCAAATCAATTTGCACAATTAAGATTCAATTCAATCAATTATGAAAATCAATCTTTTCTAGGTTTTCAACCAAGAACAATATTGAAATGACTTGAATGTAACGAGTTAAGAGTTTAGAGATACGATACAGAGATTTATCCAGGTTCACTTTCATCCACTTGAAAGCTACATCCAGTCCCCTCTTCAACCAAGAGAGATTCTTCACTATGAGGAATTAGAGTTCTCAAATTACAAGCAAATGCCTCTCAAGATACCCCACTTGATAGCCTCCAAGAGATACCATACTCTTGTCTTGCAACCCTATTGAATCTAATCTAACCTCTTCCCTCGCTTGCCGATATCCTCACAACAAGTCTTCCAATTTGCTTTGAGATGCTTCAAAGACTTCCACTTGCTTGATGATGCCTCACACCAAGACTTCCAATTTGCTTGTTAACCCAACAAGACTTCCAAGATAACTTTGCTTGATGAAAAACCACCAAGTCTTCCTTGTGTTGTAGAATGTTTGCCTCCTTTGCAATGATTATAACTCAATGAAAACAATAATAATCCTATGAATCTCTTTCAATAGCTATGAAAATATCAACATAAGAGATTCAAAGATACTTGATCAAAGAATGTAAAAGTGAAAGCTTTGATCTATGAAAGTGAGAGAGAATAGTGTGGCTTTGATCTTTGTAAAATTGATATGAAAATTGTTCTAATGTGTTCTAATGATTCACAAAGGTTTGGAAAAGATTTATATAGAATACCCAAAAGTTAGTAACATTAAAAACTGATTTTGAGAAGTTAAAAACGTATTTTAAAAACCAGTACTGCAGGTGTTAATCGATTAACACATGGCCTTAATCGATTAACCACTGTAACATGTGTTTTAATCGATTAACTAATCCCATTAATCGATTAACCACTGTTCAAATCAATTAAAAACTTGTTTTCTCAAAACTAAACCTTTCCTTTCAAACCTTTAAGCCACCTATTGATTTTAGGTTAAGTGATAACTCAAATTATGATATAATCATGACCTTGATAGAGATTCACTGCCCTCTAAAGACTCTACCCAAACTCACAAACTAAAAGACTCAAACTAAAGATATTACAATTAAACACGAATTGAATCTTCATGAACTTGCTCTCTCTTCATCATTTGTTGAGTGTTGTTGTTTGATAAACTTCTTCATACTTGAGCTTGATCACAAAAACTTGTAGCTTGTTCAAAACCTTTGTCATTATCAAAACATTCTCACTGGATCTAACAAGCTTCACATTTTCTTGAGGTTTGGCAAGAGGCTATGGCATAAATGCTAAATCTTCTTGTTATGGCTCTTATATTAGGTTCCTCCCTCTTCCCTTGGATCATAACTCATTTGGTGGCAAGACTTTCAAGCTTAGAGCAAGTAAAATCACCTTATCTCCAAGTGTTTGAGGTAAGGGGGTGGGTTTTGCCTTGTTCTAGGGAGTGGGTTCTAGTTAGTATATAATGATTTGCTAGGGTTATGTGTTAAGGGAGAAAATTAGACTATAAAACCCTAGGTTATTGAATATAAAATTCTAACTAATTAAATATGTATGATGTTGGATGTAAAGACTAGGAAAAAGGAAACCCAATGATATGAGAATGAATTATTTGATAAACGAAATTTGGATAATGATTATAATGAAGTATAAGAGGATTTGGGTAATATGATAGTGAAGATGCCATAAATGATTTCTATGATTATTGATTTTATTTAAAACTATGAGAAGGTGATAATATGTATGTTTTAGTTGAATATATTTGTACACTAGATGTTAAATATGTATAAAGGTGGAAATGGGAATAAAATAGTTACATGTAAATTAAATGTGAAACGATGATGTTAATTATGTGACAAGTATGAGTTGGTTGCGTATAATTGCTCCCTAATGCTAAATTTATATAACTGTGCTTAAATGTATTGCATATGCTTAATTGAGAACATGAATGCTATTTGAGAGGATTTCGGTAATTAACATAGGAAATGAGTATGGATGAGTTATGAATGGGAAAATATAAATATGTGTAACTATGATTAAATGTGTTATGATTTATTGAACAAGAAAGTGAATAATTCTTGGCCTCTGAATTGAGGCGTCGAATATTGAGAATGTGTTATATACGTTGGCCTCTGACTTGAGGTGACGTTCCTTAAATTGTGATGAAGTGTTTATAATGAGAATGATGATAAAGTGTTGACCTCTGACCTGAGGGACACGAAATGAAATAAAGTGAATAATGTGTTGACCTCTGACCTGAGGGACACCAAATGAATTAAAATGAAAGAGTGTTGACCTCTGACTTGAGGGACACCGAATGAAATAAAGTATTTGTGTGTTGACCTCTGACCTGAGAGACACACATTGAATTAAGAAATTGGAGTGTTGACCTCTGACCTGAGGGACACATAATTTAAATAAGGAAAGGTATGAGGGCCTCTGTTTTAAGGTGAAAAATGTGCTAAATGAGACTTGTACATTGGCCTCTGATTTGAGGTGATGTACCGAAATAAAGAGAGTATGTAAAAAGAATAAAAAGTAAAGGAAATGGAATTTGAATGGAATAATGAAAAGGGAAATTTGGAATGAATAATGAATATGGAAATAATGAAATGTGTATGGTGTGCTATATGTGATGATATGCTTTATTTGCTAGTTGTGTTTGACCTAGTGGGTTGTTATGTCTAGTTAGAAACTGCTTTCTATTTCATGTGCAATGCTCACTCCCTTAACATTTTTCAGGTACGGAGATTGAGCTGGCACAGCCCCCAGCCGAGCAGGAGTACTTTCCCTTATAGGGAGAGTAGGGCTATTATGGGATTTAGAGTATATTATGGACCTAAGCCTCCTACATTGTTTTGATGTAAATTTTATATATATTTTTGAATGAGGCTTAGGATGTTTTGTTTTGATAAAGTTATATGTTTTGGTTTTGATACTCAAACTTAGTATTTTCGCTGACACTCTGAATATTTGATGCCACTGCTATATTTGGAGCCCATTGGGCCTTGATATGATTTATATATAATCTGAAGCCCTGCTGGCTACTGGTTGTTTACTTGAAATTGTTTGCCACAGGTTGAATTATGGAATAGTCTGAAAAACAAACAAAACTCCGTCCGTTTGACGGGTGATTTTTATTAAATTAAAAAGAAATTTCAAATTCACATTTTTAATTGCGGGGTTCTAAGGGTAAAAATCTTAGGTGTTACATTTATGGTATCAGAGCAGTTTCTCCTCAGCCTTGGAGTTATACAAACTCCAAATGATTACTCACCTAGCGAGTAATTGATGCTCATAGTAATAGTTTAGGATTATAATAGGATAATTATAGTACTATGTACCTACTTAGTAATTGAGTCTTACTGGTCTGTTCTCTCTGGCTAAGCAGTATGGCTGGAAGAAGGGCTGGTAACGATGGACTTGCAGCCATTCTGGAGCATCTATCTCAGATGCAGCATCAGTAGGGGGAACAGATGGCAGCTACAGCAGTAGCAGCAGCTCTGCAACCAGCTCTAGTTGAGATTGACTGGATGTCTCGATTCCGAAAGAATAATCCGCCTCGCTTTGAAGGTGGAAATGATTCCGATGGGGCCCTGAGATGGATACAAGAGATTGAAAAGATTCTCCGTTCTCTTCAACCACCAATGGAGCAGCATGCTCGACTAGCTGAATTCATGCTGACCAATGAGGCAGAACATTGGTGGGATCAGCAGATGAGAGGATTTGTGGCAGCTAATCCTGTGATTCCTTGGGAGATGTTCAAGGACCTTTTCCTAGGGAAGTATTTCCCTGAGGACGTTCGGAGAGAGAAGGAGATTGCTTTTCTCCAATTGACTCAAGGTTCTATGTCAGTTGGGGACTATGCAGCTCGGTTTGAAGATCTCATCCGTTTTTCTGATTATCGGGATGCAAGTGATCGTGGCAAGTGTGTTAAGTTTGAAGCTGGGCTTAGGAGTGATCTTCGCCTCTCGTGTGAGTATCACAACATTGGTAACTTGGCTCGCTTGATCAACATGGCAAGCACGTATGAGAAGGGTCTCAAACGGAAGTTGGAGGATGAGAGAAATCGGGCAAACCGGAGAACCGGTGGTCAAATTAAGGACAAAGGACCGATTCATAAGACAAGTCCATACTCTTATTCCGGGGTCAGTTTCCTAGGGAATCCGGACCAACAGTGAATGCTTATGATCCGATACCGGTTTGTCAGCACTGTGGCAGGATGCATGGGGGAGTGTGTTGGACTTTGAGTCGAAAGGAGGGGTTATGTTTTCACTGTGGACAACCCGGACATTTTGCTTCAAATTGCCCTAAGAACACAATGAAGAAAGAGATTAATGCTGCTAAGGCACAGAAGGCCCATGGAGGTCCATCATTGCAGAAGGGGAAATTATTCACCGTAGAGGGTGACGAGGTGGACCCAGCTGATGTGGTCGCAGGTAACTAACGTTTGACAAGTCCATGCGTAATGCTTTTAAGTTCGATTGTTGTGGAGTTAGTTCGCTCTTCGGTTAGCTAAATAATGAGTTAGTAATGTCTTAGGGTTGAAGCGTTTAAAACGTTTTGGAGATCTGCCTTTCCGAATACAATCCTGTTCTTATAGATAACATATAAAAGATCTTATAAGGCATTCTTAAGTTTAATAATTCTAGTATCAAGCGATTAATATTATTTTGTGATGTTGTTATTTAATATAATGTAAAGGTTAGAACTGATCACTCTAATCCTTGCATTTGTTAAATGATGACATTATTGACAGAACCCGATAGTGATGTGTTGTTGGTAGACGTGAGGATGAGATTCATCACCTCAATTCTTGCATCTATCAATAAATGCTATCATCGTAACCTTTAAAGTGAAAGTAGACAACAAAAGTAGTGACTTCCAAGGAAAGAATTCTTGTAAGTGAAGCCAACCTAACCCAGAAGCATTCGTTCAAAAGCTTCTTATAGAGTTAGAGAGTAGATAGAAAATAGTTCTAAAGAAAGGAAGTCTTGGTGTATGCTACTTGTTCCAAAGTAGTATAGCTAAATGCTAAACCCTAGGATGAGTTAAGAAAACTCTACATAAATTATTCTTAACCATTATATCAACTAAACCAACCTTAAGCAATGTGACAGTTGCTCCGAATCTTTTCCTGGTTCTTAGATAACCATTCGTAAGAATAGTCGGTTCTGCCAAATTTGTAAAATCCCTGCGTTGAGACCAAACATCTTAATAATTGACCCAGCCAACGGCAAGCTTGTCGTACCCTTCACCTTTGGTAGTTGGGTAAATCTTGGGACTGATGTGGACTCCTTCCTTCCTATTCTTTTGATCTATTCATGTAAGAAGTTGATTGTTGAACATTTAGTAGGAGTTGTGTCTGCTCTAATCAACTAAGCATTGGGGGAAACTCTTAACCTTTGGGGTGTTTCTTGTTCATGAATGCCCGTGATTTTGAAAAGCTTTAAATCCTATCGGTGCTAGTCAATCCTTATGAGAGACAAACTTTAAGGCGTTATACTCTATACGAATCTTCGTATGCCATGATTTCAGGGCATCTCTTCAAGAAAAGATTCTAGAACTATGCCGAACTGCTACGCATGTCGAGTTTTCTATATCTAGTTCTTGCAACTCCTGCCTCAGAGTTAATTGTAATACGATCAGAATTGAATTCAAATCTGTTCCATATCTTTTAGCATGGGATGTAATCGGGTATGTCGGCAATAAGTGAGGGAGTATTTCTTAACTTAAGTTAAATTCCGGTTAATTTAGGGCGAATCGAGAAGTTGACGGAAGAAAGGAAGGGAAGTAAAGACAGACATCATGAACTCTAATAATGGGATGGTTCTTCATTTACTAAACTTAACGAAATTTCGGGGACGAAATTCCAATAAGTGGAGGAGGATTGTAACATCCCAAAATCCAATTCCTAGTATACTCTATATTGTGATAGATTTAGAGTAGAAGAAGTGGTGATATTAAGTGAGAAATTGGGTAAGTAGGAGTGCAAAATTGAAGCTTTAAACATAGAACTTTAGGAAATTTAAAATACAAGATTCATAGCTCAAAACATAAATTCCACCTTTGGATATGAAGTAGGGTAGGTGAGGAAGCTTGCTTTAAAATTTGAGGAAGATCCAACGGGTAGCGAAGAAGTTATGGCGTTTCAAAGTATGGAGTAATGCAAGTTTCTGCAGGTTAATCGATTAATTCATTGGTTAATCGATTAACTCATTGATTAATCGATTAGTGTAACAGCCCGATTTTCGTAAACCAAAAATAATTAACTTTTACTTATTAAAGTTGCAAAAATGAGGCCAATTTTTTTTTGTAACACACTGTTGAAAAGTCATTGGTGTAATTAAAAGTCCTTTTGTTGAAAATCGAGTTGTTACTAAAACATTTATTTTCAGAAAACTTTCATTTTCATAAAAAGACTTGCTTCCAAATCATCATGATATTTCCCCAAAGACTACATTGGTTGTTCTTCCAAAATAGAGTATTCCACAATACAGAATTAAAACTTGGCTTAGTTACATAGTTGGCACATTGCTTGGTAATCCTTGACTTAAAAACACAATCCACAAACTTAACATAAACACTCTACTTTCGCTTCCTTCTGATGAAGACATCCTGATGGAACTCTCCCTTCTACTTGCGCTCTTTCTTCACTCCCGAAAGTGAAATCGTCTCTATCGTTGCTCTGCGGTTGTCATTCCGCTCCATCTAGAGAGATGATCTCCAAGCGGTACTCCGTCTGCCCGTTGAGACATCAGCAGCACCGATATGCCAAGGAACAGGAGAGAGTAAGCAATCCGAACGACGCATCGTCGACGGTGTGGGATTACGATAGGCAAGATAATAGGACCATACAATCATACAATATAAAATACCAACACACAACACTCAAGCATATCATCAATATCATTATCATTATTATCAATTGTAATATCATTATCATTACCCTTCATTTTCTTTCCAACTTAATTTCACTTCTCATAAACATTCTTTCATTCTCTCATTCACCTCCTCTTTATAACCATACTTTTCTTCTTATTCCCTCTTATCAATTCACAATCTTTTATGATTGGGAGCTTTTGGATCTTATTCAGATTTCCATCTCGTTCTCGGCTATCACTCACGTCTACATCTCCTCGGTCATCCACCCAACCTAGTCGGAAGCAAACAGGAGTACAGGACCTTTACCGTGCAGGCACGACAGCTGTCTCACAACAAATGGTCCCAGACCAGGAGGACTCAGCCTCAAATCATAATCATATCAATTCATATACATGGCACACTGTCTCACTACAGTGGAAAACAAGATGCCCCACTCCAGTTCCTCTCACTGTTCTAGATTTGCAATCTAGGGGGCGACAGTATGTTTCTAGTGGGCCCGCAGAACTTGCCACGGCATTAGACCCAGTCCCCACCACGTTAGTGCGCCACATATGAAGTTCGTTCTGCCTAGAAACACACTCTAGACTTCTTGACGTTTCACCGTCATCGTCCTCCCCTAATGCAATCTCCTCCTAAGTATCCGCAGATACTTATGGTTCCTTCCTCTCCACTACTTCGCACTCTCATACCTCACCGCGCGTGTCTTTTAAGTCTTTTATCTTTTTAATTATCCTAAGGTCGGCCCATCCTTTGTGCATCCCTTCAACGGGACCCGACCACTAACTTTGCACAAACTTTCTCTCATCATTTCTCGTATAGCACAGAGCTGGGATCACATCAACAAACTCAAATCTCATTTCTCAGACTTTCTCAACATTCTCCATTCCTCGTAATCATCTCATCTTTCTCAATCATTCTATTTCAAAGACTTTCACAAATCTCTTTTCATAAGTTTTTACAAAACGTAATTCCCACAAACTTTTCTCAAATATGTTATTCCATAAAATCTTCTCAAAAAATATCATCTTGTTGCCTTTCTCTAAAATATCATTTCCAGAAGACTTTCCCCCAAAATATCATTTCAAAAAGATTTTCTTTAATCATCCTTTCAAATACTTTACCAAAAAGATTGTCTCCCAAAAACTTCCCTCAACAATACCTCTTTTCACAAAACTCTTTCAAAAAGATCGTTTTCACAAAACTTTTCTCAAAACTGTAATTTCATAAACTTTCTTAAAATGTTATTTCGAAAAGACTTTCTCAAAAATGTTGTTTCAAAAGTGTATCTCCAAATATCATTTCAAAAACTCTTTCAAAAGAGATTGGTTCACCAAAACTTTTTCAAAAATACTTTCTTTAACAAAAAGCTTTTCAAAAAATCTTTTTCGAAAACCTTTTTCAAAATCACCTTTTTGCTGAGCGCTAATGGAGGAGCAAGCTCAACTCGACACTAGTCCCAGTCCAAAACCAAAAACCAAGGAGCCCAGCTCCACTCATATCTCATCTCATCTCATATCAGCGTCATTCTCCCCAGCTCTGGCTCGTTTGCAGCATTATCATCACATACTTTCCCCAACCTCAACTCTTTCTCTTTCTAATCCATCTTATCTCTTTCATCATTATTCCTTTCTCACCATGTCTTTTACTTTCCATTTACCACTTATCCATTTCATTTTCATTTCCTTATTCAGGACGTAACAAACGTCCATCAATATATTATTAATATTAATCAATAGTACTCAATTTCATTTTGCATAATTAAATAGATAAATAAATAAATAAAAGCATGCTATCAAACACACAAACATCACACAACAACAATGTGGTCTTTGTCACCTTCGTATCAGTGGCCACACAAAGCAAACAATTGCCACTATACTACTGACTCCGAACCACTTAGTTCCGATCTTTGAGATGATACGGAAAGTCCTAATAAATCACCTAACTACCACGGTGTCTTAGGAAAGCTTCTCTCTCACCTGAGGTCCAGCAATGTAATGCGTACCGTCTCCTCAAATCCGTTTTGTTGTCGGCTGCCCCAATCCCTTGTCTTTAAGATTTCCTCGTACTAAATAAAATACACTTACGTTATTGTCTGGTTCAAAAAAAAAATCTTTTCTTATTTTATGACACTTTCCGTTCTTAATCGGAAGACTTAAAACGCTATTGTTTTATCAAAACAATCCTCCTATTTTCTAGCACTTTAATTATTTTAACATCATTTGAAAACATTTAATAAAATGGTTTAAATCATTTGGTTTGGTTGCTGGCCCGATTTGGACAGCACCATAAACATGTTCGAAAACACCGAAAAAATGCCCCGTTTCCAATCCGGGTTTTTCTTAAATCAAATATCACTTGAAAACCACACTTTAAATTACATGAAAACATTTTTAAACACAAGAAGCATGTCCAAATAATTCTGGACAGCAAAGAGTTATTTTATAAAAATCATTTTGATAAAACCCCGAGAACATCGTAAAAACACTTTTTCGTTTAAAACAACTCCTTTATTTAAATTAACCTTTTAAAAACTCAAGTTTTTATCACAAAACACTTTGGGCAGCCATAAACATAATTTAAAATCTCAAATAAATCAAATCAAATTATGTTAAAATCAATTACATACTCAAGTATTTTTCAAACACCAACTAGCACACAACCACAACAACACTGAAGTAACTAAGCCTTACAAGTACGTAATTAATTATTTAATTTAACAACATACTTAGACATGCATAGATTCAAAACCACATTGGACTAAAGATTTAAGTCAAACACATTTATTTAAACAACTTTATCCTTTTCAAAAATCATCATATAAAATTTTATTTCATGCAATTAAACTCCCTGAATTTATTTACTCTATATGGCCGAATAAAATTAAGGAAAACAAGTTAAGAATTACAAAACTAAACACACAAATCAACTTGATTTATTTCAAGTACTTAGATTCTACATTCTTTTTCCATGATACCAAATTATTTACTCTTCCTTTTATATTTACAACCGTGAGTTCCACTTGAAGAAATTATTAAACTTTAATTTACTTTCTTAACTTAAATCAATTTATTAAAGCAAGCATTACACTAAAAATCTTATTTTCATACCGAAACCAAATGGAAACAAATAGTTACAACACAACCTCAAACAAATTCATTTAACATGATTTTTCAAGACATACTCATTACTCCAAGTCAATTCATGAGAAAAGAACCCTAGAGTACTTATCAAACATAGGCCGAATCTTACTTATGACAAAACAAGGTCTTTGAGTTCATTTTACTACATGCAAAAACACAAAATTCTTAAATCAAAATAAAAAGAAAGTAACATGCATGTATCTCTTATGAAAATTAAAACATGATTTCTTGATTCCTAAGCCTAGACCGAATACCTTATTACCAAAAATTAAGATTCAACTTCAAATCTTTATCATGCATGAACATCAAACATAGATCAAGTTAGAAATCAATTTTCAAAGCTTAGTTTCTTTGGTTCTTTGCAAAACCGTGAGGTTCATTAAGAAAAATAAAATCTTTTTACTTAGAAACTACATGCATGCACCTAGATCTTGTAAATCTAGTCATGAAATCAAATATAATAGTGTAAATCAAAGATTAAAATTACTTTGGGTAAGAAAAGGTCAAAACCGTGATAATCATTGAAGAAAATCAAGTCCTTAGTTTAAAGACAACATGCATGGTTTCAAAAGCATAGTTTTTCATAGATCAAAACAAGATTAAAGCTTTTAAAGGTCAAAACTCACAAATCAAAGTTTCATCAAAACCGAATCAAAATCAAACAACTCAAATTAACTTTTCTAAACACGAAATCAACATGCAACCACTTAAATCAAATAGAGAAGCATCAAGGCCTAGTCCTTAGGTCATGGCCGAATCATATAGTCTAGGATCTAGTGTTTCATAAGTTCATTCATTCTTAAAAATTTAAGATCAAGACATAAACAAGACATGCATGTACTCAAATCATCAAGATCATCATCAAATCAACATGCAACACCCAAGATCCCAATATTAGTATTAAGTAAGTTTAGATCTTTCATTGATTCCTTAAATAAACTCATAAACACTCCATAGTCCACGGTTTTAAAAAGAAAGAATTAACATGCGAAGAGATTTACTTAAAGCTTTACAAAAATCTCATCAAATCTTTAGATGTAGAAGATTTAGTTTGAAAAGCTTTAAGATCCTTTATGAAAAACTTTAAACAAGTTATAGAATCCGTTGATTAGAGGTTTACAAACTTCTTTGAGTCTTAAAAGTTTATGATCCAACATAAACAAGACATGCAAAGGAAGAAAAGAAAGGAAAATTACAAAATAAAAAAGGAAATCTATACTATCACAACTTCTTCATGTTCATTCGAGATACCCACCAAAGAAAGGTTGGTCTTCTAGCTTCTAAACTCTAGGTTTTGGTTTTTATCTCCTCTTCTTCTTCTCTTCCCCTTCACGACCACTCCTTCCTCTCTTTCTCTCTTTTCTTTTCTAAGAGCTAAAAGGGGACTCTTAGAAATGTGTTTGGTAGATGGAATGGAAAATGAAGGAAATGAAGCAAAAGTGTGGGAAGTGAACTAAGGGTGGTGACTTATAAAGGCAACTCATGCACTTCCCTTTATGTCCTCATGTGGTTCGGCCAAGGGTGTAAATGGGAGGGGTAAATTCGGCCTTCTCTATTTTTGCATGGGTGGAGGTTAACATTTCTTAAGGGAACATGTAGGGGACATTAGGGTGTTTAGGGGTCACTTAGGTGCAAGACTTTTTGGCTTTCCATTAGGGTTTTCCACCATCTAGTTAGGGTTTTGGTTGGGATTTAGTTCACTTAGTTAGGGCTTGGTTACAACTTAGGAAATTTCTAGGTTTCTCACATACACACACATGGCACACACGGTACACACATATATTCATGCATTCACACACTCATGCACACATACATGTTTACACGTTACACATACATACATTCACATATAATCATGTTCATTTACTAATTAAATTCCTCATAATTCTAAGCATACCTACATATAAGGTCGTACATACATATGCATGTACACACATAGAAAATAGATTTTCTTATTTATAAAATCATTTAGGTAAAAAGAATCACAATTCCCTTAAAATACCAAAAATATCAATCACATAATTATTTTTCAAACTCAACTTTAAAACTCCTCACATTATTTCATGGAAATCATTTCTTTAAATTCATTTTCCACTTTGAAAATGTGAATTAAGAAATTTATTTAAGAAAATATTCTTTCAAAAACATTTTTCTCAAAATAAATCTCTTTAGTATTTTAATTCAATACGAGGAATTTGCGGGGTGTTACAATTAGTGCCTGAAAGAGGTGCAAAAATTAATCGATTAAGACTAAATGTTGATCTTTGGCCAAATTGCATTGGGTTAATCGGTTAACTGGCCTGTTAATCGATTAACACGATCTGCTGTTGAAAAAAAATAAAAGAGAGCCACATGTGTTTTCTTCTCTATGTTCGATCCGCTCTTCCTCTCTCCCCTAGGGTTCCATTCTCTAATCATCAAATCCACCAAGAGCAAGTGGTATTTCTTCATTTCATCAACAAATCTCTTCCTTCTTCACTTCAAGTAAGTGTTTGATGCCATGGATTCCTTCTTTCTCTCTCTAATTCGAGTTCCCTTTCTCTCTCATCCCTTCCATGGTGGTTTTCAACTCTAGGCCATGGAAGCGTCACATTTTCTTGAGGTTTGGCAAGAGGCTATGGCATAAATGCTAACTCTTCTTGTTATGGCTCTTATATTAGGTTCCTCCCTCTTCCCTTGGATCATAACTCATTTGGTGGCAAGAATTTCAAGCTTAGAGCAAGTAAAATCACCTTATCTCCAAGTGTTTGAGGTAAGGGGGTGGGTTTTGCCTTGTTCTAGGGAGTGGGTTCTAGTTAGTATATAATGATTTGCTAGGGTTATGTGTTAGGGGAGAAAATTAGACTATAAAACCCTAGGTTATTGAATATAAAATTCTAACTAATTAAATATGTATGATGTTGGATGTAAAGACTAGGAAAAAGGAAACCCAATGATATGAGAATGAATTATTTGATAAATGAAATTTGGATAATGATTATAATGAAGTACAAGAGGATTTGGGTAATATGATAGTGAAGATGCCATAAATGATTTCTATGATTATTGATTTTATTTAAAACTATGAGAAGGTGATAATATGTATGTTTTGGTTGAATATATTTGTACACTAGATGTTAAATATGTATAAAGGTGGAAATGGGAATAAAATAGTTACATGTAAATTAAATGTGAAACGATGATGTTAATTATGTGACAAGTATGAGTTGGTTGCGTGTAATTGCTCCCTAATGCTAAATTTGTATAACTGTGCTTAAATGTATTGCATATGCTTAATTGAGAACATGCATGCTATTTGAGAGGATTTCGGTAATTAACATAGGAAATGAGTATGGATGAGTTATGAATGAGAAAATATAAATATGTGTAACTATGATTAAATGTGTTATGATTGATTGAACAAGAAAGTGAATAATTCTTGGCCTCTGAATTGAGGCGCCGAATATTAAGAATGTGTTATATACGTTGGCCTCTAACTTGAGGTGACGTTCCTTAAATTGTGATGAAGTGTTTATAATGAGAATGATGATAAAGTGTTGACCTCTGACTTGAGGGACACGAAATGAAATAAAGTGAATAATGTGTTGACCTCTGACCTGAGGGACACCAAATGAATTAAAATGAAAGAGTGTTGACCTCTGACCTAAGGGACACCGAATGAAATAAAGTATTTGTGTGTTGACCTCTGACCTGAGAGACACACATTGAATTAAGAAATTGGAGTGTTGACCTCTGACCTGAGGGACACATAATTTAAATAAGGAAAGGTATGAGGGCCTCTATTTTGAGGTGAAAAATGTGTTGAATGAGACTTGTACATTGGCCTCTGATTTGAGGTGATGTACCGAAATAAAGAGAGTATGTAAAAAGAATAAAAAGTAAAGGAAATGGAATTTGAATGGAATAATGAAAAGGGAAATTTGGAATGAATAATGAATATGGAAATAATGAAATGTGTATGGTGTGCTATATGTGATGATATGCTTTATTTTCTAGTTGTGTTTGACCTAGTGGGTTGTTATGTCTAGTTAGAAACTGCTTTCTATTTCATGTGCAATGCTCACTCCCTTAACATTTTTCAGGTACGGAGATTGAGTTGGCACAGCCCCCGGCCGAGCAGGAGTACTTTCCCTTACAGGGAGAGTAAGGTTGTTATGGGATTTAGAGTATATTATGAACCTAAGCCTCCTACATTGTTTTGATGTAAATTTTATGTATATTTTTGAATGAGGCTTAGGATGTTTTGTTTTGATAAAGTTATATGTTTTGGTTTTGATACTCAAACTTAGTATTTTCGTTGACACTTTGAATATTTGATGCCACTTCTATATTTGGAGCCCATTGGGCCTTGATATGATTTATATATATAATCTGAAACCCTGCTGGCTACTGGTTGTTTACTTGAAATTGTTTGCCACAGGTTGAATTATGGAATAGTCCGAAAAACAAACAAAACTCTGTCCGTTTGACGGGTGATTTTTATTAAATTAAAAAGAAATTTCAAATTCACATTTTTAATTGCGGGGTTCTAAGGGTAAAAATATTAGGTGTTACAATCTTTCTCAAGAAAGACTATATGATATATCTTTAAGTTGGATGAACTTAAAGTTAAGGAAAAATTATCATCGCTATCAGACTTAGCCAGACTGTCAAGTTCTAGAGACATTTCCGTTGGGGAGACAAATTCCTGTCCTATCCCGGTGGTTGTTAATCTCTCTAGCTTTAACTGATCTTTCTCTTTCTGTAGCGCCCAAAGATATTTATCACATCCAACTGTGATAAATGTTTTGATCACAGAAATTCAAGTCTAAGGCTTGTTTAGGTTCCCAGATTATCAAACGATCTAATTAATGCAATCGAAAGACATTTGACTACGTTAATTCGGATAAGAGGAGAAGACAAACTCAGGTTACCTATTCCCGTCTTGCTCTTATCCCCTGATGAATCCAACGAATAAAACCTCGGCTTCTTGCATCTGAAGCCGAATATTCCCATAAGTACACCACTAATTAGACCAAGGTGATGCGCCTCACACTTTTCACATTGAGGTGGACAAGTTCTTTCTTTTCATTATCCTTTTAGATAATCCCCATCGATCGAGGTCTCCTTAACCCCTGATGAATGAAATCTTGGTTTCTCAATTGGTCATTCTTCTGTAATTATTTCACTCGACCACTTTTCCTCTTCTTCTAATTGAGTCCTTCCTTTGTCCGTGTTCCTCTTATACTGGGTTCGAACACTTGTCTTACAAACTTCCTGTGCCCTTCCATCGTTCTTATAAATTTCACACATGCTTACCAATACCGGGAAATTCCTTATTCCCTGATAGTTGGTAGATGGCTTAAGATTCAGATACAATCCATTCTGGGCTTCGCATACTTAGATCTCCCATCAAGGTTGTCATGAAACATATCTCCTCAATCTATTGAATTTAGCAATGCCTTCCCCGAGGTTCATACTTTCTTGTTCTATTTCCAACAATTCAAACCCCTTTTTATCCCCCTCACATTTCCTGAGAATTCACTTTAGTTTCCAAAGACTTTTCTTTGAATGTCACTCAGGCGATGTGCAGGTCCTTTTGCTTTCAACATGTGTCATATATGGTTCCCTCTCGTCTTTGCTTCACCACTTAGAATAGATGTGGCATAACCTTCTAATCATCCGTCTTTTGTGTGCATACTTCCAAAAATTCACTTCCAATTTCTGTATCATCCGAAGCGTAAATTCTTGTCTAAAACAAAGAATTTCTTCCATCCCCTTATGGAAGTTCCCTTTCATAACCATTTTCTTATTTCTTTTCAACTTTTCATCGCTCCGTTGCAATTCACGAATCCCAACCAAGGATTCATTTGTGTGATTCGCAATTTTCCCGTCTTAACACTTGTCTATCTTTTTCCATCATCCAACCCAAGTTTCTAAATTCCTCACTTAGAAAAGTTAATTTGGTTACCTTAGAGCTCGCATGAATCGCTCTTCGACTCAATGCTTGCCATCCCCTTTCACCATACCAGGTTGGTAATGGAGCCCAAAATCATAATCCTTCAAACTCTATTTATTGATGTTGTTTCTAGCTCAACTCCTTTTTATCGACAATTACTTCAAATCCTTATGGTCACTACACTCCTGAAATATAGTTCCATAAAGATGATGCCTCCAGATCTTTAGAGTGGGTATACTCGTTGCAAGCTCCAAATCATGCAACAAGAATTTACCTTGTGTGTATTTAATCGCTTTGATGCATACACCACTTCCCTTTCTTAAGATTATCTTCTTCCAAATCCTTGCCTCGATACATGAAAATATATTTCAATACTTCTGCATGAATCGAGTAAGAATAACACGGGACAGGACATTAGCCTTCCCTTCAATTACTGTAAATTCTTATTGTACTTCTTATTCCATATGAAAGGCTAATCCTTTCGGGTTATCTTGGTTAAAGATATTTGACTTTAGAATGTCCACCTGTGAACCTACAATTGTACCCAATCAGTCCTGATAGACTTTGAACTTCACGACTGACTTAGGTTCTTTCCCTCTTTCAAAATCGCATCACCCTATATTGAATCCATAACTATTTCTTCTTTAGAGATCACGTGTCCCAAACTTAACTTCTTCAACCACAACTTGTACTTAGAGGGCTTAACATGATCTCAAGATATTCCGCAGGCTCTTAAAGACTCTTTGTTATCATCAATGAGTACTTGCACAAACATATCAAGATAAGATCTGGAAATTCTGTTCATGTAACTCATGAAGATAGCGTAAGCCAATCCATATAGCATCACTACTTACTTATAGTGTCCGCTTTGGGGTTGAAATGTTGTCTTAAGAATGTCTTCCTTCTGGATTCCAATCTGATAATATCTCAACCTTAGATCATTCCTAAAAAATATTGAGGTTTTACAAACTTATTCCCATGCTTCATAATCTTTCTTAGGCAACAGATGTTTGACCTTAATGGTGCTCTTATTATTTTGCCAATAGTCAACACATTTACGCAATACTCCCAATCTTGTTCTTAACTGAAGTTCCCAACGAGGACATACTTAATCAGGTTAACTGCCTCTCATGATAACTCCTCTAATTGTATCTTTTGACTTGACCATTTTCGGTGGTGCCATTCTGTAAGAAGCAATATAGATGGCCAACTTCTAGAACCAAATCCATACCAAATTTGATCTTCGCGATTCGATGGCGAACCCGATATTTCATTAGAAAATATTTTCGGAAACTTCCTTACAGAAAGGATCCCTTCAATTTTCTTTTCCTTTTCTCCACTATTTCCAAGACAAACACGTATACTTCTTAGGATCCAGGTTCTTATACAGAATTGCCTCTTCATCACAATCAATTATCACTTGGTTATTAGACATCCAGTCCAAGCCCAAGATCACATTTAGTTGTGACAAAGACGGGTAGATTAAATCTACTCCAAAGAGATAGCTCAATAGAACAACTCAAACTTATATGGGAAATAGCTATAAGAGAATTCAACCAATTCACTTCCTCACAAGGAATAGATAACTTCAGAGTTCGACAGACTCTGTAGAGCAGATTACTAAGAAGAGGAATATCTTGCACTATATCTGGGGATTGGTTAACTTCTATACCACTGAAGGTAAACACTCCCCCAGAATCACAGGCTTACTAACAGGTCTTTAGAATCAATCCTCATTGATTCCTTGCTGTCATAATAGACCATTACTATGGACTTACAGTTAAACAGATCTAAAAGAAGTATATTGCTACCATACTTCGACTTAGACTATCTGATACACTAACAGACAAGCACAAGGCCACATATCAAAGGCCAAGGAATAGAACCTTTACTATAAGTAGAAGTATGTAGGAGCATACTTCACAGGAAACTCCATAAATCTTGATGACCAGTGTACTGGACCACACACCCAAGAGTCAAGACCATTGCTCTGATACCATAAAATGTAACGTCCATCGTTTGATAAAAAGAATTTCAGTTATTTCGGACTAAGTTGGAAAAATCCGAATATGAAAATTTCTTTAAAGGTGGTACTTCAAGTTTAAGTAGTGTATTTGGAACTGAATTCGGTAGAAGGAATAATTATTTACTAAACATTTAAAAAAAATAATTTTGAGATAACTCTAGTAGCACAAAATAGTTATCGAGAATAACATAGATATAGGGTTATCTCAGGAAATCAACTTTAATAATACCTCCTTCGTACCAAACCCATCTGATAAAATCAGAATCAGCGGAATATATTAAAGTAGTTCATTTTTATTTTTGGAGTTTATAAAATGTGAGGTATGTCATTGATCCTTAAAATCAGGTGTAAAAACTCTATGAGTACCACAAATATATTAAAGTATGAAATCGAAGTTCTCTCTCTGATACATCTCTCAAAATATGTACAGTGTATTTACTATCAAAAATAGGGACGTTCCAGAGCTGGTCACTGGTCCTTCATCCATTCCTCCACATGGTCGAGTCCTCAAGAGTTGTACAAAGAGTCTTTATCCCATGATGACTATGTACTTCATGAACCTAAGGGTCATACATGTTCACTGATCTCTAGAAAATCTAGGTACCTGGCCAACACCTAATAAGGGCAGGGAGGTAAGCTATACTCATTCGCATAATCAAATGAGAATAAAGTTCTAACATCCACAAGTAAGTAATCCATCATGATAGAAATGCATATGCACATGAATCACATAGCCAAGAGATATGCACAACATGTGAGCAAGCCAAATTAGTTAATAATCAATCTCATTAATGATATGTCATGATGCTTGCACACAATCTCTCAAGCCCTGAGATTCTCCGACTAATGCTCTCATGCATGACCATCCAAACAACCCGTATACGTGCCTCGGACGTATAATGAACCTGCTCGGAATATAATCCATAACGACACTACCAAAGGGTACGTCGTGTCACCAAGACGTAACAGCATCCCACCATGCTTCCCACATTACCAAAATGTGTCATCGAGCAAGCCACACGACTATGCCAGGAACGTGGTCCATAATATCAATTCAATATTGATGTGCACATCTCGTCACCAAGACGAATACCCAACGTTCGCAGCAACCAATGCTGCCCACATTACCAAAATGTGACTACAGGCAAGTCGAAAACCACATTGGTACTCCCAGAGTACCCTCCTCATGTTCCTCGAACATGACCAAATGATATGCTATCACCACATAACCATGCATGGATGCACACAAACTTTTCATTTAAGGTTATTATATAATCTCATTATGTGCAGCATGCAATGAATTCAACAATGTAATTACCAATGTAATTGATCACATCATTTCCTCTTTGGAACATAATTCATTCCTTACAATCATTCTTTGGTTTAATTAAACTTGACTTAGTTGAAAATGGCATTGTTTTAGCATTATGGTGAAAAAGACTCGAGTCCTTTTTAAAAGACTAGAGTAGTTATTAAGTCTGTACAAAGTACTCGAGTGGTTCATAATAAGACTCGAGTGAATCATAAGTTTTCTGAAAAGTTTAAGTCTCATATTTTCTAAAAATACTCGAGTAGATCATGAAATACTCGAGGCTTCATCAACCCAGAAGACTCGAGTGGATCATGCAAGACTCGAGTGGTTCATCAGAGAAGTTCATTAATGGCATCAGTCAAAACCCGAGTCCTGGGTCAGAGACTCGAGTGTTGGTGCCACCAGACGCACTGGTGCGTCAAAAATACACGAGTCTCGAGTCAAAGACTCGAGTCTTAACAGACAGATAACACTGAAACTTGAGTTTTAACACACCATTTTCACTTCTAATCAAATCTAATCAAAACCAATGGTCAACAGAATTAACATTATGTATATTAAACATGTTCCAACACAGAAGTAACATCATATTATACTGAATCGAATTTGAGCACCAATTATGCATAAAATCACATTTTCAACAACTTAACATACCAAAATCAGTTATACTCATTTCCATCATGGTTTCAGCATCAATTAAGTTCACATGCATCTATTTAGACTTGTTCCAACAATATTTATGACTCAGATTGGCCTCAAAGCCAAAGTCCTATTTCAAACTAAGCCCTTAAGCCTCAAGGTGGCTCATACTATTTTTTAATACATTACATTCTCATTCTAGAAAATGGTTAGCTTCCCCCATACATCTCGGATGTTATTCAACAAGGATTCCACAGAGACTTAGCTTCCCAACTTGATTTCCCCAAAAGCTCTTGGACAATAACACAGTTGGACAGAGTCATAAAACCAGCAATTTTAACCATCCAATCATGCAAAATAATTGAGGAAAATGGTTATACTATGATCTCTTCAACATTAACTATGAAATCTAACAAGTTCCAAAGCAAGGGGAAACTTGAGCTTACCACAATCAAGCTCCAAAGTAAGCTCCGAGACTCTGTTTTCTGGTTTGACAACAAAGAGACCCGAACTTTCGAGCTTCGATTCTTCTCACACACACACACTCAGCTCACGATTTTGGTATCTTTGTGAATCCCTGAACGTGAGCTTCACAATGGTGTATAATTTGTATAAAAACTCTTAAGAACCAAGGAGAATCGAAGGCACGAAGTCATGAACCCTAAACTCAGAAATTCTTCATGAATTGGCAAAAATGAGTGGTTGATTCGTCAACCATGGCTATTTATAGCTAAATCATGGCTCATGCACGTCGACACGAAGCCATGGACGTGTTGCTGAGTTGCTAACGTGTCAACTCATGAGGTATTCGAGTGGGTGACTCACCAAACGCACTAACTCGTGCAACACTGTGCAGAATACTCGAGTCTTTTTAGAAAGACTCGAGTCTTTCAGCCAAAATTTGAAAAATAAATATTTTTATTTCCTTTCCCTCCAAAATCCTTCTATTATTATTTTTAAGTCCTAAAACAGGGACTGATATGCAAAAACATTATTTTCACATATTAATGATTTTCAAATCATTTTCATGCATTTTCACTTACATAATTAATCAAAATTACAATAAAAGGAATTAATTATAAACAAACTTCATAATTAAATTTTTATTAATCAGCGATTAAAAATTTGGGGTGTTACATGTTCTAAAAGAAAAGAACTCAATCGATCGTACCAAGCTCTAGGAGCTTGTTTCAATCCTTAAAGAGCCTTTTTACGTTTATAAACGTGATTAGGAAATTCATGACTTTCAAAACCAGGAGGTTGTTTAACGTATACTTCTTCATTTATAAAACCATTTAAGAAAGCACTTTTAACATCCATTTGAAAAAGGGTGAATTTCATTATTGATGCAAAAGCAAGTAATATTCGGATTGCTTCAAGGAGTGCAACCAGAGCATAGGTCTCATCATAATCGATACCTTCCTCTTGATTATATCCTTGAGCAACAACTCTCGCTTTGTTTCTAATAATTACCCCTGATTCATCCATTTTGTGCCAATTATAGAATGATCATCAGGCTTAGGAACTAAATCCCAAACATCATTTCTAATGAATTGATTTAGTTCTTCTTGCATAGGAATAACCCAATGTTCATCCTCAATTGCTTTATGAACAGAATCATATTCAATTTGAGAAACAAAGGAAACGAAATTAAAAAAGTTTTAAATGGAACGACGTGTTAATACTCCCTTTGAGATATCACCTATCAATTGGATGGTTCTTGTTTGTTTTCCATGCGGGATAAAGTTCGTCCTCTTGTGCTTCCTTTCCAACCATGATTTGATCGTCCTTATTATGTTTCTCAATTGAATCCTCTAGATTTCCTGCACTTTTCTCACAGCTCAACGTATCTCCTTTCGGAGACTCATCAAATACCACATGAATAGATTCTTCTATAGTAGAAGTTCTTTTATTAAAAACTCTAAATGCTTTACTATGAGAAGAATAACCTAAGAATATACCTTCATCAGCTTTTGAATCAAATTTTCCAAGATGATCTTTTCCATTTTTAAAATAAATACTTTGCATCCAAAAACATGAAAATGAGATATATTAGGTTTCCTACCCTTGTAAAGTTCATAGGGCGTTTTCTTTAAAATAGGTCTAATCAAAATGCGGTTTATTACATAACAAGTAGCGTTTACCGCATCAGCCCAAAAATAATGTGGTACTTGAGACTCATTTAACATAGTTCTTGCAAGCTCTTCAAGTACTCTATTTTTCCGTTCCACAACTCCGCTTTGTTCAGGAGTTCTTGGAGCATAAAAATTGATGTTCAATTCCAAATTTAGAACAAAACTTATCAAATTTGTGATTCTCGAACTCGCCGCCATGGTCCGTTCGGATAACAATAACTTTTTGGTTGACTTGGTTTTGGATTCGTTTGACAAGATCTTTAAAACTTTTGAAAGTGTCACTTTTTGCAGTTAAAAATAAAGTCCATGTAAATCTAGAGAAGTCATCAACAATTACCAATGCATAGTAGTTGCCACCAAAGCTTTTTACTTGCGAAGGTCCAAAAAAGTCCATATGAAGCAATTCTAATGGTCTTGTTGTGGATACCATAGTTTTAGATGAAAAATTATTTTTAGTTTATTTACACTTTTTGCAAGAAGTGCAAACACCTTCAATATCAAATTTCAGCTTTGGTAAACCAACCACTAGGTCTTTGGATTGAAGTTTCTTCAATTGATTTACATTTATGTGAGCTGTCCTACGATGCCATAACCAAATATCATTTTCTTTGCTAACCAAACAAGTGGATACCAAAGAAGTGATTTCATTTAAGTCAACCAAGTAGGTATTGTTTGATCTTTTTCCAACAAATTTGATAGAATTGTCTTTGTCACTTTTAATAAAGCAATGAGTGGAGGTAAATACAACATGATTACTGATATCACACAGTTGACTGATGCTCAAAATATTATGTTCTAATCCTTGAATATATAAAACATTTTCGATAATCAAGTTGGAGGAATTACCAATTTTACCTTCACCCAAAATCTTACCTTTGTTGTTATCTTCATAAGTGACATCCTTTTTCTTTTGGAGTAAGCTCAATGAAGTGTTGGTTATCTCCAGTCATGTGCTTCGAACAGCCGTTATCCAAATACCACCGATTTTCCTTTGTTCGAAATCACACCTACAAAACAATGATTACTTGTTCATCTTGGGTACCCAAATAGTATTGGGTCCCTTGAGGTTAGCATAGGGATCTTCTCCCTTGACAATCCAAACATATGAGCCATTTGCCACACCATAACGCCTTATTTTACATTCATTTGAGGTATGTCCATGAATGCCATAATAAAAACATGTTGGCTTTTTAGAATGATTTACTTTTGACAATGAGTCAACTTTTCTAAAAAATTTCTTTTTAGCGTTTGTGTAACCAAGACTAGTTTTGTTTGAATTGTCTCTTTATTCAACAAGTAATCGATTTAACATTTTATCACTTTTTGAAAAAGTTACACTAGTAGTTTTCAAATTTTGAATTTCTTTCTCATACTTGATGCAACTCTTACAATTTTGATTTTTCAAACAAGTGATAGTATGTTCTAAAGATTTATTATTGCTTTTTAAAATTTTCAATGCATTTTTCCAATTCTAGAACTTGCTCTTTATAGTTTAAGACATTCTTTTTCAGGTTAACATAACTCTTAGCAAGTTTCTTAAAATCATATTGCATTTCAATATAAGCAGTATATAAATCTTCATAATCATCAAATTCAGATTCAGTATCGGATTCGGTATCGGAGATTACCTCATTTCCTTGCTCAATTGTAGTGTGGCTTGGTGAAGCTTCCTCATCACACCTTGCCATTTAATCATAGGTTTGCCTCTTCTTCATCATCTGATGAGCTTGATTCTGAATTTTCATTGTCTTCGGGAGCATCGCAGACAATGTATGCTCTTTTTGATTTGAAGTCCTTACCTTTCTTTCTATCATCATTGCTTTTCTTTTGTAATTTGGGACAATATGCTTTTATGTGTCCAGATTCACCACACTCATGACATTTTCTTTTATCTTTTGAATCTGAGCCTTTGTGAAGGAAATCTTTGGTCTCTTTACTTTTACCTTTAAAATTTCTTTTATTTTTAAAAAATTTTCCAAACTTTTTAACTATAAGACAAAGGTTTCTTCATCAATTTCAGAATTTGAATCACTATCAGAAGAGTCTTTACTTACCTTGGAAGACATGGTGGTGGCCTTTAGAGAAATTCCCTTTTTCTTTTTGTCGGATTCCTCATGCATGGTTAGACATCCTAATTCTATCTTATGCTCTTGAAGCTTACCAAAGAGTGTTGCTATGTCCATGGTGTCCAAATCTTTTGATTCCATGATTCCCTACTTAAACATCTCAACACTTTGCTAATAATTTCAGCATTTAGAAAGGTTTTACCAAGAGCAATAAGATGGTTGATAATATGAGTAAATTGTTTTTTGCATATCATTTATAGATTCATTAGGGAGCATACGAAATAACTCATATTCATGCATGAAAGTATTTAGTCTAGCTCGTTTAACCTCACTAGTCCCTTCATGAGTAAGTTGAAGAATGTCCCACATTTGTTTGGCATATTTGCAATGGGATACTCTAAAAAATTCATCATAAGACAAGGCAGAAGTGATGATATTTTTAGCTTTTAAATCATAAGACACTTTCTTTTTGTCATCATCATTCCAACTTGCCTTTGGGACTTCAACAACTTCCTCACCTATTTTTCTTCTAGGAATATGAGGACCATTTTCAATAGCATCCCAAATATCGATGTCTATTGCTTCAATAAATATTTCCATCCTAGCTTTCCAATAAGCATATCCATTACCATTAAATAGTGGAGGACGGTTTATTAAAGAGCCTTCACCTCCAAATGGATTGTTAGAGCCCGTAGTTTCCTTAGAATCTTTTCGAAAAAAATTTTACACTCGATCTTTCGACCGAGCTCTGATACCACTTGTTGGAAACCAACAAGCGGCCTAACAATTTACTGGAGGGGGTGAATAGTAAATGGAAGCAACAATATCAATTTTTCGGATTTAATTGAAATTAGAAATAAACAAGCTTACTGTTTTTAATCAAAATTAAGTTTTTGTGTAAAAACACTTGAACTACTCGATTAGTGCTCCAACTAATCGAGTAGTACGAGCAATTTCAGATAGTGAACAGATTTTCAGAGAGCTTCACAAGAAGCCAAAAATAGCACTAACAGCAGCAAGTAAATTGGCTAACTTAAGGTTCAATGAGTAAGACTAAAATTGTGGAAATAAAGAAAAGCGATAAAGAGAAGACACAAGGAATTTTATACTGGTTCACTTTCAACCCTTGAGAGCTACGTCCAGTCCCCCCTAAACCTTATGGAGCTTTTTACTCAAAATCAAATAAATTGGTTGCAAAGGAAATAAAGGTGAACCTCACTCAATAAATCCTAACCCTTTCAAGAGTGTACCAAACTCTTGAAATCTACCCCAATTTCTATTGATTTTGATGGTTGAAGAACCTCTTCAACGTTTCCACAGACAGAGCTCCTTGAAACCTTCAAGAGCTCGCTCCTTTTTGCAATGATCAACAATAATAACAAGGTTGTGGCTCCAATACAAACTCAATTGAATATGAATATGAAAGTATGTAAACTAATTGAGTTAAGGCTTAGACTTAGAGAGGGATTGGAATAAAAAAGAGTTTAGCTTGGTCAGATTTTTGTGTCAAGAGTGGAGGAGGCACCCATTTATAATCTCCAAACTCCCCAAAGAATCAGGGAGGAGAGAATGTCAACGCAGCTGAAAAGATTTTGGGGCTTGATTGCCTCTTCAACAGTCATATTTGGATCTGATTGGATGATGATGATGACTCGTGCTAATCGAGTAGTTGAAGCACTACTCGATTAGTTTAAGTTGACAGGAAAGGTTAATTTTTCATTTGAGCTGACTACTCGATTAGTTCATGCACTAATCGAGTAGTTACTGCTAAATCCGGAAAATTGGTTTTTCAATTTTGTTATGATTTAAACCTTTAATTTTAACCAATTTCTTTTTAGTCATTTTCAGGTATTTAACTCAACTAGAATTCATACTAACTAATCCATATTATCTTGAGTTAAAAACCTAAGTCTACCACCCACACTCAAACAAAAAATAATAAGATTATAATAAAGTGGGAAATAATAGACTTGTAAGAGGTTGTTGTTGTTGTTGAATCTTCATGCTATTTGTCTTCATCAAAATTGTGCAACACTTGTTGAATTTACAATTAAATCTTGTTATTTGGGCTTGAATTATAAAGCATACTGAAAAGTGAAGTTTCGATTTTAATTTTTTTATATTAATCGATGAAGTTTTAACTTTTAAAACATAACTTGAATAAAAAAGTTTTAAAAAATTAATATGAAATTTTAAAAATGATGTGCCACATGTTAGGGCACGATTGCTGTGATGTGACACTATGTTAACCACGTCAGCATTTAACTAGCGGAAGGACTTATATCAACATAGGTTAAAGTTTAAGGACTGAGAGCAACAAAAAAAAAGGATAAGGACTAATTTCAAAATACCTCTTAAGTTCAGGAACTAAAAACTTAAATAAGCCGAAATTTTAAATAAATGATATGTCACGTGTCAAGACACGATTGGTGTGACGTTGCACACGCCAACCACGTCAGTATTTCACTGACGAAAGTTGACGGAAGAACTTATTTCAACAAAGGTTAAAGTTTAAGGACTGAGAACAACAAAAAAATAAGGAAAATGACTAATTTCAAAAGACATCCTAACTCCTAAGTTCAAGGACTAAAAACCTGAATGAGTTTTTTTATTATAACTAGAACCATTATTATTACTAGCGTGTTGACATACACTCCACCCACATTCCTATTATCGTATTTTATAAATTGGATAAAAAAAATAAGATTAGATAAAGAGTGTTATAAATATGTAGAATTAAAATGAAAAAAATAATAAAAAATAAAAATTTACCTGAAGATTATCATTATGGTCATGTTTAATTCCATTGAGGAAGAATGATTTTTTAAGCCGTTGTTCATGCATTTGTGATTGCTCTTGGTTTGGTGGGATTTTTTTAATCTCAAAGAAATTAACATTTGAGTTTGAGAAACTGTCATCCGTGTTAATGATATATACTGTTAAACCCATTAACATGATAAAAGACATGATATATGTCGTAGCAACTTGTGTCTTTGTGTAGTTATTATTTGTTAAAAACTGTGCAATTTCTATGGTAAGTGACTGTTGCACAATTTCTATAGTGGATAGTTATTAAAAAAATTACAGTGGATAATTTTATTTTGTGGTATATTACTGTTGTACAGTTTCTATGTTGTCAGCAGAAAATGGATATTAAAATAAAGCATGGATAATTCAAACATACGTAACAACGAAAAAGGTGGAGGGAATATGCTAGACAAAGAAGAAATGGAATGACCATAAGTCAAAGAGTACAACATTTAGCTAGAAAAACGTGCAAATTACAAAGAAATTAAAGGAAAGATAAAGAAAACAAGTTCTGAGATCATCTTCTACAACAATTTCATATTTGAGTGCATATGGACAATTGAATGAGACAACAAGCAATCCACCAAGAGAATTGGAAAATGATATAACAAATTCACATTTACAAAGCAGAATTAGCATACCAAATGCACCACAAATAATTCTTCAGAAAAAAATGCTAATTAGGATGCGATTGACATCAATACGAAAAATGGCTATTGGTCACAACATTTACAACAATTTAATAATGGTAAACAAAATCACACTCCATCCAATAATATTATAAAATCATTATTTTAAGCTTATGTTGGTGCAACAAGGTTTTGGGGCACCCATGATAATGAGGCCGACCCGAGTTATACCCATACACATGCTACTCCTAAAATTAATAATGGTTACTATACTTTTCATATGTAAAATATGTAAGACAATATTAACTTTACTATCATAATCTTATTCATAGATATGAAATCACTTATTCTTTTTAAACTCTCTTCAATATTATTATTTGATGATGATACAAACATTGCAGCAAGTTGTCAAGGAACATACACATGATGATAATGAAGCAGACCAAGTTACACCCACAATTATGATACTCTTGAAATTAATAATGGTTAATACACTTTTTATATTTACACAATCAGTATAGTATAAAACTCACAAAAAGTCAACAACATAATCTTATGCTTTAATGTAAAATGATTATGTGTAAACTATAGAATATACTAAATCGCTTTTACATCTTTTGTTTTAAATTTTGTTTTTTTAATTTATAACATCTTAAACTTACAAAATCATTTAACATTTATTAACTATATTTTAATTTTACAATTAGCTGTCAACATCGGTACATCGTGATTTCAGGGAACCCATGACAATGAAGCCGAACCAAGTCATGTCCACAATGCTCAAAATATTAACTGTTAGTACATCTTGCAAATTTAAATTGTCAATATCAAAATTATCTTGTAAAACATGTAAAAATTTTCCTAGATCAATAATACCTTGAACATGTTATTCTTGCAATGAACGTAACTCTATGATATATTCAATATATATATATATATAAACTAAAAAATTGGGTTAAACTTAATCTTAAAAATTAATATGTAAATATATCTTTGCAAAGATAAATCATATAAAAATATTATCATGCAGATTATAATGTTTTCTCGACCAACTTCACAACACCACATACAAATTAGTCAACATGAGATTTCACATAGCACATAAAAGTGTACGGAATTTTTGTGACAATGGGAGAGTTGTCAAATGACAATTTACCACCTCCAAGATCATGTAATTATTGAAACGCACCCCTATTTTATCATGAATCACAAGAAATTAAGTAATGCTACCTACAACACATGTTTCACCAAAGTTGCACCAAATATTTATGGATACTTCTTCTGGGTCAGACATTTTCGGAAACATATCAGAGGTTACAATCATATATTGATAAAAACAAATCAACAATTGGTCGTGGCATATATAGCTTTCGTGCTTAAGGAGAAATATATCACAACATAGGACGGCTCTATCCTAATGAGAGTTTCAGGCCACGTTTTTATGCAATTGCACGTATACGATACTGAGCATGAGTTACAGAATAGGATACATGAAAAAACTTTCGTTGAAGGACAAACTAAATTAGAGATGGGAGCAAACTATTGATCGAAGAAAGGAGCAATAATAGACCAACTTTTTTCTTTTAAAAAATAGGGCAATTAATAGAACCCCTTTGCATTATTAATTAGGGATGGTAATGAGTCCTGATGGGTCCGGGTACTGCATTACCCGGATTCGTCCCATTAATTTAAATTTGGACCCAGACCCGTCCTAAATCCGTGCGGGTGCCCGCCGGGGGTCTTATTTGCCGGTTTTGAAATACCCAACGGGTTTGCGAGTACCTAATGAGTCTTAAGCGGCGACAGAGATAATATACAAGGTGAAAGAGGGACATTGAACAAAACGAAGATAAGAGTGAGCAACACTAAACAAAAAGACAAAAAATTAAACAAAAGTGAGCAATACACCTCATATTATAATATATACACACATATACATAAGTTATCTTTGTAATTTAACTGGTGGGTCCGAGTACGCACGGGTCTGGTATTCCCTTACTTGGACTCGCCACATTTTAATAATGAATCTTAAAAAACGCGTTCTCATCTTCAACGAGTCCAAATTTGCAGACCCAGACTCAACCCATTGCCGGTATTATCAGCGGGTACCTGTGGGTCTGGGTATAATTGTCATCCCTATGCATTATCTACATTTAGAGCATATTCTTGGTGTGATTCTCAGGGATGCAAAATGGTATAAAAAATAACATAAGTCCCTATTCTTTCTTCTTCCGAAAACTTAAAAAATTACACTTTTCAATATATTCAAACCACTTTTAGCTTTTTCAGGGCAATTGTTATCATTTTCCTTTTTATTGTATTATTTATTATTTTCTCCTATAACTTTTTGTTGTATCAAATCCCAAAAGAATTAATTTTTTTAAAAAAATAAAAAATAAAACAGTTCTCCCTAGACATTGAGGGTGTTGATTTACTGTTTTCTGTTTTCCAGCTCCTCTGTAAGGGTGGAGGTACTTGGTGATTTTGACAAGTCTTTTGCAGACATTGACAATAATGCCCCAGGCTCCAGCAGTGGGAACCTATTAGAGTTCCTCATATCATCAACCATTCTGAGATAAGTAACAACAGTTCTCATGTTAGGCCTTTCTGATGGCTCCTCTCTTAAGCATCTTTGAGTAATGTCAGCTAATGCTCTTGCTGCTTCACAAGGGAAGCGACCTCGAAGTCTATGATCCGTAATCATCAACGATAATTTATGATCATCGGTCAGGAAAGGACGGCTCCACTTCACCAAATCCCTCTCTTCCTCCGGATAACAGCTATCGAGATTCTTTCGGCCAGTAAGTAGTTCCAGAAGGATGATTCCGAAACTCCATACATTGCTCTTTGGAGTAAGTATCCCTCTTTCCAGTGTTTCTACTGGCAGGATTCCAATAGCCTGCACCGAAAATTAATACATCGCCAGAGTAATTAGAACAAAACTTATGGAACAAACATATTGCTAAGAAAAAAACAGAAAGCACTTCTTTAGTCAAAGAACTTACAGAACAAATGTCTGAAATATCTTCCGCACATATATTTCCAGCAAAACCATATCCTGATAGCTTTGCACTGTAATCTTTGTCAATCTGTATGTTGGCGGTTGAAATTCCATTGTACATAGCCTGCAAAAGATAAAGTTGGTATATCAGCGAAGATAGAGGCATATTACTTGATTATTGAAATTGATATCTAATGTATTTAAGGAAGGTAAGTGCATAAAAAGTCTGAAGTATCCACTCATTCTATTAATTGTTCAATCATTCCATATTAAGTAAGAAATACAAAATAATTCAGGTCTAACCGAGAATAACTTACTGAGATCTAAAAAATAAATTAGAGTAGATCATGTGAAGTTGCTTCGGTTTTGTACATTCGATATATGTTTCGGCCAAAATTAAGCTAAAGTCTAAACATAGATTTCATTACCTGGAAAGGCCCTTCTTCATGCAAGAAAGCAAGACCTTGTGCAGCACATATGGCAATTTTTATTCTCGAATTCCAATCAAGTGGCGGGCCATCAAATTTCCCAAACAAATGGCGGTCCAGGCTTCCATGGTATAGCCTCTCATAAACCAGCATCCTCGGTTCTGAGCCATCAGAAGCATGAAATCCTAGCAACTTGCAAAGGTTTGGATTTTGCAGGGATGCAAGAGTATTAACCTCATTTATGAATTCCTTCAAGCCCTGGAAGAAGACATACATTTAGACCACATCAGAAAGTTCTCAGTTGCATTGAATTTTAATTTTTTTTTACGCAGGTAGAAAATGATAAACCTCTCAACAGAGGGCTAACAATAATTCATAATTAGGTTTGAACCCCCAACGGTGCAATTCATGACAACTTTCGACATTTGATATAACATTTGATAAGGCATTACTTCTTTAATTTATATTATGTAGCGGAGCATCTGCGAGTAAGATGACCAGGCATAACTTACGAGACGAGAGGATACCAAAAAATTAATGAAGTTTAGAGAAAAGTACATGAGTAGACGAGTGAAGGCAATTGACAGTGGCTTCGAACTTCTCCAAACTTGAAGCATTCTCACCAAAGGAGGCTCTATATGCGGTGGACGAAAGACATTGTGACAAGCATCGATCTGGAGTGAAATTGTGGCAAGCAGCAGCAATTTCGGCATACGCAAAATTTTGGAGTGGGCCGATAGGTGGAAGTGGCAAAGATCCAAAATCATATAGAGGACTACTTAGTGTCCCTGACTTAAAGCTGTTAGTACCCTTTAATGCACCAGAGCTCCGAGGTGGAGTTGGAAGAGGTAAAGGTTGTGGAGTAGGCAAAGGATAGGGAGGAGGCAAGCGCTGCTTCTCCTTCGGTCCAGAATGGTGTTTCAACTCTTCTTGTTCCACATGCTCAACTGAGGCCAAAGCATTCTGTTCTGTCGCATCAAGAGCTGATGGAGCAGATAAAACTTGTTTTCCGTTGTCCCTAACTGGACTAATGGAGTTGACGGGTTTCACTCCGGTCCCAAAACTAGGAGGTGCAGGCGGCATGACACGAGTATCAGTTTGAGGTTCAGGCAACACTTTAGGAACATGGTTGTTACCGATGATACATGGTGTTTCTGTGATTTGATCAGAATTTTTCTTCTTGCTCTTCAAGACCATGAAACACCCCATTTTGTGTTCT
Source organism: Crotalaria pallida (assembly GCA_037953625.1). Taxonomy (NCBI): domain Eukaryota; kingdom Viridiplantae; phylum Streptophyta; class Magnoliopsida; order Fabales; family Fabaceae; genus Crotalaria; species Crotalaria pallida. Next base: position 82,203,008 of record CM075653.1, read on the forward strand.
GAGTTTTGCTGTTAAATATAGCTGTTTATATCAGCACCAAAGAAACAAAGAAACACAACATCAATTAATATAGCTATGTCTATTGATATGGCTCACATTGTGAGTGGAAGTTAAGAGAATGATATTATGGGTTTTCCAAAGAAAAATTATGTGAAGTTTCACCAAATTTGTTCAAAAGAGAAAGATATATGGAAATTAAGATACTGTTCCCAATTTTGTAGTCTCTTTTAATTAAGATGAATTTAGCATGGTTGCAAGGAAAAAGAAAAAAAAAACAAGATAAAATTCAATTCATTTGCCATCACAATCCCGAAAAACAGAACAATTAATTGCTTCACTGATCCTAAGTCATTGGCCAATTTTATTGGGAGTAATTGGTCATATTGATCCCTGACTTTGTAGGGGTCGGTCAAGTTAGTCCCTGACTTTATCGAAATAGCAATTTAGTCCCTGAGATAGGAGAACGCCGATCAAGTTAGTCTCTGTCGTCACTATCGTAGGGATATATTTGCTTTAAAATGGGATAAAGATAGGGACGTATGTGAATTAAAATGCTATCTTAGGGACTAAATGACTATTTCGATAATCGAACTCGAGACCTTGCTTAAGCGAGACCGAGCCGCTTACCACTCGTCTCAACCCATGTTGGTAGCAAAATGCTTTCTTGTTAATGAACTAACACAATTACAATGAAACCATGTGCTATACACCCAATTCCTTTAAGAAAGTAACCAGACCCCATTAATCCTCATCCATTCTACTTTATGAAACCCAATTCAGATCCATATCATGAAAAACATGCATTTCATTCATTGTTGACAAAATTCAAATGAATTTGCCATGTGCTTAGAAACTTAACCCCCCAAAGGACAAGAAAAAAAAACAATGCTTTTTAATATTAAAACATAGAAACATGAAAAACATGCTGATCAATAAGAGTTCAACGAAACAAACTGAAAACTAAAAATTAAAAACTGAAACTCCAAAGAAAAAACCTCTTTTCAACCAAAAGGCTTTAAATCACAGCAATAATGCCCAAAGGAAGAAATTTCAGCCTAAGAATGAGCTAGTATCTCATGCAAAGTGAAGCTATTGCAGCAGTGGTGAAAAGTGAGCAAAAAGCTGCAACTTTTGGCTTTGAATCTGACACCAAAAATCCCTTAGAAGTAAAATGTAGGAGATGGGAAAGGATGAGAGGGAATTGAGAAATTCTGTGCATTGGAACAGAATTTATACTTGGAAATTTGGGGTGGTAGAAAGAAAAAGGAAATGTTTTCAAAGAGGAAAGAAAAATAGAAATCAATAAGCAGCGGTCAAATCCACCTTACTCCCCTAATTATTATTGTGATTAAAGAAATGTTATTAATTAATACATGAATCCAAAATATTGAAAGCACTTCAAATACAAGAATCTGAGAATCCACAGATAAAACTTAAAATGGTAATTCATTTAATCTCTTTTACCATTATTTAATTCAATTCCTGCCATATTTTTGTTTTGGGTCTGGAAAATGTATTTGATTCTCCCCTTGACTAAACCTTCCAGGCTTCCACAAATAGGGGACCTATGTAACCTTGGTTTGAATTTTGACTATTGTTCTTAATTAGTGATTTAGTGACATATTAAGAATATTTCAATCGTTGTTTGAATATGATCAATGAACATTAAATTAAACGTTGAATTTTTTTTTAGATTCCCATCTTTAGATTTCTCCATTTAAATCAGGAAATATTTTAAAGCTTCAAGATTTTGTTTCCTAAATCAAACCAAGGCTGAATAAAATATTCAACATCTCCTTACCAAAAAAAAAAAAAAAAAACCAGCCATATTCAACATGTCTTATATACTTATTGTTGTAATTCTATTTTTTTTTTTTTTACAACAAGGGTATCTTTCGATCGAAGCTCTTCGAGGCGTAAAGATCAGATCATCGAAGTAAATTTTGACGGCATGAATCGTCAAACTCTGTCATCATACTTAAGAAACTCAATCATCTACCAACTGTGTTGGACTTTGTTGATTAACTCTAATTTTTTATTTGGTTTAATGTTTTTAGTTTTTGAACTTAGGTATTTTTTTTGAATTGGTTTTGGTATGTTTTAGGTCTCTAAACTTTGCTTAAATATTTGATAATGGTTCTTTTATTAATTAAGAATATGGCGAAAGTGACATGATATGTCGTTAGCCATCTATATCATCACTTAAGTAATGAAAAGATCATTTCCAAATATTTGAGCAAAAGGTCACGATCTAAAACATCAGGACCAATTCCAAAAAACTTAAGTTCATTGACTAAAAACTTAAATAAGCCTTTTTATTTTTTGTATTTTGGGAGTAATTTTTTTGTGGCCAGACATTTTTATTATAAATGTAATTATTTTTATACCATTTTGGTTTTGGCTCCTTAATTTTAATCGTGAGTTAATATTTGGTCAAAAGGAAGGATTTATTATAGGCTTAAAATATTTTTGGCCATTTATCGATGTGCTTTAGATTTTTACTTTTTTTTTAATTTTCATGATCCTTTATTTATTTTTTTTAAAAAGAGAAGTATTTTTATTTTTTTTCAATTTTTTTATTATTTTTTTTTTAAAGTTTCAATTAGGTCATTTGCTTCACCAAAAATCAACATTTTAGTCTGGAGTTTGTAGTTTTTAGGATGAATTTTGGATAAAAAGGAAAGAGAAACAAGATGTAGATGATGGATTATGATTTAAAAGAAACAAATTTTAGAAGAAAACATGTGAAAATTGACAATAAAACTTTCAAATTTGGTAATGTCCATGGAATAACGAAAATGAAACTAAAAAAAAAATAAAAAATGTATCATCAAAAATGAAATATAAATGACCAAAAATGCAATTAAACATTTATAATACATTTATAGATATAGATCGTCAAGCAAATAGGATTTGAATATGAGATCCTAATTTGAATGACTTTAATTAATATTGAGTCTATTTTATTATATTACTCCCTCCGGTCTTATTTATAAAATCCTTTTGGGGTTTTTCACTCCCACCAAGGAGAGTGGAAAAATTTGTTAGTGGCATTGGAAATGTAAAAATTTGATATACTTTTTCAAAATTACCCCTATAATTATTATTGGAACTCTAAAAAATTTTGACTTTATAGGGGTGTTAGTGGAAAAAAGTAATTAAATGTTATTGAAAGTTGAAAAGGGGTCTTATAAATAGGACCAAAATAAAAACCCCAAAAAGGTCTTATAAATAGGACCGGAGGGAGTACTAAGTTATGTAGTTTGAATTATGGTTATGTATATCATTTGTTAGTATGAAGTTTATTTTAAGATATTTGATGTGTGCGTAGCATACATGTTATTTTCCTATTAGTTTGTAATTATTTTGTGATACATTCATGTATTTTATTATGATTTAGCATGCTTTTTATTCATATTTTACTTGGAAAGGTTTTTGGTGTTTTTGATGTGTAGATAATAATTTTGAGGCTTAAAGCATTGGAAAATAAAGGAATTAATCAAAGAAGATATGCTCAGAGATTTTGTGAGCAAAAATCTAGAAAAAGTTAGAGAAAGAGGCTTGTGAAAGGAAGGAGACTGCTATTGAACCTATTTTGCTATTTGGGCCCAGCACTTTAAGGAAAGAAAAATTATAAAAGGAGGAAGATAGAAACATTGTAACATAACATTAGTCATAACATATCATAGTAGAACGTTAGTAGTAGTAGTAGGATTAGAATTAGAATTAGGATTATTTTCTCTATCATAAACAAGATATCAAATTAAAAAATAAGAATTCAAGGTGCATCTCTCTCAAGGAAGAACTATAAGGCCATTTAAGACATTTCTTCTCCTTTCACCTTTCGGTTATTTCTATTTTATTATGCATTATTCTTATTATTTGGTTTGTATCATGAACATGAGTAGTGAGTAGTTCCTTTTTTTTCCTGAGGATTAGGATTAGCCCATGGAGGCAGACATTGACATGAGGATTTGATATTTTACCTTTTATTTACGCTAGATGTTAAGGGAGGTACTGAAAGGTGAACCTTAGTATTAGAAATTACCAAAATGAAACTTAAGAACTTAAATCATGAAAGTAGTTTTAATTCATGAGGGGATTCTCTGAATTATCTTAGAACTTAATGGATTTAATGTACCATAATTACCACGAAAGTAGGAATTAGGCCTCATTAGGTACGGTGCTAAGATTCTGAAAGGAACTAGTATTCTACATTAGGATAATTCACCCTAAAAATAAATATAGCTAAATAAAAGAGATATCACTAAAGATTGTCAATGTAGATATGTGGTGAAACTAATCTTGAAAATTTTCCCAATTCAAATCTCAATCCAATCTTTTAGATTTGTTTTATATTATCTTTATCAAAAATCAATCTTTTAAATTTTATTTCTAATTTTTCCACTAATTTAGTTTAGATAATTGGTGCTTGTAACTTGTTGGTATTCAATAACAAAATCCACGCGGATATGATACTTTTTATTACTACGATTACCCGTGCGCTTGCGGGGCTATCAATTTGTTTTCCCTAATATGAAGTTATTACATAGTTAAGTGTCCAAAAAAAATTAAATTCTATAAAATAAGAATTTGCTAACCATATATTTTATTGGTGGTGATTTAATTTTCATCGGGAGATGTTATTAACACTCGTTCCATTGCTATTTGCACCGGTTTTTTATAATTTTTTGCACCAACTAACCAATATTACCCTTATGTTTTTACTCACACCCATATATCCAATACTCACACCCCAATGTTATTATTTATACTCATACTCCTAAAAACTCATCGCTACTCACACCCACCATCTCGTCAAAAACATTGCTCACCCATCACCTTCCAAAAAACTTGATTCTAAATCCTTTAAAAAAAAATCCTGGTGACCCAAAAAAAAACTGTTAAAGAAATCTCAACCTCATTATAAGAACAATTTTTTTTCTGTCGTGTGAACCAGGTTTAGCAGTTTAACACCAAGGCATTTCAGAAAATGTTATCAGAAGGGCCTTTATGGCAATAGAGGAGGGTTTCCTTTCTATTGTGAAGAAACAGTGGCTAAGCAAGCCACAAATAGAAGCCACAGGTTGATGTTGTTTGGCTGGGATAATTTGCAATGGCATGCTGTATATTGCAATTATTGTAGGTGACTCAAGAGCAGTGTTACAAAGAGTAGAGAGGGGGATAAGGTTAACATCTGCTATTCAATTATCATCATAACACAATGTTAACATAGAAATTGAGAGAGATGAAGTTCAATTAAAGCATCTGTATGGTTCACAAATTGTGGTTATGAAGCACCCCTAACAATAATGGTGATGAATAACAATGAACAATGATGAAGAAAAGGAGAAGTTTTGGAAGAAGGGAGATTTGAGTAGAGAAGTTTGGGTGTAGGAAGAGAAAAAAAGGGTTTAAGAGAAGTAGTGGGTGTAAATAAAAATGAAAAGAATAATTAATGTTTAGGAAGAAGGGTAAAATTGGTAGATAAATACAAAATATTTTAAAAATTGGGTGTGAGTAGTGATATAAAGGATGTTAATAAAATCTCCCTTTTATTTATTTGATAAGTTTTATGGAATTTTCATAATTTCATAACTTTTTCATGGTTAATCCAAATGAAATGATTTTATAATCAAAATGTTCATATGAAAGTGTAGAATAAGTTTTTCTAAGAATGAATATTTAATTCTGCTTGGTGTGAAAATTTTATATTTTGAATAATATTCTAAACATATTAGTATTTTTATCATTTAAATAATTTAAGGTATGATTTCGATACATTCCCTAATGTATGAGAAAAAAATTTATTTTTCCCTCCCATATGTACATGTTCCACGATTAAGAGAGGAGAAGGAGGGAAGATAACCTATTTGCATGCAAACTTTGAAAATAAAATTTCAAAAAGTGTCATCATTACTCACAAAACACTAAAAAACACTTTTTGAGCATACAAGCTCTCAACCAACCCCATTAAAAAAAGTGGGAAACCACTCCCTCCATTCTCCCATGCGTAAGACCCTTTTTTTGTCATTTAATCCCAAATTTTTATCCTCTATAAATAGACCCCAAATACCCCTCATCATCTTTTTCCCCATTTTCACTATCACTAACAAAAAAATAAAAAAAAAAAGAAGAGAGGAGAAAACTTTCTCTTGGAGAAGAAGAGAAGGCCGTGGTAGAAGAGGGAGGAGAATAAAACATTTCCTTGCATTTTTCTTGGAGGAGAAAGGTACTTCTCATCATTCTTTCTTTTTTTTTCTTTCTTAATTTATTTGTATGATGTATGCTTTGAATTTTTTGATTTTGATGTCTAGAAAAAAAAATGTGTTGGTCTCTTCTTCTTAGTCTCTAAAAAGGATTTTTCTCTCTATGTCTATGCTATAAACTTATCTTTTAAGAACAAATGTTTGTCTTTCTTGAAATAATGGAATAAAAAGGTAATATTTCTTCATGCATGCGATTTTTAATGAATATTGACCCTTGCATGTTAGTTTTTAAGTATGATAATGAAATTTCTTTTCTTGTATGTTGATTTTTTTTATGCATGTCCATTAAACTCTCTTCTTTTTTTTTTTTTTTTTGACATCCATAAAACTCTCTTCTTATACATGTGTTAGTGGTCGTTTATTGTAACATCCTACCTTTTTATATTAAATATAATACTTGAAAATAGTACTTTCATGAAAATAATTTAACTTTTATAAAAATTTTGATGGAGTTCCGTTTAAAATATGGACTTTTTCCAAATAAATTTTTTGTACCTGTCAGAATCAGATTGAGTTTATATAAATAAACTTCACCATTTCATTCAGAATCATTTAAACACATGTATCATTACAAAAGATTTAATGTCCAAAACCACATATGACATAATTATATTATAGGTGGTTGCAATACAACTAAAATTGAATAAAGAAAGGATATCCTTCGTAACCACTATTACATCATTATAAAAATATACTTTCTACAATTACATTCATCAAATTATATATATTCTGTATAATCATTAAATATAAATTTCTATAAACTTTATAAATAAAATCATAATCTTTGCATTATTAAAAATCTAATTAAGAAATCACTGCTTTAATAACAAACTTTTTACATCTGAAAATCCTAATATGGTTGCAATATCCATCTGACTTTCAAGTCACACTAATCAACTTACACTCTATTAATAAGAGTGTATTCTGCCTCGGCATTAATGTACACATGGTTCTTCCAAACTTTGTACCTAAAAATGACAATGTAAGAGGTGAGTTATGTAACAGCCCGATTTTCGTAACTCAAAATAATTAACTTTTATTTATTAAAGTTGCAAAAATGAGGCCAAATTTTTTTTTTTAAAAAAACACATTTGAAAAGTCATTGGTGTACTTAAAAATCCTTTTGATGAAAACCGAGTTGTTACTAAAACATTTGTTTACATAAAACTTCCATGTTCATAAAAGAACTTGATTCCAAAAAGCATGGTGAATCATTGCATTGGATTAAAAGTGTGCACAACAGTTTCCAAAAGATTACATTGCTTAATCTTTCCAAAACCAAGGTACTCCGACAATATAGGATTAAAATTAGCTTAGTTACATAAATGGTTCTTTGCTTGGTAATCCTTCACTCACAACACAAACAATCAACTTAAACTAAATATGCTACTTTCGCTTCCTTCTGGCGAAGACAACCGGATTCGGCTTCCTTTTCTTCTTGCGCCCTTTCTTCACTCTCGAGGATGAAGCCACCTCTGTCGCTGCTTTCCCGTTGTCGTTAAGCTCCAGCTCCAATTCATCTAGAGTGATGGTCTCCTTACGATGCTCCGTCTGCCCGTTGAGATATCAGCAACACCGATATGCCAACGAACAGGAGAGAGTAAGCGATCCGAACGACGCATCATCGACGGTGTGGAATTACAGTAGGCAAGATACTAGGACAATACATACATAACAAGCAACATACATACAACATAGCATTCAAGCATATCATCATTATCATTTATCATTATCATTATCATCATTCATTATCTTTATCCTTATTAACATTATCCCGCCAAACTTGTTATCATTTCTCAACATAGTCATTCCTTATTTCTCAATTCTTTTCGCAACTTCATCATTCCATAAACTTCCACTTCTCATAATCATTAAATCTTTTTATCATTCCTAAACTTTTCTTATCGTATCTTATCGGATCATAGCCATCGATGATTGGGGAGATTTATAATATCATTGAGGTACTCGTTTCGTTGTCATCGACACACACGTCTACATCTCCTCGGTCATCCACCCAGCCTAGTCGGAAGCTAACAGGAGTACAGGACCTTTACCACGCGGGCACGACAGCTGTCTCAACAATTGGCTCCAAGCCAGGAGAACTGTAGAAATCTCAGGTACAACCTCAAATCATTTCATAGCATATCAATCATATCATTTAATCAAGGCTCACTGTAGAAAACTCGGGTATAGTGGCAATCATGATGCCCCGTTCCAGTCCCTCTCACTGTTCTCGAAATGCCATAGGGGTGACAGCACTATTCCGGTTCCGGGTGCAGAACTTACCACGACATTAGGACCCAGTCCCCACCACGTCTGATTACCACATATGGAATTCGTTCCGCCCAGAATAGTACTCAAGGCCTCATGACGTTTTACCGCCCTAGCCTACCCTATTGCATTCACAACCCGAATATCCCTGATATCCGGGGTACCTTCCTCTCCACTACTTCGCACTCTCATACCTCACCGCGTTAGTGTCTTTTAAAGTCTTTTATCTTTTTGATTAACCTAAGGTCGGCCCATCCTTCGTGCATCCCTTCAATGAGACCCGACCACTAACTTTGCACAATCTTTCTCTCATCTTTTCTCAACATAGCACAGAGCTGGGATCACATCGATAAACTCATATCTCATTTCTCAATCTTTCTCAAAATCTCCTCTTTCAAATTTCTTAAAACCTCATTTCACAAATTCATTTCACGATCTTTCTCAAAACAATCTCTCATAAGCTTTCTCAAAAATCTTGTTTCTCTTACTTTCCTCAAAATACATTTTTATAAACTTTCTGAAAATCTCATATCATAACTTTCACAAAATCTTATTTCATAATTTCTTTCTCAAAATCTTGTTCACAAACTTTTTCAAAAATCTCATTTCATAAAATCTCCTCAAGTTCTCATTTCACAACTTTCAAAAATCTTATTTCACAATCTTTCTAAAAACTTCTTTTCATAACTTGCTAAAAATCTCGTTTCACAAAATTTCTAAAAATCTCTTTTCATAAAACCGTTAAAAACTTCATTTTACAAACTTTTCCAAAACCTCTTTTCACAAATTTTCTTAAAATAGTATTTCACTGGTTTTCTAAAAATCTCATTTCACAATTCTTTCAAAAATCTCGTTTCAAAAACCTTTTTCAAAAATCCCATTTTTACTGAGTGCTAATGGAGGAGCAAGCTCAACTCAACACTAGTCTCTTTCCAAAAACATCAGCAAAGGAGCCAAGCTCCATTCAGATTGTAACACCCCGATTTGGCAACTTGAAATCACAACTGTTTATAGTGAAAATTTGGGCCAATTTTTTTTTAAACAAGTGTTATGCAAGATGAGAACACTTGGGCTTTCAAAACACAGTTACAATTTAAAACTCATGTTCTCACATTGCATAAACCTTTCAAGTTCCAAACCGAGATGTCACAAGACCCCGCACTTTGAAACTCATTTTCAAAAATATTGTTTAAAACACGGCCCGTTTACTCATTTCAAACGTTAATACCAGAATAAACTTTAGTTGGGGTTACAGCATGTTAGAGCCAGGATTTCTAAGTAACTGCAATGGAATTACAAAACTCTGAAAGGGAAATTACCTAACCGCTAGTCATCGACACTAACGTTTCCGCTGCGCTACTCTGATTCTTGGTACGTCCACTCCTCGGGTCAAGAGTAGAGGCATCCTCGTCAGTCTCCCTAACAATGCTTTCCATAGCCGCTTCTCGGGCTTTCTTTTCCTCCTCATAACGAGCTAGCAGTCTCTCCGTGTTTTCCTTTCTAAGGACCATACAAAATTTCCCAACACCAGATAGCAGAATAGGAGAGAGTGAGCTACCCAAAACATGTAATGTCGACTATGTGGATTTACGATAGGCAATTATTAAGATAAAACAATAAATAACAACAAAACATAACAACAACATATTCATCATCATTATTTCACAAACATCGTCTTATCATTACTTCCCAAATCTCATTCAACACTCAATACCACAACTGTACTTTTCTTTTTCAAATCTTTAAGTTATTAAGTTTTATCATCTTAGTTCACTCAATGACTTGGGGAACCATCATTGAGGAAAAACGTCTCTCACGTCTACATCTCCTCGGTCATCCATCCAAACCTAGTCGGAAGCAAACAGGAGTACAGGACCTTTACCACCGGGCACGACAGCTGTCACACAACAAATGGTCCCAGACCAGGAGGCCTCGCCTCAAATCATAATCATAAATAACAGTGCACGCTCTCAGCGGCAATCACAAATGCCCCGTTCCAGTCCCTCTCACTGTTCTCGATTTGAAATCTAGGGGGTGACAATACAGTTCTAGTCTCGAGTGCAGAACTTACCACGGTATTAGACCCAGTCCCCACCACGTTAGTGCACCACTTATGGAGTTCGTTCTGCCTAGAACAGTATTCTAGACTTCTTGACGTTTCACCATCATCGTCCTCCCCTAATGCAATCTCGTCCTAAGTATCCGCAGATACTTATCGTTTCTTCCTCTCCACTACTTCGACACACTCTCATGCCTCACCGCGTTATTCATGTCTTTTAATAATCTTTTAGAGTTTTGAAGATTTTAAAGTTTTATTAACGACTTAATTCTAACCGTCGGCTCGTCCTTAGTGCATCCCTTTAACGAAGCCCGACCACTAATCGTTCAAACTGTTCCCCAATTCACCACATAACATTTCAACATCTCAATCTCATCAACTTTCCTTATCACATTTCATCATCTTTCTCATCTCAATCTCATTACACAAAATTCCTCTCTTTCTCAAGGCTCAATTCCTCATCTTCTCAAACTCACTTCCTTATCTTTTTCCAAAATCATTTTCACAAAACTTTTTCATAATTTCAGAAAACTTTCACTTCACAAATCTTTTTCAAAAATATCATTTCATAAACTTCCTCAAAACATCCTTTCACAAAACTCTTTTCGCAAACTTTCACAAAGATCTTGTTTTCATGAACTTTTTCTCAAAGGGACCATTTCATAAAACTTTTCTTAAAAATCTTGTTTCAAAAAGACTTTCTCAAAATATCCTTTCAAAAATTTTATCAAAAGGATTGGTTCCAAAAACTTTTCTCAAAAATATTTCTTTTCACAAAACTTTTTCAAAAAGATTGGTTTACAAAACTGTTTCAAAGATATCCTTTAACAAAAGCATTTCAAAATCATTTTTCAGAAACCTTTTTCAAAAATCGCATTTTTGCTGAGCGCTAATGGAGGAGCAAGCTCGACTCAACACTAGTTCCCAAACTAAAACCAAAACAACGGAGCCAAGCCACATCTCACTGCCACAATTCATCTCACTTCAGAACCACATTCTCTTCTCCAATCTCAACTCCTTATCTCTTCTCTTACTTGCTTTATCTTTGTTATTACTTATCATATTCTCAATCTCATTTCCTTACTTTCTCAATTTATTCTTAGCACATAATGACAACGTACCAATGTTTCTTAACAACATCATAACTACGTAACCAATAAACAGATCATAAAATAATTCAAACATAATCAACCAGGAAACATAACATCATAGGTAATAAACCAATCTCAACCGTTCGGGTGGATAGCCAAACAAACACTCAAACAATTGCTATCACATACACCACTACGCTAAATGAGATTGGAGTTCAACCTTTGAGATGATTGGACCTCTTAATAAGTTACCTAAATACCACGACGTCTTAAGGGAAGCCCCTCTCTCACCTCAATTGACGTAGCCCTTCGCAACTTTCCAAGATTTCCCGACCGCTAACTCCGCCTCGTTTCCTTTGCGTTTGTCGTCCGAACTATGGCATTTTTCCCGTGCGTTAGAAACGTTTTAACGAATTCATTCAATTTTTTTTAAAACACTTTGAAATCATTCCCTTTTTGAAGACACGTGGTTCACCTTTCAAATCCAGAGAATGTTTTCAAGAAGACTTTGAAATAGTTCTAAATTAATTTCTTTAAAACAGAATTCATTTGTCTTGAAGAGAACTCATTTTAAAATGTTTAGGTTATAAAAATCATTATTCTTTAGTTATTAAACAAAGTTCAGAACTTAAGAAAATTCCAAAATCATATTAAATCAATTTAAGTTTCTTAAATCATATTTTCAGTAAAACATTTTTCAATCCTCTGGAAATTCAAATATAGAAAGTACATCATTAAAACACTCACAACTTCACATAAACAAGCCACATTAAACATAAAAATTCCTTTTTTAATTATTAATTCAACTTATTTATTTTATTCTTAGCAAACCGAAAGGAAAATTAAAACAACAACATATCATTCCAATCACACACATATCATCATACATACAACACATAGTTATTTACATAGAACATTTCATACAAACAAATTTTCCTAACTATTCTGGCAAGCTTAGACCGAATCATAAACTTACAAAGATTAATGCACACATGAAACACCAAGCAAATGAAATTATTTTCTTTTCTTTTTAGATTAAAACCGAGAGCATAAAAAGAAATTTAACAAATTTAAAGCAAACAACAAGTTACAGCACAATCACTTCAAAGTTTCATTTTTATTTTCTTTTAGATTCAATTATTTCATGCATGTACATCCTAAGCCTTTAAATTAAATTAATTTCATTATATATGCAACTTAAGCAATGATAAAATCTCCTATTTCTAGTTCTCATGGCGAATACTAACATGGAAGAATGCAAGGTTTCATTCACTTTTTCAATCATACATAATCATAAAAATCAAATCAATGACATATAGGAATTCAAAACAAACTTCCCAAGACATCACACCACAACATGCATCAACTTTATTAAGGCAAGATTTTTATTAAAGAATCCTAATAAAACTTAAGTTTGTCACTCAATTTCAAATAAAAATCAAGAAAACAATTATGCATGCCCTTAAAATTATTAGATTTAGTCTTATCACTCACATGCATTAAGTTTTCACATAATAAAAACATGAGATTCAATTTTATTTGATGTGACCGAATGGCTTATTACTAAAACATAACACACATACAATCAAATACTAAAACTAAATCATGTTTGCACTTCAAAAATCATTTAAAACTTGTTTTCTTAAATTTTCTATTCTAAACCGAGACATGCATAAAACAAAAACATGATTTTTTTTTTAAATTAACATGCATGCTTTAAGGACATGGATTATGAAATGTTCACACATACATCAACAAGAACATCGTTAAATCAACATGCCTCAACCAAAGATCTCTACTTTATTTTCAAGTAAACTTAAATCATATATTTGTTTTAGTAAGAATTTACACAAACATATCATGGATCTTCATTTAAGCAAACAAAATTTAACATGCAAGACTAAAAATCATCATAGTTCAAGTCACAAATTTATTCACCAAATTATTTCTTAAAAGTTTCTTGGCTCACGGTTTTAGCAAGGGAATTTATTTTAGTTTTCATAAAAATCTTAAGCAATACCTTAGATCATGGATTGATTTGTCAAATAAGCACATAAATACACATAGATCATGATTTAGAACAAGAAAAACATACATGCAAGAAAGATCTAGGTTAGGCTTCACAAAATCTTAAACAAAATTCTAGATCTTTAGGTTTGAGTTAGAAAATAAGTAGATCTAACATAAATCGAACCATAAACATAAAGTCACAAATATTACAAATAATGTTTAGTCCATGAAAGTTCAAGATCAAGAAAGAATGACACATAATTTCACTTTACAACTCATAAGAATAGACATGCAAGAAGAAATAAAAAGGGATCTACAACTAGAAAGGAAAACTAAACTATTACATTTCTTCTTTAGGTTCTTCGAGTTTTCCACCAAGGAAGGGGTTGATCTTCTAATCTTGACACTCTTTGATCTCTAAGGGACTCCTAGAGCAAGCTCCTAAATTCCTCCTCCTTCTTCTACCTCTCCACGGCTCACGGCCACCATTTCCTCCCTCTTTCTCTATTTCTTTTCTATTTTTCTCTAAGAGTTTGGATGGGCTCTTAGAGGGTGTTGATGTTCGAAGGGTGGGAATGAAGTGAGTGGAGGTGAAATGAACTAAGGTTTCATTTATATATAGGAAAGTTCACAATTCCCCATTTAGCCCTTAGAGAATTCGGCCTAAGCACAACCAAGGAGGGCGAATTGGTCTCTACAAAATTTTGCATGGCTAAGGTTGCCAAAGTCAAGGGGACAAAGGGAAGTGGGCTAGGTGGCTAGGGGTTACTTTAGGTCTACTATTAGTTGGTTTCTTAGTTAGAGCTTTATTACTTAGTTTAGTTTGGTTACTTACTTGGTTAGTTTGGATTCCTTACTCCCTAAGCGCACACACACACGGCCTACACATAGCACCCACACATATCATGCACATGCAAATGACACATACACACCTTCATGCACAAGTACAACCGTGGCACTCACTCATGCACACACATGTCCTTTATTTTTATTTCCTAAATCATTTATTCATTTCTAATAATTTTTACTTAGAAATCATGAATCCACACAATCATGCAACCAATTTAAGAAATCATATTCACCACCATTTTCATGCAGCACATATTACACACATTAAATTGATCACATAACACATAAGAATTCATGCCAAAACAACATCACAAAAACACATTTTTCTATAAAATTCGTACTCCTTAAATTCTGAAAATAAATTTTTATAAAACAGACCAGAAAATTCTAAAAATCACATTTTTAAATTCTAGTTTTCAAAACGATCGTTTTCATATAAAGATCATCAAATTCCGAGTTACGGTTTAAAAGTTATGAATTTTTAAAGATAACAGACCCAAAAACTTTATTTTTAACAAAATCATCTTTTAATAAAAATCACCATTTGCAAATCATTTACTTTTCACTTATGAAAATATTTTGTTTACACAAATCCATGAAAATTAACACTTTATTTCTTTCTTCTGAAAAATACTTTTCTGAAAAATTATCATTTCAAGGTTTCTTTCGTCAAAAATCGTTTTCGCACGTACGGGAAAAATGCGGGGTGTTACACAGATCACATCTCGCATCAACAACAACATTACTTTTCCTAGCTCTGGCACATCCTTGTTATTATCATCAGCTCTTTCCCCAATCTCAACTCTTTATCGCTTTCTATTCCATCTCATATCTTTTATTATTATTCCTTTCCCATTATGTCTTTACTTCCATCAACTTACTTATTTCATTTTCATTTTCCGGACGTAACAGACGTCCATCAGCATGTTACTCATTTTAATCAACAGTATTAAATTTCATCATGCATAATTAAATAAATAAAGACAAGCATGCTATTTCACATCATTAACACACAATCATCACACAACAACAATGTGGTCTTCGTCACCTTCGTATAAGTGGCCACACAACACAAACAATTGCCACTATACTACTGACTCCGAACCACTTAGTTTCGATCTTTGAGATGATACGGAACGTCCTAATATGTCACCTAAATACCACGATGTCTTAGGAAAGCTTCTCTCTCACCTGAGGTCCAGCGATTAAATGCGTGCGGTCTCCTAGGATCTCTTTTTGCTGCCGGCTGCCCCAATCCCTCGTCTAAACCATTCCTCGTATTAAACAAAATACATTTAAGTTATTAACTTGTATAAGAAAACCTTTTCTTAACTCACTACTCGATCTTTTCTTCGTCGGAAGGTTTAGAAACATAACCGTGTTCTCAAAACAACTTTAACATTTTTCTAGTACTTTAAGTACTTTAAAACCATTTGAAAACATTATATAAAATAGTTTAAACCATTTAATTTGGTTGCTGGCCCATCTTGGACAGCCCCTTAATCACGTTCGAAAACACCGAAAAATTCACCGTTTTCACTCCGGCTTTTTCTCAAATCAATTACCACTTGAAAATCATACTTTAAATCACTAGAACACATTTTTAAAATTAAGAAACAACTTTAAATAATTCATGACAGCAAAGAACCATTTCACAAAATTACTTTGATAAAAATACGAAAACGTCGGAAAAACACTTTTTGCTTTAAGGCATGCTTTAGTGCAAAATAAGCATTTTACAATTCATACTTTTGTCACAAAACAAAATCTTGGACAACCATAAACACAATCCAAAAATCTCAAATAAATCAAATGAATTTATCTTAAAACCAATAAATTTCAAAACCAATTACACATTCAAATACTTTTCAAACATCAACTAGCACACAACCACAACAACACTTAGATGAATTAAGTCACATAAGCAATTAACTAATCATTTAATTTTTATTATGAATCAAACATTTATTTTCACATAAACTCTTTCAAAGTCAAACACTTATTCACTTAATTATTTTCTTAAACACTTCCATATTTTCCTTCGTTATTAAAAGAAACCAATTTGAATAAATCCCACATATGAACTTCATCCACTCCTACAACTAAATCATGTTCATTATCAAGACACAAAATTAAGAAATTATTTCTTCCTTTTTAATTATAAAACCGTGAGCTCACTTGGAGAATTGACACATTCTAATTTATTTTTTTCCTTAACTTAAATCAACTTATTAAATCAAGCATTACACCAAAATCTTGTTTTTCAAATCAACATACAAGATAAAAATCAATTTACTCCCTTTATCTTTTAAATCAAAACCAAATAGAAAATAGGTAATCACAACACAATTCCAACACATCCCTTAGTCTTAGTTCATAAAACATACTCATCACTTTTGTGTCACTTCATTGAAAAGAACCCTAACCTAGTTAACATGCATTGGCCGAAAATCCAACATAGTCAAGACAAGATTTTTGGTCCATTTTTCAACATGCAAAAACCACATAATCCAACCAAATCATGTAGATTCTTCAAAACACCATTTACATCATCATTGTTCAATAAAACTCAAGTTCATTGTTTTATTTCAAACAAAACCAAGATCATACTTTAAATCTCTTAAGAATGACATGCATGTGCTTAAAATTATTAATTCTAACCTTAAAATATACATGCATCAACCTTTCACAAATTAAAAAAAAACATGTATCTCATTTTTATTAAGCATGGCCGAGTTATGCTTCACAAAAATACCACATGCACTAGATTAATTACTTAGAATAAATCATGTTTATACTTAAAATCATTTTAAAGCTTGTTTCTTTAATTTCCTCTTCAAAACCGTGGCAAGCATTAAAAGAAAGTCACATCTTTTCACTCAATTTTATCATGCAAGAATCAAGATCAAAGCTTTTTCCTAGATCAACCACACATTATCACATGCATGAGAGGATCAAGGCAATCAAATAATTCTAAGCACAAATTTAAAGCAAAACCGTGACATGCATTAGAAAAGATCAAAACTTTTTGCTCAAGAATAACATGCATGTATTTTGCTCTTACAAATCAAGTCATAAGTTCAACATAAAGTCACAAATCAAAGATCAAAATCACTTTAAACAAGGAAAGACCAAAATCGTGACATGCATTAAAGAAAGGTCAAATCATTTTGTTTAAAAATCACATGTAAAGCTCAAGAACAAAACTTTTTTTTTTTTAAAGATCAAGGCAAAGATCAAGGCTTTTTCAAAGATCAAGACAAAAATCAAAGCTTTATAAAAAATCAAATCAAAATCAAGACATGCAAAGCTAAAGATTTCAACTTTGTCATGAATAAAGTTTAGATCACACATTTATTCATCAAATAAACTCTTAAACACATTATGATTCACGGTTTAAGTATCAAAGTTTAACATGCAAAGAAATTTATTTTAATCTTCACAAAAACCTCAAGCAACACTTTAGATCTTTAAGATTTTAGTTTAAAAGCATCAAGATCTATCATAAAAAACCTTAACCGAATCATAAAGTCCATTGTTTAGTTTTTACAAGTTTCTTTTAGTTTCGAAGTCCATGATTAAGCACAAACAACACTTGTACTCATCATTTAAACTTGGAAAATTAACATGCAAGGAAGAAAAAGAGAAGAATCACGAAATCAAAAGAAAAAAATCT
The DNA here is from genome assembly GCA_037953625.1 of Crotalaria pallida. Classification (NCBI taxonomy): domain Eukaryota; kingdom Viridiplantae; phylum Streptophyta; class Magnoliopsida; order Fabales; family Fabaceae; genus Crotalaria; species Crotalaria pallida. The sequence continues at coordinate 82,221,233 of CM075653.1, forward strand.
AAACTATTACAATTTCTCCATGGTTTTCGACCCACCCACCTAGGGAGAAGTTGGTTTCCTAGCCTTCTAGTGCTTGGATCTTTAAGAGAAAATCTTGGATCGAGCTCCTACTCTTCTTCTTTCTTCTTCCTCTCCCACGGCTCCTTCTCTCTCTCTCTTTCTCTCTATCTTTTCTAAGAGCTAAAAGGGAACTCTTAGAAATGTGTTTGGCAATTGAAGTGAGAAATGAAGGAAATGAATGGGAAAATGAACTAAGACCTAAAGCTTATATAGGCAACTTGTGTACTTCCCTTTTTGCCCTTATGAGGATTTCGGTCATGTGTTAGAGGGAGGGGTAATTTTGGCTCTTCAATAAATTGCATGGGTGAAGTTTATCATGGGAGACAAGAGGAGTAATTTATGGCTTTAGGGTCACTTCATGTCTATCTAATCCTACCACTTAAGTTTTTCTACCCATTAACTTAATTTTCTTTAGGATTCTAATTTACCTCATAAGCTCTTTGTCCTCAAAATTAAAATCCTAAACTTACATAGATGCACACACACCTACACGTATTACACACATATACACCCACACATGCATCATCATATTCTTCCACTAATTAAATTTTCATATAGTCCTAAGCATACACACATAACAATACCGTACATACATATACATGCACACACATAGAAAATAAATTTTCTTCTCATTAAACCACTCATGCATAAAAATCACAATTTCCTTAAATTATAAAATATTAAGTACATAATCGTTTCTTAAAAATTCAACTTTAAAACTCATAATACTTTCTCATGAAAATCATTTCTTTAAAATCATTCACCACTTGAAATCATAAAATAAGGAATTCACTTCAAGAAAACACTCTTTCAAAAATACTTTCTCAGAAATAAATCTTTTTAATTACTTAAAACAATACGAGGAATTTGCGGGGTGTTACAAGTTATTTGAAATATAAATCAAGAAAGACATTTAATAACAATAATAAAGCATACATAGGTGTGTTAACATTCCCAATTCACACACACATTTTCATTATATAACATAAAGCAAAATAGAAAGAGAGTGATTGAGTGTAATTCAATGCATTGAAAGTGATGCATGCACGTCACTCGCTTTTATCCAATAATTGAATCCAATTCCATTCTCTTTCATTTTTCATTTTTCATTTCTTTGAAACTTTTACTTTATATTGGATTCAACCATTGAAATATGCATATGCATTCTTTACTTTTCCCTTTTTCCTTTTCCTTTTAACTTTTCATTTTATTTACTTTTCGTCGCACACTTTTCATTTTCCTTACATCACCCTCCGCTCCTGGGAAAAACCGATCGGGAGTAAGTATCCCTCAACCATTGCTTGCACAGTACTTCACCCCATTTTGGGGTTCCTCATACAATTTGGTTTGATTCGTCCAAATTGGCTATAGCAGGGATCATCCTCAACCGATCACAAAGAGCCAAAGTGACTGACAGACTTATTATGGTTCTAATAAAACCAATCCCCGACACGGGTAGCGAACCCGGCCCTTTGGAAGATCAAAGTTTTCCATAATAACTCTCAGCGGTTGTTTCAATAACACAACCTAGTCATTCTTGCCCTCACTAATAGATACGTATGTTTTTCCCATACCCTAACGTCCACCTCTTCACCATATGATGCATGTCCTTATTGTCCTTTCTAATTGAAGTTGAACCCCTTGTTCTTTAAAAATCATAATTGTTTGGGCTCAATTTCAATTAGGAAGTTCTTTATCTTAATTGGTGCCTAACAATCAATAATAAAATTTAATAGTTGATAAGCACAACATAAATACATATTATAATCATTCTTAAACTAAAAACACATTTTCATGTAATAACACATAATTTAACACATTCATCATATAATTTTATAACACATAAAGAGAGCACAACTTCATTATTTCATATCAATTTAATTCTAACTCATAATAGGGATATACACATACATATATCCCTATTATTATCATTAAATCTCTTCCCTAATTTAGGACAAATAACCCCCTCTTACCTTGAGTTGAAGAAGAGAGAAGGAAAGGATAGAGAGAGAAAGCTTCTCTCTAAGCTTGAATTCCATGGACTTGGTCCTTATTTTCTTGTTCTCCATCGCCTCTAACCTTTCTATTTCTCTTCTATGGCAAGATTTTTTGATTCCCAAAAGTTAGGGTTTATGGGGTTTGATGGGGGTGAGAGGAGAGGGAGTAATATTGAGTTCTAGAGAGGGAAAGAGATATATTAATGGTGAAATTTGGATTTAGAGGGAAGGATTAACTTACTTTGATGATGATGAAGCTTAACTTTGATGATGATGAAAGTTAGGGTTCTTGGTTCATGAAAGAGGGGAAGGTTCGTGAGTTTTTTGGGAGAAAAATGGGCCAAAATGACTTAAAAATCGTGTTTTTGGTGCTGTCTGCAGCAGAATATTCGAGTATACTGATAGCTACTCGAGTAGTGTTTGACAAGTGGAACAGCTTGCATTCAAAATGACATAACTTATTCGTTAACCGTCGGATCTTGTAAAAATTTGAAACCAAGATTCCTAATAGACATATCTTCCTATCCAACGGTCACTTTTGTGTTTAAAGTTGTAAATATTTAATTATAACTTTTCTATTATTACACATTTTCTATCATAATCTAAGGGAACTTTTATCTCACAAATCAAAAACACAACTGTCAATACTTTCTAAAAACATGCAAAGTAATTCATATACATTAAAATTTCTAATTTTCTATTATTCTATATCTATTAATAAAATTGAGGATGTTACATTTATAAATGATAATAAAAGTTTCTCTTTTTGCATTTTATTATAATATGAAAGCATTCCCCTTTATGTGTTAGTTTTTATTTGATGAATGTTCTCTTTCTGCATGTTATTATTTTATGCATGTACATAAAAATCTTCTTCTTACATGTTTCGTCATTTCCTTTACATGCATGTGGATAAAAAAACACCACCTTGGAAGAAAGGGGTGAGCTTTTACATGCATGAGAGTGATGACCCTTTGTTTTAAGAAAGAAGTGATTTTTGTTGTAGGAAGAAAAATATATGGGTTTGAATGTTTTAATTTTTTTTCTTTGGCCATATGACTTTCCACCTACTCAAGATATTTCTAAAGATGTAAATATCTAAGAAACAAATTTTTGAGGAAAAGGGGGGAGAAGGCCAAATTGCTCTAAAAGAGAGAAGGATAAGATTTTTTTACTTGCATGTCATTATTTTATGTGTTTAAATAATATTTCTATAATGGTTTTATTTTAGTTAAATGGGTATTTAACCATTGAACCCTATTTTTGGACGATGAGTGATTTTGGTAAAGCATGAGAAAACTTTCAAAGTGATGTTTGGAAATAATCACATGCTATTCAAAAAGTGAACAAGTCCAAAGAATTAGAATAAAATATGGTTTTAGTGAGAAAAAGTGATTTTTGAAAGTTGGGTGATGAAGGAATGAATTGGAAAGTTTTTTTTTGGGGATTTAAGCATAACATGGTAATGTTGTCCAAGATTTATAAAAATGATTTTTAGACTTATGATGCATGTATTTTATGTTTAGAAAGTAAAATTTTGTAAAGATATTTGATAAACAAATTAAAAATTTTGTGTTGATTCATTCACTTTGGATGTTGTGATTGTGTTGTTATGTTGCCCAAAAAATTTTAAAGAGGTTCTGAGACTTAAAATATATGGCTTTGATGTTTATAAAGTAAAATTTTGTGAAGTTATTTGTTAGATAAAATTATTATGTTGATTTTATTTGGATATTGGCAATGTGCTTATATGCTATCCAAATTTTATTAGTTAATGAAAGTGCAGTGATAGAAAAATATGGTTTTATGGAGATAAGTTCATAAGCGAGTTGTTAAGTGATGATAGAATGTTGTAAAATGTTTTCTTTGAGTATTAGTGGGTATAATTTCATGTATTATCAATGTTGTCCAAAAATTGTTTATAAGTGTTTTAAGTGTTTGAAAAGTGAGTTTGTATATATAGAAGTTAGGATTCTTTTGGATGAAAGCCACGTAAAGTTTGGATTGAAATTTATTGAGGTAAAAACATTTTTGTTCATGATTTTAATGTTGTCCAAGTTTGGTTTGTGATGCATTAGGACTTAAAAAAATAATTATGTTAGAAGCTTAGATTCTTTGATCTTCAGTTAGAAATGAAGTTTTGAACAAATTTGTGTCTTTAAAATGATTTGTGCAAAGCATTTTGTTGTTGTCTAAAAATCTTTTTGATGATGGCATTAACTTAAAAGTTATTTCTTTTGTTTAGGACTTAGAAATTTTGGTGGTATTGAGTGTATTAAACATTGAGATAACTCTTAGTATTTTAAAAAGTGATTTCAAAAGAAATTTTGTGATGCTGTCCCAAAATTATTTTTATGGTAATATAAGTCTAAAAGTGATTTTCTTTGGTTTAGAACTTATAAATTCTAGTGGTGTTAATTATAGAAAAGTTTGAGTGAATTTTATGATGTTTGAAGTAGTTTTATGAAGCTGTCCAAAAACTTCAGCATCTAAATAATTATGTAAAATGAATTTTATTCATGATTTTTATAAGATTTTGATGTGTTTGAAGTTTTAAAAAGGTTTGGGAAAGTTTTTGAAGTTGGGTTTTATGTTCGATGAATGTAGCTTGGTTTATGTGTGCCTAAATTTTAAAAAGGTTTTATTGCATTCATATACAATAGGATAACGTGATAACGTAGTGATTAATTTAATCGTGTTGATTCGAGGATTAAGAAACCAACTTCGTACGAGGAGCAGCGGATCGGATTTCATCGGATGCTTCGGAAAATTTTAGCTAACCCTCCATGTGAGAGAGAGAAGCTTTCCTAAAGCATCGTGGCCATCGAAACTTAATGGGTGTAAATGGTTTAGTAGTGACGGTATTGGTGTGTGTGATTGACCGTTCATATGAAAATACCAAGACCCAATATTATTGTATGATATATGCATGCATGGGAATCATTGTATGTTTTATCTATCATTTCTTAACGTCAAATAGCATGTGTGCAAGTATGTTGTTTTATTATCCTGCTCTGCTGTTGAATTAAATATTTTAATATGTTTATGTTGAAAAGAATGAAAGTGAACCTTTAGAAAACTTGAGGAGAGTAAGGTGTTAGAAAGCAATAATTTGTTTAAGAGTTTTTGGAAAATAAATTATTTTTATGGTGGCCCTGATGCCTAGTGAAATAATAAATTGACAAGAATTTTTGGAAATGTAAAAGACACAAAGAGAAATAATGTTGACCCTTGTCGGGCATAAGTCCTTACGTAGTAAAGCCCATTTCATAAAACATTGAGATAGTAACTTTGGCTTGACACCGTGGATTATAATGAGAGATTTATTGTGAAAAGTTTGAAATTTAAAAGACTTTGAGAAAATAAATTGTTACCCCTTTGTGGGTGTAAGTCCTTACATTGTAAGACATGCCACATAAAACATTCATATGATTTGAGAAATGCGATCCGTACAGTGAAGATGCCTTGGGCATATGTTGTAACATCCTGATTTCTAATTCCAAGCTTAATTAGAATGATTCTAAGTTAAGCTTATGGAAATAATAAGAGTAAACAAGGTCAAGTTGAATTAATCATGGTCAAAGCGTATGTACGAGTTAAGAGGAATGTCTTAGAGCTAGAAACCATCAATATGTGAAAATTAAGTGAGGTAATCGATTACCTTGGGGAGGTAATCGATTACTGACATTCTGTGAGGAACCCTAAAATTGAGTTTTTAGGGAGATAATCGATTACCTTGGGAAGGTAATCGATTACCTACCTTCTGTGAGGAGGCATATAATTGTTAAAATTGGGATATAATCGATTACCTGGTAGAGGTAATCGGTTACAACACGTGTGCTGATAAAAGAAAAATAGGTCATTGGGGACCACTCATCCCAAGCTTCTTGGAGAAGCTTCCTGTCACAACCACAAATCACAAAGCTTCTAAGAGAAGCCACTCATTCTCCACCACTCATCCTAATTCCCTTCCAAACAATTAAACAACAAACACACTCACTCATTCCACTTCATTCATTCCTTCTTCTTCACCTCCTCCTCCTCTCATTCGAGCTCCAAGAGCTCCACCACCTCAACACCACCATTCGACCATCACTCACCCCCAACCTATGTAAGATTATCATCTTCATCATCAAGAGCATTAAACCAAGCTCAAGAGCTTCGCATCATCCACTCTCCTCAAGAACACCAAGAGCACCAACACTCATCCTTCACCATCATCCACACCACTCCATCTTCATCGCGAGGCAAGCTTCACTTCCTCTTCACTTCTTCTTCTTCTTCTCCTTCAAGGTGCTAAGAGCACAACTCCATCATCTTCATTAAGAGCTCAAGATCTATGAGCACCCATTCATCACCATCAATTCCTTCTCCTTCTCCATAGCCAAGCACAACAACACCACCCAACACTCACTCCTCACGCCTCCTCCTCACCACCACTACCAAGGGCTAAGAACATCATCATCAACCTCCATCACTTCTCAAGCCCTAGAACTCAAAGAGGACCAAGAATCATATCCAAGTCTTAAGCCCTAAGTTCATGAACAACCAACACCTCATCTCCATCATCAAGTGCTAGATTCAAGCAAGAGCACCACCATCACCTCCTACACCACACGAACTCACCCCCATCATCACACACCTTGGATCTCTTCTCACTAAGCTCCATAACAATAGAACCCACTACTCTCTCATGCTTTCTCTCTCAAAGTCAAGAAAAGGAACTTAGGAAGGTTTAAGCTTAAGGGTCTAAGATCACAATAAGGGGAAGCTAGGGCTTGAGGTGGCAAGCCAAGGCTAGGAGACTCAAGCATTTAAGGAGTCACAAGAACAAGGAAACAAGGCTAGGGCTTTAAGGTTTTCCATCTATCTTCATTGAGGTAAGAAGAAGGTATTACCTTAATTCAGGGCATGATTTCTAGGTTGATTATAGTGGTGGCTAAGAGTAGAGAAGATTAGATAGGATGATAAACAATAGGGTAGTTGATGTTGACAATAAGTTAAGAATGAAAAATATGGAAAATGAAACCACTTGAATGTTGTGAATGTATGTGTTTTATGATGATGTTTGTAATGTATGGAATTATCATGGAAATTTTAAATGATGGAGAATGAATGAGGAAATTATAGGAAAATAAAAATAATAAATAGAGTAGAAGAATAAAGGAAAAGAACCTATTTATTTGTTTGTAATATTATGTGTAAATGAATTTTGTTATTATGTTTGAATGATGATATGTGTGAAGTGTATGAGGGGTTGGGTTTTGAAATGAACCTAGGATGTATAGTAAGTTAATGAGTATCATGAATTAAGGGGATAAATTGGGATGTTTGCACTTGTAGTGAATGAAGGTTTGAAAAGACTTGGAGCTAGTTGAGTAATCTTAGATGATAAGATGAATTATGATAAGCAATGAATAAAAGAAAGTGTCTGTGAATGTGATGAATGTATGAGGAAATGAGGAATTGATAATGAGAGGTAAACAAGAATAGGAGCGAAGTAATAAATTAAGAAGATAAAAGAAGATGTAAGGATTTATATTAGGAAAATGATTGTGAATGTGTGTGTGTTGTGAATGTTGGATTTGTTTGTTAACCCTTAGGGGGATAATATGGAAAAGATTATAAGTTAATAAAGAAAGAAAGAAAGAGAACTATGAACTAGAAATGGGAAAAAGAATAAGTAAGAAAAGAAAGAAAGATTCAATAAGAAAGGAAAGAAAGAGACTTAATGAGTTAAGAAAGAAAAGACTGAATGATAAAAGGAAGATTAATATCGGCAGACGGTCTGTGTGACTCTGTCGTAGCGCAACCCAGACAGTCCGAGTGACTCTGGGGATAACCAAGCGCAACCCTGACGGTCCTAGTGACTCAGGGAATAATTAAAACAACCCGGATGGTCCGAGCGACTCCTGAAATAACTAAAGATAACCCTGACGGTCCTACTGACTCAGGGAAGAATCAAAACACAACCCTGACAGTCCAAGTGACTCAGGGGAGAAATAAGAACACCACCCTGACGGTCCAAGTGACTCAGGGGATAATTAAGAAAAGTGAATAGTTGAAAAATGAAAGAATGAAAAGAAATGTAAAGAATGAGATAAAATTAAAAGAGAATTAAGAATGAAATGATTAAATGTAAGAATAAGAGAATAGGTAAGAGAATATCATGCATTGATAAGTTGCTTCGACATTTTTTAAGCCGAAAGGCATGACGTTATAGCAGTATGTTGCTTTATCGGTGATGAAGGCGGTCTTATCCTGATCCGAAGGGTACATAGGGATCTGATTGTAGCCTGAATAGGCATCCATGAATGATAGCAATTGGTATCCTGCCGAACTGTCGATTAGTTTGTCAATGACGGGAAGTGGGTATTGGTCTTTAGGGCAGACTTTGTTTAAGTCTGTGTAATCGACACACATTCTCCACTTTCCTTTAGACTTTTTGACTAAGACGGTGTTGGCTAACCAGTCTGTGTAATCAATTTCTCGAATAAATCCGGTTGGGAGTAGTTCCGCAACTTTTTCCTCTATTGCAAGAGCCTTCTCAGTACTGATTTTTCTTTTCCTTTGAGCCACTGGTTTGGCACCAGGATTAATGCTCAGTTTATGACAAATGAAATTTGGGTAGATGCCCGGCATGTCAGCCAAGGTCCATGCAAACAAGTCCTTGTTTGCAATCAAAAGCTCCGAGAGTTCATCCTTGACAACTGGGGGGAGACCTGAGCCAAGCTTTATCTGTCTGAGGGGGTCGGTATCTAGGGTTAAGTATTCCCATTCACCTTTAGGAGTTGGTCAGGAGTCATCTAGTTCGGCTCGAACATCAAGGTCGGTGAGGCTTACGTTTCCCTTTCCAAGAGAAGGTTTATCAAGTTGGGGTTGGTCTTTGTTTCTGATCTTGCCCAGGCTTGCATTGTAACATTTTCGAGCCGCCTCTTGCTCGGCTTTGACCGTGACCACCTGATCATCAGCTCCGACGAACTTCATTGTGAGGTGAACTGTTGATACCACAGCGCCGAACACTTGTAGGAAGGTTCTTCCCAGAATAGCGTTGTACGCGGTGGGGCAATCAACTACCAGGAATCTGATTATCTCAATTTGTGCTGAGGGTTGTTGACCAAGTGTTACTGGGAGTTGAATATAACCAAGAGGTTGGATAGTGTCACCCGTGAACCCAATTAACTGGCCGTCAAACGGAATGAGATTACACTCACTCAATTTCAAAGCTTTGAACATGGGTAAAAACATGATATCGGCCGAGATTCCCTGATCTATGAATATTCGTCTTACCTTGTAGTTCCCAACAAGGGCAGTGATAACCATAGGGTCATTGTGGCCAGGTAGGATTCCGTGCAAGTCTTCATCACTAAATGAAATTGGAATGTTTTTACCCGACCTTTTCATGGTCGTCTTTTGGCTGACAGCAAGGATCTGGTTGATGTGCTTCTTCCTTTCTGACCGCTTCTCACCTCCTCCAGCAAAACCACCTGTGATGGTTGTGACCAGGAAATCCTTTGGGGACTTGTCAGTTTCAAGAACTGGGTCAGCGTGTTGTCGTCCTGAATTTTTGTCATCGGGGGACCTACTTCATCTGCGTTTGGCCGTGTCTGGGGAGGGGGACTGGTTTCTAGTTCTTCGACCGACCGCATCTCTGATGTATTGCTGGAGCTTTCCGTCCCTGATCATTTCTTCTATCAGGTCCCTGAGCCTGATGCACTCATCGGTTGTGTGATCGTATCCTTTGTGAAAATCACAGTACTTGGACCTATCACGCTGTGAGCTCTTCCTCAAACCAGGTGGTCTTTGGGCTGAGCGTAAGTCGGTTTGCATTGTCTCTCTGAGGATTTGACTCCTAGGAACAGTCAAAGGAGTGTACTCCTGATACTTATTCCTAGGTGGTGGCCTTCGGTCTCGATCAGTTCTTTCACTTCTACCATTAAACCTTTCATCTCGTTTTTGTTTATTCTGACCCTAAGGCTCGGATTTGTGCCGATCTTCTCTGAACTTGTGCCCCTTATTGAATTCCTCCAAGTTTATAAACTTGTTGGATCATTGTCTGAGTTCAGTCATGTCCTTAGGGGGTTTACCAATCAGAGACTTTTGGAAGTCTCCAAGTTGTAAACCTTGAATAAACAGCAACACGGGTACCCTAGGTTCGAGCCTCGGCACTGAGCTGGATTCTGTATGGAAACGCGCCAAATAATCCCTCGGAGATTCATCAGGTTGCTGGGTAACTGCAGCCAGTGTATGGTCAGATCTTGGTTGGATACAACCGGCTGTGTACCTGTTCATTAAAACCCTTTTCATCTCTTCCCAAGAGTTTACCGAGTTTCTTGGAAGGGACGAGTACCAACGCAAAACAGAGGGCTCTAGAGTCATAGAAAATGCTCGGCATTTCATTCTGTCACCACCCCCGTAATAATTCATAGCCCCTTCATATGAAACGATGTGATCCACTAGGTCAGTTAGGCCGTTGTAGGGAAGAATGTTTGAAGGGCCTAAATATCCCTGCGGAGTGTCGAATGCCATGATATAACAGGTGAAAGGGTGGCCAGGGTGGAAGTCTCCTTGGTCAGGGTCTGTTGTCGGGTTAGCTTCAAGGAAGGGTGGTGGGGGGAGCGGGGTCACGGGTGCTAAGTTTAGTGGCTGGGACGTGGGATTTGGGAATGGATGGACATGAGGTTGATTTTCTGTTACCCTTGCCATTGCCTGCTATTCAAGCTCAGAAATGGCTTGTCCTTGCTGCTGGATAAGGGATGTTTGTTACTTCAAGATGTTGATCATCTCCTACTCGCGGTTCCAAGCAGATGCAGTAGTTGCACACGTCCTGCTAACAGAATGCGCTTGTCGAGCGTCTCCTCGAGTCATTCTAGTTGGTACAGTCCTGATATTGGGGGTTATCCCCCTATGTTCATGGTTAGGTTGGGATTGGGGTGTCTGGGTTCTGTGGGTAGAACGTGTATGGCCAGTGGTTGGAGAATTTGGGCCATGATTTCCCCTGGTCCCCGTTGATCGGGCGATATCACGGGTCGAGGGAACTGTACTGCTAGAGTCTCCGTGGGTGGATCGTACAATATGAGGGACACTAAGGGTTCTGGAAGGAGGTGGTGGTGGGGGAGGGAGTAGATCCCTTCCTGGAGGTGGAATAGGGGAGGGTAAATGTGGTCGCTGAGAATTCGCCCCACGATTATGATTCAAATGATCACGCAGGTCACCAGTGGGGTTGTGATCGTTGTTGTCTGCGTTTCTGGGTCTGCCGCGGTTACATACGATGCGATCGTGGAGATCCCCTGCGTGACTTCTGGTGTGAACCATGGTGGAGATGGGGATGATTTGTTATTCGATTCCCACAGAAGGCGCCAATGTAATGTCCTAGATCGAGAACGGCCTTGTTAAGTTGACACTATCACACACTTTGTTGACTAGGGAGATCCTGTTTATCCCAACTGGATATTCAGAAATCCTACGAAGTCCTACATAAAAATTCGATCGGGATCAGACCTTTGGTTCTTCCATAGCCACAAGGCCGTTCTTGATCTAGGACATTACATCAAGGTATCAAAATCAATTTTACTCACAATTGGCATGAATTCAGTGTTCATACAGTTGACATGCCGCATAACAAACTTGCTCCAATAAGTTTTGAGCTTATTATAGCCTCTAAGCCAAAATCCTATTTCAAACTATGCCCTTAGAGTCTCTTGGTGACTCTTCACTTAAAACATAGGATGCTAATCTTATTCTAGTGAATGTATAGCTTCACCCTTACCTCTAGATTGTGTTTGAACTGAAAATCCATAGAGAAAAGCTTCTGAATTCCACTTCCCCCAAAATCCACTTCAGAAACAGACATGCATAGCATTTTCGGTGGGGTTACAAAACGATAAAATTTGACACAACAACCATGCATTAAAATTGGGGAAAATGGTCAGGTTTTGTTCTATGCAACATAGGCTAAAGAATGAAACGAATTTGGGTCCAAGAGAGTGTGTGTGCTTACCACAATTGAAGCTCAAAGTAAGCTTCCAAACTCAATTTCCTCTTTCTGCAGAATTAGAGCTTCCACTTTGCAAGCTCACCACTTCTCCTACTCTCAATCTCAACTCACAATCTTGGTGTCTTTGTAAAGCTCGTGATGTGAGCTTTACAATGGTGTATAGTATGATGGCTATTGTTCATAAACGAAAACGAACGAAGAATTCGAATTCAGGAACCCTAACTCAGAGCAACAACCCATAAATTGAAGAAATGGTTCAATTGATCAACCAAAGCTTCCTTATATACACGAATTGGACATTCATGCACAACGACACGCGTTTCCCACTATGGCTTGAGGTGATTTCATGGCAATTAACGAGTAATCTCGTTGATTACTCATCAAACGCACTCAACTGTGGCTGTTCTGCACTATGGTAATCGATTACCACGACCGAAACATTGAAAAATTCATACTTATTTGGTTTTCCCTCTAACAATCCTTCTAATATTGCATTTAGGTCATCCCCAAGGACTTAACTGCAAAACTTAATATTTTTATACAAAATATCAACCAAAATTATTTTTCACATATTACAAATACATAATACACTTCAATAATCAAACATTGAACTTTTATTTATTTATTAAATAATTATCATATTTATAATAACATTATTATTTAGAAGACGAAATTAGGGGTGTGTTACAATTGGCTGCTGGTTCAGGTCTCTAGAGGTGGTCCTAAGATATCACACTTATTTTTTGTTGATGACTGCCTGCTGTTTTTGATGGCCAAAGTCTCCCAAGTTCACTTAGTTGCATCCACTATCCAATGCTTTTGTGAGGCCTCGGGTATGAAAGTTAATTTGGATAAGTCTAGAGCTATGACTTCAAAAATTGTCTCTAGAATAGACTGTGCTAGATTTGAAAGTGTTTCCTCTATTAAATTCACTTCAAATCTTGGAAAATATCTTGGTTTTCCATTGCTATCTGGTCATGTTAAGAACCAAAATTTCATGTTTATTGTGGAGAAATTTCACCATAGGTTGGTAGGTCGGAAGGAGAGTCTGTTGAATAAGGCAGGCAAGCTCACATTGATCATTTTGTCTTGACTTCTTTCCCCATTTACCAGATGCAAACCATTTGGCTTCCAAGTTCTATTTGTAATTCTTTGGATGCTGGTGGTAGGTCCTTTTTGTGGGGTAAAAAGCCGGACAACTCTCATGGATTCCCTTTGGTTAAGTGGGAAAAAAATGACTTTTCTTAAGAAGATAGGCAGCTTGGGTATTATTCGCCGAGCTCATCTTACTAATATAGCTATGCTTTGTAAGCTCATTTGGTCTATTTTGCATGATAGAGGAAAATTATAGGTTCAGGTAATCACTCATAAATATTTAGGGAATGCCTCTATCCTAACCTCTCCTTTGAGTTCTTCTTCATCTGCTACTTGGTGTGCAATCTGCAAAGCGATGGGTTTTCTTAAAGAGGGTTTTCATATCAGAAATGGTGCAAGGAATTCCTTCTTCTGGTTTGACAAGTGGATAGATGAGGGTCCTCTATATCGTTATGTTCCCTTTGTTGTTATCCAGGACACCGATTTTAGTGTCTCAGATGTGTTTGTTAATGGTTCTTGGTGCTTCAACAAGCTTGCCACTATGTTTGAGGTCTGTAACGTCCTTGGCAGGCAAATGGATTGCGACTATCCCCACATACCAACATGGGTCTTTTTAGCGTGTTTTGTCCTCACTCGCACGCTTCCCGAGAAAACTTCTCAAGAAGTCACCCATCCCAGAATTACTCCAAGTCAAGCATGCTTAACTATGGAGTTCTTAAGTGATGGGTTACCGAAAAGAAGATGCATCTTGTTGATATGGGTAGTACCAATCAATTCATTTAAGCCTTCCTGTACTATGTAGTCCCAAACCTACACAGTTTTAGGATCACCCTCTCATTCCGGTGTGTCGGTTCATTCATATACCCCTCCCTTAGAAGCTTGCCAGGAGCCGCTCCTTGTCCGTGCATCTTGCACCGGCGATCACTCCCCGCCCTCGTCAATCCCGGGTCTTACAAGGTCCCTTATAAAGTGGTAATTGAAACTATTCCTATTTGTAGTGGTGAGACTTTAGAAGATGAAATAATCTGGTCATCTTCCCTTGATGGTGGTTATTAGACTTCCTCGAGGTATTCTTGGCTTGTTTCAAATATATCTTATATTTCTCTTGGTGTTTCTTGGAATTGGATTTGGGAGCTCCATATACCACCTAAGGTTCATTTTTTTCTGGCTGTGTTGGTGTAACACCCTATCTTAATTACTACATTAATTACCCAAATTCGATTTAGTGATTTGAAAATTTCTTTTTAAAAACATTTAACTTATAAAAATCTACGTAAAATCGGACAGAGTTTATTTTATTTTAGATATTCCCAAAATATATCTTTCCTATTTAACCTGCATAAAATCTTTCGCTTAAATAGCAGTAGGCCAACAAGGCCAAAATATAATTCAATTCATTCATTACATCGATTCCAAAAATATAAACCAGCTATTGTAGTTATTTAGTTTTCGAAAAGATAAATTGAATATATATATACATAAAGTTCTTCGAATAAAACCCCGACCAAACATATGGTCAAAACCCCCAACTAATTACACTCCACGATGTGGAGTGTACTCCTGCTCGGCCACGACTTGTGTAAGCTCCTTCTGCACCTGTAATAAAAATAGCAAGAAGGGTAGCATTACGCAGAACTTAGGAAATAATCTCTAAAGAGCCATAGTAATAAACTAAGCTTATTTACATTAAACAATCACATTATTATCAATCAATTTCATGCATCATTCTCACTTTACATTCTTAACTTATTCATTTTTCCTCACTTGTCTTTCCTTTCTATTAATTACTTTCCTTTTATTCACTTCCTACATTTCTTTTATTTCACCCCATTAGGACATTTCCACCTGTTAGGACATTTACACCCAATAGGACATTTTCACCTGTTAGGACATTTGGTCACCCATCAGGACATTTCCACACCCATTAGGACATTTCATACCCGTTAGGACATTTCATTTCCTTTAATTCCTTTAGCCACTTAATTCTCTCATGCCCTTTAGCCATTCTAGTTCCTTAACCTCTTTTAATCGCGCATAATGATCCGGGGTGACACATACTACACCTAACGGGACCTTTTTCACCTAATGGGACATTTTTACCTGATGATACATTTGCACCTAACAGGACATTTGCACCTAACAGGACATTTGCACCTACTGGGACATTTGCACCTAACAACACATTTTCACCTAATGGGCCGTGTCACCCAATCGGATCATTATTAAGCGCCAAGACTTATTATATTTAATCTCGTGCCATTGTTTTCTTTGCATCATTCTCATCTTTAAATATTCACAAACTCATCACCAACACACTCATTCAAATAGTACAAATTCACAGGTTATATACTCATAATTTCATAATCATATATTTGTATTTATTTTCATGGTTTTATGCTTAACTTAAGCCCTAGTCATTTATTTACACCATCATCAATCCAAACATTCAAACATCACAGACACACATATTAAATGCTCATAATTTCCTATTTGAGTTCATTTCCATTATTTTCACTCTCAACTTATTATTAACATCAACTATCCTAATGTTCATTATTCTATCTACTCTTTGCCATCCCTAGGCACCACTATAATCACCCTATAAATCACGCCCTAAATAATGGTAACACCGCCCTTCTTACCTTAGGGTTCTATCAGAACCTGGTTCACGGTATAATCGGTCCACGCCGGTTTGACTCGAACGCTGCACCTTGTCATCATCATCATCACCCCAGGGGCTGTGCTTGTTTCCCCGACCGTGGTCGTCCGGCAAGGCATGGCAGTGGTGCCAAAGGCGGTGTTTTGAGTTAAATCCATTACATAAGCACATGGTCCATGAAGGAAGTGGGTTGCGATCTTCCACAGTTCCGAGTCGCGATTCATGCGACGGTGATGGTGGCTGGTCTGGCGCCAAGGTCGATTTCGGTGGCAATGGAGGGTCCGAACTCGCGATTTGAGAAGGAGAAGAGAACGACAGAGGCGAAGGCTATGGCAGCGACGACGGTTCGTGAGTCTCTCCCAACTTCAAAGGTGGCGTCGACGGTCAAGGGAGAGAGAACAAGGGCACCGAACGGAGGAGGAACACAAAGGGTGGGGAAATGTACGACAGCTGGTTCTCGGGGAGGGATTGAGGCGGTGTTGTTATGGAGGACGAGAGAGAGAGAGAAACGTGAATAATGATGATGATGATGGTTCTTTGGTCTTGATTCTTGGTCTAGTGTGGATGATGAGAGTGGAGGGAGATAAGCTCACGGGTTTTTAGAGCTTGAGAGAGAGAAGAGAGTTGATGAAGAAGAAGAAGTACGAAAAGGAGATAATGGGTGTATTGTTGGTTGTAATTTTTTTTGTTTTTATTTGCCTTTGGAAATAAACATGTGGTCCACAAAAGAGGCTTCTCCCAGAAGCTTTGTAACATGTGGTGGAGAATGAAAGCTTCTTTGAGAAGCTTTGAGAATGAGTGGTTGAGAGGGGTCATGGTCTGATGCGCACGCCTGGGCGAGGAGAATGGTGCGCCTGGGTGCGGAAAACGCTGTGAGAGCCGTTTGCTTTGGCTCTGATGCTCAGCCATGATCCCGATTAACCTATAATTCACTCAGGTGTACCTAGCTTGGTGTTGTATGAATCCGACCAGATCGTGGTCGGTGCTCGTAAACTAAGTGCTGCTGGTCGACGTACGATCAAACCGATCGTACTAGGGTCGTGCGAACTGTGTTAGGATCTTGTTGCTCGGATCCCTGGAAGCACCTACTCGAAAATGAGGTAGGAAAGGCGAAATGCTCAGCGCATACAGGCCGAGATACCTTGCGTCGGTGCGAGGTCGGTTTAACCTCGAGGAGATGTTTGGCACGTGGAGGCTGAGATATCTTGGCATCGATGCGAGGTCGGTGTGGCCTCTCGATGCTCGGCCAGTAATAGGTTGAACATATAATCGGTTTGAACAAAATGACTTACTGCGGTCGGCTGGATATTGCTGAGGTATGTGAGTATGATCGGCCGACGCGAAGCGGCTCGATGTGGTCGACTGGCCACTGCCAAAGGGTGTAAAACGAAACAAGGTCGGTTCTCATGAGCTCAGTGCTATTGATGAGCTCGGTGCTATTGATCAGCTCGGTGCTACTGATGAGCTCGGTGCTAACTGGTCATTCCAGAGTCCTATAAATTCGAGAAGACTGATTACTAACGAGGAGTGTGAGGCGGAACAAGATCGGCTTATGACCCCGAACGTCGCTCGTTGGTCGGCTAAGATGGGTTAGGTCGGACCGAGGTCCAAACTACTAAACTTAAACCCTCTTATTATTTTGTTTATTCTTGAGATTAAAATTCGGGATGTTACAATTCTCCCCCACTTACTGGAATTTCGTCCCCGAAATTCCGTTTAATTCCTTCAAATGGAGAACCATCCCAAAGGCAAGGTTTTTCAACTACGATTACTACTTATTCTCGGTTTCACTCCCCCACTTAGCATTTGCATACCACTTTGCATTCGTATGCCGCTAAGTTCTTGTACTCAATGAAGAGCACGGACTACGGTTCAACTGGGTTAGTCTCGGCGTGGAGACGCTATGAGGCTGGCTAGGTCTGTTTTTCTTGCGGCCGATTTGTTCAAGAGTCTCGTTAGCAAGACTCCCAATGGGTCTTGGATTTCCAAAATCAGGTTTTTTCTCTCCGAGGAAGTTGGAGATGGTTTCTATTTCGAGTTGGTTTCTGTTTTTCTTCGAAGATTCCAATGTCATCGACCATTAATAAGTGCAAAGATCGAGGTGGTCAGTCCCAATCTCACATTTATCAATAGCAATATCATTGTCGAGTTTGCTGATGATATCATCACTTAACAACTGCAAGAGTAAGGATGACCAATCCTACCCTTACACTCTATTAAACGACAATACCCTCACAGAATTTAAATAAGTTTAGACAAGTGTTACTATGGCCTATCGCTGTTACTACGCCTCCAAATCATAACAGTAACCTATTCCTGAAGTAGACAGCCTGCGAATACTTATGAAATTAAACAACTACATATACATCCTATTCATCTAACTTAGATACTTAACTTTACATCGGTTACTCGCTAGGTGAGTAAACCACTGGAGTTGTGAGTCCACACTCCAAGGCCGAGGGAAACTTCTCTGATACCAAACTGTAACACCTTATCTTAATTACTACACTAATTACCCCAATACGATTTAGTGATTTGAAAATTTCTTTTTAAAACCATTTAACTTATAAAAATCTCTGTAAAACCGGACAGAGTTTATTTTATTTTAGGGACATTCCCAAAATATATCTTTCCTATTTAACCTACATAAAATCTTTCGCTTAAATAGCAGTAGGCCAGCAGGGCCAAAATATAATTCAATTCATTCATTACATCGATTCCAAAAATATAAACCAGCTACTGTAGTTATTTAGTTTTCGAAAAGATAAATTGAATATATATATACATAAAGTTCTCCGAATAAAACCCCGACCAAACTAATGGTCAAAACCCCCAACTAATTACACTCCACGATGTGGAGTGTACTCCGCTCGACCACGACTTGTGTAAGCTCCTTCTGCACCTGTAATAAAAATAGCAACAAGGGTAGAATTACACAGAACTTAGGAAATAATGTCTAAAGAGCCATATATAGTAATAAACTAAGCCTATTTACATTAAACAATCACATTATTATCAATCAATTTCATGCATCATTCTCACTTTCCATTCTTAACGTATTCATTTTTCCTCACTTGTCTTTCCTTTCTATTATTTACTTTCCTTTTATTCACTTCCTACATTTCTTTTATTTCACCCCATTAGGACATTTCCACTTGTTAGGACATTTTCACCTGTTAGGACATTTGGTCACCCATCAGGACATTTCCACACCCATTAGGACATTTCGTACCCGTTAGGACATTTCATTTCCTTTAATTCCTTTAGCCACTTAATTCTCTCATGCCCTTTAGCCATTCTAGTTCATTAACTTCTTTTAATCGCGCATAATGATCCGGGGTGACACATACTACACCTAACGGGACCTTTTTTACCTAATGGGACATTTTTACCTGATGGGACATTTGCACCTAATAGGACATTTGCACCTACTGGGACATTTGCACCTAACAGGACATTTTCACCTAATGGGGCGTGTCACCCAATCAGATCATTATTCAGCGCCAAGACTTATTATATTTAATCTGGTGCCATTGTTTTCTTTGCAACATTCTCATCTTTAATTATTCACAAACTCATTACCAACACACTCATTCAAATAGTAAAAATTCACAGGTTATATACTCATAATTTCATAATCATATATTTGTATTTATTTTCATGGTTTTATGCTTAACTTAAGCCCTAGTCATTTATTTACACCATCATCAATCCAAACATTCAAACATCACAGACACACATATTAAATGCTCATAATTTCCTATTTGAGTTCATTTCCATTATTTTAACTCTCAACTTATTATTAACATCAACTATCCTAATGTTCATTATTCTATCTACTCTTTCCTATCCCTAGCCACCACTATAATCACCCTAGAAATCACGCCCTAAATAATGGTAACACCCCCTTCTTACCTTAGGCTTCTATCAGAACCTCGTTCACGGTATAATCGGTCCATGCCGGTTTGACTCGAACACTACACCTTGTCATCATCATCATCATCACCCTAGGGGTTGTGCTTGTTTCCCCAACCGTGGTCGTCCGGCAAGGCACGACAGCGGTGCCAAAGGCGGTGTTTTGAGTTAAATCCATTGCATAAGCACATGGTCCATGAAGGAAGTGGGTTGCGATCTTCCACAGTTCCGAGTCGCGATTCATGCGACAATGATGGTGGCTGGTCTGGCGCCAAGGTCGAGCTCGATGGCAATGGAGGGTTCGAACTCGCGATTTGAGAAGGAGAAGAGAACGACAGAGGCGAAGGCTATGGCGGCGACGACAGTTCGTTAGTCTCTCCCAACTTCAAAGGTGGCGTCGACGGTCAAGGGAGAGAGAACAAGGGCACCGAACGGAGGAGGAACACAAGGGGTGGGGAATCGTATGACAGTTGGTTCTTGGGGAGGGATTGAGGCGGTGTTGCTATGAAGGGCGAGAGAGAGAGAGAGAGAAGCGTGAATAATGATGATGATGATGGTTCTTTGGTCTTGATTCTTGGTCTAGTGTGGATGATGAGAGTGGAGGGAGATAAGCTCACGAGTTTCTAGAGCTTGAGAGAGAGAAGAGAGTTGATGAAGAAGAAGAAGTACAAAAAGGAGATAATGGGTATACTGTTGGTTGTAATTTTTTTGTTTTTATTTTCCTTTGGAAATAAACATGTGGTCCACAAAAGAGGCTTCTCCCAGAAGCTTTGTAACATGTGGTGGAGAATGAATGCTTCTTTGAGAAGCTTTGAGAATGAGTGGTTGAGAGGGGTCAAGGTCTGACACACACGCCTGGGCGAGGAGAATGGTGCGCCATGGAGCGAAAAACGTTGTGAGAGCCGTTTGCTTTGGCTCTGATGCTCGGCCATGATCCCGATTAACCTATAATTCACTCAGGTGTACCTAGCTTGGTGTGTTATGAATCCGACCAGATCCTGGTCGGTGCTCGTAAACTAAGTGCTGCTGGTCGACGTACGATCAAACCGATCGTACTGAGGTCGTGTGGACTGTGTTAGGATCTTGGTGCTCGGATCCCTGGAAGCACCTACTCAGAAATGAGGTAGGAAAGGCGAAATGCTCGGCGCATACAGGCCGAGATACCTTGCATCGGTGCGAGGTCAGTTTAACCTCTACGAGATGTTAGGCACGTGGAGGCGGAGATATCTTGGCATCGATGCGAGGTTGGTGTGGCCTCTCAATGCTCAGCCGGTAATAGGTCGAACTTATAATCGATTTACACAAAACGACTTACTGCGGTCGGCTGGATATTGCTGAAGTATGTGCGTATGATCGGCCGACGTGAAGCGGCTCGATGTGGTCGGCTGGCCATTGCCAAGGGGTGTAAAACGAAACGAGGTTGGTTCTCATGAGCTCAGTGCTATTGATGAGCTCGATGCTATTGATGAGATCAGTGCTAACTGGTTAGTCCAGAGTCCTATAAATTCGAGAAGACTGGTTACTGACGAGGGGTGTGAGGCGGAACGAGGTCGGCTTATGACCCCGAACGTCGCTCGTTGGTCGGCTAAGATGTTAAACTTCGGGATGTTACAATTGGCATGAGTCGTTGCCTACTAATGATATGTGTGCTTCTTGTACTTGCTCATTGCTTCTTTTTGTGGCCTTTGCAACTACTTTGTTGAAAATCAACTTCATTGCCTTCGTGATTGTTCCATTCCTGAACAACTATGGCAGGTTTTTGGTTTCATTTATGATCCTTCATTCATCTCTCTGGATTTCAAACATTGGTTTGTGTCAAATGCTACCGGTGACCAGGATATGTTTTTTGTGGTGACTGCTTGGTAGATTTAAAAGGCTCGAAATGTGGCAGTTTTTTATCAGGTCTTTTGGTCATTGAATGATATTCTTCGCCATATCTCTATTATGAACAATGATTATCATCTCTTTTTCAAGCCTTCCCCTTCTATTTCTACCAATTAGTCCTTAGGATGGTAGGGTAGCGTGAACAGGTTTTTGAAGGGTATTGCATTTTGAATGTTAATGGATCCTCTTTCGGTAACCCAGGTCCCGCAGGTTTTGGTGGTTTGCTTTGGTCCGATTTTGGAGATTTGAGTTGTGACTTTTCTGGTCATGTTGGGACTACTTTTATTGTACAGGTGGAGATTTTGGTTGTACTTCATGGTCTTTTTCTTGCCAAGGCCAGATGTATGAATAAGCTTGTTTGGTTTTCTGATTCCTTAGAGGTGGTTAGACTGATTCATGCAAAATTTAATCCTTTGCATGTTTATGCTACTTATCTTCATAAGATCAAGTCTCTTTTAACAGAACCTTGGCAAGTGCATATTGTCCATATTTTTTGCGAACAGAACCAACGCATTAATTTGTTGGCTAAATCTAGTGCTATGAATTCTGATCGTTGGACGTTTTGGGATTCTCCTCCTTCTACCTTATCTTCCTTTTTTTGTAGACAAGATGGGTGTTCTGTTTGTAAGGGCTTAGAGCCTCTTTTCTTACCGTTTTTGTTTTGCTTTCCTAGTCACAAATAAATCCTCCAAATATTACACGTATACTAATTTTGACCATAAATAATAAAACAACTTGAATCAATTTTTATGGTAAGAGAAATTTTTTCAGTATTTTTTAGTATAAATTTTGTATACACTTCAATATTTATTAATTATTAAAGATTATTTTGCCCCACCTTTGAGTTTCCTCATTTTTCAAATACTCCTACCAAATTGGCATATGCAAATTTTTGACGGAGCAAAGAAGTTTCAATCCAGCATAAATAAGCTTTAAGGATTTGTAGAGAGGGAAGCTCTCACTTCTCTTTACGAGTCCCTCCCCTCCTCCTTCCTCTGCTTCTGCTTGTTTTCATCTGCTGTTTCTCGGTAGGGGGAGGGAGATCTGTCCCTACCCTTCTTTTGGGAAAGGGTGTGAGTTTGTTTTCCCCCCGTTTATATGGGTTTTGTCTTTCTTTTGTGCAAGTTGTTTTTGTTTTGTGTGTTTTCAATGATGGGATGCCTTTGGATAGTTTCTACTTTCCAGATCTGATGGTAATCCTCTTTGCTTCAATAATTGGAAGGCTACTCGTCGAGACAGATCTCCCTTTGCCAACTGTTGATTTAGCTACCTTCCAACGGCTCTCTCGTTTTAGATATGAGATTCCTTATCGCCGAATTGAGCTTAGTCCCAGCATTAATTCTGATATATGAATAAAATATACCTTTCCTTTAAAAAAAAAAAAAAAAAAAGAAAGAGAGAGTTTCAATGTTGATAACAGCAATACAGCATGAAGACAACTAATGAGATAAATAATTTCAGAATTTGATATTTTGGCGCCATTCTTTTTTTTAATTTTAAAAATCTCATATACACATCATCCATTTTGAAGCTTCTCGGATAAGCTTTGCCACATTTCCCAGCTATCATCACCATTCACCAGTGTGTCAACACTCAACACCAACCACTTTCGCTCTCACTCTCACTCTCACTACACTCACTGCTCATCTACCTTGTTCTCTCAATTTTCCTCCCTCCTTATACCTTTCTTCTATTCAATTCCCCTTCTCTCCACTCGTCTTTAGGGTTTTCTTTTTCATTACCACACTTTCACCGTTTTCTTTCTTTCAACGCTTCTCTTCGCTGGCGCCGTCACCAGAAAACTCCTTTCCCAATGAGGAAATCGATGCGATTATCTACCGTTGGCCTCGCCGCCGCCACCACCACCGAAGCTCCACAACGGGTACATTATTTTTTTTTTCTCATTTCTTCTTAATTCAAATAATTCAATTTTAATTAAAATAAACCAACAACGTCCAGACAGTTGACAAATAGCTGAGTTCTTTAATTTCGATCCCTGCCTTGGGTATGGAAAATGCTTTGTTGGTAGAGGCGAAACCCACTTAGGTGATCCCTTTGCCTTGGAAGGGATTAGTCTTCGACTATCGGCCGGAGCATACCCTTGAGGCATAAAAAAAAAAAAATCAATTTTTCTGTGTAGAAAACAAAAAATCATAGAATTAAAATTGAATTTCTGTTTCAGATTTCAATTCCGGTCAAGAATATCAGTACTAAATTTAAACTAGCATCGTACGCCGAGCGGGTTGAGACGCTGACCGAAGAGCAAAAAACCGCGATTTCGAAAGCTGGGTTTGGGAACTTGTTATTGGTTCCCAACAATTCACTAAACAAGACTTTGTTAACAGACCTGATGGAAATGTGGAGCTGCGAGAAACAAGCCTTTGTAGTCTCGTCGCGCGAGATCCGATTGACTCCGTTAGATGTAGCTTTGATTTTGGGTCTGCCGGTATCAGGGAGATCGGTGTTGTTGAAACATGAGGAACCGCCCTTTTCGGATTTGGAAGCGTTGTATGGAGCGATGAGAGGAAAGAGGAAGGTCGCGGTGAGTTCGCTCGAAGCTAGGCTTGATTTGATTGGGGATAGTGCGAGTGACGATTTCGTAAGGACGTTCTTGATGTACACATTAGGGACATTTCTTTCTTCCAATGATGTGAAAGTGGATTCGCGCTATTTGTGTTTTCTTGAGAATTTGGATATTGCTTCTCAGTTCGCGTGGGGTGCTGCTATTATTGAGGATTTGTCTCAGTGGTTGGATAAGAGGAAACAAAATAATGTGCAATATGTTGGTGGTTGTCTTATATTTCTCCAAGTAAGTTATTTCTGAAATCTATGCTGATGTGGACCCTTTTTGTAGAGTAAATTGGTATTTTTGTCTCCGGAAGATTGTGTTTGTTTTGATTTACTGTAATGCCATATGTACACTTGTGGAAAAAAATCTACCTCGAAAAATTACCCTTGTTGCGTTAATTATTAATTAAGAATGTTAATTGGTATTGTTAAAAAACAAAAAAAACACATGTTAGTCCGATAACTATATGATTAAGTGTAGTCATGTTGGTTAGCATTCGTAACGAGGTACATATTTTCAAGTGTAGGTATAATATTACCTTTCAAATTATTAGTCTTGTAAGGAATTCTTTTCCACTTCAATTGGCTAGATCACTTTTCAACTTTGATTCATTTAAGACTGAAATGTAGTCCTCGGTTGTAGTATAAATGAACTGTGATCTGAGGTGAACTTTATTCAGAATGTCAAGAATTTGGAGTCACCATCATTTTTGAGGACTTTTCCAAATGGTTAACCACCTTCCTTCATGATTGCAAGAACAATTTGTTAGAAAAAAGATTATTGAGTTACTCCTACGTATCTATTTAGTACAAAAAATATCTGAAGTGAATGAAATTTGGAGATTATGTGATCAAT
Organism: Crotalaria pallida; assembly: GCA_037953625.1. Taxonomy (NCBI): domain Eukaryota; kingdom Viridiplantae; phylum Streptophyta; class Magnoliopsida; order Fabales; family Fabaceae; genus Crotalaria; species Crotalaria pallida. The sequence continues at coordinate 82,246,264 of CM075653.1, forward strand.
TAATGTAAATCAATTTCAAGAAACTGAATTGATGTCAATTCTATCTTTAAGGTTCAAAACCTTCAATACTTTTTTTTCTAATGCTCTGCCTCTTTCAAGCTTGTTTTTTTTTCATACTATGGTTGATTATAACTAAAAGGGTTTATGCATTGTGTTGAAAGTAAAATGTATATGTACAAGCAATTTATTCATTGCATAGAAGACTATGAATTTGTGCTTCTGTTGATAGCATTCTTTTTAATTTTTATTTCATATGTTTACATTTCAATCAGACATGGGCTTATGAGCATTTTGATATAGCTCGACCTCAGTTACAAGGTGACGATTTGACCTTTCCTCGTGTGTGTCGATGGGGTAATATTAAATCTCATCCAAAGCATCGGGATGCCTCAAGGTTTAACTTTAAGGACCTACATGATAATGACCAGGTAACTTATGAGCTTGCTTACACATCTGTTAATTGTTGATTTTAATCTTTACGGTTACTTTCTCTCTATTTCATGGAAGAAGATATGTCTGTCCTTAGCTGCTGCTATTTTAGTGCTACTATATTTGGTCCCTAATTTTCGTGATTGAAGTAGCGTAACCTTCTTTTCTTCAGTCCTTTATTAGTTTGACTCAGCATATAATATTTTTGGTGTTTGAATTAGTTTGGACAGCCTTGGTATTACCTGTCAAACTGAAGCCCCTATCCCCCTCCTCCTCCTCCTCCTCCAAAAAAAAAAAAGAAAAAAAAAAAAAGAGGAATGAAAAGTGGGTTTTACTCCTTTGCTTTTCAATCTTATTTATATAAGTCACTTCATATGTTCTATAAGGCATTTATTTCTTTTTTCTCTTATTTGCCCTTTGTTTATTAATGTGATACAATACATTTGTGCAATTTCCAATACAAGTTAAAATACATTTTTAAAGTTTCAAGAAATGTTATTATGCTCTTTGGTCTTGTAATATAGTTAAGTATGTCCTGTAATAAGGACTGTAGGGAGTAATTCCTTTGTAGTTTATTAATTATATTCTATACGTGCAGGTAATTTGGACACTTGACCCTTCTTCTGCAGAGTTACAAATGGAGATAATCAAAGGGGCACTGAAGTTGCAGGGTGACAGCACAGAGCTTCAGGGTGCAGAAACCTGTTCAACAAGCTCATCAACCAATGTGAGTGACAATTTGTATTTTGCTGTTGTTGTTATATGTGTTTAGGGAGAGGGGAGATTTCCCCATTTCAAGGTCAGGGCATGCCATTAGCCTTAGCAAACTCAAGATATTTGTGCTCAGTTCAATCTTACCTATTAACTCAACATCCATTGGCATCATTTATTGGTTTTTATTCTTTCATTGTGGCATTACTGAAATTTGATTGAATGGGTGCCATTCATTCGAATATATGAACTAGTAGGATGAGTATCTTTGTTTGAAGTTTAACTAAGTCAATCTTCTGCAGTTTTAGTGCTTATGTAGGAATATGGTTGTTCGTTCTTACTCCTGATTGAGAATTTGACATCAACAGGTTTCTGGAGTAGATTCAGAGTTAGAGTTTAATATCTCTAGCGAAGACAAAGCACAAAGAGAAGACGAGGTTAATTTTGAAAATCAGGTAGTGGAGGACACTCCCACAAGGTTAAGCACTTGTGATGAAGAACATAGAGAACAGGAGATCAATCTTGAAAACCTGATAGTGGAGGATACCCCCCCAAACTTGAGCAGCTCTGATGAAGCGCAAAGAGAGCAGGACCTGAATCTTGAAAACCTGATAGTGGAGGACACCCCGACAAATTTGAGCAATGCTGTTGAAGTAAGCAGAGAGCAAGAGTTCAATGCTGAAATGCTCATAGTGGATGCCACTCCCCCTAAGTTGGGCTTTTGTGCAGTGAGATTTTCTTCTGCTTTATTCTTTTGGGTCTTAGGGTAGATAATATATGATCCATAGTTTGTTTTTATATTTGATGTATCTACAATGAAACATGACATATAAAATTAACTTCTTTGATTGACAGGATGATTTAAAAAAGAAAAATATCGGGTTAGAAGTGGAAATTGCTGAATTGAAAATTAAAGTAGGGCATTTAATGGAGGAAAATGGACTTCTCCTTAAACAGATTCAAACAAATACACAATTAGAAGAGCAGAATGCCGAGTTGAAGAAAGAGCTTGACCTCTTGAGAGAAGAGAACAGAATTTTAAGACTATCAAGAGATAGCTTTTGTGATGCAATGGATAGAAATATTTTGGAATTAGGATTTTGAAACTATTGCAACTGCAGAAATCCTGGAATTTCACCCTTGAACTTGCCTAGCTGATTAAATAGGGTCATGGCACTCAAACCACTCCATACATGTTCACTTGAGACCTTGCTGCAGCCGCCACATTGAACAATTTCAGTTCTTCAGCAAAGCATAGTATATTGGGCAGCCAAGTGTATATATTTGTTGTTAAGTTAAACTAACATTATCTAATTTACGGACTGGGTTGAGCTGGGATTTTTCTTTCAAGCGAAACCACGTGCAATTCATGGCAGGTTAACAGAACTATATATTTTCAAATTAGTTGTATAATTTGTTGTGGCAGATTACTCATGTACTTCTCCAATCACAACGTGTAGGAGTTCAAATGATAATAGTTGCTTGTTTAAGTTTGTACAGACAAATTTTCACTGAGGGATTTTTAGTGTTTATATTGTTCTTTTCTGCAGTTCAGGTTTCTTCACTTATTTTTTTCTTTCCATGCTCGACGTAACTCCTTTGTTGCATTCATTAGTCAAGTTAAGATCTTATTCCGACACTTGTATATCTGTGCAATGCAAAACATTCAAAAAGGAAAAAAAAGAAAGCTGGTTGGGTAGAACTTTATCGTTTTCATCTTCAAGCTCTTTCTGCCATGATAAACTTTAGATGGTTGACACTTGAGAACATGACTATTGGAGTTGGGAGGCTTTGCTGCTCCCCTTAAAAATTGAGTATCATGTTTTAATATCTAAATAGTCCTTTTTAACCCCACTCTACCTTCAGCCCCGCTTCCATAACAATCTGCACCACCATAGCTGCTGCCACCTTTATGTCATTTTCGCATTCGCTACCACCCCACCTCACCTCACCCCACCCATTGCCATCTTGTTGAAGAAGAAACCTTCATGAAGGAAGATCTTCTGTGATGGCAGAAGCTGCATGCAGAGGGATGAACCTGATTTAGCACCGAGCATGAATGGGTTCTAGTTTTTTAACCCCCTAGTTAATTACTTGATCTCCTTATTTAAAGGAAAATCCCATAATAACCTTACAAACTTTCAATAATCCCAAAATTTCATCCTTATCCCTCCCATACTTTCACTCATTTTCAAATTTCAAATTCAAATCTTCGTATCCTTCTCGCCTCCACCAAGGCAACAACACTAACTCTCCAGTCTCCACCAACCCCACAACCTTCTCCCTTCCACTCTCAAACAGTGCAAACCGTCTTCCTCAACCCCTCAAACCCCTTCACTTTCAACTCTCCTTCTGAAACCACATCCAACACAAAAGTTTCATCCACCGTAGCAGCCATTCAACTCTCCTTCAAGCAGCCATTCAACTCTCCTTCAAGCAGCCATTGGCCGCAACACTCACTCTCCACCAACCGCACAACCTTCTCCCTCCACCGTAGGCACAACCTTCTCCCTCCATCGTATCCTTCTCACCTGCAGCAAGGTTTGGCATATTCTCCCTCCACCGTATCCTTCTAGCTGCAACTGTTTTCTTTTATTTTTTTTTAATTTTCGGTTTTTTTTCATAAAATTGTAGAATATTGTTAGAAATGATGATTTATTGGTTAATAGTTATAGGTTTTTGTTGTTTAATGTTTAGGGTATGTTTATTGTAATTTCTGTTTGAGTTTTGTATATGAAAATCGTGTCTACTGCGTAGAAACTGAAAATGTCATTGATATAGATAGCACGCTTAGGGCTCAGCGAGAGTGTTATATTTCTGGAAATTTAACACCCTTGCTGAGGGTGCAGCGAGAGCATGATGTTATACCCTCGCTGCACCATAAGTGAGGGTGTTAAATTTCCTTAACACCCTCGCTAATGGTGCAGCGAGGATACAAAATCATGCTCTCGCTGATGGTGTAGCGAGAGCATGATTTTGTACCCTCGCTACATCACTAGTGGAAATTTAACACCCTCGCTGATGGTGCACCGAGATCATGATTTTGTAACCTCGCTACACCCTCTAGCGAGGGTGTTAAAGAAATAGTTTTTTAACCATATTTTTAATTATTTATTTAATGTTTTAAAATTATAAATATTTATAAAAATAATTATAAAAACTTATGTAGAATGTTCATGTTTTTTGTATTTCAATTTTTTTTACATTGACATTATTTCAAGACTTTGTATATATATATTTTATTATGTTTATTCAAGACTTCGTATTTATATGACCACTTGTCCTTCGCCAGCAAGGCGAATAAGGTCTCTTTGGCCAGCTACATGTCTTTGCTGCAGGTAAACAAATATAAATTCATTATGTTTCTTTAAAAAATATTAATCATCTTTATTTAAATTCATTATGTTTCTTTAATTTCATTATGTTTATTTAATTAATATTTAAAATAATTAATTGATGGTCTATTTGTAGGCATGGATACTAGACCATTTTCCAACCATTGGTCCATGTGCTATACATAGAGGTGATTATGACGAGACCATGCCTAGAATCTTCAAGTGGAGTCCACTGCAGTCCGTGCCAAACTCTGAATACACATATCGCATGTTTCTGGAGAGGCTCACTGCTGAGCAGATTGTATGGCAGCCCTATGACCCCGAGCACCGAGATTCCCGCCCTTTCGAGGAGGTAGCTTTCTATTTCGGATATCTGCGATACGGCATGATGCGTAGGGTTTATCTTCCTGATAGGGTTTTGCGCCAGTTCGGGTACATTCAGAGTATTCCTCGAAATCCACCTATCGGAAGACTCCTCCCCTCAGTCATTGATGAGAGTTTTGCGGAGTGGCACCTCCATCTTTTGAACGACGCTACGAAAGGAGGTCACATCACCTACGATGGTGAATGTGAACCGCAATACTATGATTGGCTGCACAAGGTTTCCCATCCTTTTCTCTTACCCACCTTGGTCAGGGTGGATCGTCCTGAAGCTACATTACTTATAAGTTCATTCATTACTTATAAGGTATATTAATATTAAATTTTTTAGTATAGCTACTTATTGATGTTTTGTTACATTTGTAGGCTTGCGCTAAGCAAAGATTTGCTGAACAAACCCAGTACCTCGAGCCGTTATTGTTGGAGCTTCAAAATCCTTATCTGGACGCTTTGAGGCGGGTGCATCAGTTGGCTGTGACACCTCTCACAAAAGAGATGACTCATGTTGTCCAGATGACTAGGGGTAAAGGAAGGGGAAGGAGTAGGCAACGGCGAGAGTAGGAGTTGACTTTGTGTTTTGTGACTTTTCATTTATTTGATTTTATGTTTATGACTTTGTGTTTTATGACTTTACGTAGGAGTTGACTTTGTGTTGATTTTATTTTGTTATAACTTTATTTATTTGATTATCCTTTTTTTAAATGTTAATGTTTGGAACAAAAATAAATTTAATATTTTATTATTATTATTATTATTATTATTATTATATAATTAAACTAAAAGTCAACAAAATTAATAAAAATTATTTTATAATAACTAAAAGTCAACAAAATTAATAAAAATTAAAAAGGCATTTATAATAATATATTAATTATCAGGAATATCATGTACAACACCGTCCCACCTTGAAGGAGGTATTAAATCTCTAAATAATGCAATGCGATCCAAAAATATGATACCCCAAGGAGCCCCAAATTTGTTAAAATGATGTTTCAAAGAAGGATGAATAGATAATAATGGTGACCCTTCCTTCAAGAAAATTTGAAGCCAATGATTTGCCTCACTCTTAGGGTCCAACGAACAACAAATATCGACATTCCCGATTACCCAAAGGTTTGGATGCATGGGAGGTGCTTTAGTGTACGGTAAAAACGTAACACAAGCTCTCATATGACGAGCCATCGAAACAAGAATCACATTGTACCTATTAACAATGACATGCATCAAGTTAGTATATGACAAAAATGTAAAACAATATCTCATATGATGATACAATGGAAAGAAGAGCCACATTATACCTGTTAGCAATGACATACCCCAATGCTGGAAAAATCAACCATTTATCTAAAGGAACACCGTCAATGTTGCCCACATGTAGTGATCTAAGCACAACGTCGTAATCATCGGTCCCAATCAGCTGAAGGTACATCTCCTTGTGTTGCTTGATCTCACGTATAAGATCATTCCGGACAAGCATATAGGAATCCTCAGACTGATACTCATACAAGCTAATTGATCGAAAACCACAATTTCCATCTGCTCTCACATCAACAATTTAATGGATATATTGTTGCATGCAGGAGGGAAATTGTTGTAAGTATGGAGATATCACATTAGCTTGTTGAGAGCTACTTTTGAAGGATTGTTGAGAGCTTTGTTGGGAAGCTTTTGGAGGATTTTTGGAGGATTTTTGAGAGCTTTGTTGGGAAGATTTTGGAGGATTTTTGGGGATTTTTGAGAGCTTTGTTGGGAAGCTTTTTGTGAACCCTTTTTGGATTCTTTTTCGGCATATTCCCATCCCGATGGATCACTCTTTGTTGATCTCTCATGATTACTCGTATGTCCTTTCGCCTTTGCTTTTTTGTTCGATGGTAACAATGAGGTAGTTGCTGGATCGATAAACCAAACAAAACAAAAATAATTATCAACATTGAAAAAATCAATAATATTAAAAAAATTGTTAACATACAAAATTGGTAATAGTATAAATTGTTAACTGTTGATCACCGACAAGTATATCGGGTCAGCAAGTAATATAGTCAGTAAGACCAGTTATCGTTCCCACGAGGATTGCAAATTGTTTCTAATTTCTTTTACCTAATTGCGATTACTATGTGAAACTTGTATTGGTTTTGAGTTTTGAGATAGGAGAGTAGAATTAAAAGAATGAGACAAAACAGAAAATAAAAAGGGTTTAGAAACAATTATGGAAAATGTTAAGAACGTGGTTTCATTGTAGGATCAGGTTATTAATTATGAAAATTTGTTTTTCAATAAATCATCAACTCCAGAAACAATAAAAGCTAGATCCCTCATGCCTTTTACGTTTCTAACTAAACTTTACTCCTTAAACCCTTAAAGTGAGTTTTAGTTTATGAAAGTTATATAATTACCCAAAAGTATCCCTACGAGTTGAATAATTATATTGTTTGGTTGAAAGGCCTAATCTAAATCTTAATCTTTCAATTAAGGTTCAGATTACCAAAACAAAACATAAAGTGGTCAATTCTATGAATTGTAATTAAAACGCAGCCAAACAATTGATTCAAAAGGAAAAACATTAATTCATAAATAAATAGCCAAATTAAAATCCATACAAATCCACCATATTCCTAACAAGAGGTTTAATTACACATATTGGAAGAAGAAATACAAAGAATGGGAAAAACTCATAATCATAGACAATAATGAATTTACCCCCAAGAGACCTTCAATCATCAAGTGGATCCCTCCAGCAATGTTGATCTTCAATCCTTGTGCATTGCCTCCTTGCTCTCAATTGTAGAACTAGTCTCTCTTCTCTAATCCTAAATTATATTCTAATATCTAATTGCCTCTGAAAAGTATGCAAAAGTTAATGGAAAAACCTATATTTAAAGTTTAAAACTAATCCTAATTGAATTGGAGCAAAACTGATAAGAAAGTGGCCCAATTGGGCCTCTACGTGACATGCGCGCCTGGGCGCCCAGAGCCACACGCCTGGGCGCGCCAGCTTATCTGATGCTTGCTGACCGGGGGTTGCGCGCCTGGGCACTTGGGCGTGCCAGCCCTGCTCCGACTCCGTTTCGCTCCGTTCTTGCGCCATTTTCAAGGTCTTTTCGTCCTCTTTCCAGCTCCATAATTATTTTCCTCAATTAAGCTCCGAAAGTACCTGAAACATACACAAAACGGATCAAAACGTACAAAGGATCCTAATCTACTAAAACTATACTGAAAATCCTAAATTTACAAGAGAAACAAGCCAAATCCATAGTAAAAGGGAGTCTAAATCATGCTCAAAACATCATATATTGGACCCAAATCACTCCCCCAAACTTAGTATTTTGCATGTCCCAGGAAAAAGTAAAATAAAAATTCTAAAACACAAGACTACCTTCTAAATCGAAATGTACACAACTAATCTAGGACTTCGACTCACAGACTCAGACACTTATTTTCACAAGCAATTAATACAATTGAAACCTGGTTAGAGAAACAAACTCAACAAGAACTCAGGACTAGTGAACACTCTCAACCTCACAGTGTGTATCTCTCATGTTTATCAAGGGTCATATATCAATAATGCACACAAGTTCATGCAATGACAAAGCGCTACCATAAGCTTGACCATAGACCAAAATCGCCACTGAAAGTATTGAAAACATGCACAAATCAAAAGGTCTTAAATGGGTTGTAATGAGGTCATGGCTAAAAGTGTCAGGTGTGATAAAAGAAAGAAGGAACAAAACTAAGGGCTAAAATGCAAAAACAAATTTCCCTCAAAAATCATGAATGAGCAATGAATACTTAGATGACTCACACTCAACTCACAATTATTCTATTCTTCTTTTCTTTTCATTTTTTCCTCTACTCTCTTCCAAATTCCTCTTTTTCATTTCTTATTTCATTTATTCATTTTTAATTTTTTTCATGGAAGAGAAGTAGACTTACAACACTTTGTACTATTTTTTCACTTTATTGAATCGTTCCTCTCAATTGCTCATTCAAAATTTCTAAGATACTCACAAAGAATCATGCAATCAATGCAGGGTACCAAAGAAAAATCATATAGTCATTAGGCTCAAAATGGGCAACTAAGGGAACATGTCAATACAATTCATCTGAAGGCCACAAAAACACAATCCTAAGTGTCTTAATCATCTTAAATGCATGCAAACAAAAATCAATTTTGAAATGATTACAAGTCAAGTTCTAGAACACAAAGCCAAAGTGAACACACTCATGAAAGAAATAGGGGTCTCAAATCAAAAATAATTCAATAATTTATTTTCAGTGCATTCCTTACCTCATGCATCATCTCAGAAAAATTATTTCTTTTCCCATTCATGAAAGTGTTAATTCCATGAATTAGGAAAACTACCTTTTCAGGCTCCCTATTGTTCAACAATGATTCTGATTGATTTTGATAATTTTCATGAAAGCACAGAGGTTGAATATAGTGGAAAAATTTTGAGTCATCCAAGCATGCAATAGATTTAACCAAATTTTTTAGTGCAAGAAATTCATCATGCAAGGGTGAATCAAATTTTTCTACCATATTCACACCTTCTATTGTTGTATTCTGGTCCACTTCCTCAAACTTATTATGCACATTCTCATTTACTTGCTCCTCCATAAGGGTTTCATCATTGGTCACATCCATCGCCACCACTTTTTCCTCTCTTTGAAGAGAGTCAAAAATTGTTGGTGATTCTTGTAACTCTTCATCTAACTGCTTTGAAATGTGTTCAACTTGAATTTGAAAGTTCTTTAAACTAGCACTTTGGATTTGAAAATTGTTTCTAGATTGTTCAACAAAATCCTTAGTGATTTGATCATTTTTCTCTAAAGCTATTTTCCATGGAGCTTTCTCCACAGGAATTGGCTCCGCATGAGACAGTTTTTTTAACTGAAGTTTGTAATTTTTCTAAAGCTATTTTCCATGCTATCACTTATGTTTTGTGCATAATAGTATGAAGAAAAGGGTTTCGAAATAAATCTATCACAATCTAAATCATTATTAAAATAAGAGTTATACATGAAAAAGGTACAAGTTACACAAGTAATTACAAAAAGGTACCGAAAAAATTAGAATCGAATTTCAATTCCCGGCAACGGCGCCAAAAACTTGTTGATCACCGGCAAGTATATATACCGGGTCAGCAAGTAATATAGTCAGTAAGACCAGTTATCGTTCCCGCGAGGATTGCAAATTGTTTCTAATTTCTTTCACCTAATTGCGATTACTATATGAAACTTGTATTGGTTTTGAGTTTTGAGATACGAGTGTAGAATTAAAAGAATGAGACAAAACAGAAAATAAAAAGTGTTTAGAAACAATTATGGAAAAGGTTAGGAACATGGTTTCATTGTCGGATCAAGTTATTAATTATGAAAATCTGTTTTCCAATAAATCAACAACTCCATAAACAATAAAAGCTAGATCCCTCATGCCTTTTACATTTCTTACTAAACTTTACCCCTTAATCCCTTAAGTGAGTTTTAGTTTATGAAAGTTATATAATTACCCAAAAGTATCCCTACGAGTTGAATAATTATATTGTTTGGTTTTTGGTAGAAGAAAAAATTCTATTACCACATGCAAAGAGAAAACATCAAATACAAAACATAATTTAACAAAACTGCCACCTTCTAGGAAGGGTTCAGCTTGTTAAATTATGAGGAGAGATTAAGAGACACCTTCTAGGAAGGGTTCCCTTAATCTAAAAATCCTTGTGTCTCATTACATATTTTATGAACTAAGTCCCTATTGGCCCACCTCCTAAAATTCTTACAATAAAATAAAATCCTATACGAAATTTCTTTCTTAATTAAAATAAATCTATACTCAGGTCTTCTAGAAAAATTTGCAAAGGTCCTTTGGTTTCTCTCATTCCATATGTGGTACTGTACTGCAACTACCATAGCTCTCAACACTTGCCAAAAATCATTTCTTCTTCCACCATGTAGAACCCAACGACGCCACCGTTCTAGTCGCAGAGGGAAACTCCGCAGGCCCAACCAATCTACACATCTGGTCATCAACTCGCCACTCCAAGGACATTGAAAGAAAAGATGTCGAATCGACTCAGCTGAAGCAAGGCAGAGGCTGCAGAAATTCGGTGCAAAGCTCCAATGCATCTTATCCCTTGTAAGTAATTTCTCATGACTAGTTAACTATGCAATAAAACTGTGCTTAGGAATGTTTAATCTGTTCCAAATCATCTTGAACATAGGAAACAAGGGTAAGGTTGCTTTCAGGTACCGATACCCTGATTGAATGGTGTAACCACCATCTGAGCATGCAATCCAATGATTAGCAGCAAAACCACCTCGAATCTTATCCCTAATCTTCAAAATTCGTTTCCAATGCCAGCTTTTGCCTTGACACCATACACAATCCCATAAATCCTGATGCTTGAGATAGACACTATGAATCCACCGCACCCACAAGCACTCCTTTTTTGCTGCAATATTCCACACTTGTTTCCCAATAGCAGCTTCATTCCAAAGCCCACAGTCTTGAATCCCCAAACCACCATTGCGCTTCTCATTCCAAATCATAGACCAAGCCACTTTAGCTTGATAAGAGCCACTATCATTTGCATTCCATAGAAACTTTCTACATTCTTTCTGGATTTCATTCATCACTGAAGCAAGAATAATAAATATAGATGCCCAATAGATATGAAAAGTCATCAATACAGAATTGATTAAACATACCCTAGCCTGTAGGATAGATTTCTAGTTCGCCAATAATTAATACTTTTCATCACTTTGTCTACCAACACATTACAAGTATAAGCATTCCACTTTCTAGACGATAAGGGAACCCCTAGATATCTGCAGGGAAAAGCTCCTTCCTGAAATCTAGTTATATCTATTAGCAATCTTTTAGTTTCCTGAGATATCCCAGCCATGAAAATCTGGGATTTCTCATTGCTAAAATGCAGTCCAGACCAGCCTGAGAACTTGCTAAGGGCTCCAGTCATAATTCTTAGGCTAGAAGGGTGTGCCTTACAAAATATCATAAGGTCATCAGCAAACGCTAGGCTAATCAATCTGACATCTTTACAATAAGGATGGAATCTGAAATTCCTCTCTTTAGAAGCAAGCATTAGATTCCTAGTGAGCATCTCCAAAGACAACACAAACAAAAGAGGAGACATTGGGTCTCCCTGCCTTATTCCCCTAGAGGCCCTGAATCTACTTCCTTGTTGCCCATTAACAACAAATGAATAAGAGACTGTTCTAATACAAGCCATAACCCACCTAACAAACTTTGTAGGAAATTTCAGAGATAGTAGCACATTCTCAACAAAATTCCAATCAAGAGTGTCATATGCTTTCTTGATGTCCAACTTTAGCATACACCTAGGAGAAATTCTTCTTCTACCATACATTCTTACTAATTCTTGAGAAATTAGTACATTATGTAAGATACTCCTGTCCCTTATAAAGGTAGCTTGATTATCCTGCACCACACACTGAATCACATCTGCCAATCTGCTGCTAATGATCTTAGAAATGCATTTATAGATTGATGAACAACAAGCAATAGGTCTGAATTGATGCACTTGTGAGGGAGATTCAATTTTAGGAATCATAACCAAATTGGTATGATTAATCTCTCTGAGCATAAACCCTGTTTGGAAAAAATCTTTAACAGCACTACAAATGTCCATCCCAATAATGTCCCAAGCTGCCTGAAAAAACCCTGCCCCAAACCCATCAGAACCAGGGGCCTTGTTTTTGTCAATAGAGAACATTGCCTGCTTAACCTCCTCATTTGTAACTGGCTGAATTAACTTCAATTGTTGAGTAACTGATAGACAGCTTCCTTGGTCCACCACCTCCTGAGTAAACACCTAATTCATGTTTCTAGCCATAAAAAGGTCCTTGTAGAACTCCTCAAACAGCTTCTGAATGTCCTCTGGCTCTGTTACAGGCTCACCATTGTCATTTAGCAATCTATGCACTCTGCTTTTATAATTTTCTTTTTCTTATTGAATCATGAAACAACTTTGAATTGCAATCACCATCTTTCAACCAATCCAATTTGGCCTTCTGTCTCAGGAAAGATAGAGCATCAGAGTGAACCTCCCTGTATTGCTCAGAGATAGACCTCTCAGCCTCATGAAAATTAGGATCTAGAGGATTTAGAATTAAGTCTGATTGAATAGTCTCTAGTTTCATTATAAGCTCATTTTCTCTGACTGTAACATTTGCAAAGTATTTTTTTTATTTTTTATTTAACAAAGAGAGGTGCCTCTTCAGCAAGTGAAGCTTCCTGCATATAATGAACATTCCACTACCATCCATACTAGTTTGCCAAACAATTTTAATCATATTAGGAAAATCAGGATGATTATCCCACATGTTGAAGTACTTGAAAGAGTGCTTAACCTTCCTGATTTGCAAACCCCAATCAATAATGACAGCTGAGTGATCTGATAAACCTGGCAGAGTGAAGTCAGTTGAAGCCAAAGGCCAGTCCCTACACCAATTTCCATTTACCAAAGCCTTATAACGCTTTAAGATGATTCTATCTAAGCCAATCTGTCTGTTACACCATGTGAAAAAGCATCCAGTTTGTCTCATATCCATAAGCCCACACTCATCCACACACTCTTGCAAATCTCTTGCACTATTTATATCTATAGGGCTACCTCCAATCTTCTCCTGCTGGTTTAGGCAAATATTAAAATCCCCTAAAATCAGCCAATGGATATTTATATGTCTCTGCATACCTGCTATAACCCTCCACAACTCCTTTCTTTCATGCTGGTCATTTGCTGCATACACATAAGTCACAAACAACTATTTTTGAGTTTGCTTAAACACAACATGACACTGAACATATTGTTCAGATCTAGCAACCACAGTGACATCAAAAACATCCAATCTCCATATAACCCATATTCTACCAATAGGACTAACATCTAGATTAATAAAAGAACCCCAACCTCCTGCAATATTGTTCTGAACCTGTTGATAAGAATTCACCCTCAACTTATTTTCTAGAATAGCAAAAAGCCCTATACTATACTTATTAATCATCTCCCGAACCTTTTTTTGTTTTCCAGGGTGGTTCAACCCTCGAATATTCCACACACCAATCTTATCCATGTGGTGGAAGAGTAGAAGACTCCCCTCTATGCACCTCCAAATTCCTTTGATTGGTCTTGCTCCTTGTAGTCACTGTTATCCATCCTTCAGCATCCCCTTCTTTCTGTTTTCCTTTATCCTCAGTTGGCTTGGTAATAGTAAGCTCATCTATAACTGCTGATGCAGCAGCTAGAGCTGTCTCCACATTCTCCTGAGGCACTGTTCCAGCTAGGATGTTATCCTTCAGTTTGAGGGCCTGATCTAGCTTCTCTATATCTTGCTGAGAAGGTTTATTTTTTTGCCACCCACTCCTGTCTAACCCTTTTCTTGCACATCTTAGCATCATGACCATAGGATGAGAATTTTGAGCACAAAGTAGGCTTCCATTCATACATAACTTTTTGGGAAATAATACTACCTTTGTCATCCTCAAAATGCACCTCTTCAGGAAGGATTGCAGGGTTCACCTCAATCAACACTCTTGCATAGATGATTCTATTCCTCTCTTCAGTAATTTTATCAGCCATAATAGGAGTGCCCACCAAACTAGCTATCTTTCCAAGTGCCACAGGCCCCCAAAACTTTAAATTCAAATTTGGTAATTGTACCCGGCCAAATAGGAATCTTATCAAGGAAATTCTTTGTCACAGGCTTTCCTGTCCAGGGGGCAATAATTAGGGGTTTTTTATCAAAATGATAAACTCCCACCTCCAACACACTATTCCTACCCTCAATAGAATTGAATCTTACAATCAGTGTCCCATCAGAATTCATCAATAACTTATCAATCCCTTACTGTCCCTAGACTTTTTTAATAAATCCACTAAGTACAGGATATGGGGGGTTTGCTCCCAGCACATAACAAACTAGAGAGTTTTGCCAGTATTTTACCTCCTCCTCTACATCTGAGGGTTCAATCTTCCCCAAGGCTACACCATCTTTCATCACAGGCTGATGGAAATTCAGTTTTCCTCCAGCATTACGAAGTTTTGATATGTCAAAACTATCCCATACATTTTGTTTTGGCATTTCATCCTTAGATATCTCTGTTGGGTTTAATAGCTGATCATTCATCTTCTGCTGCTGATCTTCACTATTTTCTGTTTGAATCACAGGAGCTCCTTGTTTAGTGACCCTGTCACGGATCCTCTCAATCCCCTGGACCAGCGTATCCAGTTGCTATGGAGTCAAGGCATCAATTACTTCAAGGTCCTCCTTATCAAGCTGGGATAGGTCAAAAAGTTGTTGCGGTTTCTCATGCTGTGCAGACGTTGAAGGAGATTTGGTGAAGGAGACTTAGGTGGTCGTCCCCTCTTCTTGGCCATGGAGGCCACGCCGGAATTAGGAAGCCCTAATCACCGTGAGAGAGAAGAGAGAAAATTCAACTCAGTCAAACCCTGGTAATGCTAGTAGAGATTCTAATTATATTGTTTGGTTGAAAGGCTTAATCTAAATCCTAATCTTCCAATTAAGGTTCAGATTACCAAAGCAAAACATAAAGTGGCCAATTCTATGAATTGTAATTAAAACGCAGCCAAACAATTGATTCAAAACGAAAAACATTAATTCATAAATAAATAGCCAAATTAAGATCCATACAAATCCACCATATTCCTAACAAGAGGTTTAGTTTAATATATTGGAAGAAGAAATACAAAGAATGGGAAAAACTCATAATCATAGACAATAATGAATTTAATCCCAAGAGACCTTCAATCATCAAGTGGATCCCTCCAGCAATGTTGATCTTCAATCCTTGTGTCTTGCCTCCTTGCTCTCAATTGCAGAACTAGCCTCTCTTCTCTAATCCTAAATTATATTCTAATCTCTAATTGCCTTTGAAAAGTCTACAAAACCTAATGGAAAAACCTATATTTAAAGTCTAAAACTAATCCTAATTGAATTGGAGCAAAACTGATCAGAAAGTGGCCCAATTGGACCTCTACATGACATGCGCGCCTGGGCGCCTAGAGCTACACGCCTAGGCGCGCCAGCTTATCTGATGCTTGCTGACCAGGGGTAGCGCGCCTGGGCGCCCCAGCCTGGGCGCCTGGGCGTGCCAGCCCTGATCCGACTCCGTTTCGCTCCGTTCTTGCGCCATTTTCAAGGTCCTTTCGCCCTCTTTCCAGCTCCATAATTATTTTCCTCAATTAAGCTCCGAGAGTACCTGAAACATACACAAAACGGATCAAAACGTTCAAAGGATCCTAATCTACTAAAACTATACTAAAAATCCTAAATTTACAAGAGAAATAAGCCAAATCCATAGTAAAATGGAGTCTAAGCCATGCTCAAAATATCATATATTGGACCCAAATCATTAACCTCTCGAAACTTGTCCGTCAAAATCTTCTTTCCTTCATCATTGGTACCGTTAAGTACTCGCCAAAACTACGCGATCAAAGGAGTTGGATCGATGTGTACCTCTTCTTTCCTGCCTGTATTGTTGAATGTGAGAATCTTTCAATGACCATGAATTGCCGTCAAAGGAATAGGTTGACCACTTTTCCTGTATCCATCAACCTCGCATGCACATGGTAAGCCACACTCATCAAACTTCTCCAGTCTGGTGAAAATAATGCTCAATGTTTCCCTTGACACATAATAATGTAAATTCCGGAAAAACAAAATATTCACCATGTGCTCCAATCTTGTGAGGCTCTTCTGAAAAGATTCAATAATGAGGGTATGTTGACATGTCAACATATTTTGCATAGCTGTTAAACACGTGCATAGATCCCCATTGCTGTTTGCCAACATTCTCTTTAACGTCGAGTGAGCACCTTCCACCCTAAAAATGATGAAATTTAAATGTATTATAATATGCAAAGAAACATGCCAAATTAATACAACAATCTAAACGAAGTAAAAAAAACTTACCGGTTTGTCGTAGTATTACAAAGATGCATATGCTTACTTGTCCATGCATCAACAAATTTTTCCTTCTGTTTGGCCAAGTAAGTTCGATTCACATAATCAAGTAGACCAATCGCCTTCCAACACATATTCTGAAATCGAGTGAATGAAGCTTCATAGTCATCCTCATCCTTGGAATGGACTACCTTGGCCCAAGCATTCTCAAGTAACTACACATCAGCGGCATCACGAACATAATTCCTCATATGTGCTGTCACGTTATTCTTAATGTGATATTGACACAAAAAATGCGCCGAAATTGGAAAAACGGTCTGGATTGCTTTCACCAATGCACCTTCAAAATCAGAGACAAACACCTTGGGCAGGGGGCATCATCATCTTTCAACAATATTTTCACTTGTTCTAATGCCCATAAGAAGCTTGGATATTGCTCCGCCTCCGTGTAAGAAAATGCAACGGTAAATGACTTCTCGGTAGATGTTTGCCCAACCACCTCAAGCAAAGGCCATTTGTATCCATTAGTCTTGTAGGTGTTGTCTACGATGAGCACAGTGTTAAACGAATTCAAAAGAGTAACATATTTTGGATCAACCCAAAAAATTTGCTTCACAATATCCGTGGACTCATCCTTTCTATACCAGGTGTCATAACCATCCTTCCTCAAAGTCTTCAAAAGATGCTACATTTATGTTCTCGGACGTCTGACCTCTCTTCTCCATTTATTGCAGATATTGTAAATTTGCATCAATGTAGTGCAATTATTTGGGTTTTCCTCCTTTAATGTTGCCAATATGTATGTCGACTTCACTCCATTCTTCGTCATAGTGATGATCTTTTCATACTCTTCAGGCGTAGGTCTTTCGGGGAATGAGTGTCCGATGAATGATTCACACTTATCGTGGTTATGAGACCCACAAGATACCCTTACCCTCCACCCTCCGAGTGACAAATATGGTCTACCATGCACCTTGGATGGACAATTGCTCTTCTTTGTGCCGGTGACATACTCCAACTTCTCCTTTTTTGGTTTGTATATGCCAAATCTTTCATAGCAAAGTGTAATCCTATTCTTCTGGCCGATTCCTCCTTTATCAGACCTAAGGATCCTTAGAACATGTCTATATGATTATATGCAACTTAACAAACTCATTTCACCAGAGCTTCACAATCGGGGAAAATCATGCCAGTCGCAAACGCACTAGTCAAATCCGAATATTCAACATCTTCATCATCCGCCGATACACTATGATTCATCTCGACATCGTTGTTGTCTTGCATGATTAAGCTGCAAACACAAATAGAAGTTAAAATTAAAAAAAATTAAATAAATAAACAATAAAATTAAAAATTAATAACCCTCGCTAACCCAACAACGAGTGTTATAAAACTCGTTGAGGGGTCAGTGAGCTAATCTTTTTGTTTGGTTCACTTACCCTCAAGCAAGCCACCCTGCGACAGTGAAAAAAAAACCTAACAGCATGTCTATGTCTAACTTAATATTAACCACTTCAAACCCCTATTACTTCAAATATCAACTTAAAGGATCAATTTTATGGTGATAGAATTACCTTGATGAATGTATATGGATAGCTTGCAACTGAAGAAAGGTGGAGAAGAAAAGGGGTTTTGGGTTGATGAAGAGTGGAAGAGGTTGCTGGAGAGTTAACGTGAAAAAGAAGAAGAGGAGGAAGAAGAAAAAATAGGTTTTCATGCATGGGGGAAGGAGGGGCATTTTGGGTAGTTTACTTTATAGTAAGGTTAGTAAGGTCTTTTAAAAAAAAGAGGGTTAACTATTTAACTGGGGGGGTCAAAAAACTAATTCCCTACTCGCTAAAAAGGATACGGACTTTAAGTAGATACTCGTAGAAGGAATCAACCTCGAGAATAATCCAAAAAAGGTCCAACATCAGACCCATAAGGTCAGCCTATCAGCATTTTACAGTTAAGATGTAACTACCATATGGCAAGCGAGAGTTGAGGGTTTCGTGTTTAATCCCTGTGGATTATTGGTAGTTTATTTTTCTTGTTCACATAAAAAAACTTTGTATTTTTACAATCCGTCGACAATATGTCCATGAGCATTAATCCCATGAGCTGAAAGATCAAGACTAGCCCAACATAGAGTGATCCTACCGGCTCCTAATAAGGAAAACTCAATCCATTCCCTATTGGGAGTGTATTTTAACATCCCACCTTATGCATTTTTTTTTTCAAAATTATTTTTGGGTCGTGAATTATTTATTTAGCCACCCCACCAGAGTCGTGAATATACTCAAGACCCACGGTCGTGAGTACAGTCAAGACCTGAGAGTTTTAGTTCCTTTGTTGTAAAGGATAGGTTTACAATTTTTTTTTTTTTAAATTTGATATCAGGGTGTAATGCCCCAACTTACTATTCTATTTAATTAAATTAGTAATGAAATTTTTCTTTTCTTTTTTAACCTTTAGCCAATAAGAAATATGGATACAATAACACATAAACACACAAATCATTTACATTACTCATTATTTCATTCATAATTTACATGACTTAATTTTTCACATCACTTGAGAAAAGGATCTCCTTTCTTGCTCTTAACTTAAAAAACTAATCAAAGCATATATACGTATATCACAAATATATAAGAAGCACTCTAGGTCATCCCTAGAGAGAAGTCTATGGAAGCATAGAAACATCACTTCACCGCCGCCCACCACTATCATCACTTTCCCTTACTCACCACTAGTTAACAGCAGGCCATTCCCCTGGGTTCTCAGCTTCATCGTCTACCATAAGGATGTCTCTTGGTTCTACATGCTCATTCACCATTCCATAAGTACCAAGATAAGCCTACAATGGCGGCAATGGGTGAATCACGAGGAGGCGAGGGAGTCCTAGGAGGAGATGGGGAAGATGGTACCCTTCCACCTGGGTGATGAGTGGGGTGCCTATGGATAACTCGTGGAGGTGATACTGGAAAAGAGGAATACACTGATAGGGCATGGAGAGTATAAACCATCGGAAAGCGTGTGACATGTGGTCAAGCTCTGAAACAAGGGTTAGGATGTCGGAGTGTTATCTTCATATCCCCTTCTACGGTGGCGATAGTATTTTCAACATCCCACTCTCCTTCCGGGAGAGGCCTCATCTCAGCTCTCACTACCATGCGGTTGCCATTTCCCACCACAATACAAGGGACAAGGAGTGAGTTATTGTCAAGAAGTTATATGAACAAGTAATTAATTACTTAAAGTTCGCAAACAGAAGTAATAATCAAATAGCATATCATATAAATGATGCATGATTCAATCAATAACTTAACACATTGAGTTACTAATGTTATGCCATGATCTCTCATGAGATATTCTCCCTCAATCCAATAACATGGTCTCTTCTTCATAATCATTTATCATTTATGAGCTCATAATATCACAACTATTCATGTCATATACTCCCTCCGGTCCTATATATAGGTCACATTCTAGAAAGTTTTCTTGGTCCTAATTATAAGTCACTTTATATTTTCTATGCATCATTTATTAATTTTTCTCTTTTTTGCCCTTATTAAATGCTTTGACTATCTATGTGTTTTTTGTTGTTAATTAATGAGTGTGAATTTTCCAAGAAAAGTTAAGGGGGTAAAATTGTAATGTTACAATATATTCTCATAGAATTCATAAAACCAACAACTTTCTATGGTATGTGCAATTTGGTTAAGTATGACCTATAATAAGGACCGGAGGGAGTATCATATATCACAATCTTACTAAGGAAAAACAACTGAGAGTAAATGTCTTGCTACCAATGCATTCCTTAGGCCAAACTCATATACAAATCCTTACTCTGGATGGGCCAAACAAATCCCCTCTTGGGATAGGCCATGCCAAGAACCATCCTCCACCGGTCCAGGTACGTCGAAGGAATCGATAGAATTATTATAGTTAATGCAAGACTATCTTGGGCGAGGTTAGCTAGACCAGCCCATCCCATAACCCTCCGTGAATCTTTTCCTAGTTTGTCCATAATATCCCCCTTATCATCCCTAATGAATGCATGGATAATCTCATAATTATCTATAAAGAATTGACATATTTGCACGATATAACCGGTTATAAAACTCTCTATAACCGATTATATTAGCATTCTGAAAGCTTTTTCTTAACTTTTCTTATGCCATTTCTTTAAAAATGCTAAGTTAAGTTCATTGCCTTATCTCTAATGCATAATAATAGCAATGCAACATTATAATTATGCACAAAATCACAAATATTCTCAACAAATCTCAAAGATATGCATAATTATCAAACATACATATAATCAAGTAACTCAAGCATGCTTCATCATATAAATAATTAGACTTAACATTTCATAATTGGCATAAGCATAATCTAATTGGCATATAATTTAAAAGCTTCATCATTGACTATATTGCCCTCCAAGACAATTAGTCATGTATGATGTTCAAATTGGTGTACTGGTAGCTATGTTGTAGTTATTTGCTCTTAAATCAAGTTTTTTTTTTTCATTCAACTTAATTTAATTAGGGAATTATATTTTGTAGCAAATGTGTAGCTGATTAGTTAATAACTAGCTATGGAAAAAAAATCCTAGCTAAATTCCATTGTTATTCCGAAAAATTATTGTGGTGATTTCATCATCACTTCAAAGGAATCAGGGCCACTTTCATCCATTGACTGCTCCAGTGCATTCTCCAGTGAGTTCATTTATCTTTCATTTTTATTGTATTTTAACATTAATTTCCTAAACGTTACGAACTTATAATCTTCTCCTAATCATTGTAATTATTGTTCCCTAA
Organism: Crotalaria pallida; assembly: GCA_037953625.1. Taxonomy (NCBI): domain Eukaryota; kingdom Viridiplantae; phylum Streptophyta; class Magnoliopsida; order Fabales; family Fabaceae; genus Crotalaria; species Crotalaria pallida. Next base: position 82,267,880 of record CM075653.1, read on the forward strand.
AATTGATGTTGACACAATGTGAAAGATGAGTACTCTTACCGGAAAATATATAGGAAATCACGAAAAAAGGAATTCAGCTAAATTGAAGCACTTTCATTGGAAAATATAAACACGTACACGTTAGAGAGGAAATGATTTGACTGGTTTGATGATTGTCCGGTATATTAATTCCTAAGTAAGGGTATAAAAGGAACAATAAAAATAAAGAAGAGAGTGTTAAGATAGAAAATTGAAGTAAAATAATTTTAATCAGTTCTAATTAACGTAATCAAAATATGATGATAATTTAGATAAACGAAAAGAATATTTTACCAACAAGGTGTGACACACCTAATTCGGGACTTTGTCATCGATCCTCAAGAACACGGGTTCGAATCCCACCTCGACAGTATGAGTCTGTCGCTCCTTTGGGAGTAGTTGTACTCCTTCGGGCAGTTTGTAGGCTATGACCTGGAGACGGAGTTACCCATCAGCGACGTCAATGTACGACAATGACGATGAAATTTTCCTCATAAAAAAATATATTTAAGGTTTAAATCCATCTATAAGGTTGAGTATATCAAAAAAAATTTAAAATTATGTATTTAATATATGAATGAGTTTGTTTTTTTTTTTTCTGAACGAGCTATATATATGTGTGGAAAGAATATTGAACTTAATTTTTTAACATCAATTTAATCTTTTTATATTCTTTGAAAATAATATCCTTATACACAAATATTTTTATATATAACAAAAAAATGACAATAGGAATGTGGATCAACAAGAACAATAGTACCTACCAATATGCTAGTATATAAAAATAAGTATAGTTTGTAAAAATAATTATTAATATTGTCTTAATTTTTTAAATAACAAATCAAATAAAATTTTTAAAAAAAATCTTTGAACAACACATATTTATGAATTGAGGGAGTATAATACAATACTACCTTTGTTCCTTAACTTTTGACATTTTAGGTTTGACCACACACATTAAGAAAATATTGATTATTGTAAGTTTTATATGTGTTTTGTCTAAAATGTCTCTATTTAACCCTTATTGAAAATTGTAATAGTATTTAATTTTCATTAGAAAGTGTGTCCATTAATTAATGTATAGTGATTTAAAGATGATAAAAATAGAACTTATGAGAAGTAAGAAAAATGACTGAATGAAGAGTTAAAATTGGAAAGAAAAATATGTTTATGCATTGAAATTATAAAAAGATAAAAGATATAAAATGGGAAAAAAAATTTAAAAGACCAAAAGTTAAGAAACGAGAGAGTAGTTGATTTAAAAATTTAATTTGTGTTTCTAATGTGTCTTTAGTTTTTAGGCTTAAATAAACATGTATTTGATTCATATAAACATTTATTGATTTTGGGATTAGTTATAATAAAAAAATTTGGCCTAATTTAATTTTCTTAAGTTACATAAGTTTAAAATACATCATTCTTCCCTTAAAAAAATAATAAAAAATACATCATTCTTTCTTTGAAAAAAATAAAACAAAACAAAACATCATTCTTCGTTAATTTTAGCGGTTACGTGACGTGATGAGATGCTTCACAATGGTACATGTTGTTAGAACTACAATCGGTGGGTGAAATAACTAGGAGACACTAGGAGAACACCTAGAAGGGGGGTTGAATAGGTGTTAGAAAAACCTTGAAAGATTTTCGAAAGAAACAAATCGAAACAATTAAAACAAAATGATTTTTACAAAAATGTACTGATTAATCGATTAACTTCAGTATTAATCGATTAATGTCGAAGCTTACTTTCAAACTAATCGATTAACTAAGGTACTAATCGATTAATGCCGAAAGCAACTTAAAAATTAATCGATTAACAATCAACTTAATCGATTAATCTGAACAGTATCTGAAAAATCACTTTTCAATCAAATACGAAAATCAATCAATTAACACATATGATCAGAGATAAAGCGGAATTGATTAACACCAATATTCTTATTGATTACCTAGATTATGAAAATGATTTTCCCCAAATCAATTTGCACAATTAAGATTCAGTTCAATCAATTATGAAAATCTATCTTTTCTAGGTTTTCAACCAAGAACAATATTGAAATGACTTGAATGTAAAGAGTTAAGAGTTTAGAGATACGACACAGTGATTTATCCTGGTTCACTTTCATCCACTTGAAAGCTACATCCAGTCCCCTCTTCAACCAAGAGAGATTCTTCACTATGAGGAATTAGAGTTCTCAAATTACAAGTAAATGCCTCTCAAGACTCCCTTCTTGATAGCCTACAAGAGATACCACACCCTTGCCTTGCAATCCTATTGAATCTAATCTAACCTCTTCTCTTGCTTGTCAATTCCCCTCAACAAGACTTCCAATTGCTTTCAGATTCTTCAAAGACTTCCACTTGCTTGATTCACAACCAAGACTTCCAAATGCTTGTTATCACAACAAGACTTCCAATTGCTTGTTAACACAACAAGACTTCCAAGATAACTTTGCTTGATGAACAACCACCAAGTCTTCCTTTGTTGTAGATAGTTTGCCTTCTTTGCAATGATTACAACTCAATAGAAAACAATAACAATCCTATGAATCTCTTTCAAAAGCTATGAAAATATCAACATGAGAGATTCAAAGATTCTTGATCAAAGAATGTAAAAGTTAAAAGCTTTGATCTATGAAAGTGAGAGAGAATAGTGTGGCTTGATCTTAGTAAAATGTGTATGAATATGATTCTAGATAATCACAATGATTAGGAAAAGGTTTATATAGAAAACCCAAAAGTTAGAAAACAATAGAAATTGATTTTGCCTTGAAAAGCTTATTTTAAAAACTGATTCTGCACGTGTTAATCGATTAACACATGGCTTAATCGATTAACCACTGTAACATGTGTGTTAATCGATTAACCCTAACACATTAATCGATTAGTCACTGCTAAATTCAATTAAAAACTTGTTTTCTCAAAACTAAACCTTTTCTTTCAAACCTTTAAGCCACCTATTGATTTTAGGTTAAGTGAATACTCAAATTTTGATATAATCATGACCTTGATAGAGATTCACTACCCTCTAAATGACTCTACCCAAAACTCATTAAAATAAAAGACTTGAGAGGCTTAAGATATTACAATAAAACACAAACTAAGTCTTCATGAGCTTGCTCTCTCTTCATCATTTGTTGAGTGTTGATTGTGTGTTGAACTTCTTCAAACTTTAAGCTTGATCAAACCATTTGTAGCTTGTTCAAAACCTTTGTCATTATCAAAACCTTCTCACTGGATCTAACACATGTCAGCATGTCACGCAGCATTTATCCTTATTGCCTCTTGACGTGTCAATGTTGTTTATACATATATCCTTTTGATGATTTTAGAAATGCAATAAATGTTATTTTTTATGTTTACTCTTGTAGTCTTATTTAATAGGGTATTTGTTTTACTCCCCCTGTCCTATTATCTTGGTAAAAAAATGCAAAAGAATTTGTCTCATTAATGTAAAAAAATAAATGAAAAATCTTAATGATTGTATATTGTATCGATGATTGATAAGTAAGTAAGGAAAACATATTTAAAGATTTTTTTTTGGATTCAATATTGCAATATGTATTAATTGTAATGATATGAAAATTTGTATAATATCAATTTATAATTAATGAGTGAATCATGTATTATATTAAATAAATACTCTCTTATTTTCATTGACTTGTTTGACTTTTACCAAGATAATGGGACGGAGGGAGTAGTAAGTAATGAAAAAAAGTAACGATTACTGTAACACCCCAAAAATTAATCCCCGATTAGAAATTATAATTATATGTAATTACGTTAATTATTATAAAAAATTATAATGTGATTATAATATAACTATGATGATTAGAATATAATTATGTTTTAAAAATAAATTAAGGAATAAATAAAGGAAATTATTGTATTAAGGTAAATATTTCTTTTTGTGGAAATAAAAGAAGTATTTAATAAGTATTTGATAAGAGAAAAGAAAATAGAATAAAATATAATATTTTGTGATTTTTGTGTCTCACTAACCGGTTAGTGAGATGAGTAACCGGTTAGTGCTCTCAGCAGAACCAGAGTAAGTCGGTTTGGAACTCGAATTGGGAAGAGGAACACGTCTTTGGCTTAAAAATCAGCCACCTTGGCCTGAAAACACGTCTTTTCTCTGATAGGAATGAGTGGTTATGAGATTTGGTGACTTAACCCATTCTAAAGCCACACAAATCACTCTTAATATCTCATAAACCCAAGTTCAGACTCCATTTTTCTGGTGTGACTGTCTTTGAGTTCGTTCTCTTTCTCTGAAGCATCAACACACACAAACCTTATATCAAAACGAAGCTCTCTGAACCTTCTTGAATTAGAAACAAACCCCACTTGATTTGATAAACTGTAGAGAAAGTTATAAGCTCTACAATTTGACTCTGTGTTGCTGGAAAAACAGAGCACGAATCTATTCTTGGAGCTCTCTTTCTTGATTTCGTTTGGTAAGCTCCAGTTACCTTTGAGTCTCGAATTTGTTTCAATCTCAAGTTCATGTATCCTAGTTTGAATTCCAATCTTTACTCACGAATTTATTTAGCTTTTTCTTGTTGAAAATCTCTGATCAATACCCCCTGTTGAAACTGAAAACAGAGTTGCAGCTGAGGTGGGTTTTGCCTCAAAATCGTGTTGAACCTTTTCCTTTGCTTTCCAATCAGTCTCAAAAGCTTCAATAGGTAAGGGAGAAGATATTCATTTGCTAGAATGATTATTAAATGGCTTGGAATGTAAAGGAGCTTTACAAGCTCAAGGGCCATAGGTTTTGAATTGGGACTTTGGCTTGGAGGCCAAAATAGGACATAAAACTCATTCAAGCATGTCATATTAACTGAATACGAGCTAAAGGAACTATAAATTTGACTTCAGAAGCTCTGAAATTGATTTTGACATACTAAGTGCTAAATATGTGGTTTTATGCATACTTGAGGAATTATATATGAATCTCATGAAATTGATGTGTATAATTGATTTGAACATGTTTAAATATGTCCATATATGTTCTGTGAATGATTGATAAGGATTGAAAATGAAAGGTTTCTGAATTGGTGTTAAAAAGTGACATTTCTGCAGTGATGCTGCAGTGACTAACCGGTTACTGAAACTACTAACCGGTTAGTTACTGTAAAAATTGGAAAAGAGGGAAATTTGAATGTGAATAACCGGTTACACGACTTCCTAACCGGTTAGACACTGTTCAGAACCTGAAAAATGTATTTTTTATTTAATCCAATATTTCCCTAATATTTTTAATTAATTCTTTTAAAATAAAAACTATTTTTTTATTATTTAAAAGAATGTTTGGATGTCAATTCCTTTTTAACATCAATTCAATGCCAATTAAATAATTTGAATTCAATCCTAATAACTTGGTTGTGATTGAAATCATGCATGGTGTTAAGGAGTTAAGATAAGATAATAGGAAAAGACACATTCGATTTAATTAAATCGGTATGAGAATACGCGGAGATTAGGTTTATGACGGTGATACGTCAAATAACCGTGGGAATTAATTATAGGTAAAATAGTCCTATGATGAGTGGGTTCTGCAGACTCGACTCGGGATAATTTTACAATGACTATAATTTTATTCTATCGATCTCTCGGAGTATTTCGTGATTGCGGAGGACGGTCTTTAGTATAATTTACACATGGGTTGTAATTGTATACTTGGTGGAAAGACGTTTACTCCCAATTGTTTTTCCTATTTAGTATGAATCGTTGGTACGTTGTCGTCAAACGTACGTGGAGCGTTTGAACGTTTTCGTTAAAACGTAAATTGGATCGTTTGAACGTTTTCGAGAAAACGTAAATTGAATCGTTGAGGACGTTATCGATAAACGTGAATTTCCAAGTGCATGATATTCGTAGAATATCACAGAGGAGATTGCATTGAACATTGCATCGCATTGCATTGCACATGCATTAGAAACATACATTATTGCTTGATATTTATTGTTTATTAATTGTCGATGGATTATTTGAGTTTGCTTACTTGCTTACGTGACTTTAATTGCTACTTGACTAATTGTGTTTGTTTATTCCTAGTTCATTTAATTATTCATTTGTACGTGAATGACACTGTCTTACTCCCTTTGCCCTAATTGTTTGTAGGTCATGGCTCAGAACCCCATATGCATCGAGATGAGGTTTCTCCCTGAGGGAGATTGGCACAGGAGGGGACATAGTGTAGTCCTTGAGGGAGTGGTGGAAGTTACTATCCGCCGTCTCAATCCTCTCCCGCATATGCGTCCCCTCAGGACCAGAATTCCTATGATCTTTATCATTCATCTTTTCCCTGATTAAGATGAATGTTATGCGACTTCCTTTCATATTATAGAGTTTTGTGGACTGCTCTGGGTTACACCTTATCATATATATATATATATATATATATATATGTATATGTGCACTGACTGAGTTTAGTAACTCAGAGTTATGATACAGTACCTTTTGACTGAAACAATGTGAAATGATGTATATTAAATCAAACTTTCTATGTGAAATAGAATGACGCAGTTTCATGAAAGTATTTGGTTTAAATTATTTCCTATTTTTATGTACCATCATAAGAACATCAATATCATTTCTTTAAAATACATTAATAATATGCATTTAGCATAACATAATTCCCGTGACGACTCCGATCGTTACACTTATGGTATCAGAGCAATGGTCCCGACTCTTGGCTTTGGAGTATGGCCTTACATACTAACCACTAGAGTATGTTGGTATTAAAGTGTGTGTTTAGTCTTAAGATCGATTATTGATTCAGTTCATAGTGCAGGTTACTATGGCTGCTAGAAACAATAATCAACTTGCTGAAGCATTAGATCGAATCTCGAGAGTATTCGAGAATATGCAACAGCACCCTGCAGGACAGCAACCACCTAGGAACCCTATTCCACCTGAATTTCAAGGCATCTCGGAATTTCGTCATTGTGATCCGCCAAAGTTTGGAGGAGGACATCACCCAGATGAGGCTCAAAAGTGGATTCGTGATTTGGAAAAGATTTTTCGAACCATGAATTGCACTGATAATCAGAGGGTGACTTTTGCCACCTATGTGCTGACAAATGAAGCTGAGGATTGGTGTAATCATACTACTCAACTTTTAGCTGCTGAAGGTAGAGCTGTGACTTGGAATACTTTCGTAGAGAAATTCTTCGAAAGGTATTTCCCTGAGGATATAAGAAGGAAGAAGGAAATTGAATTCCTTAAGCTGGCTCAAGGGGACATGACAGTGGGAGAGTATGCTGCGAAGTTTGAGGAACTGAGCAAGTATTCTCCATACTACCATCATAACCCTGATGAGCGTTCGAAGTGTATCAAGTTTGAAGACGGACTGCGACCGGATTTGAAGTCTACTTTCGGATATCAGAATATTCGGAGTTTTCCAGCCTTGGTGAATCAATGCAGAATATATGAAGAAGACAAAAAAGTCGAAGAAGAGTTTATGCGAGCTAAAAGGAATCAGCAAGGATATGGACCGCAGCGCCATAGGGGTAGGAATCAGCATGGTAAAGGAGGACCTTACCATCAGAAGAATAAGGGTAAAGCTGATTCAGGAGTCAAGAACCCAGCTCCTCTGTGTGACAAGTGCAAGAAGCATCATTTTGGAACAACTTGCTGGACTCCTACTTGTTTCAATTGTGGAAAGCCTGGCCATATTTCTCGTTACTGCAAGGAACCAAGGAAGGTGGAATCTCGAAATGCTGATAGGAAACCAACCAGTTTTGGGAGAGTCTTTACTCTCAGTGGTGTTGAAGCTAGCCAATCTGAAAACCTTGTCCAAGGTAACTTTCTTCTAAATGGCCAACCTTGTAACTTTTTGTTTGATTCTGGAGCCACACATTCATTTGTTTCATATGATTGTGCTAATCGCTTAAACTTAACCATAATCAATACACCCTATAAGCTTGAAGTGTCTACTCCTACCAATCCGGTAGTTGTTACCTCTAAAGCCTGTTTGGGTTGTACCGTTCAGGTGTTAGACCGAATAACCCAAGTAGACCTTATTTGTTTGCCTCTGTCACAATTAGATGTTATCTTGGGAATGGATTGGATGTCCAAGAACCAAGTGCTCATTGACTGTGATAGAAAAACCATTACCTATCGTGATGTGATAACCAAAGGATGCATCCAGTTAGCTTGTGCAAAGGTTGAGAAGGAAGTGAAGATCGAAGATGTCCCTGTGATAAGGGATTTTCCTGAAATCTTTCCAGAAGAAGTCCCTGGACTGCCGCCTAAGCGTGAAATTGAGTTTAGCATCGAGTTAATTCCTGGAACTGGTCCTATCTCAATTGCACCTTATCGAATGGCGCCACCGGAGATGGCTGAGCTAAAGAAGCAAATCGAAGAGTTGTTGCAGAAGCAATTTATCAGACCGAGTGTTTCCCCTTGGGGTGCACCGGTATTGTTTGTTAAGAAGAAAGATGGAAGCATGAGAATGTGTGTGGATTATCGGCAATTAAATAAAGTCACAGTTAAGAATAAGTATCCATTGCCGAGAATCGACGATTTAATGGATCAAGTTCGAGGAGCTGCAATCTTCTCTAAAATCGATCTGAGGTCGGGGTACCATCAGATTCGAGTTCGAGAAGAGGATATTCCAAAGACGGCATTCCGATCTCGATATGGTCATTACGAGTATGTAGTGATGCCGTTTGGATTAACGAATGCCCCTGCAGTATTTATGGATTATATGAATAGAGTCTTCCGACCTTATCTTGATTCTTTTGTAGTGGTATTCATTGATGATATACTAATATACTCGAAGAATCCGGAAGAGCATGCAGTTCACCTTCAATTGGTGTTAGAAGTGTTGAAGGAAAATCAGTTATATGCCAAATTCTCGAAGTGTGAATTTTGGTTGGAGAAGATTAATTTCTTAGGGCATGTGATTTCGAAAGACGGAATAGCAGTGGATCCAGCGAAAGTTGATGCTGTGTTGAAATGGGAAAGACCCCAGTCAGTTACAGAAGTGCGTAGTTTCTTGGGATTAGCTGGATACTATAGAAGATTTATTGAAGGATTTTCAAAGTTTCCTATGACACGTCTGACTCGTAAAGAGAAACCTTTCGTTTGGGACGAGAAGTGTGAGGATAGTTTTCAGACTTTGAAGGAAAGGTTAACATCATCTCCTGTATTAATATTGCCTGATCCGCATAAAAGTTTTGAGGTATTTTGCGATGCGTCAAAACAAGGATTAGGATGTGTATTGATGCAGGAAGGTAAAGTTGTTGCTTACACGTCAAGACAATTGAAGACCCATGAAGAAAATTATCCTACTCATGACTTGGAATTGGCAGCAATAGTGTTTGCATTGAAGATTTGGAGACACTATCTTTATGGAACCACATTCCAAGTGTTTAGTGATCACAAGAGTTTGAAATATCTCTTTGATCAGAAGGAGCTTAACATGAGGCAACGTCGTTGGATGGAATTTTTAAAGGATTATGATTTTGAGCTTCAGTACCATCCCGGAAAAGCCAACGTGGTAGCGGATGCGTTAAGCCGAAAGACCTTTCATGTGAGTGCTATGATGATTAAGGAGTTAGCACTAATCGAAGAATTCAGAGATCTGAGTTTAGTAATGCAACTAGAAGAAGACAACATTAAGTTGGGAATGTTGCAGATTACTAATGAGTTTTTAACTCAAATATGTGAAATGCAACAAAGGGATGTAGATCTCCAAGAAAAGAAGAAGTTATGACTTTCAAGTTGGATCAGATGGAATCCTTCGATTCAAAGGACGAATTTGCATTCCAAGTGACCATCAGCTGAGGAGAATGATCTTAGAGGAGGCACATAAAAGCAAGATGAGTATCCATCCAGGATCAACCAAGATGTATCAAGATTTGAAGAAGATATTCTGGTGGTCAGGATTAAAGAAAGATGTAGCTTCTTATGTCACATCTTGTCTGATTTGTCAAAAGGCAAAGATCGATCATAAGAAACCTGGTGGAGAATTAAAACCTTTGGAGATTCCCCTATGGAAACGGGATAGCATCTCTATGGATTTTGTATCTGGATTGCCTAGAACTTCGTTGGGACATGAGGCTATTTGGGTAGTCGTAGATAGATTATCCAAATCGGCTCATTTTATACCAATGAACATGCATTATTCCTTAGAGAAGTTAACCCAACTCTATATAAAGGAGATTGTCCGTTTGCATGGTATACCTTCCAACATTGTCTCTGATCGAGATCCAAGGTTTACTTCAAGATTCTGGCAAAGTTTGCATCAGGCTTTGGGAACGAAGCTGAGCATGAGTTCTGCATACCATCCGCAAACAGATGGGCAGTCAGAAAGGACTATTCAGACATTAGAAGATCTCCTAAGAGCTTGTGTTCTGGAATATCAAGAAAACTGGGAACAGTTGTTGCCGTTAGTGGAATTCACTTACAACAACAGCTATCATGCAAGTATTGGTATGGCACCATTTGAAGTGTTATATGGTAGAAAATGTCAAACCCCACTATGCTGGTTCCAAGTGGGGGAGAATTCGATTATCGGTCCCGATATTGTGCTAGAGACCACCGAGAAGATCAAGATGATTCAAGATAAGATGAAGACAGCTCAGAGTCGCCAGAAAAGCTATGCTGACCGGAGAAGAAATTCTTTGGAATTTAACGAAGGTGATCATGTATTTCTGAGAGTGGTACCGACAAAAGGAATTGGTCGTGCCCTTAAGCCGAAGAAGCTGTCGCCAAAATTTGTTGGGCCATATCAAATCCTGAAGAGAGTAGGTCCAGTCGCCTACCAGATTGCCTAACCCCCTTCTCTTGCAAACCTCCATGATGTTTTTCATGTCTCGCAACTTCGGAAGTATGTGCATGATCCTGAAGCTGTAATTCAGATTCAACCGGATATTTTGCCAATCAAGGAGAATCTCACGCTCGAAGCTGGTCCAGTGCGAATCGAAGATCGAAGAATGAAGCAGCTTAGAGGGAAGGAGATTCCATTAGTTAGGGTTTTGTGGAATCAAGGCGATGTGTCTGAGTCAACCTGGGAATTAGAAGAGCGTATGCGTAAGGAGTATCCTGAGTTATTTCAGTAAGTTGAATTTCGGGGACGAAATTTCTTTAAGTGGGGGAGAAGTGTAACACCCCAAAAATTAATCCCCGATTAGAAATTATAATTATATGTAATTACGTTAATTATTATAAAAAATTATAATGTGATTATAATATAATTATGATGATTAGAATATAATTATGTTTTAAAAATAAATTAAGGAATAAATAAAGGAAATTATTGTATTAAGGTAAATATTTCTTTTTGTGGAAATAAAAGAAGTATTTAATAAGTATTTGATAAGAGAAAAGAAAATAGAATAAAATATAATATTTTGTGATTTTTGTGTCTCACTAACCGGTTAGTGAGATGAGTAACCGGTTAGTGCTCTCAGCAGAACCAGAGTAAGTCGGTTTGGAACTCGAATTGGGAAGAGGAACACGTCTTTGGCTTAAAAATCAGCCACCTTGGCCTGAAAACACGTCTTTTCTCTGATAGGAATGAGTGGTTATGAGATTTGGTGACTTAACCCATTCTAAAGCCACACAAATCACTCTTAATATCTCATAAACCCAAGTTCAGACTCCATTTTTCTGGTGTGACTGTCTTTGAGTTCGTTCTCTTTCTCTGAAGCATCAACACACACAAACCTTATATCAAAACGAAGCTCTCTGAACCTTCTTGAATTAGAAACAAACCCCACTTGATTTGATAAACTGTAGAGAAAGTTATAAGCTCTACAATTTGACTCTGTGTTGCTGGAAAAACAGAGCACGAATCTATTCTTGGAGCTCTCTTTCTTGATTTCGTTTGGTAAGCTCCAGTTACCTTTGAGTCTCGAATTTGTTTCAATCTCAAGTTCATGTATCCTAGTTTGAATTCCAATCTTTACTCACGAATTTATTTAGCTTTTTCTTGTTGAAAATCTCTGATCAATACCCCCTGTTGAAACTGAAAACAGAGTTGCAGCTGAGGTGGGTTTTGCCTCAAAATCGTGTTGAACCTTTTCCTTTGCTTTCCAATCAGTCTCAAAAGCTTCAATAGGTAAGGGAGAAGATATTCATTTGCTAGAATGATTATTAAATGGCTTGGAATGTAAAGGAGCTTTACAAGCTCAAGGGCCATAGGTTTTGAATTGGGACTTTGGCTTGGAGGCCAAAATAGGACATAAAACTCATTCAAGCATGTCATATTAACTGAATACGAGCTAAAGGAACTATAAATTTGACTTGAGAAGCTCTGAAATTGATTTTGACATATTAAGTGCTAAATATGTGGTTTTATGCATACTTGAGGAATTATATATGAATCTCATGAAATTGATGTGTATAATTGATTTGAACATGTTTAAATATGTCCATATATGTTCTATGAATGATTGATAAGGATTGAAAATGAAAGGTTTCTGAATTGGTGTTAAAAAGTGACATTTCTGCAGTGATGCTGCAGTGACTAACCGGTTACTGAAACTACTAACCGGTTAGTTACTGTAAAAATTGGAAAAGAGGGAAATTTGAATGTGAATAACCGGTTACACGACTTCCTAACCGGTTAGACACTGTTCAGAACCTGAAAAATGTATTTTTTCTTTAATCCAATATTTCCCTAATATTTTTAATTAATTCTTTTAAAATAAAAACTATTTTTTTATTATTTAAAAGAATGTTTGGATGTCAATTCCTTTTTAACATCAATTCAATGCCAATTAAATAATTTGAATTCAATCCTAATAACTTGGTTGTGATTGAAATCATGCATGGTGTTAAGGAGTTAAGATAAGATAATAGGAAAAGACACATTCGATTTAATTAAATCGGTATGAGAATACGCGGAGATTAGGTTTATGACGGTGATACGTCAAATAACCGTGGGAATTAATTATAGGTAAAATAGTCCTATGATGAGTGGGTTCTGCAGACTCGACTCGGGATAATTTTACAATGACTATAATTTTATTCTATCGATCTCTCGGAGTATTCCGTGATTGCGGAGGACGGTCTTTAGTATAATTTACACATGGGTTGTAATTGTATACTTGGTGGAAAGACGTTTACTCCCAATTGTTTTTCCTATTTAGTATGAATCGTTGGTACGTTGTCGTCAAACGTACGTGGAGCGTTTGAACGTTTTCGTTAAAACGTAAATTGGATCGTTTGAACGTTTTCGAGAAAACGTAAATTGAATCGTTGAGGACGTTATCGATAAACGTGAATTTCCAAGTGCATGATATTCGTAGAATATCACAGAGGAGATTGCATTGAACATTGCATCGCATTGCATTGCACATGCATTAGAAACATACATTATTGCTTGATATTTATTGTTTATTAATTGTCGATGGATTATTTGAGTTTGCTTACTTGCTTACGTGACTTTAATTGCTACTTGACTAATTGTGTTTGTTTATTCCTAGTTCATTTAATTATTCATTTGTACGTGAATGACACTGTCTTACTCCCTTTGCCCTAATTGTTTGTAGGTCATGGCTCAGAACCCCATATGCATCGAGATGAGGTTTCTCCCTGAGGGAGATTGGCACAGGAGGGGACATAGTGTAGTCCTTGAGGGAGTGGTGGAAGTTACTATCCGCCGTCTCAATCCTCTCCCGCATATGCGTCTCCTCAGGACCAGAATTCCTATGATCTTTATCATTCATCTTTTCCCTGATTAAGATGAATGTTATGCGACTTCCTTTCATATTATAGAGTTTTGTGGACTGCTCTGGGTTACACCTTATCATATATATATATATATATATATATGTATATGTGCACTGACTGAGTTTAGTAACTCAGAGTTATGATACAGTACCTTTTGACTGAAACAATGTGAAATGATGTATATTAAATCAAACTTTCTATGTGAAATAGAATGACGCAGTTTCATGAAAGTATTTGGTTTAAATTATTTCCTATTTTTATGTACCATCATAAGAACATCAATATCATTTCTTTAAAATACATTAATAATATGCATTTAGCATAACATAATTCCCGTGACGACTCCGATCGTTACAATTACGGAGAGAGAAATGATATAGTGAGAAAAACATAATTAATGTATTGAAAATCTAAGTAATGATTGCATTTCTTAAAGGGTGTGTTTTGTTTAAAATAAGACAAATAAACAGGAACGGAGGGAGTAATTACTTACTTCCTCTACCCATCTTTATCTCTTTTTACAATTACTTGATCCAATTTTCAATGTCATTAATTAATTCTTTTTCACAACAACTTCTATTTACTTAACGCTTTTTAAAGTTATAGGAAAAATTTTAAAAAGTACTTCAAATATTATTAGTTCCAATATCATTAACACTATTATCAAAATTCATTAATCCACCTCAAAAATCATTCCAAATACTTATATTCAATGACAGAAAAAATATTCTTTTTCACTTGATTAAATTAAATACTTAAAAAAATAATTATATACATAATTAACCATGTCAACAAGTAGTGTTGGCAATTTGAACGGATGCCCATGGGCCTGTCTATCCGCCCACAAATTTTTACGGGCAGAGCATTGATTTTTGTGCCCAATTTAAAAAATAATATGCTTGTCTGCCCTGCCAATTTTTGTGTGGGTATTCCCGGGCGGGGGGCAGGCCGCCTACTGCCGCCCATTATTTAATTAAAAAAATTCATATTCCTAACTCCTAAATTTTAACTGGCCACTTTCAAAAATAAATAAAAAATTTAAATGGCCCAAAAACCAAGTCGAAAAGTAAAAAACTAACCCTAAACAAAGTCTTAGACTCCTCCGATCCTCCGTCCTCCTCAGTCTCACAAACACAAAGTCACTCCTTAGTCACTCACAACTTACAGGGAAGGGAATGTTTAATTTTTTAATTTAAATCTCGTGTGTGTTACAAGATTATTGGCCTCTTTTCAGTTTTAAAATTTTTTTAATTTAAAGCGAACCGCCCATATGTCCGTCCTATCGAGTAGGGTCTGAGTTTTTCGTCCAAAAAATTTAAATGGGCGTGCAAAACACGGACATGCGCGCCTGCGCCCCCTAAAATTGTCAATACTATCAACAAAGTGAAAACATGCCTACCATGTGGCAGCATTAATTAATGTGGGCTATTATCAGCCACATTATCGCATAATGGATAAAAAGTGACTAAAATTGTTAAATTTTAAAAATTTGTAAATTTACAAGAATTAAATTAAAATATGCTGAAAATATAAAAGAGCCCAGTTATAATTTATTCAAGAAGGACAGAGTGATCCTTAAGTCTTAATCCAAATTGATTTGCTTCATTTAATATTGTGATGTTGATATTTCCTTAGAAATTTGGGTCACGGAACAAATTAAATTAAAGTACGTCCTCCTTCCCCTGTTATATGTTTTTTCTTTTTTAGAATTTTTTTTCATTTCATCTATATTTTTTAAGATTTAAAGAGTATAATAAATACTCCATTCGGTTCTTATTATAAGCACTTTTTTTTGTGAAAGAGAAAAATGACTTATAATAAAGATCGGAAGGAGTATTATTTTTCATATTTCATAAGTTTTGATTTAAATAAGTAATAGAGAAAAATAAATAATTATATTGAGAAAAAGAGTATAATAAGGAAAAGGACAATTAATATATCAAAAATATAAGAAATAATTAGGTTATTTAAAAGATACTCCCTTTAGTTTGATATATAACACAAGATTTTTTGTTTAAAATATAAGGAAAAATAATCAACTTTCTTAAATTTGTTTTATTTTCAATGCTATTTTTCTAAAACATTTCTATAAAATTATTATTTTATTTAATTTTTGTTTCATTACCAATACTATTTTACTAAGCCACCTTTATTTTTTGATAAATTCGAAAAAAAATTTAAAAACAATCAACTATCTTTTTTAATAAATGTAACATTAATTTTTTTCATATATTTTAAATCAAATAAAATATATTTTATTTTTTTTAAACAAATACTCCCTCCGTTTCATTTTAAGTGTCTTTTTAACATCAAAATTTTGTTTCAAAATAAGTGTCTTTCTACCAAATCTAGACAACATTTAATACTGTTTTTCCTTATTTACCCTTACATTTAATGTTGTTTTAGTTTTGAAATTTGTAATACTAGTAATGATGCATTGGCAAAATAAAAATATTAAATAGGAGTATTTTTGACAAAATACACATAAAACTTACAATAATCATCATAATCAACACTTTCTTAATCTATATGCAAAAGTCCAAAAAGACACTTAATTAAAGTGAAACGGAGGGAGTATGTTTTATTTTAAAATATGATACATAAATAAAAACTATCAGGAAACAAAGTCGCTTAAACACTCCCTACCTTCTACATTAAGAGACAACGACTGCTTATACATTCATTTGTTATAGCACTCCACTCCCTACCTTCTACTACTAATGCTAAAACAAAAGGACACAAGCACCATGAACGATTCCACGCCATAGACATATAAGAACACTAGTACAAAGCTTGATAGAAGCAATTTCTAGTCGTTCTATGTCAGTTATGCAACCCCTTTAATTTCTTATTCATGCACTACTAAAACAGTAAAACACCCCTCTTAGCTTGATGAGTCTTTGCTCCATATATATCATCACCCTTACTGGACTCTGCATCAAATTAAAACAAAAAAGACCCATCATATATATAAATTGGCAAGATTCATGAATCAAGATGAAAAAAAAACAAAAAAAACAAAACAAAACAAAACTCTTAGCATGCTAGTTATAGCAAAGGAAAAGTTTATTTTGAAAACAAAATCATGGACACTGTGCATGACATTGTAGCTCGATCATTTTCTTATTTTGTGATGTGATGACTGATGACATAAAAGAGCGAGGGACAAAATTATAAACAGGTATATTAGAAAAATACATGGAGTCTCTATTCAGAAACAATGTACAAAGATACATAGTAGTGTTATATGTCGTCTACAACTTATAACAACTTTTGCCACATCTTTGGACTTTTATAACCCACAGTATATAAAGCTAAAGGTGTCCAATGTTGTCGCTGAGTTGCACAAGCAATATTCCCGTTGTACAACTAATATAATTTATCCTTCCATTATTTATTATTCGTTACTTGTTAATTTTGGAGATATTGTTTATTTTTATTTTTATTTTATCTGTTTTATTTAGAAGTTCAAAAAATTAATAATTGATATTTTTCATATTTATTCAAATTTAATAGGATACTAATTTATGTAAATGGTAAAAAAATTAATGATTACAAAGAGAAAAAATATTCTTATGTTAGAGATTTTTTAAGTTATCTTCTAGAAGAATTTTTCAATGTTATTTATAAATCATCTTTTAGAAGAATTTTTTAGTCTTATTCATAAGTCATTTTGTATTTTATATGAAACATTTATTTTTTTTAACTTATTTGTCCTTTGTTCATTAATGTAAAACAATATACTTAAATTCCTAATGTAAATAAAAATGACAAATTTGTAATGTTAAATCATCTTTTTAAAATTTCAAAATATAACTATCATTGATTCTTGTGATATGATTAAATATTACCTACAAATAACATTGTAGAAAACAATTAGTTACTAGAAATCAAAATAATCATTATAATTTTTTTTTAACATATAAATAGAAATGAGGATAGCTAGTAAAAGAGTTCAATAAACCTGCTGCAGTCGGTAGTGGGGCTGATCTGGTAGGGAATGTTAACACCACATTTCTTAGGAAGGCCAGCAGCAAGGTTGAGATTGTAACCATTGTAATTGAAGCCACTGGAAGTAACAGCATTCTTGATGCAGTTGCACACGGTCTGGCGGTCAGGTGTGCTCTGTGCCAACCCATAGAGGGTCCTGATCCCATTGCAGCATGGGACTGGTGGCACAGTGCTTCCACCATACATTATATAGGAAACGCACGGGGTCAGGTTGTTCACCACCTGACCGCATGTCATCGCGGCGTTTGCCATTGGACTGGTTGCACCAAGTGCAACTGCAAGGCACACAATCACCAGAAAAACAAGCTTGTTAGCCATGAGTGTAATAAAAGGTTAAATTTCAAGTAATGGCTTTTAATTTGAAAGATTCTGTGGGTTGAGGTATAAGATGGTGGTGCATATTTATAATGGGAGAAGGTACTCTTGGAGTCTTGGTTACATTTTGTTTGACTTTTAGGTTTGGGTATGCATTGTAAATTTTATGTGTATTTTGTCTAAAATGTAGTTATTTAATAAATAGTAGGAGTATTTAATTTTTATTAGTAAGTGTGTTTATTAATTAATGTATAATGATTTAGAGATGAGAGATATGATATAAAAGTAGAATTAACGATGAATAAGAGAAAATGATGGTATAAAAGGATAAAGTTGAAAAGAAAAATACTATGCTTATCAACATATCAACATATATTAAAATTGGAGAAGTAGAAAGACAAAAAAGATTTCCCTCGTAAAACACTCATTTTCCCTCTTAATAGTGTATTTCTCTCATAAATCTATCATTAAGTGTGTGTTTTGTATCTTTTAATCTTAGTCGTCCATCATATTTTATTAGATTAAATCATAACCGTCTGTTTTGTATCTTTTAATCTTAGCCGTCCATCATATTTTATTAGATTAAATCATAATCGCCCATCATGTTTTCTTAGAAACACAATATTAATAATTAATAATAGTCATCATCAACATAATCATCAACATATTATCAACATATTATTATATTAAAATTGGAGAAGTAGAAGGGCAAAAAAGATTTCCCTCCTAAAACACCCATTTTCCCTCCTAATGGTGTATTTCTCTCATAAATCCATCATTAAGTATGTGTTTTGTATCTTTTAATCTTAGCCGTCCATCATATTTTATTAGATTAAATCATAACCGCCCGTTTTGTATCTTTTAATCTTAGCCGTCCATCATATTTTATTAGATTAAATCATAACCGCCCATCATGTTTTCTTAGAAACACAATATTAATAATTAATAATAGTCATCATCAACATAATCATCAACATATTATAAAATAGGAGAAGTTGAGGGTTAATCTTACTTTCCCTCCAAATGATATTTTTTCCCTCCTAATTTCTTTTCTAATCGCAGTCATCCATTGCAAATAAGTCACATCCATCCATATCATTTCTAATCTTTTCATTTCTCTCTCTCTCTTTATATATATATATATTATTGTATTCTTCACTACATATTTATAATAAATGCGATCAATCAATATTAAGGGTAAAAAATGTTAAATTTAAATAAAAAACTATTTTTAAAAAAAGATACTTTATATATAATGCATTACATAATAACGAAACTAATAAAAATGATAGAAAAATATAAATTAAACAAAATAATAAAAGAAAAGTCTAATAAAAATATATACAGCCGAAATATTTTAGCAAGAAAGTATCAACACATGTGAAATTTCAACTAAAAAGTTTTATTCAAAATATTAACATAAAAAATTAACATGTTAATTATTCATCTTTATCTATCTATCTATATCTATAATTTTTTCGTTAATGAATCTATATTTATAGTTTTTGTTTAATTTGCATGAGCTCATTTCAATTTATAATAAAACTTAATTATTACCACATTCCAAAATTTGCTTATAAAAAAAATTTTAATAAATATTTTGCTATATATTATTGTATTCTTTACTACACATTTATAAAAAATGCTATCAATCAATATTAAGGGTAAATTTTTTTTTGTGTGTATTCCTTGCGGAACCACCGGTATCCCAAGAGCACCCTTAATACCAAGGAGTCCTTGAGACTAATCCAGAGCGAGCTGCGTGACTGTATGTTTTTAGTGGGAATCGAACACGAGGCTACTAGCACCCGTCTCCCATTCCCAAGATTTCAGTTGAGGTCTTACACCAACTGAACCAAACCCCTATAGTTAAGGGTAAAAAAATATTAAATCTAAATAAAAAATTATTTTTAAAAAATAATAATTTATATATATATATATATATATATATATCTAATGCAGTATACAATATCATTAAACAAGACTAATAAAAATATAAAAAAAATATAGGTAAAAAAATAGTAAAAAAAGTCTAATATATATGTATATATATATATATATCCAAAATATTTAGCAAGAAATTGTCAATGTGTGTGAAATTTCAACTAAAAAGTTTCATTCAAAATATTAAAGTAAAAAATTATCATTTAATCCATATATATTTATCCATTTGTATATATAGTTTTATTTTTCCAATTTGCATAAACTCATTTCAATTTCTAATAAAACTTAATTACCTTTTCCAAAAAACGCTTATAAAAAAACTTCTTTTAAAAAATATTTCAATTAAGTCAACACCTTTTAAAATGTCAATAATATCTTTAGAGGTAGTTTCAAATAAGTATATTAAATTTGTACAATTTCAATGTTACTAACAAAATTAACCTACCTTCAAGATGAATATAAATTTCTCATAAAGATTTTAGATTTAGGATTGAGGGAATATTCCCGGCTTTCGTCCCATTTAACGATTGAGGAAATACTCCCGAACACAAGGATGGGAGAAAATCACAAAAATAAGAAATATTAAGGAGACAAACATTTAATGAAGGTGACTGCCTTCAAAATGCTTGAGGCAACTAAAGGTAACGTGTTCTCGCCGGTGATGTAAGGATAAAGATCTTTTTCTATTTTAAGTATTTTGCTTCTCATATATTAGTTTGTTCATGGTTCTTTCCAAATAGATGTTCTTAAGCCGTGTCTAAACTTTAGAAGTTGGAAGTACAATTGGTTTTTATTTTGTTTATTTACATTTTTAATTTTCAATTTAACATGTTTTTATTGGTCATTACAAATATATTTTTCACTTCAACATGTGTCAAATAACTATGATTTTTCCTTGATAATGATAAGTGTGTGACAAAAGACGTATTTAAATATTTACATTTTGCTTAATATATAGATAGAAGTTTGTGTATTATATATTATACTAATTTTATATTATATAATTGTCCCAAAAAAAACACGAAAAAAAATAATAACAGTTATTCATAACTATTTTTAAAGTATACATGATTGTTTCACATATTATAAATATTTTTCAAAATCTTTATCGCATTTTATCTAATTATAAGTATTGTATTCCGATTTGATTACATAAATTTGTCGGATCATAAAAAAATAAATTTCAATGTAAATTTGTAATAATTAAAAAAAAATACCATATAAAATATAATTCCAAAAAATGATAAATTTATTGTCCGCTAAAAAAATTCACATGTAAATAAAATTTAATATTTAATGTTTTAACAAATGGAAAACCCTTAAAAAAAATAAAAGACAACAAAATTTAAGACCTCTGCATCGCACGGGTAATTTTCCTAGTACATTGAAATTGTAAAAGAACGAATTATACTTAAAGAAAAACCTAAAACAAACTGGAATCTCCGAAGGAGTATATGGGTTCAAGTACAAGACCCATGTGGCTAGCCACGTTCCTGCAGTTATATTTGGTAGTTAGGTGAATTCAGTGTAATAATGGGTTGTAGTTGGGGAATTTAAATGCCAGAGAGGTAAAAGATCTATGGTAGCCAACTATAACCCTGCCTGAAAGGTAGATGACAACTCATTGAAGTAACTTTAAATTTAACTTGAAATATCACTGCTATATCAGTCACTGGAGTTATTGCGCCTACATTCCATACCGCCACCCTCAACCAAAAGTCCAAAACCAAATATACTTCCTCCGGTCCTATATATAGGTCACATTCTAGAAAATTTTCTTGGTCTTAATTATAAGTCACTTTATATTTTCTATGCATCATTTATTGATTTTTCTCTTTTTTGCCCTTATTAAATGTTTTGACTATCTATGTGTTTTTTGTTGTTCATTAATGAGTGCAAATTTTCCAAGAAAAATTAAGGGGATAAAATTGTAATGTTACAATCATAGATATCATAAAACCAACCACTTTTCTTGGTACGTGTAATTCGGTTAAATATGCCCTGTAATAAGCACAGGAGCGAATAATATGCAAGGAAAGAAATATGATGTCCCATAAAAGTGTGGTAGTTGTTATGATCGGCCACGAAAATACTACATTACTGAATATCGATCTGAATTACTAATGTTTTTTATAGGAGAATAATGTAATACTCACTTAAATTAATTTTTAATATTGTAAAATAAATAAATTTGAAAATTAATTAATAAAAATGAAAAGTATTTATTAAAATTTTTGTTTTGAGTAAGGACATTTTAGTAATTTTACAATTATGAAAATATTAACACTCCCTCCGTCCCTGTATATAAGACACTCTTGGGAGATTTCACGTCCATTAAGAAAGTTGTTTAATATAGTTAATTGTATTGGAAATGTCAATATTTGATATCTATTTTCGAAATTACTCCTATTAATAATATTGGAAATCTAAAAAGTGTTAAGTAAATAGGAATGTTTGTGGAAAAAAATAATTGTTTGTCACTGAAAATTGGTATAGGGTCTTATAAATAAATGCAAAATAAAAGTCTCAAAAGGGTCTTATATATAGGAACGGAGGTAGTATAATATTTGGGAGATGTAACACCATATCTTAATTAATACTCTAATTACCCCGATTGATTTAGCGACTTAAAAATTTCCTTTTTAAAACCATTTTAGCTTATAAAAATCTCTGTCAAATCAGACAAAGTTTCCTTTGTTTTATGGACATTCCAAAAATATGAGTTTGCCTTGAAAACCTGTAATAATATTTTCATATAATCAACAGTATGCCAGCAGGGCAAAATATAATATAGTGCATCTCAATGTACATCATTTCCAAAATAACAAACAGGTTATAAAATAGTTTTAGTTCGCAAAAGATAATACATCACATACATATATATACATCAAAAGCCAAATTTAAAATTCTCGAACCCACATATTATCACACCCCTGATATTCACACTCCACGTTGTGGAGTGTGCCACGACTAGTGCATGCTCCGCTTCGGTACTTGTAAAAATATATCAAGAAGGGTAGCATTACACAGAACTTAGAAATATAGCTTTTACAAAAGCATAGTAACAAACCAAGGACCTACCCTAACCCATACTATCCAAATTATATACTAATTCACTTTCCTTTTTTACAACTCAACCTTTCCTTATCCTTTCAATTGCATACTTTCCCTATGCCTTTCTAGTCTTTCCATTCCATTCCATTCTTTCGCGCACCTTTCGGTGGGTCTTATTACCATTTATTCGCACACCACAAGGGCGGGTCCTAATTACATTTACGCACACCATATTGGCGGGTCCTAATTGTATTTACACACACCATATTGGCGGGTCCATAACATACCTAGTCACACTCCCTACGGAGGGTCTATATTTCACACTCCATTATGGAGGGTCCTAATATATACACGCTTCGTTATGGAGGGTCCATTTATATACACACGCTCCGCTATGGAGGGTCCATTTATATACACGCTCCGTTATGGAGGGTCCATTTATATACTTTCGCACTCCACTTAGGGAGGGTCCTATGAAATTACGCCTATTCTCACTTGCATGTGGAAGGGTCCTTCCTATTTGTTAATATAGTCACGATCCCTTTGGGAGGGTCGTTCATACATACGCCATCATCCATATCCTAAATTCACCATTTCACATTCCTATATCCACACCTAAATAGGTGGGTCTTTCTCACATTAGCAATATAATTTCCCATTGTCCAATTATTACACTCATTACTAATCCATTTATTATCTAATTTCCTTTTAATCTCATTATTCAACTCAATTCGTTATCAACAAAAAACACCCTTTTCAGTTATCTCTATATTTTCTATATTTATTTCCCAACCTCCTCTTAAATTAAAACAAGCCTAATGCTAACTCTTCCCTTTTCTTTATCTACCTCTCGATTATCCCTATATTGTTATACTCCCTTCATGTCATAGTCTCCATATCTTTACAAGCATACAACAAATTTCTTTTCTTTATCCACTTTAAATTCTATTATCTACCCTTATTCCTTTTATATTCTCCTCATAGGAATTCAACTCAATTATGCTTCTCACTTCCTAATTTACCATTTACTTAATCTATAATTCCTTTTCTAACCATAACTATATACATACTTATTCTTATACATTTCAATTACTTTGCCTTTATATTCTCTACAAATTACTTCATTTATTCTCATTCTCAACTATCCTAAAGTTTTGGTACTCTACTCATTCACTACCCCTAGCCATCACTATAACTAAAGAGAATCTATTTCCTAAGCTAAGGTAATACGACCCTCTTACCTCAAATAATGGTGGAGAGAGAGAGAATGTTGATTCCCAAGCCTTAGTGTAGAGAGAGAAAGAGAGCAAGCTTCAATGGAGGAGAGAGAATGAGCTATGGAACCCCAGAGACACAAATAGTTAGAATTAAGAGTGGGAAATTCGTGTATCATGAATGAAATAAGGAGAAAAGCATGAATCTAACTTACTTTGAGCTTGGGAGGATGAAAATCAAGATTGGGTGTTGATGTTCTTGAACCCTAACTCATGGGTATGATTGAAGAGAGGGAAGGGCCAAGAGAGGAGAGAGAGGACGGATCTTTGGGAGGGAGGAAGGGCCAAGGAGGCGGCGGCTTAGGGCGGCTCCAGTGGTGGTTGAAGGTGGTGTTGGGGCGAAGAGAGAGAGAGAGAGAGAAGGTGGAGAGAGAGAGAGGTCGATCTCCATGATGAGGAACATATGTTTCTCTTTTATTTTTTTTCATCAGCTACCCGTGTTAATCGATTAACAGCTTGGTTAATCGATTAACCCCTTGTAATTTGGCCAAAATCAACATTTGAATTACTCGATTAATTTTTGACACACCTTCTGGCCTTAATCGATTAGCCAGTAGGTTAATCGATTAATTTTTTTCCCACATTCAGGCACTAATCGATTAACCACTAGGTTAATCGATTAACCTACTTAATCATGCATTATTCAGTACTTTGAAATGCCATAACTTCTACGTTACCCGTTGGATCTTTCCCAAATTTTAAAGCAAGCTTCCTAACATACTAATCTTCACATCCAACGGTGGAATTTGTGTTTAGAGCTATGGATATTTTATTCCTAATTTCCTTGCACAGGATGCTTTGTAACACTTAAAACCTCGATTTAACTCCCGATTCGACTTCTATAATTCTACTTCTTGTTACCGATGCACCCTACGCAACCCCTAGTACTTAAAATTACTAATCACCTTGCTTCCAAAATTATTAAAGTAATTAATCTACCCCACCTCTTCATTCTAAACCTACAAACTCGCTAATTGGGCTTAGAATTAGAATTCAGGATGTTACAATTCTCCCCCACTTATTGGAATTTCGTCCCCGAAATTCCGTTCGATTCCTTCAATGGAGAACCATCCCATTAGAAGTTTTTTACTAATATATAGTCCTTAATTCCGTCGCTCCCGCTTATCTACACTTCATTCTGTGGTTACTCCGACAAGATCTTTAAAGTTTCGTAAATAAGCTCTCCCCCACTTATTGTAGACATACCTCTTCGTATCCGTATACCCTTAAGTTCTCGTACTCAATGGGAGCACGAATACGAATCAAGCTAACTGATTTTTGTGTGGCTCCTTCGCACAATTGTTAAGATTGGTTTCTCCTGCGGTTGTCCGTTCAGGGATCTCGGTGAGATCCTGGGGGTAAGTTTTGAATTACCAACACCTACTCTGGTTCCCACAAAAACTAGAGGCGTTTCCTATGAAGTTTTACCTTCTTTCCAAAGGATCTATGCTTGATTACACTACTATCGGTTGATAATATAGCTGGAGGCTCTTATCCTTAAGCTTCGTTGTGGGGTCTAGTACCCGATTAGGCACAAGGAATTTGGGAAGAACACCATTCAGGTTAGTGTCTATCCCACCAATAGATCTGTGTACTTGTAGAATTTCTATCGCAATTAATTTCCCACTTTATTAAGAAAGTTGCCATGATATCGTCCGTTAATAGATGCAAAGATCGAGGCGACCAACCCCAATCTTACGTCCATTAACAGCACATCATCGGCGGTTTTGCTGATAGCATCATCATTTAACAGATGTAGGATCAGAGTGGTCAGTTCTAACCTTACATTCTATTAAACAAAGACATTATCCAGGAGTTTGGTTACTTTCTACTACTTGGCATTCAAAGACTTAGTACTTTATTCTTTATGATTTCTTCCTAATAAGTGGGGTTGCATCTATGTGTTTTTCGTAAATTATACAGAGGTTAAGGGTCATAGCTCTAAGTAGCACATGCTTTTCTAAGTTTTCACTAAAAAGGTTCCTGATCATCAAAGATCTTCACCTAAGACTCTTAGGGGATTTCTAATTTGGAGCAACTCCATTTCCGTTCAAGTAATTAAGGGAAACATATAAGCATGTGACTCGATAATTAAACGTCATCTCCCAGAGAGTATTAGGGACTCAGTGTTTACCTCAGTTCGGTTTGCCTGCATCCTCCACTTTCTTCCCTTTCGAAGTGAGTACTTTCCCTCTCTGGATGGATCGTCCTGTACCTACTGGATGGGCTCTAGTTGCATTCACCTCTTTCTTCATAGAATTCTTGGGACAATTAGTAGCATAGTGCCCGGGTTGTCCGCACACAAAACAACTAAAACTTCTTCTAGTTTGGTTCCGAAACCAGCACTCTCCACCATGCTTCTTTCCACAATGTGAGCATAATGGAGGAGCATCCACAGCAGTCTCACTTTGGCCCATAATTCTTGGGACTGCTGCTCTGTTGTGGGGAACAACATAAGGGCTTGATCTTTGATTTGGCCCATCATTTCTGATTGGACCTCCTGTCTTCTGTCCACTCATAACTTTCTCTTCCGCTAATTTCTGAACTGCCTTGTCCCGCTCTTCTGCCATTTCCTGCTTGAGTGCATTCTCATAAGCACTTGCCATGTTCACCAATTGGGAAAGATTGGCGATGCCCTGATAGGTGAAAGCAGTCCTAATCTTGGCATTCAGGCCAGACTCGAATTTGATGCACTTGGTGCGCTCGCCTGCGTCCCTATAGCTGCCTGAGTATCGGATCAGATCTTCAAATCATGCCGCATATTCGCCGACACTCATGTTCCCTTGCTCCAACTTGAGGAAGGCCATTTCTTTCTCCCTTCGGACATCCTCTGGAAAATACTTCTCAAGGAAACGGATTTTGAAGAGATCCCAAGAAATAACTTCATTCGCTGCCTCCAAACTTCTTCTTTGTTGCTCCCACCAATGCTCCGCATCACTGGATAGTACATATTCCACCAACCTAACATAGTGATCGGCTGGTGGTTGCAGCGAGCGAAGAATCTTTTCCATCTCCTGGAGCCACTTCTGTGCAACGTCTGGATTGTACCCGCCTTCGAATCTGGGTGGGTCGTTCTTTCTAAATCTCGCCATCCAGTCAATTTCAACCGGAGCTGGTGGTGGAGGTTGTAGAGCTGCTGCTGCGGCTGCCGCTATGTTCTGGGCTTGACTCTCAGTCTGGTTCTGCTGCAACTGAACCAGAGTTTCGAGGATTACAACGATTCGATCATTGTCAGCCCGTCTCCTAGCCATACTGTTTAGTCATGGAGGAAACAGTTCGTTAAAGACCGAATACTTAATCAGTAACGTAATTATCCTATTCCTAGAATTAGACTCTTACTAAACGAATTAGTTACTCGCTTGGTGAGTAACCATTGGAGATGTGAGTCCACACTCCAAAGGCCGAGGGAAACTGCTCTGATACCAAAATGTAACACCCTATCTTAATTAATACTCTAATTACCCCGATTGATTTAGCGACTTAAAAATTTCCTTTTTAAAACCATTTTAGCTTATAAAAATCTCTGTCAAATCGGACAGAGTTTCCTTTGTTTTATGGACATTCCAAAAATATGAGTTTGCCTTGAAAACCTGTAATAATATTTTCATATAATCAACAACATGACAGCAGGGCAAAATATAATATAGTGCATCTCAATACATCATTTCCAAAATAACAAACAGGTTATAAAATAGTTTTAGTTCGCAAAAGATAATACATCACATACATATATATACATCAAAAGCCAAATTTAAAATTCTCGAACCCACATATTATCACACCCCTAATATTCACACTCCATGTTGTGGAGTGTGCCCCTGCTCGGCCACGACTAGTGCATGCTCCGCTTCGGTACCTATAAAAATATATCAAGAAGGGTAGCATTACACAGAACTTAGAAATATAGCTTCTACAAAATCATAGTAACAAACCAAGGACCTACCCTAACCCATACTATCCAAATTATATACTAATTCACTTTCCTTTTATACAACTCAACCTTTCCTTATCCTTTCAATTACATACTTTCCCTATGCCTTTCTAGTCTTTGCATTCCACTCCATTCTTTCGCGCACCTTTCGGTGGGTCTTATTACCATTTATTCGCACACCACAAGGGCGGGTCATAATTACATTTACGCACACCATATTGGCGGGTCCTAATTATATTTACACACACCATATTGGCGGGTCCATAACATACCTAGTCACACTCCCTACGGATGGGTCTATATTTCACACTCCATTATGGAGGGTCCTAATATATACGCGCTCCGTTATGGAGGGTCCATTTATATAAACACGCTCCGCTGTGGAGGGTCCATTTATATACACGCTTCATTATGGAGGGTCCATTTATATACACGCTCCGTTATGGAGGGTCCATTTATATACACGCTCCGTTATGGAGGGTCCATTTATATACACGCTCCGTTATGGAGGGTCCATTTATATACTTTCGCACTCCACTTAGGGAGGGTCCTATGAAATTACGCCTATTCTCACTTCCATGTGGAAGGGTCCTTCCTATTTGTTAATATAGTCACGCCCCCTTTGGGAGGGTCGTTCATACATACGCCATCATCCATATCCTAAATTCACCATTTCACATTCCTATATCCACACCTAAATAGGTGGGTCTTTCTCACATTAGCAATATAATTTCCCATTGTCCAATTATTACACTCATTACATATCCATTTATTATCTAATTTCCTTTTAATTTCATTATTCAACTCAATTCGTTATCAACAACAAACACCCTTTTCAGTTATCTCTATATTTTCTATATTTATTTCCCAACCTCCTCTTAAATTAAAACAAGCTTAATGCTAACTCTTCCCTTTTCTTTATCTACCTCTCGATTATCCCTATATTGTTAAACTCCCTTCATGTCATAGTCTCCATATCTTTACAAGCATACAACAAATTTCTTTTCTTTATCCACTTTAAATTCTATTATCTACCCTTATTCCTTTTATATTCTCCTTATAGGAATTCAACTCAATTATACTTCTCACTTCCTAATTTACCATCTACTTAATCTATAATTCCTTTTCTAACCATAACTATATACATACTTATTCTTATACATTTCAATTACTTTGCCTTTATGTTCTCTACCAATTACTTCATTTATTCTCATTCTCAACTATCCTAAAGTTTTGGTACTCTACTCATTCACTACCCCTAGCCATCACTATAACTAAAGAGAATCTATTTCCTAACCTGAGGTAATACGACCCTCTTACCTCAAATAATGGTGGAGAGAGAGAGAATCTAGATTCCCAAGCCTTAGTGTAGAGAGGGAAAGAGAGCAAGCTTCAATGGAGGAGAGAGAATGAGCTATCGAACCCCGGAGACACAAATAGTTAGAATTAAGAGTGGGAAATTCGTGTATCATGAATGAAATAAGGAGAAAAGCATGAATCTAACTTACTTTGAGCTTGGGAGGATGAAAATGAAGATTGGGTGTTGATGTTCTTGAACCCTAACTCATGGGTATGATTGAAGAGAGGGAAGGGCCAAGAGAGGAGAGAGAGGATGGATCTTTGGGAGGGAGGAAGGGCCAAGGAGGCAGCGGCTTAGGGCGGCTCCAGTGGTTGTTGAAGGTGGTGTTGGGGCGGAGAGAGAGAGAGAGAGGTCGATCTCCATGAAGAGGAACATATGTTTCTCTTTTATTTTTTTCATCAGCTACCCGTGTTAATCGATTAACAGCTTGGTTAATCGATTAACCCCTTGTAATTTGGCCAAAATCAGCATTTGAATTACTCGATTAATTTTTGACACACCTTGTGGCCTTAATCGATTAGCCAGTAGGTTAGTCGATTAATTTTTTTCCCACATTCAGGCACTAATCGATTAACCCACTAGGTTAATCGATTAACCTGTTGAATCATGCATTATTCAGTACTTTGAAACACCATAACTTTTTCGTTACCCGTTGGATCTTCCCCAAATTTTAAATCAAGATTCCTCACATACTAATCTTCACATCCAACGGTGGAATTTGTGTTTAGAGCTATGGATATTTTATTCCTAATTTCCTTGCACAGGATGCTTTGTAACACTTAAAACCTCGATTTAACTCCCGATTCGACTTCTATAATTCTACTTCTTGTTACCGATGCACCCTACGCAACCCCTAGTACTTAAAATTACTAATCACCTTTCTCCCAAAATTCTTAAAGTATTTAATCTACCCCACCTCTTCAATCTAAACCTACTAACTCGCTAATTGGGCTTAGAATTAGAATTCGGGATGTTACAGGAGAGATTTGAATAAAATATAATATTTTGAATTTTTAACTAGCGTAATCAGTTATTACAAGGGTTCGATACCCGGTTACACTGTGTTCAACAACACTAATAAACTAAGCGATTTCAACACGAATTTAGTGGAAAATTCTCGAATTAACCCTTGGATTGCCACCTCCTGCTTGGGGTAGACGGTGATTACTTGGTAGGAGGTGAATCACCAGTAAAATGTGGCAATTTTCCAAACATCAATTCATATGTTTACTCTATCTCCTTCACCGCCAAGCTTTCCTATGTAAATAAGCTTGAAACCCCTTCATTTCTCCTCACCTCTGAAGCTTGCATGAGGAATGCATATACACACATTAAGTACAATTTGCTCACCTTGAGTGATTGTACAAGAATTTCACATAAACACTCGTATTCGAGTATAGGACCATAGTCCATTTCGGATTCGAGTAACACCATAATCCGTTTCAGATTCGAGTAGCCTAGTTCATAGTAAAAGTTTGGTAAGAAATCTCAACCATTTTCCTTCAAATTTGTTTCTAACATCAACATGGGATAGCCTATGTTTAATTCTAACCAAAATCTTTGCAATTCTGTGGCATATTCATGTTGAACTTTCCTAGTGAAGTTGGGTCGTTGAAACAATTTATGTTTCTAGTCTAGTTTGAGGTTGGAGCTGAAATTCGTGAGATTTTCTTGAAATCTGAGTTTGTGATCCTCCACAAAGGTATGAGAGAAGTTAATTATATTGCTAGGATGATAATTAATTGATTAGAAGTGTAGAAGAGCTTCCATTAGCTCAAGGGAACTATATGAATGAAATGGAATTGGACTTATGACTTGGAGGTTTGTCCACTAAGAAAACAGACTTTAAACATGTTCTATATGCTTAATAAAACTTGAAATTTAAGCTGAAGCTATAAAGATTAAGTTGATTGTATGAAATTGATACATGCTTTATGTATTGAGTGATTATGGCCTTATATAAGTGCTTATTAAAATTCCAATATGATTACTTACTATATGAAGCTGAATTTGATGTTGAACATGTTCTAAATATTGAGAATCAATTGAAAGTAGGCTAAAGTTATAGATACTAAGTTTAATTTTGGAATTGGTATGCGAGTCCATGATTTAAATGACTTTGAGAATGTATAAATGATTAATTGAAATTCCAACTTGAATGCTTAATTGCTATCTATATTGAACCTAATATTAAACATGTCCTATATATGGGAAATGAAACCTCAGAAAAGCTGGAAATTAATTTTATAAAGAATTAATATGTTAATCCAAAATTATAAGTTTCTGAACTGTCAATATAACCAGTTATCGAGGGACTATAATCGATTATCGACGTAAAAATTGTACAAATTCTTACTTTGGATATACATATTACCTTTTTAATAAAATATAATAGTTATCATTAGTAATTTGTGCTTAATATTAGTTGGCTTATTATCAGTGAATGTATTTATAATTGTTCCATTGAAATTAAAATAAAAAGAGTTATACATTCATGCATGGTGATAAAGGTGTTATCATAGGGAAATGGAAAAAGACACATGAAGGATTTTGACAACCTGGATTGAAAATGTTAAAGAGATTAGATTTATGGCAGTGATTTGTCAGATAACCCATGGGAATTATTATTGGTGGATTGGTCCTACGATAGGCTGATCTAGTCGATCTCGTCTGGGATAGTTCTACATAACTGTAATATATTCTATAGATCTTTTAGACATATTATGATTGATGGAGGAAGGTTCTTAGTATGCCCTTAATCCTATGTGGATTTACAAAATGTTGTAATGGCATACATGAGTACAAGACGTTAACTCTTAGTTGTTTTTCCTAATTTGAGAATTAGAATAATATTGAAGAAGAGATGTGTGTATATTGGATCCAATAATGGAGTAGTGATTAGAATATTGCATGCAACATGTCACAATTACAAGATTATAATATTGTTATGTTATGAAACGGGGTATGCTCTTGCATTATTACTTGCTACATGAACTAAATGTGCTTGTAAATTTTTAATGCAATTAATTATTCATCTATATAGAGATATAACAATGACTTACTCCTTACCCTTAAATTTTGTGTTAGGTGATAATAGAAAGGAATATGATTTGGATGGAGATCCTCCATCTTGCTAGAAGAGAATGGGAATTCTATTTCCAAAAACATCGGAGTTTACAATATAGTGATAAGAAAGTTTAACAGGAGTTCCTTCTTTAGCCTTCTGCGCTGCTCCACTCTGATATCTGACGTATCCAGGTTTATCCTAAAATGTTAAACCACAAGGAGTGAGACATCTTCATACAATTTAAGCAAAAAGGATTAGAAAAACCCATAATGAAAATTAGAGAGTTTAGGAAAATTTCATACATCATACATATCATTTCATTCAGGACCTTTCGTCATTTATATATTATGTGTTGTCATTCATATTAGAAAGGTGGACATTAGAATTATGGTAAATAATTGTACTTTTCAATTGGATACTATATTATCTTAACGGTATTTCTCCGCATATGTTCACTATATATCCTTCTTTCCATTCTTCTCATTTAAACTTAATTGATAATATGGATTTTATATACAAGTAGTATATAGTGCTAGGAATCATTAGAGAGAGTTAGTCAGTAAAACATTTGAATTTATGAGTTATAAGGTATGCACTTTACGCTAACCTTGACCGGTTATGAGAATTGGACTGACCGGTTAAGTTAGTTGTAAAGTGCGGTTTTAGAAATTCAATTACTTTGACTAGCACTGACTATATCCCCATGACTTTTACTAATCGTATAATTCCTTATATTTACCATAAGCCAAACTCATCACTTATAATTAACATAAATATAAATCGTTATTTATTTCATTTCCAAATGATATTTATTCATTCACTCGTTACAAACAAGCAAACAATGTCAAACAAAGAGTAAGCAATAACACTTTGCAGACAACAAAGAACAAGTAATAATTGACAATTAACCATCACAACTTTAACAAATAACATACCTCAAGCAACAAAGTACGATCAAACAACAATCAACAATCATAACTAGTCAACACACTCAGGTGTGTCTCAGTGCTACATAATTTCACCAATAATAATACAACAATAGTAAGTCAACTTCCTAGGGTTCCTCACTCCTTATTTCTATGTGGCAAACCAAAAGAATTTTCAAATATATATATTGATTAATCACATAATTTTTTCATATCTTATATTATTGACCCTATTCCAAATCTAAATTTAGTAATGGATTTAATTCTAAGCTCTAGTTTAATACTTTTCCACAATTCCATTATAAATCCTAATAATCCCTAAGCTTAAATGACTCCTCCTTACCTTAGAGGAAGAGGAGACTAGTTTAAGGTTCTAAGACATTTGAATCAACTATGGCTCTCCTTGGATTCAACTCCCTTAAATGTTCTCCATATTATTTGAGATTTTGAGGTGAGGGAAAGAACTAGAGAGAGAAAGCTTCTCTTTAAGCTTGAATAGTAATAACCATTGCTCCCTTTCTTGATCTAAACCTTTTTCTTGTGCTCTCTTACTTCTAAACCCCTTTCTTTTAGCTTGTGTGATGAGAAACTCAAAGATAGTGAGAGATTGGGATTATGGGTGAGAGAGGTTTGAGATTCGGTGAAGATGATTGAAGGATTTTGAGAGAGCAAGAGAATGATTTGGATGTAAGGCCAAGATTATGGATGATTGTTGAGTGATTTTTGAGGTTAGTGCAAGAGAGTTAGGATTCTTAATGGAAGAGGAAGAGTTTTGGACGGTTTGGAGAGAGGCGTTTCTAGACTTCTGTCCCTTGTTCTAGATTTAATGGCCATTCAAAGTCGGTGCGTGCTTGAAAGTGCGCGCACGTTGCACCAGTTCTGTGCTGATTCACCCTCGCGCTTGAGTGCACGATCTGTGCCTGGGCTCACCATTTTCCGCGCCTAGGCGCCAAATCTCCTGAATGAACAGTGACGCACCAGTAGGTGCACTTGGGCACACCATTCTCGCGCTTGGGCGCGCTAGTTTACTCCGAAATGCCGATTTCCGCATTTTTTATCCGATTTAAAGGTTCTAAACACTACTTAGTACCAAAACAACACACACATATTACAAAAAACCCCTTTTTAAGCATCACAGTCATATTTTCATAATATCAAGTACATAATTTATTAAAACACCTAATTCATACGCTTCATGAATTAAAGCTCTAATCTTTACTAATCCTAGCACTTTACGTACTGCAATTGATTTGGGTCTAATATATGATGTTTTTAGGCTTAATTTTACTTCCTTTTGCTATGGTTTTGGCTTGTTTCTCTTGTAAATATAGGTAATTTGTATTAGTTTTAGGAAATTTTTAGTAATTTAGAATCCTTTGAACGTTTTGATCCGTTTTTGGTATGTTTCAGGTGCTTTTGGAGCTAAATTTGGAGAAAATATTATCGGAGCTGAGAAGAGCATGAAAGGATCTTGAAAATGGCATAAAAACGGAGAAAAACGGAGTCGGAACCAGTTGTGCATGCCCAGCGTGTGGATGGCGCACCCAGGCGCGCGTACAACGGTGATTCTGGGTGTACAGATATGGCGCGCCCAGGCGTGCAGATCAATACGCCCAAGCGCGCGGTGTTCAATGTAGGCCCAATTGGGCTAATTTTTGAGCAATTTCGAAGGCTTCTATTAGGATTTGTATTTTAGGTATATATTTGAGTTTTTAGGACTAGGTTAGGCAGCCATTATCAGTCATTATCAGAGATTAGAATTGAGTTTAAGGGAGACTACATTCTCTGGAGAGCATTCAGAGGAGGAATCCATTGAAGGCTGAATATTCAGATCAAAGATTAGTGGTAATTTAGGAATGAATTACTTCTTTTCTTATTTGTTCCTCTTCTCTATGATGTGTAACTAAACCCTCTTGTGTTAGGAACATGGTGGATTTGTTTGTGTAATTTATTTATATGAATTGATGTTTTTCAGTTTTTAAATCAAGTGTTTAATTGTGTTTTTATTGTTATGCATGAACTTGATCAATTCATGTTATGGATTTTTAGATCTGAATTGGAAAATTAGGATTTGAAATAGACCATGCAATTAAACAATAAAAGGATTCAACTTGTAGGAATACTTTTGAATTTTTATATAACTTTTCATAATTCACTGTTTTTAATCATGGTTATTCAATAGATTAAATTTCTAAGGAATTAGGATTTATCAAATTGGATAATAAACAGTAGTTTCATTAGAGGAATCTGGGAATTGCTAATTTTCTGAATTAGTTCTTGATTTAAATGGAAAAATTGATTTATAATAAATAAGTGAAACATTCAATGACACTAGTTCCTAACCACCATTCATCCATTGTTAATTGTTTTTATTTATTTTTCCAGCAGTAAAATAATCTTGTTAATTAATTTATTTAATTCTGAAATTTTAATATATTTTACTTTTAATTACTCTTAGGTAGAAATAAGTTAAATAATTCATAGTCCTTGTGGGAACGATATCTGGTCTTCCTAGACTATATTACTTTGCGATCTAGTATACTTGCTAGAGAGTGAACAAGTTTTTGGCACCGTTGTTGGCGACTAGAATTTATTTAATTTATTTTTGGTACTTTGTAGTAGTTTTTAGTAGAATTTATTTTTCCTTTTAGTTTTTATTTTTCCTTTTCTTATTTTTCTTTTCTTAACGGGTGCTGCTTAATCCTCTTTTATGCTTTTGCGTTCTGCAGGAAACCGCGAGGCGTTGCATTTTGACCCCGATTTGGAGTTGAGTGCAAAGAGGAGGAAAAAGCAAGCAAGGAAAGAAAGGAAAGAGCAAGAAAGGAAGATGGTTGAACGAACTGAGCAAGGCACCACGCCTCCGGCTAGGAAGACATTGGCTGACTATGCTGTCATGGACCTGGATGTTTGCATGTCCATCATTGTCCGGCCAACAATTACTGCAGCATCATTCGAGATTGATCCCCAGTACATCCATCTTATCAAGCAGGATCAATTCTCGGGTGCACCAAATCAAGACCCCACGGAGCATGTCGCCAACTTCCTGAACATGCTCGATTTCTTCAAGATCGAGGGTGCGTCGGAGGGATGAGGATGTTTCCTCTCTCTTTGAGGGAACATGCCTACCAGTGGATGAAGAATCAGCCGCCTGGAAGTCTTTCCAGCTGGGACGTGCTTGTCAAGAAATTCATAGACAAGTTCTTTCCGACGGGAAAGCAAGCCAAACTGTGCCAAGATGTCAACTCCTGCATGCAAGAGGAAGGTGAACACTTGCATGAGGCATGGGATAGGTACAATCAGTTGCTGAAGAAGTGCCCCACGCATGCAATTCCAGACTGGATGCAAATCCGGCTATTCTACTTTGGGCTGAGAATGTCGCACAAGATAATGATAAATGCAGCAGCTAGTGGTTCCCTCCTAAAGAAGACTGTTGAAGAGGCAAAGGAGATAATAGAGACAATGGCCTACAACAGTAGTCAAGCCGTTTCTGACAAGGTGATTCTGAAAAACACTGATCTGAGCTCAAGTCAAGTGCAGACAATCATTCAACAAAACAAGGAAATACAACAAATTTTTGCATTAGTGAAGAAGATGGCTCAGACCCAGTTGGCTGTAGTCAACACTCTGGTGTGTGATTTCTGTGGAGGAAATCACCAAAATGGAGATTGCTCACCAGATGTGGGGAAGGCACCGGCTACCATTGAGGAGCAAGCCAAGTTTGTGGGTGGTGAAGGCCAGAGAAACAATATGTACTCCAACACCTACAACCCAGCCTACAGAAATTATCCAAACTTCTCATGGAATAGCCCGACTCTCAACCCACCAATGAAGACTCAACAACATCAAAAACAAACTTGGGAGGCAGCAATGGAGAAGTTAGCCACTAACACGACCACATTCATGGAGGAGACAAGGGCTAACTTTGCCAATCAAGGGGCGAGTATTCGGAACCTTGAGGTGCAAGTGGGCCAGCTTGCAAAGCAGCTATCGGAGAGGTCGTTAGGAACATTTCCTAGTGACACTATCACAAATCCAAAGGAGAGTTTAATGGCGGTGACTCTTAGGAGTGGCAAGTCGTATGAGGAGCCACTTCCAAAGAGTGATGCAACTGCATCGGAGGAGAAGAAAGAAGAGGAACAAAAGAAACAAGAAGTGGAGAAAGAGCAAGGCAAGAAAGGAGCATTGAAAGCGCAGGGTTCACCTGCGGATCACCACCAGGAATCAGCCAAGCCTGCTCCACTGCCTTTGAGGGTGCCTTATCCTCAGAGGTTGAAGAAAGAAGAGGACCGGAGGCAATTCTCCAAGTTCTTGGATATGATCAGACGGATTAACATAAACATCTCATTCGCAGAGGTTCTTGCACAGATGCCTCTGTATGCGAAGTTTATGAAAGACCTGCTGACAAGGAAGAAGGGAATGCTTTCGGAAGAGACATTTCCGATTGCGGAGAAATGCAGCACCATTATCAAGTGCAACCTGCCACCGAAGATGAAGGATCCGGGAAGCTTCAACCTTCCCGTCAGCATTGGCAAGGAGTACTCAGGTAAGGCCCTCTGTGACTTAGGTGCTAGTGTTAATATCATGCCCTTATCTGTTTGCAATGCACTAGACTTAGGTGAAATCAAACCTACCCCTGCGATTTTACAATTAGCTGATAAGTCCATCCTCCGCCCTTATGGAGTGGTGGAAGATATTTTGGTAAAGGTTAACGATTTCATACTGCCCCTGGACTTCATAGTCCTTGATATAGATGAGGATGAAAATATTCCTCTGATCTTTGGAAGGCCATTCTTGGCCACAGCTGGGGCAGTAATAGATGTTCCTAGGAGAGAGGTTATTCTCCGTGTCAATAGTGAGCAAAGTGTTATAAATATTTTTGAAAAACCGCCATGCACGACGAAGTGCTTCACTCTGCTAAATTTTGTTCAGCATTCAATTGCTGACAAACCTCTGAATGCACAAATGCAATCCCCTTAGCCTCCGAAAGGAGGTGACCCGTTAGGTTCGTGACGTTAAACAAGCGCTAGTTGGGAGGCAACCCAATGTTTAGGTAACATTCCCTTAATTTAGTAGATTTTAGGAAATTAGTTAGTTAGTGTAGGTAATTTTTATTTTTTTTATTTATTATTTTATTTTATTTTCTGTTTTGTTTAATATAAAAAAAAACACCAGTGTACAGGTCTGGCGCGCCTGGGCGCGTGCTGGGCGTGAAAACACACGCCTGGGGGAGTTCTTTCCCATTTCTCCCAAATTTCCTCCCCTTTCTTAAGAACCCTAAATCCCCAATTCTAAAATTGTTAAAATTACTCCTCAAATCCTCAAATTTTTCCTCCAACATTCAACAATTCTTCCTCATTCTTCATTATTCTTCCTCATTCTTCAAGAAATTTCAATTTTTTCCCCACTTCTCCACTTTCTCTTCAACTCGGTTTTCACTCTTCAAGAAGCTAGGGACACAAATTTCTATTATTTTTGGGTAAGGTTTCACTTCTCTATACTCCCTGGATCTGATTAGTGTAGTTTTTGTAGTTAGGAGTTAGAGATTGGAGTTGGTTATAGAGCCATATTTTAGTGCCCACCAAGTGTTTGATAATTTGTCCCTTAGAGATTTCCACTGTTTTAAGATGCCTAGAGGGAAGAGACCGGTTGTAGGAAGTAGTAGCAGTGACATGGGGAAGACCTTCGAGCATTCGAGGGTCTCCGATTATTATGAAGGGAAGATGGTGAAGAGAGGTATAACCCCGGAGACTAGCATGCTTTATGAGAGCGAGGGGCCAGTAGGGAGGAGAGTTGTTGGGGTTAGTAGCATTGAGGAGGTGCAGAAGACCCTGTTGATCAACAGGTGGACGGAGTGGATTAGGGAGCCTGATGAGGCGTTTAGCAAATTCCTACTGTGGGAATTCTATGCTAATGCCTGGTGGAGGGCGAAGAGGGCTGAGCTGGATGGTAGTCACAGGAGGGTGTCGTATGTTCGAGGGGTTGAGGTTCCATATGACGCGGACACTATTGCCCATGTATTGGGACTTCCATCTTACCCATTGGAGGCGGCACCTGCTATGTTCACTGTGGATAGTTTTTGACAGCGAGGATGAGTACCAGCTGAATTTGGTGAAGGATGCCCTGTTTCTGACAGGCAAGGACTGGAACATGTCAGTGGCTGACAGGGTCAAGCACGTGTACCAGAAAAATTTGAGGGCAACAGCTAGGTTCTGGGTCAGGTTCATAGTTCATAACTTGGACCAACACTCACATGATACTAAGGTACAACAAGGGGTCTGTCGGCTGATATATGCCCTTAGTCGGGGTATTATAGTGGACGCTGCATATATTATCTCTGATAGGATGCATCGTTTTTCTAGGAGAGAGGCAGAGTATGTAGGCTTCCCTTGGGTTATCACCCGACTGTGTTCTGCAGCCGGTGTTGATTTTCGTGCTGATGTGAGGGATCTCAGGAGGACCCCGAAGATGACCAGGGCTACGTGGGACATGTATATTGGTAGATCTATTGAGATAGCTAGAGCCGGTCCACCACAGCCACCACAGCCACAGATTCATATTCCATCACAACAGCCTCAGGATGAGGCAGGTCCTTCCAACCAGCCGGCACAACAGAGGGGAGGTAATGATGGGGTGATCATTGGGATGATACAACGCTTGCTTAGGAGACAGAGCAGAGCAGCTGAGTTCCAGTGCAGAGAGATGCGTAGGAACCAGGCTAGGGATACATTTCTGAGCAGTATTGAAGCAACGCAGGGTATGCCCTATGATGTGCCACCATACGCAGATGAGGATCAGAGCTTACTAGATGCATATCCCGAGGAGGAGGATGAGGATTAGTTTAGGGGATTTTTATTTTTCATTGATATATTCTGTACCCCCTTCCCTATTCAAACCAGTTCCTGTACCTGTGTGACAAAACATGTATTTGCTTTCTAGGATTTTTTTTTAATTTTATTGCATGGATATTTATTTGTATCATTTGTTATTTGCATCTAGTTATATTTTGTGTGACAGGTGTGAGTGATGTTTTCCCCGTAAGAGGTGCTATTTTTGGCACTTGTTTCTAACGACCTGCAGGTATTAAGTTTGGGGGAACATCTTCTCACTTTTGTTAGTGAAGAGTATTTTATTCAGATGTGGTAGTAAGTGTCCAGATTTATTCCTTGTAATTTTTTATTTTGTAGTTAGGTATGTATAGTTTAGTTTGCTTGAGGACAAGCCAACCTCTAAGTTTGGGGAGTGGACAAAATAAAAAAATTTCAGACTTGAATTATTTCCCCATTTTTGGTGTTGGTTTGTGTCTTAGGTAGAGGTTTTGTAATTATTCTAGGCTTAGGATTATTTTTCTGATGATAGGTGTATATACTTAGTTTAGGATTAAACTCATTGATCATGTTACTAATTTGTTGAGCTGTAAATATTTTTGAAATCTGGTTATTTTGACAAAGTTTTTCAGAACTTGAGATTAGTGAACTGACTTTAGCTTAGTGAGATTTTGAGCCTATATTGAAGGGGTGTGTGATTTTATTGATTATTGTGATGTGAAACCCCTATTTCTTTCATGAGTGTGTTCACTTTAGTTTTGTGTTTTAGAACTTGACCGGTGACCATTTTGAGATTGACAATTGATTGCATGCATGAAAATGATTAAGGCATTTAAGATGGTGTTTTTGTGGCCTTCAAAGATTTTTGTTAGATTTGTTTTTCCTTAGTTTCCCATTTTGAGCTTGATATGAATATGATTTTTCTTTGGTACCCTGCATTGATTGTATAAATTTTGTGAGTACCTTAGGAATTTTTGGATGAGCAATTGAGAGAGGGACATTTCAAAATAGAAAATTTTGTTAAAGTGTTGTTGAAGTTTACTCCTCTTCCAAAAGAAAAATAAAAAAAGTGAATTGAAAAAAATTGAAAATGTGATTTGAATTGAAAATGAGAAGAGAAAAAAAATTTGTTTGGAAGAGGTAGTAGAGAAAAATTGAAAGAGAACAAATGTGAAATAGTTGTGATTTGAGTGTGAGTCCTCAGAGTATTCATTGCTCATTCATAATTTTTGAGGGAAATTTGTTTTTGCATTTTAGCCTTAGTTTTGTCCCTTCTTTCTTTTATCCCACCTGACACTTTTAGCCATGGCCTCATTACAACCCAATTAAAGACCTTTTGATTTTTTGCATGTTTTCAATAAATTCAGTGGAGATTTGGGTCTATGGTCAAGCTTACTGTAACATTTAACTATTGTATGAACTTGAGTGAATTGTTAATACCCTTGATACACATGAGAGATATACACTGAGAGTTTGAGAGTGTTCACTAGTTTTAAGTTCTGATTGGTTTTGTTTCTTTAACCAGGTTTTGATATGTGAATAGCTTGTGTAAATATGTGGCTGTGTTGATGAGTCCAAGTCTTAGATTAGGTGTTGTACATTTTGATTTAGAGGGTAGTCTTGAGTTTCTGATGAATTTTTATTTTACTTGTGCCTGGGACATGCAAAATGCTAAGTTTGGGGGAGTGATTTGGGTCTAATATATGATGTTTTTGGGCTTAATTTCACTTCCTTTTGCTATGGTTTTGGCTTGTTTCTCTTGTAAATATAGGTAATTTGTATTAGTTTTAGGAATTTTTAGTAATTTAGAATCCTTTGAACGTTTTGATCCGTTTTGGGTATGTTTCAGGTGCTTTTGGAGTTAAATTTGGAGAAAATATTATTGGAGCTTAGAAGAGCATGAAAGGATCTTGAAAATGCCACAAGAACGGAGAAAAACGGAGTCGGAACTAGTTGTGCACGCCCAGGAGCGTGGATGGCGCGCCCAGGCGCGCGTGTAGCGGTGATTCTAGGTGTGCAGATATGGCGCGCCCAGGCGTGCAGATCAATACGCCCAGGCGCGCGGTGTTCGATGCAGGCCCAATTGAGCTAATTTCTGAGCAATTTCGAAGGCTTCTATTAGGATTTGTATTTTAGGTATATATTTGAGTTTTTAGGACTAGGTTATGCAACCATTATCAGTTATTATAAGAGATTAGAATTGAGTTTGAGGGAGATTACATTCTCTGGAGAGCATTCGGAGGAGGAATCCATTGAAGGCTGAAGATTCAGATCAAGGATTAGTGGTAATTTAGGAATGAATTACTTCTTTTCTTATTTGTTCTTCTTCTCTATGATGTGTAACTATACCCTCTTGTCTTAGGAACATGGTGGATTTGTTTGTGTAATTTATTTATATGAATTGATGTTTTTCAGTTTTTAAATCAAGTGTTTAATTGTGTTTTTATTGTTATGCATGAACTTGATCAATTCATGTTATGAATTTTTAGATCTGAATTGGAAAATTAGGATTTGAAATAGACCATGCAATTAAACAATATAAGGATTCAACTTGTAGGAATACTTTTGAATTTTTATATAACTTTTCATAATTCACTGTTTTTAAATGATGATTATTCAATAGATTAAATTTCTAAGGAATTAGGATTTATCAAATTTGATAATAAACAGTAATTTCATTAGAGGAATCTGGGAATTGTTGATTTTCTGAATTAGTTCTTGATTTAAATGGAAAACATTGATTCATAATAAATAAGTGAAACATTCAATGAAACTAGTTCCTAACCACCATTCATCCATTGTTAATTGTTTTTATTTATTTTTCCAGCAGTAAAATAATCTTATTAATTAATTTATTTAATTCTCAAATTTTAATAGATTTTACTTTTAATTACTCTTAGGTAGAAATAAGTTCAATAATTCATAGTCCCTGTGGGAACGATATCTGGTCTTCCTAGACTATATTACTTTGTCATCTAGTATACTTTCTAGAGAGTGAACAACAATTGACACATAACCAAAAGAAAACTCTCCGCTGTCTCAAGTGTTTTACATACCTAAATTTTTTAATCATGCACATACATACATACATCATTTCCATTCAACATGTACATATATATAAATTTTTAAAACTAAACTCATATATATATATATGGGTTTTGAAAATCAGGGTGTTACGTCTTTTAAAATATTTAAAAGGAACTATTGATTGGAGTTTACATTTTACTAAATTTCCTTATGTTTTAGATTGTTATTGTGATGAAAACTGAATATCTGACAATGATTATGTGAGTTCCACCAATTGTTTTGTTATCATTTTAGATGGAGGAGCTATAACGTGGAAATCAACTAAACAAACTTGTATTGCACGCTCAACTATGAAATCTGAATTCATAGTTCTGGAGATTGTAGGACAAGAAGCTAAGTGGCTCAAAAGTCTCATGGCAGACATACCATTGTAGGCGAGACATACACCAATTTTGCTGCATTGTGACTCTCAAGCAACAATTAGAGCTGCTAATAA
This sequence comes from Crotalaria pallida, assembly GCA_037953625.1. NCBI lineage: Eukaryota > Viridiplantae > Streptophyta > Magnoliopsida > Fabales > Fabaceae > Crotalaria > Crotalaria pallida. The sequence continues at coordinate 82,311,816 of CM075653.1, forward strand.
TAACACTTACAATGGAAAGAGGAGACACATCCGTGTCAAACATGGTAGTGTTAGGAAACTAATAGGAAATGGTGTAATTTATCTTGATTATGTAAAAAGTGAAAAAAATTTAGCTGACCCCTTAACTAAGGGGATGCCAATGAAAGTTGTTCTCCACTTGTCGAGGGGGATGGGCCTTAGGCATTGATAGGAGGAAAATGTGGTGGATACCCTTTTTGATGGTCAAATGAAGCCACGTGAGTACTCTTATGCATTGCATGTTCATCCCCATGGCGTTTTTTATGGTAATGCTTGATATAATAATTACATAGCCCATTGCGTTTGGGTGGTGCTTTGATAGTTAGCACTTGATGTACCTATTAATAAAATTTGGAATAAAGGTTACATATCCCGTTAATTTGGGTGGTGCTATAGAGAGCATCTGATGTACCTATTAAAGTTATTAAAGATATATAACCCATTAAGTTGGGGGGTGTTATAGAGACCCACTTGATATATCTGTTTCGGTGAGTGAGAAGTATTAAGCCAATTTCTATAAAAGACTTGGGTCAATCTTTCTAAGGCGCTCATATGCAATCCAAGGTATAAAAATTGATAACAAAATTGTTGTTATAGTTTGTTGTTAAAATTACATCGCAGATTCTCACAAGTGTTTAAGGTTATTGTGTGTTATGAGGATCTCAACTAATAAAATTTTGTAAAGTTAGGGGGAACTTCACTTTATAAGATACAGTTGTTGTCTCGCATCATTACGTGTTAATTCAAATCCTATAAATATTAACACTTAAGCATACAAAAAATAAAACTAAAAAACTAAGGTTGCTCCTCCTTTACTCTTCTCTTCCTGTGGCTACCATTAGTGGAGGATTGTTGGATATAATGACATTCGAAAGAAAAACCATAGTCCCACATTACTCAATGTTTGTTAGACTTAACCCTTTATATTTCATTTTATTCAACAACACACTTACACAAATCTTATTGGATTTTAATAGTTGACTAGTTGGGCCCAATACACAAGCGTGCGGGCCGCTGCCACCATTCGTTCGGGAGGGCGGTGCAAGTGCAGGGTGTACAGATCCTCTTTTTGCAAAGCCACTAGCTAACGATTTTTTGGTTTCCACGTGTTTTTAATTCGTAACCATTGCAATTTTAATGGCCCATTATTTAGCTGTTTTCAGACAACTCTTTTATTCAGTTTTATGGGCCATTATTTTCTAAATATTGGAGTGATGAATGTTTGGCTATAAAATATCACTCTTATACTGGCTGAGATACACTACGGAAACACCTTCTTCTCTTTGCCCTTGCTTCATTTTCTTCTAGTTGAGCAATCTATCTTGTGAGTATCCAAGTTTCCTATCCTAAGTGCACGAGTTTGAGAGCTACTATGCTAACTTTGGGAGTAACTGGTTGATGTAATTAAACATCGGCTGTCCAAAAATCTTGCTTTTTAAAACAATGGTATTTTTCATGACACAACAATTATCAACTTTTTTAACAATGTATACTATGCATATTTCACCCACCTACCTCGACTTCCCATGGACCATCATCTTCATGTAATAGAAGGAATCCTCTTCCCCTTCCAAGAGAAAGAATAATCAGAGAATATGCAACCACTTATGCTCCTGCTTGGGATATTAGATTTGTATCCCCACCTGAGTATACACCTGACGGTTGGATGAACTCCAAGAAAGAGGAGAAGGATTCCATGGAGGAGAAAAAGAAAGATCCCATTGTATGGTTTACTGAAAGTTAGTGGTGAAATCACTGATGGATTAGTAAATCCTGATAATGTGTAATAAGTAGTAGTATATACTGTAATACTCTATTCGTTGATATTTATTTGTCATATTTCAAATAAAACACATATTTTAAGAAATCTAATCATTACTCATATTTCTAATGCATTAATTATGTTTTTTTCCATTATACCCTTTTTCTCTCTGTAATCATTAATTTTTCTCCACTACTTACATAAACCAAGACATATTAAATAGGGGCAAACATGGAAAATAACATTTATTATACTCTTGAAATCTTCAATACGACAGATAAAAAGAAACAAAAAATCTCTCCAGAAAACGACAGATATTAAGTAACGAAGGGAGTATATATTATAGTTGTGTACTACTTTTCCCCGGTGTTACTAGGCTTTTGTAACATAAATAATGTAAATAGCACGAGCTGTCCTAAGGCCTATCTTTCTTTACTAGCAGGATGTTATGTGATGGTTGAGAAGCATATGTATGGAATGTATGACTCGTAAATCAATTTTAATAAAAATAATACTCGCTCTGTTCCATAATAGAGGTTGTTTAAGATTGTGTCACATAGATTAAGGAATGTAATTAATATGTAATTTTGTATTTAATTTTTGGATTTTTTTAATTTTTTGTTCTTTATTATCTCTTTATAATTAATTCTCCACTTATTATCACTCTATAATAATTGAGGATGAAATTATAAAAACCATGATTAATGTTGCATTGCATCTATACTATAGAAATACTTATATTGTGGTATAAAATTTTCTTAATAGAAAGACTTATATTATAAAACGGAGGGAGTAGCATGTTGTATTAGATGTGCTTATATTTTAATTAAAAAGTTCGAATTTATCTAGAAAACTAGCTCTCACTCCGTGCAATGCACGGGTTATTGATAATTTAATTTTTTGTATTTAATATTTTAAAGTAAAAATTGTTTTTACTTTAAAGTAAGGATTATTATTACACAACAATAAAAAAAAATTTATACAAAAAGGCAGAGACTTAAATCAAACCCTATACTTAAAAAATTAATTTAAATGAGCTTGTTGAGAAGTATTGTACTTTCTTGTATAAATAAAAAGTAACACTTTTTATCTGATAATTTTTTTTATTTTTAATATTATATTTGTTTATTTTTAAGAAGTAACACTTTTTATCTGATAACTTTTTATTATGATATTATGATTAATTGGAGTGGAATCAAAATTAAAATATTTTTTATATTTTTTTGTTTGATGGTATTATGAGTTATTTAAGGATAAATCAAAACATTTCCTATTTTATGGGACATGATAATTTAGTATTATTTATTACTCCCTCCGTCCCTTAATATAGGGCACCATTTTGGTAGAATTGGTGTCCCTTTTTATAAGTCGTTTTAGAATATCTAGGTAGCATTAAAGAGTTTATTCCAAATACACCCCTCATAATTGCATAGGGGTGATAGGATAATAATTACAATAGAGAGAGAAATGAATAAAGTTGTAAAGTTTTAAATATGGGTAACATTGGAATTGTTGAAAACCAACAAGCGGGCTAAGCAAATACTAGAGGGGGGTGAATAGTATTTTGAAGCACTAATACCAAATATTTGGACTAACAATTGAAGAATGGAGCTAAGACTGAATTTTCTGGAATCAGACACAAAAGACTCGAGTCTTTTGTGAAATACTCGAGTTTTTCAGTGATGAACAACTCGAGTCTTTTCTGAAATACTCGAGTTTTTCCTATCAGATAGCAGAAAAATCAGAAACGAAAAATCAGCAATTTAACTCAAATCAATTCAATAATAAACAGGAACTTATCCAACAGAATAGCAAGCAATCTAAATAACTTTTAACACAAAGATTCCTTGAACTTGCTACCTAATTGTATAAATCCTAATTGATTGAAATGACTTAAGTCTATTGAGCTAGAAAGTAGATTAAATGCAATAAACCACCACTCAAGCAATTTTATCCTAGTTCACTCCAACAATGAGCTACATCCAGTCCTCCTAATCACTTAGGAGTTTCTACTAATAATCAAATTGTTAGAAATTACAAAGGATTGCTTGAGAATGGCCTCACTCAACCTAACCCTTCAAGAGTGTACCAAACTCTTGATTTCTACCCCAATTTGATTCCGGTGATTGAAGAACTCTTCACAAAGCTTCCTTGAACTCCCTTCAAGAAACTCCACCGGGCTAGGAACCTCCTAGTCTTGTGCTTGAGAACCTCTCAAGACTTCCAACACCCTAAAAGCCACTTAGGGTTTGCTTGGGAACAATCCAAGACTTTGAATAATTAAGCTTTTTGTATGTGTATTACTAATCTCACAATGGATTAGCACAAATAAGCACAGCTCAATGTAAGAATTGAGGCCTAAAACTCAACTTGGAATAAAATGACAATATGAGTGAGAAGTTGAGCTTTTTGGGAATTAACACTTGAGAAGAGGAAATTATGAAAGCTTGTGATCAATGATGTGTTGTTGTCTTGTTTGTTCTTGCACAAATTCAAAGAGCAATTTTACAATCAGGTTCATAATACTCTCTTGGGGTTGGATGAGACTCAAATGCCCTCAATTAGGTTTTTGAGTCTCTCCAACGTTCATTTTTGCTGACTGGACAAAAATACTCGAGTCTTTTGGAAAATACTCGAGTCTTTTTGGTCGGTCACGAGTGAATTGGTGCACGAACCAGACTAACGGTCATATTTGCTGACCTGGCACAAATACTCGAGTTTTTCGATAAATACTCGAGTATATACTCGAGTCTTTATCAAAATACTCGAGTATTTTGATCAGATATGGGAAAAATTATTTTTCAATTTTATTTTTTCTCTCAAGTATTATTTTTTGGTCAATCTCAACTTAATAATCATATAAAAATTTATTCCTAGAAGAGACTAACTATTTCTACCCACTCTCAACATAAATTAGAAATTTACAATTAATATTTGATTGGGAATGATTGGGCACTTGTCTTCTTTTCTTGACTTCTTGTTGATGTTGATGTTGCAATATCTTCAATGCATGATTTGTTAATTATTTTGTCATCATCAAAAAATAATCCACATAATTAGGAGCATTGAATTCACAATCTCCCCCTTTTTGGTGATGACAAAATAATTAACACTTGATCCATTTGTTGAGCTTGATCCACTTGGAGATGCAACTCCCCCTCACTATATGATATTTTTCACCTATCTAAAAATTCAGCTTGAGCAAGATGTTATGACAATTTAATTTTAGCACAAAGCCTATGGTATTCGAGTATTTAACAATTATCAGAGTATATACCATAATTAGAGATTTTAGGTGCAACAATATCAAGACAAGTGTATAATATCTCTCCCCCTTTTTGTCATACGCCAAAAAGATGTAACACTTTAAAAAAAATATCAAGGGAGGAGAGGCGCATAATTGGAAAACCCCATGACCAACTATGCAAAAAAAAAAAATAGACTTAATAATAAACATAAGGAGCTCCCCCTGAAGCTTTGCACAAACATCATAATGAAAACCAAATTCATTAACATAAAAACATCATAAAAGGTCCAAATCAAAAGGTGCAATAATAAACCCAAAGTCTCAAAACACCAAGTTATCAAAGTACAAAAAATGCAACAAGATCAACATGATGAAAAACATAATGAAAACTAAAATAGAAAATCCATAAGCAGCAGCATCAAAACATGGAAGGAGCTGGATCATCTGGAGGAGGATAGAACCGAGAGAAGGCCGCCATCATCTCATCAAACCGGCGGTGCATCTCCCCTGACTGCTGGTCCAGGCGGGCATTAATCTGGGCCGAGTGTTGATCGAAATGAGAATAAAACATGGCAGACTCTGCACTCATCCTAGTGTCTAAGCTAACAAAATCATCACGCTGGGCGTCCATAGCATGCACAAGGGAGTCCATCCTCCCATCTAAAGTGTCCAGCCGTGTGATAACATTGTCTCTCCAGCCCAAGTTTTAAAACCCAAATTGAGATCCAGTAAAGTCATCAAAATTAATCTGATCCTCAATAGGGTCCCCTCCTTCAGCCTGCGCAAATGCTGCAGCTTCCTCTTCCATCTGTTGGGCATTCACCCCTTGTCGAGCTGCAACATTCGCAACCCTCTCCATCTCAGCAATATCAGATCGGTACAAGTATTGGCCAGAGGGTTCATGAAATGCCATGTCTTGATGACTCAAGGTGCCTTTGTTGAGGCAGTGCTGGTTCACATGAAGAGTCTTTTTCTCTTCATTCCGTGGGATAGGCACCTTGAAGTAACTCAACAGGAAACAAACATGCATGGCATAAGGCAAGGTTTTCGGGTGTTTAGACTTTGCAGAAAGGAGCATTCGGTCCAAAATTATGCGAGACCAATTTAGCTTCTCATTGTTCAGGATGGCACTAAGAAGCCTAAGTTCATTGTTTGTGGGCTTAGCATAATTGGGTGAGGTTTGAGGCACTAACTGATGGCACACTATATAGTGCAACACCCTAGTGTGGACAGTCATATATGAGGAATGCTTAATTCCTTCGGTCCATACACGACCGGGGCGCAAACAACTTTGAAAAATTCCGTCCGCATCTGCCTTTAAAGAATTGTCCCCGTGTCGTGTAGTCCCAAAAGCAACAAAAAGGTCCTTAGCGCTAATTTTGAATCTAACACCCTCAACCATGGTTTCTATGACATCATTATGTAGCCTAAGGTTCGCATAAAAGGTTCTAACTAACCTAGGATAGATAGGGCCATTAAATTCCAGAAATTGAATAAGTTTTTGATACCTAAGGTTAGTAACAAATGAGAAACCCTTACTTTCAAGGAATGCACTGTTGATCCAAGAGATAACTCCGAACTCCCTAGTGGCAAAGCCTTCCAACCGTTCCAAGCATTCATCTTCTTGATAGTACTCCGGAATATCCTCCTCAGAAGATGATTCGACAATCCTAACTCTCTTTCCTTTACTAGATGATGAAGCCATAGAGGAATTGATGAAAATTGAAGTTTTGGAAAGTTAGGGTTTGAAAAGGGGGTGACGGATTTGAGGTTGAAAAGTGTTGAAATTCGTTGAAATAATGGTAGAAAAGTGATTAGAGGATGTAAAACTAGTAAGATTTGGCAAAAATTTGAGTAAAAACAGAGTTTTGAGGAGAGAGATATGAGAAAACCGAGAGAGAAGAGAAAGGGGTTCGTGAAACTCGAGTTTGTGGGGGCTGGAGTATATATAAACTCGCCAAAATACTCGAGTATATTCAACAATACTCAAGTTGTTCTTTTAAAAATACTCGAGTTTTTGAGAATATACTCGAGTCGTTCGTGACTCAGCCCAGATTTCCCCAGAAAACTCGAGTAAAAACAAAAAAACTCGAGTTTGGTCCGAAAGTTCAAATTTCAGGAAAATGCAAAATGCTCGAGTTTTTGTAAAATACTCGAGTTTGGTCTGAAAGTTCAAAAATTGGGGGTTTCGAAAGACTCGAGTGTTTTGAAAAACACTCGAGTATTTTTATCAGACCCTGATTAAAAACTTTTTCAATTTAAAACTGATTTAATTTTGAATTAATATACTCGAGTGTTTTTGGAAAAACTCGAGTATTTTGACAGAACAGAAAGTAAAAACACAGTTTTAAAGGACCAAACACAAATCAAACACAAATGCTTCACTACCAACTTGGAATACAGTACAGAATCACACACAATTAACACATACAATTTCAAATATCATCAAGGACAATTTAACTAAGAATCAATAACACATTAGAGTAAGACTAATATGGTGATTTTTCAAAAAATGACACACAATGCAATTAGCCTATATTAGCTTCATCTAAAATACCAAGTTCTCTCCTAATATGATAAAAGGTGTCCCTTGGTAGAGGTTTTGTAAAAATGTCGGCTAATTGATTTGTGGTACTAACAAATTCAATTGTGCAATCACCCTTTTGTACATGATCTCTTAAAAAGTGATGTCTTATTTCAATGTGTTTAGTTCTTGAGTGATACACCGGATTCTTAGTCAAATTGATTGCACTCGTGTTATCGCATCTAATCGGAATATTTTCAAGTTTCAAACCAAAATCCGATAATTGTTGTTTCATCCATAACAGTTGAGCACAACAACTACCGGCTGCGATATATTCCGCTTCGGCGGTAGAAAGAGCGACACAAGCTTGCTTTTTAGAAAACCATGACACCAATGAACTTCCCAAGAAATGGCAAGTACCACTGGTGCTTTTGCGATCAAGCTTGCATCCCGCGAAGTCGGAATCCGAGTAACCAACTAAACTAAGAGTGGCATCAGTAGGATACCATAAACCAGTGTTAATTGTTCCTTTTAGATACTTAAATATATGTTTAACTGCGGATAGGTGAGATTCTTTAGGATTAGCTTGAAATCTAGCACACATGCATACACTAAACACAATATCCGGTCTAGATGCAGTGAGATATAGGAGACTACCTATCATACCCCTATACTTACTAACATCAACCGGTGTACCTTGTTCATCCTTGTCTAGGTAGCATGATGTGCTCATTGGAGTGTAGGCTTCCTTGCACTTGTCCAATCCGAATTTCTCAAGGAGCTCTTTGCAATATTTCCCTTGATGCACAAATATCCCCTCCTTGACTTGCTTTATTTGTAAGCCTAGGAAGAACTTGAGTTCTCCCATCATTGACATTTCAAATTCCTTTTTCATCAAATTTGAAAACTTTCTACAAAGAGACACGTTAGTAGCACCGAAAATGATATCATCAACATAGATTTGTACTAACAAAATGTCATCCTTGGTTTTATAAATAAATAGTGTATTATCAACCTTCCCTCTTTGATACTTGTTTTCTAATAGAAAGGAACTCAATCGATCATACCAAGCTCTAGGAGCTTGTTTCAATCCATAGAGTGCCTTTTTCAATTTATAAACATGGTTTGGAAATTCACTATTTTCAAAACCGGGGGGTTGTTTGACATACACTTCTTCATTTATAAACCCATTCAAGAAAGCACTTTTAACATCCATTTGATATAAAGTGAATTTCATGATTGAAGCATAAGCAAGTAAAATTCGGATTGCTTCAAGACGTGCAACCGGAGCAAAGGTCTCATCATAATCGATACCTTCCTCTTGGTTGTACCCTTGAGCTACTAGTCTAGCTTTGTTTCTTATAATCAACCCGGATTCATCAAGTTTGTTTCTATAAATCCATTTAGTACCAATTATGGTATGATCATCGGGTTTAGGGACTAGATTCCAAACTTCATTTCTTTCAAATTGGTTTAATTCTTCTTGCATAGCAAGAACCCAATGATCATCCTCTATGGCCTTTTTAATTGAATCGGGTTCAATTTGAGAAACAAAAGAGACATAGTGACAAATGTTTTGAATAGACCTACGAGTAAGTACTCCCTTTGACATATCTCCTATGACATTGTCTATAGGATGAGCCTTGACCGATTTCCAAGTTGGAGGAAGTTCTTCCCTTTCCTCTCCTTCATCAACTTTTGATTTCTCTCTCTCTTTTTCTTCTTTTGAAAAGTCAATGCCATCTTCACTAGCATCACATAAAACACTATCTTCTTTTGAAGACTCATTAAAAACCACATGAATTGATTCCTCAATAGTTAAAGTTCTTTTATTGAAAATTCTATAAGCTTTACTATGAGAAGAATAGCCTAAAAATATGCCTTCATCGGATTTGGAATCAAACTTGCCAATGTGTTCTTTTCCATTATATAAAACAAAAACTTGGCATCCGAAGACATGAAAATGAGATATATTTGGCTTTCTTCCCTTGTAAAGTTCATAGGGGGTTTTATCCAAAGAGGGCCTTATCAAAATACGATTTAAAACATAACAAGCCGTATTGACGGCATCGGCCCAAAAATATTGAGGTACTTAAGAATCATTTAACATGGTTCTAGCAAGTTCCTCTAGCACCCTATTTTTCCGCTCTACCACTCCGTTTTGTTCCGGAGTCCTTGGTGCGGAGAATTGGTGCTCAATACCATTTTTAGCACAAAATCTATCAAATTTGTGGTTTTCGAATTCACCACCATGATTGGTACGAATTATAATTACTTTTTGATTTACTTGGTTTTGCAGAAGTTTGACATGATGTTTAAAAGATTTGTAGGTCTCACTCTTAGTAGTTAAAAATAAAGTCCAAGTAAACCTAGAGAAGTCATCAACAATCACCAATGCATAATAGTTGCCACCAAAGCTTTTTACTTGTGATGGTCCAAACAAGTCCATATGAAGCATTTCTAATGGCCTTGATGTGGACATCACCATTTTTGATCCAAAGGTGTTTTTAGTTTGTTTACATTTCTTGCAAGGGGAACAAACACCTTCAATAGAAAAATTTAGCTTTGGTAAACCAACTACTAGATCTTTAGATTGAATTTTCTTCAATTGGTTTACATTTATATGAGCGGTCCTACGATGCCATAACCAAGTGTCATTTTCTTTGCTCACTAAACAAGTAGAGACCAAAGAAGTGACTTTGTTCAAATCAACTAAGTAAGTATTATTTGACCTTCTACCAACAAATTTGATTGATTCATCTTTGTCACTTTTAATGAGGCAATGGGTAGAGGTAAAAACTACATGATTACCAATATCACATAATTGGCTTATGCTCAAGAGATTATGTTCTAATCCTTGAACATAGAGCACATTATCAATAATCAAGTTTGAAGAGTTTCCGATTTTACCAATACCAAGGATTTTGCCTTTGTTGTTGTCCCCATAAGTGACATAACCCTTTTCCTTTGGAGTAAGCTCAATGAAGTGCCGCTTATCTCCCGTCATGTGCTTCGAACATCCACTATCAAGATACCACAATTGTTTTCCCGTTCGAAGACACACCTACAAAATGAAATCACTTGTTCACTTTGGGTACCCAAACAATGTTGGGTCCCTTAGGGTTAGTGTTGGGACTTTCTCCCTTCTTAATCCACATATAAGTGCCCTTTTTCATTTCAAACTTCTTAATGTGGCACTCAATGTTGATATGTCCAACTTTTCCACAATAAGTACAAGTTGGTCTCTTTGATGAATTTTTCTTAGAAAATGTTCCAACCACCTTGTACTTTTTGTCCTTTTTATGAACATATCCTAAACTGGTTTTGTTGTGATTATGTCTTTGAGAGTTCAACAACCGGTTGAGGTTTCTATCACTATGTGAGATTGTGAGTTTGTTTTTCAACTCTTTCACTTCTTTTTCAAGTTCATCACATCTCTCACATGGAGTGATAATCTCCTCATGATTTGGACAATCACTTTGATGACTAGAATTAATAAGTTCCAAGGATTCATTTTGAAGTTTCAACTCATTTATAGATTTTTGCAATTCATCAATTTCTTGTTGAAACTCCAAAATTTTCTTTCCTTTTTCCTTATTGATTTTAGCAAGCCTTCTAAATTGAATTAACATTTCATTGTAGGCTTCTTGCAAATCACCATAGGAAATGGAGTTTGAAGAGGAACAAGAAGAGCTAGAGGTTACCTCATCATCACTTTCACCCATGTCATTATTAGCTCTTGATGAGGACTCGTGATTGTTCTTGGCCATGAGACAAAGATTTGCATTTTCATCACCGGAACTACTTGAAGATGATTCATTGCTCTTCTCCGGTGCATCCCAAACAATGTATGCACGCTTCCCTTTGGTCTCTTGGGTCTTCTTGTCATTCTTCTTCAAGAATGTGGCACATTCCATTCTTATGTGACCAACCCCACCACATTCATGACACTTAACTCCATCATTGGTACTCTTTTCTCTTTGTTTGGAGTCTTTGGTTTTCTTGAATTTGGATGAAGATCCACCTTTCTTCCCTTTGTTGAATCTTTTCACAAACATCCCAAATTCTTCTTGATTTGGTTCACCATCGGAATCTCCACTTGTAGAGCATGCTTCAACTTATTTTGTAGCTTTAGTTGAAGCTTTGAGTGCTATGCCCTTTTTCTTTTTGTCCGATTCCTCATGCATCCCAAGTCTTGTAAGTTCCATCTCATGCTCTTGGAGTTTGCCAAACAAAGTGGCTAAGTCCATGCTATTTATGTCTCTTGATTCCTTGATGGCGGTTACCTTGGGTTGCCAACTCCTATCAAGACATCTTAGAATTTTGTTAGTAGTTTCACCATTGCGAAATACTTTTCCCAAGGAAATCAAATGATTAACTATGTTAGAGAATCGCTTTTGCAAGTCACTAATGGTTTCATTTGGCAACATGTGGAACAATTCATATTCGTGTGTTAGAGAATTCAATCTTGCATCTCTAACCTCACTTGTTCCCTCATGTGTGACTTGCAAAGTATCCCACATTTCTTTTGCCGATTTACATTGGGAAACTCTATAAAATTCATCATGGGATAAAGCCGAAAAGATGATGTTTTTAGCTTTTAAATCAAATGAGACTTTTCTCTTTTCATCATCATTCCAACTACTCCTTGGAATTTCAACAATTTCATCATTTATTTTCTTTTTGGGAATGAAAGGACCATTTTCAATTGCATCCCAAATATCCATATCAATTGCTTCAATAAAAACTTTCATGCGAGTTTTCCAATAAACATATCCTTCACCATTAAATAGTGGAGGACGGTTTATTGAAGCTCCTTCTCCACCAAAGTTATTGCTAGAGCCCATTAAGTTTCCAAAAGGATCTTTTTCGAAAAAGTTGTTACACTCGATCTTTCGACCGAGCTCTGATACCACTTGTTGAAAACCAACAAGCGGGCTAAGCAAATACTAGAGGGGGGTGAATAGTATTTTGAAGCACTAATACCAAATATTTGGACTAACAATTGAAGAATGGAGCTAAGACTGAATTTTCTGGAATTAGACACAAAAGACTCGAGTCTTTTGTGTAATACTCGAGTTTTTCAGTGATGAACAACTCGAGTCTTTTCTGAAATACTCGAGTTTTTCCTATCAGATAGCAGAAAAACCAGAAACGAAAAATCAGCAATTTAACTCAAATCAATTCAATAATAAACAGGAACTTATCCAACAGAATAGCAAGCAATCTAAATAACTTTTAACACAAAGATTCCTTGAACTTGCTACCTAATTGTATAAATCCTAATTGATTGAAATGACTTAAGTCTATTGAGCTAGAAAGTAGATTAAATGCAATAAACCACCACTCAAGCAATTTTATCCTAGTTCACTCCAACAATGAGCTACATCCAGTCCTCCTAATCACTTAGGAGTTTCTACTAATAATCAAATTGTTAGAAATTACAAAGGATTGCTTGAGAATGGCCTCACTCAACCTAACCCTTCAAGAGTGTACCAAACTCTTGATTTCTACCCCAATTTGATTTCGGTGATTGAAGAACTCTTCACAAAGCTTCCTTGAACTCCCTTCAAGAAACTCCACCGGGTTAGGAACCTCCTAGTCTTGTGCTTGAGAACCTCTCAAGACTTCCAACACCCTAAGCCACTTAGGGTTTGCTTGGGAACAATCCAAGACTTTGAATAATTAAGCTTTTTGTATGTGCATTGCTAATCTCACAATGGATTAGCACAAATAAGCACAGCTCAATGTAAGAATTGAGGCCTAAAACTCAACTTGGAATAAAATGACAATATGAGTGAGAAGTTGAGCTTTTTGGGAATTAACACTTGAGAAGAGGAAATTATGAAAGCTTGTGATCAATGATGTGTTGTTGTCTTGTTTGTTCTTGCACAAATTCAAAGAGCAATTTTACAATCAGGTTCAGAATACTCTCTTGGGGTTGGATGAGACTCAAATGCCCTCAATTAGGTTTTTGAGTCTCTCCAACGTTCATTTTTGCTGACTGGACAAAAATACTCGAGTCTTTTGGAAAATACTCGAGTCTTTTTGGTCGGTCACGAGTGAATTGGTGCACGAACCAGACTAACGGTCATATTTGCTGACCTGGCACAAATACTCGAGTTTTTCGATAAATACTCGAGTATATACTCGAGTCTTTATCAAAATACTCGAGTATTTTGATCAGATATGGGAAAAATTATTTTTCAATTTTATTTTTTCTCTCAAGTATTAATTTTTGGTCAATCTCAACTTAATAATCATATAAAAATTTATTCCTAGAACAGACTAACTATTTCTACCCACTCTCAACCACTCTCAACATAAATTAGAAATTTACAATTAATATTTGATTGAGAATGATTGGGCACTTGTCTTCTTTTCTTGACTTCTTGTTGATGTTGATGTTGCAATATCTTCAAGGCATGATTTGTTAATTATTTTGTCATCATCAAAAAATAATCCACATAATTAGGAGCATTGAATTCACAGGAATAACAATATATTTTTTGATAAATTTGAGAGTAATAATTACTTTTCTTAATTTGCGTGAATTAAGTAAAAGTGACTTATATTAAGGGACAAAGAGAGTATAAATTATCTTATTTTTAATATGATTATCACATTTATTATTATTATTCATATTTAAATATTTTGATATTTTTCATCGTTTATCTTATCTCAAGTTAATCATAAGATTTGATCCTAAAAAATCTTTATCCTAATTGTTCTAATTATCTTGAATTTTTTTTTCAATTAATTTGGAATATATGTACCTTTGCTTTTAATCTGTTACAATTTTTTTTAGAAATTATAACAACTAAAGTATTTACCCATTGTAAACTTTTTACAAAATGATAATCATTATATTTAATCATATATCCATATTATTTGTAATGTTTGAAAAAATCTATACTTTATTAGTATTTAATTTGTTTTACTTTTAAAAAAATATTGAAATATTATCAATTTCGATATTGCAATATATTTTTTGGTTTAAAATTGTCTTAGGTAAAATTAAAAAATGAGCTCATAATAATAAATAATATAAAATTATGTAAAAAAATTGTCATTTTTAAAAGATAATCTACCTTTATTATATTTTTTTATTATAATTATCATTTAAATTTTAAATATATTTTTTTTTTCTAGTTTAGTTTTAGAGTTGACGTGCTGTGCCAAATATTAAGGGAAGTTTGTAAGCTACAATGTATACTTCAAACCCATCAACCTATACAGATTTATGATCTCTCCATGGATTACGTGGAAATTTCTAGAAGAGACATGCAAATTCTTTTTCTTATATGTTTATTTTATAAGTATTGAATCTATCTCCTATTTGTAATTTGTGGATAGCATCAAAAAATTTTATTCTCGAATATCCTAACCAAATAAACCCTAAGTTTTTTTTATAGATTAATCCCTATGTTTTTTAATATAACACTTTTTATATTAATTATTATTTTTTCATAATTATTGTGATAAAAAAACAAATAAATTTATCTCGATAATACATTTAGATAAAGTGGTTACAGAAAATGTAGGAAGAGATTTAGATTGAATTTAGCTGTTTTTATCTTTGGGTCAGTAGTTTGTATTTTTTTTTTAATGTTGTTGTTATCTTTTAATATACATTTAGATAATGAGATTTAGATTGAATTTAGTTGTTTTTATCTTTGGGTCTGTAGTTTGTATTTTTTTTAATGTTGTTGTTATCTTTTAATATACATTTAGATAATGAGATTTAGATTGAATTTAGCTGTTTTTATTTTTGGGTCTGTAGTTTGTATTTTTTTTAATGTTGTTGTTATCTTTTAATATACATTTAAATAATTTTATTTTAATATTGTTGTTGTTCATCTAATTCCTTGCCTTTTCAAATATTATTTTAAAAATAATGAATTACCCTAATCCTGTTGACAGTTTGGGGTTGGAACATACTTCTATGTGTTTATGCACCCCAATGTTACACTATCTTTATGACATTCAAATATAAATTCAGAAACTTACTTGTATTTTGATCTATTCCAATAAATAAAATTTATTTTGATATGTTACAATAAATAAAATAAAAAAATTAATTATAAAAGAAATTGCCTCATTGACACAAAGGAAATAAAAATCAAAAACAGAATTACTTCTCTGAACGCTGTTGAAAGGTAATTGGCCTTCATTCTAAGGCTGCTTCTGGAGTTGTTTGATGATATATACTGTTATTTGATGCAAGTGGTTTTTGTTTTCCCTAAATTCCTATTTCTTTAAGTTTGAAAAAAAGTAATTTTGGCAAAAGTTATTTCCGGAGAAGCTGAAAAATATTGCTTATAAATAAGTTGAATTTCAGCTTAGGGTTCCAAGTGACTTTTAATAAAACTAAAAAAAAATTAGTTAACATTTTTAATGATTTTAATTAATAATATTGATATATTTTTTTAAAATTATTTCCATAATTACCATTCGGACTATAAAAAATATTGAGTAAATAAATTTATTTCTGCAAAAGAAATAATTAATATAAAAATGAAATAAAGATTTGTAAAAAATAGTAAGACAAAATTTAAAACTAATAGTAATACTTATATTTAAAAGTATACTAAAGAAAAAGTTTTAAAAAAAAAGCTGTAAAAAAGTACCCGACACATAGCAATCATCCGTGGCTCTTCCCTAATTCCTAGCCGAAGGGTCTCTTTAACAATAAAAAAGAGAGGAAAATAATGAAGATAGTGACTTTCATGACTTGAGAAATCATCATATTTATAGTTTGAAATATGTGATAACTAAAAAGATATTTGAGTTTATCATGAATTCAAGCATCATCTCTTTGGGTTTATCGATCTTTTTGAGGATAATGATTTTTTTTAACAAAATGAGGATAATGATTCCACATATTCCACATACAGATAATTTATTTAATTTTAAATATTAATTTTGGACAGATAATTTATTTAATTTTAAATTATAATTTTGATTAAAGACGATGTTATCTACCTACAAATGCTCTGGTGCGAGTATTCCTTAAACGAACAAACGTGGAGCCTCGAAAATTTCTCCGACAAACATGATACCTCGAAAAGGGATGTTTTTATATAAGTATAGTAGATTGGGGTTCTCTCATTTCAAAATATTATATTATTAAAAGTTGGAAAGTTACAGAAAGGATGACAAATTTAGGCTTAATTATGTCATAAGTCCCTGAAGTTTGAGGTACTTTTGTCAGATATCCTTATTCTTTTTTTCCAATGTCTGACTCCCCGAAGTCTGAGTTTGTCATATACCCCTACTACTAATTCTGGCCAATTTTGGTGACATGTAACATCGGAATCCTGATCAGACGTAGGAGGTTAAGCACCCGGTGCCCCGTGGTCGAAGATCCTTTTTTTTTTAATTTAAAAAACTAAAACTTAGTATTTTTATATTTTTAGTTAAATAAAAAAAGAGAAAAAAAAATTGAAGAGAGAGATCGTCTTCAACCGTGTGACATCACTCAGAACCACATGACCAATCTCCTGCGTCTGATCAGGATTCCAATGTTATATGTCAGCAAAATTGGCCAGAATTGGTAGTAGGGGCATATGACAAACTCAGAAGTAACTTCGGGGAGTTAGACATTGGAAAAAAAAAAGAATAAGGGTATCTGGCAAAAGTACCACAAACTTCATGGACTTGTGACATAATTAAGCCATAAATTTATTATGTCTACATTCTTATAGCATTATACACAATGGCATAGCTTGAAGCTTAAAGTAGGGGGAACGAAAATTCCAAACTAGATTATGAGTAATAAATATTTGTGATTGAGTTATTGAGCATATTGAGTGAAATAGCTCGGTGGTAAATGATATTTTTAGGTGCATTCAAGTCCCTTAATCAAATACGGAATTTATGTGCCAAATTTCGTTGTTTTTATAGAAAAACAAAATTTTGTTAACTTAAAATAAACAATCCAAGATTAAACGTACGAAAATGAGATAAGACCAAGCACCTTGCACTAAACTACCCATGGACGTGTGATTTTATCAACCTATATCTATATTTAAACGCAAAGATAGGAGGAGCCATGGCTCACCCTAGTTCACAAAAAGCTCCACCACTAATTATACATGAAGATTGACATGGGGAAGGAACATAGAGAATGATTGTAAAGGTGAGAAATTGTAATTGCTGCAAAAAAACCCAATTTCCGATAATCGAAAAGAAATTTCCGATACGATTTATAATATTCCATTGAACCAATAAGACCCAACACAGTTGGTAGATAGCTGAGTTACTTAACCATGATGTCAGTGATTCGATCCCTGTCGTGAGTATGGAAAAAACTTTGTTGGTAGAGGCAAAACCCACTTCGATGATCTCTACACCTCAAAGGGAATTAATCTTCGGCTATCGACCGGAGGATACCCTTGGTACACACCAAAAAAAAAAAGAGTGAAGGGACACTTTGGTCCCTCAAGTTTTTCGACAGGGACACTTTAGTCCCTTAAGAAATTTAATTCATTTTTAGTCCCTCATGTTTTCCAAAAGTACTAATTTAGTCCCTCAACGAAGTGGCTAACGGAAATAGGACAAGAACTAAATTGATACTTTTGGAAAACATGGGAGACTAAAAATGAATTAAATTTCTTGAAGGACTAAAGTGTCTCTGTCGAAAAACTTGAGGGACCAAAGTGTCCCTTCACTCAAAAAAAAATATTCCATCGAAAAATCTAATGGCATTGTTAGGGAAGGATAATATTGACCAACTTAAAAGAGGTAAAGGACTAAATTGACTTTTTTTAAAGATAAAAGGTCAAAATGATACATAAAAATAAGATAAAAGATCAAAAGATCATTTTAACCAAATAAATACATTAATTTAATAAAAACATTACTTTAGATGGGCATGGTGTAATCAGGTTCTGACCCCTATTAGAGATGGACATCCTAGCAGAAGCAGCGGAAACATTTGCTATTTGCCACTATAATATAGACCTAATAATAATTATCTACTCACAGTATAACCTTCATATTCAACTCAGGTCATCAAACCTCAAAATGTTTTTACATAGACCACAAAGGCAAATTATAAGCACCTAAAACACTGATACTTCTAGCAGAAGCCAATTCTACACATCATACAAAAACTAAATGAAATCAGTAATTCAGCAATGAATATTTCACTCTCAAAACAATTTTCCCTTTTTCAACACCAAGCTTTCCACCAGTAACTAACCAATGGCCTGGAGGATCTTGGGGTCCTTGGCTCATTTCAGACAAGTCAACAAACTTCACAAACTTGTTCCCTGTGAGATTTTCTCTAGAGCCAATGCTAGACTCGTCTGAGTTGGAAGAGTTGCCAGCAGTGACAACTTTCGGTGACTTGTTTGGGGTGTGATCCCACAGTGATCTTCGGATTGTGCAGCCAGGTAATCTAGAATACAAGAGTTTCATGTACAACACATTGCGCGATCCAAAATCCCACACTCCAAGCTGTGCTCCGGTAACTATATAGACACCAGAGAAGTCTCCTACAAAGGTTTCAGGGTTCTCAATTGGTGCAGTGCTCACATGAGAAAAGTTCTTCCACTTAACAGGCTCAAACCACCGGCTATCTTGTTCCTCGGGTCCTTGCCACTTGGGAGCACCGATAGCTACATGGCTGTCCCAGTATGGCTGAAGGATCTTCGGAAGGGATACCAAGTGTTGAAGATGAACACTAAACCGATTCTGCTTGCTTCCTTCGAGACTAAGACGTAAGCCAGTTACTGGTCTACGTCCAACTGTAATCTGCATTTAAAGCGAACCATCATGTTTAAAATAATATTGATTAGATCAGGGCTAACTTTCTTCCACACTCTGATCGTTTCTCACTAACCCTAGCAGCCAATAATTGTAGAAGTTTGGAATTTATCCACCAAATAAAGTAATGGATGAAAAAGTAAATGTTCCATTCTCTTGGGAATTTAAAAAGCATTCAGAACTTTATTTATATAGTAAGGACTAAGGGTTTTTATAACCTATGCACCTTGTGCATAAGAAACAAACTTTAAAAAGTAATTTTTTTACGGAAATGATATGTTTAATGAACCAATAAATAATTATTTATTTTTTCAATACAATTTTACTTTTAATGGTTACTTATCCTATGCACCCCTACATAGGTTACAAAAACTTAGTAATTAGGAGGATATAGAATATTCTATATAATATCATTCTGAAGCACCGTGGGCTTGGCTGTCATGTTTAAGGCAAACAAACATTCCCTTCAAGGAATGTTCCCAAAAGAAAATAAACTGAAGAAATAGTAAAAAGTAATATGACAACATTTATGATTAATTTCATCCTTAGGTCTTTACAGCCAATCTTCTCTCTTGAAGATAAACACACTTATCCCCCTGCCCCTATTTCGAAACTAGACCATGTAACTGTTGTGATGAAATTCATGATGGTGAAGGGAAATAATCATACAACTTTCCACCTATTATAATAGAGAAAATAAATTTATAGACTGCAACATCTTTTCTTGCAAGGCTTGACCGTAAAGATTTAGTCCCATTTGCAGTAGTTAAAGGCACCAAAATTAAAAGGATAGTGAACACAAGACAGTTGTGAAATTAACTTAAAAAGATTAAAACTGCAAAGGAAGTACTAAAATAGGTCCAACACATAAGAGGTGTTTCATTGATGGAAAAAAAGTAGTAAGCCAACATGATCAAGGGAATCAATTTCCCCATATATCCAAAAGAATACATTAAAAATTGAAATTCTTGCATTCGGGTATGTAAAGTTATAAACACTTTTGTAATTGACCATAACCGACTAGCCGAGCCAAGCCCACAAAGCCGACATAACGTCAATGGACTATTCCCATATTCCAGCCTTGATTCTTGCTCGTCATAACCACAGCTAACTAAGCACCATTAATACCACGGAATATTCCCCCTTATTCCACTCTTCTTGTCTGCCTATCAAGCCCAACCCAACTGAACTAGGTCAAGCAACTCCCCCTATAAGTATAGGGCTTATCATAGGATTCAGGTATGTTATCAACCCTTCTACTAAGAACTACGTGTGCCTTGATTCCTTTCCATTAGGGATACGTAGGACCAGGGTCACTCCTGTCAGGTGCAACAACCCAAAAACACATCATGGTGTTTGATAACCGATCTACCCTCGTATTCACTCGACACTTAGGCACTCGGCAATATCTGTACAATACATTGGCGCCGTCTGTGAGGATCTATAAACTTCGATTCCCATTCACAAAACAAAAATCACTTTCCGCCATGGTGTCACCTTCTGTCATGGCCCAGAAAAATACTATGATATCCACCATTATCACGTTGCGATCCTCAACCCTCAAGCGACAAAACCCGACATTTTTCCTGTCACCCACGATCATCGTAAATCCACGGTGACTTCAAAAATTTCCACATCCGTGGTACCCAGTGTAGTATGCCATGGAGCCTGCGAAATCCATTATCATAATCCAGATCTATCACATCATCAATGCTTGTGTTTTATTTGGTCAATCAACCATCAATCCAGAAACAAAAAGAAGAACATGGTTCTATCTGCCACAAATCAATTCCATGAATGTTTATCTTGTTCTGCCATAACAACCAACTGAAGAACGGAGTCATCAATGTGCACGGAACCAAAATTGTGTCATTGTCCAACGCTCAGAATAGGGACGTGTGCCATCAGTGCCACCATCCACCTAGCCCAACGCACCTCCTCGCGATGGCATCAAGACACACAACCACCACCGCAAACAGCGTCTTCTATGGTGGTCCTGAACCGACAACCTCTACTGCATCCCTTTCAGTGTTCCTCATTGCAGCAGTGCCGTTCTCCCATCTCCTGTGTGAGTTCCTATAGTAACCCCTACACTCCATCATCAGATTGATGTTGTTTTAGGAGGAGGAAAAGGATGGGGCTCCAAATCCATTTCACAAAAGAGAAAAGACAAAAGGAAAATGGGAGGAGTAGGCCCAAATGCAAAAATTAAAGGGCCCATGGGTAGAAAATCTTATAGAGCTGCTCCTTATTGAAGCGGGGAAATGAAAACATGATAGCCCAACCCAAAAGATTGGTGGTGAAGCGATGACAGTCAAGGAACCTGGCCAACATATCGAGCCACATTGCGATCAGCAATGGTGGCATGCTAGGTGTTGTCTCATTGGTCGATGATACCACCATGACCATAGTCCACGGGGACACCGCCCTAAAACCTAGAGGCACATCATGCCCAGGAGATTGTCAACATCATCGAGCGTTTGCGTCCCTTCTCGGGACATTCTTCCAAAACGGTCCCTTACCGCCAAAAATGACCTCGGTCAGCATCCCTTCTCGGGATTCCAGCCTCGCTTACAAGAGTGTCACACCATGACTCATCTATAAAGGCATACTGAGTTTTTGGTACGAAGAAGATGGGGATGCTAGGCAACCCCTCATTCCAACCGGTGAAGAAGAAAAGCCTCAGCGCCAAACGGCACAACAAAAAAAAAGGAAGAAGAAAGAGCAGTGAACAAAGAAAAAGATGATAGGCCTATCAACACTCAGAAATGGCTTAACCATGAAGACAAACGGAAGGATTTATCCTATTATTTGGTTTATGTTTAAATGTGACTTATAATTTACAGCAAAACAACTCATATCTTTGCTAATTAGTGTCATTGCACATCACCTATACTTGATATTCTAATTGTTATTTTTACACATAATGTAAGTTACAAATGTGATGGTCAGACTTGCTGAGCACGATGGCCCAAGTTGATTCGGGACTTCTGCACATAACCCAAGCCGAGATTCTTATTACCAGAGAATATGCATGTCGATTATTGGTCTTTCATGCCACAGGTGGTATAGTGATATGTTCGAAATTTTGCGATGAGGATGTTGACTCTGGTTTGCGCACCATCGAGACCGTCCCTTTATGGTAGAACGGTCCATTGTGCAATCGTCCAATGATCCAATGCAGTCCCATCAGCTTGGACGAAGCCAACAATTGTGATCCCGCTCTCACAACTCACAAACATTCAACCTCGTCACATTATTCCCATGCACATAACTATATCTGAAGCTTCTCAAAAGGGCTCGAATGAATCCGATCTAATTGGCAAAGCTCCGCCACTTCTCAAACCTGTGACGATCATCAAACATCTGGGGTCTCATCTTCCACGATGATTCTGCCACCATCATTGCACGAGATACGTGCATATCCCAATAACACGGCACCTCCGCAGTCAATCCCACCATCCACAATGAACCTACCCGTGTTGAAAGATAGCCACCACTCTACGATCAGAGTAATGAAGATCATATTGCATCGCAAAATCGGTGATGGAGAACAGCGTCCTTGACCAGCTCCTTTCCTAGTGAGCGTAGCACCGTCCTCGCCCTTTATCCTGTGCCACCATGGAATTAGCTTGACACCCAATTTCTGTCATTAGCCATGCACAAACTGCCATACCGCCATGGTTCATGGCCTCCGTCCTTGTTCCTTCTGAGTGACACTTCTTTTCTCAGGAACAGGTTTTGAAATGAAAAAGTGAGAAATAATCGCCCATATGCAAAAGTACACAATGACGTTGACAATGTCAAACTCTTAGAAGCCCAAGGGTTCGACATCATCGCTGCAGAAGGCATTCGGCAAAAGATACAAAGTTTTTCCCTCTCTACAAGCCATTGAACTAGCCAGACGACTCGTGCAGTCGTCTTTGACAACCGCGATCATTCTCTTACTAGGAACAATCAATAATGTTGGGCATTGTTCGCCAATGTTTCCATCGAACAAGAAACCATTGTTGTTCACTCGGACAGAATGTGGTAACATTATCCAATACTCGGCACACAATTTCGGGAAGAAAGAAGATGAAGGCCCCTTCAACTCGAGGAATAGGCCCAACATCGAAGGAAAGGCCCAAATGCTTCAAACCAACATTCCTCTTGCATGATCATGGAATTCATTTTTTCCTTAAATGCATTGTTGTTCATTATATTTATATCCGACATGATTACATCTTGATTATGTATGGAAATAGCCAATATCCTTATTGTCGGCTTCCAATATGAGATAATTATTGGCCATGAGGTACACATGCTATCGTTTAAATGGCCACCTCAAATGCTATCATTTAAATGTACATGTACTACATGCATCACACTACTTGCATGATGTTTAAATGCGACTCATAATTTACGGCAAGAATGTCTTACTCTTGTTAATTAACACTGTTATATCTCATTTATTATTTGACATTCTATCTTTGTATACATGATAAAAGGTACAAGTACGATGATACAAGTTGCTCAAGATCTCTAAAAGTAAGCCGCTTCGAGATCCTGCCCAAGGGAAAACATTTTTTTGAACACAACAAGCTCTTTGCTTCGTCTCCGTATAGTTATTTTGCGATGGCGATGAATCCTTTGCCGAGTTTCCCCCTTTGACATCATGTTCTGACGAAAGATAAGCTCGAGTCTGGTTCCCCACTCCAGATACATGTGCCTAACTGCCCGAACACAGTGGGCCCTTATCAGGCGTCCCCTTTGGTATTGCACAAATTTTGAGTGCTGGGAACTTCACATCAGTCACCTCCCCTCGGATTCACGAGACTATGGTAAGAACATACACAAACATACGGATGTTAGAAACATGATTCACATCGGCCCTGAACGTCTCACAGGCCTTATGAACTCGACACAAGCCTCTTCAGGCTTTACCGAGTTGGGGGTTTAATATGTAATGAAGTAGGTACAGAGCTGACCTAGGCTGACCAAAACACTCCAGCATTTAAGGCTAGCCAACTTATATACCGGCACTATATGATACCAAGAGTTATTCAGAATCAAAAGGAACGCCTCAATGTTTCCAACCATCCTTGCCAAACAGGCCCCCCGTATTGCATGCACCATACTCAGCATTCCCCTTTCTAATTAATGACAGATGTTGATTCATTTATTTACTTTAGATCATGTACATTACACACTTGAACCGATCTCGGTTAGCCGAGGCTACAAGTGCGAACAGGGAAGCTACCTAATAACTTGGCCGTCGGCCAAATACATTGTGGTTCGAGGAATACGCCTCGGCTAAAGGTCGTCATTCCGAAAGCACATCCCGTAAACAATAAGATCCAATTTGCGATTTTACTCTTGGCGTATCTCCATAATCGGCGATGGATAAGGGTCTTAGCTCAAACAATTTTTTACGTCCTAACTACATACCTTGGCACAAGCCTCTCGGCTGACATGAAGTTGGGGGCATATGTAATGGACCATAATTGACTAGCCGAACCGAGCTCACAAAGCCGGCATAAAGCCGATGGAATATTCCCATATTCCTGCCTTGATTCTTGCTCGTCATAACCGCTACTGACTAAGCACCATTAATATCACGAAATATTCCCCTTATTCCACTACTCTTGTCTGCCTATCAGGCCCAGCCCAATTGAACTAGGTCAAGCAACTCCTCCCTATAGGTATAGGACTTATCACAGCAGTCAGGTATGTTCTCAACCCTTCTACTAAGAACTACGTGTGCCTTGATTCCCTTTTCACTAGGGACTGGGGTCACCCCTGTCAGATGCAACAACCCAAAACCAAATCATGGTGTCTGATAACCGATCTACCCTCGTGTTCACTCGGCAATATCAGTACGCTACAACTTTAAATGAAAGGTTAAATTTGTTGGATTCCCCATACTTGAACAGAGTTTGCCAAGGCACAAGCAAGAATTGTATCTTGCTTAGCAACTCACAGTAATAAAAAGAAGAGGGAAAAGCATTCCCTACCCACAAACCGTGAATATATTACATCTCTTTGTATTGACACTGGATAAGAAGTGCTGAAGCAAAAAAAGAAGCCAGAAATGATTCTTTACCTGTTCTTGGCTGACGTAGAGTTTTTGGCCCATTATACTGAATTGCAAAGATGGGCACACAGGTTCCTTCCTTTGGTGACCAGGAATCCTGTCCTGTGTAGGAGCCCAAACACGGGGAATCTGAAACTCGAGGAAATATCTTAGTTCTTCAATCGGAGGTTTATCTGAGAACAAGAATTCAGATGAAAGTAAAATGAAATGTGCAATTAATATATTATATTAAAAGACTAGAAGCCAACACAAAAAGATTTTCATAATCATCTATACCGAAGGATAAGTCAGCTTACATTCAAGATAAAGACCAATAGCACGAGTCAAATGCTCCTTCCCAGGTCTGTCATCCAGAAGATCTGTTATAGGACAGAAAGTCATCTCAATGATATCAGGAGAGGACTTGACAGTTCCTGCCCATTTACTGTGGTTTTGTTCCAAATCATCTCCTCCCCTTCTTCTGAAAATGACTGTGACATCCTGACCAATAAGTATCAAAGTAAGAGAAAAAGAAGACTTTACGGAGGTTTGTTTTCTCTTTTGTTCAAGATAGAATTCATGGAGACACTTAAAAGACCGGTTAGATACAAACACTCAATAACCGTAAATGACACATACGTAACTATATAATTATCACTCCTATGTTTCTGACAATAAGTATGTTCTTCCTAGTACAAACACATGTTGACACAGTTCTTTATCCAGAGTTAAACAACAACCTTACGTATGTCATATTCTTAGATGTCAGGGAAAAGGGAAGACGGGGATGAAAAAATCAGCTAGCAGACTTAAATAGGACCAAATTCCTAGAAATTAAAATAAAAATAGGTGCACAGTATTTGTAAAAAATTATGCCATTCATGGCTGTAAAAGAATGTGCATTGATAGAGAATAAGTTCTGCCATATTGCCTGGGCCGCTGTTCTAAAATAGCCACACACTACTTCACAAGTGTATTAATTTTGGTATTTCTGCGCATACCAAAGCAAACAAGGATTGTCAAACCTAACTTTAGAGCCAACAAATTAAACAAAATGATGAAAAAAATTCCAATTGGATATATGACAGTACAGAATCCCAAAGGATCCTGTAATGTATGGGTTGGTAACCTAATAAGAAGGGTCTTAAAGCCCAATGAGGAGAAAGCCTCATAACTGAATGGTCCCAGTCACAAAAAGAGTATCATTTCTCCCAGTCACCCACTCAATACATTTAAGTACTAAACCTCCCCCTAGAGTTAAGCTCAGTTGGTAGAGCTGCAGAACCTGATATGAGTGCCCGGGTTTAAACCCCCCAAAAGTGCACTTCAACCCTTTCCCATTCCGATATCCCCCTAAGGCCGGCCTATTATGATCCTCCCCTTGGACTAAAAAAAATATAAAAAAAACCCTTTCCCATTCCCTTATCCCCCTAAGGCCGGCCTATTATGATCCTCCCCTTGGACTAAAAAAAATATAAAAAAACCTAAATGCCCCCCATTAAAAAGGTATGCTCATTCTCTACTGCTCCTTCCTCTCCCAAGCATTTCTCAGTATAGTGATAGTTTTACACACACATATATGTCATGCTTTGTGAGATGATGTAAATAATTTTTGATGCATATGTCAGTTGTATTCGGTCATTCATATTAACACTGATAAAGAAATCCCATATTCTAATGCCATATTATTGTAATATCCAATACTTATACAGTTATACCCAAATCCATGCATCATAGCTATTTACTACCACAGATACAACAATATCAGCAGGCAAAGCATTTTATCCCACTAGGAGGGATCATCTATATAGATCAAACAGTACAACTTTATTTGTCAAAAATCAAACCTTATGTGAGACCATTTAGATCCAAATCCCTTCAAATGGTTTAATTTAGAGTTTCTCTTGATCTTACTCTACTTCTTATCTCCACCACCATCTGATCAACTCTTCCAATTGGGGGCTTCTATTGGTTTCCTTCCCACATGCCCAAACCAACTAAGACACAACTCTACCATCTCTTCCTCGATAGATGCCACTCCTACTTTTCCTGTATTATATTTGTTCTAGATCTTACCTTTTCTCGTATGCTCACTCATCCAATGCAAATTTATCATCTTTGCCGCACTTAAGCATTTGTTGGCACTTTACTACCCAACATTCAGTACCATAAAGCATCGCTGGTCTTATGGTCGAGGGATAAAGCTTTGCTTTTAACTCAGTATATCTCGCTGTCACATTAACACTTGAAGCCTTCCTCCATTTTATCTACCCATCTTGAATCCTATGATTTACACCTCCATCTATTTCTCCATCATTTTGCATGATAAATCCAAGATACCTAAATTATGTGACTTGTGGTAAAGGGGCGATCTCCAATTTTCACCCACAAGCACGCATCTAATTGAACTTCCATTCCATATACTCTGTTTTACTTCAACTTAAACAAAAGCCGTGTGCTTGCAAAGCTTCCCTCCGTAATTCCAGTTTACCATTTATACCACCATCTCTCAACCCTTCCACCAGGACTACATCATAGCTATTAACTTCTTGTCATTAGATTTGTACATGAAAAAAGTCTAGGAATTCAGAAAGGGGTGAGCAAACAGAACATGAGGCTCTCTCGTTGGGGGACAACCATATTAGATATCTTGGGTGTAAGTCCTAGATAGGGCAGCGGACCAAAGAGCTTTTAAACTTCCATGCCTAAAGACACACTAGATGATCATAAGACTACATGCTCACAGCTTACTTACTTAGAAGTTAGAAAATGGATCATCAGACCAAATTCAAATGACCAAAGTTTTGGATATTAGTGCAAAACTATCATAAAAATATGCCATACAACATGTGTTACATACTTCTTTCCCAGTAGGATACGTTGCAGTCGTGGGTTGAGGGTAAATCCCTTGACTGTTGAATGAAAAAGGCTCAACAACACCCTGCAAAATATATAAATAAAAATAATCAAGCATTTTATCGCATCCTATCATAAACTTGAAACACGTTAATTTAGATAACAAAAGGTGGAATTAAAGTGAACTAGCCTTATCCTTTGATTTTGTTTGACCTGAACTTGTATGGTTATCGATGTCAGAGAACCTCTGGTTTCCAATATCCTCAATGTAGTTCTTTATCTCTGACTTTGATAAAGGTGAAGTATGATGTTGTTTAACATAAATAACATCTTTACCACCAATAGTTATGGATGTAATGAGATGAGTCCCAAAAGTTTCAATAAAGCTGGCAAAATGTAATTAAAAATCAGTGAACATCTGAAGATAAATATCTGTCACTCTGTTGATAGCTGGTATATCCAATTATAGGTACCTTGCCAAGGATGGTGGATCCCAGTAGACCGGGACAGCCCTTTTGACATTTTCTTGCAACATTAATTGTGATTTCATAAGCTGAACCTTTGCAAGGGGAATGTAAAACCCATCTGAGGACAAGGTTTTTGTGGCGGCTGCATCAACCTGTTTTGAACCGG
Source organism: Crotalaria pallida (assembly GCA_037953625.1). Classification (NCBI taxonomy): domain Eukaryota; kingdom Viridiplantae; phylum Streptophyta; class Magnoliopsida; order Fabales; family Fabaceae; genus Crotalaria; species Crotalaria pallida. Next base: position 82,340,683 of record CM075653.1, read on the forward strand.
TGAAGCTAAATGCGGAGTTAAAGCTCCCAAGAGCAAAGCTCCCCGATATATTTGCCTTATTATTAACATATTCCACCATCTGCAGTCAAGTGCCAAAAGTATTATCGCAATTTGCTAAAACTTGAAGGAAAAAAAAAAAACAGTTACAAAATATGGCTTTCATTATTATTTCAAGTTTTCAACAACATACAGTTCTGGCCTTCGATTTTTAATTCTTTTGATCAAATTTTAAAGTTCCAATTTATAAAACCCAAATCCGACTCTTGTTCTTTAGTACAATGCAATATAAAATTATTGTTTTTGTATCGCAAAACCTTAAACACAAAGTATCAGGGAAACAACCTGCATAATATCAAAGCATTTTACATAAGCGACGTATAGCATAAGTGTTGGGATCAGGCAATAAGAAATTTATGTTAGTAGTTTATAAGATTTGTAAACTTCTGGCAAACAAGAAATTCATCCAAACTGAAAAAGAACCATTCACTTCCAATACCTCAGTTGCAGTGTTGCACGCAAAGCGCGGCACTGGATATTTAGCTTAAGATAGGACCTCTCTCTATTACTTTAGTTTAAGCTACACACGTATAATTGACAAATGTCCAACACAAGCACCAGTGCACAATATTGATCCATATTACGTAAAGGGAAAAAAATCATCATCGATAATATCAATTTGGGGGTTTGATCATCAAGAAAATCTATTCTTCTCTACAATCAAAAATGGCAACCTAGAGCCAATATCAAATATTCAAATTCACCAAACAAAGCAGATATATACCCACTACACTAACACAAACAAGCACATAATTAAAAAATTACATGCTCAATTACATTTTAAGAAGCAACTTTCACAAAACAGGAAAAAATTGAGAACGCATAACACATAAAATCTCCAATTTTACCTCTTGGAAACTGCAAACCCCAGAACTCCGACGCCCCACTGGCTCCGGAAAGTTTCTAATATCCCTGGGAACATTGGGAATTACTACATCATCATACAAAAACAGGTCCCTAGGGTGTTCTTCATCAATCTCAACTACCCTAGAACCTGAGACTCCTTTACAATAGAGCAACCTTGTATCAAAGTTCACATCAAATCCTCTTCCTAATGCTTGCAAAGCGTTGGTAGCAGTATGCAAGGCTGCTACATGCTCCCCCATAGCTCATCAAAAAGCCTCTTCTGTTATGAAATCCCAATTCTGAATTGAACTATATATAAGCTGAATTATTTCAAAAATCAAATAAAATAAAACTGACCCAGAGGAATAAATCACATAAAACCAGCTTAAAGGTTTCAAATTTAACGTTTGAGCTATGTGGGTATGTGACTCATTGAAAGAGCATGATCAAACTCATCTCTTTCACCTTATTCTTCTTCTTACAGGTTGACCCAGAAAATTTTATGCTATTCAAGCATAACCCATTTTTCTGAAGCTGAAATGGATCTCAGAGAAATGAAGATTATGGGAAAATCTGGTATGCTTTTTTGGGCTCTTGGGTTGTGGCTACTTCTGGTGTCTGGCAGAGTTCTTTTTTTCTCTCTGTAACAGTTTCTTTGTTTCTCTGTGTAAAAACAAAAACCTCTTTCTACACTGACATTACTGTATTTTTCGGCTCTTTCAAGGGAAAAATATTTGACTAGTGCTTTAAATTATTTTTAGATAAAAATAGTGCTATTAATGCTTTTTTTTTATTAACAATTTATATTTATCTAATAAGTGGATGAACATGAACATTTGATAAGAAATGCAAGTTTTTGAGAATTAGACCATTTATCATGTTCATTAAAAAAAAGAGGTTCATGAAAAAAAAAAATTTTAAAAAAAAAGAGCCAATGCAAACAGAAACAGATTTTATAGTTCTGAAAAAAAAAGGAAGAAATTAATAAAACCTTTGGCAGTGGACGCCTCCGAATCCAAGTTGAAAATCACAATGGTAGTGCATTTGGCTATCAGGAATAGCATTATGTGTTCCAAAGACGTACTGGAATTGCTAAACAGTAGAAATCAAATACATGATTGATCAATAACCTTTCGCAATGGTCCCTTATACACTTTGGCGAAAATAAAACCTAAGAGTTGAAAAAAAAAACAGCACCAAAGTATTGAAACAAACTCCAATTTTGGTATACTTTTTGCTTTATAAAGTTTGATTGCCGGCAGTGATGGAGACTCTGATGTCGTTGAATCCCAATACAAATCCAACTGTGAGGTTGTTTCTAAATTGAAACGACAAATAAATGAATACGACAATAATGAGAAAACGAATATGTGCAATGAGTAATGGATCCTGAACAAGGCATAAGCCATTTATAACTCTACAGTCACCGTGGTATGTGTCTATATATATATATATACATATTATGTTTGCATTTCAAACTAATGCCAAGCAGTTGCATATTGGTAGCAACAATCACTGCAGTATGGCAAGTCATGGATAAAAAAATAAAATAGCAAAATTTGTCTCAGATGGAATTTTAACCCATACTGACACTCATCATTGTGAAACTCCAACCATCTGGACTGATTGTCTTATTGAACTAATAAAATTTTTATTAAAAAAATGTTGTTTTGACTGAGTGTCGTACTCGGGATCCCACGGGCCATTTCAATCGCACCAGTCACTATAGGTTATTGTGTCTTTATTGATGAAATCAATGTGTGATATCATTTTATTAAATTGGATAATTTCACAATTATATCGACAAGTTCTAATTTTAATACAAATATTTCTTTATTAGTGATAATTATTATTTGATGTATCAATGATATTGCTAATGTGCCATAAATTATTAGTTTTAAATGTTAGCACGTTTATTTTTGTCATTAACAATTTTGTCATTAAAGTAGAGCTTTACTTGATATAATTTTTGTTATTATTCTCTAATGATCTCCATATGAGTTTTTTTAAAGTTATATAAGGAAGATTATGCTTCATCAAGTTTGACTCATATCTTATGTCAGTTTCTATTTTCTTGGCTCTACGCACATGTTGAGTAGTACATTTTCTGAGGTTAGTTATAAAATTTGTATAGCTATTGTCATATTAAGAATATGCATAAGTGAAGAAATTTATTCTAAATGAGTACATGTGCCTTGTCGTTTTGTTTTTCAATATGGAATTATAAGAATGCAATAATCTCATAACATGAAATTTATGTGTTTTTTTATTGGCATGTTTTAAAAAATATTAGTGATGAAAATTTTTAATATTTTTCTATTAAAAATGATTACTGCCATTATGATAAAGAGAAGAATTTGCCAATATAATTATGGATATACTTGTGCATTTGTTTATACCATTGAGTGACGTCAATACTTGTGTGAATATGATATTATTAAATGATATTGATCACATATTTTTTTTGGAGATATTTGATGCTTATTAGTTTTAGCAAGTAAAACTATGCATGATCTCATATGATCTTAATTGTTTTGAATTATATTTTCAATACAAATATTTTTGTGATATTTTCAAAAATTAAGTCTCCACTTAAATATACTATTTTTGAAATTTTTTTAAAAATAATAATAATTTAATAACATGTGTTAGACATATAAATTGGTTATTGAAAATATGTGGTTCTTTTGTGAGAAATTTATTAATTTTTATTTTTTTCATTGTTATTATTGAAATAATTAGATTGAAATGTACGAACCACATAAATAATTGATCACATGTATATATAATATATTTTTATAACAAAAAGTTTACGGATATAAAAGTTTTAAAATAGCATATCCTATTTTTTTATTGGGGTTAACAATGTGTTATAATGTAGTTGGATAACGAATAAATATAACAAGTTTCAAAGGTATATGTTAAATTTTATTTTCAAAATAGTTTAGTATATTTTATCAAAATTAATTGTATGTTCCAGTATTTATTTTAGTGAACTTGAGGACAAGGAGTTATGTGAATTATCTTTTAATCTTTTATGCAAGTATGTGTATATAATAGACTCAATTAAAAAAAATAAAAAAAATAAAAATCAAAACATAGTTTATGACGTAACATTTTCATATTTATTACTTGTTTTACATTAATTTGCAATATTAATTTTAATAGAGTATTTTTATTTGAAATGTTCTACAAAATGTTTCTTCCATACTCCACCAATTATACAAAATATTTCTTCTATTTAGTATTACTAGAAGCCATTGTTAACACTATATTCGAGTACGATGATAATTTAGAGCTCTAAAAAAGTTGTTATCTAGAGGTATTGGAAAATTTTTCAGTTTACACGTATATAGTACAATTGAAATACCTCATATCGTAAAACCAAAAGTTTATAAACTAGAAGTTTATAAATTATCATATAATTTTTTGTTTGGCTTGACTGGTTAGACCATCCCGGATCAACTATATGATGCGAAGAAAAAAAATAATTAAAACTTATGTTGACATCCAATGAAGAACTCGAAGTTTTTTCAATCTGATTATTTCAATGTGCTAATAATTGTTCCCAAAGAAAGTTTATTCGGCCATCACCATAAAATTTGGATTGAATCTGGAATGAATACAAGGTGATATTTATGTGTCATTACTTCCATCATGTGTATCATTTAAGTATTTTATATTTTTAATTGATGCATCAACTGGATGGTCACATGATTCTTCATTGGCAATTCGCAACCAGAAGTTTGCGAGATTACTTGTGCAATTGTATCAACCAAAATCTAGTGATTAACTATTGTATGTTTATTGTCATTACTAATTGGGAACATGTATAGCACTGATTCACATCAAGTCATTAAAATTATCATGAGTTTCTCCTTTTACAAATGGTTTTTGGTCAGAAACCTAATATTTCCAATCTAATAACTTTTGGATGTGCAGTATATTTTCCACCACAACGCACTAAGATGGGACCTCAAAGAAGGTTGGAAATATATGTTGGATATGAATCTTCATCCATGATAAAATAACTCAAACCAACAACAAGAGAGTCATTCATGGATCGATTTTCGATCATCGTTTTGATGAATTTGTTTTCCCAACATTAGGGGGAGAAAATAAGCAGTTGGAAAAAGAAATTATTTGGAAAGATTTATCGTTATAATATCTTGATCCTCGAACAAAACAATTTGAACTTAAGTTCAAAAGATAATTCATTTTCAAAATTTACAAAACCAATTGTCAGACGCATTTACTGACCTAAAAAGAGTGACTAAGTCACATATTCCAGTTGTTAATGCTCCAATGAAATTGATGTCTCTCTTGGACAAATTAAAATTGCAAATGAGTATTAGGCACGCTTGAAGCGTGGCAGATGTAACATCCGTCTAAATCCTCGTATTATTTTAAGCAATAAAGAGATTTGTTTTTGAGAAAGTGTTTTTGAAAGAGCATTTCTTGAAATGAATTTTGTATTTCATGATTTTAAAAGTGATGAATGATTCTTAAAGAAATGGTTTTCATATGAGTTTTTAAATTGAGTTTTGGAATGGTTATGTATTTAATATTTTATGATTGAAGAAATTGTGATTTTTATACATGAGTGGTTTTATGAGAAAAAGATTTATTTCCTATGCATGTATGTGTATGCTTATGATTTTTATGAAAATTAAATTAGTGGAAGAATGTGATTAAGAAATAGCCAACCAATAGGAATTAGGATGAGTGCCTTAAATTACTCCTCTTTGTCTAGGTTGATAAGACCTAAACCATGCAACAAATTGAAGTACCAAAATTGCCCCTCCTAAACCCATGTGAACCGAATTACTCCAAGGGCAAAAGAGTAAGCTCACGACTTGCCTATATAAGGCTAGCCCTTAAGTTCATTTCCATTCATTTCTCACTTCACTTCTTCATTTCCCATTTCATTTCTAAACACCAACTCTAAGAGTCCATCAAACTCTTAGAGAGAGAGAGAGAGTGGCCGAGAGTGAGAGAGAAGGAGGAAGAAGAGGAAACAAGCTTGATCAAGAGTTTTCCTTGAAGATCTAAGGTGTTGGAGGCTTGGAGATCATTTCTTTATTGGTGTGTAGCTCGAAGATCCTAGAAGTTTAGAGTTAGTTTTGATTTGTAGCTTTGTAAATTCCTTTTCTTTTGCATGTTGATCTTATGACCTTGTGATCTTATTTTCTTTTGCATGTGTCATTTATGCTTTGATCTTGAATTGTTAAAGTTAATGAAACTTGTAAAATACAAAACCATGAGCTAGATGATTCGGCCATGGCTAGAAAATCATGTCTTGATGCTTTTTAAGTAGATCCAAGTAGTTGCATGTTGATTTTATGTTTGGAAAAGTTGATTTATGTACTTGCATGTCTTGATCTTAACTTGATCATGAAAAAGTTTTGATCTTGAAGCTTTGCATGTTGTTTTTGAACAAAAGATTTAATCTTTCTTGATGCATGTCACGATTTTGCAAAGAATCAAGGAAATCAAGCTTTTGAAAATGATTTTTGATTCAAAAAGGATTTGATCTATGCATTATGTTCTTGCATGTTAGAGATTTGGAGTTAAATCTTGATTTCTAGTGATGTTGATTCAGTTTAAGTTTAGAAATTAAGAGATCATGCTTTGATCCTCATGAAAAAGCACATGCATGTTGATTTTTACTTGATCTAAGAATTTTAAAGTGCATGCAAGAGATTTGAAAAGAAATTTTGTTTAAGTGATGATGATAATTCGGTTTAAGGCTTGAAGAAGGAAATGATATTTTTAAAACTTTGTGTGAAGTAAGTACATGATTTGATTCATGAATTTTGTTCTTTGCATGTTGAAAAATGAACCAAAAACCTTGTCTTTGTCATGATGAATTTTCGGCCAATGCATGTTAACTAGGTTAGGACTCTTTTTCATGAAGTGACATGAAGTAATGAGTGTGTTTTGTGAGCTAAGGCTAAGTTAATTTGTTTGAAATGGTGTTTTGGTTATTTCTTTTTCCATTCGGTTTTGGTGTGAAAATGCACAAATGAGTTTAGTTAATTCAAAAAGTGTTTTCAATGGTTTTAATTTTATTTATTTGCTGTCCAAAAATTATTCCTAAGGTATCCCTATTCTAAAAATGTTTTCAATTGATGAAAAGTGTAAATTTTTAAGTACCGTTTGGAGTAACAAAAGCTAGATTGAAAATATCGATTTTTCGGTGTTTTAAGGAACTAAAATGTGGCTGGACGGATTCCATGCAGCAACTTAAAGTGATTTTTATTCGTGTTATTATTATGAGTTTTCAAATGATTTTGAGAAATTTCAAGTGCAAGAAAAGATTGGAATTGTTTTGACGAACGATTGTATTTTAAAGAGAATGATGAAAAAGAAATAAGAGTTTTTCTATTTCAAGTGAAGAAAAACAAAGTGATGTATTTCTATTGAAATAGATTTTGACGTAAATGTATTTTTAAACTACGAGGTATTTTCTAGACGGTGGAACAGAATCCCAAGGAGAAGCAAGAGACTATCAAGGACAAGGCAATTCACCTGCTGGATTAAGAGGTGAGAGTGCTGTGAACCCACAACGTGGTGGCTTGTAGTCTGAATATATGAATTGTTAAATGTTGAGATTAATGTTGTAACACCCCAAGTTTTTATATAAAATATCACTTAATAAGTTTAATAATTAAATTGAAGAACTTAAAAATTTCTTTTCATAAATCAAGTTTACATATGAAATTGGGTATTTCCATTACAATATGAGTAGTGCAACATATAATTTCCTTCTTTCCAAATCTTTCGCTAGGACACTCTGATCCTCCAGCTCATTGACATTCACCTAAAATGATAACCACTAAGGGTGAGACCTTTTCACAACACATTGAATTATAAGATAGTAAAGAGCACATAATAAAAATTCAAGCATCATAGTCAAACCAAGTCATGAACTAACAAAATGCTTCACATTTTTATATTAACAGTTTTCAACACATATCTATAATCATTTTCATTTCCTCTATTTTATCTTGGTCTCACATTGCCGTAGCTTAAGTGAGCACCAAGGTGCATACTTATATTTTACACTTGGCCTCACATTGCCGTAACTTAAGTGAGCACCAAGCCCTTAGCCTCACATTGTCGTAGCTTAAGTGAGCACCAAGGTGCATACTCATATTTTACATTTGGCCTCACATTGCCGTAGCTTAAGTGAGCACCAAGCCCTTAGCCTCACATTGCCGTAGCTTAAGTGAGCACCAAGGTGCATACTCATATTATACACTTGGCCTCACATTGCCGTAGCTTAAGTGAGCACCAAACCCTTAGCCTCACATTGCCGTAGCTTAAGTGAGCACCAAGGTGCATACTTATATTTTACACTTGGCCTCACATTGCCGTAGCTTAAGTGAGCACCAAGCCGCATACTTATATTTTGTCCTTAGATTTACAATATACTTATATCATCATAGATCTCTAGTCTTTTAGTTTAAACACTTCATTACAAAGCACACATATCAATTAGTCATTCATAACAACGAATAATTTATTTAAAAACACATAACTCATACACAACTAATCACAAGCATAAGTTAAGGGTTCATACTTTTTCCCAACCAATACTCATAATATTCAAAAGCACTAAAAATCAATTCCATGCATTTCCAGTAAACATCATCAACCTTCAATATACAATTATAATACTCTTCTTGTTCAAACATTCAAATTTTATCCATTAATGATTTCACCACCTCATAACCAACATTATTAAATATTTCATATTAAATACTTAGACATCAATATACTCATTTAACGCACATAGGGAACATAACAATTTTAAACAGACAACAGACATCACAAATAAATCGACATACTCAGGTATGTCTCAGAGTGCTGTAAAATAAGTCAACTCCCTAGGGTTCTTCACTTCTTACTTTACAACATATATAAGGGATTTTTAGCAAATTATGTCAATTAAGTTAAATAACTCAATTAAAACAAAAATACATTCAATCTCCCTAAACCAACTTTAAACAGGTGCTATTTTGCTACCCACAACCCAATTTAACTACTTAACCCAAGTCCTATTATATACCCCAACTATCCATTACTAAAGGTGTGGAAAAGAGACTCCCCTTACCTGGAAATCCTAGCAATAACGACAGAACCACGTTTACATCCGCAACTTGCTCCAGGGTCAAGGTCAATAGCGTGTTGGATCTAAATAGGGACATATGATAAAACTAATTATAACATTAAAATATATATATATCAAATAAATTCATTTTTGTCAAAATAGTAAATATATATCATTATACAATAAAAATATATCATTTTCCCCTAAAACAAATCTTTATTTGAAAATATAGGGATAATAAAAATATTGACGAATCGTCGAATAAATTAGGTAGATGGATAGAGGGAGTTGAGGAGATTATATAACTAAGAAAGATTTGAGATTAAACGGCTGGATCTTGAGTTATTGGATCGGGAAGATTGAAATCCCTAGATGTTTCTTTCTCTCTGTCGCTGATGCTCTTCTTCTTTCTATTTCTTTCTCTCTGGCTTCTCACGACTCTCTCTCTCTCTTATCTACTCTCTTACACGCCTTCTCTCTCTCTGATTCCCTTCTTTCTTTCTTTTTGTTTCTTTTTTTTTTATTTGTTTCCTTACGGGTTGGGTTTGGGCCTTGGGTAGTATATTAGGATTTATATAATATATATTTTTGTTTCGTTCTTATTTGTGGATCAATGTGTGTAGATATTTTGGGTTATAACTAAAAGTTTAACGATCCAAACCATAAAATACATTTAAGTAAAACAATATCGTATTTTTTAATTACTCAAAATTAATTAGAAAATAATAAAGTTACCGATCCCTCCAGATAGCTATTGCGTAAGAAAACTTATCGAAATTCAAAAGTAAATATATTTTCTCAATCCCGATATCAAACTTGATAAAATATAATATTCAAAATATTGAAATAATAAATTATTAAATACAACTTATACTGGTAATATATATAAAATCAGTTCCGGAGCTAAAAATAAAACAGCCTCCGAACACTATGAAAATTTACAGGAGGGCTCAAAATATTAAATTGAACATATTTTTCTAAAGAAACTATTTATAAAAAGGCCTCTAAGGCTTGCCACTTGAGCTCCCTGTCAAAATGTTAATTCAACTAAATACAAGTACTACTTTATTTTTGGAAAACGAATAATAACAAATTTATACTTATTTTAATTAGAAAACATATTTCAAACATAATGATGAAAACAGAATTTTATTCCGAGACTCAAATATTGAAAATATCATATTAAATCATTTAGTTATTTTGCTAGAGGTATTAGAAATAACGGGATGTTACAATTCTCCCCCACTTATTGGAATTTCGTCCCCGAAATTCCGCTCAGAATCCTTAATTGGAGAACCATCCCGGAAAAAGGTTTCTAAGCTATAGGACTTACTTCACTTTGGTTCTACTCCCCCACTTGGAGTTGGCATACCATTCAGCATGAGTACGCCCCTAAACTCTTGCACTCGTTGAAGAGTGCCGACTATGGTTTAATTTGGTCAGTCTCGAGGCTAAGATTCTATCAGGTTTTCTAAGGTTCACTCTTCCTGCGGCTAACTTTTTAAGAGTCTCACTAGAAAGACTCCCAAAGGGTCTTGGACTCTCAAAAATCAGGTTTGGCTTCCCAAGGAAATCGGAAATGATTTCTAAGATTAACTGGTTTCCCTCCGGAATTCTACATCGAAGGTTGGTAATGGTACTAATACGCTCAAAACACTATTACCGTAAAGGGTTGATTATACTCTACCTCCAAAATCTATCACTTACCCTATTCCTAGGCCCTAATCAATCACATCCATCATTCACACAAGCATAATTCATATAAACATCATTCAGAGTTCAAACATTCACAACAATAATTCCACAACATCACACTCTTCAAACATAATCATGATCCAACTATACTTCCTCCTAATCTAGTCAAAGTCTACACTGCATAACTTAGGGCTAAATCCTACCTCTACACACACATTCATAACAATCATCACATATTTGAAAATCGTTTCGAAAGGGGTTCGGGGAATAGGATTTGCATGGCTTGCAACCAAAAATGCATTTTCATCAATTCAATTCCCTAATGTTTTTGGTGTAGAATCAAGTCTCCAATGAGGTGGATTTATTTTGATGATGACAATATAATTAGATCATGAATTTAAAGGAAGAATTCAAGCTCACCCAGTCAAGAAGATCAAGTGCATCAAATTAGCTAGTCATTCTCTCTTTTAATTTTTAATTGTAATTTTATTTCTTTAATTGAGAGTGGGTAGCTTAGGAAGTAATCTCATCCTAGGATAAATAATTTTAATGCATGAAAAAGGTTGGGATCACATAAAATTATTCCTTGAGAAGAGAATTGAAATTAATCTTTGAAAAACTTAATTTTTATCATCTCTGGGCAAAAGACTCGAGTAGTCTGAAAATTACTCGAGTAGAAAAACACTCGAGTAATATGAAAATCACTCGAGTATCGAAAGACTCAAGTAGTTTCCAAAAGACTCGAGTATTTCAGCCTCAAATCAGAGATTTGACCGTTAGTTCAGTACATGGGCATTTCTATTGAAAGATGGGCAAAAGACTCGAGTAGTGTCAAAAATACTCGAGTATTTTGGTTCTGACAGCAAATTTTTAACCGTTGGAAGAGGGCAAAAATGGTATGAAAAAGTTTGTCTTACTCTCTCATTCCCTCTTCCATATATCAGAATTGAATGCCTTTGAACTAACCAACAAGAACATAAAAGAATATTGTGCTAAACATTCTCTTTGCTCATTCTCTCTCTCAAGTCATAAATTCTCTAACTCAATGTATTCATTCATCATTATTATTTTGTCCAAAGAGTTAGAGATTGTGCTTTATTGTTGTGGAAATCATTTGTTGGATTTCTCCACATACACATACACTTCTTGTTCCAAAAATCTTGGTGAGGTATCCAAGTACTTGGTGAGGTATCCAAGTTCTCAAGTCTTGAGAGGTTCTCAAGCAAAGTCTAAGAGGTTCTTAGCTTGGTGGAGCTCTTGAAGGTTTCAAGGAGCTTGAAGAAGAAGGAGTCTTCATCACCAAACTTCAAATTGGGGTAGAAATTCAAGAGTTTGGTACACTCTTGGAAGGGTTAGGTTGAGTGAGGAATCTCAATACCCTTTGTAATATTTCTAACAATTTGAGTTTAGTAGACACTCCTAAGGTTCTTAGGGGGACTGGACTAGCTCTCTAAATAGAGAGTGAACCAGTATAAAATTGGTGGTGTTGTTCTTTTTATAGTTTTCTTTGCTTTCAAGTAAAAACCAAACCTAAGTTTCTCTAAAGGGGCTTTTTAATTAGAGTAGTAATTCCGCTGCAGTTAGGTTGTTTTCAAGTTGTTATAGCTTTATTTAATTGCTTTCTACTCTTCTATTAATCTTCCCTGGACTGGTTTAATTCGTATTGATTAAAGTGCAAATTATTCAGAAACTGTTTTCTGCTAACTGCACGATTTACTCGAGTATTCTTCAAAAGACTCGAGTGTTCTTGTGATTTTACTCGAGTAGTCTTAAAAAGACTCGAGTGTTCTTGCTCTGTTTCAGAAAAATTTGCACGTGATCAATTATACTTAATTGCATTCGAAAAATTAGTCACTGTTGCATTCAGATTACTATTCACCCCCCCTCTAGTAATTGCTAAGCCCGCTTGTTGGTTTCCAACAAGTGGTATCAGAGCTCGGTCGAAAGATCGAGCGTAAAAGCTTTTTCGAAAAAGATCCTTTCTGAAACAATGGGCTCTAGCAATCAACAAGAAGGGTCTATGTCTCTTAACCGACCTCCATTCTTCAATGGTGAAGATTATACTTATTGGAAGGTTAGGATGAGAGTCTTTGTAGAAGCAATAGACACCGATATTTGGGATGCAATTGAAAAAGGTCCTTATATTCCTAGAAGAGTGGTTAATGGTGAAGCCATTGTTATTCCTAGGACAAGTTGGAATTAAGATGATAAAAAGAAAGTTTCATATGACTTAAAAGCTAAAAATATCATCTTCTCCGCCTTGTCCAAAAATGAATTTCATAGGATATCACAATGCCAATCGGCTAAAGAAATGTGGGATACCTTGCAAATTACTCATGAGGGAACTAGTGAAGTTAGAGACTCAAGATTAAATGCTTTAACTCATGAATATGAGCTCTTTCATATGTTCCCTAATGAGTCTATCAATGATATGCAAACAAGGTTCACACATATCGTTAACCAATTGATTGGCCTAGGAAAAGAATTTAGAAATGGTGAAACTACTAACAAAGTCTTGAGATGTCTTGATAGGAGATGGCAACCAAAGGTGATCGCCATCAAGGAAGCTAAGGATATAAAATCTATGGACTTGACCACCTTGTTTGGGAAGCTCCAAGAACATGAGATGGAACTATCAAGACTTCACCTAATTGAAGATTCAGACAAGAAAAAGAAGAGCATTTCTCTAAAAGCCTCAACCAAAATGTCAAAAGAGGAGGAAGATGAATCTTCAAGTGAAAGCTCCGATCATGCTCTAAATGAGGAAGAGATTGGTTTATTTGCCAAGAGGTTCAACAAATTCCTCAAAGGCAAAAAGGGTAGTTCATCATTCTCTAAGGACAAGAGACCTCAAGACAAAAGATCCAAGGATAACAAGCAAGGAAACAAGAGCTCAAGTGAGAGTGTGAAATGTCATGAGTGTGGTGGGATAGGACACATAAAAATGGAATGTCCCACCCACTTGAGAAAGAATGAGAAGAAGACCCATGATGGCAAGGGGAAAAGAGCTTACATTGTTTGGGATGAACCGGAAAAGGATTCCAAGTCAACCTCAAGTAGTTTGGATGATGAGGAAGCCAAGCTATGTCTAATGGCCAAGAATGACAATGAAGCCTCCTCAAGTAGTGAAAGAAATGACAATGAGAGTGAGGATGAGGTATCATCTAATTATTCTTACACCTCTTCTCATACTATTTCTTATGATGATTTGCTAAATGAGTATAATGAAATGTTAACTCAATTTGAAAGACTTGCTAAAGTTAACAAAGAAAAAGGAAAGAAGCTTTTGGAGTATCAAAAGGAAATCAATGAATTAGAAAAATCTATTAATGATTTGAAACTCCAAAATGCATCCTTGGAACTTGCTAACTCTAGTCATGCTTGTGAGAATGCAAATCAATCATATACCATCACTCATTGTGAAAAGTGTTGTGTGCTTGAAAAGGAAGTTAATGATTTGAAAATCAAACTCAACACTTTTAACAAAAGCGATAGAAACCTAGATCGGTTAATTGGTTCTCTTAGACACAATTCAAACAAAACTGGTTTAGGATATGTCCACAAGAAAAAGAAAAATAAAGTGGTTGGTTCATTCTCAAAAATTGATTTTACAAAGAAACCAACTTGCTTTTATTGTGGAAAATTTGGACATACAAACAATAAGTGCCATATCAAAACTTTTGGAATTCAAAATGGTACTTGTGTTTGGATTAAGAAGGGAGAATCATCCATGACTAACAAAAAGGGACCCAACATAATTTGGGTACCCAAAATGAGCAAGTGATTGTGTCTTGTAGGTGTGCCTAAGAACCGGAAAGCAACTTTGGATACTTGATAGTGGATGTTCTAGGCACATGACGGGAGATAAGCGACACTTCATTGAGCTTACTCCTAAAGAAAAAGGATATGTCACATATGGAGACAACAACAAAGGCAAAATACTTGGTATAGGTAAAATTGGTAATTCTTCCAACTTGGTTATTGATAATGTACTTTATGTTCAAGGATTAGAACATAATCTTTTGAGCATTAGTCAATTATGTGATATTGGTAACCATGTATTATTTACCTCTACTCATTGTCTCATAAAAAGTGACAAAGATGAATCTATCAAATTTGTTGGAAAAAGGTTTAATAACACTTACATGGTTGAATTGAATAATATCACTTCTTTAGTTTCAAAATGTTTAATTAGCAAAGAAAGTGATACTTGGTTATGGCATCGTAGGACCGCTCACATTAATGTAAATCAACTTAAGAAACTTCAATCCAAAGACTTAGTAGTTGGTTTACCAAAGCTCAATTTTCAAATTAAAGGTGATTGCACTCCTTGCAAGAAGTGCAAACAAACTAAAAGTCATTTTGGTTCCAAAAATGATGTGTCCACAATAAGACCATTGGAAATGCTTCATATGGACTTGTTTGGACCTTCTCAAGTAAAAAGCTTTGGTGGCAACTACTATGCCTTGGTGATTGTTGATGATTTTTCAAGATTTACATGGACATTATTTTTAAGTGCTAAGAGTGAGGCCTACAAGTCTTTTAAACGCCATATTAAGCTTGCACAAAACCAAGTAAACCAAAAAGTGATTATAATTCGAACCGACCATGGAGGTGAATTTGAAAACTATAAATTTGATAGATTTTGTGATAAGCATGGAATTGAGCACCAATATTCGGCACCTAGAACTCCGGAACAAAATGGAGTTGTTGAGAGGAAAAATAGGGTGCTAGAGGAACTTGCTAGAACCATGTTAAATGATTCTCAAGTACCTCAATATTTTTGGGCCGATGCCGTTAATACGGCTTGTTATGTAATGAATAGAATTTTAATTAGGCCTATGATAAAGAAAACCCCCTATGAGCTTTACAAAGGTAGAAAACTCAATATATCCCATTTCCATGTTTTTGGATGCAAAGTCTACATTTTAAACAATGGAAAAGATCAACTTGGAAAATTTGATTCTAAATCGGATGAGGGAATATTTTGGGGTTACTCTTCTCATAGTAAAGCTTTTAGAGTTTATAATAAACGAACTATGACTATTGAAGAATCTATACATGTTATTTTTAATGAGTTTTCGAAAGAAGATAGTGTTTTATGTGATGGTAGTGATGATGGACTTGAGATTTCAAATGTTGATAAAGAGATGGAAAAATCAAAGGATGAAGGAGAAGTCAAAGATGAACTTGATCCGGCTTGGAAAACGGTGAAAGCTCACCCTATTGACAATGTCATAGGAGACCTTTCAAAGGGAGTATTAACTCGTAGGTCAATTCAAAATATTTGTCATTTTGTTTCCTTTGTTTCTCAAATCGAACCAAATTCAATTAAGGAAGCAATTATGGATGAACATTGGGTTATGGCCATGCAAGAAGAACTAAATCAATTTATTAGAAATGATGTTTGGGAATTAGTGCCTATACCCGATGATCATACCATAATTGGTTTAAAATGGATTTATAGAAATAAACTTGATGAATCCGGTTTGATTATAAGAAACAAAGCGAGACTTGTTGCCCAAGGGTACAACCAAAAGGAAGGTGTTGATTATGATGAGACCTTTGCTCCGGTTGCACGCCTTGAGGCAATCCGAATCTTGCTTGCCTTTGCATCAATTATGAATTTTACTCTTTATCAAATGGATGTCAAGAGTGCTTTCTTGAATGGTTTCATAAATGAAGAAGTGTATGTTAAGAAACCACCCGGTTTTGAAAGTCACGAGTTTCCAAACCATGTTTACAAATTGAAAAAGGCACTTTATGGATTAAAACAAGCTCCTAGAGCTTGGTATGATCGATTAAGTACCTTCTTATTAGAAAATGGCTTTCAAAGGGGAAAGGTTGATAATACCCTATTCATCTATAAAACCAAAGATGACATTTTGTTAGTGCAAATATATGTAGATGATATTATCTTTGGTGCCACTAACGGGTCCTTGTGTAGAAAGTTCTCTAATTTGATGAAAAAGGAATTTGAAATGTCCATGATGGGGGAGCTCAAGTTCTTCCTAGGACTTCAAATCAAGCAAGTTAAGGAGGGGATTTTTGTGCATCAAGGAAAATATTGCAAGGAGCTCCTTGGAAAATTCGGAATGGACAAATGCAAAGAAGCATACACTCCCATGAGCACATCATGCTACCTAGACAAGGATGACAAAGGTAAACCGATTGGTGTTAGTAAATATAGGGGCATGATAGGTAGTCTTCTATATCTTACCGCATCTAGACCGGATATTATGTTTAGTGTATGCATGTGTTCCCGTTTTCAAGCTAATCCTAAAGAATCACACCTATCCGCAGTTAAACATATTTTTAAATATCTTAAAGGAACAATTAACACCGGATTATGGTATCCTAGTGATGCTAGTCTTAGTTTAGTTGGTTATTCGGATTCCAACTTTGCGGGATGCAAGCTTGATCGCAAAAGCACTAGTGGTACTTGCCATTTATTGGGAAGCTCATTAGTGTCATGGTTTTCTAAAAAGCAAGCTTGTGTTGCTCTTTCCACCGCCGAAGCGGAATACATCGCCGCCGGTAGTTGTTGTGCTCAACTCTTGTGGATGAAACAACAATTATCGGATTTTGGTTTAAAATTAGAAAGTGTTCCAATAAAATGTGATAACACGAGTGCCATCAATCTAACTAAGAATCCGGTGTATCATTCAAGGAATAAACACATTGAAATTAGACATCATTTTCTTAGAGATCATGTGCAAAAAGGTGATTGTACCATAGAATTTGTTAGCACATCAAATCAATTAGCGGACATTTTTACAAAACCATTGCCAAGAGATACCTTCTATCATATAAGAAGGGAACTTGGAATTTTAGATGAGTCAAGCATTAGCTAATTGATTTGTGCTTTTATTAAGAAATCACCAAATATGTCTAATTAAATGTGCATTGATGCTTGATGAATAATTGGACCTTGAGATATTGTGAAAAATATGATGTTGATTGTGAGTGATTTTGATTCCAAGTTTGTGTTGATGTTCAATATGTTAGATTTGTGAAAATGTGTTAAAAATGCATTTAGAACTGTCTGTATGATAAAAACACTCGAGTATTTTTCATGTTACTCGAGTATTTTAATTCCAAATTAAATCGTTTTAAAATAGAAAAAGTTTTTGGGCATGTCTGATGGTTTCACTCGAGTATTTTCAATTTCACTCGAGTAAATTTCATTTTACTCGAGTCTTTTAAGCTTCACTCGAGTGATTCAGATTTCTCAAAATTGATGGTTTCAGATGCCCCAAAAACACTCGAGTAAATTTCAGTATACTCGAGTGAATCTCAGACCTGAGACTTTGATCTTTCAGGCTAGGCGTATTACTCGAGTACTTTCTCCAAGACTCGAGTCTTAAGCCTTAGAACACTCGAGTGTTTTCAAAAACACTCGAGTAATGTGATCAGTTCATAAGCATCAACAACGTTTCTGAACTTCATTTTTCACAAACCCCTCTCTCTCTTACTCGAGTTCTCTCAACTCCTTTAATCAAAAATTCGATTTCAACTCCAAATCATCTTTTCATCATCTTTCATCACTTATTTCACTTCAAATCTTCATTTTTCACCTTCAATTTCAAAAATCCCTTTCAAAACCCTAACTCCCAATTCTCCAAATTCTTCGTTTTTTCTTCCAAATTGTTGCAATATGTCTACTTCTCGCGGTCCCAAGCGTCCAAGGAAGCAAAGGAGGGAGCCCACTCCTTCACCTTCATCATCTTCAGAGGAGGAAGAGGATTTCTTCTCTGCTGCTGAATGTGCAAGGAGGGAGGCCCTGTTTGTGACTCATGCATATGGTGTACAAAGCTGGACAACTGAGGAATTTCTTGAGGGTAATGGTTTTTCTTTTGTTCAAAAGCTTAGAGACCAACATCTTATGCAGTTTATATCTTTTCATGGTCCCATCTATCTTAGGCTAGTGCACCAGTTTTATGCCAATATTAAGGAGATAGATAGGACTAGGTATGAAACTAGTGTAGAGGGCACCCATTTTCAGATTCGCCCTAGGGATTTAGAGACCGTTTTCGGTATAACACGAACGGGGATGAACAATTACAAGGCTAATACTGATGATATTTTTAGAGACTTGCTTTGCCCCGATCGTGTATATAACGGAAACGAAAAGAAAGCTGTGCACATGACCGCCTCAAACCGACTCCTCCATCATATAGTATCTCACCAACTTGTGCCCCAAACCTCTCCCAATTACTCAAAGCCCACCCAATTAGAGCTTCGAATTATGGATGCTATTCTTAATGACAATCTGCTGAATTGGGCTGCTATTATTCTTTCTCGGATGGTGAAGGCAGGGAGCTCCAAAGCCTCCCAAAATTTGCCTTACCCGATGCATGTTTGTAAACTCCTCCAGCACTTCAATGTGCCTATTCCTGATGATGAGGAGTCCTTTACTCCTTCGGAGGAGTTGCATGCGATTCATGATGGGCTACTCCGCCAGATGAAGATGAGGAAGCATGGTGGGAGATATTATTGGCAGGATGAGGTGGCAGCCATGGAGGCTCAGGAGGCCGCTGAGCGTGCTGCAGCTCAGCAAGGTATGGATGCTGAGCAGTTGGCTCAGGAGCAGGCTGCGTTTGACCAGGCTGCCGGTGGTGGTGCAGATGAGGATGACCCTGCTGATCATATCGATTTTAGAAGTCCTGCATTCCAGGGTTATATGACTCATTTTGATGCTCGATTGGATGGTTTTGAGCATCGACTGGCTGAGCAGCAGGACAGTATTAGCAGACTTGAGTCACAGATGGGTGTTCAGTCAGCCATGATCTACTCCAGGTTGGACCAGCATTCAGCTCAGATGAATGCTTGGTTTGATGATATGATGACTGCGTTTGGCCGATTCTTTCCTCCTCATGACCCTCCTGCGCCGGACATGTTTTGAGCTTGTGGACATTGCACTCTCTGTTTTTTGATCTTTCATGTTTTTATGTTATGTCGTTTATGGATTTTCAGTTTTTCATTTTATCTTGGGAGTTAGTTTGATTTCTGGAACCCCTGCGTGGGTATTTCTCAGCTTTTATGATGTTGACCTTTTCATTGCAAACTTGGATTTAGTCTTTATGATGTTTTATGCTATGATGACTTTTGATTTATTTTATGCTCTGATTTTCATTGGTTTTCACATGTTTTATGTTCTCCGATAGTCATGATTATGTATATTGCTTATATTTAGGGGAAGTTTTCGTTATTGGTATCCTTCTTATCTCCTTCGTTTCCAAATGATATCTTTTTGATTATGACAAAAAGGGGGAGAAAAGAGGCATGAGAAGAGCAAGCACAATTTTTTTTACTCTGATATTATATATGCTCTCGCTCTGATACCAAGTATATAGTGTGCACTTGACTATGATTATTATGATATTATGTTGTGCTTGGAATTCTCTGGATTGACAGGTTTTATAGGTTCCTATATTGAGGGGGAGCTCTCAAAAGTGATGGAACGGTTTAATTATTTTGTCATCATCAAAAAGGGGGAGATTGTAGAATCAAGTCTCCAATGAGGTGGATTTATTTTGATGATGACAATATAATTAGATCATGAATTTAAAGGAAGAATTCAAGCTCACCAAGTCAAGAAGATCAAGTGCATCAAATTAGCTAGTCATTCTCTCTTTTAATTTTTAATTGTAATTTTATTTCTTTAATTGAGAGTGGGTAGCTTAGGAAGTAATCTCATCCTAGGATAAATAATTTTAATGCATGAAAAAGGTTGGGATCACATAAAATTATTCCTTGAGAAGAGAATTGAAATTAATCTTTGAAAAACTTAATTTTTATCATCTCTGGGCAAAAGACTCGAGTTGTCTGAAAATTACTCGAGTAGAAAAACACTCGAGTAATATGAAAATCACTCGAGTATCGAAAGACTCGAGTAGTTTCCAAAAGACTCGAGTATTTCAGCCTCAAATCAGAGATTTGACCGTTAGTTCAGTACATGGGCATTTCTATTGAAAGATAGGCAAAAGACTCGAGTAGTGTCAAAAATACTCGAGTATTTTGGTTCTGACAGCAAATTTTTAACCGTTGGAAGAGGGCAAAAATGGTATGAAAAAGTTTGTCTTACTCTCTCATTCCCTCTTCCATATATCAGAATTGAATGCCTTTGAACTAACCAACAAGAACATAAAAGAATATTGTGCTAAACATTCTCTTTGCTCATTCTCTCTCTCAAGTCATAAATTCTCTAACTCAATGTATTCATTCATCATTATTATTTTGTCCAAAGAGTTAGAGATTGTGCTTTATTGTTGTGGAAATCATTTGTTGGATTTCTCCACATACACATACACTTCTTGTTCCAAAAATCTTGGTGAGGTATCCAAGTACTTGGTGAGGTATCCAAGTTCTCAAGTCTTGAGAGGTTCTCAAGAAAAGTCTAAGAGGTTCTTAGCTTGGTGGAGCTCTTGAAGGTTTCAAGGAGCTTGAAGAAGAAGGAGTCTTCATCACCAAACTTCAAATTGGGGTAGAAATTCAAGAGTTTGGTACACTCTTGGAAGGGTTAGGTTGAGTGAGGAATCTCAATACCCTTTGTAATATTTCTAATAATTTGAGTTTAGTAGACACTCCTAAGGTTCTTAGGGGGACTGGACTAGCTCTCTAAATAGAGAGTGAACCAGTATAAAATTGGTGGTGTTGTTCTTTTTATAGTTTTCTTTGCTTTCAAGTAAAAACCAAACCTAAGTTTCTCTAAAGGGGCTTTTTAATTAGAGTAGTAATTCCGCTGCAATTAGGTTGTTTTCAAGTTGTTATAGCTTTATTTAATTGCTTTCTACTCTTCTATTAATCTGCCATGGACTGGTTTAATTCGTATTGATTAAAGTGCAAATTATTCAGAAACTGTTTTCTGCTAACTGCACGATTTACTCGAGTATTCTTCAGAAGACTCGAGTGTTCTTGTGATTTTACTCGAGTAGTCTGAAAATGACTCGAGTGTTCTTGCTCTGTTTCAGAAAAGTTTGCACGTGATTAATTATACTTAATTGCATTCGAAAAATTAGTCACTGTTGCATTCAGATTACTATTCACCCCCCCTAGTAATTGCTAAGCCCGCTTGTTGGTTT
Organism: Crotalaria pallida; assembly: GCA_037953625.1. Lineage (NCBI taxonomy): Eukaryota > Viridiplantae > Streptophyta > Magnoliopsida > Fabales > Fabaceae > Crotalaria > Crotalaria pallida. The sequence goes on from CM075653.1 coordinate 82,362,481, forward strand.
CCAACATTTGGAAATCTTGAAAATAATGTCCCTGTACGTAATAGAACATCATGGTAAATTTTCAAGTCAATCAGAGTTTATTAGGTTCATTTTTTAACCCTACGACCACCTTATCAAAAATTTGCAATGGTCGGGGGTGAACCTACGTCAGATTCACTTAAAAATATAGTAGACAAACTACAATTGGCTTCAAAATTTAATGGGACACACTTAAACTTAGCCCAAGGTTGTGTAAAACTGTCAACCCGATCAGAGCACGTTAAATCCATTTCAGTTAAACCACTAAGTTGCTCCAATAGGCTTGAAATGTTACATGAAACAAAGATTCAACCTTAGGGTGCTTATATCAAATTTTCAATTCAAAAAGGTATTCCAAACCCAAAATTTAGTTTGTTCTCCTTATACCAAAAACCCTGATTTCCCGACAACCACCTAAACCCCAAACACAAAATTTTTGAAAATCCTTGTTTTGAACGTTACTAAGTATGGGGATGTAAATTTTAAAAAGAAGATCCCATACTAGAAAACACTTAGAGAGAAAAGAAAGAAAAAAAAACAATTTTACTTTTACAAAAATCAAAATTCCTTGGAAAAAATCAGTTCCTCTCTTAATGAGGAACAAATAGCTTATTTTGAAAATTTAATGAAACTTATAATCATGCACTTCACCATGAAGAGATACCTCCATCTAATTTCATAAGAACCTAGATGAAGGAGTAAAAGATCACTCAAGATGGATAAACTCAAAGAAAGAGGAAATATGCCTTGAACTTGAAAAAGTTTAGTTTTAATTCATTTTCAAAAGTTGAAACAATTACAATCCCTTTTTACTTCAAGTTTAAAACTTGAGCTTTCATTCCGAATTGACTTGAGTCACATAAGAAGGGTTCCTATTTAATCGAAGTGTGACTTAGTTAAAACCATTGAGTTAATCCACTCCTCGATTACTTAAGAATCCTTTCTTTTCTTACTATTTTCTGAAAATTTGTCGTGCGACTTCACGTTCCATTTGGAATGATTGTAGTTCGGTGCAACTTTTGAAATTCATTTTAAACACTTACAAGCATCAGGCAAAAATTTCACTTTACACATAGGAATATCAAACACATATATCAATCAAACATACACAAACAAAATTTAGTTTTATTTCGAACACAATTTTCAAAAGCAACATTTTTAGTCAATGCTTAGTGGAACGTAATTTGGGATTTCCAAACATAAAGATGACAATTGAAAAGCTATTAATCCCATAATCGTTTGAAAACATTTTCGAAAATTTAAAATCGTTTCCACATAAACATAGGCTTTTTCATGTATACCAAATACACTACCCAAATGATGTAATCAAAAGTGTGGTAGGAACCTCTATATTGAATTTTAACCCCAGGCTCGATTAAATAAACCTCTTTTCGTTACAAAATTTTATTATATTATCTCGGGGTTCAAGTTCAATCATTAGAAGCTTCCAACTTAACTTTTGATTAGTATTAAAGTTACCAGAAATCAAATTATTGGTGGAATCATCTACGAGTTCAACAGAAATGTTTTGGTTGTTTTTATGGATTTTAGCCTATTCGATGCAAACTGAGTCACTCGGATAGATTAGAATCGGGGTAGTAAATCATTTTGATTCCCATGGTTCCACTTCTAATTTTTGTCCGCTTACTTTAACACTAAACTATTCCACATATGAACATGTTTCGAGGACCTTTTGATTGAATCCGAACCGTTTCCCCGACTTGAACAAAAGTTACTTTTATGTTTGCCATTAAAATCAGTATGGTTCAACGATTCTAATCCGATCGATCAGTTCTCGAGTTCTATTTTCATTTGATGTCACAGTCACTTGAATCAAGTTTAGCTACGGAACCGCTTATTAATTTATTATAAACATTATTTTTTGTTCTCCTAAATACTGATCTAATCAACGTGACTTTAATCACTTGGTTGGATTAGTATTTAAGATTCATAATTGATTTATTCCATGCGGTTCAATTTCTAATCCCTGTTCAATTACTTTGACACCAAATTACTCAACAAACATACATTAAAATCACACACAAAGCACATAGTAAAGCAAACCAACATAAGGGAACTAACACAAAAGTTTCATACATAGAAAATCAATTACTAATTCACGATGATACATAAGCTTCTAGATTCCGACGACGTCACCTCCCGATAAATGCAACATTGGATTGGCCAGTTCCGACATCACATTCCATCAGTGGTAATAGCCCTCGCTATCTAGTTTAAGTTTATGTACTTCGTTTTGATTAGCAGGATTTCCTTTGTAAGAAAGTTCAAGTTTTATTTAACTCAAAACTTAAGATAAAATCAATGTATATCCTTTTAAGTTTCCTGTTTGCAAGTGGATAAACACTTAGTTTATGTGATTCCTTGGATTCTCTAAGGGATCCACTTAGGTTCCAAGGAATTCACTTCCCTTTTTTACTTCTAAACACAATTTTCTTAGTTTTCAATTATTAGTATTCCCATTTGCAAACATAAACTCATTCCACTAATACAAAACACATCATTTAATCACAGATTAGCATTTAGTACCAAGCATACTAATTCATAAAAATTTCCACTTAAAAGGGTCTCACCTCAGAAGAAGAAGCTTGAGATGAGAGTGTTCGCAGCGAAATCGGGACCACTTTCCCTCAGGTCGGAAAGGAAGGAACTCCTCTGATACCATAATGTAACACCCTAAGTTTTTATATAAAATATCACTTAATAAGTTTAATAATTAAATTGAAGAACTTAAAAATTTCTTTTCATAAATCAAGTTTACATATGAAATTGAGTATTTCCATTACAATATGAGTAGCGCAACATATAATTTCCTTCTTTCCAAATCTTCCGTTGCGACACTCTGATCCTCCAGCTCCTTGACATTCACCTAAAATGATAACCACTAAGGGTGAGACCTTTTCACAACACATTGAATTATAAGATAGTAAAGAGCACATAATAAAAATTCAAGCATCATAGTCAAACCAAGTCATGAACTAACAAAATGCTTCACATTTTTATATTAACAGTTTTCAACACATATCTATAATCATTTTCATTTCCTCTATTTTATCTTGGTCTCACATTGCCGTAGCTTAAGTGAGCACCAAGGTGCATACTTATATTTTACACTTGGCCTCACATTGCCGTAGCTTAAGTGAGCACCAAGGTGCATACTCATATTTTACACTTGGCCTCACATTGCCGTAGCTTAAGTGAGCACCAAGCCCTTAGCCTCACATTGCCGTAGCTTAAGTGAGCACCAAGGTGCATACTCATATTATACACTTGGCCTCACATTGCCGTAGCTTAAGTGAGCACCAAGCCCTTAGTCACACATTGCCGTAGCTTAAGTGAGCACCAAGGTGCATACTTATATTTTACACTTGGCCTCACATTGCCGTAGCTTAAGTGAGCACCAAGCCGCATACTTATATTTTGTCCTTAGATTTACAATATACTTATATCATCATAAATCTCTAGTCTTTTAGTTTAAACACTTCATTACAAAGCACACAAATCAATTAGTCATTCATAACAACGAACAATTTATTTAAAAACACATAACCCATACACAACTAATCACAAGCATAAGTTAAGGGTTCATACTTTTTCCCAACCAATACTCATAATATTCAAAAGCACTAAAAATCAATTCCATGCATTTCCAGTAAACATCATCAACCTTCAATATACAATTATAATACTCTTCTTGTTCAAGCATTCAAATTTTATCCATTAATGATTTCACCACCTCATAACCAACATTATTAAATATTTCATATTAAATACTTAGACATCAATATACTCATTTAACGCACATAGGGAACATAGCAATTTTCAACAGACAACAGACATCACAAATAAATCGACATACTCAGGTATGTCTCAGAGTGCTGTAAAATAAGTCAACTCCCTAGGGTTCTTCACTTCCTACTTTACAACATATATAAGGGATTTTTAGCAAATTATGTCAATTAAGTTAAATAACTCAATTAAAACAAAAATACATTCATTCTCCCTAAACCAACTTTAAACAGGTGCTATTTTGCTACCCACAACCCAATTTAACTACTTAACCCAAGTCCTATTATATACCTCAACTATCCCTTACTCAAGGTGTGAAAAAGAGACTCCCCTTACTTGGAAATCCTAGCAATAACGACAGAACCACGTTTACATCCGCAACTTGCTCCACGGTCAAGGTCAATAGCGTGTTGGATCTAAATAGGGACATATGATAAAACTAATTATAACATTAAAATATATACATATATATCAAATAAATTCATTTTTGTCAAAATAGTGGTAGGGACTTGTCGAAGGGATGAATCAAGGGCGAGCCGACCTTAGGTTAATTAAAAATATAAAAGACTCTAAAAGACTCTAACCAAAGCGGTGAGCAATGAGTGCGAAGTAGTGGAGAGGAAGATACCCTGTAATATCAGGGATATTCGGGTTGTGATTGCAATAAGGGAGGGGAAGGACGGTGACTCGTCAAGAAGCCTGGAGTGCTATTCTAGGTAGAATGAATTCCATAAGGGGTAAGGATGGGCCGATCCGATGCCGTGGTAAGTTCTGCACCGCGAACTAGAATAGTACTGTCGCCCCCTATGGCAATTCGAGAACAGTGAGAGGGAATGGAACAGGGCTTTATGATTTTGCCACTGTACCCGATTTTTCTACAGTGTGCCTTGTTATATGATTTGATTTGAGATTGTACCCGATTTTCTACAGTTCTCGTGGCTTGGAGCCATTTGTTGAGACAGCTATCAAGCCCGTGTGGTAAAGGTCTTGTACTCCTGTTAGCTTCCGACTAGGTTGGATGGATGACCGAGGAGATGTAGACGTGTGTGCTGACTGATTTTTCCTCAGTGATGGTTTTTCCCCACCTCATTGAGTGAACCGATTTGATAAGACTTAAAGATGATGAGAGATTCAAAGAAAGAAAGTATAAGTGAATATCTGAATGATTGAGAAGGATTTTGATAAGATTTGATTGTTCAAAGAGATTGTGATGCCATGTGCAGTGATTTATATGGCAATGAATTGTGATCTTGATGTATCTGAAATGCTGTTATATGCTTTGTTATAAATGTTTCCTATATGCCTATGTGAATAACATGTTCAGTTATGATGACAATGTTATGATTACACTGTTTCTACATGTTCATGTTATACTGTTCTGCATAGCCTGGTTATATTATCCTTTTCTATTATTTTGCCTGTCTCTATATTGAGTCTATTGTGAGACCGCATGATCAACCCGTTAGTGTTCGGAACACTGACTCTCTCCTACCATGTTGTCGTATTGGCTTTTGCCGGTATTGAAACGGGTAGATGGCGTATCGTGTAGCGATCCACATGTGGCCTCTTCAAGGAGGAACATGGGTGGTTGTTCCTGAGGGATGGATATGGAGAGGAGATACTCGGTTGGAGATCGATGATCCCATACACATTTTGCGAGGGACGAGTCTGGATGTGCATGTGGGACATGTCACTCTTCACGATTATCAGGATGGCGGACCAAGGGAATATCACGAGTATGATGGTCAACCCGCACCGTTAGCGCGTAGTAGTGACTCCACAACGTATGGAGGAGAAAGATGTGCGTGACTCTGGTCATGAAGCGAATGCGGATTCTAGTGATGAGATGGAAACGGATGTTGGTTCGGCTGAAGAGTGAAGTCCGATGTGTCTGTGAGCGTCTAGATGTTCTAGTGTCTAGGATCCAAGTTCCCAATCGAGGATTACCTTTGTGAAATACTGGTGCTGTAATCATGCTACTTTTATCTATGTTTTTAATTCAGTTTCTAAACCTGGACATGTAATATTTTATAACCATTAACTGCTTTTGGAAAACTGTTGGAGATGAGACTCCGATGCTTATGTTTTATGATCAATGATAATTATGATGAGATGTATTTTCAATGGTGTTTCGATTGTTAGAAGTTTCAAGTGACATCTCGGTTTTCATGGAAGTGATATTATCAAATGTGAGACCTATGTTTAAAAAAAATGGCCTCATTTTTTCAACAAACTTGTAATAAATCTATAATGGTTTTGGAAATGAAAATCGGGCTGTTACAGAAGTGGTATCAGAGCAATGGTAATCCTCAGTGGCCTTAAGCATAGCCTTATATGCTTACTCTGTGTGACTCTGTGCGTCTAGAGTGTAGGTTTGAGTTGTTGTGTTGAACTCTTCTTGTTTCATTTTAAAGATGAGTTGTGCGTGTGGAAGACCTCCTGGTTCGAATTCGATAATCTCTGGTGAGGGCGCTGATATCCCGAATTCAGAGAATCTTATGGCTCAGATGACGGTAGTGATGACGGGCGTCAATGATAATCTGCAAGCGCTACATCGGCAAGCGCAACAAAATTTCAACAATCAACAGCAAGCTCAGAACTTGGAAGCACAAGGATACAAGGGATTGGATGAGTTCTGTCGTCGTAACCCAAAGGAGTTTGCTGGAGGTTTCACTCCGGATGCGGCCGTAGAATGGATAGAGGATTTGGAGAGAATTTTCGGAGGGATGGTGCAGTGTAATGATGAGCAAAAGTTGGCTTATGCCGGATATGCGATGACGAAAGAGGCTGCAGCATGGTGGCGAATTACCAAGCAAGTGATGCTGAATGCGGAAGGAGCGTTGACATGGGAATCTTTTAAGCAAAAATTTCTGGAGAAATATTTTCCGGTGTATCTAAGAACGGAGAAAGAAATGGAATTTTTAAGGTTGACTCAAGGAAATCTGTCAGTTGATGAGTATGCTTCGAAATTCGAGGAGCTGGTTAAGTATGTACCTCAGTACGCTGGAGGAGAGAATGAGCGATCAAAATGTGCTAAGTTTAAGGATGGTCTCAAGCCGGAAATCAAGTTAGCTTTTTCTCACCTGGAGATAGAGGACTTCGCTAATCTGGTGAATAGGTGCCGTATGTATGAGGCTGGTTTGAAGGCAAGGAGTGCAGTTGAGAAGGTGATGAATCCATCTTCATCTCATGGACCGATTCAGAATCTTCCTTTTCATAGAGACTCTGGTGGAAAGTATCGGACTCCACATCCGTACTCTGGATCTGGTGGAAGAAGGGAGCAACGTTTTGGAGGAAGTGGACAAGGTGGAAATTTCAGAGGCAATGGTAATCGTGGTGGAAATCGTGGAAGTAGTAGTTTTGGGGGAAGCCGTGTAACATCCTCAATTTGAGTTTAAGAGCTTTATGGAATTATGAATGTAATTAAGAAAGATTAGCAGGTGTAGAGTAAGGTTTTTGGGTAGTAACTAAGCCTAAGTTTAGTATAAGAGCCAAGGTAAAACCTTAGATTTGGAAAATAGCCAAAATGAGGGAAATACAAAGGGTAATCGATTACTATGAACGGAGTAATCGATTACCAGGCCTCAGTATAAAAGCCTTAAAAATGTTGCATTGAAGGGTAATCGATTACTTTTGGGTCAGTAATCGATTATAGAGCCTCAGGTGGAAGTACTAGGAAATGTTGCATTGAAGAGTAATCGATTACCTTTGGGTCAGTAATCGATTATTTAGCCTCTGCTAGAAACACTAAGAATGTTGCATCAAAGGAGTAATCGATTACTTTTTTTGAAGTAATCGATTACTTGCCTGAAAAAAATAAAATAAAATGTCGTGGACCACATAATCAGTGGCTTCCACGAGAAGCCACGCTTCTCAGCCACAAAAACCAAAAGCCATGCACCAGATTACATAAGAAGCAACAACATAACAAATAAAATTTTAAAAACCATCAACAAAACTCACTTGCCTTCTTCGTCCCTCTCTCCCCATCAGTTCACGTTTCTCTCTCTCTTAGGGCTGGACATGGTGCTCCATTAAGGCTCATTTTGTTCTTGCTCTTGAACAAAAATCCTTACCCAGCAATCATCTTCCAAGCTTTAAGCATAAAAAGATTGAGTTAGAAAAACCCCTTTTGTTCCTCCAACTCATTCGGTCTCTCTCTCTTCTCTCTCTCCTAGGTTTTCTTCAATACATACTCATGGAAAACCACTATCCTTATGCCTAGTGATCAAGAACAAGACTCTCTACCCAAGTACAACACTCATAACCGCGTTGTCTACCACCATTGGATTCTAGCTCTCTTGAGGTGGCAAGCTAAGCTAAGGAGGTTCGGGTTCCCAAGGTTCTAGGCTAGGGCAAGAAGAGAAAGCACTCATCTCACTACCTTTGAGGCAAGGGGGTGGGTATTGGCTTGGTATAGGAATGGGTAGTCAAATAGTACATATAGATTTATTAGGAGTTATTTGTTTAGGAAAATAGTTAGAGAACCCTAGGGGTAGAGATAAAAATATAAATGAAATGTTACCAAATAATATAAAATGAGACTCTAAGTGTGCAAATGAATCATGTGATCGGTTAAATAAGTGATAAATGTGAATATGTGAATAACTGTGCCCTATTTGTTAATTATGTGCTTGTTGACAATTGTTTATGTTTAGAAATTTATAACGAAATAATGTTGGAACTCCAATTATTTGCTGAGAATGGGCTATGTATCATAAATGCTATGTGTGGGTATGTCCTAAATGTTACTAATGAATTTGTATGACATGTGAAAGTGTATGAAAATTTGTATTGTACAAGCGATAATTAATTATGAAAAGATTAAAGGAATGGTTTAAGTGGAAGTAAAAAGGGACTAATGATGTATGCAGATCATCTGCTTGTGGTTGCATACATCGTAAATAAATTGTGGGGGTATACATATCATCTGCTTGTGGTTGTATACCTCGTAAATAAATTGTGGGTGTATGCAGATCATTTGCTTGTGGTTGCATACATCGTAATTAAATAATGGTGGGGTATGCAGATCATCTGCTTGTGGTTGCATACCTTGTAATTAAATGGTGGATGTATGCAGATCATCTGCCTGTGGTTGCATACACTGAATTGTGTAGACCTCTGCTTGAGGTTACACACGGTAGAAAATGAATAAGAAAAGGAAATAAAAATGGAAAAGGTAATGAATTGGAAAATGAGATTTAAAAAGGGAAAGATGTAATGAAATTGAAATTGATAAAAATGGGATACCTTGGAATGATTAAAGGCATGAAACATGATAATGTGAAATGTGTGAACTATATGATTTTTGTGTTTGGCCTAGTGGGTCGATATGTCTATTTGGAAACTGCATTTCTATTTCCTGTGCAATGCTCACTCCCTTAACATTTTTCAGGTTCTGAGATCGAGCTAGCACAGCCCCCGGCCGAGCAGGTGCACTCTCCTTCACAGGGAGAGTAGATTTAGTATCATAGGATATGGAAATGTCCTGGGCCCAGTTATTACTATGATATTGTGATATCTCTTTTTGGTTGTAAAAATGTAAATAGTTGCTCTTGGTGGCCCAGGACAGCCTCTTATATATATATATATAAAGGGGTGTTTTGATGGATTGTATGTAAAAACTTATGTTTATGTTTTCCGCTTCATACTCTGATGACCATGTGATACTGGATGTGCTATAGCACACTGTAGATATTAAGCCCTGTTGGCTTCTGGAATGATGTATGAAGGATGTTTATCAGGTGCAGGTTTAAGTTAATATTTGGAAAGTTTTAAAAACAAAGGAAACTCCGTCCATTTGACGGTTGATTTTATATAATTAAGAAGAAATTTTCAAATCCTCTATTTAATATATTGGGTAAAGTATGGGTGATTTAGCTAAGGTGTTACATTTATGGTATCAAAGTAGTTTCCCTCGGCCTTTGGAGTGTGGACTCACATCTCCAGTAATTACTCACCAAGCGAGTAATTGAATTATAGTTAAGAGCTTAGGTGTAGGACTAGAAGATTTATATTATTATATTGTTGTTTAGTATTAATGCATAACTGTCTGTCTCCTCCATGACTTAGCAGTATGGCTGGACGACGGGGTGACAATGATAGACTAGCAGCTATACTTGAGAATCTGGTGCAAGTTCAGCAGACTCAGGCTAATATTCAGCAGGACCATGCAGTAGTCATGGCGCAAATGCAACAGAATCAGGCAGATAACATTGCAGCCACAGCAGCCGCATCAGCAACAGCTCTCAATCCTCCACCGGTCCCTGCTGATATAGATTGGATGTCCAGGTTTAGGAAGAATGATCCACCTCGATTTGAAGGGGGATACAATCCAGATGGGGCACAGAAATGGCTCCAAGAAATGAAGAAGATCCTTCGTTCGCTGCAGCCACCAGCAGATCAGTATGTTAGATTGGTGGAGTATGTTCTGTCAAGTGAGGCGGAACATTGGTGGGAGCATCAGAGACGTAGTCTAGAGGCTGGAAATGAAGTGATCACTTGGGATCTTTTTAAGATCCCATTTCTAAACAAGTACTTTCCGGAAGAAGTTAGGAGGGAGAAGGAGCTGGCCTTCTTGAAGTTGGAACAGGGAACCATGAGTGTCGGAGAATATGCAGCCAAGTTTGAGGATTTGATCCGATACTCCGGAGGGTACAGAGATGCTGATGAACGGACCAAGTGTATTAAATTTGAAGCGGGGTTGAATGCTAAGATCAGAACCATATTCACTTATCAGGGCATTTCAAATTTGGCTCAGTTGGTGAATATGACTAGCGCATTCGAAAGTGCCCTTAAGCAAGAGAAGGCGGAGGAGAAGAGCAAAACAATACAGCGGACAGGCCCAATCAGGGGCAAAGGCCCGATGCAGCGAGCAGGTCCATATGGGAGTTCCAGGGGAGCAGGTCAAGCAGGTCAGGCAACATTCCCTGTTGGTCCTGCCCAGACTTGCCAACACTGTGGGAGGCAACACAAGGGAGAGTGTTGGTATCGGTCTCGAATGGAAGGGCTTTGCTTCCCATGCGGGCAACCAGGACACTATGCTTCACGTTGCCCGAAAAGCATAATAAAGAAAGAAGGCAATGGAGCTAGAAATCAGAATGTTGGTGGGGGTCAACGATTGATGAAGGGGAAGGTCTATACTCTGGATGGGGATGAAGTGACAGAGGAGGACGAGCTGATCAGAGGTATTTGCCATGTCAATGGTATTTCTTGTGGTGTATTATTTGACTGTGGTGCTTCTCATTCATTCATTTCTATAGACTGCATGAAGAAACTAGGGTTATCCTCTAAAGATATGCCTTATAAGTTGTCAGTGTCTACTCCTACAAATTCTTCAGTAGTCACTTCTCAGATGTGTCTGGATTGTCCACTCCGAGTTTTGGAGCAGGAATTCAAAGTCAATCTTATTTGTTTGCCTCTGACTAGATTGGACATTATTCTGGGTATGGATTGGATGACTCAACATCATGTTCTGATCGATTGTCATAATAAGGCAGTCATATTTAGTAATCTCTCTTTATCTGCCATAGAAGTTGATGAAGTGTCAGATGTCAGCCAAATTCCAGTAGTTTGTGAGTTTCCGGAAGTCTTTTCTACGGAGATTCCAGGATTGCCTCCAAAGAGAGAAGTGGAGTTCAGTATTGATCTAAAATCTGGTACTGGCCCTATTTCTATGGCACCGTATAGAATGGCACCTCCTGAATTGGAGGAATTGAAGAAGCAGTTGGAAGAGCTGTTAGCAAAGAAACTCATCAGGCCAAGTGTATCACCCTGGGGAGCTCCTATTCTTTTTGTCAAGAAGAAGGATGGTGGTCTCAGGATGTGCACCGATTATAGGCAGTTGAATGCAGTAACAGTAAAGAATAAGTATCCGCTCCCTCGCATTGACGATTTGTTGGATCAGTTGAGGGGTGCAGCAGTGTTCTCTAAAATTGACCTCCGATCTAGATACCATCAAATCCGTATCCGTGAAGAGGACATTCCTAAGACTGCTTTCAGGACGCGTTATGGGCATTTTGAATACGTGGTGATGCCTTTTGGTTTGACCAACGCTCCTGCAATTTTCATGGATTACATGAACAGGATCTTTATGACTTACTTGGATTCTTTTGTCATAGTGTTTATTGATGACATTCTGATTTATTCTAAGAGTCCAGGTGAGCATAAGGAACATTTGAGGATCGTGCTGCAAGTCCTCAAAGAAAAGCAGTTGTATGCAAAGCTTTCTAAGTGTAGCTTCTGGTTAGATGAAGTTCACTTCTTGGGTCATGTGATTTCAGCTAAGGGAGTTGCTGTGGATCCCTCCAAGGTAGAAGCAGTGTTAAAGTGGGAGAGGCCCACAACAGTCACGAAAATTAGAAGTTTTCTGGGGATGGCAGGTTACTATCGGAGATTCATTGAAGGGTTCTCCAAACTGGCTCTTCCGTTGACGATGTTGACCAGGAAAGATGTCCCTTATCAGTGGTCCCAACAGTGTGAGAACAGTTTTCTGGAGCTGAAGAAGAGGTTAACTAGCTCGCCAGTCTTGATCTTGCCGGATCCAACTCAACCCTTTGATGTGTATTGTGATGCTTCAAAGCAAGGCTTGGGTTGTGTACTTATGCAGCAAGGCAAAGTTGTAGCTTATGCATCAAGACAATTGCAGCAGCATGAACAGAACTATCCAACTCATGATTTGGAGTTGGCAGCTGTTGTCTTTGCATTGAAAATTTGGAGACACTACTTGTATGGCACGAAGTTTGAGGTGTTTAGTGACCACAAGAGTCTTCGTTGTCTCTTCGATCAGAAGGAGTTGAATATGAGGCAGAGAAGGTGGATGGAGTTCTTGAAAGATTATGACTTCCATCTTCAGTACCATCCTGGTAAGGCTAATGTGGTAGCTGATGCACTGAGTCGTAAAACTCTCCATGTTAGCAACTTGATGGTGAAAGAAATGCAATTGATACAGGAGTTCAGCGATCTCAACTTGAACATGCAGATGAAAGAGAAGAGCATGGTTCTGGAAATGTTGCAGGTCACTAGTGAATTGATGGACTTGATAAAGGAAAGGCAGGCTGATGATGAAGAGCTTCAGATGTAACATCCTCAATTTGAAAATGCTTAATATAATGTGAATTGTGTAGTCTAGTGTATTAAGTTGAGATGGATTTATGAGATTCATAAGACTAAGAGATGGGAATGAGTGTAGAAAACATAGCCTAAGGGGCATAGGAACTAAGGAAAATGTTCTAGAGTTAGAAACCATGAGAAGATGGAAAAACAACAAAATAATCGATTACTTGTGTGGAGTTAATCGATTACTAGCTCTCAGCCAAAATGCACTAAAAATGTTGCATTGAAGAGTAATCGATTACTATTGGAACAGTAATCGATTACTGAGCCTCTGCTGAAAACACCAAAATTTGTTGCATCAATTTTAATCGATTACTTTCAGGGCTTTAATCGATTACCAGGCCTCAGGTTGGAAGTCCTAAAAATGTTGCATTGAAGGAATAATCGATTACCAGGTCAAGGTAATCGATTATTTTGGGGTCTGTACAAAAAAAAAAGAGAAAGAGAGTGCACGTGATGCGCTCTCCTCCACAATAAAAGAATCTTTCTTTTGTGGCATTAATTTCTATCCACTCATTTCCTTCCCAACCCAAATGCAATAAACTCACTCTCTCTCTATCAAACTCATTCTTCTCCTTTCTCTCTCTCAAAGACCCACGAGTTCTCCCTCTTTCTCACAAGGGGTTCCATTCCTTTCTTCTCACATCAAGCAAAGGCAAGTGATTTCCCACCAAAGCCATCATCAAATCTTGTTCTTCCCATCTCCAAGTAAGTATTTAAGCTTGGATCTCTCCCTTTCTTCCTCTCAAATTCGTTCTCCCCATTCTCTCTCTACCATCCATGGTGGTTTTCAAGTTCTAAGACATGAAACTCTATTTCTCTTCAAGCTTTGGCATGAATCATGGCATAAATGATGATCTTTTCCTTTTATGGCTCTATTTTAGGTTTTATTCTCAACTTTTGGTTGTTGGTTTCTTGGGTGGAAAGAACTCAAGTGTAGAGCAAGCTAAATCTCTTTATCTCTAAGAGTTTGAGGTAAGGAGGTTTGTGTTACCTTATTCTAGGGGGTAGGTTGTATTATGTGTATATTGGGTTGCTAGGAGGTGTTTGTTAGTTTGATGAGAAACCCTAGGATAGTCAATAATATAATAAACTGTGATTTTGCCTATAAGAATATTGAAATGTGATGTTATGTGCAAAAGTGACTCTGATAATTGATTTAATATTGGTATGTGATGTTATGTGCAAATTGTGATTTTGATAATTAATTTAATTGGAGAACATTGTGTTAAATTATATTGATCTTGGAAGTTATGAATGGTAATGAACATGTTGATTTGGAATGGGTAAAAGGACATTTTAGAAAGTGAAAATATAATGGTATGATTGAATGATGAAATCCATGGGATTGGAAACAAATGATACAATTTGGAAACGAAATTCAAAGATTCAAAGATCCACAATTATTTAGTGGTGGTGTGAGGTACCTTCCATTGTGGAGGTGAAGTTGAAGAAACCGCAATTGGTGGTTGAAACAACTAAGGAACCCTAGGAACACAGCTAGAAGGGGGGTTGAATAGGTGTCTAAGCTACCTTGAAAGATTTTCGAACAAAAAAAATCGAAACAATCAAAACAAAATATTTTTCCAAAAACTCTCAGGTTTACTCGAGTAGATTTCAGAGTACTCGATTAAAGACTCGTTTACTCGAGTATATCTGACAGAAACCAGAAAAATCACGTTTTCATTCGCATACGAAAATCAATCAATTCACATGAAAGATCAGAGATTCAGCAGAGATGATTAACACCTATATTCTTATTGATTAACCTAGTTATGAAAATGATTTTCCCCAAGTTAATTTGAACAATAAAGATTCAATTCAATCAATTATGAAAATCAATCTTTCTAGGTTTTCAATCAAGAACACAATCAAATGACTTGAATATAAAGAGTAAGGGTTTAGAGATACGACACAGTGATTTATCCTGGTTCACTTTCATCCGCTTGAAAGCTACATCCAGTCCCCTCTTCAACCAAGAGAGATTCTTCACTATGAGGAATTAGAGTTCTCAAATTACAAGTGATTGCCTCACAAGACTTCCTTCTTGCTAGCCTACAAGAGATAACCGACACCCTTGCCTTGTAATCCTATTGATCTTCTCTCTAATCTAACCTCTACCCCTTGTTGATAATCGACACAACAAGTCTTCAATTGCTTGATGATAATCCACACATCAAGGCTTCTCCTTGCTTGATTCACAACCAAGACTTCTTCTTCTTCAATGAACGTTGCTTGATGATAATCGACACACCAAGGCTTCTCCTTTGTTGTAGTGGCTTGCCTTATTGCAAAGATTACAACTCAATGAATACACATAACAATCCTAATGAATCTCAATCAATAGCTATGACAAATCACACAAGAGATTCAAAGGTTCTTGATCAAAGAATATGAAAATAGAAAAGCTTTGATCTTTGAAATTGAGAGAGAATAGAGTGGCTTGATTCTTTGTAAAATGAATATCAAAATGATAGATTATGATCACAAAGGTTAGGAAAAGGTTTTTATAGAATACCCAAAAGTTATGGCACTTGAAAACTGATTTTGAGAAGTGAAAATCGTATTTTAAAAATCAGTTCAGCAGTGTTTACTCGAGTAAATTGCAGCATACTCGATTAAATCTTGATTTACTCGAGTAGATTGATACTGCACTTGTTTAAAACTTGTTTTCTCAAAAACCAACCTTTCCTTTAAAACCTTTAAGCCACCTATTGATTCTAGGTTAAGTGAAACTCAAATTATGATTTAATCATGACTTATGAATGAGATTCACTACCCTCTAAACAAACTACCCAAATGAAAACCTATGAAGCTTGAGAGGCAAAAGATAAAACAAAAACAATTACACTCAAACTTAAGTCTTCATGAGCTTGTTCTTTCTTCTTCACTTGATGTTTGTTGTTGCTTGTTGAACTTGAACTTGATCATCACATGATAGCTTGTTCAAAACACTTTGTAACCTTTTGTCATTATCAAAACATTCATCATGGAACTTACAATCTCCCCCTTTTTGAAAATGACAAACCATGTTTTGAAGTTCTCCAAAAGTTCTTTGAAGGTGTTGATGCTTTAACAATTTGATCACTTGGTGAGACTCTTGCTCCCCCTCAATAAATGCTTTTGACATTTGAATCCAATTGATAGAAGCTTGATTTTCCCCCTATCTTCAACAACTTTGCTCAACCTACATAAAAACAACAAAAACAACCTTTCTCCAAACAAACATCTAAAAATCATAATATTTATCCAACAATCATTTCTCCCCTTTGAGAAACATTCCATTCAATTCAAAACAAACATATTTCTCCCCCTTTGGCATTATCAAAAAGTAATATATACCAATTGAAATATAACATCTAAGCCAAGGTAAGAAATCAATGATCATTTCTTTACAACATTGATACCAATTGAACAAATACAATAGAACTATACTTTGAAATGTGATACCAATTGGCAAGAGAATATAACAATGAAATATGATACCAATTGAGAACTAAAAAGATCATAATATCACTTAACAAAGAAGATATCAATTGTAAAGAAGTATCAATAATCACAAAAGCATGATAATCAACTAATAATCTCTCAATGATACAAATTGAATTAATTAAACATTTAGAAAAGTAATACCAATTGAGAAGATACCATATGAAGTTCACAATCTAACCATAACAATTGTACCATATTGTAGGACTTCTTTGATACCAATTGAAGATGCAAATATGAATAACACTTGTAAGCTCTCTTTGCTCTTCAATCATACCTACAAAACAATCATGCTTTGCTTTTTGGTATCCAAATGGTTTTGGATCCATTTTTGTTAGTGTAGGGACTTTCACCCTTTTTCATCCAAACAAAATCTCCTTTAGGTATACCATGCACTTTAATATAACACACATTTGAAGTATGTCCATGAGTACCACAATAGAAACATGTTGGTGCATTTGAAAAATCAACAACATTTCTATGAGGATTACTCTTAGCATTAGTATAACCCAAACCAAACTTGTTTGAATTTTCTCTTTGAAAATTTAACAATGTGCGCAATCTAATATCACCACTTGTGAAACTTGCAAGCTTATTTTTCAAAATAGCATTTTCATCTTTGAGCAACTTGCAATTCTCACAATCAACCACAATATTCACTCTACTAGCACAATCACAAGAAGAACTAGCATATATAAGATCAAGAGTTTCATTTTCAAGATGAAGCTCATCAACTTGCTTTTGAAGATCTAAAATCTCTTTTTGATGTTTCAAAATGAGCTTCTTTCTTTCAATGTTTTTCAAAGCTAGTTTTTCAAGTTGTTCATGCATTTCTTCATAAGCATTATATAACAATTCATATTTAGAAGAAATTTTGGATTTAGTAAGACTTACATTGCTATTCTCGCTTTGTTCACTTGATTCATCATTTGAACTTTGTTCTTCATCATCTACTAGAGTTATCAAGTTGAGACAAGCGGCTTCTTCATCATCCGAAGAACTATTTGATGTGCTTTTCTTGTTATCTTCATCATTATCCCAAACTATGTATGCTCTTTTAGATTTTGAATTTTTCTTTTCTTTCTCCTTCTTCTTGAGATACTTAGAGCATGAGTACTTGAGATGACCGGGTTTTCCACATTCATGGCAAACTACACCTTCTTTTGATGTCTTGGTCTTGTAGTGTGAAGAATCCTTCTCTTTACCTTTGTCCTTGTTCAACCTTCCTTTTCTCCTTAGAAACTTGTCAAACTTCCTTAGTAGAAGTTTCATGTCTTTTTCATCAACATCGGAATCGGAATCTTCACTATCATCATCATCGGAACTTTCTTTCTTTTTGTATCCACTTTTGACTTTAAGAGCAAGTCCCTTTCTTTCTTTGTTTTTATCCGACTCTTCATTGATACTTAATCGTCCAAGCTCCATTTCATGTTCTTGAAGCTTTCCAAAGAGTGTTGCTAGATCCATAGCATCCAAGTTTTTAGATTCAACAATAGCCGTCACTTTTGGTTGCCAATTCCTGTCTAAACATCTCAACACTTTGTTAGAAAGTTCACCTTGTAAGAAAGTCTTACCAAGAGCAAGTAAATGGTTAATAATATGAGTAAAACGCTTTTGCATATCATTAATAGATTCATTTGGAAGCATTTGAAACAATTCATAATCATGCATTAAAGCATTCAATCTAGCTCTCCTAACCTCACTAGTTCCTTCATGAGTCACTTGTAAAGTGTCCCACATTTCCTTAGCACTAGTACATTGAGAAACTCTAAAGAACTCGTCATAGGATAAAGCGGATGTGATGATATTCTTTGCTTTATAATCATATTGAACTTTCTTTCTATCATCATCCTTCCACTTATCCTCGGGGATTAAATGTACTACACCTTCAACTAAACTAGAGGGAATATGAGGACCTTTTTCAACTACTTTCCAAATTTCACTATCTATGGCTTGGATAAAGATTTTCATTCTAACTTTCCAATATGCATAGCCTTCTCCGGTAAACAATGGAGGACGATTTATTGAATAACCTTCACCACCAAATGGATTCGTAGAACCCATTGCGATTTTCTTAAAGGATCTTTACGAAAAAGCTCTTATGCTCGTGTCTTTCGACCGAGCTCTGATACCAATTGAAGAAACCGCAATTGGTGGTTGAAACAACTAAGGAACCCTAGGAACACACCTAGAAGGGGGGGTTGAATAGGTGTCTAAGCTACCTTGAAAGATTTTCGAACAAAACAAATCGAAACAATCAAAACAAAATATTTTTCCAAAAACTCTCAGGTTTACTCGAGTAGATTTCAGAGTACTCGATTAAAGACTCGTTTACTCGAGTATATCTGACAGAAACCAGAAAAATCAAGTTTTCATTCGCATACGAAAATCAATCAATTCACATGAAAGATCAGAGATTCAACGGAGATGATTAACACCTATATTCTTATTGATTAACCTAGTTATGAAAATGATTTTCCCCAAGTTAATTTGAACAATAAAGATTCAATTCAATCAATTATGAAAATCAATCTTTCTAGGTTTTCAATCAAGAACGCAATCAAATGACTTGAATATAAAGAGTAAGGGTTTAGAGATACGACAGAGTGATTTATCCTGGTTCACTTTCATCCGCTTGAAAGCTACATCCAGTCCCCTCTTCAACCAAGAGAGATTCTTCACTATGAGGAATTAGAGTTCTCAAATTACAAGTGATTGCCTCACGAGACTTCCTTCTTGCTAGCCTACAAGAGATAACCGACACCCTTGCCTTGTAATCCTATTGATCTTCTCTCTAATCTAACCTCTACCCCTTGTTGATAATCGACACAACAAGTCTTCAATTGCTTGATGATAATCCACACATCAAGGCTTCTCCTTGCTTGATTCACAACCAAGACTTCTTCTTCTTCTTCAATGAACGTTGCTTGATGATAATCGACACACCAAGGCTTCTCCTTTGTTGTAGTGGCTTGCCTTATTGCAAAGATTACAACTCAATGAATACACATAACAATCCTAATGAATCTCAATCAATAGCTATGACAAATCACACAAGAGATTCAAAGGTTCTTGATCAAAGAATATGAAAATAGAAAAGCTTTGATCTTTGAAATTGAGAGAGAATAGAGTGGCTTGATTCTTTGTAAAATGAATATCAAAATGATAGATTATGATCACAAAGGTTAGGAAAAGGTTTTTATAGAATACCCAAAAGTTATGGCACTTGAAAACTGATTTTGAGAAGTGAAAATCGTATTTTAAAAATCAGTTCAGCAGTGTTTACTCGAGTAAATTGCAGCATACTCGATTAAATCTTGATTTACTCGAGTAGATTGATACTGCACTTGTTTAAAACTTGTTTTCTCAAAAACCAACCTTTCCTTTAAAACCTTTAAGCCACCTATTGATTCTAGGTTAAGTGAAAACTCAAATTATGATTTAATCATGACTTATGAATGAGATTCACTACCCTCTAAACAAACTACCCAAATGAAAACCTATGAAGCTTGAGAGGCAAAAGATAAAACAAAAACAATTACACTCAAACTTAAGTCTTCATGAGCTTGTTCTTTCTTCTTCACTTGATGTTTGTTGTTGCTTGTTGAACTTGAACTTGATCATCACATGATAGCTTGTTCAAAACACTTCGTAACCTTTTGTCATTATCAAAACATTCATCATGGAACTTAAGAAGTAACCACCGGCCAAACTGTATGAGGTACCTTCCGGTGTGGAGGTGAAGTACAGTGGTATGAAGTACCTTCCGGTGTGGAGGGGAAGTACAATGGTATGAGGTACCTTCCTATGTGGAGGTGAAGTACCACTGGCCAATTTGTATGAGGTACCTTCCGGTGTGGAGGTGAAGTACCCATAGGCCCAATCGTACGAGGTACCTTCCGGTGTGGAGGTGAAGTACAATGCTAAGAAATATCTTAAAAATGAAATAGAAAATGAATTATAATAAGGTTATAGAACTTGAAATCATGTGGTATGATATCTGAAACGGACTCAATGATTATGGGATGTGCATGACTTTGATTGGGAGTGTTTAATTTGTGGTATGAACTATATTTGACTACTTGTGTATGGCTTAGTGGTTCAGTATAGCATGATAGAAACTGCTTCCCTATTTTATTGTGTAATACTCACCTCCTTACCATTTTTCAGGTACTGAGTTGGAGTTTACACCAGGACCGGCCGAGCAGGATTACTCTCCCTCACAGGGAGAGTAGGGTTTTGGGGATGTTTAGATGCACATACTCACCTAAGCCTCACATATTCTTTTTGATGTATATGTGATGTTTATATTTTTGAGTGAGGCTTAGAGTGTTTTACTTTTTGGTCATAGTTTATGTTACTTTTCTGGACTCAAATACTTGGCCTTTGATGATACTCTGAAAACTGACGTCTTATGTTGTGAGCCCATGGGGAAATTATATGATGCACATATTTATACTATGAGCCCTGCAGGCTACTGTGGTTATGTAATTGAATGTGTTAACCAGGTGGACATTTTGGAAAAGTCCGATAAACAAACGAAACTCCGTCCGTTTGACGGTTGATTTTAATAAGGTAAAAAGGAATTTTTAAGCCTGTATTTTTAATCAAAGGGGAATTAAGGGTAATTAATCCTAGGTGTTACATTTATGGTATCAGAGCAGTTTCTCCTCGGCCTTGGAGTTAAGCAAACTCCATATGATTACTCACCTAGCGAGTAATGGATGCTCATAGTAAAAGTCTAGGAGTTTAGTAGTATGATTATAGTATTGTGTAAACATTTAGTATTTAAGCCTTATTTGTCTGCTCTCTTTGGCTAAGCAGAATGGCTGGAAGAAGGGCTGCTAATGACGGGCTTGCAGCCATTCTGGAGCATCTGTCACAGATGCAGCAACAGCAGGGAGAGCAGATGGCAGCTGCCGCAGCAGCCGCAGTAGCTATGCAACCAGCTCTGGTAGAGGTGGACTGGATGGCTAGGTTCCGCAAGAATGATCCACCTCGTTTTGAGGGTGGAAATGACCCTGATAGAGCCCAGAGATGGATCCAGGAGATCGAGAAGATCCTCCGCTCTATCCAACCACCCATGGAGCAACATGTCCGACTGGCAGAATTCATGCTAACCAATGAGGCTGAGCATTGGTGGGATCAACAAAGGAGAGGTTTAGTGGCAGCGAATCCAGTCATTTCTTGGGAGGTGTTCAAGGACCTTTTCCTAGGGAAGTATTTCCCTGAGGACGTGACAAGGGAGAAGGAGATTGCCTTTCTCCAACTGACTCAAGGCTCCATGTCAGTTGGGGATTATGCTGCTAGATTTGAAGATCTTATCCGATTCTCTGACTATCGGGATGCTAGTGAGCGTGGCAAATGTGTCAAGTTTGAGTCGGGACTCAGGACTGATATTCGCCTCTCTTGCGAGTATCACAATATTGACAATTTGGCCCGCTTGGTCAACATGGCGAGCACTTATGAGAAGGGGCTTAAGAGGAAGATGGCAGAAGATAAAAGCAAGACTGTGCAGAGAAGTGGTGGTCCTATAAGGGGCAAGGGAGCGGTGCAGCGACCAGGCCCCTATGCAGGCCCTATGGGGAGTTCACCTGGTCCTATTCCGCCTTGTCCTCACTGTGGCAGGCATCACAGGGGTGTATGTTGGAATTTGGCTCAGAATCAACCAAGTGTCACATGTTTCAAATGTGGGCAACCCGGTCATGTTGCAACCAACTGCCCAAAGAATGCTGTAAAGAAAGAGGCCAATGTGACTAGGGCGCAGAGGGTTGGTGATGGCCGCCCACTTCAAAGGGGAAAGGTGTACACTCTTGATGGAGAAGAGGTGACTGAAGCTGATGAGTTGATCCGAGGTATTGGTCTAGTAAATGGTATTCCTTATGGTATTCTCTTTGATTGTGGAGCTACGCATTCTTTCATTTCTGTCAATTGTATGGAGATATTAAAATTGTCTGCAGTTGAGATGCCATTTAAGTTGTCTGTTTCTACCCCTACTAATTCAGCTGTGGTTACATCATTAATATGCTTGGATTGCCCACTTCGAGTTTTGGAGCGGGAATTCCGAGTGAATTTGATATGTTTGCCCTTAACCAAGCTGGATATTATTTTAGGCATGGACTGGATGTCCCAGAACCGTGTCCTTCTTGATTCTAGTCAGAAGTCAGTAATTTTTTGTCAAGTCACGGTGTCGGTTGTAGATGATGAGGAAGCATCAAATATTGGTAAAATCCCAGTGGTTTGTGAGTTTCCGGATGTTTTTCCTGCTGAAATTCCCGGATTACCTCCAGCCAGAGAAGTAGAATTTGGCATCAATCTTATGCCTAGTGCCGGCCCGATATCTAAAGCGCCTTATAGAATGGCCCCTCCGGAGTTGGAAGAGTTGAAGAAGCAATTAGAGGAGCTTTTGGCTAAAGGATTCATAAGGCCAAGTGTTTCCCCGTGGGGAGCTCCTATCCTCTTTGTCAAAAAGAAGGATGGAAGTGTCCGTATGTGCACTGATTACCGGCAGCTAAATGCGATGACAGTGAAGAATAAGTATCCGCTCCCACGCATAGATGATTTGTTGGACCAGCTTCGGGGAGCTGCAGTTTTTTCAAAGATTGACCTCCGATCAGGATATCATCAAATCCGTATCCGAGAGGAGGACATTCCTAAAACTGCTTTTAGATCTCGGTATGGTCATTTCGAATATGTTGTGATGCCATTCGGTCTCACGAATGCTCCTGCCATTTTCATGGACTATATGAACAGGATCTTTAGGCCGTACATGGACTCATTCGTCATCGTGTTCATCGATGACATTCTCATTTATTCTAAGAGCCCGAAGGAGCATGAAGAGCATTTGAGAACGGTGCTCCAAGTTCTCAAGGACAAGTGTCTTTATGCAAAGTTCTCTAAATGTAGTTTTTGGTTGAATGAGGTACACTTTCTGGGGCATGTGATTTCTGAGAAGGGAGTTGCAGTGGACCCTTCTAAGGTGGAGGCAATGCTTAAGTGGGAGAGACCCAGGTCCATTACCGAGATCAGAAGTTTCCTTGGTATGGCTGGGTATTATAGGAGGTTCATTGAGGGGTTTTCGAAGCTAGCCCTTCCTTTGACTACTCTCACGCGGAAAGGTGTTCCGTTTGAATGGTCCCCAGAATGTGAAGAAAGCTTTCAGGAGTTGAAAAGGCGATTGACTAGTTCTCCGGTGTTGATTTTGCCGGACCCGACTCAATCCTTTGTGGTTTATTGCGATGCTTCCAAACAAGGGTTGGGTTGTGTGTTGATGCAGCAAGGACAAGTCATAGCCTATGCTTCCAGGTAGTTGAGGCAGCATGAGCAAAACTATCCCACTCATGATCTTGAGTTGGCGGCAGTAGTTTTTGCTTTGAAAATCTGGAGGCATTATCTATATGGTTCAAAGTTTGAAGTCTTCAGCGATCACAAAAGCCTTCGCTATCTCTTCGATCAAAAGGAGTTGAATATGAGACAGAGGAGGTGGATGGAGTTTCTGAAGGACTATGATTTTAGTCTTCAATATCACCCGGGCAAGGCCAATGTGGTGGCTGATGCACTAAGTCGCAAGACTTTGCATGTCAGCAATTTGATGGTGAAGGAGATGCAATTGATCCAGGAATTCAGTGACCTCAACTTGAACATGCAAGTGAAAGAGAAGAGCATTGTTCTAGAAATGTTGCAGGTTACCAATGATCTGATTGATCTTATCAAGGAAAGACAAGCTGGTGATGAGGAGCTGCAGAAGTTATTAGAAGGGGCAACGGGCAATGAAGAGCTCGACTTTGTAAAGGGTTCTGATGGCATTATCCGTTTTAGGGGTCGGATATGTGTTCCTATGGATTTCGAAGTCAGAAGGGATATTCTGTGGGAAGCACATCGAACCAAAATGAATTTTCACCTCGGTGCAACGAAGATGTATCAAGATTTGAAGAAGATTTATTGGTGGCCAAAGTTGAAAACCGATGTAGCAGATCATGTATCACATTGCCTTACTTGTCAGAAAGTTAAGATTGAGCATCAAAAGCCTGGTGGTCCGTTGCGATCACTTGATATCCCGGAGTGGAAATGGGATAGTATTGCTATGGACTTTGTGACAGGCCTACCAAGGACTGCTGCAGGATGTGATGCAGTTTGGGTGGTTGTAGACCGTTTAACAAAGTGTGCTCATTTTATCCCCATTCACAAGAAGTACACTATGGAGAAGTTGACTCAGTTGTATATCAGGGACATAGTCAAGTTGCATGGTGTTCCTACCAGCATTGTATCCGATCGTGATCCGAGGTTTCTGTCTAGATTTTGGCAGAGTCTCCAGCAGGCATTGGGTACTAAACTGAAATTTAGTACGGCTTATCATCTGCAGACAGACGGACAATCTGAGCGTACTATTCAAACACTTGAGGATTTGTTGAGAGCATGTGTTCTGGAGCAGGCTGGTAGTTGGGAGCAATTACTGCCATTAATGGAGTTTACCTACAATAACAGCTTCCACTCCAGTATCGGTATGGCACCATTTGAGGCTCTCTACGGAAGAAAGTGTAGGACGCCTCTGTGTTGGTTCCAGATAGGTGAGAATCTGTTGACAGCCCCTGAGATTGTGAAAGAAACAACTGAGAAGATCACAATGATCAAGAACAAGATGAAAACCTCCCAGGATCGCCAGAAGAATTATGCTGATAGGCGAAGGAGACCTTTGGAGTTTGATGTTGGAGATCATGTGTTTCTAAGAGTGTCTCCGGTTACAGGAATTGGAAGAGCGATTAAGTCCAAGAAACTAACTCCTCGGTTTGTTGGACCATATGAGATTTTGGAGAAGGTGGGCCCAGTAGCATATAGGATTGCTTTGCCCCCTCATCTAGCTAGGCTTCATGATGTATTCCATGTCTCACAGCTGAGGAAATACAATCATGATCCAACTCATGTGGTTGCATTGGATGATTTGCCTTTGAAGGAGAATTTGACCTTTGAAGTATTGCTTGTGAGGATCGAAGATAGGCAAGTGAGACGATTGAGAGGCAAGGAGATTGGTTTAGTAAAAGTCATATGGCACAGGAACAATGTGGAAGAAGCTACTTGGGAGTTGGAAAGCAAAATCAGACAGTCTCATCCCCATTTGTTCGAAGGAAGCTGAATTTCGAGGGCGAAATTCAGGTAAGTGAGAGAGGATTGTAAAATCCTCAATTTGAAAATGCTTAATATAATGTGAATTGTGTAGTCTAGTGTATTAAGTTGAGATGGATTTATGAGATTCATAAGACTAAGAGATGGGAATGAGTGTAGAAAACAAAGCCTAAGGGGCATAGGAACTAAGGAAAATGTTCTAGAGTTAGAAACCATGAGAAGATGGAAAAACAACAAAATAATCGATTACTTGTGTGGAGTTAATCGATTACTAGCTCTCAGCCAAAATGCACTAAAAATGTTGCATTGAAGAGTAATCGATTACTGAGCCTCTGCTGAAAACACAAAAATTTGTTGCATCAATTTTAATCGATTACTTTCAGGGCTTTAATCGATTACAAGGCCTCAGGTTGGAAGTCCTAAAAATGTTGCATTGAAGGAATAATCGATTACCAGGTCAAGGTAATCGATTATTTTGGGGTCTGTACAAAAAAAAAGAGAAAGAGAGTGCACGTGATGCACTCTCCTCCACAATAAAAGAATCTTTCTTTTGTGGCTTTAATTTCTATCCACTCATTTCCTTCCCAACCCAAATGCAATAAACTCACTCTCTCTCTATCAAACTCATTCTTCTCCTTTCTCTCTCTCAAAGACCCACGAGTTCTCCCTCTTTCTCACAAGGGGTTCCATTCCTTTCTTCTCACATCAAGCAAAGGCAAGTGATTTCCCACCAAAGCCATCATCAAATCTTGTTCTTCCCATCTCCAAGTAAGTATTTAAGCTTGGATCTCTCCCTTTCTTCCTCTCAAATTCGTTCTCCCCATTCTCTCTCTACCATCCATGGTGGTTTTCAAGTTCTAAGCCATGAAACTCTATTTCTCTTCAAGCTTTGGCATGAATCATGGCATAAATGATGATCTTTTCCTTTTATGGCTCTATTTTAGGTTTTATTCTCAACTTTTGGTTGTTGGTTTCTTGGGTGGAAAGAACTCAAGTGTAGAGCAAGCTAAATCTCTTTATCTCTAAGAGTTTGAGGTAAGGAGGTTTGTGTTACCTTATTCTAGGGGGTAGGTTGTATTATGTGTATATTGGGTTGCTAGGAGGTGTTTGTTAGTTTGATGAGAAACCCTAGGATAGTCAATAATATAATAAACTGTTATTTTGCCTATAAGAATATTGAAATGTGATGTTATGTGCAGATGTGACTCTGATAATTGATTTAATATTGGTATGTGATGTTATGTGCAAATTGTGATTTTGATAATTGATTTAATTGGAGAACATTGTGTTAAATTATATTGATCTTGGAAGTTATGAATGGTAATGAACATGTTGATTTGGAATGGGTAAAAGGACATTTTAGAAAGTGAAAATATAATGGTATGATTGAATGATGAAATCCATGGGATTGGAAACAAATGATATAATTTGGAAACGAAATTCAAATATTCAAAGATCCACAATTATTTAGTGGTGGTGTGAGGTACCTTCCATTGTGGAGGTGAAGTAACCACCGGCCAAACTGTATGAGGTACCTTCCGGTGTGGAGGGGAAGTACAGTGGTATGAGGTACCTTCCGGTGTGGAGGTGAAGTACCCATAGGCCAAACTGTATGAGGTACCTTCCGGTGTGGAGGTGAAGTACAATGGTATGAGGTACCTTCCTGTGCGGAGGTGAAGTACCACCGGCCAATTTGTATGAGGTACCTTCCGGTGTGGAGGTGAAGTACAATGGTATGAGGTACCTTCCGGTGTGGAGGTGAGGTACCCATAGGCCAAACTGTATGAGGTACCTTCCGGTGTGGAGGTGAAGTACAATGGTATGAGGTACCTTCCTGTGCGGAGGTGAAGTACCACTGGCCAATTTGTATGAGGTACCTTCCGGTGTGGAGGTGAAGTACAATGGTATGAGGTACCTTCCGGTGTGGAGGTGAAGTACCCATAGGCCCAATCGTACGAGGTACCTTCCGGTGTGGAGGTGAAGTACAATGCTAAGAAATATCTTAAAAATGAAATAGAAGATGAATTATAATAAGGTTATAGAACTTGAAATCATGTGGTATGATATCTGAAACGGACTCAATGATTATGGGATGTGCATGACTTTGATTGGGAGTGTTTAATTTGTGGTATGAACTATATTTGACTACTTGTGTATGGCTTAGTGGTTCAGTATAGCATGATAGAAACTGCTTCCCTATTTTATTGTGTAATACTCACCTCCTTACCATTTTTCAGGTACTGAGTCGGAGTTTACACCAGGACCGGCCGAGCAGGATTACTCTCCCTCACAGGGAGAGTAGGGTTTTGGGGATGTTTAGATGCACATACTCACCTAAGCCTCACATATTCTTTTTGATGTATATGTGATGTTTATATTTTTGAGTGAGGCTTAGAGTGTTTTACGTTTTGGGCATAGTTTATGTTACCTTTCTGGACTCAAATACTTGGCCTTTGATGATACTCTGAAAACTGATGTCTTATGTTGTGAGCCCATGGGGCAATTATATGATGCACATATTTATACTATGAGCCCTGCAGGCTACTGTGGTTATGTAATTGAATGTGTTAACCAGGTGGACATTTTGGAAAAGTCCGATAAACAAACGAAACTCCGTCCGTTTGACGGTTGATTTTAATAAGGTAAAAAGGAATTTTTAAGCCTGTATTTTTAATCAAAGGGGAATTAAGGGTAATTAATCCTAGGTGTTACATCAGAAGTTACTGGAAGGAGCAGCAAGTAAAGAGGAACCTGATTTCATCAAGGGTGTTGATGGAATCATTCGGTTTAGAGGCAGAGTATGTGTTCCCATGGATTTTGAGGTTCGAAGAGACATATTGTGGGAAGCTCATCAGACAAAGATGAACTTTCATCCGGGTACAACAAAAATGTATTAGGATTTAAAGAAGATCTATTGGTGGCCAGGGTTAAAAACTGATGTGTCCGATCATGTGTCCCACCGTGTAACACCCCAATTTGGACTTAGAATTTTCACTAAAAATTTGCGCCATTTTTTTTATAAACATTTCCAAAATCAGTTTATTTTAATTCTTTTACAAAAAGATTTTCATAAAACAATTTGATTCATTTGTTTACAAAATAATTTGATACTTAACTTGCGTCATAAAAATTCTATTTCCAAAAAGAGATGTTACCATCCAATACATTTCAAAAAACTCATTTTCTCCATGTCATAATTAATTGATGGTTAACTTGCGGAAAATAATTTAGGTACATATGAACATGATACAATAACCAAAAAGAACTTCTTTTATTTCATTTAAAATAATCCATATTACAACTGGGGTTACATTCGGGATAGAGTAATCGTGTCCTACCCATCCAAAGATCGAATACAAAACAAAAACTATCCTAGACTATTAGTCTTCATCATTTCCTCCACCGCAACTGTCTGGAATATTCCTTGATTGCTGCTTCTGCTTCCTCCTCGTATGTACGTCGTCTCGTGATCCTCTCCCAACTTGAGCAACCGCTACTCGAGATAGTACATGATCTGTCATCTGTGAATATTGTTCCCCAATGTTCACAGGAAAGGGAAATAGAGAGAGTAAGCACTTCCGAACGATATGATCGTCGACGGCGCGGGCTTACCATAGGGGAATATTAAGACTATACAAGCATATCATAAACAATATATACATCATTATTACCAATCCTTTATAAACAACTTCAGCTAAATACCATAGGGTCCTTTCCACCAAAAGGATAATCTTCATGAAACCATATCCATTATATTTAATTATCTTTAGGCTCTAAGTTTCATTATCATAACCACCGGAAATTCAAGAGGGGGTACCACCACCGAGGCTCAAGGGTTTGGTAGCACACATGTTACATCTCCTCCATCATTCCAACCACATCCTAGTTCAGAAAGCAGATGGGACGCACAAGAACCCTAACCATGCTGGCATCGATGTCGAAGGGTACGCACCAACAAGTATCCAACAATAGAAGTAAAATCATTTCATCAATACAGTTTCAAAAATACAGCGACATCTAGCCCCATTCGGGTTCCCTCTCACCATCTAAGATTTGCTCAAGGGGGCGACAACACTTTCTCTAGTTGATCGTGCATTTCCTTGCTACGACATTGCCTACAACTGAAAGACAAGTCCTTGTAGTCTTGTCCTGCCTAGAGAAGCACTCGAGGCTTCTTGACGTTCACCGTCCTTGCCCTCCCCTATCACAATCACCACTTGAAAGTACACCGGCCTCCAAGTCTTCGGTATCTTTCCTCTCCACTACTTCACTCTCAACGCGTAGGTTTAGGAGAGGGGTTCCTAAGTCTTTTAAGTCTTTTAAGTCTGTCATTAATCCTAGTTGTGGTCGACCCATTCTAAGCCTCGCTTCTAACGGGTCATGACCTCTAAGGGAAACATCAAACACCCTCTACAGTACAGTGGATTCCACAAGACTTAGACCACGACACAGTCATCCACGTGGCCAGTCACTTAAAGGGGATATTTAGCAAAGTTATTTTTGTGCCGCTTGCACCATCACTGTACACTACTATCGCTTTCGCAATTTCACATTATTCTTTAACCATTCTTATATTTCATAATAATATTTACAAAATATGTCAAGTCCTTTTCATGGAACGACCGGTCGAAAAAACACAAAGAACTCTTTTCATAGGAACCACCGAACATTAATTATCTTTCCACAAGATGAATCATTATTTCCAAAATATAATATACAATTCAAAAAAAATATACAACATGGCATAATCAATTAGCAACCGACATAAATATCGAGGAATCGTGTTTTTCGTATAAACGGCGGGATGCACACTCAATTGCCATTTTACTACTCGACCGATAGATTCCTAGTTCCGACCTTTGAGATGATACGGAACGTCCTAATATTACCCTACATGCCACTATGTCTTAAGAAGGCTTCTCTCTCACCTGAGATCCACGCTTACTCTGTTTTCAACCTTTGAGTCCACAACTCCAGCAACTCGTTCACTTTTGATTCCTTTATTCTTGAATGATGAACGACATACAATTAATATCTAATGAGTACTTTGTACTACTTAAGTAAAGGCTAAACCCAAAGTACCAAAGTACCTTAAAACAAAAGTCCTTTTTAAAACAGAAATCCTTTTTAAGGCATTAGATAACTTAAACAATTCCTTTTAACATCAAGAAATCCTTTTGCAAAACAAAATTTCAAACTCACTCGAATACTTGAAAACCTTTAAGAATACATTTTTATTTTCATAAAAACCATACTACATTGCTTATATAACAACTACCATGTTCAAGCACGTATACACATAAACAAACATTTACATTTTGACTATCATTGATTTTTTAAACTTTATATTACTTTAAAAGAGACTCAACATTATAAAACCCATACATGCATGAGTTAACCTAATTCCTATAGTCACACATATACCATTTAGAGAAGCATCATATCAATTAGACATCCATTTTTCATAGCATTCATTCATTTATCTAAAAACACTTAACTCTATATCAAAATACAACCCATTTCATATAAAACAATATGACACTCATACCCAAACATATACATACATATATTTAGCAAACCAAAAATCATTTTTAGAATTACTTAAATCAATTTATCAAATTTGGACAGCAACTACACACAAACTTGAAATTCACTTTTCTCATAAACTGTACCTCTAAAAATCATGCCTCTTTTTCCTACTTACAAAACACAAGTCCTATTATCTAATCAACATTTAAATAGCATAAAATCATATTAAAAACAATTCTGGACAGCCAGGTAAGATAGAATTGCATCATTTCAAAATCACCCGAAAATGCATCTTTTTCAAATTATTATTAAAGGATACATATACCATGGTCTAGAAATAGAGTCAAACTAAATAAAATAACATTTTGGCTTATTTATGTCAGGGGTCCCTGTACTTTCATCCTATTTTGTCATATACCCCTAATCTTTTTTTTATATGAAAATACCCCTGTACTTTTCTCCGGTGAGTAATTTGCCCCTCCTTCCGATTCCGGCAAGTCGGTGATGAGGTGGACCGCCGGAATCCTTGTCAGGAGTCCTTGTACTTTCACCCTATTTTGTCATATACCCCTAATCTTTTTTTATATGAAAATACCCCTGTACTTTTCTCCGGTGAGTAATTTGCCCCTCCTCCCGATTCCGGCAAGTCGGTGCTGAGGTGGACCGCCGGAGTCCTTATCAGCTCCTTCCACCTCAGCCACGTGGTATAAAAACGGAGGTCCACGTGTCAGCTCCCTTAAATGATTTTTTTTTAATTTTTTTAAATTTTTTTAAATTAAAAAAAACACCCACAACCCTAGACTCCTAACATTCAAAAAAAGCATCTTCATTTAAAAATCACAGAGCTCCCTGCCTCACACATCTCCATTGCCTGACCAGTAGGAGTCTCTTCCTCAGCGCCTGGGACAGAAATTCCCAACTCTTTAAGCTCCAACATAGTTAACCTTCTAATAACATGTTCATCCCCTTCTACACTAAGAATCCCCAACTCCTTCCTCATCTCTTTAAGCTCCAACATAGTTAACCTTCTAATAACAGGTTCATCCCCTTCTATACTAAGAACCCCTAACTCCTTCCCCATCTTCCACAAGTCTTTCGCATCGTCAACTGGATCGCCCTTCACCTATGCAATTTCAAGTTGTCGATTGGAACTACCCAACAAAACTGGACAAGCATCACTTACCCGTAAGCCATTGTTATCGTTATGCATACTCCTCTGCTTGGGCCTTTTTCGTTTATAAATTTTTGGAAGCAAGCTTTTCTTCTTCTTTTTCTTCTGGCCATAATTCACATTCACCACTGGACCACACACACCTCAAATGGTGAGGTGAAAGAAGATCCCGATCTGGAGCTACATGACTTCATGGTGCAAGGGTGAGGAGAAGAAGAGAAAAACGAACAACAAAATAGAGAAGAAGAAAGATGAGAGTTCGAGGGAAGGAAGGAGAAAGAACCAGAGAGATAATGGGAGAAATGAATGAGAGAGGAAGAAGAAAGGAGAAATATCGAGGGAAGAAAGGGAGAGAAATGAAGATGGCGGCTGGGGAGGGAAACAAATAGGGTTGTGGTTGTTTTTTTTTAATTTAAAAAAAAATAATTTAAGGGAGCTGACACGTGGACCTCCGGTTTTATACCACGTGGCTGAGGTGGAAGGAGCTGACAAGGACTCCGGCGGTCCACCCCAGCACCGACTTGCCGGAATCGGGAGGAGGGGCAAATTACTCACCGGAGAAAAGTACAGGGGTATTTTCATATTAAAAAAAATATTAGGGGTATATGACAAAATAGGGTGAAAGTATAGGGACCCCTGACAAGGACTCCGGCGGTCCACCTCAGCACCGACTTGCCGGAATCGGGAGGAGGGGCAAATTACTCACCGGAGAAAAGTACAGGGGTATTTTTTTCATATAAAAAAAAAGATTAGGGGTATATGACAAAATAGGGTGAAAGTACAGGGACCCCTGACATAAATAAGCCTAACATTTTTACTTTATAAAACAATTTTGGGACAGCATACCCTACAAGTCTTGCAAAATCACTTTTTTTTCTTTTTAGCTTTTAAATTATGAAAATCATCTCCAATCATAATATAACTTTTAAAACACAATCAAAATATATTAAAAATAAACCTCAATTTTTCTTTACTACAGATCCCACTCTTAAGTACCTTATAACAACTACCATTTACAGGCTATTCATACAGCATGACTTTGAAGTATATATTTTTCTTTGATGCACATTTCAATCAAGCAGTAAACAAATTTTTTGCATAATCATGTTATAAACACATATAACATCTTGAGAAAATAAACTCAAGTATTCTAAGTTAAAAATACTTTTTCTCTATCCATAATGAAATTAAGTTACAGATTATAAAGCAAAATCACTTTTTAGCATCAGTACATTCACAAAATCACTTTTACACTTCCTTGCTAATTTTTAACTACTTATAATAAAGATCTTAGCATAAAGTACACCTTACCAATTCATTTCAAAATAATTTCTATCCTTGATGCAACTATTTTAAAATCTTGAACAGCATATGCACTATTTCTCAAAAATCAATTTTCTCCTAAACAGTTCATCGAAAACACATGCCACTTTTTCCTAAAAATTCTTTACAAGTCCTACTCTAATAAAATGATTAAATATGATTCAAATAAAGCATATCAGTTTGCTGGACAGACATCATAAGTCCAGTTGCATCACTTCAAATATTTAAACTATCAGACTCTAACATTCCTATACATATGTAAACAGTTAAGCATAGTATACACCTATAAAAATTATTATTTGGGGTCTTATACCTTATGAAAATAATACTTTTCAGCATTAAGAAAATTTCCAGATCTAAATATATTTTTATCAGAATACATAATAACCATTTATTCACATAAAAAAAATTAATTAAAAATAATCAAACATTTTTGTTTTTCTCTTCAATAAATTCGGCCAACATTATATACATAAAAGAGTACTTTTTAAATTTTCAAACACACATATATACTTTAGTCACTTAATTTCATATACTCAAAATAATCAATTTGACACAAGATAATCACTTTTCAAGAAAAATTACTTTTGTACAGTAACTAGTTTACAATTTATACTAACCACCTAGTCAGATATTTACACAATCACAAGATAAAATTTACCTATTTACTCCTAAATTTACCAAACCAAATAATATAAACCATGTGTAACTTTTTATCAAAATCAATTATACATCACTGTTAACACCATAAAATCCAGAATTTCATTTGTTTTCATAAAACTAATTTCATTTCACTATTACAACATCAGAGATCAAATAATCATCCAATAAGTCACATATAATAATAACAACTACTACCCCATATATATATCACGACCAAACAATAACACAAGGCAAAAGACTAAAATTCTTCTTTTCTTTTAATGCTACATTAAATCTTATAGTTTCAGTAACACAGAATTTTCAGAAGTTTCCATTTTGAATCCAAACAAAAAGAACTAAAATACTTCAAACAGATACAAAATTTCTACAAAATATAAATGTCTGTATTGTAAGAACACAAAAATTTCAGAATATAATTTTTCCTTTTGTGCTACAAAATTCGGTCATCTCAAGGCCAAAGAAAAGGGGAGATTATTCTCTTTAAACAATTCATTTTGTCCCTTTCCTTTAAACCTTTATTCATTTGACCATAAAAACAAAATACCACCAACAAATACATAGTTCATTCTAATAAAAAAAAAAAGAAGAAGTAGAAACTTTTAGTTCTTACTATATATAAAAAGAATTAGGGATTCTAATAACAGTAGAAGAAGAGATGAAATAAATTAAAATATAGACTTAGAGTTACCTCTCCTCCTAAAGCTAAAAGACTTCCCCAAGGTGAGAAAATTTTCCTCCTTTTCCTCTATGTAACTCGCCACCTTCCTCTCTTTTTTTCTCTTGGAATAAATTTTTTTTTCTCAAAGTAACAACAAGTAGTGTGTGTGAAATGGTGAGAGGTGTGATGGCCTATTTATAGGTGAAGAGAAGGCAAATATTCTCCAAAAATCTGATCAGAAATTCATCCCCCTCCTAGTCCATGGTGAGTCATCAACTTTACTTCTTCACTTGGAACTTCACAAGCATTAAATGGGACTTTTCTAAAAACTATAGCTTCTTAAATCAAGGTTTATTTCTCACAATTTTCAGAAATTATTCTCTTCTCTCCCTCCTAATATTTGGACGGTGCACACATATGAAAATAAGGAGAAAAATTTCCATTGGCCCATTTTGAATTCACCACCTAATTGACCAATCACCTAAAAGCTTTCATTTTTTATAGTTCAGAAATAATTAGGAAAATGCTAATATTTGGACTGTGAAATCAGTAGACATTTAAATAAATATCTCAATATATAAATAAAATTATTTTATAGCCCAATAATTTATTTCATACTCCAAAATAATTTTTCCGAGTTAGAAATACCAAAAATTCGTTTTTCTCTACTGTACAGTACTTTTTCGTAGATGTCAAAATAAAAATTCTCTTTTCACATATTCAGATACTACATTTTAATACAATCGTTTTCATATAAATTTTATAAATTTTGGACTTACGGTTTGAAAGTTATGAATTTTTGAAGCTCTAAGATCATTTCCTTCAAAAATGCACTTCATAAGCTTTCAAATAATTTTATAATAAACAAATATGAAAATATATTTTATTTGTATGGTAGTCCAATAGAAAACCTCAGAAATGTATTTTTGTTTTCAAAATAATATACACTTGAGTCAAAAGGTCATTTAATGCATTAAAATCACACATTTACACTTAAAACTCAAAAATTCGTTCAGTACTGTAGCAGTGATAAAATTTCGAAAACTCCAGAATAAAAATCAAAGCTTTACATTTTCATAATCTATGTTTCGATACGATCGATTTGACATATCATTTGTAATTTTTCGACGTACGGTTTAAAAGATATGAATTTCTGAAGATAGAACACCTTAATCCTTCAAAAAGCATTTCATTTTCTAAGATCATTTAAATCAAATACTATACCTTAAAATATTTCATCTTAAGAATATAAATTAAATACATTAGAGAAAACATTGGTTTTCATCTACTATATATATATACCACGTGTATATATATATATAGGTATAATCATACGATTTTAATTAAACCCAGGTATCACAATTTATCAAAATCAAATATAATATTTTAAATTTAAATATCAATTCTCAAATAAATTGGGTAAAATTGGGGGTCTCACACACTGCTTGACTTGTCAGAAGGTGAAGATTGAGCATCAAAAGCCAGGTGGTCTGTTGCGATCACTTGACATTCCGGAATGGAAGTGGGATAACATTGCCATGGATTTTGTGACTGGTCTACCTAGAACTGCTGCAGGTTGTGATGGTGTATGGGTTGTTGTAGATCGCTTAACAAAGTGTGCTCACTTTATCCCGATTCACAAGAAGTACACACTGGAGAAGTTGACACAGTTGTACATCCGGGACATAGTGAAGCTTCATGGTGTGCCTTCTAGTATTGTGTCTGATCGTGATCCAAGGTTTCTATCCAGATTTTGGCAGAGTCTTCAGCAGGCCTTGGGTACTAAGTTGAAGTTTAGTACAGCTTATCATCCTCAAACTGATGGGCAGTCTGAACGTACTATTCAGACATTAGAGGATCTGTTGAGAGCGTGCGTGTTGGAACAGGCTGGTAGTTGGGAACAGTTGTTACCATTGATGGAGTTTACTTATAACAACAGTTTTCACTCTAGCATTGGTATGGCACCTTTTGAGGCACTCTATGGGAGAAAGTGTAGAACGCCTCTTTGCTGGTTTCCAATTGGTGAAAATTTGTTGACCGGGCCAGAATTGGTGCAAGAAACCACTGAGAAGATCACTATGATAAAGAATAAGATGAAAACTTCTCAGGATAGACAAAAGAGCTATGCAGATAAGCGTAGGAGACCCCTGGAGTTTGACGTGGGTGATCATGTCTTTTTAAGGGTGTCCCCTACCACAGGTATTGGTCGGGCAATCAAGTCCAAGAAGCTGACTCCGCGGTTTGTTGGACCTTATGAAATTTTGGAAAGAGTTGGACCTTTGGCATACAGGATTGCTTTGCCTCCACATTTGTCTAGGCTTCACAATGTATTTCATGTTTCCCAGCTCAGGAAATACATTCATGATCCCTCTCATGTGGTAGCATCTGATGATTTGCCCTTGAAGGAGAATCTTACTTTTGAGGTTCTTCCAATTAGAATTGAGGAGAGACAGATTAAGCAACTTAGGGGCATGGAGATCTCACTGGTAAAATTAATCTGGAGCAGAAACAGTGTGGAAGAAGCCACTTGGGAACTGGAGAGCAAAATGAAGGAGTTCCATCCACAATTGTTTTCCTCCAGAGTTGAATTTCGAGGACGAAATTCTGGTAAGTGGGAGAGGATTGTAACATCCTCAATTTGAGTTTAAGAGCTTTATGGAATTATGAATGTAATTAAGAAAGATTAGCAGGTGTAGAGTAAGGTTTTTGGGTAGTAACTAAGCCTAAGTTTAGTATAAGAGCCAAGGTAAAACCTTAGATTTGGAAACTAGCCAAAATGAGGGAAATACAAAGGGTAATCGATTACTATGAATGGAGTAATCGATTACCAGGCCTCAGTATAAAAGCCTTAAAAATGTTGCATTGAAGGGTAATCGATTACTTTTGGGTCAGTAATCGATTACAGAGCCTCAGGTGGAAGTACTAGGAAATGTTGCATTGAAGAGTAATCGATTACCTTTGGGTCAGTAATCGATTATTTAGCCTCTGCTAGAAACACTAAGAATGTTGCATCAAAGGAGTAATCGATTACTTTGTTGAAGTAATCGATTACTTGCCTGAAAAAAATTAAAAAAAATAAAATGTCGTGGACCACATAATCAGTGGCTTCCACGAGAAGCCACGCTTCTTAGCCACAAAAACCAAAAGCCATGCACTAGATTACATAAGAAGCAACAACATAACAAATAAAATTTTAAAAACCATCAACAAAACTCACTTGCCTTCTTCGTCCCTCTCTCCCCATCAGTTCACGTTTCTCTCTCTCTCTCTTAGGGCTGGACATTGTGCTCCATTAAGGCTCATTTTGTTCTTGCTCTTGAACAAAAATCCTTACCCAGCAATCATCTTCCAAGCTTTAAGCATAAAAAGAATGAGTTAGAAAAACCCCTTTTGTTCCTCCAACTCATTCGGTCTCTCTCTCTCTCCTAGGTTTTCTTCAATACATACTCATGGAAAACCACTATCCTTATGCCTAGTGATCAAGAAAAAGACTCTCTACCGAAGTACAACACTCATAACCGGGTTGTCTACCACCATTGGATTCTAGCTCTCTTGAGGTGGCAAGCTAAGCTAAGGAGGTTCGGGTTCCCAAGGTTCTAGGCTAGGGCAAGAAAAGAAAGCACTCATCTCACTACCTTTGAGGTAAGGGGGTGGGTATTGGCTTGGTATAGGAATGGGTAGTCAAATAGTACATATAGATTTATTAGGAGTTATTTGTTTGGGAAAATAGTTAGAGAACCCTAGGGGTAGAGATAAAAATATAAATGAAATGTTACCAAATAATATAAAATGAGACTCTAAGTATGCAAATGAATCATGTGATCGGTTAAATAAGTGATAAATGTGAATATGTGAATAACTGTGCCCTATTTGTT
The DNA here is from genome assembly GCA_037953625.1 of Crotalaria pallida. Taxonomy (NCBI): domain Eukaryota; kingdom Viridiplantae; phylum Streptophyta; class Magnoliopsida; order Fabales; family Fabaceae; genus Crotalaria; species Crotalaria pallida. The sequence continues at coordinate 82,401,248 of CM075653.1, forward strand.
AATTATGTGCTTGTTGACAATTGTTTATGTTTAGAAATTTATAACGAAATAATGTTGGAACTCCAATTATTTGCTGAGAATGGGCTATGTATCATAAATGCTATGTGTGGGTATGTCCTAAATGTTACTAATGAATTTGTATGACATGTGAAAGTGTATGAAAATTTGTATTGTACAAGCGATAATTAATTATGAAAAGATTAAAGGAATGGTTTAAGTGGAAGTAAAAAGGGACTAATGATGTATGCAGATCATCTGCTTGTGGTTGCATACATCGTAAATAAATTGTGGGGGTATACAGATCATCTGCTTGTGGTTGTATACCTCGTAAATAAATTGTGGGTGTATGGAGATCATCTGCTTGTGGTTGCATACATCGTAATTAAATAATGGTGGGGTATGCAGATCATCTGCTTGTGGTTGCATACCTTGTAATTAAATGGTGGGTGTATGCAGATCATCTGCCTGTGGTTGCATACACTGAATTGTGTAGACCTCTGCTTGAGGTTACACACAGTAGAAAATGAATAAGAAAAGGAAATAAAAATGGAAAAGGTAATGAATTGGAAAATGAGATTTAAAAAGGGAAAGATGTAATGAAATTGAAATTGATAAAAATGGGATACCTTGGAATGATTAAAGGCATGAAACGTGATAATGTGAAATGTGTGAACTATATGATATTTGTGTTTGGCCTAGTGGGTCGATATGTCTATTTGGAAACTGCATTTCTATTTCCTGTGCAATGCTCACTCCCTTAACATTTTTCAGGTTCTGAGATCGAGCTAGCACAACCCCCGGCCGAGCAGGTGCACTCTCCCTCACAGGGAGAGTAGATTTAGTATCATAGGACATGGAAATGTCCTGGGCCCAGTTATTACTATGATATTGTGATATCTCTTTTTGGTTGTAAAAATGTAAATAGTTGCTCTTGGTGGCCCAGGACAGCCTCTTATACATATAAAGGGGTGTTTTGATGGATTGTATGTAAAAACTTATGTTTATGTTTTCCGTTTCATACTCTGATGACCATGTGATACTGGATGTGCTATAGCACACTGTAGATATTAAGCCCTGTTGGCTTCTGGAATGATGTATGAAGGATGTTTATCAGGTGCAGGTTTAAGTTAATATTTGGAAAGTTTTAAAAACAAAGGAAACTCCGTCCGTTTGACGGTTGATTTTATATAATTAAGAAGAAATTTTCAAATCCTCTATTTAATATATTGGGTAAAGTATGGGTGATTTAGCTAAGGTGTTACAAGCCGCATGGGTCATAGTGGTGGAAGTCGTAACAGTTTTGGTGGAATGAGATCGGGAACTACACCTCCTCGTTGCAACAAGTGTGGTCGCAATCATTTTAGTTCGATGTGTCCACCCAGGAATCTGAATTGCTTCAATTGTGACAAGCCTGGTTACATTGCAAGGGATTGCAAGGAACCAAAGAAAGTGGCTAATTCGGGGAATGCAAATCGGCCTACTCTGCAAGGGAGAGTGTTCACTATGAGCGGAGCTGAAGCTGTGAATGCTGCTAATCTGATCCAAGGTGAATGTTTCATTCATAAGAATTCCTTGTTAATGTTGTATGATTCGGGGCTACTCACTCGTTTATTGCTGATGATGTGGTGAATAGATTGAATTTGAAAGTAGATGCTTTGCCTTATAATTTGATTGTTTCTACCCCTACTGATAAACCTGTGATAGTATCTACCTATTGTTCTAACTGTCCAGTGGAGATATAAGGTAACACCTATTTTGTTGATTTGATTCAACTACCCCTTTCTCAAATAGATGTTATCTTAGGAATGGATTGGCTTATGAGGAATCATGTTCTTCTGAACTGTTCCGAAAAGTCATTAGTCTTTAGTAAAACCCAATCTTCTTTACCTAAACCCAAAGACCCTGAGCATTTATCTGCCAAGGAAGTTCAATCTTCATTGAAGGATGGAGCAGTGGCCTACATGTTCTTAGCTTCATTGGATGTCAAGAAGAATAAGGAGCTTCACGAATTACCGGTGGTTAAGGATTTCCCTGAGGTATTTCCAGAAGAGATACCTGGTTTACCGCCAATTCGAGAAGTGGAATTCTCAATTGATGTAATCCCTGGAACTGGACCTATTTCCAAAGCACCGTATAGGTGGAGTTAGCTGAAATGAAGAAGCAACTGGAAGAGATGTTGGAGAAAAAGATGATACGACCTAGTGTTTCACCATGGGGAGTGCCGGTGTTGTTCGTCAAAAAGAAGGATGGCAGTATGCGTTTGTGTACGGACTATCGTCAATTGAACAAGGTAACGATCAAGAATAAGTACCATTTGCCCAGAATTGATGACTTGTTGGATCAACTGAAGGGAGCATCCGTATTCTCCAAGATAGATCTTCGATCAGGATATCATCAGATTAGAGTGAAGGAGAAGGATATTCCCAAGACTGCTTTCAGAACTCGTTATGGGCATTACGAGTATCTGGTTATGCCTTTTGGTGTAACAAATGCTCCAACGATATTCATGGACTACATGAATAGAATTTTTCACCCTTACTTGGACTCATTTGTTGTCGTGTTTATCGACGATATTTTGATTTATTCCAAGACTAAGGAGGAACTCGCAGAGCATTTAAGGACAGTCTTGACAATGTTGAAGGACAAGCAACTTTATGCTAAGCTAGCGAAGTGTGATTTTTGGCTGGATTCAGTGCATTTCTTAGGGCACGTGATCACAAAGGATGGAATTGCGGTGGATCCTGCGAAGGTAGAAGCTGTGCTGGAATGGAAAACACCGACATCTGTGACAGAAATACGTAGTTTCTTGGGATTAGCCGGGTATTACCGTCAGTTTATCGAAGGATTTTCTCGCTTATCTTTGCCTTTGACGAAGCTGACGAGGAAAGGTCAACTATTTGAATGGTCGGCAAAGTGCGAGGAGAATTTTCAAGAATTGAAGAAGAGGCTAACAACCATGCCAGTGTTAGTTTTACCGGATACAACAAAGCCATTCTGTGTGTACTGTGACGCTTCGAAGCAAGGGTTAGGATGCGTGCTAATGCAAGAGAGGAAGGTAGTAGCCTATGCTTTGCGACAACTGAAGATTCATGAGCTTAATTATCCAACTCATGACTTGGAGCTAGCGGCAGTGGTGTTTGCTTTGAAGATTTGGCGACACTAATTGTATGGTGTAAGGATTGAAGTTTTCAGCAATCACAAGAGTCTGAAGTACTTGTTTGAGCAGAAGGAGTTGAATATGCGTCAGAGAAGGTGGATGGAATTTTTGAAGGATTATGATCTCGAGTTACAATATCACCCTGGAAAGGCAAATGTAGTTGCTGATGCCTTGAGTAGGAAATCATTGCATATTTATGCATTGATGATAAAGGAATTGAAGTTGATTGAAGAGTTTCGAGACCTGAATTTAGGAGTGGAGTTTAAACCTAAGAGTATGATATTGGGACAGTTGACAACCTCAAGTGGATTTATGGAGAAGATAAAGGAACTTCAACTGAAGGATGAGGAGCTTCAAGCTAAGAAAGAGCTTTCGGAGAAAGGAAAAGAAGTGGAATTCAGAATTGGTAGTGATGGAGTGCTGAGATACAAAGACCGTGTCTGTGTACCAGATGATGTTGAGATGAAAGGAATGATATTGGAAGAAGCTCATAAGAGTAAGTTGAGTTTTCACCCTGGCTCTCAAAAGATGTACCAAGACCTCAAGAAGATATTCTGGTGGTCTGGAATGAAGAGGGAAGTTGTGGAGTATGTGTCTCGATGTCTGACATGTCAAAAAGCGAAAATAGAGCATAAGAAGCCTGGTGGTGAGCTACGACCGTTGGCAGTGCCAGTGTGGAAGTGGGATTATGTAACCATGGATTTTGTCTCTGGTTTTCCTAGAACTCAAAAAGGATATGATGCTATATGGGTAATTATGGATAGATTGACGAAGACTGCACGGTTTCTTCCTATCAATATGAAGTATCCATTGGATAGGCTGACTGAGCTATATTTAAAGGAAGTGGTGAGATTGCATGGAGTGCCTTCAAGCATAGTATCAGACAGAGATCCGCGTTTTACTTCTAAATTTTGGGTTAGTTTGCAAGCAGCGATGGGAACAAGGTTGGATTTAACTTCAGCTTATCATTCGCAGACTGATGGACAATCAGAGCGAACTATTCAAACGCTAGAAGACCTACTAAGAGCCTGTGTGATAGAAGATGCTGGAAATTGGGATTCTTTACTGCATTTGATTGAGTTCACTTACAACAACAGTTTCCATTCAAGCATTGGAATGGCGCCGTATGAAGCTTTGTATGGTAGAAAATGCAGAACACCCTGTGTTGGTTTGAAACTGGAGAGCATCTGATAATAGGACCTGATCTAGTGCAATAGACAAATGAGAAGGTGAAATCAATTCAGGAAAGAATGAGAGCTGCTCAGAGCCGACAGAAAAGTTATCAGGATAAGTGTAACACCCTAAGATTAATTACCCTTAATTCCCCTTATATTAAAATACGGACTTAAAAATTCATTTTTATTATATTAAAATCAACCGTCACACGGACGGAGTTTTGTTTGTTTTTCGGGCTAATCCAAAATTCAACCTGTGATGAACAATTTTAATTAAAGCAACCAGTAGCCAGCAGGGCTTCAAATTACATATATAAATCATACTAAGGCCCCACGGGCTCCAAATATATCAGAGTATATTAATTAATCAGAGTACTAGCGGAAAATACTAAGTTTTGAGTGACATAACCAAAATATATAACTTTAGCCGAACAAAACATCCTAAGCCTCATTCAAAATATGTATATTAAATTTACATCAAGATAATATGAGAGGCTTCGGCCCATGCTATAATCTACAACCCATATCACCCTACTCTCCCTGTGAGGGAAAGTACTCCTGCTCGGCCGGGGGCTGTGCCAACTCAATCTCCGTACCTGAAACTGTAACGGAGTGAGCATTGCACATGAAATAGAAAGCAGTTTCTAACTAGACATAACAACCCACTAGGTCAAACACAATTAGCAAATAAGCATATATTCACATATTGCACACCATATACATTTCATCATTTCCATATCCATCATTCATTTTACCATCCACTTCCATTATTCAGTTCAATATCCATTTTTCCTTATTCATTTCCCATTCAATCAACATTCATTTCCTTTCCTTTTTATTCATTTCACATACTCATTTCATTATAGTACATCACCTCAAATCAGAGGTCAATGCACAGTTCCATGCAACCCATTTATCACCTCAAAGCAGAGGCTCTCATTCCTTTCCTTATTTAAATTATGTGTCCCTCAGGTCAGAGGTCAACACTTCAATCCTTTAATTCACGGTGTGTCTCTCAGGTCAGAGGTCAACACACCAATGCATATTCCATCCGGTGTCCCTTAGGTCAGAGGTCAACACCCAACTCATTATTTAATCCGGTGTCCCTCAGGTCAGAGGTCAACACTCAATAACATTCATTCCATCTTGTGTCCCTCAGGTCAGAGGTCAACACTCATTACTCTAATTCCTTACTCGTCACCTCAAATCAGAGGCCAACACACTTAATTACTTTTCCATATTCATTACCTCACATCAGAGGCTAAAACATACTTTCATATTCTCACATAAACAAGTATATCACATGTAAATTCAACAACACACATTCAACATCTAATCATTCATGTAATTACCTTATTCATTTCCTTTCTCAGTTATCACAATCATACCAAATAGCATTCTCATTCATGGTCCAACATTTATATTACACTTCATTTTAATTTACATATTTCACCTTCTCACATTTTCTCTTTAACACCACATATTAAAATCATCTTTTACCTTTTATTAAACATAATCATTATACTTCCATTTCCCATATTCACAAGTTCTATTCATAAGCCATGACCTTTGTTCACAATTAATAATACTTATCATTTAAACTCATTTAGCAATTAGATACAATTACGCACATTCATCACATATAATCGTTTCCATTCCATTTTCCTTCCTATATCAATTTACTCCATATTACCCACACATACTTGCAACATCCATCAATTATCATTTTAGCCAAATTCTCTTGTTCTTCATTATAATCATTAACCAAATAATTCATTCATATATTATTGGGTTTTCCTTTTCCTAGCCTTAACATCTAATCATCATGCATATTTAATCAATTAGAATTCCATATTCAATAACCTAGGGATTTATAATCTAATTTTCTCCCCTAACACATAACCCTAACAAGCATTATATACTTACTAGAACCTACTCCCTAGAACAAGGCAAAGCTCACTATATCCACTCCCTTACCTCAAACACTTAGAGAAAATGCGATTTCACTTGCCCTAAGCTTGAGAATCTTGCCACCAAATGAGCTATGATCCAAGGAAGAGAGAGGAGAGGGGTCTTGATTTCCTCTACACCATGTGAATGAAAAAGAACATGAGAAAGTGGCACTACATAGTATGGAGCTCAAATTTCATCGGGAACAAGAGGGAAATTCGTGTGACCAAAAGGGGAGAAGAGAAAGATGGAATTTACCTTGAATTTAAGGGAGAGAATGTGAGGTTAATGATAGTCCTTGATAATAGTTGAGATTGGAGCCTCAAATCCTTGAGGAGAAGGAAGAACAAAGCTTCTTCTTGGAGAGAGAGAGAAATCCGTGAGAGAGAGAAAAAGGAGAGGGATTGATGGAGGAGTTGATGTTTTTATGTGATGAAGATTGATTTATAGTGATTTATTATGGATTAGAGTGGAGAAATGAGAAGGAATTTAGAGAGAGAAAGGGGAAGAATTCGTGCCCTAAGAGAGAGAAAGAAAAGGAGGAGTGAGTGAGGAAGAAGGCCAAAACGCGTTTTAAGGCTGTCTGCACAAAACACTCGAGTGTTTTCAAAAAAACTCGAGTGTTTTCAAAAACACTCGACTGTTTTCTTTAAAAACACTCCAGTCTTTTCCAAAAGACTCCAGTCTTTTCCAAAACACTCGAGTCTTTTCCAAAAGACTCGAGTGTTGCTTGAGAGCCCCATTTTCCAATTGACCAGAACACTCGAATCTTTTCAAAAAGACTCGAGTGTTTTGCCCAGTACCCCATTTATTCATTTTCCTATTTTCCTCCTATTTTCTTCCTGCTTCAATTCGAGATAACTTCTTCGTTCACCGTCGGATCTTGCTCAAATTTGACGAGTAACTTCCTAAAAATCATACCTTCATATCCAACGGTGAGAATTATGTTTTGAGTCTTAAATCTTTTATTTTTAATTTCCTAATGTCGGGTGTTTATAACACCGAAAACTCGATTTTTAACACTCGTTTGGTCTTCTTTAAATTTGCTTTTCGATGCCAATGCTCCTTGACTCCTATATGGCACTCAAAGCACTCCTAATCCATCATTTTAAATCCCTTCTATGATAATCCTTACTTCCAAATCTTACTATAATTCTAATTATTATTAGAATTAAAATTCGGGATGTTACAATAAGAAGCAAAGTCCGCTGGAATTCAATGAAGAAGATTATGTGTTTATGAAGGTAGTGCCGACTACTGGAATTGGCAGAATGCTCAAAACCCGAAAACTCACACCTCGTTTCATTGGACCTTACCCAATTCTTAAAATAATAGGACCCTTAGCCTACCAAATTGCTTTACCCCCTTTGCTTTCTAACTTGCATGATGTTTTTCATGTGTCTCAACTGAGAAAATATATCCATGACCCTTCACACATCATTGAGCCTGACTCAATACAACTAAAGGAAAATCTTACATATGAAGCTTTACCTCTAAGGATAGATGGTAGTAGTGTCAAAAGGTTGAGAGGAAAAGAGATACCCTTAGTTAAAGTAATATGGAGTCAGAACAATGGAGAAGATGCAACTTGGGAGCTTGAGAGCAAGATGAGAAGTTCTTATCCACACCTTTTTGCTTCAGGTACGACATTTCTCGGGGACGAGAAATCTTCAAGTTGGGGAGAATGTAACATCCGTCTAAATCCTCGTATTATTTTAAGCAATAAAGATATTTGTTTTTGAGAAAGTGTTTTTGAAAGAGCATTTCTTGAAATGAATTTCGTATTTCATGATTTTAAAAGTGATGAATGATTCTTAAAGAAATGGTTTTCATATGAGTTTTTAAATTGAGTTTTGGAATGGTTATGTATTTAATATTTTATGATTGAAGAAATTGTGATTTTTATACATGAGTGGTTTTATGAGAAAAAGATTTGTTTCCTATGCATGTATGTGTATGCTTATGATTTTTATGAAAATTAAATTAGTGGAAGAATGTGATTAAGAAATAGCCAACCAATATGAATTAGGATGAGTGCCTTAAATTGCTCCTCTTTGTCTAGGTTGATAAGACCTAAACCATGCAACAAATTGAAGTACCAAAATTGCCCCTCCTAAACCCATGTGAACCGAATTACTCCAAGGGCAAAAGAGTAAGCTCACGACTTGCCTATATAAGGCTAGCCCTTAAGTTCATTTCCATTCATTTCTCACTTCACTTCTTCATTTCCCATTTCATTTCTAAACACCAACTCTAAGAGTCCATCAAACTCTTAGAGAGAGATAGAGAGTGGCCGAGAGTGAGAGAGAAGGAGGAAGAAGAAGAAACAAGCTTGATCAAGAGTTTTCCTTGAAGATCTAAGGTGTTGGAGGCTTGGAGATCATTTCTTTCTTGGTGTGTAGCTCGAAGATCCTAGAAGTTTAGAGTTAGTTTTGATTTGTAGCTTTGTAAATTCCTTTTCTTTTGCATGTTGATCTTATGACCTTGTGATCTTATTTTCTTTTGCATGTGTCATTTATGCTTTGATCTTGAATTGTTAAAGTTAATGAAACTTGTAAAATACAAAACCATGAGCTAGATGATTCGGCCATGGCTAGAAAATCATGTCTTGATGCTTTTTAAGTAGATCCAAGTAGTTGCATGTTGATTTTATGTTTGGAAAAGTTGATTTATGTACTTGCATGTCTTGATCTTAACTTGATCATGAAAAAGTTTTGATCTTGAAGCTTTGCATGTTGTTTTTGAACAAAAGATTTAATCTTTCTTGATGCATGTCACGATTTTGCAAAGAATCAAGGAAAACAAGCTTTTGCAAATGATTTTTGATTCAAAAAGGATTGGATCTATGCATTATGTTCTTGCATGTTAGAGATTTGGAGTTAAATCTTGATTTCTAGTGATGTTGATTCGGTTTAAGTTTAGAAATTAAGAGATCATGCTTTGATCCTCATGAAAAAGCACATGCATGTTGATTTTTACTTGATCTGAGAATTTTAAAATGCATGCAAGAGATTTGAAAAGAAATTTTGTTTAAGTGATGATGATAATTCGGTTTAAGGCTTGAAGAAGGAAAGGATATTTTTAAAACTTTGTGTGAAGTAAGTACATGATTTGATTCATGAATTTTTTTTCTTTGCATGTTGAAAAATGAACCAAAAACCTTGTCTTTGTCATGATGAATTTTCGGCCAATGCATGTTAACTAGGTTAGGACTCTTTTTCATGAAGTGACATGAAGTAATGAGTGTGTTTTGTGAGCTAAGGCTAAGTTAATTTGTTTGAAATAGTGTTGTGGTTATTTCTTTTTCCATTCAGTTTTGGTGTGAAAATGGACAAATGAGTTTAGTTAATTCAAAAAGTGTTTTCAATGGTTTTAATTTGATTTCTTTGCTGTCCAAAAATTATTCTTAAGGTATCCCTATTCTAAAAGTGTTTTCAATTGATGAAAAGTGTAAATTTTTAAGTACCGTTTGGAGTAACAAAAGCTAGATTGAAAATATCGATTTTTCGGTGTTTTAAGGAACTAAAATGTGGCTGGACCGATTCCATGCAGCAACTTAAAGTGATTTTTATTCGTGTTATTATTATGAGTTTTCAAATGATTTTGAGAAATTTCAAGTGCAAGAAAAGATTGGAATTGTTTTGACGAACGATTGTATTTCAAAGAGAATGATGAAAAAGAAATAAGAGTTTTTCTATTTCAAGTGAAGAAAAACAAAGTGATGTATTTCTATTGAAATAGATTTTGACGTAAATGTATTTTTAAACTACGAGGTGTTTTCTAGATGGTGGAACGGAATCGCAAGGAGAAGCAAGAGACTATCAAGGACAAGGCAATTCACCTATTGGATTAAGAGGTGAGAGTGCTGTGAACCCACAACGTGGTGGCTTGTAGTATGAATATATGAATTGTTAAATGTTGAGATTTATGTGATATACTATGTGCTAATTGTTTACCTGCTCAGTTAATTGAAATGCATGATTGGTTTTGTTATGTGTCTGAATTTACTGTATTGATGATGTTGAGTATATTTTATTCTGTCTGGAACTCTGGTTGTTGTTATGTGTGATAATGAGAATCATGAGAAAAGAATAAGACTTAAGATTCATTAAAAAGTTTAAGGAAAGATGATAAGTGATGTGATCTGAGAATGCTTCAGTTAAGCAACGATGCTGAGAATGTGCTTATGATATGGAGATGGTGCTGATGATACTGAGATTGTACTCATGATGCGGAGATTGTGTTCACGATGCTGAGATCGTACTTGAGGACTCATGAATGATGATGAATGCCAAGTATCCTTCTGATACGAGAGATTTATGAGATTTTCCTACGGGAACTGTTCGATGTGTTGTGATGCCAAGTGGCTGTTGGATATGAAAGTATTATGTGATTCTTTGGGGAACGGATTTAACCCTTAGTGGTCGGGACTTGTCGAAGGGATGAATCAAGGGCAAGCCGACCTTAGGTTAATTAAAAATATAAAAGACTCTAACCAAAGCGGTGAGCAATGAGTGCGAAGTAGTGGAGAGGAAGATACCCCGTAATATCAGGGATATTCGGGTTGTGATTGCAATAGGGGAGGGTAAGGACGGTGACTCATCAAGAAGCCTGGAGTGCTATTCTAGGCAGAATGAATTCCATAAGGGGTAAGGATGGGCCGATCCGATGCCATGGTAAGTTCTGCACCGCGAACTAGAATAGTACTGTCGCCCCCTATGGCAATTCGAGAACAGTGAGAGGGACTGGAACAGGTCTTTATGATTTTGCCACTATACCCGATTTTTCTACAGTGTGCCTTGTTATATGATTTGATTTGAGACTGTACCCGATTTTCTACAGTTCTCCTGGCTTGGAGCCATTTGTTGAGACAACTGTCAAGCCCGTGTGGTAAAGGTCCTGTACTCCTGTTAGCTTCCGACTAGGTTGGATGGATGATCGAGGAGATGTAGACGTGTGTGCTGACTGATTTTTCCTCAGTGATGGTTTTTCCCCACCTCATTGAGTGAACCGATTTGATAAGACTTAAAGATGATGAGAGATTCAAAGAAAGAAAGTATAAGTGAATATCTGAATGATTGAGAAGGATTTTGATAAGATTTGATTGTTCAAAGAGATTGTGATGCCAAGTGCAGTGATTTATATGGCAATGAATTGTGATCTTGATGTATCTGGAATGGTGTTATATGCTTTGTTATAAATGTTTCCCATATGCCTATGTGAATAACATGTTCAGTTATGATGACACTGTTATGATTACACTGTTTCTACATGTTCATGTTATACTGTTCTGCATAGCCTGGTTATATTATCCTTTTCTATTATTTTGCCTGTCTCTATATTGAGTCTATTGTGAGACCGCATGGTCAACCCGTTAGTGTTCGGAACACTGACTCTCTCCTACCATGTTGTCGTATTGGCTTTTGCCGGTATTGAAATGGGTAGATGGCATATCGTGTAGCGATCCACATGTGGCCTCTTCAAGGAGGAACATGGGTGGTTGTTCCTGAGGGATGGATATGGAGAGGAGATACTCGGTTGGAGATCGATGATCCCAGACACATTTTGCAAGGGACGAGTCTGGATGTGCATGTGGGACATGTCACTCTTCACGATTATCAGGATGGCGGACCAAGGGAACATCACGAGTATGATGGTCAACCCGCACCGTTAGCAGCAGTGACTCCACAGCGTATGGAGGAGGAAGATGTGCGTGACTCTGGTCATGAAGCGAATGCGGATTCTAGTGATGAGATGGAAACGGATGTTGGTTCGGCTGAAGAGTGAAGTCCGATGTGTCTGTGAGCATCTAGATGTTCTAGTGTCTAGGATCCAAGTTCCCAATCGAGGATTACCTTTGTGAAATACTGGTGCTGTAATCATGCTACTTTTATCTATGTTTTTAATTCAGTTTCTAAACCTGGACATGTAATCTTTTGTAACCATGAACTGCTTTTGGAAAACTGTTGGAGATGAGACTCCGATGCTTATGTTTTATGATCAATGATAATTATGATGAGATGTATTTTCAATGGTGTTTCGATTGTTAGAAGTTTCAAGTGACATCTCGGTTTTCATGGAAGTGATATTAGCAAATGTGAGACCTATGTTTAAAAAAAAGTGGCCTCATTTTTTCAACAAACTTGTAATAAATCAATAATGGTTTTGGAAATGAAAATCGGGCTATTACAACAGATCCATCGGTTCCAAAGATAAAAATCCTCGAAAACGAAAAGGAGCAAAGAAATAAGATGGTCAACTCGAGGATATAGTGACTCTTGAAGAGCCTTCAGACATTATTAATAGTTCAATTCCAGAAGAAACTCACGTACCTAAAAATTATGAAAACAAAGAGATCTCAATAAATTATGTCATGAATGGAATTCAATGGAACCGAAATGAAATCGACGTCGACGATATTTTTGCATATAATATAGCGCTTGAAATTATAAATGACGAGGATCATGAACCAAAGTCTATTAAGGAATGTAGACAAAGAAATGATTGACCAAAATGGAAAGATGCAATTGAGGCATAATTGAATTCGCTTGAAAAGCGACAAGTATTTGGACTTGTAATTCGTACACCTAAAGACGGAAAGCAGTTGGATACAAATGGGTCTTTGTGCGAAAGCGAAATGATAAAGGAGAAATTATGAGATATAAAGCAAGATTGATTGCCCAAAGAATTTCACAAAGACCTCGCATTGATTATGAGGAATAATACTTCCCTGTGGTGGATGCAAGTATTTTTCGATACTTGATTAGTCTGGCAATATATAAAGGATTCAGTTTGTGTCAAATGATGTTATAGCCTATTTTTATGGCTAACTTGATTAATAACATATATATGAATACCCCTTAAGGATTCTGTAACACCCCTAATTTTCGTCTCCCGAATAATAGGAAATTAATAATAAAAGTTTTATTATTAATTTATATGAATTTTCCCAAGTTTATATTTTGTATTTAATTAGCCTAAAATATAAAAATAGGTGGAAATATTTTTATAGGGCAAATAAATGCAAAATATAAGGATATTGCATTTTGGTCCCTGAATGAGGACTTAAAGGTAATATTGAAGAGGTTCTTGGAGGGAAAGATTTAAAAATATTAATTTTTAAATTTTGTACTGATCTAACCGGTTAGTAATGCCCTGTAATCGGTTAGACGATGAACCCAGAAACTGGGTTAGTGGATTTTGATGAGCAATCACTTGATTAATCCCGAATTCGCCACGATTACAGTCTGAGATTAGTGGGATCACACGCGTCAACGTGCATGCAATCTTTGTTGGTCTATAAATGGATGAATTTCTGAGGAATTGAGGGTTGATGCAACTGGTTTCATGCTGAGAGAGGGAATTAGGGTTCCTATTTCGTCCAAAGGAATTCTTCCTTGTTTTTGAGAGTGAGACTGAGAGCCATACACCATTGCAAAGCTTACATCTTGAGCTTTGTAAAGACACCAAGTTTGTGAGTTGAGGGTTCGTGTGGAAGGAGAAATCAACCTTGGAAGTTAGAAGTTGAAGTCTGAGTTCTCTGTCATTTCTGTTCTAGAAGCTGAATTCCAGCCTTGATTTTGGTAAGTGTAGTTCACCATTAAGCCTCAAATCTTTTCTACCTCTTAGTGCATGTTACCTATTTTGAGTCCTAATGGTTTTCCCCAATTTCTTTGGCCATTAGTTATGTCAAAACTTCTGGTCTTTGGACCCTGTTGGTGGAATTCGTGGCTGAAAGCAGATTTGAGGAATTGTGGGAAATCTGTGGTCTTTCTTCAAAATCAGTGTTGATTGTCATCAAACTCTGTCTTAAGGTATGGGAGAAGTCTACCTTATACTAGATTTAGACTAAAAATCAAGTGAATTAGGATTTGAGTTAACAAAACTCAAAAGGGCATTATGTGTATAAAGCACAAAGGCTTGGAGGCCAAAATACTGACTCATTTCTGTTTGAGCAAGTTCAAGTTGATGCATGCAAATGATTTAAGGTTTAAAATCAAGAAATTAATTGTTAATTATGAGTTTGTGGTATTGAATGTTGTTTGTGTTGATTTTTATGTAAATTAATACCATGAGCTTGGTGAATGCAAATTGAATGTGTTTCTGGGTATGAACATGTTTATTTTAAGGCATATGAACTCTGTAAATGTGGAAATTGGGTTATATTTGAGAAAGGAAAAGAATGATGTGTCAAAACTCTTGTTTTAATGGACTGACTGCATAATCTAACCGGTTACTCGATATTCGTAACCGGTTAGACACTGTAAAATTTCAAAGAAAATCCATTTATTAAATCAGTCCTGAGATGTTAGTGATTTTGGCTCAAATCTATACTTTAATTTCATTATAAATAATCTGAAGATGAGTGTTCATAACATCATGGTTCAGATTTGAAGGAATGGAGTTTATGCCTTAAGTTAATGAGATAATTTCAAGAGGAAATTATGTTCATTGGAGAATGAAATGTGATTTAGACCTTTTGAATGATAAAACAGTGGTTTTTGAGGCATCAAATAATGTTAAACTTGTTTATGGATTGGGTAGTGAATTCAAGAAAAAGGGTTTTTCTGAATTACAATGGTAAGCAGTTCAGGTCTGTAATTCTAATCGGTTAGCCTGAAACTGTAATCGGTTAGTACCTGAATCTGAAAAATAAAAAGTTAAGTTTTAAATACCATTGGTTATATTTTTCCCAATCTAAGCTTAAAGGCATGTTTTGAGATAATTCAAAGGAGAATTATGTGCCAAAGAGTATGCCTCAAATAAATCATTCAAAAGAGAAAATTGGAATGTTTCTAAATCACATAATTAATGCAAAGATAAAACCAACCCCGACGTTTGTGCATCCATGTAGATTGGAAGTCTGGTTGGTAGGAACGTTTATCATATTCTGGGAATATGAGGAGGGTACTCCGGGAGTACCAAATTATAACCTACTTGATGACACATTATAGATATGTGGCCAGTGTCCGGGACCTGGTTTTTTTTATGCGTTCTGGGAACGTATGCGTTCTGGGAACGTGATGCACACTCCGGGAGTGATGCTTATTATCCAAGTATGGTTCGGCATTATGTTCTGGGAACAAATGTCGGTGTTCCGGGAACACAATGGTGTATTGGATGGACGTCCAAGATGGACTTTTAGAGGCCTCAGTTGTGGATAGAAAATCATACATCATGCCACTTGCATTATAAGAGTATAATGTTGAAAACTGGTGTGCTCATATGTATTTGCATTATTATCTATCCATGATATATTTGTGATTGTAATTTTAGTCTTTATCAATTATGTATATGTGTATACTTACTCCCTGTGCCCTGTTTAGGTGATGGCCAGATACCTAGCTTGCATCGAGATACGCCCTATCCCTAGTGGCATATGGACGTATGAGGAGCACCGCGCCACTTTTGAGGGGGAGGTTGAGATCACTCTCTACCACCCCAACCCTCTGGTGCGAGTGCGACCTCGTCGATTTAGGATCCCATTAGTCTATACTATACATGTTCCACCCTTTTATACATATAGAGGACCACCCCCGGCTCGACCTATGCGTCGTTTTCATAGTTTTCATTTCAGAGCTGCCACTCGTTCTCATCCTTCCTTCCATAGAGTTGTCACCGAGGAGACTCCTTCTCCTGGTCCGACTGATTTTGATAGGACTTTCTCTGCAGATCCTAGACCCAGTGGTGGGGTCTCTACACAGTCGGGCGAGGTCGAGGAGGACCCTGTGGAGGATGAGAGCGAGGAGGAGGTGCATGTTGAGCCGACTGTTTCAGCTAGAGGTGGACCCGCTGGTTCATAGGAGCCTGCATAGCGTAGATGTTTTGGATCCTAGATCCTAGGGATAGAGTTGTGGAGGATATGAGGAGTTGCTGAGGACACCGATGACCTGCTCTGAGACTTCTACTTTTGGATTTTGTCACATATTGTATATATTTGAGAGGTCTTAGGGTGAGGTTTTATTTTATGCAGCTGGTCTGTATATGTTTCATCAAAACTTGCTATCTTGACTTTTTATCACTTGCTATTGACTGTACTGATGGGGTCTATGTTATGACTTATATATATATATATATATATGATGTTTTCTTTACCTCAGCAGTGCCCCATAAGTATTACTTTTACTTCCGCGAACTCTGATTTCTATTAAGAAAGGACTCGGCGATAAGTTTATGTTTTATATATTCAAATTCAACTCGAGAGGCAAATGATATGTTTTAATAATAACTACGAATAATGTTTTCTATAATTAAGGAAATGTTATCTCGAGAGCCTTTTCAAATCCAATATATTACTAAGCCGAATTCAAAAATGGTTTATGTTAAAAAGGGTTTATGAACGAGCAAGTACTAATCTTAAAAAGGAAAAATTTTCTAGTCCTAATTTTGATAGCAAGTATTCTACTGTTTGGAAATGTTAATCATTTTCAAGTTAAAAAGAGAGCGTCACAGATTCAATATGCTCGAAGCATGTGCTTGAACTATTTAATAAGGTTGAACCATATCCATGGATAATTAAAATGTTTGAAGCATAAAGTGTAAAATGTCGACATGTGCTCTTTAATTAATTAGTTAAATTGCAAAATGCAATAATTTTGAACCTATAGTTCAAACTCCAAGAGATTTTTAATAGACTCAAAGTTATAATTCCAGCAAACATAAAATGCATTATATGTTTATAGCCATTATTATGGTTTACTAAAGAATGATATCATTATAACAATATGAGAAATCGCAGAAAAATTAAGGATATTGATATATACATGTATATATCTATTTAGATTTAGCTAATAATTTATGTTTTTTAGTTATATATTATTTGACTTATATATTTGATGTCATGTATGTCATGCAATTATGGATATGTTTATTGCAATTGTTTGAGAATACTTATATGATTATGGTCCATATTATGTGTTTATTTTAGTGTCTATGTAGTTTTATTTCAATATTGTTTGAATTACCTAAAGTTAAAGGAAACATTTTAAAATGAAATACTTCGGCCTGAAGATCAAACATTTAGCAAATTTAATTTGTGCCTATCAAGTTGGGGAAAACAACTTCTGAAGTGATTTGCTTTGATAAATAACAACTAATTTATATGCTAATCTCTGTTAGATTGTTAAATGTCATACGTGACTTAATATGTCATCTGATATTAATTTATTAGCAAGATATTGTTATTCATTCACAGGAAGATGTTGGAAAGCACACATTTTAGTATGATAAATTGAATAAAAGTTTTTATGGTTTGAAGTAAATTGAGATGTGGTATAATCGTATAAGTGAATATTTAATCAATGGAGGATATTAAATGATCGAATTTGTCCATGTATTTTTTTGGCGCCGTTGCCGGGGATTGAAATTCGATTCTAATTTCTTTTCGGTACTTTTTGTAATTATTTGTGTAATTTGTACTTTCTCATGTATAATTATAGTTGTAATAGTGATTCAGATTGTGATAGATTTATTCCTTATCCTTATCCTCCATACTATGTTGCACAAAATATAACTCCTAGGAAGGCCCAATGGGAAATAGCTCTAGAGAAATTTGCTCAAGCCACTGAGGATTTTGTTAAAGATTGCAAAAATAATTTTAGATCCCCTCGTGTTGAACCAATTCCTCCCCCTGTGGAGAAAGAGTCATGGGAAATTAACCAAGATAAATTAGCTCAAAAAATTAGTAGTAATGTTCAAGAAATTAATTTTATAGAAAAAGAAAATAGAAAAAGTTTTGAGAACATAGAAATAGCACTTGAGCAAATTCCAAAACATTTATCTAAGGAGTTACAAGCATTATCAACAATTTTTGACTCTCCTAAAAAAGAGGAGGAAGTTGTGGTGATGGATGTGACCAATGATCAAATCCTTTTGGAGGAGCAAAAATCTGAAAAAGAAATTGTGCATGATAGGTTTGAAGAAGAGGATCGAAAAATAAAAGTCGAAGGTTTAAAAATTGTAGAAAAAATTGAACCACCCTTGCATGAGGAATTTGTTGCTATAAAGAATTTTATTAAATCTAGTTCATGCTTGGGTGATTCAAAATTTTTCAATTATATTCAGCCTAAGTACTTTTATGAAAAATATCTAGAACAATCTGAATCATTATTAGACAATAGGAAGCATGAGAAAGTAATCTTCTTGACTAATGGAGTTAACAACTTCATAATGGATGATGGAAGAAAAGAAAATTTTGCTGAATCCCCATGGGATGTGGGCATAACTCACTATTGTTGCATCACGTGGGATTTGACCCATAGAATTTGGGACCCTGGTGGATTTGTTTTGTATATAAGCAGTAGCGTAGGTTTCAATTCTTAGGTAGTTTTTGTGAAAAAAAATGAGGAACAGACCTCGTGCGCCCCAGACGCACGCGGTCGCGCGCCTCAGGCGCGCCGGGCTGTGAAAGCCTTGTTAGGGGGAATTTCACTCCTACTTGGGGTGCAAAAGTTCAGTTTTGGGGTCAAATTCTGATTCTACCATTTTATCTCTTAGGATTAGTTTTATCTTATCTCTTAGGATTAGATTTATTTTTTTTTCTTATTTTTAGCAATAGATATTTTTTTTATCTTATCTTTTAGGATTAGATTAGTTTTATATCTTTTAGGAATTTGTTATATCTTTTTAGGAATTTGTTTTATCTTTTTAGGATTAGATTTATCTTTTTAGGATGATTTTTTTTAGAATAGATTTTTTATTTTTTATTTATTTTCGTTTTTTTTATTTTCTATTTTTTAGGGATAAATTTTTTTTAGAATTAGATTTATTTTTGTAGGATTTGGACCCCATTAGCCCCAATTTTTTCAATATTACACCCCAGGCCCCTGTACCTCACCAAAAATATTGTCCAGCTTTTTAGGTAGTTTTTAATTTTTATTTTGTAGTTTTAGGGTAGATTAGTTTGCTTGAGGACAAGCCAACATCTAAGTTTGGGGGAGTATATACAAAATAAAAAATTAAAATTTTTCAGATCTGAATTTTTCTCCCATATTGGTATTGGTTTGTGTCCTTAGCAAAAGTAATTAATTTTTCTAACCTTAGGACTTTTTCTCTTTTGATTCATGTACATACTTAGTTTAGGACTTAGACTCATTGGTATTCGACTCTATTTGATTGAGCTGTATATGATTATGGTGACTGGGTTATTTCGACAAAGGCTTTCAGAACTTGTGATTAGTGAACTGACTTTATCCATATGTGAGGTTTTGAGCCTATTGAGGGGTATGAATTTTATTGAAATATTCTGATATTGAGACCCCTATTTTTTTATGAGTGTGTTCACTTTGATATTGTCTTCTAGAACTTGACCTGTGACCATTTCAAAATTGATAATTGATTGCATGCATTAAGATGATTAAGGCACCTAGGATGTGTTTTTGTGGCCTTCAGATGATTTGAATTGATAAATATTCCATTAGTTGTCCATTTTGAGCCTTATGAGACATTATGATTTTTCTTTGGTACCTTGCATTTATTGAAATATTCTTTGTTAGTACCTTGGGAATTTTGAATGAGCAATTGAGAGGAATGAATATGAAAAGTGAAAGTAATTGGTGAAAAGTGTATGAGTTCTATTTCTCTTTCAAAGAAGAAAAAAAAAGAGAATTAAAAAAAATAACAAATGTAAAGGAAGAGAATAGAAGAAAAAATTTGGAAAAGAAAGGAAGAATAAAATGTTCCTGATGTGAGTGTGAGTCTTTATTGTATTCATTGCTCATTTATGGTTTTTGAGGGAAACTTGTTTTTGTAAATATTTTTGCGAGTTAACCTTTGTTTTATCCCTTCTTTCTTTTATCCCCCCTAACACTTTTAGTCATGGCCCCATTACAACCAAAAATAAGACCTTTTGATTTTTGCATGCATTCAATAATTTCAGTGGAGATGTTGGTCTATGGTCAAGTCTATGGTAACACATTATCATTGTTGAACTTGAGTGAATTGAAAATATGACCCTTATACACTTTTGAGAGAAACATTTGAGAGGTTGAGAGTGTTCATTAGTTCTGAGTTCTGAATGGGATTGTTATGTTAACTAGTATGTAATTGTGTAAATAGTTTATGATAATATGTGTCGAAGTGATGAGTCGTAGTCTTAGATTAGGTGTGTTCATGTTGATTTAGGAAGTTTGTCTTTTGTTTAGAATTTTTATTTTACTTTTGCCTGGGACATGCAAAATGCTAAGTTTGGGGGAGTGATTTAGGTCCAATATATAGTGATTTGAGCATGATTTAGACTCCCTTATACTATGTATTTGGCTTGTTTCTCTAGCAAATTTAGGACTTTTTAATAGATTTTAATTATTTTTAGTAGTTTAGGGTCCTTTGAACGTTTTGATCCGTTTGCTAGTGTTTCAGGTACTTTTAGAGCTTAAATGGAGAAAATATTTATGGACCTGAAAAGAGGACGAAAAGATCTTGCAAATGGAAAAAGAACGGAGCAAAACGGAGTCGGAGTAGGTCCCGCGCGCCTGAGGAGCGGGGACGGGTGCGCCTAAGGCGCGTCTGTGAAGAAAAGAACAATTATCAGAGTTTGCGCGCCTGGGGCGCGAGGTCGCGTGCGCCTGGGGCGCGCGTGCATGTTGGAGGCCCAATTTGACCAGATTCTGTACAAAGTAGAAGAAGAGAAGTCTAATTTGGCTTCATATCTTAGATTTGGTCAGAGATTAGAAGATAAACATGGACCTTATCTACTAGATTTAATTAAGATTTATTTTAGGATTTGTTTTACTCTTTAAATAGAGGATTTGTAAATAGTTTTCAGGAGGTTTTGAGATCATAGAATTCAATTAGGATTAGAGAGAGAGGTTAGTAACATCTATTGAGAGCAAGGAGGCAAGGCACAAGGATTGGAGATCATCACTACAAGATCTGCGTGAGGATTGAAGGTCTCTTGGAGAGTTAACCTGTATTGTCTATCATATGAGGTTTTCTCTTTGCTTCTGTTTTCTTTATTTCTATATGTGTAACTAAAACCTCTTGTTACGAACATGGTGTAAATTGTATGATGTAACTTATTTTAATTTATGATTTAGTATTTTGTTGTTTTTAATTCATGCATTAATTGAGTTTTTATTACATAAACCCGCACAATTTATGTTTTGGATTTCTTAATTCGCAACAGGAGTTGGGATTTTGAATAGGCCATGCAATTAATGGTATAATCAGTCCAAAATATACGGATATAATTGGATGATTATATGGCTTTTTAATTCCCTTGTGCTGAATAGATATTTTCTTATATTGTAATTTGTTGAGGGATCAAGGATTAAATATATAGAAAATAAGGGTAATGTTAGAGACGTCTAACTATTGCTATTTGAGAGGAATAGTCCATGAATTGAAGGATAATTAAAGGAAAATATAAATCATAGTTAAAATAAGCGAATCATACAATGAAACCAAGTTCCTAACCTTTTTCTATTGCTTTCTATACATCTTATCTCCTCGATCTTCTTATTTTATTTTATTATTATTCTTCTTCTCCTTCTAAAATTCAATAACAAGTTGCCTTAATAATTACGAATTGGTGAAAAGTTATTAGAAACAATTTGCAATCCCTGTGGGACGATATTCGGTCTTCCAGACTATATTACTCGTTGACCCAATCCACTTGCTGGTAAATCAACATATTTTTATGAAAAGATGTGACAAGAAATTTGTTAATATTGATGTTTACGTTGATGATTTGAATATTATTAGAACTAATGAAGAGTTTCCAAATGTTGTAAATTGCTTAGAGCATCCACAACCCCAAACCCATTTTGGGTTCATAACTGGGTCCCACGCATTATCTTATAATTTTTTACACTTCCCCAAAAGTTAAGAACTCTATCCACTTTTTTCCTCCAACCCAAACCCAACTTTTATTCTTAAACGGGAACCACAACCTACACCACACTATTATATTTATTTAATTAATTAATTATAAATTTCTAAATGCAACCTAACCCAACGGCTAGTTTTAGTTTATTGATTTTTTTTCTTTATATTATACTAGTTTTAGTTTTTTTTATCAATTTTATTTTTTTCGTCACTTTTTTTTTAATTTTAAAAAGGCATTTAAAAAAATTAAAAAAAACATAAATAATAAAAAATATAAATTATAAATAAAAGCAAATAATTTCAGTAAAGAAAATATATAACAAGCATGATAATTATTACAAACACTTTAACATAATACAAAGGCCTACTCATACATCAAACCCTTAACATTATTTAAACATTAATACAAAAGCTTACTCATACATCAAACTTTTAACGATAACATATAACAAGCATGATAATTATTACAAACACTTGAACATTAATACAAAAACCTACTCATTCATCAAACTTTTAACATTATTCAAAGATTATCCTGGGGCATGTTATTCCGATTTTCCCATATATGTTGTATTAAGTCGGCTTGAAGTTGGTGATGAGTTTGCCTATGGCGTAGTTCTGCTCGCTTATCCATATAGGATTGAAAATCGGGACGAGGATATTGTTCCGGTGGTTCGATGTTATGGTTTGTGGTATAGTATTCAAGATTACAAGCTTACCCATCTCTTTCATCCTCCACAATCATGTTATGCAAGATGATGCATGCATATATTATACGCTTCAGCGCATCAATATGTCATTGCTTAGCTGGGTAACGTATGATTGCGAACCATTGTTGAAGTACACCAAATGCCCGCTCGACGTCCTTTCTTACGCTAGCTTGACGCTCAGAGAAAAATATTCTTTTTTCTCCTTGTGGCATGGGAATACCCTTGACAAATGTTGCCCACTCTGGATAGATTCCATCAGCCAAATAATAACCCATGTTGTAATCAGTTCCATTCACACTAAAATGTACAGGAGGAGCTCGGCCTTCCATAACATCATTGAACACATTAAATTGATTTAAGACATTGATATCATTGTTTGAATCGGCAGTACCAAAAAACGCATGCCAAATCCACAAGTCTTGTGAAGCCACCGCTTAAGGCATAATTGTAGGTTTGCCATGATCACCTCGGCTAAACTGTCCTTTCCACGCCATGGGACAATTTTTCCACTCCCAATGCATGCAATCAATACTACCTAACATACCTGGGAAGCCACGTTTTGCATTCATTTCAAGTAGCTTTTGAATGTCTTCATTGGTTGGTCGACGTAAGTATTATGGTTGGAAAATCTCAATCACACCACTTGTAAACTTGTCTAAGCATTCTAATGCAGTGGTTTCGCCCATTCTTAGGTAGTCATCCAAACTATCAGCAGTGGCTCCATACGCCAACAAACGCATGGCTGTAGCGCATTTTTGCAACGAAGAAAGACTTTTCTTACCAGTTGCGTCAATTTTGTCTTGGAAATAGTCATCATGCTGACCAAGAGCTTGTACAATGCGAAGGAAGAGATGTTTTCGCATTCGAAACCTTCGATGGAACTGATCATCTGTCTATACGGGGTGATCGAAAAAATAATCATTGACCAACCGAATATGACCTTCCTCACGATTCCTCTCTATATACTTTCTTGAACGTTTGATGGAGCTGCTGCCTTCTTGTTGTTTTTTCTTTTGCTTTTGAAGATAAAGCCTCATCAGTTTTTCATCATCGTCACGAGTGATGATATTCATAATGTGCCACTCAGCTAGTTCATCAATGTTTGAAGGGTCAATATTGGGAATTGAATTGGGATCCACTGGAATTGAAGGGTTGATGTTGGGAACTTTGTAATAAGGCTTGAAATATGATTGAAGCGATGAATTGTGTAAAGATAAATGCGATGTTTCATATTATTTATAAGGGAGTCAATAACGACTAGTTCGAGTAACGACTACTTTGCATAACAGATAGTTCATGTAACGGCTAGTTCGAATAACAACTAAATTGAATAACGACTAGTTTGAATAACGGCTAGTTTGAATAACGACATGTATTACAAACACTTAAACATAATATATAATGATAACAACTAAATTTAAACATAATACATAATGAAACTTAACAACTAAACTTAAACATAATACATAATGACACTTAACAACTAAACTGTGACATAATACAAAAACCTACTCATCATCAAGTCCATATTTTTTTTCAATCATATCACACAACGCCAAATGAGCTTTTAGTTGTCTCCCTATCATACCAGACGTGTCTTTACTAAGGAGTTGGAGCTCTTGGAATTTCAATTCTTCATTCTTGGCCTTTATTTCCTCATCCTTCATTCGTGCATACTCACGTGCAAAATCTGATATCGTTGTGGATCTTTCCATGAACACTTGTTTGAATTCATCATAATCCTCCTTATCAGCAACAGATGATTCACCTTGTTTTGCTTTTGCTTTTCTTTTTGCTTGCTTCTGTCCCATTAGGCGTACCAAATTGGAAGACGACTGGTTGTATTCGACACTACTTGGAGTGGGTGGATTAGATGATGATGTGTATGCCCCATCAGCATTATTCTTTGTTCTTTTTGAAGAATCCTCTGTTGAAGCTCCCAAAAATTCTGGTACATCTTTCACCATTCTCCATGCACACTCACTCCTGAAGGAATCTCCAACATCTTGATCATATATCTTATATGCATCAGCCATTATATTACTCTCGGAGCTCCCGCTTATCTGCCTTGCCTTTGCTTGAATGTAGCATCCATTGAACTTTTGAAGAGATTTTCTAATTCTAAACCATCGACCTTTTAAACTACTCAAGTCTCGATACTGAAGCTGCTTATCGCGATACTGATTATAATGGTCACATATTCTCTTGTAAAATGCATCACTTTTTTGGTCCACCCCTACAATTGGATCCGTAGAAATTTCCAACCATGACGTGATGAGTTGTTTATCCTCTGTGGAACTCCACCTTGATTTTTTCTTTTTCCCCTTGCTAGACCCACCTTCTTCATCATTAAGATCAATAGTTTCCAGGTTGTCTTGGCTACAATAAGGTGGTATTTCAGGTTGAGATCGTGGTACCTGAGATAAAGTTTGTGGTATTTGGGTATCGTATGGAGAAGTAGGATGAAATTGAGGCATTGACTGAGATTGTGAAGATGGGATAAATGCAGAGAAATTTTGGTTTAAAAAAGGATTAGTTTGTGGGTTTGATGAAGATGATTGAGAAATTTGAAATGGAAAATGAGGAAAATTTTGCATAAAATGTGACCATTGATTAAAAGGATTGTCGGGATTGTTGTTGGGATCATTGGGATTCATTTGTGTATGAAATTTTTTTCTTTGCTTCGGTTTATGAATGAAATGATTCAAGTTCACCTATATTTATAAAGCATTAGAATTTTAACCGTTTGTTTGCAACGGTTGCTTTTCAAACGGATAGGAATTTCAAGTTCACCTATTATTCCTTTTCACTCATTTAGTTCAATTTAATATTTGCCTCATCCAATAATACATCCAACAACCACCATTTTATTTTCTTTTTTTTTAATCCTCCACTCTCTCTCTCTCATAATCCTTATCCACTCACTCCATCCACTCACTTCTACCCACCCTATCCATCCACTCACGTCTACCTCTCTTCTCAATTCTCAGTCTAACCAAAAAATGAAACAAATCACCTCTTCCTCTTCTCTAGTGCTCATCCCGCCTCCTGCTTCTCTCAACCATATTTCATTCATTTTCCTCTTCCTCCACAAACACTCATCTTTCATCACTCACTCGTTCTCTTCGGCTCTCTCTCACTCACTCATCTTTCACCACTCACTCATGTCGATCATCATAAAGAGAGGAAACCCATCATCATTATCATGAAACCGCCGGTCCAGTCCTTCCATGCATCAAACACAATTTTTCTGCCCTCTTTTTTTTCTTTCAATTTCGTATGTAATTCGTGGTTGACTCTGTAAAATCAGGATTCTTTGAATTGATTTTTTTTTTCAATTTATTATGTAATTTGTTGCTAGATTCTTTGATTTGATTTTGTTGTTGTTGATTCGGTTTGTTTATGCTGTTGTTTTTTTAATTTTTTTAAAATTTTTTTCGCATTCTCTCTCCATCCCAGCTCTGCTCCATACGTGTGGGTCCTCCAGCTTCTCCTATGAACGAGTTCAATGGGACGACCCAAGTCATCTCAACGAACCGACACAACCATGAACTTTGTCTTTTGAGTTCATTCACTGGGATTTACTGATGGGTTACGAACCCCCATTGTGGCTGCTCTTAAAGAAAGAGTTTGAAATGAAGGATTTGGAAAGAACAAAATTTTGTCTTGAATTACAAATGGAATATTTTATGAAATTTTGGTACATTATGAAACCTATGCTGCGAAGGTAATAGTGTAATATCTATAATTGTTCGCATCAGGGGGAGAAATAAATACGCACTGCACTCTTTTTCCCGTAGTCAAGGTTTTTTCCCGATGGGTTTTCCTGACAAGGTTTTTAATGAAGCAACATCCAATTGCGTAAGAAGAATTGTGTACTCTTTTTCCTTCACTACTTTTTCTCATAGGGTTTTTTTAAGAGGCATATTCTCTTAACAGTCATCCAAGGGGGAGTGTTATGAACAATTTGTACTTATCTAATAAGTAGATGACTCTATCATAGTTTGGGTTTATCCCAACTTTATGTTTATCTTTTTAGTTGAAACAAATTCATGATAGGTTTCATTTTTTCTATAAAATATGACTCATATGTATTGTAAACTTTGGCCCAAGAAATGAAATACAATTTCTCCATACTTCTCTTTTCTCTCTCAATCTCTTATGTCTTCATATTTTCATTAATTCATAACACTTTTTTTTAGATAAATTTTGTATATTATTGTTATCCAATAAATTTATCATTTTCTTTAATTTTGTTTGTTAAGTGACAACTAACATTATAAGAAAATAAAAAATTAATAATTAACTATTTTTTATAACATGTGACATATATCGTTAACTGACACATAAAGGGAAAAATTAATTTAAATGATAGATTTATTATATTATAATAATTTACAAAACATATCAAAAAAATTGAAAGAATTGATTTTTAATCTAAAAATAATTTAAGAGATCAAATCTAATTGTTCTGCATTTATTTCTTAACTTCTCTTTTTTGTCCTAGTTAAACAAACCATAATGACAATTTTATTCGAGTAGAGTAGAGAATATTCATAACACGTAAACACTTTCGTTGGAGATTTTATCTTTAAGTTGAACTCAAGTTTCACACTTTGGCTCTTCTTAGAGCTATCTTGATGATCATAATAAAATAAAGACACCAATGAGAATTGTCTCGGTTGGTCTTATGAAATTGACTGAGATTTTAGAAATGGGATCCGGATGATAGTAATCCCGGGTTCGATTCCTATGAAAAACATCCAGTTAGGAGAAGCATCCTCGTAACGTTGAAGTGAATTAGTTTCGAAAATCCCCATTAATAGTGGTAGTCTCCTAGGGACACCATGGATTTGTCAAAAGCATAGACCTAAAAAAAATAATAAAATAAGGAAGAAATGTGATAGAGAAAATGATAAAAAATACATTAGGTAATAAGAAAAAGGAAAATGCTAAAGAGTGCCCTTAGGGCACTTGTTAAGAGATTAAATGTGGCTAAAAGTTATGGGAAAATGTGTGATGTCCTAGGGCGAGGAGAACCTCTAAGGAGGGGAAATCTACCTTAGAGGGGACTCTGCCTAGGGTTTATGTGTGATGTTTGTTGGGAGTCCTCTAGTGGCCAAAGGGGAAGCCAAAGAGATACCCTAATCACTGGTGTGTGAGGGTGGCGATTAGGGTAAGAGGACGTACCTTTGCCCCATGTAGTACTGAGCTACTTATAGGGGGGAGCTGGTTGCCCTAATGGGCCAACTTGGGGCCCAAGTAGGGCCAGCCTGTAATGAGCTAGGAGTGGTGCGCTGTCCTTCCGGATAAGGATGGGGTGAGCTGTCCTTGCGGATAAGGCTGGGGGACGTCATCATGTCCTTGGTGTCGGAATCTTTGGGGTGATGTCGGACCTGGGAAGACGTACGGAGATCGGACCTGAGCAGAGGCATGAGGTCGGCCTGTATCTGGCGCTTGTTCGGCCGTTGAGCCCTGAGCTCGGCCAAGCGTTCAGTAGGTCCCTTGTTAGGTCCTTGAGCTTTTAGTGGGGTTTATGGGGAGCTCGGCCTAGCCAGGTCCACCACATAAGCCCCCCAGCTCGGTCAAGGCTATTTGAGGCTTGCTCCGAGGTCGTGGTTCGGGTATTCTTCCCGAGGTCCATCACTTTATGGCCGAGTTTACCACATAAGCCCCCCAGCTCGGTCAAGGCTATTTAAGGCTTGCTCCGAGGTCGTGATGTTCCGTCTCTGGTTGGCGCGTGTGAGCTGTAACCTTCTGGTTTGGCAGTGACGATGACATGAGCTTTGACAGCTGTCTAATCACTTAGACTTGGAACGACATTTACTTTTCCCAGGCATGTGTCAGACATTCACGGTCTACGGAGCGTCACCATCATTGTGACGTTAATCGAGGTCCACGCTTTTGGCTGTTGCGTGCCACGTGTGTCGATTCTTATGGCTCCTCACTGGGTTGGGCCTTCTGGGCCAAGCCCAATATTCAAAAAGAGAGGGAGGACGGTTACTCTTCCCTGTACTTTGACTAGCAAACTGTCTCTGTTGCATTTCCTATTGAACGGTTGGTTTACCTTCTCACTATACCCACGTTTCTTCTTCCCTGCGAATACGTTTCCGAGGCAAGGTTTGGTTTCAGCGAGACTTCCGTGACTTGTTCTTCCCTTCCTTCGACATACTCATCTCTTTTCTGCGATATACACAAGGTATTCTTCTTGCTTCTTCTTTCCTCATTCCTGAGTTTTGGTTTCTGCATTTGCGTGATTATTTGGGTGGATTTTTTGTGGGTTTATCTATGTAGCAATGGGTTAGTCATGCTTTTAAGGGGACGGTCTTTCTTGTGGGCACACTGAATTTTCTGGGGAATCTTTGGTTTAAAAGGTATTTGGGGTATGGTGGGTAGTGCTAGGGGCGTTTGAGTAAGCACTGGTTTGGGTGGGAGCCAGAGGAGTATTTTCGTTGTTCTCCTATAGTAGCAAGGAAGAGGACGGCCCCTCTGGTATCGGATTTTTTTTTTTTGGGGAACCAGGAGCAGTTCCTATTGAGGCTGTTCGGGAAGGAGCGCGGGGTACCTGTGGATGGGGGTTTTTTGTGGGGTTATTTTTCATGACCCATAGAACTGACATTCGAGCTCCCCTGTTCTTCCACAGGTACGATGCCTCCTCGGAAATGTGCCAGTCGTCCCGACTTGTACCCAGCTCCTACTGACGCCTCCCACTATCACTGGGTGGACGTTGAGCCGAAGGGGATCCGGTCTCAACTGGATTGCGATGGCTTACTCTTCAACGTGAAGAGGGCGATATTGCCCTGTTCCCAAGATCCTAGCGGGACTTCTTATGAATCTGCTCTCGAACCGACCCCGACTCTTTCTTCTTCTACGCCGACCTGATACATAAGCTTGGCATAACTCTTCCGTTTACGGAGTTTGAGATGGGCGTTCTGAACGAGCTGGGGGTGGCCCCTTCGCAACTGCATCCGAACACTTGGTCCTTCCTCCGGGCCTTCCAGAGGTACTGCGGGGCAAAGGGGCTGACATGTACCATTAAGCTCTTCCTTTGGATATACAACCCCTTCGTTGGAAACAAATAGGGGGTGACTGGTCGGTTGTGGGTGTCCACCAAGGCTCGAGCTCGCTATGGGCTTCTCGGATTATTCGCCGAGTCTTGGAAACATTTTAAACACAGGTTCTTCAAATATAAATATGTCGGTAACGGGCGACCTTGGTTCCGAGATGAGGCGGGGCCAAAATTTCCTTTGCAGTGGACCCAAGAGTTTTTTAATCGACATCGAGACACACCCCAACAATGTTCGGGAGTGACTCTTGACGCTGCCGAGGCGGAGGCGGCTTTGCATTTTCGTACTGAATACCTTAGTCGAAAATCCCAGCTCGATGTTGGGGTATTCATGACTTGTGCGGATGACGTGGTTTTAACTGAGATCGGTAATATTTCTTGATGTCTTGTCTTTGTCAAGTCCTTTCCATTTATTTAATGTGCTTCTTTTTCTTTTCACAGAGAAATATTGGTCCACCATGTCGGCAAGGGCTTTGAAAGCGTCCCTGGAGGCCCGCAAGCGGAAGAGGGGAGAAAATGTTTCCCGAGCAGCCACTGAACCTGCTGCTCGGCCGACACTGCCCGACTCTACTCATCCGACCTTCAGTTTCCTCGCCCAATCGCCGGCGACGAGCGCGGAGGTCGATAGTGCCGCTGATGCTCCACCCCGGCCGCCTGTTGTCAAGAGGTCGGTCAAAGAAGCTGTTGTTAATCTTTCGGGGTATGAGCTGAAGATGATGACTGAGGGGTTAGCATTTCATCTGAAGAGGGCTACCAATCTCTTTAGCGTTCTATCCGAGTATGGAGATGAAGTAGCTGCAAGGATATTGGCCGATCAAAAAAGGAGTCGTGCCGAAATCCAAACTGAGGTGGTCGAGCTAAGGACCAGTACCAGGGCCGCTGAGCAAAAGTTGGCCGATCTGGAGGAAAAACACCGTCAACAGGTGGAGGAGCTTCTCAAGGATCACGAAGCTCGGTTTGCGCAAGCAAGGGTTGAGGTGAAAGAAGCTGGTCGAAAGGAAGGCTTGGCCGAGATGGGGCAAGTGGAGGCGAAGCTTGAGAAAAGGGTTGCTCAAGCTCTGAAGCATAAGGTAACGGCGCATGAAGCTGATTTTAGTTTTGAGAAATTTGGTAACAAGATTTTTGCCGGAGCTGTGGAGCAACTTTTGCATTTAAATCCGGGCTTGAGGATCCGAGTTATTGGTGCCTCCGCTGGGTTCGGGGTTGAAGATGGGAAGCTGGTCGACTATGACAAGGACGGTGTGGAAGTCGATCTGAACCAACCCGAGGCGGATTTGCCGAACCCGTTGGAAGAGAAAACTGACGAGGAGTTTGATCCGAGTTCAGTTATACTGTCCGATGTGGAGGATGAGTTAGCGTAAGCCCCTTATGCTGGGCGGCTAATATTTTTTGCAAGTACTATGTTTTGTGTACAACAGCTTTTCATAGTGTGAACTTTGTTTGGATCATACTTGTAGCACATTATAAATTTCAATGCAAGTTTTGTTTTTAACTTGTTGCATGCTTTATTTATTTTAAGCCTAAGGTTTAACTTGAAACCCTGTAAGGTACTATGAAATTTTGAAAATGTAAGTTGAATGTGAATTAAGAAGGAGTGAGTTTTAACTTGAATATCTCAGTAAGTGCAGTAGGCTTATAAGTGTTCTCTGAAAAGAGGCACTGTATATAAGGGAATACGGTGGGGAACTCGGATTACCCGTCTTGGCCGAGGTGGGTATCCTCAGCCCCGATGTAGAAGAGGTTGCTGAGTGAAGAGATGTGAAAACATTTCACTGCAAGCTGTACATCATCGGGTATCCCTTGTACATTGTGCATACAAGCCGGTCTCTTTTAAGAGATGTAAGCTGTTCGTAGCGCCATGCAACATTTAGGTGGCTAATGCTAAATGAGAAGCTAGTACGTACGTATGTAAGACTGTGGCACTTGAGAGAAAAAAAAGTTCTTTTCATTACTTAAAGGATCAGTACATCATTCCTTGCAAACAATGGTAATCTACCGAGGTGAGACTAACTGTAATATATCTTTAGTTTCGCGACGTTCCACGAGTTCTTACGTTCGGAGCCTTCAAGAGTTTCTAGTCGGTACGCCCCAGAGTTTGTTTTTGAGATTACTCTGTAGGGGCCCTCCCAGTTTTGGGCGAACTTCCCGTCTCTTCGGTTCTTGAGGCCAATATCGGCCCTTCGGAGTACCAGATCTCCTACCTCGAACGACCTGGGCCGAACTTCTTTGTTGTGTTGTCTGGCTTGCCTTTCTTTTGCTTTCTTTTCTCGAACCGATGCCGCTTCTCGGACTTCTTCGGCCAGGATTAGATTTTCTTTCGTTTTGCCCTGTGGGTCTCTCCCTCATCCTGAAGGTATGGATTCTTCGTTCAATGGGGATGACCGCGTCACAGCCATAGGTTAATCTGAACGGGGTTTCACCTGTAGAGGTCTGGACCGTGGTTCTGATTGACCAAAGGACCTCCGGTAAGAGCTCGGCCCATAATCCCTTAGCTTCCAAAATCCTCCTTTTTAGTCCGTCCACGATAACTTTGTTGGCGGCTTCAGCTTGTCCGTTGGTTTGGGGATGTTCAACTGAGGAAAAATGGTGGGAAATACCGAGGTTTTCTGTCAATATCTGGAAATTGTTGGTTGCAAACTGACTGCCATTATCGGTGATTAATGTTAGCGGGAGCCCGAAGCGAGAAACGACTTGCTTCATGAAGAATTTTTGGATTCTTGCCGATGTGATGGTGGCTAGTGGCTCAGCCTCGATCCACTTGGTAAAGTAGTCCACGGCTACCACTATGAACTTTAGTTGACCTGGTGCTGTTGGGAATGGTCCCACGATGTCCATTCCCCACATGCTGAAGGGCCAAGGTGATGCCAGGGAATGCAGCTCCTCAGACGGTTTCTGATGAATGTCACTGAAGAATTAGCATTTGGGACATCGGCGAACGTGGTCAATAGAATCTGCCACTAAGGTCGGCCAAAAATATCCAGCCCTTAGTATTTTTCGTGCTAAGGATTTGCCTCCGACGTGGTGGCTCCCAAACCCCCCATGAACTTCGTCCAATGCCTCCTGGGCTTCGTCAAGAGTGAGACACCGCAGAAGAGGAGATGACATTCCTCTTCTGTAGAGGATCCCATCTATAACGACATACTCTGCCGCCTTCCGTCTTAAGGTTCTTGCTTCTTTCTAATCAGCCGGGACGATATTGTGTTCCAAAAACGACCTTATTGGGTCCATCCAGGTTGTTGAGATCGAGATGGCCATCACCACGCTTGGGTTTGAAATTTGCTCCTGAATTAGGCTTTTTTTGTTCCCTCCGCCCTTGGTGCTTGCCAACTTGGAAAGAACGTCGGCACGGGAATTGGAGCTTCGGGGGATATGGTTAATGGAGAATTTTTCAAATTCTAGAACCAGGGTTTTGACTTTATCTAAGTACTTTTGCAGAATAGGTTCTTTTGCCTGGTAGTCTCCGATGATCTGGGACACCACCAACTGGGAATCGCTCAAAATTTGGACTTCGGATGCGCCGAGCTCCTTGGCCATGCGAAGACCAGCGAGGACGGCTTCGTACTCTGCTTGGTTATTCGAGGCGAGGAACTTGAATTTTAGAGAATATTCAATGCTGATTCCCTCTGCATTTTCCAGAATTACTCCTGCGCCCGCTCCTTTCTGGTTGCTTGATCCGTCGACGTATATAACCCAAGTGTCCGAGTTAGGGCTTGGATGGGGCTCTGTGAACTCGGACACAAAGTCTGCGAGCACTTGAGACTTGACCGCCTTTCTTGGTTCATAGGAAATATCAAACTCGGACAATTCTATCGCCCAAGCCATCATTCTCCCTGCGAGGTCCGGCTTCTGAAGGACTTGTTTTATAGGCTGGGCCGTTCTTACGACAATAGGATGGCTTTGAAAGTATTGCCGAAGACGCCGTGCAGCCAGGATAAGGCAAAACGCGAATTTTTCCACTTTAGTATAGCGGAGCTCGGGGCCTTGCAAAGCTCGGCTTATAAAGTAGATTGGCAACTCATTCTTACCCTCTTCTCGGATCAGCACCGAGCTAAGTGCCGAACTTCCTGCTGACAGGTAAATGAAGAGGGTTTCTCCTTGGGCGGGACTAGAGAGGATTGGGGGGGATGAAATATACTCTTTAAGTGCCAAGAAGGAGGCTTCGCACTCCTGGTCCCAATTAAAAGCTGCTCCTTTCTTTAGTAGCTGGTACCAAGGTAAGGCTTTTCTGGCAGCTTGGGGGAGGAATCTTGAAAGCGCGGCCATCCTTCCTGCTAGTTGTTGCACTCCTTTGAGGTCGGTGGGGCTTTTCATTTCCAAGATAGCTCGGCATTTATCAGGGTTGGCCTCGATCCCCCTTTCTGATAACATAAAGCCGAGGAAGGCGCCTGCTGGAACGCCAAAAGTGCCCTTTTCTGGGTTCAATCTCATATTGTGTGCTCTAACACGCTCTAGTACAGCAGCCAAGTCTTTGACATGGTCTTCTTTTTTTCTGCTCTTGGTAATCATATCGTCAATATACACCTCCATAATATCACCTTCGATGCCGTTGAAGACTTTGTTCATCATCCTTTGGTAGGTTGCTCCGGCATTCTTCAGTCCAAAGGGCATGACAGTGTAGCAGTAGGTCGCCTTTCCGGTTGTAAAAGTAGTTTTGTCCTGGTCTGAGGGGTACATGGGGATTTGGTTGTAACCTGAGTAAGCGTCCATGAAAGATAACAGTTGGTAGCCCGCCGAGTTGTCGACGAGATGATCGATGATCGGCAGTGGGTATTGGTCTTTTGGGCATGCCTTGTTGAGGTCGGTATAATCTACGCACATTCTCCAGCTGCCGTTTGCTTTCTTCACCAGGACGGTGTTTGCTACCCACTCAGCGTATGGGACTTCTTTGATGAACCCTGCCTGCAATAGGTCGGAAACTTTCTCCTGGATGACTTTCGCCTTCTCCGTCCCTACTCGCCTCATTTTCTGAGCTACTGGTTTGGCTTTCGGGTCTACACTCAGCTTGTGGCAGATGAAATTCGGGTCAATTCCTGGCATGTCAACCGAGGTCCAAGCAAATAAGTCCGAGTTGGTTCGCAGTAGGTCTATTATTGCTTCTCGGATTTCTGGGGAGAGGTCGGATCCCACCTTGAGGGTTTTACTAGGGTCGGAAGGGTTGATCGGGACAGCCGACCAATTTCCTTGTGGGGAGGGTCTCAAGTCGTCTTGCTCTGCCCGGACGTCCAGGTCGGCTAACAAGATTCTTCCTTTAGCCAACATCGGTCCGACGAGCTCCTCATTCTCTTTCTCCTTTACTTTTCCCCGTAGACTTGCATTGTAACAAAGTCGGGCTCTGACCTGATCTGCCTTGATCGTGACGAGTGCGTCGTCTGAGCCGATGAATTTTAACGCTAGATGAACTGTTGAAACTACTGCTCCGAAGGCCTGCAAACAGGTTCTTCCCAAGATAGCGTTGTAGGGGGAATCACAATTGACTACCAGGAATCTGACAATCTCCGTTCGGGCCGAAGGTTGTTCGCCTAGGGTTACCGGGAGGTGGATTGCTCCTACAGGACGGATCGCCTCGTTCGCGAATCCAAACAGCTTTCCTTCGAAGCTTCGGAGATCAGAGGTTTTCAACTTTAGCGCCTGGAAGGTCTGCATAAAGAGGATATCGGCTGAGCTGCCCTGGTCTACCAGGACCCGGGCGACCTTAAAGTTGGCGATCATGGCCGCAACCACCATTGGATCGTTGTGGTTAGGGACTATGCCTTCCAGGTCATGATTAGAGAAACTAATGGGTACCTTTTGAGGTGGTCTCTTGTAGATCTGCTTGTGGCGAACGGCCAGGATTTGGTTGATGTACTTTTTCCTCTCCGCCTTGGTCTCACCACCACCGGCGAAACCTCCCGAGATATTACAAACTGGGAAGCTTGCGGTTGAATTAGGTGGGGGAGGCAAGGGGGGATCTGGTGTCCTGTTGACAGCAAACTGTAGAGGCTGATCGGGGCTACGTTCCTCGCGGAACTCTTTCTTCTTTTTCTGGGTTGATGTGTGTTTAGTCATGGTAGGTACTGGTGGGAGTGATTTTATCTGGTCCCCACAGACGGCGCCAATGTGATGTCCTAGGGCGAGGAGAACCTCTAAGGAGGGGAAATCTACCTTGGAGGGTACTCTGCCTAGGGTTTATGTGTGATGTTTGTTGGGAGTCCTCTAGTGGCCAAAGGGGAAGCCAAAGAGATACCCTAATCACTGGTGTGTGAGGGTGGCGATTAGGGTAAGAGGACGTACCTTTGCCCCATGTAGTACTGAGCTACTTATAGGGGGGAGCTGGTTGCCCTAATGGGCCAACTTGGGGCCCAAGTAGGGCCAGCCTGTAATGAGCTAGGAGTGGTGCGCTGTCCTTCCGGATAAGGATGGGGTGAGCTGTCCTTGCGGATAAGGCTGGGGGACGTCATCATGTCCTTGGTGTCGGAATCTTTGGGGTGATGTCGGACCTGGGAAGACGTACGGAGATCGGACCTGAGCAGAGGCATGAGGTCGGCCTGTATCTGGCGCTTGTTCGGCCGTTGAGCCCTGAGCTCGGCCAAGCGTTCAGTAGGTCCCTTGTTAGGTCCTTGAGCTTTTAGCGGGGTTTATGGGGAGCTCGGCCTAGCCAGGTCCACCACAAAATGCACTTTTTTTGGATTCTCGAGAAAGTAAATACTTTGAACTTATGAATTTTTTTCACTTTTAGTATCCTTAACAAGTGCCCTAGCAAGACCCTAAGAAAAAAAGTGCACTATCATGTCTATCTGAATCATTTCTAACCCAACTCTTTTTATAAGATAAAAAATTCATCACCCAGACACGACAGGATAAGATAACAAAATAACACTGGCTATGTTTGGTAAGGTAAGCTTATAGCTTATTTGGTAGTTTTTAACTTATTGACTCGGTCAATAAGCTACTAGAGTTGTTTGGTGAACAAAAAATAAAAGAATTTTATAGCTTTCAAAAAGGAAGCTTATAGCTTTTGAAAGTTATAGCTTTTGAAAGCTAACTTTCAGAAAGTTATATGAAGTAGCTTTCGAAAAAATGAAAGAGCTTTCAATATATTACATCTCAATTTTGCCCTTTATTTTTTACTAATTATTATCATATATTTTGACAAAATTATATTGTTTAAGTCATTTAACAAATTTCAGTTAGCTATACAGCTACATTTGCCAAATAGCTCTACTTCAATAAGTTAGCTATATAGCTATAAGTTTTCAACTATAATCCCACAACTTTCAGCTAGGTTCACAACTATCAACTATAAGCTCACAACTATAAGCATGGTTGTCAAACTCGCGAGTTTACGAGTTTACTTCATGGAATCGAGTTAACTCGGTTCAAAACTCGGATCTAAGTAAACTCGGGTAGACTCGGGTAAAGTCGCATAAACTCGGTCAAACTCGCGAGTTAACTCGCGAGTCAGTAAAAAAAGGCCCAAAAATAGAAGCCCAACATGACGGTGTCATTTTTGGGCATTGTCAACTTCATTTTGGAAGAATCAGATGCGTTTTGGCATGATAAAAAATAGAAACCCTTTTCTTTCTTTGTTGCTCTCCATCTTTGCTGTTTTGGCTAGGTGAAACCCTTCTCGATCTCTGTCATCTCTCCTTCTTTGCTGCTCTCTGCCTCTCTAGCCTCTTGATCTCCATTGTCCTCTCTGGCCTCTCAATCTCCGTTGCTCTCTCTAGACTTGAAGATTTGCTTGCATTAACTACTGCTGATGATTCTTATTTGCTTGCATTAACTACTATGGTTGAAATTGGTTCTTCTTTTGGTTCTTCTTATTTGTTGGCGTTTAGATTAACTAATTAACTACTGTAACTGATGCAATTTTTTTATAATTTTATTTGTTGTGACTTGTTATTATATAATTGTATTGATGCACTTCTATTGTATCATAATATCATTGATTTGCCTTTGATTGATTGCAAATAAATGCTATATATATTTATAAACATTTCTTTTTCATTTTAATAGAGTAAAAAAATATGAAAAGGAAGGTTTGAAAGTTGTGTAGATATATATTTTAAAATCAATAAACTCATTCAGTAAACTCGTACGAGTTCATGAGTCGAGTTTACCTCGACTCCACGATTTTAGGTAAACTCGCGAGTTTGACAACCTTGTCTATAAGTTAGTTTTACAAACATACCCAATAGTACTATTCTATTATACTAGCTCATCAAACTTTGAATAATGACAATATATGATAGTACATCATATCCTATTTTTTCTTATCATATCAGGCCTTTACATACGGGATAACACTTGAACCAACCTGGTTTGATTTTTTTTTTCTTTTGGGCTTATACATTAGAAGATTGGTTTGTGGTGTGTGTACATATTTATTGATTACTTTTTTTTAGGTGTATATCAATCTGTACCATTTAACTTTATAGTGCATTATCATTTGGTGTACACCAACATATTTTATTGATTACTCCCATTCCATTTAACTTTATTTGATATTTTTGAGTTGAAAATTTTGTTTTTATTTATCATTTTTTAAATTCAATAAAAAATAAATTCAATTTTTTCATTTATGCAAAAAGAATTTTAAAAATTAATTAGTTAAATAATGTTATAGCTAAAAAAATAATTAATAGAATACTACTTCGTTTGTTTTTATTTATAGTCACACATAATACAAAATATAAAGTGAACAGTTAATATTTTTATAAAAAAAAATTTATCAATTTTACATTTTTACCAATTTTATTTTCATTACTCTTTTGTGTGGAATTGATACTTAGATAATTAAAATACTCATTTAACAAGAGTAATTTAGAAGAAAAAATTAAATACATTGAAAAAATAAAAAATAAATTACATGTAGGAATAAATAATTCTTTTAAAATGTAATGTGTGTGTGTGTATATATATATGTATATGTATGTATGTATGAATATATAAACAGAGGAAACATTAATAATGACAAGAAAAAGATAAACATTAAATAAGAAGAACAGAATAATTAATTTATGAAAATTAGTTGTACTATTTTCGACAAATTTCTTTCCTTAATTGAGTTTCCTAAATATTATTTTTTGTTTATTCTAAAAATATTATCAAATTTTAAAAAGTCAAAATTCATTTCATTTTTAATTTATGAAAATTAGTTGTACTATTTTAACTTTATTTCATAATTGAGACCGTGATTATCCCAAGAGATAAATAAATAAACAAAATGGTAAAAATATGTTTCTATGTTAATGGCTAAGAAAATAAAAGAGTTAACTTAATATATAAAATATTAAATTTGAAATATCAAAATTTAATGGACTTCAATTTTAAATGCAAATTTTTTACTTAATTTATTTGTTAATCAATATTTTTAAGATACTGATTGGTACTAGAAGATGATAGCAATTGGTTTGTGTCGGTAATATTGGAGAAAACACCTGAAAAAATAACAACAAAGTGAAATTGATTTTAGGCGTGTCTAAAACTCTGTCCTTAAGAATCTATAAGCTAAGCGCGATGATTCCCCAAGATTCAGCAGATCCCTCTGACTAGTGTCAGGTATCTAAACCAGCAATACGTTGTTTGATAATGTAACCCAGGAAAAGATAAAACCAAAATTACAAAGTTGTGAGGATATTTCTTAACTTGTTCTACTTAACCACCTTTGCATATATATATATATAAGTTAAAGATAAAAATTAAAACATAATAATTAAAAAGTAAATAAGAAAATAAAAACAAATTGTAACGATGAAACATAACAGTAAGAGAAATTTAAGTTGGTGAGTAACAAGTCATATCACTCAACGGCCAAAACAAAACTAATAAAATTATAAAAGCAAAACAAAAAACTGATGCCTTAATCAAAATGATATGAAACGCATAAAATCAAAGGCTAATTCATATAATAGGTATCAGCTATAGAAAGGCTTGCTGCACATAACCAAATGAAAGAACAATACTAAAGAGATTTAAATTTGCTTTCAATACAATAGATTCCTTTCAAAAAATGAAACCGAAGATAATAACTTTAATTTTAAAAACTATTTTTGAAATAATATATTATTTTTACAACAATCCCTCATTTATTTCAAAAAATTTTCTAAAGAATTCTTGGGTTAGCATCACGAGTGTAATGCATGAGTCTGGTGCCTTTTGGGCTATGAACCGGACCTAGACTAATAGGATTTGGCATACGGTGCATTGGTAGGGCTAACTCTATGAACCAATGACACTCTTGTGAGACCCGCAATTTTTCCCAATTTATTTTAATATCTTATTTAAGTCACATTTATTTTAAGAATAATTTAATAATAATTGTCTTTGGTTGATTTTTAGTATATATATATATATATATGCAGCGGTAATATATATATATATATATATATATATATATATATATATGTATAATAATTATAATTTTGTGTAATAAATTAGAAAAATTATTTTCAGTGTGAGATTTTATTTCTGGATATTTAATAAATATTTTTAATTATATTGAAATAATTTTAACTAAGGTTTTGACAGAAAAGTGAATTTTTGGGTTATAGAGCTATAACTTCAAAAATTCATATCTTTTTAACCGTAAGTCCGAAAAATATGAATTTTATACGAAAACGATCGTATCGAAATGTAGTATTTTAATATGTAAAAATAAAATTTTTATTTTGATATTTACGAAAAAGTACTGTACAGTAAGTAGAAAAACGAATTTTTGTGTTTTTAACTAAGAAAAATTATTTTGGAGCATAAAATGATTAATTGGACTATAAAATATTTCATTTGGTATATTAAAATATTTATATTGATGCTGGATGGCTGCACAGTCCATATCTAGATATTTTCTTAATTATTTTCTGATTTAATTAAAATAAAAGTTTAATATGATTGGTTAATTTGGAAGGCAAAATTCAAATGAACCAATGAGAAAAATTTCTTTTATTTTTTCTTCTTCCCACCGTCCAGAAATTAGAGAGGAAAGAGGAGAATTTATGAAAATTGGTCCTAAGTTATTAACAGATGGTTTTTGGCAAATCCTATTAATTACTAGTCTTGGTTCCAAGTAAAACATTAAGGTGATGACTCACCCATGACTAAGGGGACCGAATTTCCTAGGGAATTTAGAGGGAATATGGTGCATTTTTTTCACCTATAAATAAGACCTCTTACCCCTCATTTTTTCACACACACAATTCTTGATAGTTTTACAAAAAAAAAAAAAAAATCCTAAGAGAAAATAGAGAGAGAGGGGGACGAGTTGGCTTTAGGAAGGAGGGAGAATTTGCTTTGTCACTTGAAGTCTTCTTTAGCTTAAGGAGTAGAGGTAACCCAAAATCACTTACACATTTAATCTCTTTTTAATTTATTTGTTTTTATTATTGAGTAAAATCTCTAAATTCTTCTATGGTAAAGAAATAGCTAAAGTTATAATTTTTAAAATTTATTATTGAATATGTGATATTGTTCTTGAGTCATATGAATTAAGGATGAGAAAAGGGACACAAAAAGAGTGTTTAAAGGGATTTATCTCCCCTTTTCTTTAATTCTTAAGATGACTAAAATTTTTTTTGATGAGTATAATTAATTAATTTTCTGGGTCTATTTTATTTCTAAGACTATATGAAT
This sequence comes from Crotalaria pallida, assembly GCA_037953625.1. Lineage (NCBI taxonomy): Eukaryota > Viridiplantae > Streptophyta > Magnoliopsida > Fabales > Fabaceae > Crotalaria > Crotalaria pallida. Next base: position 82,442,735 of record CM075653.1, read on the forward strand.
TATAGAGAATTTTGTATAATTAAATGGGTTTTGATTCTTTGTCTTTAAAATTGTTTTTGTTTCTTTGTATTAAGGAATAATGATAAATAAGTAAATAACAATGGAAAAAATATAATTTTCTTGTATATGTATATATAGGCCGTGACATATATTAGGAAGAGTTGATGGTTGATTTGTGTATTTTGATATATGAATTGTATTGTTGTTTAATAAAATAAAAGAGAATGGAAATGAATAATAAGATTAAGATGGATTTTTATTTTTGCATTTTCTTTCATTCTGGACCGTATATATATATATATATATATATATATATATATATTGTATGGTAATTGTTGTTATTTCATGTGTATTTGAGTTATAGTTAAGTCCCTAAAGAGAATAAAAACAAATAAGTGTTTTCCTTAAAGTAAAAATGAAATGATAATGATTTGTGAAAAAGGAACTAAAAATAATTTTTGGGAAATAAAATAAAATTCTGGAAATTTTTGGTGTTCTTAAAAGTGTATGAATTTGTATTTTATAGAAATTTTGTTTAATCGTTATTGTTTGATTGTATTTTATTTCCTTTTTGTTTGGATTTAAGTTAAATAAGAACAATGAGTAAGGATAATAATCAAAAATGAAATTTTCTGGAAAAAAATTAAAAAAAATAAAATAGGCCATGAGTCCTATGGTTTTCTTTGGAATAATTTTTGTAAATTGTTTTGTTATTTGATGTGTAATTAAATGGTAGTTTATTGTTTAAAAGAAATAGAAACAAATGGGTAGTTGTTATAAAAAAAAATATATAAATGTATAAGAGCATGTTTTTTTTGATGATTGTATGATTATGTGGTTGATGTGTTTGAAGATGTTAGTTGCTGGAAAATGTGAATTCTTCCTTAAAGAGATCTATTTTATATTTTGTTAATGATTAAAACTCTTGTTTTGAGTATATAAAGTGATGTAATTATATTATATAGATGTTTTAAGAATTAAAAATGCTTTTCCTAATCTTCTAGTGCTGGTCGAATTATTTAGGAGAAAGAAATAAAGTTAATTGAATTTTTTCTAATTGATTTGATAATTGTTTTAGTATGTCTATGAATGAATTACATGTTTTTATGGAAAAGATTAATTCTGGAAATTTAATTTTAATTCTGGAAAATTATTTATTCAAGACCCCAAATGATTATTTTTAAGAGTGTTAGTAGTACTTAGTTTGTATGTGCAAGTATAGCGTAGAAACAAATAGAAATGGATATTTTTGATTGATTAAAATGATTTATAAAAAATAATAAGTTGCTGTCCAGAATTTATAAATAATGAAAAAGTAATGTTTTATCAGAAATAATAGTGTTTTAAAGTCTTTGGCATGAGTAGGAATTGTGTATAATTGTTTTGGATTGTTTTACTTTAACTTCTTGAACTAATGCAACTTTTACAGTGGCGGTACAGCAGATGCAATTATTTTATTTAGCTTAATTTTGATCATTTTATTATAGTAAAAGTTGTAATGAGAATTTAGGAAAAAAACGGCATGTGTTTTCTGTAACACCCTATAATTAATTACCCTTAATACCCCTTATATTAAAAATATGAACTTAAAAATTCATTTTTAGATTTTAAAAATCAACCGTCAAACGGACGGAGTTTCGTCTGTTTTTCGGACTTTTCTAAATCTTCAACCTGATAGACTCATGTACATAATATCAACAATAGCCAGCAGGGCTCAAATATAGATATATGCATCACATAGTTGCCCCATGGGCTCAAGTGTAAATCATCAACATCAGTATGTCAGAGTACCAGCAGAAATGCAAAATGTGTGAATCAAGAGACCATAACAGCAACTATGCCCAAAAAGGAATCATAAAACATGCACAAAAGAAACTAATCCTAAGCCTCTCACAAAAGCATATACAGCCCAAATACATCAAATGAATACGGAGGCTTAGGCCAAAATAAATATATCTAAAACCCAACCCTACTCTCCCTGTGAGGGAGAGTAATCTTGCTCGGCCGATCCTGGTGTATACTCCGACTCAGTACCTGAAAAATGGTAAGGAGGTGAGTATTACACAATAAAATAGGGAAGCAGTTTCTATCATGCTATACTGAACCACCAGGTCAAACACATATAATCAAATAGTGCATATAAACCAATTAAGCATTCCCAACATAATTCAGATAATTTAATGTCCATAATAAGATTAGTTCTGTCATGGTTTTGAGTGTCATTATTTCACACATTTCCCAAAATATACAAGTTGACACAGTTCTCAATCACATGAGTTTAACATTATTATTCTTTCCTTGCACCATTCATTGTTCATTTTCCATACATAATTTTCCATTTGATTATCACATATGACTCTCTCATCAAGTCTTTCGATTCTCCATGAATCTCTATTCTCTTTTCATACACTTCAATTTTCTCATAACATTGAGGATTTATTCACGTGGATCCATCATTGCGTACAGTCCCACAACCCGGACAACGTCTTACAGCTGCGCCCTATGGCGTCTTACGCGATCTATGCGTACAGTCCCACCACCCGGACAACGCCTTACAAGATCTGGATCGCACAAGTCTACGCGTACAGTCCCACAACCCGAACAACGTCTTACAAGACATTAAATCAAACCAGTCGATGCGTACAGTCCCACAACCCGGACAACGTCTTACACTACATCAAATCAAATCGGTCGATGCGTACAGTCCCACAACCCGGACAACGTCTTACACGACCTCATACCGAACCAGTCGACGCGTACAGTCCCACAACCCGGACAACGTCTTACACGACCTCAAACCGAACCAGTCGATGCGTACAGTCCCACAACCTGGACAACGTCTTACACGACTTGATTCTCACCAGTCTAAGCGTACAGTCCCACAACCCGGACAACGTCTTACAAGACATGGTTCACACATTCTTTGTTCATTAAGTCCTTGAATTTCCTTTTCAATTTTACCACTTGTAATCATTCTCATAGATTTATCAATTTAAACCTCTAATTATATTTTCAAAGTTCCAAGAGTCATTTATATCAAATTCCCTACATCATATTATTATCATTCATCAATTCTAGGGCTCAACATAATTTAACAAAATAACAACCACATAGCCAAACATCATAGTCACATTTAGGCACAACATAACAACTCAACATACTCTTTATACTTAGTCACACTTTAATTTAATATTAACTACCCTAGAGTTCTTAATCCTATTAACAATTATCTCCTAATAATCCAATATAAACACAATATAACCTACCCCCTAGAATATGGTAACACAAACCTCCTTACCTCAAGTCCTTAGAGTTAGAGAGAGAATTTGTGCTTGGAGCACACTTGAATAATGGCCACAACTCAAAGGAGAGGGAGGAACCTAAAATCAATACAATAAAGAGACAATTTATTAAGTTTTGCCCAAGACTCTTGAGGGAAATTCGTGACCCCATCAAGACCTCCCTAGGTTGATGATTGAAGTGCCATGGAAGCAAGAGGGAGAGAGAAATTCGAATTCTAGGGGAAAGGAAAAGAAGAACATGAGCAACAACCACTTACTTGGAGCTACAAGGATGGATTTGGGGATGGGCTTGGAGTGATTCTCTTGAGAGTTGATCAATTAAAGTGAGTGAATTTGTGCCCTAGAGGAGAGAGAGTTCGAGCTTTGCAAACTCTAAGAGATGGACGCCCTTTATTTTTTTCAGCATCTACAGCCTTTAATCGATTATTAATCGATTAAGCCATTTCCCATTTTCTGACCTTAATCGATTAAGCTGCACTTTAATCGATTAAGCTGCAGTTTAATCGCTTAAGCTGTTCAGTTTTGTAGTACCCAGACTTTGAGAGGCCATAACTTCTTCGTTACCCGTTGGATCTTCTTCAAATTTTAAAGCAAGCTTCCTCACCTATCCTACTTCACATCCAACGATGGAATTTATGTTTTAAGCTACCAATCTTGTTAATCTAATTTCCTAAATTCCTATGTTTTAAACCTAAGGTTGCATGCTTAATTGGCTAAGTTTCTAACTTATGCCCTCAATTCTTCTACCCTAGGACCATCACAACATAGATTACACTATAAATTAAGTTTGGGATGTTACATTTTCGACTTTCTGTTTAAGAGAAAATGAATTTTTAAGTTTGAGTATGCATGCTGTCCAAAAAAAAATAATAATAAAAATGTGAAATGTGTGGTATTTATGTTATGACTTGTTCTTGAATGATTAAATATGTAAATTTTATGTTAATCTTGTAGGTTAAGTGTTTAGGATTAAGAGTGGATTTTAAAAGTAATTTTAGACTACATATAAGTAATGTTGTATATATGAAATGTTGTGTGTACTTATATGAAAATGTGAAGAATGATTGAAGGATGTTCATGAAAAAGAAATATTGATTTGATATTGATTTTAAAGCTTTTTTTTAAAAAGGTTTTTAGAAATGAGTTATTTTCTAAGTATTTACATGATTCCAAAATTTCAAGGACTTTGAGAAATTAATGTTTTCAAAAGTTATATTTGGTTAATTACTTTTAAGTTGATGTCATTATTTATAAAAGTTATTTTGTAAAAATGATTGATTTAAAAGGTTTGCAATTGGGGACGAATAACGAGACCGAAAGTCAAGCCCACGTTAGTTCTTCGCATCAAGGTGAGAGAGTAGCAACCTTTAGACATAATGGCACCATGGTAATCACACTACAAGAAAACTAGTCAATGGCAACGACAAAAGTCGTTGCTAAAAACTAAAAGTCGTTGCCATAAACATTTTTGGCAACGACAGCTGTCGTTGCAGGTAATGGCGTAGCGAAAGGGTAACGCTACGACAGGAAAGTGTAACGCAACAACATGTTGTCGTTGCAAAAAATGTGTTTTGCAACGACTAAAGTCGTTGCGATTGTAATGTCGTTGCGAAACACGGGAATATGTTATATGAACCAGTCTTTTTCACAACGACTTTTGTCGTTGCGGTAAACATGTCTCTTTGGCAACGATTTTGTTGTTGCGGTAAACTGAATTTTGGCAACGACAAAATCTTTGGCAACAATTTTGTCGTTGCGGTAAACTGATATTTTGGCAACGAATTTTGTCGTTGCGGTAAACTGATATTTTGGCAACAAATTTTGTCGTTGCAGTAGTTTTTTTTATTAAAAAAAATATTTAATCGTCATAATACGAAACAATTATCATTATAGGTTGTGAAAAGAATTGTGAAAATCAATAATCATATAACTAAAATTATTGTAACTGGCTATGGATCTCTAAGAGATCAAATGTTGAAACTCAAGCAAATATAAAGTGCTTCCATACTAAAAAAGATAAATTTCATAGATCTTTTACAGTTGGTAGAAAATACAACCAACTTCATAACTAGACAATTACGTGTGATATCTAGATACCAATGTAAAAGACCATCAGACCAAGTTGGCTAGACCAGAAACAAAAATTTCATAAATTCATCAACAGCACTAAGCATCTCTATGGGCTCCAAATGCAATATAAATATATATATGTTCCACAACTGAGCACATCTCAAGATACTATTCTGCACTCCAGCTGATATACTTTGGCTGGCAGCAGTGCTGAGTGCTCATGGCCTCATGGGGCAACACAAGTCATCATGTTATTTCACTCTTCTTCCTTCCCTAAATAAATGCGACAAAGCATACATAAGTCATTGTATTATTGAATCTTAATGAATTAAAGCAAACATAAGTTAGCATATTATTTAGTCTTAATGCGACGAAGCAAACATGAGAAAAAGGAATGCAAATAAATAATATATTGGTCTCATCAATAAGACAAAAAAAAAAATCATTATACTGGAATTACGAGTGATATTCTAAAATATGGAACTAATAGTTTGGTCTCATAAATAAGCACTCGATAATGTTTTCATCAAATTGCTGCATATCATCCCATGGTCCATCTCCAACTCTAACCAAACTAATTGAGAGGATAGTGACTGAAAATCAGAGTTGCTCCGCATAAAAAGACTGATAAAATAATCAAATAGCACAAGACTACAACAGAAATTACGGTACCTTGCAGCAGTGATAAAACTAATAGTTGTTTTTGTTCTTGTGGATTAAGCTTTCCACATGGTGTACCAGGATTTCTGGAAACCTAAAGGAAAAAAATATTATAAATAAATGAGAAGAGAAATAGGAAAAAGACAGTTAAATCATGAAATTAAAAGAAATCAATGGGATAAAATAAAAAGATAAAAAGGTGTAAGTCATGAAAAAATGGTATCTTATGAGCTGGTGTATCAGTGCTTTAGGGTTGACAGGACTTACTTTTCTCTCTAGAGTTAAGGTTGTCATCTAGCATCAACCTAACATCATTTTCCTCACCCCCTTTCCACTTTACTATCATTCTAGCACCAATCAACTATCAATTATAGTTCAACAAAAAAACATTAGATGCCAAAACAGCAAAGCATTTTGAATTGAAATTTTATAGGGAAAAGTAAATGAAAGTATGTGTGTTTGGATATACAAAGATAATCTGACATATATCAACCCATAAATTGGGTTTGGATATAAAAAGGTCATCTGACAATTTACAAGCCCTGACAACTCCTCACCATTAGAAGCATTTGTTATACAAAGATATCAATCCAAAAGAAAAAAAGAAGATACAGATAAAGCAATTAATTAAGTGTATATCACAAAAAGAAAAACCTGCAAGGAAACTAAAGGAACCCAACAAAAGATATGGAAGACTGCAAGAGCTTAGAAACTTTTGTTGGACTATAAGCAACAAAAAACTGAATAATCATTCAAGCAACATGCTAACGCAACTTACTAACTAAATGTTATTTAGGGGTGGCATATTTGAATCAGTTTTAGATGCTCAGAAGTCAACTTTAGATATAAGTAACTTAGCATACCTCAAGCATATCCAAAGAACTTAAGACATCAACTTTAGATATAATAAGCTAAAGTATGCAGATGAATAGTTATAAATTATGAATCTAGTAACAAACTGATAGACATTGAATCCATATATGAATGTTAAAAGGTTGTCATTAACTATGCTAGATTAACCATGACATACAAGAGAACACTAGTATGAATATAAATTTGAATATCTCCAGATTTAGTAGTATACCTGGTTTATATAAGGTTATTTGTGAGTTGGTGACATCTTCCTCAATATGCTGCTCAACAAAAAAATTAGATCTGGATTTCTTCCACTGCATGTTTTCAATACATCAGGGTAAAGAAAAAACATAACTTACTCGGGAAGGATTTCATAGGCAGTCAAAATATTCCATACTTCACGAACAGGAGCTTTAACTGTTATGCTTGCAACAACACAACGATGAGCACCTCCATTTTCCTTCACATCAAAATCACTTTATTAGTGACTTTGACAAAACAGATAGCTCATTTTCATAATTAAGGCCACCTCATAATACTTTAGTATCGATTAGTTACCAGAAGCCCATCAAATCTCCGGAGATGAACTTCATCCACCATGAAAGGTCTGTCAAGTCTGCAAGCTTTTCCAAATATACCCCAGTTGCTGCTCACCTCACTGGAAGATGTAGGCAAGGATCTAGAAACAGAGCTGGAAAATCCTTCTTTGTTCATGGGAGGAGGTAACTTATCACTTTCACAAAAAGCATCATTTATCTTTTTTACAGGCGACCCATTAATAGCCACAGAAGTTTCATGCAAGTCATTTTCAGGCAGTGGAAGATTCAGATTTCTCACAAAACTCCTTTCAGCTCTGAGAGCTAAAGCTCAAAGGTTTACAGGAAGATCAGATCTGATAATCCTTTCTAAGAATATAGCCGGGAAATTGAACCTCGTTATCACATTTACTTCATAAGATAAAATTGTTGTTGTTGATCTGCACAAAGCACAATTAATGTATAAACTAAAAACTTATATGGTAATTTGACTAATGGCTATAAGAAAAGGCCATGTTAACAGAAAATGAAGATTATGTGAAAGTTATAAACCCACTTGAATTGAATCATTGTTTTATTGGTGCATTACTACATATAGTACACTAAGCAAATTAGTTTTCGTCTGACATAAAGAGTTTGAAGGTTTCACATAGTATACTTCACTGTGTTTTGAGCCATACAAAAAGAGGAACATAATGAAATTTCCATAAAATTTTATGACCTAGATATTTGATGCATGATAGTAGAGGACCAATCGATCAAGTGTAACTGTAATGAATATAGACGTACATATTGATGCAAAAGGTGAATAATGTTTGATTAAGTGCAAGATCAACCTCAATATTCCCAATTCTTAATGGCAATTCAAAGGGGACACCGGAGAAAATAATATCACGTTGATTGTGTTAAAGAGGGACCTCACTCGTTTGTATAGGTTATCACATCTAGCCACCCATCACGTTGAGGAAAATGCACAATGAGTTAAGAAAATAAAACTAGAACATATGTATATGCTTATTCTATAGATTGATGCAAGGTTGTTATGCAAGTATTTTTCCTTCATGAAACAGATTCTACCTTGTTCCAGATTTCACAGACCATTTGCCCTCAAACTTCTTAAAGTCCCCATCAACCATGGAAAAGTGAAGCTCTCGATCCCATGCCTAAGCAATGAAAGGAATACGTAGAGCATTAAATTAACACTTTAACAAAAGGTTACCCCTTCTATAATTTATCTTTTTATTGACTGACTAATCTGTTAATTATGATATGCATATCCGTTGTGAATGGAAACTGTTCTTCATAAATGGTAGTACGGTATATGGAAGTTTTAAGCTAACTGTAAACGAGAATGTTGTTTGAAGTAAGGAAGTTTTAAGTTTCAGATTTCCTTCCAATCAAGTAAGTCCAGAGGCTAAAATGCACATTTCAAAAGTAAGAATTGATAACTTGCTACATGCTGCAAGTTGAAATGAATGAAACAAGCAATTAATAAGCAGTGTTTACAAATGCTTACAGAATTGATGAATTCTTGAAGATCCAACACAACACGAGCTTCTATATGCCTTTGTCACTGCTCCTATGTTTAACAAGACACCAAATAACCAAGTAACTAAATCAATAATTACAGTTACAATTCCTCCTACCTATTCTTATTAAATCCAATAAAGTCAATTGAAAAACAGCAATCAAGACAACCCCATTAACACAGACAACACCAAATCCATCCCACATTACTAATAATCAATCTATTTGGCAACTTTGAAAGAAAAAAAAAGCTTCCTAAGAAAATCATTCAACAACACACGCAATAGCCCAAAGCTTATAAGGGAATATAAATAACTTTCACATAATAATAACATGTTCTTGTTGGTGAGTGAAAACCTTAACGTAATGACAATGGAGGAAAGAGGGGATAAATATCATACCTAACGAACTCAGCCTCGACAATTACCATGTATGTGAGTAGCTCTATTTGTGTTCAAACTTTGGGGGTTAGGGCTCTAAGTGAACCACATATGAATTTTAAGATCCAAAATCTCGAGAGAAGAATAGAGAGATTGTGCCGAACCTAAGTGCCAAGGAGAAAGAGGAACGCGGAGATAGTGAACCCTAATCGCGAACGTGAGCGAGGACCAACAAAATCGCAAACCTAGTGCTCTTGAGATCTCTCTATTCTGAATAATGGGAAGCCAAACTCCTTCAACCCCAACCCAAAACTGTTGTCTTTGAATTCCCCTTTGTCGCTGCCGCCACCAAACACAAGAAGAAGAAGCCACAAACAGAGGAGGAACGAATTTGTTTGGGTTAGTTTAGGGATCAGAATGGCGATTTGACTCTCTCAAATGCAAAGAAATTGAGCATGGTGGTTTAGTGAGAGAAAGGAAGAAATAGAGAAGTGTCGTGCGGCTGGAACAAGAAGAGTGTATTGCTGTTGGAGGAAATAGGGTTTGAGAGGCCAGGTCTGAATATATTAGTAAGCCCTTTTTATTATTTCTCTTTTATTTTCTTTTTTATAAAATTATTTATATTATTTGGTAAAGACTAGTCGTTTCTTAACACAAATGTTTTGCAACGACTTAAATATGTCGTTGCCTAAAAATAGATGTTTTGCAACGACATTAAAAGTCGTTGTGTAAGACATGTTTACGCAACGACATATTAAAAATTGTTGCAAAATATCAGTTTTAAGTAACGACATTTTTAAGTCGTTGCAAAACATATGTTTTACGCAACGACTTTTTAAGTCGACCATCTCAAAAGTCGGAATCCGGGTTACGTGTCAAGATACGAGACGACAATTGAGTGTAGGATGTTTAGTCGTCCTTCGTTGAGACAGTAACTCTATTTTATTATCTGATGTATTTGGGATTATATTATATCATGCTTGTATGAGTGTATAAGAGATGCTGTTAAATGATTCTGAGAATGATGATGGATATGTTGTAAATGTTTTAAAAGAATCGTATAATCGAGAAATGTTGGAGTTGATGAGAAATGATAATTATGGGAATGTGGAAGGATCCTATGAGCAAGTTGTGATACGCTTGAAAGAAATACGAAATGATTAAGTCTTGAAAATATGCGAAAATGATGCTTATGTACAGTGATGGTGCATCGTGGCACAATGACTTTGTAATTATTCCCCTTTGAGTGACTAATCACGTGAATGAGTGTGCCGTGATTACGTCTTGTGGATCCCACTGTACGATGATGAAGTTTTGCTGTGGTCCCTTAGAGGTCGAGGCCCGTTAGAAGTACGGCTTAGAATGGGTCGACCAAACTTAGGATTAAGAAAAGATTCTAAAGAACTAAAAAGACTTAAAAGACTTTAGGACCCAATCCCTTCTGACTACGTTGAGAGTGGAGTAGTGGAGAGGAAAGATACCATATACTTGGAGGTCAGGCATCCCTTCGAGTGGCGATTGCGATAGGGGATGGCAATGACGGTGATTCGTCAAGAAGCCTAAGAGCACTTCCCTAGGTGGTGTAACATCCTAAGCTTTATTTTTAAGAGAAATTATTATTAAAACTTAAAAATAATTGGATTAATGACTTAACGAATTTTGGGAGATAGGTGAGTAGTAATTATAAGTACTACGGGTCGTATAGAAGGCATTTGTAGCAGCGGGCAAAGTTAACTAAGCGAAATCGGGAGTTAAATCGGCGTTTTAGATGTTAGAAATCAACCGAAAAGAGAAAATTAGGAATTTATTATAGGATGCTAAGAAATTAAATTCCACCGTTGGATATGAAGTTTAAGGGGTTAAGAAGCTTGTCTAAAAATTTGGACCCGATCCGACGGTTAACGAAAAAGTTACGGCGAATCGAAGTTGGGAAATTCTGGTGCATGCCCAGGCGCACTGGTGCACGCCCAAGCGAGCACCACTATTCATTGGTGCTGAGCCAGTAAGTTTTTCTCCCAGGCGCGCCCTCCTGTGCGCCCAGGCGCGCCTCTGAGGCACCAGCTGCGCACCAGTCCGTTTCTGGCGCGCCATTTCCCTCCTAGCCATGCGCCTGGTGTGGCGCCATGCACCAGCTCGTGTGCTGGTGCTGATTCTCGCGCCCAAGCGCCAAAATTCGCGCTCAAGCGCGCGCGTGGAAACACAACAGATCTGGTGCGTTGATCATGAAACTTGGGGCCAAAGTTTGTTTCTTGGCCACACGATTTTGCTGGTCTTAAGGCAAGAAAATAAAACACAAAAAGAACACAACACTTCCTCACTCCATCACCAACATCATCCTATCATCTTCATCATTCTCTCAACTCCAAGAACAAGGTTCCATCACCCCCCTTCTCACACACACTTGGTCCTTGGGCAAATTAAACCCAAAATCATCAAACCCCATCGAGCAAGCATCATGGAAGTTGGTTGAAAGCTCATTCCTTTCCTCCCCCTACCTCACACGAATTGCCTCCCTCTCTTCTCCCTCTTGGATTTCAAGCTCATCATCATTTGGGGTAAGTAGAGTCTTATGACATGTTATGAATCCCTTTCCATTCCTTTCCCTTTCACTCATGAAGGTTGTGTTTTCTTAGGGTTTTCTTGTGTCCTTGGCTATGTAGGATTCTCTATTTCATGCCTTCCAATAAAAACCAAGACAAGGGAAAAGATCAACCATCTTGTGCTCCCCCAAATAGAATTGTTTATCATCACTTGATTATATCCTTGTTGAGGTGGCAAGCAAGGCTTAGGAAATTCAAAGTCCCAAGGTTTTGAGCTAGGGCACACAAAGGTTTCCTTACTTCTTGCTATTTTGAGGTAAGGAGTGGGTATTAGTGAGTATTACCGTACTCTGGGGATTAGTTTAGAATATGCATATAATGGGTACTAAGAGTTATGTGCTAGTTTAGGTTGTTATACCATAGGGTAGTTAATAATTAGAACTTATGACATAGGAAAAATAATTAGATGATAATATGTTTTATTTGTGATATTTGGTATACAATCTTGTGATTTGGTGATTTTTATAATTTAAGTGTGTATTTTGCTAAATGATTGAGACATGATGTTATTTATAAACCAAGGCAAAGAATGGAAATCATATATGAATTAGATGATAATGGAAAGTGCAGTTGAATTGAGTATCGGTGCATTGACAGACTAGGTGCCCCTGCCGGGTGTACCAAATTCCCAAGGGCCAAGTGCTCACCAGGCTAAATTCCCATTAGGTCCAAATGCCCTGTTAGGCGTCAATGCACCAAGACTCGATTCACTGCCGAAGTAAATGATATAAAATGTGTTGAGAATGTGAAAAAGTGAATGAATTCAAATAATTGAAATGTAAAATGATATGTGGAAATTGTGAATAGCATAGCTTGATAGGGTGAAGCCTTTTGGGTGAGAAAGTCCTGGTTGAGCGAGAGAACCTTGGGTGTGCCAAATTCCTGGCAGGAGCATTAAATTCCTAGTGATGCAAACCGGTTGTAACCGGGAGTGTTGTCCAGACGTGGTAAGACGTGATCGCGCATTGGGTGCGAACACAGTAAAGTCGTGACTGGAACATACTGAAAGTGAAATGCGGATATAATGTATGAGTATTGAGTAAAAGACTTTATGGAATTAACGGATAAGAATGAAGAGGTAAAACCGACTTGAGAAACCAATGGATACTTGATAATGAATTGTGATATGATGAGTCTTATTATTTTGTGATCGAATTGTTAAATGTGTTTGGCTTGGTATAGCATTATGTCGTAAATGGAAACTGCTTCCCCATTTTATGTGTAATACTCACTCCTTACTATTTCCACAGGTACTGAGGAAGAGTTTTCACTTGATCAGGCCGAGCAGGAGTACTCTCCCTCACAGGGAGAGTAGGTTACTTATATATGTAGGACATGGGAATGTCCTGGGCCCGATGATGTGATTTGACTCATTTTTTTTGTGAATATTGTAAATAGTTTTTGGGGGCCCAGGACGACTCCTTTTGGGTAGGAGTCTTATTTTGGGGAAATGACTATTTTCCATAACTTGTTTATATAACTGCTGAAACTCTGATGTTTTATACTTTGCTATTCTGATGTGTGCACGAAGTTGCACAAGCTGTGATATATGTATATAGCCCTGTTGGCTTTCTGGAATTTGAAAATATTAATGTTTATTAGGATACAGGGAAAACCAGAATTTTGGGAAAGTCCTAAAAACAAACAAAACTCCGTCCGATTGACGGAAGATTTTTATAAGTTAAAATGAAAATTTCAATTTCACTATTTTACTAAGGGTAATTAAGGGTAGATAACTGTAGGTGTTACATTTATGGTATCAGAGCAGTTTCCCTCGGCCTTTGGAGTTATGAGCTACTCTAGTGATTACTCACCAAGCGAGTAATCGATAATTATAGTTTAGAGCCTAGAATTTATTGATAGGATGTTTATACTATTAATCATGCCACTAAGCATTAACTGTCGGCCTTGTGCATGACTAAACAGTATGGCTGGTAGACGGGTCGATAATGACGGGATCCGAGCTATTCTGGAGAAAATTGTACAGATGCAACAACAGATGCAACAGAATCATGGGAATAACATAGTAGCAGCAGCCGCAGCAGCAGCAACAGCAACATCGGCAACAATGATTCCTCAACCCCCAGCTCCAGTTGCAATCGACTGGTTGGCACGGTTCAGAAAGAATGATCCGGTGAAGTTCGAAGGAGGGTTCAACCCCAATGGGGCACAACTTTGGTTGCAAGAGATCGAAAAGATCCTTAATACCATGGCACCACCGGAGGAACAAAAGGTTCTGCTAGCACAATACATGTTGACTAGTGAGGCAGAACACTGGTGGCAACAGATGCGGAGGGGTTTGGAGGCGAACAATCAGGCGATCACTTGGGATTTGTTCAAGAATCGTTTTCTGGGAAAATACTTTCCTGAGGATGTTCGTAGAGAGAAGGAGATAACCTTTCTGCAGCTCGTTCAAGGGAATATGAGCGTTGGGGAGTACGCTGCTAAGTTTGAGGACTTGATCCGGTATGCAGGGAGTTACAGAGATGCTGATGAAAGGACCAAGTGCATCAAGTTCGAGACCGGACTTCGTTCTGAAATCAAGATGGCTTTTGAGTATCAGAACATCGCCAACCTGTCTCAATTGATCAACATGACTAGTACTTATGAAAAGAGTCGGAAACAACGGGCAGCTGAGAAAAGAAACAAGAATGTTCAGAAGGCTGGAGGTCCTATCAGGGGCAAGAGTTCGGTGCAGCGACCAGGTCCTTACTCCCAGCCTAGAACAGGCCAAGCAGTGAGTACCTTTGGTCCTATTCCGACTTGTCCGCATTGTGGCAGGCAGCATAGGGGAGATTGCTGGAAATTGGATCCGACCAAGAGGGTAGTGACCTGTTTCAAATGCGGTCAGCTGGGTCACATGTTGGCAAATTGTCCTAGAAATGCAGTTAAGAAGGAGGTGAATGTGGCCAAGGTACAGAAAGCTGGTGACAACCGGGAGACTTAGAAGGGCAAAGTGTATACTCTGGATGGCGAGGAAGTTACTGATGCTGATGAGCTGATTAGAGGTACCGGTTATGTTAATGATATTCCTTGTGGTATTCTCTTTGATTGCGGAGCTACTCATTCATTTATTTCTGCCGATTGCATGAAGAAGTTAGGATTATCTGCAGTAGAAATGCCTTATAAATTATCTGTTTCTACCCCTACAAATTCCTCTGTTGTCACATCAACGATGTGTTTGGATTTCCCACTTCGAGTATTGGAGCGGGAATTCAAAGTAAATCTAATCTGTTTGCCTCTAACTAAATTGGATGTCATTCTGGGCATGGACTGGATGTCTCGGCACCATGTCCTGATTGATTGTCATCAGAAGTTAGTTACTATCAGTGACCTTTCTTTATCTGCCCTGGAAATGAATGAGGAGGCAGAGATCAGTCAGATTCCGATAGTCTGCGAGTTTCCGGAAGTCTTCCCTGCAGAGATTCCCGGATTACCGCCGAACAGAGAAGTGGAGTTTAGTATTGATCTGATGCCCGGAGCAGGTCCAATTTCAATAGCCCCGTATAGGATGGCACCTCCGGAGTTAGCAGAGTTGAAAAAGTAGATAGAGGAACTTTTGGCTAAGGGTTTAATTAGACCGAGTGTGTCACCCTGGGGAGCTCCGATTCTTTTTGTTAAAAAGAAGGACGGAAGTCTCCGAATGTGCATCGACTACAGGAAATTGAATGCTGTGATAGTAAAAAACAAATATCCTCTCCCTCGCATCGATGATTTGCTAGACCAATTGAGAGGAGCAGCCGTATTTTCTAAAATTGACCTCCGATCGGGATACCATCAAATCCGTATCCGAGAGGAGGATATCCCTAAAACGGCATTCAGGTCGAGATATGGGCATTTTGAATATGTGGTGATGTCCTTTGGTCTCACGAATGCTCCGGCCATCTTCATGGACTATATGAACAGGATCTTCAGGCCGTACTTGGATTCTTTTGTCATAGTGTTTATCGATGACATTCTCATCTATTCTAAGAGTCCAAGTGAGCATGCCGAGCATCTGAGAATAGTGTTGCAAATTCTCAAAGCCAAGCAGCTTTATGCAAAGCTTTCTAAATGTAGTTTCTGGTTGAATGAGGTGCAGTTTCTGGGGCATGTCATTTATGAGAAGGGTGTTGCTGTTGACCCTTCTAAGGTGGAAGCGGTGCTTAAGTGGGAGAGACCCAAGTCCATTACTGAGATCAGAAGCTTTCTTGGTATGGCTGGGTATTATCGGAGGTTTATTGAGGGGTTTTCTAAATTAGCCCTTCCTTTAACTACTCTTACACGGAAAGGTGTTCTGTTTGAGTGGTCCCCGGTATGTGAAGATAGTTTCCAGGAATTGAAGAGGCGGTTGACTAGCTCTCCGGTGTTGATTTTGCAGGATCTGACTCAATCCTTTGTGGTCTATTGTGATGCTTCAAAACAAGGGTTGGGTTATGTGTTGATGCAACAAGGGCAAGTCATAGCTTATGCGTCCAGACAATTAAGGCAGCATGAATAGAACTTTCCCACTCATGATCTTGAGTTGGCGGCAGTGGTTTTTGCTTTGAAAATCTGGAGGCATTATCTATATGGTTCAAAGTTCGAAGTCTTCAGTGATCATAAAAGCCTTCGCTTTCTCTTCGATCAAAAGGAGTTGAATATGAGACAGAGGAGGTGGATGGAGTTTCTGAAGGACTACGACTTTGAACTTCAGTATCACCCGGGCAAAGCCAATGTTGTGGCTGATGCACTAAGTCGTAAGACTTTGCATGTCAGCAATATGATGGTGAAAGAGATGCAATTAATCCAAGAGTTCAGTGACCTCAACTTGAACATGCAAGTGAATGAGAATAGCATTGTTCTAGAAATGTTGCAGGTTACCAATGACTTGATTGGACTTATTAAAGAAAGACAAGCTGATGATGCGAAACTGCAAAAGTTGTTGGAAGGGGCATCGGGCAATGAAGAGCCCGACTTTGTGAAGGGTTCTGATGGCATTATCCGATTTAGGGGTCGGATATGTGTTCCTATGGATTTCGAAGTTAGAAGAGATATCCTTTGGGAAGCACATCGAACCAAAATGAATTTCCATCCTGGTGCAACAAAGATGTACCAAGATTTGAAGAAGATTTATTGGTGGCCAAAGTTGAAAACCGATGTAGCCGATCATGTGTTTCATTGCCTAACTTGTCAGAAAGTTAAAATTGAGCATCAGAAGCCTGGTGGTCCTTTGCGATCACTTGATATCCCAGAGTGGAAATGGGATAGTATAGCTATGGACTTTGTGACGGGTCTACCTAGGACTGCTGCAGGATGTGATGCAGTTTGGGTGGTTGTGGACCGTCTTACAAAGTGTGCACATTTCATCCTGTTGGAAGTCAAGCTGGTTGGAAGGCATGTTTCAAACTCTCTATGGACTTCAAAGGAATGCAATTATATGTTTTGATGATAACAAACCAACTCAAGTTCAAGCTCACAAGTGCAAGCCTAGAAGATTGAAGACTCAAGCAAGCATAAAATAGAAGCCTTATCTTTAGATCAAATGTAAGGTAATGAAGTTCTGTTTCTTTAAGTAGTTACAAAGCCAATAAGTTTTTCATTTTAGAGAGAAGAAGAAAAACGTGTTTTTGCATGAAAAATGTATTTTCTGCATTTAACCTTAGTAAAATAATTGATGTTACAAAACTCTGTATATTTATATGTGTGCAAGAGGGAGTAATCAATTATTTGCTAAAGTAATCGATTAACTTTGTTGCATCATAGAAAAATCAGAGAGGTTGTAATCGATTAAGTGATTTGTGTTACTTTCTTATAGAAGTAATCGATTACATTGGTCAGGTAATCGATTATAATTGTTGCATCATATATTTTTCAGAGGCTTTGTAATCGATTACAAGGTTTGTAGTAATCGATTACATGATGTTGCATCATATGCAAACCAGAGGCTTAGTAATCGATTAACTCCTCAGTGTAATCGATTATTACAGTTGCATCACATAATGAACATGAGTGATGTAATCGATTAACTATTCTTAGCCTAATCGATTACATGTTTTTCAAATGTTTTAAGAATTTCTATTTTTGTAGAAGTAATCGATTATTGCTTCTATGTAATCGATTATTTCTTGATTTATTGAAAAACGTGTCAGAATCATTTTTATTATTTCCTGATTTGTTTTTATATAAAAGATTCTGATATATTTTATTTTATGTCGAAAATGAATTTAAATTTGAATTATTTCCTTTTTGGTTTTAAGAATCAAATCTTTTTATTATTTCGAAAATCGTTTTGATTTTAAAACTTATTACAAATCTTTTATTATTCTAATTTGATTTGTTTTACTTAATTCAAAATTCCTTTTCTTTTTTAAAAAGGTTCACTCCAACACGTCAAAAGAAGAATTTTTTGATCAGAACATTTTTTCATTCACGTTGCACGTTTCTTCTTCATCTTCTTCTCTAGACTTGTGCTTTTCATTGTTCATACTTTTTGAAGAACAAACTTTTATTGGCTGAGTAACATCTAGAGAACCACTACTTCACTATCATAGAGGTTATTGTTGTATCTGTGTTTTGAGAACACACAAAGCTATTGTAATCGCAATCGCATTCATTCTAAACCTTAGTGATTAGGGAGAGTATCCCTTAGTGGACGTTGTGATACGTCGTAGGGCGAGGAACCCTGCTGTGTGATTGAGGCCCCTAGCGAACGGAGGTTCCTAGTAGTGTGCGGGGTGCTCTTGGTTGTAATAGGGTGCGGCTCTATTGCTTGGTTATAAGAACTCTCAGGCGGGTCGCTTGGGGACTGGACTAGGCCTTTCGACGGGAAGGCTGAACCAGTATAAAATCACCGGTGCAAGCTTTTCTAACCCTTATCTTTTACTTTCCGCATATTTACTTTATTTACGTTTCCGCGCTACTCGATTATATTTTTTCTAACGTTTTCGCGATCCATAACAACGCTTAATCTCTCCGTCTTAAAACTATTTTTTAATTTGGTACGAATTTTTCAATACATAATAAAACTCGATTCACCCCCCCCCCTCTCGAGATTTTGAGGCCAAAACCAACAATTGGCATCAGAGCTAGTCTCTTGTGTTAAGACTTAACCGTCTCAAGAGTATGGCTTCAAACTCTCTGTTTGGAGGTGAAGGGAGTTCTATTAACCGTCCTCCCATGTTTGATGGGGTAGGGTACGCGTATTGGAAAGCCCGTATGAAAATTTTTATTCAAGGAGTAGGATTAAAAGTTTGGGATGCCGTCGTAAATGGTCCCTATGTTCCTACCTATGTGGTTAATGGTAACACCATCGAAAAGCCTATGGCTGAGTGGACGGAGGAGGAGGAACGTAGAGTCCAATACGACTTGAAAGCGAAAAATATTATAACATCTGCTTTGAGCTATGATGAGTTTTTCAGGATTTCAACATGCGAGACAGCACAACAAATGTGGGATACACTGGAAGTCACGCATGAAGGAAAAACGGAAGTAAAGAGGTCAAAAATCAATAGATTAACTGGTGAGTATGAACTGTTCAGAATGAAAGATGGAGAATCAATTCAAGAGATACAAAAATGCTTCACAATGATAGTAAATCAACTAACAACATTGGGGAAGAAATTCACCAATGAGGATCTCATCAACAAAGTGCTAAGATGTTTGGGAAGAGATTGGCAACCTAAAGTGACAGCAATCGCTGAATCAAGAAATCTCTCAACAATGACGCTGGCAACTCTGTTTGGAAAATTACAAGAACATGAAAGTGAACTGAAGAGGTTAGCTCAGCATGAAGAAGAGAACAAGAAAGTCAAAAGTTTGGCTTTCAAGGCTGAAGCACCTGCACCCGATAGTGTCTCAGACAAAGAACTGATCAATGATGAACACATGGGTCTATTGGTGAAGAAGTTCGGAAAATTTCTGAGGAAGAAGAATTTCAACCGAAGAGACAACAACAAAAGTGGAGGCTCAACCATCACATGTCATGAGTGTGGCAAGCCTGGTCATATTCGAGCAGATTGCTATCAATTGAAAAAGAAAGAGAATTCAGAAAAAGGCACCTCAAGTTCAAAGAAGGGAAAGCAAGCATACTTGGCGTGGCTGGACAATGATGGAAGTTCGGATGAGGATTCAGACGAACAAGAAGAAACCGCCAACCTGTGCTTGATGGCTCACGAAAATGAGGTAACTTCTGAACCAAATTTTTCTTATGATGAAATACTTGAATCTTTTGAAGAATTACATGAGGAATCAATGAGGATATCCTTATTGGTTTCTCTAGGAAAGAAAAATTCAGCCTCTCTTTTAGAAAAGAATAAAGAGCTTTCAAAAGAAAATGAATTTTTGAAAAATCAAAATAAGGAGCTGAATTTGACTTTAAAAAATTCCTCAAACACTTCTAGTAATGACATTAAACTTAAAGCTAGTTCTTCTTCGTGTAAATTCTGCAAGGATCTGGTTAAAGAAATTGAAGATTTAAAAGAAACCCTTGCTAAGTTTACAAAAGGTAGAAATACTTTAAATTTAATGTTAGGTAGGCAAAAATGTTTCTTTAATAGAGCGGGTTTAGGATATCAACCCGGTAGGCATCAAAAGAAGCTTAGTACCATTTTTGTCCCTGCCAGTAATCATAAGAAACCTCTTATTATATGTCATATTTGTGGTAAAAAGGGCCATGGTGCACATGAATGTATACACCGAAAAGTGAAGTTCGTTAAACCGAACAATGAAGCTAAAAGGTGGCATGACTTAAACTATGGCTATACTAACACTCAAGGACCCAAAAAGATATGGGTACCTAAAAAGAAACCTTGAATCTTTGCCTGTAGGTTACTCCGGAAGGAAGAAAATCATGGTGGTACTTGGACAGCGGATGCTCAAAACATATGACTGGAGATAAATCCAAATTCTCGCATCTCGTGCCTAAGGACCAAGGATATGTGACCTTCGGAGATAACAATCAAGGAAAGATCATTGGAATCGGTAAAATTGGTACACCTCCTAACCCTTGCATTGAAAATGTATTACATGTTGAGGGCCTAAAGCACAATTTGCTAAGCATTAGTCAATTGTGTGATAAGGGCAATAGGGTTATATTTGATTCTGATAGATGTATTATCGAGGGAAAAATTGAAAATCTTATTAAGCTCATTGCTCGCAGGATAAACAATGTATATATTATTGATTTCGATTCAATTCCCTCAAATGATGCTGAATGTTTATTATCTAAAGAGGATGAATCGTGGCTGTGGCATCGTAGAATAGGTCACATCCACATGGCTCATTTAAATAAAATTTCTTCTAAAAACTTAGTAGTTGGTTTGCCAAAGCAAAAATTTTCCTTTTCTGAAAAATGTGATCCTTGTTCAAAATCAAAACTCACAAGGGCCAATTTTCCTTCTAAAAAATCTTGTTTCAACTCAAAGGCCTTTGGAACTTTTACATATGGATCTTTTTGGACCGTGTCAAACTAAAAGCTTTGGTGGCAACTATTATTGTTTGGTTATTGTGGATGACTATTCTAGGTATACATGGACGCTTTTTATTACTCATAAAAATGACGCATTTCATGAATTTAAAAAGCTAGCCAAGATTATTCAAAACCATTTGCATTTGAGCATTGCATCCATTAGAACTGATCATGGTGGAGAATTTGAAAATCATAGTTTTGAAAAGTTTTGCGAAAAACATGGAATCAAGCATTATTTTTCAGCTCCAAGGACTCCAGAACAAAATGGGGTTGTGGAGAGGAACTATGCAGTGAGTACAGCATGAATTTGCCTGCATATTTTTGGGACGATGCAGTGAGTACAGCATGTTATGTTATGAACCGTGTTTTGATTAGGCCTATTTTAAAGAAAACCCCCTATGAGCTGTACAAGGGGAGAAAACCTAATATTTCCCATCTTCGAGTTTTTGGATGTAAATGTTTTGTGCATAATAATGGTAGAGAAAATCTAGGATCTTTTGAGGCTAGAGCTGATGAGGGTATATTTCTTGGTTATTCTGCTCCTAGCAAAGCCTATAGGATATACAATAAATCCCGTAATACTATTGAAGAATCTATTCATGTATAATTTGACAAATCCGATCCCAGAAGGTTGGGAAAGGTATCTGCTAATGATTTTTCAGGTATTCTTGGAGAATTATTCATTGATGAGGATGAGGAGCAAAATGATAAATCAAAGGATCAATCCGGAAGCAATGAAATTTTAGTTGAAAATGTTGAGGAGAAAAATCAAGAACAATCAATGGAACTCAACTCTGATTTGCCTAAGGAGTGGAAAACATCAAGGCATCATCCTATTGATCAAATCATCGGAGACATTTCTAAAGGTGTAAGTACTCGCAACTCTATTAGCAATCTGTGTAACTTCTTTGCATTTGTTTCTCAAGTAGAGCCAAAGAATTATTCTGAGGCAATACTTGATGAGCATTGGCTTTTGGCAATGCAAGAAGAATTAAACCAGTTCGAAAGAAATCAGGTATAGGAACTTGTTCCTAGGCCTGAGTCTCATCCGATTATTGGACTTAAGTGGATTTATAAAAATAAACTTGATGAGGCTGGTTTAATTGTTCGAAACAAATCTAGGCTAGTTGCACAAGGTTACAACCAGGAAGAGGGGATAGATTATGAGGAAACATTTGCCCCTGTTGCTAGGTTGGAAGCCATTAGACTGCTATTAGCATTTGCATGCATTTTAGATTTTAAATTATATCAGATGGACGTAAAGAGTGCCTTTCTTAATGGTTTTATAAATGAGGAAGTTTATGTGTGTCAACCTCCTGGCATTGAAAGTTATGAACACCCTGATTATGTTTATAAGTTGAAAAAGGCTTTGTACGGTTTAAAACAAGCTCCTAGAGCGTGGTACGACCGTCTTAGCAAGTTTTTATTAAAAAAATAACATTGAAAGAGGGAAGGTTGATAACACACTTTTTAAAAAGAAAGGAAATGATACACCCAAGATTTGGAACCCTTGATTCCAAATGGAAATTGGATTACAAATGGGTGTCTTTGAATTGAAACTCCATGAATGAAATTTTATGGATTTTAAAACAAGCATGGAACTTCCAAAATGAGTTTGAAATCAACAAAGACTTTCAATTTTGGCCCAAACTCTATGTTCTTAAAACTCAAGAATTTATCAACGACAAAACAATTCACTCACGGTTTTAAGCTTATAAAAATAATTTGGTAAATTCAATTCCCTATATGACTTGAACCTCTTTACTAATGTGACACATAGAAAGGATTCTTACTCAACAAAGGAAAAGAACTTGCACCAAGAGAAGGATAGAGGCGCCACAACCTTGATAAGAATGAGAGGTTGATAAGCCAAAGGAAAACTCCACCAACCTTGATCACCAGAAGGAGTTGTTTTTCCACCTTAGAACGTATCTCACGTACAAAGGATTTTGAGAGAGTGTTTTTTCACAAAACCAAAAACTACCTCCTTTATTCATTCTCCAAGTTTCAATTTATAGCAAAATACATGAGTAAGCCTAAATTCTAAAATGGGCCGTATAACTCCTAAGGCCAACTAGTAACTTCTAAAACTTAATTTTATCTAATAAATTGTTGCATTGATTCCCTTGCCATGGATTAAATTCTTTTTGGGCCGTAGCTTCTTATTTGTAACCATGATGCTCACTTTGATTGGCTTTAATGTTGTAGCCACAATATCATTAGTCCATTAAATTCCCTTCTTTGTAACGTATGGATTCTTAGCTTCCTTATAACTTCTTGCAATCATGGGCCGTGGCAATTCAATGAGTTTATGTAACCTTTTCTTGTGCAGCTCCTTTCAATTATTGGTTTAGCTCTTTTGATTTCCCTGTGGCCGTAGCTTCATTTAGGAAATGATGAGAGAAGGCAAATGCTTTAAAGGAGTTATTAATTTGCCTTTTTGTAACTCCATAGCTTTGATTTTTGGTGGCTGCACTCTTTTGTAACCGTGGCTCTTTCATTGATTCAGCCAACCTTAATTGCTTATTGAAGACTAATGTAACCTCCTTGTAATTAATGTTTGAAACTCCTCATGCATTGCTTGGCCGAGTCTTGAGCTTCCTTTTTCTTGGTGGATCTTCAAGTCTTCACTTGCTCCTTATTGCTTCTTTACTTGTTTGCCTTGGAAAGATTACAACTTAAAAAAAAGCCTAAACATTAAACTAATTAACTAAAAGAAGGTTCAAACTACTTGGCACAAATGCCATTATTACAACACTTAATAAATTAAACAAAACACAAATTAAAATTCACAAGTTCCAAGTTCAACTTAAAAATAAGTTTAAATTCAAGTAATTCCTCTCTCTTGCCTAGCATATTTTGGAATGCTTGTAACCTCTGACCTTGCTTCCTTTTGATTCCTTGGTTCCTCATGCTGACCTCCATCATTCCCTCCCTCTTGGGGAGGATTTGACCTCAAATCCTGTGAGTGAATTGTGACAAACAATTTGTTAGTATCAGATAGTGCAACACAGATTTTAGTTTGGTTTACAAACCACAAAAGATGGTGACAAGATTTTTGTTCTTCTCCACTTAAACGTGGCATCACACAGAAATTCATGTCCTCAGAAGTTGGTCTTGTCATATTTTGGTCTGTTGGTTCTTCCAAAGGAGGTTCCACCCAGTCAGGAGAGGTTAACATGGGGCTACTTAAAACCAACCCATCTTCAGTTCTTCTTTTTAAGGATCCCACTGACTCCATGGGTACCTTAGTATTAACATCACAGACAAAGCTTGTATTATTAGCAGAGGAGTCAGTATGTTTCTCATTTTGATTATGCAAAAGAGCTCCTCCTTGAGAGTTTTCTTCTCCTTTAATTTCATATTTGAAAGAAACATCATCGCTTTCATTATTCATGAGAACTTTTCTTGGACAGTTTTCTTTTTGAATTTCACAATCCTTCAAGATAAGCTCAGACTTCTTGGTGGGGCAGTCATAGGACCTATGATTCTTTCCAGAACACCTGAAACATTTGATGTCTTTTATTTTTGTTCTACTGAAAGAATCATGTTCTCTATTGACTCCTTTGTTTCCCAATCGCCTTTTCAAATTGGTAGCATTCAATTGGGCCTCTAATTTTTCCACCCTCCTACAAAACTTTTCAGAGGTGTTCTTCCACATTTCTTGTAAGCTTAATGTGAGTGTGTCACAAAAAATCTCTTGTTGTTCATTAAGGCATTCCCTTTTATCCATGGCTCAAGACAACTACTCTCAAAATCAAAAGACTTAAGAAAGAAAAGGAAAAATTCCTAAGTACACTCTAGACTTTGAATCAAAGGCAACTAAAATCTCAAAACAAAAGATTGGAGACACAATTGAAAACCACAAATGGTTAAAAAGAAAAGACCACAAACTTGACACACAAAAATAAGACCAAAAAGACTAACTAACACAAGAACACAAACTTAGCAACACTAGAATCAAAATGACAAAGTTGCATCAAAAGACCCAAGACAACCGAGTTGCAACCCAAAAATAGAGTCAAATAAAATCGTGCCAAAAAGATCAAATCTGTCACTGTTTCAAGATAAAATTTCAAAATTAACCACGGTTCTTGGGTTTCAGGCAAACCGCAACTAAAACAAACCGTCACGAACTTTGTTTGAGTCACGGATTTGTTTAAAGCACCCAGAACAGCCACGGTTTTTTTTAAACAGAAAAATAGCGGCAATTTTAATTTTTCAGAAACACGGTTTTACAACGACACCAACTCAAACAGCGACACACAAACGTTGCTACAGATGCAGCGATTAATAGAGACAGACTAGAAAATTGTCACTGAAAGAACAGAACCCTATAGCAGTGATAAAGGTTTGTTGCAAAATAAAGAAGACACCTAAACAACAACGATTTCCAACGATGCAACAGATAAATACCAGAATTGGCAGCGAATGATTTTTTTTTTTTTGCAACAAGTTCAAAGAATTTTTTTTTTAAAAAAGAAATGGTTGCAACAAAAGCCTTGCTTTGATACCAAATTGATACACCCAAGATTTGGAACCCTTGATTCCAAATGGAAATTGGATTACAAATGGGTGTCTTTGAATTGAAACTCCATGAATGAAATTTTATGGATTTTAAAACAAGCATGGAACTTCCAAAATGAGTTTGAAATCAACAAAGACTTTCAATTTTGGCCCAAACTCTATGTTCTTAAAACTCAAGAATTTATCAACGACAAAACAATTCACTCACGGTTTTAAGCTTATAAAAATAATTTGGTAAATTCAATTCCCTATATGACTTGAACCTCTTTACTAATGTGACACATAGAAAGGATTCTTACTCAACAAAGGAAAAGAACTTGCACCAAGAGAAGGATAGAGGCGCCACAACCTTGATAAGAAAGAGAGGTTGATAAGTCAAAGGAAAACTCCACCAACCTTGATCACCAAAGAAGGAGTTGTTTTTCCACCTTAGAACGTATCTCACGTACAAAGGATTTTGAGAGAGTATTTTTTCACAAAACCAAAAACTACCTCCTTTATTCATTCTCCAAGTTTCAATTTATAGCAAAATACATGAGTAAGCCTAAGTTCTAAAATGGGCCGTATAACTCCTAAGGCCAACTAGTAACTTCTAAAACTTAATTTTATCTAATAAATTGTTGCATTGATTCCCTTGCCATGGATTAAATTCTTTTTGGGCCGTAGCTTCTTATTTGTAACCACGATGCTCACTTTGATTGGCTTTAATGTTGTAGCCACAATATCATTAGTCCATTAAATTCCCTTCTTTGTAACGTATGGATTCTTAGCTTGCTTATAACTTCTTGCAATCATGGGCCGTGGCAATTCAATGAGTTTATGTAACCTTTTCTTGTGCAGCTCCTTTCAACTATTGGTTTAGCTCTTTTGATTTCCCTGTGGCCGTAGCTTCATTTAGGAAATGATGAGAGAAGGCAAATGCTTTAAAGGAGTTATTAATTTGCCTTTTTGTAACTCCATAGCTTTGATTTTTGGTGGCTGCACTCTTTTGTAACCGTGGCTCTTTCATTGATTCAGCCAACCTTAATTGCTTATTGAAGACTAATGTAACCTCCTTGTAATTAATGTTTGAAACTCCTCATGCATTGCTTGGCCGAGTCTTGAGCTTCCTTCTTCTTGGTGGATCTTCAAGTCTTCACTTGCTCCTTATTGCTTCTTTACTTGTTTGCCTTGGAAAGATTACAACTTAAAAAGAAAGCCTAAACATTAAACTAATTAACTAAAAGAAGGTTCAAACTACTTGGCACAAAGGCCATTATTACAACACTTAATAAATTAAACAAAACACAAATTAAAATTCACAAGTTCCATGTTCAACTTAAAAATAAGTTTAAATTCAAGTAATTCCTCTCTCTTGCCCAGCATATTTTGGAATGCTTGTAACCTCTGACCTTGCTTCCTTTTGATTCCTTGGTTCCTCAGGCTGACCTCCATCAGGAAAGGACATTCTTTTAGTTCAGATTTATGTAGATGATATTATATTCGGTGCTACTAATGAAATCCTTTGCAAGGAGTTTTCTAGTATGATGCAGGAAGAGTTCGAAATGTCTATGATGGGCGAGCTGAACTTTTTCCTGGGTTTACAAATAAAGCAAGCAAAGGATGGAATCTTTATTAGTCAAACTAAATACTGCAAGGAATTATTGAAAAGATTTGGCATGGATAAAGCCAAGGCAGTTGCAACACCGATAAGTACATCATGCTACTTGGACGAAGACGAAGGAGGTAAATCCGTAGAAATTACAAAGTATCGAGGTATTATCGGATCCCTTCTATATTTGACGGCAAGTAGGCCGGATATCATGTTTAGTGTGTGTCTTTGTGCTCGGTTCCAGTCGAATCCAAAAGAAACACACATGGTTGCTGCCAAGCGTATAATGAAATATCTGTCTGGCACAACTGATATGGGTTTGTGGTACCCCAAAGGTTCATCTTGTAATCTTGTTGGGTATTCTGATTCTGACTTTGCTGGTTTCAAAGTAGATAGAAAAAGCACTAGCGGCACTTGTCATCTTCTTGGCAATTCATTGGTATCATGGGCTAGTAAGAAACAGTCTAGTGTTGCCCTATCTACAGCTGAGGCTGAATATGTAGCCGCGGGTAGTTGTTGCGCTCAGATTTTATGGTTAAAACAACAACTCTTAGACTTTGGTGTAAGTCTAGATCACATTCCTATTAAATGTGATAATACCAGTGCTATTTCTATTACCAAAAACCCAGTGCAATATTCTCGAACGAAGCATATCGAGATTCGACACCATTTTATTCGTGATCATATTCAGAAAGGTGATTGCATTATTCAGTATGTTGATACTTCGCGGCAGTTGGCTGATATCTTTACGAAACCGCTTCCAAAAGAAAATTTATTTTTTATTCGTAGAGAAATTGGTCTAGCTTCTGCCTCTCACCTCTTTTGAATATGTGAATCATTTATCTCTCATGTTATTATTGATGCATCTTGTTAGTGTTTCAGGGGGAGATTGCACATCTTTTTGATGATTACAAAAGGGGGAGAGAGATTATGATATTATCTGATATTATTGGCTAATTTTTATTGGCTAATACATTCAGGGGGAGAAGATATAATCCATTATTCTAGAAGGATGCTTGAATCGAAATGATATATTTTTAAGCATTCATACAGGGGGAGATGAAATAATCCATTATTTTTCCTGTATTTTATGATTCTAAGGAAGGTTTCATTATTATATATCTATTTCTGCTTGTATAACACTTGTGATGCAGATAGTAAAGTGAGGAAACCGCAATTGGTGGTTGGAGAGACTATGGAACCACTAGGAACACACCTAGAAGGGGGGTTTGAATAGGTGTTGAAGCTACCTTGAAAGATTTTCGAATGAAACAAATCGAAACAATCAAAACAACAGATTTTTGCAAATTTTCACTAACTTAATCGATTAATCTGCAACTTAATCGATTAAGTCTGAGAGATCAAAATTACTTACTCGATTAAGCAAGTCGTGTACTCGAGTATTACTTGCAGAAACCAGAAAAATCAAGTTTTCATTCGCATACGAAAATCAATCTATTCACACGAAAGATCAGAGATTCAATGGAAATGATTAACACCTATATTCTTATTGATTAACCTAGTTATGAAAATTATTTTCCCTTTATCAATTTGAACAATTAAAGATTCAATTCAATCAATTATGAAAATCAATCTTTCTAGGTTTTCAACCAAGAACACAATCAATGACTTGAATATAAAGAGTAAGGGTTTAGAGATACGACACAGTGATTTATCCTGGTTCACTTTCATCCGCTTGAAAGCTACATCCAGTCCCCTCTTCAACCAAGAGAGATTCTTCACTATGAGGAATTAGAGTTCTCAAATTACAAGTGAGTGCCTCACAAGACTCCCTTCTTGCTAGCTTACAAGAGATAACCGACACCCTTGCCTTGTAATCCTATTGATCTTCTCTCTAATCTAACCTCTACCCCTTGCTGATAAACGACACAACAAGTCTTCAATTGCTTGATGATAAACCACACACCAAGTCTTCAATTGCTTGATTCACAACCAAGACTTCTTCTTCTCCAATGAGATTTGCTTGATGATAATCGACACACCAAGGCTTCTTGTTTGTTGTAGTGGCTTGCCTTCTTGCAAAGATTACAACACAATAGAAAACACAAAACAATCCTATGAATCTCAATCAAGAGTTATGACAATTCACCATAAGAGATTCAAAGGTTCTTGATCAAAGAATATGAAAATATGAGAACTTTGATCTTTAGAAAATGAGAGAGAATAGAGTGGCTTGATTCTTTGTAAAACTTGTATGAAATGATTCTTATTGATCACAAATAATAGGAAAAGGTTTATATAGAATACCCAAAAGTTGTAGCACTTGAAAACTGATTTTGAGAAGTGAAAAACGTATTTTAAAAATCAGTTCAGCAGTACTTAATCGATTAAGTTGCAGACTAATCGAGTAGTACTCGATTAAGTTAGTCACTTAATCGATTAAGTTGGTACTGCACATGTTCAAAACTTGTTTTTCTCAAAATCCAACCTTTCCTTTAAAACCTTTAAGCCACCTATTGATTCTAGGTTAAGTGAAAACTCAAATTATGATTAAATCATGACTTATGAATGAGATTCACTACCCTCTATAATAATCTATTCAAATAAAAAACCTATGAAGCTTGAGAGGCAAAAGATAAAAGAAATACAAATACACTCAAACTTAGGTCTTCATGAGCTTGCTTTCTCTCTTCTTCATTTGATGTTTGTTGTTGCTTGTTGAGCTTGAAACTTGATCAACACTTGTAGCTTGTTTAAAAACACTTTGTCATTATCAAAACATTCATCATGTTCATCATGGAACTAACAATCTTCCCCTTTTTGAAAATGACAACCCATGTTTTGAAATCGCTTGAAGTTGTTGATGCTTGAAACATTTGATCACTTGAGAAGACTCTTTCTCCCCCTCAATCAATGCTTTAACACTTGAATCCAATTGAGATAGAAGCTTGATTCTCCCCCTATCTTAAACAACTTAGCTCAACCTACATAAAAACAACAAAACAACCTTTCTCCAAATATAATATCATATTTCTCCCATGTTTCAAAACATACCATTTCTCCCCCTTTGGCATTATCAAAAAGAAATATATACCAATTGAAATATAAGATCTAAGCCAAGGTAAGAAATCAATGATCATATCTTCACAACATTGATACCAATTGAACAAATACAATAGAGCTATACTTTGAAATGTGATATCAATTGGTAAGAGAATATAACAATGAAATATAATACCAATTGAGAACAAAAAAATCATAATATCACTTTAACAAAGAAGATATCAATGTAAAGAAATATAACACCAAAGCATCATACTTTAATAAGATTTCAATTATATGATCATCATGCTTTAATCAACTCAATGATACCAATTGAATTAACTAAACATTTAGAAAAGTAATATCAATTAGGAAGATACCAATTGAGATAATATATCAATATCAAATATTACCACTTTGTAGGACATTCACTTGAGATGCAAGTGTGATACCAATTGAAGATGTGAATATAGACATTCATAGTTGAGACCAATTGAGAGCATGTGTCATTCATTTGCATCTTCAATCAAACCTACAAAACAATCATGCTTTGCTTTTTGGTATCCAAATGGTTTTGGATCCATTTTTGTTAGTGTAGGGACTTTCACCCTTTTTCATCCAAACAAAATTTCCTTTAGGTATACCATGCACTTTAACATAACACACATTTGAAGTATGTCCATGAGTACCACAATAGAAACATGTTGGAGGATTTGAAAAATCAACTTTAGAAAAATCAACAACATTTCTATGAGATTTACTCTTAGCATTAGTATAACCCAAACCAAACTTGTTTGAATTTTCTCTTTGAAAATTTAACAATGTGCGCAATCTAATATCACCACTTGAGAAACTTGCAAGCTTATTTTTCAAAATAGCATTTTCATCTTTAAGCAACTTGCAATTCTCACAATCAACAACAATATTCACTCTACTAGCACAATCACAAGAAGAACTAGCATATATAAGATCAAGAGTTTCATTTTCAAGATTAAGCTCATCAACTTGTTTTTGAAGTTCTAAAATCTCTTTTTGATGTTTCAAAATGAGCTTCTTTCTTTCAATGTTTTTCAAAGCTAGTTTTTCAAGTTGTTCATACATTTCTTCATAAGCATTTTGTAACAATTCATATTTAGAAGAAATTTCGGATTTAGATTCACTTACATTGCTATCCTCGCTTTGATAACTTGATTCATCATTTGAACTTTGTTCTTCATCATCTACTAGAGTTATCAAGTTGAGACAAGCGGCTTCTTCATTATCCAATGAACTACTTGATGTGCTTTTCTTGTCATCTTCATCACTATCCCAAACTATGTATGCTCTTTTAGATTTAGAATTCTTCTTGTCTTTCTCCTTATTCTTGAGATACCTAGAGCATGAATACTTGAGATGTCCGGGCTTTCCACATTCATGGCAAACTACACCTTCTTTTGAAGTTTTGGTCTTATAGTGTGGGGAATCCTTCTCTTTACTTTTGTCCTTGTTCAACCTTCCTTTTCTCCTTAGAAACTTGTCAAACTCTTTTAACAAAAGTTTCATGTCTTTTTCATCAACATCGGAATCGGAATCTTCACTATCATCATCATCGGAACTATCTTTCTTTTTATATGCACTTTTGACTCTAAGAGCAAGTCCTTTCCTTGATTTGTTCTTATCCGACTCTTCATTGATACTTAACCGTCCAAGCTCCATTTCATGTTCTTGAAGCTTTCCGAAAAGTGTTGCTAGATCCATAGCATCCAAATTTTTAGATTCAACAATAGCCGTTACTTTTGGTTGCCAATTCCTGTCTAAACATCTCAACACTTTGTTAGAAAGTTCACCTTTAAGAAAAGTTTTACCAAGAGCAAGTAAATGATTTATAATGTGAGTAAAACGCTTTTGCATATCATTTATAGATTCATTTGGAAGCATATTAAATAACTCATATTCACGCATCAAAGCATTCAATCTAGCTCTCCTAACCTCACTAGTTCCTTCATGAGTCACTTGTAAAGTGTCCCACATTTCTTTGGCACTAGAACATTGGGAAACCCTAAAGAACTCATCATATGACAAAGCGGACGTGATGATATTCTTAGCCTTATAGTCATATTGTACTTTCTTTCTATCATCATCTTTCCACTTGTCCTCGGGGGTCGGAGTTACTACACCTTCAACTAAACTAGAGGGAATATAAGGGCCATTTTCTACTACTTTCCAAATTTCACTATCTATGGCTTGGATAAAGATTTTCATTCTAACTTTCCAATATGCATAGCCTTCTCCGGTAAACATTGGAGGACGATTTATTGAATAACCTTCACCACCAAAGGGATTCGTAGAACCCATTGCGGTTACTTAACTAGGATCTTTACGAAAAAGCTCTTATGCTCGTGTCTTTCGACCGAGCTCTGATACCAATTGAGGAAACCGCAATTGGTGGTTGGAGAGACTAAGGAACCACTAGGAACACACCTAGAAGGGGGGGTTGAATAGGTGTTGAAGCTACCTTGAAAGATTTTCGAATGAAACAAATCGAAACAATCAAAACAACAGATTTTTGCAAATTTTCACTAACTTAATCGATTAATCTGCAACTTAATCGATTAAGTCTGAGAGATCAAAATTACTTACTCGATTAAGCAAGTCGTGTACTCGAGTATTACTTGCAGAAACCAGAAAAATCAAGTTTTCATTCGCATACGAAAATCAATCAATTCACACGAAAGATCAGAGATTCAACGGAAATGATTAACACCTATATTCTTATTGATTAACCTAGTTATGAAAATTATTTTCCCTTTATCAATTTGAACAATTAAAGATTCAATTCAATCAATTATGAAAATCAATCTTTCTAGGTTTTCAACCAAGAACACAATCAATGACTTGAATATAAAGAGTAAGGGTTTAGAGATACGACACAGTGATTTATCCTGGTTCACTTTCATCCGCTTGAAAGCTACATCCAGTCCCCTCTTCAACCAAGAGAGATTCTTCACTATGAGGAATTAGAGTTCTCAAATTACAAGTGATTGCCTCACAAGACTCCCTTCTTGCTAGCTTACAAGAGATAACCGACACCCTTGCCTTGTAATCCTATTGATCTTCTCTCTAATCTAACCTCTACCCCTTGCTGATAAACGACACAACAAGTCTTCAATTGCTTGATGATAAACCACACACCAAGTCTTCAATTGCTTGATTCACAACCAAGACTTCTTCTTCTCCAATGAGATTTGCTTGATGATAATCGACACACCAAGGCTTCTTGTTTGTTGTAGTGGCTTGCCTTCTTGCAAAGATTACAACACAATAGAAAACACAAAACAATCCTATGAATCTCAATCAAGAGTTATGACAATTCACCATAAGAGATTCAAAGGTTCTTGATCAAAGAATATGAAAATATGAGAACTTTGATCTTTAGAAAATGAGAGAGAATAGAGTGGCTTGATTCTTTGTAAAACTTGTATGAAATGATTCTTATTGATCACAAATAATAGGAAAAGGTTTATATAGAATACCCAAAAGTTGTAGCACTTGAAAACTGATTTTGAGAAGTGAAAAACGTATTTTAAAAATCAGTTCAGCAGTACTTAATCGATTAAGTTGCAGACTAATCGAGTAGTACTCGATTAAGTTGGTACTGCACATGTTCAAAACTTGTTTTCTCAAAATCCAACCTTTCCTTTAAAACCTTTAAGCCACCTATTGATTCTAGGTTAAGTGAAAACTCAAATTATGATTAAATCATGACTTATGAATGAGATTCACTACCCTCTATAATAATCTACTCAAATAAAAAACCTATGAAGCTTGAGAGGCAAAAGATAAAAGAAATACAAATACACTCAAACTTAGGTCTTCATGAGCTTGCTTTCTCTCTTCTTCATTTGATGTTTGTTGTTGCTTGTTGAGCTTGAAACTTGATCAACACTTGTAGCTTGTTCAAAAACACTTTGTCATTATCAAAACATTCATCATGTTCATCATGGAACTAACATAAAGAGCATATCAGAATGGGTGTTTGTTATCATCAAAAAGGGGGAGTGTTGGAAGTCAAGCTGGTTGGAAGGCATGTTTCAAACTCTCTATGGACTTCAAAGGAATACAATTATATGTTTTGATGATAACAAACCAACTCAAGTTAAGGCTCACAAGTGCAAGCCTAGAAGATTGAAGACTCAAGCAAGCATAGAATAGAAGCCTTATCTTTAGATCAAATGTAAGGTAATGAAGTTCTGTTTCTTTAAGTAGTTACAAAGCCAATAAGTTTTTCATTTTAGAGAGAAGAAGAAAAACGTGTTTTTGCATGAAAAATGTATTTTCTGCATTTAACCTTAGTAAAATAATTGATGTTACAAAACTCTGTATATTTATATGTGTGCAAGAGGGAGTAATCGATTATTTGCTAAAGTAATCGATTAATTTTGTTGCATCATAGAAAAATCAGAGAGGTTGTAATCGATTAAGTGATTTGTGTTACTTTCTTATGGAAGTAATCGATTACATTGGTCAGGTAATCGATTATAATTGTTGCATCATATATTTTCCAGAGGCTTTGTAATCGATTACAAGGTTTGTAGTAATCGATTACATGATGTTGCATCATATGCAAACCAGAGGCTTAGTAATCGATTAACTCCTCAGTGTAATCGATTATTACAGTTGCATCACATAATGAACAGGAGTGATGTAATCGATTAACTATTCTTAGCCTAATCGATTACATGTTTTTCAAATGTTTTAAGAATTTCTATTTTTGTAGAAGTAATCGATTATTGCTTCTATGTAATCGATTATTTCTTGATTTATTGAAAAACGTGTCAGAATCATTTTTATTATTTCCTGATTTGTTTTTATATAAAAGATTCTGATATATTTTATTTTATGTTGAAAATGAATTTAAATTTGAATTATTTCCTTTTTGGTTTTAAGAATCAAATCTTTTTATTATTTCGAAAATCGTTTTGATTTTATTTTGATTTTAAAACTTATTACAAATCTTTTATTATTCTGATTTGATTTGTTTTACTTAATTCAAAATTCCTTTTCTTTTTAAAAAAGGTTCACTCCAACACGTCAAAAGAAGAATTTTTTGATCAGAACATTTTTTCATTCACGTTGCACGTTTCTTCTTCATCTTCTTCTCTAGACTTGTGCTTTTCATTGTTCATACTTTTTGAAGAACAAACTCTTATTGGCTGAGTAACATCTAGAGAACCACTACTTCACTATCATAGAGCTTATTGTTGTATCTGTGTTTTGAGAACACACAAAGCTATTGTAATCGCAATAGCATTCATTCTAAACCTTAGTGATTAGGGAGAGTATCCCTTAGTGGACGTTGTGATACGTCGTAGGGCGAGGAACCCTGCTGTGTGATTGAGGCCCCTAGCGAACGGAGGTTCCTAGTAGTGTGCGGGGTGCTCTTGGTTGTAATAGGGTGCGGCTCTATTGCTTGGTTATAAGAACTCTCAGGCGGGTCGCTTGGGGACTGGACTAGGCCTTTCGACGGGAAGGCTGAACCAGTATAAAATCACCGGTGCAAGCTTTTCTAACCCTTAACTTTTACTTTCCGCATATTTACTTTATTTACGTTTCCGCGCTACTCGATTATATTTTTTCTAACGTTTTTGCGATCCATAACAACGCTTAATCTCTCCGTCTTAAAACTATTTTTTAATTTGGTACGAATTTTTCAATACATAATAAAACTCGATTCACCCCCCCCCCCTCGAGATTTTGAGGCCAAAACCAACACATCCCTATTCACAAGAAGTACACCTTGGAGAAGTTGACTCAGTTGTATATCAGGGACATAGTGAAGCTGCATGGTGTTCCTACCAGTATAGTATCCGATCGAGATCCGAGGTTTCTGTCTAGGTTTTGGCAGAGTCTTCAGCAGGCGTTGGGTACTAAGCTGAAATTCAGTACGGCTTATCATCCGCAGACAGACGGACAATCTGAGCGTACTATCCAGACACTTGAGGATTTGTTGAGAGCATGTGTTCTGGAGCAAGCTGGTAGTTGGGAGCAGTTACTGCCGTTGATGGAGTTCACTTACAATAACAGCTTTCACTCCAGTATCGGTATGGCACCATTTGAGGCTCTCTACGGGAGGAAATGTAGGATGTGACACCCTTCCCGGATTACCCAAATATAATATAGTAATTAAGCTTTTATATTGGATAATATATGGACTTGTGAGTGTTAAGAAAATGTGGAAAATAAAATTTTCCTTTTTAAACGGGTGCACAAACCGTCATTTGGAATTCTTGGAGAATAAACTTTAAACCATTTCAAAACATTTGTATCGAGTTCGGCGATCTCTAAAACCTTTTCACAAATAGGGTAACATTTTCTCTTTGGAAACATCTTTGTATCATACAAGTAATCAAAGTTACCCATGCTTTGTTCGATAAAACTGATACCATCAAATAATATTTATAGCCGAGCTCTTAAGTAGATTAAATCAGAGCAAAGCGGAATTTATCGGAATATGCGATTTAATGGTAAGATAAACATAAGTTTTAAATATATATATATATATATATGAAGAGTAGTGAGTACATAGTCCCATGATCAAAATCTCCAAGATCCAACATATACAAGCCCATAAACAGATCTACATAATAGTGTATCTAAACCCCTAGAGTATTCCAAAAGTATATCTACAATATATGTACATAACCAAAACATAAACTCCAAGGGTGGTCACGTAGATCTAGCATCATCAGATGTAGTAGTAGTGATAGCAGTAGTCTCCAAGAAACATAAGTAGTAAGGTAGTAGCATCATCATCAACACAGCAGCAGCAGCAAGTCTCCTCCACAGCATCCGCACATCGGATCCACCGATCCTCATTACATACCATATGCATATACCTAGGGATCATCGTCCCTCTAATCACTCCCAGTAGAATGCACGACAGGCTCGATCCCACTCTCGTCCTCCACCGGATCCTCCTCGATCTCATCCGAGGGAGAGTGTACCCTATCACTAGGTACCGGGTCAGGTGATGGTGATACCCTGACTGGGCTCCTCGGATCAGAAGGGGGAATCTCCTCGCGAACGACTCTCGAAGTAAAAGGGTGAGAGCGGGTAGGTCGAAAACGAAAACTATGATAAGAGCGAGCTGGTCGCGTGGGAGGTGGTCCATGGTAAGTGTAAAACGGGGGTACATGCATAGTGTATATGATGGGAATCCTAAATCTACGAGGACGGAATCGGATCAACGGGTTCGGGTGGTAGAAGGTAACCTCTACCTCTCCCTCGAACACCGCGCGATGGTCCTCATAGATCCATGTGCCACTAGGAAGTGGCCGGATCTCGATGCAAGCAATGTAACGAGACATCACCTACAAGGGCATAGGGGTAAGCAATTCTATACACATAACCAATAGAGAATAAATTGTGCAATATGAATATGTAAATATGCATCAATTAACAACAATCACATATAACACTTAGCAGTTAATGAATGCACATAGGATGCTCACACTTATTTCATTTATCACAATTAATTTAAATGAGTGGCATGATGCATGACTTTAGCTCTCAAGCCTATCTCCATCATACTATGTCACTCTCTGACGTCCATCCTTGACAACCCAGCACTCAACAGTGCGTTGTATTCCTAGGTATACAACAATTCGTACATTCACCTAGAATGTACACGACAAGCTTGGTATCCATGCCACCCGAGCATATCCCGTCATCCAAACGGTATAACCATATCGGCATCCACTCAGCCGACCACGTCAACGACGTGTCATCAAGCAAGCGTATTGGCACTCCCAGAGGCCCTCCACATGTTTACCAAAAACATGATATACGTCCTACCATCCAAACTCCATAATGAATGCGTTAACTTTACTTAGAAGGGATTGATTGATGTTTTATCCTTTTATTAATACATTACGTGCCTCCCGAGCAACGTATCATCATTGTTCAAATGAAAACATCATAACGTCAATCAATTTCTTTTAAGTCTAGGATCACTTGGTTTATTATCCTTTAAGAGTTACAAAATGTTTTAGAATTAAAAATGGTATTTTTAAGTATCTGACTAAAAATACTCGAGTGTTTCCCAAAATACTCGAGTAGTTTATCATTTTCCAGATTCTACTCGAGTTGTCCATAATTATACTCGAGTCGTTCATGTCTTTTCAGAGATTTAGGGTTTCAGGTCTTCATAAATATACTCGAGTAATTCATGAGATACTCGAGTATTCCATTACTCAGAATACTCGAGTAGTTCATATATTACTCGAGTGTCCAATCTGATTCTCAAGTTGGTGCGCCAATTTTCACTCTGGTGCACCACGAAATACTCGAGTGTTAAGCCAAATACTCGAGTATCTGCAGACAGACCAGACTGAAACTTGGTTTTTACATACCATTTCAATTTCTAAACATTTTTAACCCAAACCAATTATCAAAACAGTTCACATACCATATATTGAACATGTTGCAATACTCATTTCATATCAAATAACCAATTTGACAGAGAATCAACCATTTATGCATAATTTACACAATTTAGCAACTCAACACCTCAAATTGCAAAATAAGCATAATACTCATAAAAAGTGGTCATTTAAGCTTGCATGCATGATATAAAACTTGCTCAACACAGTTTTAGAGCAAAGCTTGGTCTCCAAACCAAAGTTCCTATTCAAACTAAGCCCTTAGAGCCTCTTGGTGGCTCTCTAACACAATTAATGAAATTTAAACTCTATCTAGTGAATATAATTACTTCCCCTTACCTCTAAGACGTGTGAGAATTGGTTTTTGACAGAAAAACAGACTTCAAGCTAGCTTCCCCCAAGAACCATATGACAGCAGCACAGTTTTGAATGAGGTCATGAAACCAGAGATTTTGGTGGTGAATTCATGCAAAATAATTGGGGAAAGTAATTAGAAATCGTTCTCTGCAACACATACTAGAGAATGGAATGAAATTGAAGTATCAAGGATTCAAGAGCTTACCAAAATCGATTGCTCTAGTAAGCTCCAGAAACTGCAAACAGCTTCAACTCCCTCCCTTCTCAGATTCGATTCTCCCTCTACACTCGATCTCAGCTAATAATCTTAGTATCTTTACGAAGCCCTGGATGTGAGCTTCGTAATCGTGTATCACTCGAAATCAAACACTCAAAATTGAAGCTGAATTGAAGGAAACGATTTCAGAACCCTAACCTCATCAACAAAGCACTTTTGATCCAAAATTCTCAGCCAAGGATCGTTGATGAGTTTAAATAGACCAAGAGAAGGCTCATGCAGAGCGACACGAAGCATAGGACGTGTTGAAGAAGACGATTTCGTGTCAACACACGAGAATCATTGGTGCTGACTCACCAAAGGCACTAACTCGTGCAATTTGACCCAGAATACTCGAGTTTTTCAGAAAATACTCGAGTATTTTTCCCAATTTTTGAAAAATAATTATTTTATTTACTTTCCCTCCAAAATCTTTCCTATAATTACCTCTAGGTCCCAACCCAGGGACTAATATGCAAAATACTCATTTTAGGCATTTATTATATTTATTAAATCAATTCACACACATATACCAACTATATGAACACATATTTTAATCAAGGATTAATATGGAAATAATTAATTATAATTAATTTATAATTAACATTTCATTAATCGGGGATTAAAATTTTGGGGTGTTACATAGGACGCCTCTGTGTTGGTTCCAGATAGGTCAGAATCTGTTGACAGGTCCTGATATTGTGAAAAAACAACTAAGAAGGTCACAATGATCAAGAATAAAATGAAAACTTCCCAGGATCGCCAGAAGAGTTATGCTGATAGGCGAAGGAGACCTTTGGAGTTTGATGTTGGGAATCATGTATTCCTAAGGGTGTCTCCAGTTACAGGAATTGGTAGGGAAATTAAGTCCAGGAAGCTAACTCCTCGGCTTGTTGGGCCTTATGAGATTCTGAAGAAAGTCGGCCCAGTGGCGTACAGGATTGTCTTACCCCCTCATTTAGCAAGGCTTCATGACGTATTCCATGTCTCACAGCTAAGGAAATACGTCCATGATCCTTCACATGTGGTCACCTTGGATGATTTGCCTTTGAAGGAGAATTTGACCTTTGAAGTCTTGCCTGTGAGAATTGAAGACAGGCAAGTGAAGCAGCTCAGAGGCAAGGAAATCTCTTTGGTGAAAGTTATCTGGATTAGGAACAATCTGGAAGAGGCTACATGGGAGTTGGAAGACAAGATCAGGCAGTCCCATCCACAATTGTTCGACGCCAACTGAATTTCGAGGACGAAATTCTGGTAAGTGGGAGAGAATTGTAACATCCTAAGCTTTATTTTTAAGAGAAATTATTGTTAAAACTTAAAAATAATTGGAGTAATGACTTAACGAATTTTTGGAGATAGGTGAGTAGTAATTATAAGTACTAGGGGTCGTATAGAAGACATTTGTAGCAGCGGGCAAAGTTAACTAAGCGAAATCGGGAGTTAAATCGGCGTTTTAGATGTTAGAAATCAACCGAAAATAGAAAATTAGGAATTTATTATAGGATGCTAAGAAATTAAATTCCATCGTTGGATATGAAGTTTAAGGGGTTAAGAAGCTTGTCTAAAAATTTGGACCCGATCCGACGGTTAACGAAAAAGTTACGGCGAATCGAAGTTGGGAAATTCTGGTGCACGCCCAGGCGCACCAGTGCACGCCCAGGCGCATCGGTGCACGCCCAGGCGAGCACCACTATTCATTGGTTCTGAGCCAGTAAGTTTTTCGCACAAGCGCCCTCCCGTGCGCCCAGGCGCGCCCTCCCGTGCGCCCAGGCGCGCCTCTGAGGCACCAGCTGCGCACCAGTCCATTTCTGGCGCACCATTTCCCTCCTAGCCATGCGCCTGGTGTAGCGCCATGCACCGGCTCGTGTGCTGGTGCTGATTCTCGTGCCCAAGCGCCAAAATTCGCGCTCAAGCGCGCACGCAGAAACACAACAGATCTGGTGCGTTGATCATGAAACTTGGGGCCAAAGTTTGTTTCTTGGCCACACGATTTTGCTGGTCTTAAGGCAAGAAAATAAAACACAAAAAGAACACAACACTTCCTCACTCCATCACCAACATCATCCTATCATCTTCATCATTCTCTCAACTCCAAGAACAAGGTCCAATCACCCCCCTTCTCACACACACTTGGTCCTTGGGCAAATTAAACCCAAAATCATCAAACCCCATCAAGCAAGCATCATGGAAGTTGGTTGAAAGCTCATTCCTTTCCTCCCCCTACCTCACACGAATTGCCTCCCTCTCTTCTCCCTCTTGGATTTCAAGCTCATCATCATTTGGGGTAAGTAGAGTCTTATGACATGTTATGAATCCCTTTCCATTCCTTTCCCTTTCACTCATGAAGGTTGTGTTTTCTTAGGGTTTTCTTGTGTCCTTGGCTATGTAGGATTCTCTATTTCATGCCTTCCAATAAAAACCAAGACAAGGGCAAAGATCAACCATCTTGTGCTCCCCCAAATAGAATTGTTTATCATCACTTGATTATATCCTTGTTGAGGTGGCAAGCAAGGCTTAGGAAATTCAAAGTCCCAAGGTTTTGAGCTAGGGCACACAAAGGTTTCCTTACTTCTTGCTATTTTGAGGTAAGGAGTGGGTATTAGTGAGTATTACCGTACTCTGGGGATTAGTTTACAATACGCATATAATGGGTACTAAGAGTTATGTGCTAGTTTAGGTTGTTATACCATAGGGTAGTTAATAATTAGAACTTATGACATAGGAAAAATAATTAGATGATGATATGTTTTATTTGTGATATTTGGTATACAATCTTGTGATTTGGTGATGTTTATAATTTAAGTGTGTATTTTGCTAAATGATTGAGACATGATGTTATTTATAAACCAAGGAAAAGAATGGAAATCATATATGAATTAAATGATAATGGAAAGTGCAGTTGAATTGAGTATCGGTGCATTGACAGACTAGGTGCCCCTGCCGGGTGTACC
The DNA here is from genome assembly GCA_037953625.1 of Crotalaria pallida. Classification (NCBI taxonomy): domain Eukaryota; kingdom Viridiplantae; phylum Streptophyta; class Magnoliopsida; order Fabales; family Fabaceae; genus Crotalaria; species Crotalaria pallida. The sequence goes on from CM075653.1 coordinate 82,485,197, forward strand.
AAATTCCCAAGGGCCAAGTGCTCACCAGGCTAAATTCCCATTAGGTCCAAATGCCCTGTTAGGCGTCAATGCACCAAGACTCGATTCACTGCCGAAGTAAATGATATAAAATGTGTTGAGAATGTGAAAAAGTGAATGAATTCAAATAATTGAAATGTAAAATGATATGTGGAAATTGTGAATAGCATAGCTTGACAGGGTGAAGCCTTTTGGGTGAGAAAGTCCTGGTTGAGCGAGAGACCCTTTGGTGTGCCAAATGCCTGGCAGGAGCATTAAATTCCTAGTGATGCAAACCGGTTGTAACCGGGAGTGTTGTCCAGACGTGGTAAGACGTGATCGCGCATTGGGTGCGAACGCAGTAAAGTCGTGACTGGAACACACTGAAAGTGAAATGCGGATATAATGTATGAGTATTGAATAAAAGACTTTATGGAATTAACGGATAAGAATGAAGAGGTAAAACCGACTTGAGAAACCAATGGATACTTGATAATGAATTGTGATATGATGAGGCTTATTATTTTGTGATCGAATTGTTAAATGTGTTTGGCTTGGTATAGCATTATGTCGTAAATGGAAACTGCTTCCCCATTTTATGTGTAATACTCACTCCTTACTATTTCCACAGGTAATGAGGAAGAGTTTTCACTTGATCAGGCCGAGCAGGAGTACTCTCCCTCACAGGGAGAGTAGGTTACTTATATATGTAGGACATGGGAATGTCCTGGGCCCGATAATGTCATTTGACACATTTGTTTTGTGAATATTGTACATAGTTTTTGGGGGCCCAGGACGACTCCTTTTGGGTAGGAGTCTTATTTTGGGGAAATGACTATTTTCCATAACTTGTTTATATAACTACTGAAACTCTGATGTTTTATACTTTGCTATTCTGATGTGTGCACGAAGTTGCACAAGCTGTGATATATGTATATAGCCCTGTTGGATTTCTGGAATTTGAAAATATTAATGTTTATCAGGATACAGGGAAAACAATAATTTTGGGAAAGTCCTAAAAACAAACGAAACTCCGTCCGATTGACGGAAGATTTTTATAAGTTAAAATGAAAATTTCAATTTCACTATTTTACTAAGGGTAATTAAGGGTAGATAACTGTAGGTGTTACAGGTGGGACGATGCTACAATGATCAAGGGCACCTGCTGGTCGTTGGTCGTAGCGAGGACTACAACGCGAACTAGGGATAGAGCTGTCGCCCCCTTGAGCAAATCATAGATGGTGTATAGGGAATCCGAATGGGACTAGAAGCCATCATTTTTATGAACTTATGAATTGATACTTGATTTTATTTTGCTGGCCAACTGGCGTGGTTTCAACTGGTACGTACCCTTTGGCTTCGATGTCAACATGGTTAGGACTCCTGTGCATCCTATCTGCTTTCCGAACTAGGACGAGGTTGGATATTGAAAGAGGAGATGTAGCATGTGTGATAATTTGCCTTTAACCCGATAGCTTCCTTCCCTAATAAGTTGATAATAATGAAAGACCTGTTGAAAATTATAGATGGAATCCTTGAGTGATGATAATCATGATAAAGATGTAAGAGACAAGGTTTATAATAATAATGTGATAAAGAAGTATGGATATTATGCTTGTGTTAGTTCTAATGCGACCCATGGATTAAGCCCATGCCGTCGACGCTTTGCACGTCTGGTAGCTAACTCTCTATGTTTTTCTGTATGTTCTTGTCTCTGTTTATGGTAAATAAATTAGATGGCGGACCGAGTAATTCAAGTGGATATGTCTCCTTTAATGGGGGGACAATGGCATAGGAATGCAAACGGATGGATCTGGGAGGGACCAACAAGACTCACCGTTACCGATCGAGATCACGTATTACGAGGAGTAGCCACAGATCGTGAGGAAGTGCGATATTGTCTGAGGGATCTTATGCCGGATGGACCTCGGGCTTTTCATGATGCTCCACCCGCTAATCACAATATTGGTGAGGAGGAGGACCCGGGAGAAGACCCAGAAGAGGAGGAAGATCCAAAAGAGGACTTAGAAATAGAAGAATATCCGGAGGAGGACCCTGACGAGGATGCGCATGATGAAGAGTAGCTTAGTTCTTAGTAGTATTGATCTCTGTTTGTTTTGAGTCTTGGATAACAGACCCTTTGATTATCATTATGTAACCCCAGTGGAAGTTTTTATCTTTTCACTATTTGGTATTTTGGATAGTAGCTTTTAAGCCTAAACAATTTCTATGACGTTTATTTTGGAATTAATATAAGGATGATTTTATTCCGCATTTTTAAATATTGAGTTCTGGAATGGAATGTATAGTGGCACTTCACTTTGGAAAATAGAATGGAGTTTGAAGGACTAAGGAAAACCTTTTTATGAACCAAGTGAAAAACAAGCATTAGGAGGAGAACTTGGAGCGCTGACTTGGAATAAATTCAAGGACAGACTTTTGGTGAAATACTTTCCGGAACATCTGAAGACAGCTAAGGAGTTGGAGTTTTTGCGATTGGAACAAGGTAACATGACTGTGGGGGAGTATGCTGCAAAATTTGAGAGTCTAGCAAAGTTCATGCCTTACTATGGAGAAGCTGCGAATGAGAGATCTAAGTGTGCAAAATTTTTGGATGGACTGAAGCCAGAGATTAAGCAAGCTTTGGCTGCCATGGAGATTGCTGTGTTCACAACTCTGGTGAACAAAGGAAGTATTGTGGAAAGCGGCCTGAAATCAAGGAACTCTACTGGAAAGCTAGCTGTACAAGTTTCAAGTGGTGGTCCGATGAGACACTCTCCAGGACACGGAAACCCGAACAGTGGAGCAAGACATCAAGGTCCTTATGGACAAGGGAGTGGACAAAGGGACAATCAGTCAAGGTTTCATGGTAGTTTCAACCACAGGAATCATCCCCGGAATAACAATCACAACAACCAGAATCGTGGCAACAATCGCAACAATCAGTTCAGAGGAAACAACAACAATAACAGTGGTGGAAATCGAGGAAACAATGGAAATACTGGTGGATCTCGTAACAATGGGAATGCTGCTGGAGGACAAGCAAGTGCACCTCCATTCTGCAACAAGTGTAACAAGAATCACTTTGGACCAAATTGCCCATGGAACAATCCCAACTGCTTCAATTGCAACCGACCTGGACACATATCAAGGAATTGCCCTGAACCCAAGTGAGAAGTCAATGCTGTGAATGTGGCTAGACCCCGTGGACAAGGAAGAGTTTTCTCAATGAGTGGAGCAGAAGCCGCTAACAACACTAATCTGATCCAAGGTAGGTGTTTCATTCGTAAGATACCCTTGAATGTGTTGTATGATTCAGGTGCTACGCATTCGTTTATTGCTCATAATGTGGTTGAGAGATTAAATTTGCTAGTAAATACTATGCCTTTCGACCTAGTTGTGTCTACCCCTACCCATGAACCAGTAATGGTATCGACTTGTGTTCCGAAATGCCCTGTAGTAATCGAATGTAAAGAGTACTTAGTGGACTTAATTGTCTTACCCCTTACCCAACTCGACATAATTTTAGGCATGGATTGGTTAATTTCTAATCATGTTCTCTTAAATTGTGCCGAAAAGACTCTTATTTTCGATAAATTAAGACCTAGTGTACCTCAACCCGTAGAACCCGAGCACGTAACTGCCAATCAAATCAAAGCTTCATGGAAAGATGGAGCCATGATATACATGTTTATCGCTTCTTTGGACGTCAAGGAGGAAAGAAAGCTGGAGGAGCTACCTGTTGTCAAGAACTTTCCTGAAGTTTTTCCCGAGGAAATCCCTGGATTGCCCCCTGTGCGAGAAGTGGAGTTCGGAATTGACTTGATTCCTGGAACAACACCAATTTCAAAAGCACCTTATCGTATGGCCCCGATGGAGTTGGTGGAGTTAAAGAAGCAATTGGAGGAGCTATTGGAGAAGCAATTTATTCGACCAAGCGTTTCACCGTGGGGAGCACCTGTTTTGTTCGTCAAAAAGAAGGATGGAAGTATGAGATTATGCACCGACTACCGTCAATTGAACAAAGTGACTATCAAGAATAGGTACCCGTTACCAAGGATTGACGATTTGATGGACCAGTTAAGAGGAGCGGCTGTATTTTCAAAGATCGACTTGAGATCAGGCTACCATCAGATCAGAGTGAAAGAAGAAGATATTCCGAAGACAGCCTTCAGAACGAGATATGGGCATTATGAGTATCTGGTGATGCCTTTTGGAGTAACTAATGCACTCGCAATATTCATGGATTACATGAATCGGATCTTTCACCCGTTTTTAGATTCTTTTGTCGTTGTGTTTATTGGCGATATTTTAATCTATTCACGGAGTAAGGAGGAGCACACAGAGCATTTAGCAAAGGTGTTAGGCGTATTGAAGGAAAAGAAGCTGTTCGCAAAGCTGTCTAAGTGCGACTTTTGGCTGGAGTCAGTAAATTTTCTAGGACATGTGATAACAAAAAATGGGATTGCAGTAGACCCTGCAAAGGTGGAGGCGGTGTTGGAGTGGAAAGCACCAACAACGGTGACGAAAATCCGGAGTTTTCTTGGACTTGCTGGTTATTACCGTAGGTTCATCGAAGGATTCTCTCGATTGTCACTACCATTGACCAGGTTAACCAGAAAAGGACAAGCGTTTGTTTGGACGGAGAAGTGCGAGGAGTGCTTTCAAGAGCTAAAGAGGAGGTTAACATCTGCACCGGTATTGATTTTACCCGATCCGACAAAAACTTTCTGTGTATACTGTGATGCGTCGAAGCAAGGGTTAGGATGTGTACTAATGCAAGATGGCCAAGTGGTGGCGTACACTTCAAGACAACTGTAGATTCACGAACAGAATTATCCTACTCACGACCTTGAGCTGGCAGCTGTAGTATTTGCATTGAAGATTTGGAGGCATCATTTGTATGGAGTAAGGATAGAGGTGTTCAGCGATCACAAGAGCATGAAGTATCTATTCGAGCAGAAGGAGCTGAATATGAGGCAAAGAAGGTGGATAGAGTTCCTAAAGGACTATCATTTTGAACTGCAGTATCATCCTGGAAAGGCAAACGTTGTAGCTGATGCGCTAAGTAGGAAATCCCTGCATGTGTCTGCTCTAATGATAAACGAGTTGGAACTAATTGAGAAGTTTAGAGATCTGAATATGGCAGTGGAGTTTAACCCAAGGAGTATGATACTGGGAACTTTGAAGGTGAACAATGAATTCATGGAGCAAGTAAAGGAGTTACAATCAGCAGATCCGGAATTACAAGAAAAGAAGGAACTGTCAGAGAAAGGAAAGGAAGTGGAATTTCAGTTAGGAACAGATGGAATTCTACGATTCAAGGAAAGACTTTGTGTGCCGAACAACCGAGAAGTTAAGGAAATGATTTTGGAAGAAGCACATAAGAGCAAGTTAAGTTTTCACCCCGGAGCGACAAAAATGTACCAAGATTTAAAGAAGATTTTCTGGTGGTCAGGAATGAAACGAGAAGTAGCAGAATATGTGTCAAAATGCCTAACATGTCAAAAATCCAAGATCGAACACAAAAAGCCTGGAGGAGAATTGCAACCGTTACCTGTACCTGTCTGGAAGTGGGATAGTATATCCATGGACTTCATGTCTGGTTTTCCAAGAACTCAGAGAGGGTATGATGCTATTTGGGTAATAGTGGATCTTCTTACCAAGATAGCACGTTTTATTCCGATCAACATGAGGTATCCCTTGGAGAAGCTGGCCGAGTTGTACATCAAGGAAGTGGTGAGACTACATGGAGTACCCTCGAATATAGTATCAGATATAGATCCGCGTTTTGCTTCAAAGTTTTGGGAAAGTTTACAAGCTGCAATGGGGACAAGCCTAAGTATGAGTTCTGCATATCATCCCTAAATGGATGGTCAGTCAAAACGGACAATTCAGACTTTGGAGGATCTACTAAGAGCCTGTGTACTGGAAGAAGCTGGAAGCTGGGATTCTTCCTTGCCATTGATTGAATTCACCTACAACAATAGTTTCCATTCAAGCATAGGAATGACACCTTATGAGGCACTGTAAGGAAGGAAGTGTAGAACTCCGTTGTGCTGGTTCGAGACCGGAGAGCAATTACAGTTAGGACCGGAGATGGTGCAACAAACGACAGACAAGATCAAAGTAATTCAAGAAAAGATGAGAACCGCGCAAAGTAGGCAGAAGAGCTATCATGACAAGAGGAGAACTCCGTTGGAGTTCAAGGAAGGTGATCATGTATTCATGCAGGTAGTACCTACTACCGGCATTGGCAGAGTGCTCAAGACCAGAAAACTAACCCCTAGATTTATAGGACCCTATCAAATCCAAAAACGTGTAGGACCTGTAGCATACCAGATAGCCTTACCCCCTATGTTTTCAAACCTACACAATGTCTTTCACGTGTCTCAGCTAAGAAAGTATATTAGTGACCCAACCCACATTGTTGAGCCTGACTCGATACAACTCAAGGATAATCTTACGTATGAAACGTTGCCTCTGCGGATCGATAGCCGCAGTATTAAGACGTTGAGAGGAAAAGAGATTCCGTTGGTCAAAGTAATTTGGAGTCATGATCATGGATGCTACTTGGGAACGCGAAAGTAGCATGAGGGAATCGTACCCTCACTTGTTTGAATCAGGTGCGTATTTCTCGGGGACGAGAAATCTCTAAGTTGGGGAGGATTGTGAGACCCGCAATTTTTCCCAATTTATTTTAATATTTTATTTAAGTCACATTTATTTTAAGAATAATTTAATAATAATTGTCTTTGGTTGATTTTTAGTATATATATATACAGCGGTAATATATATATATATGTATAATAATTATAATTTTGTGTAATAAATTAGAAAAATTATTTTCAGTGTGAGATTTTATTTCTGGATATTTAATAAATATTTTTAATTATATTGAAATAATTTTAACTAAGGTTTTGACAGAAAAGTGAATTTTTGGGTTATAGAGCTATAACTTCAAAAATTCATATCTTTTTAACCGTAAGTCCAAAAAATATGAATTTTATACGAAAACGATCGTATCGAAATGCAGTATTTTAATATGTAAAAATAAAATTTTTGTTTTCATATTTACGAAAAAGTACTGTACAGTAGGTAGAAAAACGAATTTTTGTGTTTTCAACTAAGAAAAATTATTTTGGAGCATAAAATAATTAATTGGACTATAAAATATTTTATTTGGTATATTAAAATATTTATATTGATGCTGGATGGCTGCACAGTCCATATCTAAGTATTTTCTTAATTATTTTCGGATTTAATTAAAATAAAAGTTTAATAGGATTGGTTAATTTGGGAGGCAAAATTCAAATGAACCAATGAGAAAAATTTCTTTTATTTTTTCTTCTTCCCACCGTCCAGAAATTAAAGAGGAATGAGGAGAATTTCTGAAAATTGGTCCTAAGTTATTAACACATGGTTTTTGGCAAATCCTATTAATTACTTGTCTTGGTTCCAAGTAAAGCATTAAGGTGATGACTCACCCATGACTAAGGGGACCGAATTTCCTAGGGAATTTAGAGGGAATATGCTGCATTTTTTTCACCTATAAATAAGACCTCTTACCTCTCATTTTTTTCACACACACAATTCTTGATTGTTTTACAAAAAAAAAATCCTAAGAGAAAATAGAGAGAGAGGGACGAGTTGGCTTTAGGAAGGAGGGAGGATTTGCTTTGTCACTTGAAGTCTTCTTTAGCTTAAGGAGTAGAGGTAACCCAAAATCACTTACACATTTAATCTCTTTTTAATTTATTTGTTTTTATTATTGAGTAAAATCTCTAAATTCTTCTATGGTAAAGAAATAGCTAAAGTTCTAATTTTTAAAATTTATTATTGAATATGTGATATTGTTCTTGAGTCATATGAATTAAGGATGAGAAAAGGGACACAAAAAGGGTGTTTAAAGGGATTTATCTCCCCTTTTCTTTAATTCTTAAGATGGCTAAATTTTTTTTTTGATGAGTATAATTAATTAATTTTCTGGGTCTATTTTATTTCTAAGACTATATGAATTATAGAGAATTTTGTATAATTAAATGGGTTTTGATTCTTTGTCTTTAAAATTGTTTTTGTTTCTTTGTATTAAGGAATAATGTTAAATAAGTAAATAACAATGGAAAAAAAATATAATTTTCTTGTATATGTATATATAGGCCGTGACATATATTAGGAAGAGTTGATGGTTGATTTGTGTATTTTGATATATGAATTGTATTGTTGTTTAATAAAATAAAAGAGAATGGAAATGAATAAGAAGATTAAGATGAATTTTTATTTTTGCATTTTCTTTCATTCTGGACCCTATATATATATATATATTGTATGGTAATTGTTGTTATTTCATGTGTATTTGAGTTATAGTTAAGTCCCTAAAAAGAATAAAAACAAATAAGTGTTTTCCTTAAAGTAAAAATGAAATGAAAATGATTTGTGAAAAAGGAACTAAAAATAATTTTTGGGAAATAAAATAAAATTCTGGAAATTTTTGGTGTTCTTAAAAGTGTATGAATTTGTATTTTATAGAAATTTTGCTTAATCGTTATTGTTTGAATGTATTTTATTTCCTTTTTGTTTGGATTTAAGTTAAATAAAAACAATGAGTAAGGATAATAAACAAAAATGAAATTTTCTGGAAAAAAATAAAAAAATAAAATAGGCGTGAGGCCTATGGTTTTCTTTGGAATAATTTTTGTAAATTGTTTTGTTATTTGATGTGTAATTAAATGGTAGTTTATTGTTTAAAAGAAATAGAAACAAATGGGTAGTTTTATAAAAAAAAATATATAAATGTATAAGAGCATGTATTTTTAGGTGATTGTATGATTATGTGGTTGATGTGTTTGAAGATGTTAGTTGCTGGAAAATGTGAATTCTTCCTTAAAGAGATCTATTTTATATTTTGTTAATGATTAAAACTCTTGTTTTGAGTATATAAAGTGATGTAATTATATTATATAGATGTTTTAAGAATTAAAATTTTTTTTCCTAATCTTCTAGTGCTGGTCGAATTATTTAGGAGAAAGAAATAAAGTTAATTGAATTTTTTCTAATTGATTTGATAATTGTTTTAGTATGTCTATGGATGAATTACATGTTTTTATGGAAAAGATTAATTCTGGAAATTTAATTTTAATTCTGGAAAATTATTTATTCAAGACCCCAAATGATTATTTTTAAGAGTGTTAGTAGTACTTAGTTTGTATGTGCAAGTATAGTGTAGAAACAAATAGAAATGAGTATTTTTGATTGATTAAAATGATTTATAAAAAATAATAAGTTGCTGTCCAGAATTTATAAATAATAAAAAAGTAATGTTTTATTAGAAATAATAGTGTTTTAAAGTCTTTGGCATGAGTAGGAATTGTGTATAATTGTTTTGGATTGTTTTACTTTAACTTCTTGAACTAATGCAACTTTTACAGTGGCTGTATAGCAGATGCAATTATTTTATTTAGCTTAATTTTGATCATTTTATTATAGTAAAAGTTGTAATGAGAATTTAGGAAAAAAACGGCATGTGTTTTCGACTTTCTGTTTAAGAGAAAATGAATTTTTAAGTTTGAGTATGCATGCTGTCCAAAAAAAAAATAATAAAAATGTGAAATGTGTGGTATTTATGTTATGACTTGTTCTTGAATGATTAAATATGTAAATTTTATGCTAATCTTGTAGTATAAGTGTTTAGGATTAAGAGTGGATTTTAAAAGTAATTTTAGAATACATATAAGTAAGGTTGTATATATGAAATGTTGTGTGTACTTGTATGAAAATGTGAAGAATGATTGAATGATGTTCATGAAAAAGAAATATTGATTTGATATTGATTTTAAAGCTTTTTTTAAAAAGGTTTTTAGAAATGAGTTATTTTCTAAGTATTTACATGATTCCAAAATTTCAAGGACTTTGAGAAATTAATGTTTTCAAAAGTTATATTTGGTTAATTACTTTTAAGTTGATGTGATTATTTATAAAAGTTATTTTGTAAAAATGATTGATTTAAAAGGTTTGCAATTGGGGACGAATAGCGAGACCGAAAGTCAAGCCCACGTTAGTTCTTCGCATCAAGGTGAGAGAGTAGCAACCTTTAGACATAATGGCACCATGGTAATCATTAGAACGATTTCGACCATCTCAAAAGTCGGAATCCGGGTTACGTGTCAAGATACGAGATGACAATTGAGTGTAGGATGTTTAGTCGTCCTTCGTTGAGACAGTAACTCTATTTTATTATTTGATGTATTTGGGATTATATTATATCATGCTTGTATGAGTATATAAGAGATGCTGTTAAATGATTCTGAGAATGATGATGGATATGTTGTAAATGTTTTAAAAGAATCGTATAATCGAGAAATGTTGGAGTTGATGAGAAATGATAATTATGGGAATGTGGAAGGATCCTATGAGCAAGTTGTGATACGCTTGAAAGAAATACGAAATGATTAAGTCTTGAAAATATGCGAAAATGATGCTTATGTACAGTGATGGTGCATCGTGGCACAATGACTTTGTAATTATTCCCCTTTGAGTGACTAATCACGTGAATGAGTGTGCCGTGATTACGTCTTGTGGATCCCACTGTACGATGATGAAGTTTTGCTGTGGTCCCTTAGAGGTCGAGGCCCGTTAGAAGTACGGCTTAGAATGGGTCGACCAAACTTAGGATTAAGAAAAGATTCTAAAGAACTAAAAAGACTTAAAAGACTTTACGACCCAATCCCTTCTGACTACGTTGAGAGTGAAGTAGTGGAGAGGAAAGATACCATATACTTGGAGGTCAGGCATCCCTTCGAGTGGTGATTGCGATAGGGGGGGGGCAATGACGGTGATTCGTCAAGAAGCCTAAGAGCACTTCCCTAGGTGGGACGATGCTACAATGATCAAGGGCACCTACTGGTCGTTGGTCATAGCGAGGACTACAACGCGAACAAGGGATAGAGCTGTCGCCCCCTTGAGCAAATCCTAGATGGTGTAGAGGGAATCCGAATGGGACTAGAAGCCATTGTTTTTATGAACTTATGAATTGATACTTGATTTTATTTTGCTGGCCAACTGGCGTGGTTTCAGCTGGTACGTACCCTTTGGCTTCGATGTCAGCATGGTTAGGACTCCTGTGCATCCCATCTGCTTTCCGAACTAGGACGAGGTTGGATATTGAAAGAGGAGATGTAGCGTGTGTGATAATTTGCCTTTAACCCGATAGCTTCCTTCCCTAATAAGTTGATAATAATGAAAGACTTGTTGAAAATTATAGATGGAATCCTTGAGTGATGATAATCATGATAAAGATGTAAGAGACAAGGTTTATAATAATAATGTGATAAAGAAGTATGGATATTATGCTTGTGTTAGTTCTAATGCGACCCATGGATTAAGCCCATGCCGTCGACGCTTTGCCCGTCTGGTAGCTAACTCTCTATGTTTTTCTGTATGTTCTTGTCTCTGTTTATGGTAAATAAATTAGATGGCGGACCGAGTAATTCAAGTGGAGATGTCTCCTTTAATGGGGGGACAATGGCATAGGACTGCAAACGGATGGATCTGGGAGGGACCAACAAGACTCACCATTACCGATTGAGATCACGTATTACGAGGAGTAGCCACAGATCGTGAGGAAGTGCGATATTGTCTGAGGGATCTTATGTCGGATGGACCTCGGGCTTTTCATGATGCTCCACCCGCTAATCACAATGTTGGTGAGGATGAGGACCCAGGAGAAGACCCAGAAGAGGAGGAAGATCCAGAAGAGGACTTAGAAATAGAAGAAGATCCGGAGGAGGACCCTGACGAGGATGCGCATGATGACGAGTAGCTTAGTTCTTAGTGTGGTGGACCCGGCTAGACCGAACTCCCCATAGCCCTCTCCAAAGACCTAAGGACCCTTCAGGAAGCCTTCTGAACGCTTGGAGGAGCTCAAAGCTCAACGGCCGAACAGACGCCAGATACAGGCCGACCTCGTGCTCCAATTCAGGTCCGACGTCCAAGGCCGACACCTTCCCAAGTCCGACACCTCCCAAAGATTCCGACACCAAGGACATGATGACGTCTCCTCATCTTATCCACAAGGACAGCTCATCACATTATCCACAAGGACAACTCATCCACTCATAGCTCAATACAGGCTGGCCCTACTTGGGCCTAAAGCAAGCCCATTAGGGAAACCAGCTCCCCCCTATAAGTAGCTCCGTACTACATGGGGCTCAGGTACGTCCTCTAATCCTAATCATCACCCTCACACACTAGTGATTAGGGTTGCTTCTTGGCTCTCCCCTTAGCCACCAGAGGACTCCCACCAAACATCACATATTAACCCTAGACAGAGGTTCCTTTGAAGGTCTTATCATATACCCTTGGAGGACCACGCCGTCTAGGACATCACATTGGCGCCGTCTGTGGGAAAAGATAAACTTCATTCCCAGAAACTCTACCATGTCTGAGACACAACCAGTCCAGAGAAGAAGGAGGGGGCGCCCAAGGAGGGTGCCGTCAACTGAGGACCTGCGCCTGCATCTCGAAGCCAACAGGGCAGCGAGGTCCTCACCACCACCCCTCCACCACCTCCACCTCCTCCCCCGCCGCCACCCCCTTTTCCACCGCCACCTCCACCACCAGAATTCACCCATACCCACAGTGGACCTTACACCATCCACACTGGAGACACTACAAATCCAGCACAGCATCACGGCGGAGGTCGGCGCGTACAGTTACGCTCTGAGCTCGGAGAAACCAACACTGAACAGCACCGCCACCGCGGCGAACGTGCCCACTCTGTCAGCACAACACACTGTTCCCACTCTCGACAGTCTACGCTCTCTCGAGATGCAGAACTCTTATCCTTGATGAGACAGCATATGAGAATTGTAGAACAGCAAGGTAAAGCTATCGCAGATCTCCAACAAGTTGCTATGCAACGTTTGGCTGAACGAGCTGTTGTTCAAGCTCCGGCCCCAAATGAGTTCCCCCACCACCCTCTCCACCACCTCTTCCACCACAACCTCTGTTAACTACACAAACCTTTGCAACACCACACACAACCGTCACACAACTTACACCACCCCCTGACCAGCAACAACCTGATTCGGATGATTCCCACCCTGGGCATCCTTTTACACCAGCCGTCATGACTTATGAACCACCACCTGGGTATCTCGGGCCCAGCAATATTCCCAGATACAATGGCCTCACAGACCCTCAAGAGCATGTCCTTTCTTATGAGGGAGCTGTGAACTTTCATGGTGGAGGAGATCGGCTCAAGTGCCGAGCTTTCTCCATGACCCTCCAGGCCCCAGTCCTCCGATGGTACTCAACACTTCCCAAGAATTCTGTCAACAACTGGGCAGAAATGAAGCGGGTCTTCCTTAACAGATACACTGCTAGCTGTGTACAACCCAGGTTGGACCACACGCTAGCAACAGTGACGCAGAAACCAGAAGAATCCTTACGTGCATACTTGCACAGGTTTTACAGCGAATCCAGCTCAGTCCCCAACCTATCTCCCGAAGTGGCTGTCCTCCTTTTGACCCAAGGATTGGCCGAAGGAGGGTTCAAAGATTCACTTATTGGAAAGCCACCAAGAGACATGGCCGAGCTGAGACAGAGATCAAACAAATACATCAATCTTGAAGAATTCAACAAAGGATAGTCAAGTAGGATGGAAAACGCTCAAGCCACCTCACAGAATGCCCTGCCCCGAGGTCGTCCTCGTGGCAACAGGGATGAAAGAGGAGGAAGAGAAGACCAGGGAGACCGAGGTCGCTCTCACGTCGGCCAACAAGAGGACCGTCGACGTCCGTACATCACTAAGTATGATTCTTACACCCCCCCTGACGGTCCCGAGGTCTCAAGTCTGGAGAGAGACCATGCAGACCGAACTCAGGAGTGTACCTCGGCCCCCTTTTCTCAGAAGTCAAAACTATGTCAGGGACAAATCCAAATATTGCAACTTCCATGATGGGTACGGCCACCATACCGATCAGTGCACTTGGCTTCGGGATGTCATTGAGGATATGGTGAGAAGGGGCAAACTATAGCAGTATGTGCGCGAAGCGGTGTAAAGACGGGGCCGAAGAAGGTCTCGCAGCCCAGACAACGATAAGGGAAAAGCCAAAGCCGACCCGTCCCCTGAAAAGAAGGAAGAAGAACCACAGCGAGTAAACATGGTTGTGGTACAAGATCTAGACAAGTCACCGGAAAACTTCCGAGTTGAAACTATCTCGGGAGGTTTCGCTGGTGGCGGAGAAAGGAGGGCAGACAGGAAAAGGTACGTCAACCAAGTTCTCCCTGTTCATCACAAACCCGTTGGCAAAAAACCATCTAGGAACATCCCTATTATTTTTTCTGACCAAGACATGGAAGACGTCATCCCGGATCACAATGATCCAATGGTGATAACGGCGTTAATCGGCAATTTTGAAGTCGCCCGAGTTTTCATCGACCAAGGAAGCTCGGCCGATATTATTTTCCTTCATACTTTTCAAGCGCTGAAGCTCAGGTCCGCCGACCTCGTTCAGTTCGAAGGCAATCTCATCAGCTTCACAGGCGAGGCAATCCGCCCCCTGGGAGCCATTCATCTCCCGGTGACCCTAGGCAACCAGCCTTCGGCCCGAACGGAGATCATCAAATTTTTAGTGGTTGACTCTGACTCCCCGTATAATGTAATACTGGGACGAACCTGCCTACAAGCTTTTGGGGCAGTGGTTTAAACAGTACACTTGGCAATGAAATTCGTCGGATCAGACGACAAGGTTGTTACGGTCAAAGCTAACCAGGTGAAAGCCCGACTCTGCTACAATGCGAGCCTACGGGAGGTAAAAACGAAGCAGAAAGAGTTCACTGATCCGACATTGTCCAAGGGAAGAGTCTTATTGGCCGAGGTTCAGTTCGAACGAGATATCCTTAGGTCCTTCCCTCATGAAGAATGGGCGGTAATCCCCCCCTTCACCTCTGCCCCAAGCAAAGATGTCAACAAGGATGCCAACCTTCCCCAGAAAATCCAAGATGCATTTAAAGGAAAGTCCCTTTCTTTTTCAGTCCTCTCCAACCCCCCACAAGGGGAGAACTTTCTCATTTCTCTAACTGTTAATAACCCTATCCTCCGTTCGGTACAGCTCCGAATTGAGGGCCGAAGTAAATTTCCTGCCTATTTCTTAAGCCGAGCTTTTCATATTCCCAAGCTCTGGTGCCTCAAGATGAAAAAGCTCTCACTTTGCAACATTACCAACAATCTCGGCAGCCTATCCTATCAGTTCACCTCGGGTGACCATCACAAAGCAGAGGAAATCCGAGAAGCTGCTCCTGGCCAGAGGAAGATAACAATGGAAGAGTTAGCCGACCAAGACAAGAAAACAGCACAACCCGGGTTGTCCGAGTCTGATCACCTCGCGCCCTGAGGAGCAGACATCGGTCTTAACTACCGGAAAAGCGGGAAATGAGCCCGAAATCGGGAAGTCCCAACAGAGGCGTTCTGGAAACATACTCTGGGAAATTTCCGAAAGAACCGAGCTCATAGATTCCCAAGACTTTACAACACTGAGAACCTGTTTCAAACAGGTTTACCTCAGATACCATCGGCAGTCATCAACATCCCCATCTGAGAAATTCAAATTCAAGCTCATTTTAAATTTTGCTTCCTTTAAATTCTGTTCATGTTTTTACATTCCCATTGTGAGATATCCACTTTTCCAAAAAGCAATGTACTCATGACTACAATTAATGAAAAGTACAAACTTGCTCATACTCAAGTGCCACAGTTTTATATACGTACGTACTAGCTTCTCATTTAGCACTAGCCACCTAAATGTTGCATGGCGCTATGCACAGCCAACGTCTTCTAGATAAGATCGGCTCATATGCACAGTGTACAAGGGACACCCGATAAAGAACAGACTGCTGTGAAATGTTTCCACATAGCTTCACTCAGCATTCTCTTTTACATCGGGGACGAGGACACCCACCTCGGCTAAGGCGGGTAGATCCGAGTTCCCTACCGTATGCACTTATATACATTACCTTTATTCAGAGGAAAACTTATAATATTACTGCACTCACTGAGTCATCCGAGTTTATCCGAGTTATTTATACTAGATTTTAAACACCAATGTCATGGGTACAAGTTTTTTAGGTCCGATCAGGCCTGAATACAACAAGTTGGTAAAGGACTTGTATTCTCAAAAGTAGTTTTACTTAGTTATTTAAAAACGACCTCGGACACAGTATATATGCAACAAGTTAAAACAAAAACTTGCATAAAAGTTACAATATGCGACAAGTCTCAAACACTTGCATTCTTTTTTAAAGCCTTTTTGGTGACCACCTAACTGATCGCAGTTCGGATCCTAGGTCGAACGAATAAACATGCAACGAGTTGGTAAAGAAAAACTCGCGTTCGTGCAACAAGTTAAAGAAAAGGCTTGCTTAACTCCGACCTCGGACATAGTACGTATGCAACAAGTTAGAATAAAAACTTGCATAAATATAACAACATGCAACAAGTTAATACTAGAAAGAACTTGCATAAAAATAAAATGTTGAAAAACAAAATACAACCCAACATTGTCAAACATGTTACAAAAAAGAACATAGACAAATCACAAGCTGCCCAGCATAAGGGACTTACGCTGCCTCATCCTCAACATCAGAAAGGACAACCGAGCTCGGGTCGAACTCTTTATCTGGCTTCTCCATCAAGGGATTGGGAAGGTTCTCCTCGGGCTGGTCCAGGTCAACCTCGATTCCATCCTTGTCATAATCGACCATCTTCCCATCCTCCACCCCGAACCCGGCAGAGGCGCCGACAAACCGAATGCGGAGCCCTTGGTTCAGATGAAGAATTTGCTCCACTGCACTGGTAAAAATTTTGCTCGCCACCCTCTCAAGATTGATGTCTGACTTAGATGCGGCTACCTTATGTTTGAGAGCTTGAGCAGCCCTTCGCTTCAGCAAAGTCCTAACCTTCTCAACCTCAGCTAGGCCCTCCTGCCGACCAGCCTCCCTAGCGTCCGCTTTCACTTGGGCCAAAGCTTCCTCATGATTTTTTAGAAGCTCCTCCGTCTATTGGCGGTGCTTCCCCTCCAACTCGGCCAGCTTTTGCTCAGCAGCTTTTTTGCCATTTTTCAGCTCCTCCACCTCGGCAGCCATAGCAGACCGAGCTTTTTTCTTGGCCGGTGACACTCCATCAGCCACATCGTCAGTGACTTCGGCCAGTACATTAAACATGGTTGTGGCCCTTTTCAGCTGACAGGCCATATCCTCAGCCTTCTTTTTCCACTCAGCTCCCGACATTTTGATGAGAGCGTCTTTGACCGAAGTTTTGGCAAGGTTGGTCGGCGGCCTTGAAAGAGCATCAGCTTCCGAGGGCGGGGTACTCGCAGCAAGGATCACCTCAGTACTTGGACTCGAAGATTGAGGAGGAGGTGGGGCTATGATCACTGCAGGCGGAGTTGGGTGAAGAGGAGCGGAATCGGTTGAGGTCGTCTCAGTGGAGACCTCGGCAGCCACCGCTTCGATGGAAGGGTTTTCAGACCTCTTCCTCTTCCGTGCATCTAGCACAGCCTTCACCGCCCTGGACGACATGTTCGACCAATGTTCTTCTGCAAACACGAAAGGATAAAGAGAAAATTAATAAAAAAGCTGAAAGGAAATGTACAAGTATAAGAGCAAAAGTAACTACCAATTTTCGTCAAGACTTCGTTGTCAGGACACTGCATGAAAACACCAATATCAAGCTGGAATTTCCGAGCACGATATTCGGTCTGAAAATGGTGGGCCATTACGGACTCGTCGGCATCCAAGGTTACGCCCGACCACCTTTGCGGCGTGCTGGTATGGCGATTAAAGAACTCGGGGGTCCACTCCAAAGGGAACTTCGGTCCCGTCTCGGACCGAAACCAAGGTAGCCCCGTTCCAACGTACTTGTATTTAAAAAATCTTGGTTTAAAATGTTTCCAAGATTCGGAGAACATGCCGAACAGCCCACAGTGAGCTCGGGCTTTAGCCGATACCCAAAGGCGACCAGTGACCCCGTCCTTATTGCTGACGAACGGGTTGTACATCCACAAAAATAGCCGAACAGTTCATACTAAATTCTGGGCTCCGCAGTACCTTTGGAATGCTCGGAGAAACGACCAAGTATTAGGGTGAAGTTGGGAAGGAGCCAGTCCAAGCTCGTTTAAGACCCTCATTTCCAGATCGGTGAACGGGAGGGTCACTCTGAGATTGTAAATCAGGTCGGCATAAAATAAGAAGGAATTATTGTCAGTCCGGCTGCATATCCTGTCATTTGCCGAACAGGGGAGTACTTCGTAAGAGGTCCCGGTGGCGTCCCCTGGGCAAGGCAGCACGACCCTCCTTACCTCGGCAAGCTTGTCCTCGGAACAAAGGCTGGACTGGACTCCCTTGGGCTCCACGTCAACCCACTCATATTGATCGGCATCGAAAGGCACAAGGTAAAGTTTAGGTCGACTGACGCACTTCTTGGGCGGCATGGTACCTGTGGAAGAATAGGGGAGCTCGGTATTAGTCCTACGGGTTACAAAAATTAACCCCCCAGAGAACCCCCTCGAAGTTGTTCCGAGGGGCGAGCATCTCCCCTCTACCACAGGTACCCCCCGTTCGTACATCCCCTCCTTCTCCATCCTCTCGAAGTCGGCACGCTCCCTACCGTCAACAAACTCGGCCCAGGCGTACTACCGTATCCACTCCCTCTTCTCCTCCCAATCTCGAGGATAGATTACCTCAACGGGATCAACCTCCAGAACCCGCCTCTCGTATTTCTGCCTATACTCCCTTTGGCGACGGAGCGCCTCGTCTACCTCCGTAGAGGAACAGGACGAGGAGGAAGATCCGTCCTCCTCCTCACTACTGCTAGATGACAGGGAGACTACCCCAGCCAATTTCCTAAACCATTCCCTACTCATACTGAACCCAATCTACTCCTTTGGTTTTCTGAAAAATAAACAAAAAACATGAATCAAAAACTCTCCAAAAATCTCAAAACACGCCCAACCCAAAGAAGGCCAAAACCCCATCATTATTCCCCAAAATCAAAACCACAATACCTAAGGAAAAAACCCCACCGCCATGAAAATGGAAACAGAAAACAAATACTAATCCCCCACCGTGTAAATCGTGAAGCAGTAAAGAAAAAAGAAAAACCAAAGAACAAAGAAGAAGGAAGGAAAGAGCAACCAGTACCTCAGGAGTTGGAGATCGAAGGAGAATGAAGCTTGAAAAATTAAAGCAGGATCCGCTGATAAGAGAAGAAGGCAGTGAAGTACAGAAAAGAAAAATGGAATTCGATTATGGGAGAGCGGAATCGGTGTTTTCGGGGGGAAGAGAAACAGTTTTCGGTAGAGGGAAAGAGAGAAGGCAATAGTGATAGTGTTGAGAGAGAGAATAACTGTGGAAAAGAGAGAGAAAGCAGCGGTTTTGGGAAAGAGGGGGGAGAGAAACCGTTTTCCCCCCACTTTCGAAATTTGGGCTTGGCCCAAGAGGCCTAACCCAGCATGCAGCCATATCAGCTGGGACACGTGGCACGCAGCAGTTGAAATAATGGACCTCGAGCAACGTCACAATGATGGTGACGCTTCGTAGGTCGCGATTTCTGACACGTGTCAGATCCGGTAAAAGCAAACCTCACTTCGGTACTGGTGAGTAGACAGCTGTCAAACCCGCTCCGTCACAATGAAAGGACATCAGAGACAACTGGTTCCAACTTTTCGACGACCCAACGTCCGAACTCCTTAAAACCTCGGAGCAAGGCTCAAATAGCCTCGACCGAGCTGGGGGGCTTATGTGGTGAACTCGGCCCTGATATGGTGGACTTGGGAAAGGGACCTGAAACGAGACCTCGGAACAAGGCTCAGTTGACCTTGACCGAGCTGGGGGGCTTATGTGGTGGACCCAGCTAGGCCGAACTCCCCATAGCCCTCGCCAAAGACCTAAGGACCCTTCAGGAAGCCTTCTGAACGTTTGGCCGAGCTCAAAGCTCAACGGCCGAACAGACGCCAGATACAGGCCGACCTCGTGCTCCAATTCAGGTCCGACGTCCAAGGCCGACACCTTCCCAAGTCCGACACCTCCCAAAGATTCCGACACCAAGGACATGATGACGTCTCCCCATCTTATCCACAAGGACAGCTCATCACCTTATCCACAAGGACAGCTCATCCACTCATAGCTCAATACAGGCTGGCCCTACTTGGGCCTAAAGCAAGCCCATTAGGGCAACCAGCTCCCCCCTATAAGTAGCTCCGTACTACATGGGGCTCAGGTACGTCCTCTAACCCTAATCATCACCCTTACACACCAGTGATTAGGGTTGCTTCTTGGCTCTCCCCTTAGCCACCAGAGGACTCCCACCAAACATCACATATTAACCCTAGACAGAGGCTCCTTTGAAGGTCTTCTCATATACCCTTGGAGGACCTCACCGTCTAGGACATCACACTTAGTAGTATTGATCTCTGTTTGTTTTGAGTCTTGGATAACGGACCCTTTGATTATCATTATGTAACCCCAGTGGAAGTTTTTATCTTTTCACTATTTGGTATTTTGGATAGTGGCTGTTAAGCCTAAACAATTTCTATGACGTTTATTTTGGAATTAATATAAGGATGATTTTATTTCGCATTTTTAAATATTGAGTTCTGGAATGGAATGTATAGTGGCACTTCACTTTGGAAAATAGAATGGAGTTTGAAGGACTAAGGAAAACCTTTTTATGAACCAAGTTATTGATAGAAGTTAAGAAACTAAGTTAGTTAACCTTTTCAAAAACTAAGTTGAAAAATATTTTTGGAAATAAAGTCGACATGAAAACCTCTTCTCCAAATACTGATCGCTTGTAATGTTTATATAAAAAAAATGGCGCAAATTTTTAGTGAAAATTCTATTTCCAAATTGGGGTGTTACAACTCTGATGTAAGCAGGGATCCTACCAGACACACTACAACCCCACGTTTCCTGCTGTTATCTCTGTTTTGCGCTAATACGGCCATGTGCGTGCCCCGGTGTTCATGAGTGCTCTAGAAATCGCACCACCGATAACATAGGAGCGGCTCCACTCCGACACTCATATAGGTGATTTCATCAAGTATATGCTGCACTTCATACACCTCCCTAAAGGATATGAAATTCATTAAGAGCTTTAAGCTCATCCTCTCAAGAATGCAGCATAGCACACTTCTACACCATAGAAAGGGAAAAATAATTGCTATCATAATCAATGAGTGACTTGTTATTACCCATATGAACCTTCTTCATGGGATATCCAATCACAAAGGTTGGGTTACCATCACCGTCGATACCTGGTTGACTCCCATTCCCCTCGATGTTTCTTGTATTGTCAGAGGATTGATCAGATCTCTCTAACTTTATATAATTTAACTTTATAGTCTCAACTTCACATGCATAATTGTTACATATATGTATATGTCTCATATGACTTTAAAAATTCAATTAACATCGCTGAATTATTATAATGATTTCTCATATTGTTCATCCCCTAAAATATAGGAGGTAAGCCAAATATCGGAGGTAAGCCCATATGAGTGTTTATAACTCAATGATTCACATTATTTAAAAAATAAGCCGAACAATTATATCACACTTCATCCTCTACAAGAATATGTAAGAAGGAAACACAATGAGTTGTTCAATAAAATGCATCTCCATCTAAGTTTTCACTCTCAATCCCCACATATCAAAATATTAATATAACATTAATACCAATATAAAAAGGAATCATATTGAAGGAAATAATAGCACCACAAATTCAGCAAACAAAAACCTATTCAAATCATGTTCGTAATTATTAAATTGATGAGAGCATCACAAAATTCTTCTATATAAGGTTTACAACAAATAAATAAGCATTAGGTAATAGCAATTAAAATCCAAATGGTATTGAAGCATTATCGTTACACATTAAAACTTCGTTATAATATTAAGAAGAAGAAATTAAAGTCAATCTTTTAGGAGCTCAAAAATAACTCACAAATATAAACAATTAGCATCAGGATAAAATCAAACCAGATTTGACATCATAAGCATAAAGAAATTATAACAAATTATACAAGTTCAAAGTTACATAGCGTGAAAAATTAAGTTGAAAACTAATTTTTTTTCCCGTAAGGCACCAAGAAGATATCATAACATTAAAATGAACAAAATAATAAAATAATAAAGATAGAAAAAGTTTAAAAAAAAACACACCAAACAAATTTTATTGATAAAATACTGGAAGAAAATGATGAAACATAACAATCACACACTTAGTCACTCATATTATTTTATTTTATTTTATTTTTATTTTTTTCTACTCATTCATTATGCTATCAACATTCAACACAAATAATCCTTGATCACAGTATCCTCTTCCCACATAAGTGTTGAACTTTGTCATTACAACGTTGGTTCCTTGAAAGCACACCTTAACCCCCACTATTCCCAACAATGCTACATAAAAAAATCAAGCTGGTCCTAATACTTGGGACATGCAATACTTCACTTAGAGACAATGTCTTGAAAGATCTGAGCTCTATAAGAACTTTTCCTTTCCCAAGAATAGGAGCAGTTTGAGAATCTCCAAGATAAACTTGTTCTTCTCCTTCACCCACGGAGGTGTAATCGATAAATGAATTTTTGTCTGCACAAATGTGCTTGGTAGCCACAGAGTCTACCACCCATCGCTTCACATCGGCCACCATTAGAGCTTGAGAAATATCTGCATCAATAATATCATCTCCTTCAACCAAGTTTGCCTTTGGCTGAGGAGGATTTTTTCTATATTTTTTTATTGTTATTTCCCTTTCGATATCTGCATACAGATGCAAAATGACATTTCTTGCCACAGACATAACATTCGTCTCCGGGTTTATTGAATTTGGGGTTAGAAGCAACTCTAGGAACAAAACCATTATGACCAGAATTATTAGGATTATTTTCATACCTCCTTTTGTGTTGTACCAGGTTTGCTCTTGCTGCCAACGCTCTTGCCCTTGCTGCATCAAGTTCCTTTCTATTAGTATCCTCAATTATAATATGGGTTATTAAGTCAGCCAATGATAGTTGCTTGTGTTTGTGCTTTAATTAGTTGTTGCTTATAATCTTTCCATGACTCGGGCAGCTTCTCGATCAGTAGACCTGCAATGAAGGCTTCTGGCAGAGTAATATTTTCAGACTTGAGATCTTCAATTAGCTTGTGGTACTCATTAATTTGCTACTTGATGTCCTTATTTTCTGTCATCTCCCAATTGTAGTAGTTTCCAATGATGAACTTTTGTTTTCCGGCATCCTCAGCTGTATACTTCAGGTTCATGGACTCCCATATTTCTTTGGCTTCCTTGTAAGAGCAATACACATCGAACAAATCATTAGATAACATACTAATGATAGTGTGACGGCATACCTTATTAGCATATTCCAAAGTTCCAATGCTTTGGGATCAGCAGAGGCTTGTGGCTTGTTGTCTATGAGAGCTATAGCTACACCATGCATGTCTAGCATCGAGAAGACACGTTCTTGCCAACGCTTAAAGTTCTTTCCTTCAAACATTTCAATTTTGGATATGTCCGGGAATGGCTTTGCATATGCAACTGGAGGAATGACAGTTATCGTTTGGTTAGTATTGGAGAAAACACCTGTAAAAATAACAACAAAGTGAAATTGATCTGAGGTATGTCTAAAGCACTGTCCTTAAGAATTTATTCGCTAAGCGCGATGATTCTCCAAGATTAAGCAGATCCCTCTGACTAGTGTCAGGTGTCTAAACTAACATTACTTTGTTTGGTAATGTAACTCACGCACGAAAAGATAAAACCAAAATTACAAAGTTGTGAAGATATTTCTTAACTTGTTCTACTTAACCACCTTTGCACATATATATATATATATATATATATATATATATAGCAATAAGTTAAAGATAAAAATTAAAACACAATAATTAAAAAGTAAATGAGAAAATAAAAACAAATTGTAATGATGAAACATAGCAGTAATAGAAATTTAAGTTGGTGAGTAACAAGTCATATCACTCAACGGACAAAATAAAACTAATAAAACTATAAAAGCAAAACAAAAAACTGATGCCTTAATCAAAATGATATGAAACACATACAATCAAAGGCTAATTAATATAATAGATATCAACTATAGAAAGGCTTGCTGCTTATAACCAAATGAAAGAACAATACTAAAGAGATTTAAATTTGCTTTCAATACAATAGATTATTTTTAACAAATGAAACCGAAGATAATAACTTTAATTTTAAAAACTTTTTGAAATAAAATATTATTTTTACAACAGTTTGTTCAGAGAGGACACTGCCTTCGGTTTTGGTTGCGAATTATGCTTAATTTTTTTTTTTAACAATTATGCTTAAATTTACTTCATAAGAATGTTTGCATGTTCCTTTGCCTAACATCTTCACCATCCATTACTTTAGTAGAAATTAATTATTATTAAGTGTAATTTAAATTGAAAAAAATTGAAATAAAAAAATAGAAATTGATAAAATTTGGTATATTTTTGAAAATTACAGTTATAATTATCATCAAGACTTTAAAAATATTTCGTAAATAGAAGTGTGTTTGTGTAAAAAAAATGTAATTAATATTATTAAAATTCAAATTAGAAATTTATAAATTACCAAGACAAAATGCAAAATAATTTTCCAAAATTAACTTTACACATTTTTTTTCCTGCATACATTGTCTTTTGCATAATGGATAGCAAAACTCATTTATTTATTATATTGTTTTTGCTATAACCATAATGCTTTTTCTATGAAGTTGATTCGAAGCACACTTGCAAGGATCTGGATTGATTCTCACTTCTCCCTCGTTGACTAGATAGTTAGAAAGATTGTTGCGGTTTTTTTTTTTTTAAGTCAATGGTGATATCCCTTATTTGCGCCCCCCCCCCAAAAAAAAAAAAAAACAATGGCAAAAAATACTAAAATGATTGTCGCCAAATAAAGTTTCAAACTTTCATTAATAAATAAAGTATTTGAAAATTGCGTATAGTAGTATGTAATTAAATATTAATGAAATATGCATTAAATTATTATCGGGTAAATGATTAATTGATTTATAAGTCAAAAAATTAAAATGATATTCCTCTATTTTTTTTTTTACTTATCAAAATTTTATCATAGAATAGAAAAAATAGTATTTAAAACACCAAATTAAGGAAAGAGTTGTGTCGAAAATGTAAAATAAAATAGTGTTTTTTTTAATCCCAGACATTAAAAGTAAATAGGTTTCATGAAAAGATGTGTCTTTAAAAAGTCATAAATTTTATATGTTAAATTTTTCAATAAAATACTTCTATTCTCGAATATTTATCCTTATTCAATTACCAATAGTGTTGAGGTTATAAAAAAATCAAAAATTCATAAAAATAGTAATTTTTAAATTATTTATTCTAAATTATATGCAAATGTAGAAAAAAGTAATTTTATATGATTTGAATAACATAATATTAATGAGTATGAAATGGATGAATTATTAGATGGTTTTGGAGTTGCATCATCATGATGATGCATTGGATAAAATAAATTTAAGAATCTATTCATCTCATCCTAAAATCAATTGAACTAATTAATTCAATTTATCCATCATAACTCATGTTATAAATCCAATAAGTTTATTAAGTACTATCCTTGATCCCGCATCATGTGCATTTTTTAATATTTTAGTTGGGGATAATTAATTTACATGTAGATAATAATATCTTGGTTAATGATAATGGTTTGGAAAACTTTAATAATTTATTTAATTTCAAATTGTAATATCATGATTGGGGATAATGATTTCGCATGTAGATAATATCTTGATTGAGGATAATAATGATTTGAAAGATTTGAATAATCTATTTAATTTCAAATTATAATATCTTGGTTGGGGGATAATAATTTGAAAATTTTGAGTAATCTATTTAACTTAATTTTTCAGGGACCAAATAAATTGTCTTCTAAGCAAATTTTTCAAGGATTATTTTAGTATAAAAATAGTTAGCTTTTTCTTATATTTTAGATTATAATTACCCTAGGTGGAATTAAGTTCCATTGTAATGTGACTTTTTGTGCGAGCATGCATGTCTTATCTCAATCATGTGAAATATACACAGTTACATACTACCTAATTTTATATTGATAGAGAAATGTGGGTTCTTTTCTTTTGTTTGTTTTTCTCTACTTTCTTATTTGTTTATTTTATTTTGTGATTATCACATTCTATTGTTTTTTATTTTGAGGATATATATAAATAAATGAATTTAAATTGTTTTAATTTTTTAAATAGGGATAAGAATAGTAGTAATAATAATAATAATTTATAATTATAATTTTATAATATAATAATTATAATTTAAATTTTGGAAGAATAAAAATGTATGACTAATTATTGATTAGATTGATTTTTTTTAATTGATTAGAGCATGTGGAAACTTAGAGAAACTTTAATCAATACTTTTTATTAAAATAAGTAAACACATAGTGAGTTCTTATGAATTTACAATGAAATATGTAAAAATATAAAATAAATGTTTAATTTGGAACTATTGTTCATGAATTTCACTTTAATTTGTGCAATATTCCTACTCACTATTTTTATTCTTAAATGGAAAATATTGAAAATCTAGGGGCAACCGGAGATGTGCTAGTCAACCAAGACTATCTATCCGATGTTGTAGGTCAGGATGTTCATGCACCAGTTTTTGGTTAAAACTGGTCCAAAATTCAATAAACAATATTAATTGGACCATATAATTAATCAAACTGGTTCTAGATTTACAACTGGATTTGGATTGGATTTAAATCGGTTCTAAACCGATTCAATTTAAACTGGTTTTTAAAATTAAAACCGGTTTTATCTAGAAGCGGATAAAAAACCGGATTAAAAAAAAACCGATTTAACACTACAAAAAAAACCCTTTATTGCAACGACAAAAGTCGTTGCAAAAAACCAAAAGTCGTTGCAAAAAACATTTTCTGCAACGACTAAAGTCGTCGTTGCTGGTAAAGCCGTTCCAAAAAGGTATAGCAACGACTTTGTTCGTTGTTATAAAGAATGGTTTTCAGCAACGACATTGGTCGTTGCACAAAAGATGTCGTTGCTAAAAAGGCTGCAAAGCTGTGTAGAAATAATATATTTTGCAACGACAATGTCGTTGCAAAACACCTTTGACTTCTGCAACGAGAATGTCGTTGCAAAAAACCTTTTGCTTTTGAAACAACAAAAATGTCGTTGCAATAGCCTTTGTTTAATTAAAAGAAATATTCGACCAAATAAATCTTGTTTTTGCTTCAAATTCTGAAGTACTTTTAATAGGTTTACATAACTAAATTTATAACACATACATCAGGCAAAAACTTATTCAATTATCGTAAATTGTGTTTATTACAAGACACAAAATAAGAACATTTATGCACAGTCTTTCCTTGGAACAGTATCCAAACTCATACAAAAAATCGAAGTCTTATTTAACTAGATGACGTCATCTACAAGGAAGAAAGACACCACTATGCTCTATCAAAACCTAAATCTTGAAAGTGACCATTTTCGTTCTAATGGTTTCAACTATCAATTAAAGTGTCTTCCTCTTCACCTAATTATGGGGCTATCCTCCACCTCATCAACTCTTCTAAGAAAGACAAACTCATCAATCACATTATGATAGAAGCCAAAGTAGAACGAACATGTTGTGAAAAATCCAACGATAGTTCCTGAAAAAATGTTATAAAATATTCAAAATCTGCATGAGGAAATTAATAAGTTTAGATTTCTTTTTATTCAAAACCTAGTCTTAAGTAGAATACAATTTTTATAGTAAACACCAGACCTTGACACCTTGTGAGTAGAAAGCCAATAAGTAACTATTCTCTAATTAAAGTAATTCATGCAAAATGACAATATGAATTGAATGCGACTAAAATAAATATGTAAGGGTTTGTCCAATACCATAATGGAATAAATTATCATTTCCCACAAAATGGAGTGACTAATCAGAAACATTATTGGTTAAATAATGGGATCAATATAAGCTACATTCTTTAGGTCTTATTGGAGAGGTATAAGGTATATCAGATATGTACCACTTGGTGAACGTTCTAGCTTAAAACTCATCTCAAACCAGAATCAATTGAAGTATATATAAGGATTTTCAATTACCATGGGTGAAATCTTTGCTTACAAGTAACAAAGTAGACAATAACTTCTGAAGAGATAAGATGGTTGAAGGCTGATTTCGAAGATGTTCAAAAATATTGTGCTTGAGGTTTAAACTGATGCTAGCATGCTAATTTCATACTGGGCGTGTCTTTCAATTATTTTGTGAATATTTTTTCCATATCAATGTATTTGTATCGTGTCGTATCTGTATCCGCACTCCTAGCTTGAAGTTCATTTCACTTGGGATTGTGCAGATATGCATACTCAGAGGAGACAGGGGATGACTTTGATGAGGAAGCTGTGAAATTGGCTGGAAGTGGAATCAAGGTATCAGGGGATATGTCAATCATACTAGAAAGAAAACATAGAAAGGCATCAGTTGGTACAGATCATCATGTGTTTGGTGGGCTTGGAGAAGATAAATAGGAGGACAAGAGGGAGTAGTAATGGTCCTAGCTTCTGTATTCCTTCGCTATTTATGTCAGAATTCTTAGAAGTTTCACCTATTCTTTGCTATGCCTCTTTTGTATTTACTTGAGAGGGCATAGAAGAAGAAGGGTATGTAAGTGTCTCCATGGAGAAATAACAACAGAGGAAAAGAGGAAGGGCATCACATGTTAAGATCATTCAGTCAATGGCCATCCAACATCTAACAGTTTTCCACGATCGAAGTTCAGTGACTAGCTACCAAAAAAACTAACTGGTTTGGCCAAGTTCTTAGTAAGAACTAAGAAGGGAAAAGCCCTTGCCTTGTAGTTATCTCATAAAATGGTACAAGTAACTTAGACCCTAGTTTTGCTTACATTGTTTTAAGCTCTATTGGGTACTGTCA
This sequence comes from Crotalaria pallida, assembly GCA_037953625.1. Classification (NCBI taxonomy): domain Eukaryota; kingdom Viridiplantae; phylum Streptophyta; class Magnoliopsida; order Fabales; family Fabaceae; genus Crotalaria; species Crotalaria pallida. The sequence goes on from CM075653.1 coordinate 82,514,205, forward strand.
AGGAAATAGACCATGAAGTACACAGTACCTGTTCTTCCATCATTGAACCAGATATTGATCCTATTGCCCAACATAGTGTGTTCAAATTGTTCCATGACCAATCCTCATCACTCAGTTGTTTGCTTAAATTTCTCAGCATCTGCATATCCCATGTAAGAAATTATTGAATCAAGGTGCCATATATAAGAATGACATAAATGAGCAATAGTTTCATGATAGCTAGCCTTATATCATACCACTCTAAACCATAACAGCATATTCATTAAACAACATTTGGATTCTATATTCAGTGGTTGCTTTAGTGGAATTAGTGGCAAATCATTTAACTTTGCACAAACCAGAAATCCAAATCAGCAGTGTTGCCTCTAACTTTCATGTCATGCAAAATCTACTTTAAATGATTAAAGCAGCATGCTATAAGTAATAAGCACCAAAGACTAAAGCTAATTATTCAATAAGAACATCCTACAACCCAAGGTGGTGATGTGAGACAAAAATATAAGTGAAAGCATACACCATACATCCTAGCACAATGTTTGAGCCTCTAAAAGATAACATACTTCCACTAAGTATTCCAACATAGGCTTCCCAGAATGATGAAAACTAATTCAATAGATAACCCACAATTGTAAGCATAATTTGCAGTTCCTAGATACAATACCTAACAGCAACAAGTTTGGCTATAACATTACTAAATAAATAAATAGGAGCCTGTAATATGACTCAACTTTCAAAGCTGAATAATATTTGGCAAGAAGGAGCAATGGAAAAGTTTAAATGAAAAACAATAAAACTAAAAAAAGACAGCATCTGATCTTACCAAATGAGAGACAGGCACACACAAAAGGAGAAAAAAAAACCAAACATTACAAAGATTAAACAGAAGCAGCAATACCAGAAAGAACACATTTAAACATTTGCGCCACCCCTCCCAAGGGGAAGGTCAAAAAACTAAAAATAAAATCAACAAAGTCCTCATTAGCTATAGCAAACAATATCTTCTTATTGGATTTTCTCACTACTACCTTTACTTTCATAATCTCCCCTCCAGCATTAGTCTCAGGCTCACCAATATCAAAATTCAATCCACTCATCAGATTTGAATTCATTGAGAACTCTTTCTTCCTCACAAACAAATAAGTTAATGGTGTCTCTGAGAGTAATGAATACTTGAGTATGTCAATTATCTGCAAATTATACACAGTAGACTATATTTAATATTCAAGCATTATGTCAATTATATGATATAAATAAATACAAATTAAAAAAGTTTAGCTGAGGATATTAGTTAGCATTAAAAATTTAACATAGCTATTAATCCCAATTCCGGAACGGAACCGGGATTAATATCCGGCTATTTTTTTGCAATTCTGTAGTAGTGAGCTTATGTATCAGACTATTGTACACAGAACATTTTGAAGAGGATAAAAATGTTTTAGATAATTCCATGTAAATTAGAATGCTCCGAAACTGTGTTGGGGATATGCTTTCAGATACCTGGGCTAGCCTAGCCAACAGATATAAAGCCAGTGTGTGCCTCCTATTTTTATCATTTAATGCAAGAATTGAGAAACCAGCAACTGAACCTGCTAAAATTCTGCTCCATCATATCCATTTAAAGTCATAAATAAGCAAGGCATACAAATGTGAACAATATAAAACAATATCCAAGCACAAGTCATAAGTAAGAAAGTTTATCGAGAAGCTATAAAAACAAATCAAGAAGGAGATAGTTTGCGTGGTGACTTACGCATTCATCGGTGTCTCTTTCTTTCTCAACTTTCGCAACAAACATCTAAGTGCATGATAAGATCCAGTGAAACCACCAAAAAGTAAACCAATACGACACGCTTCTTCTCTCACTATTAGATCTTTTTCTGAAACAAGTTGCTGGAAACAAAATACAAAATGATCTAACCAGGAGAAAGACCTGTCCTGGCTTGTACCTGTAAGAAAAACAAAAAAAGTATAAATATTAATGCCAGATCCAATGCCTAATAAGTAGCATTCTAATATGGAAATGTCTATGTCTAATATAAACCACTGCTCAGATAAATCTACATGACCAAGCTGCTAAAACCAAGCTGCTCAGATTTGACTTTTTTTTTGTCAAATGCTAATGTTTTATTTAATTCCATCTTTATTGCAACGACATTTTGCAACGACTTTAAAAAGTCGTTGCTAAAAACAGGTGTTTTGCAACGACTTAAAAATGTCGTTGCTGAAAACATTTCGTCTCCATATTTATCCGGTGGTGAAGGAATTTCCGGAAGTATTTCCTGAAGAAATACCAGGATTACCTCCGAAGCGAGAGATAGAGTTTAGGATTGATTTAGTCCCTGGAGCTGGTCCCATCTCTATTGCTCCTTATAGGATGGCACCACCAGAAATGGCAGAAATGAAGAAGTAGATAGAAGAATTGCTGCAGAAATAGATGATCAGGCCAAGCGTTTCGCCTTGGGGAGCTCCATTACTGTTTGTAAAGAAGAAAGATGGGAGTATGAGGATGTGTGTGGACTACAGGCAGTTAAATAAGGTCACTATTAAGAACAAGTATCCTTTGCCAAGGATTGATGACCTTATGGACCAGGTTAGGGGAGCTGCAGTATTCTCCAAGATTGATCTGAGATCGGGATATCATCAGATCAGGATAAAGGAGGAGGATATACCCAAGACTGCATTTCGATCTCGATACGGTCATTATGAGTATGTTGTGATGTCGTTCGGGTTGACTAATGCACCCGCTATTTTCATGGATTATATGAACCGGATCTTTAGACCATATTTGGATTTATTTGTGGTGGTATTCATTGATGATATTCTGGTCTATTCTAAAAATCCGGAAGAACATGAAGAGCATCTCAGGATTGTGTTGAAAGTCCTGAAGGAGAAGCAATTATATGCCAAGCTTACGAAATGTGAGTTTTGGTTGAACGAAGTGAAGTTTTTGGGGCATGTAATCTCTAAAGAAGGAATTGCGGTGGATCCAGCAAAAGTAAGTTCAGTGCTAAGTTGGGAACAGCCTAAGACCGTGACGGAGGTGAGAAGTTTCTTAGGGTTGGCTGGATACTATCGTAGGTTTATAGAAGGATTTTCAAAGATTGCATTGCCTTTGACTAAGTTGACTCGGAAAGATCAACCTTTCGTGTGGGACGATCGGTGTGAAGTTAGTTTCCGTGAGTTGAAGGAAAGTTTAACATCGTTTCCTGTGTTAATCTTACCTGATCCTCACAAGAGTTTTGAAGTGTAATGTGATGCATCTAAGCAAGGACTGGGTTGTGTATTGATGCAAGAAGGAAGAGTAGTGGCTTATGCATAGCGACAATTGAAGAATCATGAAGTGAATTACCCGACACACGATTTGGAATTGGCTGCATTCGTGTTTGCCTTAAAGATATGGACCCGCTGGTTCATAGGAGCCTGCATAGCGTAGATGTTTTTGGATCCTAGATCCTAGGGATAGAGCTGTGGAGGATCTGAGGAGCTGCTGAGGACACAGACGACTTGCTCTGAGACTTCTATTTTTGGATTTTGTTATATATTGTATATATTCGAGAGGTCTTAGAGTGAGGTTTTATTTTATGCAGCTGGTCTGTATATGTTTCATCAAAACTTGCTATCTCGACTTTTTATCACTTGCTACTGACTGTACTGATGGGGTTATGTTATGACTTATATATATATGATGTTTTCTTTACCTCAGCAGTGCCCCATAAGTATTACTTTTACTTCCGCGAACTCTGATTTCTATTAAGAAAGGATTCGGCGATAAGTTTATGTTTTATATGTTCAAATTCAACTTGAGAGGCAAATGGTATGTTTTAATATTAACTATGAATAATATTTTCTATAATTAAGGAAATGTCATCTCGAGAGCCTTTTTGAATCTAAGATATTACTAAGCCGAATTCAAAAACAAAAAAAAAAGTTTATGTTAGAAAAGGTTTATGAATGAGCAAGTACTAATCCTAAAATGGAAAAATTTTCTAGTCCTAGTTTTGATAGCAAGTATTCAACTATTTGGAAATATTAATTATTTTCAAGTTAAAAAGAGAGCGTCACAACTCTCTTCAAAGAGAGGAAAAAGTGATGGTGATGGATGTGACCAATGATGAAACCCCTATGGAGGAGCAAATAGAAGAAAATGTGCATAATAAGTTTGAGGAAGTAGACCGAAATAAAACAATAGAAGGTTTGAATATGGTAGAAAAATTTGATCCACCCTTGCATGATGAAGTTCTAGCAATTAAAAATTTGGTCAAATCTATTGCATGCTTGGATGACTCAAAATTTTTCCATTATATTCAACCTCTGTGCTTTCATGTAAAATCTAAAAATCAATCTAAATCATTATTGAACAATAGGGAACCTGAAAAGGTAGTTTTCCTAATTCATGGAATTAACATTTTCATGAATGGGAAAAGAAATAACTTATCTGAGATGATGCATGGAGTAAGGAATGCACCTTTTGACCCTGGTGGTGTAACACCCCTCAATTTCCTCGTATGGTTTTAAATTCTAAAAAGAATCATTTTTGAGAAAAGTATTTTTGAGAGAATAATTTCTTAAATGAATTTCTTAAATTACGTTTTCAAGGAGGTAAAATGATTTTAAAGAATGATTTTCATAAAGTGAAGATATGAGTTTCGAAATTTATTTTGAAATGGTGATTGATATTCCATGAATGTGTGTTTGATATTTTGGCGTTACTATAATTTTTAAGCATGAATAATTTGTTTCCTATATGTATTTGCATGTATGTGTATGTGTGTTTAAGAGTATTTGAAATTTAATTATTTAATGAAGGTGATTATATGTGCATATATGTGTGTGACGTGAATGAGTGTGTATGTGCATGAAGATGTGTGTGTATGTGTCGTATAAGTGTGTGTGTGTGTGTGCATGTAAGTGAATATGTGCGAGTGTGCGAGTGTGCCGCGTGTGTGAGTGAGTGAGTGGAAGCCTAGGATTTCCCTTAAGTAATGGGCAAGTAAGTAAACCCTAACCAAGTCCCAACCAAGCCCTTAACTAAACCCTAACTAGTTGAAAGAAACCCTAAGGAGAGCTTAAAAGTCAACAACCTAGGATGAACCCTAAACCCATATGTCTCCTACTTTGTCTCCTTGAGGAATACTAACCTCCACCCATGCAATAATATAGAAGGCCGAAATTACCCCTCTTCCTTGAGCCTTGGCCGAATTGCTTAAAGGGCAAAATAGGAAGCCATGACTTTTTATATAAGCTTTGGCCTTTGCTTCATTTCACCCATTCTTCACTTCATCTCCTTACACTCTTTCGTCCAAACACCAACACAAACACATGTTCTAAGAGCTCCTCAAACTCTTAGACAAAGAATTAGAAAATAGAGAGAAAGGAGAAGTAGAAACCGTGAGGCTAGGAGGAAGGAGAAGGAGAACCCAAAGCCAAAACTTAGGAATCCTGGAAGATCAAGTGTTGAAGACCTTTTCTTCTTGGTATAAACCGAAGACCTAGAAGTCTTAGAGTACTTTTCTAGGCGGGATAATTCCACAAGTGGCGCACTAACATGGTGGGGACTGGGTCTAATGCCATGGCACGTCCTGCATGATCAACTAGAAACAGTACTGTCGCCCCCTATATTGCAAATCAAGAAATGTGAGAGGAACTGGAGTGGGGCATTGTGTTTGCCGCTAAGAGCGTGCCTTGTTATATATGATGTTATTTGAGGCTGGGCCTCCTGGTCAGGGACCATTTGTGTGTGACAGCTGTCGTGCCCGCACGGTAAAGGTTCTGTACTCCTGTTTGCTTCCGACTAGGTGGATGGATACCGAGGAGATGTAGCCTTGAGACGTGAGTGCTAACTACGAACGGACGCGTACCTCGATGATTCTTAAATTTCCCCTTAATCATCGATGGTTATAATTCAATAAGAGTTGATAGAAAAAGAAGTGTAATTAAGAAAAACAAAGTTTATGAATGATTGAGAATGGAGATGGAAAGTGTGAAAGAAATGATGAGACCCTTGGAAAAGGAAAGAGAAAAGAAGTGAAGGTTGGGAACTGTTAATGAGAAAGAAATTGAGAAGTAAAGGTAAGTAAGGAATAAGGAAATAATAATAATTGAGAGTTTTAGTGCTGTGTTGTTTGTGTTTGTTTGTTTTGTGTGCGTGCTGTCTTGATATTCCGCCTGCGGTAAATCCACAACGTCGACGACTTGTCGTTCGGTTCGCTAACTCTCTCCTGCCCGATGGTATATCGGCACTGCTGGTACTCCAACGCGCAGATGGATTATCGCATGGAGATTACAACCTGGATAAAGCATGGATGCGGCTGGAGGCGTACCCCATCTGGCTGGGTATGGACTGGTGAGTCGCAGATCGTGATTCCGGACCCTGAGCATCGACTATGCGGAGCCGACTTAGGACCGTTGCTAGGACAAGTTTCTGTCCGAGGATATGGAGACTATGAGGAGAAGCTGAGCTGTGAAGCTCTGAGGAATCTTTCTGCACCGACAAGGATGCAGTGGGTGCCAAAGAATCGTGGACAAGTTGTAGCTGGGACAGCTTCATCTTCTGGTGTCAAGCGGGGACAGAAGAAAGAGGATCATGAGCTGCACCCTATAGTTTTCATTAGGCAAAGTCGTAGGTAGGGTAATTAGTTAAGTAGTGAATGCCTATGTCAAGGATTACCTAAGTAATGTATCACTCTTGTAACTATGCCCTACTTTTGTTTTGTGAACTGGCCGAACCTTTTGTTATCGTGAACTATGAAATCTTTTTGGAGGAATGTGGGAGTAGGTTTTACGTAACGACCCGGTTTTCAGGTAGGAGCGTGAACGTGCACCCACATCGTAAAAAAAAATGGCCTCATTTTTGGAAACTTTTTAATTTAATACAGATTATTTTCGGATGGCGAAAATCAGGGCATTACAGAGTGGTATCAGAGCGTGGTTAATCCTTTGTGGCTTTAAGCTTATGCTTACGTGCCATGAGTGTTTGCTTGCATGATTTGTGTGTTGTTTGTTTGCTTGTGTGCCTTTATGTGTGCTTGCTAGTGTAAGGATAGGAGTGTGAGATTAGGGTTTTGTCTTCCTAAGGTGTAAGCCTTTGTCTATCCCTAGCGCCTGTTAGGATCGGATAAAGACCCTGTTGAATTAAGAATAGTAGGAGAGGCAGGGAAACTTTAGACTCGAAATCTCATAACCACAGAGTAGTGTCAGAAGAAGTACCATTGACGGATAAACCAAAGTGTGTGGACCCAATGTATTTTTGGTGTAAGGATAGCCATTACCTCTAAGGAAATAGGACGTTGTTCCTGGACCCCGTACTTGTTGAATTGTTTCAACAATGGCATTCAGTAGGAATCCAAATACAAAATTCTTTCTTTAAGCTTTTCTATTAAACCATAGCTGAACTAATATTTCCCGAAGTGGTTAACCTGTATTGTTAGAAATGTCATAGTTACCCAGATAGTTAGGCTTGAATGACGTGGGGGGATAGATGATGGTTGTGGAATGAAGTATAGAACAATAGTGGGTCTAGTAGTAGGTTCGATCAAAGTTGGGGAGTCGCGAGGAAGAGAGAAAATGTATATAGGCCCTAGTTTGAGAGGATAGTAAGGAAGATTAGACCCCTTATCCTATAGTTGGGTGTTAAGGTGGAGAAACGATAGATGAAAAGCATTAGGACTAGAGGGAAAAGTATAGGGAAAAGTGATTGCTTGTAGGGTAGTAAGAACCTTAGGGATAGAAAGTAGTGCGGATTGTAGATTAGATCCGGTATTGTGGAGATGTGTGAATTTTGTTTGCTTGATTTTCTCTGGGTTCATACCCAAAATTGTGCTAGCTGTGTTGGCGATCAGCTAAAGGAGCAACATCTTCTTCGGTTAGTCTGTGTGACTTAACCTGGTTCGACACGAAAGGGGTATGCTATGGGGCTTTTTGTTTGAGAGCGACACCTGAGGAATATTATGAAGGGCCTATTGACAGTCAAGAAAGGACGACCATGAAGTGAGAATGAGAATGTGCTCATGGACATCACTGTGATGTGAGAGTTGCTGTGCCTCATTGCCTAATCCACAACGTATTTCTCGGGGACGAGAAATCTTTAAGTTGGGGAGACTGTAACACCCCTCAATTTCCTCGTATGGTTTTAAATTCTAAAAAGAATCATTTTTGAGAAAAGTATTTTTGAGAGAATAATTTCTTAAATGAATTTCTTAAATTACGTTTTCAAGGAGGTAAAATGATTTTAAAGAATGATTTTCATAAAGTGAAGATATGAGTTTTGAAATTTATTTTGAAATGGTGATTGATATTCCATGAAAGTGTGTTTGATATTTTGGCGTTACTATAATTTTTAAGCATGAATAATTTGTTTCCTATATGTATTTGCATGTATGTGTATGTGTGTTTAAGAGTATGTGAAATTTAATTATTTAATGAAGGTGATTATATGTGCATATATGTGTGTGATGTGAATGAGTGTGTATGTGCATGAAGATGTGTGTGTATGTGTCGTATAAGAGTGTGTGTGCAAGCATGTAAGTGAATATGTGAGAGTGTGTGAGTGTGCCGCGTGTGTGAGTGAGTGAGTGGAAGCCTAGGATTTCCCTTAAGTAATGGGCAAGTAACTAAACCCTAACCAAGTCCCAACCAAGCCCTTAACTAAACCCTAACTAGTTGAAAGAAACCCTAAGGAGAGCTTAAAAGTCAACAACCTAGGATGAACCCTAAACCCATATGTCTCCCACTTTGTCTCCTTGAGGAATACTAACCTCCACCCATGCAATAATATAGAAGGCCGAAATTACCCCTCTTCCTTGAGCCTTGGCCGAATTGCTTAAAGGGAAAAATAGGAAGCCATGACTTTTTATATAAGCTTTGGCCTTTGCTTAATTTCACCCATTCTTCACTTCATCTCCTTACACTCTTTCGTCCAAACACCAACACAAACACATGTTCTAAGAGCTCCTCAAACTCTTAGACAAAGAATTAGAAAATAGAGAGAAAGGAGAAGTAGAAACCGTGAGGCTAGGAGGAAGGAGAAGGAGAACCCAAAGCCAAAACTTAGGAATCCTTGAAGATCAAGTGTTGAAGACCTTTTCTTCTTGGTATAAACCGAAGACCTAGAAGTCTTAGAATTAGTTCTTGATCTTGTAACTTTATTTTCTTTTCTTGTAACACTCTCACTTTTATTAGAAATTTTTAGGTTTTATTAAAATCGGAGTTTGAAAATTCATTTTTGATTTTAATTTCTTATAAAAGGTTTTACGAAAATCCGGCAGAGTTTCCTCTGTTTTCCGGACTTCCTAAAATTTTTCTTCTAAAAACCTGTCAGTCCAGAATTGTTTAAAATGTAAACAACAACAGTTTAATAGTCATAATAGATCCTAACGCCTGATTAGTACAAGTTTTAGGGCAAGCTACCAATTCATATTATAATTTACAAAAAGTAATTATCCACTCCAAAATATAAAAATACATTCCACGTAGTGGAATTTAAAATCCTGCTCGGCCAACACTGGTGTATGCTCCACTTGTGTACCTGAAAAATATTAACCACACAGGGGAAGCATCACACAGAACTTAAAAGAGAGATTTCTAAGCAGATATATACGACACACCAAGATCATTCAAGCCTATGCTATGCTACTCAATTCATGTTCTTCTTTCCTTTTTACCTCCTAACTGTTTCCAATTCATTTTCTTTCTAATTGTTTTCTTTTAGATAATCCCTAACCTCTAACTATTCTTGTTCCTCATTACTTTCGTTATTTTCCTTTTTATTCTCATTTTCCATTTGTATTTCCATTTTAACTTCCTTTTTATTTCATTCTCATTACCCTTTATCCTTTCCATTTTCCTTTATTCCTTTTTCCCTTATACGTAACCTCAAATCAGAGATCTACGCACAGTGTATGCAACCACAAATCAGTGATCTGCATACACTCCATATCCTTTATCCATTTTCCATTCATATTCTTTTTAATCGACACGCCCTCACAGGCTCGCATCGATGCCGATACGCCTTCTCAGGCCCGCATCGGACTTCCATCTTTCCTTTCTAATCGACACGCCCTCACAGGCTCACATCGATGCCGATACGCCTTCTCAGGCCCGCATCGGACTTCCACTTTTCCTTTTTAATCGACACGCCCTCACAGGCTCGCATCGATGCCGATACGCCTTCTCAGGCCCGCATCGGACTTTCATTTCTCCCTTTTAATCGACACGCCCTCACAGGCTCGCATCGATGCCGATACGCCTTCTCAGGCCCGCATCAGACTTTCATTTCTTTTACCTTTCTTTCTCTTACTTTTTCTTTCTCTTTCGCTTTTTCTTAGCCTCTTTTCTGGTTTGCTATATCATTCTCTTTTCTCTCGTTTCGTTACTTAGGAACTTATTTTCACCTTACTTATTTTCCACTATTTCCAATATTTCTCTTTACTAGTTTATTCTTACTTTTATTTAACTCTACTTAGCTTGGTCATATGCTTTATATTTTAACTCTTGTTACTAACTCTTAATTAATTCCATTCCCTTTCTTTTCTTTTTCTTCTTCTCTTCCTTTGTTTCTTTTTCCTACATCACTCATATTTAATAATACCTAGCTCATGCATTTAGAACCAATTATATTATTTATTTCTTTTTTTTTCGTTAACTCTCTCTTTCTTATTTTTCGTTTATTCCTTTCCTCTAATGGCTAATTACTCATTCACTCCATTTATTTCTATTAACCTTATTTTATCCTAATTTAGTTCTCAACTCATTCCTACACTTTCTTTATTTAATTCCGGCTCTCCATAGTTAATCTCTAATTTCTCCCTTTACTTACTTACGCTACTCTCTCGTTCTTATAACTCCGTTTATTTATCTCTTTACTCTCATTTGTTCATTTCTAAATTTATTACCCTATTCGCCATTTCTATTCTTTTGCCACACCCTACCGATCTAATTGATTAGTTATTCTGTTACCTATCTTTTATTCATCACTATTTGGTTTCCCTATTTACTCCATCTATCTTTCTTCATTATTAGCGGATTACTCTAAGGTTCCTTAACAATTAACATTTCCCCCGGTCCTAGCGATAGATATAACTACCCAGAAATACACCCCTTAAGGACTGGTAATGAAATCCCTTACCTTAATCGATGATAGTGAGGGGTAACCTTAATCTGGCGCTTTACTCCCCGACTCACGCTTTAGCTCGGCTCCAACTGGATCCTAAGCTTCCCCAATCCTTGATTCCAAGCACGGTGGGGACAATCGATCTCGATCACAGTGACGGTGTTGCTCTTCGACACCGGGAGGATAGAGAGAGGGTTCACGGTGAGATAGAATGGAAAAGGGAGGGGTTTATGGTTATGGTGATGGATCGGGACGGTAGGGGTGGCGGCTCACGGTGGCTGTGGTGGCCGGTGCAGTGGCGGCGGGTTGTGGTGGCCGGAGGTGAGAGGACTCAAAGCCCTAGATGAGAGAGAAAGGAACTAAGAGTCAAGACGGGAAAGGAGGGAGAGAGAGGCGTTCATGGTGGTGGTGACTTTGGTGGTGGCGGCTTGTGGGGCGGCGGTGGTGGCTGCTGGTGGTGGAGGGAGAAGGGCTAGAGAGAGGATGAGAGAGTGAGGGAAGGAGAGAGAAACGGGATCAAGAGGGAGGAGAGGATGAGAAAGGATCTATGAGGAGGAGGAGGAACAAGGAGGTGGGGTGGCGGCCATGAGCTCCGGTGGTGGTGGTTGGAGGAGGTGCTGGGCGGAGAGAGAGAAGGAGGGGTTGAAATGGGGGTTTCAGCCCCCAAAACACGATTTTAAAGCTGCAGGTAGCAGAATACTCGAGTATTTCTGTCAATAATCGAGTGTTTTGACCCAAAATACTCGAGTAGTTCACAAAATACTCGAGTAAAAAGACCAGATACTGCTAGTTTGCTTTTCTATTTTTCAACTATTTTCTCACAACTTCAAATAGCCATAACTTCTTCGTTCACCGTCGGATCTTGCTCAAATTTGACAAGTAACTTCCTAAAAATCATACCTTCATATCCAACGGTGGGAATTGTGTTTTGAGTCTTAAATCATTTATTTTGAATTTCCTAATGTCGGGTGTTTATAACACCGAAAAATCGATTTTTAACACTCGCTTGGTCTTCTTTAAATTTGATTTTCGATGCCAATGCTCCTTGACTCCTCTATGGCACTCAAAGAACTCCTAATCCATAATTTTAAATCCCTTCTAGGATAATCCTTACTTCCAAATCTTACTATTATTCTAATTATTATTAGAATTAAAATTCGGGATGTTACATTTCTTCTCTTGCATGTTCTTTTTGATGCACGTATGTGTAATATTTTTCTTAACTATGGACTTTTCAAGATTTAAATGGATTTGTAATATGTGATTGTTGGTTCGGGTTGTGCTCTTCATGTTGGATCTTGATGTTCCCATGCTAAATCTTATTATTTTCAAAGCTAAATCTCCTTGATCTAAAGTTTTGTTCATGATCTTTAGGAGTTTGAAGTAGATCTTCTTGCATGTCTAATTTTCATGATTAAAACCGCAGATCCTTGAGTGTTTGTGTGTTTATTTGTTTAATCAATGGTTGATCTAAATTTGTTTGATGATTTTTGGTTTTGCATGTTGTTTGCAAATGATTTTCATGGCTTTAAATCCTTGCATGTTGCGGTTTTGAGTTGATCTTGGTAAAAGTTTTAATTTGTGCTTTGATCTTTGAATTTTGTGTAGATCTTGATTTTGTTTCGAGTTTTGTAAATGACTTTTGAATAAAAACCTTTATATTTCTTTAAGTGTTCCTCGGTTTTAACCTCTTTTCATTTAAAATTATTTTGTCTTGAGTTGTGCTAATATGTTTAAATTCATGACTTGACCTACATGAATGATGTGCATATATGTGAGTGTTTGACTTAGAAAAGTTATTTTTATGATTCCTTTGAAAATAAATTGAAAATGTTTATGTGATCTATGGTTCTTGCATGCTTTGTTAGGAAAAGCCTTAGATCCATTCTTGCATGATAAATTTAAATGAAAAGATCATGATTTCTTGTATTGCATGCCTCGGTTTTGAAAGAAATTAGGAAGATAAGCTTTAAAACAATTTTATTTGCATGAACAAAACTTGATTTTAGTGTTTAAATTTGTGCATGTCACATTCGGCCATGATCTATGTTTTGTTGTTGTGAGAACTTGGTATATGCTTTATGTTCTTGCATGAATTGAGTTAAGGAAAAATAAATTAAAGTTTGATTATTTGCCAAGTTTGAGCTTGCGGTTTTGTTAAGAAAAAGAAGAAAATGATTGTGTGATTTTGTATGTTTGATGATGCATGAATCATGTTTTGATTTGTGAGATTTTCGGTCTATGCATGTTAAACTAATTGATTAAGAATAGGTTTTATGCATAAGTTAAATTATGCGTATGCATTCGGTTTAGGAGTCTATGCATGATAATTAGGAAAGAACTTAGGCATAATGCATGTAATTTGTGATATAATTGATTAGGAATAAGTGTTGTGTTTGAATGATTTATGTGAGTATGCATTCGGTTGATAAGTGTAAGTATGCCTAGATGATTTTGTTTTATAAAAATGAAATGTTTTTGAAGGTAATTGAATTAAGTATTTGATTTGTGAAATGTTTAATTTAATAATTTATTAATTGTTTGTATGTCTTGGGTGATCCAAAATGTGTTGTGGACGGTGTATATGTTTAGTTTTATAGATAATTTGATTTGGTTTATTTGAGTTGTGAGAATGTGTTTATGATTTTACAAAACTTGAGTTTTCAAGAGAATTTGAAATAAAAAGAGTTTTCGAGTTGTTTTGGAATTTTATTTAATTGAGTTCCTTGCTGCCCAAGTTTGTTTAAAATTGTTTTTGGATTTCAAAAATTGAGTTCATGAGACTCGAAGTTTGGTTTTCAAAGGGGAATTGATTTGAGAAAACCCGGATTGAAACCGGTGAATTTTCGGTGTTTTTGGAACGAGGTTTAGGTGCTGTCCAAGACGGACCAGCCACCTAACCATTTGATTTAAATTGTTTTATTGGGTGTTTTCAAAATGATTTTGGAATGTTTACAGAACTAAGAAATGTTTAGGTTATTTTAAGAAAACGAATATGTTTTTCCAACGAGGAATGGAAAGAATTTTCTTAAGGAAAGTTTTTAATGAAAACATGTTTTAATTAATTCGAGGAATGTTACAGACGAGGGATTAAGGCAATGGCAGCAAACAAGATCAGAGGAGACCGTGTTCATCAGATTGCTGGACTTCAGGTGAGAGAGTAGCTTTCCTAAGACACCGTGGTTGTAGGTGTTATATTGAGACGTTCCGTATCAGCTCAAAGATCGGAACTAAGCGGTTCTGCGTCAGTAGTATAGTGGCAATTGTGTGCTTTGTGTGGCCACTCATACGAATAGGACAAAGACCACATTGTTGTGTGTGATGTTGTGTGTTGATGATGTGTTGTTTGTGTTTGTTATTTATGCATGATTAATGTTATAGATTGTTATATGAGATAATTGATAATGAAGATTAAAGAAATTAAAGTAAAAGACACCAAGAGATGAGATAACCCTTGTCTGGCATAAGTCCTTGTGGAGCAAGGCCGCCTTAATATGATAAGACATTGAGAATATAAATAACGATGAGAGGATTGTGTTGATGGTTGAGTTAAGATAAGAGATGAGAGTTGAAAGGAGATTATGTTAACGGTGTGAGTGAGCCGGAGCGAGGAAAGAAAGTTGAGGTGATATTGAAAGTGCAATGTGATGGGGAGTGAGGTGTGAATCTTTTGGTTTTGTTTCTTGGATTGAGACTGGTCTGAGTTGAGCTTGCTCCTCCACTAGTTCTCAAGAAGAGAAAAGTCCTTGAGAAAACCTTTGAAAAGAATTTTTGAAATGGTTTTACAAAAAGGAGATTTTTGAAAATGAGTTTTCAAAAAGAAATTTTGGAAAGGGATTCCCAGAAGTGAAAATTTTTGAAAGAGTTTTGAATTTTAAAAAGGGGTTCCCAAAATGAGAAAAATTTTCCAGGATAGATTTTCTGAAAGAGATTTTGAAAAGAGACTTTTTGAAAAGGACTTCGAAAAGAGATTTTTGAAATGAGGTTCGAAAGGAGATTTTTGAAATGATTTATGAAACGGAAATTTTGGAAAAGGATTTGTGAAATGAATTTTTGGAAGATATTTATGAAATGGAAATGATTGGGGAAGGAGTTTGTGAAGTGAGGTGTTTTCGTTGAAAGTTTCTGAAGAGAGATTGTTATGAAAAGGTTGTTTTGAGGAAAGTTGTGATGAGATTCGTGTGAGAACCTACAATCGGTGGGTGAAATAACTAGGAAACACTAGGAGAACACCTAGAAGGGGGGGGGGTTGAATAGGTGTTAGATAAACCTTGAAATATTTTCGAAAGAAACAAATCAAAACGATTAAAACAAATGATTTTCTTGAAAATTCTTTAGCCTTAATCGATTAATGACATGAACTAATCGATTAATGCCTCTGTACATTGAAAAATCACTTTTCAATCAAATACGAAAATCAATCAATTAACAAGTATAATCAGAGATTCAGCGGAAACAATTAACACCTATATTCTTATTGATTAACCTAGGTAATAAAAATGATTTTCCCCAAACTTAATTTTGCACAATTAAGATTTAATTCAATCAATTATGAAAAATCACTTTTTCTAGATTTTCAACCAAGAACACAATTAATAACAAGAATGTAAAGAGTAGAGAGTTTAGAGATACGACACAGTGATTTATCCTGGTTCACTTTCATCCACTTGAAAGCTACTCCAGTCCCCTCTTCAACCAAGAGAGATTCTTCACTATGAGGAATTAGAGTTTCTCAAATTACAAGTAAATGCCTCACAAGACTTCCTTCTTGCTAGCCTACAAGAGATACCACACCCTTGCCTTGTAACCCTATTGATATCTAATCTAACCTCTTCTCTTGCTTGCCGATACCCCACAAAAAGACTTCCAATGCTTGCTTCACTACAAGACTTCCAATTGCTTGTTAACACAACAAGGGTTCCAAGTGCTTGATGAAATGTCACACCAAGACTTCCAATATAACTCTGCTTGATTCACAACCAAGACTTCCAATTGTTGTAGATAGCTTGCCTCTTGCAAAGATTACAACTCAAATAAAAACAAAATAACAATCCTATGAATCTCTTTCAAAAGTTATGAAATATCAACATGAGAGACTCAAGGTTCTTGATCAAAGAATGTAAAAGTTAAAGCTTTGATCTTGAGAAAGTGAGAGAGAATAGAGTGGCTTTGATTCTTGTAAAATGAATATCAAAATGATAGAATATTGTAATAATAATTCACAAAGGTTAGAAATAGGTTTATATAGAATACCCAAAAGTTAGGAATGATTAGAAATGCTTTTGAGAAGTAAAAAAAACTCATTTAAAAACAGTAACAGCTCGTGTTACTCGAGTAACAAAGTCACTACTCGAGTAACAAGTGTAAAACTTGTTCACTACTCGAGTATTTAAGTTTCTACTCGAGTATTTACGCAAGGCTGAATAATTCTACTCGAGTAATCAGCCCCTTAATCGAGTAATTGCGCAAGACACAAAAATTCTACTCGAGTAATCAAGTGGCTAATCGAGTAGTCAGTTCAAAAAACACTTAAAAACTTGTTTTCTTAAAATCTAAACCTTTTCTTTCAAACCTTTAAGCCACCTATTGATTTTAAGCAAAGTGAATACTCAAAATATGATATAATCATGCAATCAAAAGAGATTCACTACCCTCTAATAAACTCTACCCAAACTCATAAACTAAGAGACTTGTGAGGCAAAAGATAAAACAATAAAACATAAACTACCAAACTAAGTCTTCATGAGTTGGATCTCTCTTCATCACTTGATGTTTGTTGTTGCTTGTTGAGCTTGAACTTGATCAACACATTTGTAGCTTGTTCAAAACCTTTTGGCATTTATCAAAACATTCTTCATGAATCTTACAATCTCTCCCTTTTTGAAAATGACAAACATGTTTTGAAATTATGAAATTCATTGAAGTTGTTGATGCTTGAACCATTTGATCACTTGGCGAGACTCTTGCTCCCCCTCAATTTATGCTTTTGACATTTGAAATCTAATTGATAGAAAGCTTGATTCTCCCCCTATCTCCAACAAATTTGCTCAACCTACATAAAAACAACAAAAAAACAACCTTTCTCCAAACATACCATTTCATTTCTCCAAAAATAATCAAAACATAATATTTCTCCCCTTTTTCAAATCTTTCAAATCTCCCCTTTTTCAAAACATCATATTTCTCCCCCTTTGGCATTATCAAAAAGAAATATATACCAATTGAAATATAAGATCTAAGCCAAAATAGAGAGATTAATAAGATATATCAACCAAAGCATGATAATCATCTAATGATTACTCAATGATATCAATTATAACAAATTGTATACCAATTGTAATACTAATTGTAAAACAATTGTAAGAATTTGATACCAATAGAATTATCTCAATAGTATAAACAATATCACATTATAAGAAATAATACCAATTGAGAGAACTATGAGCAATATCCAACAAAATCAAATTGAATATACCAAATGTATAATATCGAATGTTACCAATTTGTAGAATTTTCTCCTTAATACCAATTGAAGAAGCAAATGAATGAATATCACATGAAAGTCCTTTTGCTCTTCAATCATACCTACAAAAACAATCATGCTTTGCTTTTTGGTATCCAAATGGTTTTGGATCCATTTTTGTTAGTGTAGGGACTCTCACCCTTTTTCACCCAAACAAAATCTCCTTTAGGTATACCATGCACTTTAATATAACACACATTTGAAGTATGTCCATGAGTACCACAATAGAAACATGTTGGTGCATTTAAAAAATCAACTTTAGAAAAATCAACAACATTTCTATGAGAATTACTCTTAGCATTAGTATAACCCAAACCAAACTTGTTTGAATTTTCTCTTTGAAAATTTAACAATGTGCGCAATCTAATGTCACCATTTGTGAAACTTGCAAGCTTATTTTTCAAAATAGCATTTTCATCTTTAAGCAACTTGCAATCCTCACAATCAATCACAATATTCAATCTACTAGCACAATCACAAGAAGAACTAGCATATATAAGATCAAGAGTTTCATTTTGAAGATTAAGCTCATCAACTTGTTTTTGAAGTTCTAAAATCTCTTGTTGATGTTTCAAAATGAGCTTCTTCCTTTCAATATTTTTCAAAGCTAGTTTCTTAAATTGTTCATGCATTTCTTCATAAGCATTATATAAAATTTCATATTTGGAAGAAATTTCGGATTTAGTAAGACTTACATCGCTTTCGTCGCTTTGTTAACTTGATTCATCATTTGAACTTTCCTCTTCATTTACTAGAGCTATCAAGTTGAGACAAGCGGCAACTTCATCATCCGAAGAACTATTTGATGTACTTTTCTTGTCTTTTTCATCATCACTATTCCAAACTATGTATGCCCTTTTATTTTTCTTTTCTTTGTCCTTCTTCTTAAGATACTTAGAGCATGAGTACTTGAGATGACTGGGCTTTCCACATTCATGGCAAACTACACCTTCTTTTGATGTCTTGGTCTTGTAGTGTGGGGAATTCTTCTCTTTACTTTTGTCTTTGTTCAACCTTCCTTTTCTCCTTAGAATCTTATTGAACTTTCTTAGTAGAAGCTTCATCTCCTCTTCATCAATGTCCGAATCGGTATCTTCATTATCATCATTATCGGAACTCTCTTCCTTTTGATATGATCTTTGAGCTTTAAGAGCAATTCCTTTTCTCTCTTTGTTCTTATCCGACTCTTCATGCAAATGCAAACGTTCAAGCTCCATTTCATGTTCTTGAAGTTTTCCGAAAAGTGTTGCTAAGTCCATGGTGTCTAAGTCCTTTGATTCAACAATTGCGGTAACCTTGGGTTGCCATTCCCTACTTAGACATCTTAAAACTTTGTTAACAAGTTCACAATTCTCGAAAGTTTTTCCAAGAGCAATGAGATGATTAACAATATGAGTAAAACGTTTTTGCATAAAACATATAGATTCATTAGGCAACATACGAAACAATTCATATTCATGCATCAAAGAATTTAATCTAGCACGCCTAACTTCACTAGTGCCTTCATGTGTGACTTGCAAGGTGTCCCACATTTCTTTGGCATCACGACATTGGGAGACTCTAAAGAACTCATCATAAGATAGAGCGGATGTGATGATATTCTTAGCTTTTAAATCATATTGAATTTTCCTTTTATCATCATCGGTCCACTTATCTTTGGGAGTTAGGGTAAGCACACCTTCTACATCTTTTGAGGGAATATAAGGACCATTTTCAATGGCTTCCCAAATGTTCACATCTATGGCTTCTATAAAGATTCTCATCCTAATTTTCCAATAACCATAACCCTCTCCACCAAACATAGGAGGGCGATTTATTGAAGCACCTTCACCACCAAAAGGATTCGTAGAACCCATTGTAGTTTCTCAAGGATCTTAACGAAAAAGCTCTATGCTCATGTCTTTCGACCGAGCTCTGATACCAATTGTGAGAACCTACAATCGGTGGGTGAAATAACTAGGAAACACTAGGAGAACACCTAGAAGGGGGGGTTGAATAGGTGTTAGATAAACCTTGAAAGATTTTCGAAAGAAACAAATCAAAACGATTAAAACAAATGATTTTCTTGAAAATTCTTTAGCCTTAATCGATTAATGACATGAACTAATCGATTAATGCCTCTGTACATTGAAAAATCACTTTTCAATCAAATACGAAAATCAATCAATTAACAAGTATAACCAGAGATTCAGCGGAAACAATTAACACCTATATTCTTATTGATTAACCTAGGTAATAAAAATGATTTTCCCCAAACTTAATTTTGCACAATTCAGATTCAATTCAATCAATTATGAAAAATCACTTTTTCTAGATTTTCAACCAAGATCACAATTAATAACAAGAATGTAAAGAGTAGAGAGTTTAGAGATACGACACAGTGATTTATCCTGGTTCACTTTCATCCACTTGAAAGCTACTCCAGTCCCCTCTTCAACCAAGAGAGATTCTTCACTATGAGGAATTAGAGTTTCTCAAATTACAAGTAAATGCCTCACAAGACTTCCTTCTTGCTAGCCTACAAGAGATACCACACCCTTGCCTTGTAACCCTATTGATATCTAATCTAACCTCTTCTCTTGCTTGCCGATACCCCACAACAAGACTTCCAATGCTTGCTTCCCTACAAGACTTCCAATTGCTTGTTAACACAACAAGGCTTCCAAGTGCTTGATGAAATGTCACACCAAGACTTCCAATATAACTTTGCTTGATTCACAACCAAGACTTCCAATTTTTGTAGATAGCTTGCCTCTTGCAAAGATTACAACTCAAATAAAAACAAAATAACAATCCTATGAATCTCTTTCAAAAGTTATGAAATATCAACATGAGAGACTCAAGGTTCTTGATCAAAGAATGTAAAAGTTAAAGCTTTGATCTTGAGAAAGTGAGAGAGAATAGAGTGGCTTTGATTCTTGTAAAATGAATATCAAAATGATATAATATTGTAATAATAATTCACAAAGGTTAGAAATAGGTTTATATAGAATACCCAAAAGTTAGGAATGATTCGAAGTGCTTTTGAGAAGTAAAAAAAACTCATTTAAAAACAGTAACAGCTCGTGTTACTCGAGTAACAAAGTCACTACTCGAGTAACAAGTGTAAAACTTGTTCACTACTCGAGTATTTACGCAAGGCTGAATAATTCTACTCGAGTAATCAGCCCCTTAATCGAGTAATTGCGCAAGACACAAAAATTCTACTCGAGTAATCAAGTGGCTAATCGAGTAGTCAGTTCAAAAAACACTTAAAAACTTGTTTTCTCAAAATCTAAACCTTTTCTTTTAAACCTTTAAGCCACCTATTGATTTTAAGCAAAGTGAATACTCAAAATATGATATAATCATGCAATCAAAAGAGATTCACTACCCTCTAATAAGCTCTAACCAAACTCATAAACTAAGAGACTTGTGAGGCAAAAGATAAAACAATAAAACATAAACTACCAAACTAAGTCTTCATGAGTTGGCTCTCTCTTCATCACTTGATGTTTGTTGTTGCTTGTTGAGCTTGAACTTGATCAACACATTTGTAGCTTGTTCAAAACCTTTTGGCATTTATCAAA
The DNA here is from genome assembly GCA_037953625.1 of Crotalaria pallida. NCBI lineage: Eukaryota > Viridiplantae > Streptophyta > Magnoliopsida > Fabales > Fabaceae > Crotalaria > Crotalaria pallida. The sequence goes on from CM075653.1 coordinate 82,535,404, forward strand.
ACATTCTTCATGAATCTTACAATTCGAGTTGTGAATGTGACTCCGCTCTGTGCCAAGTTTGAGTGATGAAAAGTGATGCAAAGTTAGCAGTCAGGACTCATTGAAGGGATGTACGAAGGGTGAGCTGACCATTAGGTTAATTAACAAGATAAAAGCTTTTAAAAGACATTAACAGCGAACGCGGTGAGATATGAGAGTTAACCCGAAGTAGTGGAGAGGAAGGAACGATAGGTATCTGCGGATACTTAGGATGAGATTGCATTAGGGGAGGACGATGACGGTGAAATGTCAAGAAGTCTAGAGTACTTTTCTAGGCGGGATAATTTCACAAGTGGCGCACTAACGTGGTGGGGACTGGGTCTAATGTCGTGGCACGTCCTGCATGATCAACTAGAAACAGTACTGTCGCCCCCTAGATTGCAAATCGAGAACAGTGAGAGGAACTGGAGTGGGGCATTGTGTTTGCCGCTAAGAGCGTGCCTTGTTATATATGATGTTATTTGAGGTTGGGCCTCCTGGTCAGGAACCATTTGTGTGTGACAGCTGTCGTGCCCGCACGGTAAAGGTTCTGTACTCCTGTTTGCTTCCGACTAGGTGGATGGATACCGAGGAGATGTAGCCTTGAGACATGAGTGCTAACTACGAACGGATGCGTAACTCGATGATTCTTAAATTTCCCCTTAATCATCGATGGTTATAATTCAATAAGAGTTGATTAGAAAAAGAAGTGTAATTAAGAAAAACAAAGTTTATGAATGATTGAGAATGGAGATGGAAAGTGTGAAAGAAATGATGAGACCCTTAGAAAAGTAAAGAGAAAAGAAGTGAAGGTTGGGAACTGTTAATGAGAAAGAAATTGAGAAGTAAAGGTAAGTAATGAATAAGGAAATAATAATAATTGAGAGTTTTAGTGCTGTGTTGTTTGTGTTTGTTTGTTTTGTGTGTGTGCTGTCTTGATATTCCGCCTGCGGTAAATCCACAACGTCGACGACTTGTCGTTCGGTTCGCTAACTCTCTCTTGCCCGATGGTATATCGGCACTACTGGTACTCCAACGCGCAGATGGATTATCGCATGGAGATTACAACCTGGATGAAGCATGGATGCGGCTGGAGGCGTACCCCATCTGGCTGGGTATGGACTGGTGAGTCGCAGATCGTGATTCTGGACCCTGAGCATCGACTATGCGGAGCCGACTTAGGACCGTTGCTAGGACAAGTTTCTGTCCAAGGATATGGAGACTATGAGGAGAAGCTGCACTGTGAAGCTCTGAGGAATCTTTCTGCACCGACAAGGATGCAGTGGGTGCCAAAGAATCGTGGACAAGTTGTAGCTGGGACAGCTTCATCTTCTAGCGTCAAGCGGGGACAGAAGAAAGAGGATCATGAGCTGCACCCTATAGTTTTCATTAAGCAAAGTCGTAGGTAGGGTAATTAGTTAAGTAGTGAATGCCTATGTCAAGGATTACCTAAGTAATGTATCACTCTTGTAACTATGCCCTACTTTTGTTTTGTGAACTGGTTGAACCTTTTGTTATCGTGAACTATGAAATCTTTTTGGAGGAATGTGGAAGTAGGTTTTACGTAACGACCTGGTTTTCAGGTAGGAGCGTGAACGTGCACCCATATCGTAAAAAAAATGGCCTCATTTTTGGCAACCTTTTAATTTAATACAGATTATTTTCGGATGGCGAAAATCGGGGCGTTACAGAGTGGTATCAGAGCGTGGTTAATCCTTTGTGGCTTTAAGCTTATGCTTACATGCCATGAGTGTTTGCTTGCATGATTTGTGTGTTGGTTGTTTGCTTGTGTGCCTTTATGTGTGCTTGCTAGTGTAAGGATAGGAGTGTGAGATTAGGGTTTTGTCTTCCTAAGGTGTAAGCCTTTGTCTATCCCTAGCGCCTGTTAGGATCGGATAAAGACCTTGTTGAATTAAGAATAGTAGGAGAGGCAGGGAAACTTTAGACTCGAAATCTCATAACCGCAGAGTAGTGTCAGAAGACGTACCATTGACGGATAAACCAAAGTGTGTGGACCCAATGTATTTTTGGTGTAAGGATAGCCATTACCTCTAAGGAAATAGGATGTTGTTCCTGGACCCCGTACTTGTTGAATTGTTTCAACAATGGCATTAAGTAGGAATCCAAATACAAAATTCTTTCTTTAAGCTTTTCTATTAAACCATAGCCGAACTAATATTTCCCGAAGTGGTTAACCTGTATTGTTAGAAATGTCATAGTTACCCAGATAGTTAGGCTTGAATGACGTGGGGGGATAGATGATGGTTGTGGAATGAAGTATAGAACAATAGTGGGTCTAGTAGTAGGTTCGATCAAAGTTGGGGAGTCGCGAGGAAGAGAGAAAGTGTATATAGGCCCTAGTTTAAGAGGATAGTAAGGAAGATTAGACCCCTTATCCTATAGTTGGGTGTTAAGGTGGAGGAACGATAGATGAAAAGCATTAGAACTAGAGGGAGAAGTATAGGGAAAAGTGATTGCTTGTAGGGTAGTAAGAACCTTAGGGATAGAAAGTAGTGCGGATTGTAGATTAGATCCGGTATTGTGGAGATGTGTGAATTTTGTTTGCTTGATTTTCTCTAGGTTCATACCCAAAATTGTGCTAGCTGTGTTGGCGATCAGCTAAAGGAGCAGCATCTTCTTCGGTTAGTCTGTGTGACTTAACCCGGTTCGACACGAAAGGGGTATGCTATGGGGCTTTTTGTTTGAGAGCGACACCTGAGGAATATTATGAAGGGCCTATTGACAGTCAAGAAAGGACGACCATGAAGTGAGAATGAGAATGTGCTCATGGACATCACTGTGATGTGAGAGTTGCTGTGCCTCATTGCCTAATCCACAACGTATTTCTCGGGGACGAGAAATCTTTAAGTTGGGGAGACTGTAACACCCCTCAATTTCCTCGTATGGTTTTAAATTCTAAAAAGAATCATTTTTGAGAAAAGTATTTTTGAGAGAATAATTTCTTAAATGAATTTCTTAAATTACGTTTTCAAGGAGGTAAAATGATTTTAAAGAATGATTTTCATAAAGTGAAGATATGAGTTTTGAAATTTATTTTGAAATGGTGATTGATATTCCATGAAAGTGTGTTTGATATTTTGGCGTTACTATAATTTTTAAGCATGAATAATTTGTTTCCTATATGTATTTGCATGTATGTGTATGTGTGTTTAAGAGTATGTGAAATTTAATTATTTAATGAAGGTGATTATATGTGCATATATGTGTGTGACGTGAATGAGTGTGTATGTGCATGAAGATGTGTGTGTATATGTCGTATAAGTGTGTGTGTGTGCATGTAAGTGAATATGTGCGAGTGTGTGAGTGTGCCGCGTGTGTGAGTGAGTGAGTGGAAGCCTAGGATTTCCCTTAAGTAATGGGCAAGTAAGTAAACCCTAACCAAGTCCCAACCAAGCCCTTAACTAAACCCTAACTAGTTGAAAGAAACCCTAAGGAGAGCTTAAAAGTCAACAACCTAGGATGAACCCTAAACCCATATGTCTCCTACTTTGTCTCCTTGAGGAATACTAACCTCCACCCATGCAATAATATAGAAGGCCGAAATTACCCCTCTTCCTTGAGCCTTGGCCGAATTGCTTAAAGGGCAAAATAGGAAGCCATGACTTTTTATATAAGCTTTGGCCTTTGCTTCATTTCACCCATTCTTCACATCATCTCCTTACACTCTTTCGTCCAAACACCAACACAAACACATGTTCTAAGAGCTCCTCAAACTCTTAGACAAAGAATTAGAAAATAGAGAGAAAGGAGAAGTAGAAACCGTGAGGCTAGGAGGAAGGAGAAGGAGAACCCAAAGCCAAAACATAGGAATCCTTGAAGATCAAGTGTTGAAGACCTTTTCTTCTTGGTATAAACCGAAGACCTAGAAGTCTTAGAATTAGTTCTTGATCTTGTAACTTTATTTTCTTTTCTTCTCTTGCATGTTCTTTTTGATGCACTTATGTGTACTATTTTTCTTAACTATGGACTTTTCAAGATTTAAATGGATTTGTAATATGTGATTGTTGGTTCGGGTTGTGCTCTTCATGTTGGATCTTTATGTTCCCATGCTAAATCTTATTATTTTCAAAGCTAAATCTCCTTGATCTAAAATTTTGTTCATGATCTTTAGGATTTTGAAGTAGATCTTCTTGCATGTCTAATTTTCATGATTAAAACCGCAGATCCTTGAGTGTTTGTGTGTTTATTTGTTTAATCAATGGTTGATCTAAATTTGTTTGATGATTTTTGGTTTTGCATGTTGTTTGCAAATGATTTTCATGGCTTTAAATCCTTGCATGTTAAGGTTTTGAGTTGATCTTGGTAAAAGCTTTAATTTGTGCTTTGATCTTTGAATTTTGTGTAGATCTTGATTTTGTTTTGAGTTTTGTAAATGACTTTTGAATAAAAACCTTTATATTTCTTTAAGTGTGCCTCGGTTTTAACCTCTTTTCATTTAAAATTATTTTGTCTTGAGTTGTGCTAATATGTTTAAATTCATGACTTGACCTACATGAATGATGTGCATATATGTGAGTGTTTGACTTAGAAAAGTTATTTTTATGATTCCTTTGAAAATAAATTGAAAATGTTTATGTGATCTATGGTTCTTGCATGCTTTGTTAGGAAAAGCCTTAGATCCATTCTTGCATGATAAATTTAAATGAAAAGATCATGATTTCTTGTATTGCATGCCTCGGTTTTCAAAGAAATTAGGAAGATAAGCTTTAAAACAATTTTATTTGCATAAACAAAACTTGATTTATGTGTTTAAATTTGTGCATGTCACATTCGGCCATGATCTATGTTTTGTTGTTGTGAGAACTTGGTATATGCTTTATGTTCTTGCATGAATTGAGTTAAGGAAAAATAAATTAAAGTTTGATTATTTGCCAAGTTTGAGCTTGCGGTTTTGTTAAGAAAAAGAAGAAAATGATTGTGTGATTTTGTATGTTTGATGATGCATGAATCATGTTTTGATTTGTGAGATTTTCGGTCTATGCATGTTAAACTAATTGATTAAGAATAGGTTTTATGCATAAGTTAAATTATGCGTATGCATTCGGTTTAGGAGTCTATGCATGATAATTAGGAAAGAACTTAGGGATAATGCATGTAATTTGTGATATAATTGATTAGGAATAAGTGTTGTGTTTGAATGATTTATGTGAGTATGCATTCGGTTGATAAGTGTAAGTATGCCTAGATGATATTGTTTTATAAAAATGAAATGTTTTTGGAGGTAATTGAATTAAGTATTTGATTTGTGAAATGTTTAATTTAATAATTGATTAATTGTTTGTATGTCTTGGGTGATCCAAAATGTGTTGTGGACCGTGTATATGTTTAGTTTTATAGATAATTTGATTTGGTTTATTTGAGTTGTGAGAATGTGTTTATGATTTTACAAAACTTGAGTTTTCAAGAGAATTTGAAATAAAAAGAGTTTTCGAGTTGTTTTGGATTTTTATTTAATTGAGTTCCTTGCTGCCCAAGTTTGTTTAAAATTGTTTTTGGATTTCAAAAATTGAGTTCATGAGACTCGAAGTTTGGTTTTCAAAGGGGAATTGATTTGAGAAAACCCGGATTGAAACCGGTGAATTTTCGGTGTTTTTGGAACGAGGTTTAGGTGCTGTCCAAGACGGACCAGCCACCTAACCATTTGATTTAAATTGTTTTATTGGGTGTTTTCAAAATGATTTTGGAATGTTTACAGAACTAAGAAATGTTTAGGTTATTTTAAGAAAACGAATATGTTTTTCCAACGAGGAATGGAAAGAATTTTCTTAAGGAAAGTTTTTAATGAAAACATGTTTTAATTAATTCGAGGAATGTTACAGACGAGGGATTAAGGCAATGGCAGCAAACAAGATCAGAGGAGACCGTGTTCATCAGATTGCTGGACTTCAGGTGAGAGAGTAGCTTTCCTAAGACACCGTGGTAGTAGGTGTTATATTGAGACGTTCCGTATCAGCTCAAAGATCGAAACTAAGTGGTTCTGCGTCAGTAGTATAGTGGCAATTGTGTGCTTTGTGTGGCCACTCATACGAATAGGACAAAGACCACATTGTTGTGTGTGATGTTGTGTGTTGATGATGTGTTGTTTGTGTTTGTTATTTATGCATGATTAATGTTATAGATTGTTATATGAGATAATTGATAATGAAGATTAAAGAAATTAAAGTAAAAGACACCAAGAGATGAGATAACCCTTGTCTGGCATAAGTCCTTGTGGAGCAAGGCCGCCTTAATATGATAAGACATTGAGAATATAAATAACGATGAGAGGATTGTGTTGATGGTTGAGTTAAGATAAGAGATGAGAGTTGAAAGGAGATTATGTTAACGGTGTGAGTGAGCCGGAGCGAGGAAAGAGAGTTGAGGTGATATTGAAAGTGCAATGTGATGGGGAGTGAGGTGTGAATCTTTTGGTTTTGTTTCTTGGATTGAGACTGGTCTGAGTTGAGCTTGCTCCTCCACTAGTTCTCAAGAAGAGAAAAGTCCTTGAGAAAACCTTTGAAAAGAATTTTTGAAATGGTTTTACAAAAAGGAGATTTTTGAAAATGAGTTTTCAAAAAGAAATTTTGGAAAGGGATTCCCAGAAGTGAAATTTTTTGAAAGAGTTTAGAATTTTAAAAAGGGGTTCCCAAAATAAGAAAAATTTTCCAGGATAGATTTTCTGAAAGAGATTTTGAAAAGAGACTTTTTGAAAAGGACTTCGAAAAGAGATTTTTCAAATGAGGTTCGAAAGGAGATTTTTGAAATGATTTATGAAACGGAAATTTTGGAAAAGGATTTGTGAAATGAATTTTTGGAAGAGATTTATGAAATGGAAATGATTGGGGAAGGAGTTTGTGAAGTGAGGTGTTTTCGTTGAAAGTTTCTGAAGAGAGATTGTTATGAAAAGGATGCTTTGAGGAAAGTTGTGATGAGATTCGAGTTGTGAATGTGACTCCGCTCTGTGTCAAGAAGTCTAGAGTACTTTTCTAGGCGGGATAATTCCACAAGTGGCACACTAACGTGGTGGGGACTGGGTCTAATGCTGTGGCACGTCCTGCATGATCAACTAGAAACAGTACTGTCGCCCCCTAGATTGCAAATCGAGAACAGTGAGAGGAACTAGAGTGGGGCATTGTGTTTGCCGCTAAGAGCGTGCCTTGTTATATATGATGTTATTTGAGGCTGGGCCTCCTGGTCAGGGACCATTTGTGTGTGACAGCTGTCGTGCCCGCACGGTAAAGGTTCTGTACTCCTGTTTGCTTCCTACTAGGTGGATGGATACCGAGGAGATGTAGCCTTGAGACGTGAGTGCTAACTACGAACGGACGCGTACCTCGATGATTCTTAAATTTCCCCTTAATCATCGATGGTTATAATTCAATAAGAGTTGATAGAAAAAGAAGTGTAATTAAGAAAAACAAAGTTTATGAATGATTGAGAATGGAGATGGAAAGTGTGAAAGAAATGATGAGACCTTTGGAAAAGGAAAGAGAAAAGAAGTGAAGGTTGGGAACTGTTAATGAGAAAGAAATTGAGAAGTAAAGGTAAGTAATGAATAAGGAAATAATAATAATTGAGAGTTTTAGTGCTGTGTTGTTTGTGTTTGTTTGTTTTGTCTGTGTGCTATCTTGATATTCCGCCTGCGGTAAATCCACAACGTCGACGACTTGTCAATCGGTTCGCTAACTCTCTCCTGCCAGATGGAATATCGGCACTGCTGGTACTCCAACGCGCAGATGGATTATCGCATGGAGATTACAACCAGGATGAAGCATGGATGCGGCTGGAGGCGTACCCCATCTGGCTGGGTATGGACTGGTGAGTCGCAGATCGTGATTCCGGACCCTGAGCATCGACTATGCGGAGCCGACTTAGGACCGTTGCTAGGACAAGTTTCTGTCTGAGGATATGGAGACTATGAGGAGAAGCTGCGCTGTGAAGCTCTGAGGTATCTTTCTGCACCGACAAGGATGCAGTGGGTGCCAAAGAATCGTGGACAAGTTGTAGCTGGGACAGCTTCATCTTCTGGTGTCAAGCGGGGACATAAGAAAGAGGATCATGAGCTGCACCCTATAGTTTTCATTAGGCAAAGTAATAGGTAGGGTAATTAGTTAAGTAGTGAATGCCTATGTCAAGGATTACCTAAGTAATGTATCACTCTTGTAACTATGCCCTACTTTTGTTTTGTGAACTGGCCGAACCTTTTGTTATCGTGAACTATGAAATCTTTTTGGAGGAATGTGGGAGTAGGTTTTACGTAACGACCCGGTTTTCAGGTAGGAGCGTGAACGTGCACCCACATCGTAAAAAAAAAATGGCCTCATTTTTGGCAACTTTTAAATTTAATACAGATTATTTTCGAATGGCGAAAATCGGGGCGTTACAGGTGGGATTGAGCTTATTTTTGAAACTTCCTTATTCCACCATCATCCAAGGTTTGTCCCATGGGATGTGGGAATAACTTGTTATTGTTGCATCACATGGGATTTAACCTATAGAATTTGGGATCCTGGTGGATTCTTTGTAATTATGTAGTAGTGTAGGTTTTTGTTTTTTTTTTGAGTTAGTTAGTGAATAAAGAGTTGGAGCTTTCTTTATGTAACTACTAATGAGGTGCTTCTAGCACTATTTTTAGTTAATGTTGTGCTACAAAGGGAAGTTTTTAACTCCTTGCTTTTGTTTTTAATTTTTATTTTGTAGTTTTAGTTTAGATTTATTTGCTTGAGGACAAGCCAACCTCTAAGTTTGGGGGAGTGGACAAAATAAAAATTAATTTTTCAAACTTGAATTGTCCTCCCATATTTGGTGTTGGTTTGTGTCTTGGGTAGAAGTGATGATTATTCTAGGTGTAGGACTATTTTTCTGATTATATATGTAAATACTTGATTTAGGATGATGGCTCATTGATTGTATGACACTGTTTTGGATTGAGTTTTAAGTTTTGTTGAGAACTAGTTATTTTTATAAACTGTTTTGGAATAAGTATTAGTGAACTGACTATTAGCCTGTGAGATTTTTGAGCCTATACATTTGACAGGGGTATGTGATTTATATTGATTCTTTTGATTTAAACCCCTATTTCTTTCATGATGAGTGTGTTCACTTTGACTTTGTGGTCTAGATATTGATTCTTTTGATTTAAACCCCTATTTCTTTCATGATGAGTGTGTTCACTTTGACTTTGTGGTCTAGAACTTGACCGGTGACCATTTTGAGATTGATAATTGATTGCATGCATTAAGATGATTAAGGCACTTAGGATGTGTTTTTGTGGCCTTCAACTGTTTTGTATTGATAATGTTCCCTTAGTTGCCCATTTTGAGCCTTATGAGATATTATGATTTTTCTTTGGTACCCTGCATCTATTGAAATATTTTTGTGAGTACCTTGGAAATTTTTGAATGAGCAATTGAGAAGAATAATAAGAAAAAGTGAAAGTAATTGGTGAAAAGTGTTATGAGTTCTATTTCTCTTCCAAGTAAAAAAAAAGAAATTGAGAAAAAAATAAATGTGAAAGGAAGAGAATAGAAGGAAAAATAAATAGTGAAAAAGAAAAGAAGTATGAAATTGATTGTGAGTTGAGTTGTGTTTATGTAGTATTCATTGCTCATTCATAATTTTTAGAGGGAAATTTGTTTTTGCAATTTAGCCCTTTGTTTTATCCTTATTTTCTTTTATCCCACATTTCATCTTTAGCCATGGCCACGTTACAACCAAAATAAAGACCTTTTGATTTTTGCATATATTCAATAATTTCAGTGGAGAATTGGGTCTATGGTCAAGCATATGGTAACACATTGTCGTTGGATGAACTTGAGTGAATTGTTATAACCTTTGATACACATGAGAGATACACACAGTGAGGTTGAGAGTGTTCACTAGTTCCCGGTTCTTTGATAGTTTGTAATTTTAATCAGTTGTTGATTTAATTTATTGTTTGTGAAGAAAAGTGTATGAGTCATGAGTCTGGAGTCTTAGATGAGGTGTTTGTATATTAATTTAGACATTGGTCTTGTGTTCTAGAGTTTTTATTTTACTTTTGCCTGGGACATGCAAAATACTAAGTTTGGGGGAGTGATTTGGGTCTAATATATGATGTTTTGAGCATGATTTAGACTCCCTTTTACTATGTATTTGGCTTGTTTCTCTTGTAAATTTAGGATTTTTTGTATAGTTTTTAGGAAGTTAGGTAATTTAGAATCCTTTGAATATTTTGATCCGTTTTGTGTATGTTTCAGGTACTTTCGGAGCTTAATTGAAGAAAATAAATATGGAGCTGGAAAGAGGACGAAAAGACCTTGAAAATGGCGCAAGAACGGAGCGAAACGGAGCCAGAGCAGGTGACGCACGCCCAGGCGCATAGACCCGCACGCCCAAGCGCGCGCACCACGAGAATTGCACCATTTTACAGACCTGGTACGCCCAGGCGTGAGGCCCTGGGCGCCCAGACGTGCAAAATGCGAGAAAGTGACACTATTTACTGTTTTGACCATAACATGAGCTACGCTTATCCAAATGAAGCGATCTGGGTATCTTTTTAAAGCTAAGGAAAATATCTACAACTTTGCCAGAAATAGCCTTGCTCAAATTCGTCCATCTTTGGGGTCAAAATCAGTGCCAAAGTTGCTGTCAAAATTAGTGCCGAAGAAGGAATGGTAACACGATAAGAAGAAGGAGAAGAAAAAGAACGACCCTACAAGGAGAAGAAGATGGGCAACTAATTGTAGAAGATGGGCACAATGAGTGAATGAAAAAAATTAAGTGATTGATAAAGAAGATAATGGCACAGTGAGTGAACGAGAAAATGAAAATTCATGAGGTAGGGAGGGGGAGACTGTGGGGAGGGTAGTGTGAGACATTTGTGGGACCATAGGAGGGTATAGAAGTGGAAAAATATTAATTGTTAAGGGCATTTTAGGTACTTGAAAATTAATATTAAAATAAGGTTATTTTAGGTATATGAAAAATAATAAATGGGGGTATTTTGGGTATATAAAAATTAATATTAGATCGGGGCTATTTTGGGTAAATCAAATTACAAATAAAAATAATATTTTCAATTAAATATTTTAGGGATCAAATTGCAAAATTTATAAATAAAAAATATACCCCGCTGACATGGCAAAGAACAACACATGGCAAATACCTATTGGTCCACATCAAAAAGGTACAAAAACCCTCTTTTCTTGTAGGGTTCCGAAGTAAAATCCTAACATTAAACCAGAAACCAAAATCTGGTGGTGTTGACAATGAAATTAAAGCAAGCTCCAATTGTTTCTGCAATCTGCATTTTCCATGACTCAAAGCATGTAGGCAGTTCTTGCAGGTAGCCTCTTGAAGAAATTCAGCGACACGAAAGGAAACTTGTGCCGAAACCTTGGATGTCTCAACACATAAATACCAATCAGGAGAGCCACAACTTGGAATGGAGTGACATAGAGTACAATGGCCATAACTGTTTATTTAACTCAAGTCTTATATCCTAATATCCTAAGGCCACCACAACCATTTTTCTTTTGTTTTTTACTCCTGCTTGGAACAACTTGCTTTAATCCTTCACTGATTGTGTGCAATATCAAAAGCAATGCAAGATTAGAGGACCATATTCACTTTAATAACATACATTACACACATAAGAAAAAGCCAATTTTTTAAGACATAAATAAACTCGACTCCTTTATGGACTAATGGATAACCCTTACAATTCCAGATTCCAGAATATAATTGTTGTACAAAAAGACTTGGATGATGATTCCAAGACTTATAACTTCATTTCATTTATAAGTAAACGAGCTTATCTCTAATCCAATCATATAAAATATCTTGCTGACACCCTTTATTTGTTACATTACAATAACAGTGGAATTGCTAGCAGTGATTGTAATCTAATGCAAGGGTATGAAATAATGAAAGATAACTTGGTGACTTGATTCAAAGATCTAGCAAATTAAGTAGCAAAATAGCAAAAATGGGACAACATAAGATCAAATGGTCTTTGTATATATTCATGATCTAGAGCAAAAAGCCTATAACATAAACCAAAAAGACATGGTTGCTAATATAATGCTTGATGCAAAAAGTCTTTAATATTAGGAAATCAAACACTTCTCCTTATGGCTGCAAGCTTGCAAGTAATACAAGACCAATTATCATTCAGATTCCTCAACATAATGTCTTCCCATTAATCAATGATCTAAGATAATCTGGACTTAAAATGTACAAAAATCCCAGTACACCACAAGAAAACTGGTGTTTTGCGGCTGATTATTTGCGGCAGTTATATTGACTATCGCCGGTGCTTAATTAAATTGGTAAATTTGCGTCGGTTTTGTAACTGCCGTAACTTGCAAGGTTTATACGTGCGAGTCGCACGTATCTTGTTTCATCTCTCACTTGCGTTCCATTCTCGTATGCTCCCTCTCTTTCTCTCTCAATACTTCTCTCATCGATCTCCATCAATAATCGAAGATTCGAAGGTAATCTCACTGTCACTCTCATTCTCACTCGTTCCACTTGGTGTGCTCACAATCTCAATCTCCGTTCTCTCAACCACTTCAATCACTCATTCTCTCATTTCAATTAATCGAATCTCTGTAAGCTATGTTCAAACTCTCACATAGAATTGCTAATTAGAAGCCCTAATCCTAAAATCCAGAATTCCTAATCCCTAATCTCTGTTCATTTTGCAGCAAGGAGTGAGAACATAGCTTTTAACTTCTCAATTCTCTCCATTTATCCAAAGGTATTAAATCTTGCACACAACCTTTTTGAAGAAATGCTTCTATGTTTGAAATTTGCTTTCAGATTCTCAATAATGCATTTTCTAATGTTCATGTGCAGACTTGTATTTCATTTGATGTGTTTCTGTTGAAGCTTGACTTGTTTTGACTTCAATTTATTATTTCAAACTACTAAATTCTGGATTTGTTATTAGAAAACTTATTCTGAGTTTTTTGACATCCTTGTTAGTGTTTTCATTTTTAAAGTGGAAAACCTTGTGTGATGATGTATGTTCTTCACCAAGTACTCGTACCAACCAATATACTGATTGATTTATGTCATCTATAAAAGTTTCAAATAACAGAATCTGTAAGTGGAATCACCATGGTTGCTAGTGATGACATTGGAACACCGAGAAAGCCTGAGGTAAGTTCACACCAAGTATTATTTTCCATTGAAAAATTGATTACTAACATGTTTGGTGATAACTGATAACTGTTTTAAATGGATTAATGTAATCAGGGAAAACACTAAGCAATGGCAGTTTGTTTCATTCTCAGGCTTGAGTCCCTTGTTTCCTGGAACCACATGTTGATAAAGATTAATATTCGAACTCAGGGCATATTCAGTTATATATCATCGTTCAAGGGTATATGAAAGGGGCATGTGAAGATATCAGCATTGGCAGTATGCTGTCTTTGATGAACCTCGGAGTCTCGATGTGTGTTGTAGGTGGTATGATGTCTTTGGTGGTTAAGTCCAAGACAAAGGATTCTGTGAAATGTGAAATTGTTGATGGAGGAGAACTCAAGTCAAGAAGGCATATGAATGTTAGAGGAAAAAGTGCAACATTGCCTTCAATCATTCGTAAGATTTTGGATTTAGTATTCCTGTGCTAGGTTGGGTTTGAGGTTATTTTGGTTACCTGTGGGACATAATATTCATATTGATTCAATGCAGAAAAGGATCGGGATGACATCAAATTTGGAGTGGATAACAAAGTTGACTTCTACGCTGTTTCATTTGTCAAGGATGCACAAGTTGTTCATAAGCTAAAGAATTATTTGAAAAGTAAATATCTGAAATGATTTAATTTTTTTAAATAGTACATATGATTAGTTTTTATTTTTATACGTAGAAATGTGACAAATTTCCCCCTCGATACTGTAGGCTCTGGTGCCGATATACATGTCATTGTAAAAATTGAAAGTGCGGACTCTATACCAAACTTGCATTCAATCATTACAACATCTGATGGGGTGCTAACCTAATCCTTGCATGATTTCTTTATGTTTACTACCTAGTTTTGTGGAATATGGATGACTTATCACATACCAAATTTTTAAAACTTTTTGAATGTATTGTACTTGGTGGTTATGGATTAAGATTTTGGTGTACTTATTTACTAATTGTTGACATTCATCAGTTTACTTTTGCAATCATGTTTAGGCTATGGTTGCAAGAGGAGATCTTGGTGCAGAGCTTCCTTTTGAGGAGGTTCCACTTTTGCAGGTAAGGAGCTTTTCAATAGTACTAAGACTCAATAATCAATGGTAAACATAATTAGCGTCTTCCATGTTTGAACATCAAGTCGAGCCTATACTTAATTTTGAATCTATAACTAAGAAAGGTAAAAGTAGCCAAACTAGTTGCATTTACTAGCCAAGCTTTTTTTTCAATATCATTTTTTTCTCCTTAATTGTTTTGATGTTGGCACAGATCTGTGTGATTTATTTATTTTACTATTTCATTGTATATAGGTTGCATAAATGGAGTCTAAAATGAAATCTGGCTATTACAGTGGGCACGAATTTAGCTCAGTAAAGGAGGACATCAGTAGAATGTGTCATGATGCAATAAAGTAAGTTCAGTTTTGTTTTCCTCTTTTTCTTAATTGAAGGAGATTGTAACATCCTACTTTTTATACTTAAAGAAATTACTTTAAATTAACAATTATTTATGAAAAGGTTCGGGGTTTACAAAAATTTTGGCAGAGTTTCCTCTAAAAATCGGACTTTTCCCAAAATGAAATTAAACCTGTCAGTCCAGATCAATTTTCAATCCAGTAAAATAAAACTTTCAATTCAAACTATACAAACTTTCTAAAATACTTTCAATAGATAAAAGAGAGGATATAATTTATACATTAATAAAATACACTTAAATAAAAACATCAATTCCAATTAAACAACATTTACAAAATCTAATTATTACAATATAAGACCTATGAATGGTTGCTCGAACTTCGTGACCCTTGGGTCACTTATACCAATATACTCTCTACTATGAGTATACCTTTCTCGGCCTTGACATTTTGTGCCTGAATCCTTGGTGTACCTAATATGTCCACTATAAGGGTGAGTACTTTGAAATCTAGATCAAAGAAAACGTTTAAAAACAGTAATAAATCATAAATAAGCATATTCACACACAAACAACAACAATTATACAATTCATCATTCACTTAACCAATGAAGCACCACAACACTGCTTAGTTCAATAACTATATATCTATATAGGGTATAATACTTTAATATAATACTTTAATGCACAATCACATGGTTATGTCCTGCTAACATCACACTTGGGTGATTTAATTTTCGAATCCGATATTAAACATTTCATTTCATTATATTCACTTTAACACTTTGATCGGATTCAATGAATTAAAACACCTATAACAATGCATTCACACTTTCCCTTTCACTTTCACACTTTAACAATTGAACACTTTTAACTTTAACAATAACAATCATGTACATTGTATTTCACCTCCACTGCGGAAGGTCCCTCATACAATGCACAAGTAATAACTATAACAATCATGTACATTGTACTTCACCTCCATTGCGGAAGGTCCCTCATACTATGTACAAGTAATAACTTTTTCCATTTTCCAATAACAATATAACATCCTCACATACACCCTCCACTTTGGGGAAAAACCGACCAGGAGTAAGCATTTCTCAACCTATAGGTGGATACTTCACCTCCACGCCGGAAGGTCCCTCATATCCGCTTGCACAACACTTCACCTCCACGCCGGAAGGTTGCTCGTGCGATTTGGGTTGATTTGTCCAAATCGGGCTTTAGCAGAAATCACCCTCGACTGGCCAAAACGAGTCCAAAGTAATGGAATTATTATGGTTTTGCATAGAACCAATCCCCAATACGGGAAGCAAACCCGTATCCTTTGGAGGATCAAAGTTCTCTATAATAATTCCAGTAATTTACTCTTGCCCTCATCAATCGCAAAGCGACGTGTGTTTTTCCCCTACTCCTAACGTCCACCTTTTCATCATGCATGATCCAATATTCTAAGTATTTCTCAATTGAATTTGAAGCCCTTTTTGTTCTTTAGAAAAATATCATTTATTCGGTTTAACCCAATTGAGAAATACTCGACCCTATTTGATGCATAACTATATGAATGTCACCTTGTTATTTTATAAACGTACACTTGGCACTTTTACAATAATAATAATCATAAACAATATCAATTTCCAGACAATCAGTATAAACATACATAATTAACATGTCACTAAAACTTAGGGTTTCTCACTAAACTCTACCCTCTTAACGATCAACCTAACCAAACACTAAATACACCTATTTATAACTCTATTACTATAATTAAACCCATTCTCTAATACTAAACCCAAAGTACACCCCTTACCTCTTGAAGAGAAGAGGAGAAGGATGGGAATTTGAGGGAGCACCAACACCGACTCTAATCCAAGCTTCCTAAGTGCTTCCTCTCTTGATTCCTATGACTTCTCAAGCTCCTTGAACCAATTTGAGACCCCACTTGACCAATTGCACACTTTGGGGTTTTAGGGTTCAATTTGGGGGTTTTGTGAGAAAGAGAGGGAATTGAGAATTGAGAGAGGGAAATGCATGAGGAATGAGTGGGGAGATGATTCATGAAACCAATTTGATAAGACTTTGGGTGGATAAATTCAATTAAGAAACCTAGGGTTGAAGGAGAAGGAAAATCATGGAAGAGGAGAGAGAAAGGGCAAGTGAAAAATGAGTTCAAAACGTGTTTTTGGGCTGATATAGCAGTGGTTAATCGATTAACTTGGGTGGTTAATCGATTAACCAGTGTAATTTTGGCCAAAATCAAATTTCAGGCCTTAATCGATTAACCTCATGCTTAATCGATTAAGTCGTGTGCATCATTCAGGTCTTAATCGATTAACTCAAGGCTTAATCGATTAACTAGTTCAATCCACCATTGCTTTGCACTTCAAAGTGTCATAACTTTTTCGTTAACCGTCGGATCTTGCTCAAATTTTGAAGCAAGCTTTCTAAGACACTTATCTTCATATCCAAAGGTGGAATTTGGGTTTCGAGCTATGGATCTTCCATTCCTAATTTTCTAAAGTCCTATGCTCTTAACTCTTAAATAACCTTTCTAAACCACGAGTTTAACCTAACATATTCCTTTCTCTACACTCTAAATCTATTCTAACCTATTTCTACATCATATAAACCTACTCTTAACTAAATACTACATTCCAAACACTTAAACACATACTAATACTAACACTAATCAACGCTTCTAATCGAAATCGACACTTAAGGACACTATAACACTTACGAAAATTCTACTAACTAAGGCACCTAACCACTTAGTAAATTTGGGGATGTTACAGAGGTGATTGCCATTTTGTAAGATGTTGATAGTATTATGTCGATACTTTTACTATTGTCTTTTGACATCTCTAATTTTGATTTGTTTTAGTTTTTGACTTTTTGTGAGTTAATACATTAAATTTCATAAAAGGACATTGTGAGATTCAACTGGTAACCATTTGCTATTTATATAAATAAATAAATAAATGGAAGTACACACTACACACACCTGAATAAGGTATATCCCTAAGAAGTGAAAAAATTAAAACAAAAGCACTAAAGAAACCAGAATGGTAGAACACAACTCAACAATACCCCATTAAGCTGATTGCCATAGAGCTAAAGAAGACCAAGTTTAGGGGCAAGGAGGTCCATTTAAAGATGTGTGTGATTCTATGTTCTGTTTCTAAACTAGATTTATGAACTTATTAAAATCATATCACTCTAAGGTGTAATTGGTTTAGAAAATGTAAGAACCTCATTATATTCATGGTCATCATAAGGAGGAGCAGAGTTGGAGCTTCTCTAATTAAATTTTGGTTGGGTATACTCATGATTTGTTATGCTCTTGTGATATGCTTAGATTTGGCCATTGTCTATTTAGTTTTAGGATGGTGCTGGTGATATGAACAAATTTGGCCATTGTCCATTTAGTTTTATAATGGTGCTGGTGATATGGACAAATTTGGCCACATCCACAGTCTGAGGAACATTGTATTATCTCTATTTTTAATTTAGTTTGAAATTAAAAATCTAAAAAGCATTAATTAATAGATTTATAAATGAATTTGAAAATATTGTAGATCTTAATTTGTTAGGATTAAATGGAAGTGATTCTTTTCTTTTTCTTTTGATTGTATTCAGGTGCTATCAGTTTGGTTTCTGTTTGACATAATAATTGTACTAGTTTACACTAGATTCACAGTTGGAGCAGTCGAAGAGTGTAGGAGGATGAGGCTCACATCTTGATAATTTAGGTCTTTAGTGACTTTCTATTTGTACTCTACAATTCTGAGGAAGAGGCTCACATTTTGTAGGTAATATATTATGTTATATATGTTGGAATAATTTGTGGTACTGGCGAGAATCACCCAAGAGGGGGGGGGGGGTGAATTGGGTGTTCATAAAACTTTGAAAAACAATCGCAATAAATCGTTCTTTGAAATAATAACAGAGATTAAAACGAGCGGAAGACTTAAAGAACGAGTTAAAACGTTTTTAAGCGAATAATTGAGATAATATTACTATGAATATTGAAAACATACTATACACGAGATTGATTTAAAATCAACACAAAGAAATCGCAATTCTCGTGTTAAATAAATTAAAACTTAAAATAACTTTTATCCGCAAAAATATAATTAAAAATAAACTTGCGGAAAGTAAAGAGATAAGGGATAGAAAATTTGCACCAGTGATTTTTATCTTGGTTCGGCCAACAACGCCTACATCTAGTCCTCAAGCGACCCACTTGAGCTTTTCACTAAGCCAAGACGCAACCGCGTCCCCAAGTATATCCAGAGTGCCCCGCAAGCTACTAAGAATCCCACCGTTCGCCAGGGACCTCAAATACAATAGCCTAACTACTAGGAATCCCACCGTTCGTATAGCGCTACCCAATACAAAAGGGTTACCTCACCCTATGAACGCGACACACGTTCAATCCTAAGGGAAAACACTCCTTAATACCTAAGGTTGTCACACCCCTTACAATAAAATGGATTTGCACGAAGAAATGTGTGCAACTAACAATGAGCTCTCTAGATAGAGCAAATACTACAATAAAGACCTATGACAATATAATATTCTTAAGCAAACACACAACTATAACACTATGATGATGATGATTTTTTCTTCTCAAAAGATTTTTTAAAATGGAGAAGAATAAGAAGAAGAAGAAGAAGAAGAAGAAGGATTAGAAGAGAGAGAGAGTATGAAGTGTAGTGATGGTATTTTTTTTAAAAATGAAGAAAAAGCAGCCAGAAAATCAGAAACGAATCATCCAGAAAAGGAAACAAATCATTCTGGGAATCTGTTTTGATTTCAGCACGTTTTTCAAAATTTGAATAAAATAATCGATTACTTTGGTCAGGTTAATCGATTACTTGCTCTCAGGTTTTTCACAAAAGTTGCAGCATTGAAATATAATTGATTAACAGTTTCAAGTAATTGATTACTGTCACCTAAATGACCAGTTCAAGGAAGTAATCCATTACAAGAATCTAATTAATCAATTACTTACTCTCTGGTTACAAGTTGCATCAAATAATCGATTATTCCAGAAGGGGTAATCGATTACTCCATAAAAAAAATAGAATTTCATGAAAAAGGTTGTAACCAAAGGTTTTCGCAAAACATTTTTCACAAGGAATTTCCTGGAGCAGATGTTTAAAAAGGCATCTTCTAGGTTTTAAGAATAAAAACAAGTTTCATCATCATAACGTTATAACTAAGTGCTTTAGAGAATATTAGATGCCTTACAAAGTTTTCTAAGCCTAAAGACTAGATCTTCAACTTGCATAAACTTTGCAATCTTCAATGTACCTGAACCTGTTAAGAACATATATAAAAATGTGTTGTGTCATCATCAAAACACCAAGAGGGAAACTATGAGTTTCAACACTCCCCCTTTTTGATGATGACAAACACTGCCTGCAAAACAGAGGTTAGTACATAATATATAACAATTAAAACATACGACTCTTTAAATACAAAAGAGCACAACATAAATCAAGCTCAAAAACTCTATCAAGCTTATCATAAGCTCTCAAGCTGAGCTCCCCCTGAATTCATGAATGATCATGAACCTGTTAACCCGTTCCTTCCTAATAACCTGTTTTGCTCAAGATATATTTCTCTGCATATATAACCATATTTTCTCCATATTTCTCCCCCTTTTGACATCATCAAAAAGGTGAGAAAACTCAAGAGAATCAGCACATGACAACAAATATGAATAACAACCCAAATAGAACATATTGTCATAATACTTCAAGCCATAAAATCCAAAATACGACAAAGAATCTCAAATGAAATCCATAAACAGTTCAACATGATGAATAAAAGGAACTAGGGGGTTAAGAGCAAAAACTTAAAATTATCCAGATAGCATAAATCAAATAAATAAGGAGTGGAGAGCCACAAGCTAAATGATCACTGGAACGGAGGACGGTTCTGATGCCTCAAATGATATATCTCCTGCTGCACTGCCTCCATATCAACGTGCATCTGTTCCATGCCGAAGGTGAGCTGAGCAAGCGAGG
The DNA here is from genome assembly GCA_037953625.1 of Crotalaria pallida. Taxonomy (NCBI): domain Eukaryota; kingdom Viridiplantae; phylum Streptophyta; class Magnoliopsida; order Fabales; family Fabaceae; genus Crotalaria; species Crotalaria pallida. The sequence goes on from CM075653.1 coordinate 82,556,043, forward strand.
TATCCACTGAATGCATGTGTTCATCAGAACGCCTCATGTATCCTCTGACATCGTCCATGAAAAGTTGCATGTACGGTGGAATGTGATCAGGTGGATAAAGAGCTTGTAGCGGAATAAAGTCTGAATCCTGCGCCGGTGCACTCTCTGGCTGTTGCTGCTGCTGTTCTTCTTCATCGGGGTTGTAATTGTGATTGGACTTGTGTTCCCATCGCTAAGTCTTCGGAATCCAACCTCTATCTTCCATATTAACCCAACCCATGTTTCCAGAGAAGTTAGTGTCCATACGCATATCGGCGTTAGGAGTTGTTCTAGCTTCGCCATTCAAGGGAACTCTGAAACGCCTGAGAATGTTGGTTATAACAGTTGCATATGGAAGCTTAGAAGTCTTATTCTTCATATCCTTATCAATTGATCGGTGAACTTTCCCAGCAGTCTCAATCATGTGGTTTAGAACAAACCAACCCCAGTTAATGGATTTGTTGTGAAACCACGCCCAGAAGATAATATAGTCAGAATCCAGCAGTCTGAAATAGTTGCCTTGCCTCGAAATCAGACAATGATTCAGAATAAAATGAAGAACCCGATATACAAACTTCAGATTACCAGATGTCAACACCTTTCCGGACGGAATACGATCATCAATGAATTCTTCCTAAGCAGCTTTCTTGTCATACTCATCTCCCCATAGATTATCAGAACTAGAACCAGTGTATGTCACTCCGTCCATGGGTAAGTGAGTGATGTTGACCCAAGTGGCTAAATTCCACACAAGATTAGTATAGAATACTCTGACCAGATCTTCATAAAAGTCGCCACCGATAGTACTAAATTCAAATAATCTTTTTTCTTTCAGAAGCACTACGGCAGGGACGTTACAATCTTTGCCATCGAAAGTATCAGCATCCAGAATCCTCGGAGAAATCACGGAGCAAGCCTCAAAATATTTCTCATAATCCATAATCTGAGATGAATTAGAGAACCATCGATTTAAATTCTCCACTGCTATAGGTTGGTGAACTGGAGGAGGTGGAGCAGAAGAACTAGCTACGTTTCTTCTAGGTCTAGGAGGCTTAGGAGCACGACTGGATGATGGTTGAGCCCTACTCTGAACAATAGGAGGAGATGGCTCATCCTCATCAGACTCATCAATGATAGCTCTTCTTTTTGTGCGCCGGGTTGACATGATCACAACTAAATTCAGATAACCTCAACAGAATATACTGAACCAACTAAGCCAAACAACTGAATAGACAACCCAGCAATAAACAATTCTTCAACACAGCACAGAAAAGCCCAGACTATAATTCAGAATACCAAAATACTCAAAACAGCTATATCAACATCAGGACATCACAGAGCAGCATATCATACATGATCACAGAGATGTAGAAGAACAACACACTACACTATATTGAAAAGGATAGAACCTGAACCGAAGAATGCACCGAACCGAAGCTTGAACAGATACTGAACCACTGAACCACACTGAACCAAACGAACCAACACTGAACCAATGATCTTGCAACTGAACCGGTGAACTGAACCGGTGAACTGAACCAGACCAACGAACCGAAAACCAACTGAACCAGAAAACCAAATGAACCGAAAACCTTGCCAGACCAGCGAACCGAGTGCCTGAATCACTGAACCAGATTCTTCACAAGTCAAAACTCTTGAACCGGAGAAGATGAACCAGATCTGAACATGAAGATCAAGCACAGTTAATCATGAAAACCTTGAGAGAACCAAGTTTGACCAATGGTTTTGGATAAGGTTGAAGAGAGGTTGAAGGTAATGGTGAGAGAAGAGGTAATGGTGGTTTAATGGTTGGTTTCTATGGTAGGTAGGAGAATAGAACCGAAAGGGAGTGGGTAAGAGAGAGAGGGACGATTTTTGGATGAGAGTAGAGAAGAAGATGAAGGTTTATTAGAAAAAGAAAAGATATAAGTAAGAATGGTGAAGGTTTGATGAAGGTTTGAAAGAGGTTATGGAGTTTGTGGGTTAAAGGATGAAGAAGAAGAGATGAGGAAGGAGAAGAAAATATCGTGGGAGAGGAGAGAGAGGGAGGCCGTGTAATGTTTGAAGGAGAAAGAGAATATGTGAGTGTGTGGCTAGGGTTTAGTCAATTAAGTGGTCCACACATGGTCAAATTGGATCAAGGGCCACTTGGTCCACACGATTCTGCACTTTTTCCCTTTTTTTTCAGATACTGTAGCCAGTAATCGATTATTTCCATCAATTTAATCGATTACTTCTTCATTTAATCGATTACTTCCATGCATTTAATCGATTATTCCTCCTCTGGTCAGAACCTGATGCAACATCTTTAATCGATTACTTCATTCTTCTTAACCGATTACTTTGTCTCTGATGGGTTGCATGATGCTGCAGATTTAATCGATTATCTTGATCCTCTAATCGATTATTTTCTCATAACTGTTCAGAACTGATTCACAAACCAACTGGGTAATTGATTACTGTTGCAGAGTAATCGATTACTGCTGCATAAAATTCCAGAATTTCCTCTTTCTCTGCATAACCAGCCTTCATTGACTTCTGTGAGATGATTTTTGATGCTAGGGACCATTTGTGACTTTAGCTTGTGGTCAACTTACCTTTAGGAAAACCTGTTTCCTGCAAAACAAATAGTTCTGGATATCTCCAGCGCTCAAGTTAGATAATTTGTCATGATAAACAATTAGAGCTATTGAAAAAAAAGATATAGATAAAAAATAATATAACAAATCATATGCTTCATTATAACTATGAATTATATCAAGTTCAATCATAATATGTATTTAGATACCAACTCGATTTACTCAAGTTTTCACTAAGTAACACGTTATGAGTGAAGTACTTCATTATTCCAAGGTAAGAGAATCATGTGTCAAGAACAAAAATATTACACATGATTTGTTTTCCAAAACTTAACATAACTTGGAATAATCAAAGTATACTCTTGAATAATCATGATTATAATAAGAATATGACTTGTTTACCTCGAACTTAGTGTGCCATGGAGATTTAGACTTTGACCAATGATTTCTTCCATCAACCACTTTGTGCCATAGAGATTTTGTCTTAGACCAATGATTCCTTCTTTGATTTTTCATCAAGATGAACTTTTCATTTCTTCTATTGAAAGCTTTTGTTCTAGAAATCTTGTTCTCCACTTGGTCAACTCTTCCAGCTTTTGACTTCCAGTAGGTCAAATTTATTTCTTTCTTCCATTGATTTCCTTTTGGTTCTACCTTGGCTACTTGATTTTGCAGAGTCCTGTTACAATAGGAAGACTTTGGTACCCATCTCATTTTGGGTCCTGGGGGATTAGATTTAGATTCCTCGGGAACCTTTGGAATCCATTTCAATTTACCTTTCATAGTTGGATTTCTCCGATAATAACATAGATAAGCGATATGACCTGAACAACCACAATAATTACATATAATTTGCTTGGGTGGTGACTTGACTTTTTCATAAATATGGTCACATAACTTGGAGTTTTTGTTTTAAAAAAAATAAGGAACTATTGTTCAAATCTTTACTTGGTTTTTGGATATCAACATTAGTTTGACCAAGTAATGAATTTGAGTTAATAGGTTTTTCTTCAAGAGTTTCAACATTTGTATCCTCAACAAGATTTTCAGATAAAGAGTATTTTTCAAAGTGCATTGAGGAACAATTTTCTAAAAATATTTCTTTGTTGAGATTATCTTCAATTTTCAAAGAGTCAACTGTAATTTCTGTTGAAGATAATTCTCGCACAAAGTCCAAGTCATGGTTTTTCAAAATTGTCTCATCATCACTTACGCTATTATACGTAATATGTAGATTGTTAGAGAGAGAACTAAGGTTTGTTACCTCATGAGGAATATGCCTATTTGATTCGCTTTCATTGTCCGTGGACTCTTCTTCTGAAGAACTCAATTCCGCATAAGATTGTATGAACTCTTCAAGTAATCTCTCTAAGTTATCATCTTCATTAGTTGAGTTGCTTTTCGTCTCATCATCAAGAACATCATCATACTTACAATCGTTCCTTTCGTTCATGCCTTTTTCCCTTCGAACACTAACACTTTCCCATAGATCATTAGTAGCATAGTGTGTTATTAAAGTGTCCCAAATGCTTTTGGCATTAACACAATCCTTGATTCTTGCATATGCGTCATCGTTTAAGGCATTCCTTAAAATCTGCATAGCTTGAATATTCAAGGCAAAACATTTTTTGTCAAATTCGTTTAAAACATTTTTTGGTTTTAAAACAAAATCATTTTGCACAATAAACCATAAGTGATAATTAATAGATTGCAAATAGAATTTCATTCTAGCACTCCAATACAAATAATTTTCTCCATTGAAAATTGGTGCATCATTGAATGAAATACCCTCCATTTCAAATTCAAAAAACAAATATCCCAATATGCCAAACCACACAAGGATTTTTAACTCAAGCGATTAAGCTTGTTACCAGAGCACGAAGCTCTGAAGCTCTGATACCAATTGTTGGAATAATTGGTGGTACTGGCGAGAATCACCCAAGAGGGGGGGGGGGTGAATTGGGTGTTTATAAAACTTTGAAAAACAATCGCAATAAATCATTCTTTGAAATAATAACAGAGATTAAAACGAGCGGAAGACTTAAAGAACGAGTTAAAACGTTTTTAAGCGAATAATTGAGATAATATTACTATGAATATTGAAAACATACTATACACGAGATTGATTTAAAATCAACACAAAGAAATCGCAATTCTCGTGTTAAATAAATTAAAACTTAAAATAACTTATCCGCGAAAATATAATTAAAAATAAACTTGCGGAAAGTAAAGAGATAAGGGATAGAAAATTTGCACCAGTAATTTTTATCCTGGTTCGGCCAACAATGCCTACATCCAGTCCTCAAGCGACCCACTTGAGCTTTTCACTAAGCCAAGACGCAACCGCGTCCCCAAGTACATCCAGAGCGCCCCGCAAGCTACTAGGAATCCCACGTTCGCCTGGGACCTCAAATACAATAGCCTAACTACTAGGAATCCCATCATTCGTATAGCGCTACCCAATACAAAAAGGGTTACCTCACCCTATGAACGCGACACACGTTCAATCCTAAGGGAAAACACTCCTTAATACCTAAGGTTGTCACACCCCTTACAATAAAATGGATTTGCACGAAGAAATGTGTGCAACTAACAATGAGCTCTCTAGATAGAGCAGATACTACAATAAAGACCTATGACAATATAATATTCTTAAGCAAACACACAACTATAACACTATGATGATGATGATGATTTTTTTTCTCAAAAGATTTTTTAAAATGGAGAAGAAGAAGAAGAAGAAGGATTAGAAGAGAGAGAGAGAGTATGAAGTGTAGTGATGGTGTTTTTTTTAAAAATGAAGAAGAAGCAACCAGAAAATCAGAAACGAATCGTCCAGAAAAGGAAACAAATCATTCTGGGAATCAGTTTTGATTTCAGCACGTTTTTCAAAATTTGAATAAAATAATCGATTACTTTGGTCAGGTTAATCGATTACTTGCTCTCAGGTTTATCACAAAAGTTGCAGCATTGAAATATAATCGATTAACAGTTTCAAGTAATCGATTACTGTCACCTAAATGACCAGTTCAAGGAAGTAATCCATTACAAGAATCTAATTAATCAATTACTTACTCTCTAGTTACAAGCTGCATCAAATAATCGATTATTCCAGAAGGGGTAATCGATTACTCCATAAAAAAATAGATTTTCATGAAAAAGGTTGTAACCAAAGGTTTTCGCAAAACATTTTTCACAAGGAATTTCCTGGAGCAGATGTTTAAAAAGGCTTCTTCTAGGTTTTAAGAATAAAAACAAGTTTCATCATCATAACGTTATAACTAAGTGCTTTAGAGAATATTAGATGCCTTACAAAGTTTTCTAAGCCTAAAGACTAGATCTTCAACTTGCATAAACTTTGCAATCTTCAACGTACCTGAACCTGTTAAGAACATATATAAAAATGTGTTGTGTCATCATCAAAACACCAAGAGGGAAACTATGAGTTTCAACACTCAGTTTCAACAATATAATCAAACCTCAAAAAAATTCTTGTGTTTTGTTATGGCCTCTCTCTCTCTCCTAATTCACTTTATTGACATACTTATGTTGATTGTCGGCAACTTTATATAGCTTGCCATGTTTCATTAATTTTTGATATGAATTTAACTTTGATTTTTTTTAGAAAATTAAAAAGATGAAAGCTCAAGGCATTAGTTGATAAAGAGTAGTATCCTTACTTTAAAATTTCGATTTTAGAACAATCGAAAAAATTCTTTACCTAGAATTTTTTGTTTTAGCTATAATTTAGATTTGGTAATGTTTTACTTAGGTAATATTGTATTAGCTATAATTTAGATGTAATTGGTTTAAAATGTGTTGTAGATTGAAGCATATTAGGGGTGGAAGGATATTTCCTAGCAAATCTTTTTATTTTAATTTCGTGTGCAGCATTACTGGCGGTTATAACTGTCGCAAATGTACAAATAAGGCATCTTGCAGCAGTTAAAAACTGTCGCAATTTCTTTCATACATAGAAATAGGCACCTTACGGTGGTTATAAAACTGTCGCAAATATTTTCATAATATAAATAGGCATCTTGCGGCGGTTATAAACTGTCGCAATTGTCTTATAATATATATCGGCATCTTGTGACGGTTACAACTGTCACAATTGTTTTCAATGAAATTTCATATTTGCAATTTGCGGCTGTTATTAACCGCCACAAATTTTGCGTAAAAAATTCTACAACCGTTGTCATAACCGTTGCAAAATATGATTCCCAACGGTTAGTTCTGCGTCAGTTATTAAACCCCGCAGATATATTTTGCGAAGGTTAAAACCGCTGCAAAACACCTCCATAAACTGTCGCACATTTTCCATTTTTTTGTAGTGGTAGTACTTCATCTGTACTAACCCAATCGCAAACAAGATTTTGTAGTACTTCATCAACAAAGATAGACCATGCAATGAACAGAGAAACAAAAGATACCACAATGTTAGAAAAAAAATTCACATGCCATAACTTCAATCAATCATCAAGATTGGCACTGGTTGGACAAGCAAAATCCTCTTTGAAAATCATCTCTGCAAAATAAAAAAATTATATTATTTATCATATAATTAATAATTAAATATTTACAATAAATATATTTGTGTATTACCTAGCTCTAAATCTCCATTATAAGGTAACGAGAATGATGATCCTTTAAGCCAATCTTGCAAGCAAAAAGGAGCTTCTACAATTTTTGGTAAGAGAGAACTGTGATAATCACCAATTACTTTTCCTCCAGTACTAAAAGCAGCTTTAGACTCGACAATTGAAACAGGTATCGCCAATACCTCTCTAGCGATGCGTGATGATTGTAGTCTAATATATGATGTTTTCCAATGGATTTTATACCCTTTTAACTTAGTTTTTGTTTGATTTTCCTAGCAAGTTAGTAGTTTAGGTTGTTTTCATTCTTAGGTTCAATACCACAACCCTCGGTATGTTTTCCACATGTTTTCAGGTGAATAATGTAACACCCCGATTTGGCAACTTGAAAACTTTACTTAAATATAGTGAAAATTAGGGCCATTTTTTTTTGAACAAGTGTTACACAACATGAGAGCATTTAGACTTTCAAAACATAATTACAATTAAAACTCATGTCCTCATGTTGCGTAAAGCCTTTCAAGTTCCAAACCGAGATGTCACAAGACACCGCACTTTGAAACTCGTTTTCAAAAGCATCGTTCAAAACGTAGCCCGTTTACTTGTTTCAAAACATCTGTGTTTATTAAAAACTTTAATTGGGGTACAGTATGGTAGAGCTAGGTAACTAAGAACTTACAATGGAGTACATTCCGCTAGGGAAATTCCTAGCTTCTAGTCATGCTTCCTACTACTTGCCGTCTAACTCCGTAATTTGGTTGATGAAGCCCACCACGCTTCCGCTGCGCCATCTACCCGTTGCAATATCAGCGGTTGCCGATACGACAACAAGGTAGGAGAGAGTCAGTGTTCCGAACACTAACGGGTTGACCATGCGGTCTCGGGAAGATTGAATATAAAGACAGACTGGTAATATAACTAAAACAGTATAACCTAGATACTTATCATGATGCAATCACATAGTCATCAACAAATACATGTAACATGTTATACATATAGCAGAAAAGAATCATAGCAGCAACAAAATTATCACCATCATCATCATAAACACAATGCTTTTCTCAGGTTCTTATCATCACAATCCCAAAATCTTTCTCATGAGCTTTCACAACCGTTCTCATTCCTTCTTTCCTCATAATTTCCACACTTATTACTTATTCCAAGAATTCTCTATTATATTTGTTATTTCAATTTTTGCTCGATGCTTGATATCTTTCTTTGAAACATCTTTGTGTTTTAAGTTTTATTGCTTCGGTTAGCATCAATGATGAGGGGGAAACATCATTGAGCTTACACACGTCTACATCTCCTCGGTCAACCACCCAACCTAGTCGGAAGCAAATAGGAGTACAGGACCTTTACCACGGGGGCACGACAGCTGTCACACAAACAAATGGTCCCAGACCAGGAGGACTCAGCCTCAAATCAATTCAATTCATATCATATAATCAAGGCACGCTCTCAGCGGCAATCACAAATGCCCCGTTCCAGTCCCTTTCACTGTTCCTGAAATGCCATAGGGGTGACAACACTATTCCGGTCCCGGGTGCAAAACTTACCACGGCATTAGACCCAGTCCCTACCACGTTAGTACGCCACATATGGGATTCATTCCGCCCAGAATAGTACTCAAAGCCTCATGGCATTTTACCGCCCTAGCTTACCCTATTGCATTCACAACCCGAATATCCCTTATATCTGGGGTACCTCCCTCTCCACTACTTCGATACGACACTCATGCCTCACCGCGTTTGTAAATGTCTTTTAAAGTCTTTTAAAGGTTTTAACGTTTTATTTAGCGGCTTAATCCCAACAGTCGGCTCGCCCTTGGTGCATCCCTCCAACGGAGCCCGACCACTAATCGCAATCCGTCCTCCTAAATCTCAATGGCATCCTGCCTCATATCACTTTCATCTCACAATCACGATTCTCACAAGCTCATTATCAACATATTTCTCATCAACATCATCAGTATCTTTTCCTCGTCTTTCTCAAAATATCTTTTCGCAAAACTTTTTCGAAAACATGATTTCACAAAACTTTTACTTCACAAAACATTTTCAGAAACCTCATTTCATAAATCCTTTCACAAAACTTTTTCAAAAATAATGTTTCCAAAAACTTTCACAAAATATTGTTTTCCCAAAAACCTTACATAAATCTCTTTTCAAACTTTTTTCAAAAATCACATTTTTGGATGAGTGTTAATGGAGGAGCAAGCTCAACTCAACACTAAGCTTCTTTCCAAAAACATGAACGAGGAATCACATCTCCATTCAAACCGCATCACACTTTCACAATCACATTCTCTTTCAAATCTCAACTCTGTATACCTTTTACAATTCATTCGCATCGCATTTCATCTCTTTCTCAATCATTTTCATACTTTCTCTCCATACTCAACTCATTACTTATTTCTTTCTAAATTATTTCTCATGTTTTTCATTCGTTTCTCCTTTCTCTTTTCAATTTATCTTATTACTTTCACGGTTCCATCATCATCATCATTTTTGCTATCCAGACAAAATTAAACAATATCTAAACAAAATAGGGTATGTACAACAACTAAACATCTAATGATGCATAGCAAATAAACATTTAGCATGCAAACAGAACATCTATCGCACATATTTGTATCGCCTAATTCGCAGTACTCTCGCAATCCTTCTATTCGGATTGTGAGCAACCACGTTACGGGACCACAACACTCTCACTCACCTGGATGACGACACATCCAAAAACTTTCCAAGATTTCCAGTCGCTAACCTTGCCACGTTTCCTTCGCGTCCGACACCCGAACTAGACATTTTTCCCCGTGCGTTAGAAAACGATTTACGTGAATTCTTAAATTTCGTTTTTAAAACACTTTGAAATAATTCCTTACATTACCAATATTCAAAGATTCCAAAACCAAATCAGATTCTAATAAAAAAGGTTTCAGGAAAACTTGGAAACAATTTAGAGTAATCTTCTTATTAAAACAAATTAATTCTTCTTAGTTTAAAACACTCGGTTTATAAAAATCGATTTCCTTAAGTTTTAAACAGCATTCAGAAATCCAAGAAAGCAAAACGTCAAACTAAATCACATTGATTCCGGTAAATACAACTTTAAAACCATATCAAGTTAATCCGTTGAAATCTCAAACTTCACAACATTATCATACACTGATCAAAGAGTGTTATTAAAAATTTCCAATTAATTTAAATCATACCCTTTAAATAAAACATCTTCAATTTCTTTGAAATCCAAAAATAAATTTTTTTAACAAACAAAGTTCACAGAAAGTATTCCAATTTAGCACATTCAGACAGCACAAAAACAGTACATACAAATTTCAAGGCATTCACATACACACATAATGCAAGCCACACTTTCAATCATTCAAAACCATCAATTAAATTTTAATTTTAATAAATTAACTTAACTACACTTAAGAAAATAATTTAAACTTAATCTTCTGATTAATTGAAATAAAACCGAATCAATATGATTAGTAATTTCTAATCACAAATCAATTTCATAAACTTACAAATCATTAAATTAACAATACAAAAATCTCTTCACATAATTAAATCAACTTAGTTATTTAAAAAGATAAAACAAATACACATCACTTTCATGAAGACAATTTTCTCAATCATATGAACATACATAAACCAAATCATGTACATAGAATTTTGCAAGGATTAAATGCACAAATAAAAACATAAAATCATGAAATTATTTCCTTTCTTTTGGACTAAAACCGTGAGCATCCAGAAAAGAAAACCAATAAATTTAATTTCATTTTTAAGACAAAATCAAAGCAATCAATTAGAGTCACAAAATATTTCAAATATTCACACACATTTTCTTTTATATTCATTTACTTCAAGCATGCACTTTTAAAATCTCCTAAATTCATTTAACCTCATCATGCATGTATCCTAAATAAGGGACAAACATAGATCTCTACCTAAGCCTAGGATGGCCGAAAGTCAACATTCAAAAAGGCATGGTTTTCATTCATTTTTCAACACACACAATTTCACATAACTCACAACCAAGGCATGCAAATCTTTAAGGCACTTTTCAAGCAACAACTACATCATATACACAAATAAATTCAAGTTCAGAATTCCATCTCAAGCCAAAATAAAGATTTAATTTTAGTTTCATGAAAATAACATGCATGGGTTTAGAATCATTAGATCTAATCCTAAAACATACATGCATCAACTATTTATAAAATAAAAAGTATAAATTCCCATTTTCTCAAACATGGCCTAATGGCCTCACACACTAAATCAAATTATGCACATGACTAACACTAGATCTAAACATTTTCATACTTGAAAATCATTTTAAAACTTACTTCTTTAATTTCTTTAAAACCGTATGACATGTAGGAAGAAAACATAATCAAACACTAGATTAAATAATGTTTACACTTGAAAATTATTTTAAAACTTGATTCCTTTAGTTCTTTTCTTTAAAACCGAATCATGTATAAAAGAAAACACAATTTTTACTCTTGAAAATAACATGCACACACTCAAATCAAATAAGAACATCATTAGACCAACATGCAAGAATAAAGACCTTAACCTTTTTACCAATTAAGTTTAGATCATGAAATCAACATGTAAAGACAAAGATCTCAAGTTTATTTTCAAGCAAACTTAGATCATTCATTCGTTCATGAAGAAATCACACAAACATATCATGGATCACTATTTAAGCAAATAAAATTTAACATGCAAGACTAAAAATCATTATAGCTCACGGTTCCAACAAGAAATTTCAACATGCAAGACCAAATAATTTATTTTACCATTTATTAAACTTAGATCATAAATTAATTTATCACATAAACACATAAACAAATATAGATCATGGTTTAGATCAAGGAAAATATACATGCAAGAAAGATTCATGTCAAACTTCACAAAAGCTTAAACAAAACTTTAGATCTTTAAGTTTAGGTTAGAAAATATTTAGATCTAACAAGAAAATATGAACCGAAACACAAGCATAGAGTCACAAATATTACAACTTACTTTTAGTCCATGAAAGTCCAAGATCAAGGAAGAAGAATATACAAGTTCATCTTACAAATCATGAAAACAAGCATGCAAGAAGAAAATAAAAGAAATCTACAAACTAAGAAAGAAAACTAAACTATTACAAATCTTCATCTTAATCTTCAAGTACTACCATGAAGAAGGTTGGTCTTCTAATATCCTAGCACTTAGATCTTCAAGGATGAGAGGTTGATCAAGCTCCTAATTTCCTCCTCCTTCTTCCCTATGCTCATGGCTCCCTTCTCCTTCTCTCTTTCTCTTTTTCTTTTCTTTTCTTTTTCTAAGAGTTTGGTGAGTCTCTTAAGGATGTGTTTTTGTTGGTGTGAAGAAATGAAATGGGGTGGAGTGGGAATGAACTAAGGCATTTTGTATTTATAAGCAAGTTCACTCTCCCCCTTATGCCCTTAGGTGCAAGTTTCGGCCATGTACACTTGAGAGGGGCGTTTTTGGGCTTCTAAAATTTTGCATGGGTGAACTCTATCATATGCAAGGAGACAAGGTGGGATGGGCTAGAGCTTAGGGGTCATTCTAGGGCTAAGACTTAGTTAGCACATAGTTAGGGTTTTCTAACTTAGTTTAGTTCATGATCATAGTTTAGTTTGGTTGGGATTCACTTACTCACTAAGCTTCTAGAAAACTATACCCTTGGCTCATACACATACACTCACACGTATCACATACACACACATATACACATAAATACATACACACACCGTAGCACACACATTACACATACATACATTTTACATTTTATTTTCTTAAGCATATTTACTTAAACATCCTAATCATTAATTAATAATGCAATCAATTCAAAAAAATCACATTCACACAATTAGCATCACACAGTACACACATCAAACCAAGCACTCATCACATAAAATTTTCAAGCCAAATCAATAAATTCATTTTCTTAGAAATACCATTTCCAAAATTCGTATTTCTTAATTCTGAAAATAAATTTTTGTAAAACCACCCAGAAAAATCTGAAAATTACATTTTTAAAATCTATGTTTCAAGACGATCGTTTTGATATAAAGATCATAAAAATCCGAGTTACGGTTAAAAAGTTACTAATTTTCCAAGATAACATATCAATAACTTCATTCCAAATAAAATAATAAAATCACAATTTATTTCCTAAAAAAAATCTAATAAACAAAATCATTCACTTCTCTTTTATAAAAACATTTGGTTTATAAAAATCCATGAAAATCATCATTTCATATCTTTCTCACATAAAATACTTTTCTGAAAATCTCTTTTATCACAAAACTTCAAGGTTTATTTCGACGAAATCGTTTACGCACGTACGGGAAAAATGCGGGGTGTTACAAATAAATGATAAGTTTTGGTGATTAAAAGACAAAAGAAGAGAAGAAAATCATTGAAGAATCATGGAGATGAAGAAAAAGGTAAATTCCAGTCTCAGGCACGCCCAAGCGTGAGGACCATGCGCCTAGGCGTGAGAAAATCCAATGCGAAACTCAGAAAAAATAGAAAAACTTTATCAGTGGCACGCCCAAGCGTGAGTGATGTGCGCCCAAGCGCATGTGTAATAGGCTCCCAAGCGCAAGTAGCTCCCACCCAAACGCGTGGCAAGATTAGAAAAAGATAAAAGATTGAATTTTCAGACTCCTTTGTAATTTAGGATTGATCTTTTCCCCTTTTATTTATAGAATACGAATTTAGGTCTGAGGAAGGAGATCCAGAGATTAGAAATAGAAAAGAGAAGGATTAACAACATCGAAGAGAAGGGATTCTATTTTATTAAAAATAGAATTGTTATAGAGCTGGTCACTGGTCCTTTGTCCAAACATCCTTCTGGTCGGATCCTCGATATCTGCACAACGGGTTCCCAACCCACACTTTCTACACTCTGCTTGCACCTAAGGGACATCTTCCTTTACTGATTCTTGTGCAATCTAGATGCACGATCAATACCTAATAAGGGCATGGGGGTTAGCTATACATATTCGCATAATCAAATGGGAATAAAACTAACATCCACAAGTCAACATGTAGCAAATCATGATGCATAATCATATGAGCACACCCGGTTAATCATAATTCTTTCAATGCAGGTGGCATGATGCATGATTTCCTTCCACAACTGAGGCCTCTAACAAAGTCCATCTTGGACGTCCATCCAATACATCCTTGTGTTCCCGGAACACCGACATTCGTTCCCAGAACGTAATGCCGAACCATACTTGGATAATAAGCATCACTCCCAGAGTGTGCATCACGTTCCCAGAATGTGTAGCAAACCATACTTGGATAAATAAGCATCACTCCCAGAGTGTGCATCACGTTCCCAGAACGCATACGTACCCAGAACGCATAAAAACCAGGTCCCGGACACTGGCCACATATCTATAATGTGTCATCAAGTAGATTGCATATCAATGTGTTCCCATAACACTAACATACGTTCCCAGAACGTATAAAACCAGGTCCCAGACACTGGCCACATATCTATAATGTGTCATACAGTTGGTTATAATTTGGTACTCTCGGAGTACCCTCCTCATATTCCTAGAATATGATAAACGTTCCTACCAACCCATCTTCCATTCTATATGCATGAATGCACAATCATTAAGGTTGGTTTTTATCTTTAATTCTATTATTATACCAATGTGTTCCCAGAACACTCACATACGTTCCCAGAACGTATCGCAAACCATACTTGGAATAAAATCAAGCACCACTCCCAGAGTGTGCATCACGTTCCCAGAACGTGTCCAAGAAACCATGTCCCAGACAATGGCCACATTCCCAGAATGTGTCATCAAGTAGGTTGCATCAGTTTAGTACTCCTAGAGTACAGGGTCGTGTACCCCGAACATCACAAACAATCATTGCCAACCTATTTCATCACCTTTCTCTATGCATGCATTGCATACACAATTACTAAGGTTGGTCTTTCCATTAATTCCATTATTACGACTTAGAACACACAACTTCTGAATGATATCTTGAGGTATGGCTTTACTCATAAAATTTACCTTTGAATTTAAATTTAACCTATGCTCATAGACCTGGATTGAGAGATTGTAATCATTGGTAATCCTTATTCAAAAACTTAACTTTTATTTTTAAGTTTAAGGTACTAACCAGTTACATTATCACCTAACCGGTTAGAATTACAGACCTGAATATAAAACCATTGATTTTCAATGAATCTTTTCTTGAATTCTCTACTCAATCCAATCACAAGGCCTTAGCATATCAGAATACCTCAAGTTCAACACATAATATCATTCAAAAGATCTAAGTCATAATCCCATTTCATTTGTGCATAATTTCTTCTTGAAATTATCATTTGATATTAACGTATTAACTCATCACCTCCAATCTAAACCAAACAGTGCTCAAACACATAGTTTTAGATTGGTCTTTGTATGAAATTTTAGCTTAAACTTGAGTACAAATGGTATGGACATTTAGCAAATTTCAGAAATTCATTTTCTTTGAAAATTGACAGTCTCTAACCGGTTACAGATTTCGACTAACCGGTTAGATTAGGCAGAAATACACTGAAAAATGAGGTTTTTCACACCATTTTCTACCATACTCAAATTTAACCAATTTCATTCATAAATAGAGTTCATATACCTTAATTCTAGTGTGTTCAACCATAGAAACCTATCTATATTGCATGCATTCAATTTAGATACTCAAATTGCACATAATTGCACATATTTCACAACTTAATGCATCAATTCACATAATATCCAATTAAGACATGAAATCAACATCAACGGCATGCATCCAGATAACATTGCTCAAAACAACAATTGAGCTCAAATTGGCCTCCAAGCCATTTAACCATTTCAACTTATGCCCTTTGAGTCTCTTGGTGACTCATCCTATATTCTACCACAATTTATTCTCATTCTAGCAAATAGTAAGCTTCCCCCTTACCTTAGGTTCGTGCTTGATCCAAAACATTGCAGAGAGAAAGGCTCCAACATAGATCTCCATTAAATCCACTACATGCAGATAGAGTTGGACATGGTACCAAAACCAGGGAAATTGACATGCAAAACCCAATTAAGAATTGGGGAAAATAGTCAAATTGAGTTCTCTGCAACATGCACTAGAGGTAGGAATAGATTTGAAACCAAAAGGGTTTGTGTGCTTACCAAAATCGAGCTTCAAAGTCAGCTCCAGAAATCAGAAGCTGAGGTTTGACAGCATCAACACCTCAACTTGGCAAGCTTCGTTCTCTTGATTCAGGGACTCTCAACTCACAAATTGTATATCAATACAAAGCCCTTGATTCAAGCTTTGTAATGGTGTATCACTCATGTTCTAAATCTCAGAAACGAAGGAGAATTTCAGAGACGAATCTCAAAACCCTAAAAACAGAGTTTCAACCCTTCTATCAGAAAATCAACCCAAATTCATCAACAATTCGGGTTTTTATAGAGAAATCAGACTTGCATGCAAGGCGACACGCGTTCCTCAGCGTGATTTGAGTGGGATTCGTGGCGATTTCTGGATTAATTGGGTGATTAGTCATCAAAATTCACTAACCCAGATTCTGAGTTCATCGTGTAACCGGTTACAAAGCCCTTCTAACCGGTTACATGCTGATAAAATTTAAAAATTAATAATTTAATTACTCTTTCTTCAAAAACTCTTTTAATATTGCAATTAGGTCCCAACCCAAGGACTAAATTGCAATATTAACATTTTTGTACAAAATAACCATATAAAAATATATCTCATATTTTTATGTAAAAACACATAATGTACAAAAACTAAAACCTTCAACACTAATATAAATCAATTATAAAATAATTGTTATAATTAATTTCTTGGTTATTTGGGAGACGAAAATTAGGGGTGTTACACTACTCCCCCACTTAAAAGGAATTTTGTCCCCGAAATTAATGTTTTGAAACTTTCCACTTTTCCAAAATATTTTTATACTAGAAAACTTCATCTTGCTCCCAAAAATTTGTTCTTTAAGGTCCTCCCCCACTTAAAAGAGTTTCGATATAGTTCTTTTATTTCGAAACATTTCTAATAAAACCTTTCACCTTAAACCAAAATTCTTTGCATAAAACTCTTAGGTGGAAGAATTTCTTTTAAAAGAAATACTCTTTACACTTCACATAAACATTCTTCAAATAAAACACTTTTCATCAAACTTTTTGGAAATTTTTTTTTTGGGCTGCGCACTCTGATCTCGGGCACGATCAAAGAAACATTTGTATGACTTCGTTCCTTAACAGCCTAAGATATTAGGGTGATCAGTCCTAATATTTAAACTATTAATAACAAAATCATCCCTTTCAGATATAATCTTTCGCAAGAAAGAACATACGACAGGTCTTTAAGTTAGATGAACTTAAAGATAGGGTAATTATCACTATCAGACTTAGTTAGATAGTCAAGTTCTAGAGACATTTCCGTTGGGGAGACAAAGATTTGTCCTATCCCAGTGGTTGTTAATCTCTCTAGCCATAACTGATCTTTCTATTTATGTAGTGTCCACAGATATTATCATATCCAACTGTGATAAGGGTTTTGATCACAGAAAGATTGGAGTTGAACATCCAACAGGATGTTGATATTCTCAAACGATTAGATTAACGTAATCGAAAACATTTAACTACGTTAACTCAGATCAAAGGAAGAGAGAGACTTGGGTTGTCTACGTCAGGATCACACTCAACCCTCATCTCAGCCAGTGAATTCTTCTTGTGCTGGATTCGTCCATTTCTTTCTCACCTTTTCCTTCAAGACAATTCAGTGAATAATACTCCAGCTTCCTACAATCGAAATTGACTGTTCCCTTAGGTACATCACAACTAAACTCAAAGTGATGTGCCTCACAGTTTTCACCTTGAGATGGACAAATGTTTCCTTCCCTATTTCCTCCTTAGTCCCTTTTCTTCAATCGAGGATTCCTTAACCTTGATATTTCCGTGGTTGATATTCTCCCATTTACTTTTCCTCTTTCTCCACTTGGGCCTTTATTACATCAATCTTTCCCTTATTCTGAATTCTGATACTTCTCGCATGAAATTCATGTACTTTCCCATAGTTCTCATACATGCTTACCAACATCGAGAAATTCCTTATTCCTTGATAGTTGATAGCTAACTTGGGTTCGAACATAATCTATTCTTGAAGTTCATGCCTTTGGATCTCTCCTCTAGATTGTCCTAGACAACACTTCCTAAATCCCTTACTTCCATAATATATTTTCTAATATCCATAATCACAGACTTTAATTCTAAAGATTAAATCTCATTCGTTTCTTCATAGAGATCTAACTCATTTTCCTCAAAAGTCAACTTCTCTTTCTTCTCTTCATCTTCTGATGGTAATTCACGAATCCGATTCAGGAATTCGTTGGTGATTGGCAACATTCCCAATCTAATACTAGAGGGTTCCTCTTGGGTTACCAAACTTGGGCCTCTGAACTCCTCGATCAGAATACCTCTTTAACCATCATTGAACTTACATGAATAGCCTATCAACTCAATCGTCTGCAACTACGTTTGCTATGCCAGGATGATAATGGAGCTCAAAGTCATAATCTTTTAAAAACTCCATCCATCGCCTTTGTCTCACATTCAACTCTTCCTCTTCTTATTGTCATTCATACTTTCGAACTTCAAACTTGTTCATGAATCACAACCTTCTTATCTTAATGCTTATCGTCTCTTTTGCATCGTCCAGCTCAATTCTCTACCTTTTCTAATTGGAGTAGCTCCTCAATTTCAACTCTGGATTAGTCCATAAATATTCTGATTCAAGCCTCTTAAATCAATTTCAATGATGAATCAAGGCAATAAGTTATTTTTCCACATTAAATCCTTTCCTTAAATTTTACTTAGGTAATTGGTATTGAGTTTGGATTGGAGGAAGATGTCTACTGATACCAAAAGTTTCTTCACAAATGACTTAAATTTTTAGTTGAAGCTTTCAGCTTCTAACCGGTTTCAAGAAACTCTAACCGGTTGATGAAGTACAGTTTTAGAAATTAAACCAAAGAATTTCAAAACCATTTTACTTACATCATCCAATCCAACTCAAAATAGGATTTAATCATACTCTAATACCTTGATTCCAACTGAATTCATCACTGAAATGATTTAAATCATAGTCTACTCACATTTTCATAATTCCTCTTGGACTAATCATATTATATTGGGGTATACTCCATCACTACCCTACCATAATTAAACAACATCCTATCATCCAATACCATCAGTTGATCTTTCCAAGTCAACTTGGTCAGAGGCCATGCGATCTTAGAAAATCCTTAAATACTCTGGCAATAGTACCCAGCCAGCCCTAAGAACTTCTTACTTTAAAGATCGCATGCCCTGCGAACGTAACTTCGCTCAACTAAAACTCATCTTTGGTGAGCTTAGCACACAATTACTCCTCTTGTAGGATTCTCAACACCATCCTGAGATGTTTCTCATACTCCTCCGGATTCTCAGGATAAACCACAAACAAATCCAAATAAGATCTAAAGGTTCAGTTCTTATAATCCATAAAAGAACAGGTGCATTAGTCGATCTGAACGACATTCTTTTCTACTCATAATGTCCGTATCGAGATCAAAAATGCAGTCTTAAGTGTATCCCTGTCCCGAATCCTGATTTGGGGTTAATCCAACCTCCAATCACTCTTAGAAAATACTTAGACTCCTTTAACCTGGTCCACCCATAACCTCTTAGCAACTTCCCTATGTGCTTCTTTCATTTGACCATTCCCGATGATACCATATCGTAAGGGTAGTAGAGAGAGAATCAGCTTCAAGAATTAACTTGATTCCAAACTCTATCTCTTTGCTCAAGGGTGAACCTAACATCATTTCTTGTAACCAAGATTTCTTTAACCCACTTTTTCCTTCCCTGCTGCCCAGAAGAAAACACATGGATCTATTGGATTCCAGATTCGAAGCTTGGAAATCCTAATACAGAGTTGTTCTATCGTCATTAATCATGATCACTTGATCCTTCAGCTCCCGAACCGTGCTTAAGATCAAATGAAATCATGACACAGGTATATAGACAAAGTCTAATACCTTAATAGAACGATTCAGACATACCTTGGAAACAACTACAAGAAGATTTGTAGGAGTCTCCACTTTGAGGTAGCAGATTGGGTAAGGCATAGAGCAACTTTGATCACTACCCTTATCCAAAAGGAACAAAAGAAAGGATAGCTTTAGAGTTTAACAAACTCAATAAGGTTGATCTTTAAGAAGATAACTGCCCTACACTCGGTCTGAAAAGTTGATTAACTTTAACACGAGTGAGGGTAAACATTCCTCCTCAGAGTCAAGGACTTAACTACAACTCCTTAAGATTTCCTTATCACTGGTTCTATGAGAACGGAATAAACCAACACTATGGTTTTAGGTTTACCACAAGTCTAAAGAGAAGCATACAACTATCATACTTCTACTTAGACTACATAGAAAATTTCTTAATAACAGAATAAGCCACTTATCTAGAGCCATTACCCATAACCTTAGCTCTAGTTTGGAAGTATATGAAAGCATGCTTCCCAGGAAACATTGCAGATATCGATGACCAGCGTATTGGACCACACACCCAAGGACCAAGAGTCAGGACCATTGCTCTGATACCATAAAAGTGTAACACTCCTTGTATATCATCTTACTTTATAAGAAAAGAAATAAGTTTATGATTACTTGGACTTGTGATTGTTGAAAAAAGATCTGAAAATAAGAATTATCCCTTCCCTTGAAAATTTATTTTCACAAACACTTGATTAATGATGAAGGTGACTAGTAAAATCAGAGTTTCCGGAAACATAGTATAATCATCATATTACATTCCCAAAATATATCAAGTATAACAAGTCCATTAATACCAAATAAGTAATATTATGAAACCGAATTCCTCTTATGATACCTCTTTCCAAAATATGTATCATATAAATTTTATTAAAAATAGAATTGTTATAGAGCTGGTCACTGGTCCTTTGTCCAAACATCCTTCTGGTCGGATCCTCGATATCTGCACAACGGGTTCCCAACCCACACTTTCTACACTCTGCATGCACCTAAAGGACATCTTCCTTTACTGATTCTTGTGCAATCTAGATGCACGATCAATACCTAATAAGGGCATGGGGGTTAGCTATACATATTCGCATAATCAAATGGGAATAAAACTAACATCCACAAGTCAACATGTAGCAAATCATGATGCATAATCATATGAGCACACCCGGTTAATCATAATTCTTTCAATGCAGGTGGCATGATTCATGATTTCCTTCCACAACTGAGGCCTCTAACAAAGTCCATCTTGGACGTCCATCCAATACATCCTTGTGTTCCCGGAACACCGACATTCGTTCCCAGAACGTAATGCCGAACCATACTTGGATAATAAGCATCACTCCCAGAGTGTGCATCACGTTCTGGAGCAAACCATACTTGGATAAATAAGCATCACTCCCAGAGTGTGCATCACGTTCCCAGAACGCATACGTTCCTAGAACACATAAAAACCAAGTCCCGGGCACTGGCCACATATCTATAATGTGTCATCAAGTAGGTTGCATATCAATGTGTTCCCAGAACACTAACATACGTTCCCAGAACGTATAAAACCAGGTCCCAGACACTGGCCACATATCTATAATGTGTCATACAGTTGGTTATAATTTGGTACTCTCGGAGTACCCTCCTCATATTCCCAGAATATGATAAACGTTCCTACCAACCCATCCTCCATTCTATATGCATGAATGCACAATCATTAAGGTTGGTTTTTATCTTTAATTCTATTATTATACCAATGTGTTCCCAGAACACTCACATACGTTCCTAGAACGTATCGCAAACCATACTTGGAATAAAATCAAGCACCACTCCCAAAGTGTGCATCACGTTCCCAGAACGTGTCCAAGAAACCATGTCCCAAACAATGGCCACATTCCCAGAATGTGTCATCAAGTAGGTTGCATCAGTTTAGTACTCCTAGAGTACAGGGTCGTGTACCCCGAACATCACAAACAATCCTTGCCAACCTATTTCATCACCTTTCTCTATGCATGCATTGCATACACAATTACTAAGGTTGGTCTTTCCATTAATTCCATTATTACGACTTAGAACACACAACTTCTGAATGATATCTTGAGGTATGGCTTTACTCATAAAATTCACCTTTGAATTTAAATTTAACCTATGCTCATAGACCTGGATTGAGAGATTGTAATCATTGGTAATCCTTATTCAAAAACTTAACTTTTATTTTTAAGTTTCAGGTACTAACCGGTTACATTATCACCTAACCGGTTAGAATTACAGACCTGAATATAAAACCATTGATTTTCAATGAATCTTTTCTTGAATTCTCTACTCAATCCAATCACAAGGCCTTAGCATATCAGAATACCTCAAGTTCAACACATAATATCATTCAAAAGATCTAAGTCATAATCCCATTTCATTTGTGCATAATTTCTTCTTGAAATTATCATTTGATATTAACGTATTAACTCATCACCTCTAATCTAAACCAAACAGTGCTCAAACACATAGTTTTAGATTGGTCTTTGTATGAAATTTTAGCTTAAACTTGAGTACAAATGGTATGGACATTTAGCAAATTTCAGAAATTCATTTTCTTTGAAAATTGACAGTCTCTAACCGGTTACAGATTTCGGCTAACCGGTTAGATTAGGCAGAAATATACTGAAAAATGAGGTTTTTCACACCATTTTCTACCATACTCAAATTTAACCAATTTCATTCATAAATAGGGTTCACATACCTTAATTCTATTGTGTTCAACCACAGAAACCTATCTATATTGCATGCATTCAATTTAGATACTCAAATTGCACATAATTGCACATATTTCACAACTTAATGCATCAATTCACATAATATCCAATTAAGCCATGAAATCAACATCAACATAGCTTGCATGCATCCAGATAACATTGCTCAAAACAACAATTGAGCTCAAATTGGCCTCCAAGCCATTTAACCATTTCAACTTATGCCCTTTGAGTCTCTTGGTGACTCATCCTATATTCTACCACAATTTATTCTCATTCTAGCAAATAGTAAGCTTCCCCCTTACCTTAGGTTCGTGCTTGATCCAAAACATTGCAGAGAGAAAGGCTCCAACATATATCTCCATTAAATCCACTACATGCAGATAGAGTTGGACATGGTAACAAAACCAGGGAAATTGACATGCAAAACCCAATTAAGAATTGGGGAAAATAGTCAAATTGAGTTCTCTGCAACATGCACTAAAGGTAGGAATAGATTTGAAACCAAAAGGGTTTGTGTGCTTACCAAAATCGAGCTTCAAAGTCAGCTCCAGAAATCAGAAGCTGAGGTTTGACAGCATCAACACCTCAACTTGGCAAGCTTCGTTCTCTTGATTCAGGGACTCTCAACTCACAAATTGTATATCAATACAAAGCCCTTGATTCAAGCTTTGTAATGGTGTATCACTCATGTTCTAAATCTCAGAAACGAAGGAGAATTTCAGAGACGAATCTCAGAACCCTAAAAACAGAGTTTCAACCCTTCTATCAGAAAATCAACCCAAATTCATCAACAATTCGGGTTTTTATAGAGAAATCAGACTTGCATGCAAGGCGACACGCGTTCCTCAGCGTGATTTGAGTGGGATTCGTGGCGATTTCTGGATTAATTGGGTGATTACTCATCAAAATCCACTAACCCAGATTCTGAGTTCATCGTGTAACCGGTTACAAAGCCCTTCTAACCGGTTACATGCTGATAAAATTTAAAAATTAATAATTTAATTACTCTTTCTTCAAAAACTCTTTTAATATTGCAATTAGGTCCCAACCCAAGGACTAAATTGCAATATTCACATTTTTGTACAAAATAACCATATAAAAATATATCTCATATTTTTATATAAAAACACATAATGTACAAAAACTAAAACCTTCAAAACTAATATAAATCAATTATAAAATAATTGTTATAATTAATTTCTTGGTTATTTGGAAGACGAAAATTAGGGGTGTTACAAAAGCTAAACTATTTAAAGACCAATTACTTTTCAAAACCAATCACCAAAATCAAACATAACACTTGGATTAACTAAATAATCTATACATATCCTAAACACCTCATCAAACAATCACTTATTCAATCATTTCAAGACATCATGATCATCATGCAAGTCAAACCAAGTCATAACATCAAGCATAAAAATTCATATTCATTAAAAACATGCAATTGAAAGCTTAGTGTGATTAAAGGTAAAACACAAAAGGTAAAATCCAAAACTATATCAAATAAATTCATTTAATCTTAAAAATTCCCAGAAAATACACATATATGACAAAGTTCATCATATAAAATTTTCAAGTCATTTAAACAATCCTAAGCTAGGTTTCAAATCAAATTTTACATGAAAAACAAAACTGTACTGTTGCTGGTCAGAGGCAAAAACGTTATTATTAAAAATAGTTACTCAACTCCGAATTGCATAAAAATTGGTATAAGTCTTCCTTATAAAGTCAAGACTATCTCATAAAATGTTCAGATTATTTGGAGTTGTGCAAGTCATATTTTTCTAATTAAATTCGTCGCTAAGTCCAGAAAATCTGAACCAAACGGTTCACTGTTTTGCATTTAGTAAAAATATCAAATCAACTCCAAATCTCTTCAAATTTTACAGAGAACATCTAGAGATGTCCAGGAAGCTACCATAAAAATTTCAAGCAATTTAAAGGAGCAAAAGTTCGAAAGTTATATTTCTCTTTAAACTAAAAAAACTGATTTTCTTAAAATGGTTTTCATAAAGTTGGCTCTCCTATAAATAGAAAATAAATTCCAAAAATCATCCAAAAATTCAGAGAAGCTCATTATAACATACTCAAGCCAGTGACAAAATTCCAGAATTTTTGAACATAGATAGATATCATTTTTCAAGGTTAAACACACACAATTACAATTTTCAGCATAACATTTTTTCCAACAAATTTATTCCACCATTTCTTTTCATGAAAATTAAAAATACACTCATACATACAATCAACACCAAAAATCAATCCATCAATTATATTTTCTTTGAAAACCAAATTAACTTTTCATGAAAACAATTTATTTTAATTTAAAGGAAACATGCATCATCATCTAGAAATAAAAACCAAGCCTCTTAAATTAAAAATCAAGAATCAAACTAAACTAACCTAGATCCTAACATGCTCATACTTAAAATTTATAGATCTAAAAGGGAAACATACATGCATCCACATTTAAGAGCCAAAATCAAGATTTCAAGAGAAAAATCAAAACAAACATTAAAACTCATTCTTTTTCACTAGATCAACACATGCATGTACTTAAAAAATACTAGAGCTAGCTTCAAAACAAATGTGCATCAAGGAGCTACTTTGAAAATCAATTTCATTTTCCAAACTCATGCACAAAACCGAAATTCATCAAAGAAAACAAAGATCTTTTAAACAAAATAGTTATAAAGATCGATTCAACTTTAATTCTTCTTGCATGTTTATTTTTCATTTTAAAACTTTAATCTTTGTTCATTAGCCTTGGAAAAACATAGATCAACAATAAAAATCAACATGCATGAACCAACTTTATATAAATCAACATATTTAGAACAAAAACACATAGAACCGAAAATAAAAATGATGAAGAAGAAAGAACATCAAACATAAAGATTAACATATTACAATTTATTTTAAGTCCTTAAAGTCCATGATCAAGCAAGATCAACACATAACATCAACATGCAAGGAGAAATAAGAAATGGATTTACAAACTAAAAGAGAAAAACTAAGCTATTACAAGTCTTCTTCTTGGTCTTTGGTTCCTACCATGAAAAGGGTTGGTCTTCTAATCTCCTAACACTTAGATCTTCAAGGATGAAAGGTTGATCAAGCTCCTAATTTCTTTCTTCTCCCCTCCAAGTCCCACGGCCTCTTCTCCCTCTCTCTTTCTCTATTTCTTTTCTTTTCTTTCTCTAAGAGTTTTATGAGTCTCTTAGAGATGTGTTAGTGTTGGTGTGGAGGAATGAAAAGGAATGAAATGAAAGAATGGAATGGAAGAAGGAAGGAACGAAGGAAATGAAAGTGTGAATGGAAGAATGAGAGGAAATGGACTAAGAGTGAAGCTTCATTTCCTCCCTTGGGTCCTTAAGAAATTCGGCCAACACATGCACCTAAGGGGGGGTATTTTGTCAACACTACTACACATACTTGGTCTCCAAGTCCTTGGTTTTCTTTTCCTTTATTTTTTTTTAATTTCCTAGCTTAGTCACTAAGCCCATGCTTCATGAACTTACACATACACACACCCCTACACTTGTCACTTACACACACAACACACATGCATCATGCATGCAAGCACTCCCCAAACCGTGGCATACCCCTACACACACACATGTCCTATAATTTTACCTCCTAATCACATTCTAATTATTAATTAGGCAAACATTACTTAGGAAATCACAATTGTACAACCATTCACACAATTATACATACACACAAGGCAAGTAACTCAAATAAATTACATTCATCAATCCATCACACATTCACACATAGGCACACATTTATCACTTAATCAAACACACATATCAATACCTTTTGCCTTTAAATAATAAACTGTACTTATTGGTTGCACTTATAGCCCTTATTTCATTTTCTAAAATCATAATTTAATATATTAAAGAAAATCCCAAAAGGAAAAATTTATAGAAATGAAAAACTATTTTTCATGATTTATTCCTTGGAAATTCGTCCTTTATCACACTGAAAAACAATTTTCGCAAACCAACCCAGAAAATTATGAAAGATACATTTTTGAAAACTACGTTTCGATACGATCGTTTTGATATAAAGATCATAAAAATCGGAGTTACGGTTAAAAAGTTATGGATTTTCTAAAGTTGATAAAGAAATTCATTTTCACAAATCACCAACAATAAAAATCATTTCTCATAAAAATCATTTTTACTTACTTCATAAAAATATTTGTTTATCAAAACTCCATAAAATAAACACTTTACTTCGAAATCGAATAAAATATTCATTGAAACTCTTTGTAAAACGATTTCTCAAAACTTTTTCTTTAATAAATTATACTCGTCCTAGTCAGAAAAACGCGGGATGTTACAAATGTGGTGGATGAGTATGGATATTGTTTAAATTCTTTTATTTGTGAATGAAATTCCAATTTTTAGTCAATTGTTTGATTATTGTTTTTAATGTATTCATAGAATTGACCACTTTATGATTTGGTGTTTAATTCAGCAATTGGAAGATTGGGGATTAAATAGACTTGTAATCAAACTTTATAATTTTGCAAGAGAGTATGAATACCTTTGTAAAGATTATATAAACATAAAGATTTCGGCAGCTTTTCATAAAAAGGTTATTAATCAGGTGAGAATTTCTAGAATTACAAATCCTCGTGGGAACGATACTCTACTTACACTTTATTACTTGTACGACCTAATATACTTGCCGGTGTCCCAACAAGTTTTTGGTGTCGTTGCTGGGATTTGTTTAATTTTAGTAATTTTTCGGTACTAGCTAGTAATTACATGTGGAGTTTATTTTTAGTTAGTTTATTTATTTTTATTGTGAGTTAACCCTGCCCTGGAGAATCTAGCGTTTTTGCACTTGCATAGTTCAGGTAATAAGGACAACTTGCAATTTGAGTCAGAGATTGAATAATGTAACACCCCGATTCGGCAACTTGAAAACTACAATTACTTAAGTTTAATATAGTGAAAATTTGGGCCATTTTTTTTTAAAACATGTAAAACATAGACGTGAGAACACTTAGACTTTTTAAAACATGGTTACAATGAAAAACTCGTGTTCTCACATTGCATAAAATCTTTCAAGTTCCAAACCGAGATGTCACAAGACACCACACTTTGAAACTATTTCACAAAACATCATTTTAAACTCACAGCCCATTTATTTGTTTCAAAACATCAGCGTTAGACAAAACTTTAGCCGGGGGTAAAGTATGATAAAGCTATGGCAACTAAGGACTTACAATGGAGTACAATGCTCTGAGGGGGATTACCTAGTCTCTATTCATACTCCCTAAGACTAGCCATCTATCTTCGAATCTTGGCAGCTCAAGTTCTCGGACCGCAAGCAGAGTAGTCCTCATCAGCCGTCTCAGGAGTTTCCTCCATAGCGTCGTCTTGCGTTTGCTCCTCCTCTTTCTCACGTGCCAAAAGCTTCTCCATGATATCCTTCCTTCGTCGCTTCATCTCGATGTAGACTATGACACGGGCAGTCATAGTTAAGTTGTTCCCTTTCAACGGAGATGCTCCTATCTCCCGAATGCGCTGGAATCTCGCTATATTCTCCATCTAATGATCATACGCAATTTTTCCATACCAAGTAGAAATATAGGAGAGAGTGAGCTACCCAAAACAGCTATGTCGACTATGTGGAATTACAATAGGCAAATATTAAGACAAGACAATAAACATCAAACAAACCAAAACAACAACAAGATCATTATCATCATGTAATTAAACACAATCTTATACTCAACTTATCGTAATAACTTTCTCAATATTTTTCTCTTAAAACTTCCACAATTCTTGATCAATTCTTTCTTCAACCATGATCTCAAAATTCATCCATCATTCCAGGAATCACTTCTCATACTTGTCTTATAAATCTTATTCAATACTTGATATCTTAAATGTATTTTTTTTCTTTTGATTATTTAAATCTCTTAAGTCTTATCGTCTGATTCGCTCAATGATGTGGGGAAGTCATCACTGAGGAAGACACACACGTCTACATCTCCTCGGTCATCCACTCATCCTAATCGGAAGAAAACAGGAGTACAGGACCTTTACCACGCGGGCACGACAACTGTCTCAACAATTGGCTCCAAGCCAGGAGATCTGTAGAAAACTCGGGTACAGTCTCAAATCAATTCAATTCATTCATATCATTTCAAATCATATATTTTCAACGCACACTGTAGAAAACTCGGGTACAGTGGCAATCACAAATGCCCCGTTCCAGTCCCTCTCACTATTCAAGATTTGCATTCTAGGGACAGTATTTTCTAGTTGGCCTGCAGAACTTACCACGACATTGGACCCAGTCCCTGCCACGTTCGTATGCCACATGTGGAGTTCGTTCCGCCTAGAAACATACTCTAGACTTCTTGACGTTTCACCGTCATCGTCCTCCCCTAATGCAATCTCCACCTGAGTATCCGCAGATACTCATGGTTCCTTCCTCTCCACTACTTCGATACGACACTCATAGCTCACCGCGTTTGTTAATGTCTTTTAAAGGATTTTAAAGTTTTAGAGTTTTAATTAACGGCTTAATCCTAATGTCGGCTCATCCTTGGTACATCCCTTCAACGAGTCCCGACCACTAATCGCGATCCGTTCCCCAAGAAATCTTAGCAGCATCTTGCCTCATATCTCTTTCTCTTGCATCTCATCAGCATTATTCTCATCGGCTATCGCTCATCAGCATCATCGGCATCCTTCTCGTCCTCGTTGTTCAGCAGCATCGTCAGCATCTTTCTTGTCACCATTGTTGCTCAGCCTCATCAGCATCCTTCTCCTCAATTGTTGCTCAGCAGCACGATCAGCGTCTTTCTCCTTAGTTGTTCCTCAGCAGCACCGTCAGCAGCACCATCATCACCACGCTTCCGCTCGCCTCATCGGGTATTTATTATTATTACCATCTCGAACGTCATCTTTTCATTTCAATTCTTCTCTTCTTAATTTTCAGCTCATGTCTCTTTTTCAATTACTATTTATCTCTTTCACAATTTCATTCATCTCATGACTTATCTCTTTCTCAATCATTCTTAAAATTCTTATCTGTACTTTCTTTTCTTTTTAGTCTTAATCCATTACTCTTACAATTCCATTATTATCATCTCATGTTTCAGGTGAAATCAAACATTTCCCAATAGACAATCAAATCATACTAAGAAAATCAAGTAGCTCATGCAATATTACTAAAAACAGAACATCATACCTTTTCAACAAAACATATCAACTATTGACAACAATCAATCTCAGCGATTCATGTGGATAGCCATACAAACAACAAACACACACACAAACAATTGCTATCCCACTACATCGCCTTATGAGATTGGGGTCCAATCTTTGAGATGATTGGACGCCTTAATATGTTACCTAAATACCACGGCGTCTTAAGGGAAGCCCCTCTCTCACCTCGATGACGAAATTTCCAAAAGCTTTCCAAGATTGCCCAGTCGCTACTCCGGCCTCGTTTCCTTTTCGCCCGTCACTCGAACTAGAACATTTTTCCCGTGCGTTAGAAACGATTTCGATAAATTTATAATCTCGTTTTGAAAATACTCTGAAACAATTTCCCTTCTTGAAAAAACATTGCTAATATCCAAAAGTTTTCAAATCCGATTCAAATCTCTAATAAAAGGTTTTCAAGAGAACTTTGAAACAATTCTAAAATAATTTTTTCATCAAAACAAAATCCATTCTTCTTAGTTTAAAACATTCCGGTTATAAAATCATTGTCTTTAATTATTAAATGAAATTTCAAGAAACAACTCTTTGAAAATCCATCTTAGATCAGATACAAGAATTCAAGAAAATAAAACTCCAAAACTAATTAAATTGATTTATTAAATTTCCAAACTTCCCAACATTATAAGATACTAATCAAATAAGGTCATATAAAAATTTCAAATCGCTTTAAGTTGTTTAAATTATACTTTTTCAAATAAAACATTTTTCGATTCCTTTAAAATCCAAACATAGACTTTTCACCAATAAAGCTCACAAACAGTATTCAAAACAATTCTATTTCTACACATTCAAGTAGCATAAAGAACAATCACATAAAGGTTTCAAAGCATTCACAATTCACAAAATGAAGGTCATAATTTCAATCATTCAAAATCATCAATTAAATTATAATCTTAATAAATTAATTCAATTTCTCTTAAGAAAATAATTTAGACTTAATCTTTTAATTAATTTAACAAAACCGAATCACACATGGTTAACAATTTCTAGTCACCAATAATTATAAAAACTTAAGATCATTAAATCATCATCATTAAAATTTCTTTTTACATAGTTAAATTAACTCATTCACTTTCACACCTAAAACCCAGGAAATTAAACAACACATCACTTTCATCAAACACCTAGCATCATGCACCTAGAACATAGCCATTATCAAAGGTCATTTCATGAAGAAAACTTTCCAATCCTTTTAACGTGCATTGAATTCTACATGTATAATATTGCAAGGATTTAGTGCACAATTAAAGACATACAATAATGAAATCATTATCTTTATTTTAGGGCTAAAAACCGTGAGCATCCAAGAAGGAAAATTAACAATTTTAATTCATTTCTTAACTTAAATCAAGACAACAATTAGAATCACAAACCACCTCAAGATTCACACATATTTTCTTTTAAATTCAATTACTTCATGCATATACTTTTTAAGCCCTTATATTAAATTAGTCTTATCATGCATATAACCTATGTGAGGAACAAACATAGCTCTCTACCTCTTCCTATAATGGCCGAATATCCACATGCACAAAGACAAGGTTTTTCTGTCACTTTTTCAACACACAAAAATCATATAATCACATCATGCAACTTTTTCAAAGCATCACACCATATCATTTATTCACACCACATGCATTAACATCATCAAGACAAAATCTTTCTCAAACATTTTTAACATGCATAAAATAAACTCAAGTTCATCACTTTTCTCAAACCAAAATAAAGATCTTACTTTAATTTCATGAAAATATCATGCATGTGTTTGAAATCATTAGATCTAGCCTTAAAACAAACATGCATCAACTTCTTCACAAAACAAAAGCATAGATCCTAGTTAAATCAAACATGGCCGAATAGGCTCTACCAAAAATATATCGTGCACAAAAATAATCACTTAATTAAATCATGTTTATACCTGAAAAATCATTTTAAAGTTTGTTTCTTTACTTCTCTTCAAAACCGTGTCACACATAAAAGAAAAACATGATCTTTTCTCATGAAAATGACATGCAAACCAAAGATCTAAACTCTTTCATTCATCAAACAAAGGTAATCACTTGCATACACCTTAGATCAATTAAGATCATCACAAAATTAACATGCAAAGCTAAAGACTCAAACTTTTTCACAAATCAAGTCTAGATCTTATATTTATTCATCAAATAATCATGGAGACACATCCTAGATCACGGTTTAACAAAAAGATTTAACATGCAAAACCAAAGAATTTCACTTTATCCTTGATCAAGTTTAGATCATGGATTTATTCATCAAATCTTTTCATGAAAACATCATAAATCACGGTTTGAGTAAGAAAACTTAACATGCAAAGGAAGTTAATTTTAGGCTTTACAAAAATCTTAGTTTTCTTTAGATCTTTAAGATTTAGTTAGAAAAACATCTAGATCTAACAAGAAAATCCTCAACCGAACATCAAACATAGAGTCACACATATTACAAATTATTTTGAGTCCTTAAAGTCCAAGATCAAAAGAGAACAACACATAAAATCCTCTTTCAAACCATAAAATTAAACATGCAAGAAGAAATAAGATAGATTCTACAAAATCAAAAGGGAAAAAACTAAACTATTACAATCTTCCTCTTGATCTCCAAGTCACCTACCAAGGAAAGGTTGATTTTCTATCTCCTAACACTCTTGATCTACAAGGGAAACTCCTTGATCTAGCTTGGATCTCCTTCTTCTTCCTCTCCTAAACCTCACGGCCACACACACTCTCTCTCTCTCTCTCTTTTTCTTTCTAAGAATTCAAGGAGTCTCTTAGAAGTGTGTTTGGAGTGGAAGTGAAGAAATGGAAATGAACTAAGGTTTCAACTATATATAGGCCACCCGAATTTCCCTTCCTTGCCCTTAATAATTTTCGGTCCATGTTCAATTGGGAGGGGTAATTTTGGGCTTCTAAAAGTTTGCATGGGTGGAGGTTATCAAATTAAGGGGACAAGGTAGAGTAGATTAGGGTGCTAGGGGTCACTTTAGGGCTAAAGACTTGTTGGCTAATGCTTAGGATTTGGTTACTTAACTTAGTTTGGTTCTAGTTTAGTTCATTTGGTTTGTTGTCCAACAAATAAAATCCTAGGCTTATACATACACATACACACGTATAATATACACACATATACATACATACCGTATTACACATACATACCGTATCACACACATATACACATACATGTCATTGCATTTTTATTTTCTAATCACATTTACTTATAGCATTATAATTACTAATTCATACGATGATGCAAACATCACTCAAGGAATCACACTTATACAATCATTTTCACACATCATACATCAAACACACACATTAAACCAAGCACACATCACATAAAATTCATGCCATAATAATAATTTCATTTTCTGTGAAACACATCTCTCAAAATTCGTATTTTACAAACTCAGAAATAAATTTTTATAAATCAGCCCAGAAAATTCTAAAAGTCACATTTTCAAAATCTGAGTTTCAAGACGATCGTTTTCATATAAAGATCATAAAAATCTGAGTTACGGTCAAAAAGTTATGAATTTTCAAAGATAACAAATCCAAAACTTCATTTTAACTAAAAATCACAACTCCTTTCTTATGAATCTAATCATTTCAAAACTCAACAAAATCATTCACTTTATATTTATGAAAAGAATTTTTTTATAAAAATCCATGAAAATCAACACTTTATTTCTTTCTCACGTAAAATACTTTTCTGAAAATATCTTATAAAACAGAACCTCATGTTTTATTTTGACAAAAATCGTTTACACACGTATGGAAAAAATGCGGGGTGTTACAAATAATGGCTGAAGAAGCACAACCAAAGGAAAAGGCTCTTTATGAGTACTCCATCATCGACCCAAGCACATGCAGTACTAGCATCGTGCGACCATCGGTTACTGCACAAAACTTTGACATCAAAGGAGAATAGTTGAATTTGCTCCAGCAGAACCAATTTGGTGGAGGACCTCATGAAGACCCAAATGAGCATATTGCCACTTTTCTGAGCTACCTGGACTTCTTCAAGATCCAAGGAGCATCTGATGAGGCTAACCGGCTAAAATTGTTTCCACTTTTACTGAGAGGCGAAGCAATAATTTGGCTCCGTGCTCAACCGCAAGATAGTATCACCACATGAGAAGTCTTAGCCAGAAATTTCATCAGCAAGTTCTTTCCTTCTTCAAAGCAAGCAAAGTTGAGATGAGACATCAACTCTTTTGCTCAACAAGATGGTGAATCTCTGCATGAAGCTTGGGAGAAATATGATCAGATGCTAAGGCGATGCCCCACTCACTGTCTTAAGAACTGGATGCAAATCCAGATATTCTACGATGGTCTGAAAATGACAAATAAGGCCATGGTGGACGCCGCTTCTAATGGTTCACTGAAGAGCATCGCAAAACCGCAACAAAGGCAAGAGAAATATTAGAGAAGATGGCTCACACCAGCAGTCGTGCATCTTTAGAGATGACTATTCTGAAGGAGAACGAGTTGAATACAGAGATCATACAAGCCCTCTTTGCCCAAAACAAGGAGATGCAACTGCACTTGTAACACCCTAGTTACTTTTAACATTAATTAATTGAGGATTTAAAATTTCTCTTTTAATACTATTAGTTGATTAGGAAAGACACTTAGTTACACTTATTTCTTATGAAAATCTCCGTAAAATCGGACGGAGTTTACTTTGTTTTAGGGACATTCCCAAAATTTACTTTTCCTGATTAACCTGCATAAAACTTTATTTTCATCAACAGTGGACCAGCAGGGCCAAAAATATAATTCAGTTCTCGTACATCATTTCAGAAAATATTTACAACTCTATATAATACATTTCAAATTCCGAATCCAAAATAAAACCATTGACCGACAAAAGGTCACCTAACTAACTACACAACACTCCACGAGGTGGAGTGTAATTCTGTCCGGCCATACTTGTGTAAGCTCCTTCTTCACCTGTAAAAATATATCAAGAAGGGTAGCATTACACAGAACTTAGAAAATACATTCTAAAATGACATAGAGAACAACTAAGGGATTACTACCCGTTATCACTTGAATTATATTTTCTATTTCAATTTCCCTCGCTTCATTAATTCCCTCTTGTTGTCCATATTCATTTCTTATTCCTTTTTACTATTTCCTTAACCTTTCTTGACTCTATCATGTCCTCCTATCATTTTTCACACTTACCTACTTACCCTTTTATTCCTAATTAATACTCACTCCTAATGGGGTTTTGTTTATATAATATTCCACTCCTCTATGGAGGATCCTGATAATATCCACTCCTTATGGAGGGTCATGATACTATATATATACAATTCTCACTCCTGCTTAGAGAGTAAGCGGAGGATCCTGTTCTCACTTCACTTACGGCGCAAGTGAAGGGTCATGATAATATCCATTCCTTTATGGAGGGTCTTGATAATATCCACTCCTTTACGGAGGGTCATGATACTACACATATACAATTCTCACTCCTGCTTAGAGAGTAAGCAGAGGGTCCTGTTCTCACTTCACTTACGATTCAAGTGAAGGGTCATGATAATATCCACTCCCTTACGGAGGGTCCTGATAATATCCACTCCTTTACGGAGGGTCATGAAGATATCCACTCCTTTATGGAGGGTCATGGTAATATACTTTCCACTCCATTATGGAGGGTCATGATAATATAATATTCCACTCCTTTATGGAGGGTCTTGAATACATAATCTCACAATCAGTTATTCATACCATTCAATTACCTTCTTCTCTAACCATTTGACACTCTTTTCATTAATTTACCAACTACCCAATTACCTTCTTGTTTCCGTTATCTGCGTTTTACTCTTCATCATCATTCATGTTCATTATAATCCCATTCAAGGTACTAAAATTAATAACATAATCAACTTTCTAATCACTATATTCATTATTAACCTTCAAACCAGGCTATATTCTACAACCATCATTATTAAACCCAATTTTGTCAGATCAACCGCAAATACATATACAAACTAGCATATTCAGAAATTCTAATTCTTAGTTCATTTGCACCACATCCTAATCTAGTCAATTACCCTAAGGTTCATCTTTCTTTATTCCCTATCCTTAATTCCCCCTATATACAAGCTAGAAAAATACTCTCTAAGTAAAGGTAACACACCCCTTCTTACCTGGGAGTCCTGACAATAGGAACAATATCATGTTCACGTCCGCACCTTATTCGAGGGTCAGGATCAACAATAACGTGCGGGATCTAAATAAGTACACATATTAAAACTAATTATAACATTAAAAATGTGTACATATTTATATATATATATATATATATATATATATCAACTAAATTCTTTTTTGTCAAAATAATAAATATATATCATTATACAATAAAATATAGCACTTTTTCTTCAAAACATTTCTTTATTTGAAATATATAGGATAATAAAAATATTAATGGATCATCGAATAAATTAGGTAGATGGATAAAGGGAGTTGAGGAGGTTATTTACCTAAGAAGGATTTGAGATTGAACGATCGGATCTTGAGTAATCGGATCGAGAAGTTTGGAAGAGACAAAGTCTCTTTCTCTCTGTGTCGCCCTCCTCTCTTTCTTTCTTGACCCTTCTATCTGATGATCGCTTTTGCCTTCTAAATTTAATTTTGGTGCCCTTTTGTTTTTGTTGTAACGTGTGGCCCTATGGCCACCACACGTTTTATTTATTATTTTTTTTTCTTCTATGGGTTGGGACGGGTTTTGAGGGTAGGCTTAGGAGTATATATATATATTTTTTATATATTATTTTATGTTTTGTTCTCATTTGTAGGTTAATGTGTGTAAGTATTTTTCATGATAACTAAAAGTTTGACAAACTCAAAAATAAAATACATTTAGGTAAAATAATATTATATTTTGAATTACTCAAAATAGATTAAAAATAGTAAAGTTACCGGTTTAATTTGAAAAGAGACAATTTGATTAACTGATATTTAAGGATATCTATTGTGTGACAAAAAGTATCAAAATTCAACTATAACCATATTTTCTCAATGCTAATATCAAACTTGGTAAAATATAATATTCATAACTATGAAATAATAAATCATTAAATATAACTTATACCGGTAATATATTAAAACCAGTCCGGAAGCTAAAAATAAAACAGCCTCCGAACAATATGAAAATTTACAGGGACGCTCAAAATATTAAATTAAACACATATTTCTAAAGAAATTATTTGTGAAAATGCCTCTAAGGCCTGTCACTTGAGCTCCCTGTCAAAATATTAATTAAACTAAATAAAAGTACTCTTTTATTTTTGTAAAGCTTATGATAACAAATTTATACTTATTTTGGCTAGAAAATATATTTCAATTATAATGATGAAATCAAAATTTTATTACGACACTCAAACCTTAAAAACATCATATTAAATTATTTAAGTACTTTATTCTTAATTTTCTATTATTATACAGTTCTAACGCTAAAAGATTCCCTTTTAACACTCATTTAACATTGTTATTATTATTACTATTATTTTAATCTCGCTATTATTCTAATTATATTTGGGATTAAAATTTGGGATGTTACAATTCTCCCCCACTTACTGGAATTTCGTCCCCGAAATTCTGTTCAGTTCCGTAATCGGAGAACCATCCCTTTGTGAAAGTCTTTCGACTACAATGCTCACTTCCCTTTGATTCCACTCCCCCACTTGGAATTGGCATACCACTTGCATTAGTATGCCACCAATTTCTTGCACTCTATGAAGAGTACGGACTATGGTTCAACTTGGTTAGTCTCAGCGCGGAGACTGAGGTTTTTAAGGTTGGTTTTTCTCGCGGCTAATCATTTTCAAGAGTCTTGCTAGTAAGACTTCGAATGGGGTCTTGGATTTCTAAAACCAGGTTTAACTCTCCAAGGGAAATTGGAGATAGTTTCTAGGGTCAACTGGGTTCCCTCAGGAATCTTGCAACAAAAGTTTGGAAAGGGTACTATTCAGGTTGATTTCCTTTCTTCTATGTCGGGTTGGTTGTTGTTCTACTTAAAACTTTCAATGACATCAACCATTAATAAATGCAAGGATCGAGGTGGTCAGTCCCAATCTCACATTCATCAATAGTAACATCACTGTCGGCTTGCTGATGATATCGTCACTTAACAGTTGTAAGAGTCAGGACGACCAATCCTACCCTTACACTCCATTAAACGACAACACCATCATGAGTTTGGTTTTATTCTACCCAGAGTTCTACAATTCCATAATTATGCCTAAAATCTCAAATCAAGCACATTCATCATTCAAGCATACATTGCAACATTTCACATCAACACATAACAAAATGTTAAGATGAATGCAATTCATTCATATTCGCACATTAGTTATTATCTACTTATAAAACCTATTCAACTTATCCTAGTGTTGTCCTACCAAGTTTTTTCTCAAACTTTATCCTGGTTCATTACAATTCTAACCTACTTAAGAATTCACCAATAATTAATACCACTAATTCATACATAATAGAGAATATCATACATATGCATCCATAACTTCACACATCCATATATTCAATCATAATTCTAATAGGAT
This sequence comes from Crotalaria pallida, assembly GCA_037953625.1. Lineage (NCBI taxonomy): Eukaryota > Viridiplantae > Streptophyta > Magnoliopsida > Fabales > Fabaceae > Crotalaria > Crotalaria pallida. The sequence goes on from CM075653.1 coordinate 82,594,962, forward strand.
TTCTACCTCGACTCTAACACTTGAACATCTAACTTTACATCGGTTACTCGCTTGATGAGTAACCACTGGAGTAATGAGTAACTCCAATAGGCCGAGGAAAACTGCTCTGATACCAAAATGTAACACCCTAGTTACTTTTACCATTAATTAATTGAGGATTTAAAATTTATCTTTTAATACTATTAGTTGATTAGGAAAGACACTTAGTTACCCTTATTTCTTATGAAAATATCCGTAAAATCGGACGGAGTTTACTTTGTTTTAGGGACATTCCCAAAATTTACTTTTCCTGATTAACCTGCATAAAACTTTATTTTCATCAACAGTGGACCAGCAGGGCCAAAAATATAATTCAGTTCTCGTACATCATTTCAGAAAATATTTACAACTCTATATAATACATTTCAAATTCCGAATCCAAAATAAAACCATTGACCGACAAAAGGTCACCTAACTAACTACACAACACTCCCGAGGTGAAGTGTAATCCTGCCCGGCCATACTCGTGTAAGCTCCTTCTTCACCTGTAAAAATATATCAAGAAGGGTAGCATTACACAGAACTTAGAAAATACATTCTAAAGTGACATAGAGAACAACTAAGGGATTACTACCCGTTATCACTTGAATTATATTTTTTATTTCAATTTCCCTCGCTTCATTAATTCCCTCTTGTTGTCCATATTCATTTCTTATTCCTTTTTACTATTTCCTTAACCTTTCTTGACTCTATCATGTCCTCCTATCATTTTTCACACTTACCTACTTACCCTTTTATTCCTAATTAATACTCACTCCTAATGGGGTTTTGTTTATATAATATTCCACTCCTCTATGGAGGATCCTGATAATATCCACTCCTTATGGAGGGTCATGATACTATATATATACAATTCTCACTCCTGCTTAGAGAGTAAACGGAGGGTCCTGTTCTCACTTCACTTACGGTGCAAGTGAAGGGTCATGATAATATCCATTCCTTTATGGAGGGTCTTGATAATATCCACTCCTTTACGGAGGGTCATGATACTACACATATACAATTCTCACTCCTGCTTAGAGAGTAAGCTGAGGGTCCTGTTCTCACTTCACTTACGATGCAAGTGAAGGGTCATGATAATATCCACTCCCTTACGGAGGGTCCTGATAATATCCACTCCCTTACGGAGGGTCCTGATAATATCCACTCCTTTACGGAGGGTCATGAAGATATCCACTCCTTTATGGAGGGTCATGGTAATATACTTTCCACTCCATTATGGAGGGTCATGATAATATAATATTCCACTCCTTTATGGAGGGTCTTGAATACATAATCTCACAATCAGTTATTCATACCATTCAATTACCTTCTTCTCTAACCATTTGACACTCTTTTAATTAATTTACCAACTACCCAATTACCTTCTTGTTTCCGTTATCTGCGTTTTACTCTTCATCATCATTCATGTTCATTATAATCCCATTCAAGGTACTAAAATTAATAACATAATCAACTTTCTAATCACTATATTCATTATTAACCTTCAAACCAGGCTATATTCTACAACCATCATTATTAAACCCAATTTTGTCAGATCAACCGCAAATACATATACAAACTAGCATATTCAGAAATTCTAATTCTTAGTTCATTTGCACAACATCCTAATCTAGTCAATTACCCTAAGGTTCATCTTTCTTTATTCCCTATCCTTAATTCCCCCTATATACAAGTTAGAAAAATACCCTCTAAGTAAAGGTAACACACCCCTTCTTACCTGGGAGTCCTGACAATAGGAACAATATCATGTTCACGTCCGCGCCTTATTCGAGGGTCAGGGTCAACAATAACGTGCGGGATCTAAATAAGTACACATGTTAAAACTAATTATAACATTAAAAATGTGTACATATTTATATATATATATATATATATATCAACTAAATTCTTTTTTGTCAAAATAATAAATATATATCATTATATACAATAAATCATAGCACTTTTTCTTCAAAACATTTTTTTATTTGAAATATATAGGATAATAAAAATATTAATGGATCATCGAATAAATTAGGTAGATGGATAGAGGAAGTTGACGAGGTTATTTACCTAAGAAGGATTTGAGATTGAACGGTCGGATCTTGAGTAATCGGATCGAGAAGTTTGGAAGAGACAAAGTCTCTTTCTCTCTGTGTCGCCCTCCTCTCTTTCTTTCTTGACCCTTCTATCTGATGATCGCTTTTGCCTTCTAAATTTAAGTTTGGTGCCCTTTTGTTTTTGTTGTAACGTGTGGCCCTATGGCCACCACACGTTTTATTTATTATTTTTTTTCTTCTATGGGTTGGGACGGGTTTTGAGGGTAGGCTTAGGAGTATATATATATTTTTTATATATTGTTTTATGTTTTGTTTTCATTTGTGGGTTAATGTGTGTAAGTATTTTTGCATGATAACTAAATGTTTGATAAACTCAAAAATAAAATACATTTAGGTAAAATAGTATTATATTTTGAATTACTCAAAATAGATTAAAAATAGTAAAGTTACCGGTTTAATTTGAAAAGAGACAATTTGATTAACTGGTATTTAAGGATATCTATTGTGTGACAAAAAGTATCAAAATTCAACTATAACCATATTTTCTCAATGCTAATATCAAACTTGGTAAAATATAATATTCATAACTATGAAATAATAAATCATTAAATATAACTTATACCGGTAATATATTAAAACCAGTCTGGAAGCTAAAAATAAAACAGCCTCCGAACACTATGAAAATTTACAGGGACGCTCAAAATATTAAATTAAACACATCTTTCTAAAGAAATTATTTGTGAAAATGCCTCTAAGGCTTGTCACTTGAGCTCCCTGTCAAAATATTAATTAAACTAAATAAAAGTACTCTTTTATTTTTGTAAAGCTTATGATAACAAATTTATACTTATTTTGGCTAGAAAATATATTTCAATTATTATGATGAAATCAAAATTTTATTACGACACTCAAACCTTAAAAACATCATATTAAATCATTTAAGTACTTTATTCTTAATTTTCTATTATTATACAGTTCTAACGCTAAAAGATTCCCTTTTAACTCTCATTTAACCTTGTTATTATTATTACTATTATTTTAATCTCGCTATTATTCTAATTATATTTGGGATTAAAATTTGGGATGTTACAGCACTCACTAAACAACTTAGCCATGTGGGAGTAAATAATTCAATCAAAATTCAAAAATAAATAAAATAAATAATTCTTTATAATCATATCTTATAAAAGTCAATTTAAATAGCTTATGACTTTACTAAGTTATGACATGGTTGTATAACAACATTCTCCAAATTAAATTTTTGTATTATCTTATATAAAAATAAAATTTCTAAAATCATGCAATATGAGGTCCTAAAACTAAATAATTTAAGTAAAGGAAAATAATGGTCTTACAAATTTGGGTTGTGTCACGTGTTTGCTACGTGCCTGGTTTGAGGCGATTCTTACTTCCTTCCGACGTGCCACGTGCCAGCCATCAGCCATGGCAAGAGGACATAAGAAAGGTACTAATGGACCATCAATGTCAACTAAGATCCCAAGTTCACAAAATGTTTCCTCGACCCCTAAACCGACTCCTCAAAAGGATGTTCAGAGCTTATATTTTGAAAATGGAGGTATCGATGTCATTGATAAAATTACGAAGACATTAGATGGATTACTACAAAATTAAACGATGATTCTTGAAAGTAAGCAAAATTTGTTGAGAAATGTTTTGTTAAACCTAACAAGACTAATGTTGAAAAACCAGATTTGGGTAAGGTTGAGCAAGATGACAAGGATGAAGAAAATGCGGCAGTTTTCCCTGAGGTGTCAAAGAATGTTTGGGGTAATTTTGATGTATCCAAATTGAAGAATCATGGAGTGAAGTTGGAGTATGTTGACCCAATTGCTCATGGGGACCATAAACTAGGTAGAATTGATCTTGTAGATATTACTTCTGAGTATCAATTCTGATAGAATTTAGTAACTAGTTTTGTACTAGGTGGTCGCCCTCCATTTGCTATTATGAATGGATATTATTGAAGAGTGTGGGGGAAAACAGGTTGAAAAAGTACATTTAATAGCTAATGAAGTGTTTTTAATTAAGCTCCATTCTGCTGAATCTAAGAGAGATATCTTGGAACATGGTGTTTTCCACTTTGATGGGAAGCTAGTGATTGTGAATGACAGGAATGTAGATCTGGAATTGACAAAATATGATGTTCAAAAAATCCTTATCTGGATTCAATTACCTAAGCTTCCCTTCAAAGTATTGGAGTACTTCTGCATTGAGCAAGATTTGTAGCTCTATTGGTGTGCCTATAATGGTGGATGGTATGACTATGGGAAAGGAAAGGATTGGATATGAGAGAGTTATGGTGGAAATGGAGATTAAAGACACAATTCCTGAATGTGTCATGTTTGAATCCGAGATGGGAGTTATCATGAGACGAGAAATCCACAAGGAGAAGAAGCCTATCAAGCTTACAATTTGTGGTGGTGGTGGGGGGGGGGGAGTGTTAGAATTGGCAGCCGTCACCCAAGAGGGAGGTGAATTGGGTTTTTACAAAATTATTGGGAAATATTTGAATTCAATCGTTGATTTGGGTCTAATATATGATGTTTTTGGGCTTAATTTCACTTCCTTTTGCTATGGTTTTGGCTTGTTTCTCTTGTAAATATAGGTAATTTGTATTAGTTTTAGGAATTTTTAGTATTATAGAGTCCCTTGAACATTTTGATCCGTTTTGGGTATGTTTCAGGTACTTTTTGAGCTTAATTGGAGAAAATATTATTGGAGCTGAGAAGAGCATAAGAAGACCTTGAAAATGGCACAAGAACGGAGAGAAACGGAGTCGGGAAATGCACTACACGCCCAGGCGCATGAACCGCGCTCCCAGGCGCGCATGCATCGCTAATCAGGAGCAATCAGATATGGCACGCCCAGGCATGCAACATCATACGCCCAAGCGTGCGTGCTTCGTGGAGGCCCAATTAGGCTAGTTTCTGATCAGATTTTGAGGGATTTGCTTAGTTTTTAGGCTATTAGTTACTTTTTAGGATTTTGGGGGAGATTACATACGAAATTAGAGAGAGAATTGGCATTGAGAAGAGGATTGGATATCAACAATGGAGGAATCCGGTTGGAGATTGAAGATTGAAGGAGTAATTCAGATTGTCTATGATCATGGGTTCTTTTTCTCTTACTCTATGTTTTTCATTATTCAATATGTGTAACTAAAACCCTCTTGTTAGGAATATGATGGATTTGCATGGATCATGAATAGTTCATGAATTTATGAATTGATGTTTTCCTTTTAAATCAATTGTTTGATTGTGTTTTAATTATAATTCATAGAATTGGCCACTTTGTGTTTTGTTCTGGTTTTCTAGTCTTTTAATTGGAGAATTAGGATTAGATCAGACCTTGCAATCAAGCATTATAATCATCCAATTTGTAGGGATACTTTTGGGGATTATATAACTATTGAATTCCAGAGTTCTTAATTAATGACTAATTGATTGGTAATTTCTTAAGGGATTAAGGGATCCAATTGAGTAGGAAACACAATATTAGAGGAATTTAGTAATTGTTACTGCTGAAATGTTGTTGATTTAATGGGTAAACGGAGATTCATAACTAGTAAATTAGGTCCTGCAATGAAATCAGATTCCTAACGTCTTTCCCATCTTATTTCTAAATCGTTTAATTATTGTTTAGTTTTTATTTTCAGTTCAGTTTTTAATTTAAATTATTCAATTCAACTTTTAATTTAAATAATAATTTCAAGTTTCTCTAGTAATTAGAATAAGGTAGAAATTATTGAAAACAATTTTCAATCTTCGTGGGACGATACTCGAGCTTACTGCTCTATTACTTGCTACGATCTAGTGTACTTGCTAGAGAGACCAACAAGTTTTTGGCGCCGTTGCCGGGGATTGAAATTCGATTTCAATAATTTTTGGTACTTATTTATAGTTATTTAGTGAAATTTGCTTTAGTAGTTTTATCTCAACAGGTGCTACTGACTCTTTTTATGAGTTCGTCTTCTGCAGGTAATGAACCTAACCTTCAGTTTGAATGCAAAGAAGAGGAGAAAACAAGCACAGAAGGAAAGAAAGAGAATGGCTAGACGAATGGCTGAAGAAGAGGCAGTCAAGCCGAAAACTCTTGCAGACTACGCAACCATTAGTATGGATTATTGTGCATATAGCATTGTGTATCCAGCAATCACTGTGCCGCAGTTTAAGATTGATCCGGGCTACATTCATCTAATCAAGCAGGATCAATTCAGAGGTAGTCCGCAAGAGGATCCAACGGAGCATATCCCACACTTCCTTGGCATGCTAAGTTTCTTCAAGATCGAAGGTGCCTCAGAAGAAGCTATCCGAATGAGGCTATTTCCGGTTTCCTTGCGACATAAAGCGAAGAAGTTGATTCAGAACCAGCCACCAGGGAGCCTAACTTCATGGGATATACTGGTTCGTAAATTTTTGGACCAGTATCTTCCACAGGTTATGCAAGCCAAATTGAGGAAGAACATCAACTCGTTTGAGCAGCAAGACAGGGAGATATTATGCAAAGCCTGGGGGAGGTTCAAACAGCTGTTGAAGAAGTGTCCAACCCATTCCATGCCAGAGTGGTTACAAATCAGAGTCTTTTATGATGGGTTGAAGAAGTCAAACAAGGACATTATTGACATAGCAGCAGGTGGATCATTACTAAAGAAGACAGTTGAAGAGGCCAGAGGAATTTTGGATATGATGGCAGGCAGCAGCAGTCAGGCAGAGCTAGAGAGAACAACACAGCCAGATGATTTGGATCCTCCACAATTCCAAACCATCATCGAACAGAATCAGGAAATGAAGAAACAGATAACTGTGTTAACCAAGCAGATGAGTCAAGCCCAACTGGTGCAACCTATTCCTAGACCTTGTGGAGGAGAGACTTCCTTCGTCGTGTCCACCTCTGATTCATATCATTCATGCTCCGATCGCGCATTGAGTCCTCCACCAAGCCCCCCACGTAGTCCTCCACCAGTGAAACAAACTTGGGAGTTAGCAATAGAGAAGATGGCTCAGACTACATGTTTGTTTATGGATCAAGTGAAAGCCAACTTCAACGCTCAAGGGGTCTGCATTCGTAATCTGGAGAATCAGGTGGGTCAGATTAATCAGAGACTATCAGAGATGCAGTTAGGTTACTTTCCTAACGTCAGCACCAATTGTCAAGCCATTACTCTTCGAAGTGGCAGAGCCTATGATGAGCCACAGAAGAAGAGTGATGACTTGGTAATTGAGGAGAATCAGAGGCAGAATGACAGTCCAGAGAAGGAGAAGCCTGAAGTGCAACAGTCTGAACCCAAAGAGAAGACCCCAAACACTACTCCAGAGAAGCACCAGATCCTACCAGACCTTTCACGGGTACCATATCCTCAGAGATTGAAGAATGAGGAGAATCAGAGACAGTTTGCAAGATTTATGGAAGTGTTCAAGAAGCTTCAGATAAACATACCATTTGCTGAAGCTCTTGAGCAGATGCCTACTTATGCCAAATTCATGATGGAACTGCTCACCAACAAGAGGAAGCTGAGAGATAATGAGACAGTGTTACTAACTGAGGAGTGCAGTGCTATCCTTCAGAAGAAGCTTCCGCAGAAACTCAAAGATCCTGGTAGCTTTACCATTCCATGCAACATTGGTGGAGTGGATATCGGCAAGGCATTATGCGATTTGGGGGCTAGCATTAATTTGATGCCCCTTTCCATCTTCGAGAAACTTGGCATTGGAGAGATTAAGCCTACTATGATCTCCCTTCAGTTGGCAAACTGTTCTATCAAGAGGCCATATGGGAAGGTGGAAGATGTTCTTGTCAAGGTGAACAAGTTCATTTTCCCAGCAGACTTTGTGATATTAGATATGGATGAAGACCAGGATATTCCATTACTCTTGGGAAGACCTTTTCTAGCAACCGGGAAAGCTTTGATAGCTGTGCAGAATGGTGAACTTATGCTCCGGGTTCATGATGAGAAGGTCACTTTCAATGTCTATGAGTCTATGAAACACCCAATGGAAGATGAATAGTGCCTGAGGCTGGATGTGATAGAGTCCATTGTAGACTCTGTGTTGGAGGAGATGTGTTATGAAGATTCAATAGAGGCAGCATTGGTGATTGAGGAGGCAAAAAGAACTGAGCCTCGCCTTATTAAAGCCCTTCTTGACGGAGCTGCAGAGGTCAAAGTGTTAGGAAATAGGATGCGACAAACGCAGCGAAAAAATAAGTAAATAAATAAATAAATCCTATTTCCATCCAGGATCCATGTGAAAGCATGATTTGAGATAGGGAATTAAATTACCTTTTTCAGGGAAGAGGAGACAAACGAATCTTATCACGAACGCTTCGTCAATCACGAGCACATCAATGTGTTGTGCCTCTATTGGTATCCACACGAACAAATTTCCAATTGGAGTCACGTCTCTCTTCTCAATGCTAGTAGAGAAGAGAGAGTCTGTGTATCACTCACTCTCTGATATGACTGCTAGGGTTGTCGTTCTGTGTCTCACACATCCCTTTTCCTTAAAGCTAATAATATTATATTTATAATATTATCAGACCAACTGGTTGGGCTTTTAGGAGATAAATTCGAATTCTATCTTATATGTAGAAGATAAAATCAAATTTATATCTTATACATAAAGATAAAACGAATCATATCTTAATCATATCAGAAAGATTTAATTTTATAAAAATACAACTATTGTATTTTTATCAAATGTGATATCTCCAATTTTATCTGCTCTTAGTGTGTGACCCTATAGGTTCCTGTAACGTTGGCATTAATGTTAAAATCACATTTTAACTTTACAAGCAATGAGCGGTATCTAGCAACACATCATTGCTACCCAAGTGACAGGAATGTCTGTGATTTGACTAAACCTTTTACTGTGACCAATGAACATGTGTAAGTTTAATCCCTTTGTCCAAATATCATAGTTACACTCATGGCATGGAACGTGTCACCCATGAATAGTGTAACTTATGGTTTCTTGATCCCTGAGTAGACGCGTCTAAACAAGTCTCGTCAATATCTCATATTGACTGTCTTGAGTATGGCCATACATTTCACCGTCTCACTCAATCAAGGGGCCCAGAGATATAATTCCTATTGATAAGGAAGGACAAATCCCATCTACGTCACTCACATCCCTCTACATGATTTTTCATATACCCGACTACAACCGTTATGATCACCTGGTTAAAGATGACGTTTGATTGCATGAAAGCATATAATTCCTCATGTTGGGAACCGTAGTGACTTCAGGTCGAAGGACCATGTACACCATTGTCACTATGAGAATCGCTTATGACACTCACTTAATAACCCATGTAGCATTCTCATGGCGGGTCAATCCAGTACACAAAAGTCCCAATGTGTACTTACGTGAAGACTTGATATCCCATATCCATGACCAGTGAGATACAGTCATCAGTCTGCCACATACTAGTCTCGACGTATTATAGTTGTCCTTATTAACTATAATACTCGACTAGGGAATGTTTAAGGATAATTATCAATCAATAAGATCTCACTATCAAGTCATGTACTTGATATTCTTATGACATTGAACTTATAATCCTAAGGACTTTATTACATCTATTTTAATTAAACAATTAAAGCATAAATATAATAAATGAAATGCCTCATTATTAATAATAGTAATAATCCATAAACATGAAATAAGTACAAGTAAAAGAGAAAATACGATTGCCTCTAGGGCACACTCCAACAATCTCCCACTTGCACTAGTGCCAATAGTTCATGTATCTAATACCATAAGCCCTAACATGTCCCTCATGCTTTTTTATGGCAAAAGGTTTAGTCAGTGGATCAGCAATATTATCATCTGTTGAAACTCTGCATATCTTCACATCTCCTCTCTCAATTATCTCTCGAATGATGTGAAAACGCCGAAGTATATGTTTGGATTTCTGGTGAGATATCGGTTCCTTAGCTTGCGCAATGGCTCCATTGTTGTCACAATAGAGGTCCACTGGAAACTCAATACTAGGAACAACATCAAGTTCAGTTATGAACTTCTTAATCCAAACCGCTTCCTTTGCTGCTTCTGATGCAGCTATATACTCAGCTTCTGTTGTAGAATCGGCTACAGTCTCTTGCTTTGAACTCTTCTAGCATATAGCCCCACCATTCAAACAAAATACAAATCCAGATTGTGATCTGAAATTGTCCTTATCAGTCTGGAAGCTAGCGTCAGTGTAACTCTTTACAACCAGCTCATCTTCACCTCCATATACCAAGAAAGCATCCTTAGTTCTTCTTAAGTACTTTAGGATATTCTTAACTGCTGTCCAGTGACCTTCACCTGGATCTGACTGGTATCTGCTCGTTATGCTCAAAGCATACGAAACATCAAGTCGAGTACATATCATGGCATACATGATAGATCCAATTGCAGATGCATATGGAATTCTATCCATGCGTTCCCTTTCTTCCTTAGTGGAAGGACACTGTTCCTTTGACAAGGTTATACCATGTGACATTGGCATTGATCCCCTTTTGGAATCCTGCATGTTGAAACCGTTTCAACACTTTGTCTATGTACGAACTTTGACTTAGGGCAAGCAATCTCCTTGATCTATCTCTATAAATTTTGATGCCTAATATATAGGTTGCTTCACCCAAATCCTTCATAGAAAAGCAATTCCCTAACCAAGTCTTAACAGACTTTAAGGTAGGAATGTCATTCCCGATGAGTAGTATGTCATCCACATACAACACAAGAAAGACAATTGCGCTCCCACTAACCTTCTTATATACACAAGACTCTTCTTCGTTCTTGATGAAACCAAATTGTTTGATTGCATCATCGAATATTCCAACTCCTAGAAGCTTGTTTCAATCCATAAATGGATCGTTGCAGCTTACAAACCTTTCCAGCATGCTTTGGATCAACAAAACCTTCAGGCTGTGTCATATACACATCCTCTAAAATATTTCCATTAAGGAAATCAGTTTTGACATCCATCTGCCAGATTTCATAATCATGAAATGCTGCAATAGCAAGCAAGATCCTAATGGATTTAAGCATGGCAACTAGTGAAAAATTTTCATCATAGTCAATACCATGAACTTGTTTGAAACCTTTAGCAACCAATCGTCCTTTAAAGGTATGTACATTACCATCCATGTCAGTCTTCTTCTTGAAAACCCATTTGCACCCAATTGGTTTTACCCCATCAGGTAGATCAACCAACATCCAAACTTGGTTGGTTTGCATGGACTCCATCTCAGATCTCATGGCTTGAAGCCATTTCTCAGAGTCAGGGCTGTTTATAGCCTCTTGGTAAGTAGTAGGTTCATCTTGATCAAAAATCATAATGTCATCCTCTTGAGTCAAGAGAAATCCATATCTCTCTGGCTGAAGAGGAATCCTACTTGACCTACGCAAAACTTGTGTAACTTGAGCAGGTTGTACATCCACAACATCTTGTGGAACTTGCTCAACATCCATCGCTTGGTCTTGGCTACTTTGGGATTCTTGAATCTCATCAGGATCTATTTTCCTCCCACTATTTCCTTTAGAGAGAAATTCTCTTTCAAGAAATACGCCTGTGCGAGCGACAAACACTTTGCCTTCTGTGGGATTGTAGAAATAGTATCCCTTAATTTCTTTGGGATATCCTACAAAGTAGCATTTGTCAGATTTGGGACTGAGTTTATCAGAAATTAGATGTTTCACATAAACATCACAACCCCAAATCCTGAGAAAAGACATACTAGGACGCCTCCTAGTCCATAACTCATATGGTGTCTTTTCAACCACTTTCGATGGAGATTGGTTAAGTGTAAAAGCAGCTGTAAGCAGAGCATGTCCCCAAAAAGAGATTGGAAGGTCCGATTGACTCATCATACACCTAACCATGTCCAACAAGGTTCGGTTTCTCCTTTCTGAAACACCATTCCACTGGGGCGTTCCAGGAGGAGTGAGTTGAGATACTATACCACACTCTTTTAGATAGTCATCGAACTCTTGGCTAAGGTATTCACCACCTCGATCAGATCGAAAGGCTTTAATACTTTTGCCAAGTTGATTTTGTACTTCATTCTTGAATTCCTTGAACTTTTCAAAGGTTTCATGTTTGTATTTCATCAGATATACATACCCATATCTACTAAAATCATCAGTAAATGTGACGAAGTACGAGTAACCTCCTCTAGCATTTGAACTCATAGGCCCACATACATCTGTATGTATGAGTCCCAAAAGTTCATTAGCCCGTTCACAGCTGCTAGTAAATGGGCCCTTTGTCATCTTGCCCAACAAACAAGACTCACATGTCTCATAAGATTCAAAATCAAATGAGTCTAAGAATCCATCTTTATGAAGCTTAGAAATGCGTTTCTCATTTATATTGCCCAAACGACAATGCCAAAGAAAAGTTTGTATCATTTGATTTAAACCTTTTAGCATTAATGTTATAGACTGGATGATCAAGATCTAACAAATAAAGACCATTTATTAATTGTGCACTGCCAAAAAACATCTCATTCAAATAAATGGAACAACACTTGTTCCTTATTGAAAACGAAAAACCTACTTTGTCTAAACATGAAACTGAAATAATATTCCTACGAATAGCAGGTACACAATAAACATCCTCTAGTTCTAAAACTAATCCACTAGGTAAGGTTAAACTACAAGTTCCAACAGCAATGGCGGCAACTCTTGCTCCATTTCCAACTCGCAGTTCGACTTCACCTTTAGCTAATCTTCTACTCCTTTTTAGATCCTTGATGAGCATTTTATTTCCCATTTTTCCTTGCATTATTTTACTCCTATTATTGATACTTGTTGCCTATTTGACATTGTTTAGCTTGATTTAGTGATTTAGAGTTTATTGGACTATTATTCTGAATATTGTTTAATTTGGGATTATTTAGCCTAATTAATTCTATTTCTATTTTCAGGTCATATTTGGCACAAGGGCTTTTTGGACATTTTGGGAATGAAGATTTAATGTTGGAAGAGAAGATATATGATGAAGTGAAGATTGTAATCTATCTTTAGGATTAGTTGAGATTTAGTTATATCTTTTAAGATTTAGATTTTATCTATAAGATATTTTTAGATTTAATTTAGAGATAAGCTTTCCTTAGGATTTGGGCCCATGATTTAGGCCCGTTTTGTGATTTAAAAAGCCAAATTCGTGTAAACCCTTGGAGAGAGCTTCCATTCACGTTTTTTTACATTCTCTCTCATAGAGAAGGCTTAGTTTTGCTCTCCAAGCTTGTGGTGGCTGCTAGGGTTTCTCTCTCTTCCCTTTCTACATGTTTTTTGGTATTTTTCTTCATGGAAGGCTAAACTCTTAGGTTAAATCCCTTTGGTAATGTATCACATACTCTTGAGGTTTTATTCTTAATGCTATTTCGTTTTTATTCACTGTTTTCATGCTTATTGATATGTTATGGTTCGCTTAGTTCCATTCTATAGAGATAATCCATGTGTATGAATGCTTAATTTATGCAAACTCGTAAAAACTCCATGCTTTGGCTTTTAATGCTTAATTAGAGGTTTGGGTTTTGGGGTGAGAATTGAATTTTCGCTTAGTATTTAATTCTCACGAGTTGGACAGTGAAGAGGAAAGAAATTGATCTTTTGTGACCGATGATAGAGTTGTGAACGCGAGCCAAAGGGGTTTATCCGCTTTTCCTTATCTGTTTCTTCGTTTTGATTTAATTCTGTTTTGATTTCAATTATTCAATATTCAATACAAAAAAACCCCCCTGTTTTCTATGCATACTATGTGTTCGACCTTTTGCTTGATAAGATATTCCTTGGGAGACGACCTAGGAGTCACTTCCTAGTACTATACTTAAACTGTTTTTATTTGTATCGGGTACGGCCTCGATCAAATTTGGCGCCGTTGCCGGGGAATATCGGTTCTTGCCAAAGGTCATTAGTAGTTAGTTAGTGTCGTAGTTAGTATAGTTATTATAGTGTGTTGTGTCTGATTTAGGGTCTAGTAGTCAATTCTGATAACCGGTTGAAGTTGCACTGTTTGCTGTTTTGCTATTTTGTTGCAATTAGTGTATTTGATTGATTCTGTGGTTGCTAGTTCACATAGTTGTGGGTGGAATTTTTGCACGAAAATTTATATCCACACTACTTTTATCATATAAAAAGGTTTCGAGGCACCACGATCACTCAGATCATCACTGGTTGTGAGTTCCAGAAAAATTTTCCAAGTTTTAGCAGCACTTTCTTCAAATCGTCGCAACTTTTGACCCGTAACTCGGAATTTGACGAATTTTATATCAAATCGAAGGGAATTTTATGAATAATCTGATTTTTCTCACTTCGTCAGAAAACTCCTTCGTCTGGACCCTGAAAAAGCCGTTTTACTATTTCTTTTTTATTTTACAAGTTTTATTTTCTTAGTTTTTGGTCTCTGATTTAATTGTTTGACTTGGTTCCCTTTTGAATTTTGTCCTCAAACTTTTTGTGGTATGTTTTCATGATTTTAGGGTGCTGAAAAAAATAAAGAAAAAAATTTTAAAAAATAAAAAATTTTGTTGCCTATCTTGGTCATGTATATTAGTGACAGTTTGCTATGCTTAATGGTGTTCTGTTCAGTACATGACTAGGGGCAACCCAAGCTACTTGCATCCATATAACCCTGAAATTGATAGAACTTATCACAGACTAGTTAGGCAAAATAGGAACCAGTCCATAGGTAGTGAGTCTATTGAGTCTTTACGTAGTGAGTCTGCTTCTTTTTCTTCTATTCCTATAAATTCTGATTCTTATTCTGATTCTTCTGAAAATATGGCTCAACCTCCACCACGTGAGAGGACATTGAGGGAGCTGGCTGCACCTGATTTCACTATTGAAGATTTGTGCATCCAGTATCCCGATGACCCGTATGAGCTAAGGTCTGGACTAATCCATTTGTTGCCCAAGTTTAATGGTCTTGCAGGTGAGGATCCTCATAAACATCTCAAGCAGTTCCATATTGTCTGTGCTACTATGAAACCACATGATGTTCCAGAGGATCATGTTTGTCTTAAGGCATTCCCACACTCCCTAGAGGGGCTAGCCAAGGACTGGTTGTACGATCTGGCCCCTGGTTCTATCACAGTCTGGGATGACCTGAAGAGGGCATTTTTGGAGAAATTCTTCCCTGCATGCAGAACAACAGCAATCCGAAAGGATATATCAGGCATCAGGCAACAAAGTGGAGAAAGTCTCTATGAGTATTGGGAGAGATTCAAGAGATTGTGTGCGAGCTGCCCCCACCATCAGATCTCAGAGCAGTTGCTTATTCAATATTTCTATGAAGGTCTCAACCTCATGGAGAGAAACATGCTTGATGCTGCAAGTGGTGGTGCCCTAGGAGACATGACACCTTTAGAAGCCAGAGTCAAGATTGAGAAGATGGCTTCCAATTGTCAACAATTCCATGCAAGGGGCAACAGCGATGCAATCATAGTGAGAGGAGTGAATGATGTTGGCACAAGTTCTGGTAAGGTTGAGAAGCTTGAACAGAAGATAGATTCACTTACAACTTTGGTCACTCAATTGGCCATCAACCAGAAGAAGTTGTCCCTGCCTGCTAGATTATGTGGCATATGCACATCCGCTGAGCACCCCACAGATGCATGTCCTTCTGTGCAGCAACCAACGACTGGTGCTGACCAACCTGAGGCATATGCCGCCAACATCTTCAACAGTAGAAACCAGCAGCCACAGAACTTTGATCTCTCTACCAACAGATACAACCCTGGTTGGAGGAACCATCCCAACCTGAGATGGTCTGATCAGCAGCAACCTTCACAGGTTCAATTTCAGAACAATTCTAGACCACCATATGTACCTCCTCCAGTCCAGCAACAGAGACAACAACAGGCTAATTCTGCACCACCAGCTCCTAGTACTGAGCAGCAGCCTTCATTGGAAGAGCTGATGAAACAGATGACCATGCAAAATCTCCAATTCCAACAGGAAACTAGAGCATCCATTCAAAGACAAGAGGCCTTCATTCAATCTTTGACCAATCAGATGGGACAGATGGCAACAGCAATCAACACTATGCAATCTCAGAATTCTAACAAGTTGCCATCCCAAACAGTGATCAATCCAAACCAGAATGTGAATGCCATTAGTCTAAGGTCAGGGAAGCAGATTGTCACACCCACACCAGAATCTGACCTCAACAAAGATGATCTAGTTTCAACCAACAAGAAGAGCCAAATGGTCGAGGAGAGTGAGCACACAAGTACCAGAAAATCCCATCCAGCTCAGCCTTCCACAAGCACAACACCTGCTGCTGCCCAACAACCACCCCTCATTCCTCTTCCTTTCCCACCAAGGGGGGTGACTCAAAGCAAGAAAATGGAAGAGATTGACAAAGAGATACTTGACACATTCAGGAAGGTGGAAGTCAACATACCCCTTCTTGATGCAATCAAGCAGATTCCAAGGTATGCAAAGTTCTTGAAGGATCTATGCACACACAAACGGAAGCTCAAGGGCAATGAGAGGATCAGCATGGGAAGAAATGTCTCTGCTCTTATAGGTAAACCCGTCCCTCATATTCCTGAAAAGTGTAAGGATCCTGGAACTTTCTCTGTGCCTTGTATCATAGGTAATACTAAATTTGAGAATGCTTTGCTAGATTTAGGAGCATCTATTAATGTTATGCCTATGTCTGTTTTCAAGTCTCTTTCACTTGGACCCCTTCAACCTACGGGTGTGGTTATTCACTTGGCAAATAGATCTACTGCCTACCCCGCAGGTTTGATAGAGGATGTCCTGGTTCGGGTTGAAGAGCTTATCTTTCCTGCTGATTTTTATATTCTTGATATGGAAGAGGACACCTCTCGTAGTGCTGTCCCTATCATATTAGGGAGACCATTTTTGAAAACAGCCCGAACCAAGATAGATATGCATGCAGGTACACTTTCCATGGAATTTGATGACAGTGTGGTTCGATTCAATATTTTTGATGCTATGAAACATTTTTCTGATGACCACTCTGTTTTTCATGTTGACTTGATTGATGATCTGATTGATGAGCATGTTCTAGACTTTTTGCATGATTATGATTTGCCATCTTTCACTAGCTCATTTACTTGTTCTGCATGTTCTGATTCCGAAATGTGCACTGCATGCATTGAAATTGACCAGTTTTTAAATTCTGCTACTGCATCTGTTGATTCATATGATATAGATTCAGATCATGCTAACCCCATTTCTGTTTTGCATGAGTCTAATTCACTTGTTCAGGTGCAGGCGGCAGAATCCAATTCTGCTGCTCCTTTAGTTCCATCTGTGATGCAGGCACCTTTATTGGACCTGAAGCCCCTTCCTCCTCATCTCAAATATGCTTACTTGGAGGCTGAGCAGAAACTTCCAGTGATCATCTCTACCTCCCTTTCTGTTGATCAAGAGAAGCAACTGCTGGATGTGATTAGAGCAAACAAAAGGGCAATAGGATGGACTTTGGCAGACATACCTGGTATTAGCCCCTCCATGTGCATGCATCGGATTTTATTGGAGGATGGGGCTAAACCAGTGAGACAACCCCAGAGACGGTTGAACCCCCAGATTCTTGATGTGGTGAAGAAAGAGGTCACCAAGCTGCTGCAAGCTGGCATTATCTACCCCATCTCAGACAGCACTTGGGTAAGCCCGGTTCAAGTAGTTCCCAAGAAGTCTGGGGTGACAGTTGTCAAAAATGAGAAGGATGAGCTGATTCCCACTAGAGTGCAGAACAGTTGGAGAGTCTGCATTGATTATAGGAAGCTCAACCAGGCGACCCTCAAGGATCACTTTCCTCTTCCCTTCATTGATCAGATGTTGGAGCGCCTGGAAGGTAAATCTCACTATTGCTTCTTAGATGGTTTCTCTGGTTATTTCCAAATCTGTATTGCACCAGAGGACCAACATAAGACTATATTTACCTGTCCTTTTGGTACATTTGCTTATAGGAAGATGCCTTTTGGCCTATGCAATGCTCCTGGCACTTTTCAAAGATGTATGATGAGTATTTTTAATGACTTACTTGAGCATTGCATAGAGGTCTTCATGGATGATTTTAGTGTATATGGTTCCTCTTTTGATGCATGTCTTGATAGTTTGTCTAAGGTGCTTAATAGGTGCATTGAGACTAACCTTGTCTTGAATTTTGAAAAATGTCATTTTACGGTAGAACAAGGCATAGTCTTAGGGCACATTATTTCACATAAGGGCATAGAGGTTGACCCTGCTAAGCTGCATGTAATATCACATTTGCCTTACCCCTCTTGCGTGCGAGAGGTGCGTTCTTTTCTTGGCCATGCAGGTTTCTATCGCAGGTTTATTCAGAACTTTAGCAAGATAGCCCTTCCACTATCCAACTTGCTTCAAAAGGATACCGCATTTGAGTTTGGAGACCAATGCAAGAAAGCATTTGATGAGCTAAAGAGAGCACTCACCACCACTCCCATCATCCAACCACCTGACTGGACTCTCCCATTTGAGCTCATGACCGATGCCTCGAATTATGCTTTGGGAGCAGTTCTCTCCCAAAGGGTTGGTAAGATGTCTCATGTGATTTATTATGCATCTAGGACTTTAGATTCAGCACAAGTTAATTACACCACAACTGAAAAAGAGTTGTTAGCCATTGTCTTTGCACTTGATAAGTTTAGATCATATCTATTAGGTTCTAAGGTTGTGGTGTATACTGATCATGCTGCTCTGAAGTATCTTTTGAAAAAGACAGATTCCAAACCTAGGTTGATTAGATGGATGTTGCTCCTCCAGGAGTTTGATCTTGAGATTCAGGATCGGAGTGGTGCACATAACCTTGTCGTAGACCACTTGAGTAGAATAGAGAGAGAGGAGGATGCATTTCCTATCCGGGATGACTTCCCGGATGAGCAGCTTTTAGTTTTGCATGTTTCACATCCCCCTCCCCTTATTCCTCGGTTTGCTGATATTGTAAATTATATAGTTGCATCTGTTTTTCCACCCTTGGCATCCAAAGCTCAAAGAGACAAATTGAAGAGCGATGCCAAGTATTATGTATGGGATGACCCCTATTTGTGGCGTTTTTGCAGTGATCAGGTCATTCGCAGGTGCATTCCAGACCAGGAGATCCAATCGGTTCTCCAATTTTGCCATGCTTCACCAGTTGGAGGCCACCTTGGCACTCAAAGGACAGCACGAAAGGTGCTGGATTCTGGATTTTTTTGGCCTACCATCTTCAAGGATGCAAGCAAAATCTGCAGCTCATGTGAGCAATGTCAAAGGGCAGGAGGCACCCTATCTTGGAGGCAATAGATGCCGCAACAACCTATGTTGTTCTGTGAGGTGTTTGATGTTTGGGGTATAGATTTCATGGGTCCCTTTCCTGTTTCTTTTGGTTTTTATTATATCTTACTTGCTGTGGATTATGTATCCAAATGGGTGGAAGCTAAGGCCACCAGGACTAATGATGCTCAGGTTGTTGTAGATTTTGTCAGGACTAATATCCTTTGCAGGTTTGGCATACCTAGAGCCATAGTCAGTGATCAAGGCACACACTTCTGCAATAGATCCATGCAAGCTTTGCTCAAGAAGTATGGGGTTGTGCACAAAGTTTCTACACCATATCACCCCCAAACCAATGGGCAAGCTGAGATTTCAAACAGAGAGATCAAGCGGATTTTGGAGAAGATGGTGAAGCCTAATAGAAAGGATTGGAGCACACGATTGGAGGATGCTCTATGGGCCCATCGGACTGCTTACAAGGCACCCATAGGGATGTCACCCTATCGGGTTGTCTTTGGTAAGGCATGCCACCTGCCTGTGGAGATAGAGCACCGTGCATATTGGGCTGTGAAGCAATGTAACTTAGCTCTTGATCAAGCGGGTGAGGAGAGGAAGCTGCAGTTGAGTGAGCTAGATGAGATCCGTTTGGAGGCCTATGAGAATTCCAAGTTCTACAAAGAGAAGACCAAGAAGCTCCATGATAGCTCAATTTGCAGAAAGGAGTTCTTGGTTGGTCAAAAAGTGTTGCTCTACAACTCTAGGCTTGGACTCATGAGTGGAAAGCTCCGCTCTAAATGGATTGGACCGTTTGTAGTCACCCAGGTGTTTCCTTATGGCACTGTGGAGATCAAGAGTGAGTCCACAGACAAGAGCTTCAAAGTCAATGGTCACCGACTCAAGCCTTTCCTAACCTCTCCTACTTTGGATGATGCACCTGTGGAGGAAGCCTCATTGGTCGACCCCATTTTTGACCCACCATGATTTCGGGAGTCTTCTTTTCTCCTTCCTTACTCTTTTTATTGCACTTGTCTATATCTGTCTGATTCTGCTATTTGTGTTCCATTGAGGACAATGTGTGATTTAAGTGTGGGGGGGAGAGTAGTTTAGGTTGCATATTTTTTCTTTGATTTTTTAGGTTTTGCTAAGTTTTGGGCATTTTCTTGCATGTTTTTGCTTCATTTTAGTAGAGTCTTGGTATCTTGTGTCTGAATTCATGCATTTCTGTGAGTAAAGTTGCTTTTGATAATTAAGAGGTGGTAACACTGTGATAGAATTGTCCCTTTTGTGAGGATTTGAGCCTTAATTGTGGGTGGATTGCTATATATGCCACCTAATTTTTCTTTCATGTGTGATTGCACTCTGGATTACTTGCACTCTGGATTACTTGCACTCTAGAACTTGACTTGACTCTTGTTGATACTTGATATTCCCATGCACATTTTGAAATGATTTAGGCATTGTTTTTTTCTTGAATAAGCCACTAGCCATATGAGCCTACCTTGAATGAATTTATCCTTTGATAGCCCCTTTGAGCCTTTATATCCCTTTTCTTTGTTCTTTAGCTCATTACAAGCCTATGACTGAAAAACCATGATTGTCCTAACCTTAGGGAATGTTGGAGCTTTGGAATTGTTTTGGGAATGGGTATTAAGTAAGCGAGGGTGCTTTGTTCTTCATCTCTTGTGAGTTCTGGGTTTTGCCTCTATGGTCGGTGATGTAATTATGGCTTTATCTCATTATGCCATTTTTATTGTTTCTTCTTTTCTTTCGTTCATGAAGTTCTGCAATGTAATGCAATTCAAAAAAAAAAAGAAAAAAAAAAGGAAAAAAAAGAAGAAGAAGAAGAAGAAAAAGAAAAAAAATGGAATAAAAGGTTGATTGAGGCATGGAGGTTTGGAATTAGAGGTTGTTGTTATGTTTACCATTTCATTCTGGGGTGGATTGTGCTTATATTTTTTTACTTGTTCCCCATTGCTCCTCTATTCCCTGGGTTTTAGCTACATTTCCCATATTTTTATCCTACCTTGTCCTTGGCCCCATTACAACCCTGAAAAGACCTTTTGATCTTAATGTGCATGTGTGTTGATTGTTGATGTTAGAGGCTTGTCAAGCCTATGGTTGTGTTTGTTTTTCATGATGTGCCTTGAGTGTAAACACTGATTAACCTTAAACACTTGAGTGTAAACACTATTGAGTGATCCTTGTGAGTTTCTATCATCTTTGTGACTACCCTCTTGATGTCATTGGTATTCTTTGCATATTTGAAATAATTGGATGATGTTCATGAATGCCTTGATTCTTTGGTCCTTATTTTCTTCGTGTGCTCGATTTTGCCCATTTCTTTGCATTTCCTAGAATTCATTGTGAAGTATGTAATCTCTTAGGTTTGCATTCATTAGTTGTAGTAATCTTGTTACATGATTCACTTTGGTGCATATTGATTTTCTCAGTCCTAATTCTTAGTTTTGCCCAGGAGTGCAAAAGGATAAGTGTGGGGGTATTTGATGAGCATTTTATTTCCCATTTTTCCTTGCATTATTTTACTCCTATTATTGATACTTGTTGCCTATTTGACATTGTTTAGCTTGATTTAGTGATTTAGAGTTTATTGGACTATTATTCTGAATATTGTTTAATTTGGGATTATTTAGCCTAATTAATTCTATTTCTATTTTCAGGTCATATTTGGCACAAGGGCTTTTTGGACATTTTGGGAATGAAGATTTAATGTTGGAAGAGAAGATATATGATGAAGTGAAGATTGTAATCTATCTTTAGGATTAGTTGAGATTTAGTTATATCTTTTAAGATTTAGATTTTATCTATAAGATATTTTTAGATTTAATTTAGAGATAAGCTTTCCTTAGGATTTGGGCCCATGATTTAGGCCCGTTTTGTGATTTAAAAAGCCAAATTCGTGTAAACCCTTGGAGAGAGCTTCCATTCACGTTTTTTTACATTCTCTCTCATAGAGAAGGCTTAGTTTTGCTCTCCAAGCTTGTGGTGGCTGCTAGGGTTTCTCTCTCTTCCCTTTCTACACGTTTTTTGGTATTTTTCTTCATGGAAGGCTAAACTCTTAGGTTAAATCCCTTTGGTAATGTATCACATACTCTTGAGGTTTTATTCTTAATGCTATTTCGTTTTTATTCACTGTTTTCATGCTTATTGATATGTTATGGTTCGCTTAGTTCCATTCTATAGAGATAATCCATGTGTATGAATGCTTAATTTATGCAAACTCGTAAAAACTCCATGCTTTGGCTTTTAATGCTTAATTAGAGGTTTGGGTTTTGGGGTGAGAATTGAATTTTCGCTTAGTATTTAATTCTCACGAGTTGGACAGTGAAGAGGAAAGAAATTGATCTTTTGTGACCGATGATAGAGTTGTGAACGCGAGCCAAAGGGGTTTATCCGCTTTTCCTTATCTGTTTCTTCGTTTTGATTTAATTCTGTTTTGATTTCAATTATTCAATATTCAATACAAAAAAACCCCCCTGTTTTCTATGCATACTATGTGTTCGACCTTTTGCTTGATAAGATATTCCTTGGGAGACGACCTAGGAGTCACTTCCTAGTACTATACTTAAACTGTTTTTATTTGTATCGGGTACGGCCTCGATCAATCCTGCACATTAACACAAATGTGAGATCCACATCCAGTATCTAATACCCATGATGTTGAAGCAGAAAAATTAACTTCTATAACAAAAATACCTGAAGAAGAGGCTCCGCTTTTCTTCATTTCTTTCTCTTTAAGGTAATCTGGGCAATGCCTCTTCCAATGTCCCACCTTGTTACAATGGAAGCAATTTCCCTCCTTAGCCACCCCACCTTTAGGCTTAAGAGCCCTAGCTACTCTAGCTTTGCCCTTATCCTTAGGTTTTTGTGCTTTCCCTTTGGCCTTACCTTTTCCCTTTCGATTTTGAACCAACAATACAGTTTTTCCCTTGTTGATATCATGCTCAGCAGTTTTCAACTTCCCTAACAATTCAGTTAGAGTGCTGTCAATGTTGTTCATGTTGTAATTCATGACAAACTGACTAAAGCTCTGTGGTAAGGAATGCAGAACTAAGTCAACGGCCAACTCTTGACCTAGTGGGAAACTCATCCTCTCAATGTTCTCAATATAACCAATCATCTTGATTACATGATGACTAACTGGGCTTCCCTCTGTCATCTTACAAGTGAAAAGGGACCTTGTTACCTCAAAACGCTCAACCTTGCTTGCCCTTGATAGAGATCCTTAAGGTGTACGATCATATCGTATGCACTCATGTTCTCATGAACCTTCTGAAGGTCAGGGGTCATAGTGACAAGCATGAGAGTTGCAACTTCTAAGGCATCATCTTGATGTCTACGGAAAGCATTCCGCTCAGCAGCCGATGCATTAGCGGGGGGTGCTTCAGGGAGCAGTTGCTCTAGCACATACATCTTTTTCTCATTCCTAAGGACAATCCTTAGGTTTCGATACCAGTCCAGGAAATTAATTCCCGTCAGTTTGTCCTTCTTAAGGACCGATCGCAGTGATAAGTTATTTGAATTGTTTGAAGCCATGGTGATCTAACAACAAAATAAAAGCAGAATTAAATCATGTTTATTAAATATTTAATAAGGACTTTTACTAAATATTACTCCCACTATTTTCCTCAAATCAATAACCCTCAATATTGACTCGGAAAATCTCAGCGTAAGATTTTCTAGTGGGACCAAGATCCATATTTCATCTTATTATGAGTCAAACTTTAGCTAATCTCCCATAATTTGATTATTTAGGTAGGGAACCCTTTCCCAGTCACATCTCATGCGACTCTTGGATCAATTGGGTGAATAACATTTATTCAAAATTAACTTATTAATTTATACCCAATTCTTTTGCCTATAGATCTTCAATCCTATTGAACCATCCATTTAAGTTAGACCCAATGGTTGACAAAACGAATATTACATTTATTCCTTCGCGTCTGACCAATGTAGATAAAGGTACTCTACTTTAGCAGACCCACATTCAAAACGACATCAATCAAGACGAGTGTCAAGCATTGGAAGGCATATAACTTAATATTTCAGTCTGAGGGGTTTTATATTTAAGTGATCTCACCTATTTTATCTTACATTAACATACATTATAACGATAACATGCATCACATACATACTATAATTATAAACTACGTGATATGGTCATGGCCTAGAAAAAACTAATTCACCCAAGCCAATGAGTGAATTAATACAAAGATCCTAAACGCATAACTTCTTCTCCAAGAGAATTCCTTGAATGTATGCACCGGTCCTTCTCCAAGAGCCTTCCTTAAATCTCCTTTCCTTTTTCATCTTCAAGTCTTTCGCAATTTTTAATAAAAATATTACAAATAAAAACCTCGTTCATGAGGGGATTTAGATAAGAAAAGAAATACATATTGAATATAGAGAGAGGCACGACACGCAGGCCGTATTTAAAAATAAACCAAAATAAAATAAAACATACATAAGGCGCGAAACGATCCAAGAGGCCATGACCATTCACCATACAACAAACAACATATTAAATAAAATACATTATTATTTTATTAAAATTATGTTTGTTACGAATTAAAAAAAAATAATTATATTTTATCAACTCTTGATAAAATAATAAGTATCAACTCTTTATCAACTCTTGATAAAATATTAACGTATCATGCGGCCAAATAGATTCACGCGGCCAAAAGATTCATGCGGCCAATTTTGTTTCACGTGATAAAAAAATAAATTCTTATCTATTGGCCAATTTTATTTCACGTGATAAAGATTCATGCCGCATGAACTGAATCAGCAATAGATAGCCGCCTGAATTGATAGCCGCATGAACTGAATCATCAACTGATATATATCAATTGATCCACTGATATATATCAATTGATCCACAAGTACTGAATGATTGTGCCGCATGAACATCACAGCGGCTACGTTTTTTTTTTTTATTTAATTTTTTTTATTAATCCCAACACATCATAATCATATTAAAACATGTTTAATCAAAAATAATCAAATCATGGTTTCACAAGTGGCTCTGATACCACTGTTAGGAAATAGGATGCGACAAACGCAGCGAAAAAAATAAATAAATAAATAAATAAATCCTATTTCCATCCAGGATCCATGTGAAAGCATGATTTGAGATAGGGAATTAAATTACCTTTTTCAGGGAAGAGGAGACAAACGAATCTTATCACGAACGCTTCGTCAATCACGAGCACATCAATGTGTTGTGCCTCTATTGGTATCCACACGAACAAATTCCCAATTGGAGTCACGTCTCTCTTCTCAATGCTAGTAGAGAAGAGAGAGTCTGTGTATCACTCACTCTCTGATATGACTGCTAGGGTTGTCGTTCTGTGTCTCACACATCCCTTTTCCTTATAGCTAATAATATTATATTTATAATATTATCATACCAACTGGTTGAGCTTTGAGGAGATAAATTCGAATTCTATCTTATATGTAGAAGATAAAATCAAATTTATATCTTATACATAAAGATAAAACGAATCATATCTTAATCATATCAGAAAGATTTAATTTTATAAAAATACAACTATTGTATTTTTATCAAATGTGATATCTCCAATTTTATCTGCTCTTAGTGTGTGACCCTATAAGTTCCTGTAACGTTGGCAGTAATGTTAAAATCACATTTTAACTTTACAAGCAATGAGCGGTATCTAGCAACACATCATTGCTACCCAAGTGACAGGAATGTTTGTGATTTGACTAAACCTTTTACTGTGACCAATGAACATGTGTAAGTTTAATCCCTTTGTCCAAATATCATAGTTACACTCATGGCATGGAACGTGTCACCCATGAATAGTGTAACTTATGGTTTCTTGATCCCTGAGTAGATGCGTCTAAACAAGTCTCGTCAATATCTTATATTGACTGTCTTGAGTATGGCCATACATTTCACCGTCTCACTCAATCAAGGGGCCCGGAGATATAATTCCTATTGATAAGGAAGGATAAATCCCATCTACGTCACTCACATCCCTCTACATGATTTGTCATATACCCGACTACAACCGTTATGATCACCTGGTTAAAGATGACGTTTGATTGCATGAAAGCATATAATTCCTCATGTTTGGAACTGTAGCGACTTCAGGTCGAAGGACCATGTACACCATTGTCACTATGAGAATCGCTTATGACACTCACTTAATAACCCATGTAGCATTCTCATGGCGGGTCAATCCAGTACACAAAAGTCCCAATGTGTACTTACGTGAAGACTTGATATCCCATATCCATAACCGGTGAGATACAGTCATCAGTCTGCCACATACTAGTCTCGACGTATTATAGTTGTCCTTATTAACTATAATACTCGACTAGGGAATCTTTAAGGATAATTATCAATCAATAAGATCTCACTATCAAGTCATGTACTTGATATTCTTATGACATTGAACTTATAATCCTAAGGACTTTATTACATCTATTTTAATTAAACAATTAAAGCATAAATATAATAAATGAAATGCCTCATTATTATTAATAGTAATAATCCATAAACATGAAATAAGTACAAGTAAAAGAGAAAATACGATTGCCTCTAGGGCACACTCCAACACAAAGGAGGGAGAGAACCAAAAGATCTGAGGTTGGAGGAAAAGGAGGCCAGACCCAAACCAGAGCTTAAAGTGTTGCCACCGGGCCTCAGGTATGTATTCCTTGATAAAACTGAGTACTTTCCAATTATAATAAATAGTGCCTTAAGTGAAATTGAAACTGAAAAATTGCTAAGTGTATTAAGGCACTATAAATATGCTATTGGCTGGAATGTATCATATCTGAAGGGAATTAGTCCCTCTTTTTGCATGCATAAGATTCTCTTGGAGGAGAATTTTAAGCTTGTGATACAACCACAGAGGAGATTAAACCCCACTCTGCAAGAGGTTGTTAGGAAAGAGGTAGTGAAATTGTTGGATGCTGGGATTATTTACCCCATCTCAGACAGCACTTGGGTCAGCCCAGTGCATGTGGTCCCTAAGAAGGGTGGTATCAAAGTGATTAAAAATGAAAATAATGAATTGATACCAACTCGTAATGTTTCTGGGTGGAGAGTGTGTATAGATTATAGGAGATTAAATAGTGTCATCCGTAAGGACCACTTTCCACTCCATTTATGGACCAGATGTTAGAGAGGTTAGCCGGACATGAGTACTATTGCTTTTTAGATGGTTATTCCAGCTATAACCAGATTCCTGTGTGTTGGGTTTGGCCTCAAAATCTCGAGAAGGGGGGTGAATCAAGTTTTATTAATTTATTGCAAAATCCCGTACAAATTTAAAAAAAATTCACGTTGGAGAGATTAGACGTTTGAGAAGGAGAGAGAAATCGATTTAGAAAATTAAGAGTAGCATGGAAACGTAAATAAATGAAAGTGCGGAAAATAAAAGAGATAGAGATAGAAAAGCTTGCACCAGGAATTTTTATACTGGTTCAGCCTTCCCGTCGAAAGGCCTAGTCCAGTCCCCAAGCGACCCGCTTGAGAGTTCTATAACCAGCAGTTGAGCCGTACCCAATTACAACCAAGAGCACCCCGCACACTACTAGGAACCTCCGTTCGCTAGGTTCCTCACCCTACGAACGCCTCAACATTCAACTACGGGATTCTCTCCCTAACCACTAAGGTTCAGTACAAAAAGATGTGAGTGATTACAACAAGTATAACGTGTTCTCAATAACACAGATACTACAGTCAAAGCTCTATGATAATGAAGTTTTTTTTGAAGCTAAGAGGCCAACAAGAGTTCTTGAGTTCTTAGAAAAATATGATCGTGATGTTCAGAGAAAAGTAGGAGAAGAAGAATAACGTGAATTCAGAAAAATTGTCAGAGTGATGAATAGAATGTGGAGTGATTTGATTTTAAAAGAATAAAATTTTTTAAATCAAAATAAGATTTAAAAAAACAAATTAAAATCAATTTTAAATCAAAATAAAATAAAATATGATTTTGTAATAAGTTTTAAAATCAAAAACAAATCAAAACGATTTAAGAAAACAAATCAAAGATTTGATTTAAAACAAATAAGGAAATAATTCAAACTTAAAATCAAATTCAAATTTTTGAAAATAAATCAGAATCAATTATATAAAAACAAATCTGGAAATAAATCAAAATGATTCTAACACGTTTTTCAATAAAACTTGAGGTAATCGATTACTTCGGGGAGGTAATCGATTATCCCTTTAAAAATAGAAACTTTTAAATTCTTTTGAAAAACTAGTAATTGATTAGAACAAAAATATTTAATCGATTACTTCACCCCTGTTCATTATATGATGCAACTCATATAATCGATTACCACCAATCTAATAATCGATTACTGAGCCTCTGTTTTGCATATGATGCAACATCATGTAATCGATTACTACAAGACATGTAATCGATTACTTTGTCTCATGAAAATGTATGATGCAACATCTATAATCCATTACTTGATCCAGGTAATCGATTACTCTCATACAGAAAGTAGTGGATTATCCAAGTTCACATAATCGATTACACACTCTCTGGTTTTTCTGTGATGCAACAAAGTTAATCGATTACTTTAAGTAGGTAATCGATTACTCCTTCTTGCACTTGTAAAAATAGATTTTCATAACATAAAAATATCCAGAGTTTTGTTTCATCAAGCATTTACACAGAAACTAAGTAGAAAACAGATTTTCATGAAAACACTTTTTCTTCTCCTTTAAAAAAAACTCATTGGCCTTTTAACTCATTAAGAACAAGAAGACTTCATTACCTTACATTATGTCCTAAGGGAAAAGGCTTCTAGACTTATATTTTGCTTGAATCTTCAACTTGAACTTGAAGGGTCTTGTGAGCTTGAATCTTGAGTTTGTTATCATCAAAACATTAACTTGAATTCTGCTTGAAGTCCATGAGAGAGCTTGGAGCTTGACTTCCAACAATAGCTTGACTTCCAACATTGTGGATCCCGAAGACCAAAAAAAACTGCTTTTACTTGATGTCAAGTTCTATGTTTGGGATGAGCCTTTCCTGTTTAGAAGAGGGGTAGATGGGGTCCATAGGAGGTGTGTTACTAATGAGGAAATACCTGATATTCTGTGGCATTATTATGCTTCATATTATGCTGGACATTATAGTTTTGATAAAACAGCATCTAAGATTTTGCAAAGTGGCTATTATTGGCCAACCATAATTAAAGATGCTAGAAATTTTGTAATGCAGTGTGACAGGTGCCAGAGAACAGGTAATATCTCCAGAAAGGATGAGATTCCTCTCCAAAGTATTTTGGAGGTGGAAATCTTTGATGTTTGGGGGATAGATTTTGTGGGTCCATTCTCGCCTTCATTTGGTCACAGGTATATTTTGGTGGCAGTGGACTATGTGTCCAAGTGAGTAGAGGTAATTGCAAGCCCCATTAATGATGCTACCGTAGTTTTGAATTTTGTTAGGAAACATATTTTCAACAGATTTGGGTGCCTAGGGTGCTTATTAGTGATAATGGCACCCACTTTTGCAATAAGGTTTTAGAAAAGGTTCTGGCCTAGTATGAGGTGCACCATAAAATTTCCACACCTTATCATCCTCAAACTAGTGGCCAGGTAGAGGTATCCAATCGTGAGCTTAAGCGAATTCTAGAAAAAATTGTTAATAGCTCTCGAAAGGACTGGTCTAGGAAACTAGATGATGCTCTGTGGGCCTATAGGATAGCTTTTAAAAGCCCTTAGGGAATGTCACCCTATCAGGTAGTGTTTGGGAAAAATTGCAATTTTCCGGTTGAGCATGCTCATAAGGCTTATTGGGCAACCAGATTTCTTAATATGGATATGCAACCAGCTGGTGAGAAAAGAATGTTGCACCTCACTTAACTTGCTGAGTTCAGGGAGCAAGCATATAATTGGTCTAAAGCTTTGAAAGAAAAAACTAAGTTGTGGCATGAGAGTAAAATAGTTCCTAAAAATTTTGAGAAAGGACAGCTTGTCTTGTTGTATAACTCTAGGTTGAGGCTTTTCCCTGGAAAGCTTAAATCTAGGTGGTCTGGTCCCTTTGTAGTTGAGCAGGTGTTCACTTATGGGGCAGTAGAGGTGAAAGATGCCAAGGATGGCCGAACTTTCAAAGTTAATGGCCAAAGACTGAAAATATACCTGGGAGGAGCGGTGGATACGTGCAAAACCACTGCTCAACTCCTTAACCCTTAGTCTCTGTGCATTCTCCCAACCCACCGAAAGGAGGTGACCCGTCAGGCTCGTGACGTTAAACAAGCGCTAGTTGGGAGGCAACCCAATGTTAGGAAATTTCCCTTAGTTTGTTTTAGGATTTTTCTTTTATTTTTATTACATGGAATTTGTTTGGTTCACTCTCTATTGCATTTGTATTTAGATTGTGTTTGAAGCAGGTGTGAGTTGATGTCTGTAACATCCCGCATTTTCTGGACTCAAATAAATCAATGAGATTTTATTTAAAATGAATTTTCAGAATTTAAGAAAGATTTTTAGATGAATGCTTTAGCAAATGATTTTTATTTGAAGATTGATTTCATGAAAACCAAGTTGTGATTTTGTTACTTGAGATTTCTTTTCAAAATGGATTTAGTGACTTTGAAAATGCGTATCTTTTCAATCATTTTTCAGAAAATCATGATCTTTACATGAAAATGATTTGAGGTTTTAAATGAATTTTTTATTTTTGAAAATATTTGATTTATGTGAAAATATGATTTTTACAAAATAAAGTAAAGTTTATATTGTAGTTTAATTGGTTCGATTTATTGATTTTTCTTAAGGATTGTATCCTTGAAATTTTGAGTGATGAATATGTGTTTTTGTGTAATGAATTATGCATGAAATTTAATTAGTAAATTTAAGATGAATGAATGCATGATTTGTGTGAATGTGAAAATGTGATGAATGTATGTATGTGCCGTGTGTTTTGGAGTGTGAAACATGGTATCCTAAAGTGTAATGTGTATATTTAAATATGTGTTAAGTGTATGCATTATTCCATGATTTCATGCTATGTGTTGTTATGATAACATGGAAAGAAATTCTATGTGTATGTATGTGT
The DNA here is from genome assembly GCA_037953625.1 of Crotalaria pallida. Classification (NCBI taxonomy): domain Eukaryota; kingdom Viridiplantae; phylum Streptophyta; class Magnoliopsida; order Fabales; family Fabaceae; genus Crotalaria; species Crotalaria pallida. Next base: position 82,626,378 of record CM075653.1, read on the forward strand.
GTGGGTATTGTTCGGCCATATAGGAGAAGAGGACGAAGTAGGATTGATTTTCTTATGTCTTAAGAAATTAGAAATTAAATAGAAAATAGGACGAGATTAGGAGGTGTGAGTCATGATGCCTAGGGAGGACTATCCTTCCACCATGTTCCCTTGAAAAGACCCCTCCCATGCAAACTTTTGGATGGACCAAGTTGCCCATGAACCAAACCCTTGAACCGAGGCTAGAAGAGGAAATTTACCCACCCTTGTTTTGCCCTTAAAACCGTGTGAGTGAGTGTGTGCTTGGTTAGTTCATTTTCATTTCCTCTACAAACACAAACACTTAGTTTCAAGAGCACCTCAAACTCTTGAGACTTAGAGAGAAAAGAGAGCTTGGCCGTGAGAGGAGAAGAGAGAAAGAAGAGTGAAAACCCAAAGTTATTAACCCAAACATCCTTAAATTCTTTCTCAACCACATTCTTTTTCAAGGATCAAGAAGAAAACCACCCATCAACCTTAGAGAAGAGGAGGCCGAAGAAAAACCCTAGGAGGAGAAGAGAAGGATTTGAAGATTTGAGTTAGGATTTTGTTTAAAGGTAGTTATTTAAGAGAGTTTAATGTAATAATTTTGGTTTTGTAAAGGACTTTATTATGGACATTGTTTAAGCTTAATTTTCTTGGATGCATGTATTATTTTCTTATGATCTTGAAGTTTAAATGTCTTGCATGTTATTTTTATGGCTTGATCTTGAATGTTTGTGCTTGGAAACTTTGATCTTTAACTTGTTCTTCACGGTTTTGTCTAGGATTTGAGTTTAAGTTTATGTTTTTGCTTTGATCTTCTTTTGCATGTCTTGATCTATGATTGATCTTTGAGAAAACATGAAGCTTGAATTTTGTATGTTTGTTTTGAGTGCAAGTCTTGATTTCTTGGATGCATGTCACGGTTTTCAAAAGGAAATAAGACTAACAAACTTTAAAAATGATTTTTAGTATAAAAAGGTTTTGAACCAAGGTTTTGTGTGTATGATGATGATTCGGTTGGTGTTTTAAGAAAGAAAATGTTGTTCTAAAGTTTTGTATGATTTGATCTCTGCATGAGAAAATAGAATCTAGAGATCTTGCCTTTATGCATGTAGTCATTCGGCCAAAACCTAGGGAGAATAGAAAACCATGCTAGATCATCATTTCATTTACATGCATGTTGAAATTTGTCCCATCTAGAGATTTTAGGTGCATGCATGAGTTTTCTTAGAGGTTAAAGACTTTGACATGATTCTTGATTTTATTGTGTTAAGAAATTAAATTTTGTTTGCTAAAATTTTTGTGAACTCACGGTTTTACCTTTATATAAGTTAAAGTTAGTCCATTTCATTGTGCATGTGTGTTTTGTGGATGGATCTATGGATTTCATGTATATGAAAATCTAAATCTTTGATTAAAAATTTAAAAGTAATTTTTATGTTCCATTCGGTTTTGGAACAAATCTTATTTAAGCTATTTTTATTTTCTTATGTGTTATTGTTTGAGTTAATCTTGATTAAATGAAGTTGATTTGATAAATGATTGTATTGAGAGATTTTTCTCTATGTTTCATTCGGCTTTGATATAAAAATAAAAGAAATAAATTGATTTCTTCTTTGTATGTTGATTTATATGATGAGTGGCATTATTCTAAGTTAATGTGTTTTTTTTCTTTAAATTATTATGTGATGTTTAAAAGTAGGGTGATGTATGTTGTTTTCCCTAAGTGCATGTGTTAATGATCATTAGATTTGAATATAAACCTTGTCTTATGTGTGATGTAGATTCGGCCATGCATAGAAAATAGGAGCATGTGTTTGATTCTTGTCTTATGTGCATGAATGATAAGTATAAGATGATGCATGCATTGTGAATGGCTTGTAGTAGTTGTGTATGTTTGAATGATTTGAATGATTAATATTTTTAAAAGGTTTTTGATTTAATCTTTGTGTTGTTTCTTTTGTATTTAATTCGGTTTTAAAGAAAATAAAGTAAGTAAAATGATTTGGTTAATTGAAAAGCATTGTTTTAAAAAGATTTTTCAATTGATTTCTGAAGTTCATGGTTTTAATCTAGCAAATGATTTTTATGAGAAAATCTTAAGATAAATGTGGCCTTTAGAAGAGCCAAGGAATTATTCATGTTTTATTAAACAAGTTTTTGAAAAGAATATTATGAGTTTTAAATTTTTAAATATGTGGATAAAGGAATGTTTTTACTCAATTCCGATTATGAATTAAAACCAAAGTAATTTTCTAATAAAAAGTTTTGGTGATGATGTTTTGTTTGCGAAACAATTTTTATAAGAACGATTTTTAATAAGAGAGAATTATTTGAGTTCCAGTAACAATCGGGAAGTGTAACATCCTACATTTTTATACTTTAAGAAAATACTTTAATTTAATATTAAATTATGAAAATATTCGGGGTTTATAAAAATTTTGACAGAGTTTCCCTTAAAAATTGGACTTTCCCCAAATAGAATTAAACCTGTCAGTCCAGAACAGTTTGCAATTCGAGTAAAATAAAACTTTCAATTCAAAAAAAATGTACATATAACTGTTCAATATACAAAACACTTAAACAAAATAAAATCCTTAATTACAAATATATATTTACAGAATCTATTTATTACAATATAACCTATGAATGGTTGCTCAACCTCGTGACCCTTGGGTCACTTATACCAATATACTCTCTACTATGAGTATACCGTTCTCGGCCTTGATCCTTTCGTGCCTATCTCCTTGGTGTACCTAATATGTCCACTGTAAGGGTGAGTACTTTGAAATCTAGATCAAAGAAAACGCTTAAAAACAGTAATAGATCATAAATAGGTATATCCAAACACAAACAATAACAATTAAGCAAATCACAATTCACTTATCAAGTACAACATCATAATACTATCCAGTTTAACTATATCGCATATATATTTCTTTAATATCATGCATTAATGCGCAATCACATGGTTATGCCTTGCTAACGTCACACTTAGGTGGATTAATTCTCGAATCCAACATTGAACACTTTATTTCATTTTAACACTTCTACACTTTTGCATTGGATTCGAATAATTAAAACACCTATACAATGCATTCACACTTCCCCTTTCACTTGCACACTTTTCACTTTACTTTTAACACTTTTACACTTTTAACGATTGGGTACATTGTGCTTCACATTCTTCCCGCAGGAGGGTTCCTCACACAATGTACCTATACACTTTTAACACTTTAACTTTTAACACTTTCACACTATTGGGTACATTGTGCTTCACATTCTCCCCGCAGGAGGGTTCCTCACACAATGTACCTATACACTTTCCCTTTTCCATATCAATAATAACACAACCACCTCACAACCCTCCCTCCACTCTGGGAAAAAACCGACCAGGAGTAAGCATTTCTCAACCTCTAGTTGGGTGCTTCACCTCCACTTAGGAAGGTCCCTCGCTCACCCGCTTGCACAACACTTCACCTCCACTTAGGAAGGTTCCTCATGCGATTTGGGTTGATTTGTCCAAATCGGGCTTTAGAAGAAATCACCCTCGACTGGCCCAAAGAAACCAAAGTAAATAGAATTATTATGGTTTGCATAGAACCAACCCCCAATACGGGAAGCAAACCCGTATCCTTTGCAGGATCAAAGTTCTCCATAATAATTCCTAACATTTACTCTTGTCCTCATCAATCGCGAAGCGACGTGTGTTTTTCCCCTACTCCTAACGTCCACCTTTTCACCATGCATGATCCAATATCTCAAGTGTTTCTCAATTGAATTTAAGGCCCTCTATGTTCTTTAGAAAATGTCATTTAATTGGTTTAAATTCAATTGAGAAATACTTGGCCCTATTTAATGCATAACTATATGAATGTCATTTACCATTTACTTATATACACTTTAATAACATTAATAAAAGCAATATCAATCAACAATCAGTCGACATACTCAGGTATGTCTCAGGGACTGTAATTTAAATCATCTTCCTAGGGTTCTTCACTTCCTACTTAACAATTTATAAAAATCAATTAATATAACATATATACATAAATAACATATCCCTAACACTTAGAGTTTCTAACTATACTCTACCCTCCTACCCATCAACCTAACCAATCAATAATATACCCAATTATAACTCTATTACTATTAATAAACCCTTCCTCTAATACTAGACCAAAGTACACCCCTTACCTCTAGAAGAGAAGAGGAGAAAGTGAGAGATTGAGGGAGCACCAACACCCACTCCAATCCAAGCTCCTATGTGCTTCCTCTCTTGAGTCCTATGACTCCTCAAGCTCCTAGGATGAGTTGAAGCTCCAATTTCACACTTTAGGGTTTAGGGTTCAATTTGGGGGGTTTTGAGAAGGAGGGATTAAATTGAGATTTAAAAGAGGGAAAATGATTGGGGATTGATAGGGATATGATGTGGGGTGTTAATGTCTTGAGTTTTTGATGTTAACTTGATGGATTGAAGAGCCAAAGAGGGAAGGAGAAGAAGAACTTCGAAGAAGACGAAGAGGGAAATGAGTTCAGCACCCAAAAATCGTGTTTTTAAGCTGATCTGACGGTGGTTACTCGATTAACCACTTGGGTTAATCGAGTAACCCATGTAAATTTGGCTTAGAACAGCCTTCGGCCTTACTCGATTAGTCGCATGCTTACTCGATTAATTCGTGAGCATCATTCGGCCTTACTCGATTAACTCAAGTGTTAATCGAGTAACTTAAGTGCACCCTTCGACCATTACTCGATTAACTCCAGTGTTACTCGAGTAACCAGTTCAGCCCACTTAAACCCTTGTACTTCGAAGTGCTATAACTTTTTCGTTAACCGTCGGATCTTGCTCAAATTTTGAGGCAAGCTTCCTAACACACTTATCTTAATATCCAACGGTGGAATTTGGGTTTAGAGCTATGGATCTTTTATTCTTAATTTCCTAAAGTCCTATGCTCTTAATCCTTAAATAACATTTCCAAACAACAATCTTAACCTAACACATTCCTTTCTCTTCACTCTAACCCTATTCCAACTTACTTCTATTTCATATAAACCCACTCTGAGCTAACTACTACACTCTAAACACTTAAACACACACTAATCCTAATACCAATTAACGTTTTCGACTGAAAATCGAAACCTAAGAAAGCTACGACGCGTAGGGCAATTCTATTTGCTAAGGCATCTAAACACTTAGTAAATTTGGGGATGTTACAGGAAGCAGTTACGAGCGTTGCGTCGGGAACCAAGGAGCGTATCGTGGAAATTATCGTCAGTTGAGGTGAGAGAGAAGTTTCCCCCAAACACCGTGGTATTTAGGTAACATATTAAGTGTTTCGACCATCTCAAAAGTCGAAACTTAGTGGTCCTGAGTCAGTAAGGTTAGGTACTGAGTTTATTTGATTGTGTCTGAATGTTAGTACGTTGTTTATTCGTTTATTTATGATTACGCATGATAAGATCTGATCTGTTGTGGATTATAATACTGTTGTTAATAATAATGAATAATAAGAATATAAAAGATATATGAGATAAAGTAAGAGAAAAATATAAGACGTTGTCGGGGAAAAGACTAAGTGATGAAAGCGATGAGTTGAGCCAGAGCTTGGAGAACATTGATGATATGATTGCTTTCTGAAGTCGAGCCATGAGGGGATAGAATGTTGAGGTTGCGAAGGAAACTATGAAACGATGTTTTTGAAAAAAAGTTTTATGAAAGGATATTTTTGAGAAAGGTTTGTAAAACGTTGTTTTTGGAAAAAGGATTTGTGAAACATTATTTTTGAAAAGAGTTTATGAAACATTATTTTTGAAAAGGATTTTTGTTAAACTCTATTTTTAAAAAAGATTTGGAAAACTTTATTTTTGAAAAGAATTTGGGAAAGTTCTATTTTGAAAAGAGTTTATGAAATCTTACTTTTGAAAAGAGTTGATGAAATGTTATTTTGAAAAGAGTTTGTGAAATCCTATTTTTGAAAAGAGATTGTAAAACATTATTTTGGGAACGTTTGTAAAACCTTATTTTTGGGACGCTTTGTGAAACATCATTTTTGAGGAAATTTATGAAAAGATATTTTTTAGAAGAGGAGGAAACAAGATTTTTGAGTTGGATTATGAAGTGAGAGATTTGGTTGGTCAAGGCAATCCCTGCTCTGTGCTAAGTTGAGAGAAGAGATGTCATGAGAGGATTAGTGGTCGGGACTCGTTGAAGGGATGCACTAAGGATGAGCCGACCAATAGGAGTAAGATTTTAATTGAATCATTAAAATACTTTTAAAAGACATGAATTAACGCGGTGAGTTATGAGAGTTAACCCGAAGTAGTGGAGAGGAAGGAACCATAAGTATCTGCGGATACTTAGGAGGAGATTGCATTAGGGGAGGACGATGACGGTGAAACGTCAAGAAGTCTAGAGTACGTTCTAGGCGGAACGAATTCCACATGTGGCGTACGAACGTGGTAGGGACTGGGTCCAATGCCGTGGTGAGTTCTGCTTTGCAAACTAGAATTAGTACTGTCGCCCCCTAGATTGCAAATCTTGAACAGTGAGAGGGACTGGAGTGGGGCATCTTGATTGCCACTATGAGACAGTGTGCCTTGAGTATATTTATGAATTGATATGATTTGATTGAGGATGTAGTCCTCCTGGTTTGGGACCAATTGTTGTGAGACAGCTGTCGTGCCCGCACGGTAAAGGTCCTGTACTCCTGTTTGCTTCCGACTAGGTTGGATGGATGACCGAGGAGATGTAGACGTGTGTGCTAACTTGAGAGAGGTTTTCCTCAATGATGATTAAAAAACCCCTCATCATTGATGGATTCGAATTCATAAAACTTAAATAAGAAAAGAAAGAATTATTTATATATATATACATATAAGTGTGTTTGAGAATAATCCTTGGGTGAAAGTATGGAAAAGAGGATGAGCTTATATGGTGGTAGAATCAGAGTTGCGCAGCAGAAGCGATTATGGAATGTGCAGAGGATGGACTTGGGTATTGAGGTTTTGATTTTGAGAAATAATCTTGGGATTTGGCGCTCTTGGGTTTGGGGTGTTTTAGGACTTTGAGGCGTTTTTGATTTTCGTTTTTATTCTTCTTTTTCAAAAATCCAGAGGAGTGGATTGGGGAAGATGAGTAGGGGTAGGGATTGGTTTAGAAAATGGGTAGGGGTAGTTTCGCTGTCAACCAGCAGTAGTGAGGAGGAGGACGTCCTGCTCCTCCACAGGGGTAGACGAGGCGCTTCGTCGCCAGAGGGAGTATAGGCAGAAATATGAGAAACTAGTCCTGGAGGTCGATCCCCTCGAGGTCGTCTATCCTCGGGATTGGGAAGAGAAGAGAGAGTGGATAAGATAATATGCCTGGGCTGAGTTCGTCAATGGTAGGGAGAGATTCGATTTTGAAATGACGGAGGGAAAGGATGTACGAACGGGGGGTTCCTATGGTAGAGGGGAGATGCTCGCCCCTCGGAACAACTTCGAGGGGGTTTTCTGGGGGGTTATTTTTCGTAACCCGTAGGACTAACGCCGAGCTCCCCTGTTCTTCCACAGGTAACATGCCACCCCGGAAGTGCATCAGCCGACCTGAGCTCTACCCCGCACCTCCTGATGCTGCTGACTACCAGTGGGTTGATGTGGAGCCCAAAGGGGTTGGGTCCAGCCTAGACTCCGATGACAAGCTTGCAGATGTGAAGAGAGTCGTGCTGTCGTGCTCTGGAGATGCTGCTGGAAATTCTTATGATGTTCTACCCTGTTCCGCGAACGACATGATATGCTCGCAGACCGATGACAACTCTTTCTTCTTCTACGCCGACCTGATACACAACCTCGGCGTGACCCTTCCTTTCACCGGCCTTGAAATGAGGGTTTTGAAAGAACTCGGATTGGCTCCTTCCCAACTTCATCCCAACACTTGGTCCTTTCTTCGAGCCTTCCAGAAATATTGTGGAGCGAAAGGGTTGGTGTGTATAGTTTGGCTCTTCTTGTGGATGTACAACCCATTTGTAAGTAATAAAGACGGTGTTACTGGTCGGCTTTGGGTGTCGACCAAGGCCCGAGGTCACTTTGGGCTATTCGGCATGTTCACGGACTCTTGGAAGCATTTCAAGCCCAGATTTTTTAAGTACTAGTATGTGGGCACGGGGCGACCTTGGTTTCGGGCCGAGACGGGACCGAAGTTTCCCTTGGAGTGGACCCAAGAGTTCTTCACTCGCCATGTCGGCACGCCGCAGAGATGGTCAGGAGCAACACTTGATGCCGATGAGGCGGTAACGGCCAACCACTTCCAGTCCGAGTACCGGGCCAGGAAGTTCCAACTGGACATCGAAGTGTTCATGAAGTTGTTACAAAGATTGGTAGTTATTTTTACTCTTGTACTTGAAATGATTTTGTTTTATTCTTTTGATTTCAGACGAACACTGGTCGGACATGTCGTCCAAGGCACTCAAAGCAACAATGGAGGCCCGCAAGAGAAAGAGGTCGGACAACCCTTCCGCTGAAACAGTGCCTACTGAGACTTCTGCCGACATGACCTCTACCGACTCGGCTCCTCCTCAACCTACTCCTCCTGGGGGTGATTCTCGCCCCTCCTCCTCGGTCTCCGAGCCTTAATGCCGAGGTGGTGATTGCTGCTGATACCTCCCCTTCATCAGTAGGTTCGAGGAGGGGAATTGATATTCTTCCGAGGCCGCCGACCACCACTGCCAAACCCTCGGTCAAAGAGACTTTGATCAAGATGTCGGGGGCTGAATGGAAGAGAATGGCCGAGGAGCTAGCCTGTCAACTGAAGTGGTCCACCACAATGTTCAACGTTTTGGCGGAGGTTGCGGATGATGTGGCGGAAGGTGTCTCCCCTGCTAAGAAGAAGGCCCGAGCTGAGCTGGCGGCCGAGGTTGCTGGTCTAAGGAATAACAAAAACTCCGCCGATCAAAAATTGGCTGAGTTGGAAGAGAAGCACCGCCAGCAAATGGAGGAGCTTCTCAAAAATCCTGAGGAGGCACTGGCCCAAGTCAAAGAGGATGCTCGAAAAGTAGAGGAGGCTGCTAAAGAAGCAGGTCGGCAGGAGGGCCTGGCCGAGGTTGAGAGGGTCTGATCAATGCTGAGAAGAAGGGCTGCTCAAGCTCTTAAACACAAGATAGCAGCAGCCGAGGCAACCTTCGACTTTGAGAAGGGAGGGAGCAAAATTTTTGCCAATGTTGTTGAGCAGATTCAGCATTTTAATCAAGGGATCCGAATTCGGGTCGTTGGCACCTGTGCTGGTTTTGGGGTCGAAGACGGGAAGATGGTGGATTTTGAGAAGGATGGGGCCGAGGTGGATCTCGATCAACCTGAGGAGAATCTTCCCAACCCCTTGGAGGAGAAGCCGGATGAGGAGTTCGATCCGAGCAAGGTTGTGCTTTCCGATGTCGAAGATGATGCAGCGTAAGTCCCTTATGCTGGGCGGCTTGCAATTTGTCTATGTTTTTGTATAACATGCTTGACAGTACTGGATTGTATTTTATTTTGCTGATTGTGTACAACATTTCTTTTAGTTCAATGCAAGTTATATTCTGTTTAACTTGTTGCATCACGTCATTTGTATGCAAGTTTTTCATTTTAACTTGTTGCATATATACTGTGTCCGAGGTCGTTTTTATACAAGCCTTTTCTTTAACTTGTTGAATAATGCGAGTTTATATTGTTAACCCGTTGCATGTTTGCCAATGATACCTCAGATCCGAATTGCGACTCGATGTTGGATTATCAAGGGAATTTGCACTGTTAAAAATGCAAGTCATTCAGACTTGTTGCCTTTTGTTTAGTTGCCTATCGTGATCGGTTGTAGTCGGACATGAGCTGTGGTTTGCTGTTAGATAACTAAGCAAAATTTTTTTCAAGAATACAAGTCCTTTTTTTACTTGTTGTATTCGGATTTAATCGGACCTAAAAAATTTATAATAAAGAGACTTGTGCTTTCCTTCGTATAAACTTCACTATAAGTATTTAGGTTAAGCTCGGATGACTCAGTAAGTGCAGTAATCTTATAAGTGTTCCTCTGAAAAAAGGTACTGTATATAAGTGCATATGATAGGGATCTCGGACCCACCCACCATAGCCAAAGTGGGTGTCCTCGTCCCCGATGTGAAAGAGGTTGCTGAGTGAAGTTATGTGAGAACATTTCACAGCAAGCTGTACTTTATCGAGTGTCCCTTGTACACTGTGCATATTAGCCGATCTTATTTACAAGACGTTGACTGTACATAGCGCCATGCAACATTTAGGTGGCTAGTGCTAAATGAGAAGCTAGTACGTACATATATAAAACTGTGGCACTTGAGTAAGGGCAAGTTTGTACTGTTTCATTAATCATAAATGTGAGTACATTGCCTTTTAGGGAATTGAAAGTGAGTATATAACAATGGAACAAGATGTGAATAAAGGAAGGAAATGTAAAGACTTTAACAGAAACTAAAATGAACTTAAATTCGAACTTGAACTGAAGATGCAGGTGATTGTTGATAATATCCGAGGCAAACCTAGCTGAAATAGGTTCTCAGTTTCGCAACGTTCCAGGAATTTTTGAGCTCGGCTCCCTCGAGGGTTTCTAACTTGTATGCCCCAGAGTATGTTTTTGAAACGACTCTGTAGGGGCCTTCCCAATTCTGAGCAAATTTTCCATCCCTCCGATTCTTGAGACCAATGTCTGCTCTTCGGAGCACGAGGTCTCCGACCTCAAAGGACCTGAGTTGCACTGTTTTGTTGTATTGCTTTGCTGGCCTTTCTTTCGCTTTCTTCTCTCTAACTGAAGCAGCTTCTCGGATCTCTTCGGCCAATATTAGGTCTTCTTTGATCAGTTTCTCATTTTCTTCCTCGGGTCTGTCCCTCATTCGGAAGGTATGGATCCTTCGTTCGATGGGGATGACCGCGTCGCAGCCATAAGTGAGTCTAAAAGGGGTCTCCCCTGTTGAGGTCTGTACTGTGGTCCTGATCGACCAGAGGACCTCAGGTAGCAGATCGGCCCATACTCCTTTAGCCTGTGTAATTCTCTTTTTGAGACCATCCACAATAGCCCGATTAGCCGCTTCGGCTTGCCCATTAGTCTGGGGGTGCTCGACCGAGGAGAACCGATGAGAGATTCCGAGGTTTTCAGCCAATAATTGGAAGTTGTTGGCAGCAAACTGGCTACCATTATCCGTAACCAGGGTGAGTGGAAGCCCGAAACGGGAAATGACTTGTTTTACAAAAAACTTTTGGATTCTTGCAGAAGTGATGGTTGCTAATGGTTCGGCCTCAATCCATTTAGTAAAGTAGTCTATTGCTACCACAATAAACCTTAGCTGACCTGGATCTGTTGGGAACTGTCCCACAATGTCCATTCCCCACATACTGAAAGGCCAGGGGGAAGCTAGAGAATGGAGTTCCTCAACGAGTTTCTGATACACATCACTGAAAAATTGGCACTAAGGACACTTTCTGACATGATCGATGGAATCTGTTACCAAGGTAGGCCAAAAGTAACCAGCCCTTAGTATTTTCCTTGCGAGGGACTTACCTCCCACATGATGGCTCCCCATTCCTCCATGGACCTCGTTCAAGGTTTCTTGCGCTTCCTCGGAGGTGAGACATCGGAGGAGTGGGGAAGACATTCCACTCCTGTAGAGGATTCCATCAATAATGACATACTCGGCCGCTTTTCTTGTCAGCTTCTTTGCTTCCTTCTGGTCGACGGGGAGTATTCCATGCTCTAAATATGCCCTGATCGGATGCATCCAATTCGGTGATAGAGCAATAGCCATTATTACACTAGGAGTCGAAATCTGTTCTTGAATGAGGATTTTGTTATTCCCTGCTCCTTTTGTGCTCGCCAGCTTGGAAAGCACATCGGCGCGGGAATTTGAGCAACAGGGAATGTGAGTGATGGAAAATTTGGCAAAGTCCTGAGCCAGAGTCTTAACTTTATCATGATATTTTTGCAGAATGGGCTCTTTCGCTTGGTAATCTCCGACGACTTGGGAAACAACAAACTGGGAGTCGCTTAGTATTTGAAATTCAACTGCGCCGAGCTCTTTAGCTATACGGAGGCCAGCAAGGACCGCTTCATACTCAGCCTAATTATTCGAGGTTAAGAACTCGAATTTCAGGGAATATTCGATGCTGAGACCTTCCGTGTTTTCCAAGATCACCCCAGCTCCTGCTCCCTTCTGATTGCTTGAACCGTCAACATATATTACCCATGTGCCTGAGCTAGAGCTTTGGTGAGGCTCGGTGAACTCGGACACGAAATTTGCCAACGCTTGTGACTTGATCGCCCTCCTCGGTTCGTAGGAAATATCGAACTCGGAAAGTTCGATTGCCCATGCCATCATTCTCCCGGCGAGGTCGGGCTTCTAAAGAACTTGCTTAATGGGCTGGGCGGTTCTTACGACCATGGGATGACTTTGGAAATATTGTTGTAGCCGTCGTGCAGCGAGGATCAAACAAAATGCGAATTTTTCGACCTTGGAATACCGGAGCTCGGGACCCTGTAGAGCTCGGCTTATGAAGTAAATGGGAAACTCGTTTCTACCCTCATCTCGGACCAACACCGAGCTGAGGGCTAAATCACCAACAGATAAATAAATGAAAAGATTCTCCCCCTGCAGAGGGCTGGAGAGATCTGGAGGAGAAGCAAGATAATCTTTAAGTGCCAGGAAAGATGCTTCACAGTTTTGATCTCAATTGAAAGTTGTTCCTTTTTTCAAAAGCTGGTACCAGGGTAAAGCCTTTTTTGCAGCTTGTGGGAGAAACCTTGACAGTGCTGCCATTCTGCCTGTTAACTGTTGCACTCCTTTAAGATCGGCAGGGCTCCTCATTTCTAAGATAGCTCGGCACTTGTCGGGGTTAGCTTCAATCCCCCTCTTGGATAGCATGAAGCCGAGGAAGGCACCTGCGTGGACCCCGAAGGTGCACTTTTCTGGATTCAACCTCATACTGTGTGCCCTTACCCTTTCCAATACCATGGTCAGATCTTGGACGTGGTCCTCCTTTTTCCTGCTCTTTGTAATCATGTCATCAATGTAGACCTCCATGGTGGTACCGATGATGCCATCAAAGACCTTGTTCATCATTCTTTGATAGGTTGCTCCAACATTCTTCAGACCGAAGGGCATAACAGTGTAGCAGTAAGTTGCCTTTCCAGTCGTGAATGTGGTTTTATCTTGGTCGGGAGGATACATGGGGATCGGATTGTATCCCGAATAGGCATCTGTAAATGACAACAGCTGGTAGCCTGCCGAACTATCAATGAGCTAGTCTATGATTGGCAGCGGATACTGATCCTTGGGGCAGGCTTTGTTGAGGTCGGTGTAATCCACACACATCCTCCAACTGCCGTTTGCCTTCCTTACCAAGACTGTGTTTGCAACCCATTCGGCGTATGGCACCTCTTTGACAAACCCAGCTTCGAGTAACTCGGAAACTTTCTCCTGAATAACTTTTGCTTTTTCTGTTCCAACTCTTCTCGTCTTCTGTGCTACTGGCTTTGCTTTCGGATCCACGCTGAGCTTGTGACAGTTTAAATTTGGATCAATTCCTGGCATATCAGCCGAGGTCCAAGCAAACAAATCTCGGTTGGCTCTTAACAGGTTGATGATTTCATCTTGGATTTTTTGAGGGAGGTCGGCTCCCACCTTAACAGTTTTGCTGGGGTCGAAAGGATCAATGGGAATTGCCAACCACTCCCCTTGGGGAGAAGGCCTAAGATCATCATGTTCGGCCCGAACATCCAGCTCAGCTAATAAGACTCTTCCTTTGGCCAACGTCGGACCAGTCAGCTCTTCTCGTTTCTTTTTTATTTCTCGTAGACTCGCGTTGTAGCAGAGTCGGGCCTTGACCTGGTCGGCTTTGACAGTGACGACCTTGTCGTCTGAACCAACAAATTTCATAGCTAAATGCACTGTTGAAACAACCGCCCCAAAGGCTTGCAGACAAGTTCTCCCCAGTATCACATTATAGGGAGATTCAGAATTGACAACAAGAAATTTAATGATCTCCGTTCGGGCCGAAGGCTGCTTACCTAAGGTCACCGGGAGGTGAATGGCTCCAAGGGGGTGAATCGCCTCTCCCGTGAAGCTAATAAGATTGCCTTCAAATTCGACGAGGTCAGCTGAACTCAACTTTAGTGCTTGAAAGGTGTGAAGAAAAAGAATGTCGGTCGAGCTTCCTTGATCAATGAATACTCGAGCGACTTCAAAGTTACCAATCAACGCCGTGATCACCATTGGGTCATTGTGATCCGGGATGATGTCCTCCATGTCCTGATCGGAGAAAATAATGGGGATGTTCCGAGATGGTTTCTTACAAATGGGTTTATGATGAACAGCTAGTACTTGGTTGACATACCTCTTCCTTTCTGATCTTTTCTCACCACTTCAGGCGAAACCTCCCGAGATGGTTTCTACCCTGAAATTTTCCGGTGATTTATCCAAATCCTGCACCACAACCATATTGACTCGTTGTGGCTCTTCAGCTTTCTTTTCTGGAGATGGGTCAGCCTTGGCTTTTCCCTTGTCTCTATTCGGGCTCCGAGACCGTCTTCGGCCTCTTCTCTCCACAGCTTTTCGTACGTACTGTTGCAACTTACCCTGTCTCACCATGTCTTCGATAACGTCTCGAAGCCAAGTGCATTGGTCGGTATGGTGGCCATACCCATCATGGAAGTTGCAGTACTTAGATTTGTCTCTGATGCTATTTTGGTTTCTAAGGAAAGGTGGCCTGGATACATGTCTGAGTTCAGTCTGTGATGAGCATTTTATTTCCCATTTTTCCTTGCATTATTTTACTCCTATTATTGATACTTGTTGCCTATTTGACATTGTTTAGCTTGATTTAGTGATTTAGAGTTTATTGGACTATTATTCTGAATATTGTTTAATTTGGGATTATTTAGCCTAATTAATTCTATTTCTATTTTCAGGTCATATTTGGCACAAGGGCTTTTTGGACATTTTGGGAATGAAGATTTAATGTTGGAAGAGAAGATATATGATGAAGTGAAGATTGTAATCTATCTTTAGGATTAGTTGAGATTTAGTTATATCTTTTAAGATTTAGATTTTATCTATAGGATATTTTTAGATTTAATTTAGAGATAAGCTTTCCTTAGGATTTGGGCCCATGATTTAGGCCCGTTTTGTGATTTAAAAAGCCAAATTCGTGTAAACCCTAGGAGAGACCTTCCATTCACGTTTTTTACATTCTCTCTCATAGAGAAGGCTTAGTTTTGCTCTCCAAGCTTGTGGTGGCTGCTAGGGTTTCTTTTTTTTTCCTTTTCTACACGTTTTTGGTATTTTTCTTCATGGAAGGCTAAACTCTTAGGTTAAATCCCTTTGGTAATGTATCACATACTCTTGAGGTTTTGTTCTTAATGCTATTTCGTTTTTATTCACTGTTTTCATGCTTATTGATATGTTATGGTTCGCTTAGTTCCATTGTATAGAGATAATCCATGTGTATGAATGCTTAATTTATGCAAACTCGTAAAAACTCCATGCTTTGGCTTTTAATGCTTAATTAGAGGTTTGGGTTTTGGGGTGAGAATTGAATTTTCGCTTAGTATTTAATTCTCACGAGTTGGACAGTGAAGAGGAAAGAAATTGATCTTTTGTGACCGATGATAGAGTTGTGAACGCGAGCCAAAGGGGTTTATCCGCTTTTCCTTATCTGTTTCTTCGTTTTGATTTAATTCTGTTTTGATTTCAATTATTCAATATTCAATACAAAAAACCCCCCCTGTTTTCTATGCATACTATGTGTTCGACCTTTTGCTTGATAAGATATTCCTTGGGAGACGACCTAGGAGTCACTTCCTAGTATTATACTTAAACTGTTTTTATTTGTATCGGGTACGGCCTCGATCAGTCTGCATGGTTTCCCTCCATACTTGTGACCTCGGAACTGTCAGTGGGGTGTAATTATCATACTTGGTGACATAAGGACGTCGGGGGTCATCCTGCTGGCCGACCTGACGACGTCGCCAGTCACCCTGGTCCATCCTTCCACCTCTGTCATCCTGTTTCCTCGAGGGCGACCTCGAGGAAGGGCATTTTGTGAAACAACTTGGGCCTTCTCCATCCTACTTGTTTGACCTTTGCTGAACTCCTCCAAGTTGATATACTTGTTGGATCTTTGTCTGAGCTCGGCCATATCTCTTGGTGGTTTACCTGTTAGTGAGTCTTTGAACCCACCCTCTGCAAGACCTTGAGTAAAAAGGAGGACGGCCACCTCGGGAGATAAGTTCGGAACCGAGCTGGACTCGTTATGAAACCTGTGTAGATAAGCACATAGCGATTCGTCCGATTTTTGTGTCACTGTTGCTAGTGTGTGGTCGGATCTTGGTTGCACACAGCTAGCAGTGTACCTATTGAGAAACGCGCGTTTCATATCTGCCCAGCAGTTAACAGAATTCCTAGGTAATGTCGCATACCATCGGAGAACTGGAACTTGGAAGGTCATGGAGAAAGCTCGGCACTTGAGCCTATCTCCACCGCCGTAGAAGTTCATAGCTCCCTCATAAGAGAGTATGTGCTCTTGAGGATCAGTCAAGCCATTATACCTAGGTATGTTGCTAGGTCCGAGGTATCCTGGTGGTGGTTCATAAGACATTACAGTTGCTGTGAAAGGGTGTCCGGGGTGAGAATCATCTAAGTCGGGTTGTTGATGGTCATGGAGAGGTGGTGTATGTGTTAGTTGGGTGATGACGGTATGTGGTGTTGTTAACGTTTGTAGTGTTAACGGTGGCGGAGGTGGTGGTAAGTTTTGAGCTGGGGGTACCAGAGTGCCCCGTTCAGCTGGAAGTCCCAAAGGTTGTGGAAGTTCGTTTGGGGCTGGAGCTTGTATGACGGCTCGTTCGACCAAACGCTGCATGGTAAGCTGCTGGAGATCTGCTATGGCTTGGCCTTGCTGCTCTATGATCCTCATTTGCTGTCTCATCATGGCCAAGACCTCTTCGTCACGAGAGCGTGAAGATTGACGTGAGTGAGAACGGTGTGTAGTACTAACGGAGTGAGCACGTTCGCCGTGGTGGCGGTGCTATTCTGTGTTGGTTTCCCCAAGTTGGGAGCGTAACTACAAGCGCTGACCTCTTTCCTGGTGCTGAGTTGGATTGGAGGTGCCTCCAGTGTGGATGGTATAAGGTCCACTGTGGGTGTGTGTTAACTCTGGGGGTGGCGGGGGAGGTGGAGGTGGCGGTGGCGGAGGTGGAGGTGGCGGTGGGGGAGGAGGTGGTGGTGGTGGTGGTGGAGGGGGTGGTTGTGGGGACCTTGCTGCTCTGTTGGCTTCGAGGTGGAGGCGCAGGTCCTCTGTTGTTGGCACCCTCCTTGGACGGCCCCTCCTCCTCCTCTGAACTGGTGGTATATCAGTCATGGTAGATTCTTTGGGTGGGGATGAGGTTTTTCTCTCCCCAAAGACGGTGCCAATGTGATGTCCTAGACTGAAAGGACCTCAAGGTTAGGGAAGAAGACCTTAAGGAAGCCTCTGTCTAGGGTTTATCTGTGATGTTTGTGGGTGTCCTCAGGTGGCAAGGTCAAGAGCCAAGAAGTAACCCTAATCACTGGTGTGTGAAGGTGACAATTAGGGTTAGAGGACATACCTGAGCCCCATGTAGTATGGAGCTACTTATAGGGGGGAGTTGGTTGCCCTAATGGGCTTGCTTGAGGCCCAAGTAGGGCCAGCCTGTAATGAGCTATGAGTGGATGGGCTGTCCTTGTGGATAAGGTGCGCACGTCATCCTGTCCTAGGTGTCGGACTCTCTGCGAGGTGTCGGACAAGGAGGTCGGACCTTGGTAAGAGCACGAGGTCGGCCCGTGTCTGGTGTCTGTTCGGCCGTTGAACTTTGAGCTCGGCCAAGCACACAGAGGGCTTCCTAAAGGGGCCTCGGGCCCTGAGTGAGGGCTACGTGGAGCTCGGCTAGGCCAAGTCCACCACAGTCCTTCCAGTGATACAAGGCTTCGTTGAATTCCCAAACACTAAGGAGATATCCCTAGTCACCCCGTTGAGCCTAGACATTTTGAAGTGGAGATCTGTAACACCCCTCATTTTTCCCGTACGTGCGAGAACGAAATTTGTTAAAATAAACCCCGAAGTTTTGTTTTATAAAAAGATTTTTGGAAAAGTGATTTACGAGAATAAGAAATAAAGAATTGATTTTCATGGAATTTTATATACAAAATGTTTTTATAAAAGAGAAGTGAATGATTTTGTTGAAATGCAAATGACTTGCAAAATTGTGATGGAGTTTTGGGTTTGTTAACTTGAAAAATTTGTAACTTTTTAACCGTAACTCGGATTTTCGCGATCTTTATATCAAAACGATCGTCTTGAAACATAGATTTTAAAAATATAATTTTCAGATTTTTCTGGGTTGATTTATGAAAACTTGTTTTAAGAAATACGAATTTTTGGATTTGTATTTTAAGAAAGTGAACTTATTGATTTGATTTGAATTTTTGGTGTGAAATGTGTTTGATTTAATTGTGTGTACTGTATGATACATGAAAAATTGTTGTGTGAATGTGAATTGTGAATTAATTATCTTGTTGTGTGTGAATATATGAAATTGAATAAATAAGATTAAGAAAAATAAAATGCAAAATGTATGTATATGTGTGTGCATGATACGGTGGTGTGTATTTGTATGTATATATGTGTATGTGTAGACGTGTATGTGTGTGTGTATGTATAAGGAAGGTTGGTAATTTTCTAGAAGCTTAAAGGCTAAGAAACTAGAAACTAAGTTAGTAACTAAACCAAACTAGGGCCAAACTAAGTGGAAAACCCTAATCAAATCCCAACTAATAGTTAAGCCTAGAATGACCCCTAAGCCTAGCCCATGCTACCTTGTCCCCTTGACTTTGATCAACCTCATCTATGCAAAGATTTGGAAGCCCAAAAACGCCCCTCTCTTTGTGCTATAGCCGAACCACATGCAAGGGCATAAGAGGAATTCGTGAATTGCCCATAAATAAGAGAAGCCTTAGTTCATTTTTCATTCCACCCATTTCATTTCTCATTCTTCCACTTCTAACACCAACACATCTCTAAGAGAAACTCTAAAGCTCTTAGAGAAAAGAAAAGAAAAGAAAATAGAGAGAAAGAGAGAGAGATGGCCGAGAGTGAGGTAGGAGGAGGAAGAGGAGATTTCAACTCAACCAAGCCTTGTTCTTTGTAGATCGAGGATGATTAGGAGCTAGAAGACCAAATTCCTTTCATGGTAGGATTTGAAGGAGAAGAAGAGTTGTAATAGATTAGTTTTTCTTTTTAGTTTGAAGATCTACTTCTTTTTCTTCTTTGCATGTGGTTATTATTTGTTGATCTTGCTTGATCATGAACTTTAAGGACTCTAAACTAATTTGTAATATGTTGAAATTTTGTTTTATGATCGGTTAAGGTTCTTTTGTTAGATCTAATAATTTTCTAACTAAATCTTTAAAGATCTAAAGGAAATTAAGGTTTTTGTGAAAACTAAAATGAACCTCTTTGCATCTTAAATTTTCTTGCTCTAAACCATGGATCCTATGTGTTTATGTGATGATTTGATGAATCAATCCATGATCTAAGCTTGTTTGTAATTTTTGGTTTTTGCATGTTATATCTCTTTGTTAAATCATGATTTAAGTGTGCGTTTGTGGTTATTTGCCAAGTAAAATCTATGATCTAAAGTATGGCTTAAGATTTTTGAGAAAAGATAAAGCATGATGTGAATGAAATGCAAAAGAGATAAAGTAAGAAGGAAAGTGGAATTTGAGTTGAAAAGAAATGAAACATCTGATGAGGCGAGCGGAAGCGTGGTTGTGAAAGTGTAATGTGGTTGAATTGAGATGTGATTCCTCGTTCATGTTTTTGGAAAGAAGCTTAGTGTTGAGTTGAGCTTGCTCCTCCATTAACACTCATCCAAAAATGTGATTGTTTTTGAAAATGATTTTGAAAAGAGATATTTGAAAAGTTTTTGTGAAAATGATATTTTGTGAAAGTTTTGTGAAATCATGTTTTTGAAAAGTTTTGTGACAGGATATTTTGAGAAAGACGAGGAAAAGATACTGATGATGATGATGATGAGAAAGATGCCGAGGAATACTGTTGAGTATGAGTTGTTGGGAATAATGCTGAGATGCATGAGATTTGATTTTGAGGCCAAGGGCCATTGAGATTTTGGGGGGAATGGATTGCGATTAGTGGTCGGGCTTCGTTGAAGGGATGCACCAAGGACGAGCCGACTATTAGGATTGAGCCGCTAATTAAATCGTAAAACTTTAAAAGACATTTACAAACGCGGTGAGGTATGAGTGTCGTATCGAAGTAGTGGAGAGGAAGGAACCATAGGTATTGTAGTGGACTTGCAGTAGACCGAGCATCGACCGACCGAAAGCCTCATGACTCCTACTAAGTACGATACTGATACAGGCCCAACGATCGGACCTTATACCGAGCAAACTGGGTTTCTACATGTAGGTCACGTACTGATGAGGTTAACACCGAGCACAGGACTCTCAATCTGATCCTTATCGTTTACAGCCTCATCAAATCCGTAATCACTCCTAGATTCCCACGACTCTTGGCTAGATAAAACAGCCTTGGATAATGTTTATCATTTAGAGGATTTATGGATATGATCTTATCATATCCTTAACGAGTCCTATTTGCCTTCTAACTCTTCAGGAAGCTTATCAAGACGGCACAACCCACACAGGTAATCCCCTATAAGAACCACCATGCTATAGGGGCAAAGGTAAGTCTTCTCATCCCTAAGTTGACACTAGCACACACCTTGTTGACTAGGGAGATCCTGATTATCCCAACTGGATATTCAGAAATCCTAAAAAGTCCTACATTAACATCTTGGCTGGGATCATTCTTCAAGGCTCTTCCATAGCTTTAAGGTTGATCCTGGTTAAGGACACGACATTGGCGCCGTCTGTGGGGATCTGAATAACATATCATTCCCACCACCACCATGGTTACCACCAGAAGTCAAGTTGGTGACCTCCGTGACCGCATCACCCGCACCCGTGGCAGGCCTAGAAACGTTGATAACAGCAACCCACAGCCCCATTCTGCTGGTGATCTGTGCGATGTTCTCAACCACAATCGTGCAGATAATGGACAACCGCCACGAACCTCCCATTCTGGTGCAGTGAATAATTCTCAGCCACCAAACCATTCACAAAATCATCCACCCCCTCATCGCAGCCTTAATCGTAGTAATAATCACGCTACTCATTCCCAAACACCACAATCTTCTCATCCTAGGACTAGAAGCAACCCCCAACCGCTCCAAGTTCTACGAACCATACTGCCTCCACCACCACCCCCTCCAACACCACCACCTTCCACCCATGGTGATTCGAGCAGCACAGCCCCAACCACTCGAAACACATCCAGGACCACTGGAACTCGAGCACATCATGGCCGAAATACCCAACGTACCCCTCCTGTCCCACCCAATCCCGACCACATAAGTACAACCCCTAGAACCAGATTGAATCCAGGAAGAACTGCTCCTGGAAACTCTCATCATAGCCACTCCATCGGAAGGTCTTATGGAACATCTGCATCTGCTCGGGCTCGGGAGCAAGAGATGATTAACATCCTAAACAGACAAACGACTTTAATTGAACAACAAGGACGAGCTATTGCCGACCTCCAACAGCAAGCTATGGCAAGGATTGCACAGAGTCAACCACCCACCATACTACCCCAAAATACAATGCCTCAAACCATGGACCCACAACCAATCCCAGTAATGCAGCTTCCCCCGCCACAAAATACCCATGCTAATCCTACCATGAACCAGGATCAGGGTGATTTTCACCCTGGTCATCCCTTTACTCCATATATTATGCAATTCCAAACTCCTCAAGGATACTTGGGCCCTTCTAATGTACCACACTACAACGGCCTTACTGATCCAGTGGACCATATTGTTTCTTATGAAGGAGCGATGAATTACTACGGAGGAGGGGAGGAGATGAAATGCCGAGCCTTTTCCATGACCCTAGAGCCGTCAGTGTTACGATGGTACTCATCCCTCCCTCGGAACTCAATTAATTCTTGGGAGGAGATGAAAAGAGTGTTTCTAAATAGATACACGGCTAGTTGCATTCAGCCCAAATCCGACCACACCTTAGCAGCAGACACCCAAAAACAAGATGAGTCATTGAAAGACTACCTTTCGCGATTTCATGCAGAGGCTAGCTCGGTTCCTCGATTAGAACCTATTGTGGCAGTACTGTTGTTCACACAGGGTTTACAGTCGGGAGACTTCAGAAAGTCTTTGATTGGAAAACCTCCAAAAGATATGGCCGAGTTAAGATAAAGGTCGAATAAGTTCATTAATTTGGAGGAATTCCATAAGGGGCAGAAGGTTAGAGAAGAAAGGCAACAAGCTGATCCTCAAGGCCAAAATAAACAAAAACGTGATGAACGTTTTGGTGGAAGAGAAGATAGGAATGATAGAAACCGAAGGATCCCTCCGAGGAACAAATTTCAGGAATACACTCCATTAACTGTTCCAAGGAGTCAAATCCTGAGGGAAACAATGCAGACTGACTTGCGCTCGGCCCAACGACCTCCGTCTTTGAGAAAGGGCGCACAGCGTGATAGGTCAAAGTACTGTGACTTCCACAGGGGATATGGCCACACAACCAATGAGTGCATCTGGTTGCGGGATCTGATTGAAGAGATGATCAGAGATGGCAAGTTACAACAATACATCAGGGATGCAGCCGGCCAAAGAAGTAGGAACAGATCTCAGTCACCAGCAAAGTCCAAACGACAGAGAAGTAGGTCACCAGACGATAGAAACACCGGAAGATAGAAGACCGATCCCACTCCAGCTCCTGATACAAATGCCAATAAAAACGAATTCTTGGTTAATACTATTGCGGGAGGTTTCGCTGGGGGTGGAGAGAAGAAAGCCGACAGGAAGAAATACATCAACCAAATTTTGGCAGTCAGTCAGAAGCCTATAGCCAAGAGATCAACAAAAAACGTTCCTATTATTTTTGATGATGATGATTTGGATGGAATCCTTCCAGGACATAATGACCCCATGGTGATTATTGCCCTTATTGGTAATTACGAGGTAAAACGAGTCTTCATCGACCAAGGGAGCTCGGCGGACATCATGTTTTTCCCTCTGTTCAAAGCCCTCAAACTCAGGGAATGTAATCTCACTCCCTTTGAAGGTGAATTAATTGGTTTTACGGGGGATACCATTGAGCCAAAGGGGTACATTCAACTTCCAGTAACCCTCGGACAACAGCCTTCGGCCAGAATCGAGATAGTCAAATTTTTGGTGGTTGATTGCCCAGCGGCCTACAACGCCATTCTTGGGAGGACTTCTCTGCAGGCATTTGGGGCGGTAGTATCTACAGTTCACTTGGCTATGAAATTCGTCGGAACTGATGATAAAGTGGTGACTGTCAAGGCCGAGCAAGAAGCAGCAAGGAAATGTTACAACGCCAGTTTAGGGAAGGTTAAAAACAAGGATCCGAGCAATTTGGAAAAAGTCTCTTTGGGAAAGGGCAACGTTAATCTTGCAGATCTGGACTTAAGGGACCAATCCGACAGAAATAGACCAACCCCCAAAGGGACAGTGGGAATTCTTGACATTGACCAATGACCCCCTTAGGCAAGTAAAAATCGGATCTGAACTACCCGCAAATGTTAGAGAGGAGTTAACCACTCTGTTGATTTCAAATAAAGACCTGTTTGCATGGACATCAGCGGATATGCCAGGAATCGACCCAAATTTTATCTGCCATAAGTTGAGTATCATTCCAGGTAGCAAGAGGACTAGGTCAGC
This sequence comes from Crotalaria pallida, assembly GCA_037953625.1. Lineage (NCBI taxonomy): Eukaryota > Viridiplantae > Streptophyta > Magnoliopsida > Fabales > Fabaceae > Crotalaria > Crotalaria pallida. Next base: position 82,650,199 of record CM075653.1, read on the forward strand.
AAGTAATATAGTCTGGAAGACCGAATATCGTCCCACAGGGATCGAAGTTGTTTCTAATAACTTTCCACCAATTCGTAATTATTAGTGCAACTTGTTATTGAATTTTAGAAGGAGAAGAAGAAATTGAATAATAAAATAAAAGAAGATTGAGGAGATAAGATGATAAGAAAGCAATAGAAAAAGGTTAGGAACTTGGTTTCGTTGTATGATTCACTTATTTTAATTATGAATTATATTTTACTTTAATTATCCTTTAATTCATGGATCATTCCTCTCAAATAGTAATAGTTAGATGTCTCTATACATTACCCTTATTTTCTATATATTTAATCCTTGATCTCTCAACAAATTACAATATAAGAAAATATCCATTCAGCACAAGGGAACTAAAAAACCATATAATCATCCAACCATATCTCTATGTATTGGACTGAATATACCATTAATTGCATGGCCTATTCAAAATCCCAACTGTCGTTGCGAATTAAGAAATCCAAAACATAAATTGGCCAAATTTATGTATAAAATAAGAACTCAATTAATGCATGAATTAAAAACAGCAAAATACTAAATCATAAATTAAAATAAGCTACATCATACAATTTACACCATATTCCTAACAAGAGGTTTTAGTTACACATATAGAAATAAAGAAAACAGAAGCAAAGAGAAAACCTCATATCATAGACAATACAGGTTAACTCTCCAAGAGACCTTCCATCCTTGTGCCTTGCCTCCTTGTTCTCAATAGATGTTACTAACCTCTCTCTCTAATCCTAATTGAATTCTATGATCTTAAAACCTACTGAAAACTATTTACAAATCCTCTATTTAAAGAGTAAAATAAATCCTAAAATAAATCTTAATTAAATCTACTAGATAAGGTCCATGTCTATCTTCTAATCTCTGACCAAATCTAAGATATGAAGCCAAATTAGATTTCTCTTCTTCTATTTTGTTCATAATCTGGTCAAATTGGGCTTTCTCATGTCTGACACTCAACTTCAGCCCTGATTTTGACCCTGAAGATGGACGAATTTGAGCAAGGCTATTTCTGGCAAAGTTATAGATCTTTTCCTTAATGTTAAAATGATACCAAGATCGCCTTATTTGGATAAGCGTAGCTCAAGTTATGGCCAAAATACCAACCAGCGTCACTTCCACGCGGTTTGTGCGCCTGGGGCGCATCCGTCCGCACGCCCGGGGCGCGCACGGGTTCATCCGGACTCCGTTTTACTCCGTTCTTGGACCGTTTCGAAGCTCTTTTCATCCTCTATCCAAATCCATCAATATATTTTGCATTTAAACTCCATACGTACCTGAAACATACCCAAAAAGGATCAAAACGTTCCAAGGGACCCTAAACTACTAAAAATAATTAAAATCTAATAAAAAGTCCTAACTTTGCTAGAGAAACAAACCAAATACATAGTAAAAGGGAGTCCAAATAATGCTCAAATCTATATATATTGGACCCAAATCAGGTCGAAACCGGTGGCACAACGCAAAAGGAAGGTTAGCGCTGAAAAGGCCGCTGCCATCGAAGAAAAGGTTGCTGAATTACTCCGAGCAGGTTTCATTAGGGAAATTGACTACACAGACTGGTTAGCTAACACCGTCTTGGTCAAAAAACCCAATGGAAAGTGGAGAATGTGTGTCGACTACACGGACTTGAATAAAGTCTGTCCTAAAGACCAGTATCCTCTTCCCGTCATTGACAAACTCGTCGACAGTTCAGCCGGTTACAAACTCTTGTCCTTTATGGATTCTTACTCTGGTTACAACCAGATCCCTATGTTCCCGGATGATCAAGATAAAACCGCATTCATCACCGACAAGGCAACTTATTGTTATAATGTCATGCCTTTTGGGTTGAAGAATGCGGGTGCCACCTATCAGAGGATGATGAACAAGGTTTTTCAGGGAATGATCGGTTCAAATATGGAAGTATACATCGATGATATTATTGCAAAGAGCAGACAGCAAGAAAACCATGCCCAGGACCTCATGACAATATTAGACCGAGTGAGAAAATACTCCATGAGGTTGAATCCGGAAAAGTGTGTGTTTGGAGTCCCAGCCGGTTCTTTCCTCGGTTTTATGTTAACCGAGAGAGGGATTGAAGCCAATCCAGATAAATGCAAAGCAATCCTTGAAATGAGGAGCCCAGCTAATCTTAAAGAAGTTCAACAACTCATGGGCCGAGTGGCGGCACTCTCCAGATTCTTGTCCCAAGCCGCTCGGAAAGCCTTGCCATGGTACCAGCTCCTTAGGAAAAACGAAGAATTCCTTTGGGACGAGCACTGTGAGAAAGCTTTTGACCAATTAAAGGAGTATCTTTCCAGCCCACCCGTCCTCCACAGCCCACTTCCTGGTGAAAACCTCATTCTATACATGTCAGTAGTAGAAATGGCGGTCAGTTCAGTTTTGGTAAGAGAGGAGTCAGGTATTGAGGCCCCGGTGTATTTTGTTAGCCGAGCACTTGAAGGACCGGAGTTGAGATATCAAAAACTGGAGAAACTTGCGTACTGTTTGGTCGTGTCAGCTCGAAGGTTGAGACAGTATTTTCAGGCACATAGAATATTGGTAAGAACAGCCCAACCTCTCAGACAAGTGCTTCATAAACCCGACTTAGCAGGTAGGATGGTCTCGTGGTCTGTCGAACTATCCGAATTTGACATTGCCTATGAACCGAGGAAGGAGATGAAATCTCAAGCTCTTGCCGATTTCGTCACTGAGTTCACAGATATCCCTTCGGACGTCTCTCAAAACTTATGGTCAGTATACGTTGACGGGTCAAGCAATAAGAAAGGAGCGGGAGCAGGGGTCATCATTGAAAACCCTGAAGGATTATGCATGGAGTACTCTTTAAAATTCGAGTTCCAAACATCGAACAACCAAGAAGAATACGAGGCAGTTCTTGCAGGCCTCAAAATGGTTCATGAGTTCGGAGCAGAGCGAGTATCAGTTTTCAGCGATTCACAACTAGTAGTTTCTCATATCAAGGGTCAGTACTCGGAAAAGGAGCCTATCCTACAAAAATATCTTGAAGAGGTAAAGCGAATCATCTCAAACTTTTCAGAATTTGACATTTCCCATGTTCCGAGGGATTCAAATTCCCGAGCCGACATTTTATCTAAATTAGCAAGTACAAAGGGGTCGGAAAATATAAAACATTGATACAAGAAACTATTCCCCAACCAAGTGTCATTTTGGCTATCTCATTATCCCAATCATGGATGGATCCGATTCTTACTTATTTACAACATGGGTTCGTCCCCCAAGATCAGGCAAAAGCTCGGAAATTGATTAAGAAAGCAGCTCAAAACACAATTCTGAATGGTGTTCTTTACAAAAGAGGCTTTGGCTCCCCCATGCTCAGATGTGTCAACCCATCCCAAGCTGAGGAGATACTGGAGGAAATTCACGGCAGAATTTGCAGCCACCATATGGGTGGAAAATCCCTTGCGAGAAAGGTAATCCGAGCGGGTTACTTTTGGCCCACACTGCAAAAGGACGCCATGGATCATGTTAAGAAGTGTGCTCAATGCCAATTCCACAGCGACATTTACCAGAGACGGGCTGAAGAGTTACACTCTCTCGGTGCCCCTTGGCCCTTTTTCCAATGGGGTATGGACATTATTGGGAAGTTTCCCACCGCACCAGGGCAACTCAAGTTTGCGGTAGTGGCCGTTGACTACTTCACTAAGTGGATTGAGGCGGTTCCGTTAGCAACAATCTCCACAGCCCGTATTCAATCTTTCTTTGTGAAGGAAATTATCTCTCGGTTCGGGGTGCCTCATGCTATAGTTACTGATAATGGATCACAATTTGCAGCCTCTCACTTTGAACAACTAGCAGCCGACTTGGGAATCACTCACTACTTCAGTTCTGTTGAACATCCACAAACAAATGGGTTAGCCGAAGCTGCCAACAGAACCATCTTGGATGGAATTAAGAAGAAACTCGGTAACGCAGCTGGAACTTGGGCAGATAAACTTCCAAGCGTTTTATGGTCACACAGGACAACTATACACTCATCTACTGGAGAGACTCCTTTTCGTTTGACATACGGCTGTGACGCAGTCATTCCGATCGAAAAGCGAATCCCTACCTTTAGGACTCTTGAACGTCCTTTAGAAACTAACGACCATCTGGTTAGCGAAGAGCTCATTCTTCTCGAGGAAATTCGAAAGAACGCCGCCGATCATGAAAGAAAAATGAAGGAGCGGCAAGCTCGGGAATATAACAAGAAGGTTCGTGCGCGAAGCATTGAAGTAGGGGATTTAGTCCTTCGCCGAGCGGATATCGGCAAAGGAAATGCGGGAGTTGGAAAATTGAAGCCAAAGTGGGAAGGCCCATACCGAGTGAAAGCTAAATCCGGATCTGGTGCTTACAAATTGGAGACTCTCTCGGGCATGGAAATCAACAACAGCTGGAACGTGGCCAAACTCAGAGCTTATTACAGTTAAGCTCCTATTTTATTTTTCACTTTTTACAGATAGGTTAGTTTACTGCTCGAAAATGTTTAGGTGGAATAAACGAAGGATAACATCCTTCTTAGCTTAGAAACAATTGTTAGGAGTTAGTTGACAAACGAGCAACATCGTTTTTGTATTCTTTTATTAATAAAACGTAGCAGTTTCCTTCAATCTTTTTTATGAACATTGTGATATGACATACGCCTCATTTTGTTCGGCTAGCCACCGAGCGGAATCGAGATACAACTCTTTATGAGAGTTTGACAACGTATTCATAGAACGCCCGAATTCAGGAAATTACTTTCCTACTTCGCGGTCCGAGGGTCCCGCTTCGGCTAAAGTCAGCGATCCGAGTTCTACTCACAATAATTTATTCGAATAACGCAATTCCTAAATTAGCCTGTTTGATCAGTAAAATCAAGGGACACGTGACAAACGGAACCCAAACACAATTGATATAAAGGCAAGCGGATTAAAATTTAAACAGAAGTAAAAAAGTTGTTCATGGTCATAAAGAAGTATGCTCGATCACAACGATCAACAAGATTAACGTTCGATTACAACGAGCTGCAAGTTAAAGCAAAAATTGTTCTAGAAAAGACGCTCGGTAACAACGAGCAATGAAATATTAAACCATACAGAATTGCAACAAAAAATGATCACTACTCAATATTGGACAGAACAACGTTGGAATCATCGAAGTCAGGGGCTTCGGTCAGATCAACAAGAGGATTTGGCAGATCCTCACCTTGTAGATCAACTTCAGCCTTGGTCTCGATATCAATTAGCTTTCCATTCTCGAGAAGATGAAGTGGATGAGCTCCGACCACCCTGAACACAGTCTCAGGGTTCAAAAACTGAATTTACTTGATGGCTGAGACAAAAGAATCATCGACGCTTTTACTCCAGTTATAGAAGTTGGTTGCTGCCTTTTTCTTGTGTAGAAGGGCTTTCTCCTTCAATTTTTGAGCAACCACAGCAGACCTCTCAACTTCTGCCCTCAGCTCTTCCATCCTCTGTCGGCTCTCCTCTAATTCCCTCTTCAATGCTTCCTCGGCCTCCTTCTTCCTGTCTTCAGCAACCTTTTGGGAAACCTTCAAAGCATCCCTCTCCTTAATCAGCTCATTTTTATCAGCTTTCAAGTTTTCCAACTCATTCTTTACACGATTCAGTTCATCTGAGAGGCTAGCTTTTTAGCAGCGGACAATTCGCGAGCCTCCCTCTGCTCGGCATTATAACCAGCGAAAAGTCCATCAGGTTGCTTAGCCAAAAAATACGCAAGGTTGACACCCCGCAGCAGATATTTGGCAAGAGTCATATTACAACGAGACCATTGATCAGAAGAAAGAGTTCCAAAACGAGTGCAGTCAGACTCAGAACAGATGTATTTACCAAATCTTTCATCAAATTGTTGGTCCCATATAGATGTTTCCGGAGGGGTCGCAGCTGAAGAAGGAGCGTTGTCAGAAGAAGGAACAGCAGCAGCCTTAGCACTTGAGCCTTCAACCCGAGGGTTCGCCCCTTCGGTCACTATCTCTTTTCCTTTATCAATCCGTCGGCGACGAAGTTGAGGCTGAAGGGGTGAAATGTTTTGAACTTGGCTGCTAGGGCCCAGTGAAGTTGTAGCACCGACAGCTACCACGTTTGAAGTTGGCCGAGGGGACGCCTCGGCTGGTGATGCAGTTGGAGTAGAGATACTCAGGCTCGGGGTACTCAAGCTTGAAGACCCGGATGCCGTGCTCGCTGCCTGGGTCTTCCTTTTCTTTCCCCCTTGAACCAAAGAAGCCATCCGAGAAGCCATTTTTTCTGCAAAGAACAAAGAAAAACAAAGTAAAATTAGAACGGATCAACTTAGCAAATGCAAACAACCAAGAGAAAACAGTTTTACCAAGTTCTGCTTTAACATCCGATGATGGGATGTTCACAATATCCTTAGTTTCTATCCTCCCATTAGATTTCATGTAACTTTCTACTTCTCGACACACCTCCTTCTCATGTTCAGCCAGTTCTTTCCAATCTGAAGAGTATGAGGCTATCGATCGGTTAAAGAAGCTCGCAGTCCACTAGAGAGGAAAACGAGGAATTGGTCGGGATTCACCACGTCGGGTGAACCAGAAAACTCCATTGCCAATAAAGTTGTATTTAAATAAAAAAGGTTTGAAACCCTTCCAATATTAAGAATACTTGGTGAAAAGGGTATAGCCATTGCGGGATTTCAGTGAGACCTAGGGTCGTCTTGCCGATCCTTTCTCAAAAGTGTTGCATTAAGGAGCAAATAGGTAGAAGAAAATTGGAAGAGTGCAAGACCACTCCATGGTTGTGCACACTTGCTGGAAACCCCTCACAAATGCCGAAGCGTTGGGATGCAACTGGGATAGGGCCACTCTTAAAGTGTTCAAAACACCTATCTCAAAATCGGTAAAAGGCATCCTAACCCCTAACCGAGTAATGACTTCTTCATAAAAATAAAAACCCGGGTTACCCGCCGGAATTTGACTGCAGACCCGTTCATTCAAACCCACAGGACTAATAGAGTATTGGTTCCCAGCATTATCACCAGGACACGGCAGAATTATAGCCCGTGTTTGATCTAATGAGTTTTCTGTTGAGAGCTCAGATTGAGTACCAAGAACTTCTCGGTCCACCCAATCATATTGATCTGCGTCTGATGGAAATGGATAAAGTTCGGGATTAGAGACACTTGGAAAAGGGGGGCACACTTGGAGTCAGAAGCAGAAAAACTTAACTATTTCAGTTCAAATACTTACGGTTTCGATCGGTTGGAGAACACCTCCCTTTCAGGGCAGAAATTTCCCAAACCGATTGAAATGTCTAAATACCTCTCTGTTGATTCCTTAACCTCCTCTGTTCTACCCTCTCGGCAATCCTATAGTGAATCACACCCTGCCTGAACTCTTTCAAAGTCTGAGGAAAATGTGTGGCTATCGGTTTAACACAAATTTCTGGGTTTCCTCCTTTATGTGTTCTTGGAACATCAGAGTTTACGGATTCCTCACTCATGATAAACGCCGCTTTAGTACCAACCCTAAGAAGTTAAGTGCAGCAAAACGTAAAACAGACCTAAGAAATGCTACAGCGATCACTCTGTAAATGATAAAGGCGGACAAAGAATTTCGAAGGGCCAGTGGGGGTATCACAGCAACAAAATTGTGATTTGTTCAAACCCTAGAAAAATCTATTCAAGGAACCAGTGAAGAGAGGCCAGAGTTAATGCATAAAAAGAAAATTCTAAGCACATACACACAGTAAATACCAGAAGCAATCGCAAGCAAGACAGCAAAAAGGAAAGAGCATGCAAGACAGCAAAGAAGAAAGAGAAAAAAGAAAAACTAGTCAGAGAAAGGAAGAGTTTCATTACCTGCTAACAATGAGTGATCAAGAAACTAGAGAAGAACGAGGACCAAGAAACAAGAAACGAGCACTAGGGATGTCTTGAAGGAGCTCTAGCTTCGAGTTCCAAAATCTCACGAAGATGATGAACAAAGATGAAGGAGAATTTGAAAAGGTTATGTTTAGAACGAATGGTGGAACCACCCTTTGAAATCCGCCTTAAAACTTCCCTCCACTATCTCAAAAGGTTTGGGCCCAAGTCAGAAAAAGCCCATTAGTATTGAAAACTAAACACGTGGCACCGCTGGTGAGTTTGAAATCATAACGTTCCTCTTCCCTACGAAGTAAAGGACACGTGGAAGCACAGGAAGAAGTGAAGGGTCGCGTCTGGGTCAATCAAACGTCAGCTCTAGTAAAATTACTCGGATGGATACATATCTCGTTCTAGTAAAGCATGGTCAGAAGATAATTCGCTCGTCTTATTAGCTCGGCAGGGCTCAAATCACCCAACCGAGCTTGGGGGGCTTATGTAGTGGACTTGCAGTAGACCGAACATCGACCTATCGAAAGCCTCATGACTCCTACTAAGTACGATACTGATACAGGCCCAACGATCGGACCTTATACCGAGCAAACTGGGTTTCTACATGTAGGTCACGTACTGATGAGGTTAACACCGAGCACAGGACTCTCAATCTGATCCTTATCTTTTACAACCTCATCATAGCCGTAACCACTCCTAGATTCCCACGACTCTTGGCTAGATAAAACAGCCTTGGATAATGTTTATCATTTAGAGGATTTATGGATATGATCTTATCATATCCTTAACGAGTCCTATTTGCCTTCTAACTCTTCAGGAAGCTTATCAAGACGGCACAACCCACACAGGTAATCCCCTATAAGAACCACCATGCTATAGGGGCAAAGGTACGTCTTCTCATCCCTAAGTTGACACTAGCACACACCTTGTTGACTAGGGAGATCCTGATTATCCCAACTGGATATTCAGAAATCCTAAAAAGTCCTACATTAACATCTTGGCTGAGATCATTCTTCAAGGCTCTTCCATAGCTTTAAGGTTGATCCTGGTTAAGGACACGACAGGTATCTACGGATACTTAGGAGGAGATTGCATGAGGGGAGGACGATGACGGTGAAATGTCAAGAAGTCTAGAGTATATTTCTAGGCGGAACAACTCCACATGTGGCGTACTAACGTGGTAGGGACTGGGTCTAATGCAGTGGCACATTCTGCACTGCAGACTAGAAATATACTGTCGCCCCCTTGATTGCAAATCGAGAATAGTGAGAGGGACTGGAACGGGGCATTTGTGATTGCCGCTGAGAGCGTGCATTGATATTATGTGAATTACGATTATGATTTGAGGCTGGGCCTCCTGGTCTGGGACCATTTGTTTGTGTGACAGCTGTCGTGCCCGCGTGGTAAAGGTCTTGTACTCTTGTTTGCTTCCGACTAGGTTGGGTGGTTGACCGAGGAGATGTAGACATGTGTGAGCTCAATGATGTTTCCCCCTCATCATTGATGCTAACCGAATTAATAAAACTTAAAAGACAAAGAAGTTTCAAAGAAAAGTACATTGAAGATATTAAGCGTCGAACAAGAATTATAAGACTAATATAAGAAAGAATTCTCAAGATGATTGATAAGTTTGGAAACCATGAGGAAAGAAGGATTGAGAGGAAATGTGTAAGCTCCCAATAGAGATTCTGAGAATGTGGTTATAAGAGCATGATTTAAGTGGTTATGAATGATGGTATCGATGTATTTAGAAAATTATGATATGTTTTGTTCTACGTGATTCATATATGCTATGTGCATTACTTGTTATGTATGTTGATGATGTTTTAGTTACATTGTTTTATTATACTACCTGTCTTTCTTTGTATTCAACCTACCCTGAGACCGCATGGTCAACCCGTTGGTGTTCGGAACACTGACTCTCTCCTACCATGTTGTCGTGTCGGCAATTGCTGATATTACAACTGGTAGATGGCGTAGTGCCAGGAAAGGCAAGTACTCGACGACTCTCTGAGTGAGACTCCTGAGATGGTTGGAGGCGACAACTCTGCTGGTGGACCAAGAGTGTGGGCTGCCAAGATGCGAAGATAAAGAGACAGTTTTGGTGGGCATGACTAGAAGCTAGGTGATTCCCCTGGCGGGATGTATTCCATTGTAAGTTCTTAATTACCTTAGCTCTATCAAACTGTACCCCGACAAAAGTTTTAATTCATTACTGATGTTTTAGAACTAGTAAACGGGCTTTGTTTCAAATGATATTTGAAAACGGTTTCAAAATGCGGTGTCTTGTGACATCTCGATTTGGAACTTGGAAGGGGTTATGCAATGTGAGAACCTGAATCTTAAAAATAATCATGTTTTGAAAACCGAAATGTTCTCATATTGTGTAACACTCATTTTAAAAAAAAAATGGCCCTAATTTTCACTATTTTGAGTTCAAGTTTTCAAGTTGCCGAATCGGGGTGTTACAAGATCATTTCTCTCAAACCAACAATGTATTTTCAAATTGGGGTGGGTAGTTTGTCAACAGTTTTTTCCAGCATACAAATATCAAGGAGGATTACTTTTTATTTCACAAATCCAGACACATTTCATCCAATGTTAATTTATTAACCAGATGAATAAACTGGTTAATCGGTTAACATAGATGCTTCAAGGCTAAGCTTTTCGAACAACACACAAAAACCGAGCTATCACAGAGTAAAATTAAAAGCTTGATGATTAAGCCAGCGGATAACCAGTCAAGCAAGCCGAGCAATAAGAAAGCAGTAAAGAAATAGAACTTAACACCACAGATTTATCCTGGTTCACTCTCACCCTGAGAGCTAGTCCAGTCCCCTCTAAAAACATTTTAGAGAGCTTTCACTAAAAATCGATTTTCTGGGTTACAAAAGGATTTACAAGAGACTACCCCTCTAAACCTATCCAGTCAAGCGAGTATACCAAACTCGCGACAAACTACCCACGACAAATCGATGACCAAAGAACCTCTTTGGAACCTTTTCAACACAGAAAAGCTTTCTCGATCAGAGACCAGCTTTTCACTCCAGCAAATACAACGAACAAGATTTATGAATGAGGATGGCTCCAATTCGAAACACTCTTCGAATGAGTATGAAGATGTGAAGTTCAAGAGTGAGTCGATTTTGTGAAGGGGTATCACAGAAAAGAAAATATGTTGAACTTAGAGTTTGGATTTGAAAGATTAAACTCTCTAAGTTCTTGTGAAAATTCAAATGATCTTTTTCTTTTCTGTGAGTTTGATTCTGCTCTGTTTTTTTTGAAAGAGAATGAAAAAAATGTGGTTTCCAGAAAATTGTTCAAAGAAAAGCACTATCTCACTGTTACCGTTGAAGACCCCTTTTATAAGCTCTTCTGATTTTCCAGAAAAAGAGAGAGCTGTACGGAAAAGCAATGGGGATTTCAACGGCTATATTTTGACAGTAGAGCAGTGATGGTGACCCTTCACCAACCTTTGATTTTAACTCATTTTGAATTTCAAACTTGTTACTATGTTGGAGTTAAAATCCTAGAACTTCTACCCAGACTCAACGGTAATAAAAGGTACGGCATAGCTGCAGAGTCTGAAGGTTGAAGAAGATGTGTTGTTGAAGAGTGAACAGAGACAGTCGAGCTTGAGCTTCGTTCGAGCCTGGTCTGAGATTGGTGTTGCCGAGCCTTGAACTTTGTTCGAGCTTGGTCTGAGATTTGTGTAACCGAGCCTTGAGCTTTCCTCGGCAACCAGACTTGAAACTTGAAGTAACAGATCCAAGCTTTGTTCTTTGCTCAGGGTGCGTGTTCAATCCGAGCTAATTTGATCTTTCTTATGCTGTGGCTTAGTTCAATATTCAGAGCCTTCTGAGCGTGTTCCGAGTTGATCAATATCCGAGCGTACTGTCTTGACGTGAAGAGTTGAGCTTTCAAACATGGATGAACTTTCGCCGTGATCAAGACCCAAGCTCAATCCGAGCTGAAACTTCAGAAGCAGATATCCGAGCTTCTGCCTTTGGCAGAATGCATGCGCAGAACTAAGTCTGGCACTTTTGACATTGACCCCACGCCGAGCTCTAATTTACTTGACATTATCAACATCATTGATTCTGCCGAGCGTATATATTTGACATCATCAAAATCTCTTTGATTCTACAATCTCCCCCTTTTTGATGATGACAAATATTCTCTTGAAGGTTTGTTGCTTTTTGTGTTCTTCCTTCGACTGTATGCTTATAAACTGATTGGACTCAGCACTGATCGGAATTTGCTTGAAAATGTATCACTTGATGTTGCTATGAAAATGCTCAGATCAGAATGTGTACTACATGTCGAAATGATACACTTGTAGTACTTGTTTCTCAATAATGCTACCACTTGTTGAAATCATTTGTTGAATAAACGTTTGAGAATTTGTGGAGCCGCTCGTTAAGTACTCCCCCTGAGTTTATGCTCGTACACCTTTCTCCCAATTTATGCTCGCTCGCACATATCTCTCTCCATTGAATATCTGCAACAATCAAAAACAACAGCACACCTTTCTCCCCCTTTTGGCATGATCAAAAAGGAGCCAAAGATTAAGCACAACTGCCAAAAGAGAAATAAGTTGCTTGATACCATTTGATGGTAACAAGGCTTGAATTATTAAAAACTTTTCTCCCCTTGAAGAATTTAAAAAAAATATCGTGGAAGAAAATTTTCATTGTTCGCCCCCTTTAACAGTGAAAGCATGATTCTCAACAGAGAAGATGAATGAAAAAGAAGAGAATGACGAATATTAAAATATGAAAGTTCAAATAAAAAATAAAAGCATAAACCAACACCTTTCTCCCCTTTTAATGATGATTTAAAAGAAGAGGAAGACGAATTTTAGGATGTGAAATTTTAAACAAATACACAATTGAAAAAAAATCGAGATTATGAAGGTGATCAATGATATACTTAAAAACCAATCTCATGCCGAGCACATGCTGAACTCATCCATGATGCCGAGCTTACGTCGAGCACACACTGGATTCATCCAGAATGTCGAGCTCACGCCGAATTTTATAAAGAGTTTCCCTCGGCAAAGGTTTTGTAAACACGTCGGCTAATTGATTTTCAGTACTAACAAATTCAATGACACAGTCACCTTTTTGGACATGATCTCGTAGAAAGTGATGCCTAATTTCAATGTGTTTTGTTCGTGAGTGATACACTGGATTCTTAGTCAGGTTGATTGCACTTGTATTGTCACATTTGATAGGAATGTGATCTAAAATTAAGCCAAAATCTGATAACTATTGTTTCATCCAAAGAATTTGAGCACAACAATTACCAGCGGAAATGTATTCGGCTTCGGCTGTTGACAAGGCAACACAAGCTTACTTTTTAGAAAACCAGGCCACAAGGGCACTGCCGAGCAAGTGGCAAGTTCCACTTGTGCTTTTTCGGTCAAGCTTGCACCCAACAAAATCGGAATCCGAATACCCAACCAAACTAAGATTGGCATCCCTAGGATACCATAGACCAGTGTTCACAGTTCCTTTTAAATATTTAAAAATTCTTTTAACCGCCGAAAGATGAGATTATTTGGGATTAGCTTGAAATCGAGCACATAAACAAACACTGAACATAATATCCGGCCGAGATGCAGTCAAATATAAAAGACTTCCTATCATGCCTCTATATTTGCTTACATCTACGGCTTTACCTGACTCATCTTTGCCAAGATAGCTCGAAGTGCTCATGGGAGTGGCAGCTTCTTTGAAGTTTTCTAAGCCGAATTTCTTGAGGAGTTCCTTGCAATATTTTCCTTGATGCACAAAGGTTCCTCCCTCAACTTGCTTTACTTGCAGCCTGAGGAAGAAAGTGAGTTCTCCCATCATTGACATCTCGAATTCACCTTGCATTAATTCAGAGAACTTCTTGCAAAGAGACATGTTAGTAGCACCGAAAATTATATCATCAACATAAACTTGTACTAATAATATGTCCTTTTTGGATTTATAAATGAATAGATTTGTGTCAACCTTTCCTCTTTCAAACCCTTTTTCAAGTAAAAATGAGCTCAACCGATCATACCACGCTCTTGGAGCTTGTTTCAGACCATAAAGAGCCTTTTTCAATTTATACACATGGTTTGGGAATTCAAAATTTTCAAAACAAGGAGGTTGTTTTACATAAACTTCTTCATTTATAAAGCCATTTAAGAATGCACTCTTTACATCCATTTGGTAAAGGGTGAAATTCATAATAGAGGCAAAGGCAAGCAAAATACGGATTGCTTCAAGCCTAGCAACTAGAGCGAAGGTTTCATCATAATTGATACCTTCCTCTTGGTTGTAGCCTTGAGCAACTAATCTCGCTTTGTTTCTTATAATTAAGCCTAATTCATCTGTTTTATTTCTGAAAATCCATTTCAAGCCGATTATCGTATGATCATTGGGCCGAGGAACCAATTCCCAGACATCATTTCTGATGAATTGATTCAGTTCCTCTTGCATGGCAATTGCCCAATGTTCATCTTCAATGGCTTGATCAACAGAATTAGGTTCAATTGAGAAACAAAGGAAGCGAAATTGCAAAAATTCTTCATAGGACAAAGCTGAGGTGATGATATTTTTGGCTTTTAAATCGAAGGCTAATTTCTTTTTATCATCATCATCCCAGCTTTCCCATGGGATTTCTACAAATTCTTCATTAATTTTTCTTTTAGGGACAAATGGCCCGTTTTCAATAGATTTCCAAATTTCCATATCTATAGCTTCAATGAAAATTTTCATTCGAGCTTTCCAATAAGCATAACCCTCACCATTAAATAGTGGTGGTCTGTTTATGGAAGAGCCTTCACCTCCGAAGGGATTGTTAGTAGCCATTTGTTTCCTCAAGGATCTTTTCGAAAAAGTTTTTACACTCGATCTTTCGACCGAGCTCTGATACCACTTGTTGGAAACCAACAAGAGGCCTAACAATCGAGTAGAGGGGGGGGGGTGAATAGGAGATTGAAAGTGATATGGCAATTTTTCGATTTCTTGAAAATAGTTTGAATTGTTGTTCCCGGTTTTAAATAAAATTCAAGCTCTATCTGAGCATACACGGTTAATTGATTAACCAAATAAATAAACAGAAAGGTTAATTGATTAACCGAGCTGCCGAGCAAACAATGTTAATTTATTAACCAGATGAATAAACTGGTTAATCGGTTAACATAGATGCTTCAAGGCTAAGCTTTCTGAACAACACACAAAAACCGAGCTATCACAGAGTAAAATTAAAAGCTTGATGCTTAAGCCAGCGGATAACCAGTCAAGCAAGCCGAGCAATAAGAAAGCAGTAAAGAAATAGAACTTAACACCACAGATTTATCCTGGTTCACTCTCACCCTGAGAGCTAGTCCAGTCCCCTCTAAAAACCTTTTAGAGAGCTTTCACTAAAAATCGATTTTCTGGGTTACAAAAGGATTTACAAGAGACTACCCCTCTAAACCTATCCAGTCAAGCGAGTATACCAAACTCGCGATAAACTACCCACGACAAATCGATGACCAAAGAACCTCTTTGGAACCTTTTCAACACAGAAAAGCTTTCTCGATCAGAGACCAGCTTTTCACTCCAGCAAATACAACGAACAAGATTTATGAATGAGGATGGCTCCAATTCGAAACACTCTTCGAATGAGTATGAAGATGTGAAGTTCAAGAGTGAGTCGATTTTTTGAAGGGGTATCACAGAAAAGAAAATATGTTGAACTTAGAGTTTGGATTTGAAAGATTAAACTCTCTAAGTTCTTGTGAAAATTCAAATGATCTTTTTCTTTTCTGTGAGTTTGATTCTGCTCTGTTTTTTTTGAAAGAGAATGAAAAAAATGTGGTTTCCAGAAAATTGTTCAAAGAAAAGCACTATCTCACTGTTACCGTTGAAGACCCCTTTTATAAGCTCTTCTGATTTTCCAGAAAAAGAGAGAGTTGTACGGAAAAGCAATGGGGATTTCAACGGCTATATTTTGACAGTAGAGCAGTGATGGTGACCCTTCACCAACCTTTGATTTTAACTCATTTTGAATTTCAAACTTGTTACTATGTTGGAGTTAAAATCCTAGAACTTCTACCCAGACTCAACGGTAATAAAAGGTACGGCATAGCTGCAGAGTCTGAAGGTTGAAGAAGATGTGTTGTTGAAGAGTGAACAGAGACAGTCGAGTTTGAGCTTCGTTCGAGCCTGGTCTGAGATTGGTGTTGCCGAGCCTTGAACTTTGTTCGAGCTTGGTCTGAGATTTGTGTTGTCGAGCCTTGAGCTTTCCTCGGCAACCAGACTTGAAACTTGAAGTAACAGATCCAAGCTTTGTTCTTTGCTCAGGGTGCGTGTTCAATCCGAGCTAATTTGATCTTTCTTATGTTGTGGCTTAGTTCAATATTCAGAGCCTTCTGAGCGTGTTCCTAGCTGATCAATATCCGAGCGTACTGTCTTGAAGTGAAGAGTTGAGCTTTCAAACTTGGATGAACTTTCGCCGTGATGAAGACCCAAGCTCAATCTGAGCTGAAACTTCAGAAGCAGATATCCGAGCTTCTGCCTTTGGCGGAATGCATGCGCAGAACTAAGTCTGGCGCTTTTGACATTGACCCCACACCGAGCTCTAATTTACTTGACATTATCAACATCATTGATTCTGCCGAGCGTATATATTTGACATCATCAAAATCTCTTTGATTCTACAACTAGGGCGGAGAAACGCTTACTTCATTAAAAATAATTGAAACTTTGATAAAAGATATCTCATTTTAATGCTTGATTCAATTTCTCCCATCATCCAAATATTGTCATGTTCATATGATCATTACATTAGTGTTTCTTGTTAAGAAGTTATGTGAGAAAAAGAAGTTGAAAGGAACTTGATCGGTTGAATATAGTTGTTGGAAAGCGCCCGGTCGCAATTTGCCACAATTGACTATACTAGAAAAATGATGAGGGCTCATGCTAAAGCGATTATGGCCTTGAGATTTCCAGAGGATAAGGTTGTCTTCAAATAAATGTTCTTCAACAGAAACTGATGGTCTCTGAATTATGAGGAAGTCCTAACCTTGAGCAATATGAATGAAGAAGATTTGCAATTTTCAATCAATTCAAAAGCAATTAAGAAATGTTGTGTTTGAAAAAAATAAAGATTGAAAAGAAAAGGAGCTCGCTAGGTTGAAAATCCTGAAAAAGGACGACCTAGGCAAAAGTTAGAGAGATCCGCTAAGTTGTAAAACTCGAAAGAGGCGGCTTAGGCAAAAATTAGGATCATAAGATAAAAACCCGCTAGGAACCTACATTGGGTTTCCTAGGCAAAATTTAGGGCAAAAAAAATCCTCAAGCACAAACCAACTTGTTCTTAACAAAGAGATATTGGAAATTGCAAATAGAACCAGAAAAGAAGTCCTGAAGGTTGCATTGGGGAAATTTTGAAGATTCAATACCCTTGGTGAAACATTTCCCAAACTAGGGCAGTTCTGAAAAGTTTTGTTGTCAGCCAAGCAAACTGGGGCAGTTTTGGAAACTTTTAACAAGCCCTAGAAGGAAATACTGGGGCAGTTTTGAAGAGAGGTCAAGCGGATTGTTCGTTCCTTTGCAAATATTGCTAATATAGTGAACTCGGCCAGTTCTGGAAAATTTTGTTGAATAAATCCTTCAATGAGATACTGGGGTAGTTTTTGAAGAGAAAATTAGAAGCAATGATCATTCCCTTGCATTTGTTGGTCAGACAATAAAGTGGGGAAGTTTTTGAAGAGATTAAGATGAAAGATATTGGGGCATTGTTTTGAAAAAAATTGATTCCCCAGTAAATATTCTAAGCACAATGCACTAGGGCAGATTTTGGACAACATCAGGTTGTTTGAAGATGATTGATTATTGACAAATATTTGATTGTTGAGCTGTCAAAAGATGTTGTTAAAGAAAAAGATTGTCAAAGATTCACTTGTGCCTGTCTTGATCAGATTTTGGTATGGCCCGGTATTGGTTTTCAAGAGCAATAGAGTTGAGACCAGTTTATCTTGTTGGAAAAAACACAAAAAAAAAACTTTTTGCGTTTTAGACACATTATTTCCTAATGGGTTTACATTAGAAAAAAGTTAGAGTTGCATTGTTGATTCCAAATCATATTCATTTCATTGTCATTCACATCATTTGTATTGAGTTCATTTTGCGTTATGCATTTTTGACATCATTTGCACCAGTTACATTATCCATTGCATTATACCAGTTGCAACATACCAGTTTTTTCATTAACCATATCATTTGTGTTGCGGATCTGAGAAATAGATCCACCACGATGTGTTTTTGGGGTTGTTGCAGCTGACGAGGGTTGTTGCAGCTGACGAGGGTGACCCCGGTCCTACGTACCCCCAGTGATAAGGGGATCAAGCCACACGTAGTTCTTGAGAGTAGGGATGAGAGAACATACCTTAGCCCCTATAGCATGGCGATACTTATAGGAGAAGTTGTGTTGTGGTGCCTTATGGGCCTGTTCGGCCCAGTAGGGCTGACGTGGCTCTTAGAGGATAAGAAGGATGAGTTATTCACCCTTTTCCTGTACTAGAGAGCTCATGTTTATCCTGTATCGGTAGGATTTATTATTGGTTAACCCTACAAGTCGCCCAAGCTCGTATAGGCTCAAAGAGCCTGTGCTGAGCTTCTGAGAGTTGGTGGTAACATAAAACAATGTTTGCAGGCGTGGTCTTCCGCTCGGAAGAGTGTTGCGGATGGTTGATACTGCTTTTTTGTGCTCGGATGATGAAACTGAAAGAGTACCCCGATCTCGAACCGAGTTCCGGCGGGGGGATTCGCCACAAGCTCGGTGAGGAACATCTCGAACCGAGTGCAAGCTCGGTGAGGAACATCTCGAACCGAGTCCAAGCTCGGTGAGGCTCATCTCGAACCGAGTGCAAGCTCGGTGAGGAACATCTCGAACCGAGTGCAAGCTCGGTGAGGAACATCTCGAACCGAGTCCAAGCTCGGTGAGGAACATCTCGAACCGAGTGCAAGCTCGGTGAGGCTCATCTCGAACCGAGTGCCGGCGGGGGGATTCGCCACAAGCTCGGTGAGGCTCATCTCGAACCGATTGCAAGCTCGGTGAGGAACATCTCGAACCGAGTGCAAGCTCGGTGAGGAACATCTCGAACCGAGTCCAAGCTCGGTGAGGCACATCTCGAACCGAGTGCAAGCTCGGTGAGGAACATCTCGAACCGAGTTCCCGCGGGGGGAGTTCCAGAATGGATTCGGGGATGCTCCAATATGAGGGTGATGAAGTTATGAGTGTAGGTCGGACCGGAGTCTGGTCCACGACACAAGCCCCCCAGCTCGGGAAGAGTCATAGAGACTCTGCCGAGTTTAGAGCCCTTTTGGGTCGATCAGTCGTTCTTTTCTGAGGCTTGGTGGTGACGTAAAAGAATGTTCGCAGCCAAGGTCTTTTACTCGGAAGAGTATCGTGATTCGGAGATTCATACACCTCTCTTATCGGGGTGTGTTAAAAGTAATATCATTAATTGGATCGTAACGTCTACGGGGGATGCTGTCGGAATGACTGCCTTAGCCGAGGTGCATTCCTCGATCCTGCGACATATTTGGCCGACGGCCAAGTTATCGAGGTAGCAATTCCCGTTTTTACTTGTAGCCAGGCCGATCTGGTCGGCCAACCGAGATCGTAGGCAAGTGCGTCAGGATGTGATCCGAAATGAGTGAATATTTATAATATCCGTTATGATTTTGTGCTTCTTTTTGTTCTTTTGTTAAGAATTCAAGTGTTAAGACCTCGGAACTCCAACACTTTAGCCGAGGTGGGTTCCTCTATCCGCGATGTATACGATGATTGTTATAACAAATCATGTTCGAATCGGGAATCTTCTTTGGAGTACTTGACGAGTTATAAGCTCTTGTTGGAGCTGTTTATAATCGTTCGCGTCATAAGCGGTGGCTAATCGGTTATGAGGAAAAGTACGTGATACAATGAATTCAATAACAGAACATTTATTTAATTGAAGCAGTAAATACAATGGGCTTGTGGATTTAGACCTGTGTTCGGCTTGTGCAAGTTTTCGGATGATAGGAATCCTGACTTGGGTTATGCGTGAAACACTCGAATCATTTTTGGCCATCGTGCTCGGGCTATTGCACCCGGTAGTTTCGACCATCAAATTTGTACCTGTTAGTCTTTATGGGACTGTCCATGAATTTTGATAGGTTCGACCATCCTTTCTTGAACCTTACATCACATGTTTAAGAACAATAATTAGCAATCGTCGTTAATTTGACAATGTATAACAATTAAATAGCAATAATGAAAATTATTGGCAAAGAGAAGATTGCCCATGAAAAGAAGCATGCTTTCAAGTATATCACGCTCAATAATTGTAATGAATGACATTTATAAATATGCCAGAGTATTTAATGACAACAAATTAAATGATGAAAGCTTATCCATGAAAAATGACAATGCACAATTGGCGGAAACTGCCTAATGCCATTCGAAAGGCAATGTATATCAAATATTATTATCCTATCACGACAGGAAAGACAGACATTTAAAAACATTCCGCAGCAAAGAAATTTAGCTAACGATATGCCACGTATCAGCATGCATACAAAAAATCCTAATTAGGGAATATCAAATTAATGACATGTAATGAAATTATAAGGAATAAGCATTAAAAGCACATGTTAAAAGTACTGCATCAGGTAAATCAGCCTGTGTGTAAAGTAACCACGTAAAATGCCATGTAAATAGGAAAATAATACAGGAACGAGAATTCCTTCCCTGATTCGCTGAGGTGAGGAATGTTGGATTGAAGTCTTCTGTTAATCCTTTCCAAATGAGCTCCGTCGAGCAGTTGACTTAAGTAAGGAACATGGTGCGAGGTTCCCGTAGTCGTCTTATGAACCCGAGGTAGTGCATGGCTTCCGCTATTCTGAATGTATGAGATACCAATAGGGGACGTTGTCGAGGGTCCGCACGCAATTGGCACCTATATTCGAAGTGGGGAACCGAGCACGAGGCTCTTTATTCTCGGGGACGAGATCAAAGAAGGAAATTTGGCGCGAGGGTTTTTGCCGTTATCACCATGTTGACATGATTGTATTTATGGTGCTCGGAAAATAATATGTCCATTGATAAGAATTTTGAAATGGGTGGTCTAATAGCTCGTACCATGTACCTCGTATGCATGTACGAAAACAATAGTTAATTAGTTATTGCCGTCCAAGTAGATAATTTATAACCACAATAATGAGAATTATTGGCAATTTATATAATATATAATATTTCTATAAAAATAGTAAGTGACACGTAATGATATAAATTAGCAAAGGCATAATTTAATTTTGCTGTTAACTAATAGTCACGTGAGTCAATAAAATATTTATGCAATTATTAAAAATTAGAAGTAGTAGCTTCCCTGATTTAGAAGTAGGTTGCGGAGTTGTTGGGCCCGTTGTTGATATCCCTAAGAATGCCTTGTCAAGAATTTGCCCAGTTGTTGGGCCAAATGAGTGCTGAAAGTCCATTCCTCCTTTTTTTTTTAGGGCCTGTTTGAGGCCCTTTTCCATTTTTATTGGGCTGCAGGCCTTTTTCTTTTATCCGTTTGGGCCTAGTTGGCCAACACCTTTCTCTTTTTTATTTTTTTTTATTGTATTGGGCCTGCTGGCCCGCTAGGGTTGAAACCCTAAGCACCGACAGGTTTTGCTCCCTCTATGCAGGGTTGCCATGTGCAGCGGCGGCAACATGGAACCCGGGGGGGGGGGGGGGGGGGGTGCTCGCCGACTTCGAAGGCCACGATACTTGGTGGCTGTCTCGATCGAAGAGGGAGAGAGAAAAAACGACGCGGTGGTTGGCGACGGCGGCGGTGGTTCCAGCGCAGCGGCGGATACAGCAGAGGAGCGAGATGCTCCCCGTCTTCACCAAGGCGATGGTGAGGTTTAGAACTCGCGATCGCGAAGGGAGGGATAGGAAGAGATGCACCTGTTGGGAGCGACGCCCTACACCGAAAATGACGCACTTGCCGAAAACGGTGGCTGCGACGAAGACGCGATGGATCGGAGGAAGGTGCTGGATCGCATCGTTGTACGTGTGCCGCCATCTGTGCTGCTGATGATGGCAGTTTCGATATCGTCTTGCTCCAAACCCCGGGGCACTGCCATGGAGGAGGTTAACACCAATTAGTTGCGACAGCAGAGAGCAAAGCAGAGCCGTCATGGCCTCACAGATTGGAACCATCGGATCATGGCGCACAGCCGTTCAGTGTCCCCGCGGCAGCCATGGAAGGGTTCGACAGCATCACCCCTTGGCCATGGTGCCGCAACGTGGCCTCTTCATCCAGAGCAGTAGCAACACCTCGTTGCTTTTTTTTTTATTTATTTTTTTTTATTATTATTTTTTCTTTTGTAATTGTGGATGGGAATCAGAGTTTATCGTTCCCACAGACGGCGCCAATGTTGCGGATCTGAGAAATAGATCCACCACGATGTGTTTTTGGGGTTGTTGCAGCTGACGAGGGTTGTTGCAGCTGACGAGGGTGACCCCGGTCCTACGTACCCCCAGTGATAAGGGGATCAAGCCACACGTAGTTCTTGAGAGTAGGGATGAGAGAACATACCTTAGCCCCTATAGCATGGCAATACTTATAGGAGAAGTTGTGTTGTGGTGCCTTATGGGCCTATTCGGCCCAGTAGGGCTGACGTGGCTCTTAGAGGATAAGAAGGATGAGTTATTCACCCTTATCCTGTACTAGAGAGCTCATGTTTATCCTGTATCGGTAGGATTTATTATTGGTTAACCCTACAATTTGCATTGATTGCATTCTATTCATTACTATTTGCATTGTTTGCATCACCAGAATTTGGATATTCAAAAACAATAATTACAAAAAAATCATTTTAGTTGGGCTTTTTGATGCCCCGGCAGAAACGTCGAAAATCATTTTGGGTCTTTTGACGCCCGGCACCAACGCTAAAGTCATTTTGGGTCTTTTGACACCCGGCACCAACGCTGAAGTCACTTTGGGTCTTTTGACACCCGACACCAATGCTGAAGTCATTTTGGGTCTTTTGACACCCGGCACAAACGCTGAAGTCATTTTGGGTCTTTTGACACCCGACACCAACGCTGAAGTCATTTTGGGTCTTTTGACACCCGGCACAAACGCTGAAGTCATTTTGGGTCTTTTGAAACCCGGCACCAAAGCTGAAGTCATTTTGGGTCTTTTGACACCCGGCACAAACGCTGAAGTCATTTTGGGTCTTTTGACGCCCGACACCAACGCTGAAGTCATTTTGGGTCTTTTGACGCCCGGCACATGCTGAAGTCATTTTGGGTCTTTTGACGCCCGGCACCAATGCTGAAATCATTTTGGGTCTTTTGACCCCGGAACCAACGCTGAAGTCATTTTGGGTCTTTTGACACCCGACACAAACGCTGAAGTCATTTTGGGTCTTTTGACGCCCGACACATGCTGAAGTCATTTTGGGTCTTTTGACACCCGGCACGAACGCTAAAGTCATTTTGATATTGGTTGGGCTTTTTGATGCTCCGACAGAAATGTCAAAAATCATTTTGGTTTTTTTTTACGCCCGACACAAACGGCGAAAGTCATTTTGAAATTATAGAAACTTCCATACCTAACAAGTACGTTTCTCGTGTAACACCCCTAATTTTCGTCTCCCGAATAATAGGAAATTAATAATAAAAAGTTTTATTATTAATTTATAGTATTTTTCAAGTTTATGTTTTGTATTTAATTAGCCTTAAATATAAAAATAAGTGGAAATATTTTTATATGGCAAATAAATGCAAAATATAAGAAAATTGCATTTTGGTCCCTGGATGAGGACTCAAAGGCAATATTAAAATGGTTCTTGGAGGGAAAGATTTAAAAATAATAATTTTTAAATTTTGAACTGATCTAACCGGTTAGTAATGCCCTGTAACCGGTTAGACGATGAACTCAGAAACTGGTTTAGTGGATTTTGATGAGTAATCACTCGAATTACTCCGTAATCGCCACGATTACAGCCTTGGATGAGTGGAGAACCACGCGTCGCCCTGCATGCTACCTCAAATTGTCTATAAATAGAGGAGTTTCTGATGAATTTAGGGTTGTTCACTTGATTTCTGGTTGAAGGGGCTGATTTAGGGTTCTGATTTTGTGAGGACGATTTCTCCTTCGTTCTTGAGTGTTGAGAGACGAGTGATACACAAACACGAAGCTTACATCCAGAGCTTCGTGTTGATACCAAATTTGTGAGTTAAGAGTGAGGGTGGAAGGAGGAATCAAGCTTGGAAGCCAGGAGATTGAGTCTGAGCTCTGTGCTGTTCTGATTCTGGAAGCTAATTTCCAGACTCGATTTTGGTAAGCTTAGTTGACCTTTAAGTCTCAAACTTCTTTGATTCTCTAGTGCATGTACCCTACTTTGAATTCTGATCATTTTCCCTAATTTCTTTGGCCAATTTCTTTGTCAAATTTGGTGGTTTCTGGACCCTGTTGCTGGAAACCGAATCTGAGAGCAGACTTGGGGAAATTGTGGGAATCTGTGGTTTTTCTTCAAATCCAGTGATAACCTTCATCAAGATCGTCTTAGAGGTATGGGAGAAGTCTATACTATACTAGATTTAGACTAAAAATCGAATGATTTAGGATTTGAGTTCACAAAACTCAAAAGGGCATTATGTGTTTTTAAGCACAAAGGCTTGGAGGCCAAAAACATGCTCACTGTGGTTTTGAGCAACTTTAATTTGATGCATGCAAGCTATATAAATGCTGAATTCTGTGTTTGAGTGCTTAATCTAAGTTTTGTTGTGTTAAATTTTGTTTATGTGAATTTTCATGCAATTTGATACAATAAACTTGATGCATGCAATATGGATGTGTTTCTGGGTGTAAACATGTTTATTTTAAGGCATATGAACTTTGTGCATAATGAAATTTGGTTAGATTTGAGAAAGGAAGAAATTGAGTTGTTAAAACTCTTGTTTTAATGGTCTGACTGCATAATCTAACCGGTTACACGATTTTCGTAACCGGTTAGACACTGCAGATTTTCAAAGAAAATGAGTTTATTAAACAGTCCTGAAATCTTAATGGTTTCTGCTCAAATTTAAGCTTTAATTTCATTATACATGATCTGAACTTGAGTTGTCAAAGTTCTGATTTGAAGGATCAAATTTAATGCCTTAAGTTAATGAAATAATTTCAAGAGGAAATTATGTTCATTGGAAAAGGAAATGTGATTTGGACTTTTGAATGCTGAAACAATGGTTTTTGAGGTATAAAACAATGTTAAATGTGTTTTGGATTGGGTGTAGAATTCAAGAAAAAGGGTTTTTCTGAATTGCAATGGTAAACAGTTCAGGTCTGTAATTCTAACCGGTTAGCCTGAAACTGTAACCGGTTAGTACCTGAATCTGAAAAATAAAAAGTTAAGTTTTTGAATACCATTGACTTTGTTTTACCCAATCTTAGTTAAAAAGGCATGTTTTGAGAAAAATTCAAAGGGGAATTTTTATGTCAAATGTTATACCTCAAATAAATCATTCAAAAGTAGAAATTGGAATATTTCTAAATCACATTAATTAATGTAAAGATAAAAACCAACCCTGATGTTTTTGCATACATATAGACTGGAAGTCTGGTTGGTAGGAACGTTTATCATATTCTGGGAATATGAGGAGGGTACTCCGGGAGTACCAAAGTATAACCTACTTGATGACACATTATAGATATATGGCCAGTGTCCGGGACCTGGTTTTTATGCGTTCTGGGAACGTGGCGTTCTGGGAACGTGGTGCACACTCCGGGAGTGATGCTTTTTATCCAAGTATGGTTCGGCATTATGTTCTGGGAACTAATGTCGGTGTTCTGGGAACACAAGGGTGTACTAGATGGACGTCCAAGATGGACTTTAGAAGCCTCAGTTGTGGATAGAAAATCATACATCATGCCACCTGCATTATAAGAGTTATAATGTTGAAAAATTGGTGTGCTCATATGTATTTGCATTATGATCTGTCCATGATATATTTGTGATTGTAATTTTAGTCTTTATCAATTATGTATATGTGTATACTTACTCCCTGTGCCCTGTTTAGGTGATGGCCAGATACCTAGCCTGCATCGAGATACGCCCTATCCCTAGCGGTATATGGACGTATGAGGAGCACCGTGCCACTTTTGAGGGGGAGGTTGAGATCACTCTCTACCACCCTAACCCTCTGGTGCGTGTGAGACCTCGTCGATTTAGGATCCCATTAGTCTATACTATGTATGTTCCACCTTTTTATACTTATAGAGGACCACCCCCGACTCGACCTATACGTCGTTTTCATAGTTTTAGATTTAGAGCTGCCACTCGTTCCCATCCTTCATCCCATAGAGTTGTCACTGAGGAGACTCCTTCTCCTAGTCCGACTGAGTATGATAGGACTGCTTCTGCGGATCCTAGACCCAGTGGTGGGGTCTCTACACCGTTGGGCGAGGTCGAGGAGAACCCTGTGGAGGATGAGAGCGAGGAGGAGGTGCATGTTGAGCTGACTGTTTCTGCTAGAGGTGGACCCGCTGGTTCATAGGAGCCTTCATAGCATAGGTGTTTTGGATCCTAGATCCTAGGGATAGAGCTGTGGAGGATCTGAGGAGCTGCTGAGGACATGGAGGACTTGCTCTGGGACTTCTGCTTTTGGACTTTGTTATATATATTGTATATATTGAGAGGTCTTAGAGTGAGCTTTTATTTTAGTGCAGCTGGTCTGTATATGTATTATCAAAACTTGCTATCTCGACTTTTTATCACTTGCTACTGTACTGATGGGGTTTTATTTGATGGTATGATCTATATATATATGATGTTTATTTTCCTCAGCAGTGCCCCATAAGTATTATTTTTCTTCCGCGAACTCTGATTTCAGTTTATAAAGAATTCGGCGAAACGTATACATTTTATATATTCAAATCCCACTCGAGAGGCAAATAGTGTATTCAACTGATAAATACTAGTAATGTTTTTTTATAATCAAGAAAATGCGTTCTCGAGAGTTTTTCTCAATTTAAGATAGTACTATGCCGAATTCATGTAACGGTTTATGTCGAAAAGAGGTTTTTGATTGAGCAAGTAATAATATTAAAAAGGAAAAATTTTCTAGTCCTAATTTTGATAGCAAGTAGTAAACTATTTGGAAATATTAATTATTTTCAAGTCAAAAAGAGAGCGTCACACCCCTTTGGTGGTATTAGAGCATTGGTCCTGTTCCTCATAGCTCGAAGATGCAGCTAAGCATGATATTCAATGTTGATTGAATATGTTTGAGTAAGTTAGTGGTAGTATTTATGTTTTAAAGACCTTTTTAGTAACCCAAAGCCCATAGTGCAGGTCTTTCTCCCGAAATAGAAATGTTACTAATGAAATGTTAGAACGAATCACGACTGTGCTAGAAGGCATGCAGCGGCAGCAGAGGCATCAATCATCTCAAGGGAGAACTGGTAACCCATCTGCTGGCAACATGGCGAATCATGATGCTAAGACTCTGTCGGAGTTTAGGAAGTGCAATCCGCCACGGTTTGAGGGAGGATATAAACCTGATGAGGCGAACAAGTGGTTGTACGAGATCAATAAGATCTTCCGAACTCTGGAGTGTTCTGATGAACAAAAGGTGACCTATGCAGTTTACATGTTTCATGTGAAGCTGAAAACTGGTGGGATCACACGGTCCAATTTCTGAATTTTGAAAGGAGGGCAATCAACTGGGGAGTATTTATGGAGAAATTTCTTAATAAATATTTTCCAGAAGATTTGCGGAGGAAAAAGGAAGTGGAATTTATGCAATTGAAGCAAGGGGATATGAGTGTAGGGGAGTATGCTGCCAGATTTGAGGAGCTGATGAAGTACTCTCCCTATTACTTAAATAACCCTGATGAAAGAAGTAAGTGTGTGAAGTTTGAAGGTGGGCTAAGGCCGGAGCTGAAGTCTATCTTCAGTTATCAAAGGATTCAGAGTTTCCCTGCACTGGTGGACATGTGCAGAATGTATGAAGATGATAAGAAGGTGGAGCTGATAGGAAGTCAAGTGAAAGGGGTTGGACAGAACTATGGACCACAGAGGAAGAAGAAGTTTGACCATCGGAATAATGGTCCATATTCTAAGAACAAGGGGAAAGGCAAGGCAGTGATGGATAACCGGAACAAGCCTCGCGATAATGCTCCTTATTGTGAGAAGTGCAAGCGTTATCATCATGGTCAGTTTTGCTGGTCCACTGGAGGATGTTTCAAGTGTGGGAAGCAAGGTCACTTTGCCCGTGAATGCAAGGAATCTGCAAAGGGGGATGCAAAGGGATCTGCTGAAAAGTCTGTGGTTCAAGGACGAGTATTTGCTCTGAGTGGTAGTGAAACAACCCAAACCCCGAATCTCGTGCAAGGTAATTTTCTGCTCAATAATCAACCTTGCAAAATCATGTTTGATTCCGGAGCTACACATTCTTTTGTTTCCCCTGAATGTGTAAGTAGGCTGAATCTTATTGTTTCTGATTCACCCTGCTATCTTAGTATAGATACCCCTACGGGTATACCGATCTACACCGCTAAAGTCTGTTTAGGGTGTGATGTAGAAATTCTGGGTCATTTATCCAAAGTAGATTTGGTTTGTCTTCCTAAGTTACAATTGGATGTGATCTTGGGAATGGATTAGTTGATGAAGAACCAAGTGATCATCAATTGTGAGGAAAAGACAATTCAATATAGGACCCTGGAACCGGAGGTCTATATGTGTTTATTCTCGGTTTCTGGGAAGAAGAGTCGATGCCGATCGAAGAGATTCCAGTGGTGAGGGAATTTCCGGAAGTATTTCCTGAAGAGATACCAGGATTACCTCCGAAGCGAGAGATCGAGTTTGGGATCGACTTAGTCCCTGGAACTGGTCCCATTTCTATTTCTCCTTATAGAATGGCACCACCAGAAATGGCAGAAATGAAGAAGCAAATCGAGGAGCTGTTGCAGAAACAAATGATCAGGCCGAGTGTTTCGCCTTGGGAAGCTCCATTACTGTTTGTAAAGAAGAAAGATGGAAGTATGAGGATGTGCGTGGATTATAGGCAGCTGAATAAGGTCACTATTAAGAATAAGTATCCTTTGCCAAGGATTGATGACCTTATGGACCAAGTGAGGGGAGCTGCAGTATTCTCCAAGATTGATCTGAGATCGGGTTATCATCAGATAAGGATAAAGGAGGAGGATATACCCAAGACTGCATTTATATCGCGATACGGTCATTATGAGTATGTTGTGATGCCGTTCGGATTGACAAATGCACCTGCTATTTTCATGGATTATATGAACCGGATCTTTAGACCATATTTGGATTTGTTTGTGGTGGTATTCATTGACGATATTTTGGTCTATTCTAAAAATCCGGAAGAGCATGAAGAGCATCTCAGGATTGTGTTGAAGGTCCTGAGGGAGAAACAACTATATGTCAAACTTACGAAGTGTGAGTTTTGGTTGAATGAAGTGAAGTTTCTGGGGCATGTGATCTCTAAAGAGGGAATTGCGGTGGATCCAGCGAAAGTAAGTTCAGTGCTAAGTTGGGAACAGCCTAAGACGGTGACGGAGGTGAGAAGTTTCTTAGGGTTGGCTAGATACTATCGTCGATTCATAGAAGGATTTTCTAAGATTGCATTGCCTTTGACTAAGTTGACTCGGAAGGATCAACCGTTCGTGTGGGACGATCGGTGCGAAGTTAGTTTCCGTGAGTTGAAGGAAAGGTTAACATCGTCTCCTGTGTTAATCTTACCTGATCCTCACAAGAGTTTTGAAGTTTACTGTGATGCATCTAAGCAAGGACTGGGTTGTGTATTGATGCAAGAAGGAAGAGTGGTGGCGTATGCATCGAGGCAATTGAAGAATCATGAGGTGAATTACCCGACGCACGATTTGGAGTTTGCTGCGATCGTGTTTGCCTTAAAGATATGGAGACATCATCTCTATGGCACTATATTCCAAGTATTTAGTGACCATAAGAGTTTGAAGTATCTGTTCGACCAGAAAGAGTTGAACATGAGGCAAAGAAGATGGATGGAGTTTTTGAAGGATTATGACTTTAAACTCCATTATCACCCGGGTAAAGCGAATGTGGTTGCAGACGCGTTGAGCCGGAAAGCAATCCACATCAGTGAGATGATGGTTAAGGAAGCAGCGTTGATTGAAGAATTCAGAGATTTGAGCTTGATGACACAAGTGGAACCATCAAGTATCAAATTGGGGACGTTGCAGATCACCAACGAGTTCTTGGAAAGAATTCGGGAGTTGCAACGAACAGATGAGGAATTGATGGAAAAGATGAGACTAGGTTCGGAAGGAAAGGAACCTAATTTCAAGTTTGGGCAGGATGGAATCCTTCGTTTCAGGACAAGGATTTGTGTACCAAGAGATCAAGAAGTTAGGAGACTAATTCTTGATGAAGCCCATAAGAGTCGGATGAGTATGCATCCTGGATCAACCAAAATGTATCAGGACTTGAAGAAGATATTTTGGTGGTCAGGATTAAAAAGGGATGTGGCAGAATATGTGGCGGCATGCTTGATTTGCCAAAAAGCGAAGGTAGAAAATCAGAAACCGGGAGGACAGTTGCAACCTCTGAGAATTCCCTAGTGGAAGTGGGATAGCATCTCGATGGACTTTGTGTCTGGTTTGCCAAGGACTGCAGCAAATCATGATGCAATCTGGGTGGTTGTGGATAGGTTAACCAAGTCGGCGCATTTTATTCCGATAAATATGCCATATTCTTTGAGCAAGCTTACCCAGATCTATATCAAGGAGATAGTTCGTCTTCACGGAGTGCCTTCGAGCATTGTGTCTGATCGAGACCCGAGGTTTTTGTCGCAATTCTGGAAGAGTTTGCATGAAGCGATGGGGACAAGGTTGAAATTGAGTTCTGCGTATCATCCACAGACGGATGGCCAAACGGAGAGAACAATTCAATCTTTGGAAGATGTGTTGCGAGCGTGTGCACTTGAAGAACAAGGAAGCTGGGATCAAGTGTTACCTCTTGTAGAGTTCACATACAACAATAGCTACCATGCGAGCATTGGAATGGCACCGTTCGAGGCGTTGTATGAAAGGAGGTGTCAGACCCCGCTATGTTGGTTCCAAGTGGGGGAGAACCTAATGGTTGGACCAGAAATGATACAGCAAACATCTGAAAAGATCAAGATGGTTCAGACTAAGATGAAAGCGGCTCAGAGTCGACAGAAGAGTTATGCGGATAAGAGGAGGAAACCATTAGAGTTTTCTGAGGGCGATCATGTGTTCCTTCGGGTGGTTCCGATGAAAGGAATTAGTAGAGCCTTGAGAACCCGAAAGCTTTCGCCTAAGTGTATAGGTCCATATCAGATTCTTAAGAGAATTGGTCCTGTTGCTTATCAACTGGCCTTACCACCCTCTCTATCCAACTTGCATAACGTCTTTCACGTTTCGCAGTTAAAGAAATATGTTCATGACCCATCCGTTATTCTAAAACTCCAACCTGATGACCTAACTCTAAAAGAAAACCTGACCTTTGAGACCAGACCGGTTCAGATAGAAGATCGTGAAGTCAAGCGGCTCAGAGGGAAGGAAATATCCTTGGTCAAGGTAATTTGGGAGAATACTGACGTATCGGAAGCTACATGGGAATTAGAGGAGAAGATGCGTCAAGAGTATCCGGAGTTGTTTTTGTAATCTAGAATTTCGGGGACGAAATTCCTTTTAAGTGGGGGAGTAGTGTAACACCCCTAATTTTCGTCTCCCGGATAATAGGAAATTAATAATAAAAAGTTTTATTATTAATTTATAGTATTTTTCAAGTTTATGTTTTGTATTTAATTAGCCTTAAATATAAAAATAAGTGGAAATATTTGTATATGGCAAATAAATGCAAAATATAAGAAAATTGCATTTTGGTCCCTGGATGAGGACTCAAAGGCAATATTAGAATGGTTCTTGGAGGGAAAGATTTAAAAATAATAATTTTTAAATTTGAACTGATCTAACCGGTTAGTAATGCCCTGTAACCGGTTAGACGATGAACTCAGAAACTGGTTTAGTGGATTTTGATGAGTAATCACTCGAATTACTCCGTAATCGCCACGATTACAGCCTTGGATGAGTGGAGAACCACGCGTCGCCCTGCATGCTACCTCAAATTGTCTATAAATAGAGGAGTTTCTGATGAATTTAGGGTTGTTCACTTGATTTCTGGTTGAAGGGGCTGATTTAGGGTTCTGATTTTGTGAGGACGATTTCTCCTTCGTTCTTGAGTGTTGAGAGACGAGTGATACACAAACACAAAGCTTACATCCAGAGCTTCGTGTTGATACCAAATTTGTCAGTTAAGAGTGAGTGTGGAAGGAGGAATCAAGCTTGGAAGCCAGGAGATTGAGTCTGAGCTCTGTGCTGTTCTGATTCTGGAAGCTAATTTCCAGACTCGATTTTGGTAAGCTTAGTTGACCTTTAAGTCTCAAACTTCTTTGATTCTCTAGTGCATGTACCCTACTTTGAATTCTGATCATTTTCCCTAATTTCTTTGGCCAATTTCTATGTCAAATTTGGTGGTTTCTGGACCCTGTTGCTGGAAACCGAATCTGAGAGTAGACTTGGGGAAATTGTGGGAATCTGTGGTTTTTCTTCAAATCCAGTGATAACCTTCATCAAGATCGTCATAGAGGTATGGGAGAAGTCTATACTATACTAGATTTAGACTAAAAATCGAATGATTTAGGATTTGAGTTCACAAAACTCAAAAGGGCATTATGTGTTTTTAAGCACAAAGGCTTGGAGGCCAAAAACTTTCTCACTGTGGTTTTGAGAAACTTTAATTTGATGCATGCAAGCTATATAAATGCTGAATTCTATGTTTGAGTGCTTAATCTAAGTTTTGTTGTGTTAAATTTTGTTTATGTGAATTTTCATGCAATTTGATACAATAAACTTGATGCATGCAATATGGATGTGTTTCTGGGTGTAAACATGTTTATTTTAAGGCATATGAACTTTGTGCATAATGAAATTTGGTTAGATTTGAGAAAGGAAGAAATTGAGTTGTTAAAACTCTTGTTTTAATGGTCTGACTGCATAATCTAACCGGTTACACGATTTTCGTAACCGGTTAGACACTGCAGATTTTCAAAGAAAATGAGTTTATTAAACAGTCCTGAAATCTTAATGGTTTCTGCTCAAATTTAAGCTTTAATTTCATTATACATGATCTGAACTTGAGTTGTCAAAGTTCTGATTTGAAGGATCAAATTTAATGCCTTAAGTTAATGAAATAATTTCAAGAGGAAATTATGTTCATTGGAAAAGGAAATGTGATTTGGACTTTTGAATGCTGAAACAATGGTTTTTGAGGTATAAAACAATGTTAAATGTGTTTTGGATTGGGTATAGAATTCAAGAAAAAGGGTTTTTCTGAATTGCAATGGTAAATAGTTCAGGTCTGTAATTCTAACCGGTTAGCCTGAAACTGTAACCGGTTAGTACCTGAATCTGAAAAATAAAAAGTTAAGTTTTTGAATACCATTGACTTTGTTTTACCCAATCTAAGTTAAAAAGGCATGTTTTGAGAAAAATTCAAAGGGGAATTTTTATGTCAAATGTTATACCTCAAATAAATCATTCAAAAGTAGAAATTGGAATATTTCTAAATCACATTAATTAATGTAAAGATAAAAACCAACCCTGATGTTTTTGCATACATATAGACTGGAAGTCTGGTTGGTAGGAACGTTTATCATATTCTGGGAATATGAGGAGGGTACTCCGGGAGTACCAAAGTATAACCTACTTGATGACACATTATAGATATGTGGCCAGTGTCCGGGACCTGGTTTTTATGCGTTCTGGGAACGTGGCGTTCTGGGAACGTGGTGCACACTCCGGGAGTGATGCTTTTTATCCAAGTATGGTTTGGCATTATGTTCTGGGAACTAATTTCGGTGTTCTGGGAACACAAGGGTGTACTAGATAGACGTCTAAGATTGACTTTAGAGGCCTCAGTTGTGGATAGAAAATCATACATCATGCCACCTGCATTATAAGAGTTATAATGTTGAAAAATTGGTGTGCTTATATGTATTTGCATTATGATCTGTCCATGATATATTTGTGATTGTAATTTTAGTCTTTATCAATTATGTATATGTGTATACTTACTCCTGTGCCCTGTTTAGGTGATGGCCAGATACCTAGCCTTCATCGAGATACGCCCTATCCCTAGCGGTATATGGACGTATGAGGAGCACCGTGCCACTTTTGAGGGGGAGGTTGAGATCACTCTCTACCACCCTAACCCTCTGGTGCGTGTGCGACCTCGTCGATTTAGGATCCCATTAGTCTATACTATGCATGTTCCACCTTTTTATACTTATAGAGGGCCACCCCCGGCTCGACCTATACGTCTTTTTCATAGTTTTAGATTTAGAGCTGCCACTCGTTCCCATCCTTCATCCCATAGAGTTGTCACTGAGGAGACTCCTTCTCCTGGTCCGACTGAGTATGATATGACTGCTTCTGCGGATCCTAGACCCAGTGGTGGGGTCTCTACACCGTCGGGCGAGGTCGAGGAGGACCCTGTGGAGGATGAGAGCGAGGAGGAGGTGCATGTTGAGCCGACTGTTTCTGCTAGAGGTGGACCCGCTGGTTCATAGGAGCCTGCATAGCATAGGTGTTTTGGATCCTAGATCCTAGGGATAGAGCTGTGGAGGATCTGAGGAGCTACTGAGGACATGGAGAACTTGCTCTGGGACTTCTGCTTTTGGACTTTGTTATATATATATTGTATATATTGAGAGGTCTTAGAGTGAGCTTTTATTTTAGTGCAGCTGGTCTATATATGTATTATCAAAACTTGCTATCTCGACTTTTTATCACTTGCTACTGTACTGATGGGGTTTTATTTGATGGTATGATCTATATATATATATATATATATATATATGATGTTTATTTTCCTCAGCAGTGCCCCATAAGTATTATTTTTCTTCCACGAACTCTGATTTCAGTTTATAAAGAATTCGGCGAAACTTATACATTTTATATATTCAAATCCCACTCGAGAGGCAAATAGTGTATTCAACTGATAAATACTAGTAATGTTTTTTTATAATCAAGAAAATGCGTTCTCGAGAGTTTTTCTCAATTTAAGATAGTACTATGCCGAATTCATGTAACGGTTTATGTCGAAAAGACGTTTTTGATTGAGCAAGTAATAATATTAAAAAGGAAAAATTTTCTAGTCCTAATTTTGATAGCAAGTAGTAAACTATTTGGAAATATTAATTATTTTCAAGTTAAAAAGAGAGCGTCACATCTCGTTTCTTTCCCGAACAAAATCCGTGTCTATTTCTTTACTCGTTCTTTACCATGATAGCATGCAAACCCCGGTTTGCTTGCTCTCTGATAAGAAACAAGTAAAGAGGGGCAGTTGTAGACACCCCATTTTGTCCGGGGTCAAAATTACATTTTTATAAAAAAATTTGTTTGGGTAAGATTTTATCTTTAAGTTTTTTATAATTCAATTTTATAAATAAAAAAAAGTTTGTTTGGACCCATTATTTTCTACTTAATGTGTATAAAGTTATTTTTGGGGTTTAAAAGAAAATAAAATTTGAAAAATGTTAAAAATAAAAAATAAAAAAAAAATTTGAAAAAAGTATTTTTTATGAAAAATAAAAAAACGAAAAATAAAAATTTTCAGAAAAAAATAATAAGATAAAATTGTTTTGGTAAAAGATTTGGTTAATTTGTGAAGATAAAGATAAAATTTGGTTTTGTTTTAAAAAGATTATCATCACATTTGTTTTTATTTTTTTTAAGATTTAATTGAGGAATAAACCAGGGAATATTCTACTGGGCTTTCAAAAGCCTGTTGAAAAACCCTATTTTTTTAACCTAATTTTTTCCTATAAATAGAGCTTTCATCCTCACTTTGAGGGGACACAAAAAAATTAGGAGAGAGAACTGCACAGAAATAAAAAAAAAAAAGGAAAAGCTCCCTGCCAGTCCGACGCGACGCCCACTCTCCTCTCAGGCGCGTGCATTACACGCGCCCACAGCCTCCGTCCTAGCCTCCTGCGCGTGCCTCTCACGCGCGCGTCACCCCTGCTCTGCTGCGCCTGCTACAGCAGCAGTCCCTGCCGCGCCACTCATCTCGTGACACGTGGCAAACTCCACTTTCCCTTCAATCTCCCCCCTCTCACTCCTCCGTCCAGGTTCTCATTTTCTTTTTTCGTTTTTTTTTTTAGTTTTTTTATTACTCTGTAGTCTGTTTTTTTTATTAATTAATTATAATTAAATAAAAATAATTTAAAATGTAATCTTTTGTTTTTTTTAATTTAGATTTTAATTATTAAGTTTTATGAATCCTTTTAATTGCTGAATAATAAATATGTTTGCATCAGATTTGATATTTAAATTCTAATTTTAGGATAAATTTAATAATTAAATCTCATTTTTTAAAATGATTGGATATGCTTTGGCAAACCGATTTTTCTCACCCATTTAGTGGAAAGATCTCTTGGGCTTTTCTCTTTGTATTCAACAACATGACATACATTTTTTTTATTGTATTTTAAAATAAAATAGATCAAATATTTTTTATAAAGTTTAATACATTTTATAAATTAAGAATTCTAATGCGTTTTGGAAATCCACCTTTCCTCTGCTAAATGTCGAGGTCTTGTGTATATTTCCTCTTCACATCAAACAATTTTTTTAAAATATTATATATATATATATATAAATATTAAAATTAAAACATTTAGAACTACGTAGCCTTAATTCCTCATTTTATGAGGATACGTAGGACCAAGGGCAACCTTGTCAGACACAACAATAAAAAACAATTATTTTCTTTTTTTGGCAAATCAATTATTTAGGTCTTTTAATTAAAATCAATCAAGGTACCATTTTCGAATGGGCGAACGGGGTGCTAATACCTTCCCCGGCTCGTAACCGACTCCCGAACTTAGAATCTATCTAGTTCAAGACCAATCTTTATCCTTTTTAATTAATAATTACTTTTTCCGCGTTTTTGCAATAAAATGTGGTGACGACTCCATATCGGGTCAATCGACCCCCACTCGTAGGCGAGGCCCCGAGGGCAACCCGGGACCCCGGCCGCGCCATTGGAGAATTAGGATTAGATCAGACCATGCAATCAAGCATTATAATCATCCAATTTGTAGGGATACTTTTGGGGATTATATAACTATTGAATTCCAGAGTTCTTAATTAATGACTAATTGATTGGTAATTTCTTAAGGGATTAATGAATCCAATTGCGTAGGAAACACAATTATTAGAAGAATTTAGTAATTGTTACTGCTGGAATGTTGTTGATTTAATGGGTAAACGGAGATTCATAACTAGTATATTAGGTCCTACAATGAAATCAGATTCCTATCGTCTTTCCCATCTTATTTATAAATCGTTTAATTAGTGTTTAGTTTTTATTTTCAGTTCAGTTTTTAATTTAAATTATTCAATTCAACTTTTAATTTAAATAGTAATTTCAAGTTTCTCTAGTAATTAGAATAAGGTAGAAATTATTGAAAACAATCGTTTTCAATAAATCAAATACAATTTGCAGCGGAAAACTATTACAATGTTGAAAATGATTACGCGCAAGCGGATAATAATAATAATAATAATAATAGTAGTAGTAGTATCGCGCGGATACGAATAAAACAAAACGTAAGAAAAGTATTGCCGCAAAATAATTAATTTAAAACTATTAAATTAATTTATCAATAAAAACAATTGTTACGTTGCAGAAAATACAATTAACACAATAATGAAATATACGCAACTATAACAAGGATATATGCAACAACAATAAATAAGGAGAGTAGGGATAGAGAGATTGCACCAGTGGATTTTTATACTAGTTCAGCCTTCCCAGCAAAAGGCCTACGTCCAATCCCCAAGCGCCCCGCTTGAGAGTTTATCAATTAATCTCAAATGGACACAAGTCCCAATTACAACCAGAGCGTCCCACACACTACTCAGTTCGGCCTTCACTAGGGACCTCAAATAGCACACCAAGGTTCCCCACCCCTAAACCTTTGAGGATATCGCACACTCACACTAGGAAGCCACTTCCTAGACTCTTAGGTAGCCTAACTACTAGG
Organism: Crotalaria pallida; assembly: GCA_037953625.1. Taxonomy (NCBI): domain Eukaryota; kingdom Viridiplantae; phylum Streptophyta; class Magnoliopsida; order Fabales; family Fabaceae; genus Crotalaria; species Crotalaria pallida. The sequence goes on from CM075653.1 coordinate 82,688,218, forward strand.
TGCCCCACCATTCGTCTAGGACCACTACCCCAGAATACAACTTGGGTGTCTCATCCTAAATCAACCACGAACGTGCCACACGTTCGAACTAGGTTGGCTCCCTAACAACTATGGGTTCTCACACCCCTTACAACAGTGGTTACAAAGATGAAAGAACAACTAACAATAGTGCACTCTATGTAGTGCAGATATTACAATATGAAGCTCTAATGGCTATGGTATATTGTTTCACTAAAGCATAGGCCAATACTCTTACAGTTGGAGAAGAAGAAGAAGAACCATAACGTAAAACGTTTTTCTCAAAAGATAGATTTTCAGAATATGATCGTAAGAGTATTTTTGGAAGAGAGAAAAACTTTCTATTTAAAAATATTTGATTTAGAGAATTTGAATTTTGAATTTGAAAATTAAAATCAGAATCAAATCAAAATTTAAATCAAATCAGATTTAGAAATAATTCAAATTCAAAATAAGAATCAAATCAAAATCATATATGGAAATATAATAAGATTGATTTTCAAATAATAAAAGTTATGAAATTCAAAAATCAAATCTAATCTTTAAAATTCGAAACATATCATAATCAATTACGCAAAAAAACAAATCTGAAAAGAGCTCTGATTGATTCTGACACAGATTTCAAAAATAGTTAAAAGTAATCAATTACTTTGCCCAAGGTAATCGATTACAGGCTTTCAGGCATTTTAAGAAATTCAACTTTTTTGAAAAAGTAATCAATTACAAAACACCAAGTAATCGATTATAGGCTCTCAGGTAAAACACCAATGAAGGATTTTAAAGGTAATCGATTATCAAGCCCCAAATAATCGATTACGAGGTTTCAGGAAAATTGACAAAAATATAGACTAAAGGTAATCGATTATCTAATCATGAGTCACCGATTATCATCTCTTAGGTCATAGACCTTCTGAAGTAATCAATTAATAAAGATCAAGTAATCCATTACAAGCTCTCAGGTTACACATCTGAAACTCAGTAATCGATTATCCACAAGAGGTAATCGATTACTCTTGCTTAAATTGATAGAACTGGATTTTCATAAATAAGACTGTAACCAGAGGTTTTCACAAATATATTTTCTCAAAAAGAGTACAGAAAATAAGTTCATAAAACAAGTTTATAAATCTTTGAAAAACATCCTTCTCCATGAATTTAAGTTGTGACCTTTATACGCAAGTAACTATATCCATTACCATACATTGTTTCCTAGGGGAAAGGGAAAAACACATACAACTTGAGCCTTCATTTGCTTAAACCTTGATAGCTCGACTTGTGAGTTTGATTTACTTTGTTTGTAATCATCAAAACTTTGAATGTCACTTGAAGTCCTTGGGAAAACTTGACTTCTAACAGGGAGGGGTATGAGCATGAAGCAAAGGAATGCAGAAAATGAAGAAAGAGAAAGTGGTTGAGAAAGTTGAGACCATAGTTTATGGTGAATGCAGCAAGCCAGTGAAGGTGAGAGATAAACAACCTATTAAAGATGTGAATGTAGACAATACTCAAAAGGATGAGGAGTGAACAATTATTATAAGAAAAGGGAAAGGAAAGGATTTGATGAGGAGTAATGAGGTTGGAAGACAAAGTATTAATGTTACTAGACAGAAAGGAAGTGGTGGTGAATCAATTGTGGCTAAGAATTCAAAAGGGGGACCAGTGAATAACAGATTCCAGCCCATTCATGAAGTTAATCAAGTAGAATGTTAGAGGTTTAATGGCCTCAATAAACATAAGGAGGTTGTGTCATTATGCATAAAAAATAATATTGATGTGAGTGCTTTGGTTAAGACAATAATTTTCCTAGTATAATCAATAATGCTGGCAAGGATATAGCTACTTCGCTAACTCTATTCGGCACCACAATGGTAGAATTATTGATTTGATCTCAGAAAATTTGCCTTTGAAGATTCTGTTTGCTTTTGAGCAATTAGTTCATTGTGAAGTGGATATGTTTAACAAGATGATGTTGATTACAATTGTTTATGCTTTTAGCTCTCAGGCTCAAAGATTGCAATTATGGGATGAGCTGACAGAATTGGTTCACTAGTTAATATGCCTTGGTTAGTAAATGGGAGATTTTAATTGTGTTATGAGTTCTGCAGATATAATTGGTGGAAATGCAGTGCAATTGAGTGAAGTTATTGATTTTCAGCACTATTTGGATTCTCGTCAAATTCAGGATTTGAGAAGAGCTAGCTGCTATTATAGTGGGAACAACAAGCGTGATATTGGTAGAATCTTTTCTAAAATTGATTGGGCTTTTGTTAACGATCTCTGGATGGATGATTTGAACAATGCTGAAGCTATGTTTTCCCTAAAGGGGTTTCAGATCATTGTCCTCTGATTGTTAGTTGTTACAACTCTGATCCTTTTCACAAGCTTGTACTCAGATTCTTTAATATGTGGAATCATGCTGCAGAATTTGATAAAATTGTAAGGAAAGGTTGGAGTAAAAGTGTTGAAGGAACTAGTATGTTTAAACTAGTCAAGAAGCTTAAGTGGCTTAAATATGATTGAAAGTTACTGAATAAGAAAAATTTTAGTAATATTCAAGTCAAGGCTACTCAGGCTCATGCTGGTTTGCTGATTGTTCAATAGAATCTTCACCATTGGCCCTTTGAATGATGAGTTGAGCAAGAAGGAGAGGAAGGCTACAATGTGTAATATAGATTCTCAAAAGGCTTTGAATAGTTTTTTAGCTCAGAAATCTAAGGTAGATTGGATTCAACATGGAGATCAAAATTTTGCATTTTTCTTTGAAGCAATAAAGTAGAGACAAAGAAAGAATAAACAACTTGAATCATGAACATTCAAGGTGTTATGAGTTTTGAACAAGAGGATATTGAGGTTAGCGTTTGATGTGGTGCCAAAAAAATTGGCACCACCCCTGGTGTCATGCGTGTAAGCCATTGATCTCTACGGAATACAAAATTGACGGTCCAGATCAAAAACCTGCAAATGTTTATACAGGTAACAATACGGTTATGTATTGTTGATTTAAAAAAATGAAAAGACGAAATGTTAGAATGGGCCGGTATATGGAATGGGCCACGAAGGAAAACTTTGGAATTTTTTTGGGCAAACGTAATTTTTGACCCATATGAATAAAAATAAAAAAGCTAATAATAATGTAAAACGGTGATTATGTTGTTGAATGTATATTTTTCTAAGGTTTATCATGTTTTCATCTATCATCTTCCCTGTTTAGGGTTGAGTGTGTTCATCGATCATCGTCTTCGTGTCCTCGCTGTGTCACAGTCACTCTCTGACTGTGACGACTGACCCCCTCTTTTCTCTATCAAAATCGCATCTCACTCTGTCGTCACTCGTCACCCACAGTGGTGAGGAGTGTTGCATCAGATGCACTCACTCGTCAGCATCATCTTCCAGATACCACAAAAGATCCATGAAGAAATGTTGTCTCGTGTCCCTCTTGGTGAAAGAAATTGTAGGCATCAACGTCGAAGGGCACGTGGCTTAAATCCGCACTGAAGTTGAAGAAAAAATTGAAAGGGAGAGTCGAAGGGCTGTGCACGTGGGTGGATTTAGATTTCGAAGCATCGATTTCCTTTTTTCGTGAGAAGATTTGGGATTAGGGTTTGTAATTTCCCCTTTCATTTAAGTAATATGGTGTGTTTATAGATTCCACTTTCATTGTTGTCCTCTGTTATAGAATTGAGAGTATAGCTTTGATTTTGTGGAATGGAATTGTTGATTCTAATTTTTCCCATTTCATTTTTTTATGTAATTTTTTTGCAAGTATTGGTGTGTTATTGTCCGTCTATACCAAAATGTTTGTTAGTTACATACTTACAATGGAATGAGCCATGAACTAATGCTTTGTTTTATTGAGATAATTAGACATTAGATTATAAGAATATGTTATGGATGTTAAATGCATGGGTTCCATCACTTTAATGTGCATACTAAAAGAGGCAAGGGTTGGTTCAAATCTGTCATAGTGGAGAACATTGTCCATTGGTTGTAATGTTCGTCCCATGTGCTTGAAACATTCACATCCATCTACTGTAACTGAAAAGACTGAACAGAGAACGCATGGCCTCTATTTGTCATTTAGAGTCTATTTAAAGAGCTTGTCTCCCATTGAACATTCACATCTCTTGAGGTAGCACTCTTGTCTAATATTACTACTTTCTGAGGTAATTGGTAGTAATTGGTAAATTACTTCGGTTTTCCTTCTCTTCTTTGGTTATTGTTCTTTTTTATTTCATGAGCTCTGACCTTTCATTGTTGTACATGAGTGCCATTTCCAGAAAAATGGACCAGCTTGCAGATGTTTTCAGTAAGCCAGTTTTGTATCGATTATCTGTGAGAAATGTTGCTTCCAAGGTGAAAGCAAGAGAGTTGCCTTGTTTTTTGTTTTTGTGTTTGTAGTTGTTTAATTTGAGTCGAGAATGCAGTTACCAATTTGTATGTATGTGCAGACTAAGTTTGAACTACCAATGGAGTTTGTTCAGCAGTTTCGCAATCAACTTGGGGTTGTGTGGACGGTTTATCATGAAAACCCAAAAACTGGAGAATGAGGGGCAATCGTGGGTGGATGGAAGGAATTCAGGGATGTATTCAAATTGAAAGACAATGACTGTGTCATCCTCAAATATCTGGGATTCTCAAGGTTCCGGGTTGATATCGCTTCACCAGATGTTGTTGACATTAAGGGATACACTGATGTTGAGAATGAAATTGAAAGTTGTGATGACAATAAAGAGTAATGGATTTGCACTGATGTTGGCAGCAACGTGGGCATCTGTCTTCATGTCGTTTGTGTAGTACTCGGTAGTTTTATTATGAATAATGTAAACGTCTATGAGTGTGGTTATGTGAAATACTGAAATTGCCAGTGCTGTGATGTAATATTTGTTTGTTGGTATGTTTATGTAAATGTGGCAGTTAAATAATTGAAGATCAGATTTCCATGCCTTATGATTAATTTTTTTTTTACATTTTGTATATTCTTGTAGTAATCAATCAATCTGTTTCATAAATGGTGAGTTAATGTGATAGGCATAACTGATTTTATAATAATAAGCAGATGTTTTGGAGATGAAAGCGTATGTTGGAGTTGAATGTGTTACTCTGTTGTCAGAGAAAAAATAATAAAGTAGTAAGCTTGGTAAATGAGTTTAATATTCATATTTGTTTACTTATGAAATAAATCGGAGTTTAAGATTTATATTTGTTTACTTATGAAATAAATCAGAACTTCTTTGTCTAAATAATATAGTATTATGTAATTTGAATATTGATGAGGGTAGCAAAATTATGAAACATATAACTCTGTTCTACACAGAAATTTAACTTAATCACAAACATCACTAGTAGCATTGGCAATTACGGCGGATGCCCATGGGGCCCGCCCGCCCGCAATTTTTTGCGGGCAGGGCATTGATTTTAAGCCCAACAAAAAAAATGCCCGCCCGCCCTGCCCATTTTTTTAGCGGGCATTATTGGGCGGGCGGCGAGCTGCCCATTAATTTAAAAAAAAAACATATGTCATATGTTTCCTAATTTCTAAGTATTGATTACTTTAAAAAAAATTGATTGTTATTCTGGTCTAGCACAAATTTTAATTGATTGTTTTTATGTGTTTTTCGAGTATTTTGAGTAATTTACAGCCTTACGTTAGTTACGTACCGTTAGCATTTTTCAATTTTTGGCCTCTTTATGGGTTTTTTTTTCAATTTTTAATATTTTTAAATTAAAGCGGGCCGCCCACAAGCCCGCCCGCCCTAGGCAGGGCCTCAATTTTTCGCCCACGAAATTTTAATGATGCCCGCCCACCAAAATCGCGGGCATTGGCGGGCGGGCACCCATGCCCGCCCGTCCGCCCAAATTGGCAATGCTAATCACTAGTAATAACAAGTAGTCACTCTACATAGAATGTGGCTTCTGTCCACCACAAAAATGTCATCAACAGACCAAGTTACATGAAATAAGAGGTGTCAAATTGTAATTTTGTGGAATTCCATCATGATTTTCCCACCACCATGACGGTAAACCTTAATCTGGTATTCTTCATCATCAGTGATTCCATTACGTAGAGCAAATGTCTTCCACCCGTGTGTTAAAAAACACGTCGACTTTTTAGGATGAGAACACATTGTCACAGCTTTGCAATTGTTTTTGTGGATTAAAATTGCTTCATGTTCCTTGTTTGAACTGATGTAATCTTGAAAATAAGTGTGTGGCAAAGGCTGAAAAGTAAGATGCATTAATATTAATACATAGAACCTTTGAAATGGGTAACATGTACAAAATATGGGTAGATTGTAAAATACCAAGGAGTCTGCCTCTATCATGTAATCTTTAATGGTTATGTTGAAAGTTGGTGTGTCTTCCTCCCCCTCTGGATGACGGCGATTAATCAGTAGTTTTCTAATGTAAATGTTATAAAAACCATATTGAGGAAGTTTGCAAAGATCTTACCAAATGGATACTGAATTTCGGAGCAGAACTGATACTCCCATGCTTTGACGATGAAAACCGATCTGTCAGTGTAGGTGAAGGTCAAGATATGGTTCTGTTGTAGGGAAAGATCTGAGATAAATTGGTTCCATCCCTCTTTGAGCCACACGTCACCATCATGACAGTCAAGCTCAACCTTCCATGTTCGTTTTGTTGGTAGCTCGAGAACGATTGGGTTTGGTAAAGATTGGCAAAAACATTGGACAAATTCAGTAGGAAGCTTCTGGTGTTAATAAGAGACAGTGAAGTCTTAAAGAAGCAGTTGCACACAAATAGATGAAATAATAAATAGAAAGACATGGAATAACAGTTGAAGGGGACACAAACCTCAGTTCCGTCTTCCTGGTTGTGTTCACAAATGTGTATGTTGAAACTTCTAATGTCTGTTGGAACCAATTTCGTTATTGGTGTTGTCATGAGAAAATGTAGTATATGAAGATGGTTTTGGGGTAATAAAATAACACCTAGTTAATAGCACGTTTTCAGCTGGTTATGCGTGTTGATGATGACTGAGAATGAAAGAGGAGCTGGTTCTGCCGTGTTGTGGAATAAGTGAGGCTGGAAGGAAGGTTGGGGGAAAGCAAGGGTTAGGCTTTGGTAAAAGTAATAGTGGGCTGGGTTTCCAAGGTGGGCCTTGGACATGACAAAAGCATCCAGTATTGGGGAAAGAGTACTTAGTATAGTCTCAGCATGTTTATGCATAAAAATTTCAGAACAGTGAACATTGCAAATTCGAAATTTAACTAAAGCTAAACATCCAAAATGAAAATAAAGTTGAGCACCTATCCATCGAAATCAAAATTTTTCTTGTAACTAAATCTGAACACCTGTCCATCCAAAATCAAGCAATGTCATGATTCAGTTTTCCCATTGAAAGTTGCTTATATAAGCTAAACATCCCAATAAGAAATGTAACTAAATCTACACATCATTAATCAACAAAATCAAGCACTGACATGGGTAAACATCCAAAATTCGAAATGTAACTAAATCTAAACATCCAAAATCAACAAAATCTAAACATGCAAAATGTTCAGTCAATAACTATTGTTTGTCCTTGTGTTTCTGTTTCTGGTAATAGAGGGGTATACAATTTTAGCCTATCAGATATGACTGCTTTCCAAGGTCCTGCTACTGGGTTAAAATGTTTATGCCAAAGTGGATACACTGGGGGTAAGGGCGATCCCTTTCGTAATTTGACCTGTGTAGCATAAGAAATTGAAGTAATTAGGAACATAAAGCAATATATATATGTGTATATATATATATGTGTGTGTGTGTGTGACAATTGTTGTCATAATGTTTATAGTTAATTACCTGAACAAAACGATCCTTGTTGGCATTGAGTCCAATCGCCCATACACGAAAATTCGCAGGAGGCGATGAGTAGTACGGGAGAAACGTGATGCATTCGCCGGTAGTTAGACTAGGCACAGAAACCACTACAACATTGTACTTGGATGCAATAATGCATCCCATTGGCGGAAACCGTAACCACTTATCCTTTCCTACATCGCCTTCAGAAGATACATTTAGCCCATTCATTATAGCATCATAGTCACTGATTCCTCCCAAAAGGGAAATGTACAACTGGCGATGGTCTTTCATTTCATTAATCAAGTCCATACGAATTTCATGATGGTCATCCTCCCTTCCGTGGAGATGCATTGAGATGGCACGGAAGCCACAGTTTCCATCGCCGACAACTTCATGCACTTCCTCAATGTAAGGCTCCAACTCATGATGTGGTACAAACCCAGTACTACTTCGAGTGCGCCTCTGCGAATGGTGTTGTGAGTTAGAACCTGATTCACCTTGTTTTGATGAACTCCTTGTTGATTTTTGTTTCTTGTGCGAGGATTGGGAAGCCTGGGGTGGTTGGGAAGGTTCCCGTAGTTGTTCGCGTAATGAGTCATCGAACTCTTTTTCCATGTTTTCGTTCCTAAGAGTCCCCGGTACTGTTTTGCCTAAAGGGGAATCGTGCGGGAGATGGTTGTGTGTTCCACACATCACTTCTAATGTCCAATTTTGGTCCCCATTTGAACTTGGCCTGGCTTTTATACTGAACGGACATCCTGATTTCTTAGATGTGGTTGTGTTTCTCCCTTTTGACTTCTTAATAGGCGTGTAAACACCACCCCTCTCACATCCAAACTCTAGTCTCTTTGTTATCCTGTTTAAATCTGACCTATTAATCTTCAAAACGAAGCCTTGTTGAACACCAACCATTTTAACAAATGTCACGAGGTCCTCACGGGAGGGAAATGGATCATCACGGTAGAAGGCAGTCCCGTAGCCAGGAAATCCAATGGCTTGTAGTTGAAGGTTATTGATGTTGTGCACATCACCCATATCCTCGTCCTTGCCATCCATTAATGTTTATTTTTGTGGATCAATTTGAAAACTAATAATGAAATCCATGATTACCAAAATGGAATTTAGTTTTCACATATATCATGGAGCATCAAACAGCACAGGTGGAAAGTAGTAGTGCTAGATGAAAAGCATCAGGTGAAAAGCAACATCAAACAATTATTCATGGTACGAAACAATAAGTAACAATAGTACAGAAACCAAATAGTTCCTACATTTACATTGAGCATCACAGAGGAGTGCAATTCAACTAACAGGAACTGACAAAAAGAAACACTAAAACCCCTAAAGTCGAATCCTTTGAATACCAAAACCATGAATATCTACGATGAAGAATGGGTATTGATAAACATACAGGACCTAACATAATCACAGAAACAAGGAAAGGCAGAAACCGGAAAATTAAAACAAACCCTAAAATCAAAAATCCCTAGAATCAAGTAGAATCATACAGGGGCGAACAAGAAGCATGCGAAAAACCACCATGAACGAACAAAAATCTGAGAATAAACAAACAATGGAGAAATCGAAAACGAAAATGAAAGCGTAACCAATCGCAAGAACAAAACCGAAAAACAAAAAGACACACCTGATGGAACGAATAAGAGAGAACGACGGGGGTGATGAGCTTCAAGAGGCAGTGGAGATGTCGCGATAGAGCAGGAGTGGCGATGGAGGAGTCGCGATCGAGAAAAACGAAACCAATGGCGGGGGAAGGGGCGGCGGAGTCGTGATAGAGGAGGGAGATAGATAGTATAGGGGAGACTGAGTGGGGATATGGGAATTGATTTCAAATAATACCTATGCCCGTGTGTTGCACGGGCATGTAAAATGCGGGGTTCACCGGACTGAAGTGTGGGGTTCACTTGATTAAGTTATTTAAATTGTGGGGTTCACTTGTTTAAATTGATTAAAGTGTGGGGTTCACTTGATTAAGTTGATTAAAGTGTGGTGTTCACTTGATTAATGTGTGGGGTTCACTTGTTTAAATTGATTAAAGTGTGGGGTTCACTTGTTTAAATTGATTAATGTGTGGGGTTCACTTGATTAAGTTGATTAATGTGTGGGGTTCACTTGATTAAATTGATTAATGTGTGGGGTTCATTTGGTTAAAGTGATTAAAGTGTGGGGTTCACTTGTTTAAGTTGATTAAACTGTGGGGTTCACTTGTTTAGTTTTATAGTTTTATAGTTATGTAGTTATCAATTTTTCCTTAATTTCATCCGTACTGGTGTGTGTTCACATGTAAATTTCAGTATCAGTTTTCTTGGACATGATGAGTGAAAACGTTTGCTGTTTGAAGCTAAATAAGCATATACCTCACTTGGCACTTAATCCCTTTGTATAATTGATCCTATACTTTGTAGCCTAACTTTGTACCATCTGAGTCCTTATTCAACAATCATTTTTAAATAAACTATTAAGTTAATGTTGGTAATTGGTGCAGTAACGACTGACTGCACTTCTTTTGTGACACCCTTTATCAATTTCCAAGTAATTAATATACTAATTATACTATTACTCGGATAAAATATGGACTTGTAAGTATCTAGAAAATGTAAAAATAAAATTTCTCTTTAAAAGCGGGTGCACAATCAAAACATGGAATTCATGGAGAGGATAGTTCAAATCATTTTAAACATTGTGTTGAATTCGGCATACAATAAAACTTTTTCACAAATTAGATAGCATCATTACTTTGAAATCGTATTTATATAATAGAAATTAAGCGATGTCATCCTTTCTTTCGTTTTGCGGAACTGATACCATGCATTTCTATTGCAGCCGAATTCTTTTAATAAGTTAAATCAGAGTAAGCGGAAATAGTGAAACTATGCATAATTATAAGGTAAACATAATATGCATATATATATAAGTAAGCATAAAGTACATAGTTCCATGGTCATATCTCCAAGATCCATACACAAGTCCATCATAAAGATCTATACCAAAAGTAAAACCATAACCCTAGAGTTGTCAAAAGTATATCTACAAAATATACATCACAAAAATATGAAACTCTAGAGGTGGTCACGTAGATCTGGCAGCAAGAGTAGTAGTACTGTTAGTAGTAGCAGTCTCCAGGTAGCAGAAATAAACATCATCATCATCAACAGCAGCAGTATCTCCTCCACAGCATCCCCACATCGGATCCCCTGATCCTCATCATGTACCCTATGCACATACCTAGGGATCGTCATCCCTCCACTGGCTCCCGGTAGGGTGTACAACTGGCTCGCCTCCGCTCTCGTCCTCCACTGGGTCCTCCTCGATCTCATCCGATGGAGTGGGCACCCTACCACTGGGTACCGGGTTAGGAGATGGTGAGACCCTAACAGGGCTCCTCGGATCAGATGGAGGAGTCTCCTCGCGGACGACTCTCTAATAAAAAGGGTGTGAGCGGGTAGGTCGAAAACAGAAACTATGATACGAGCGAGCTGGTCGTGTGGGTGGTGGTCCATGATATGTGTAAAAAGGTGGTACGTGCATAGTGTATATGATGGGAATCCTAAACCTACGAGGACGAAACCGGATCAGCGGATTCGAGTGGTAGAAGGTAACCTCTACCTCTCCCTCGAATACCGCACGGTGGTCCTCGTAGATCCATGTGCCACTAGGAAGTGGCCGGATCTCGATGCAAGCGATGTAACGTGACATTACCTACAAGGGCATAGGGGTAAATAATTCTATACACATAATCAATAGAGCATAAATATATGTACAATGTAAAGGTATATACATGCAACAATAAACAACAATCACATTTAGAATTTAGCAGATATAGGATGCAAGTAAGATGCTCATACTTATTTCATTTATCAACCTTAGTTTAAATGAGTGGCATGATGTATGAACTTGGCTCTCAAGCCTATCTCCATCATTCTATGACAGTCTCTAACGTCCATCCTTTACTTCGTCCAGCACTCAACAGTGCATTGTACTCCTAGGTGTACAACATTCGTACATTCACCAAGAATGTACACGACAAGCTTGGAATTCATGCCACCCGAGCACGTCCCGTTATCCAAACGGTATAACCATACTATCAGCATCTCACTATGCCGACCATGTCGTTAACCATAACGTGTCATCAAGCGAGCCGTCAATTGGCACTCCCAGAGGCCCTCCTCATGTTACCAAAACATGATAAACGATCTATCATCCAGACTCCAAAATGAATGCATTATCTTTCGCTTAAAGGAATTGATTGGTGTTTTTCTTTTTAATAATACCTGACGTGCCACCCGAGCAGCGTCTCGTCTTCCAAAAGAAATTACCATATCATCAATCGATTTCTTTTAAGTCTTAGATCACTTGGATTATAGTCATTTAAGTATTAACCAATGATTCAGAATTAAAAATGGTATTTTTAATATTTTGGGCAAAATACTCGAGTGTTCTTCAGAATACTCGAGTGATTCATCAGTTTTGTCCAGATTACTCGAGTGATTAATGAGTACTCGAGTGTTCTTCATCCAATCCAAAATACTCGAGTGACTCATGCATTACTCGAGTGGTTTATCAGAACATGTTTGTAGTGTCCTTAAACACTATATGTCCTTAACCCTCTAAGTGCTCAAGATTATGATAACCAGGAGCCCAAGAGAGGATCAAGTGTTAATGTGTGACTTATGGTATTTCTGCAGTTCCAGTTGGGAAAAGCAGGGTCTCCCTAGTCAACGTGTGACACCCGCAATTTTACCAAATTTATTTAAATCATAATATTTTTATTTTTGCTTTTTATTTTTAGTCACATTTATTTTAAGGATAATTTAATGGGGTTTGTTATTCAAAAGTCGGTTTTAATTAAATATATGTATATATATAGATAGATATGGCGTTATTATATATATATATATGCAATGAATTATAAATTTTTATTTAATACATGAGAAAAATATTTTTGGAATAGAAATATTTAATAGATATATTTTTATCTTCAGAAAAATATATTAGAACAATTTTTATTATTGTTTTGGTACAATTGAAAATTTTCAAGTTATAGTGTTATAACTTCAAAAATCCATATCTTTTTAACCATAAGTCGAAAAATTACAAATGATATGTCAAAACGATCGTATCGAAGTGTAGATTATGAAAATGTAAAGTTTTGATTTTATTTTGGAGTTTTCAAAATTTTATCACTGCTACAATACTGAACGAATTTTTGAGCTTTAAGAGTGAAAGTGTGTTTTTAATGCATTTAATGGCTCTTTGACCGAAAAATATTTTTATGTGAATAGAAAATATATTTTTTTAAAATCCCTGATTGGCTACACCGTCCAAATAAAATATAATTTTCCTATTTTTGAATAATAAAATAATTTGAAAACTTATGAAGTGCATTTTTGAAGGAAATTATCTTAGAACTTCAAAAATTCATAACTTTCAAACCGTAAGTCCAAAAATTATAAACTTTATATGAAAACGATCGTATTAAAATATAGTATTTGAATTTGTGAAAATAAAAATTTATTTTGACATATACAAAAAAATATCTGTACAGTAGGTAGAAAAAACGAATTTTTGTGTTTTTAACAAAGAAAAATTATTTTGGAGCATAAAATAAGTAATTGGACTATAAAATATTTTATTGGTATATTAAAATATTTATATTGATGCTGGATGGCTGCACAGTCCATATCTAAGTATTTTCCTAATTATTTTCTGATTTAATTAAAATAAGAGTTTGATAGGATTGGTTAATTTGGGAGGCAAAATTCAAATGAACCAATGAGAAAAATTTCTTTTATTTTTTATTCTTCCCACCGTCCAGAAATTAGAGAGGAAAGAGGAGAATTTCTGAAAATTGGTCCTAAGTTATTAACACATGGTTTTTGGCAAAATCCTATTAATTACTAGTCTTGGTTCCAAGTAAAACATTAAGGTGATGACTCACCCATGACTAAGGGGACCGAATTTCCTAGAAGATTTGGAGGGAATATGCTGCATTTTTTCACCTATAAATAAGACATCTTACCCCTCATTTTTTCACACACACAATTCTTGATAGTTTTACAAATAAAAAAAAAAATCCTAAGAGAAAATAGAGAAAGAGAGGGACGAGTTTGGCTATAGGAAGGAGGGAGGAATTGCTTTGTCACTTGAAGTTTTTCTTTAGCTTAAGGAGTAGAGGTAACCCAAAATCACTTACACATTAAATCTCTTTTTAATTTATTAATCTTTTGTTTCTATTATTGAATAAAATCTCTAAATTCTTCTATGGTAAAGAAATAGCTAAAGTTCTAAATTTTTTTAATTTTATTATTGAATATGTGATATTGTTCTAGAGTCATATGAATTAAGGATGAGAAAAGTGACACAAAAAGGGTGTTTAAAGGGATTTATCTCCCCTTTTCTTTAATTCTTAAGATGGCTAAAAAAATTTTATGAGTATTGTAACACCCTAGTTACTTTTACCCTTAATTTATTATGAATTTAAAATTTTCTTTTAATACTACTAGTTGATTAGGAAAAACACTTAGTTACTTTTAATTCTTATGAAAATCTCCGTAAAATCGGACGGAGTTTCCTTTGTTTTAGGGATATTCCCAAAATTTAGTTTTCCTGATTAACCTGCATAAAGCTTCATCTTCAACAACAATGGGCCAGCAGGGCCAAAATATAGTTCAGTTCAATTACACTTTTCAGAAAATGATTACAATTTCTAAAGTGGGTTTGCTTCCCAAAATATTATACATTTTAAATTCCCAAAACTGAAAGTATTGACCCACAAAGGGTCACTCAACTAACAAAGCAACATTCCACGAGGTGGAGTGTAATCCTGCCCGGCCATACTCGTGTAAGCTCCTTCTTCACCTGTAAAAATATATCAAGAAGGGTAGCATTACACCGAACTTAGAAAATACATTCTAAAATGACATAGAGAACAACTAAGAGATTACTACCCGTTATCACTTGAATTATATTTTCTATTTCAATTTCCCATGCTTCCTTAATACCCTATTGTTGACCATATTCATTTCTTATTCCTTTCAACTATTTCCTTAACATTTCTTGATTCTATCATTTCCTTCTATCATTTACACACTTACCTACCTATCCTTTTAATCCCATTTAATACTCACTCCTAATGGAGGGCCTTGTTCATATAATATTCCACTCCTCTATAGAGGGTCCTGATATTATTTACTCCCTATGAAGGGTCATGATAGTGCACATACAATTCTATAGTACTCCACTCCTTACGGAGGGTCCTGATAATATCCACACCCTTACGGAGGGTCCTGAAAATATCCACTCCCTTACGGAGGGTCATGATAATATCCACTCCTTCACGGAGGGTCCTGAAAATATTCACTCCCTTACGGAGGGTCATGATAATATCCACTCCTTCACGGAGGGTCCTGAAAATATCCACTCCCTTACGGAGGGTCATGATAATATCCACTCCTTCACGGAGGGTCCTGAAAATATCCACTCCCTTACGGAGGGTCATGATAATATAATTTCCCACTCCGCGTAGGGAGGGTCATGAACGTATCCTCTCCATTTTGGAGGGTCCATAGATAATACTCAATATCATAATCAATTATTCATACCATTTAATTACCTTTTTCTCTAACCATTAATCCTTTTCTTGATTTCTTTACCGTTCACCTATTTTCCTTCTTATTCCCGTTAACTGCATTTTACCCTTCATCATCATTCATGTTCATTCCAATTCCATTCTGAATACTAAAATCAATAACATAACCAACTTCCTAATCACTATATTCATTATTGACTTTCAAACCAGACCATAATCTACATTCATCATCATTATTCCCAATTTTCTCATAGTTCAACTATTTGTTTATTTATCCCCTATTTGTTACGCATTCACAACCTACAATTGTTTCAAGTTACCATTAAGTTCTTTATTCCAATTATCATTAAATCCAATTTTCTATCTCATCTTTAACTCTATAGCTCACTCTCATTATTAAACCCACAAATACTTGAATTTAGACAATTACAAACATACACAATTAAAGTCATATCCATTAACCATTCATAAATCCTATTCTAGTCAATTTCCCTAAGGTTCCTTTTTCTATTTTATTTCCTACCCTTAATTCCCCCTATATACATACTAGAAAAATACCCCCTAAGTAGAGGTAACACTTCCCTTCTTACCTTGAATGTGAAGGGAGGAAGCCACCAAAACCCTAGCCTTTCCTTAGCTTTAAAAACCCTAGCTCCCTGAACTCCTTAGCTCTTGTCTCCTCCCACACTTAGCTTGAAGTCCCCAAACTCTAGCTTCTTATTC
Organism: Crotalaria pallida; assembly: GCA_037953625.1. Classification (NCBI taxonomy): domain Eukaryota; kingdom Viridiplantae; phylum Streptophyta; class Magnoliopsida; order Fabales; family Fabaceae; genus Crotalaria; species Crotalaria pallida. The sequence goes on from CM075653.1 coordinate 82,704,371, forward strand.
TTTGTCCTTGAGGGTGAGACATATTTGCACATAAACCTCCATAGTTGTAGAGATCAAAATCCATGGAGGTAGGGAGAGAAAGAGGGTCACGAATTTCATGGAAAATAAGGGGTGATCCATGGCTATTTTTCTTGGTTGGAAACTTGATGGGGATGATGAATAGGATGGTGATTGATGGTGGTTGCTCTTGGTTTTGGTGCTTGGCTTCTTGAATCATAAAGGAAAGGAAGGAGATGATGAGATGATGAAGAAGATGGGTGGTTGATCTTGATTCTTGAGGGTTGGTGCTTGATGATGATGGTGTGTTCATGGGAATAAGAAATGAAGATATGAAGGAGATGAGAGAAGGAGGTGTTGATGTGTGTGTGTTATGTTGTTGTTGTTGTAAACTTGTGTCATGCCATGAGGGAGCAAATCGTGTGGTGGGGGCTGGCCAACTTGGTGCCCAAGTTTTGATCTGGTGGCTGAAAATGGTGCATCTGATCGCGCGCGCCTGGGCGCGGGTGGAGCGCGCCTGAGCGCGAGTCTGGCACCAGCTCCTGATTTGGTGCGTGGTGCGTGAATCTGGTGCGGTCAGGAGCTGAATTGGTGCGCCAAAAACGTGGCTGGTGCATGCTGATGCATCAGAGGCTCGCCTGGGCGGTTTTTCCACTGGCTGGTGCACGTTTGAACAGTGCACGCGCCTGGGCGAGAAACAGGGTTTCCAATCTTCGATTCGCCGTAACTTTTTCGTTAACCGTCGGATCGGGTCCAAATTTTGAGACAAGCTTCCTAAGACCCTTATCTTCACATCCAACGGTGGGAATTGGGTTTAGAGCTATGGATATTTTATTCCTAATTTTCTTGCATCGAATGCATTCTAGCACTTTAAACCCCGATTTAACTCTCGATTCGACTTCAATAATTCTACCTCTTGACACCTATGCACTCTACGCAACCCCTAGTACTTAAAATGGCTGCTCACCTTGCTCCCAAAATTCTTTAAGCAATTAATCTACCCACTTTATACACTCTAAACCTATTAACTCACTAATTATGCTTGGGATTAAATTTGGGATGTTACAAGTATAATTAATTAATTTTCTGGGTCTATTTTATTTATAAGACTATATGAATTATAGAGGATTTTGTATAATTAAAAGAGTTTTTATTTTTTGTCTTTTAATTGTTTTTGTTTTTTGGTATTAAGGAATAATGAATAAATAAGTAAATAACAATGGAAAAATATATTTTTCTTGTATATGTATATATAGGCCGTGACATATATTAGGAAGAGTTGATGGTTGATTTGTGTATTTTTATATATGAATTGTATTGTTGTTTAATAAAATAAAAGAGAATGGAAATGAATAAGAGAATTAAGATGGATTTTTATTTTTCTTTTATTCTGGACCGTATATATATATACACACATATATATATTGTATGGTAATTGTTGCTATTTCATGTGAATTTGAGTTTAGTTAAGTTCCTAAAAAGAATAAAAACAAATAAGTGTTTTCCTTAAAGAAATGAAAATGATTTGTGAAAAAGGAACTAAAAAATAATTTTTGGGAAATAAAATAAAATTCTGGAAATTTTTGGTGTTCTTAAAGTGTATGAATGTGTAATTTATAGAAATTTTTTTTAATCGTTATTGTTTGAATGTATTTTATTTCCTTTTGTTTGGATTTAAGTTAAATAAGAACAATGAGTAAGGATAATAAACAAAAATGAAATTTTCTGGAAAAAAATAAAAAAATAAAATAGGCCGTGAGGCCTATGGTTTTCTTTGGATTAATTTTTGTAAATTGTTTTGTTATTTGATGTGTAATTAAATTGTAGTCTATTGTTTAAAAGAAATAGAAACAAATGGGTAGTTGTTATAAAAAAAATAATATATATATATATTTATATATTTATAAGAGCGTGTATTTTTTAGGTGATTGTATGATTATGTGGTTGATGTGTTTGAAGATGCTAGTTGCTGGAAAATGTGAATTCTTCCTTAAAGAGATCTATTTTATATTTTGTTAACGATTAAAACTCTTGTTTTGAGTATATAAAGTGATGTAATTATATTATATAGATGTTTTAAGAATTAAAAATGCTTTTCCTAATCTTCTAGTGCTGGTCGAATTTTTTAGGAGAAAGAAATAAAGTTAATTGAATTTTTCTAATTGATTTGATAATTGTTTTAGTATGTCTATGGAATGAATTACATGTTTTTATGGAAAAGATTAATTCTGGAAATTTAATTTTAATTCTGGAAAATTATTTATTCAAGACCCCAAATGATTATTTTTAAGAGTGTTAGTAGTACTTAGTTTGTATGTGCAAGTATAGTGTAGAAACAAATAGAAATGGGTATTTTTGATTGATTAAAATGATTTTATAAAAAAAATAATAAGTTGCTGTCCAGAATTTATAAATAATGAAAAAGTAATGTTTTATTAGAAATAATAGTGTTTTAAAGTCTTTGGCATGAGTAGGAATTGTGTATAATTGTTTTGGATTGTTTTACTTAAACTTCTTGAACTAATGCAACTTTTACAGTGGTTGTACAGCAGATGCAATTATTTTATTTAGCTTAATTTTAATCATTTTATTATAGTAGAAGTTGTAATGAGAATTTAGGAAAAAATGGCATGTGTTTTCGATGAACTATTTAGGAGAAAATTGATTTTTGAAGAACCACTGTATGTATTGCCCAAATATGGAAAATAGTTGCATCAAGAATGAAAATCATTTTGAAATAATTGGTGATGTGTGCTTTATGATAAAATTTTATTATAAGTATTTAAAAATTTTATTAAGAAGTATACAAATGATTTTGTGAATGTACTGATGCTTGAAAGTGAATTGTCTGTAAACTGCTTGTAGTCTGTAACTTAATCTAAATTAATGATAGGAAAAATATTTTGAACTTGGATGCTTGAGTTTATTTTTCTTCTTTAATTATATATGCTGAAAACACGACTTTGCCAGATTTATTTACTGCTTGATCTTATTTAAAATTGCATCAAAAGAAAAATACTTTAAATTCATGCTGTATATATAATATGGTCATGGTAGTTGTTATAAGATACTTAGAAGTGAGATTTATAGTAAAGGAAAGATTTAGATTTATTCTTAAGATGTTATGATTATGTTTTAAAAGTTATATTTCGATTGGAAAAGGTTTTCATGATTTGAAAGCTAAGGAGAAAAAGTGATTTCTTGATACAATAGTATGTGTTTGATTTTCAAAAAGGTTTTGATTTTTAAAGGAATAATTTACTTCTAAGAGCTTATGTACTTTCAAAACATCAAGGATTTTTAAGAAAATAGTGTTTGTCCAAAAAGCTATAGTAATAATTAATTTTAAGTTGATATAGATATTTATAGAGCTATTTTGTAAATGTGGTTTGATTAGAGGTTTGCAATCGGAAAACGATAACGCCGCTGTGAATCAAGCAGATCTTAATCCTTTCACATCATACTAAGGTGAGAGAGCAACTTCCTTTAGACATAATGGCACTAAGGATTACAGTAGGATGATTTCGACCATCTCAAAAGTCGGAATCCGAGTTACGTGTCAAGACACGAGACGACAATTGGTTGTGAGTGTTTAGTCGTCCTTCGTGCGATAGTAACTCTATTTGTATGATGTTATCATGGCTATATTTTGTTATGCTATTATGAGACGTTGATTAATTGAATTTGGAAATGATAATGATTTACTGAGATTATGCAATTGTGATATGTTGTTAAATAAGCTATGAAAGATTACTGATTAAGAGTTATGATCATGGAAATATTGAAAGGAGCAAGACTTTATATTTTTGATAATCTGTAAATGATCCAAGTTATGACAATACGAAGACAATGATTGTGTACAGTGATGGTGCATTGTGGCATAATGACTTTGTAATTATTCCCCTTTGAGTGACTAATCACGTGAATGAGTGTGCCGTGATTACGTCTTGTGGATCCCACTGTACGATGAGGAAGTTTTGCTGTGATCCCTTAGAGGTCGAGGCCCGTTAGAAGTGTGGCTTAGAATGGGTCGACCAAAACTTAGGATTAAGAAAAGATATAAAAGACTTTAAAAGACTTTAGTTCCAAATCCTTTCTAACTACGTCGAGAGTGAAGTAGTGGAGAGGAAAGATACCGTATACTTGGAGGTCGTGCATCCCTCCAAGTGGTGATTGTGATAGGGGAGGACAATGACGGTGACTCGTCAAGAAGCTTATGAGCGCTTCCCTAGGTGGGACGATGCTACAAGGATCAAGGTCACCTGCTGGGCGTTGGTCGTAGCTAGGACTACACTCGAGAACTATGGATAGAGCTGTCGCCCCCTTGAACAAATCCTAGATGGTGTAGAGGGAATCCGAATGGGACTAGAAGCCACTGTTTATTTTGTGAAATGATGAATTGATGTTGTATTTTGTTTGCTGGCCAACTTGCGTGGTTTCAGCTGGTACGTACCCTTTGGCTTCGATGTCAGCATGGTTAGGACTCCTGTGCATCCCATCTGCTTTCCGAATTAGGATGTGGTTGGATATTGAAGGAGGAGATGTAACGTGTGTGCTAATGTACCTTTAACTCAATAACTCCGCCTCCCTATATTAATTGAGGTAGTAATCATTGGAAAGTTATATCAGATTCTTGAATAGTGATACGTATAATGGCATAGTGAAAGTTAAGGTTATGAAACCCTTGCATAATAATGATAACCCTGATAATGTATGCAATGTTGAAAGTAAGTAGTTATGCCTTGTTATTGTGTGTGTATGGTCTTACTGTAATTCCTTAGATTAAGACCATGCCGTCGACAATCTATTGTCTGGATCGTTGACTCTCTTCCCTTTTTTCCACCTTTCTTTTCCTGTGGTCGTTTGGGCAATGATCACAGATGGCAGATCCGATAACCTGTTACATAGAAGTCTCGAACAACGGAGTTGTGGATGCTAATGCTCTCGGTCATTGGGAAGTAAATTGGGAAGGGTGGATTTGGACAAGACCGACCAGAATAGAAATCTTGGACCCAAACCAGATGATCACCGGAAACATGAACGAAGTCTTCACCAGCCATATGTACATGAAGGATTGTGTGTACGGAGGACCATCTACGTATCATGACATTCACCCAGCCTTGAGGCAGTTTACCTTCGAGGACATCCCCCAACCAGAAGATTTTCTCTTAGAATTTATAGATGAAGAAGAAGAGGTTCTTGAAGTCTTTGATCCAAATGATGAAATGGAAGAAAACGGAGAGGAGCAGGGAGCAGAAGACATACCTGAAGAGCCTGTTGAGTGGGTATTTGACCCAGAGGAAGCACCTCCAGTAGAAGATAGTGATGATGAATAGTCTTAGTAGTTTTTTTTTGTATTTCTTTTAGGATGACAACCACTAATGATCTTATGTAACCCCGATGAGGAAGTTATGTAATCTCATTTTTTATATTTGATAATGACCGTAGAGTCGAAACCCTTTTTGTAATGATTATTTTAAAGATACATAACAACGTCTTATTTCAGATTTCAATTAGTAAGTTTTATGAGAATATGTTGTAGCACTTCTGTTTGGAAAATAGGATTAGGTTCAAGTAACAAAACCGTTTTCAAGAAACTAAGTTGTTTATGTAATACAATTTTTGAAAAGATAAGTTGAGAAAATATTTTGGAAGCTAAGTTAATATGAAAACTTTTTTTCAAATGATTATAATCTCGTAATGTTTATATGTAAAAAAAAATGGCACAAATTTTTAGTGAAAGTTCTATTTCCAAATTGGGGTGTTACGCAACGTGTGTGTGCAGAGTGTCAACTTAGGGATGAGAGTACTTACCTGAAACCCTAGCTGTGATGAGCTATTTATAGGGTTTGGAGGAGGCTGATATGGGCCGTTTGGGCCCTGTATCAGAGCTGTGCTGAATCAGGATACTGTGAGATAATATCGGAGGATTATGCTCTTAGAATCTGGTTAGGATCAGCTAAAGATCTCATGTCTAGGCTGTTGCGAGAATCTAGGAGAGATTTACGGAAGGGATAAGAAGCCTCAGTGAGCCTGAGCTTATCCACAAGCCGACGATATGTCTCGGTCCTAGAGTCTCGAGCCTGATGGATTGGGGACCGATTGTAAGGCTCGGCCCCACCAAGTCCGAGCCTGGGCCTTTGGTATGCTCGGAATCCACGAGTCCGAGCGAAGGACTTTCCTTCTAAGTAAACCGAGAAAAGAGCCCTTAGAGAATCCCTTTGGCAAGACTTGGGTCCGTATATGGTCGGCAGACCCTACAAGCCCCCCAGCTCGTAAGACTTTGGAAAGTCTGTGACGAGGTAACAAGTGTCTAGGGTTGACCTTTTCGGATGTCTTAGTTCGAGACTATTTGACAACTGTTTCCAGCTTTAACCATGTAGCCTGTTCGAGGTGACGTTTTGGGTTCTCTAGGTACGGCGCGTGTCCTTGTAAGTCGTGCCAAATCATTATAAATTTTGAAATTTGAAAAAGTGCCTTTAGTAACTGCCACGTCTCACCCCGTGCGTGGTTGAGTGGGTTAATGGGCTTTCGGCCAAACCAATGCATCGTGGAGGGAAACCAAAAAGTTTTTGAGGATTATTCGAAACCTTTACTCACCCTTCCATTACTCTTCATTCATTCCAACTTTTACAAACCAGAAACTCTTCTCATTTCCCCTCTCAAGCACATTTTGGCACACTACTGCTCTCCGGATCATCCCATTACAATCAACTTCTATACACATCAAGCGATAACTGAAAAATTGGTAACTTCCTCTACTCCTTCTGTTTCAATTATCCGCCTCTAGTTCTGCTATTTCTTCTTTTTTGAAGAGGGTTTTGGTTTCTATGGGTTTTGCAGGGATTTGGGGTTTTTGTTCTGGGTAGATAGTATAGAGGGTCTGGATTTCGTAATTATGGGGGGTTGGAGAGATTGGAAGAAGATTTACCATGAACTCTGTAGGAGATTAGGAGAGGAGCCTTCCAGCGATTCTAGTTTTAGTTCTGGGGATTCTGGGGATTTTGATGTTGAATCTGTTCCCATTGAGATTAGTTCTGATCCTGATGATACCGGTAATGAAACAGTAGTAGACCCTCCTATCCCCCCTTGCGGCGAAGGAGTAAACGAGCCATCTGAGGTAAAACCCTTGACAACGGAATACCCTTCTGATCCCGCAGAGGATAGTAGGTGGCTGTTGGCTTATAGGTTTGCCAAGCGTAGGGCTCAGGTTAGGACTAGCCCAGAATACCTTACTGGAAGGGAAGAGTTTTTGGGAGATCCTATGAGGGAGGGGGGGAAAGGTCAAAGGCTCGGCCTTAGTTTTAAAATTAAAACATCTGCTATAAAAAATGCTAACACCGAGCCTTTTACTTTTTCCCCAGATATGGTGGAGCGCAGGTGTGATACCCATCCTGAAGAATATCCTTTACCACCCAACCACGCGCAGTACGATGGAGTTTTTGATCGGGAAGTACTTGGAACGAGACCTTCATTGCTGATGACGGACAGCTTGAACCACCTGCGTCCAATTCTAACACCCCCGAGCACAGATGGGAACGCCTCGGAATTTGCTTTAAGACATGTGAGCATAGACAACCGGATATGCTTCCAAGTGTTGGAAAACAAACAATTTTTTTATTTTTACGAAGAGGTAGTGACAAAGGTCAGAATCCGCACGCCCTTTTCTACTTTAGAAATAGAGGTCCTCAACCATTTAGGTATAGCCTCGAGCCAACTACATCCGAGCGGGTGGGCCTTTGTCAGAGCTTTCCAACAGTTTTGTGACGCTGAAGGTTTGGTAGCGACGTTATGAGCCCTCTTCTGGTTATATGCCCCCCAAGTAAATAAATTCGGCGACTCCAAGGGGCTCTGGGTGTCACTGAAGGCTCGGAAGGAGCATGCCCTTTTTGCGAAGGTAACCGATTCTTGGAAGTCTTTCAAACCCGGCTTCTTCCAATACGAGTATACGGGAACCAAAGTATGTTGGTTCATGAAGCAAGTTGAGGAAGAAGGGGAAATTAAGGTCGTGCCTCAATTCCCATTGAGCTGGTCGAACGGTATTTATAACAGAGGGGCCTCTCTATACCAATTTGATTACAAAGTAGATTTAATTTAGGCCGAGAGGCGCTTGTGTGATCGGGTTTGGGAGTACCTCCAAGAAAAGGGTCAAATTGATACAAAACAAATTCTGTTAAAAAGGACACAGGCCGAAGTGAAGGCCGAGCTGGGGTTTTTTTTTTACGCGGTATAACATACTTTTTCTTTTTGCAGAGAAAATGGGGAAGAAAACATCCAAGGCCAAGAAGAGTGTTGCTGCCTCGTCCAGGATGGCTCAGCTGGCTGCTGTGAAGGCAGGCTCGGGCTCCTCGGCTAAAAGCCAGTCCTCCGAGCCAGCACCAAAGAGTAGTCCAACCGTTGCTCCTCACGCTGTCCCTGCCGAGGTGATTTCGGCCGCCGAAGGCATAGAGAAAATAATCAACTCGGAGGCTCAGCCAAGTGCCAGGGGTACCCCCGAGCGTCCATCCAAGCGGCCTCGGATGGACACAGGAAAGGGGGTAGCTGGAGATTGGCTCAATCTGAGTAAGTCCCACAAGGGGATTCAAGTTGTTGAGGGCATGGATGATATTATCGCCAAAATGGTGTGGGCTAAGAAGAATTCTGATGCCTTTAATGCAACTGTCTTTCCTCCTGAGGACGCGCAAGTGATAGATGCCTGGACCCCAGGTACCTGGGAAAACAATTGTTCAGCCTTGGTGAGGAGTCTCCTAAGAGGTGCGAGCATTCTTCATTACCTCGGTCAGCGTGGTGATGACGTTCATGCTGGTGTGTCAACCGAGGAGAAGAAAAAACGGGAAGAAGCTGGGAATCGGGAGGACTATCTACAGCTCCAGGTGGAAGCCTTTGAAAAAAGACTTCAAACACTTGCTGTTAAAAAAGAAGGGTTGCAAAAGGGGAAACAAGAGGCTGAGGACGCCAAGGCTAAGGCCGAGGCTGATAAGGAAACGACTAAGAAAGCTCTTCAAGAGGCCGATGAAAAAATGAGGAGATCCGAGGAAATCCTGAAAAAGGCCGAGGAAGATGCTGCAACCCTGCAAGAGGCCATAGAGAAGGCTCGGAAAGCCGAGGAAGACGCCGCGGTGGCTCGAGAGCAACTCGAGTATGCCAAGGACGAGGCCGCTGGGCTCCGAGCTTCTCTGGATAAAATGAGAGCGAAAGCTCTTAAGCATAAAAAGGCTGCCAAGGAGAATTTGTACAATTGGGATCATGCGGTCGAAGATTCTTTCCTTAACACCGCCGAGCAACTTCGCATCTTGAATCCTGGTCTCGTGACCAAGGGAGCTGATCCCAACTTTGCTGCTAAAAATGGTCGGATCGTTGGCGAGGATGAAGCTGAAGTGGACTTGGGTAGAGCCGATATACCAGACCATTTCGCTGAAGAATCCGAAGGAGATGAGGCCGAGGATGAAGGAGAAGAAGATAAGTTTGATCCCGATAGTGTTGTGTTGTCCGACATAGAGTAGATTTACTCTTTGCTTTTTAACTTTTGTATTTGCCCCAATAGATGGGTTTGAACCTCCTTGCTGTAACTAATTTAGAATATTTATAATATCCGCTATCATTTTGTGCTTCTTTTCGTTCTTTGTGTTATGAATTCAAGTGTTAAGACCTCGGAACTCCAGCACTTTAGCCGAGGTGGGTTCCTCTATCCGCGATGTAAAAAATGATTGATGATCATGTTTGAATCGGGAATCTTTCAAAGTACTTGACGAGTTATAAGCTCTTGTTTGAGCTGTTTATAATCGTTCGCGTCATAAACGGTGGCTAATCGGTTATGAGGAAAAGTACGTAAATACAATGAATTCAAGAATAGAACTTTTATTTATTCGAAGCAGTAAATACAATGGGCTCGGAATTCCACCGAGCGTACAGCATCATCAAAAATAAACAATCCTATCATTAAGCAAAGGTAATAATGAAACTAAAAACAATTGAAAATAGAATTGAAATAGGATGAAAAACTTTAGCTGAAGTATGCTCTAAGCTTTGCCACATTCCAAGTGTTGTTGATGAGAGCACCAGAGAGAGTTTCGAGCTTGTAGGCCCCTGTTCCCGTTTTAGAAACTACTCGGTATGGCCCTTCCCGGTTTTGAGCCAGTTTCCCGTCTTTAGCGTTTTTGAGGCCAATGTCAGCTCTCCTTAGGACGAGGTCACCTACTTCAAACTCTCTGGGTACTACCGAGCAATTATACCCTTTCGCCTGCATAAGCTTGGCATGTCGTTCCCGCCTCGGCGGCTAGATCTCTGACTTCATCTGATAGAACGAGGTCCTCACACAATAAAGTGTTGTTGAGGGGGTTCGGTTGTTGTATAGCTCGGAATGAAGGGATGATCCTTTCTATCGGGATGACTGCATCGCAACCGTAAGTAAGCCGATAAGGAGTTTCTCCCGTCGAAGTCTGTATTGTGGTGCGATATGACCAAAGTACTTCATGCAAGTTTTCCGGCCAATTTCCTTTTGCACCAATGAGCCTCTTCTTAATTCCCTGGATGATAGTTTGGTTCACTGATTCCACCTGTCCATTGGTCTGAGGATGTTCCACCGAGGAAAAATAGTGCTCAATGTTTAAAGCATTGACCAAGTCTTGGAATGCCCTTGTTGCAAATTGAGTTCCGTTGTCAATCACCAGAACTTGTGGCACTCCAAACCGAGCTACGACCTGTCTTTCAAAGAACTTCTAAACCTTGGCAGACGAGATAGTTGCTAGAGGCTCGGCTTCAATCCACTTGGTAAAGTAATCAATGGCAACTATCACCCATTTTAGCTATCCTGGTGCGGTGGGGAACTGGCCAATCAAATCCATTCCCCATTGATAGAAGGGATAGGGAGATGAAAGTGAGTGGAGTTCCTCGGCTGGCTTCTGATACACATCACTGTGGAATTGACACTTTTCACATCTCTTCACATGATTAATCGCATCTTGCTGAAGGGTCGGCCAGTAGTATCCTGCCCTTGGAATCTTTGTTGCCAGTGATTTTCCCCCAACGTGATGACTTCCGATTCCGCCATGAACCTCTTCCAACGCCTGCTTTGCTTCAGTGGGATCTAAACATCTGAGCATAAGGCCACTGATCCCTCGGCGAAACAGAATTCCTTCAACCAGAGCAAACTGTGATGCTTTCCTGACTAGTTTCTTGGCCTCGGTTGGATCGGTAGGAAAAATTCCTTGTTCCAAGTAACTCGTGATTGGAGCAGTCCAACTTGGATCCACCGAAACGGAGAGGACAACGCTAGGTCCGTGCACAATTTCTTGGATCAACGTTTTGTTATTTCTGGAGCCTTTTGTTGAAGCAAGTTTTGAAAGGATGTCCGCTCGGCCATTGCTTTCCCTTGGGATGTGGCAGAATTCAACCTTGGCAAACTCTGAAGATAGGAACTTTACCTTCTCAAGATACTTTTGGAGGATGGGTTCCTTGGCTTGATAATCCCCCTTAACTTGAGAGACCACCAGCTGAGAATCGCTGAAGATCTTGACTTCTCGGGCCCCTACCTCTTTCGCCATCCTAAGACCAGCCATTACAGCTTCATATTCTGCCTGATCATTTGAAGTGGGAAATCCGAACTTCAAAGAATACTCAAGGGTAACTCCATCGGAGTTCTCCAAGATTATTCCAGCACCTGCTCCGAGCTTGTTGCTCGACCCATCAACATAAATGCTCCAATCCGAGTTTGAGCTCGTTAGTGGCTCAGTAAACTCAGTGAGGAAATCAGCTAAGACCTGAGACTTCATTGCCTTCCTCGGTTCGAAAGTGATGTCGAACTCGGAAAGTTCAATGGCCCAAGTCACCATTCTTCCTGCCAAGTCGGGTTTTTGAAGAATCTGTCGGATAGGTTGGGCTGTCCTGACCTTGATGTGATGGCTCTGGAAGTATTGACGCAGTCTTCTGGCCGTGATAACCAAACAAAAAGCCAATTTTTCCACCTTCTAATACCTCAGCTCTGGTCCTTAGAGCGCTCGGCTGACAAAATAAACAGGGGATTCTTTGCCTGATTCTTCCCGGACTAGAACCGAACTGACGACTGAATCACCCACTGATAAGTAAAGGAACAGAATTTCTCCAGTTACAGGACTAGATAAGATTGGGAGGAGGCCAGGTATTGCTTAAGGTCAGTGAAGGCCTTTTCGCATGCCTCGTTCCACTCAAACTTCTTTTCTTTTTCCTTCCTCAGCAGTTGGTACCATGGTAGAGCCTTCCGAGCTGATTGGGATAAAAATCTGGAAAGAGCCGCTACCCGACCTACCAGTTGCTGTACACCCTTGATGTCAGATGGACTCTTCATCTCGAGGATGGCTCGGCACTTCTCTGGATTTGCTCGATTCCTCGTTCAGTAAGCATAAATCCGAGGAATGACCCAGCAGGAACCCCAAAGGTGCGTTTTTCCGGATTTAACCTCATACCGAACTGCCGAACTCTTCCAAGAATGATCTTCAAATCCTTAGCATGGTCTTCTTCCTTCAAACTCTTAGCAATCATATCGTCGATGTATACCTCCATTCTGGGCCCAATAAGTGAGCCGAACACCTTGTTCATCATTCGCTGGTAAGTCGCCCCAGCGTTCTTAAGTCCGAAGGGCATGACATTATAACAATATGTAGCATTTTCAATCACGAATGAAGTCTTCACCTGATCCGGAGGATACATCAGGATCTAATTGTAACCCGAATAAGCGTCCATGAAGGATAGTCTTTGATATCCTGCCGAGCTGTCTACTAATTTGTCTATGCAGGGAAGTGGATATTGGTCCTTGGGGCAGACCTAGTTCAAGTCTGTATAATCCACGCACATTCTCCACTTTCCATTGGATTTCTTGACCAGTACGGGATTAGCCAACCAATCGGTGTATACCACTTCCCTGATGAACCCTGCTTCAAGCAGCTCGGCAACTTTTTCCTCTGTTGCTTGAGTCTTCTCGGTTCCGACCCGTCTTTTCTTCTGACAAACTGGTTTAGCGCCAGGATAGACACTTAACTTATGGTAGATGAAATTCGGATCGGTTCCTGGCATGTCTGTCGAGGTCCACACGAACAGATCTTTGTTTTCTACTAGCAATTCTGTCAGTTCCTTCTCAACTTCCTCAACAAGGCCAACACCAATCTTAACACAACGGGATGGATCGTTTCCCAAAATTACCTTTTTGAAGTCCCCCTGAGGGGTTGGCCTAGTTTCATCTTCCTCCCTTACATCAAGATCTGTCAAGTTAACACTTCCCTTGTTGAGTGGTTCCTACATAATTTTCTCGTCTTCTATCTTTAGTTTACCCAGACTGATGTTATAGCACTTCCGAGCCAGCTCTTGTTCAGAACGTACCGTTACCACCTTGTCATCAGATCCTGGAAACTTCATAGCTAGGTAAACAGTTGATACAACGGCACCAAAAGATTGGAGTGCAGTACGGTCGAGGATGGCGTTGTATGCCGACGGAGCCTGGACGACCAGAAACTTCACTATCTCAGTTCGAGAAGATGGTTGTTCCCCCAGGGTAACTGGGAGGTGGGTATGGCCTAGGGGAGCAATCGAATGGCCTGTAAAGCCAATCAAACTTCCCTCGAACGGAGTTAGGTCAGATCTTTTCAACTTCAAGGCTTCGAACAGATCCAAGAACATAATGTCTGCTGAACTCCCCTGATCAACAAGAATCCTCTTTACTTCATAGTTACCAAGCCTAGATGTGACTACCATTGGGTCATTGTGGTCTTGGATAATGTCGGCAAAATCCTCGTCACTGAAGCTGATAACGATGTTCTTCTTTTTGGACTTTTGGATTGGTCGGCTGGCCACCGAAAGAACTTGACCCACATACTTCTTTCGGTCACCTCTTTTTTCCCCTCCACCTACAAATCCTCCAGCAATGGTGTTGATTAGAAAAGTCTCTCGACCCTTATCCTATTCGGACAGTAGGGTAGAGGCTCCCCCTGCAGGTGGTGAAGGGCTCCTATTTCTTTTCTGCTCGGGTCTGGGTGGTGAATGACTTTTCCTCCTGGCACGCTTCCGCATAGCTTCGCCAATGTATTGCTGAAGCTTTCCGTCCCTTACCATTTCTTCAATCAAGTCCTTTAGCATAGTACACTGGTCAGTGGTATGCCCCCATCCGCCATGATGGTCACAATACTTTGTCTTATCTTTTTGAGCAGCTCTTCTCAAAGCTGGAGGCCGAGTGATATTGCGCATCTCGGTGTGCATAGTCTCGCGAAGGATTTGACTCCTTGGGACCGTGAGCTGGGTATATTCACAGCCAGTATGTCACAGCCAAAGTCCGATCATTCATTAGTTGGAGTCGCACAGAGACCAGACAAGTCTCTACGGGATTACCTAGCTCGGTATCAACAAGAGGCTAGTGGCATATCAGGTCTGCAATCTGGAGTATCTGTTCTCTTGCTTACTAAAGGGTTATGAGATGGAGATTTTAAGGATTGTTTGATTGGAGAACCACCCAAGGATATTTCCAAGCTCAGGGAAAGGTCCAGAAAGTTCATCAATCTGGAAGAATTTCACAGAATCAGTACTGCGGCACGGGGTAAGGAAGAACGACAAGAGCAACGCCCTCGTCAAAACGACCCTCGTCAAAGCGATCATTTTCGAGATGGTAGGGGAGGAAGGATAAAATAGAAAGAGAAAAAGGAGAAAAACTGCCTCCAAAAGGCAAATATGATATCTATTTAGGAATGCTCTTCTAAGCTCAGCCCAAGAGTGAATTGAATTAGCGGGTAGGGAATTGAACCATCTCAAAGGTGTCGAGCCCAGAGTCATTGAGAAAGCGCGACACTTCATGAAATCCCCTCCTCCATAAAACATCATGGAAGACTCATAAGCCGCAATGTGGTCCATCGGATCGGTTGTCCCAGTGTACCAAGGAATATTTTGATGGCCCACATAAGTCTGCGAGGTTTGGAATGCCATAATCTCAACTGTGAAAGGATGTCCAGGATGAGGTTCCCCGATAATATGCTCAGGAACCGTGTTCGGGTTGAGTGGTGGGGGTGGAGGAAGATTGCTCGGGTTGCCGAGAGCCACGTGAGGGCCTTGCTCGGCCGTTCTTGCCATGCTCTGCTGCTAAAGAGCAGCAATAGCCTGATTCTGTTTCTCAATCAGGGAAGTCTGAGTTCTCAAAATTTCCATGATTGATTCTTCTCTCCTTCGAGCCGAAGAGGTAGTCATGTAAGACCTGCCCTCTATTTCAGAACGTTGACCACCTTGAAGCATTCCAAAGTGACCCCTCGTCAAGTGAGGTATTTCCCTGTCGGATCTCTCGGCTCGGGAGTGATCACGACTAGCGGAACGCTCTACTCGACGATCCTCATCAGTTCGTGATCCAGTAGGGGCCCTCCGAGACCATGTGGTTCAGAATCTGCAGTATCATGCCATTCTGAAACGTGACCATCAGGAACAGTTCGAGGGTTAGATCGCCCTCCGCCACCTTCAATACGGGGAGGGACAGTGACTTGTCCCTGAACTGGAGGAACCGGAGGGACTGGAGGGACATTAGCCTCATTGCCTTCAGTGGGTCCTCCCAGAGCGATTCTATCCCTCACATTCCTTCCGTTCTTAGGTGGCCTCCCCCGGAGGCGACGGCGGAGATCTCCCTCATTACCGTTGTCGTTTTCCATGAGAACAGTGGACGTGGGAGTACTAGTTATTCGTTCCCCACAGACGGCGCCAATGTAGTGTCCTTAAACACTATATGTCCTTAACCCTCTAAGTGCTCAAGATTATGATAACCAGGAGCCCAAGAGAGGATCAAGTGTTAATGTGTGACTTATGGTATTTCTGCAGTTCCAGTTGGGAAAAGCAGGGTCTCCCTAGTCAACGTGTGTGTGCAGAGTGTCAACTTAGGGATGAGAGTACTTACCTGAAACCCTAGCTGTGATGAGCTATTTATAGGGTTTGAAGGAGGCTGATATGGGCCGTTTGGTCCCTGTATCAGAGCTGTGCTGAACCAGGATACTGTGAGATAATATCGGAGGATTATGCTCTTAGAATCTGGTTAGGATCAGCTAAAGATCTCATGTCTAGGCTGTTGCGAGAATCTAGGAGAGATTTGTGGAAGGGATAAGAAGCCTCGGTGAGCCTGAGCTTATCCACAAGCCGACGATATGTCTCGGTCCTAGAGTCCCGAACCTGATGGATTGGGGACCGATTGTAAGGCACGGCCCCACCAAGTCCGAGCCTGGCCCTTTGGTATGCTCGGAGTCCACGAGTCCAAGCGAAGGACTTTCCTGCTAAGTAAACCGAGGAAAGCACCCTTAGAGAATCCCTTTGGCAAGACTTGGGTCGTATATGGTCGGCAGACCCTACAATGTTTCTGAGCATCAGTTGATACTCGAGTTCTGGGCCTGGTACTCGAGTGTTCTAACACAAGATACATTGTTTTATCAAAATTTTACTCGAGTATCAAGCCAAGTACTCGAGTCTTTTCTTGCAGAACAGACTGGAAACTTGGTTTTCACATACCATTTTCAATTCTAACCGTTTCTAGTCCAATCCAATGATCAACAGAGTTCATATAACACATATTGAACATGCTCAAACACTTACAACACATCAATTAACAGATTTGACAGAGAATCAAGAGATTATGCATAAAACATACAATTTCACAACTTAACATATCAAATTGCAAAATACTCAATAAACTTGTGAAATAAAGCTCAATACAACTTGCATGCATCATATGAAACTTGCTCAAAACAACAATAGAGCATAAGTTGGTATCCAAACCAAATTCCTTATTCAATCTAAGCCCTTAGAGCCTCTTGGTGGCTCTCTAATTAAAATCATGAAATTTAAACTCTATCTAGTGAATAGAAAGACTTCCCCTTACCTTACAGACGTGAATCAACAAGAGATTTGCAAAAGAAAGCACCACAGCACCAAAAACCTCTTCAAGCATCACGTGCAGGACAGTTTTGAGTGGAGGTCCAAAATGGAATTGGTTGACATAGGAAACAAAGATAGAAATTGGGGAAATTAGTATTTATATACTCTATGCAACATCTACTAACTATAGAAACCGAATTAAGACTCAGAGAACTCGTGAGCTTACCAAAATCAAGGCTCCAAGTAAGCTCCAGAAAAAGGCTTGACAGAAACAGCTCCAACTTCCAAGCTTCAGTTCTTCCTCCACACTCACTCTCAGCTCACGAATTTGGTGTCTATACAAAGCTCGAGATGTGAGCTTTGTATTGGTGTATGGTTTGTTACTCGAATCAACACACAGAGGGAGAATCGAAAGAAACGAATCAAGAACCCTAACTCACTAACTCTTCAACAATTTGGCCAAAATGCTTCACCATTCGAGTTCAATCGGCTTATATAGACAGAGGGCAAGCTCATGCAGACCAACAAAACAATGGGAAACGTGGTTGAGAGGTGTTTTCGTGTCAAAGGAAGGGAATCGGTGGTGGTGACTCACCAAACGCACTAACTCGTGCAACTCTGTCCAGAATACTCGAGTATTTTCAAAAACACTCAAGTGTTTTGACCAGTTTTTGAAAAATAATAATTTTATTTACTTTCCCTCCAAAATCTTTCCTATAATTACTTCTAGGTCCCAACCCAGGGACTAATATGCAAAAATATTTATTTCATGCATGATTATACTTATTAAATAAATGCACACACACATTCCCTAAATACATAACACAGATTTTTAATCAAGGATTAAAATAGAAATAATTAATTAATATAAATTTTATAATTAACATTTCATTAATCGGAGATTAAAATTTTGGGGTGTTACACTACTCCCCCACTTACAAGGAATTTCGTCCCCGAAATTCAACTTATACAAACAATTCAGGATAGTCCTGACGCATCTTATCCTCTAATTCCCAAGATGCTTCCATCACATCACCACAAATCCAAATAACCTTGACCAAACGAATATCCTTACCTCTAAGCTGCTTGACTCTTCGATCTTCAATGCGAATAGGCATGGCTTCAAAGGTTAGGTTCTCATGGATTTCTAGGTCATCGGGTTGGATTCTAAGAACAATGGTGGGATCGTGGACATAATTTTTCAACTGAGACACGTGAAACACATTATGAAGATTAGCTAATGACGGGGGCAGGGCTAATTGATAGGCTATTGGGCCAACTCTTTTAAGAATCTGGTAAGGACCAATAAACTTAGGTTATAGTTTCTGGGTTTTTTAAGGCTCGGCTAACACCTTTGGTTGGTACTATTCTAATGAACACATGGTCACCTTCAGCAAATTCTAAGGGTTTCCTCCTCCTATCAGCGTTACTTTTCTGCCTACTCTGAGCAGTTCTCATCTTCTCTTGAATCATCTTGATCTTCTCAGTTGTTTCTTGTACAAAATCGGGTCCAACCAGAGAATTCTCCCCCACTTGAAACCAGCATAATGGTGTCTGACACTTTCTCCCGTACAGAGCTTCAAATGGTGCCATACCAATGCTCGTATGATGACTATTGTTGTAAGTAAATTCCACAAGCGGAAACATTTGTTCCCAATTTCCTTGACCTTCCAAAACACAGGCTCTTAAGATGTCCTCCAGTGACTGAATAGTCCTTTCCGTTTGACCATCAGTCTGAGGGTGGTATGCGGAACTCATCTTCAGTCTTGAACCCAGAGCTCTATGCAGATCTTGCCAAAACTTCGACGTAAACCTCGGATCGCGATCTGACACGATTCTTGATGGTACACCATGCAGGCGAACAACTTCTTTGATAAACAACTGAGTGAGCTTTTCCAAAGAGTAGTGCATGTTAACTGGAATAAAAGGCGCTGACTTGGTCAAGCGATCTACGATCACCCAGATTGCATCGTGACCAGTAGCTGTCCTTGGCAATCCCGACACGAAATCCATCGAGATACTATCCCACTTCCATAATGGAATCTCTAAGGGAAGTAATTCTCCTCCTGGCCTTTGGTGTTCCACCTTCGCCTTCTGGCATACCAGACAACACGCCACGTAACTAGCCACATCTTTCTTTAAGCCAGGCCACCAAAATATCTTCTTCAGGTCCTAATACATCTTGGTAGCTCCTGGATGCATACTCATCTTGCTCTTATGCGCTTCATTCAGAATCATTTTCTTTACTTCCAAATTATCAGGCACACAAATCCTTGTTCTAAAACGAAGGATTCCATCCTTTCCCTCTTGAAACTCTAACTCCTTGCCTTCTTCCATAAGCTTCCTCTTTTCCTTAAGCCCCTCATCTTCTTGTTCCAACTCACGAATCCTTTGCAAGAATTCATTAGCAATTTGCAACGTTCCCATCTTGATACTTGTCGGTTCCACTTGTATTGTCAAGCTCAGATCTCTAAATTCCTCTATCAATGCGGTTTCTTTGACCATCATCGAACTGATATGCATTGCTTTTCGACTCAATTCATCTGCCACCACGTTTGCTTTCCCAGGATGGTAATGAAGCTCGAACTCATAATCCTTCAAGAATTCCATCCATCGGCGTTGTCTCATATTCAACTTTTTCTGGTCAAAGAGGTACTTTAAACTCTTATGGTCACTAAATACCTGGAACGTAGTGCCATAGAGATAGTTGTTGGAAACCAACAAGCGGGCTTAGCAATTACTAGAGGGGGGTGAATAGTAATCTGAATGCAACAGTGACTAATTTTTCGAATGTAATTGAATATAATTGATTTTGTGCAGATTTTCTGAAACAGAGCAAGAACACTCGAGTGTTTTTCAGACTACTCGAGTAAAATCACAAGAACACTCGAGTCTTCTAAAGAATACTCGAGTAAATCGTGCAGATAGCATAAAACAGTTTCTGAATAAATTGCACTTTAATCAATACGAAATAAACCAGTCCAGAGCAGATTAATAAAAGAGTAGAAAGCAATTAAATAAAGCTATAACAACTTGAAAACAACCTAATTGCTGCGGAATTACTACTCTAATTAAAAAGCCCCTTTTGAGAAACTTAGGTTTGGTTTTTGCTTGAAATTAATGAAAGCTATAAAAGAACAACACCACCAATTTTATACTGGTTCACTCTCTATTTAGAGAGCTAGTCCAGTCCCCCTAAGAACCTTAGGAGTGTCTACTAAAATCAAATTGTTAGAAATATTACAAAGGGTATTGAGATGCCTCACTCAACCTAACCCTTCCAAGAGTGTACCAAACTCTTGAATTTCTACCCCAATTTGAAGTTGGTGATGAAGACTCCTTCTTCTTCAAGCTCCTTGAAACCTTCAAGAGCTCCACCAAGCTAAGAACCTCTTAGACTTTGCTTGAGAACCTCTCAAGACTTGGATGAACCTAAGACCCACTTAGGTACACTTGGTTACCAACCAAGATTTTGGAACAAGAAGTGTATGTGTATGTGGAGAAATCCAACAAATGATTTCCACAACAATTAAGCACAATCTCTAACTCTTTGAACAAATAATAATGATGAATGACTAGATTGAGTTAGAGAATTTTCACTTGAGAGAGAGAATTAGCAAAATGAATGTTTTTCCCAATAGACTTTAATCTTCTTGTTGGTTAGTTCATGGGCATTGAATTCTGATATATGGGAAATACAATGAGAGAGTGAAATCAACTCTTTCATTCCATTTTTGCCCTTTTCCAACGGTTAAAATTTTGCTGTCAGAACCAAAATACTCGAGTACTTTTGACACTACTCGAGTGTTTTGCCCATCTTTCAATAGAAATGCCCATGTATTGAACTAACGGTCAAATCTCTGAATTGAGGCTGAAATACTCGAGTCTTTTGGAAACTACTCGAGTCTTTTGATATTCGAGTAAATTTCAGATTACTCGAGTGATTTTATACTCGAGTGATTTTCAGACTACTCGAGTCTTTTGCCCAGAGATGATAAAAATTAAGTTTTTCAAAGATTAATTTCAATTCTCTTCTCAAGGAATAATTTTATGTAACCCCAACCTTTTTCATGCATTAAAATTATTTATCTTAGGATGAGATTAATTCCTAAGCTACCCACTCTCAAATATAGAAATAAAATTACAATTAAAATACAATAGAGAATGACTAGCTAATGTGATGCACTTGATCTTCTTGACTTGGTGAGCTTGAATTCTACCTTTAAATCCATGATCTAATTATATTGTCATCATCAAAATAAATCCACCTCATTGGAGACTTGATTCTACAATAGTGCCTCCAAATCTTTAGAGCGAAAACAACCGCTGCCAGCTCTAGATCATGAGTTGGGTAGTTCATTTCATGAACTTTTAGCTGTCTCGAGGCATAAGCGACTACCTTCCCATCTTGCATTAAAACACTCCCAAGTCCTTGTTTCGATGCATCACAATACATCTCGAAACTCTTCTGTGTATCAGGCAAAATCAACACAGGTGATGATGTCAATCTTTCTTTCAGCTCTCGAAAACTCCTTTCACACTTCTCATCCCATATAAAGGGTTGGTCTTTCCGAGTTAACTTCGTCAAGGGCAGTGCTATCTTCGAGAAACCTTCTATAAATCTTATGTAGTAACCAGCCAAACCATGAAAGCTCCTCACCTCCGTGACCGACTTCGGTTGTTCCCATTGTAAAACTGAACTTACTTTCGCCGGGTCAACTGCTATTCCCTTGTTCGAGATCACATGCCCCAAAAACTTGACCTCCTCCAGCCAGAACTCACACTTTGCAAGTTTGGCGTACAATTGCTTCTCTTTTAGGATACTCAACACTATCCTTAAGTGTTTAGCATGCTCCTCCGGACTCTTAGAGTAAATAAGTATATCGTCAATGAACACAACCATGAATGAATCTAAATAGGGTCTAAAGATTCGATTCATGTAGTCCATGAAAATAGCTGGTGCATTAGTCAATCCGAACAGCATCACAACATATTCATAGTGCCCGTATCGGGATCGAAATGCAGTCTTGGAGATATCCTCTTCTCTAATCCTGATCTGATGATACCTTGATCTCAGATCAATCTTGGAAAATACTGAGGCCCCATGAACTTGATCCATAAGGTCATCTATCCTTGGTAAAGGATACTTGTTCTTGATCGTGAGCTTATTCAACTGCCGATAGTCGATACACATCCTCATGTTGCCATCTTTCTTCTTGACGAACAAAACCGGAGCACCCCATGGTGACACACTTGGTCGGATCATCTGCTTCTGCAACAATTCTTCAATTTGCTTCTTCATCTCGGCCATTTCTGATGGTGCCATTCTATAAGGAGCGATAGAAATGGGACCAGCTCCCGGAACTAAGTCGATTCCAAATTCAATCTCTCTTTTTGGTGGCAAACCCGGTATCTCATCAGCGAATACCTCCGGAAAGTCTCTGACAACGGAGATCTCTTCAATCTTTGGGCCTTTCTCCTCCACTTCAGTGTTGAACAAGCACATATAGCCAGAGGGTTTTGGGTTTCTATAGATCACGACTTTTCTATCACAATTGATGATCACTTGGTTTCGACTTAACCAGTCCATCCCCAAGATCACATCCAGTTGCGATAAGGGTAAACAGATCAAATCTACCCTAGAGGTTTGTCCTAACACTTCTATACAACAGTTGAGACAAGCTCTAGAAACAACTACAGGAGCATTAGTAGGGGTTTCTACTTTCAGAGTGTATGACAATTCAGACATAGGTAGACTCAAACGATCTACACATTCATATGAAACAAATGAATGTGTTGCACCAGAATCAAACAAAACATTGCAAAGCTGACCATTTAGCAAGTAATTACCTTGCACCAGATCAGAAGATCGGCTTGCCTCCACACCACTAAGTGTGAAAACCCTTCCTTGAACCATAGGCCTATCAGCAGCCCCTCTTGCATTGGCTTTGATCGGTTCCTTGCAGTCCTTAGCAAAGTGTCCCGGTTTTCCACAGTTGAAACAACCACTTGTTCCCCAACAAAAACGTCCATAATGATGGCGCTTACACTTGTCAAAAAATGGAGCCTCGCTCCGAAAGTGCCTTCCATCATTACCTCCAACCTTCCCTTTGCCTTTCCCTCGGCGATCATACGGACCCTTGCCTTAATTGTTGAAACCCTTGCGCCTCTAAGGTCCATAATTCCGGCTATCTTTTCCCTCTGTTGCTTGCAACTCTTCAGCTTTCTTGTCATCTTCATACATCCTACACATGTCCACAAGTGCAGGAAAGCTTCGAATCCGTTGATAGCTGAAAATTGACTTTAGTTTAGGCCTTAAGCCTCCCTCAAACTTGATATATTTGCTCCTTTCATCGGGGTTGTTCTGATAGTATGGAGAGTACTTCATCAATTCCTCGAACTTGGCCGCGTACTCACCCACGCTCATGTTTCCTTGTTTCAGCTGCAAGAACTCCACCTCCTTCTTTCTCCTCAAGTCCTCAGGGAAGTATTTATTGAGAAACTTCTCCATAAATACACCCCAATTCACATCCCTTCCTTCATAGTGTAGGAGCTGAACCGTATGGTTCCACCAATTTTCCGCTTCATCCTCAAGCATATAGACTGCATATGCTACTTTCTGAGCTTCCGTGCAATCCAAAGTTCTCAAAATCTTGTCCATGGTGTGAATCCACTTATTGGCCTCCTCAGGTTTAAATCCTCCTTCGAATTTGGGTGGATTACAACTCCTAAAATCTGCCAGACTCTTCGCCTCAGCGTTACCCACATTGCATTGGTGAGGGGGATTAACCGGTTGAGGTGGTTGCTGAGATTGCTGTTGTTGCATGGACTCCAGCACCGCGGTAATTCTCTCTAACATCGCGTTGGTGCGATTTTGGTTTCTAGTCACCATAATAGACCTGCGCTATGGACTTATGGTCACATATGTTGAACTAAAGAAACATTCATCACGCCACCTATACTAAGGCTATAACCCTAACTTCAAACAAAACATTCAATTGTATCTAATGCTCAAAACAAGCAAGATACTAGCATCCAAAACAATAAATATGCCCTGTGGATACCTGCTTGATGTTGATGGCTACCTTTCTAGAACTACTTCAACTACTACAGGATCTGACTTTTGCTCTGATACCACTCAGTGTGACACCCTTTATCAATTTCCAAGTAATTAATATACTAATTATACTATTACTCGGATAAAATATGGACTTGTAAGTATCTAGAAAATGTAGAAATAAAATTTCTTTTTAAAAGCGGGTGCACAATTAAAACATGGAATTCTTGGAGAGGATAGTTCAAGTCATTTTAAACATTGTGTTGAATTCGGCATACTCTAAAACTTTTTCACAAATTAGATAGCATCATTACTTTGAAATCGTATTTATATAATAGAAATTAAGCGATGCCATCCCTTCTTTCGTTTTGCGAAACTGATACCATGCATTTCTATCGCAACCGAATTCTTTTAATAAGTTAAATCAGAGTAAGCGGAAATAGTGGAACTATGCATAATTATAAGGTAAACATAATATGCATATATATATATATATATATATAAGTAAGTCATAAAGTACATAGTTCCATGGTCATATCTCCAAGATCCATACACAAGTCCATCATAAAGATCTATACCAAAAGTAAAACCATAACCCTAGAGTTCTCAAAAGTATATCTACAAAATATACATTACAAAAATATGAAACTCTAGAGGTGGTCACATAGATCTGGCAGCAAGAGTAGTAGTAGTGATAGTAGTAGAAGTCTCCAGGTAGCAGAAATAAACATCATCATCATCAACAGCAGCAGCAGTATCTCCTCCACAGCATCCCCACATCGGATCCCCTGATCCTCATCATGTACCCTATGCACATACCTAGGGATCGTCATCCCTCCACTGGCTCCCAGTAGAGTGTACAACTGGCTCGCCTCCGCTCTCGTCCTCCACTGGGTCCTCCTCGATCTCATCCGATGGAGTGGGCACCCTACCACTGGGTACCGGGTCAGGAGATGGTGAGACCCTAACAGGGCTCCTCGGATCAGATGGAGGAGTCTCCTCGCGGACGACTCTCGAAGAAAAAGGGTGTGAGCGGGTAGGTCGAAAACGGAAACTATGATACGAGCGATCTGGTCGTGTGGGAGGTGGTCCATGATATGTGTAAAAAGGTGGTACGTGCATAGTGTATATGATGGGAATCCTAAACCTACGAGGACGAAACCGGATCAGCGGATTCGGGTGGTAGAAGGTAACCTCTACCTCTCCCTCGAATACCGCACGGTGGTCCTCGTAGATCCATGTGCCACTAGGAAGTGGCCGGATCTCGATGCAAGCGATGTAACGTGACATCACCTACAAGGGCATAGGGGTAAGTAATTCTATACACATAATCAATAGAGCATAAATATATGTACAATGTAAAGGTATATACATGCAACAATAAACAACAATCACATTTAGCATTTAGCAGATATAGGATGCAAGTAAGATGCTCATACTTATTTCATTTATCAACCTTAGTTTAAATGAGTGGCATGATGTATGAACTTAGCTCTCAAGCCTATCTCCATCATTCTATGACACTCTCTAACGTCCATCCTTTACTTCGTCCAGCACTCAACAGTGCGTTGTACTCCTAGGTGTACAACATTCGTACATTCACCAAGAATGTACACGACAAGCTTGGAATTCATGCCACCCGAGCACGTCCCGTCATCCAAATGGTATAACCATACTATCAGCATCTCACTATGCCGACCACGTCGTTAACCATAACGTGTCATCAAGCGAGCCGTCAATTGGCACTCCTAGAGGCCCTCCTCATGTTACCAAAACATGATAAACGATCTATCATCCAGACTCCAAAATGAATGCATTATCTTTCGCTTAAAGGAATTGATTGGTGTTTTTCTTTTTAATAATACCTGACGTGCCACCCGAGCAGCGTCTCGTCTTCCAAAAGAAATTACCATATCATCAATCAATTTCTTTTAAGTCTTAAATCACTTGGATTATAGTCATTTAAGTATTAATCAATGATTCAGAATTAAAAATGGTATTTTTAATATTCTGGGCAAAATACTCAAGTGTACTTCAGAATACTCCAGTGGTTCATCAGTTTTGTCCAGATTACTCGAGTGATTAATGAGTACTCGAGTGTTCTTCATCCAATCTAGAATACTCGAGCGACTCATGCATTACTCGAGTGGTTTACCAGAGCATGTTTCTGAGCATCCGTTGATACTCGAGTTCTGGGCCTAGTACTCGAGTGTTCTAACACAAGATACACTGTTTTATCAAAATTTTACTCGAGTATCAAGCCAAGTACTCGAGTCTTTTCTTGCAGAACAGACTCGAAACTTGGTTTTCACATACCATTTTCAATTCTAACCGTTTCTAGTCCAATCCAATGATCAACAGAGTTCATATAACACATATTGAACATGCTCAAACACTTACAACACATCAATTAACAGATTTGACAAAGAATCAAGAGATTATGCATAAAACATACAATTTCACAACTTAACATATAAAATTGCAAAATACTCAATAAACTTGTGAAATAAAGCTCAATACAGCTTGCATGCATCAAATGAAACTTGCTCAAAACAACAATAGAGCATAAGTTGGTCTCCAAACCAAATTCCTTATTCAATCTAAGCCCTTAGAGCCTCTTGGTGGCTCTCTAATTAAAATCATGAAATTTAAACTCTATCTAGTGAATAGAAAGACTTCCCCTTACCTTACAGACGTGAATCAACAAGAGATTTGCAAAAGAAAGCACCACAGCACCAAAAACCTCTTCAAGCATCACGTGCAGGACAGTTTTGAGTGGAGGTCCAAAATGGAATTGGTTGACATAGGAAACAAAGATAGAAATTGGGGAAATTAGTATTTCTATACTCTATGCAACATCTACTAACTATAGAAACCGAATTAAGACTCAGAGAACTCGTGAGCTTACCAAAATCAAGGCTCCAAGTAAGCTCCAGAAAAAGGCTTGACAGAAACAGCTCCAACTTCCAAGCTTCAGTTCTTCCTCCACACTCACTCTCAGCTCACGAATTTGGTGTCTATACAAAGCTCGAGATGTGAGCTTTGTATTGGTGTATGGTTTGTTACTCGAATCAACACACAGAGGGAGAATCGAAAGAAACGAATCAAGAACCCTAACTCACTAACTCTTCAACAATTTGGCCAAAATGCTTCACCATTCGAGTTCAATCGGCTTATATAGACAGAGGGCAAGCTCATGCAGACCAACACGACAAGGGGAAACGTGGTTGAGAGGTGTTTTCGTGTCAAAGGAAGGGAATCGGTGGTGGTGACTCACCAAATGCACTAACTCGTGAAACTCTATCCAGAATACTCGAGTATTTTCAAAAACACTCGAGTGTTTTGACCAGTTTTTGAAAAATAATAATTTTATTTACTTTCCCTCCAAAATCTTTCCTATAATTACTTCTAGGTCCCAACCCAGGGACTAATATGCAAAAATATTTATTTCATGCATGATTATACTTATTAAATAAATGCACACACACATTCCCTAAATACATAACACAGATTTTTAATCAAGGATTAAAATAGAAATAATTGATTAATATAAATTTTATAATTAACCTTTCATTAATCGAAGATTAAAATTTTGGGGTGTTACATCTTTCAATAACAGTCCCTGAAAAAGCGTGTTTCTACTTTGGAAGAACACGATGCTGGCCATAGCAATTCAATTAAGCTACTGGAATTGATTGTGCTAAAAAAACAACCTGCTGCACCTAGTTCTGAGCATAACAACGTTGGGGCTGATGCTAGGCAAGTGATAGACCTTGATGCAGAACACATTGGGTCTCAGGCTCATGAAGTATTCAGGGCTCATACCCAAGGCAAAAGTGATTTCCCTGGAAACTCTTCACCAACATTTGACTTCCCACCCTCACTAACTGCCAACTTCATCCTACAAGTGTCAGATGACAAAGGAGGATCGGACCTCAACAACATAATGTCAACCCCCAACCTAAAGCTAGGAAACTTATATGGAGAGAGTGGTGCACCTAGGTCATCTAAGGTCGTATCATTAACTCAGTTATTAATGTTTAATTTTAGTTTGAGTATATATATATTGACATAGTGAATTAACTGCACAGAAAAGACATCATGCAATGGATGATGACATGGTGGGGCTGAGTAAGAATTTGTTTTCATCTCCAGCTAGAAGCACCCAGAAGCCGCCAAGACCAGGTGGGGGACAAACCACCAAGTCAACTTAAAGGCCTTCTCCAAGAACTGGTGGTAAGGGTAAGACAACCATGTATGGGTCATCACAGACCAAACCCAGCCCAAAGCAGAAATCAGTGACCATACCTCGTGTGATGAAGC
The DNA here is from genome assembly GCA_037953625.1 of Crotalaria pallida. Lineage (NCBI taxonomy): Eukaryota > Viridiplantae > Streptophyta > Magnoliopsida > Fabales > Fabaceae > Crotalaria > Crotalaria pallida. The sequence goes on from CM075653.1 coordinate 82,732,605, forward strand.
CTTTGTTCAAGCCTCTTGTTGACGTGAACCTCACACTTTCTGAGGCCAAAATGTTTGCTTTCATTTTTGGTGAGGATATGGAACCTTGGTAAGTGATCGCAGTAAGGCATGTGATATTGTTGTTGTAAAGAATATAAGAAACTATCCACTTGCATTGTAACTTGCCTAAGTCTGTATTCACATGTAAACTTGCTGTCAACCACTGGTATCAATGGGAGATGAGAGACTTTGGAGGATGGACTTCCTTAGCTTGGTGCCTGGAAAAGAAATATGTGAGAAGGTAAGTGCATGTTCAATTTGTTGGTTTAAAGACGCAATGACGGCATAGCAGGATACTCTAATGACAACTTTTTTTTTCCTGGTTTAGGTTTTCACCGTGTATGCTATGAAGGTTGCATTGACACAAAAGTACTACTCGAGCATCAAGACCTGGCATTTGCCTCCCTCATTCATTGTGAGCCTAAATCGAAGCTTGACTCAAATTGATATAGTACTTGTTTAACTTAATAATTTTTGCTGACAATGAACTAAAATGTTTACTTCAGGAGGATTTGAAATGTGGCAAGAGTATCACTGAAATGCTCGATTTGTACAAGAACACATGGATGAATCTAACTCCTGACCTGAAATTCGTGAGTATTAGTAAATCAAAAATAACTTATTTTGCGCTTCCTATTGATAAAGAAATGCATGAAGGTTGTATATATAGTAATATGAGCTTTTGCATCACAGATTTATGTACCCATCCAAGAGTACAGTCATTGGTACTTGATGGTCGTAAGCATCCCTGACCGAACCGTGTACCTTGTGGACTCACATCTGCCAGATCATTACATACAGGATAGACGAACTGTCATTCTCAATGTGGTTAGTGTAATTGAAATTCAGTTTAAGCATTACAATGATTGTAAATTATCATATAATTTTAGTACCTAATAACTGCATCCTGAATTTAATCAAGTGTGAGACTCTATACTCCATGATGACATCTGATGCATTTGGAGACTCTGCTATTTACGCACCATATGATCTTGGAGCCTGGCCAATTAATATAGCTAGGGGGTGCCAAACATGGGAAGCAGGTAATATGAAGTTCACATGCTTTTTTTTTCATGCCGAAAATAAAAAGAAAAGTAAACGTCGAATCACAGCCTAATTAAGATTCATTCATGCACAACACTGATACTCATTGTGATATGCATTTGGAAATAGTGTCAATTCTTCTGTTTGGGTGCTGCAATGGATGCTAATGGAGGATGCATTTGTCCCCAACTTACCTGGAATTGTACGTATAACTCATTTAAATTTGTATATAATATGGCCAGTGTGAATATATAATAACAATTAACACATTGTTTCTTTGATGCACACAGTTGAAAGAGATGAGTGTGCGCATAAAAACTGTGTTGATGATGGCTATGGACCCCTTCAATCAGCTCAAGATTGAAATTGAGCAGGATGCTGAAAGAAGATGGGAGCAATTTGCTTAAGGTCTTGATATGAGAGGCATGATCCATGATTGCCTGCTAGCGTCACTTTTGAATTTCCATTTTCCTTTCTATTATGATTGTAACCACATATTATGACTCAAAGACATGCAGACAGTACTGACACACCCTTTTGTTGTTCATGCTAACTTCATTAGAAGATTAGCAACCATGTGCTCCTCTTTTTGGATCCTGTAATTGAGCCATGGTTAATGATCTTGATCACTTCACTTTTGGTTGCAAATTATGTTGCTGAATTTTAGGTGTTTCTTCTTAATTCGTGTTAAAAATGCATTTACCTTAACTGAACCCGAATTTATTACACCTAATTTGCATGTGTGGGGTACAGTTATCACAAGAAAGTTCTGTCACCTTTCTTTGTTCAGAAACCATTGCATGACATGATTTAAAGTGGACATGAAATGCAAGTCATTACTGTTCACATGTGAGTCTGAATGTTACATCTTATCCAACACAAAAAAATACGAAAAATTAATTTATTATTACCTACACAACTAGGTATGCTTCATTTGTTATAAATAGAACCATTTTCCCTTCATAAGGAACCATAGGAATAACCAGCAATCATCCTTGAAAGTTAGTAGTTTACATAAACTCCCATTATTCTCTTTTGTTCCTTTAAACTTAGTTCTAATCTTCTATTTTATTGAAGGAGGAGATGTCTTCAATTGTTAGTGTGTTTGATATGCCTATTTTGTATGTTCAAACAATAACAATACAAGCTGATAAGGTGATCACAAACAAAACTATTCTCTTTTCTTCCTCTTCTTCATTAATTAATTTGCCTATTTTTGTTAAATGTTTGGAAATATACTTTTACGTTTTGACTGCAGAGTTATTTTGATTTACCAACTGATTTTGTTGCAAAGTTTCGTAATCAACTCGGTGCTATTTGGACGGTTCATTCTATGGATGGAAAAACATGGCGCCTTCACTATATTGAAAACTCTGGATATGGAAATTGGGGATCAATAATGAGTGGATGGGATACATTCAGGGAGGCATTTATGTTGGGGAATGGTGACACTGTCAGGTTTAAGTATTTGGGAATGTCAAGGTTTCGAGTTGATCTCTCTCAACCGGAAGCACAAGTTGCTGAGGAAAACAATGAAGAAGAAGAGGAAGAAACCGATTAGGAACAAATGTAGTTTGTGTTTGGTGTGATATGAGCAGCATGTTACCTGTTTGATGTTATAAAGTACGTGTTTACTATTCCTGGTTCGACTATGTTTGTAATGTTGTGATCATCTCTGTGATTCATGACAATAAGAACTTGCTGGTAGGAGGACTAATCTTTTCTATTATGTACACCATGTGTGGTATCGTTTGTGTTATTAATGAGAATGATAACTTGCTACTACCGTCCATTAATCTTTTCTATTACAGTTTGTGCTTTCTCAACGATTTTCCACTCATCTAAACAAGCTTCATAGCGATAATCCTATCTGCCTGTTGATAATATTAAATTCAAGCCTCCTATAAAAAACATTTTCAAAACAGTAATCGGAGAATAATTATTTATCACACAATCAAATCGATATTGGCTGGAATGTCCTCAATGAAAAATTAAATAAACCTTACAATAACCACAATCCAAATACTACATAATTCATTACTAATAAAGAAAAAGATCGTCACTGTCAGAGACCAACAAACAAATTGCTTGGTGTCAGCAACCCGCGAGCAGCTCAACACCAAACCTACAGAGGAAAAAATAAGGCATTTCGTCAAGTCAAATTGTAAAAAATACCAATATTAATTATCACAGAGTGAATTACAAATAAGATAAACATCAATACCAGCAAATCACCACGAATCCACTTGATCAACTATATCCTTGACTGCCACCCCAAAGACCTTGACTACCAGAACAGTGATCCTATGAAATAAAATGTAAATTGCTTGTACTCCTGACTAGAAAAAACGATAATACAAAAAGATGTAAAATCACTTACATGATCATCCCCAGCCATAGAAGCACTAGCTCCAGATCTTCCTTTCTTGAACTTCTCAACCTCTCCAGCCATCGGACATGCCTTACGATTGTGCCCCGCCAACCTGCATATGCCACAACTTATGACTCTTTTCCTTTTCCCTCCATGAGGTGATAAATCAATACCTAATCTAGCCCTCACAGTTTTCGGGTCTCTCACAATCTCTCCTTGGCTTTGGGTGGAATGACGGTCATCCTCATTTTCATAACCTTCTTTTGCCTCCAGTTCTAATGCTTCCCTTCTAAGCAGCTCCCTCTTCAAGTTATACTCATCAATACTGCAACTTGCCGCTTTACACAACCGTTTCGCCCACTCGAGCAACCCGGCATATCTACAATACTTCAGAGCTTCATCAATCCAAGGACCTTGTATAGTAGATAGATCAAAGTTATCCTTTGCACCCTTAGTCCATCTGTCTAGCACCACACATTTAGGTAATTCACCTATTCCAAGGAAAAACAATACAGAAACCTGATGTGCACATGGAATCTCGTAGCTCTCCATCCTCTCACATGAACATTTCAGCCCAACCTCCCCATCATCTTCACTATAACAAACATGCCAGCAAGTATGTTCTCTTTGGTATCTAGTAACAGTATATATCTTGTACGCCGGTGTCTCCTTCCACGCAATTACCTTCATCCAAACGGCGTCCATAATGTAAGGGCGGAACATCTCAAATATTTCCCTAGTGAAAACCTTCGCTGCATGTCTCTCAAGTGAGAACAAGTGGGTTTGGATTACTGGTTCACCATATGCAGAGTTGAAATTGGCCTCCAATTCAACGTTCCTCATTGCACTTAGCACGCGTTGGATGTGTTGGAGAAGTTCTGTCAAATCATTTCTATAGTTGATAAAATTCCCAAGCTGAGAATGCATGGACTCACATCGAGATGTCGTCCTAAATCCAGCGAAGAACTTGCCTCTCATATAAGCTGCAGCCCACATCTCCTTTATCTCAAACATATCACTTGCCCACTTAATGGCGGATTCACCAGCAACTTGTTCCAAACACAGACCCCACATGCGATGGAAATGCCCAATCTCATAATCAGTCAGCATGCATTTCCTAAACAATTCGGTGAATTGTGTGTTGCCAACCCTCTTCGCAGTATTCCTAATCAAGTGTCAAGCGCAAAGCCTGTGGTGTGCTTCGGGAAACACCTTACAAATAGCATTCCTCATTGAGTAGTCCCCATCTGTAATCACTGATTTCGGTGCCTTGCCGTTCATTGCTTTCACGAATCTCTCAAGCAACCAAGTGTACGTTTCCTCCGTTTCATCACTTATGACAGCACAAGCAAATACAATAGTTTTTTTGTGATGATTTACCCCGGAAAAAACAACAAGAGGACAGTTGTATTTGTTCTTACGATAAGTTGCATCAAAAGCAAGAACGTCACCAAACATTTGGTAGTTGTAACGGCAAATCCCATCGCACCAAAACAGTTTATCTATCCTGCCATCTTCACCAACAGTATGCTTCCAAAACATCCCAGGTTCAGCGGCTTCCATCTCCGTTAGGTACTTTATAGCGTTGCTTGAATTTCCCTCTTTGGTATACCTTTGTTTTTGAATTTGATTATACATATTCCGCTTCCTAAATGGCACCTTGTCGTACCCTCCTGCTTGGCTGGCAAAGGCAGAATAAATGTGTGGAGTGCTTATACCAACATTCCTCATATAATTCATTTTGGTAATATCGGCATCAGACATCGACTTTTGAGATCGCAGCAACATACCATACCTACCACCGAAGAGATTGTGATTATGATCGTCATTGAAGTAAATCACATTCCACCAACCAGTTGTCTCATCAAGACGAATGCGCATTTTGGCTTGACATCCAAAACGCGTAACGGATTTTGGGTTCCGTTGGCGGTTCTCCAGCTGCATATAACAACGGTCACGGAATCCTTCACTGCTGCACAAGAAATACTGCCTAACAACCTTGCCTTCGCAGTTTTTTGCCAACTTGCTTCTCCTTATGCTGAATCCTTTAACAAGACCATATGCGTAGGCATGTTCATTGTCAGCAAACTTGAAGAACTTCATAGATTCACTTGTTAATGTGCTAAAATCTACAGCTCCAACATCATCCATGCCCTTGATTTCAACGGAAAAACCATCAACTTCAACAACATTCTCACTTTCTGCAATGTCTTCTTCTGGAAGTTGAGCTGAGCTTGAGTGTTCAGCCATTTATACACTAACCATAACAGAACAAAAATTTCTAATTAGGAATTCACATTTACTTGACCAATAATAATTATGAAACATTCTACTTAAAAATTAACCAACTCAAATTTAACTACAAGGAACAACAATTACGTTCTACTCCCACCACCATTGCTAATCAGAACAAACTATCGGTTATTTTATAAGCTGGGGTTGCTCACATATACAAAGCGGTGTTCAAATAAACCACAACACAATATTAACTTTGTGCATAAATTGTTAAAAACGAACTAACATTTGAGGTAAAACACAGGAGGAGCTGATAAAGGAAGTTCACGCCTGGAAATCGCACCACCAACGAACAACGAACCTTCACAAAAATTGGGAACTCTCAGCACATGCATAGGAATCTGCTATGGAGCTCACAAATCTACATTTGAGCTAACGGATTTGCTATGGAGCTCACAAATCTACACTTGCAACACGATTTGAGCTCAACCAAATGGTTTAGGGTTCTTGAAAGAGAGAGAGAAGGAGTTGAGGGTGAGATTTGGTGTGTGTTTCGATCGAGAGATAGAGAGCAGTGTGGGGTTCATTTATGTTTTAATTAAGGTCCTTTTAGTTGTTGCAAAGAAGACCAGGTAATAATTGCTATAAAACCCAAAGCTGACCGACGTGGACAGGTAAAAATACGGTCTCACCGATGGAGCTGTATCCTTACGGAATCACATTAAAACGCGTCGGAGGAGCATTTTGTGAGATACTTTAAAGATCTTCTTGGCTCAGTAAGGAATCATAAAGATAAAGCAAAGAAAGAAGTTTTTGAAGCTGGAGACAGACTGAATCATGATGATCATATTGAACTACTTATGCCTGTTACTAATGATCAAATTAAGAAGGTTGTTTTTGGTATTGACAAAAACAAATGTCCTGGCTCTGATGGATTTGGTAGTGGTCTCTTCCAAGCTAGCTGGCATATAATTGGTTCTGAATTCATTACTGCAGTGAAGGAATTCTTTGTAACTAACCAGCTCTTGAGACAAACAAATTCCACATTGATTGCTCCAATCCCAAAGAATGCTGCTCCTAAGGATGCTAGTGAGTATAGACCTATCTCTTGCTGCAACCCAGTTTATAAACTCATATCCAAGATTCTTTGTAGTAGATTTGTTGTTGTTTTAAGTAAATTTGTCAGTAACAATCAGAGTGATTTTGTGGCTGCTGGTAGGAGTATAATTCACAATGTGCTGCTTTTGAGAGTTTACAATAGAGAATTGTACTGCTAGTTGTATGATGAAAATTGATATTAGAAAGGCATATGACAGTGTGGATTGGGAATTCATGAAAGAGTTGATGACAAGTTATGGTTTACCTTCACAATTTGTTAACTTGATAATGGTGTGTGTTACAACCATTTCATTTTCAATAGCTCTGAATGGAGGTATAACGGGATACTTCAAAGGAGCTGGAGATGTACGACAAGGTGGTCTGGTTTCACCCCTTCTTTTTTTCTTAGTTATAGAGTATTTGACTAGGCAAATTCAAATTAGCTATCACTGTCAGGATTCTAGATTTCACCCTAAATGCAAAAGATTGATAATAACTAATGTGTGCTTTGCTGATGACTTGATGATTTTCTACAGAGCTGACAAGAAGTCAATTAGACTTATCTTGGATACTATACAAGAATTTAATTCAATATCAGGATTAAGAGCTAATATGGCTAAATCTCAAATTTTTCTAGGAGGGATCAATCTTGAGCAAAAAAGTGAGTTTTAGGTGGAATCTGGTTTCAGTGAAGGTGCTTTTCCAATCAAGTATTTAGGAGATCCTTTGGCTCTTAATAAATGGTCTCAAATGGATTGCTACTTTTTGATTAAGAAGCTAGTTGGAAGATAAAAATGTTGGTCAACAGGGCATTTTAAGCTATGTTGTTAGGCTTTAGCTAGTAAATTCTGTTTTGTTATCCTTGCATGTGTATTGGTCTCAAATTTATATTATGTCAAAGAGTATTATTTGTCAAATTGAGAGGCATTGTAGATCCTTTCTCTGGAGTAGTGGAAAAGCTGGAAAACCAATAAGTTTAATTATTTGGGAAGATATCTGTCAGGATAAAAGGAATGGTTGCCTAACCATAAGAGACATAAATGATTAGAATTATATTGTTGTCTCTAAACAGATCTATGACTTAGCTTGCAAAGTGGATAGCTTGTGGATTAGGTGGATTCATGGTTATTATTTGAAGGGTTATAACATTTAGCATTATGATTGAAAAGCAAATGCATCTTGGCATATGAGAGAGTTAATTAGAATAAGAAACAAATTCAAGGAGGGATTCAATGGAATTGTTTGGCTGAACTCCAAAGATGGGAAATACAATATAAGTTCTTGTTATGCTTGGTTGCATAAAGCTAACCAACACTTTCCTGTTTTTGCATTCATTTTGAATAGATGGAATTTGCCTAAACATTCATTCTTGAATTGGCTTGTGGTGAAAAGAAGAATTTTGACAAAATATAGATTAAGGAAGTTTAACTTCAACTTGTCTAGCTACAATTGTGATTTCTGTGGCAACAATATTGAAATTGTGGAGCATATATTCTTTAATTGTGTTCTCTCACAAAAAGTCTTGGTAAGGATAAGCTCCAGTCTTGGCATCAAAATTACATTGAGATTTAGAGAATGGACAAAGTGGAGTTTTCACATTGGAAAATATCAGAGTTAGAAGGCAAATCACCAAAGGACTTTTGACTGCTACAGTTTATCATCTATGGACATATTTAGGAAGTGGATTTTTTTAGGCAAGTCAGGTTATCTATTGATGAGATTTGTTAAAATTGATTTTGATGTTAGAAACAAAATAAAAGGGCCGGATCATAGAAATAGGAGTAGTGTTGAGAGAAATTATATGACTAGAATTGGCATATTGTAGTTAGTTGTTTGTGTGTGGAATTTCTCTTTTTGGTGGCAGAAGCTTTAGTTAAGTTTGTTAGTGCTCTTGGCCTTGGCTTGTAAGTTGTTTTGTTCAATGATAATGCTCATATTTTTTTTTTTTTTGGTTTACATGGGAGGTCTGGGACTAGAACTCATGACCTAGGGAAGGGGAAATCCTAAATGTCCCTGCAGCCACCAACTGGGCTGTCTTACGCGGACATAATGCTCATCTTTAAAAAAAAACTGTTAAAAATAAATTTATTGTACATAACATTAGTAATAAGACTTAATAAATATTTTTAATTGTTTATTAAAATAAAAAAAAATATAGCACGTTGTCTAATTTGACTACAAATAATATTCATCGTAAGAAAGTGAGTACAACTCTATTACAACCTTGAGTTCATTATTGTACAAGAACTAAATGCAATTCCATGCAATGTATGATAGTGAAATAAACCACTATATAACCATAGAAGTGAGCTCAACATAGATCTACTAAGTCTTAAAAAAAAAACATAATAAAATAATACTTTATTAGTAAATTGTTTTAGATATATTTTGATTTTGAAGAATTATAAATTTATGATATTAAAGCGACCAATGATTTATTTAAGGATTTTTCTAAAATATATTATTTTATTAATTTATCGAAATTGATGATTTTTTGAACAAATTCAAGTTGGAACCATGAGAAATTTATTCTTTTAAAGAATTTATTAATTTAACGAGTATGATTAAAACATATTCTATTATAATTGTATGCTTTATTCCATTTTTATCATTGTTGATCGCCGAAATAATTTCGACAAAGTGACAGAATGACAAAACACATAAATGACGTCGAAGGAAGTGTACTTATGCAAATTTGTATGAAAGTGATTGCGAAGGACATGAACATGTGCCGAAAATGGAAGGTTGTTGAATTTCGAGGACGGTGTCGAGAAAGTGATACGTCAAAAATGAGGAGTTATTCAACAGTCAAAGCTGCAGTAAATGTCGGAGATGTTTCACTGAATGTATAGTGAAGGCCATCAAATATAATCAACAATAGTAAATGGTCGTGGGTGAAGCCCATAAATAGTGCCATTTTTTGAGAAGAGGAGAAAACCAAACAGAAAACTATCTCCAAAAGAGGGAATTTATTTTGTCACCCCAATGTCTATGGTTGCCACCCCAATTATTTAAAGAATACCCATTATGCCCTTTTAAAAAAAACAAAATTTGACACGGGTCGTAAGGGTGTACTACGACCATCAGGTCATAGCACTACCTTACGACCCTTTAAAAATTGTATTTTTTAAAAGGTCGTAAGCAGGTGTTACGACCTGCTGGTCGTAGTACCTGCTTACGACCCTTTAAAAAATATGTGGTCGTAAGCAGGTACTACGACCAGTAGGTCGTAACACCTGCTTACGATCTGTCTGACAACACGGTTTTTTAAACGGTCGTAATGGGGTGCTACGTGTAACATCCTCATTTTATTAACCTAATAATTATAATTATAAATATCTTATTTACACGCGAAAGATGAATTTCAACTATTTCCTTATATGTATATTATTATTATGTTGAATTTAAATATGTATATGTATAAGTGTTTGTAAACGTTTTCCTAGTATACGTGTATATTTGTATACATATATCTTTCCGTAGATATTAGTATTTGTAACTATATTCTCGCGTATATGTATGTGTTTGTGTTTGTACGTGTATATTCATATGTATGTATGTATAGGTATATGTATTTAGGGTAGGTTAGGATGTATGTTTATATATATATATATATGTCTATGTGGTATGTGTGTGCTTGTGTGCATTTCTAGGTGTTAGCATTTGTGCTTGTGCCCTTGTATGGATGAGTGTATTCGTTATGTGGTCGCATCGTTAGGTTTAGATAGGGAAGTGTCCTAGGGTCGTTGATTACAATTGAAGGGTAATCGGTCTAGATTCTGGATTGGTGCGGTTGTGGTCGAGTAAGTAAGTTTGTGTAAGTTCGGGGCTTAGGGTGCTCCATAGCCCACGTAGGTGCTTTTAGTGTGTTGATCTCGATAGAGTGAGTGGATGAGGATCCTAGGATAGAGCCTCGAGTTAAAGGGTAGACTTTAAGGTCTATGTGCGGAGAATTCCCTCGAATACATGTTCGATGGAGTTCCGGAACTTAGTGAATGTGTGAGGCAATCGGGATCGATTCGATCCCATTGATTATGCCTCGAGAGTGGTCGGTTTTAGGGTTGAGTGGTTATAGAACATAGCTTAGATCGATCGAGTTAGATCGAGTGTTTAAGAATAGGCTAAGTCTAGATTTTGGAGTGTCGATTCGTTCGTCTTTTCGTGTATGTGAATTGTGTGTTTATTGTTGTGATTTATGATTGTGATGTTTTGTGTGCGTTAGGAGGTGTTTAGAAGGTGTTTAGATAGTGGTATTATGATAGGACAAGTTAGGGTGCATTAGGGTCGGCTTAGAACTCTTAGGAGGCTTGAAAGAAAGGAAAAATGGTGCATTAATCGATTAATGGGTCTGCTAATCGATTAAATTTTGAGCACCCTTCGGCATTAATCGATTAAGGCATAGCTTAATCGAGTAGATCTTTGAATACTTTCGGCATTACTCGATTAACACATGAGTTAATCGATTAGCCCCTTTGTAAATTAAGCAAGTTAATCGATTAACCTACTCTGATCAGACTTAAAAACACGATTTTTAGTGTGTGGCAGCCATTGTTTCTTTTCCCCATTCGAGTTCTTCTTCTCCTCTCTTCCCCAATCCTTCTCAATCACCAAATTAGCACCAAATAACTTCAATCCACCACCCCATAATCATTTCCCATCAACTCCCCATGAATTTCTATCAACAAAAAACCCCAATTTCATTCTCAATCTCTCAAATCCCCAATTCCCAATTTGAAACCCTAACTCCCTCAATCCTTCTCCTTTCTTTGGGAAATCATCAAGGGAGCTAAGAATCGGTCATGGGGCAAGGAACTAGGAGCTTAGGAGCTTGTCCCTAGAGCTTGGTGGAGCTTTTTCTCTCTCTCTCCTTCTCCTCTACTCTTCAACCTGTAAGGGGGGACTCTTTCCACACTTTGAATTAGGGATAGTTAGAATTTATAATAGGATTTGGGTATAATAATTAAGTTAGAGTGTAGGTAACAATTAGTGTTGGATTAGAGTTGTTCTTTTTGTATTTTAATTAAATTTGACCTTTTTTTTAAATGTTTATGTTAAATTATTTATTTGTAAATATTAATGTAGGAAGTGAAGAACCCTAGGGAGACGATTTATGTTACTGCACTCTGAGACATACCTGAGTATGTCGAATGGTTGCTGGATGTCTATTGATTTGCTTGTTGTTGGTTGTAAATTAATTGTTGAATAACATAAGTGGTAAATGTTTATAATTGTGATTTAATGCTTTAAGTGTTAATTGTGAGACTGAAAGTGGATTGTGGATATATATATATATATATATATATAGTTTAAGGGAATAAAGAGAATGAAAAGTGAAAATGGTTAAGGGATAAAGTGTTGTAAATGAACAGTGGATTAAAATTAATAATGGAAGTCTAAAATAATTATGAATAAAAAGGGAATTGTGTGTGCGATTGGATGTTGTTGCCGCTATCTTTGATTTGATTATTATTCTTATGTCTTTATTATGAATTGTATACTGTCCTTTTAATTCACTGTGCTGTGAAAGATCTCACCCTTAGTGGATAACAATTTAGGTACACATTCAAGATGCTTGGAGATCAGAGTGCGCAGCGGAACAAGTCGGAAGAAAGGAAATTTATTTTGTATATATATATCCTGTATCGTATTGGTGCCCCACATTTTGTATAAACATAATTTGTAAATTGTAATTTTTAACGTCATCCGCTTTGTTTAAACTCTGATTTATGTATTTTATTTAATGAAGTCACTTTTATAGCACCTTAATTATTTCCAAAACTTTTAAATTTTCGTATATTTTTATATTAAGAAAATTGCGGTGTTACAATATGGTATCAGAGCAGTTCTTCCTTTCGACCTGAGGGAAAGTAATCCCGAATCCGCTGCAAGCACTCTAATCTCAAGTTTCTTGAATAAAGGTGAGACTTATAGAATTTTGTGAAAAGTGTTAATGTTAAGTGTTCGTCGCATAGGTTTGATGAAATTGTTAGGCATAACTAGGAACATATGTGCATATATGTTGCTAAATGTTTGTGAATAAGTGTGTGCATCCTTGAATGTGAATGTTGCATCATATGGCCACGCATTCTAAGCTAGAAAAGCCCTTCCAATGAATCTATATAAATAAAGAAAGAATAATCACAACCCCTAAAATGAATTAGAAACACGTGCATTCATGGAGAAAGGTGGACCTTAGGTGTACGGGGAAAACTTACGTCATTTACGATTGATGAAGGCAAAAGTAACTAGATTGTTTTATTGAAACAATCGCTGGGAATTGTCGTGGAAAACCTTGATCCTACAAAGGACACGGGTTCGCTACCCGTGTTGGGGACTGGTTTTATGCAACCACGATGATTCTGTCAGTTGCTTTGGCTTTTCGTGGCCAGTGAGAGTGATTTCTGCTAAAGCCAATTTGGACAAATCAAACCAAATTGCATGAGGGACCTTCCGCAGTGGAGGTGAAGTGTTGTGCAAGCGGGTGAGCGAGGGACCTTCCTAAGTGGAGGTGAAGCACCCAACTAGGGGTTGAGAAATGCTTACTCCTGGCCAGTTTTCCCCAGAGTGGAGGGGCAAGTGGGGTGAGGAAAAGTGGGAATTGTTATAAAAAGGTTAAAAAGGTAAAATTGTTAAAAGTGGTGCATTGCATTAGGAACCCTCCTGCGGGGAGAATGTGAAGTGCAATGCACATAAAGTCAAGATTGTTAAAAGTGGTGCATTGCATGAGGAACCCTCCTGCGGGGAGAATGTGAAGTGCAATGCACATAAATTCAAGATTGTTAAAAGTAGACATCGCGTGAGGAACCCTCCTGCGGGGAGAATGTGAAGCGCGATGCCAATAAAGTTTTTAAAGTAAAAAGTGGGCATTGTATGAGGAACGCTCCTTTGGGGAGAACGAGAAGTACAATGTCAATAAAATTATAAAGATAAAAATTGTTAAAAAATTGGTACATTGTGTGAGGAACCCTCCTTCGGGGAGAATGTGAAGCACAATGTACAAGAGGGAGAAGTGAGGTTGCATTGCATTGCATTGCATGAAAAGTGAAAGTGTTTTAAAGTGAAAAGTAAAGGAAAATTGAATCGTTTCTGCATTGCATTAGCATCGCATGGCATTCGCATAGCATTGCATTTGCATCGTACTTAGAATATTGTTTTGCGCATGATCGATATTAGTTGATGCCTTGTAGTGAGGGGATTGTGTACAAATAGTTATCACAGGAGTGAGTATATATATATATATATGTATGTATAGAGTGTTCTATGTTAAGAGAAAAAAAAAGGATCGGGTTAAGTTTGCAAAGGGAAACACTAATTAATTGTAAACGGGGAAAACTTGGAAAATTTTGAAAGTCGTAAGTTCTTCCCATTGAAAACCAAAAAAAACCTAAGTGACATTAGATAAATAGTGGAGAGTAGAAGTGTTTTAAGCGTTAGGCTAAAGAAAGACTAAAGTTTTATACAAGGGGAAAATCCGAATAATGCCAAGGCAATGGAAATCGTAGTACGGGAATTCATTGGATTGCGAGGGCTACTACCACCGATTTAATGTAGTGTGGGAATTGGCCAATCCGACATTACATTTACCGGGAGGTGAAGTCGTCGAAATCTAGGAATTTGTGCATTACTATGAATTAGTAAAAAAATTTCCATGTATAAAACCTTAATGCTTAATCGTTTGTGGTTGTTGTTCTTTCTTGGCTTGACTTTGTGTATTGTGTATGATTTGGGTGTATGATTGTGGAATGGTGAAGTGTCAAAAGTAATTGGATTGTGATTAGGAATGGAACCGTTCGAATTGAACGAATCATAGCTTTGATCCTAATCCAACCGAGTGACTAAGTTCACATCGATTAGATTAGTATCCAAGAGAATGAAAAATAAGATTTAAATTAAGCTAACGGTCGATTCCATTGCTAATCTAGATTCAAATAGTTATGACACCAGGAATGAAATAGAAATCGAGAACTAATCGATCGGATTCGAACCACCGAACTATTCCAATTGGAAATTTGAAAGAATAAAAGAAACTTTTCGCCTAAGTTGGAAAACGGTTCGAATTCAATCAAGAGGTCCTCGAAATGTATTTGATTATGGACTAAGTTAATGTTAAAGTAAACGAACGAAAGGTTGGGAGTGGAACCACAAAAATCAAACAATTTATTTTCGCGATTCTAATCTAACCAAGTAACTCAGTTGGCATCGGTTAGATTAAAATCTAAGAAAACCGTGGCAATTTTTATATTAAACTTGTGGTTAGTTCTCAGTACTAAATTGAGTTCGATGACTTCAACACTAAACGGAAACGAAGTGTGAAGTTATATCGGTTGAACTTAAACCCCGAAAAGTAATAATTGGAATTATGAAAGGCAAAGGATTTTTATCTAAGCGGAACCAGGGGTCTAAGTTCAATCGGGAGGTTGACACACTAAGTTGAATTATGTTTAAGTGTGTCTATATATATATATGTGTGTGTGTGTATGTCTATCAAGTATTTTCTAGAAATGGTTTTGAAAGGATTTTCGAACTAAGCCTTTAAAATAGGAATTTTAACACATATGTATATATATGTACATGTATTTTCAGGATATGCTTATGTATAAGTATTTATATATTTTCGTTATACGTTTATGTTTGTGTATAAATGTATATCCATCGTTTTCTCGGATTATTTTGGAAAGAGTTTTCAAACTAAGTTTTGGGAAATGTGAATGATAGCGTGTGTATGAATACTCTTATGATGTACTTGTATGTATGTGTATATATATATATATTTTCCTGGCATATCTGTGTTTTTGTATAAATATATTCATGCACCTATGTGTAAGGTTTTGTTTTCTTTACTTTATTTCTATAAGGTATTTCTCGGAAGCTCTGCAATTTGAATTTCTCCCATAAAATCCACAGGAGAACCATAACACCAAACAAACACCAAGACCTTTCAATAAGAAACCCAAATAGAGTAAAGTATCCTAGAGCCTTGTCACATAAGAATTAGAGTTGTGTTCTCTGTTCCGGAAGTGTGCTAGGTTACCATGGAACAGTGAGTACCTTAAGGGAAAACAGTAAACCAAAAACCTGAGTCCCAAATCAAACACGTGACTAACCCCTAAGTAACGCACCCTAGTACTCTCCAATTCTTCCGAGATTTAAGAGAGACCAAATAGTTAGTGAATTTTCAAACCTAGGTTGCCGGAGTGGAACTGTGAGCAAGAGTGTATGTGCCTACCCCAAACAAAAGAACCCAATCAAAAGAATATGGATTTGTAAACCATAACCTTCATAGTTGTAGATCACCAAGACTGAAAAGTACCTTGAGGTTAGAACCTAACCAGGGCATAAGAATTATCAGAGAACTTCTGATTGATTTTTATGCAAGTTCTGGGAAGAGTAACCGTTAGTGAGAAAGTGGACCATGAGAGGATTACCTCATCTTGTTAAAAACCCGACAACTTTTAGGGTACCTGAGGATAAGGAAAATTCAGCACCTACCAAGTAGACCCAAAAGTCAGAACCAGTTGAGTCGAACCATTCTACACCGAACCTGAGTTTACCAAGACAACGCAAGCCTAAGTGGGGGAGCACCCATAGGGCTAGAATTTAAGATAATAGAAATTCTGAGAAATCGTTATTTTTACTATTATGATTTTTACTATGGAAAACTAAATGATTTTGAAACTGTAAGTATTTTGTTAATTTTAAAAGGTTTTGAGAAAACAATTTTTACAAAAATCCCCCTCCAACTTTTTTCAAATTTTTTTCAAAGAAGGAATTTCGGGGACGAAATTCTTTTAATTGGGGGAGAATTGTAACATCCTCATTTTATTAACCTAATAATTATAATTATAAATATCTTATTTACACGCGAAAGATGAATTTCAACTATTTCCTTATATGTATATTATTATTATGTTGAATTTAAATATGTATATGTATAAGTGTTTGTAAACGTTTTCCTAGTATACGTGTATATTTGTATACATATATCTTTCCGTAGATATTAGTATTTGTAACTATATTCTCGCGTATATGTATGTGTTTGTGTTTGTATGTGTATATTCATATGTATGTATGTATAGGTATATGTATTTAGGGTAGGTTAGGATGTATGTTTATATATATATATATATGTCTATGTGGTATGTGTGTGCTTGTGTGCATTTCTAGGTGTAAGCATTTGTGCTTGTGCCCTTGTATGGATGAGTGTATTCGTTATGTGGTCGCATCGTTAGGTTTAGATAGGGAAGTGTCCTTGGGTCGTTGATTACAATTGAAGGGTAATCGGTCTAGATTCTGGATTGGTGCGGTTGTGGTCGAGTAAGTAAGTTTGTGTAAGTTCGGGGCTTAGGGTGTTCCATAGCCCACGTAGGTGCTTTTAGTGTGTTGATCTCGATAGAGTGAGTGGATGAGGATCCTAGGATAGAGCCTCGAGTTAAAGGGTAGACTTTAAGGTCTATGTGCGGAGAATTCCCTCGAATACATGTTTCGATGGAGTTCCGGAACTTAGTGAATGTGTGAGGCAATCGGGATCGATTCGATCCCATTGATTATGCCTCGAGAGTGGTCGGTTTTAGGGTTGAGTGGTTATAGAACATAGCTTAGATCGATCGAGTTAGATCGAGTGTTTAGGAATAGGCTAAGTCTAGATTTCGGAGTGTCGATTCGTTCGTCTTTTCGTGTATGTGAATTGTGTGTTTATTGTTGTGATTTATGATTGTGATGTTTTGTGTGCGTTAGGAGGTGTTTAGAAGGTGTTTAGATAGTGGTATTATGATAGGACAAGTTAGGGTGCATTAGGGTCGGCTTAGAACTCTTAGGAGGCTTGAAAGAAAGGAAAAATGGTGCATTAATCGATTAATGGGTCTGCTAATCGATTAAATTTGGAGCACCCTTCGGCATTAATCGATTAAGGCATAGCTTAATCGAGTAGATCTTTGAATACTTTCGGCATTACTCGATTAACACATGAGTTAATCGATTAGCCCCTTTGTAAATTAAACGAGTTAATCGATTAACCAAAGTGGTTAATCGATTAACCTACTCTAATCAGACTTAAAAACACGATTTTTAGTGTGTGGCAGCCATTGTTTCTTTTCCCCATTCGAGTTCTTCTTCTCCTCTCTTCCCCAATCCTTCTCAATCACCAAATTAGCACCAAATAACTTCAATC
Source organism: Crotalaria pallida (assembly GCA_037953625.1). Classification (NCBI taxonomy): domain Eukaryota; kingdom Viridiplantae; phylum Streptophyta; class Magnoliopsida; order Fabales; family Fabaceae; genus Crotalaria; species Crotalaria pallida. Next base: position 82,750,559 of record CM075653.1, read on the forward strand.
CACCACCCCATAATCATTTCCCATCAACTCCCCATGAATTTCTATCAACAAAAAACCCCAATTTCATTCTCAATCTCTCAAATCCCCAATTCCCAATTTGAAACCCTAACTCCCTCAATCCTTCTCCTTTCTTTGGGCAATCATCAAGGGAGCTAAGAATCGGTCATGGGGCAAGGAACTAGGAGCTTAGGAGCTTGTCCCTAGAGCTTGGTGGAGCTTTTTTTCTCTCTCTCTCTCCTTCTCCTCTACTCTTCAACCTGTAAGAGGGGACTCTTTCCACACTTTGAATTAGGGATAGTTAGAATTTATAATAGGATTTGGGTATAATAATTAAGTTAGAGTGTAGGTAACAGTTAGTGTTGGATTAGAGTTGTTCTTTTTGTATTTTAATTAAATTTGACCTTTTTTTTTAAATGTTTATGTTAAATTATTTATTTGTAAATATTAATGTAGGAAGTGAAGAACCCTAGGGAGACGATTTATGTTACTGCACTCTGAGACATACCTGAGTATGTCGAATGGTTGCTGGATGTCTATTGATTTGCTTGTTGTTGGTTGTAAATTAATTGTTGAATAACTTAAGTGGTAAATGTTTATAATTGTGATTTAATGCTTTAAGTGTTAATTGTGAGACTGAAAGTGGATTGTGGATATATATATATATATAGTTTAAGGGAATAAAGAGAATGAAAAGTGAAAATGGTTAAGGGATAAAGTGTTGTAAATGAACAGTGGATTAAAATTAATAATGGAAGTCTAAAATAATTATGAATAAAAAGGGAATTGTGTGTGCGATTGGATGTTGTTGCCGCTATCTTTGATTTGATTATTATTCTTATGTCTTTATTATGAATTGTATACTGTCCTTTTAATTCACTGTGCTGTGAAAGATCTCACCCTTAGTGGATAACAATTTAGGTACACATTCAAGATGCTTGGAGATCAGAGTGCGCAGCGTAACAAGTCGGAAGAAAGGAAATTTATTTTGTATATATATATCCTGTATCGTATTGGTGCCCCACATTTTGTATAAACATAATTTGTAAATTGTAATTTTTAACGTCATCCGCTTTGTTTAAACTCTGATTTATGTATTTTATTTAATGAAGTCACTTTTATAGCACCTTAATTATTTCCAAAACTTTTAAATTTTCGTATATTTTTATATTAAGAAAATTGGGGTGTTACACTACGACTTTCTGGTCGTAAGCACCCTTTATGACCCGTGTAAATTTCTTGTTTTTCAGCCACTAACTTCTCATTTTCCTCAGAGCCTCACACAGTCACTACGTTTTCTCTCTCCTCTATCATCCTCTCACTCGCGATTCGCTTCTCCGTTCTTCTCACCGGTGTAATATCCCAATTTTTGTTCCCAAATAAATAAAAGGAATATTTAAATAAAACTAATTATATGGAATTAGTTAGTTTTATTTATTAATTTATTGTTATATTAAAAGAATTATCCAAGGAAAAGTGAGAGAAAATAATTTGGGCTCTAAAAATAAGGATTTTTGCAGTTTAGTCCTTGGAAAGGACCTAAGAGGTAATATTGGAAAGATATTTGGAGGGAAAGTGAATAAAATAATAATTTTTGAAAATCTGAGTGCGTTACTCGAGTAGCCCGATCAATTTACTCGAGTAACAGTGGTGCTGAAGCTGAAGATAGTGCGTTTGATGATTCAACAAGTTGAGTAATTCAATTATTTACACCTAGCACCGACTGGAGTTGATGGAAACACGTGTTGGTGTGCATGATAGCCATTCTTGGCTATAAATTCATGCTTTTGGGTTGAGGAAATCATAAGAAAATAAGAAAAAGAAGGGAAACTCTGCTGAATTTTAGTTTGAACACCCTCTGTTCTTCATCTTCGTTCTTAATCCCTACCCATACACAGTTGATGAGCTTGATACCTTCTTCAATCTTGTCACAAGATCTTTAATTTGAGACAAGAATCGTGTGTTTTGGTGGCTGGAGCAAGGAGAATGAATTGCTTGAAGTTGGACTCTTGAAACTGAAGTTGGGAAATTTCAGTGGTAAGGAGCTAAGTTGGAGGCTTCGATTTAGGTATGTAGAGGACTCCAAATCGTGCCATTTTGATTTCTATTTAGAGTTTGCAATGTCTAGTTTCCTTATTGACCAAATTTGCTCATTTTCATGCACGTTTGGTTTGTCAAATCATCACCCGAACTTGCTCTGCTGAACCTGTTTTGGAACCGAAAACAGAGCATTTGGAGTTGGTGGATTCTGTGAGTTTCTTTGCTGCCTTTGCATTCAAAAAGCTTCATTGAGGTAAGGGAGAAGCTTTACTAATGCTAGAATAGATTGAGGTATTGAATTGAGTATTGGTTGAACCACCATGAGGTTCAAAGGGCACTAGGTTAGGGGACAATGGCTTGGAGGCCAATTTGACCATAAAACTGAATTGGAACATGTTAGATGTTGATATCTAAAGCTAAATGAACCTTCAATTTGATCTGAAATTGAGTAATTAATGAATTGGTATGTGAGGTTGTGTTTTAGGTCAAAATTGGGGGAAATTGTGATGAATCTGTGATTTTGATGTTAATCCCTGAAATTGATGCTATGAACAAGTTTAGTATATTGTATTTAAGTTGGTTTGAAGCTTAGTTTTGGTAAAAATTGGATTGGCATGAGTTTGGCATATAAAAACCAGTTCAGCAGTGTTTTTCTGCACAATTTACTCGAGTAACCCGAGCTGTTACTCGAGTAATGCGTGAAAATTCTGATCAGTCTGATGGGTACAAGAGGATTACTCGATTAATTTGATGTATTAATCGAGTAACACCTTAAACTTTGAATAATTTGAAATATATGCAGTACTACTCGAGTAATAGATCTGTTAATCAAGTAATGCGAAAGGTACAAAAAGATTACTCGATTAATCTAGTGCAATACTCGATTAATGGACTCTGTTAATCGATTTGTGATTGAATTTTTGTGAAAGGATCAGAATTTAATGATGTGATTGATTATCAAAGGGTTTGAATCAATTAAAGGACTGAACTGAAATTGATTGAAGTCAGAGTATGTTAAATAAAGTTCAACTATGCCAAGTCCCAACTTCAAACAACTTAAATGACACTGAATTGTATTGATGGTCAAACCATGCATAGCATCCGCATTATTTGAGTTCCCACATGAGTGGAGACACGTCCGAGAGGCGTGGGCATATCCTTTCGGTTGAACTCGAGGGACCTGAGTGTCTGCTCCAAAGGGTTCACGGGGGAGTGTCGGTGACTGGGGTTGCACCTTCTGTTTCCGGAAATACACACGTGCGTGTGGGCATGTCATTGGGTGTCGGACTCGATGAGGCGTAGTCCTACGGGATACGTCGACAACATTTCTAAGAGCTCTAGAGGTGTTGATTTATTTGTGGGCCGAGTTCGATGAGATACTCAGTATGGGTATCGGGCATGTTTATTTTAAGGTGCCACGGAAGCCTATTTGTTGTAGTTGGCCAACAATCATGCATTGATAAAATTAGATGCATCATGACTACATATTCTATTGATTTATAATTAAGTCTTGATGTTGGTGTTTAACATGGTTGACTAAAAATTTATAAGTTATATTAATTGCAATAAATAAAGTCTTACTTGATTAGAACTGTACCCTGTCTATTTTATTATGTGTTAGTATTTGCTAACTCCCTATGCCCTTGCAGGTGATGGCTCGTTACCTGACATACATGGAGTTACGCCCGCTCCGTAGAGGAGTGTGGGACTACGAGGAGCACCGAGCGGTGTTCGAGGGTGAGGTTGACGTGATCTTTCGTCATCCTAACCCCCTTGCTCGAGTGCGACCTCGTAGGCTTCGCATCCCCATGATCTACATACTGCACATTCCACCAGCTTACACTTATCGTTTTGGTTCTCCACCCCCACATCATGGACGTCGTTTTTATAACCTACGTGTCCGACGCCCTGCCACCCGTACACGTCCCTCTACTTCTGATGAGGCTACTGCTACGGCCACTCCTCGTCCTGGTCCGACCACCAGGGTACGCTTTGCACCCTCCCCGGAGCCGGTGCGTCGCGTTGCTACCCCTGTGGTGTCGGACGAGGAGGAGGAGGAGGACCCCGTAGAGGACGTGGATGGACCAGCTGCGGACAGTCAGTGATGTGGTGTTTTGTTTTGACAGTATGTGCAGTATGGGAATCATGTTAGGATGTGGTGTTTAGCTTTTGGAAGACCGGGGATCAGACATCAGCGTGGGTGGATCATGGCTCAGCTCTCGAAGACTCTTTATTTTGATTTGTGTTATATTGTATATAGTTGAGAGGGTCTATGAGAGTTGTTATTTTATATCTGCTGGTCTGTATCCTTATATTTTGCTACCTCGACTTTTATCTCTGATATTTGGGTACCTGAGTTTTTATATATATATATATATATAGATGGGCTATGGTTGTGTAGATATTATGATCTTTAAAAAATTATTCCAATTACAACCACAGAAATCATTTTGAAAATCGTTTCCGCTGAAGGTACAAAACCGGTACTCAACCGATTATTTTTGAAAGTAATGTATTTTCGAATCAAAGCTTTTGGGATGTGGAACTTGTTGTATAATAAGAAAAAGTTTTTCCATAAAGTTCCTATACGAACAACGTTTATTATATAAATAAAGCTACGTTTTGAGAATATCATATAATTTGTTATTATACATTGAGTCACCACAACCGGCGCTTCTCCGTTCTTCTCACCGGCGAAATCGCTGCTCCATTCTTCTCACTCGCGTCTTCTCCGTGATTTCTCTCCGTGTCTTCTCCGAGGTAATTTTTTTCTTCTTATTATAACCCCACCATCCATACTCTCTGACACATGATTCTTATCACTTTCCTCACAAATTTTTGGATCTGCATGATTTACGAGTTTAATAGTATATTAAGAGTACTTGATTTAGTTAAGTAACAAAGAAAAATTAATTATTTTAGAAAGAAAATTACATGAAAAAGAAATTATTTATTGAAAGTAAGCTGGATTCTCTGTTTGATGATCGAATAAAAAACCTTCAACTTAGGCTGAAAAGATAAGTGGCTCATAAGGTGAGTGTTGTATATGCATTTAGAGCATGAAATTTGCAAGATTGAATATCTGCTGGCGATTCTATCAAAATGTTCAATTTTAAAAGTTAATTCATAGAGTGAAAGATACTTACTTTTATAAGTATTAATCAAACCGTAATTATCAACACAAACAAAGGTTCTTGAATGCTAATGTTAAAGTTAGTCTCCAATTCGAATGTGCAGAGGAGGGAAAAGAAAAAAAATACTCCTTGTAGAGCCTTAAATTAATACTCAGGAATTAGCAAAGAATATATGGCTAACTTGCAACGTCTTTGACTTGAACCTTCTCTCACCCACATTCATAAGATATGGATCATTAATAGTCACACAGGTAACAGAACCTGTTACCTGTCCTACCTGTTACAGTAAATTATCAATCAATTTGATTGTTGCAAGTAGGAACTATAAGGGTGGAAATAAAACCATTGGCATCTTGAGGTTCAGTGGCCTAACACCTTCCTAATCCTCCTATACAAACAAACTACTAGGCTAATAAAACTTTTGTGGAAGTCTTCTTGATTAAAAATTTTGTAATTAAAAGTGCTAAGTGTGTGATGGAGAATTTCACTACTTGATTGTACTAAACTTGGCAAAGTAACTAATTAGTAGAACTTAGTAAGATTATGCAGTTTTACATAAGGGTTTATATATATATATATATATATATATATATATATATATATATATATATATATATATATATATATATATATATATCCGGCCTCAACCATTTCCCGGTTTGGAAGAAGATTTTATAGGATCTTGAGAAACCCATCTTGTATCTTGAGACTGCTGCTGATGTTTTGCATATGAATTAGATCTTCCTTTTCTGTGTTTCCTTCTTGATTGTGTGGACTGTGGGATAAACACACCTGTCCCTTTGCTTTGTACTTGTAAGGCCTCCACATAGAAGAAAGCAGGTTGTGGAGGAGAAGGATGGATTGCTCTAGAGAAAGACTGAAAAACAATTTAAGCATAATGAGATGATAAGTTATTATGTTTTTTTTAGAACATCAAATCATGAACATATTTATTATTATTTACATTTGCATATTGCTCACTAGCTTAGGACACTGGTTAAGAAATTTATTAAGGAAAAACTTGTATTGAAAATTTAAGTCTATTAATTTTCGATATTTTAAATTTAATATTTTTTAAGATATAACTGCCCCATTTTTCTTTGCATATTTATTGTTAATCGTTTCTTTTCCTTATTATCCTTCCTCTAGTCTCCACAGTTAGACTAATTGTCCTTCATGTAGGTTAATAATAATAATTAATATTAATGTTGCTTTGTTTTTTCTTTTCAGATGGCATCCCGCAATGACTCTCCTCCTCGTCCTCCTCCGAGACAGCGCCCTAGTGCTTCAAATCGTAAGCGTTATATGGATCAACGTGCTGCAGCACAGGCAGAGGCAGCAGAGGCTGCAGAGGCAGAGGCGGCAGCAACATCGTATTTAAATGTGGAGGACAACGATCCAGATGTCAATAGAGGGGATTCAGACGACGACGTGGATGACCCTCAGATTGAGACCCTTTTGACTACTTACCGCGGCCACAGGGTCAAGCAGATATGGAAGGGCAATGTAAGTAATATTTATTTTAAATGTAATATCCTTTGTATTTTTTTAATTAAATTGCATAACTAATTATTATCTCCTACTTGCAGGATCCTGGTCCTATGAACCGGTTTCTTAACCGGATATTTGGGTTGAGGTCCTTAGCTCAGTTACCGGAACAAGTTCGTACACTTGTTCTAGGTTCTGGACTTGCGCCTTTGATCGATTCGTCATTTCACATGACGGATAGGCGCCTACTGAGCTCATTTGTGGAGCGTTTTTATGGAGACACATGCACCTTCCATCTACCCTGTGGCGAGATCACGGTGACATTGGACGACGTTTCGTCCCTGCTCCATATTCCTGTGACGGGCATCTTCATCCCTTGGGATAAACCGTCGAAGCCTGAGGCAGTGGTTTTGTTGCACGAAGTTCTAGGAGTGTCTACAGAAGAGGCAACTGAAGAGGTGAATCGCACCAAAGGTGGTGCGGTTTCCTTCTCGGCATTGACCAGGTGGTTGGAGCAGTTCATCAATCAAAATCGGTACGAGCACGCTGCAAGGTGCTATCTATTGTACCTTGTTGGGTCGACACTTTTTATTGACAAGACTGTCATTTCCACCGGAGTTCAGTGGCTGCATGCGTTGGAGGATCTGCATGCTGCACTACAAGAATTTTCTCGGACAGCTACGGAATATTGCGTAGCAATTCCGTTGCTATCCTCTAGCAAAGTAGTCGTAGCTACGGAATTACCGCGGAACAGCTACAACACGGTGCGTAGCTTAAATCGGGTCGCTAATTCGCTATCGAAAAATACGGTAGCTATTCCGAAGCTAATTAAAGAATAGTTGTAGCTAATCCGTTGCAATACTGTAGCAAAATAATTGCTCACTTTAAAGTAATAATAGTATTTTTCCGTAGCTATCCAGCTAGAAATATTCGGTAGCTGATCCGTAGCCGGTATTTTCACATTCTGTAGCAAAGTTGCATCTATTTCCTAGCTGATGAGTGAAAGATAACCACATAATCCCTAGCAATTTTGAAGCAATTCGGTAGCTGTCTTTCCTAGGGGTTCTCTAGCTATTCCCTAGCTGGGTTGCAACACAATTCTGTAGCAATTCGGTAGCAGTTTGGTACTTGTTTCCTAACTATTCTCATCACATTTCTTTAGCAATTCGGTAGCAGTTGGATACCTTTTTTTCCTAGCTATTCTCTACCTATTCTGTGGCGTCATTGGATGGCTATTCTGTAGCAATTCCATAACTACATTGGATTTTTATTTTTATAATTCGATTGGAATTCTATATTTATTCTAAAGCTATTATTTTGTTGCAATTATATTTTATTTTTATCTTTGTATTTAATAGCTGTGAGACAATATGCGTGGGGTGCGTGCGCGTTGGCGTACTTGTACGATCGATTGGCTGACGCCGCGAAGAAAAGGAAGGTGCAGTGTGCCGGTTTCACTTCACTTCTTCAGGTAACATGTTTTATAATATAACTTATTTTATTTATAAATTTTTTAAGCATTATATTCTAATTATCTTATTAATAACATGTATCAATTCATTCGCAGGCTTGGATCTTGGAATATTTTCCAGGACTTGGATTTGGCACTCCAAAAGATGAATATAATGAGGCACATCCAAGGATATTCAAGTGGTTGTCCCCCCAAAGCCCTAATGGTGCAGAAGTTACTTTCATACAGCACCTGGAGACCATTAGGGCTGATCAGATTGTATGGCAACCGTTTCTCAACCATCGGGAAGTCAGGCCTTTTGCCGAGATTGCTCTCTACTCCGGGTACATTCGATGCGAGAAGATTAGACGACCGTACCTTCCGGAGCGAGTGCTTCGGCAATTTGGCTATATCCAACATATTCCACCTTCACCATACCTGCTTCCTTTGTTTGATGTGATTCAGGAGCGATGGGCTGAGTGGGGTGTTCATTTAGTCGATGGCATTCCTGCTAGCTTTCCCGAGGAGTGCGCGGAGGATTATCTAGACTGGGCCCACACTTACTCTCACCCTTATCTTTTTTCTACATCGACCAGGGTGGATCATGATCTTCAAGTTGTTAATGTAAGTTATTTAATAATATTAATTTATATTTTTAATAATTTCTATTTATTTTTTAGTAATAATTTGTTATTATTTTCGTGTGCAGATCGAATTAATATCAAGAATGCGTAGTATTATGCGACTTGTTGATATAGCAGACCAGGATCAGGTAAACAACCCTGATGTTACACATAACATCAGATTGTATGCTAGCACCCCTGCCATGCGTGAGGTTCAGGGTTTACGGGTAGTTGGGAGAGGGCGCAGAGGTGGTGGATCGACTCATGATGGTGTAGAATCAAGCCAGAGGGGTGGACAGAGGGGTGGACGGGCACGTCGTGCAAGACGTCAATAGGATTGATTTAGTTTTTAGTTTTTGGATATGTTAATGTTATCTCGGATAATTAATTAGTTTGTATATGGATGTGACTAGTACTTTTCAAATATGTTTCATTTTTTTTATGATCAAAAACCATTATCATTATTTTGGTAATTAATCAAGTAGTTTGTATATGAAATTATAATAATATTACTAATTAGCATTAATAAATTTTATAAGGTAAAATTGGAAAGTAACATTTTTTTAAAAAAAAATTAGTACTAAAATGTTGCTAATATACTCATACCAAAAATAATAAATCTAATTTGACATTAAATTTAACATGTACAATTCATATTTGATCATTAAATGAGAAATTAATTAAAATAAGTAAAAAAAAACAAAGGAGTAGGGGAGTATTGTGGTAAAAAAATAAAAAAGAGTAAGGGAGTAAAAAAAATAGTAAGGGAGTATTGATCATCTTGAATTCTTCTTATGATCTTTGTGTTCTTCGTCTTCGTCTAGATTAATAGGCTCATCTTCTTCTATGTGAGGCTCAGGCAAAAATGGTTTGAACATTTGAAGACGTTCTAGAAAATGAGATTCCCATGCAAGGATTCCCGTACTTGCATTTCTCCACCATCCTACATATATTGGAGGTATTGGTGAACCTTCTTTCCAATGAATCTGCAAGTGAATTGAAGTGAAGTTAGTAATTCGCACAAATTAAAATACTTTATAAACATTATATATTGAATTGAATGTTACCTATACCCAATGGCTTTTACGCTCATTTCCAAGCACCCAAATTTTTTTTTCACTTGTTTCCAAAGATGTCCTGTATGGAAAGAACGTTTGACATTCACCTGTTGTTGACGAAATAATCACTAGCCCAACATTGTACAAATTAGCAACTGCGTGTCCCATGTCTGGAACCTCAAACCACTTTGCTTGTGATACAACACCTAATCCATCAACATATAATGCATTATATGCTTTGTCATAATAGGATTGTCCTAATATGTCAACATACAGAACTTTGTTATTAACCATCTCCTTTATATATAACCTCCTGTCGAATCATCATGTAGTTTTCTTCTGTGTCATATCTATACAATGATAAGACACGGAAGCCACAATTTTCATCAGCCTTGACATCAATTATTTTGTGAATGAACTGGTGTAACACATCAGGGAAAGCTGTCAACATTTTTCTCCAAGCCTCGAATGTTTCTGTAGAACGCTTTCTTTTGGTTGACATGTTTGTTTGAGAACCCCTTGTATTGGATCCTGTTGATTGAGAAGAATAAACGATCACAATTGACAAAACATATTAACAAAGAATAAAAAATAACAATTGACAATCACCTGTAGATTGAGACCCTTTTGTTTTTGACCTGGTAGATTGTGAACCCTTTGTTTTAGATTGAGATCCATTTGATGGATAAGCACCTTCCATGACATCATTTTCCCAATGAGATGGTTCACGCTTTGTCGATTTTTTATGTGCTGCCTCCTTCCTACTATCCTTCACACCGCCTTTTGTCTTCACTTTATACTTAGGGGGCTTCATTGAAGTTGTTGTTGGATACACAAACTCATGTAATCTTTGAAAATATCTTTTCTTTTCAAGCACACCCTTATCATCTAATGCTTCTACTTGACGATATATCTCATCCAGGTATGGTTTTGGATCAAAATCTGTTGGTGAAAAAGAGGTCTTTATTTTTTCATTAAAAGACAAGCGTCGCCAATGATCGTGAACTGCATCCAAAGGGATGGGTACTTCCTCTTTATAATATTTTGGGTTTTTTTACTTAAGTGGGGCAATTTTGCAAACAATTTACAAAAAAGGGGTAGTTTAAAAACTATTTACGTATCATTGGGTAGTCAACAAAACTATTTACGTAAATGGGGCAGTCAAAGTCAAAAAGCGAAGTCAAACGCGTCATCTCGTCTGACGCAACCCAAAAGTGACACGTGACAGTCTCTCATTGGTTGGCCAAATTCTATTCGGATAAAAAAAAAAGGAGTCGCGTCAGCCGGAGTGACGCAACCCCCTGGTTGCGCCACGTGGCACATCTGTCCCCCATCCCCTCGAGCCACGCGCCCCCCCTCCCCTTCCCAACCTACCCACTCCCCTTCCCAACATATGTATAATAATTACTCCTATGTATAATTAACTAGACAGCAAGAACTAATTTTTTTTATTTTTAATTTTTTATTATTTTAATGCACTTAGTAGTCAGATTTTTTATTTATTTATTAGTTATATTTTGTGTTTAGCTATTAGTTAGATTTTAAATTTTTTTATTAGTTAGATTTTTTAAATTTTAAATTTTTTTTATTAGTTAGATTTTATAAAAAAATATAAATCACTATAACAAATATAAAAAAATTTAAAAAATCTAACCTTTTTCAATGTTACACTGTACGCACATGGCAATGAGCTTAGTTATAAATCACTGTACGCACATTGCTACTTTACTCTACGCACATGGCAATGAGCTTAGTATTTTTAATTTTTTTTTTATTAGTTAGATTTTATTAAAAAAATATAAATCACTATAAATAAAAAAATAAATAAAAAATCTGACTACTAAGTGCATTAAAATAATAAATTAAATTAAAAATAAAAAAAAATTAGTTCTTGCTGTCTAGTTAATTATACAGAGGAGTAGTTATTATACACATGTTGAGAAGGGGAGTGGGTAGATTGGGAAGGGGAGGGGGGGCGCGTGGCTCGAGGGGGTGAGGGACAGATGTGTCACGTGGCGCAATTAGGGGGTTGCGTCACTCCGGCTGACGCGACTCCTTTTTTCTTTTTTTTTTATCCGAATAGAATTTGGCCAACCAATGAGAAACTGCCACGTGTCACTTTTGAGTTGCGTCAGACGAGATGACGCGTTTGACTTCGCTTTTTGACTTTGACTGCCCCATTTACGTAAATAGTTTTGTTGACTACCCAATGATACGTAAATAGTTTTTAAACTACCTTTTTTTGTAAATTGTTTGCAAAATTGCCCCACTTAAGTAAAAAAATCAATATTTTGCAAGTTCACATTCGCATGGTAGACCGTGAGTTCTTCTGATTCTACAATCACAATATAAGCTTACCCCATTTGTTTGGAGAAGACTTTCCATGATCTCGCAAATACGTATTATCGCATTGTGCGAGACAAAGTGACGCAACTCCTTGTAGAAACCATTATTTACACGATGATCCACCTTGGTGATACTACTTTCAAAAGAATCTTTAATATCAGTATGTTGACATACCATCATGTTCTCCATTGCCTCAAAGTTGGTGCACATATCCCCCTGACTATCTCTCAATAATCTCTTGAATGTGGCATGAGCACTCTCAACCCTGGTAAAACAAAAAATAAACATATAACGTATTTTTCATAATTATTGTAAAACTCAATAGGTAAAAAAACATCACTAAAATATACATAAAAAAAATGTTTGGGTTTTTTTAACTCACCTATTAGTTGTGGTATTACCAAAATGCATCAATTGGTTTACCCAAACACCCACAAATTTCTCCTTGTTGTGTCGCAGGTAAGTACGTTCCACGTAGTCATAAATTATTATTCCGCACAATCCTTAAATTTTTTCAAATAATCTGTATACTCTTGCAAGTCTCGAGATTCTACGACTGCTTTCCAAGCGTCCATTATAGGTGTCTCATCTTTTGTCTCACAAACCTTCTGCTTCACTCTATACTGCACGTTCTTTGAGATGTGAAACTTACATAGCAAGTGAGTAGAGGTTGGAAATACCTTCCTGATTGCCAAAATCAGAGCATCTTCTTTATCAGTCACTATGATCTGAGGCATGGCATCATCACTTTCAATCAAGTTGCGAAGCCGCTCTAGAGCCCATGTGAAGTAGGAAGCCTTTTCAGCCTCCATATAACAAAAGGCAACATGGAACGTCTTCTCTGTGGATGTTTGACCTACAATCTCAAGAAGCGGATATCTGTATCTATTTGTTTTGTAGGTACTATCCATAACAAGAACAATACCGAACGAATGTAATAATGATATTCCACTTGGATGTGCTTAAAAAATGGCCTTGACCACATCACTTTCTTCGTCTTGTACATACACTACAAAAAAAAACCCTTTATTGCAACGACCTTTTGCAACGACTTTTAAAAGTCGTTGCTAAAAGTCGTTGCTAAAAAAAGGTGTTTTGCAACGATCTAAAAAAGTCGTTGCAGAAAACAGGTGTTTTGCAACGAGTTAAAGAAGTCGTTGCAGAAAACAGGTGTTTTGCAACGATTTGAAAAAGTCGTTGCAAAACACCTGTTTTCTGCAACGACATTATCGTTGCCAATAAGATTAAATATTTTTTTATTATAAAGAATAAAAAAAATTAAAAAAGGGTATAACTAAAAATTATAATTAATATTATTTATTTAAAAAAGTTAATATTAATATTATTAAAAAAATAATTAATATTATTTTCCAAAATATTTATGCCTTCTGTCTTCTCGCGAATATGTCCAACAAAAACTTTTATTGTTTATTTTAGTTTAATTTGGATCTTGCTAACTAGTGTCATATAAGGGCAATCTCTAAGCAATCAATAAAAAGCAATATGCCATTAGAAACCTAACATACACATAAAATCTATCTATTTATTTAATATAAAATTTTTCATTAACCAAAAAAAAAAACTTTTTAAGGTTTAGCGTTTACTTTTTTAATTTGTATGTGTATTTGTATTAATTTGTGTTAATTTATTATATATTATATTAAAATAATTATTATATTTATATTTATTTTAAAACCTAACCTAATATAAAAAAATAAAAAATAAAAAATAATTATTATATTTATATTTATTTTAAAATCTAACCCAAAATTTATATTTATTATATTTATAATTTTATTATTATTATTATTATTATTATACTAATAATTATTATATTTATTATATATTTTAAAAAAAAATAAAAAAGATAATGGTAATAAGGGTGGGTTCTTGACTCTTGTACAAGGGAGAACCCTACTCCCAGCTTCTTGTAAACAAGCTAAGCCGCCCCCTTAAGGCCTTAACCCCCATCTTCTCTCTCTCCTTCGATTCCCTTCTTGTTCTCTCCCTCCAGCCACCATCACCGCCCTCCATCCACCATCACCGCCGCCCTTAGTCTCTCTCTCCTTCTCTCTCTCAACCTCCTCTGTCCCATTCTCTCCCTTCATCCCTCGGTTTTTGCAGCTGCCACGGAACCGAGCTTCAGCGCCGGCCATCGCCGTTGAACCGCGACCCCCACCCCAAAAATCGCGACCTCCATCTTCATCTTCTTCCCTGGGCTCCTTGTGTCGCCATCACCATTGTTGTTGGAGAAGATTCGCGAGATGCGAACCGACACCGTTACCGTCGTACCCGCAACCGTTGAAGGAGCCAAGACCGAACCGCCACCAACGAAGCCACCATCATCGCTCGCGCCGCCGTTCGTCACATCTCCACCTTGAAGCTCACGTCTCCTCCTTACTGCTATTTAGGTAATGCTCTTCGGTTGATTAGGTTCAAGCAACTAGAATAATGCATTGAGGATTAGCATAGGATGAGATTGATTTAGTTTATTATCACCTATGATTATGGTCATGGGTCGGGATTGTAATTATACTAGAGCAACAATAGGATTCAGAATTGTAAAAATTATTCATTTTATGCATGGTATTATTGATAAAACAGACTTGTTTTTAACTAGAACTCTGAGCAGCTTCATTAATGCATCAAAATTGCAATTTTAGAGCATGTTGCTTTGTTCCTCAAAAATGATTTCAAGTCTGTTATTGTCTTATTGATAGATGACAGGTTTTAGCACTTAATTTTGAGAGATTCCATTTTGAAATGTTCTGTGAAAATGCTGAGTAAACAATCATATAAACTGGGTTAATCAATTTTTTGTGTTGAGAATCGATTGATTTGGCTTGACAAATCAAATAAATTATGAAGGCCTTGAGGTGGGACTTGGTTGTTTCATCATGTCTAGTTGCTGATTTGGTGTGTGTTTTACAGTTCTTCCAAGGATTGGTTTTCTCTTTGTGAGCTGTGTGGGTATTATGTTGGGTGTTTTTTGATGTCTTTGTTGAAATTAGTGCGATTATTCTGTACTTGAAATGGATAGATTTTGGGTTGATGGATTGATTTTGGGTTGCTTGTGCTAGTTATGCGTATTTAATTTGTGGTGTGGATTGATTTCTCTTTGTGAGCTGTGTGGGTGTTAACTATTATGTGCTAGACATGGATGGATTGATATAGTTGGCAAACAAAGCTATGACTCTCTCTCCCATAGATGCCGCTCCTCCTTCTCCAACACCCCAGGTAGACCTTTATACAGCTTGGCTTGTCCATGTTCTCCCTATTACACTGCCAGTAGCTTGATTTTTTTTTTTTTTAACGAGGGATTTCATATGATCTCAATTGGTTATTTGTACAGTGTCATTCGTTGTTCATAATTTTATTTTGCTTTCTTTCTATCAAAGATATAGGAAAAGTTTGTTTCCTTTTTTTATTTATTTTTATGTTGACCTTTTTAAATTATCCCAATAACATCTTTGTGCATAAGATTCATGCTTAAAGAGTGAAGAAGTGTTAGCTATTTTGACGCTAAGTACTTATTTGAGTCGTAGTATCGTACCATTGATTAGAAATGTTTTTTAATTAAAATTCAATTTTTGTTCTCATATTGAGGCCTTTATAGTAGTTACTACTTACTAGCTTGTGCCCTGGCCAACAATGACTCTTTTATCCTCTAGTTCGCATGTATTTTGTGTTTGCCATGTTGTGATATCTCTTGCCATTTGAAGTTGATTTGAATGTTTGCCGAAATAGTATTGGCCCGTAATGACCTTAACAAAATTCACTCATAGTTTATCAATTCTTTAAATATGAAAGTTGGGAATTTTTTAAAGAATTTCTGCAACTAAACAGGGTGTCAATTAATTGGTTCTCTTAATTTGAAAAGTCAAGATTATTCATTTCACTATTTAGTTAGTTCTACGTATCAGACTCTGCTAAATATGTTTAAAGATGATCCACATGTTTTATTTTCTGCACGCATAAACTTATTTTTAGTCACATTATTTCTTGAATTATGCTACAATATTTCGAAATTTCTTACGTTTTTTTGGCATGTATTAGCAGTTAAGGTATCAACAAAGTTAAGGAGAAGAGTTTTTGTTTCCTTGATAGCCCGGCCCGAATTGACAGCTCTAGCTGTAAGCATCGTGTTAGCTGCATTCTGAATTTGTTAGGTGCTGTTGTTAGTAGATATTGTCAGTAGATTTTCCATTTTGTATTTTGAATTTGTTAGTAGATCTTAGTAGATATCGTATTCTGAATTTGTTAGTAGATCTGAGTAGATTTTGTTTTCCATTTTCTGGTTGTTATTATCATTAACATAATGCCTGAGCTTGGTTAATTTGTGTTTTCGATTATGTATTCTGAATTTGTTAGTATATCTTAGTAGATTTCCATAGATAATTTGGTTTATTTTTATTTTGTTACTTTCTTACCTTAAACAATTGGGCAATTATTTAAACACACCATGTTTTAACCGATCCACCCCAATTTCTTTATCCATGGTTGTGACCTTACTCCGGTTGTACAATTTTTTTATATAGTTGCGACCTTCATGACCGAAGAAGAAATGGCGTGCATCGGGTTCTCTATGTTGACAGTCCTGTTCTCTGGGCATCAGCCTTGCTTTTCCTGCTACTAAATGTTAATGGTAAGCAGCTATATTCTTGGACTCTTAGTGCAATCATATAAGATCTATTTATTCTCTAATAGATAATACTCAAATTTTCATAGAAAGGATAGCTGCTGCTATCATGATAATTTATCCAGGTGAACTTGTTCCAAACCTGCTTTTTGCAAGCAAGGGTGAAGTCGATTAGAAAGCCCCCTAACTTTATTTGTTCCTAAATCTGTGATATGCTATTTACTTTGAATTAAATGGAAACAAATACAGGTTCTAGATTTGAGAAGTTCTACTTGGTCAAAGATTGAGGCTAAGGCTGGAGTTGAGTCTAGTGTTGACTCATCCTCCTCAGCAACGATAACCCCTTGTGCTGGCCATTCTCTGGTTTGTATTGAAAAAGTTCCTTTCTTATTTGAAAAACTCCAGACAAGCTTATCTGCTATATTCAATGTTGTTATTTTAGTTGATAGCACTAGTTCTGGAATAGTTTGGATTTTGATGATGGAAACTTTGTCATAATAGATTTCATGGGAAAATAATGTTAGTTTGCCAACATCTATGCAATTTTGTCAACATTATGTTAGTCTGCCAATTTTATCCATCTCATTAATGTTAGTCTGCCAACATTATGATTTTGTCACTATGACTAATGTGAGATGATGTGCACAAAAGATGTGTCCTTAGCATTATTCTTACCGAAATATGCAAAGTTCTTTTCTTCTGTTTGAAATTAATATTTGTAGAACTAAAGAAGTGCCAGAAATTAGTGAAATATGCAAGGACCTATATGTGAACCATAACAGGGAGGAGTCTAGGAGCTGCAATCATCTTCAACAGGGACCTTGCATAGGATGACCATGTAATTTTCTTTGACTTCCTTCTTAAAAAAAATACTTGAAATTAATTTTGTTAAATTTCATTTGCCTAGAGTAAAATGACTACTTGAATAACAATACAATTTAATGATTTTACATTTTTACTTGCAGTGGATTTTTTGGGTTGGACCTTTCATTGGAGCTGCCATTGCTTGCTGGCAATGGTGGTTTTCCTTCACAGGTTCTGGACTTTGCTCCTGTAGAGCTTACACAAGCTCTGATGGATGATGCCAAAGGTTGTAGTTTTAGGTGTAGTTAGCTTTTAATCTTTTTGTTAGCACCAAAAAAAGATTGTTATGGTTCTAGCAATCAATGACATTATTGATAGGAATTTAGATAGTAGTTTGATCTAGTGGTTGATATGTTATATAGCAATTTGACATAAGTTTTTTAACTTGGACTATCTACAAAAAATATTTGAAAGAATTTGCTATACATTTTGGAAGACTTTGTGTTCAACATGTTTCATGAGTTTGATTAGTATATGCTCCTGAGTTTTCTTTATCACATTATATTGCCAATTTTCCCATTTTGCTTTCTCCCTAATTTTATCTATTACCTTTTTGATTTTGGTTGATTTGATTTTTGAATTCGTTTTTGCAGCCAAGCAAGAGTTGATTGAAGATTTCACTCCTCCTTTTGACAGGACATATCAATTTCAGGTCCTGATCATACAAAGAATCAAGCAATGATGGATAATTGGTGTTGCTTGAGGAGGTGGAATAGAGTACAAAGATATTCAAGATTTTGTATTTTATTTTGTATGTCTTTTTTTTTTGGATTTATTTTGTATGTTCTTATGTTGTATCTTGTAAGAAACACAACTTATAATAAATGGATGAGTTTTTATCAAATGTATATTATAAATTTAGTAGTTGTATAATCCTATTAAAAATATTTCTGAGTTTGAAGCATAAAAAAGGTTTCTTTGGTCAAATATATATTTTTTTAAATTAAAAAAGGCTATTGCAACGACAATTTTGTTGTTTCAAAAGTGGAAGGTGTTTTGCAACGACATTGTCGTTGCAGTCGTTGCAGAAGCAAAAGGTGTTTTGCAACGACAATGTCGTTGCAAAATAGATCACCTGCACGTAGCTTTGTCGGCCTTGTTTAGCAACGACATCTCTTATGCAACGATCCATATCGTTGCTGAAAACCTTTCTTTATAACAACGATGAAAGTCGTTGCTATACCCTTTTGCAACGGCTTTACCAGCAACGACCAAAGTTGTTGCAAAAAATATTTTTAGCAAGCAATAGAGGGTTTTTCTTGTAGTGATAATTTGTCACATATCCAGAAGAAGTCAATCTGTGTAATAAATGCTGCATCTGTGTCCTGGGATGTCTGATACTTTTTCTAAATCGTTGACGCTCATTGTACACTTGTCTCAAGGTAGTAGTGTTGTTCTTCTTCCGTTCTTTCAAACTAATGAGAATTTCCTTCGGTTTGACCCCTGCCTACGTCAAGTTCTCGATTAGCTCCTTTTCCTCTTTGGTTGGCCTACCATAATGACCCTCCAACCTTTCACATGGTTTGTGATTGTGGACGCCACATTTGACCGAAAGCATCCAACCTTTTCCATTACCAAGATCCCAAGCATTAATCCTGAAAGGGCATTCAGACTTTCGAGTACTGGATACACACATTACCTCACCTTTAGTTCTTTTCCTATATTTTCCACTTCTTTCGCAAGCCAAAAACACCCTAGGTCTTCTCTCATACGTCCCTCCGCCTGTGTCTGACCGATATATAACGATCACATGTTTTTGTTCTTTTTCAACAGCTTGAACCCAACGGATCAATTCGTCTCTACTTGCAAAAATCTTTTTATGTGAAAAGTCATCACTATAGTCTGCAATAATATTGTTAAATGAAAAAACAAAGTTATGTTAGGATTTAAAATAAAAAAAATTAAAAATAACATTTTACAAGGAATTTAAAATAAAAAATATGAAAAAAACAGTGTTTCATTATGAATTTAAAATAAAAAACAATGTTACATTAGGAATTTAAAATAAAGAATTAAAAAAAAGTGTTATAGGAATTTAAAATTAAAATAAAAAGTTGTGTTACAAATTTAGCATAAAAAAATTTTATATTAGAACTTTAGAATAAAAAAAGTTATATTAGAAATTTAGAATAAAAAATGTAATATTAGGATTTCAATAAAAATGTTATATTAAATATTTAAAATAAACAAAAATTAATATAATAAATAATAATAATAATAATAATAATAATAATAATAATAATAATAATAATAATAATAAAGGATTATAAAAAAGAAAGGTCGTAACCAAGTGTTACTACCCTAAAAAAACACGGGTCGTAAACCAGTGTTACGACTTTAACAAAAACACTCACTACTACAGAATTGCAAAAAAGTAGCCGGATATTAATCTCGGTTCCGTTTTGAAACTGGGATTAATAGACAAATGATAGTTAAAAAAACCATGAATTTATTTATCCCGGTTATAAAAAACACGGAACCGGGATCAATGTTATAACATATATAATTTTTTATTTTTCAAAATTAAAAATCACACAAATCTTATTTATCCCGTTGTTTTACTTCAACTAGGCTGAATAATAAAAACTCGAAACCGGAATCAATGTTATAATATAAATAATTTTTTAAAAAAAAAATTAAAAATTCACAAACCTTATTTATCCCATCATTTTAGTTCACATGAGATGAATAAAACTAACACTACGTAATAAAACTAACTCTTTCTGAAACCCTATTTTCATTTGCAGCAGCAGCAGCTAACAATGCCGCCAAAGTTCGACCCCTCCCAGTCGTCGACGTTTACGTCAGGGTCACCGGCAGTGAGGTCGGCGCGGCGAGTTCCCTCGCCTCGAAGATGTGGTCCTCTCGGTCTCTCTCCCAAGAAGATCGTAGAAGACATCGCCAAAGAAACCGCCAAGGACTGGAAGGGCCTCCGCGTCACCGTCAAGCTCACCATCCAAAACTGTCAGGCGAAGGTCTCCGTCGTCCCCTCCACCGCGGCGCTTGTCATCAAGGCACTGAAGGAGTCGGAGCGTGACCTCTCTCTCCCTCTCTCTCACTCGCTCTTCTTTCTCACTCTTTCTCTCATCCGGTCATCACCACGCCGCCGCGTCACTTCCATCACTCAACCTTATGTGAGTTCGGCCACCTCTACCACTGTGATGGGGGCGCAAAGATTTTGGCACCAAATCGGTTTAGATCGGAAGCAAGGAAAATATGGCTGAGAATCACGATAGCCATCATCATCGTTTTCTCCGTCACCGACACCATCTCGGCTTTGGAAACACCGTTGCAACAGGTAAATCCATCTCTCCATATTCAATAAGTACCATTGTACCATTTGTTTATGCCTTAAAAGCTTATGGTTAGTTTCTATCAGATATGTTAATTGCTATCAGATATGCTGAGTTATGAGGTGGAGAATCTGGTTTTCTCATTTGACAGGATGGGAAGGGATATTACATATGACTGCTGGTCTTGTGACTTGCTTTGTGCTGCCTCTTCCCCAGATCTATACAGAATTAACCTAGAGCAGGTGATTAACTTATTCCATTCCATTAAGACAGCTTCATGAGTGTAGCATACAGCTACCTTTTCAAATTGGTTGAATTTTGGAAGCCAGAAATTCTTAAATAGTATATTTATCCTTGAAATCTAACTCCAGGGTTTCAGTTAAATTTTGGTGATTTTCATTGGTCCTTTGGAATGGCATTTTACAAAGCCTGTGTAATTGGGTCTTAATATCCCATATCTGGTGTAGACATAGTTTGTTCTTTGCCTTGTATTTTGTATCTCTCTTTTAAAAAGAAACATACTTGATTTTTCATGTCAGAGTTACAGACCTGCTTTTCTCTTGTTAGGGACGATTTCTTTCTTCCCTTAACAGACAATCTCCTGCATTAAATGTAGTTGCTCGAAGGTAATTATTGGTACTTAAATACTTAATTTTCCCTGCTTTATTTCTTTTTTTTAATAAGACCTTTGTATAGTTCGTCTATGTACTTAATATTAAATCTGTGAAACTCTTCAATCATATTTGATTTTTAGCAAGCTGCATGGACTAGTTGCTTGTGGTGGTGAAGATGGTACTGTGGAATGCTTTGACATGCGTGTGAGGTCTTCAGTTGCTCTTTTTTTTTTTGTGGCTACGTAAGTGTGTTGTGTTTCTAATCTTTTATTCATTCTTTTTTTTTTTGTGTGTGTTAAGTGATATGTTTTTGATAATTGAATCTAAACTGTGGTTGGGTGGGTGTAGATATGGTGATGGTGAACCGACAACCGACAGACAATGCTGCGAGATTTTATAAATGGTTTACGGAGGTAAGTTTGAATGTTTGATGATGGTTGCTTGATTTCGACTAGTTTGAAGAGTTTAAATTTGCATAATCTTGATTGTGTGGCTGTGATTTTAGGGAAATGAAAGGGGAGAATGGCTTCAAAATCTTCAATATGGTGTGTCTGGCCTTGGAAACAGGCAGTGCGAGCATTTTAACAAGGTTTGCATTCAACTCTTGCAATCCTGACTCCAGTTATGCTCTTTCTTGTTGTTATGCTTTATCTCATGTGTATGTCAATTGATACAGGTGGCCAAGGTTGTTGATGAGATTCTTTCTGACCAAGGTATTCCTCTTCATCACTTCATGAATTTATCTATGAAAATTGCAGGCTTCAATTTCATTTGTACAACATAATTACTTTGAAACTAGGCTTTTGTAGGAATCAACATTCCTAAGTATAAAAAAAGCTTTGCTAAGATTACACAATATTTGACCAAATCCAGTTTCACTTTCTTTTATTGTGATGCACGTGTAAAAAGTTTGAACTACAATTTGTTAATAATGTAAATATTACTGTATTATTCTAATTGTTTGGCAACTTTTCCTGACGATAGTAATTAGCCCAAGAATCTATCTTCTTACAACCAAACTCAACTTTTTATGATGCCATTTTAAAAACATAACTTGACTTTTGGTTTGGTGTTCAGAATTCTGTGAAATTGGAGAAAAGCCAGGACTGCAGCTGGGCTCCTATCTTTGTTAGGCAGTCCAATTTTAAACTCCCTGCAGATAATAAAGTGCCTATATAATCACTGTGCATAAAGTCTTATGTAATGTGGCTTTTGGCAGTGGGTTGTTCAAGGGGCAGTCAATGTAGATATTGGTGCTAACCCTTCTGTTGAAGGTGGAGAAGATGATGAGGGTGTTCAAGGGGCAGTCAATGTCGATATTGGTGCTAACCCTTCTGTTGAAGATGGAGAAGATGATAAGGGTGTTGATGATCAAGCTGTCAAAGTCGTTGATATTGTTGACACTTTTAGGCTTCAGTTAATCAACTTTTTTCTTGTTTCTCTTTAACCATACCTTTGATTTCTTCATCTGTATAATTTATTTATTTATTTTCAATTTATTTCAGGAGCAACCAGCTTTTGATACGAAGCAATTTGTTACGAGAGATATACTAATTAAGTTGCTGACACCCAAGTTAAAGGCAGAGAAGCAAGAGTTGTTTAAGAAGAACATTGAGGGAGCAACTAAGTTCCTCCTCTCAAAGCTCAAGGACTTTCAATTGTATGTGCTTCATTATTATTCATTATATTGTATTTCATCTTCTTTGGTTTTATCCTGTTTTTGGTGATCCTTTACTATTTGGTCACTTTCCTTTATGCATAAAATAATTCTCACTGGTTCAGCATTTTTTTGTGGGGGAGAGCATGCATGATGATGGTAGCCTTGTGTTTGCATACTACAAGGAAGGTGCAACTGATCCAACTTTTATCTACTTTGCCTATGGCTTGAAGGAAATTAAGTGCTGAGCACATGGTTTCAGACTTTCAGGCACTCTAGTTATGATATTGGAGGCTTGGAGCTTAAAACCTTGGTTTTTTTTTGTCTTTTCATTTGATAGTGTTTGAGTTCAATATGTACTATGGAGGTTGTTTGAATGTGGCTATGTAACATCTATATAATCGAGCTTGTTTAGCCTTTTGTATGTACGGAGCCATTTGTTTTGTTTTGGTTTGGGAGTTATCTATCTTAAATGTGTATTGACATTTACGTTTCTAATGTATATAATTATGGCATTTATTTGTTGAAAAAAAATGTTGACAATTTATTTAAATATATGGATATAGCAAATATTATAAATTAAACAAAATTAATATATATATATATACTAAATAGCAAATATTATAAATTTAAAAATATATATATATATATATATATATATATATTAAAGATCCCGGTTCATTTTAAAAACTCAACAGTGATCATATACACTAAACATCCCAGTTCATTATTAAAAATCAACAGTGATCATATATACTATTGATCCCGGTTCCTTGTTTTTTATTGATCCCGGTTCCGTGTTTTTTAAAACAACTGGGATCATAAGAATCAGACTTGTTATACCAGGGGATACAATCCCGGTTCGGAACTGGGATGAATAGGCATGCAGAACCGGGATCTTTTAGCTATTCTGTTGCAGTGCTACGACCTGGTAAAAATTGTACACATAATTTTTTTAATTAAATAAACAACCCAAGTGCATAATAATTCATCAATTAAGATACAATAAATTATTCAAAACATTAACTAACTTTATGAATGACATTCGAAAATTACCTTGTCTCTCAGATAATTCAGGTTCAACAGCAGCCATTAAAACCAACTATAATTTTAGTATGACAAAGTATAAGATTTGGTAAAAAAAATTACAGGTATGAATGAGTTTATATAAAAAAAATAAGGATTTAACACGGGTCGTAAGGAGGTATTACGATCACTAGGTCGTAATACACCCTTACGACCCTTTAAAAATCAGAATGCTTGTTTTTGAATGGGTCGTAGGGGTGTATTACGACCTAATGGTCGTAGTACCCCCTTACGACCCGTGTAAAATCTCAGTTTTTAAAGGGTCGTAAGGGTGTATTACGACCTAGTGGTCGTAGTACCCCCTTACAACCCGTGTTAAAATATGTTTTTTTTAAAAGGGGCATGATGGGTATAAATTATATATTTGGGGTGGCAACCATAGACCATGGGGTGGCAAAATAAATTCCCCCAAAAGAAATGTTAAAGTTTTAATATTGGCATGATTTTTGGAAAGAGGAGAAAGCTCTCTCCTCTCGAGCATTTGTTGTAACATCCTACTTTTTATTTCCTTTATTAAATTCAAATTATACAAATTTTACCCTAAAATTTGACAGAGTTTACTTTAAAATATGGATATTTCCCTTTTCAAAATTTAGGATATAACCTGTCAGATTCAGATACAGTATAAATATAAACATTTTCTTCTACACACTACTAAAATAAAAGTTTTACATCATAAGTTTTACCGTTCATAATCGAATACAATTTAAGGTTTTACATTCTAAAAAGGGAATGTCACTCTAATAAGAGGTGGATATTTAAATATCCATCAAAAGTGACATCCTCATATCAAAAGTGACATCAAAAAGTGACATCCTTTTTTTGTTTATGCTTTGAGTCCCTAAATTTTACTCAAATTTTGGAAATGGTTCATTCATCACTTAAGTAGTGATATGACTGAGGATATGTTACGCCACCTTCGTCAAATCGATAGGTAACGTTCTAAATGATGTCACATGAATTTTTTAAATTAAAAAAAATTCAAATTTTTTAAACATAATTAAAAATTGTATTTTTTTAATAAAAAAAATCATGGAATGTCTCGTCGCTCTACATAACACATCACTCGTCGATACTGTGACTCTCACGTGACGTATCATCGACTATATCATCACTTAAGTGACGAAAGGACTATTTTCAAAAATTAAACAAAATTCAGGGACCTAATGCATCGAAAAAAGTTTAAGGACTAATTCCAAAAGAGCACATAAGTTCAGGGACTAAAATGTTAAATAAACCAAATATATATATATATATATATATATATATATATATATATATATATTCCAAAATGTTCTAATGACAGGAGCACTACGTGGTTGCATTCGTTAAAATTCCATAATTCATAACGTAGAGCTATACCCCACTAGTAGGAGTATACTCGTCCTCAGCTAACAAGTGTACCTAAATTGGACAACAAAGAGAGTGAGATATTCATTCAAAATTAAAGGAAACAATTAAAAACAATAATAAGACATAATAATAATGCATGCTTCACATATCATTGATAAGCGTAATAATATACATTTTTCATATAAATCTTCATTTTCCATTTTCTTTCCTTTATCCTTTATCCATTTCATAACATCGCAGACTTAGCTACGCTTTCGAAATGGTTATGCATTTAATATTTTTATGCTTTAAAGGAAATGTGACTTTTATACATGAGTTGTTTTATGAGAAAAAGATTGGTTTCCTATGTATGTATGTGTGTGCTACGTGTGTATGTATGTACATAGCTTAGGATTTCAACTCTTTAGGATAAATTGGAACCATTTGGAAGTTAAATAAAATAGGATTGATAGGAAATTTAAAGAAGTAGAAACAAGTAGACATGAAGTGACCTAAAGCCCTAAATTACTCCTCCTTGTTCCCTTGCTAAAATCCACCCATGCAACAAATTAAAATGCCAAAATTACCCCTCCCTTTAACACATGACCGAATTTCCTCCAAGGGGCAAAGAAGGAATTCCACGAATTGCTTATATATATTTAGCCCTTAAGTTCATTTCCTTCATTCACTTCTTAATTTCAATTCATTTCTTCATTTCCTTCTTCCAAACCAAACACCAACTCTAAGAGCAAGCCAAACTCTTAGAGAGAGGGAGGGAGGGAGGGAGGGAGGGAGAGGGAGAGGGAGGGAGGGAGGGAGAGAGAGAGAGAGAGAGAGAGAGAGAGAGGCCGTGAGTGAGAAAGGAAGAAGGAGGAGGAGTTCAAGCCAAAAACCTAAGACCTTCCTTGAAGATCCAAGAACTTGGAAGCTAGAAGATCAACCCTTTCTTAGGTGGGTGGTTCAAAAGTCATGAAGGAGATTGTAATAGTTTAGGTTTTCTTTTAATCTTGTGAATCTTTCTTTTTTTTCCTTTGCATGTTAATGTTCAAGGCTTAAATGATGAGTACAAGTGTTGTTTGTGCTTGATCATGGACTTTTGAAACTAAGAGAAATTTGTAATGAACTAAACCATGGACTTTATGATTTGGTTAAGGTTTTCCATGAAAGATCTTGATGCTTTTAAACTAAACCTTAAAGATCTAAAGACTTGTTGAGATTTTTGTGAGTTTAAAGTAAAGCTTCTTTGCATGTTAAATTTCCTTGCTTGAACCGTGATTTATGAAGCATCTATGTGATTATTGATGAACAAATGAATAATCTAAGCTTGGTTGATAATAAAGTTAAGATCTTTGGCTTTGCATGTTAGTTTGATGATGAACTTGGTTGATTTAAGTGCATGCATGTGCTACTTGTACCTTGATCTTGAATTTTTAAGAATAAATGAACTTATAAAACACTAGATCATGAGCTATATGTTTCGGCCATGACTAAAAGATTAAGTCTTGATGCTTTTTAATTTGATCTAAGTCATTGCATGTTAATCTTATGATTAGAAAAGTTGATTTGAGTGGATGAAAGGTTTTGATTTTAACTTGATATTGGTAAAGCTTTGATTTTGTTTTGATCTATGAAAAAGTTTGGCTCTTGAGCTTTGCATGTGATTTATAAATAAAAAGCTTTGATCTTGTGTTGATCTATGAAAAAGTCTTAATCTTTGGCACATGCATGTTGTTTTTAAACAAAAAGCTTTAACTTTTCTTAGTGCATGTTACGGTTGTGGTAAAGAAAATCAAGGAAATCAACTTTTAAAAAGTGGTTTTGTTGTGATCTATATTTAATGTTCTTGCATATTAAAGATTTGAAATTTTTCTCTTGATTTTTGGTGATGAGTATTCGGTTCAAGTCTAGAACCAAGAAAGTATGTTTTGTTTCCATGGAAAAGGCACATGCATGTTAATTTCTCCTTGATTCAAGATTTTTAAAGTGCATGCAAAAAAAAAAAAAAAATGAAAATTTGGTTTGAAGTAATAATGATGTCACGGTTTCATTCTTAGAAAAGGAAACAATATTTTTAAAATCTTTGTGTAAGAAAGTGCATGATTTGATTCATGAATCTCAATTTTTGCATGTTGAAAAATGGACTAAAAATTTTGTCTTGACCATGATGAGTATTCGGCCAATGCATGTTAACTAGGTTAGGATTCTTTTTCAAGAAGTGACATAAAAGAGTGTGTTTTGTGAAATAATGCTAAGTTAAAGTGTTTCAAATGTTGTTGTGATTGTTTATTTCTATTCGGTTTGGTTAAAAAGATAAAGGAAATGAATTGATTTTATCTTGTATATTGATTTGAAAAATAATACTTTGGTGGGATGCTTGATTTAATAAATTGATTTAAGTTAAAGAAAATAAATTAAAGTTTGTAAACTTTCCAAGTGAAGCTCACGGTTTTTGGAATAAAATGGAATGAATGACTTTATGATTTTATGTCCTTAATATTGAATGAATCCTTGCTTGGGCTTATGTTTATATTCGGCCATGTAGTGTAAATAAGTTTAGGAGATTTAGTTGCATGAAAATAAATTTATATAGTAATTTTTGAAAAAGAATTAAGTTGTTTAAAGTAAGAAAAACAAATGTGCTTGATTTATATCTCTGGTCCAATTCGGTTTGTGAGTATATATATGTCTAAGTGTTTAAGTTTTATGAAAATGAATGTTTGGTTTATAATTAGATTAAATGATTGGTTAATTGCTTATGTGACTTGATTTATCCAAGTATTGTTGTTGGTTGTGTGCTAGTTGGTGTTTGAAAAATATTTGATTACGTAATCGGTTTTGGAAATAATTGGTTTTAAGATAATTCGATTTGATTTATTTGGAATTGTTGGATTGTGTTTATGGCTGTCCAAGATTTTATTTTATGACAAAAGCTTGAATTTCAAAGTGTTAGTTTTGAGCTAAAAACTTATTTGGAAACAAAAATGTTTTACGATGTTTTCGGATTATTATCAAAGTGATTTTGTGAAACGAATTCTTTGCTGTCCAGAATTGTTTGGACTTGTTTCTTAACCTTAAAAGTGTATACAAGCGATTTAAAGTATGGTTTTTAAGTGGTATTTAATTTAGAAAGAAGCCGGATTGAAAACGGTGGATTTTTCGGTGTTTTCGAACATGATTAAGGTGCTGTCCAAGACGGACCAGCAACCAAATCAATTGGTTTAAACAATTTTATTAGATGTTTTCAAAAGGATTTGAAGTACTTGAAGTACTAGAAAATATTAGAATTGTTTTGAGAAAACAATTATGTTTTAAGTCTTCCGAAGAGAAACGAAATGTGTTTGAGTTAAGAAAAGATTTTCTTGATATAAGTAAATAACGTGAACGTGTTTTATTTAATACGAGGAATGTTAAAGACGAGGGATTAGGGCAGCTGGCAGCGACAAGGATCCGCGGATATCGAGCGCATTTAAATTGCTGGACTTGAGGTGAGAGAGAAGCTTTCCTAAGACACCGTGGTATTTAGGTGATATATTAGGACGTTCCGGATCATCTCAAAGACCGGAACTTAGTGGTTCGGAGTCAGCAGTATAGTGGCAATTGTTTGTGTTGTGTGGCCACTTATACGAAGGTGACAAAGACCACATTGTTGTTGTGTGATGATGATGTGAAATAGCATGCTTGTATTTATTTATTTAATTACGCATGATGAAATTTAATATGGTTGATTAATATGAGTAGCATGTTGATGGACGTCTGTACATCCTGAAAATGAAATGAAATGAATAAGTTTATAATAATGATGAGACATGATTGAAGAGAAAGACAAATAAGATAATGTAGGCAAGAATGTGAAAGTAAAAGAGATAATAGCAAGAGTTATAAGAGTGATTGGGGAAAGATTCGATGATAATGATGAGGATGAGTCAGAGCTGGGGAAAGTAATGTGGTTTATTGAAAGGAGATGTGATCTGAGTGGAGCTTGGCTCCTTTGTTGATGTTGTTGGAATGAGGCTTGTGTTGAGTTGAGCTTGCTCCTCCATTAGTACTCAGTGAAAGGAGATTTTTGAAAAGATTTATGAAAAGAGATTTTTGAGAAAACTTATAAAATGTATTTTGAGAAAAGTTTTTTTGAAACGAGAGTTTGAAAGAGGTTGTGGAAGGTGATTTTGAGCAAGTTTATTTAAATGAAATTTTGTGAAATGAAATTTTTAGAAACCCTATGAAATGAGATTTTTAGAAACTTTGCGAAATGAGTTTTCGAGAAGAGTTGCGAAATGTGATTTTTAACAATTTTGTGAAATGAGATTTTCCGAAACTTTGAGAAATAAGATTTTTAGAAAATTATGAAAGGAGATTTTTAGAAAGTTTGTGAAATGAGAATCTTTGAAAGTTTGTGAAATGAGACCTTGAGAAAATTTTGTGAAATGAGACTTTTGAGGATGTTATAAAAGGGTGATTTTGAGAAAGCTTATGAAGCAAGATTCCGAGGAAATTTATGGAACAAGATTTTTAAGAAAGTTTATGAAATAAGATTTCGTGAAAGATTATGAAATGAGATTTTGCGAAAGTTTATGATTCGAGATTTTGAGAAAGATGATAAAATGTGATTTTGAGAAAGATTGTGAAATGAGATACCGAGAAAGACTGTGATATGAGAGTGTTGAGAGAAATTGTGAATGAGATGCAAGTATGATGATGCGATCCCAGCTCTGTGTTATGTTGAGAAAAGATGAGAGAAAGATTGAGAAAGTAGCGGTCGGGACTCGTTGAAGGGATGCACTAAGGATGAGCCGACCATAGGTTAATAATTAAACACTAAAAGACTTTTAAAAGACACTAACGAATGCGAACGGGGTGAGCTATGAGTGTGATGTCGAAGTAGTGGAGAGGAAGGTACCCCGAATATCCCTGGGTTGTGAATGCAATAGGGTAGGCTAGGGCGGTAAAACGTCATGATGCCTTGAGTACTATTCTGGGCGGAACGAATTCCATATGTGGTAACCAGACGTGGTGGAGACTGGGTCCTAATGCCGTGGTCAGTTCTGCACCCGGAACTAGAATAGTACTGTCACCCCTATGGCATTTCAGGAACAGTGAGAGGGACTGGAACTAGGCATCTTGATTTGCCACTGTACCCGAGTTTTCTACAGTGAGCCTTGATTATATTATATGATATGAATTGAATTGATTTGAGACTGTACCCGAGTTTTCTACAGTTCTCCTAGCTTGGAGCCAATTGTTGAGACAGCTGTCGTGCCCGCGTGGTAAAGGTCCTGTACTCCTGTTTGCTTCCGACTAGGTTGGGTGGATGACCGAAGAGATGTAGACGTTAAACGTGTGTGTTAACTGCGAAAGGAAACGAGTACCTCGATGATATTCTAAATTTTTCCCCAATCATCGAAGGTTGTAATCCGATAAGACATGATAAGAAAAGTTGGACAGTAGTAAAAGATTTATGATTATGAGAAGCGAAGATTTTATGGAATGATGTAGTTGAGAAAAGAATTGAGAGATAAAGAATGATAATAAGTTTGGCAGAATAATGATAAAGATGATAATTATAATGATAATATACTTGATTGTTGTGTTCTGTGTATGTTGTGTTGTATGCTTGTATGGTCTTGATATCTTGCCTATCGTAAACTCACACCATCAACGATGCGTCGTTCGGATCGCTTACTCTCTCCTGTTCGTTGGCATATCGGTATTGCTGGTATCTCAACGGGCAGATGGAGCATCGTTGGAGATTACTACGTGGCGTCGTCAGGGAAGTGGCTGGAAACTCACCCGCTATGGATGGGTGTGGACGGGATGTACGCAGATAGTGATCGCGGATCTGGAACACAAGCTGAGTGGATCGACAACGGGATCGTGTTTGGGGAGTGTCTCTGTGCTGGGATACAATAGTAACGAACCACCGCCACAGGATGACGCTAAAGAGGAATCCGTGAAGCTGTTTGGTGTAGAGCTAAAGCCAAGTTCTGGAGCAGAGTCGGCAACGGAGACAACATCATCCTCCGGTACGAAGAAAAAGTCAGAGAAGAAAAGGAAGCCATATCCAGTGGTCTTCATTAGGAGGAATCGAAAGTAGTGTGTTTAGTTAAGATGATCTTAGTCTTTTTATAGCTTAAGTCGTGGTTATTGTTTGAGTCAAGGATTACCGAGCAAAGAACTATTTATGTAATTCAGCTAAGTTTAAATTCAGCTAAGTTTTAATTTATGTAATCTTTTGGGAACCGCCATGATGCTTTTGAAACAAGTCACTTTGTGGAGATTCAAGTTTTATGTAAACAAATGTTTTAGTAGCAACTCGGTTTTCGGTAAAGGATGCCAAGTGTGTCAATAACAATTCAATAATGTTTTCAAAAAAAAAAATAAAAATTAGCCTCATTTTTGCAACTTAATAAATAAAAGCTGATTATTTTTTGGTTCCGAAAATCGGGCTGTTACACTTCCCTTTTTCCTTTTTATAACATCATAGTCATTGCTACATTTCCTTTTTCCTTTTCTTTTTCTTTTTCCTCATATCGCCCTCCACACTTTAGGAAAGATCAACTAGGAGTAAGTGTCCCTCAACCTGTGCTTGCTCAGTACTTCATGAAAACATCCATCGTACAATTTCGGGTAGTTTTCTCAAAATTGGCTATAGCAGGGACCACCTTCAACTAGTCCAGGAAGTATCTAAGTGATCGATAAAAACTATTAGTGTGCACAGGACCAATCCCCGACTATTTGATTTGATCTCAATATATGATGTTTTTGGATGATATTTAACCCTCTTTTTGAGTGATTTTGGTTTGTTTCTCAAGTATTTTAGGAAAAAGATTGAGTTTTTAGTTGCTAATGATGAGGAACGAGATCCTTGAGGATTTTGTATCAATTTGTTCTGAATTTCAGGTTTTGGAGGCTTAATTTGATGATTTATGGAAAGGAAGAAAAAAAGCAAGCCTTGGAATCAAGAGTTTGGAGCAAAGTCGCGCTGAGCAGTGAAAAAAGCACAGACTCGCCCAGGCGAGCCTTATTTTGGTGCACAGTTATGGTCAAGTAGTGGGTTGCTTAGTGGGGTAGTTATGTAGAACGTGGCTATGACAGTTATGCTAAACGTGCCAAACAGGGTAGCTTAGTGGTAGTTATCTCTTAGGATTAGTTATTTCTTAGGCCTATAAATATGTACTTAGATTTTGTAATCGGGGTTGCACATTTGTAATCATCCTATACATCTCACTAGAGCAGATTGATGGAGATAATGCCATTGTAATAACCCTTTTCCATTTCAAGCATTTTTTCAATTCAATGCTACACAAATTTCCTTTCCTTTTTGTTCAAGTCTTTTACTTACCAACAATTTAATGCTTAAGCCTTTACATTTCTCGTACATGTCTTTAAATTTGTTTTGCATTTTCGTTCATCATTTCATTTCGAGCAGTTACACACTTTCTTGTTCATAACTGTCGATTAATTTCTGCAATTTTATTCACGCATTTCAAAAACACAAGTATTACAAGATTACCATATACCCTGTCGTTGCCCACTCTTCACATAATCACACCTAGTTCGACCAGTTTCGAGCGAAATTCCCTTTAGCAATCACTTAGGTAATTTGTTGCTATTAATCTATATCACATGATCCTAAATTATGTAATAATTTCTCAAAATTATAATGGGGTTTAATAGTATGAGTTTATTTAATGTGTCTCTTATAAAAGAGCTTTAGTCTTTCACGTATGAAACCTAATTTTTTTTACCAAAATTCTGGTGAAATTAATTAAGGCTGGTCAGATGCAACGGTGAAAACTGTGCACCAAAATACAGACTGTGAACACAACATTAGGCTGTTTTGATATCATTTATGGTACAATGCTAAAAGCTACATAGTGAATGAGTTGTACACAGAGTATGCTTTTTAATGTAAATCACAGTGAACATGACGGGAAAAATTGAATTAAGATCAGAACATTTCTATTACCTCCCAAATTGAATGAACAGTGATAAAAGAACTCATTAAAGAAGATGCCTTGTACTTCATGATCATGCACATGTGGACTAGCTAGCTAGCTACCAGTGGATAGTGCTCATCAAAAATTGAATTTTAATTCATATATCATAGATCAGAATTAAGGAGCCCAATTTCTTCATCATCATTTACATTTTCTTCCTCATTATTTGTTCTCTGTGCTAGCTCCATTGCTTTCTTAGATTGCTGTCCCCAATCTGTTCGAATCAGTGTGTACAACATCATACAAACACAAGAAACCTGTGCTGCTAACATTCCACACCATAACCCTACCAATTCAAATTTATATATGAAGCAAGCAAAAATAGAAACCGGCAACCCAACTAGGTAAAACGCACACAAATTTATTCTAGCACCTACATAAGGACGTGCCGTCCCTGTTAAAATCCCACACGAAACTGTTTGAGTCCAATTGCTAATTTCACATAGCCCAAGAATTGGGAGTATAGTAGTGACCATATCAACAATTTGTGTCTCGTCAGTGAAAAGTCTCCCCCATGTTTTCCTCACCGAAATTAAGCAAATGAAGGCAATAACACCAGAAGTAAATGCCAACACGAACCCGATTATCGCTGTACTTTGCGCGCGGGAGGGTTGCCCTGCACCTAATGAGTGACCAATTCTTGTTGTCATGGCCGAACTTAACGCGAACGGGAACACGTATAAGAACCCAAGTGTTTGAATTGTGATGCCCATTGTAGCGACTGTGGTTTGTGGATTACTTAACAAACCGCAAAGAAAGAGCATTATCTCGTACCACCACCACTCCAAGCACACTGAAATGCAGCTAGGTACTGCAAGACTTAGCAACGGTCCCCATCCGTGAAAAGCAGAGAAAATCGTAGCTCCTTGCCAAGGTTTCAATGCTTTCTTTGAGAAAACAACATAGAGTAGCAAGCCAAGGAACATGTTAATCGAATTGAAACCGGTTGCAAGTGCAATGCCCTTTACCCCTAAATGCAAATATGTAGCTAGGAAATAATTGATGGGAAGGTGTAAAAATGCTGCACAAGATGCAGCTATGGTTATTGGGGTGGTTAGGCCTTGGGTTCTTAAGAAAGATCTCAATGGGTTGAGATGAGTTTGAGCTACCAATTCTGGAATAGAAAAGAGCATGTAAACTTGTGCAACTCTTGTGACTTCTGGGTCTTGACCCAGCATATGGAATATAGGTTCCATATTAAGCCATAATATTGAAATTGGTATGGCAACAACAAAAAGGAGACAGAGTGTTCTGAGACAAGTTTGGCTTAGAACTGACAATCTTTTTGCTCCAAATGCTTGGCAACAAATTGGGTCCATGCCCATAGTTAGGCCCTTTAGGATTGAATTAGAAGTGATGTTAATGAATCCAAGTGCAAGTGATCCTCCAGCTAGCTCCACTTTCCCTTGGCGACCCAAGAACAACATGGAAACAGCAGATCTAGAGTACATCATCAGGGTAGTCATTATTACTGGACATGCAATCTTTGCTAGGGATATCAACTCTTCTTTTAACTGCATGCAATTCATTTTCATTGTCAATAAAAGCAGTGTATGCATTTGTTTTTAACCAAAGTCTGTAACCATTTTAAGCATAGAAAATTTCTACATCATTTTCAAAAAAAATTATTGATAACAAAATAAAATAGTTAAGAATTTTGTTCTTCATATTTAAGATTTTAAGGAACTAAAAGTGTCAAGTTTATTTAGAAAATTATGTATTTAATAAATTAGATGACAACTTAATTTTTCAATATTGACTTTGCACTTTTAGATTTCTTAGGACAATATATTACAAAAATCAATAATTAAAAATACACATGTTAACCTACTCTCTCAATATTTTTGTATTTCCAAATAGAAAGTGTAAAAACAATATAAGAATCGTGGTTTACTTTCTAGTAGGGAAGAATTTTGTGTTTTGGTATGGTTATTTGTAATCCTAAATATTTATTAAAACTCTTTGTTGACCAATCATGTATTTGTAAAATAAAAATATTAAAAAATAATTTTTTAAAGTGAGAACTAAGGAAAAACAACATAAAAGATACTATAACCGATATGTAGGTTTTGATTTAGCCCTTCTTATGCTCTTTATAATAATATTACTTGTCTTTGCTGATTAAAAAAAAATGGGGCCCCAATAGCCCCATGTTTGTTTACATGTTATGGTAACAAATCAATGACATGTTTTACTTTTTCGTCGTTAGAAAGGTTGTGTCCTGAGAGAAATTATTGGATGTTGAAGAGATTATTGGTTTAAGACTATATAATAATATTCCACGTAATAGATAACTGAAAATTATTCATTTTTTCGTGAATCTGGGTGGATTAGTTGCCCACAAAAATGTGAAGTCAAGAAATCACCTAGTTTCAAAAAAAAAAAATATTCATTTTTTGAGGAGGGAATAATTGTCATTGAGACAAATTTTATTCTTTAAACATAGTTTTTTTTTATTTACGTATTCTTTTTGGTCTTGTTTTACTCTATAAAGAGAATTATTATTTCACATTTTTTAACACACATTATGCTCAATTCGCAAAATGTAAATTATTGAACTCTATCCTGCGATTTTATTTGTAAGTTTTTTTTGGAACATTGTTTTTCTTCTTATTTGTAACATGATATTCAAATATTTAATAACATTTAATTATTTTTTTTTGAAAAACACCCATATTAAACAAATATTTTTTAGAATCCTAATAATAATTTTAAAAAAATATATTAAATATATACATTTTCCAATTCACTAATAATTTTAACCCATTCTTTTATGCACCTAATTTTTCGAAAATTTTTTTTTATACATGTGGGACCGGAGAGAGTGTATAGTTACAAACGCCGTCTTTGGGAACCCTGCTGAACTACGTAGTAAAATATCAACACAAACTCATCTAAACAAGGTTAATAATGGCATCTTGTCTCCCCATTTTTCATTACTCCCCGTTTGACCTTTTAGGTTTGGGCACACAGATTAAGAAAATGTTAATTATTGTAAGTATTATGTATAGTTTGTCTAAAATGCCCCTATTTAATCCTTATTGAAAATTGTAATAGTATTTAATTTTTATTAGTAAGTGTGTCTATTAATTAATGTATAGTGATTTAGAGATGAGAGAGATGATAAAAGTAGAATTAATGAGGAGTAAGAAAAATTATTGAATGAAAGGTTAATATTGGAAAAAAAATATGTTTGTGTATTAAAAATGTAAAAGGCCAAACATTGTGAAACAAGAAAAAAAAGGCTAAAATGCCAAACATTGTGAAACAAGAAAAAAAAACTAAAAGGCCAAACATTGCGAAAGGGAGTAAGAAATAAACCAACTTTTGAAGGACGGGAGATCCTGTTTCCCCGTTCCCGTTGTCTTCTTTACCAATAAAATAATGATGCTTTAAAAAGTACTCCCTCCGTTACACACACACACACACATATATATATATATATATATATATATATATATATATATATATATATATATAGTGTTTTAAGGTTATGTATGAGTTTTAATAAATGGTTAAATGATATAAAGATTTGTTGTATTTTGACTATAATGCCCCTATATAATCATTATTGAAGAGAGAGAAAGATATTGAAAGTGAAAATGAGAGTGTAATAAATAGAGGTGTGTTTGAAAAAATAGCATTAATTATATATTGAGTTTATAAAATAACAAAACTTATAAAACATAATACAAATGCTAAAATAACATTACATATGAAACGGAGGAAATACATAACTTATACTAGCATGAATACTAAAATCCGATTAATCACAATGTCACCTTTTCAATTCTCCTTTATCACTCTTTTCCACTTCTTTAATTTTATTTTTTAACAAAATTTTATATTTGAATAGCAGTGATACTCACTCCGACTCGAAATATAAGTAACAAAAGACATACCTCTCTTGGTTTAAAATATAAGCAAAACTAACCAACTTTCTTAAATTTTATTTC
Organism: Crotalaria pallida; assembly: GCA_037953625.1. Taxonomy (NCBI): domain Eukaryota; kingdom Viridiplantae; phylum Streptophyta; class Magnoliopsida; order Fabales; family Fabaceae; genus Crotalaria; species Crotalaria pallida. Next base: position 82,788,133 of record CM075653.1, read on the forward strand.
ATTTACAATGCCTCTTTCCTAAAACATCACTAGAAAATTGTTATCTTATTTAATTTTTGTTTCATTCCCAATGTAACTTTCCTAAAATACCTCTATTCTTTTATAAATTTGAGAAAATTAAATACAATCAACTAACCTCCTTAATAAGCGTAAAATTAGTTAATTTTGGTTATATTTGGGGCCGGAGGGAGTATTATTTTTATGTAATTAGCTAAAATTAATTCACATAATATATACTGTAATTTTGAACATCACTTAGGCAGCATATTCATAACGCCAAAATCAAGATATTACTGTAATTAATTATTGCATCACGAGCTAGCACCATATATGACGACTACCTTAAATCTCCAGTCCAGACCAAATTTTATGCTAGGTTATGATGCAAGTCACCACACGCACGCGCAAAGAACTTAACATAATTATAATTATTATAAAAATAATAAAAAAAGTACAGTGCTGACTCAGTTATCACGTCAAGAAAATGAAAAGTGCGGGTATGGCTTTTTCATATCATGGACCGAAGGTACAGTAACATTATTTCAGTTCCGTTTTTATAAGCTTGAGATGAGAGTTCAGATTCTCCTATTTCTTTTGGAAATGAAAATGCTATCAACCATTAAATACTTTAATTATATATTTAAATATTAAGTTAATATTTGTTTAAAAAATTTATTATCATCTAATGTGGAAAATGAATGATATACGAAGAAAAATAAATTGAGAAAATGTGGTGGATACAAAACCAAGTGGGATGCATGAAGTTCTGAGTTGGTAAAGCACATAAAGTGGGAGCCTCAACATTTGATCTTTGGGAGCTGCATAATTTTTTTCTTCTCGTATCAGTTAAAAACATTTGATATATATATATATATATATATATATATATATATATATATAATGGGATGCATGAAAATCGGGAAGAAACCTGTTTTCTTGAAAACTTTCATGTTCTCGTTAGTAAAAATAATAAAGCACGGAGCTAAGAACAAAGCCGCAACAGCCAAAACTAGGAACTACGAAGTACAGTAAAGAAAGGGAATGTTTGTGTTTTGATGAATTTGTAATTTTGTACTTTTCTCTAGCAAGGGGATAATCTTAGAGGGTAAAATTTTTCCATTATCTCTTTTTCTCTATCTATATATATATATATATATATATATATATATATTTGAATGCATTATCTATATATATATATATATTTGTATATAACGTCTAGAGGATTTATTTAAATTAAAAAACCTATTTTGTTTTCAAATAGAAAATAAACAAGTTTTGACTTATATTTTTATCAAAAAATAATTTTATTATTAGAAAAATGTTAAAGTGTATGCTTGAGGCATTGGTTAAAAAATTAAATAAGAGAATTTGATCTTGAAAAATACCAAATTTAAAACATTTAAGATTGATATACTTAAATTTTCAATGCAAGCTTTCTCTTTATGAATAAAGACATTATTTAAAAAAAGTCCATATTATTATAGGAATAAAGGGTACTCCAATAACCCTAAAAAATATTATATCTTGTGCTCATTTGCTTTTTAATAAAATTTCTTTTTTTTTTTATAAAAACAAACCCGAAAATTAATTATTTTCATCAGCAAATATTAAAACTAATCTTATTCAGAATAGTAATCAAAGAGCACTAATAAGAAATACTTCCTCTGTCCCAAAATATAAGTCGTTTTTACCTACTTTACACAAATTAAAAAAAATAGTTATTGCACTCAATTTTATAAAAAAATATGCTTACTTTACAGAGTTATCTCATTTAAATTTTCATTTCTCTTTCTCACTTTAATTGCTATTATTCCAACACTTTAATTAGCCAACCAAAATGAAGTTGAAAAGTCTCCATATGCATGCTGCTAGTACGTTTGGCACTTCAAGAAGGTGAAGAGATCTCCCTCTTCAATCTTAAAACATGGTGTACTCCCTCCACTACCGAATTTTCATTTTCACACTCCCTCCATGTTTTTCAAATATAAATACACTTTTGGGTTTCTGAGAGAGGCTATATGAAAGGTTTTCCATAAAGATAAAAGGAAGAAAAGGAAAAACATTAAACCGGGACAGAGTATATGAAAGGCTATCAATAGATTTTGAGAGAGGCTATATGAAAGGATTTGTAAGGAACAGATAGAAATCGGGACAGAGTATCGGGAAAGAAGATCTGCATCTAGGGTGAGGAGTTTTATATTAAATGAGTTTGGTTTACTATTGCAACATTCACATGGGAAATAACAAAGAATTTATTGGAATGTGAAAATGTAAACTGTATTTATTAAGGGCATATTTGGAAGAAAAAATTTAATACTACCTAGATATCTTAAAACGACTTACATTAAGGGACACAAATTTCTTCAAAATGGTGACTTACATATAGGGACGGAGGGAGTAGAATATGAGCTTTTCGAATATTTACGCCTTTCATTACTGTAAATAAAAGTAATTAATGCAAAAATATTACCAATTAGAATTTATTAGTTAAATTCTTATGTTAATAATGAAGTTTTAAATATTTACGTAAACCTTAGAGAAGAAATATTTTTATATCTTCACCTTTTAGAGGTGAAAAAACAGCAAGAAATTAAAGAAAAAATTTACACTTACACTTCGCCCTAAAACACAGTCAAAGAAAGTGAAGACATGTTACAAACCTCATGGATTGAAAGCCTAGGCAGCAGGTTATTTAGGTGATGATGTAAACGGTGAAGAAGGCTTCGATTGAATGTGCCATTATATATGCAAGCTATTTCGCCACCACCTTCTCTGGTTCTCATTCTCTCCTCATGGGCATGGCACTCTCCTCCAACCTTTGAGATCCCATGGTCAACAATTATATTTCCTCGAGATTCAGGACCAGTGCACATGTTTATCCACAGGCTTTTGCAAAACGAGGTAGATAATAAAAAACTAAAAAAGAGAGTACAAAACATCACTAGTTTCAGAGATTGATCATGTTGTCCACATATTAAAACAAATGAGAATGTCAAGAGAATGAACAAAAAGAAAACACATTGATCCTTCTTCCTTCCGGAGAGAAGAGAGAAAACAAATACTCCCTCCGTCCCTTAATATAGGGTGGCATTTTGGTAGAACTGATGTCCCTTTTTATAAGTCATTTTAGAATATTTAGGTAGTATTAAAGAGTTTATTCCAAATACACCCCTCATACATAGGGGTGATAGAATAATAATTACAATAGGGAGAGAAATGAATAGAGTTGTAAAGTTTTAAATAGAGGTAACGTTGGAAATGACAACATATTTTTTGATAAATTTGAGAGTAATAATTACTTTTCTTAATCTGCGTGAATTAGATAAAAGTAATTTATATTAAGAGACAAAGAAAGTATTTAGATCTTAAAAGTGATGAAAAAAATTTAAGAGAAATGTTAATATCAGTCTTTAAAATCAAGGATAAAAACCTTAAAACATTAGATTTGTAGCCTAAAACGCGAATTTAACCCTTCAATAAATACTTGACTTAGATTTCAAAAAATAAATAAACTTGGTTTTGAAATGATTGAATGCATAAGGAAGAGTTTTTATTAGCCATCGAGATATCATGAACAAAACCTTCACTAAAAAGTAACCAAACCTTAATTGCTATCAAAGAAAGATACGTACGAACACTGAAGGATGTCCTTAAGCTTTTTAACTCTCCTTAGCCATGACATTAGGAAGTGACTAGAAAAGAAGATGGACACTTCGAAGAGGCGTTTTGGGACTTGAAAACAATAGGAGAACCAAAACCCTTTCCAACTTAATTAATCTGGGTACATCTCCTAAACCTTTGTGTTCACTTTATACCTGTGTATGTCTTAATGCTGTAACTCCTTAAAATATATGTTGTCAGTACCACCACTCCACCTTTTACCTATAGTAACAAGAATAACAAACATTGACTATTGGATCTTATTAAACATTATTAAAAAAAAAATCAAGAGTGTTTTGTTTTTTTTCATCTTTTACAATTCTGCGAACTTAATCCTCTATTTTCTTTTTTTCCACTTTCTTCTTCCAATTATACGATTGTGCAAAAATGATCATTTAGTTATTTTTTTCATTTTAAAATCTAATTGTCATGCCTACGTGGCAAATGTTGTCCAATATTAAAATCTAACTGTCATTTTAAAACATTAAAATAGACTTACATTGAAAATATTTTTTATTTTATTCGCAAATATTCTCAATGGTAACATACTAACATTTGATCATATTTACATGCATTGCTTTACCGTTTTTGATGATGCGATTATATATATAATGTCATGATGATTGATCGAATTGTTGTATGTTACCTTAATTCTGTATTTCTATACTTGCCATGTTGTCTGTGATTTATGTCATAGATTCCCCTCTCTCTATTCTGCCCGTATGTTAGTTTGTCTATTGTTTATTTTTATATACTTTAGATGTTGGTGATGTCCTTGATGTTGTAGTGGATCCCGCTGTGGACTATGGAGCTGGATGGTGAACATGAAGGATGCATGGGCTAGACGCAGTTGGAGCTTATTGGATTTTGTTGTTTTGTTTTAAGAGTATTAGATTACAAACCCCCGATTCTATCCCAAACCCCAATTTTAAACATGAATTTATTAAAGTACGCTTAAGTATTATCAATATTATTATAAATTCATAATGGTTTTCAATTAGGAGACCAAAATATGATTTTAGCAGCCAATTTTGACTTAAGAAGTCTAATGAGAGAGAATGCATTTATTATGTGAGTGTTTATGTGAGTGTTTATTGAGCTAGTGGGCTTCAAGCCCAAATATATTTGTTTTCCCAAATATATCGGATGGGGAAAAAAAAGGTGGGATTGAATTCTTAGTATCGAAAATGGGCAGTGAAATCTCCAAGCTATCAAATGGGGATGGTGCAGAGAAAAATAGAGATGGAAACTTTGATGGGAGCTCTTCTCAATCAATACTCAATAGCGATGTTTCTGGTAATCAATACTCAATACAAGAATAAACTCATTATTTTTAACTCATCTTTATTTTTGATTTCCAACATTTCTTTCTCTATAAAGTTGATTAACTTGACATTGCAGAAGGCTTTGTGACTCCCAACCTCTGTGCTGAAATCTCGATCTGGGAACTCCGTTCTGGAAAATAATAAAACTCCAATTCGTAATGATGAAAACATTGAGCTTCGTTTGTCAGGTGCCGTTTTAGTTTCTCTTTTGTAATATACTCTGATAATATGTACTCAAGGTGGCGTTTTAGTTATGTCGATATACTGCAATTGAAGTGATTAGTTATCTTGAAATACATTATGTGGCTGAGTCATCTGCTCTTTTCTTTTATTCTTTTGTCTTAAAAAAAAATGGTGGGCTGGAAAGATTTTTTGGTTTTGCATTATTTTGTATTAACCTTTTAGCTACATGATATCTAACAATAACGCGGACACTTGGGAAAAAAAGTTAGATCAATTTGACAACAAAGTTCAAATATTTCAATTGAATGAAATGATGGGTCTGTGTCTGATTTTAAGAAAAAAGTGGACTCAAAGATCAAAATTGAGGTTTAGTAATTAATAGTACTTAAAATTTTAAGCAATTAAGCACTTCCTGTCACAATAATCCAATTAAGGTTGATCAATTTGGCACCAAAGTTCTTAGTAAATATTTTGGTGGAAGGTTGATCAATTTTGTAAATATTTCTCTATTATTTGTCTTCCCAATAATCTCATTAATTTTGGTCTTCTTAATGCCATTAATTTCGATCTTCTCAATGATCCCATTAAGTTCTCTTCTATTAATTAATGAATCGCACCATATTTTCATACTTTTAGTAACTAATTAGCAATTGATTTTTTTTTCTTCTATTAGTAACTGATTTTTTTTGTTTATAGTAACTTATTTCTATGAAAAAAAATATTGAATAAAAAAAACCTAAAAAACCAAAAGTTAAGAAACTAAAAAAAATATATTTCAATCTTCAATCATAATAACTACCTAATATATTTCTCTATGTTTTTTTTTTGAAAAAGATTTGCTTCAGATTTGGAATAAAATAATTACATTCAAAAAATAACTTATGCATCAATGCATAACAAAAACCATTAATTAATAATAATCAACTTGAAAATATTCCTTAAATGTTGTAAATATTTATCACCTATTTATCTTCTCAATGATCCAATTAATTTCGATCTTAAATGTTGGAGATATTGCTCTCCTATTTGTCTTCTCAACAATCCCATTAATTTCGGTATTAAATATTTGTAAATATTTCTCTCCTAATTTTATTCCCAATAATCCCATTAATTTTGGTCTTCTCAATGAAATTAATTTCGGTCTTCTCAATGATCCCATTAAGTTCTCTTCTATTAATTAATGAATCACACCATATTTTCATACTTTTAGTAACTAATTAGCAATTGATTTTTTTTTCTTCTATTAGTAACTGATTTTTTTTTATAGAAACTTATTTCTATGAAAAAAATATTGAATAAAAAAACCTAAAAAACCAAAAGTTAAGAAACTAAAAAAAAAATATATATTTTAATCTTCAATCATAATAACTACTAATATATTTCTCTATGTTTTTTTTGTTTGAAAAAGATTTGCTTCGGATTTGGAATAAAATAATTACATTCAAAAAAATAATATAATACCTAAAATTGAAACTTTTTAATGAAATACAAATTTTCGTAACTTATGCATCAATGCATAACAAAAACCATTAATTAATAATAAACAACTTGAAAATATTCCTGAAATGTTGTAAATATTTATCACCTATTTATATTCTCAATGATCCCATTAATTTCGGTCTTCTCAATGCCATTAATTTCGATCTTAAATGTTAGAGATATTGCTCTCCTATTTGTCTTCTCAATAATCCCATTAATTTCAGTATTAAATATTGTAAATATTTCTCTCCTATTTGTGCTCCCAATAATCTCATTAATTTTGGTCTTCTCAATGCCATTAAATGTTGTAAATATTTATCACCTATTTATCTTCTCAATGATCTCATTAATTTCGATCTTAAATGTTGGAGATATTGCTCTCCTACTTGTCTTCTCAACAATCCCATTAATATCGGTATTAAATATTTGTAAATATTTCTCTCCTAATTTTATTCCCAATAATCCCATTAATTTTTGTCTTCTCCATGCCATTAATTTCGGTCTTCTCAATGATCTCATTAAGTTCTCTTCTATTAATTAATGAATCACACCATATTTTCATACTTTTAGTAACTAATTAGTAATTGATTTTTTTTCTTCTATTAGTAACGGATTTTTTTTGTTTTATAGTAACTGATTTCTATGAAAAAAATATTGAATAAAAAAACTTAAAAAACCAAAAGATAAGAAACTAAAAAAAAATATATTTTAATCTTCAATCATAATAACTACCTAATATATTTCTCCATGTTTTTTTGTTTGAAAAAGATTTGAATCAGATTTGGAATAAAATAATTATATTCAAAAGAATAATATAATACCTAAAATTGAAACTTTTTAATGAAATACAAATTTTCGTAACTTATGCATCAATGCATAACAAAAACCTTTAATTAATAATAACAACTTGAAAATATTCCTTAAATGTTGTAAATATTTATCACCTATTTGTCTTCTCAATGATCCCATTAATTTCGATCTTAAATGTTGGAGATATTGTTCTCCTATTTGTCTTCTCAATAATCCCATTAATTTCGGTATTAAATATTTGTAAATATTTCTCTCCTATTTGTCTTCCCAATAATCCCATTAATTTTGGTCTTCTTAATGCCATTAATTTCGGTCTTCTCAATGATCCCATTAAGTTCTCTTCTATTAATTAATGATTCACACCATATTTTCATACTTTTAGTAACTAATTAGCAATTGATTTTTTTTCTTCTATTAGTAACTGATTTTTTTGGTTTATAGTAACTTATTTCTATGAAAAAAATATTGAATAAAAAAACCTAAAAAACCAAAAGTTAAGAAACTAAAAAAAATATATTTTAATCTTCAATCATAATAACTACCTAATATATTTCTTTATGTTTTTTTGTTTGAAAAAGATTTGCTTCTGTTGGAAACCAACAAGCAGCTCAATATAGTCTAGAGGGGGGTGAATAGAATATTGAAGTCTTATTACAGATTTTTCGTCCACCTAAGAGAATGGTTTTATGAAAATAAATTTTCTTAAAAATTCAAGTCAGATTACTCGAGTAACTCAAGACTTCACTCGAGTAATACGCAAGCAAAAATAATTTCACTCGAGTATTCAGCAAATCACTCGAGTATTACGAAAGCTATTTTTAAATCACTCGAGTAACAGAAAACCTACTCGAGTATTGTTCATAAACTGATAGCAGATTACTCGAGTGACAAGAACTTTACTCGAGTAAACTGGGTAAAATTCAATTAAAACTCAGTTTTCAATGGAGTTCTTCAAGAATAACAATGCTATGATGATTCAACAAATTATGAATGATTAATATGAACAACTTCAAGTAATATTAACATGCAATTTTAGATCAATTGAGTAGAATTAAGAAAACCCCAATTCTAACCTAAAAATACAATTGTTAATGAATTAATGCAATACAAGGAATGAAAATAAAAGAGACACAAGGATTTATCCTGGTTCACTTTCACCCACTTGAAAGCTACTCCAGTCCCCTCTTGAATCAAGAGAGATTCTTCACTAGAAATCTTCAAATGTAGATTTTACAATGTTTTAAGATGCAACTAGATTCTTAGTTCTCCTATCTTAAAACCCAACTCAAAGTGTGTACCAAACACTTTGATCTAATCTACCCCTTTTGAGAATTCTAGATTTCCTTGCTAATTGATTGAAGATGCTTCCAACCAATCCTCTTTTCTTGCTTTGATTTGATCCTCAAAGTCTTCCTTGTGAGATTCTTCACTTGTGTTGAAACTTCAATGATGCAATCATAAATTGCAAATCTTCAACAACCAATAAGAACAAAAATTATGATCTCAAGAATATTTGAACAATGAGAGAAATAGAGTGAAGAATGAAAAGTTCTTTGTTGAATCTTGATAGCTCTTGAAAGATGTAAAATAGCTCTTGAATTGCTTTTGAAAGTGTATATAAAATTGTAAGAATGAATGTCTATCTTATGTGAAAGAGAAAATTAAGTCCTTTTAAAATTTTCCAAAAACTGATTGAATTACTCGAGTAAACCATATAACTTCACTCGATTAAAACATGTCAGATTAAGTTACTCGAGTGATGTGTAAACCATTACTCGATTAACCTGTCATGACATAAATTACTCGAGTGACCCAATACTCATTACTCGAGTAAACTGATCAGAATCTGAATAAAAACAAAGTTTTTCTAAAAGGATTTTCACAAAACTTTTAATAGAGCTATTTAATCAAGATTTAAAATATCTTCACTCTTAATCAAACATTATTTAAATACTCTTAAAATCACCTAAGCTACCCACACCAATGAGATGCATTGCATAAAAATAAAGATTACATTGAAATAGAATTAATAAAAATCCTAATTCTAATCTTCATGTGGTGTAGCTTGCTTGTTGCCAATGTTGTTGCTTGGAGAGAGATTGTTAGCATCAAAACATGAGAATCCTACAAACTCCCTCTTTTTGATGATGACAAACCTCCTTTTTAATTAAGCACTAAGTTTTAACATACTCCCCCTAAATGTAAAACACCTAGGAAAAATATAGTAAAACTTAACCTACAAGAACAACATCAACAAAATATTCTCCCCCTTTTGACATCATTAAAAAGATAAGAATTTTGAGAAAAGTCATTTGCCAAAAGTGGAAGGTAAGTAGTTCACAATGGTATAAAAAAAATATAACAATAAAGACAATACCAAAATAAACCACAATAGTGCCTCAACGAATAAAAACGTACAACAAATATAGCACCATAATCCATAATATCAAAGTATCACACTAAGCAGCAAATCATAGTGTAAAGCAAAAAAACATCAACCATAGCAAATAATCAAACGAAACTAACCAAACTAGACCATACACAAGGCCCTAAAACGTAGTAGCAACAGAGTCATAAACATGAAACAGAAATATAAACAGAACATAGTCAGAAATATGCATATGAAACATGAAACAGAAATCAACATCAAAACATCATCAACATCCACAGGTCTAGGAATCAGGTGGAGGAGGAGGGAAATGGTGAGAAAAGAGGCCAGACATATAATCCATTAAACGATGCTCCATGGCAATATTCTTCACATCCTGTCTCATCTCCAACTGAGTAAATTGAGCATTGATGTGCTCAACCAATGACTCATGAGAAGCCTGTGCATCAAATGGAGTACCAAGATTGTCCAAATTTATATAATCCTCAACGCGATCAGTATCCATCGGATCAGTAGAAGGAGGAGCAGAAGAAGATGCACCAGCCCTATCACCAAGTAAAGACCTTTTCCTAGAGCCTGAAGCTCTTGCAGCCTTTGCAGCTTCAGCCATTTCCTTAATCTGTGATTTCCATAACCAAGTGCGACTTTCCCTATGCCAAGCAATTTTCATATAACTAATGTGCGAATCATTAAGACACCAGTTATTTTTCTTTTCCGTCACAGCTGGCTCATCATCAGGGATTGGAACACGATAATACCTCATGATTTTGGTGACATGCATAGGATATGGCAAGAATTGGGTAGGAGGAGATTGAGCAGCAGCTTCCATACGAGCTAAAAACATTTTATTCCAATTCATCTCATATCTCTTTTTGATCCCATGAAACAAAATAAGATCATCATCTCCCAATTGCGCATAATTTTGATTACAATTCGGAATCAAACAATAAGAAACAATGTACATGAGCACTCTGTCCACAGCATGCAAAGGTGATACAGTTCTAGTAGTCCGATCACTCCAAGATTCACCAGTACGCATCAAATCAGTATAAATCTTATTAGTATCCACATTCAAATCCAGACATTCAGCATCACCAATAAAAGTTCCCTTGTTTTCTAAACCAAACATCATTGTCAAATCTTCAGGCTTTATAACAAAATGATGTCCTCTAACCATTGTTTGATACTCACCATCTAGCTTAGTAAAATTCTGATAAAATTGTCTGACAAGCCTAGGGTAATAATGAGTCTCAAATTCTAAAAACCTCTTCAAATTCTGAAATTCTAAATCCTCTACAAATGGAAATTGCTCCTTATGCAACCAAGCAAACTTAACATACCGTGTAAGACCAAAAGAGCGATTGATAAAAGTCGGTTCCCGCAAGTCTCGGTTGATTCCAGAAAACCAGGGGTCGTTACGGCCTGCTCCTTGCTTTGCTTTCTTTCGAGGAGGTTGAGATTGTGAGGAAGAAGCCATTGATTCAGAAAGTTCAGATTCGGTTTTGGGGTTAGGGTTTTGGTTTGGGAATTTTCGGATTTTTGGGAATAATTGGTGAAAATGATGAGTGAAATGAGTAGAAATGATGATATAATGATGAAATATGGAAGAAATTTGTATGATTTGTTAAGTTTTGTGGCTGAAAATGATGATTTGATGAAGAATCGTATGAGAGAGAAGAGAGAAATACGAACCAGAGAGAGAAAGAGATGAGAAAATGATGCAGTTTGCAACAGTTCAGTTTTTTAAAATCACGTAAGTTACTCGAGTGATGTTCATGCGTTACTCGAGTGATTCGAGCAGTAATCGAGTGAAAAAAAATGTTACTCGAGTATGCCGAAAGTAAAAAATTTTTTACTCGAGTGATGGATGAACTAATCGAGTGATACGAAAGTCATTTTAAAATTAATCGAGTGACAGACAGAATTACTCGAGTAATACGAAAGAGGTTTTAAAATTACTCGAGTGAAATATCTGTTACTCGAGTGAACTGTCCAGAATTTTAAAAATTTCAAATTTTTCATGCAAAAACATTTTTCATGCACAAACACATAGAAACACTTAGCATTTAGCAAGTAACACACATACAAATAAAGCAATTAACATATTATAGAAAACATACACACATAACTACATATAAAAAAAAATAAGAAACACTTTAATAAGATACAACAACTCAAAATACAAATCACATTGAAATAGGCTTGAAGGTGATTTCGAAAAGCATCAAATACAATTAGCTAATAGTTGATTCATCAAAAATACCAAGTTCTCTTCGAATTTTATAAAATGTGTCCCTTGGTAATGGTTTTGTAAAGATATCAGCTAATTGATCCGAAGTTTGAACAAACTCAATAACACAATCACCTTTTTGAACATGATCTCTCAAAAAGTGATGCCTAATTTCAATATGCTTTGTCCTTGAGTGTAATACTGGATTTTTAGTCAAATTAATTGCCGAAGTGTTATCACACTTTATAGGGATTTTTGTCAAATTTAAACCAAAGTCAGATAATTGTTGTTTCATCCATAAAATTTGTGCACAACAACTACCTGCAGCTATGTATTCGGCCTCCGCGGTTGATAAAGCAACACAGTTTTGCTTTTTGGAAAACCACGATACAAGTGAATTACCAATTAAATGGCATGTTCCGCTTGTACTTTTTCTCTCAACTTTACAACCGGCAAAATCAGAGTCCGAATAACCTATAAGTTTTAGAAAAGCATCCCTAGGATAATAAAGTCCAGTATTCGTTGTACCCTTTAAGTATTTCATAATTCTTTTGACAGCAGTTAGATGCGACTCTTTCGGTTTTGCTTGAAAACGTGCACACATACATACACTAAACATGATGTCAGGCCTAGATGCAGTTAAGTATAACAAACTACCAATAATACCACGATACTTCGTTACCTCTACCGCTTTTCCAGCCTCATCTTGATCTAGGTAGCATGCAACGCTCATTGGTGTAGAAGCGGATTTGCACGAATCCATCCCAAAAAGTTTGAGAAGCTCTCTACAATATTTACTCTGATGAATATAAATGCCATCATTAAGCTGCTTTATTTGAAGGCCAAGAAAGAATGTAAGCTCTCCCATCATCGACATCTCGAATTCGCTTTGCATCAAGTCTGAAAACTTCTTACACAAGTTATCGTTAGTAGCACCAAATATAATATCGTCAACATATATTTGAACCAATAAAATATCCTTACCGGAACGTTCAATAAAAAGTGTAGTGTCAACAGTGCCTCGTTTAAAACCTTTTTGTAATAAAAAATTGCTTAGTCGGTCATACCAAGCTCTAGGAGCTTGTTTCAAACCGTACAAAGCCTTTTTCAGTTTGAAAATGTAGTCCGGATGCTCAAAACTCTCGAATCCGGGAGGTTGTGACACGTAAACTTCCTCTTGAATGTATCCGTTAAGAAAGGCGCTCTTAACATCCATTTGATACAATTTAAAATTCATTATCGAAGCAAAAGCGAGAAGAATACGAATAGCTTCTAGTCTAGCAACAGGAGCATATGTCTCATCGTAATCGATTCCTTCTTCTTGACTATAACCTTGTGCTACCAACCTAGATTTATTCCTAACAATAATACCCGATTCATCTAACTTATTCCTATAGATCCACCGAGTACCAATTATAGGACGATCATCGGGTTTTGGCACAAGCTCCCAAACTTGGTTTCTTTCAAATTGATTTAATTCTTCTTGCATGGCCATAATCCAATGATCATCTTGAAGAGCCTCTTTGATATTCTTAGGTTCTATTTGAGATACAAAGGCAACATAATAACAAAAATTATTTAAAGTGCGTCGGGTTACCACTCCCTTCGCAATGTCACCTAAGATGTTAGAAATCGGATGATTTTTGTTGGACTTCCAAGCTATTGGTAATTGAGGTTGTATCTCTCGTGCTAAGTCTTTATCTTGTGCTTTCACCTCTCCATCTTCAATTTGATTCTCTTCCATTTGTTGTGGTGTTGACTTCTCATGATCCAAAAATGTACCTATATTATCATCATCACAAGAAACAACACAATCTCCTTTCGAAGATTCATCAAATACAACATGCACGGATTCCTCAACGGTTAATGTTCTTTTATTGTAGACTCTATATGCTTTGCTATGGGTTGAATAACCTATGAATATGCCTTCATCGGCTTTGGAGTCAAACTTGCCGACTGGTTCCTTTCCGTTATTTAAAACAAACACCTTACACCCAAAAACATGAAAATGTGAAATATTTGGCTTTCGCCCTTTTAAAAGTTCATAAGGTGTTTTATTTAAATGCGGACGAATAAGAACCCTATTAAGCACATAACAAGCAGTGTTTACCGCATCGGCCCAAAAATATTTAGGAACATTTGATTCTTTCAACATAGTACGAGCAAGTTCCACTAATATTCTATTTTTCCTTTCTACAACTCCGTTTTGCTCCGGAGTCCTAGGGGCCGAAAATTGATGATCAATACCAAACTTATCACAAAACGCATCAATCCTAGTGTTTTCAAACTCACCTCCGTGGTCACTTCTAATAGACACAATTTTCAAACTTAGTTGATTTTGGATGAGTTTGGCAAACTTTTTAAAACAATTATAAACTTCACTTTTTGCGGATAAAAATAAAGTCCATGTGAATCTAGTAAAATCGTCTACTAAAACAAATCCATAGTAATTGCCACCTAAACTTTTAATTTGTGAAGGGCCAAACAAATCCATATGGATGAGCTCCAAAGGCTTTGTTGTGCTTATCACTTTTTTAGGTTTAAAAGAACTTTTAACTTGCTTGCACTTTTGACAAGAGTCACAAATGCCATCAAGCTTAAAATTTAGTTTAGGCAAACCAATCACTAAATCTTTTCGTAAAAGTTTGTTTAATTGATTCACATTCACATGAGCAATTCGTCTATGCCAAAGACGAATTTCATCATCAAAAGATTTGAAACAATTTGAAAATTGTGAAGTTATCTCATCCAAATCAATTAAGTAAGTGTTATTAGAGCGACGACCAACAAACTTAACACTATCATCTATAGAAGACTTAATGAAGCATAATTCCGGAGTAAAAGTCACATAATTGCCCATATCGCATAGTTGGCTTATACTAAGCAAGGTGTGTTCTAAGCCTTCTACGTATAGGACATTTTCTATGACAAGGTTAGATACGTTACCGATCTTCCCGACTCCTAGAATTTTGCCCTTGTTGTTGTCGCCGTATGTCACAAATCCACCACTTTTCGGAGTAAGTTCCATGAAGTGCGTTTTGTCTCCCGTCACGTGTCTCGAACAACCACTATCCAAGTACCATTTGCGCTCTTTGGTTCGAAGACACACCTACAAGAAAGATATCATTTGGTTGACTTAGGTACCCAAGTGGTCTTGGGTCCTTTGTTGTTAGCATGGGGATAAGTCCCCTTAACAATCCAAATATATTCTCCGCTTGGTATACCAAATTTCTTTATATTACATTTATTCGTGGTATGCCCAAAGATTCCACAATAATGGCAAGTTGGGTTTTTAGAAATCTTATTCTTTGAAAATCCACCAACTTTGCGATAATTGCGTTTCTTAGGTTTGATATAGCCAAGACCGGATCTATTGCTATTGTTCCTTTGAGTTGAAAGCAAAAGATCTAATGAAGTATCTCCTTTCATGAGCCTTGCAAGTCGATCATTCAAATTAAAAACTTCTTTTTCCAAAGACTTGCAATTTTCACAAGATGGAGTCTCATTTGATTTCAGTTCACAATTGCATGTAGAGTTTGCATAAATGAGTTCAAGAGTTTCATTTTGAAGCTTAAGTTCTTCTAAATCTTTTTGAAGTTCAATTATCTTTTCATGTTGCTTCATTATGAAATTCTTTGTTTCAACATTTATTTTAGCAAGTTTCTTCAACTCTTTATGCATCTCTACATACACATTGTACAATTCATTGAATGAAGGAGAATTAGAACTAGAGCTAGCATCGAAAAGATAATCTACCTCATTGACGTTCTCACTTGATTTAATGCTCGAAGATTCCTCTTCATCAAGCTTCGTCATCAAACATAGATTTGCAAGTTCTTCATCATCCGATGAGCTAGATGTTGATTGACTCTCCTCTTCATCCCACACTATGTAAGCCCTTTTTCCTTTAGATGAGTTGAACTTAGAGTTGTCACCTTCCGACTTCATAGAATGAGTTGGGCATTTTGATCGATAGTGACCAAGCTTTCCACACCCATGACACTTGATGTGATCCTTGTTAGTCTTATTTCTTGGTTGAGAGTCCTTAGAATCTCTTTGTCTATTCTTATTAAAGTTTCCCTTTCTCTTAAAAAACCTACCAAGCTTTTTAACTAGCAAGCCAAGGGTCTCATCATCTATATCGGAGTCCGAGTCATCCACTTGAGAGTTTTCCTCTTGTGCCTTAAGAGATTTTGAAGTTGATTTAAGAGAAATCCCCTTTTTCTTTCTATCGGCATCTTCATTCATGGATAACCGCCCAAGCTCCATTTCATGCTCTTGAAGTTTTCCGAATAGAGTTGCTAAGTCAATTTGATCCACGTCTCTAGCTTCCATAATGGCTGTCACCTTAGGTTGCCATTCCCTGCTAAGACATCTCAAAATCTTATTAACAACTTCACCATTAGTAATAACTTTTCCAAGTGCAGAAAGATGATTTATGATATGAGTGAACCGCTTTTGCATGTCACCTATGTTTTCATTAGGTAGCATACGAAAGAGTTCATATTCATGCATGAGTGTATTTAGCCTAGCCCTTCTAACCTCCGAAGTGCCCTCATGTGTGACTTGTAATGTGTCCCACATTTGTTTAGCATCAACACATTGAGATACTCGAAAGAACTCATCATAAGAAAGAGCGGACGTGATGATATTTTTAGCTTTTAAATCAAATGCAACTTTTTTCTTATCATCATTGTCCCAACTCGATTGTGGTTTGACTGAAACAACATCATTTACTTTCGTTTGAGGAACAAAAGGTCCATTCTCTATGGCGTTCCAAATTTCCATATCTATGGCTTGAATAAAAATTTTCATGCGGACCTTCCAATAAGCATAACCCTCACCATTGAATAGTGGAGGACGATTAATGGAAGTTCCTTCACCACCAAAAGGATTTGAAATTGAGCCCATTGTTTCCAAGTAAAAGGATCTTTTCGAAAAAGCTTTTTAAGGCTCGGATTTTTCGTCCGAGCTCTGATACCACTTGTTGGAAACCAACAAGCAGCTCAATATAGTCTAGAGGGGGGGGGGTTGAATAGAATATTGAAGCCTTATTACAGATTTTTCGTCCACCTAAGAGAATGGTTTTATGAAAATAAATTTTCTTAAAAATTCAAGTCAGATTACTCGAGTAACTCAAGACTTCACTCGAGTAATACGCAAGCAAAAATAATTTCACTCGAGTATTCAGCAAATCACTCGAGTATTACGAAAGCTATTTTTAAATCACTCGAGTAACAGAAAACCTACTCGAGTATTGTTCATAAACTGATAGCAGATTACTCGAGTGACAAGAACTTTACTCGAGTAAACTGGGTAAAATTCAATTAAAACTCAGTTTTCAATGGAGTTCTTCAAGAATAACAATGCTATGATGATTCAACAAATTATGAATGATTAATATGAACAACTTCAAGTAATATTAACATGCAATTTTAGATCAATTGAGTAGAATTAAGAAAACCCCAATTCTAACCTAAAAATACAATTGTTAATGAATTAATGCAATACAAGGAATGAAAATAAAAGAGACACAAGGATTTATCCTGGTTCACTTTCACCCACTTGAAAGCTACTCCAGTCCCCTCTTGAATCAAGAGAGATTCTTCACTAGAAATCTTCAAATGTAGATTTTACAATGTTTTAAGATGCAACTAGATTCTTAGTTCTCCTATCTTAAAACCCAACTCAAAGTGTGTACCAAACACTTTGATCTAATCTACCCCTTTTGAGAATTCTAGATTTCCTTGCTAATTGATTGAAGATGCTTCCAACCAATCCTCTTTTCTTGCTTTGATTTGATCCTCAAAGTCTTCCTTGTGAGATTCTTCACTTGTGTTGAAACTTCAATGATGCAATCATAAATTGCAAATCTTCAACAACCAATAAGAACAAAGATTATGATCTCAAGAATATTTGAACAATGAGAGAAATAGAGTGAAGAATGAAAAGTTCTTTGTTGAATCTTGATAGCTCTTGAAAGATGTAAAATAGCTCTTGAATTGCTTTTGAAAGTGTATATAAAATTGTAAGAATGAATGTCTATCTTATGTGAAAGAGAAAATTAAGTCCTTTTAAAATTTTCCAAAAACTGATTGAATTACTCGAGTAAACCATATAACTTCACTCGATTAAAACATGTCAGATTAAGTTACTCGAGTGATGTGTAAACCATTACTCGATTAACCTGTCATGACATAAATTACTCGAGTGACCCAATACTCATTACTCGAGTAAACTGATCAGAATCTGAATAAAAACAAAGTTTTTCTAAAAGGATTTTCACAAAACTTTTAATAGAGCTATTTAATTAAGATTTAAAATATCTTCACTCTTAATCAAACATTATTTAAATACTCTTAAAATCACCTAAGCTACCCACACCAATGAGATGCATTGCATAAAAATAAAGATTACATTGAAATAGAATTAATAAAAATCCTAATTCTAATCTTCATGTGGTGTAGCTTGCTTGTTGCCAATGTTGTTGCTTGGAGAGAGATTGTTAGCATCAAAACATGAGAATCCTACAGCTTCAGATTTGGAATAAAATAATTACATTAAAAAAAAATAATATAATACCTAAAATTGAAACTTTTTAATGAAATACAAATTTTCGTAACTTATGCATCAATGCATAACAAAAACCATTAATTAATAATAATATATTTGAAAATATTCCTTAAATGTTGTAAATATTTATCACCTATTTATCTTCTCAATGATCCCATTAATTTCGGTCTTCTCAATGCCATTAATTTCGATCTTAAATGTTAGAGACATTGCTCTCCTATTTGTCTTCTCAATAATCCCATTAATTTCGGTATTAAATATTGTAAATATTTCTCTCCTATTTGTGCTCTCAATAATCTCATTAATTTTGGTCTTCTCAATGCCATTAATTTCGTTTTTCTCAATGATCCCATTAAATTCTCTTCTATTAAAAATTTATCTTCTATTAATTAATAAATCACACCATATTTTCATACTTTTAGTAACTAATTTGTAATTGATTTTTTTCTTCTCTTAGTAACTGATTTTTTTATAGTAACTGATTTCTATGAAAAATATTGAATAAAAAAACCTAAAAAACGAAAAGTTAAGAAACTAAAAGAATATATTTTAATCTTCAATCATAAAACCAAAAGTTAAGAAACTAAATTCATTCCTGTTAGATATATATGTTTACAATATCTGATACCATTCTGCATTTTTCGTTGCATAATGAATGTGTTTGATTTGGTAAATAATACAAAGCTTTTAGCAAATAGTTTCCATTGTTATACAATAGAATAGTATATTTTAATTCAGATATAATAAGGTATATATGTAACAAATATTATCATTCACTTTGCAGGTTCAAGCAAAAAAATTCAACACTCTTTGCCATCTCTGAAATAAAACTATAATTTTGAGACAAGAAGAATTGTTTGGTTTGAAATTTTTCGGTTTCTTAATTCATTTCAACCACTATTGCAGATTTAACCTTAATCAAAAACACTGTTTCAGTTATGTTTTTCTTACCATAATACTATGATTTTTATGTCCTAATTTGAAGTTTTGCTATCAACTTATGAAATTATTATGAATTTATGAATGTAAAGGGTATGAAATTACTTTGCTGGCAATTCAATTAGTTATTCATATTCAATGTTAACTTGATATGGATATACTGTACAAACAGAAACTAAGTTCAGTATACTACGTTAACTGAACAACTTTAACTGAAGAAACGGAATGTCCAAAACTTATGTGGATGGTTAAATATATTGGGAATGAAGACATACTAAAGTCTACCTCTTTTTTAGTTGTGCAGAGGTAATAGTAATTGCAAACAATTTTTTTGGTAAAGCCCAACATGTGCCTATGAAGTTTTTTTGATAGCTTTCCTATATGAAATTTTTTTTTTGGTAAAACCCAACTAATAAATAAATATACAACATGCTTTTTATCAAATAATATTTAATAAAAACTTTCTTAATTTTTATATAATATAAATATTTAATATGTTACTCAATTACTAAATAATACCCTTCCCTCTTTCGCCCGTGCATGTGCACGGGCTTGCTTACTAGTTAAAACAAAATTTCCACCCTCAACCCCCACATTCATACGGTTTCCACCTCTTCTTCTCCCCAACTTCTCATATTCCCTTTCTTCTTCATAATACACACATTGAAGCTCCCTCCTTACCCATTATCCTCTTCCTATCACAGTTTTTTAAGTTCCTCCTTATCCATTGTCTACTTCCTCTCACGGTTTTCTACTCATTGTCACGGTTAGAGTTTTGTTCTTCCTCTCACGTTTTTATGGCAATTCACTATCATATTACCCAATTCCTCATGTACTTCAATTATAATCATTATCCAAATTCCATTTATCAACTAATTCATTTTCATATCATTGGGTTTTCTTTTCCTAGTCTTTACTTCCAACATCATACATATTTAATTAATTAGAGTTTTATATTCAATAACTTAGGGTTTTATAATCTAATTTTCTCCCCTAACACATAACCCTAACAAATCATTATATACTAACTAGAATCCACTCCCTAGAACAAGGCAAAACCCACCCCCTTACCTCAAACACTTAAGGATAAGGAGATTCCAAGTGCCCTATGCTTGGGTTTGCCCACCAAAGAGCTCAAACTCCACAAGAGGGTGATAGAACCTATTGTAAAGCCAGAAAAAGGAAGATTATTGCTCATTCCATGATTCTCAAGCCAAGCCCCAAGGGAAAAACGAAGATTCTATGGCTTTAGAAATGAAAACCTCCATGGATGGGAAGAGAGAGAAAGAATTCGAATTAGAGAAAGAGAGGGAATCAAGGCTTTGAATACTTACTTGGAGCAAGAGGGAAAGAGATTGGATGATAGAAATGGGTGCACAACTTGTGTCTTGATTGATCTTGAAGTGGAGAAGTTGGAGCCCTAGGAGCCCTAGGAGAGAAATTCGGACTTGGCAAGAAACTAAGGTGTGTGTTCCTTTTTTTTTTTCATCAGCACACGATTTAATCGATTAAGGGTTTACTTAATCGATTAAGCTTTTTGACACTATCTAACCTTAATCGATTAGCCAACAGGTTAATCGATTAAGCTGCATAATTTTGCAGTATCCAGTACTTTGAAAGGCCGTAATTCTTCGTTACCTGTTGGATCTTCCTGAAATTTTAAAGTAAGCTTCCCTACATACTAATCTTCACATCCAACGGTGGAATTTGTGTTTAGAGTTGTAAATATTTTATTTTGAATTTCCTAATATAGGGTGTTTATAACACCAAAAACTTCGCTTCTAACACTCTTTTGTTCATCTTTCAACCTCCTTTCTGATGCCAATGCTTCTTGATTCCTTTATGGCATTCAAAGAACTCCTAATCCATCATTTTAAATCCTTTTTAGAATAATACTTACTTCCAAATCTTATCATTATTCTAATTACTCTTAGAATTAAAATTCGGGATGTTACAGTTCCGACTCTGGTGAAGAAGTTGGTGGTGAAGATGATGCGGATGAGCAACAAGAGGAGGAAGAAGCAAATGAGGAGATTCCCGATCCTCAAGATAAACATGTTGCAAAAGATACTTGGCAAGGGAATGTAAGTATCGGAAGTAGATTATGTCCTTGTTGTGTTGTTTTTTTTTTGAACAGCAAAAAAATATATTTATATTAATAAAAGACCCCCAAGCATCATAGTACACAACAAAGGCCCCACCTTCTATGAAGGGTTTGCCAAAGGGTACTTAATCATGTGCTGTAAAGGCAGTCAACAAACAAAGTTACACAATAGTCTTTCTTCCAGAAAATTGGGAAGAATACAATAGAAGAACATAAGCCATGAAACTTAAAATTGTATTCTCCCATACCCAAAACTACACTATACAAAAGAAACCCCAAAACTCCCTCTATACTATATAGATATTCTACCTCCTTAAAAACCGCGAATTGAAAAAAAAACCAATGGGAAAATTCAAAACAAGGGAAAAAGAGTATAGCAATATCTAACAAGAAAATTACATAAAACCAACCAACACCCACCTAATTAAATAGGATTCATACGCCACCCGTCATACGAGACTGATAAACCACCCAAAATTTTAACCCAATTCCATGCCTTCAATTTAATTGTCTCTAATAATTCATTCAGCTCCAGAATCTCTCTTTGAAACACCAATTTATTTCTCTGCAACCATACAGACCAAATAACAGCGGCCCAAATAATAACACCGTTCAATTTATCAGAGTTTCCTTTCCACAGATTATTAAAACGCAAAAAATTTTCAGCAACATAACCCTCCTCTTCACTAATAGACACTTGCAACCAAAAACCAATCCTCCTCCACACCTGTTTTATGACAGAACATGTAAAAAATAAATGTGAAGCATTTTCTACATTATTTCTGCAAAACACACATTCAGTATTAACAGGAACACCCCTCATCATCAAATTAATCTTTGTTGGAATTCTGTCCCACATTAGCTGCCAAATAAAAGCCTGTACTTTTGAAGGGACCTTAATCTTCCAGATCTGCTTCATTGCCTGTTGTGTCTCCAAGGGTATAATTTGAGCTTAATTTTTGCATAAGAAACTGATATGCTGTTTTGACAGAGAACATACCACCATTGCCAAGACCCCAACACAACTGATCATCCTCCTGCGGTTGAATATAACAGTCCCTCAGAATAATATTTAGATCTTCTTCATCCTGTAACTCCCAGTCATATAGTCTCCTTCTCCAGTTAAAATTCCAGCTGCAACCCTGTATTGAAGAAAACTAGTACATTTGTTTAACAGTGGCATCTCTAGAATTTGTTATTGAATAAAGATTTGGAAATAACTCCCTAAATGAAAAATTTCCAAACCAAATGTCCTCCCAAAACTTTACAGAATTACCACTCCGTAACTTCCTAGCAATACATTGTTCAAACCATTCACCCCCCACCCCACCACCTAATTTCAAAGAGCACAAATCTCTCCACCACTGCGACCCCGCGACAGCCCTTCCAGAGGAACCTAAACTTATTGGATCAAAACTACCATATTTACTTCTGATTATATCCTGCCACAAACCTCCCTCGTTTTTAAGTAACCTCGAACGCCACTTGCTTAACAAAGCTTTATTAAAAACTAAAAGATTTTTTATTCCCAAACCCCCATTCTCCTTACTTTGACAGACCACATCCCATTTGACCCAACAAATTTTTCTCCTTTCCTCACAACCTCCCCATAGAAAGTTTCTCTGTAGCTTAACCAAAATATCATTTACTTTCTTAGGTAACGAAAAGAAAGATAAATAATAAATAGGTAAACTTGACAACACAGAATTGATCAAAGTGATCCTGGCACCAAGGGACAAATGCTTACACTTCCAAGACGACAACCTCTTTTGAAATAATTGAATAACTTTGGCCCATCAATCTACTGATCTAGCATTTGCAGCAATTGGAATTCCAAGATAGGAAAAAGGTAAAACACCCACCTTACAGTGTAACAGAGCAGAAGCTACTTCCATTAGAGAATTAGAGACATTGACCCCAAAAATACTGCTTTTATGAAAATTAATCTTTAAACCAGATGCCAACTCAAAGCCCCTTAAAATAGCCTTAATCATCATGAAATTTTCTGTAGAAGCTTCACCCAAAATAATTGTATCATCAGCATATTGTAACAAAGAGATAGGGATAGCCTCCCTCCCAACACGATAAGGACCAAATAAATTTTTCCTCATAGCCTCTTTGAACATACCTTTCAGTCCTTCCACCACCAAAAGGAATAGAAAAGGTGCTAATGGATCACCTTGTTTTAAACCCCTTTTGATTTGAATTTCTTCCGTAGGACAACCATTAACAAGAATTGACATATTTCTAGAGAAGACACAAGATTTCATCCAGATTATCCATTTTTCCTCCAGACCTACTCTTCTCATCATATAATCCAGAAATTCCCAGCTAACGGAGTCATATGCTTTTTCGAAATCTAATTTCAATAAAAAACAAGATTTCCTTCTTCTCTTAGCATCTTCTATTGCCTCATTCAGAGAAACTACATTGTCAAGTATTTGACTACCCGGAATAAAAGCAGATTGCAAGATAGAGATGACCTCATGCAACATGTATTCCTTGTTGTGTTGTTTTTAATTATGTATATTTGTAATTGTAAGTAACGAAAGTTGATTTATTTTTCAGGAACGTGGAGTGTTGGGCTGCGGTACCAACAGAAAATGGACCCTTCCACGTATGGCCGACTTGCCTGAACAAGTGAGGGTTATTGTTTAGAGGTTCGAATTGGCACCACTCATTGGAGCTTTATACGAGCAGATTGATAGGAAGCTGCTGACAGCGTTTGTCGAGCGTTGGTATAGGGATACCAACACTTTTCATCTCCTGGTTGGAGAGATGACAATTACATTGGATGATGTATCATGTCTTCTCCACATACCGGTATCCGGGAGATTCGTTACATGGAAGAAGCCCAATGCTACTGAGGGTGCGGGGATGATGGAGCTACAATTGGGCATGGATATGGCATCAGCTGCTACGGAGGCAAAGAAAAACCGTGGTGGAGCCATCTGGTTTAGCACACTCCACCAATGGTATCATGCCCATGTCCAGGCTGGGAGATTCGACTTTTTTGCCCGTTGCTATCTATTAGCACTTGTTGGGTCAACCTTGTTCATAGAAAAGAGTATGACCTATGTGGGAATGCAGCAGTATGTGATCGCACTGGCCAATACCCAACGCATCCACAGTTATGCTTGGGGGGCATGTGCTTTGGCACATTTATATAGCGAGCTCGCCAATGTCACCAAGAGCAGTGTCAAACAACTTGGTGGATACATGACATTGCTTCGAGTAATGTTAAATGAACAATTTTATTCTTAATTTTTTATCCTTTTTTATTTTATATTTCTTTTTTTGCTTTTAGCAACAAATGCTGACTTATTGTTGATTCGGTAAACAGGCTAGATCAAGGAGTACTTCCCTGGAATCGGATGTTCTATTGCCAGATCGGATTATCGGGAAGAGCTTCCACGTGTTTTCAAGTGGGATCAAGATGTAGGTTCGGGCAACATGGATGTACAATATCGAGCATACCTTGAGTCACTTAGAATTGATCAAGTTAGGTGGCGACTGTTTCATCCCGAGCATCGTCTAGTCCGACCTTTTGAGCCTGTTAGTTTCTATTCTGGATGGCTAATTGTTGGCAAAGAATGTGTCGCTTATCTGCCTGAACGTGTTATGCAGCAACTTGGTCATATACAAGGCATTCCTTGCTCACCACCACTGCAGTGCCCTGATTTTGAAAATATTATTGATGCATGAGCACATTGGAATGACCATGTCGTAGATCCCGATTCAAGAGAGCCACATATG
The DNA here is from genome assembly GCA_037953625.1 of Crotalaria pallida. Taxonomy (NCBI): domain Eukaryota; kingdom Viridiplantae; phylum Streptophyta; class Magnoliopsida; order Fabales; family Fabaceae; genus Crotalaria; species Crotalaria pallida. The sequence continues at coordinate 82,813,581 of CM075653.1, forward strand.
AGCATTTCTGGCGAGGTTGTGGATGGATATCTTGATTGGTTGCATTAGTACTCTCATCCATATCTGCTCCCTACGTCCATGAGGGTTCAAAACCCCGAAATCCTTAATGTAAGTGTATCTTTATCTTGTAGAATATGTGTGTTATAGTTTAGTACTCTGAATAAGTTGTATTATTTATATTGATGATAGGTTCGATACCAAGAGAGGCTGAACCGTATTGGATTATTGATGCAATCGAGAGATGACACCGAAGTATTGCCTCAGTATGCATACGAGGAAACCTTGGCATTATGTAACATGCCGATTCATGATGATGTACCTCAAAGATCGGAGAGAAGGCAAGGTGGAAGAAGACGAGTTAGGGGTAGAAATGCTTAGATTGTGATCTATGTGTTGGTTTAGGGTGTGTTTTGGATTAAGGAAATTTGTTGTGGTTGTGTTTTATGTTTTAGTTAGTGTTTATGGATTATTATTGTGTTTGTGTTTTGGATAGTGTTTTTCGAACAAAGGTTGTGTAATGGATTATGAAATGGATTATTTGTGGCTTTAATGATTATGAACAAGTGTTTTTGTCTGTCTCTCTTGACAATGCATGTTATATATGAGAAAAGAGTATGATGTTATATATGCTTAGTGTGGATCAAAGAGAATGATGTTATATTTGCTTACTGTGGATCAAAGACAACGATGTTATGGGAGAAGATTCAAGAGATCTGTATCATATTATGGCAAAAAAAAAAAAAAAACAGTTTTCCGACCTGCGTATCTCGGAAATTGGCCAAACATTTTGAGATCTGTCTCCCAGAAACATGTGCCAAAGAGACATGGAAATTTGGCCAAATATTCTGAGACCTATGTGTTGGAAAAATGTATAAATTTCTGAGACATTCATCTCGGAAATATCATTTTTTTACTGAAGACTTACTGGCACCAGTTCCCGATAGACAGAGTTCGGAAGTTTTGGTCCATTTCCGAGAGTCGAGAGTCGAAAAACGGTTTTTTGGCCAATTTACACACAGAAAATTGGATTCAGCAACTGATACACTAAAGTACAATAAAATAACTAACTGAATAAAATAAACCTGTTCATAATCCAACTTATAATAATAAGTATAAAAGCAAAACTAAATGTTTCCAAATTCCATCCATATACAAATGTTTCAAAATTTCCATCCATTCAAAATGTATACAAAACTGTCTAAATTTTATAACTCAAAAACCCAAATGTCTAAATGTTTCAAATTTCTTCTTCGTCCTTTGAAAGATCAATAACCCCGCCGTTTGAAAAATTATTTGGCAATAATGGTCTGAATTTCAGCAAACGATTACTAAGTGTAGCCTCCCACGCAGCTGCATCTCCAGTAAAATGTGTGTGCCAAAGTGGATAAACAGGCGGCAATGGTGCTTCGGGTCGTAATATTACTTGAACAATTTGAACACAATATAAATATACAAAATATATGTCTTACACTAATTTAACAAATTACAAATATACGAATATACCAATTACCTGTACAAAATGAGACTTTGCTACGTTCCGACCAATACCCCATATACGAAGATTGCCAGACGGTCCTGTGTGATAGGGGAAAAACGTGATGCATTCACCAATGGTTTCACTGGGTATAGATACAACAACCACATTATAGCGTGAAACAATAATGTTACCCATATCGGTTATCTCCATCCATTTATCTTCCCTAGCAACATTATAACGTGATGATCCTAAATTCGAAAAATGTAACCTTCTGAACACACTTTCAAATTTATCTCCTAGAAGGTTTGTGTATAACTTCCTGTGATCCTTAATTTCACTGATCAAATTACTTCTAACTATTGCCCAACTTTGTTCGTGACCGTAACGATACAAAGAGATGACACAAAACCTACAATTGCCATCACCTTTAACATTATTAACTGATTCAATCATATGGTCCAAAGCAGGATGTGGTACAAACCCAAATGAGGTCCTAGTACCTTTTTTCATTCCTTGGGATGGAGTTTTTTGAGCCCTCTTTGAAGTCGATCTTTTTGAACTTTGAGAAACAGAGTTTGAGTCTTGTGAACCTTGATGAAGTTCTTCGGTTGCCATATCATCGAATAATGAATCCACATGTTCAAAATATGATGGATCACGTTTGGTCAAATTGTCTTTGTCCTTTTTTCGCCCCTTCGTTCTAATTGGTACCTTGGGTGGTAGTACTGAAGTTGTGTCAGGCTCAACAACTTCCTTAAATTTTTAAAAAAGGTGTTTCTTCTTATCAAGGTCAGCTTTGTTGTACTTCTCTTTGTATTGTTCCCATAACATCTCAGGATCTTTTGAGTTTCTAGGATGACTGCTCACTTTACTGCCCATTGATAGTACTTGCCAATGAGGTTGAATTGCATATTATGGAATAGGTTGGCTTGCCCGAATATACTTGGCGATCTCACATCGACAAGGCAACCCATGAGTTGATAAAATTCGACAATCATAGAAAACATCTTCCACATTAGCAATGTCAACACCTTTAGCCTCCTTATAAAGTAGTCCCAAAGCCTCTCGAGATATCTTGAAGTGAAACTCTTTAAACAAGGGAGTGTTGACCCTATGCTCCACTTTAATGAGACTTTCTTCAAATGATGCCAGAATATCAATGTGTTGACACAACAACATCTGATTCATACATTTGAAACACGTGGCAATGTCTCCTCTGTTATCGGATAACATCCTCCTGAATATCGAATGTGCGGTCTCAACCCTATTTAAATAAAACAAAAACATACAGTTATATTTTTTAAACCAGTATTAACTTAATTTATTTATTACATATGATTCATTCAATGCTAAATGTTACCTGTTCGTTGTTGTGTTGCCGAGATGCATTAGCTTGTCAACATAGGTGTAGTCTCCTAGACCGGGAACAGCCTTACGGTTATGGAATGAACCAAAGGTCTGATCCCAATCGAGTTTTACTGTAGGACCTCGTAGGATTTTCTGAATATCCAGTTGGGATAATCAGGATCTCCCCAGTCAACAAAGTGTGTGATAGTGTCAACTTAGGGATGGAGAAAACGTACCTTTGCCCCTATAGCCTGGTGGTTCTTATAGGGGATTACCTGATACGCGTGTCTCTGGGCTTGTCTGATGAGGCCCGTGAAGAAGAAGTGTTCAACTGAGACTGGTAAAGGTTCTGATAAGATTGCCTTTGATAATCCCGTATGTGATGAACTCTTATCCTTATCCCATAATCCAACCAAGCTGTGCGGGAATATAGGAGGAGCTGTTAGGCTGATAGAGACTGTAAGCGATAACGATAAGGATGAAGATCCTACGCTCGGCTGTAATCTCATAGGCCTGTAACTCTCCTGAGTGCCCCTAGCTCGGTATCACGTGATACCGACCAGATGGTGGTCGGTGTTCGTTGGTCCAATGTTTAACTGGTCGGCGTGGAGAAGACTCGGTCGGTTCAGAGTCAGGTCCACTGCATAAGCCCCCAAGCTCGGTAAGGTGATTTGAGCCTGTTCCCAGTTCAAAGGTGAGCCGAGCAGTGAGCCGACCGCTTGGACTTTTCTGACTGGAAGAGGAATCCAGCTGTTGAACATATCTGAGCTCATGTCCTTCCATCTGCATGAATATGACGTTTGATTTCTCCTTTTTCTTCCACGTGTCATTTCTGGTGTTGGGAACCGAAACGCAATGATTCCAAACCTTGAACAACGTCTTTCGAGTAACTACAACTGGATTGGGCTTTTCCATTCTAGGCCCAATTTTCCGATAGTGGAGGGAAAACTTGAAAAGAAAAGAAGGGGAAGCGGTATTCGAAATTCATTTCCCTCATACCTTCTCTCTCTTGCAATCAAAATACCTTCTCTCTTGCGGTTTCTGAAAAAACCTCTTCACTCTTCATCGATCATTCTTGCGATCTCTGGTAACCATCACCACTTTTGCCAACTCCTTTTCTGCGATTGTTCTGGAACTCCTTCCTTGACAGTTCTTGGTTGTTGCAACTTCCTTTTCAGGACCCTCACTTCTTATTCAGGTATCGGACTCTTTCTCTCAATACTTTTATAGCGTTGTTTTTCAATTAACTGCTTGCTCCTTTCTCGTTTTTCTTCTCTGACTTCTACATCTGCATGCCTCTGTTAGTTTTTACCACTTTCTGGCTAATGGCGTTTGGGCTGGTTGCGTTGCGTTTAGGACCAACTGTGTCACGTTTAACAACCCTATTTTCCTTGAATCAATAATCTGTATTTCTTGAAAACTTGTTTAAGTGTTTAAGAACCCTGCTTTCCTTGGATCGATTCCGGTATTTCTTGAAAACATGAGTTGGCCATCGAATGACATTTCCATTCTTTTTTATAAAATCGCCGAGAGGATAGATTGCGAGGTTAAGGAGGCAGCGGAGAGGTACTTACTGTCTCAATTGGGGAGGTTTTACCGAGTATGCTCAAAGGAAGTGCTCCCCAATTGATAGTATGCATAACTAGTTGATTAGAGATAATCATGTTTTTTAATGATACTGACTCTGCGTGTGCCTCCTTTTCCTCAGGTATGGTGCGAAAGTGTGTTTCAAACCCTGAACTTTTTCCCTTGCCTCCAGATGCTGCAGAATATGATTGGGTCGATCGTGAGGTCATAGGTACCCCTTCCAAGCTTAAGACTGATGAATCGCTGGAGCAAACAAGGGCCATCCTATTGCCATGCCCTGGAGACTAAAATCGAAACTCATACACCATAAGCCCAGTAGGACTTAATGAACGAGTTTGCACTCGGATCCCCAACGGGAGTACAGGTTTTTACTTTTATGAAGAGGTGGTGACTCGGCTCGGCGTTAGGATGCCGTTTACCGAATTCGAAATGGACGTCCTGAATGCATTAAGGATTGCCCCCTCACAGTTTCACCCCAACGCATGGGCCTTTGTTAGAGCTTTCCAGCAAGTGTGCTCGGCAATGGAGTGGTCTTGTACTATACCTGTCTTCTTTTATTTGTTTACCCCTCAGACCAATGCATTTGAGAAGGGGTCTACCAAACGACCCTGGGTGTCCCTAAAAGCCCGTCCTGGGTACTCGTTACTAACCAAGTATTATGAGTCTTGGAAAATCTTCAAGCCATATTTCTTCAGATACAGCTTTGTTGTGAACGGTGCTTGTTGGTTTACAAGGGTTGGTGAAAACAGACCGATTCCACGCTTCCCCCTTCAGTGGTCAGAACACTTCTTTAATCGTAGGATCAAGTCCTATGGTTCGGAATGGAAACAACTATTTGATTTTGAGAAAGAGGTGTGCCGAGAATTCGAGAACTACTTGACGAAGAATGGGATTATTGAAACCAAAGACATAGTGAAGATCCCATCTGCAAATGTTAGAGTTCAGCTTGGTAAAGTGTTTGTTATTTCTGCTTATTATTTTGTATCTGTGATTTTGCTTGTGTCTGATGGGTTTTTGATTCCTTTTTGCAGATACCATGGTTGCGCGTATGTCTGAATTGCTAAGAGGGAGCAAGAAGAGGAAAGCTCCCTCTACTAGCGTAGCCTCGGGATCGTCAAGCTTGAGCACACCTACTCCCACTGCTTCTCCCCTCGGCGGATCACCTCGACAGGCGGATTCCTTGACTGTTGCAACTGCCACTGCTGGTTCACCAGCTTCGAGTGGCCAGGTCCTCTCTCCTCCAGTCCAACCACTAAGGCGTCTGCGTTTGGATAAAGGCAAGGCTAAAGTTTCTGAAGGTGCAAGCGCCAAATCAATTCCCATAAATGCACCCCGCACCGAGCCTGAGGAAGTTTGCTCGGTGTGGAATCGATGATTAGATGAAAAATTTCCCGAGTCCATCTGCCCGGAAACCAATCATGAACGGTATTCTAGGCTCAGTGTTTCCGAATGGGTGCAGTATACCCAAGCTTTGACAAAGTTTATGCTTTGAGGGGCGAGTCTAGCGCATTTTATGTCGAAGCATCCATAAGATTTATTCTTGGGGTTCAATGCCGAACAGAAAGAAATCCGTTCACTCTTTGCTGCAAACGAAGCCAACTTGACGGACGAGCTGAACCGGGTCCGAACCGAGCTGGAGAATTTGAAAGCGGATCATGTTGAGTTGACGAAAGAGAGGGATGCACTAAAAACTTCCAAGCAAATAGCTGAGGAGCAGAAGTTAGAGGCCGAAAGAGCTTTGAACAACGAGGTGCAAGTGTCTCGGCAGAAAGTCGAGGAGCTGAAAAATGAAGTGCAGAGGTCGAATGCCTCTGTAGAGAAATTTGAAGAGAAAGCACTTGTTTTCAAGAAGAAAGCCGCCGCCAATTTTTATAACCGGGAGAAGGGGGTTGAGGACGCCTTCGTCTCAGCCATCAGGCAAATTCAAGTGTTGAATCCAGAGGTGGAGTTCAGGGTGGTCGGGGCGCATCCCTTTCATACGGTCTCAACCCGATTTAAATAAAAAAAACATACAGTTATATTTTTTAAACCAGTATTAACTTAATTTATTTATTACATTTGATTCATTCAATGCTAAATGTTACTTGTTCGTTGTTGTGTTGCCGAGATGCATTAGCTTGTCAACATAGGTGTAGTGTCCTAGACCGGGAACAACCTTACGGTTATGGAATGAACCAAAGGTCTGATCCCAATCGAGTTTTACTGTAGGACCTCGTAGAATTTTCTGAATATCCAGTTGGGATAATCAGGATCTCCCTAGTTAACAAAGTGTGTGATAGTGTCAGCTTAGGGATGGAGAAAACGTACCTTAGCCCCTATAGCCTGGTGGTTCTTATAGGGGATTACCTGATACGCGTGTCTCTGGGCTTGTCTAATGAGGCCTGTGAAGAAGAAGTGTTGAACTGGGACTGGTAAATGTTCTGATAAGATTGCCTTTGATAATCCCGTATGTGATGAACTCTTATTCTTATCCCATAATCCAACCAAGCTGTGCGGGAATATAGGAGGAGCTGTTAGGATGATAGAGACTGTAAGAGATAACGATAAGGATGAAGATCCTGCGCTCGACTATAATCTCATAAGCCTGTAACTCTCCTGAGTGCCCCTAGCTCGGTGTCACGTGATACCGACCAGATGGTGGTCGGTGTTCGTTGGTCCAATGTTTAACCGGTTGGCGTGGAGAGGACTCGGTCGGTCCAGAGTCAGGTCCACTACAATAGGCGTCAACGAATTTGGTTGCATGGTTGCTCAAATACGTGTCCTTTGACGTATTTACCAATATGGTCACCCGATTTTTCACAAAAGATGTGATGACTATCTTCATAATAATCCACATTTTTACAATAGACAAGACCTTGAAAGGCTTCCATTACACAGTCAACTTTCTCAGGATCCTCCTTGAAAAACTCCTTCGTCCTCGCCCGAACATTGCATTTGATGTGGAATTGGCAAAGCAAATGTGAAGCCATTGGAAAAACATGCTCCATTGCCTTACCCAAAGCGACATCCATATCAGTCACTATCACTTTGGGATAGCATGCCGGATCTGGAATCAAATCGCGAAGCTTCTCTAATGCCCACACATATGTCTCTGTGGTCTCATCAGATATGAAACAAAATGTCGTGGTGAAGGTCTTCCATGTCGATGTTTTCCCAACAATATCGAGCATTGGCAACTTGTACCTATTTGTCTTATACGTGCTATCCAAAATTAATACTGTGCTGAAACTCTGCAAAAGTTGTATTGAGGTAGGATGTTCCCAAAACATGTTTTTAACCTCATCAGATCCTTTATTTGAAGTATGCCATGCTTCACACGCTCTATCGGTCAGCAACTTGAACAGATGTTGCATCTGCTTTCTTGGATTCCGAATACTCTTTCGAAAATATTTACGAACATAATACACTTTCTTTACGATTGTCACATTGTCTGGGAATCTCTCCTTCAATGTGGTCAAAACCTTCTTGGACTTGACACCGCTTTTCGTCATGTCAATGACGAGCTTCCTTTCCTCCTCTGACAACTTAGCAGGATGTCCAACCATCAACTTGTATGGAGGATGGTTATGACTTCCACATTTCACTTCCAATTTCCAACCATCGCCTTTTGACATTGGCTTAGCATACAAGCCGAATGGGCAATTACACTTCTTCGAGGCAGTAATGCATTTGCCATCGCCTGTCGACTTGAACACACCTCCTTTCTCGCAACCACAAACCACCCTTTGTCTTTTTGAACGATCTTTCCCTCCATCAGATCTTGTTATCTTCAAAATAAACCCTTATTCCAGCCCAAGCTGCTTTACATAATGAACAATGTCATCATGACTCAAAAACAATTGATCGGTACAAAATGAAGCCCCATAATCATGAACTTCTATTGCCTCGATCTGAATATGGTCAAAATCATTAGCATCATTTTGATCCATCATTCTTAAAAAATAAAAATAACAACTCTAATTAGTAATTTTCATGTACAAATAATAATAATTATTCACATAAATTAAAATTATAGATTCCGAGATCTTGGGGTCGGAATATAAGCATAATTTCCGAGAGCCACGAGTCGGAAAATGGTTTTCCGACACTGGACAGTCAGAAAACTTACGTTCAGTTTTTTTTTAAAAAAACTTAGTGGCAACGCAATCACCAACACGAACACTACTCCAGTGATGCACCAAAAACTAGATGTTGATGAAAGTGGATGCCAAAAAACTAATACTTTTGAAGAAGGGAGAGAGAGAGGTTGAGTGATCAAAGGGAGAGGAAGAGGTTTTTTTTGGAGAAAAGAAGGAGTAGGAAGTTTCTATAATAGGATTTATGAAAAAGGGGTTTGGGGTTTATGGATAATTTTAGTAAGGTGAAAAGGGTTATGGAGTTTGGTGATATAAAATGGGGTTTGTATTCTAGTATTTTTTTAATTAGGCATTCTAGTAATTTCAAGTTTAAAATTGGGGTTTGGGGATAGAATGGGGGGTTTGTAATCTAACACTCTTGTTTTAATATGTGTACTTTGACCCACATAATTCTATGCTAGCAAATTAGCAATGCAATATGTAACATCTCGCGTTTTTTTGACTAGGATAAATAAAATTTCATTAAAGAAAAGTTTTGAGAAATTTTTTTACAAAGAGTTTTCAATGAGTATTTTATTCGGTTACGTAGTAAAGTGTTGATTTTACGGAATTTTGATAAACAAATATTTTTATGGAATTAGTGAAAATGATTTGTTATGAGAAATGATTTTATTTTTGGTGATTTATTGTAAAAATGAATTTCTTTATGGACTTTGAAAGATTTATCAACTTCCGAAATCCATAACTTTTTAACCGTAACTCCGATTTTTATGATCTTTATATCAAAACGATCGTATCGAAATGTAGTTTTCAAAAATGTATCTTTCATAATTTTCTGGATTGGTTTGCGAAAAGTTTTATCAGAGTTGTAAAGGACGAATTTTCAAGGAATTAACCATGAAAAAAATAGTTTTTGATTTTAATGAATTTTTCCTTTTGGGATTATCTTCAATATATTAAAGTATGATTTTAGAAAATGATTTGTGGGCTATAATTGCAACCAATAAGTACAGTTTATTATTTAAAGAAAAATGTGTTTAATTGTTAATATGTATATTTGATTATTCAATTAAAGAAGAAATTATTTTGTGATTAAAGTGTGTGCTTGGTTGTGAGTGTGTGCATGTATGATACATGTGTGATTTGTGTATGTGTGACACGTGTGTGAATGGGGTGTATGTGTATGTTCATGAAGCTCTTGTTTGGTGACTAAGCTAGAAAGGAAATAAAATAAAAAGAAAAGAAAATGGAAGACTTGGGGACCAAGTAGCTAGAAGCCTTAGAATGCCAAAAGTACCCCTCCTTTGATGCATGTTGGCCGAACCAAACCAAGGGCCAAGGAAGGGAGATGATATTTCACCCTTAGCCTATTTCCTTTCTATTCATTCCATTAGTTCCATTCATTCTTTCATTTCCTTCTTTCCTTCGTTCTATTCATTCATTCATTTCCTTCATTTCACACTTCCACCTAAACACACTTGGTGTTAGAGCATCATCAAGCTCAACACCCTTCGAAAAAAAAAGAAGAGACAACCGTGAGAGAGAGAGAGAGGGACCGAATTAGAGAGAAGAGGAAGGAGAGAAAAGCCTTGATCCTTAGCTTGTTTTCATTCTTCTCCCTTAGGTATAACCTTGATCCTTGTTCATCATTTTATTTTCGGTTCTATGTATCTTGTTATTCTTGCATGTTGATTTTTATTGTTGATCCATATTTTTCAAAGACTAATGAATGAAGATTGAAGTTTTAAAACAACAAAATGAACATGCAAAAATAATTGAAGGTGATTCGGTTTCTATAAACATTTTGTGTAAGGGATCTTTGTTTTCTTTGATGTATTTCGGGTTTGTGTATGTATTTGGAAAAAGAAATTGATTTTTGAAATTGTTCTTTGATGCATGTTGGTTTTCAAGCTAGATCTAGTGTTTCTCTTTGCATCCATATGATTTTCTCAAGTTGATCTTAATTTTTCTTACATGCATGTGAAAGATCTTGACTTAAAAATAAGAGATCTATTATTTTTAAGAGCTTGATGTTTGTTTCGATTTTAAAAGAATTCTTGTGTTAATGATTTTCTTTTCTTGTTTGATTTGGTTTTTGTGTGCATGAAAAGGAAAATATTTTTAATAAGAAAGTTTAACCTAAAGCATGAAATTTTTGGATAAAATGAACTCATTTTCTTTATGCATGTTTCGGTGGTAGCTTAAATTTTTAGAAATGAATTTTTACTTGAAGGATTTGATGCATGCATGTGATGATCTAGTAAAAAGGAGTGTGGTGGACTCGGCCTAGCCGAGGTCCTTCAATACCTCGCCAAAGTCCTGAGGACCCTTCAGGAAGCCTTCTGAGCGCTTGGCCGAGCTCAATGCTCAACGGCCGAACAGACGCCAGATACAGGCCGACCTCGTGTTCCCGTTCAGGTCCGACGTCTGGGTCCGACACCTTCCCAAGTCCGACACCTAGGACATGATGACGTCCCCCTCCTTTATCCACGAGGACAGCTCACTACCTTATCCACAAGGACAGCTCACTACCTTATCCACAAGGACAGCTCACTACCTTATCTACAACGACAGCCTATCCACTCCTAGCTCAGTACAGGCTGGCCCTACTTGGGCCTAAAGCAAGCCCATTAGGGCAACCAGCTCCCCCCTATAAGTAGCTCCGTACTACATGGGGCTCAGGTATGTCCTCTAACCCTAATTGTCACCTTCACACACCAGTGATTAGGGTTACTTCCTGGCTCTTCCCCTTAGCCACCTGAGGACTCCCACTAAACATCACATATCAACCCTAGACAGAGGCACCTTCGGAGGTCTTCTCCTACCCTTGGAGGTCCTCACCGTCTAGGACACCAGATTGGCGCCGTCTGTGGGAAGAGATAAACTTCAACCCCACCCAGAAGATTTTACCATGTCTGAAGAACAGCCAGTCCAGAGGAGGAGGAGGGGGCGTCCAAGAAGGGTGCCAACGACTGAGGACCTGCGCCTGCACCTGGAAGCCAATAGGGCAGCGAGGTCCTCACCGCCACCCCCTCCACCACCACCTCCGCCTCCTCCCCCGCCATCACCTCCGTTTCCACCGCCACCTCCTCCACCAGAATTCACCCATACCCACAGTAGACCCTGCACCATCCACACCGGAGACACCGCAAATCCAACCCAGCTTCCTGGCGGAGGTCGGCGTATGCAACTACGCTCTGAGCTAGGAGAAACCAACACTGAACAGCACCGCCACCGTGGCGAACGTGCTCACTCAGTCAGTACAACACACCGTTCCCACTCTCGACAGTCTACGCTCTCTCGGGATGCTGAACTCTTATCCTTAATGAGACAGCAGATGAGAATCGTAGAGCAACAAGGTAAAGCTATTGCAGATCTCCAACAAGTTGCCATGCAACGTTTAGCTGAACGAGCTGCTGTTCAAGCTCCAGCCCCAAACGAGTTCCCTCCACCCCCCCCTCCACCACCTCTTCCGCCACAACCTCCGTTAACTCCACAAACCTTTGCAACACCACACACGACTGCCACACAACTTACACCACCCCCCAACCAGCAACAACCTGATCTGGATGATTCCCACCCTGGGCATCCCTTCACTCCTGCCGTCATGGCCTACGAACCACCACCTGGGTACCTAGGACCCAGTAACATCCCCAGATACAATGGCCTTACAGACCCTCAGGAACATGTCCTTTCCTACGAGGGAGCCGTGAACTTTCACGGAGGAGGAGATCGGCTCAAATGCCGAGCTTTCTCCATGACCCTCCAGGCCCCAGTCCTTCGGTGGTATTCAACGCTTCCCAAAAACTCTGTCAACAACTGGGCAGAAATGAAGCGCGTCTTCCTCAACAGATACACTGCTAGCTGTGTGCAACCCAGATCGGACCACACACTGGCGACAGTGACCCAGAAGCCAGACGAATCCTTACGTGCATACTTGCACAGGTTTCACAGCGAGTCCAGTTCGGTCCCAAATCTGTCTCCCGAGGTGGCCGTCCTCCTTTTGACCCAGGGATTGGCCGAAGGAGGCTTCAAAGATTCACTTATTGGAAAACCACCAAGGGACATGGCCGAACTGAGACAGAGATCAAACAAGTATATCAATCTTGAAGAATTCAGCAAAGGACAGTCGAGCAGGCTGGAAAACGCTCAGGCCACCTCGCAGAATGCCCTGCCCCGAGGTCGTCCTCGCGGCAACAGGGATGAAAGAGGAGGAAGAGCAGATCAGGGAGACCGAGGTCGCTCTCAACAAGAGGACCGCCGACGTCCATAAATCACTAAATATGACTCTTACACCCCCCTAACGGTCCCGCGGTCTCAAGTCTGGAGAGAGACCATGCAGACCGAACTTAGGAGTGTACCCCGCCCCCCCTTTCTCAGAAATCAAAGCTATGTCAGAGACAAGTCCAAATACTGCAATTTTCACGACGGGTACGGCCACCATACCGATCAATGCACATGGCTTCGGGATGTCATTGAGGATATGGTAAGAAGAGGCAAGCTACAGCAATATGTCCGAGAGGCGGTGGAGAGACGAGGTCGGAGAAGGTCTCGCAGCCCGGACAATGATAAAGGAAAAGCTAAAGCTGACCCGTCCCCAGAGAAGAAGGAAGAGGAGCCACCACGGGTAAACATGGTCGTGGTTCAAGACCTGGATAAGTCGCCCGAAAACTTCCGAGTAGAAACCATATCGGGAGGTTTCGCTGGCGGCGGTGAGATGAGGGCGGGAAGGAAAAGATACATCAACCAGGTTTTGGCAGTTCATCACAAACCCCTCTGCAAAAAGCCTTCTCGGAATGTCCCCATTATCTTTTCCGACCAGGATATGGAAAATGTCATCCCAGATCACAACGATCCTATGGTGATTACGGCGTTAATTGGCAATTTTGAGGTCGCCCGAGTCTTCGTTGACCAAGGGAGCTCGGCCGACATTCTCTTTCTGCATACTTTCCAAGCTTTGAAGTTGAGGTCTGCCGACCTCGTAGGATTTGAAGGTAATCTCATCAGCTTCACAGGTGAGGCAATCCGCCCCCTGGGAGTCATTCATCTCCCGGTGACCCTAGGCAACCAGCCTTCGGCCCGAACGGAGATCATCAAATTTCTGGTGGTCGACTCCGACTCCCCGTACAATGTAATACTGGGACGAACATGCCTACAAGCTTTTGGGGCAGTAGTCTCAACAGTGCACTTGGCAATGAAGTTTGTCGGATCAGATGATAAGGTTGTTACGGTAAAAGCTGACCAAGTGAAGGTCCGGCTCTGCTACAATGCGAGCCTACGGGAGGGAAAAAAGAAACAAAAAGAGTTCACCGATCCGACACTGTCCAAGGGAAGAGTCTTATTGGCCGAATTCCAGTCTGAACGAGATATTCATATGTCCTCTCCTCATGAAGAGCGGGTGATAATTCCCCCCTTCGCCTCTCCCCCAAGCAAAGATGCTATCATGAATGACAAACCCCTCCGAAAAATCCAAAATGCAGTCAAAGGAAGTCTTTTCTCTCTTTCAGCCCTCTCCTACTCCCTGCACGGGGAGAATTTTCTCTTTCATCTAGTTCTCACTAACCCCGCCCTCCGTTCGGTACACCTCCGAGTTGAGGGCCGATGTGACCTTCTTGCCCATGTCTTCAGCCGAGCTTTTCAGACCCCCAAGCTCGGGTGCTTCAAGATGGAAATGCCCTCACTTTTCGACATTACCAACAATCTTGGCAGCCTTTCCTATCAGCTCACCTCGGAGGACCATAACAAGGAAATCCGACAAGACGCTTTTGGTTCGAAGAAGATAGCAATGAAAAAGCCAGCCGACTATGACAAGAAAGCAAAGCAGCCCGGGTCATCTGAGTCCGATCACCACGCCCCCCGAGGATCGGACATTGGCCCCAACGGCCAGAAAAGCGGGAAAGGAGCTCGAGATCAGTAATCCCCAACAGAGGCGTTCTAGAAACATACTCTGGGTAATTACCGAACTCAAGGATTCCCAAAACTTCAAAACACTGAGAACCTGTTCAAATAGGTTTACCTCAGATATTTTGGCAGCCGTCAGTACCCTCCTCTAAGGAATTCAAGTTCAACCTCCTTTTATTTGTCGTTTCCTTCAGATACTGTTCATATTTTTCAATTTCCATTGTGAGATATTCACCTTTCAAAAGAAAAAGCAATGTACTCATGACTACAATTAATGAAAAGTACAAACTTGCTCATACTCAAGTGCAACAGTTTTATATACGTACGTACTAGCTTCTCATTTAGCACTAGCCACCTAAATGTTGCATGGCGCTATGCACAACCAACGTCTTCTAGATAAGATCGGCTCATATGCACAGTGTACAAGGGACACCCGATAAAGAACAGACTGCTGTGAAATGTTTTCACATAGCTTCACTCAGCACTCTCTTTTACATCGTGGCCGAGGACACCCACCTCGGCTAAGGTGGGTAGATCCGAGCTCCCTACCGTATGCACTTATATACAATACCTTTATTCAGAGGAACACTTATAAGATTACTGCACTCACTGAGTCATCCGAGTTTATCTGAATCGTTAATATGATATTTTAAACACCAATGTTTTGGGTACAAGTTTTATTCGACCAGGTCGAAATACAACAAGCCGGTTAAGGACTTGTATTTTCAAAAGCAGTTCTACGTAGAAACGACCTCGGAATCTATACGTATGCAACGAGTAAGAATAAAAACTTATATAACAACATGCAGCAGGCCAAAATCGCAGTAAAATGAAACGTTGTACAGTAAGCAAAACAAAACCCCACATTGTCAAACATGTTATAAAAGAACATAGACAACTAATAAGCTGCCCAGCATAAGGGACTTACGCTGCCTCATCCTCGACATCAGAAAGGACGACCGAACCCGGGTCGAACTCCTCATCCATCCTCTCCACCAAAGGGTTGGGCAGATTCTCCTCAGGCTGGTCCAGGTCAACCTCGGCTCCACCCCGGTCATAATCAACCATCTTTCCATTTTCCACCCCGAATCCGGCAGATGCGCCGACGTACCGAATTCGGAGCCCCTGATTCATATGGAGAATCTGCTCAACCGCACTGGTAAAAACCTTGCTGGCCACCCTTTCAAGGTCGAAGTCCGACTCGTGTGCTGCCACCTTATGCTTTAGAGCTTGGGCAGCCCTCTTCTTCAGCAGACTCCTAACCTGTTCCACTTCGGCAAGGCCCTCCTGCCGACCAGCCTCCCTCGCATCTGCTTTGGCTTGAGCTAAGTCTTCTTCATGTCTTTTTCGGAGCTCTTCCATTTGTCGGCGGTGCTCCTCCTCAGCCTCGGACAACTTTTGTTCAGTTGACCTTTGGCTACTCTTCAGTTCTTCAACCTCGGCCGCCATAGCAGACCGACCTTTTTTTTAGCAGGCGAAACACCGTCCGCCACATCATCAGCCACCTCGGCCAGCACATTAAACATGGTGGTGGCTCTCTTCAATTGGCAAGCCATTTCTTCCGCCTTTTTCTTCCACTCCGCACCCGACATTTTGATAAGGGTGTCCTTGAGTGATGGTTTGGTAAGGGCAGCTGGCGGCCTTGGTTGAGTTCCAGTACTTGGAGGCGGCGCATCAACAAGGGCTACCTTGGTGCTGGGACTCGGTGAGGTAGGAGGAGGAGGAGCAATAATAACGGCAGGAGGGGTAGGATGGAGGGGACCAGAGTCGGCCGATAACGTATCCGCAGAAACCTCGGACGACACGGCGTCAGCAGAAGGAACCTCGGGCTTCTTCTTCCTCCGAGCTTCAAAAGCAGCTTTTAGCGCCTTGGAAGACATCTCGGACCAATGTTCTTCTTAAAAAAAAAAAAGAAATAAATTATTAGTATAAGAGAATTGAAATAAAATGCACAAGTGCAAGAGCAAAAGTAACTGCCAATATTTGTCAAGACTTCGTCGTCAAGACACTTTATGAAAACTCCAACGTCAAGTTGGATTTTCCGAGTGCGGTATTCTGTTTGAAAATGGTGAGCCGTTACAGACTCGTCGGCATCCAGTGTTACACTCGACCACCTCTGCGGTGTATTGGAATGACGACTGAAGAACTCGGAGGTCCACTCCAGAGGGAACTTCGGTCCCGTCTCGGACCGAAACCAAGGCAACCCCGCTCCAACGTATTTGTATTTAAAGAATCTCGATTTGAAGTGTTTCCAAGACTCAGAGAACATGCCGAACAGCCCACAATGAGCTCGGGCTTTGGCCGACACCCAAAGACGACCAGTGACCCCGTCCTTATTGCTGACGAACGGGTTGTACATCCACAAAAATAATCGAACTGTGCATACCAAACGTCTGGCCCCGCAGTACTTCTGGAACGCTCGGAGAAACGATCAAGTATTAGGATGAAGTTGGGAGGGAGCTAGTCCGAGCTCGTTTAAGACCCTCATATCCAGGTCGGTGAACGGGAGGGTCACACCAAGATTGTGAATCAGATCGGCATAAAAGAAAAAAGAGTTATCGTCAGTCCACTCATTTGCCGAACAGGGGAGCACTTCGTAAGAAGTTCCGGTGGTGTTCCCTGGGCAAGGCAGCACGACCCTCTTTACCTCGGCTAGCTTATCCTCCGAGCAAAGGCTGGACTGAATTCCTTTGGGCTCCACGTCAACCCACTCATACTGATCGGCATCGAAAGGTGCGGGGTAAAGTTCAGGTCGACGGACGCACTTCCGGAGCGGCATGGTACCTGTGGAAGAACAGGGGAGCTCGGTATTAGTCTTATGGGTTACGAAAAATAACCCCCCAGAGAATCCCCTCGAAGTAGTTCCGAGGGGCGAGCGTCTCCCCTCTACCACAGGTACCCCTCGTTCGTACATTCCCTCCTTCTCCATCCTCTCGAAATCGGCACGCTCCCTACCGTCAACAAACTCGGCCCAGGCGTATTACCGTATCCACTCTCTCTTCTCCTCCCAGTCCCGAGGATAGACTATCTCAACGGGATCAACCTCCAGAACCCGCCTCTCGTACTTTTGCCTATACTCCCTTCGGCGACGGAACGCCTCGTCTACCTCCGTAGAGAAACAGGACGAGGAGGAAGAGCCTTCCTCCTCCTCACTGCTGCTAGATGACAGGGAAACTACCCCAGCCCACTTCCTAAACCATTCCCTACTCATACTGAACCCAATCCACTCCTTTGGTTTTCTGAAAAATAAACAAAAAACACGAATCAAAAACCCTCCAAAAATCTCAAAACACGCAGAAGGCCAAACCCCAGGAATGACCCCCGGAATCAAAATACCCAAATCCAGAGAAAACTCAAACCCCAGCATTATCCCCCAAAATCAAAAACACAAAACCTAAGAAAAAGCCCCACCGCCACCAAAGTAGAAACAGAAAACCAGAAATCCTTATCAAAACTCTACAAAGTAACCCCTTGTTCGCGGATATAAAAACAAAAGTGAAGAAGCACCAAAATCTCATCACATGAACTACAAAACTGTAAGAACAAAGGAAAAGAAAATAAGAAGAGATAAAGAGAAAGAAGCAGTACCGGATGAATATGAATCTGAGAGAGAGCACCGAAGGCAAGAGAGCCCTGGTTGAAAGAAAGTGCAAAGAAGATCGAAAGCACCGGAACCGTGAGAGGAAGAAAAGAGTTTTCGAAGAAATGAAGATTGGGGAAGAAGATGCAGGAGCGTTTTCGAAAAAGGGGAATATTTGGCAGAGAGAGAGAAAAGGGAATAGTTTGTTAAGTCAAAGTAGGAGAAGAACCGTTTTCCCTCCTATTTTGAATTATGGGCCTGACCTAGACGGCCCAGCCCAACACGTGCCGCCACACATATTAGGGCACGTGGCGCACAGCAGCAAAAATTGTGGACCTCGAGCAACGTCAAAATGATGGTGATGCTTCGTAGGCCGCGATTTCTGACACGCGTCAGATCCAGTAAAAGCAAACGTCACTTCGGTACTGGCGAGTAGACAACCGTCAAACCTGCTCCGTCACAATGAAAGGACATTAGAGACAGCTGGTTCCAACGTATCGGAAACTCATTGTCCGAACTCCCTAGAACCTCGGAACAAGGCTCAGATATAGCCTTGACCGAGCTGGGGGGCTTATGTGGTGAACTCGGCCCTTATGAGGTGGATTTGGGAAAAGGACCTAAACCAGAACCTCAGAACAAGGCTTAGATAGCCTTGACCGAGCTGGGGGGCTTATGTGGTGGACTCGGCCTAGCCGAGGTCCTTCAATACCTCGCCAAAGTCCTGAGGACCCTTCAGGAAGCCTTTTGAGCGCTTGGCCGAGCTCAATGCTCAACGGCCGAACAGACGCCAGATACAGGCCGACCTCGTGTTCCCGTTCAGGTCCGACGTCTGGGTCCGACACCTTCGCAAGTCCGACACCTAGGACATGATGACGTCCCCCTCCTTTATCCATGAGGACAGCTCACTACCTTATCCACAAGGACAGCTCACTACCTTATCCACAAGGACAGCTCACTACCTTATCCACAAGGACAGCTCACTACCTTATCTACAAGGACAACCTATCCACTCCTAGCTCAGTACAGGCTGGCCCTACTTGGGTGAAATGATCAAGTTACTCGAGTGAAATGAGTGTTACTCGAGTAATACGAAAGCTGCATAAATTTCACTCGAGTGAAAAATGTTTTACTCGAGTAAAAGTTCAGATAATCGATTATCAAAAGTTTGTCAATCGATTATCAGCACAAAATACACTGTTAATCAATTATCAAAATATGTTAATCGATTATTGACATTAAAAATCACTTAAAACTTGTTTTCTCAAAAACTAAACCTTTTCTTTCAAACCTTTAAGCCACCTATTGATTTTAGGCAAAGTGAATACTCAAAATATGATATAATCATGCAATCAAAAGAGATTCACTACCCTCTAATAAATTCTACCCAAACTCATAAACTAAAAGACTTGTGAGGCAAAAGATAAAACAATAAAACATAAACTACCAAACTAAGTCTTCATGAGTTGGTTCTCTCTTCATAACTTGATGTTTGTTGTTGCTTGTTGAGCTTGAACTTGATCAACACATTTGTAGCTTGTTCAAAACCTTTTGGCATTTATCAAAACATTCTTCATGGATCTTACATTCTACTATATGGCCGAACAATGTATATACATACATGATCGAGGCCGTACCCGATACAAATAAAAACAGTTTAAGTATAGTACTAGGAAGTGACTCCTAGGTCGTCTCCCAAGGAATATATTATCAAGCAAAAGGTCGAACACATAGTATGCATAGAAAACAGGGGGGTTTTTTTTGTATTGAATATTGAATAATTGAAATCAAAACAGAATTAAATCAAAACGAAGAAACAGATAAGGAAAAGCGGATAAACCCCTTTTGCTCGCGTTCACAACTCTATCATCGGTCACAAAAGATCAATTTCCTTCCTCTTCACTGTCCAACTCGTGAGAATTAAATACTAAGCGAAAATTCAATTCTCACCCCAAAACCCAAACCTCTAATTAAGCATTAAAAGCCAAAGCATGGAGTTTTTACGAGTTTGCATAAATTAAGCATTCATACACATGGATTATCTCTATATAATGGAACTAAGCGAACCATAACATATCAATAAGCATGAAAACAGTGAATAAAAACGAAATAGCATTAAGAACAAAACCTCAAGAGTATGTGATACATTACCAAAGGTATTTAACCTAAGAGTTTAGCCTTCCATGAAGAAAAATACCAAAAACGTGTAGAAAGGGAAGAGAGAGAAACCCTAGCAGCCACCACAAGCTTGGAGAGCAAAACTAAGCCTTCTCTATGAGAGAGAATGTAAAAAACGTGGAATGGAAGGTCTCTCCCAAGGGTTTACACGAATTTGGCTTTATAAATCACAAAACGGGCCTAAATCATGGGCCCAAATCCTAAGGAAAGCTTATCTCTAAATTAAATCTAAAAATATCCTATAGATAAAATCTAAATCTTAAAAGATATAACTAAATCTCAACTAATCCTAAAGATAGATTACAATCTTCACTTCATCATATCTTCTCTTCCAAAATTAAATCTTCACTCCCAAAATTAAATCTTCACTCCCAAAATGTCCAAAAAGCCCTTGTGCCAAATATGACCTGAAAATAGAAATAGAATTAATTAGGCTAAATAATCCCAAATTAAACAATATTCAGAATATTAGTCCAATAAACTCTAAATCACTAAATCAAGCTAAACAATGTCAAATAGGCAACAAGTATCAATAATAGGAGTAAAATAATGCAAGGAAAAATGGGAAATAAAATGCTCATCAAATACCCCCACACTTATCCTTTTGCACTCCTGGGCAAAACTAAGAATTAGGA
Organism: Crotalaria pallida; assembly: GCA_037953625.1. Taxonomy (NCBI): domain Eukaryota; kingdom Viridiplantae; phylum Streptophyta; class Magnoliopsida; order Fabales; family Fabaceae; genus Crotalaria; species Crotalaria pallida. The sequence goes on from CM075653.1 coordinate 82,834,359, forward strand.
CTGAGAAGATCAATATGCACCAAAGTGAATCATGTAACAAGATTACTAAAACTAATGAATGCAAACCTAAGAGATTACATACTTCACAATGAATTCTAGGAAATGCAAAGAAATGGGCAAAATCGAGCACACGAAGAGAATAAGGACCAAAGAATCAAGGCATTCATGAACATCATCCAATTATTTCAAATATGCAAAGAAAACCAATGACATCAAGAGGGTAGTCACAAAGATGATAGAAACTCACAAGGATCACTCAATAGTGTTTACACTCAAGTGTTTAAGGTTAATCAGTGTTTACACTCAAGGCACATCATGAAAAACAAACACAACCATAGGCTTGACAAGCCTCTAACATCAACAATCAACACACATGCACATTAAGATCAAAAGGTCTTTTCAGGGTTGTAATGGGGCCAAGGACAAGGTAGGATAAAAATATGGGAAATGTAGCTAAAACCCAGGGAATAGAGGAGCAATGGGGAACAAGTAAAAAAATAAGCACAATCCACCCCAGAATGAAATGGTAAACATAACAACAACCTCTAATTCCAATCCTCCATGCCTCAATCAACCTTTTATTCCATTTTTTTTTCTTCTTCTTCATTTTCTTTTTTTTTCTTTTTTTTTTGAATTGCATTACATTGCAGAACTTCATGAACGAAAGAAAAGAAGAAATAATAAAAATGGCATAATGAGATAAAGCCATAATTACATCACCGACCATAGAGGCAAAACCCAGAACTCACAAGAGATGAAGAACAAAGCACCCTCGCTTACTTAATACCCATTCCCAAAACAATTCCAAAGCTCCAACATTCCCTAAGGTTAGGACAATCATGGTTTTTCAGTCATAGGCTTGTAATGAGCTAAAGAACAAAGAAAAGGGATATAAAGGCTCAAAGGGGCTATCAAAGGATAAATTCATTCAAGGTAGGCTCATATGGCTAGTGGCTTATTCAAGAAAAAACAATGCCTAAATCATTTCAAAATGTGCATGGGAATATCAAGTATCAACAAGAGTCAAGTCAAGTTCTAGAGTGCAAGTAATCCAGAGTGCAATCACACATGAAAGAAAAATTAGGTGGCATATATAGCAATCCACCCACAATTAAGGCTCAAATCCTCACAAAAGGGACAATTCTATCACAGTGTTACCACCTCTTAATTATCAAAAGCAACTTTACACACAGAAATGCATGAATTCAGACACAAGATACCAAGACTCTACTAATATGAAGCAAAAACATGCAAGAAAATGCCCAAAGCTTAGCAAAACCTAAAAAAAATCAAAGCAAAAATATGCAACCTAAACTACTCTCCCCCCCACACTTAAATCACACATTGTCCTCAATGGAACACAAATAGCAGAATCAGACAGATATAGACAAGTGCAATAAAAAGAGTAAGGAAGGAGAAAAGAAGACTCCCTAAATCATGGTGGGTCAAAAATGGGGTCGACCAATGAGGCTTCCTCCACAGGTGCATCATCCAAAGTAGGAGAGGTTAGGAAAGGCTTGAGTCGGTGGCCATTGACTTTAAAGCTCTTGTCTGTGGACTCACTCTTGATCTCCACAGTGCCATAAGGAAACACCTGGGTGACTACAAACGGTCCAATCCATTTAGAGCGGAGCTTTCCACTCATGAGTCCAAGCCTAGAGTTGTAGAGCAACACTTTTTGACCAACCAAGAACTCCTTTCTGCAAATTGAGCTATCATGGAGCTTCTTGGTCTTCTCTTTGTAGAACTTGGAATTCTCATAGGCCTCCAAACGGATCTCATCTAGCTCACTCAACTGCAACTTCCTCTCCTCACCCGCTTGATCAAGAGCTAAGTTACATTGCTTCACAGCCCAATATGCACGGTGCTCTATCTCCACAGGCAGGTGGCATGCCTTACCAAAAACAACCCGATAAGGTGACATCCCTATGGGTGCCTTGTAAGCAGTCCGATGGGCCCATAGAGCATCCTCCAATCGTGTGCTCCAATCCTTTCTATTAGGCTTCACCATCTTCTCCAAAATCCGCTTGATCTCTCTGTTTGAAATCTCAGCTTGCCCATTGGTTTGGGGGTGATATGGTGTAGAAACTTTGTGCACAACCCCATACTTCTTGAGCAAAGCTTGCATGGATCTATTGCAGAAGTGTGTGCCTTGATCACTGACTATGGCTCTAGGTATGCCAAACCTGCAAAGGATATTAGTCCTAACAAAATCTACAACAACCTGAGCATCATTAGTCCTGGTGGCCTTAGCTTCCACCCATTTGGATACATAATCCACAGCAAGTAAGATATAATAAAAACCAAAAGAAACAGGAAAGGGACCCATGAAATCTATACCCTAGACATGAAACACCTCACAGAACAACATAGGTTGTTGCGGCATCTGTTGCCTCCAAGATAGGGTGCCTCCTGCCCTTTGACATTGCTCACATGAGCTGCAGATTTTGCTTGCATCCTTGAAGATGGTAGGCCAATAAAATCCAGAATCCAGCACCTTTCGTGTTATCCTTTGAGTGCCAAGGTGGCCTCCAACTGGTGAAGCATGGCAAAATTGGAGAACCGATTGGATCTCCTGGTCTGGAATGCACCTGCGAATGACCTGATCACTGCAAAAACGCCACAAATAGGGGTCATCCCATACATAATACTTGGCATCGCTCTTCAATTGGTCTCTTTGAGCTTTGGATGCCAAGGGTGGAAAAACATATGCAACTATATAATTTACAATATCAGCAAACCAAGGAATAAGGGGAGGGGGATGTGAAACATGCAAAACTAAAAGCTGCTCATCCGGGAAGTCATCCCGGATAGGAAATGCATCCTCCTCTCTCTCTATTCTACTCAAGTGGTCTGCGACAAGGTTATGTGCACCACTCCGATCCTGAATCTCAAGATCAAACTCCTGGAGGAGCAACATCCATCTAATCAACCTAGGTTTGGAATCTGTCTTTTTCAAAAGATACTTCAGGGCAGCATGATCAGTATACACCACAACCTTAGAACCTAACAGATATGATCTAAACTTATCAAGTGCAAAGACAATGGCTAACAGCTCTTTTTCAGTTGTGGTGTAATTAACTTGTGCTGAATCTAAAGTCCTAGATGCATAATAAATCACATGAGACATCTTACCAACCCTTTGGGAGAGAACTGCTCCCAAAGCATAATTCGAGGCATCGGTCATGAGCTCAAATGGGAGAGTCCAGTTAGGTGGTTGGATGATGGGAGTGGTGGTGAGTGCTCTCTTTAACTCATCAAATGCTTTCTTGCATTGGTCTCCAAACTCAAATGTGGTATCCTTTTGAAGCAAGTTGGATAGTGGAAGGGCTATCTTGCTAAAGTTCTGAATAAACCTGCGATAGAAACCTGCATGGCCAAGAAAAGAACGCACCTCTCGCACGCAAGAGGGGTAAGGCAAATGTGATATTACATGCAGCTTAGCAGGGTCAACCTCTATGCCCTTATGCGAAATAATGTGCCCTAAGACTATGCCTTGTTCTACCATAAAATGAAATTTTTCAAAATTTAAGACAAGGTTAGTCTCAATGCACCTATTAAGCACCTTAGACAAACTATCAAGACATGCATCAAAAGAGGAACCATATACACTAAAATCATCCATGAAGACCTCTATGCAATGCTCAAGTAAGTCATTAAAAATACTCATCATACATCTTTGAAAAGTGCCAGGAGCATTGCATAGGCCAAAAGGCATCTTCCTATAAGCAAATGTACCAAAAGGACATGTAAATGTAGTCTTATGTTGGTCTTCTGGTGCAATACAGATTTGGAAATAACCAGAGAAACCATCTAAGAAGCAATAGTGAGATTTACCTGCCAGGCGCTCCAACATCTGATCAATGAAGGGAAGAGGAAAGTGATCCTTGCGGGTCGCCTGGTTGAGCTTCCTATAATCAATGCAGACTCTCCAACTGTTCTGCACTCTAGTGGGAATCAGCTCATCCTTCTCATTTTTGACAACTGTCACCCCAGACTTCTTGGGAACTACTTGAACCGGACTTACCCAAGTGCTGTCTGAAATGGGGTAGATAATGCCAGCTTGCAGCAGCTTGGTGACCTCTTTCTTCACCACATCAAGAATCTGGGGGTTCAACCGTCTCTGGGGTTGTCTCACTGGTTTAGCCCCATCCTCCAATAAAATCCGATGCATGCACATGGAGGGGCTAATACCAGGTATGTCTGCCAAAGTCCATCCTATTGCCCTTTTGTTTGCTCTAATCACATCCAGCAGTTGCTTCTCTTGATCAACAGAAAGGGAGGTAGAGATGATCACTGGAAGTTTCTGCTCAGCCTCCAAGTAAGCATATTTGAGATGAGGAGGAAGGGGCTTCAGGTCCAATAAAGGTGCCTGCATCACAGATGGAACTAAAGGAGCAGCAGAATTGGATTCTGCCGCCTGCACCTGAACAAGTGAATTAGACTCATGCAAAACAGAAATGGGGTTAGCATGATCTGAATCTATATCATATGAATCAACAGATGCAGTAGCAGAATTTAAAAACTGGTCAATTTCAATGCATGCAGTGCACATTTCGGAATCAGAACATGCAGAACAAGTAAATGAGCTAGTGAAAGATGGCAAATCATAATCATGCAAAAAGTATAGAACATGCTCATCAATCAGATCATCAATCAAGTCAACATGAAAAACAGAGTGGTCATCAGAAAAATGTTTCATAGCATCAAAAATATTGAATCGAACCACACTGTCATCAAATTCCATGGAAAGTGTACCTGCATGCACATCTATCTTGGTTCGGGCTGTTTTCAAAAATGGTCTCCCTAATATGATAGGGACAGCACTACGAGAGGTGTCCTCTTCCATATCAAGAATATAAAAATCAGCAGGAAAGATGAGCTCTTCAACCCGAACCAGGACATCCTCTATCAAACCTGCGGGGTAGGCAGTAGATCTATTTGCCAAGTGAATAACCACACCCGTAGGTTGAAGGGGTCCAAGTGAAAGAGACTTGAAAACAGACATAGGCATAACATTAATAGATGCTCCTAAATCTAGCAAAGCATTCTCAAATTTAGTATTACCTATGATACAAGGCACAGAGAAAGTTCCAGGATCCTTACACTTTTCAGGAATATGAGGGACGGGTTTACCTATAAGAGCAGAGACATTTCTTCCCATGCTGATCCTCTCATTGCCCTTGAGCTTCCGTTTGTGTGTGCATAGATCCTTCAAGAACTTTGCATACCTTGGAATCTGCTTGATTGCATCAAGAAGGGGTATGTTGACTTCCACCTTCCTGAATGTGTCAAGTATCTCTTTGTCAATCTCTTCCATTTTCTTGCTTTGAGTCACCCCCCTTGGTGGGAAAGGAAGAGGAATGGGGGGTGGTTGTTGGGCAGCAGCAGGTGTTGTGCTTGTGGAAGGCTGAGCTGGAGGGGATTTTCTGGTACTTGTGTGCTCACTCTCCTCGACCATTTGGCTCTTCTTGTTGGTTGAAACTAGATCATCTTTGTTGAGGTCAGATTCTGGTGTGGGTGTGACAATCTGCTTCCCTGACCTTAGACTAATGGCATTCACATTCTGGTTTGGATTGATCACTGTTTGGGATGGCAACTTGTTAGAATTCTGAGATTGCATAGTGTTGATTGCTGTTGCCATCTGTCCCATCTGATTGGTCAAAGATTGAATGGAGGCCTCTTGTCTTTGAATGTATGCTCTAGTTTCCTGTTGGAATTGGAGATTTTGCATGGTCATCTGTTTCATCAGCTCTTCCAATGAAGGCTGCTGCTCAGTACTAGGAGCTGGTGGTGCAGAATTAGCCTGTTGTTGTCTCTGTTGCTGGACTGGAGGAGGTACATATGGTGGTCTAGAATTGTTCTGAAATTGAACCTGTGAAGGTTGCTGCTGATCAGACCATCTCAGGTTGGGATGGTTCCTCTAACCAGGGTTGTATCTATTGGTAGAGAGATCAAAGTTCTGTGGCTGCTGGTTTCTACTGTTGAAGATGTTGGCGGCATATGCCTCAGGTTGGTCAGCACCAGTTGTTGGTTGCTGCTGCTGCACAGAAGGGCATGCATCTGTGGGGTGCTCAGCGGATGTGCATATGCCACATAATCTAGCAGGCAGGGACAACTTCTTCTGGTTGATGGCCAATTGAGTGACCAAAGTTGTAAGTGAATCTATCTTCTGGTCAAGCTTCTCAACCTTACCAGAACTTGTGCCAACATCATTCACTCCTCTCACTATGATTGCATCGCTGTTGCCCCTTGCATGGAATTGTTGACAATTGGAAGCCATCTTCTCAATCTTGACTCTGGCTTCTAAGGGTGTCATGTCTCCTAGGGCACCATCACTTGCAGCATCAAGCATGTTTCTCTCCATGAGGTTGAGACCTTCATAGAAATATTGAATAAGCAGCTGCTCTGAGATCTGATGGTGGGGGCAGCTCGCACACAGTCTCTTGAATCTCTCCCAATACTCATAGAGACTTTCTCCAACTTGTTGCCTGATGCTTGATATATCCTTTCGGATTGCTGTTGTTCTGCATGCAGGGAAGAATTTCTCCAAAAATGCCCTCTTCAGGTCGTCCCAGACTGTGATAGAACCAGGGGCCAGATCGTACAACCAATCCTTGGCTAGCCCTTCTAGGGAGTGTGGGAATGCCTTAAGACAAACATGATCCTCTTGCACATCATGTGGTTTCATAGTAGCACAGACAATATGGAACTGCTTGAGATGTTTATGAGGATCCTCACCTGCAAGACCATTAAACTTGGGCAACAAATGAATTAGTCCAGACCTTAGCTCATACGGGTCATCGGGATACTGGATGCACAAATCTTCAATAGTGAAATCAGGTGCAGCCAGCTCCCTCAATGTCCTCTCACGTGGTGGAGGTTGAGCCATATTTTCAGAATAATCAGAATAAGAATCAGAATAAGAATCAGAATTTATAGGAATAGAAGAAAAAGAAGCAGACTGACTATGTAAAGACTCAATAGACTCACTACCTATGGACTGGTTCCTATTTTGTCTAACTAGTCTGTGATAAGTTCTATCAATTTCAGGGTTATATGGATGCAAGTAGCTTGGGTTGCCCCTAGTCATGTACTGAACAGAACACCATGAAGCATAGCAAACTGTCACTAATATACATGACCAAAATAGGCAACAAAATTTTTTATTTTTTAAAAATTTTTTTCTTTATTTTTTTCAGCACCCTAAAATCATGAAAACATACCACAAAAAGTTTGAGGACAAAATTCAAAAGGGAACCAAGTCAAACAATTAAATCAGAGACCAAAAACTAAGAAAATAAAACTTGTAAAATAAAAAAGAAATAGTAAAACGGCTTTTTCAGGATCCAGACGAAGGAGTTTTCTGACAAAGTGAGAAAAATCAGATTATTCAGAAAATTCCCTTCGATTTGACATAAAATTCGTCAAATTCCGAGTTACGGGTCAAAAGTTGCGACGATTTGAAGAAAGTGCTGCTAAAACTTGGAAAATTTTTCTGGAACTCACAACCAGTGATGATCTGAGTGATCGTGGTGCCTCAAAACCTTTTTATATGATAAAAGTAGTGTGGATATAAATTTTCGTGCAAAAATTCCACCCACAACTATGTGAACTAGCAACCACAGAATCAATCAAATACACTAATTGCAACAAAATAGCAAAACAGCAAACAGTGCAACTTCAACCGGTTATCAGAATTGACTACTAGACCCTAAATCAGACACGACACACTATAGTAACTATACTAACTACGACACTAACTAACTACTAATGACCTTTGGCAAGAACCGATATTCCCCGGCAACGGCGCCAAATTTGATCGAGGCCGTACCCAATACAAATAAAAACAGTTTAAGTATAGTACTAGGAAGTGACTCCTAGGTCGTCTCCCAAGGAATATCTTATCAAGCAAAAGGTCGAACACATAGTATGCATAGAAAACAGGGGGTTTTTTTTTTATATTGAATATTGAATAATTGAAATCAAAACAGAATTAAATCAAAACGAAGAAACAGATAAGGAAAAGCGGATAAACCCCTTTGGCTCGCGTTCACAACTCTATCATCGGTCACAAAAGATCAATTTCTTTCCTCTACTGTCCAACTCGTGAGAATTAAATACTAAGCGAAAATTCAATTCTCACCCCAAAACCCAAACCTCTAATTAAGCATTAAAAGCCAAAGCATGGAGTTTTTACGAGTTTGCATAAATTAAGCATTCATACACATAGATTATCTCTATATAATGGAACTAAGCGAACCATAACATATCAATAAGCATGAAAACAGTGAATAAAAACAAAATAGCATTAAGAACAAAACCTCAAGAGTATGTGATACATTACCAAAGGGATTTAACCTAAGAGTTTAGCCTTCCATGAAGAAAAATACCAAAAACGTGTAGAAAGGGAAGAGAGAGAAACCCTAGCAGCCACCACAAGCTTGGAGAGCAAAACTAAGCCTTCTCTATGAGAGAGAATGTAAAAAACGTGGAATGGAAGGTCTCTCCCAAGGGTTTACACGAATTTGGCTTTTTAAATCACAAAACGGGCCTAAATCATGGGCCCAAATCCTAAGGAAAGCTTATCTCTAAATTAAATCTAAAAATATCCTATAGATAAAATCTAAATCTTAAAAGATATAACTAAATCTCAACTAATCCTAAAGATAGATTACAATCTTCACTTCATCATATATCTTCTCTTCCAAAATTAAATCTTCACTCCCAAAATTAAATCTTCACTCCCAAAATGTCCAAAAAGCCCTTGTGCCAAATATGACCTGAAAATAGAAATAGAATTAATTAGGCTAAATAATCCCAAATTAAACAATATTCAGAATATTAGTCCAATAAACTCTAAATCACTAAATCAAGCTAAACAATGTCAAATAGGCAACAAGTATCAATAATAGGAGTAAAATAATGCAAGGAAAAATGGGAAATAAAATGCTCATCAATACACACACATACAATTTCATTTCACATGAACACATAGAAATAATGCATGCACTTAACTCATATTTAAGCATGTACACAACACCTTAGGACATTATATCTTACACTCAAGGCACACGACACACACATACATCATACACTCATTCACATAGTCCATGCATCGATTCATTTAAATTTACTAATTAAATTTCACATATAATTCATTGCACTAACACATACATTTACATCTCAAAATATAATCCCTAAGAAAATCAATTAAACCGTACCAACTCAATCTACAAAAGTAAGTTTTACTTGATTTTATAAAATCATCTTTTCACATACATCAAAAGTCTTCAAGAAGAATAATTCATTTAGAACCTCAAATCATTTTGATCAAAAGCAATTTCGTTTCATTAAGAAATAACAAAATCATGGCTTAGCTTTCATGAAATCAAACTTCAAAGAAAATCATTTGCTAAAATACTTTAACTGAAAAATCTTTCTTAAATTCTGTAAAATTCATTTTAAATAAAACTTTATTGATTTATTTGAGTCCAGAAAATGCGGGATGTTACACTTGCCAGAACCCCAACAAGATTTTTTAGCGTTGACCGCAAGGAAGCTAAGGAGACGAGCACAACAAGAGAGAAAGAGACAAGCAAGAGCAATGGCTGAAGAGCGTGAGGCTGAACGTTAACGGGAGCGTGAGCGCGAAACTGAGCGCACACGCGAGCCTCCAGCTGATAGGCGTACTTTGGATGATTACGCCTTGATCAATCCAAACGTTTGTGGCACGAGCATTGTGCGACCTGCTGTCGACACACCAAATTTCGACATCAAGGGAGCATACCTGAATTTGTTGCAGCAGAATCAGTTCAGTGGTAGCCCAGAGGAGGACCCGAATGATCACATTGCAAGCTTCTTGAGCTACTTGGATTTCTTCAGAATTCAGGGTGATAGTGATGAGGCAATCAGGCTGCAACTTTTCCCTTTGTCATTAAAGGGGAAAGCCAATCAGTGGCTCCGTGCGCAACCACAGGGAAGCATCACATCATGGGATGATCTACTTTCCACCTACCAGACAAGCTCAGCTTAGACAAGCAATCAATTCCTTTGCTCAACAGGATGGCGAATCCTTGCATGAGGCATGGGAAAGGTTCAAGCAAATGCTCAAGAGGTGGCCCAATCATTCTGTACCTGAGTGGATGCAAATGCGACTATTCTATGATGGGTTGAATTCCTCCAATCAGCACATGGTTGATTGTGCATCACAAGGTTCTTTGGAATGCAAGACACTGGAAGAGGCCAGACAATTGTTTGAAAAGATGGCACACAACAGCAGCCGTGCCACTGTTAGAAAGCGTATAATGAAGAAGACTGATTGGAGCCTGAGAATGTGTAAGCCTTGTTCGCACAGAATAAGGAGATGTAGCAGCAAATAGCTGCATTGACCCAGAAATTGAACCAGGTCCAGATGGGTGCTTCTGATGCTTCTGGTGTAGTGCTCTCCTGTGACTTCTACAAGGGTAACCATCAGAATGGAGATTGTTCATTTGAGGTTGGCAACAGTCAGGTAATGCAGAGGCTAATTTCATAGGAGGAGGTCAGAGGAACAACCCCTACTGAAACACTTACAATCCGGGGTACAAAAATCATCCTGCCTTCTCCTGGCGTAGTCCTGCACTTCAGCCACCACAAGAGAAACAGCTGGCACCATGGGAAGCAGCAATTGAGAAGCTCACTCAGACAACAAATAATCTTGCAGAGGAGACCAGAGCAAGTTTGAAGAATCAGGTTGCTAGCATTCGTAACCTTGAGATTCAGATGGGCCAGATTTCCAAGCAATTTTCAGAGCGGCAACCTGGATCCTTCCTGAGTGATACAGTTCCTAATCCCAGGGAGCATTTCAAGGCCATTACTCTTCGAAGTGGCAAGTCTCTTGAGGAGCCACGGAAGAAGAGTGATGAAGTGGTTATAGAGGTAGAAGAGGAGAAGGAAAAGAAGCCTGAGGAGTCTATTCCTGAAGTGCAACAAAACCAGAATACAGCTGTACCCAAGGAAAAAGAAAAACAGCCTCAGAGTACTTTCAAGGTTCCTTTCCCTCAAAGATTGACCAAGAAGAAAAAGGAGACCAAGAAGCAGTTCGCTAAGTTCATGGATGTGTTCAAGAGACTCCAAATTAAAATTCCATTTTGCGGAGGCTCTTGAGAAAATGCCCACCTATGCCAAGTTTATGAAGGAGCTTTTGAGTAACAAAGGGAAGATGCAAGACAATGAGACAGTCATGCTCACTGAAGAGTGCAGTGCCATATTGCAAAAGAAGCTTCCTCAGAAACTGAAGGATCCAGGGAGTTTCACAATTCCATGCAACATTGGTGGGTTTGACATTAGGAAGGCTCTATGTGACTTGGGGGCCAGCATCAACCTTATGCCCCTCTCTATCTTCAAGAGATTGGGTATTGGGGAGGTGAAACCAACCATGATGTGTCTACAGTTGGCGGATCGCTCCATTAAAAGACCTTATGGGAAGGTGGAGGATGTTGTTGTCAAGGTGGACAAGTTCATCTTCCCCGCTTATTTTGTGATCCTGGACATGGAGGAGGGTGCCGCCATTCCACTTCTCTTGGGTAGGCCATTCTTGGCTACTGGGCGAGCCCTCATTGATGTGCAACAGGGCGAGCTCAAGCTTCAAGTTCATGAAGAGGAAGTCTCTTTCAATGTGTATGAGTCCATGAGCAGACCTAATGAAGAGGAGCATTGTTTTATGGTGGATGTGATTGATGCCTTAGTCACATCTACCTTTGAGAAGACGTGCTATGGGGACCAGCTGGAAGCAGCATTGGTGCAAGGAGAGTGTGAAGAGCCAAACATTGACAAAGTGGCATCTCAACTGGAGGCAACTTCAGAGTACACAGGCTCTCAGGTCAAGGATCTGAGAAGGCATGAAAAGGAGGCCAGAACAAAACCGGAGCTCAAAACTCTTCCAACCAATCTTAAGTATGCCTTTCTAGATGACTCTGATTACTATCCTGTCATAATTAATAATGCCTTAACTGAATTAGAAGTTGAAAAATTAATGAGGGTGTTAAGGAAATATAAATCTGTGATAGGATGGTGTGTGGATGACCTCACAGGGATTAATCCCAGTTTTTGCATGAATAAGATTCTCCTTGAGGATAATTTTAAGTCGATCATTCAGCCTCAAAGGAGACTTAATCCCACTCTCCAAGAGGTAGTAAGAAAGGAGGTGGTAAAACTTTTAGATGCAGGAATCATTTACCCCATCTCTGACAGGACTTGGGCAAGCCTAGTGCAAGTGGTCCCTAAGAAGGGTGGCTTAACAGTGATTAAAAATGAAAAGAATGAATTGATACCCACCCGCACTGTCTCAGGGTGGAGAGTTTGTATAGATTACAGGAGATTGAATAAGGCCACCCGAAAGGACCACTTCCCTTTACCTTACATGGATCAAATGTTAGAGAGATTAGCTGGACATGCTTTTTACTGTTTTCTTGATGGATATTCTGGCTATAATCAAATTTGTGTTGACCTTAATGATCAGGAAAAAACTGCATTTACATGCCCCGACCCTTTGGAGTTTTTGCATATTGGAGAATGCCTTTTGGACTTTGCAATGCACCAGCCACTTTTCAAAGGTGCATGCTTGGTATATTCTCTGATATGATTGAAAACTTCATAGAGGTATTTATGGATGATTTTTAAGTCTATGGGTCATCATTCAATTCATGTCTTAGTAATTTGGGAAAAGTGTTGCAAAGATGCCAAGAAACTAATCTTGTTCTTAACTGGGAAAAATGTCAATTCATGGTTAGGGAGGGGATAGTTCTAGGCCATAAAATATCTGAAAAATGAATTGAGGTAGATAAAGCTAAGATTGATGTAATTGAAAATCTACCTCCTCCAACAAATGTAAAGGGAATTAGAAGTTTTCTGGGTCATGCCGGTTTCTACCGGAGATTTATCAAAGATTTTTCAAAAATAGTTAAGCCCCTTTGCAATTTGTTGGAGAAGGATGTAGAATTCAAATTTGATGAAGAGTGTATAAATGCTTTTGAAACTTTGAAGAAAAGATTAGTAACAGCTCCTATAGTGGTTGCACCCGACTGGGAAAAACCTTTTGAAGTTATGTGTGATGCAAGTGACAATGCTATAGGAGCCGTTCTAGGACAAAGAGTTGATAAAGTATTTCATACAATCTATTATGCTAGTCGTGTTTTGAATAGTGCTCAGGTGCATTACACTACTACTGAAAAGGAACTCTTAGTAGCAATTTTTTCCATGGATAAATTTCGTGCCTATCTTATAGGCTCGAAAGTCATTGTTTATACAGATCATGCTGCACTTAGGCACCTTTTGGCTAAGCAAGATGCTAAGTCAAGACTCATAAGGTGGATCTTGCTTTTGCAAGAGTTCGATTTGGAAATTAGAGATAAAAAAGGGGTAGAGAATGTAATAGCTGATCATTTATCTAGGATTCTGTAACAGCCCGATTTTCGTAAACCAAAATAACTGACTTTTATTTACTGAAGTTGCAAAAACGGGGCCATTTTTTTTTATTAGAAGAACTTGGTTCAAGTTCATTTTGACAATCTTTCCAAAAGCTTCACATGAGTTACTTAACATGAAATGTATTCCATCATTCAATTTGAAAACTTGGCTTGATTACATAAACGGTTCATGGCTTGGTAATCCTTAACACAACACTCACTACCGCCTAAGCTAATTACACTATCCCTAAACTTTCCTATTGGAAGCATGCGAGTGTAGCTCCTTGTCCTTCTTGCGTCCTCTTCTTGCCCTTGAAGACGATGCCGCTTGTGTGGTGGTTTCCTCATTGTTGTAGGGCCTTTGTGCCACCCTCTCGACTATGATAGAACTTTTCTGCTGCTCGTACCGGACCTTCTCCTCATAGCTTTGAAAACCTCGTACGTTGACTTGCCCTAAGTGTGGCTCTAGATTAGTTCCGCTCAGTTGATGCTCCGGATCCGGAATCACAATCTTCGTGTAACCGGTCTGATCGTGGCCGTACCCGATACAAATAAAAACAGTTTAAGTATAGTACTAGGAAGTGACTCCTAGGTCGTCTCCCAAGGAATATCTTATCAAGAAAAAGGTCGAACACATAGTATGCATAGAAAACAGGGGGGGTTTTTTTGTATTGAATATTGAATAATTGAAATCAAAACAGAATTAAATCAAAACGAAGAAACAGATAAGGAAAAGCGGATAAACCCCTTTGGCTCGCGTTCACAACTCTATCATCGGTCACAAAAGATCAATTTCTTTCCTCTTCACTGTCCAACTCGTGAGAATTAAATACTAAGCGAAAATTCAATTCTCACCCCAAAACCCAAACCTCTAATTAAGCATTAAAAGCCAAAGCATGGAGTTTTTACGAGTTTGCATAAATTAAGCATTCATACACATGGATTATCTCTATAGAATGGAACTAAGCGAACCATAACATATCAATAAGCATGAAAACAGTGAATAAAAATGAAATAGCATTAAGAATAAAACCTCAAGAGTATGTGATACATTACCAAAGGGATTTAACCTAAGAGTTTAGCCTTCCATGAAGAAAAATACCAAAAAAACGTGTAGAAAGGGAAGAGAGAGAAACCCTAGCAGCCACCACAAGCTTGGAGAGCAAAACTAAGCCTTCTCTATGAGAGAGAATGTAAAAAACGTGAATGGAAGGTGTGTCCACTAGGGTTACACGAATTTGGCTAATTAAATCACAAAACGGGCCTAAATCATGGGCCCAAATCCTAAGGAAAGCTTATCTCTAAATTAAATCTAAAAATATCTTATAGATAAAATCTAAATCTTAAAAGATATAACTAAATCTCAACTAATCCTAAAGATAGATTACAATCTTCACTTCATCATATATCTTCTCTTCCAACATTAAATCTTCATTCCCAAAATGTCCAAAAAGCCCTTGTGCCAAATATGACCTGAAAATAGAAATAGAATTAATTAGGCTTAATAATCCCAAATTAAACAATATTCAGAATAATAGTCCAATAAACTCTAAATCACTAAATCAAGCTAAACAATGTCAAATAGGCAACAAGTATCAATAATAGGAGTAAAATAATGCAAGGAATAATGGGAAATAAAATGCTCATCAAATACCCCCACACTTATCCTTTTGCACTCCTGGGCAAAACTAAGAATTAGGACTGAGAAAATCAATATGCACCAAAGTGAATCATGTAACAAGATTACTAAAACTAATGAATGCAAACCTAAGAGATTACATACTTCACAATGAATTCTAGGAAATGCAAAGAAATGGGCAAAATCGAGCACACGAAGAAAATAAGGACCAAAGAATCAAGGCATCCATGAACATCATCCAATTATTTCAAATATGCAAAGAAAACCAATGACATCAAGAGGGTAGTCACAAAGATGATAGAAACTCACAAGGATCACTCAAAAGTGTTTACACTCAAGTGTTTAAGGTTAATCACTGTTTACACTCAAGGCACATCATGAAAAACAAACACAACCATAGGCTTGACAAGCCTTTAACATCAACAATCAACACACATGCACATTAAGATCAAAAGGTCTTTTCAGGGTTGTAATGGGGCCAAGGACAAGGTAGGATAAAAATATGGGAAATGTAGCTAAAACCCAGGGAATAGAGGAGCAATGGGGAATAAGTAAAAAAAAATAAGCACAATCCACCCCAGAATGAAATGGTAAACATAACAACAACCTCTAATTCCAATCCTCCATGCCTCAATCAACCTTTTATTCTATTTTTTTTTCTTTTTTTTTTTGAATTGCATTACATTGCAGAACTTCATGAACGAAAGAAAAGAAGAAACAATAAAAATGGCATAATGAGATAAAGCCATAATTACATCACCGACCATAGAGGCAAAACCCAGAACTCACAAGAGATGAAGAACAAAGCACCCTCGCTTACTTAATACCCATTCCCAAAACAATTCCAAAGCTCCAACATTCCCTAAGGTTAGGACAATCATGGTTTTTCAGTCATAGGCTTGTAATGAGCTAAAGAACAAAGAAAAGGGATATAAAGGCTCAAAGGGCCTATCAAAGGATAAATTCATTCAAGGTAGGCTCATATGGCTAGTGGCTTATTCAAGAAAAAAAAACAATGCCTAAATCATTTCAAAATGTGCATGGGAATATCAAGTATCAACAAGAGTCAAGTCAAGTTCTAGAGTGCAAGTAATCCAGAGTGCAATCACACATGAAAGAAAAATTAGGTGGCATATATAGCAATCCACCCACAATTAAGGCTCAAATCCTCACAAAAGGGACAATTCTATCACAGTGTTACCACCTCTTAATTATCAAAAGCAACTTTACACACAGAAATGCATTAATTCAGACACAAGATACCAAGACTCTACTAAAATGAAGCAAAAACATGCAAGAAAATGCCCAAAACATAGCAAAACCTAAAAAATCAAAGCAAAAATATGCAACCTAAACTACTCTCACCCCCACACTTAAATCACACATTGTACTCAATGGAACACAAATAGCAGAATCAGATAGATATAGACAAGTGCAATAAAAAGAGTAAGGAAGGAGAAAAGAAGACTCTCGAAATCATGGTGGGTCAAAAATGGGGTCGACCAATGAGGCTTCCTCCACAGGTGCATCATCCAAAGAAGGGGTAGTGAGGAAAGGCTTGAGTCGGTGACCATTGACTTTGAAGCTCTTGTCTGTGGACTCACTCTTGATCTCCACAGTGCCATAAGGAAACACCTGGGTGACTACAAACGGTCCAATCCATTTAGAGCGGAGCTTTCCACTCATGAATCCAAGCCTAGAGTTGTAGAGCAACACTTTTTGACCAACCAAGAACTCCTTTCTGCAAATTGAGCTATCATGGAGCTTCTTGGTCTTCTCTTTGTAGAACTTGG
Source organism: Crotalaria pallida (assembly GCA_037953625.1). Taxonomy (NCBI): domain Eukaryota; kingdom Viridiplantae; phylum Streptophyta; class Magnoliopsida; order Fabales; family Fabaceae; genus Crotalaria; species Crotalaria pallida. Next base: position 82,851,239 of record CM075653.1, read on the forward strand.
AATTCTCATAGGCCTCCAAACGGATCTCATCTAGCTCACTCAACTGCAGCTTCCTCTCCTCACCCGCTTGATCAAGAGCTAAGTTACATTGCTTCACAGCCTAATATGCACGGTGCTCTATCTCCACAGGCAGGTGGCACGCCTTACCAAAGACAACCCGATAAGGTGACATCCCTATGGGTGCCTTGTAAGCAGTCCGATGGGCCCATAGAGCATCCTCCAATCGTGTGCTCCAATCCTTTCTATTAGGCTTCACCATCTTCTCCAAAATCCGCTTGATCTATCTGTTTGAAATCTCAGCTTGCCCATTGGTTTGGGGGTGATATGGTGTAGAAACTTTGTGCACAACCCCATACTTCTTGAGCAAAGCTTGCATGGATCTATTGCAGAAGTGTGTGCCTTGATCACTGACTATGGCTCTAGGTATGCCAAACCTGCAAAGGATATTAGTCCTGACAAAATCTACAACAACCTGAGCATCATTAGTCCTGGTGGCCTTAGCTTCCACCCATTTGGATACATAATCCACAGCAAGTAAGATATAATAAAAACCAAAAGAAACAGGAAAGGGGCCCATGAAATCTATACCCCAGACATCAAACACCTCACAGAACAACATAGGTTGTTGCGGCATCTGTTGCCTCCAAGATAGGGTGCCTCCTGCCCTTTGACATTGCTCATATGAGCTGCAGATTTTGCTTGCATCCTTGAAGATGGTAGGCCAATAAAATCCAGAATCCAGCATCTTTCGTGCTGTCCTTTGAGTGCCAAGGTGGCCTCCAATTGGTGAAGCATGGCAAAATTGGAGAACCGATTGGATCTCCTGGTCTGGAATGCACCTGCGAATGACCTGATCACTGCAAAAACGCCACAAATAGGGGTCATCCCATACATAATACTTGGCATCGCTCTTCAATTTGTCTCTTTGAGCTTTGGATGCCAAGGGTGGAAAAACAGATGCAACTATATAATTTACAATATCAGCAAACCAAGGAATAAGGGGAGGGGGATGTGAAACATGCAAAACTAAAAGCTGCTCATCCGGGAAGTCATCCCGGATAGGAAATGCATCCTCCTCTCTCTCTATTCTACTCAAGTGGTCTGCGACAAGGTTATGTGCACCACTCCGATCCTGAATCTCAAGATCAAACTCCTGGAGGAGCAACATCCATCTAATCAACCTAGGTTTGGAATCTGTCTTTTTCAAAAGATACTTCAGAGCAGCATGATCAGTATACACCACAACCTTAGAACCTAATAGATATGATCTAAACTTATCAAGTGCAAAGACAATGGCTAACAGCTCTTTTTCAGTTGTGGTGTAATTAACTTGTGCTGAATCTAAAGTCCTAGATGCATAATAAATCACATGAGACATCTTACCAACCCTTTTGGAGAGAACTGCTCCCAAAGCATAATTCGAGGCATCGGTCATGAGCTCAAATGGGAGAGTCCAGTCAGGTGGTTGGATTATGGGAGTGGTGGTGAGTGCTCTCTTTAGCTCATCAAATGCCTTCTTGCATTGGTCTCCAAACTCAAATGTGGTATCCTTTTGAAGCAAGTTGGATAGTGGAAGGGCTATCTTGCTAAAGTTCTGAATAAACCTGCGATAGAAACCTGCATGGCCAAGAAAAGAACGCACCTCTCGCACGCAAGAGGGGTAAGGCAAATGTGATATTACATGCAGCTTAGCAGGGTCAACCTCTATGCCCTTATGCGAAATAATGTGCCCTAAGACTATGCCTTGTTCTACCATAAAATGACATTTTTCAAAATTCAAGACAAGGTTAGTCTCAATGCACCTATTAAGCACCTTAGACAAACTATCAAGACATGCATCAAAAGAGGAACCATATACACTAAAATCATCCATGAAGACCTCTATGCAATGCTCAAGTAAGTCATTAAAAATACTCATCATACATCTTTGAAAAGTGCCAGGAGCATTGCATAGGCCAAAAGGCATCTTCCTATAAGCAAATGTACCAAAAGGACAGGTAAATGTAGTCTTATGTTGGTCCTCTGGTGCAATACAGATTTGAAAATAACCAGAGAAACCATCTAAGAAGCAATAGTGAGATTTACCTGCCAGGCGCTCCAACATCTGATCAATGAAGGGAAGAGGAAAGTGATCCTTGCGGGTCGCCTGGTTGAGCTTCCTATAATCAATGCAGACTCTCCAACTGTTCTACACTCTAGTGGGAATCAGCTCATCCTTCTCATTTTTGACAACTGTCACCCCAGACTTCTTGGGAACTACTTGAACCGGGCTTACCCAAGTGCTGTCTGAAATGGGGTAGATAATGCCAGCTTGCAGCAGCTTGGTGACCTCTTTCTTCACCACATCAAGAATCTGGGGGTTCAACCGTCTCTGGGGTTGTCTCACTGGTTTAGCCCCATCCTTCAATAAAATCCGATGCATGCACATGGAGGGGCTAATACCAGGTATGTCTGCCAAAGTCCATCCTATTGCCCTTTTGTTTGCTCTAATCACATCCAGCAGTTGCTTCTCTTGATCAACAGAAAGGGAGGTAGAGATGATCACCGGAAGTTTCTGCTCAGCCTCCAAGTAAGCATATTTGAGATGAGGAGGAAGGGGCTTCAGGTCCAATAAAGGTGCCTGCATCACAGATGGAACTAAAGGAGCAGCAGAATTGGATTCTGCCGCCTGCACCTGAACAAGTGAATTAGACTCATGCAAAACAGAAATGGGGTTAGCATGATCTGAATCTATATCATATGAATCAACAGATGCAGTAGCAAAATTTAAAAACTGGTCAATTTCAATGCATGCAGTGCACATTTCGGAATCAGAACATGCAGAACAAGTAAATGAGATAGTGAAAGATGGCAAATCATAATCATGCAAAAAGTCTAGAACATGCTCATCAATCAGATCATCAATCAAGTCAACATGAAAAACAGAGTGGTCATCAGAAAAATGTTTCATAGCATCAAAAATATTGAATCGAACCACACTGTCATCAAATTCCATGGAAAGTGTACCTGCATGCACATCTATCTTGGTTCGGGCTGTTTTCAAAAATGGTCTCCCTAATATGATAGGGACAGCACTACGAGAGGTGTCCTCTTCCATATCAAGAATATAAAAATCAGCAGGAAAGATAAGCTCTTCAACCCGAACCAGGACATCCTCTATCAAACCTGCGGGGTAGGCAGTAGATCTATTTGCCAAGTGAATAACCACACCCGTAGGTTGAAGAGGTCCAAGTGAAAGAGACTTGAAAACAGACATAGGCATAACATTAATAGATGCTCCTAAATCTAGCAAAGCATTCTCAAATTTAGTATTACCTATGATACAAGGCACAGAGAAAGTTCCAGGATCCTTACACTTTTCAGGAATATGAGGGACGGGTTTACCTATAAGAGTAGAGACATTTCTTCCCATGCTGATCCTCTCATTGCCATTGAGCTTCCGTTTGTGTGTGCATAGATCCTTCAAGAACTTTGCATACCTTGGAATCTGCTTGATTGCATCGAGAAGGGGTATGTTGACTTCCACCTTCCTGAATGTGTCAAGTATCTCTTTGTCAATCTCTTCCATTTTCTTGATTTGAGTCACCCCCCCTTGGTGGGAAAGGAAGAGGAATGGGGGGTGGTTGTTGGGCAGCAGCAGGTGCTGTGCTTGTGGAAGGCTGAGCTGGATTGGATTTTCTGGTACTTGTGTGCTCACTCTCCTCGACCATTTGGCTCTTCTTGTTGGTTGAAACTAGATCATCTTTGTTGAGGTCAGATTCTGGTGTGGGTGTGACAATCTGCTTCCCTGACCTTAGACTAATAGCATTCACATTCTGGTTTGGATTGATCACTGTTTGGGATGGCAACTTGTTAGAATTCTGAGATTGCATAGTGTTGATTGCTGTTGCCATCTGTCCCATCTGATTGGTCAAAGATTGAATGTAGGCCTCTTGTCTTTGAATGGATGCTCTAGTTTCCTGTTGGAATTGGAGATTTTGCATGGTCATCTGTTTCATCAGCTCTTCCAATGAAGGCTGCTGCTCAGTACTAGGAGCTGGTGGTGCAGAATTAGCCTGTTGTTGTCTCTGTTGCTGTACTGGAGGAGGTACATATGGTGGTCTAGAATTGTTCTGAAATTGAACCTGTGAAGGTTGCTGCTGATCAGACCATCTCAGGTTGGGATGGTTCCTCCAACCAGGGTTGTATCTATTGGTAGAGAGATCAAAGTTCTGTGGCTGCTGGTTTCTACTGTTGAAGATGTTGGCGGCATATGCCTCAAGTTGGTCAGCACCAGTCGTTGGTTGCTGCTGCACAGAAGGGCATGCATCTGTGGGGTGCTTAGCGGATGTGCATATGCCACATAATCTAGCAGGCAGGGACAACTTCTTCTGGTTGATGGCCAATTGAGTGACCAAAGTTGTAAGTGAATCTATCTTCTGTTCAAGCTTCTCAACCTTACCAGAACTTGTGCCAACATCATTCACTCCTCTCACTATGATTGCATCGCTGTTGCCCCTTGCATGGAATTGTTGACAATTGGAAGCCATCTTATCAATATTGACTCTGGCTTCTAAAGGTGTCATGTCCCCTAGGGCACCACCACTTGTAGCATCAAGCATGTTTCTCTCCATGAGGTTGAGACCTTCATAGAAATATTGAATAAGCAACTGCTCTGAGATCTGATGGTGGGGGCAGCTCGCACACAATCTCTTGAATCTCTCCCAATACAAATAGAGACTTTCTCCACTTTGTTGCCTGATGCCTGATATATCCTTTCGGATTGCTGTTGTTCTGCATGCAGGGAAGAATTTCTCCAAAAATGCCCTCTTCAGGTCATCCCAGACTGTGATAGAACCAGGGGCCAGATCGTACAACCAATCCTTGGCTAGCCCCTCTAGGGAGTGTGGGAATGCCTTAAGACAAACATGATCCTCTTGCACATCATGTGGTTTCATAGTAGCACAGACAATATGGAACTGCTTGAGATGTTTATGAGGATCCTCACCTGCAAGACCATTAAACTTGGGCAACAAATGAATTAGTCCAGACCTTAGCTCATACGGGTCATCGGGATACTGGATGCACAAATCTTCAATAGTGAAATCAGGTGTAGCCAGCTCCCTCAATGTCCTCTCACGTGGTGGAGGTTGAGCCATATTTTCAGAATAATCAGAATAAGAATCAGAATTTATAGGAATAGAAGAAAAAGAAGCAGACTCACTATGTAAAGACTCAATAGACTCACTACCTATGGACTGGTTCCTATTTTGTCTAACTAGTCTGTGATAAGTTCTATCAATTTCAGGGTTATATGGATGAAAGTAGCTTGGGTTGCCCCTAGTCATGTACTGAACAGAACACCATTAAGCATAGCAAACTGTCACTAATATACATGACCAAAATAGGCAACAAAATTTTTTATTTTTTAAAATTTTTTCTTTATTTTTTTCAGCACCCTAAAATCATGAAAACATACCACAAAAAGTTTGAGGACAAAATTCAAAAGGGAACCAAGTCAAACAATTAAATCAGAGACCAAAAACTAAGAAAATAAAACTTGTAAAATAAAAAAGAAATAGTAAAATGGCTTTTTCAGGATCCAGACGAAGGAGTTTTCTGACGAATTGAGAAAAATCAGATTATTCATAAAATTCCCTTCGATTTGATATAAAATTCGTCAAATTCCGAGTTACGGGTCAAAAGTTGCGACGATTTGAAGAAAGTGCTGCTAAAACTTGGAAAATTTTTCTGGAACTCACAACCAGTGATGATCTGAGTGATCGTGGTGCCTCAAAACCTTTTTATATGATAAAATTAGTGTGGATATAAATTTTCGTGCAAAAATTCCACCCACAACTATGTGAACTAGCAACCACAGAATCAATCAAATACACTAATTGCAACAAAATAGCAAAACAGCAAACAGTGCAACTTCAACCGGTTATCAGAATTGACTACTAGACCCTAAATCAGACACGACACACTATAATAACTATACTAACTACGACACTAACTAACTACTAATGACCTTTGGCAAGAACCGATACTCCCCGGCAACGGCGCCAAATTTGATCGTGGCCGTACCCGATACAAATAAAAACAGTTTAAGTATAGTACTAGGAAGTGACTCCTAGGTCGTCTCCCAAGGAATATCTTATCAAGCAAAAGGTCGAACACATAGTATGCATAGAAAACAGGGGGGTTTTTTTGTATTGAATATTGAATAATTGAAATCAAAACAGAATTAAATCAAAAAGAAGAAACAGATAAGGAAAAGCGGATAAACCCCTTTGGCTCACGTTCACAACTCTATCATCGGTCACAAAAGATCAATTTCTTTCCTCTTCACTGTCCAACTCGTGAGAATTAAATACTAAGCGAAAATTCAATTCTCACCCCAAAACCCAAACCTCTAATTAAGCATTAAAAGCCAAAGCATGGAGTTTTTACGAGTTTGCATAAATTAAGCATTCATACACATGGATTATCTCTATAGAATGGAACTAAGCGAACCATAACATATCAATAAGCATGAAAACTGTGAATAAAAACGAAATAGCATTAAGAATAAAACCTCAAGAGTATGTGATACATTACCAAAGGGATTTAACCTAAGAGTTTAGCCTTCCATGAAGAAAAATACCAAAAAAACGTGTAGAAAGGGAAGAGAGAGAAACCCTAGCAGCCACCACAAGCTTGGAGAGCAAAACTAAGCCTTCTCTATGAGAGAGAATGTAAAAAACGTGAATGGAAGGTGTGTCCACTAGGGTTACACGAATTTGGCTAATTAAATCACAAAACGGGCCTAAATCATGGGCCCAAATCCTAAGGAAAGCTTATCTCTAAATTAAATCTAAAAATATCTTATAGATAAAATCTAAATCTTAAAAGATATAACTAAATCTCAACTAATCCTAAAGATAGATTACAATCTTCACTTCATCATATATCTTCTCTTCCAACATTAAATCTTCATTCCCAAAATGTCCAAAAAGCCGTTGTGCCAAATATGACCTGAAAATAGAAATAGAATTAATTAGGCTAAATAATCCCAAATTAAACAATATTCAGAATAATAGTCCAATAAACTCTAAATCACTAAATCAAGCTAAACAATGTGAAATAGGCAACAAGTATCAATAATAGGAGTAAAATAATGCAAGGAATAATGGGAAATAAAATGCTCATCACGGTCCACGCCCATCCGCTTGGAGTATGTTTCCAACCTCTCTCATGCTTATTCCACATGGCGATATCCATGCAATACTCCATCTGCCCATTGAAATATCAGAAGCACCGATATGCCAACGAACAGGAGAGAGTGAGAATTCCGAACGACGAATCGTCGACGGTGTGGGATTACGCTAGGCAAAATAATAGGACTATACCAGCATGCAATATAACACACAAGCACACGACAACCAACATATCATTATAACTATTATTATCATTATTATTCTCTTTTAGGCATTTTTCATGAGCATTCTTTCTTTCTTTCACCCATCATTTACTTTCCTCAACTATCCTTCTCTTTTTATCCAATCTCATCAATTTACCCTCTCTGATGCTTCGGGGAAATACCATACATCATCAGAATATTCGTTTCATTTTCGGCTATCACTCACGTCTACATCTCCTCGGTCATCCACCCATCCTAGTCGGAAGCAAACAGGAGTACAAGACCTTTACCACGCGGGCACGACAGCTGTCACAACACATAAATGGTCCCAGACCAGGAGGATCTCGTCCTCAAATCATATCATTAATAACAAGGCTCACTGTCCACGCAGTGGCAATCACAATGCCCCGTTCCAATCCCTCTCATTGTTCTCGATTTGCAATCTAGGGGGCGACAGTATGTTGCTAGTGGGCCCGCAGAACTTACCATGGCATTAGACCCAGTCCCCACCACGTTAGTGCACCACATGTGGAGTTCGTTCTGCCCAGAAACATACTCTAGACTTCTTGACGTTTCACCGTCATCGTCCTCCCCTAATGCAATCTCGTCCTAAGTATTCGCAGATACTTATCGTTTCTTCCTCTCCACTACTTCGCACTCTCATGCCTCACCGCGTAAGTCTTTTAAGTCTTTTATCTTTTAATTATCCTAAGGTCGGCCCGTCCTTCGTGCAACCCTTCAACGAGTCCCGACCACTAACTTTGCACAACTTTCTCTCATCGTATCTCACATAGCACAAAGCTGGGATCACATCACACTCTCAAATCTCATTGCTCAAATTTTCTCAACATTTTCCATTTCTCGTAATCATCTCATTCCCAAAATCCTTTCAACATCCTCAGTCTTTTCCAAAAGAACCATCTTACTTTCCTCAACACATTTTCATAAACTATTTGGAAAATCTCATATCATAACCTTTCATAAAATTTCTTTTCGGAAACTTTCACATATAAACTTTTCACAATGGTTCGCAAAATTATGGATTCAGAAACTTCTCTTCGAAAATGCCCTTTCATATCAATTTCTCAAAATTATTATTTCAAATAGACTTTCTTAAAAACGTCGTTACCAAAGAACGTTCTCGAAGTTTAAAAAAAAAATCTCCCTTCAAAACTTTCCACAAAATTACCTTTCAAAAACTTTTCTGAAAACACTTTTCATTATTTTTCTCAAAAACCTCTTTTCAAAAACATTCTCAAAAGAATTTCTTTTCATAAATCCTTTTCTAAAAATTTCTCTTCATCATTCCCTACAAAATCTCTTTATTAAAAACCTTTTCAAAACTGCTTTTCAAAAACCTTTTCAAAAATCGCAACTTTGCTGGGCGCTAATGGAGGAGCAAGCTCAACTCAACACTAGTCCCAGACTAAAACCAAAAACAAAAGGAGCCCAGCTCCGCTCAAATCACATCTCTTCCTCAAAATCAACATCACTTTCCCCAGCTCTGGCTCGTTCACAACATTATCATCAATTCATTCCCCAATCTCAACTCTTTCTTTCTTTTCCAACACATATCTTATTCACACTCATTATTCTTTTCTTATTGTGTCTTTACTGTATTAACTTCACAACTCATTTCATTTTATTTACAGGACGTAACAGACGTCCATCAACAGATTATCAATATTAACCAACAACACTTAATTTCAACTTGCATAATTAAATGAATAAATGTAACATCCCAAATTTAATTCCAATTATAATCTATGTTGGGATGGTCTTAGGGTAGAAGAAATGGAGATATAAGTTAGAATCTAGCCAAAAATACATGTAGAACTAGGGTTAAAAACATAGAACCTTAGGAAATTCAAAATAAAAGATTTACAACTCTAAACACAAATTACACCGTTGGATGTGAAGATTAGTATGTGGGGAAGCTTGCTTTAAAATTTGAGGAAGATCAAACGGGTAACGAAGAAGTTATGGCCTTTCAAAGTTTGGATACTGCAAAATTATGCAGCTTAATCGCCTCTTAATCGCCTCTTAATCGTTTAAGCTGCAATTTAATCGATTAAATCGCGCTGCTGCTGAAAAAAATAAAAGCAAAACACACACTCTTTCTTTCCCAAATTCGTTTCTCTCTTCCTCTCTCCCCTAGGGTTCCATTCTCTATCATTAAATCCACCAAGAGCAAGTGGGATTTCTTCATTCCATCAACAAATCTCTTCCTTCTTCACTCCAAGTAAGTGTTTAACACCTCAAATTGCAAAATAATCAACAAACTCAAGAAATAAGGCTTATTACAGCTTGCATGCATCATGTGAAACTTGCTCAAAACATCCATAGAGCATGAATTGGTCTCCAAACCAAAGTTCCTATTCAATCTAAGCCCTTAGAGCCTCTTGGTGGCTCTCTAATGAAAATAATGGAATTCAAACTCTATCTAGTGCATAAAACAACTTCCCCTTACCTCTCAGACGTGCTCTAATAGAAAATTCCCAAGAGAAAGCTCTCCAACACCAAAAACAGCTTTGAGCACCACATGCAAGACAGTTTTGAGTGCAGCACCAAGATTGAATTGGTTTACATGGAAGACAGAGATAACAATTGGGGAAATTAGTATTTCTATACTCTATGCAACCTCTACTAACTAAAGAAATTGAATTGAGACTCAAAAGACTCGTGAGCTTACCAGAAATTGGAATCAAAGTGAGCTCCAGACAAAGACTTGACAGAAACAGCTTCCACTTCCAAGCCTTGATTCTTCTACCACACTCACTCTTAGCTCACAAATTTGGTATCTATACAAAGCTCGTGATGTGAGCTTTGTATTCGTGTATAGTTTATGACTCGAATCGAAACACAGACGGAGAATCGAAGTGAAGAATTCAGGAACCCTAACCTCAACAAACAACTCGAATTTGACCAAATCTTCCAACAATTTGGTGTTGATTGACTTAAATAGACAGGGAGAATGACCATGCATGGCGACACGACGCAGATGAAGTGTTGAGGAAGACGATTTCGTGTCAACACACGAGAATCGTTGATGGTGACTCACCAAACGCACTAACTCGTGCAACTCTGACCAGAATGCTCGAGTATTCAGAATAATACTCGAGTATTTTGCCCAATTTTTGAAAACTAATAATTTTATTTACTTTCCCTCCAAAATATTTCCTATAATTGCTTCTAGGTCCCAATCCAGGGACTAATATGCAAAATATCTATCTCATGCATAATTATATTTATTAAATAAATTCATACACATTTCCTAACTACATAAATACAGATTTTAATCAAGGATTAAAATAGAAATCATTAATTATAATTAATTTCTATAATTAACATTTCATTAATCGGGAATTAAAATTTTGGGGTGTTACACTACTCCCCCACTTACAAGGAATTTCGTCCCCGAAATTCAACTTATACAAACAAGTCAGGATAGTCCTGACGCATCTTATCCTCTAATTCCCAAGATGCTTCTATCACATCACCACAAATCCAAACAACTTTGACCAAACAAATATCCTTCCCTCTAAGCTGCTTGACTCTTCGGTCTTCAATGCGAACGGGCATAGCTTCGAAGGTTAGATTTGTTGGAAGTCAAGCTGGTTGGAAGGCATGCTTCAAACTCTCTATGGACTTCAAAGTAATGCAAATATATGTTTTGATGATAACAAGCCAACTCAAGTTCAAGCTCACAAGTGCAAGTCAAGTCTCAAGATTGAAGACTCAAGCAAGCCTAGAATAGAAACCTTCTCCTTAGATCAAATGTAAGGTAATGAAGTTGTAGTTTACTTAGAAGTTACAAAGCCAACATAGTTTTTCATTTTAGAAGAAAAGAAGAAAACGTGTTTTCTGCATATAAAATGTTTTTCTGCATTTAACCTTAGTGAAAATACTTGATGTTACAAAACTCTGCATATTTATATGACTTCAAAGGAGAGTAATCGATTATCTCTCAAAGTAATCGATTAACTCAGTTGCATCATAGAAAAATCAGAGAAGCTGTAATCTATTAATTGAATTTTGTTAATCAGTTACTTTCTTATGAAAGTAATCGATTACATCAGTCAAGCAATCGATTATATTTGTTGCATCATATATTTTTCAGAGGCTTAGTAATTGATTACAAGTCTTGTAGTAATCGATTACATGATGTTGCATCATATGCAAACCAGAGGCTTAATAATCGATTAACTCATTAGTGTAATCGATTATCATAGTTGCATCATATAATGAACAGGAGTGATGTAATCAATTAACTATTCTTAGCCTAATCGATTACATGTTTTTCAAATGTATTTAAGAATTTCTATTTTTGTAGAAATAATCGATTATTCCCTAAAGTAATCGATTACTTCTTGATTTTTTGAAAAACGAGTCAGAATCATTTTTATTATTTCCTGATTTGTTTTTATATAAAAGATTCTGATATATTTTATAAAATTCGAAAATGATTTTAATTTTGAATTATTTCCTTTTTGGTTTTAAGAATCAAATCTTTATTTTATTTCGAAAATCGTTTTGATTTTATTTTGATTTTAAAACTTCTTACAAATCTTTTATTATTCTATTTTGATTTTGTTTTATTAATTCAAAATCGTTTTTGATTCAAAAGAGTTTTTCTTTTTAAATAAGATCACTCCAACATTTCAACAAGTTTTTCACGTTTAGTGATTTTTTTTATTCATTCATTCTCACGTTCTTCATCTTTAAGAGTTCTGGTTTTCATTGTTCTATTTTTCTAAGAACAAACCTTGTTGGCTGAGTAAATCCTAAGAGAAACTTCTTTTTCATTATCATAAGAGCATATTGTAGAATCCGTGTTGTGAGAACACAAAAAGCTATTGTAATCACTTTCATTGTAATCGTTCTAAACCTTAATGGTAGGGAGAGAATCCCATAGTTGAACGTTGAGGCGTTCGTAGGGCGAGGAACCCTGTTGTGTGATTGAGGCCCCTAGCGAACGGAGGTTCCTAGTAGTGTGCGGGGTGCTCTTGGTTGTAATAGGGTGCGGCTCTATTGCTTGGTTATAAGAACTCTCAGGCGGGTCGCTTGGGGACTGGACTAGGCCTTTCGACGGGAAGGCTGAACCAGTATAAAAATCACAGGTGCAAGCTTTTCTATCCCTCTCTCTCTTTTACTTTCCGCATATTTATTCTTTTACGTTTCCGCGCTACTCGATTATTATATTATTTCTATCGTTTTCACGATCCATTACGAATGTTTAATCTCTCCATCTCAAATCATTTTTTTAATTTATTATGAATTTTTCAATACATAATAAAACTCGATTCACCCCCCCTCTCGAGATTTTGAGGCCAAAACCAACAAGATTCTCATGAATTTCTAGGTCATCAGGTTGGATTCTAAGGACAATGGTGGGATCATGGACATATCTTTTTAACTGAGACACATGGAATACATTATGAAGATTAGCTATCGACGGGGGCAGGGCTAATTGATAAGCTACTGGGCCGACTCTTTTAAGAATTTGGTAGGGACCAATAAACTTAGGTGATAGTTTTTGGGTTTTCAAGGCTCTGCTAACACCTTTGCTCGGTACTATTCTAATGAATATTTAACATCCCAAAATTTAATTCCAGGATTAATTAGGAAAACCTAAGCTAGAATTTATGATAAGAACCATAGGAAAATCATGGGTAGGAGTTAAGTGTTGTGTCTTAGAGTTAGAATTTGCCAAATAGGAGTTTTCACTAGAGTAATCTATTACTCTGTAGGGGTTAATCGATTACTAGCCCTCTGGTGAAAACACTTAAATGTTGCAGCATTGATAATCGATTAACTCATAGAATTAATCGATTATTTTGGTGAAGTAATCGATTACTTCAGGTGACTTAATCGATTACTTGCCCTCTGTCAGAGACACTAAGAAATGTTGCATCAATAAGGTAATCGATTACCTCTGGGAAGTAATCGATTACTTCCAGTCAGATCTGATTAAAAACGCGTTTTCCCTTCATTTTACCCGATTGTCCCTCTCTCCTCACTCACGATCTTCTTCTCCCTTTCTCTCTACCTCCATAGCTTCTTCTCTGAATCATGGAAAATCTCCACAAATCCACCATAAATCACCAAATCAAAGCCATAAAACATCTCCAAATCACTTTCTAATGATTTCCCCTCTCTCAAATCTCATGATTTCTCCCTCTTTCTCATGAAGCCCCAAATTCCCAAAAAACCCTAAGTGAGCAATCAACCTCATTGAGCCTTTCAATCCTTCAAGGAGTCATAGATCGAGTGTGAGAGCAAGGAAAAGAAGCCTTAGGAGCTTGGATTGGAGCTTGATGAGTGGGTTTTGAGAAAACCCCAATTTTTCTTTCTCTCTCACCTCCATGGCTTTCTCCCTCTAAACACCCACATACACCAAACCAAACCCAAGCACCCAAACTCCATTGTCATACCGCACCCATGGATCTAATCTTGATTTTTGGGTTAGATCCTACACATAAATACTCCATCTCTTGAATCCAAGCTCTCTCTCTCCAAGGGTTTGCTTTCTCTATCCTCCAATCTTGAAAAACGGAGTGGAGATCAGTCAAGAGGATAGGAATCAAGGTAGATCCGGAGTAGATTTGGAGTTCCTGGAGCTTTGTGTGGGCTCTCTCCCTCTCTAAGGTAAGGGGAGTCTCTTTTCCACACTTTGAGTTAGGGATAGTTGGGGTATATAATAGGATTTGGGCTAAGTAGTTGAATTGGGTTGTGGGTAGCAAAATAGCACCAGTTATAAGTTGGTTTAAGAAGAATGAATGTAATTTGAATTAATTAAATAATTTAATTTAATAGTCATAAAATTGCTAACAATCCCCTTATGTATGTTGTAAATGTAGGAAGTGAAGAACCCTAGGGAGTTGACTTATATTTAAGCATGCTGAGACATACCTGAGTATGTCGACTGATTCTGTGAATATATGTTGTTTGTTGATCGTTGTTATGTTTGCAATGTGTGTAAAATGAGTATATAAATGGATAAGTGTTAACTAATGAGGTAAATTAATAATGTTGGCTAAGTGGTGGAGTAATAATTAATGGACATAGGGATAATACGTGAAGGCTTAAATAAGGAGTGTAGTATAATCGTTTATCTAGGTTGTTAATGATTATTGGGAATGCAAGGGATTGATTTCTTTAGTGTTACTTAATAGTATGAATATTAGTTAGGAAGGGAATGAGTTCTTGTTTTGAATTGGAGAATATTGTAAAATGATGATAAATAGATGTGATGTTTGTAAATTTGAAGGATATAAGTAATTGACTGTGGATATTTGCTAATTGATGAAATAGACTAAATGAATGATGTTGAATTATTTGTTGCTATGTGATGTGAAAAATTTGAAATGACGTGAATGCTAGAATGTGAATGATTGTTACCTGTCATAAATGGCTATTTGAAAAGTGTGCATTGTGGTGAATGTGTTTGTGTTGTTAAGGATGGTTGAATTGATCATTTGGGACATTGGGACACTAGGTGTTCCTGCTAGGTGTACAAACGCCCCATTAGGGCCAAACGCCCCATCAGGCTAAAACGCCCCACTAGGTATAAATGCCCCGTTAGGAGTCAATGTCCCAAATGATCAATTCAACGAAAACTAAAAGAATGAGTATAAGATTATATGTATTAGTCCTAACAGGTGAGGCCTAGTGGGTGATAGTCCTGATGGGTGACTAAAGTCCCTAATGGGTGTACAAATGCCCTAGCAGGAGAAACCAAATTCCTATTGGTACAAACTAAAAGAATAAAGATCAACGATGATTTAAGTAAATTGTAAAGTTAAGGACTAACTATAAGTACGCGACTCGGTGCTCACTTAAGCTACGACAATGTGAGGTCACGGGCAAATTACAAGGTTGCAGCTTGGTGCTCACTTAAGCTACGGCAATGTGAGACCAAGATAAAATAATGGGAAATGAAAATGATTTTGGAAAATGTAAAGTGAAGCATTTTGTTTTTCATAGCTTGATTTGATTATGATGCTTAAGTTTTTATTATGTGCTCTTTATTATCTTCTAATTCACTGCGTTGTGAAAAGGTCTCACCCTTATGTGGTTAACATTTTAGGTGAATGAAGAGGAGCTTGAGGATTAGAGAGTGTCGCAGCAGAAGTTATGGAAAGAAGGAAAATTTTATGTTGTTCTACTCTTATTGTAATTGAAATACCCAATTTCATGTGTAAACTTGAGTTATGAAAAGAAATTTTAAGTTTCCCATTTTAATCTTTAAACCTTTTGAATAATATTTTTAACTAAAAGCTGGGTGTTACATTTATGGTATCAGAGCAGTTCCTTCCTGTCCGACCTGAGGGAAAGTAGTCCCGATCTCGCTGCGAACACTCTCATCTCAAGCTTCCTGATCAGAGGTGAGACCCTTTTAAGTGAAAATTTTAATATTTGATGATTTGTGTAAATATTTGATAATAAAGGAGAATAAAATGTGATTCTTTGGGAACCTAAGTAGGATCCCTTAGGGATTCAAAGAATTACATCCTATAAGTGTGGCACGTTTGTAAGCGGAAAACTTCAAAGGTGCAAATTGATTATTGTTTAAGGGATGCAAATTCCAAGTGTTAAGTTAATTAAAGGCTAAAGTTTCTTACAAAGGAAATCTTACTAATTAATAACGGAGTGCATAAACTTAAGCTGGATAGCGAGGGCTATTACCACTGACGGAATGTAGTGTCAGAACTGGCCAATCCGATGTTGCATTTGTCGGGAGGTGACGTCGTCGAAATCTAGAAGTTTGTGCATCATCGTGAATTAGTATTTGATTCCCTATGTATAAAACTTATGTGTTGATTCTTTTATGTATGTTTTTTTTGCTAAGTGCTTTGTGTGTAACCTTAATGTTTGTTTGTTGAGTAATTTGATGTCAAAGTAATTGAACCGGGATTAGAAATAGAACCGCATGAAATAAATAAATTATGGATCTCGAATACTAATCCAACCAAGTGATTAAGGTCATGTTGATTCGATAAGTATTCAAGAGAATGAAAAATAAGGTTTATACTAAATTATTACGCAGTTCTGTAACTAAACTTGATTCAAGCGATTGTGGCATCAAATGAATATAGGCATCGAGAACTAACCAATTGGATTTGAACCACTAGATCATATTAATTTGAATTACAAATAAAAACAAACTTTATGCCCAATGTGAGAAGTGGCTTGAATTCAATCCAAAGGGTTCTCGAAATATGCTTACATGTGGAATGGTGTAGTGTTAAAGTAAGCGGACCAAAAATTAGAAGTGGAATCCTGAGAATCGAAATGATTTACTACCCCCGATTCTAATCTATTCGAGTGACGTAGTGGCACCTGTTAGATTATACTCCATAAAAACAATAAAAACATTTATGTTGAACTCGCAGTTGATTCCACCACTAATTTGGTTTCCGATGACTTTAATAATAATCGAAAGTTAAGTTGAAGCTTCTAATGATTGGATTTGAACCCCGAGTTACTATGATAAAATTTTGTAACGAAAAGAGGTTTATCTAATCGAGGATGGGGTTGAAATTCAACGTAGAAGTTCTTACCTCACTTTTGATTACATCATTGGTAGTGCATTGGTATGTAGGAAAAAGTCTATGTTTGTGGGGAAGTGAACCTAAACTTTCAAAAATGTCTTCAAAATGATTTGGGATTAATAACTTTTCAATTGCCCTCTTTATGATTGAAATCCCAAATTACTTTCCACTAAGCATTGACTAAAAGTGTTATTTTTAAAAAATTGTGTTCAAGATAAAACTGAATTTTGTTTGTGTATGTTTGTTTGATATATGTGCTTGATATTCCTTTGTGCAGAGTGAAATTTTTCCTGATGCGTGTGAATGTTTAAAATGAATTTCAAAAGTTGCACCAAACTATAAACATTCCAAATGAATAATGAGGTCGCACGACAAATTTTCAAGAAATAGTAAGAAAACAAGGATTTCTAAGTGATCGAGTAGTGAAATTTGTAATCAAGTCACACTTCGGTCAAATAGGAACCCTTCTTTTGCGACACAAATCAATTCGGAATGAAAACTCAAATTTTTAAACTAGAAGTAAAAAGGGAATGTAATTGTTTTAACTTTTGAAGATGAATTAAAGCTAAATTTTTCAAATCCAAGGCACAATCCCTCTTTCTTTGAGTTTATCCATCTTGAGTGATTTCTCACTCCTTCATCTAGGATCTTATGAAATTAAATGAAGGTAGCTCATCATGGTAAGGTGCATGATTAAAAGTTTTAGTGAATTTTCAAATGAAATTAATTGTTCCTCATTAATGGAGGAACCTAATTTGCAAAAGAATTTTGTTTTTATAAATGTATCCTTGTTTCCAAACGTTTCCACTAGTATGGGATCATTCTTCCTAAATTTTAAATCCCCATACCTAGTGATTTTTCAAACCAAAGGTTTTATAGACGTATGTGTTTGTGGTTAAGTGTTTTGGGGTACTCAGGGTTTTTAGGTAACGGGAAAACTAAGTTTTTGGGTTCAGGCTATTTGTTTGATTTGGAAGAATTGATATAGACATCCTAAGGTTGAATTAATGTTTTATGAAACACCTCAAGCCAATTGGAGCAAGTTATCGATTTTAAACAAAATGAATTTAATGTGCTCTAATCGGTTTGACAATCTTACACAACCTTGGGCTAAGTTTAGGTATTGTCCCATCAAATTTTGAGGCCAATTGTAACATCCCCGATTTCCGTTATCCGTTTAGAATGGTTATTAGAGGCAGATTAGTGTGTGTTTAAGTGATTAGAGTGTAGAGTTTAGTCAGGAGTAGAACGATATGAGGAAGAACTAACTTAGAATGGGTTTAAATAGTATCGGAATGAGGTTATGAGTAGTAATCCAAGCCTAGATGAGTATAGGAGCCTAAGGAAATGAAATAGGGTTAGAAAACCATCAAAATGGAATTTTGCCTCAAGTAATCGATTAATTGGAAGGGTTTAATCGATTACTTGCTCTCATGTGAATTCACACAAGTGGTTGCAGCAAAGTAATCGATTATTTGGGTGAGTTAATCGATTACCTTGTTGATTTCAGTTAAGTAATCGATTATTTTTAAGGGTTTAATCGATTACTTGGCCTCAGGATTTTGTACTAGAATTTTGCATCAAAGAGGTAATCGATTACCTCTGGGAAGTAATCGATTACTTCCAGTCAGATCTGATTAAAAACACATTTTCCTCTCATTCTTCTTCATTGTTTCTCTCTCTCCTCTCACGATCTCTTCTTCTTCTCTCTCTAACCTCCATAGCTTCATCTTCTCTTTTCATGGCAAATCATCACAATAACACTACAAATCACCAAACAAACACCATCAAACATCTCCAAATCAATTCCTAATGATTTCCCCTCTCTCAAACTCCATGATTTCTCATCTTTTCATGGAACCCCAAATCACCCAAACCCCTAAGTTGGGCAATCAACCACATAGAGCCTTCTAATCCTTCAAGGAGTCATAGATCGAGTATGAGAGCAAGGAATAGGAGTCATAGGAGCATGGATTGGAGCTTGGCATGGAGCTTCATCAAAAACCCCAATTTCACTTTCTCTCTCCTCAAGGTAAGGGGGTTACTTTGGGTCTAGTATTAGAGAAAGGGTTTATTTATAGTAATAGAAACATAACTAGGTGTATTGATTGTTTGGTTAGGTTGATGGGTAAGAGGGTAGAGTTTAGCTAGAAAACTCTAAGTCCCAATGATATGTTATTTATGTATGTTATGTTAATTGATTTGATAAATTGATAAAGTAGGAAGTGAAGAATCCTAGGAAGGTGATTTAAATTACTGTCCCTGAGACATACCTGAGTATGTCGACTGATTGTTGATTGATAGTGTTTGTATTAATACTATTAATGTGTATATAAATAAATTGTAAATGACATTCATATAGTTATGCATTAAATAGGGCCAAGCATTTCTCAATTGAGTTTAAACCAATCAAATGACATTTTCTAAAGGACTAAGAGGGCCTTAAATTCAATTGAGAAACACTTGAGATATTGGATCATGCATGGTGTAAAGGTGGACGTTAGGAGTAGGGGAAAAACATACGTTGTTTTAACGATTGATGAGGACAAGAGTAAATGTTAGGAATTACTATGGAGGACTTTGATCTTCCAAAGGACATGGGTTGGTCCGACGCAAACCATAGTAATTCTATTTACTTTGGCTCCTTGTGACCAGTGATAGTGATTTCTGCTAGAGCCAATCTGGGCAAATCAATCCAGATTGTACGTTGTACACTACCCTAGAGGAGTGTGACGTATTGTGCAAGCGGGTGAGCGACATTCCTAGAGGATGTGAAGCACCCAAACAGGGGTTGAGAAATGCTTCCTCCTGGTCGGTTTTTCCCCAGAGTGGAGGGGGGTTGTGAGGTGGTTGTGTTATTATTGTTATTGAAAAGGGAAAGTGTTATAGGTACATTGTGTGAGGAACCCTCCTTCGGGGAGAATGTGAAGCACAATATACCCAATTGTTAAAAGTGTTATAGGTACATTGTGTGAGGAACCCTCCTTCGGGGAGAATGTGAAGCACAATGTACCCAATCGTTCAAATTGTTAATTGTTAAAGTTTAAGTGTGAAAGTAAAAGGGAAAGTGTGAATGCATTGTATAGATGTTTTAATTCTTCGAATTCGATCAAAAGTGTTAAAGTGTTTAAATTGAAATGAAATGATTAATATCAGATTCAAGGATTAAATCACCTAAGTGTGACGATTGGCATAGCATAATCATGTGATTGCGCATCATAGTATTATAGTAAAGTATTATACTATAAGTATATATATAACTTATAAACTGATTAGTGTTGAAATGTATTATTGTTAATTGAATTGTGAATTGCCTAATTGCTACTGTTTGTGTGTGAATATATCTATTTATGATCTGTTACTGTTTTTAAATGTTTTCTTTGATCTAGATTTCAAAGTTCTCACCCTTACAGTGGACATATTAGGTACACATTGGAGAAAGGCACACGATGATGTCATGGCCGAGCAAGGTATACTTATAGTAGCGAGTATATTGATATTGGTGACCTTATGGTCCCGATTTTAGTGCAACCATTCTTAGGGCTTATATTGTAATGAATTATTTTATAAAGAGTTGTTTTAATTGTTATAGTGATTTCGTTTTGTTTAAAAACATTTGTATAGTGGAATAATTGTATTTATATCTTTTCATTTTACTAAGTTTAAGTGAATCCCTATTGTTTGTAAAGGGACTGAATTTATATTTCTATTTTGTGGAAAACTGTTCTGGACTGACAGGTTTTAAATTCTATTCGGGGAAAGTCCAATTTTTAAAGGAAACTCCGTCGAAATTTTTATAAACCCCGAACATTTCCGCAATTAAACGTTAATCTTAAGCAATAGTTTAGGGTATAAAAGTAGGAGGTTACATTTATGGTATCAGAGCAATGGTTGCAAATCCTCGGCCGTGGAGTATGGATTTTCCTACTCCCAAAGAGTTACTCCACATGAGAGTAACTAGTAGATAGTTGATTAAGTAGTGCACTTTAGTGTTCATGCATGCATCATTGGTTGGAATGGGAATAGTTTAGTAGGGTGAGCCATAGTTTAGTAATCATAGAAGTATATCTTCAATTTAAAGTGGGCTAACTCAAAATTTTCAAAGTGTAACTTTGTTGTATTCGGAAATGGACAGAAAGTAGAGACTAAGGGAAAGGAAAACTCCCAATGGGTCAGAGCATGAAATTGCTACCCCAACGGGAAGGACTAACTCTTAGTTTTGAAGTAATCATGTCTATTTCAAATATGACAAGAAATTGAGATTTCATTTTAAAATGAAATTTCAAAAGTCCTTATTTGAATCGAAGATGAGTCATCTCTTATTTGAATGGAACTCAGGTAGTACGGAGATGATATTATTTTCAATGCAATGTAGAATCGAGATGGTACCCTCGAGATTTACATTTAATTGATGGATGACATCATCAAGTCCCTGAATCCAATCAAATAATTGTTGGAATTCTTTTCCAAGTTTAAGAATAGGGCAGGTATTAGAGGTCATATAGTTGTAGACACTCTGAGCATTCTTTATCAGAGTGCGCAGCAGAAGTGAATAGGAGTTAACCTAGTGTCATTGCCTTTAACCGTACTTACTAAGTGTTGTCTTAGTAAGACCAAAATTACTTTCTACATTTCCACATTATACTATGGTGATAAATATACTCTGATTGCTAAAGTATGAAACTACTTTTGCAACAAATCTTTCTAAGATTCTATTTTCTAAAAGTATTAGTAATATGATTTGAAATAAATGTCAAGTATAGTAATGTTTTGATATTTTTCAATGTATAGGATTGATTCAAACTCTGAAAATTGATTGAATGTCGCAACACTAACTTTCAAGAAAATTTTACTTATATTGCGGATTCCTAACTAATTGGATGATAGTGTAGTTTATTCATAAATTACACCAATTATCGATTGATAGGAATTCAATGAATGCGACATAAGTCAATTCGAAATAACATTTGAACTCCAAAGCTAAAATAAAAGGAAAGGCGTTCACTACAATTTGAAAAGGTGAATGAAACTAAACTTTTAACCGAAGAGTTTATTCCTTTTATTTGGTTTTGATGATCATAGAGGATTCTTATTTCCTTTGTTAAAGGAATCCTCAACAACTTTTGAATCAGTTCCAAAACTAAGGTGAAACGATTTTGAAAACTTATAAGAATGATTTGAACTTGTAAGTGCTTGACATTTTTTTTACTAAACGATAATCTTGCTAAAGTTTTAAACAAAAATGATTTATAAAAGTACAAGGTGTTTTCCTTATTTCAAGGAACATACTAATTCTTGAAAATTCTTTTATCACCAGGTACCAAACCTTTTTCACAGAAGTTGATACTTCATTGTTTTCTACTTTAATATGGAAGTGGGAAAATGTGAAGTGAAAGTAGCAAGGTGAGTTAAAGGTAATGCAGCTATCCTAGGATTAAAGCCTAAATTAGAACCTGAACCAGGGTAATGGATGTTAGGTTTTCCTTCAAGTTCATATAGAACTCCAAGGAATTTGTAGCATTTATTAAACAAACTGTATTCCTGAAGTGCTAACCATTTTCAAACCACTATTAACTCTTTCCAGGAATGTAGTTTGTAAATGTTAAAGTTCTAGTTTTAACATCCATTATAAAAGTCGTAGCACCCAAGCTCTAGTTAGTAATAGAGAAGTCTCAACTAGGATTTAAGGACAAGTCTTAGTTGTGCAATCTTTGAGCTTAAGAAACCAACTAGGAACCCTTAAGGCCTAAGGAGAATGGTAAGCATAGGTTTAGTTGAAGTCTTATAGTGTAAAGTTTTCTTTTAAATTGAGTGTAGAACCTCAGTAGTTTTTCATTCATAGATTGGGTGGTAGAAGTAGGTTCGATTTGATTGAGTCCTAGAGTTTCAGGCCTAAGTGTGTAGGCATATAGACGTGCATAGAGGAAGCGAGTTTTAAATGTTTTCGAACGATGAAATTTTATATATGTGTATTTACGATTTTAAAACTTAGTAGGACTCTATATTAAGTCCAATTATTTTCATAAACCCTTTTCTTGCGATCTATGGGATAGTTCCCAAATTCCCAACCTTTTCAAGTACTTTGTGTACTATTTCAAATTGATTTTTGACAAAGATTATTCTTCCACTACTATTGAAAGTGATTTCAAAAGAGTCTTATAGTAATTTTTCTTAACTAAGTGTCAAATCAAATTTTTCCAAGATAATTACCTGGTGTTCCTTACATTGTGATTTCTAATTCCCATTTTCCTATTATATCTATATTTTCAAAGTTGATTGTCTTATGTTTCTCTACATGTTAATTATGAATTTCCATTTTTTTATTATTATTATGTTTACCGGTTTCAAGGTAACTTTTCTTTTGGGAAAACTATACAAGTGTTAAACTTGCAATTTTGATATATTGGTTTTATTTGAATAATAACTTATTTTCTATACATACAATTGAAGTGTATATAATTATGTAACATCTTCAATCCATTTATCAACCTATAATAGATTATCTTCAGGGGATAACCCTTGTATGTATTTTTCGTTATAACCCTTATGTTTCCAATCATATTATTATTCAATGTACTTTCAAATTTCGAGTTTCATATTGTGTCCTTTTTTATTTGACACTCGGAATGTTTGGATATTCCAAATCTTCCTTCTTTCATATTAAATAAACATGGTTGACGATCGATAGTATCTTCTTTCTCAATCTTCAACCATATTTTCTAATTGTACTATATACTGATAAGGGCTATGTAACCCTTTAAGATTCTCATTGTTTATCTGCTATTCGTTTTGAAACCCTATGCATGTAACTGTTTTCTTTCAAAACCTTGTGTGTATCCATGCACCAATCATATTTTCTTTCGATTCAAAGGGAGTCTTGCTATTGGCAAATCTTTCAAACCTTTTATTCAATTCAATGCGAAACTCCTTTTGATGTGTATGGATTGTTTTACTTATTGAGGTTGAATTGACGCTCTACTTTTCTCTTGAAAAAGTGTACTCTTTATTAAAAAAAAAATTTAAAAGATGTTTATTGTATTTCAATTATGTTTGATCTTAAAATGAAAATTTTAACTTAGCATAATATCTTGATCTTTTGTTGGTATTCTAATTTTTCTTTTGATTGTGATTGAATTTTAATTGGTTGCCTTAATTGTGCTTGAGTGTTTGTATGTTGTATGTGATTATAGGACCCTTTGGTTTGTATTGATAGGTAATGCCCATAGACTTCGAGCTTTAAGTTTTGAACCTTAAGGAATTTAGTGAGACTTTTTGGTGAAAGTCTCAATAGAAATCAAGTAGATATAGTAATAGAAAACTCAACCGGAGTCGTATCCTAAGTGGGGGAGTGAATCCCCAAGGTTGTGACCGTCCGTAAATAGGTTAAGACCTTTTTCTTTAGTTGAGCATTCAGCTCAATGTCCTCTTATTTTATAGAAGTGAGCCGAATTTCGGGGACGAAATTCATATAAGTGGGGGAGTATTGTAACATCCCCGATTTCCGATATCCGTTTAGAATGGTTATTAGAGGCAGATTAGTGTGTGTTTAAGTGATTGGAGTGTAGAGTTTAGTCAGGAGTAGAACGATATGAGGAAGAACTAACTTAGAATGGGTTTAAATAGTATCGGAATGAGGTTATGAGTAGTAATCCAAGCCTAGATGAGTATAGGAGCCTAATGAAATGAAATAGGGTTAGAAAACCATCAAAATGGAATTTTGCCTCAAGTAATCGATTAATTGGAAGGGTTTAATCGATTACTTGCTCTCAGGTGAATTCACACAAGTGGTTGCAGCAAAGTAATCGATTATTAGGGTGAGTTAATCGATTACCTTGTTGATTTTAGTTTAGTAATCGATTATTTTTAAGGGTTTAGTCGATTACTTGGCCTCAGAATTTTGTACTAGAATGTTGCATCAAAGAGGTAATCGATTACCTCTGGGAAGTAATCGATTACTTCCAGTCAGATCTGATTAAAAACACATTTTCCTCTCATTCTTCTTCATTGTGTCTCTCTCTCCTCTCACGATCTCTTCTCCTTCTCTCTCTAACCTCCATAGCTTCTTCTTATCTTTTCATGGCAAATCATCACAATAACACTACAAATCACCAAACAAACACCATCAAACATCTCCAAATCAATTCCTAACGATTTCCACTCTCTCAAACTCCATGATTTCTCATCTTTTCATGGAACCCCAAATCACCCAAAACCCTAAGTTGGGCAATCAACCACATAGAGCCTTCTAATCCTTCAAGGAGTCATAGATCGAGTATGAGAGCAAGGAATAGGAGTCATAGGAGCATGGATTGGAGCTTGGCATGGAGCTTCATCAAAAACCCCAATTTCA
The DNA here is from genome assembly GCA_037953625.1 of Crotalaria pallida. NCBI lineage: Eukaryota > Viridiplantae > Streptophyta > Magnoliopsida > Fabales > Fabaceae > Crotalaria > Crotalaria pallida. The sequence goes on from CM075653.1 coordinate 82,876,524, forward strand.
CTTTCTCTCTCCTCAAGGTAAGGGGGTTACTTTGGGTCTAGTATTAGAGAAAGGGTTTATTTATAGTAATAGAAACATAACTAGGTGTATTGATTGTTTGGTTAGGTTGATGGGTAAGAGGGTAGAGTTTATCTAGAAAACTCTAAGTCCCAATGATATGTTATTTATGTATGTTATGTTAATTGATTTGATAAATTGATAAAGTAGGAAGTGAAGAATCCTAGGAAGGTGATTTAAATTACTGTCCCTGAGACATACCTGAGTATGTCGACTGATTGTTGATTGATAGTGTTTGTATTAATACTATTAATGTGTATATAAATAAATTGTAAATGACATTCATATAGTTATGCATTAAATAGGGCCAAGCATTTCTCAATTGAGTTTAAACCAATCAAATGACATTTTCTAAAGGACTAAGAGGGCCTTAAATTCAATTGAGAAACACTTGAGATATTGGATCATGCATGGTGTAAAGGTGGACGTTAGGAGTAGGGGAAAAACATAGGTCGTTTTAACGATTGATGAGGACAAGAGTAAATGTTAGGAATTACTATGGAGGACTTTGATCTTCCAAAGGACATGGGTTCGCTACCCGTGTCAGGGATTGGTCCGACGCAAACCATAGTAATTCTATTTACTTTGGCTCCTTGTGACCAGTGATAGTGATTTCTGCTAGAGCCAATCTGGGCGAATCAATCCAGATTGTACGTTGTACACTACCCTAGAGGAGTGTGACATATTGTGCAAGCGGGTGAGCGACATTCCTAGAGGATGTGAAGCACCCAAACAGGGCTTGAGAAATGCTTCTCCTGGTCGGTTTTTCCCCAGAGTGGAGGGGGGTTGTGAGGTGGTTGTGTTATTATTGTTATTGAAAAGGGAAAGTGTTATAGGTACATTGTGTGAGGAACCCTCCTTCGGGAAGAATGTGAGGCACAATATACCCAATTGTTAAAAGTGTTAAAAGTTAAAGTGTTAAAAGTGTTATAGGTACATTGTATGAGGAACCCTCCTTCGGGGAGAATGTGAAGCACAATGTACCCAATCGTTCAAATTGTTAATTGTTAAAGTTTAAGTGTGAAAGTAAAAGGGAAAGTGTGAATGCATTGTATAGATGTTTTAATTCTTCGAATCCGATCAAAAGTGTTAAAGTGTTTAAATTGAAATGAAATGATTAATATCGGATTCAAGGATTAAATCACCTAAGTGTGACGATTGGCATAGCATAATCATGTGATTGCGCATCATAGTATTATAGTAAAGTATTATACTATAAGTATATATATAACTTATGAACTGATTAGTGTTGAAATGTATTATTGTTAATTGAATTGTGAATTGCCTAATTGCTACTGTTTGTGTTTTAATATATCTATTTATTATCTGTTACTGTTTTTAAATGTTTTCCTTGATCTAGATTTCAAAGTTCTCACCCTTACAATGGACATATTAGGTACACATTGGAGAAAGGGACACGATGATGTCAAGGCCGGGCAAGGTATACTCATAGTAGCGAGTATATTGATATTGGTGCCTTATGGTCCCGATTTTAGTGCAACCATTCTTAGGGCTTATATTGTAATGAATTATTTTATAAAGAGTTGTTTTAATTGTTATAGTGATTTCGTTTTGTTTAAAAACATTTGTATAGTGGAATAATTGTATTTATATCTTTTCATTTTACTAAGTTTAAGTGAATCCCTATTGTTTGTAAAGGGACTGAATTTATATTTCTATTTTGTGGAAAACTGTTCTGGACTGACAGGTTTTAAATTCTATTCGGGGAAAGTCCAATTTTTGAAGGAAACTCCGTCGAAATTTTTATAAACCCCGAACATTTCCGCAATTAAACGTTAATCTTAAGCAATAGTTTAGGGTATAAAAGTAGGATGTTACACCAATTGGAGTTTGTTTACTATTTTTAAATTGATTTGACAAAGGTTCACCCTGACCGTTACAAATCTTTTACAAAGTGGACATAGGGTCAAAAGTGGACCTAATGAACTCTGATTGACTTGAGAATTTACCATAATGTTCTATTTTGTTCAGGGACGATATCTTCCAATTCTTCAAAAACCTTGGGAAAATTGAATTTATAGAATGAATGTTTGGTTGCAAGCTATGCAACAACCTTTTATAAACGCTTTTTAAAATATGTAATGCTATTTGTGCATGTGTTTGTAGAGGTAAGTGTTAGCCCTAAGTTAGGCTAGGAATAGTTAGGAAGGAAACCAGGTTGAGTTATATTAGGTTTAAGGTGTAAGAGGTTGTGGACTGTTGTGGTGTATGACTGAACTTTGTATGATGTTTACATGATTTATGTTTGTGTGAATGATGGATGTGTTTGATTAGAGTTTAAGTTTAGGATGTAAGTGGTAGGATTTGGAGTTAGAGTATAACCAATCCTGTAGGGTAATAGTGTTTAGAGTGTTTTTAAGTGCCCTGTCCAACCTTCGACATAGGATACCGGAGGAAAGCCAGTTAACCTTAGAAATTTGTTAGAATAGTAGCCTAGAGGTTGACCCAAATTAAACCATAGTCGGCACTCTTCAATGAGTGCAGGAGTCCTGTGGCACATTCATGTTGAATGGTATGCCAATTCCAAGTGGGGGAGTAGAACCAAGCGAAGTAGGTAGCGTAATTTAGAAACCCTTTTTCGGGATGGTTCTCCAATTAAGGATTTTAAGCGGAATTTCGGGGACGAAATTCAAATAAGTGGGGGAGAATTGTAACATCCCAAAATTTAATTCCAGGATTAATTAGGAAAACCTAAGCTAGAATTTATGATAAGAACCATAGAAAAATCATGGGTAGGAGTTAAGTGTTGTGTCTTAGAGTTAGAATTGGCCAAATAGGAGTTTTCACTAGAGTAATCGATTACTCTGTAGGGGTTAATCGATTAGTAGCCCTCTGGTGAAAACACTTAAATGTTGCAGCATTGATAATCGATTAACTCATAGAATTAATCGATTATTTTGGTGAAGTAATCGATTACTTCAGGTGACTTAATCGATTACTTGCCCTCTGTCAGAGACACTAAGAAATGTTGCATCAAAGAGGTAATTGATTACCTCTGGGAAGTAATCGATTACTTCCAGTCAGATCTGATTAAAAACGCGTTTTCCCTTCATTTTACCCGATTGTCCCTCTCTCCTCACTCACGATCTTCTTCTCCCTCTCTCTCTACCTCCATAGCTTCTTCTTCTTTAAATCATGGCAAATCTCCACAAATCCACCATAAATCACCAAATCAAAGCCATAAAACATCTCCAAATCACTTGCTAATGATTTCCCCTCTCTCAAATCTCATGATTTCTCCCTCTTTCTCATGAAGCCCCAAATTCCCCAAAAACCCTAAGTGAGCAATCAACCTCATGGAGCCTTTCAATCCTTCAAGGAGTCATAGATCGAGTGTGAGAGCAAGGAAAAGAAGCCTTAGGAGCTTGGATCGGAGTTTGGTGAGTGGGTTTTGAGAAAACCCCAATTTCTCTTTCTCTCTCACCTTCATGGCTTTCTCCCTCTAAACACCCACATACACCAAACCAAACCCAAGCACCCAAACTCCATTTTCATACCACACCCATGGATATAATATTGATTTTTGGGTTAGATCCTACACATAAATACTCCATCTCTTGAATCCAAGCTCTCTCTCTCCAAGGGTTTGCTTTCTCTCTCCTCCAATCTTGAAGAACGGAGTGGAGATCGGTCAAGAGGATAGGAATCAAGGTAGATCCGGAGTAGATTTGGAGTCCCTGGAGCTTTGTGTGGGCTCTCTCCCTCTCTAAGGTAAGGGGAGTCTCTTTTCCACACTTTGAGTTAGGGATAGTTGGGGTATATAGTAGGATTTGGGCTAAGTAGTTGAATTGGGTTGTGGGTAGCAAAATAGCACCAGTTATAACTTGGTTTAAGAAGAATGAATGTAATTTGAATTAATTTAATAATTTAATTTAATAGTCATAAAATTGCTAACAATCCCCTTATGTATGTTGTAAATGTAGGAAGTGAAGAACCCTAGGGAGTTGACTTATATTTAAGCATGCTGAGACATACCTGAGTATGTCGACTGATTCTGTGAATATATGTTGTTTGTTGATCGTTTTTATGTTTGCTATGTGTGTAAAATGAGTATATAAATGGCTAAGTGTTAACTAATGAGGTAAATTAATAATGTTGGCTAAGTGATGGAGTAATAATTAATGGACACAGGGATAATACGTGAAGGCTTAAATAAGGAGTGTAGTATAATCGTTTATCTAGGTTGTTAATGATTATTGGGAATGCAAGGGATTGATTTCTTTAGTGTTAATTAATAGTATGAATATTAGTTGGGTAGGGAATGAGTTCTTGTTTTGAATTGGAGAATATTGTAAAATGATGATAAATAGATGTGATGTTTGTAAATTTGAAGGATATAAGTAATTGACTGTGGATATTTTCTAATTGATGAAATAGACTAAATGAATGATGTTGAATTATTTGTTGCTATGTGATGTGAAAAATTTGAAATGACGTGAATGCTAGAATGTGAATGATTGTTACCTGTCATAAATGGCTATTTGAAAAGTGTGCATTGTGGTGAATGTGTTTGTGTTGTTAAGGACGGTTGAATTGATCATTTGGGACATTGGGACACTAGGTGTTCCTGCTAGGTGTACAAACGCCCCATTAGGGCCAAACGCCTCATCAGGATAAAACGCCCCACTAGGTATAAATGCCCCGTTAGGAGTCAATGTCCCAAATGATCAATTCAACGAAAACTAAAAGAATGGAAAATGTGAAAAAGACTAAAGTTTGTAAATTGAATATTTTAATGAAAGTGATAAGTATGAGTATAAGATTATATGTATTAGTACTAACGGGTGAGGCCTAGTGGGTGATAGTCCTGATGGGTGACTAAAGTCCCTAATGGGTGTACAAACGCCCTAGCAGGAGCAACCAAATTCCTAGTGGTAAAAACTAAAAGAATAAAGATCAATGATGATTTAAGTAAATTGTAAAGTTAAGGACTAACTATAAGTACGCGACTCGGTGCTCACTTAAGCTACGACAATGTGAGGTCACGGGCAAATTACAAGGTTGCAGCTTGGTGCTCACTTAAGCTATGGCAATGTGAGACCAAGATAAAATAATGGGAAATGAAAATGATTTTTGAAAATGTAAAGTGAAGCATTTTGTTTTTCATAGCTCGATTTGATTATGATGCTTAAGTTTTTATTATGTGCTCTTTATTATCTTCTAATTCACTGTGTTGTGAAAAGGTCTCACCCTTATGTGGTTAACATTTTAGGTGAATGAAGAGGAGCTTGAGGATCAGAGAGTGTCGCAGCAGAAGTTATGGAAAGAAGGAAAATTTTATGTTGTGCTACTCTTATTGTAATTGAAATACCCAATTTCATGTGTAAACTTGAGTTATGAAATGAATTTTTAAGTTTCCCATTTTAATCTTTAAACCTTTTGAATAATATTTTTAACTAAAAGCTAGGTGTTACAGAATACATGGTCTCCTTCAGCAAACTCTAAAGGTTTCCTCCTCCTATCAGCATAACTTTTCTGCCTACTTTGAGTCGTCTTCATCTTCTCTTGTATCATCTTGATCTTTGCACAAAATCTGGTCCAACCAGAGAATTCTCCCCCACTTGGAACCAGCATAACGGTGTCCGACACTTTCTCCCATACTAGGCTTCAAATAGTGCCATTCCAATGCTCGCGTGAAAACTATTGTTGTACGTGAATTCCACAAGCGGCAACATTTGCTCCCAATTCCCTTGTCCTTCCAAAACACAAGCTCTTAAGATGTCCTCCAATGACTGAATAGTTCTCTCCGTTTGACCATCAGTCTGAGGGTGGTATGCAGAACTCAACTTCAATCTTCAACCCAGAGCTCTATGCAGATCTTTCCAAAACTTTGACGTAAACCTCGGATCGCGATCTGACACGATACTTGATGGTACCCCATGCAGGCGAACAACTTCCTTGATATACAACTAAGTGAGCTTTTCAAAAGAGTAGCGCATATTAATGGGAATAAATGCGCTGACTTGGTCAAACGATCCACGATCACCCAGATTGCATCATGACCAGTAGCTGTCCTTGGAAATCCTGACACGAAATCCATCGAGATACTATCCCATTTCCAAAATGGAATTTCCAAGGGAAGTAATTCTCCTCCTGGCCTTTGGTGTTCCACCTTCGCCTTCTGACACACCAAACAACACGCCACATAACTAGCCACATCTTTCTTTAGACCAGGCCACCAAAACATCTTCTTCAGGTCCTGATACATTTGGTAGCTCCCGGATGCATACTCATCTTGCTTTTATGAGCTTCATCCAGAATCATTCTTCTTATCTCCAGATTATCAGGCACGCAAATCCTTGCTTTAAAGCGAAGGATTCCATCCTTTGCTTCTTGAAATTCTAACTCTTTGCCTTCTTCCATAAGCTTCCTTTTCTCCTTGAGTCCTTCATCGTCTTGTTGCAATTCTCGAATCCTTTGCAAGAATTCATTTGCAATTTGCAACATCCCCATCTTGATACTTGTTGGCTCCACTTGCATTATCAGTGCAGCTTCCCTGACCATCATCGCATTGATATGCATTGCCTTTCGACTTAACGCATCAGCCACCACGTTTGCTTTCCCAGGATGGTAATGAAGTTCAAACTCATAATCCTTCAAGAACTCCATCCATCGGCGCTGCCTCATATTTAACTCTTTCTGGTCGAAGAGGTACTTTAAGCTCTTATGGTCACTGAACACTCGGAACGTAGTGCCATAGAGATAGTGCCTCCAAATCTTTAGAGCGAAGACAACAGCTGCCAGCTCTAGGTCATGAGTTGGATAGTTCATTTCATGAACTTGTAGCTGTCTCGAGGCATAAGTAACTACCTTCCCATCTTGCATCAAAACACTGCCAATTCCTTGTTTCGATGCATCACAATACACCTCGAAACTCTTCTGGGTATCAGGCAAGACTAATACAGGGGAGGATGTCAACCTTTCTTTCAATTCTCGGAAACTCCTTTCACACTTCTCGTCCCAAATAAAAGGTTGGTCTTTCCGAGTTAACTTTGTCATGGGCAATGCTAACTTCGAGAATCCTTCTATAAATCTTCTATAGTAACCAGCCAAACTAAGAAAGCTCCTCACCTCCGTGACTGACTTTGGTTGCTCCCATTGCAAAACCGAGCTTACTTTCGTCGGATCAACTGCTATTCCCTTGTTTGAAATCACATGCCCCAAAAACATAACTTCCTCCAGCCAGAACTCACACTTTGTAAGTTTGGCGTACAACTGCTTCTCCTTCAGGATACTCAACACTATTCTCAAGTGTTCAGCATGCTCCTCCGGGCTCTTAGAGTAAATAAGGATATCGTCAATGAAAAAAACCACAAATGAATCTAAGTAAGGTCTAAAGATTCGATTCATGTAGTCCATGAAAATAGCTGGTGTATTGGTCAATCCGAACGGCATCACAACGTACTCATAATGCCCGTATCGGGATCGAAATGCAGTCTTGGAGATATCCTCTTCTCTAATCCTGATCTGATGATATCCCGACCTCAAATCAATCTTGGAAAATACCAAAGCCCCACGAACTTGATCCATAAGGTCATCGATCCTTGGCAATGGATACTTGTACTTGATTGTGACCTTATTCAATTGCCGGTAGTCGATGCACATTCTCATACTACCATATTTCTTCTTGACGAACAGAACTGGAGCACCCCAAGGTGACACACTTGGTCGGATCATCTGCTTCTGCAATAGCTCCTCGATCTGCTTCTTCATTTCAGCCATTTCTGGTGGTGCCATTCTATAAGGAGCGATAGAAATGGGACCAGCTCCCGGAACTAGATCAATTCCAAATTCAATCTCTCTTCTTGGTGTCAGACCAGGTATCTCATCAGCGAATACCTCCGGAAAGTCTCTGAAAACAGGGATCTCTTCCATTCTTGGACCATTCTCTTCTACTTCAGTGTTGAACAGGCACATGTAGCCTGAGGGTTTCGGGTTCCTATAGGTTACGATCTTTCTATCACAATCGATGATCACTTGGTTTCGACTCAACCAGTCCATCCCCAAGATTACATCCAATTGCGATAAGGGTAAACAGATCAGATCTACCTTAGAGGTTTGTCCTAACACTTCTATACAACAGTTAAGACATGCTCTAGAAACAACTACAGGAGCACTAGTAGGGGTTTCTACTTTCAGAATATAGGGCAATTCAGACATAGATAGACCCAAACGATCTACACATTCATATGAAACAAATGAATGCGTTGCACCAGAATCAAACAAAACTTTACAAAGCTGACCATTTAGCAAGTATTTACCTTGCACCAGATCAGAAGATCGGCTTGCCTCCACACCACTGAGTGTGAAAACCCTTCCTTGAGCCATAGGCCTATCAGCAGTCCCTCTTGAATTAGCTTTGACCGGTTCCTTGCAGTCTCTCGCAAAGTGTCCCGGTTTCCCACAGTTGAAACAGCCACTTGTTCCCCAACAAACACGGCCATAATGATGGCGCTTGCACTTGCCACAGAATGGAGCCTCGCTCCAAAAATTTCTTCCATCATTTCCTCCAGCTTTTCATTTGCCTTTCCTCCGACGATCATACGGACCCTTGCCTTGGTTTTTGAAACCCTTTCGCCTCTGAGGTCCAGAATTTTGATTGTCCTGTCTTTCTGAGGCTTGCAACTCTTCAGCCTTCTTGTCATTTTCATACATTCTACACATGTCCACAAGTGCAGGAAAAATTTGAATCCTCTGGTAGCTGAAAATTGATTTCAACTTGGGCCTCAAACCTCCCTCAAACTTGATACACTTGCTCCTTTCATCGGGGTTGTTCTGGTAGTATGGAGAGTACTTCATCAACTCCTCAAACTTGGCTGCGTACTCGCCCACACTCATGCTTCCTTGTTTAAGTTGTAAGAATTCCACCTCCTTCTTTCTCCTCAAGTCCTCAGGGAAGTATTTATTGAGGAACTTTTCCATAAATACACCCCAATTCACATCCCTTCCTTCATAATGTAGGAGCTGAACCGTGTGATTCCATCAGTTCTCAGCTTCATCCTCTAGCATGTAGACTGCATATGCTACTTTCTGAGCTTCCGTGCAATCCAAAGTTCTCAAAATCTTGTCCATGGTGTGAATCCACCTATTGGCCTCCTCAGGTTTAAATCCTCCTTCAAACTTGGGTGGGTTACAACTCCTAAAATCAGCCAGACTCTTCACCTCGGTGTTACCCACATTGCACTGATGAGGTGGATTAGCAGGTTGAGGTGGTTGCTGAGATTGTTGCTGCATGGCCTCCAACACCGCGGTTATCCTCTCTAACATTGCATTAGTGTGATTTTGGTTTCTAGTTGCCATAATAGACCTGCGCTATGGGCTTATGGTCACATATGTTGAACTAAAGAAACATTCCTCACACCACCTATACTAAGGCTATAGCTTATAACTTTAAATCAACATTCAATTGTGTCTTGTGCTCAAAAGAGACAAGATACAAACATTCATAACAATAAATATGCCCTGCGGATACCTGCTTGATGTTGATGGCTACCTTTCTGAAACTACTTCCACTACTACAGGATCTGACTTTTGCTCTGATACCACTCAGTGTGACATCCTTTTCCCAAACCAAGTAAATATTACAATAGTTAAGTATTACTTGATAAATTATATGGACTTGTGATTATATAATAAAATGTGGAAATAAAATTTTCTTTTCTTAGGCGGGTGCACAAATCCAAACATGGAATTCTTGGAGAAGAAATTCTATATCATTTTAAACAATTGTGTTGAATTCGGCATTTTCTAAAACCTTTTCACAAACTGGATAGCATTCGTGTTGAAATCGTATTTATCCGATAGAAAGTAAGCGATGCCATCTTTTCTTTCGTTAGTAAAACTATTACCATTTGATTTCTTTGTAGCCGAATTCTTTAAATAGGTTAAATCAGAGTAAGCAGAAATTGTAGGACTATGTAACTAATAGTAGTATAAACATAGATTATATATATATAGGTGAAAAGAGTCAAGTGATACATAGTCCCAGCATAAGTCTCCAAGATCCATATACAAGTCCATAAAGACCTATGTCCAAAATAAAACCATGACCCTAGAGTACTCAAAGGTATATCTACAATATATACATCTCAAAAATATATAGACTCTAGAGGTGGTCACATAGATCTGGTAGCACCAGTAGTAGTAGTGATGGTAGTAGCAGTCTCCAGGTAGCAAAAGAAAACATCCTCATCATTAGCAGCAGCAGCAGAATCTCCTCCACAACATCCCCACACCGGATCCCCTGATCCTCATCATATACCATATACACGCACCTAGGGATCATCATCCCTCCACTGACTCCCGGTGGAATGAACGACAGGCTCGCCTCCGCTCTCGTCCTCCATGGGATCCTCCTCGATATCTTCCGATGGAGAGTGTACCCTACCACTGGGTACGGGGTCAGGAGATGGTGTGACCCTGACTGGACTCCTCGGATCAGAAGGGGGAGTATCCTCGCGGACGACTCTCGAGGAAAAAGGGTGTGAGCGGGTAGGTCTGAAACAAAAACTGTCATTAAGAGCGAGCTGGCCGTGTGGGAGGTGGTCCATGATAGGTGTAAAACGGGGGTACGTGCATAGTGTATATGATGGGAATCCTAAATCTACCAGGACAAAATCGAATCAGCGGGTTCGGGTGGTAGAAGGTAATATCTACCTCTCCCTCGAACACCGCGCGATGGTCCTCATAAATCCATGTGCCACTAGGAAGTGGCCGGATCTCGATGCAAGCGATGTATCGAGACATCACCTACAAGGGCATAGGGGTAAGCATTTCTATACACATAATCAATAGAGCAGAAATACATGATTAATATAAAGGTATAAACATGCAACAATAAGCAACAAACACATTTAGCACTTAGCAGAAATAGGATGCAAGTAGGATGCTCATACTTGTTTCATTTATTACACTTAGTTTAAATGAGTGGCATGATGTATGAATTTAGCTCTCAAGCCTATCTCCATCAATCTATGTTACTCTCTGACGTCCATCCTTGACTTCCCAACACACAACCATGCGTTGTATTCCTAGGTATACAATATTTCGTACATTCACCAAGAATGTACCCGACAAGCTTGGAATCCGTGCCACCCGAGAACATCCCGTCATCCAAACGGACCGTCATCCAAACGGTATAACCATATCGGCATCCACTAAGCCGACCACGTCGTCAACGTGTCATCAAGCAAGCGTAATTGGCACTCCCAGAGGCCCTCCACATGTTACCAAAACATGATAAACGACCTATCATCCGAACTCCAAAATGAATGCATCATTTTTTTTTGCTTAAAGGAATTGTTGATGTTTTTCTTGTTAATAATACCCGACGTGCCACCCGAGCAGCGTCTCCTCATTCCAATGAAAACTTTATCATATCATCAATCAAGTTCCTTTTAAGTCTTTGATCACTTGGATTATTTTCACTTAAGTATTAATCAATGATTCAAAATTAAAAAAATGATATTTTAATTATTCTGGGTGAACTACTCGAGTGTTCTTTAGACTGCTCGAGTGTTCTTCACTTATTTCCAGATTACTCGAGTGTTCCTCAGAATACTCGAGTGTCCATGTCTTTCTGGGGATTTGGGTTTCAGATTCATAAAAGTACTCGAGTGATTCATGAGTTACTCGAGTGTTCTTCATGAATTCCAGAACACTCGAGTGACCCCTGCATTACTCGAGTCGTTTGCCTTAAGAGATCCCCATGAATCAGCTATTACTCGAGTCCTGGGCCCGATACTCGAGTGTTTCAACACCAAATACACTATTTTGCCAAAATTTTACTCGAGTATTAAGCCAAGTACTCGAGTCTTTCATCACAGAACAGACTGGAAACTTGGTTTTAACATACCATTTTCAATTCTAATCATTTTTAGTCCAATCCAATGATCAACAGAGTTCATATATCATATATTAAACATGTTACAACACTCAGTTCGTATCAAATTACAGATTTGACAGAGAATCGATAATTAATGCTCAAAATATACAATTTCACAACTTAACACCTCAAATTGCAAAATAATCAACAAACTCAGGAAATAAGGCTTATTACAGCTTGCATGCATCATGTGAAACTTGCTCAAAACATCCATAGAGCATGAATTGGTCTCCAAACCAAAGTTCCTATTCAATCTAAGCCCTTAGAGCCTCTTGGTGGCTCTCTAATGAAAATAATTGTAGTGGACTTGCAGTAGACCGAGCGTCAACCGACCGAAAGCCTCATGACTCCTACTAAGTACGATACTGATACAGGCCCAACGATCGGACCTTATACCGAGCAAACTGGGTTTCTACATGTAGGTCACGTACTGATGAGGTTAACACCGAGCACAGGACTCTCAATCTGATCCTTATCGTTTACAGCCTCATCAAAGCCGTAAACACTCCTAGATTCCCACGACTCTTGGCTAGATAAAACAACCTTGAATAATGTTTATCATTTAGAGGATTTATGGATATGATCTTATCATATCCTTAACGAGTCCTATTTGCCTTCTAACTCTTCAGGAAGCTTATCAAGACGGCACAACCCACACAGGTAATCCCCTATAAGAACCACCATGCTATAGGGGCAAAGGTACGTCTTCACATCCCTAAGTTGACACTAGCACACACATTGTTGACTAGGGAGAACCTGTTTATCCCAACTGGATATTCAGAAATCCTAAAAAGTCCTACATTAACATCTTGGCGGGGATCATTCTTCAAGGCTCTTCCATAGCTTTAAGGTTGATCCTGGTTAAGGACACGACATTGGCGCCGTCTGTGGGAATCTGAATAACATATCATTCCCACCACCACCATGGTTACCACCAGAAGTCAAGTTGATGACCTCCGTGACCGCATCACCCGCACCCGTGGCAGGCCTAGAAACGCTGATAACAACAACCCACAACCCCATTCTGCTGGTGATCTGCGCGATGTTCTCAACCATAATCGTGCAGATAATGGACAACCGCCACGAACCTCCCATTCTGGTGCAGCGAATTATTCTCAGCCACCAAACCATTCACAAAATCATCCACCCCCCTCATCGCAGCCTTAATCGTAGTAATAATCACGCTACTCATTCCCAAACACCACAATCTTCTCATCTTAGGACTAGAAGCAACCCCCAACCGCTCCAAGTTCTACGAACCATACTGCCTCCACCACCACCACCACCACCACCCCCTCCAACACCACCACCTTCCACCCATGGTGATTCGAGCAGCACAGCCCCAACCACCCGAAACACATCCAGGACCACTGGAACTCGAGCACATCATGGCCGAAATACCCAACGTACCCCTCTTTACCACCCAATCCCGACCACATAAGTACAACCCCTAGAACCAGATTGAATCCAGGAAGAACTACTCCTGGAAACTCTCATCATAGCCACTCCATCGGAAGGTCCTATGGAACATCTGCATCTGCTCGGGCTCGGGAGCAAGAGATGATTAACATCCTAAACAGACAAACGGCTTTAATTGAACAACAAGGACGAGCTATTGCCGACCACCAACAGCAAGCTATGGCAAGGATTGCACAGAGTCAACCACCCACCATACTACCCCAAAATACAATGCCTCAAACCATGGACCCACAACCACTCCCAGTAATGCAGCTTCCCCCGCCACAAAATACCCATGCTAACCCTACCATGAACCAGGATCAGGGTGATTTTCACCCTGGTCATCCCTTTACTCCGTATATTATGGCATTCCAAACTCCTCAAGGATACTTGGGCCCTTCTAATGTACCACACTACAACGGCCTTACTGATCCAGTGGACCATATTGTATCTTATGAAGGAGCGATGAATTACTACGGAGGAGGGGAGGAGATGAAATGCCGAGCCTTTTCCATGACCCTAGAGCCATCAGTGTTACGATGGTACTCATCCCTCCCTCGGAACTCAATTAATTCTTGGGAGGAGATGAAAAGAGTGTTTCTAAATAGATACACGGCTAGTTGCATTCAGCCCAAATCCGACCACACCTTAGCAGCAGTCACCCAAAAACAAGATGAATCATTGAAAGACTACCTTTCGCGATTTCATGCAGAGGCTAGCTCGGTTCCTCGATTCGAACCTGGTGTGGCAGTACTGTTGTTCACACAGGGTTTACAATCGGGAGACTTCAGAAAGTCTTTGATTGGAAAACCTCCAAAAGATATGGCCGAGTTAAGACAAAGGTCAAATAAGTTCATTAATTTGGAGGAATTCCATAAGGGGCAGAAAGTCAGAGAAGAAAGGCAACGAGCTGATCCTCAAGGCCAAAATAAACAAAAACGTGATGAACGTTTTGGTGAAAGACAAGATAGGAATGATAGAGACCGAAGGATCCCTCCGAGGAACAAATTTCAGGAATACACTCCTTTAACTGTTCCAAGAAGTCAAATCCTGAGGGAAACAATGCAGACTGACTTGCGCTCGGCCCAAAGACCTCCGTCTTCGAGAAAGGGCGCACAGCGTGATAGGTCAAAGTACTGTGACTTCCACAGGGGATACGGCCACACAACCGACGAGTGCATCTGGTTGGGGGATCTGATTGAAGAGATGATCAGAGATGGCAAGTTACAACAATACATCAGGGATGCAGCCGGCCGAAGAAGTAGGAACAGATCTCAGTCACAAGAAAAGTCCAAACGACAGAGAAGTAGGTCACCAGACGATAGAAACACCGGAAGACAGAAGACCGATCCCACTCCAGCTCCTGATACGAATGCCAATAAAAACGAATTCTTGGTTAATACTGTTGCGGGAGGTTTCGCTGGGGGTGGGGAGAAAAAAGCCGACAGAAAGAAATACATCAACCAAATTTTGGCAGTCAGTCAGAAGCCTATAGCAAAGAGATCAATAAAAAACGTTCCTATTATTTTTGATGATGGTGATTTGGATGGAATCCTTCCAGGACATAATGACCCCATGGTGATTACTGCCCTTATTGGTAATTACGAGGTAAAATGAGTCTTCATCGACCAAGGGAGCTCGACGGACATCATGTTTTTCCCTCTGTTCAAAGCCCTAAAACTCAGGGAATGCAACCTCACTCCCTTTGAAGGTGAATTAATTGGTATTACGGGGGATACCATTGAGCCAAAGGGGTACATTCAACTTCCCGTAACCCTCGGACAACAGCCTTCGGCCAGAACCGAGATAGTCAAATTTTTGGTGGTTGATTGCCCAGCGGCCTACAACGCCATTCTTGGGAGGACTTCTCTGCAGGCATTTGGGGCGGTAGTATCTACAGTTCACTTGGCTATGAAATTCGTCGGAACTGATGATAAAGTGGTGACTGTCAAGGCCGAGCAAGAAGCAGCAAGGAAATGTTACAACGCCAGTTTAGGCAAGGTTAAAAACAAGGATCCGAGCAATTTGGAAAAAGTCTCTTTGGGAAAGGGCAACGTTAATCTTGCAGATCTGGACTTAAGGGACCAATCCGACAGAAGTAGACCAACCCCGAAGGGACAGTGGGAATTCTTGACATTGACCAATGACCCCCTTAGGCAAGTAAAAATTGGGTCTGAACTACCCGCAAATGTTAGAGAGGAGTTAACCACTCTGTTGATTTCAAATAAAGACCTGTTTGCATGGACATCAGCGGATATGCCAGGAATCGACCCAAATTTTATCTGCCATAAGTTGAGTATCATTCCAGGGTCGAAACCGGTGGCACAACGCAAAAGGAAGGTTAGCGCTGAAAAGGCCGCTGCCATCGAAGAAAAGGTTGCTGAATTACTCCGAGCAGGTTTCATTAGGGAAATTGACTATACAGACTGGTTAGCTAACACCATCTTGGTCAAAAAACCCAATGGAAAGTGGAGGATGTGTGTCGACTACACGGACTTGAATAAAGTCTGTCCTAAAGACCAGTATCCTCTTCCCCTCATTGACAAACTCGTCGACAGTTCAGCTGGTTACAAACTCTTGTCCTTTATGGATGCTTACTCTGGTTACAACCAAATCCCTATGTTCCCGGACGATCAAGATAAAACCGCATTCATCACCGACAAGGCAACTTATTGTTATAAAGGCATGCCTTTTGGGTTGAAGAATGCGGGTGCCACCTATCAGAGGATGATGAACAAGGTTTTTCAAGGAATGATCGGTTCAAATATGGAAGTATACATCGATGATATTATTGCAAAGAGCAGACAACAAGAAAACCATGCCCAGGACCTCGCGACAATATTAGACCGAGTGAGAAAATATTCCATGAGGTTGAATCCGAAAAAGTGTGTGTTTGGAGTCCCAGCCGGTTCTTTCCTCGGTTTTATGTTAACCGAGAGAGGGATTGAAGCCAATCCAGATAAATGCAAAGCAATCCTTGAAATGAGGAGCCCAACTAATCTTAAAGAAGTTCAACAACTCATGGGCCGAGTGGCGGCACTCTCCAGATTCTTGTCCCAAGCCGCTCGGAAAGCCTTGCCATGGTACCAGCTCCTTAGGAAAAACAAAGAATTCCTTTGGGACGAGCACTGTGAGCAAGCTTTTGACCAATTAAAGGAGTATCTTTCCAGCCCACCCGTCCTCCACAGCCCACTTCCTGGTGAAAACCTCATTCTATACATGTCAGTAGCAGCGCCAGCGGTCAGTTCGGTTTTGGTAAGAGAGGAGTCAGGTATTGAGGCCCCAGTGTATTTTGTTAGCCGAGCACTTCAAGGACCGGAGCTGAGATATCAAAAACTGGAGAAACTTGCGTACTGTTTGGTCGTGTCAGCTCGAAGGTTGAGACGGTATTTTCAGGCACATAGAATATTGGTAAGAACAACCCAACCTCTCAAACAAGTACTTCATAAACCCGACTTAGCAGGAAGGATGGTCTCGTGGTCTGTCGAACTATCCGAATTTGACATTGCCTATGAACCGAGGACGGCGATGAAATCTCAAGCTCTTGCCGATTTTGTCACTGAGTTTACAGATATCCCTTCGGACGTCTCTCAAAACTTATGGTCAGTATACGTTGACGGGTCAAGCAATAAGAAAGGAGCGGGAGCAGGGGTCATCATTGAAAACCCTGAAGGATTATGCATGGAATATTCTTTAAAATTCGAGTTCCAAACATCGAACAACCAAGCAGAATACGAGGCAGTTCTTGCAGGCCTCAAAATGGTTTATGAGTTCGGAGCAGAGCGAGTATCAGTTTTCAGCGATTCACAACTAGTAGTTTCTCAGATCAAGGGTCAGTACTCAGCAAAGGAGCCTATCCTACAAAAATATCTTGAAGAGGTAAAGCGAATCATCTCAAACTTTTCAGAATTTGACATTTCCCATGTCCCGAGGGATTCAAATTCCCGAGCCGACATTTTATCTAAATTGGCAAGTACAAAGGGGTCGGAAAATAATAAAACATTGATACAAGAGACTATTCCCCAACCAATTGTCATTTTGGCTATCTCATTATCCCAATCATGGATGGATCTGATTCTTACTTATTTACAACATGGGTTCGTCCCCCAAGATCAGGCAGAAGCTCGAAAATTGATTAAGAAAGTAGCTCAATACACAATTATGAATGGTGTTCTTTACAAAAGAGGCTTTGGCTCCCCCATGCTCAGATGTGTCAACCCATCCCAAGCTGAGGAGATACTGGAGGAAATTCACGGCGGAATTTGCAGCCACCATATGGGTGGAAAATCCCTTGCGAGAAAGGTAATCCGAGCGGGTTACTTTTGGCCCACACTGCAAAAGGACGCCATGGATCATGTTAAAAAGTGTGCTCAATGCCAATTCCACAGCGACATTTACCAGAGACCAGCTGAAGAGTTACACTCTCTCGGTGCCCCTTGGCCCTTTTACCAATGGGGTATGGACATTATTGGGAAGTTTCCCACCGCACCAGGGCAACTCAAGTTTGCGGTAGTGGCCGTTGACTACTTCACTAAGTGGATTGAGGCGGTTCCGTTAGCAACAATCTCCACAGCCCGTATTCAATCTTTCTTTGTGAAGGAAATTATCTCTCGGTTCGGGGTGCCTCATGCCATAGTTACTGATAATGGATCACAATTTGCAGCCTCTCACTTTCAACAACTAGCAGCCGGCTTGGGAATCACTCACTACTTCAGTTCTGTTGAACATCCACAAACAAATGGGTTAGCCGAAGCTGCCAACAGAACCATCTTGGATGGAATTAAGAAGAAACTCGGTAACGCAGCCGGAACTTGGGCGGATAAACTTCCGAGCGTTTCATGGTCACACAGGACAACTGTACACTCATCTACCGGAGAGACTCCTTTTCGTTTGACATACGGCTGTGACGCAGTCATTCCGATCGAAAAGCGAATCCCTACCTTTAGGACTCTTGAACGTCCTTTAGAAACTAACGACCATCTGGTCAGCGAAGAGCTCATTCTTCTCGAGGAAATTCGAAGGAACGCCGCCGCCCATGAAAGAAAAATGAAGGAGCGGCAAGCTCGGGAATACAACAAGAAGGTTCATGCGCGAAGTTTTGAAGTAGGGGATTTAGTCCTTCGCCAAGCGGATATCGGCAAAGGAAATGCGGGAGTTGGAAAATTGAAGCCAAAGTGGGAAGGCCCATACCGAGTGAAAGCTAAATCCGGATCTGGTGCTTACAAATTGGAGACTCTCTCAGGCATGGAAATCAACAACAGCTGGAACGTGGCCAAACTCAGAGCTTATTACAGTTAAGCTCCTATTTTTCACTTTTTACAGATAGGTTAGTTTACTGCTCGAAAATGTTTAGGTGGAATAAACGAAGGATAACACCCTTCTTAGCTTAGAAACAATTGTTAGGAGTTAGTTGACAAACGAGCAACATCGTTTATATATTCTTTTATTAATAAAACGTAGCAATTTCCTTCAATCTTTTTTATGAACATTGTGATGTGACATATGCCTCATTTTGTTTGGCTAGACACCGAGTGAAATCGAGGTACAACTCTTTATGAGAGTTTGACAACGTATTCATAGAACGCCCGAATTCAGGAAATTACTTTCCCTGCTTCGCGGTCCGAGGGTCCCGCTTCGGCTAAAGTCGGCGATCCGAGTTCTACTCACAATAATTTATTCAAATAACGCAATTCCTAAATTAGCCTGTTTGATCAGTAAAATCAAGGGTCACGTGACAAACGGAACCCAAACACAATTGATATAAAGGCAAGCAGATTAAAATTTAAACAGAAGCAAAAAAGTTGTTCAGAAGTATGCTCGATTACAACGAGCTACAAGATTAACGCTCGATTACAACGAGCTGCAAGTTAAAGCAAAAATTGTTCAGAAAAAACGCTCGGTAACAACGAGCAATGAAATATTAAACCATACGGAATTGCAACAAAAATGATCACTACTCAATATCGGACAGAACAACGTTGGAAGCATCAAAGTCAGGGGCTTCGGTCAGATCAACAAGAGGATTTGGCAGATCCTCACCTCGTAGATCAACTTCAGCCTTGGTCTCGATATCAATTAGCTTTCCATTCTCGAGAAGATGAAGTGGATGAGCTCCGACCACCCTGAACTCAGTCTCAGGGTTCAAATACTGAATTTGCTTGATGGCTGAGACAAAAGAATCATCGACGCTTTTACTCCAATTATAGAAGTTGGTTGCTGCCTTTTTCTTGTGTAGAAGGGCTTTCTCCTTCAATTTTTGAGCAACCACAGCAGACCTCTCAACTTCTGCCCTCAGCTCTTCCATCCTCTGTCGGCTCTCCTCTAATTCCTTCTTCAATGCTTCCTCGGCTTCCTTCTTCTTATCTTCAGAAACCTTTTGGGAAACCTTCAAAGCATCCCTCTCCTTAATCAGCTCATTTTTATTAGCTTTCAAGTTTTCCAACTCATTCTTTACACGATTCAGCTCATCCGAGAGGCTAGCTTTTTGAGCAGCAGACAATTCGCGAGCCTCCCTCTGCTCGGCATTATAACCAGCAAAAAGTCCATCAGGATGCTTAGCCAAAAAATACGCAAGGTTGGCACCCCGCAGCAGATATTTGGCAAGAGTCATGTTATAACGAGACCATTGATCGGAAGAAAGAGTTCCAAAACGAGTGCAGTCAGACTCAGAACAGATGTATTGACCAAATCTTTCATCAAATTGTTGGTCCCATATAGATGTTTCAGGAGGGGCCGAAGCAGAAGAAGGAGCGTTGTCAGAAGAAGGAACAGCAGCAGCCTTAGCACTTGAACCTTCTACCCGAGGGTTCGCCCCTTCGGTCACTATCTCTTTTCCTTTATCAATCCGTCGGCGACGAAGTTGAGGCTGAAGGGCTGAAATGTTTTGAACTTGGCCGCTAGGGCCCAGTGAAATCGTAGCACCAACAGCTACCACGTTGGAAGTTGGCCGAGGGGATGCCTCGGCAGGTGATGCAGTTGGAGTAGAGATACTCAGGCTCAGGGTACTCAAGCTTGAAGACCCGGATGCCGTGCTCGTTGCCTGGGTCTTCCTTTTCTTTCCCCCTTGAACCAAAGAAGCCAGCCGAGAAGCCATTTTTTCTGCAAAGAACAAAGAAAAACAAAGTAAAATTAGAACGGATCAACTTAGAAAATGCAAACAATCAAAAGAAAACAGTTTTACCAAGTTCTGCTTTAACATCCGAGGATGAGATGTTCACAATATCCTTAGTTTCTATCCTCCCATTAGATTTCATGTAACTTTCTACTGCTCGACACACCTCCTTCTCATGTTCAGCCAGTTCTTTCCAATCTGAAGAGTATGAGGCTACCGATCGGTTAAAGAAGCTCGCAGTCCACTGGAGAGGAAACCGAGGAATTGGTCGGGATTCACCAGGTCGGGTGAACCAGCAAACTCCATTGCCAATAAAGTTGTATTTAAAGAAAAAAGGTTTAAAACCCTTCCAAGATTCAGAATACTTGGTGAAAAGGGTATAGCCATTACGGGATTTCAGTGAGACCCAGGGTCGTCTTGCCGATCCTTTCTCAAAAGTGTTGCATTGAGGAGCAAATAGGTAGAAGAAAATTGGAAGAGTGCAAGACCACTCCATGGCTGTGCACACTTGCTGGAAACCCCTCACAAATGCCCAAGCGTTGGGATGCAACTGGGATGGGGCCACTCTTAAAGTGTTCAAAACACCTATCTCAAAATCGGTAAAAGGCATCCTAACCCCTAACCGAGTAATGACTTCTTCATAAAAATAAAAACACGGGTTACCCGCTGGAATTTGACTGCAGACCCGTTCATTCAAACCCACAGGACTAATAGAGTATTGGTTCCCAGCATTGTCACCAGGACACGGCAGAATTATAGCCCGTGTTTGATCTAATGAGTTTTCTGTTGAGAGCTCAGATTGAGTACCAAGAACTTCTCGGTCCACCCAATCATATTGATCTGCGTCTGATGGAAATGGATAAAGTTCGGGATTAGAGACACACTTCCTCTTCATACCTGAGGAAAAGGGGGGCACACTTGGAGTCAGAAGCAGAAAAACTTAACTATTTCAGTTCAAGTAGTTACGGTTTCGATCGGTTGGAGAACACCTCCCTTTCAGGGCAGAAATTTCCCAAACCGATTGAAATGTCTAAATACCTCTCTGTTGATTCCTTAACCTCCTCTGTTCTACCCTCTCGGCAATCCTATAGTGAATCACACCCTGCCTGAACTCTTTCAAAGTTTGAGGAAAATGCGTGGCTATCGGTTTAACACAAATTTCTGGGTTTCCTCCTTTATGTGTTCTTGGAACATCAGAGTTTACGGATTCCTCACTCATGATAAATGCCGCTTCAGTACCAACCCTAAGAAGTTAAGTGCAGCAAAATGTAAAACAGACCTAAGAAATGCTACAGCGATCACTCTGTAAATGATAAAGGCGGACAAAGAATTTCGAAGGGCCAGTGGGGGTATCACAGCAACAAAATTGGGATTTGTTCAAACCCTAGAAAAATCTATTCAAGGAACCAGTGAAGAGAGGCCAGAGTTAATGCATAAAAAGAATATTCTAAGCACATACACACAGTAAATACCAGAAGCAATCGCATGCAAGACAGCAAAAAGGAAAGAGCATGCAAGACAGCAAAGAAGAAAGAGAAAAAAGAAAAACTAGTCAGAGAAAGGAAGAGTTTCATTACCTGTTAACAATGAGTGATCAAGAAACTAGAGAAGAACGAGGACCACGAAACAAGAAACAAGCACTAGGGATGTCTTGGAGGAGCTTTGGCTTCGAGTTCCAAAAACTCAGGAAGATGATGAACAAAGATGAAGGAAAATTTGAAAAGGTTATGTTTAGAACGAATGGTGAAACCACCCTTTGAAATCCTCCTTAAAACTTCCCTCCACTATCTCAAAAGGTTTGGGCCTAAGTCAGAAAAAGCCCATTAGTATTGAAAACTAAACACGTGGAACCACTGGTGAGTTTGAAATCATAACGTTCCTCTTCCCTACGAAGTAAAGGACACGTGGAATCACAGGAAGAAGTGAAGGGTCGCGTCTGGGTCAATCAAACGACAGCTCTAGTAAAATTACTCGGATGGATACATATCTCGTTCTAGTAAAGCTTGGTCGGAAGATAATTCGCTCGTCTTATTAGCTCGGCAGGGTTCAAATCACCCAACCAAGCTTGGGGGGCTTATGTAGTGGACTTGCAGTAGACCGAGCGTCAACCGACCGAAAGCCTCATTACTCCTACTAAGTACGATACTGATACAGGCCCAACGATCGGACCTTATACCGAGCAAACTAGGTTTCTACATGTAGGTCACGTACTGATGAGGTTAACACCGAGCACAGGACTCTCAATCTGATCCTTATCGTTTACAGCCTCATCAAAGCCGTAACCACTCCTAGATTCCCACGACTCTTGGCTAGATAAAACAGCCTTGGATAATGTTTATCATTTAGAGGATTTATGGATATGATATTATCATATCCTTAACGAGTCCTATTTGCCTTCTAACTCTTCAGGAAGCTTATCAAGACGGCACAACCCACACAGGTAATCCCCTATAAGAACCACCATGCTATAGGGGCAAAGGTACGTCTTCACATCCCTAAGTTGACACTAGTACACACATTGTTGACTAGGGAGAACCTGTTTATCCCAACTGGATATTCAGAAATCCTAAAAAGTCCTACATTAACATCTTGGCGGGGATCATTCTTCAAGGCTCTTCCATAGATTTACGGTTGATCCTGGTTAAGGACACGACAATAATGGAATTCAAACTCTATCTAGTGCATAAAACAACTTCCCCTTACCTCTCAGACGTGCTCTAACAGAAAATTCCCAAGAGAAAGCTCTCCAACACCAAAAACAGCTTTGAGCACCACATGCAAGACAGTTTTGAGTGCAGCACCAAGATTGAATTGGTTTACATGGAAGACAGAGATAACAATTGGGGAAATTAGTATTTCTATACTCTATGAAACCTCTACTAACTAAAGAAATCGAATTGAGACTCAAAAGACTCGTGAGCTTACCAGAAATTGGAATCAAAGTGAGCTCCTGACAAAGACTTGACAGAAACAGCTTCCACTTCCAAGCCTTGATTCTTCTACCACACTCACTCTTAGCTCACAAATTTGGTATCTATACAAAGCTCGTGATGTGAGCTTTGTATTCGTGTATAGTTTATGACTCGAATCGAAACACAGAGGGAGAATCGAAGTGAAGAATTCAGGAACCCTAACCTCAACAAACAACTCGAATTTGACCAAATCTTCCAACAATTTGGTGTTGATTGACTTAAATAGACAGGGAGAATGCCCATGCATGGCAACATGACGCAGATGAAGTGTTGAGGAAGACGATTTCGTGTCAACACACGAGAATCGTTGTTGGTGACTCACCAAACGCACTAACTCGTGCAACTCTGACCAGAATACTCGAGTATTCAGAATAATACTCGAGTATTTTGCCCAATTTTTGAAAAATAATAATTTTATTTACTTTCCGTCCAAAATATTTCCTATAATTGCTTCTAGGTCCCAATCCAGGGACTAATATGCAAAATATCTATCTCATGCATAATTATATTTTTAAATAAATTCATACACATTTCCTAACTACATAAATACAGATTTTAATCAAGGATTAAAATAGAAATCATTAATTATAATTAACATTTCATTAATCGGGGATTAAAATTTTGGGGTGTTACACTACTCCCCCACTTACAAGGAATTTCGTCCCCGAAATTCAACTTATACAAACAAGTCAGGATAGTCCTGACGCATCTTATCCTCTAATTCCCAAGATGCTTCTATCACATCACCACAAATCCAGACAACTTTGACCAAACAAATATCCTTCCCTCTAAGCTGCTTGACTCTTCGGTCTTCAATGCGAACGGGCATAGCTTCGAAGGTTTGATTCTCATGAATTTCTAGGTCATCAGGTTGGATTCTAAGGACAATGGTGGGATCATGGACATATCTTTTTAACTGAGACACATGGAATACATTATGAAGATTAGCTAACGACGGGGGCAGGGCTAATTAATAAGCTACTGGGTCGACTCTTTTAAGAATTTGGTAGGGACCAATAAACTTAGGTGATAGTTTCTGGGTTTTCAAGGCTCTGCTAACACCTTTGCTCGGTACTATTCTAATGAATATGTAACATCCCAAAATTTAATTCCAGGATTAATTAGGAAAACCTAAGCTAGAATTTATGATAAGAACCATAGGAAAATCATGGGTAGGAGTTAAGTGTTGTGTCTTAGAGTTAGAATTTGCCAAATAGGAGTTTTCACTAGAGTAATCTATTACTCTGTAGGGGTTAATAGATTACTAGCCCTCTGGTGAAAACACTTAAATGTTGCAGCATTGATAATCGTTTAACTCATAGAATTAATCGATTATTTTGGTGAAGTAATCGATTACTTCAGGTGACTTGATCGATTACTTGCCCTCTATTAGAGACACTAAGAAATGTTCCATCAAAGAGGTAATCGATTACCTCTGGGAAGTAATCGATTACTTCCAGTCAGATCTGATTAAAAACGCGTTTTCCATTCATTTTACCCGATTGTCCCTCTCTCCTCACTCACGATCTTCTTCTCCCTCTCTCTCTCTACCTCCATAGCTTCTTCTTCTCTAAATCATGGCAAATCTCCACAAATCCACCATAAATCACCAAATCAAAGCCATAAAACATCTCCAAATCACTTGCTAATGATTTCCCCTCTCTCAAATCTCATGATTTCTCCCTCTTTCTCATGAAGCCTCAAATTCCCCAAAAACCCTAAGTGAGCAATCAACCTCATGGCGCCTTTCAATCCTTCAAGGAGTCATAGATCGATTGTGAGAGCAAGGAAAAGAAGCCTTAGGAGCTTGGATTGGAGCTTGATGAGTGGGTTTTGAGAAAACCCCAATTTTTCTTTCTCTCTCACCTCCATGCTTTCTCCCTCTAAACACCCACATACACCAAACCAAACCCAAGCACCCAAACTCCATTGTCATACCGCACCCATGGATCTAATCTTGATTTTTGGGTTCGATCCTACACATAAATACTCCATCTCTTGAATCCAAGCTCTCTCTCTCCAAGGGTTTACTTTCTCTCTCCTCCAATCTTGAAGAACGGAGTGGAGATCGGTCGAGAGGATAGGAGTCAAGGTAGATCCAGAGTAGATTTGGACTCCCTGGAGCTTTGTGTAGGCTCTCTCCCTCTTTAAGGTAAGGGGAGTCTCTTTTCCACACTTTGAGTTAGGGATAGTTGGGGTATATAATAGGATTTGGGCTAAGTAGTTGAATTGGGTTGTGGGTAGCAAAATAGCACCAGTTATAAGTTGGTTTAAGAAGAATGAATGTAATTTGAATTAATTAAATAATTTAATTTAATAGTCATAAAATTGCTAACAATCCCCTTATGTATGTTGTAAATGTAGGAAGTGAAGAACCCTAGGGAGTTGACTTATATTTAAGCATGCTGAGACATACCTGAGTATGTCGACTGATTCTGTGAATATATGTTGTTTGTTGATCGTTGTTATGTTTGCAATGTGTGTAAAATGAGTATATAAATGGCTAAGTGTTAACTAATGAGGTAAATTAATAATGTTGGCTAAGTGGTGGAGTAATAATTAATGGACATAGGGGTAATACGTGAAGGCTTAAATAAGGAGTCTAGTATAATCGTTTATCTAGGTTGTTAATGATTATTGGAAATGCAAGGGATTGATTTCTTTAGTTTTAATTAATAGTATGAATATTAGTTGGGAAGGGAATGAGTTGTTGTTTTGAATTGGAGAATATTGTAAAATGATGATAAATAGATGTGATGTTTGTAAATTTGAAGGATATAAGTAATTGACTGTGGATATTTGCTAATTGATGAAATAGACTAAATGAATGATGTTGAATTATTTGTTGCTATGTGATGTGAAAAATTTGAAATGACGTGAATGCTTGAATGTGAATGATTGTTACCTGTCATAAATGGCTATTTGAAAAGTGTGCATTGTGGTGAATGTGTTTGTGTTGTTAAGGACGGCTGAATTGATCATTGGGACATTGGGACAATAGGTGTTCCTGCTAGGTGTATAAACGCCCCATTAGGGCCAAACGCCCCATCAGGCTAAAACTCCCCACTAGGTATAAATGCCCCGTTAGGAGTCAATGTCCCAAATGATCAATTCAATAAAAATGAAAGAGAAGTGTATGTTGGATAAGTAATATTTATATTTTAATAAAATCATATATTGCATTTTGTGTGGATAAAAATTGACCCTTCTTTCATAAGTAAGAGAAAATCTTATTTTTCCTATGTATGTGTGTGTGTGCTACAGTATGTATGTATATACATATACCTAGGATTAAAATTTTATGAGTCATTTCTCTTCTTCATTAAGTTAGCAAAAATGAATAAATTAGTATATCTTTAAGGAGTGAGTTGATGCTTGAAATGACCCTTCCCATGCAACTTATTGTGATGACCAAATTACCCTTGTTTTTGGACCCTAAGACCCAAATTTTTTGGGCTTTCACCCATGGATCCTTGTTGCTTATAAATACCTAGTGTGTTGTGTGTTGATTGCTTTTGCTTTTTCTCCATTTCTACAAAACATACACACTTGGTTCTAGAGCCCATCAAACTCTAGAACAAAAATAAAAAAAAAGAAAAAGAAAGAAGAAACCGTGGAAGGAAGAAGAGAAGGAAAAAAAAAGGGTTTAGGGTTTCTCTTCTCCTCACGGTGACTTCCTGTCACCGTCGCCGGCTGTCATGGCCAAAAAGAGAGGCCGTCCACCCAAAAACTCTACTCCTTCTTCAAGCAAACAAACTGTGACCCCTTCTAAGGATGCACCTGAACCACAGCCTTTTGATCTTACTCAGATAGATGAAGATGACTTGGCTGAGATAGATGGCTTGAGCCCCAAGCAAGCTGAGGTCTGGTTGAAAAACATTGATGTTTTACGTGAAAGAATTGCTAGTAAGGCTTCCTTGACTCCTACAAACGAAGAAACTATGAATAAGGACAACGAAAAGCTGGTTTCTGAAAATAAGGATTCGTCCTCTAATCCTTCAAATAGTGATGAACAAGTTGATAAGCAGGATAAGCATGATTTTCAAAAACGCACTTCTGTATGGGATTCCTTTGATATATCCAAACTACGGAATGCGGGTGATAAATTGAAGTTTTGCAAACCTGAACTTAAGGATGGTGTTTCTGTTGGTAAGATCACTGATTCGGATGTTGAAACTGAATTGAAATATTGGCAGAATTCAATTGTTTGTTATGTGTTGGGTGCAAGACCCCCTTATCCTGTCTTTAGCAGTTATCTGAAGAAAATATGGGGAGCTCATGGTATAGATAAAATTTTGATGAATAATGATGGGACAATGATTGTTCATTTTAACACGAGTGAGGCACGAAATACAATTTTGGAGATTGGCATTTATCATTTCGATAAGAAGCCTCTTATATTGGCTCCATGGACTGGTAAACCTGTAACACGTGGGTTGCATGATAGTCTTCCAGTTTGGATTCAATTTCCAAACCTCAACCTTAAATTCTGGAGTGCAAGTGCCTTATGTAAAATTGCTAGCCTTGTTGGAATTCCTATAATGGTAGATCAGGTTACTCAGGAGAGAAATCACATCAATTTTGCAAGGGTATTGGTTGAAGTAAATCCTACAATTCTCCCTGAAGAGATCTATTTTGAGGATGAAAAGGGCTGCTTAATTGCTCAAAAGGTTACCTATGAATGGAAACCTATCCTCTGCAGCAATTGTTCTATGTATGGACATGATTCCAAAATGTGCAGAAAGAATGTCAAACAACAATGGGTTGTGAAAAAGAAACCAAGCCAAAAAGATGTGGAAATTATTGATGAGAGCTTGAAGCTTAAGGAATCCATTGAAAAAGGAACTGTCCCTGAGGAAAATGTTTCAAGTGCTATTGAGGCTGTTCATTCAGTGCTTGGAGAGGGTGTTCCCTTAATGGCATCAGGTGCTGTTGAGACTATAGTATCAGATGACATTGTGCAAAGTAATAAGGCAGAAAATGAGTCTGGACTACAGTGAATAGAAATAAGGCTGCTAGAAATCAGAAAAATGGAGAGGCTTCTCAGCCATCCCCTCATGGATAATATTGGAGCCTGGAATATAAGAGGGCTCAACCACCCTCACAAGCAGAAGGAATTTATAAAGTTCTGCAGGTTGAATAATGTAGGTTTGTTTGGTATCTTAGAAAATAAGTTGAGAAGTAACTCAGTTGCCTCTGTCCTTAATTATATTGCCCCTGGTTGGGGTTATTATATAAAAATTGATGTTTGTCCAATTGGAAGAATTCTTGTTGTTTGGAAGCCTGATATCTATGAGGTCACTATAATTGCTAGATCCCATCAATATATTCATTGTATGGTCACTATCAAATCTGATTACAGCTTCTTTTTCTGCACCTTTGTGTATGCTTCTAATGACCATGAGGAGAGAAAGGAGCTTTGGCAGGTCATTCAGGGTATTAGTGATTTTATCTCTGATCCTTGGATTATTTTAGGAGATTTCAACACTTTTCTTGAGCCTGATGAAAAGATGGGTGGTAATGTGGATCTGGATTTGCTTCAAGATTTCAGAGATTGTGTGGATCATAGCCAGTTAATTGACATGAGGTTTAAAGGATGCTCCTTAACTTGGTGTAACAAACAAGTAGGATTGGACAGAATTCTATCTAAGCTTGATAGAAGTCTTGTTAATTCTGCTTGGTGTTCTGTTTGGCCTAGTGCTGAAACAATCTTTTTGTCTGCTGGTGTGTCTGATCATTCACCAATTCTGGTTGATTGGAATCATGGGTTGACTAAGTCTAGATCTGATTTCAAGTACTTTAATATGTGGTCTCAGTTGGAAGCCTTTATTTCTACAGTTCAGAATGTCTGGGATCAGCATATTTATGGTACTGCTATGTTTCAGTTAAGCAAGAGAATGGATCTTCTTAGGCAGCCTCTTCTTGCTCTTAATAAGAATCATTTCTCTGACATTGAGAAGAAAGAAAAGGTCCTCAGAGACAGATTGGAGGAGATTCAGAATGCTTTATCTCAGAATCCCCTGGACATTCCTATGCAGATAGAGGAAAGGAAAGTTATAAAGGATTATAAAGTTGCTCAGCAGGCTGTTCTTTCTTTTCTTAGACAGAAAGCCAAGCTGCATTGGCTGAAGGAGGGGGATAGCAACACCAAGCTTTTTCATGACTCCATTCAGCAAAGAGCTTATAAGAACAGAATTGTTAGAATTAAAGATGAGCAGGCTGTGTTTATTTCTGGCCAGAATTGCATTAGTTCAACCTTTGTCAATTTTTACAAGCAACTGTTAAGAAGAAGGAGCAATTATCTTTGGAGGTATGAGATCATATCTGAGGGGAAAGTTCTTACTATTTCACAACAGATTAATCTCATTAAACCTTTCTCTAATTATGAGATAAAGCAGGCTTTCTTTTCTATTAATTCTAATAGCTCTCCTGGTCCTGATGGATATGGATCTGATTTTTTCAAGAAATCTTGGGATGTTATTGGCAATGGTTGTTGTGCTGTTGTTCAAGAATTCTTCTCTTTAGGTAAGTTGCTAAGGAGATTTAATGAAACTAATTTAGTCATGATTCCAAAGATTGATGGCCCTACTGAGGTGAAAGATTATAGGCCCATTGCTTGTTGTAATACTGTTTACAAATGCATCTCTAAGCTTCTGTGTGGTAGAATGCATCAGGTTTTACTAGATTTGATTAATGAGAATCAAACAGCCTTTGTGCAAGGCAGAAGCATCATTCATAATGTCTTGATATCTCAAGAGCTTCTGAGGCTTTATGGCAGAAGGCATGCATCTCCTAGGTGCCTCATGAAGGTTGATATTCACAAAGCTTATGATTCACTTGATTGGAATTTTGTTACCGATATGTTAAAGGCTCTTAAATTCCCTGAAAAGTTCATTCAATGGCTGATGACCTGCATTACAACTGTTTCTTATAGAATCATAATTAATGGGCAGAAATCTGAATCTTTAAGCCCTTCAAGGGGTTTGAGGCAAGGTGATCATGTCTCTCCTTTGGTGTTTGTTCTGGCTATGGAGATCTTGAGTAGATATTTGCAAGCCGCATCAAAGCACAGGAATTTTAGGTTCCATCCTTTATGCAAAGATCTTAAGCTTGTCAATCTTGCCTTTGCTGATGAATAGGAAACTACTTCGATTTTGGCCAGCCAGCACTTGATGTTTTTTTGCAAAGGCCATCCAGCAAGTGTGAGAATCTTGATGGATGCTTTTCAGGATTTTTCAAATAGTTCAGGTTTGACAGCTAGCACAGCTAAATCCCATCTCTTTATGGCTGGTATTCCTGATGATAGACAGAATCTTCTCTTGCAGATAACAGGTTTTCAAAAGGGTACTTTCCCTTTTAAATATCTGGGTTTGCCCCATTCTGCAAAAAAATGGTCTTCCTCATCTTGCAAAATTCTCCTTGATAAAGTGAGCAGAAGAATAAATAGCTGGAAAAGCAGAAATTTGTCTTTTATCAAGCTAGATGCTGCTTAATTAATTCTATTCTCCTTAGTATGCAGGTTTATTGGAGTCAAATTTTCATTATCCCTAAAGCTGTTTTGAGAGCTATTGATCAGAAATGTAGAGAATTTTTATGGGGTATGAATCAGGATGGCCATTATCATGCTGCTGTGTCTTGGCAGCAGGTCTGCAAGCCTAAGAAATTTGGTGGCTTAGGTTTTAAAGATTCTATCATTTGGAATTATGCTGCTCTTGGTAAACAGATATGGCAGATAGCTAGTAAGAAAGATTCCTTATGGCTAAAATGGATTAATTCCATTTATTTAAGGGATTCTGATTTCTGGCTTTATGAGGTGAAACCTGGAGATGGATGGCACTGGAAGCAAATCATTAAAATGAGGGATAAATTTCTGACACATTATCAGAATGGCTGCTGGCTTCATTCTTCTGATGGCTCTTATTCTATTAAGAGTGGCTATTCTGTTCTTATGAATGATAATCAGCCTTTTGCAGGTTTCAGAATTGCTTGGAACTCTTTCTCAGTTCCTAAACATGCTTTCATTGTCTGGCTGACTTTGCATGACAGATTGAAAACTAGATCAAGGTTAAGCCATTTCCTGCATATCCTTACTGTTTGCAACTTTTGTAATTCTGGTGTTGAAACCAGGAATCATCTATTTTTTGCTTGTGATTGGAGTAGCTCTTTGCTTGAACCTGCTTGTAATTGGTTTGGTTTGGATTATTGGCCAACTATGTAACACCCCAAAATTTTAATCCCCGATTAATGAAATGTTAATTATAATTTAATTATAATTAATAGTTTCCAAATTAATCCTTGATTAAAATATATGTGTATGTAATTAGCTTGCATGTGAGAAATTATTTAATAAATAATTTAAATGCCTAAAATGTATATTTTGCATATTAGTCCCTGGGTTGGGACCTAGAAGCAATTATAGGAAAGGTTTTGGAGGGAAAGTAAATAAAATAATTATTTTTCAAAATCTGGGTAAAACACTCGAGTATTTTCTGGAATACTCGAGTATTCTGGGTCAAACTGCACGAGTTAGTGCGTTTGGTGAGTCACAGCCAACGATTTCGTGATGGTGACACGAAATCACCACCATGCCAACGCTATAGGCGTCGTGTCGCCCCGCATGAGCTTTCCATTGGCCTATTTAAACGCATCATTGTCCCTTGGTCGAGAATTTTGATCAACTTGTTGAAGATTAGAAGAGTTAGGGTTTTGAATTGTGTTCTTCGATTCTTCCTCTGTGAGTTGAGTTAAGTGATAATCTATACACCAATACAAAGCTCACATCACGAGCTTTGTATAGACACCAAAGTTGTGAGGTTTGAGTGTGTGGATTGAGAGAATCGAAGGCTTGAAGTGAAGCTGTCCTTGCTTGAGTTGGTGTCTGGAGCTTACTTTGATCATCGATTTCGGTAAGCTCGTGAATCCCTGAATCTCAAACTTAATTCCTTTAGTTAGTTGATGTTGTATAGAGTCTAGAAATCTAATTTTCCCCAATTCTCATCTCTGTTTTGTGGGTAAACCAATTCGGTTTTGGTGATGCACTCAAAAAAGTTATGCATGTGAAGTTCAAGTTGATTTCTGGTGTTGGAGCTCTTTTCTTGGATTTCTTCTGTTGATTCACATCTGAGAGGTAAGGGGAAGTAATTATGTTCACTAGATAGAGTTTGAAATCCATTAAATGTGTTAGAGAGCCACCAAGAGGCTCTAAGGGCTTAGATTCTATAGGAACTTTGGTTTGGAGACCAATCCATGCTCTAAATCCGTATTGAGCAAGTTTGTAATCATGCATGTGAACTTAAATGAGCTTTGTTTCATGAATATTATGCTTATTGTGTGATTTGAGGTATTGAGTTGTTAAAATGCCTTTTTAAGCATAATCAATGATTTCTCTGTCAATTCTGTGTTTTGAATTGAAATAAGTGTAGTAACATGTTTGAGTAATGATATGTTAACTCTGTTGATCCCTGAAATGGACTTAAATTGAGTAGAAATGAAAATGGCATGTTAAAACCAGTTTTCAATACTGTCAGCTGCGAAACACTCGAGTAAATGGCAAAGTACTCGAGTAAATCGTGTTCAAAATAAAGTAAATTTCATAAGAACACTCGAGTATTTTGTCTGTTACTCGAGTATCGGGCATGAACTGAGAATTGTTATAGGTCAAACACTCGAGTCATTCAAAGTCACTCGAGTATTCTGGAAAAGTCCAAGAACACTCGAGTAACTCAGGAACTACTCGAGTAAATTGTTGAAATTAAAACCCAAATCCTCAGAAAGACATGAACACTCGAGTAAGCTTAAGAACACACGAGTAATCTGGAAAATCTCCAGAACACTCGAGTATTCTGAACTTTACTCGAGTAAAATGCCCAGAATCTGAAAACATCATTTTCAACTCTAACTTAATTAATTAAGGAATTATTAAGGATAATTCAAGGGATCAAAAACTTAGAGAAATTGATAAATACAAAAAGATCGTTCGGTGACGATCCATTTTGAAAATTAAGCCTAGGTGGCAAGTAAAGTATTGATCAATTTTCCCTAAGTCTAAAATGCATACATTCTGGAGTTTGGATGGTAGAACGTATTCATGTTTCGATAAACATGTGGAGGGCCTCTGGGAGTGCCAATACGCTTGCTTGATGACACGTCGTTGACGTGGTCGGCTTTGTGGATGCCGATATGGATATATCGTTTGGATGACGATCCGTTTGGATGACGGGATATGCTCGGGTGGCATGGATAACAAGCTTGACGTGTACATTCTAGGTGAATGTACGAATTGTTGTATACCTAGGAATACAACGCACTGTGGAGTGCTGGGTTGTCAGGGATGGACGTTAGAGAGTGACTTAGAAAATGTGGAGATAAGTTGAGAGTTAAAGACATGCATCATGTCATTCACCTAATGCAATTGATATACCTGAATTAAGTGTGAACATCCTATGTGCATCTGATACTTGCTAAATTCTAATTGTGATTGTTATTAATTGATGCATTATTATCTTTCATATGTTGCATGATTTATTCTCTATTGATTATGTGAGTAGAATTGCTTACCCCTATGCCCTTGTAGGTGATGTCTCGTTACATTGCTTGCATCGAGATCCGGCCACTTCCTAGTGGCGTATGGATCTATGAGGACCATCGCGCGGTGTACGAGGGGGAGGTAGAGTTCACATTCTACCACCCTAATCCGCTGATGCGATTCCGTCCTCGTAGGTTTAGGATTCCCATCATATACACTATGCATGTACCTCCGTTTTATACTTATCATGGACCACCTCCCATGCGACCAGCTCGCTCTTACCATAGTTTTCATTTTCGACCTACCCGCTCTCACCCTTTTACTTCGAGAGTTGTCCGCGTGGAGACTCCCCCTTCTTATCCGAGGAGCCCCGTCAGGGTTTCACCATCACCTGACCCGGTACCCAGTGGTAGGGTACACTCTCCTTCGGATGAGATCGAGGAAGATCCGGTGGAGGACGAGAGTGGGAGCGAGCCTGTCGTGCATTCTACTGGGAGTGACTGGAGGGACGATGATCCCTAGGTACATGTATATGGTGTATGATGTGGATCCGAGGATCCGGTGTGTGGAGGAGATGTGCTGCTGCTGCTGTGATGATGATGCTACTACCTTTTTACCTATGTGTTGGGAGACTACTGCTGCTACTACTACTGCATCTGATGCTGATGGATCTACGTGACTATCCCTGGGTTGTATTTTGATTATGTATATATTGTACATATGTTTTACTCTAGGGTTATAGTATCATAGTGATGTAGATCTGTTTATATGGACTTGTTATATTTTGGAACTTGGTGACTTATCTCATGCACTATGTATGTATGACTCTTTCGTATATATAAAAATCTATGTTTATATTATATCAGTTGCATAGTCCAGTAATTTCCGCTTACTCTGATTTAACTTATAAATGAGCTCGGCTATAAGTATTAATTGACGGTATCAGTTTTATTGAACAAAGTATGGGTAGCTTCAATTGATTGTAAAATGTTTTCAAATTTCTAAAGAACGAATGTTATCCTGCTTGAGAAAAAGTTTTAGAAATCGCCGAACTCGATACAAGTGTTTTAAAGGATTTTAGAATTTATTCTCCAAGAGTTCCATTAGATGAATTGTGCACCCGCTTTAAAGAAAATTTTATTGACCATATTTTTCTTAGCTCACAAGTCCATATATTATCCAATATAATAGCTTAAATATTAGTTACAATTTGGGTAATCCGGAAGGGTGTCACACTTAGTGGTATCAGAGCAAAAGTCAGATCCTGTAGTAGTAGAAGTGGTTCCAGAAAGGTAGCCATCAACATCAAGCAGGTATCTCCAAAGCACTTATTACCTTGAATGCTGTTATTTTGTTTGTTGAGGTTTAAATACCCTTGAATTGTTTGTATCTTGTCTCTTTTGAGTACAAGACACAATTGATTGTAGATCTAATAAGCTTAGGATAGAGCCTTAGTATAGGTGGTGTAATGGAAGTTTCTTTAGTTCAACATATGTGACTGTAAGCCCATAGCGCAGGTCTAATATGGCAACTAGAAACCAAAATCACACTAATACGATTTTGGAATGAATCACCACGATACTGGAAGCCATGCAAAGGCAGTCTCAGCAACCCTCTCAATTGGCAAATCCGCCTCATCAGTGTAATGTGGGTAACACTGAGGCGAAGACTCTGGCTGATTTTAGGAGCAGGTGTATAAAGTTTGAAGGAGGCTTAAGGCCCAAGCTAAAGTCAATTTTCAGCTATCAGCGAATCCAAAGTTTTCCTGCACTGGTAGATATGTGTAGGATGTATGAAGACGACACCAAGGCCGAGGAGGTGCAAGTCTCGGAAAAGAAGGACAATCAAGGCTATGGATCTCAAAGGCGTAAGGGTTTCAACAATCGAGGCAAAGGTCCATATGATCGCAGAAGGAAAGGCAAGGGCAAGGTTGGTGGTTCTGAGGGAAGAAATTATCGGAGCGAAGCTCCATTCTGCGACAAGTTCAAACGCAACCATTATGGTCGTGTTTGCTGGGGAACAAGTGGATGTTTCAACTGTGGGAAGCCAGGGCATTTTGCACGAGATTGCAAGGAACCAGCCAAGGCCAACTCAAGAGGAACTGCGGATAGATCAATGGCTCAAGGAAGGGTCTTCACCCTTAGCGGTGTGGAAGCGAATCGATCTTCTGATCTGGTGCAAGGTAAATACTTGCTTAATGGTCAGTTTTGCCATGTTTTGTTTGACTCTGGTACAACGCATTCATTTGTTTCATATGAATGTGTAAACCGTTTAGGCTTGATTGTGTCTAAGATGCCTTATGTTCTCAAAGTAGAAACCCCTACTAATGCTCCTGTAGTTGTTTCTAGAGCATGTCTTAACTATTGTATAGAAGTGTTAGGACAAACCTCTAAAGTAGATTTGATCTGCTTACCCTTAGCACAATTAGATGTGATCTTGGGGATGGACTGGTTAAGTCAGAACCAAGTGATCATTGACTGTGATAGGAAACTGGTAACCTATAGAAGCCCAAAACCATCTGGTTACGTGTGTCTGTTCAATGTTGAGATGGAGGAAGTTGGTCCGAAGATGGAAGAGATTCTTGTTGTCCGAGAGTTTCCGGAAGTGTTTGCTGACGAGATTCCTGGTCTGCCACCAAGAAGAGAGATTGAATTCGGTATCGACCTAATTCCGGGAGCTGGTCCCATTTCTATCGCTCCCTATAGAATGGCACCACCGGAAATGGCGGAAATGAAGAAGCAGATTGAGGAGCTGCTGCAGAAACAGATGATTCGACCAAGCGTGTCACCTTGGGGTGCTCCTGTCTTGTTCGTCAGGAAGAAAGATGGTAGTATGAGGATGTGCATCGACTACCGACAACTTAATAAGGTCACCATCAAGAACAAGTATCCGTTGCCACGGATAGATGACCTTATGGATCAAGTTCGTGGGGCTTCAGTATTTTCCAAGATTGATTTGAGGTCGGGGTACCATCAGATCAGAATTAGAGAAGAGGATATCTCTAAGACTGCATTTCGATCTCGATACGGACATTATGAGTATGTCGTGATGCCGTTCGGATTGACTAATGCACCAGCTATCTTCATGGACTACATGAATCGAATCTTTAGACCTTATTTAGATTCATTCGTGGTTGTGTTCATTGATGATATTCTGATTTACACTAAGAGCCCGGAGGAGCATGCTGAACACTTGAAGATAGTGTTAAGCATCTTGAAGGAGAAGCAGCTGTACGCCAAACTTAAAAAGTGTGAGTTCTGGCTGAAGGAGGTTAAATTTTTGGGGCATGTGATTTCAGACAAAGGAATAGTCGTTGATCCGACGAAGGTAAGTTCGGTTTTGCAATGGGAGCAACCAAAGTCGGCCACGGAAGTTAGAAGTTTTCTTGGTTTGGCTGAGTATTATAGAAGGTTCATCGAAGGTTTCTCGAAGATTGCACTGCCTCTAACGAAGTTGACAAGGAAAGATCAACCGTTCCTATGGGATGAGAAGTGTGAGAGAAGTTTTCGGGAGTTGAAGGAAAGGTTGACATCGTCTCCTGTGTTGGTGCTGCCCGATACGCTGAAGAGTTTCGATGTGTATTGTGACGCGTCGAAACAAGGTCTTGGGTGTGTCTTGATGCAAGATGGACAAGTCGTCGCTTACGCTTCGAGACAGTTAAAGGTTCATGAGATGAAATATCCAACCCATGATCTGGAGTTAGCAGCTGTGGTGTTTGCCTTAAAGATGTGGAGACACTATCTCTATGGCACTACGTTCCGGGTGTTTAGTGACCATAAGAGTTTAAAATACCTCTTTGATCAAAAGGAGTTGAATATGAGGCAACGCCGATGGATGGAGTTTTTGAAGGATTATGAGTTTGAGCTCCATTATCATCCTGGGAAGGCAAACGTTGTAGCGGATGCATTGAGTAGAA
This sequence comes from Crotalaria pallida, assembly GCA_037953625.1. Classification (NCBI taxonomy): domain Eukaryota; kingdom Viridiplantae; phylum Streptophyta; class Magnoliopsida; order Fabales; family Fabaceae; genus Crotalaria; species Crotalaria pallida. The sequence goes on from CM075653.1 coordinate 82,914,468, forward strand.
AGGCAATGCACGTCAGTGCGATGATGGTCAGAGAAGCTGCACTGATAGAGGAATTTCGAGATTTGAGTCTGACGATGCAAGTGGAGCCGACAAGCATCAAGTTGGGAATGCTGCAGATTGCTAACGTGTTTCTGCAAAGGATACGGGAATTGCAACACAAGGATGGGAAACTCATGGAAAAGAGGAAGTTGATGCAAGAAGGTAAGGAGTTGGAATTTCAAGAAGGGAAGGATGGAATCCTTCGCTTTAAAACGAGGATTTGTGTGCCTGGTGATTTGGAAGTAAGAAGGATGATTTTGGATGAAGCGCATAAGAGTAAGATGAGTATGCATTCGGGAGCTACTAAAATGTATCAGGACTTAAAGAAGTTATTTTGGTGGCCTGGTTTAAAGAGAGATGTAGCTGAATATGTGGCATGTTGTTTAGTATGTCAAAAGGCCAAGGTGGAACATCAAAGGCCAGGAGGAGAGTTACTTTCTTTAGAGATCCCGTTGTGGAAATGGGATAGCATCTCGATGGATTTTGTGTTAGGATTGCCAAAGACATCTACTGGTCATGATGCAATTTGGGTGATCGTGGACCGTTTGACCAAGTCAGCGCATTTCATTCCCGTGAATATGCGCTACTCATTGGAAAAGCTCACTCAGTTGTACATCAAGGAAGTTGTTCGTCTGCACGGAGTACCATCAAGCATTGTGTCTGATCGCGATCCGAGGTTTACATCAAAGTTTTGGGAAGATCTGCATAGAGCCTTGGGTTCAAGATTGAAGCTAAGTTCTGCATACCATCCTCAGACTGATGGTCAAACAGAAAGGACTATTCAGTCGCTGGAAGACATCTTAAGAGCTTGTGCATTGGAAGGACAAAGAATTTGGGAGCAAATGTTGCCACTCGTGGAATTCACTTACAACAACAGCTATCACACGAGCATTGGAATGGCACCATTTGAAGCTTTGTATGGGAGAAAGTGTCAGACGCCGTTATGCTGGTTTCAAGTGGGGGAGAGTTCTCTGATTGAACCAGATATTGTGCAAGAGACCACGGAGCAGATCAAAATGATACAAGAGAAAATGAGGGCAGCTCAGAGTAGGCAGAAAAGCTATGCTGATAGAAGGAGAAAAACCTTAGAGTTTGCTGAAGGAGACCACGTGTTCATTAGAATAATACCAACCAAAGGTGTTAGTAGAGCCTTGAAAACTCAGAAACTATCACCTAAGTTTAATGGTCCCTATCAAATTCTCAAAAGGATCGGCCCAGTAGGCTATCAATTAGCTTTGCCTCCGTCATTAGCTAATCTCCATAGTGTATTCCATGTGTCTCAATTGAAGAAATATGTCCATGACCCCACCATTGTCCTTAGAATCCAACCTGATAACTTAGAAGTTCATGAGAACCTAACCTTCAAAGCTGTGCCAGTTCGTATTGAAGACCGAAGAATCAAGCAGCTTAGAGGGAAGGACATCCATCTGGTCAAAGTTGTCTGGGTCTGTGGAGATGTAAGAGAAGCATCTTGGGAATTAGAGGATAAGATGCGTCAGGATTATCCTGACTTGTTTGTATGAGTTGAATTTCGGGGACGAAATTCCTTGTAAGTGGGGGAGTAGTGTAACACCCCAAAATTTTAATCCCCGATTAATGAAATGTTAATTATAATTTAATTATAATTAATAGTTTCCAAATTAATCCTTGATTAAAATATATGTGTATGTAATTAGCTTGCATGTGAGAAATTATTTAATAAATAATTTAAATGCCTAAAATGTATATTTTGCATATTAGTCCCTGGGTTGGGACCTATAAGCAATTATAGGAAAGGTTTTGGAGGGAAAGTAAATAAAATAATTATTTTTCAAAATCTGGGTAAAACACTCGAGTATTTTCTGGAATACTCGAGTATTCTGGGTCAAACTGCACGAGTCAGTGCGTTTGGTGATTCACAGCCAACGATTTCGTGATGGTGACACGAAATCACCACCATGCCAACGCTATAGGCGTCGTGTCGCCCCGCATGAGCTTTCCATTGGCCTATTTAAACGCATCATTGTCCCTTGGTCGAGAATTTTGATCAACTTGTTGCAGATTAGAAGAGTTAGGGTTTTCGAATTGTGTTCTTCGATTCTTCCTCTGTGAGTTGAGTTAAGTGATAATCTATACACCAATACAAAGCTCACATCACGAGCTTTGTATAGACACCAAAGTTGTGAGGTTTGAGTGTGTGGATTGAGAGAATCGAAGGCTTGAAGTGAAGTTGTCCTTGCTTGAGTTGGTGTCTGGAGCTTACTTTGATCATCGATTTCGGTAAGCTCGTGAATCCCTGAATCTCAAACTTAATTCCTTTAGTTAGTTGATGTTGTATAGAGTCTAGAAATCTAATTTTCCCCAATTCTCATCTCTGTTTTGTGGGTAAACCAATTCGGTTTTGGTGATGCACTCAAAACTGTTATGCATGTGAAGTTCAAGTTGATTTCTGGTGTTGGAGCTCTTTTCCTGGATTTCTTCTGTTGATTCACATCTGAGAGGTAAGGGGAAGTAATTATGTTCACTAGATAGAGTTTGAAATCCATTAAATGTGTTAGAGAGCCACCAAGAGGCTCTAAGGGCTTAGATTCTATAGGAACTTTGGTTTGGAGACCAATCCATGCTCTAAATCCGTATTGAGCAAGTTTGTAATCATGCATGTGAACTTAAATGATCTATGTTTCATGAATATTATGCTTATAGTGTGATTTGAGGTATTGAGTTGTTAAAATGCCTTTTTAAGCATAATCAATGATTTCTCTGTCAATTCTGTGTTTTGAATTGAAATAAGTGTTGTAACATGTGAGTAATGATATGTTAACTCTGTTGATCCCTGAAATGGACTTAAATTGAGTAGAAATGAAAATGGCATGTTAAAACCAGTTTTCAATACTGTTAGCTGCGAAACACTCGAGTAAATGGCAAAGTACTCGAGTAAATCGTGTTCAAAATAAAGTAAATTTCATAAGAACACTCGAGTATTTTGTCTGTTACTCGAGTATCGGGCATGAACTGAGAATTGTTATAGGTCAAACACTCGAGTCATTCAAAGTCACTCGAGTATTCTGGAAAAGTCCAAGAACACTCGAGTAACTCAGGAACTACTCGAGTAAATTGTTGAAATTAAAACCCAAATCCTCAGAAAGACATGAACACTCGAGTAAGCTTAAGAACACACGAGTAATCTGGAAAATCTCCAGAACACTCGAGTATTCTGAACTTTACTCGAGTAAAATGCCCAGAATCTGAAAACATCATTTTCAACTCTAACTTAATTAATTAAGGAATTATTAAGGATAATTCAAGGAATCAAAAACTTAGAGAAATTGATAAATACAAAAAGATCGTTCGGTGACGATCCATTTTGAAAATTAAGCCTAGGTGGCAAGTAAAGTATTGATCAATTTTCCCTAAGTCTAAAATGCATACATTCTGGAGTTTGGATGGTAGGACGTATTCATGTTTCGATAAACATGTGGAGGGCCTCTGGGAGTGCCAATACGCTTGCTTGATGACACGTCGTTGACGTGGTCGACTTTGTGGATGCCGATATGGATATATCGTTTGGATGACGATCCGTTTGGATGACGGGATATGCTCGGGTGGCATGGATACCAAGCTTGACGTGTACATTCTAGGTGAATGTACGAATTGTTGTATACCTAGGAATACAACGCACTGTGGAGTGCTGGGTTGTCAGGGATGGACGTCAGAGAGTGACTTAGAAAATGTGGAGATAAGTTGAGAGTTAAAGTCATGCATCATGTCATTCACCTAATGCAATTGATATACCTGAATTAAGTGTGAACATCCTATGTGCATCTGATACTTGCTAAATGCTAATTGTGATTGTTATTAATTGATGCATTATTATCTTTCATATGTTGCATGATTTATTCTCTATTGATTATGTGAGTAGAATTGCTTACCCCTATGCCCTTGTAGGTGATGTCTCGTTACATTGCTTGCATCGAGATCCGGCCACTTCCTAGTGGCGTATGGATCTATGAGGACCATCGCGCGGTGTACGAGGGGGAGGTAGAGTTCACATTCTACCACCCTAATCCGCTGATGCGATTCCGTCCTCGTAGGTTTAGGATTCCCATCATATACACTATGCATGTACCTCCGTTTTATACTTATCATGGACCACCTCCCATGCGACCAGCTCGCTCTTACCATAGTTTTCATTTTCGACCTACCCGCTCTCACCCTTTTACTTCGAGAGTTGTCCGCGAGGAGACTCCCCCTTCTTATCTGAGGAGCCCCGTCAGGGTTTCACCATCACCTGACCCGGTACCCAGTGGTAGGGTACACTCTCCTTCGGATGAGATCGAGGAAGATCCGGTGGAGGACGAGAGTGGGAGCGAGCCTGTCGTGCATTCTACTGGGAGTGACTGGAGGGACGATGATCCCTAGGTACATGTATATGGTGTATGATGTGGATCCGAGGATCCGGTGTGTGGAGGAGATGTGCTGCTGCTGTGATGATGATGCTACTACCTTTTTACCTATGTGTTCGGAGACTACTGCTGCTACTACTACTGTATCTGATGCTGATGGATCTACGTGACTATCCCTGGGGTTGTATTTTGATTATGTATATATTATACATATGTTTTACTCTAGGGTTATAGTATCATAGTGATGTAGATCTGTTTATATGGACTTGTTATATTTTGGAACTTGGTGACTTATCTCATGGACTATGTATGTATGACTCTTTCGTATATATAAAAATCTATGTTTATATTATATCAGTTGCATAGTCCAGTAATTTCCGCTTACTCTGATTTAACTTATAAATGAGCTCGGCTATAAGTATTAATTGACAGTATCAGTTTTATTGAACAAAGTATGGGTAGCTTCAATTGATTGTAAAATGTAAAGAAATTTCTAAAGAACGAATGTTATCCTGCTTGAGAAAAAGTTTTAGAAATCGCCAAACTCGATACAAGTGTTTTAAAGGATTTTAGAATTTATTCTCCAAGAGTTCCATTAGATGAATTGTGCACCCGCTTTAAAGAAAATTTTATTTACCATATTTTTCTTAGCTCACAAGTCCATATATTATCCAATATAATAGTTTAAATATTAGTTACAATTTGGGTAATCCGGAAGGGTGTCACAAACTAGATTCCAGCTTTGGTCTCGTTGGCTGATTCATGGCTTCAAGGACAAGATTCGAAGGAAATATGTAATTGCTTTATTTTCTGCCGTCATTTATCATGTGTGGAATGAAAGGAACTTCAGGCTATTCAATCATGGAAGTCATTTGATGGACTACATCTTAAGGACAATAAAATCTGAGGTTGCTTGGCGAATAAGTCATTGTTTCCCTTTGTTTTATACTTGGCAAAATAAGACTTTAGTTGACAGAATTCGTTTGGAAATCAATTGTAACTAGTATTTCTTTCTAATGCTATGAACCCTTCCTAAAAGGAGTCATAGTAGTAGTTGGTTTTTTGGCAATCTTTGATCCTTGAACCCTTCCTCAAAAGGTGGCAAGGAGATTGGATTGGCCTTAAGTTGTATGTTTTGTTTTTTTGAGCTCGTTGGTTAATGAATTATTTTCGTTTACCAAAAAAAAAGAAGAGAAGGAGAAAAGAAGAAATTTTCTTGTAGATTCAAGAGAGTTCTTAAGTGATTTGCATGTAGGAGTTTTAGTTCTTCTTCTTCTTTTTCTTCTTGATGTTTTATTTGAAGTCTTTAAAAAAAAATATTTTTGTGTTGAGATTGTAATGCATGATTGAAGATTTAACTTAGAATATCTGTAATGAAGGCATGCATGTACTTTATATGTGATTGATCATGATCTTGTGTTATAAAAATTTGTATGGATCTTCATTTTTTTTGTGATGGTGATTCGGCCAATTCTAGGAAAAATAGAGTTTATGCTTTGATAATTTATTTGAGCACATGCATGTTAGTTTTAGGACTAGATCTATGAGTTTTAAGTGTTTGCATGTTAATATGTGACTTTGATTTTTAGAGATCTAAGGTTTTGGTTGAAAGTGAATGAAAAGTGTTGATGTATATTTTATTTATTTTAGTCTTGCATGATTTAAGTGGAAAAGTGAGAAGTTTGATTTTGCATGTTAAAGATTTGACAAATAAATTAATCTTTTATTCTTAAATAATTCGGCCAAGGTAGATTTAAGTAGGTTAGGGTGTTTGATTTTTGAAACTAAATTTTTGATGATGATTCTTGATGCATGGTTTGAATTTATAAGTGTTAAGTTTTGCATGCATGTGATAAGAATATAAAATTGTGATTTTTGGTGTTAAAAAGATGTGTAAGTGTCATGCATGTTGTATTTTTGAGTGGATCTTGAGAAGATGAGTGCATGCATGAAGATTTAAGTCTTGAAAATTTATGTCTTGATTTTGGTGTGCTAAGTGAGCTAAATCTATTTATTATTTATTTGTTTTTTTTTTCGGTTTTGTGACTAAATATAAGGATGAAAATTTGTGTTATTATATGTTAGAATTTTATGTAAGTAATGACCCTTTTTCTTTAAGGATGATTCGGCCATGGCATGTAAATTAAGATTGAATGATTGATTATTGGAAATGAACTTGATTAGTGATGAATTTGTCATGCATGTTAGTAATAAAATAATATTAAGCTAAAAATTATGGATTTTGTTGCATGCATGTTATGATCTTTAGTGTTTGGATCTTATTTAAGTGATTTTATAAAAAAGTGATATATAGTTGCTGTCCAACTATTTATTCCTTAGTACTAAGATTTTTTAAAAATAATGAATAAAGTATTTTACTTTGAGGAGTTAAATATAAGATTTAAAGATAATTTCTTTTAAAGAAATAAAATGTAAAAAGTGATTTTTGGTTTTAATTCAATGTTGTCCATAATTTTTAGTTAAAGTGTTTTCATTTAAAAAGTGTTTTTAATTGCTTTAAAGCTTAAGTTTTAAGTACTCCTGTATATAGTGAAAGCTAAATCGAAAAATTGTGATTTTTCGGTGTTTTCGGACTTTAAATGGTGGTTGTCCAAGACTACACCAGCAACCAAATCGATTAGTTTAAATTATATTATTAGTTGTTTTCAAATGATTTTGGAGAAATCAAAGTGTTAGAAAAATTTGGAATGATTTTGAGAAAATGATTATATTTTATGATGTTTAACAAGAACCAAAAAGGAATTTTCAAGAGAAAATGAAATGAAAGATTTATCGAGTTTGAGATCTAATTTTATCCGAATAAATTAGTAATGCAAACGTATTTTGTTTAATACGAGGTATTTTAAAGACGGTGGATTGGAGCATCAATCTGTAGCAAGTACCCGCGGAAATCCTATGCAAGTATCTGCTGGAACAAGAGGTGGGAGAGCAGTGATCCTAAGACAATGTGGCATTTAGATCCTTTACTAAGATGTTTCAATCATCTCAAAGATTGAAACCATGATCTGTTGATTGCGAAATGATATTGTTTATATGCTTATATGTTATATGATACCATGTGCTTTAGTTATGATGCATGATTTATTCTGTTGGCCTGTACTGTGATATATGCCTGAAATATATCTATTGTTGAGTATGGCTAATTTTCTGAGAGACGTCTGTTACGTCTTGATTCTGGATTTTATTTTAGTGAGACAATGGAAATTATGAAATTATAATGAGACTGAAAGTATCCCGAAAGTTATGAGCATGTGATGAGAAGCTAAGGCATGATATAAGTGAAAAGAATTATGTTGTTTAAGATGAGAATAATGCTGATGAGAATAATGAGCAAGGATGCAAGATCTAAGTTGTGATTCTGAATTGCAAAAGTTCAAGACAAGTATTGTTGGCCTAAGACTGTGCTTATGGAATGCTTTGGTACTGATCGAGGCCGTACCCGATCAAAATAAAAGGTGTTTATTCTGTAGTACTAGGAAGGTGATCCTAGGTCGTTTCCCAGCGAATATCGGTCTAGGCAAAGTATCAAACACGTAGTGTGCAGTAAAATGGGGGGGGGGGGGGTTTTGTGTGTGACAAATGTGAAGAACAAAACATAAACAGAATATAAAAACTAAGAAAATCAGAAACAAAAGCGGGCAAACCCCTTTGGCTACGTACACTACTCAATCCTAGCTCACTAAAGATCGATTCCTCTCCTCTCCTCTGTCCAACTCGTGATAACCAAATACTAAGCGAAAATTCAGTTATCACTCCAAACCCTAACTTCTAATTAAGCATCAGATACCAGAATTGGAGTTTTTACGAGTTAATACAAATTAAGCATTTATATTCATGTATTATCTCTACGAAATGGAATTAAGCAAACCACTACACATCGATAAACATGAAAACAGAGAAGAGAAAATGAAATTGCATTAATAACAAGAGCTCAAGAGTAGATAATACAATACCAAAGGGATTAACCCTTGAAGTCTAGCCTTCCATGGCCATAAATGAAGAAAAACGAGTAGAAATGGGGAAGAACAAAACCCTAGCAGCCACCATCACTTGGGAGAGCCAAGAGAGAAGTTCTAACCTAGAGAGAGTGAGAAATCTGAAATGAAAGTGTGTCTTGGGGGTTACACGAATTTCCCCTCTTTAGTCATGAAAATGGGCCTAAAACATGGGCCCAAGTCCTAAGAAACACTATTCTAAAAATTACAATTAAAAAGGGACCTAAATGCAAATTACAATCTTCACTTCAATGCTTCAATCTTCATTTCCAAACATCCCAAAGTGTCCTTGTGCCAAATATTACCTGAAAATAGAAATAGAATTAATTAGGCTAAATAATCCCAAATTAAACAATATTCGGAATATTAGTCCAATAAACTCAAAATCACTAAATCAAGCTAATCAATGTCAAATGGGCAACAAGTATCAATAATAGGAGTAAAATAATGCAAGGAATAATGGGAAATAAAATGCTCATCAAATACCCCCACACTTATCCTTTTGCACTCCTGGGCAAAACCAAAAGATAGGACTATGAAGATCAATATGCACCAAAGTGAATAATGCAACAAGATGACTACAACTAAGAAATGCTAACCTAAGAGATTACATACTTCACAATGAATTCTAGGAAATGCAAAGAAATGGGCAAACTCAAGCACACAAAATGGTTAAGGATCAAAGAGTCAAAGCATCCGCGAACATCATCCAATTACTTCAAGTATGCAAAGAAACCAATGACATCAAGAGGATAGTCACAAAGATGATAGAAACTCACAAGGATCACTCAAAAGTGTTTACACTCAAGTGTTTGGGGTTAATCATTATTTACACTCAAGGCACATCATGAAAAACAAACACAACCATAAGCTTGACAAACCTCTAACATCAACCATCAACACACATGCACAAAATGATCAAAAGGTCTTTTAAGGGTTGTAATGGGGCCAAGGACAAGGTAGGATAAAAATATGGGAATGTAGCTAAAACCAAAGGAATAGAAGAGCAATGGGGAATAAGTAAAAAGTAAGCAAAATCCACCCCAAAATCAACTACCTCTAATTCCAATCCTCTTTGCCTCAACAACCTTTTATTCACTTTTTTTTCTTTTTTTTTTTCTTCTTTTTTTTTTCTTTTTATTTTTGCATTTTTTTTTTGTATTTTTGTCTTCTATTTTTTTTTTTGTTTTTGAGAGATATACAAAAAGAAAAGAAGAAACAACACAAATGGCATGAAGATGAAGCCATAACTATAACAACCAATGAGGTAAAATCAAGAACTCAACCAATTAAAGCATAAAGCACACTTCTTACCTAATACCCATTCCCAAAACAATTCCAAAGCTCCAAAATTCCCTAAGGTTAGGACAATCATGGTTTTTCAGTCATAGGCTTGTAATGAGCTAAAGAACAAGGAAAGGGATAAAAAGGCTCAAAGGGGCTAGCAAAGGATACATTCATTCAAGGTAGGCTCATATGGCTAGTAGCTTATTCAAGAAAGAAAGTGCCTAAATCATTTCAAAATGTGCATGAGCAATCAAGTATCAACAAGAGTCAAGTCAAGTTCTAGAGTGCAAGTAATCCAGAGTGCAATCACACATGAAAGAAAATTAGGTGGCATATATAGCAATCCACCCACAATTAAGGCTCAAATCCTCACAAAAGGGACAATTCTATCACAGTGTTACCACCTCTTAATTATCAAAAGCAACTTTACACACAGAAATGCATGAATTCAGACACAAGATACCAAAACTCTACTAAAGTGAAGCAAAAACATGCAAGAAAATGCCCAAAACTAAGCAAAACCTAAAAAATATCAAAGCAAAATATGCAACCTAAACTACTCTCCCCCCCACACTTAAATCACACATTGTCCTCAATGGAACACAAATAGCAGAATCAGACAGATATAGACAAGTGTAATAAAAAGAGTAAGGAAGGAGAAAAGGAGACTCCCTAAGTCATGGTTTTTCAAAAGTGGGGTCGACCAATGAGGCCTCCTCCACAGGTGCATCATCCAAAGAAGGGGTGGTTAGGAAAGGCTTGAGTCGGTGGCCATTGACTTTGAAGCTCTTGTTCGTGGACTCACTCTTGATCTCCACAGTGCCATAAGGAAACACTTGGGTGACTACAAACGGTCCAATCCATTTAGAGCGGAGCTTTCCACTCATGAGTCCAAGCCTAGAGTTGTAGAGCAAAACTTTTTGACCAACCAAGAACTCCTTTCTGGAAATGGAGTTATCATGAAGCTTCTTGGTCTTCTCTTTGTAGAATTTGGAGTTCTCATAGGCCTCTAAGCGGATCTCATCTAGCTCACTCAACTGCAGCTTCCTCTCCTGTAATTAACCTGTGCTGCATCTAAAGTCCTAGAAGCATAATAAATCACATGCACAGCTTACCAACCCTTTGGGAGAGAACTGCTCCCAAAGCATAATTTGAAGCATCAGTCATGAGCTCAAATGGGAGGGTCCAATCAGGTGGTTGGATGATGGGAGTGGTGGTCAGTGCTTTCTTCAATTCATCAAATGCCCTCTTGCATTGGTCTCCAAATTCCCATGGGGCATCCTTTTGAAGCAACTTGGAAAGAGGAAGGGCAATGTTGCTAAAGTTCTGAATAAACCTGCGATAGAAACCTGCATGACCAAGAAAAGAACGCACCTCTCGCACGCAAGAGGGGTAAGGCAAATGTGATATTACATGCAGCTTAGCAGGGTCAACTTCTATGCCCTTGTGCGAAACAATGTGCCCTAAGACTATGCCTTGTTCTACCATGAAGTGGCATTTTTCAAAATTCAAGACAAGGTTAGTCTCAATGCACCTGTTAAGCACCTTAGTCAAATTATCAAGACATGCATCAAATGAGGAGCCATAAACACTAAAATCATCCATGAAGACCTCTATGCAATGCTCGAGCAAGTCAGCGAAAATACTCATCATACATCTTTGAAATGTGGCAGGAGCATTGCATAGGCCAAAAGGCATCTTTCTATATGCAAATGTGCCAAAAGGACAGGTAAATGTGGTCTTATGTTGGTCCTCTGGTGCAATACAAATTTGAAAATAACCAGAGAATCCATCTAAGAAGCAATAATGAGATTTACCTGCCAGGCGCTCCAACATCTGATCAATGAAGGGGAGAGGGAAATGATCCTTGCGAGTCGCCTGGTTGAGCTTTCTGTAATCAATGCAGACTCTCCAACTGTTCTGCACTCTAGTGGGAATCAGCTCATCCTTCTCATTTTTTACAACTGTGACACCAGACTTCTTGGGGACAACTTGCACCGGGCTCACCCAAGTGCTATCTGAAATTGGGTAGATGATACCCGCTTGGAGCAGCTTGGTGACCTCTTTCTTAACCACATCAAGAATCTGGGGGTTCAATCGTCTTTGGGGTTGTCTCACTGGTTTAGTCCCATCCTCCAACAAAATGCGGTGCATGCACATGGAGGGGCTAATTCCAGGAATATCCGCTAAAGTCCATCCAATTGCCCTCTTGTTCTTTCTTATCACATCCAGCAGTTTCTCCTCTTGATCAACAGAAAGTGAGGTAGAGATGATCACTGGGAGTTTCTGCTCATCCTCCAAGTAAGCATATTTGAGATGAGGAGGGAGGGGCTTCAGGTCCAATGAGGGTGCCTGCATAATAGATGGAACTAAAGGGACAACAGAAATGGATTCTGCTGCCTGCACCTGAACAAGTGAATCAGACTCATGCATAACAGATATGGGGTTAGGGTTGGCATAATCTGAATCTATAACATATGAATCATCAGATGCAGTGGCAGAGTCTAGAAACTGAGCTATTTCAGTGCATGCAGTGCACCATCCAGAGTTAGTGCATGATGGACAAGTAAATGAATCAGTGAAAGATGGCAATTCAAAATCATGATGCAAAATGTCAAGCATATGCTCATCTATCAAATCATCAAGCAAGTCCACATGGAAAACAGAGTGATCCTCAGGAAAATGTTTCATAGCATGGAAAATGTCAAATCGGATCACACTGCCATCAAACTCCATGGAAAGTGAACCTGAATGCACATCTATCTTGGTTCGGGCTGTTTTCAAAAATGGCCTCCCCAAAATAATAGGAACAACATTACGGGGAGAGTCATCTTCCATATCATGTATGTAAAAATCAGCAGGGAAGATCAACTCTTCAACCCGAACCAAGACATCCTCTATCAAACCTGCGGGGTGGGCAGTACTTCTATTTGCCAATTGAATCACCACACCCGTAGGTTGAAGAGGTCCAAGAGAAAGAGACTTAAAAACAGACATAGGCATGACATTTATGGATGCTCCTAAATCTAGCATAGCATTTTCAAACTTAACATTGCCTATGATGCAAGGTATAGAGAAAGTTCCAGGATCCTTACATTTTTCAGGAATGTGAGGGATAGGTTTACCTATGAGAGCGGAGACATTCCTTCCCATGCTTATCCTCTCATTGCCCTTGAGTCTTCTCTTATGAGTGCACAACTCCTTAAGGAACTTCGCATACCTTGGAATCTGTTTTATTGCATCAAGAAGGGGTATGTTGACTTCCACCTTCCTGAATGTGTCAAGAATGTCCTTGTCCACCTCTTCCACCCTTTTGTTTTGAGGCACTCTTGGTGGGAATGGAAGAGGAACAGGAGGAGGTTGTAGGACAACAGCAAGGCTTGTGGTTGAAGTCGAGGAGGGTTGAGTTGGATGATTCTCTTTGGTGCTAGCATGCTCACCTTCATCTACCACTTGGCTCTTCCCTTTAGAGGAAGCTAGAGCATCATTGTTGAGGTGAGGTTGTGGTGTGGGTGTGACAATCTGCTTTCCCGACCTCAGGTTGATGGCACTCACATTCTGATTCTGAGGGTTGATCACAGTTTGGGATGGCAACTTGTCAGAATTTTGAGATTGCAAGTTGTTGAGAGAAGTTGCCATTTGACCCATCTGATTTGTCAAAGTCTGAATGGATGCCTCTTGTCTCTGAATGGATGCTCTAGTCTCTTGTTGAAATTGGAGGTTTTGCATGGTCATTTGCCTCACCAACTCCTCCAAGGTAGGTTGGTTGGATGGAGGGGCTGATGGTGAAGGATGAACCACTTGCTGCTGTTGTTGCCTTTGCTGTTGGATTGGAGGAGGTACATATGGTGGTCTGCTCGGTCCAGCGGTGTTCTGAAATGGAACATTAGGAGGAGGTTGTTGTTGATCAGACCACTTCAGATTGGGATGGTTCCTCCATCCAGGGTTGTATCTATTGGAAGAGAGGTCATGATTATGTTGTTGTGGGCCTCTATTGTTGTATATGTTTGCTGCATAGGCCTCGGGTTGGTCACCACTTGTCATCGGCTGTTGCTGCTGAAGGGAAGGGCATGCATCTGTGGGGTGCTCAATGGATGTGCATATGCCACACACTCTAGCAGGAAGTATCATCTTTTTCTGATTGACAGCCAATTGTGTGACCAATGTTGTGAGAGAATCAATTTTCTGCTCAAGCTTCTCAACCTTGCCCGAGTCTGCACCAACATCATTTACATCCCTCACAACTATTGCATCACTGTTGCTTCTTGCATGGAATTGTTGACAGTTGGAAGCCATCTTCTCAATTTTGCTCCTGGCTTGTAAGGGTGTCATATCTCCCAATGTACCCCCACTTGCAGCATCTACCATGTTTCTTTCCATGAAGTTGAGACCTTCATAAAAGTACTGGATGAGAAGCTGCTCTGAGATCTGATGGTGAGGGCAGGAAGCACACAACCTCTTGAATCTCTCCCAATAATCATAGAGACTCTCTCCATGTTGTTGCCTGATACCAGAAATTTCCTTTCTGATTGCAGTGGTCCTATTTGCAGGGAAGAATTTTTCCAGAAATGCCCTCTTCAAGTCATCCCAGCTTGTGATGGAACCAGGGGCCAAGTCAGATAACCAATCTTGTGCTAGACCCTCTAAGGAATGTGGAAATGCTCTGAGACAGACATGATCCTCTTGCACATCATGTGGTTTCATTGTGGTGCACACTATATGGAATTTCTTGAGATGCTTATGAGGATCCTCACCTGCAAGACCATGAAACTTGGGCAACAAATGGATTAGTCCTGTTCTAAGCTCAAAAGGAACATCCTCATCAGGATACCGGATACACGAGTCTTCAATAGTGAAGTCAGGTGCAGCCAGCTCCCTAAGTGTCCTTTCCCTTGGTGGGGGTTGAGCCATGTTATCACAATGTATAGAATCAGATTGAATAAAAGTAGAAGGAATAGAAGAAATAGAAACAGAATCAGAATTAGATGGACTATAAGATGACTCTGACTCACTACCTAATGACTGATTCCTATTTTGTCTAACTAATCTGTGATAAGTTCTATCAATTTCAGGGTTATAAGGATGCAAATAACTTGGGTTGCCCCTAGTCATGTACTGAACAGAACAGCATCAACCATAGCATACTGTAACAGATATGCATGACCAAAATCGGCAACAAAATTTATTATTTTTTAAAATTTTTTTCTTTATTTTTTCAGCACCCTAAAATCATGAAAACATATCACAGAAAGTTTGAGGACAAAATTCAAAAGGGAACCAAGTCAAAGAATTAAAACAGTGACCAAAAACTAAGAAAATAGAACTTGTAAAATAAAAAAGAAATAGTAAACAAGCTTTTTCAGGATCCAAACGAAGGGGTTTTCTGACAAAGTCAGAAAAATCAGATTATTCAGAAAATTCCCTTCGATTTGATATAAAATTCGTTAAATTCCGAGTTACTGATCAAAAGTTATGCCTATTTATAGTAAGTGCTGCTGAAACTTGGAAAATTTTTCTGGAACTCACAACCAGTGCATATCTGAGTGTCTGTGATGCATCAAAACACTAATATATGATGAAACAAGTGTGGATACCAATTTTCGTGCAAAAATTCCACCCGCAGCTATGTTGAATGGCACTCACAGAATCACTAGAATAGCATCAGTTGTGCAGAACAGCAAATCAGCAAACATGGCAACTTTCAATCAGTTATCAGAATGCTTATTCACACACTAACTACACTAACTAATCTAATTAACTACTGTATGATCTTTGGCAAGAACCGATAGTCCCCGGCAACGGCGCCAAATTTTGATCGAGGCCGTACCCGATCAAAATAAAAGGTGTTTATTCTGTAGTACTAGGAAGGTGATCCTAGGTCGTTTCCCAGCGAATATCGGTCTAGGCAAAGTATCAAACACGTAGTGTGCAGTAAAATGGGGGGGGTTTTTGTGTGTGACAAATGTGAAGAACAAAACATAAACAGAATATAAAAACTAAGAAAATCAGAAACAAAAGCGGGCAAACCCCTTTGGCTACGTACACTACTCAATCCTAGCTCACTAAAGATCGATTCCTCTCCTCTCCTCTGTCCAACTCGTGATAACCAAATACTAAGCGAAAATTCAGTTATCACTCCAAACCCTAACTTCTAATTAAGCATCAGAAACCAGAATTGGAGTTTTTACGAGTTAATACAAATTAAGCATTTATATTCATGTATTATCTCTACGAAATGGAATTAAGCAAACCACTACACATCGATAAACATGAAAACAGAGAAGAGAAAATGAAATTGCATTAATAACAAGAGCTCAAGAGTAGATAATACAATACCAAAGGGATTAACCCTTGAAGTCTAGCCTTCCATGGCCATAAATGAAGAAAAACGAGTAGAAATGGGGAAGAACAAAACCCTAGCAGCCACCATCACTTGGGAGAGCCAAGAGAGAAGTTCTAACCTAGAGAGAGAGTGAGAAATCTGAAATGAAAGTGTGTCTTGGGGGTTACACGAATTTCCCCTCTTTAGTCATGAAAATGGGCCTAAAACATGGGCCCAAGTCCTAAGAAACACTATTCTAAAAATTACAATTAAAAAGGGACCTAAATGCAAATTACAATCTTCACTTCAATGCTTCAATCTTCATTTCCAAACATCCCAAAGTGTCCTTGTGCCAAATATTACCTGAAAATAGAAATAGAATTAATTAGGCTAAATAATCCCAAATTAAACAATATTCGGAATATTAGTCCAATAAACTCAAAATCACTAAATCAAGCTAATCAATGTCAAATGGGCAACAAGTATCAATAATAGGAGTAAAATAATGCAAGGAATAATGGGAAATAAAATGCTCATCACGTACGCAAGTAACTTTCTGAGGAACACCTGTAAGGCTAGGACTTCAAGTCAGCCATGCGAGCTACGTTTTGGTCGTGGTGCTTAACGGAATCTCCTTAAAGCTAGGACTTTAAGTCAACCATGTGAGCTATGCGATGGTCGTGGTGCCAAACAGTTGATGGAACTCGAAGTCTTGTGCTACGTTGGGGAAAAGATGTAACTCTTTAGTGGTCGAGACTTGTCGAAGGGTTGAATCAAGGATGAGTCGACCGTAGGATTAAAACATTAATTAAGTGATGAAAGTTTAATAAGACTTTAAAAGACATTGACTAATGCGGTGAGTATGAGTGCGAAGTAGTGGAGAGGAAGATACCCTGTTTATCTGCGGATTCTCAGGAGAAGATTGCAATAGGGGAGGGTAAGGACGGTGATACGTCAAGAAGCCTCAAGTACATTTCTAGGCGGAATGAATTCCATAAGTGGAAATTGGGCAAGTAGTCCCGATTGGCCGTGGTAAGTTCTGCATCGCGAACTAGAAATGGTACTGTCACCCCCTATGGCAATTCGTGAACAGTGGAGAGGGACTGGAACGAGGTTATGTGTTTTATGTGCCAGTGTTATCTTCAAGTTTGCTATTTTGTTGCGGACTGCTGTCAAGCCTGCGTGGCAAAGGTCCCGTACTCCTGTTTGCTTCCGACTTAGGTATGGGTGGATATGAGGAGATGTAGTCGTGTGTGCTAACCAACCTCTTTGATGATGATTATTTCTCCACATCATCAAAGGACTCGAATCAATAAGACTTAATGATAAGGACTGATTATGTATAATAAGATATGATCTTGGAATCTGTTGTAATAGATGATGACTGAGAAGCTTATGAGATGAGTAATCAAAGAATGAGCATGATGTGATATCAAAGTTTATTGAGGCATGGAATGATATATGTGATTGGTGATGATGAAATGTTTCCTTGTTGAAGATATCTGTTATGTTATCATTATGTTGTTATTATCTGCTATATGAATACTGCTATTATATGTTGTTCTGTTAGTATGCTGTTATGTTATGTTTTTATCTTGGCATTGGGTCTATTGTGAGCCCACACCGTCGACGTAGTGTACGTATGGAATGCTGACTCTCTCCTATCTCGTTCTCGTGTCGGTAATGCTGATGTTGCAACAGATAGATGGCCTATCGTGTAGCAATCCACATGTGGCCCCTGCAGGGGGAGTGTGGGAAGTCACGCATGATGGATGGATATGGAGAGGTGATTCTCGACTGGAGATTGACGATCCGAGACATGTTTTGAGAGGGACTGCAATGGATGTGCACGTGGGACAAGTCACACTCCGAGATTATCAGGATGGTGGACCGAGGGAGCATAATGAGTATGGTGGTCAACCCGCACCTTTGGCGGCTAGATCGCCCGAACGTGTGGAAGAGGATCGGGTGCCGCACCCTGTGGTAGCACCAGAGGAGGAGGAGAATCCTATGGAGTGGTCAGATGAGGATGAGGTGATGGATCTAGTGGATGGAGTTGATCAGGAGTCTGATGCTGAGGATTCGAAGGAGGAGTGATGTGTCCGGAGCTTAGTTGTGGTGGTGTGCTGTCTCTAGAGTCTAGGATCTGTGTCTTGATGTCGAGGATTACCTGAGCAATGAACTGTTTATGTACTTCAGCTTATTTTTAATTCTGTCTTACGTAGTACTTTTATTTTGAAGAACTTTGGTGATGAAACCTTGTGGAAGTTGTAAGAGTCCTTTTTGATGTAATATATTGAACCATGTTGGACTCGAAGTTAAGTTTATTTTATGATGAAGAATGTTTTATTATTCAAGTGAGTAGGTAATTTAGTAACAACCCGGTTTTCAGTAAAAGGTAAAGTTGTGCATCAACAACATGTTTAAGTTAAAAAAAAAATTTGGTCTCATTTTTAGCAAATTAATAAGAAATAAATGGTAATTTTCGGAAGTGAAAATCGGGCTATTACTTAATGGTTTCAGAGCGAAGGTTAATCCTCAGTGGCCTTAAGCATAGCCTTATATGCTTACTCTGTGTGACTCTGTTTGTGTCTATAGTGTCTGTCTATGTTGTTATGTTGAAGTCTTCTTGTTGTTTCTTTTCGAGAATAGCAATGCCTCGTGGAAGACCTCGTGGTTCTGGATCGGGTAACTCTGGAGGGAGCGCTGAGATGCTAGACCCTGCGACTCTCATGGCTCAGATGACTGCAGTAATGACGGGCGTCAATGACAATCTGCAAGCGTTGCACCAGCAAGCTCAACAGAATTATAGCAACAATCATAATCAAGCCCAGAATGTGGAAGCACAAGGGTATAAGGGATTGGATGAGTTTTGTCGTCGGAATCCTAAGGAATTTGCTGGAGGAATTGCCCCGGATGAATCTCTAAGTTGGATAGAAAGCTTGGAAAGAATATTTGAAGGGATGGTGCAGTGCAGTGATGAACATAAAGTAGCGTATGCTGGTTATATGATGACTAAAGAGGCTGCAGCATGGTGGAGGACAGTTAAGCAGGTGATGTTGAATGCTGGAGAAGGAATTACTTGGGAGTCTTTCAAAGGGAAATTTATGGAGAAGTATTTTCCGGTGTATGTGAGCATCGATAAGGAAATGGAATTCCTGAAGTTGGTGCAAGGGAACTTATCAGTTGGGGAGTATGCTTCGAGATTCGAAGATTTGGCTAAGTATGTGCCACAGTATGCTGGAGGAGAGAATGTGAGATCAAAGTGTGCTAAATTTAGGGATGGTCTCAAGGCGGAAATTAAGTTGGCTTTCTCTCATTTGGAGATAGAGGATTTTGCTACTCTGGTGAACCAATGTTGCATGTATGAAGGAAGCTTGTAGGCAAGGAGTGCAGCGGAGAAGGTGACAAGATCGTCTACTTCTCATGGACCGATTCGTAATTTTCCTTTTCATCAAGGTTCTGGTGGGAAGTATCGGACCCCAAATCCGTACTCTGGTTCTGGTGGAAGGAGAGATCAACGCTTTGAAGGAGGTGGACATAGTGGAAACATAGGAGTGAATGTGAATCGAGGTGGTAATCGTGGAGGCAGCAGTCATAGAGGCAGTAGCGTGGGATATAGCGAAGGAAATCGCAACAACTCTAGTGGAGCAAGGCAAGGAATTATACCTCCTCGTTGCAACAAGTGTAATCGGAATTATTTTGGATCGATGTGTCTCTCAAGGAATCCAAACTGTTTCAACTGCAACAAGCCGGGTCATCTAGCTAAGGACTGCAAGGAACCAAAGCGAGTGCTAAGCTCGGGGACTGCAAATCGGCCAAATGCCCAAGGAAGAGTGTTCACAATGCGCGGAGCTGAAGCTGCAAATGCTGCTAATCTAATTCAAGTTGAATGTTTAATTTTTAAGAATTCCTTGTTAGTGTTGTATGATTCGGGTGCTACTCACTCGTTTATTGCTCATGATGTGGTGAACAGATTAAAGTTAAAAGTAGATACTTTACCTTATGACCTAATTGTTTCTACCCCTACTGGTAATCCAGTTGTAGTATAAACTTATTGTCCCAAATGTCCTGTAGAAGTAGAAGGAAAAACTTATTTTAATTTGTTGACTTGATTCAACTACCCCTTTCTCAAATAGATGTTATCCTAGGAATGGACTGGCTTATGAGGAATCACGTTCTCTTGAACTGTTCCGAAAAGTCATTAGTCTTTAGTGAAACTAAAACCTCTGCTTCAAATCCCAAAGACCTTGTGCACTTTTCTGCCAAGCAAATCCAAGCTTCATTAAAGGATGGAGCCATAGCATACATGTTCCTAGCCTCATTGGATTTCAACGGAGATAAGGATCTCGGTAGTTTGCCAATAGTTAAGGAATTTCCTGAGGTGTTTCTTGAACAAATCCCTGGTTTGCCGCCAAATCGGGAAGTTGAATTCTCAATTGATGTGATCCCTGGAACCAGACCTATTTCTAAAGCACCGTATAGGATGGCGCCGGTGGAGTTAGCTGAATTGAAGAAGCAACTCGAGGATTTATTGGAGAAGAAAATGATTCGGCCTAGTGTGTCTCTGTGGGGTGCACCTGTGTTATTTATCAAGAAAAAGGATGGTAGCATGCGTTTATGCACAGACTATCGTCAATTGAATAAGGTTACTATCAAGAACAAGTACCCTCTACCCAGAATCGATGACTTGTTAGATCAATTGAAGGGAGCAGCGGTGTTTTCTAAGATAGATCTTCGATCGGGATATCATCATATTAGAGTAAAGGAAGAAGATATTCCTAAGACTGCGTTCAGAACTCGTTATGGGCACTACGAATACCTGGTTATGCCTTTTGGTGTGACAAATGCTCCTGCAGTATTCATGGATTACATGAATAGGATTTTTATCCTTACTTGGATTCATTTGTTGTCGTGTTCATCGACGATATTTTGATTTATTCCAAGACTAAGGAGGAACATGCAAAGCATCTAAGGATAATTTTGGAGGTGTTAAAGGAGAAGCAGCTCTACGCCAAATTAGCAAAGTGTGATTTTTGGCTAGACTCGATGCATTTCTTAGGATATGTGATCACAAAGGATGGAATTTCGGTGGATCCAGCTAAGGTAGAAGCGGTGTTGGAGTGGAAAACACCAACAACAGTGACAAAAATTCGGAGTTTCTTGGGTTTAGCTGGTTATTACAGGAGGTTTATTGAGGGATTTTCTCGGTTATCTTTGCCATTGACGAAGTTAACAAGGAAAGGGCAACCATTCGTGTGGTCAGCAAAGTGTGAGGAAAGTTTCCAAGAGCTAAAGAAGAGGTTAACAACAGCACCAGTGTTGGTTTTTCCCGACACAACGAAGTCATTTTGTGTATATTGTGACGCATCGAAGCAAGGGTTAGGATGCGTGCTCATGCAAGAAAGGAGAGTAGTAGCCTATGCTTCGCGAGAGCTGAAGACTCATGAGCTCAATTATCCGACTCACGATCTCGAGTTAGCTGCGGTGGTGTTTGCCTTAAAGATTTGGAGGCACTATTTATATGGAGTAAGGATCGAAGTTTTCAGCGATCACAAGAGTTTGAAGTACCTGTTTGAGCAAAAAGAGCCGAATATGTGCCAAAGATGATGGATGGAATTTTTGAAAGACTACGACCTTGAACTACAGTATCACCCTGGGAAGGCGAAGGTGGTAGCGGATGCCTTGAGTAGGAAGTCGTTGCACGTTTCAGCAATGATGGTAAGGGAACTAAGATTGAATGAAGAGTTCCGAGACTTGAATTTAGGAGTGGAGCTCAAGCCTAGGAGCATGATATTGGGAAGGTTAACTGTGCCAAGTGGATTTGTGGAAAGAATTAAGGAACTTCAAGTGCATGATGAGGAGCTTCAAGCAAAGAAAGAGCTTTCTGAAAAAGGTAAGAAAGTGGAATTTCAAGTTGGAAATGAAGGAGTGATGAGTATAAGGATCGTGTTTGTGTACCTAATGATGCTGAATTGAAAGAAATGATATTGGAAGAAGCCCATAAAAGCAAGCTGAGTTTTCACCCTGGTTCTCTGAAAATGTATCAAGATCTCAAGAAAGTATTCTGGTGGTCAGGAATGAAAAAGGAAGTGCAGAGTATGTCTCTCGGTGTTTGACCTGTCAGAAGGCAAAAATAGAGCATAAGAAGCCCGGAGGAGAACTACCATCGTTGTCAGTGCCAGTATGGAAGTGGGATTGTGTCACTATGGACTTTGTTTCTGGTTTTCCCAAGACTAAGAAGGGATATGATGCTATCTGGGTAATTGTTGATCGGCTGACGAAGACTGCACGGTTCATTCCGATCAGTATGAAGTATTCTTTGGACAAGTTGGCTGAATTTTATCTAAATGAAGTGGTGAGATTGCACAGAGTACCACCAAGCATAGTGTCTGACAGAGATCCGCGTTTCACTTCTAAGTTTTGGACTAGTCTGCGAACAGCAATGGGAACTAGATTGGACTTAAGTTCAGCCTATCATCCGCAAACTGATGATCAATCAGAACGGACTATTCAGACATTGGAAGATCTGCTGAGAGCTTGTGTTATGGAAAATACTGGAAGTTGGGATTCATCTTTGCATTTGATGGAATTCACCTACAACAACAGTTTTCATTTGAGCATTGGGATGGCACCGTACGAAGCCTTGTATGGTAGAAAATGCAGAACGCCTCTATGCTGGTTTAAGACTGGAGAGAAGCTAATGTTAGGACCTGATGTGGTGCAGCAAACAAATGAGAAGGTGAAGCTAATTCAAGAAAATATGAGGGCAGCACAAAGCCAGCAAAAGAGCTACCAAGATAAAAGGAAGAGTCCGCTTGAATTCAATGAGGGAGATCACGTAATTATGCGGGTAGTGCCAACTACCGGGATTGGCAGAGTCCTCAAAACCAAAAAGC
Source organism: Crotalaria pallida (assembly GCA_037953625.1). NCBI lineage: Eukaryota > Viridiplantae > Streptophyta > Magnoliopsida > Fabales > Fabaceae > Crotalaria > Crotalaria pallida. The sequence continues at coordinate 82,937,413 of CM075653.1, forward strand.
TCACACCCCGTTTCATTGGACCTTATCCAATTCTCAAAAGAATAGGACCCGTAGCTTATCAAATCGCCCTACCCCCTATGCTTTCTAACCTTCATGATGTCTTTCATGTATCTCAACTTAGAAAATATGTTCATGACCCCACGCACATCATTGAGCCTGACTCGATACAACTCAAGGAAAATCATACATATGAGACTTTGCCCTTGAGGATAGATGGTAGTAGTGTGAAAAGGCTAAGAGGAAAAGAGATTCCTCTAGTTAAAGTCATTTGGAGTCAAACGAATGGGGAAGATGCAACCTGGGAGCTCGAGAGTAGTATGGGGAGTTCATATCCGCATCTGTTAGTGACATGTACGACATTTCTCGGGGACGAAAAATTTTCAAGTTGGGGAGAATGTAACATCCGCCAAAATCCTCGTATATTTTAAATAACAAAAATTTTTTTTGAGATAAATTTTATAAATAAATTTTTTATTGACAAAGAGGTATTCTAAGAAAATATATTATTTTTATCATGAGATTTAAATTGTGAATTGAGTTTGGTTTTCATGATTTCATGAGTTACATTTTATAATTCTTTTAAGTAGAATTTTATATGTGAAAGAATGTATTTAAAAGTTGGATTGAATTTCAATGTCTCCCAAAAAATTTAGTATTTAATTTTATTATTTATTTTATAAATAAGAATTGATTTTTTAGAAGTGAAAGAGAAGAAAATTTTATTTCCTTCTTGTTGGGCCTCACGGCCCAATAGGCCCAAAAAGGAGGGCAAGTTGTAGAAATTGTTATAAAAAAAATGAAAGAGAAGTGTATGTTGGATAAGTAATATTTATGTTTTAATAAAATCATATATTGCATTTTGTGTGGATAAAAATTGACCCTTCTTTCATAAGTAAGAGAAAATCTTATTTTTCCTATATATGTGTGCGCGCTACGGTATGTATGTATATACATATACCTACGATTAAAATTTTATGAATCATTTCTCTTCTTGATTAAGTTAGCAAAAATGAATAAATTAGTATATCTTTAAGGACTGAGTTGATGCTTGAAATGACCCTTCCCATGCAACTTATTGTGATGACCAAATTACCCTTGTTTTTGGACCCTAAGACCCGAATTTTTTGGGCTTTCACCCATGGATCCTTGTTGCTTATAAATACCCAGTGTGTGTTGATTGCTTTTGCTTTTTCTTCGTTTCTACCAAACTTACACACTTGGTTCAAGAGCCCATCAAACTCTAGAACAAAAATAAAATAAAAGAAAAAGAAAGAAGAAACCGTGGAAGGAAGAAGAGAAGGAGAAAAGAAGAAATTTTCTTGAATATTCAAGAGTGTTCTCAAGTGATTTGCATGTAGGAGTTTTAGTTCTTATTCTTCTTCTTTTTCTTCTTGATGTTTTATTTGAAGTCTTTAAAAAAAATATTTTTGTGTTGAGATTGTAATGCATGATTGAAGATTTAACTTAGAATATGTGTAATGAAGGCAAGCATGTACTTTATATGTGATTGATCATGATCTTGTGTTGTAAAAATTTGTATGGATCTTCATTTTTTTGTGTTGGTGATTCGGCCATGTCTAGGAAAAATAGAGTTTATGCTTTGATAATTTATTTGAGCACATGCATGTTAGTTTTAGGACTAGATCTATGAGTTTTAAGTGTTTGCATGTTAATATGTGACTTTGATTTTTAGAGATCTAAGGTTTTGGTTGAAAGTGAATGAAAAGTGTTAATGTATATTTTATTTCTTTTAGGCTTGCATGATTTAAGTGGAAAAGTGAGAAGTTTGATTTTGCATGTTAAAGATTTGACAAAAAATTAATCTTTTATTCTTAAATAATTCGGCCAAGGTAGATTTAAGTAGGTTAGGGTGTTTGATTTTTGAAACTAAATTGTTGATGATGATTCTTGATGCATGGTTTGAATTTATAAGTGTTAAGTTTTGCATGCATGTGATAAGAATATAAAATTGTGATTTTTTGTGTTAAAAAGATATGTAAGTGTCATGCATGTTGTATTTTTGAGTGGATCTTGAGAAGATGAGTGCATGCATGAAGATTTAAGTCTTGAAAATTTATGTCTTGATTTTGGTGTGCTATGTGAGCTAAATCTGTTTATTATTTATTTTTTTTCCGGTTTTGTGAGTAAATATAAGGATGAAAATTTTTGTTATTATATGTTAGAATTTTAAGTAAGTAATGACCCTTTTTATTTAAGGATGATTCGACCATGGCATGTAAATTAAGATAGAATGATTGATTATTGGAAATGAACTTGATTAGTGATGAATTTGTCATGCATATTAGTAATAAAATAATATTAAGCTAAAAATTATGGATTTTGTTGCATGCATGTTAAGATCTTTAGTGTTTGGATCTTATTTAAGTGATTTTATAAAAAAGTGATAGTTGCTGTCCAATTATTTATTCCTTAGTACTAAGATTTTTTAAAAATAATGAATAAAGTGTTTTACTTTGAGGATTTAAATATAAGATTGATAGATAATTTCTTTTAAAGAATTAAAATGTAAAAAGTGATTTTTGGTTTTAATTCAATGATGTCCAGAATTTTTAGTTAAAGTGTTTTCATTTAAAAGGTGTTTTTAATTGCTTTAAAGCTTAAGTTTTAAGCACTCTTGTATATAGTGAAAGCTAAATCAAAAAATTGTGATTTTTCGGTGTTTTCGGACTTTAAACGGTGGCTGTTCAAGACTGGACCAGCAACCAAATCGATTAGTTTAAATTATATTATTAGTTGTTTTCAAATGATTTTGGAGAACTAAAAGTGTTAGAAAAAGTTGGAATGATTTTGAGAAAATGATTATATTTTATGATGTTTAACAAGAACCAAAAAGGAATTTTCAAAAGAAAAATGAAATGAAAAATTTATCGAGTTTGAGAACCTAATTTTATCCGAATAAATTAGTAATGCAAAAGTATTTTGTTTAATAAGAGGTATTTTAAAGATGGTGGATTGGAGCATCAATCTGTAGCAAGTACCCGCAGAAATCCTATGCAAGTATCTGCTGGAACAAGAGGTGAGAGAGAAGTGATCCTAAGACAATGTGGCATTTAGATCCTTTACTAAGATGTTTCAATCATCTCAAAGATTGAAACCATGATCTGTTGATTGCTAAATGATATTGTTTATATGCTTATATGTTATATGATGCCATGTGCTTTAGTTATGATGCATGATTTATTATGTTGGCCTGTACTATGATATATGCCTGAAATATATCTATTGTTGAGTATGGCTAATTTTCTGAGAGACGTCTGTTACGTCTTGATTCTGGATTTTATTTAAGTGAGACAATGGAAATTATGAATTTTAATGAGACTGAAAGTATCCCGAAAGTTATGAGCATGTGATGAGAAGCTAAGGCATGATATAAAAGATAAGAATTATGTTGTTTAAGATGAGAATAATGCTGATGAGAATAATGAGCAAGGATGCAAGATCTAAGTTGTGATTCTGAAAATTGCAAAAGTTCAAGACAAGTATTGTTGGCCTAAGACTGTGCTTATGGAATGCTTTTGTTCGCAAGTAACTTTCTGAGGAACACCTGTAAAGCTAAGACTTCAAGTCAGCCATGCGAGCTACGTGTTGGTCGTGGTGCTTAACGGAATCTCCGTGAAGCTAGGACTTTAAGTCAACCATGTGAGCTATGCGATGGCCGTGGTGCCAAACAGTTTATGGAACTCGAAGTCTTGTGCTACGTTGGGGAAAAGATGTAACTCTTTAGTGGTCGAAACTTGTCGAAGGGTTGAATCAAGGATAAGTCGACCATAAGATTAAAACATTAATTAAGTGATGAAAGTTTAATAAGACTTTAAAAGACATTGACTAATGGGTGAGTATGAGTGCGACGTAGTGGAGAGGAAGATACCCTGTTTATATGCGGATACTCAGGAGATGATTGCAATAGGGGAGGGTAAGGACGGTGATACATCAAGAAGCCTCGAGTACATTTCTAGGCGGAATGAATTCCATAAGTGGAAATAGGGCAAGTAGTCCCGATTGGCCGTGGTAAGTTTTGCATCGTGAACTAGAAATGGTACTGTCGCCCCCTATGGCAATTCATGAACAGTGGAGAGGGACTGGAACGAGGTTATGTGTTTTATGTGTCAGTGTTATCTTCAAGTTTGATATTGTGTTGTGGACAACTGTCAAGCCTGCGTGGTAAAGGTCCCGTAGTCCTGTTTGCTTCCGACTTAGGTATGGGTGGATATGAGGAGATGTAGTCGTGTGTGCTAACCAACTTCCATGATGATGATTATTTCCCCACATCATCAAAGGACTCGAATCAATAAGACTTAATGATAAGGACTGATTATGTATAATAAGATATGATCTTGGAATCTGTTGTAATAGATGATGACTGAGAAGCTTATGAGATGAGTAATCAAAGAATGAGCATGATGTGATATCAAAGTTTATTGAGGCATGGAATGATATATGTGATTGGTGATGATGAAATGTTTCCTTGTTGAAGATATTTGTTATGTTATCATTATGTTGTTATTATCTGCTATATGAATACGGTTATTATATGTTGTTCTATTAGTATGTTGTTATGTTATGTTTTTATCTTGGCATCGGGTCTATTGTGAGCCCACACCGTCGATGTAGTGTACGTCTGGAATGCCGACTCTCTCCTATCTCGTTGTCGTGTCGGTAATGCTGATGTTGCAACGGATAGATGGCCTATCGTGTAGCAATCCACATGTGGCCCCTGTAGGGGGGAGTGTGGGAAGTAACGCATGATGGATGGACATGGAGAGGTGATTCTCGACTGGAGATTGACGATCCGAGACATGTTTTGAGAGGGACTGCAATGGATGTGCACGTGGGACAAGTCACACTCCGAGATTATCAGGATGGTGGACCGAGGGAGCATCATGAGTATGGTGATCAACCCGCACCTTTGGCGGCTAGATCGCCCGAACATGTGGAAGAGGATCAGGTGCCGCACCCTGTGGAAGCACCAGAGGAGGAGGAAAATCCTATGGAGTGGTCGGATGAGGATGAGGTGATGGATCTAGTGGATGGAGTTGATCAGGAGTCTGATGCTGAGGATTCGAACGAGGAGTGATGTGTCCGGAGCTTAGTTCTGGTGGTGTGTTGTCTCTAGAGTCTAGGATCTGTGTCTTGATGTCGAGGATTACCTAAGCAATGAACTGTTTATGTACTTCGGCTTATTTTTAATTCTGCCTTATGTAGTACTTTTATTTTGAAGAACTTTGGTGATGAAACCTTGTGGAAGTTGTAATAGTCCTTTTTGATGTAATATATTGAACCATGTTGGACTCGAAGTTAAGTTTATTTTATGATGAAGAATGTTTTGTTATTCAAGTGAGTAGGTAATTTAGTGACAACCCGGTTTTCAATAAAAGGTAAAGTTGTGCATCAACAACATGTTTAAGTTAAAAAAAAATTTGGTCTCGTTTTTAGCAAATTAATAAGAAATAAATGGTAATTTTCGGAAGTGAAAATCGGGCTGTTACAATTTTTCCGACAAAGTCTTTTTTACTATTTCTTTTTTTATTTTACAAGTTTTATTTTCATAGTTTTTGGTCCCTATATTAATTGTTTGACTTGGTTCCCTTTTGAATTTTGTCCTCAAACTTTCTGTGATTGGTTTTCATGATTTTAGGGTACCTGAAAAAAATAAAGAAAAAATAAAAAAAATTTGTTGTCTATTTTGGTCATGCATATCTGTTACAGTCTGCTATGGTTGATGGTGTTCTGTTCATTGCATGACTAGGGGCAACAAACATTATTTGCATCCTTACAACCTTGAAATTGATAGGACTTATCACAGATTAGTTAGACAAAATAGGAATCAGTCATTAGATAGTGAGTCAGAGTCATCTTATAGTCCATCTAATTTTGATTCTGTTTCTGTTTCTTCTGTTCCTTCTGCTTCTGTTCAATCTGATTCTGCTTTTGTTAATTGTGATAACATGGATCAACCCCAACAAAGGGAAAGGAAACTTAGGGAGCTGGCTCCACCTGACTTCACTATTGAAGACTCGTGTATCCGGTATCCTGATGAGGATGTTCCTTTTGAGCTTAGAACAGGACTAATCCATATGCTGCCCAAGTTTCATGGTCTTGCAGGTGAGGATCCTCATAAGCATCTCAAGAAATTCCACATAGTGTGCACCACAATGAAACCACCTGATACTCAAGAGGATCATGTATGTCTCAGAGCATTCCCACATTCCTTAGAGGGTCTGGCGCAGGATTGGTTATCTGACTTGGCCCCTGGTTCCATCACAAGCTGGGATGACTTGAAGAGGGCATTTCTGGAAAAAAATTTCCCTACAAATAGGACCACTGCAATCAGAAAGGAAATCTCTGGTATCAGGCAACAACATGGAGAGAGTCTCTATGAATATTGGGAGAGATTCAAGAGGTTGTGTGCTTCCTGTCCCCACCATAAAATATCAGAGCAGCTTCTCATCCAGTACTTTTATGAGGGCCTCAACTTTATGGAGAGAAACATGGTAGATGCTGCAAGTGGTGGTGCATTGGGAGATATGACACCCTTACAAGCCAGGAGCAAAATTGAGAAGATGACTTCCAACTGTGTCAGCAATTTCATGCAAGAAGCAGCAGTGATGCAATAGTTGTGAGGGGTGTAAATGATGTTGGTGTAGACTCGGGCAAAGTTGAGAAGCTTGAGAAGAAAATTGATTCTCTTACAACATTGGTAACACAATTGGTTGTCAATCAGAAAAACATGGTACCTCATGCTAGAGTGTGTGGCATATGCTCATCCATTGAGCACTTCACAGATGCATGCACTTCCCTTCAGCAACAACAACCGATGACCGGTGGTGACCAACCCGAGGCCTATGCGGCCAACATATACAACAATAGAGGCCCACAACAGCACAATCATGACCTGTCTTCCAATAGATACAACCCTGGATGGAGGAACCATCCTAACCTGAAGTGGTCTAATCAACAACAGCAACCTCCTCCTAATGTTCCATTTCAGAACACCGCTGAACCCAGTAGACCACCATATGTACCTCCTCCAATCCAGCAGCAAAGGCAACAACAACAGCAGCAGCAGCAAGTGATTCATCCTGCACCATCAGCCCCTCCATCCAACCAACCTACCTTGGAGGAGTTGGTGAGGCAATTGACCATGCAAAACCTCCAATTTCAACAAGAGACTAGAGCATCCATTCAGAGACAAGAGGCATCCATTCAGACTTTGACAAATCAGATGGGTCAAATGGCAACTTCTCTCAACAACTTGCAATCTCAAAATTCTGACAAGTTGCCATCCCAAATAGTGATCAACCCTCAGAATCAGAATGTGAGTGCCATCAACATGAGGTCAGGAAAGCAGATTGTCACAGCCACACCACAACCTCACCTAAAGCAGATGAAGGTGAGCATGCTAGAACCAAGGAGAATCATCCAACTCAACATTCCTCAACTTCAACCACAAGCCCTGCTGTTGTCCTACAACCTCCTCCCGTTCCTCTTCCATTCCCACCAAGAGTGCCTCAAAACAAAAGGGTGGAAGAGGTGGACAAGGAGATTCTTGACACATTCAGGAAGGTGGAAGTCAACATACACCTTCTTGATGCAATAAAACAGATTCCAAGGTATGCGAAGTTCCTTAAGGAGTTGTGAACTCATAAGAGAAGACTCAAGGGCAATGAGAGGATAAGCATGGGAAGGAATGTCTCCGCTCTCATAGGTAAACATATCCCTCACATTCCTCAAAAATGTAAGGATCCTGGAACTTTCTCTATACCTTGCTTCATAGGCAATGTTAAGTTTGAAAATGCTATGCTAGATTTAGGAGCATCCATAAATGTCATGCCTATGTCTGTTTTTAAGTCTCTTTCTCTTGGACCTCTTCAACCTACGGGTGTGGTGATTTAATTGGCAAATAGAAGTACTTCCCACCCCGTAGGTTTGATAGAGGATGTCTTGGTTCGGGTTGAAGAGCTGATCTTCCCTGCTGATTTTTACATACTTGATATGGAAGATGACTCCCCACGTAATGTTGTTCCTATTATTTTGGGGAGGCCATTTTTGAAAACAGCCCAAACCAAGATAGATGTGCATGCAGGTACACTTTCCATGGAGTTTGATGGCAGTGTGATCCGATTCGACATTTTCCATGCTATGAAACATTTTCCTGAGGATCACTCTGTTTTCCATGTGGACTTGCTTGATGAGTTGATAGATGAGCATATGCTTGACTTTTTGCATCATGATTTTGAATTGCCATCTTTCACTAATTCATTTACTTGTCCATCATGCACTAATTCTGGATGGTGCACCACGTGCATTGAAATAGCTCACTTTCTAAACTCTGCTACTACATCTGATGATTCATATGCTATAGATTCAAATTATGCTAACCCTAACCCCATATATGTTATGCATGAGTCTGATTCACTTGTTCAGGTGCAGGCAGCATAATCCATTTCTGCTATCCCTTTAGTTCCATCTATTATACAGGCACCCTCGTTGGACCTGAAGCCCCTCCCTCCTCATCTCAAATATGCTTACTTGGAGGATGAGCAAAAACTCCCAGTGATCATCTCTACCTCACTTTATGTTGATAAAGAGGAGAAACTGCTGGATGTGATAAGAAAAAATAAGAGAGCAATTGGATGGACTTTAGCTGATATTCCTGGAATTAGCCCCTCCATGTGCATGCACCGCATTTTGTTGGAGGATGGGGCTAAACCAGTGAGACAACCCCAAAGGCAAACCCCCAGATTCTTGATGTGGTTAAGAAAGAGGTCACCAAGTTGCTCCAAGCGGGTATCATCTGCCCAATTTCAGATAGCACTTGGGTGAGCCCGGTGCAAGTTGTCCCCAAGAAGTCTGGTGTCACAATTGTCAAAAATGAAAGGGATGAGCTCATTCCTACTAGGGTGCAGAACAGTTGGAGAGTCTACATTGATTACAGAAAGCTCAACCAGGCGACTCGCAAAGATCATTTCCCTCTCCCCTTCATTGATCAGATATTGGAGCGCCTGGCAGGTAAATCTCATTATTGCTTCTTAGATGGTTTCTCTAGTTATTTTAAAATTTTCATTGCACCAGAGGACCAACATAAGACCACATTTACCTGTCCTTTTGGCACATTTGCATATAGGAAGATGCCTTTTGGCCTATGCAATGCTCCTGCCACATTTCAAAGATGTATGATGAGTATTTTTGCTGACTTGCTCGAGCATTGCATAGAGGTCTTCATGGATGATTTTAGTTTTTATGGCTCCTCATTTGATGCATGTCTTGATAATTTGACTAAGGTGCTTAACAGGTGCATTGAGACTAACCTTGTCTTGAATTTTGAAAAATGCCACTTCATGGTAGAACAAGGCATAGTCTTAGGGCACATTGTTTCACACAAGGGCATAGAAGTAGATCCTGCTAAATTGCATGTTATTTCACACCTCCCTTACCCCTCTTGTGTGCGAGAGGTTCGTTCCTTTTTAGGCCATGCAGGATTTTACAGCAGGTTCATTCAAAACTTCAGCAACATTGCCCTTCCTCTATCCAAGCTGCTTCAAAAGGATGCCCCATGGGAATTTGGAGACCAATGCAAAAGGGCATTTGATGAATTGAAGAAAGCACTGACCACCACCCCCATCATCCAACCACCTGATTGGACCCTCCCATTTGAGCTCATGACTGATGCTTCAAATTATGCTTTGGGAGCAGTTCTCTCCCAAAGGGTTGGTAAGCTGTTGCATGTGATTTATTATGCTTCTAGGACTTTAGATGCAGCACAAGTTAATTACACAACAACTGAAAAAGAACTTTTGGCTATTGTTTTTGCACTTGACAAGTTTAGATCTTATTTGCTTGGTTCTAAGGTTGTAGTGTACACTGATCATGCTGCTCTGAAGTATCTTTTGAAAAAGATAGATTCCAAACCTAGGTTTATTAGGTGGATGTTGCTCCTCCAGGAGTTTGATCTTGAGATTTAGGATCGGAGCGGTGCGCATAACCTTGTCGCAGACCACTTGATCAGGATAGAGAGAGAGGAGGATGCATTTCCTATCTGGGATGACTTCCCGGATGAGCAGCTTTTATCTTTACATGTTTCCCATCCCCCTCCCCAAACTCCTTGGTTTGCTGACATTGTTAATTATCTGGTTGCTTCTGTTTTTCCTACCTTGGCATCCAAAGCTCAAAGAGACAAATTAAAGAGCGATGTCAAGTATTATGTATGGGATGACCCCTATTTGTGGTGTTTTTGCAGTGATCAGGTCATTCGCAGGTGCATTTCAGATCATGAGATCCAATCGGTTCTCCAGTTTTTCTATGCTTCACCAGTTGGAGGCCACCTTGGGACTCAAAGGATAGCACAAAAGGTGCTGGATTCTGGATTTTATTGGCCTACCATCTTCAAGGATGCAAGCAGCATCTGCAGCTCATGTGAGCAATGTCAAAGAGCATGAGACACACTTTCTTGGAGACAGCATATGCCTCAACAACCTATGTTGTTTTGCGAGGTGTTTGATGTGTGGGGTATATACTTTATGGGCCCTTTTCCTATCTCTTTTGGTTTTCATTATATTTTGCTTGTTGTGGACTATGTGTCCAAATGGGTGGAAGCTAAAGCCACCCGGACTAATGACTCTGCGGTTGTTGTGGATTTTTTTAGGTCTCACATATTTTGCAGGTTTGGCATACCCAGAGCCATAGTCAGTGATCAGGGTACCCACTTCTGCAACAGATCCATGCAAGCCTTTCTCAAGAAGTATGGGGCTGTGCACAAAGTTTCCAACATCATATCACCCACAAACCAATGGGCAAGCTGAGATTTCAAACAGAGAGATTAAGAGGATCTTGGAGAAGATGGTGCGTCCGAATAGGAAAGATTGGAGCACAAGATTGGAGGATGCTCTTTGGGCACATCGGACCGCCTACAAGGCACCCATAGGGATGTCACCCTATCGGGTTGTCTTTGGTAAGGCATGCCACCTACCTGTGGAGATTGAGCACCATGCATACTGGGCAGTGAAGCAATGCAACTTGGACCTTGATCTGGCGGGTGAGCAAAGGAAGCTTCAGTTGAGTGAGTTGGATGAGATCCGGTTGGAGGCCTATGAGAACTCTAAGTTCTACAAGGAGAAGACCAAAAAGCTCCATGATAGCTCAATTTCTAGAAAGGAGTTCTCGGTTGGCCAGAAAGTGTTGCTCTACAACTCTCGGCTTGGTCTCATGACTGGAAAGCTCCGCTCCAAGTGGATTGAACCATTTATTGTCACTCAGGTGTTTCCTTAAGGCACTGTGGAGATTAGGAGAGAGTCCATGAACAAGAGCTTCAAATTTAATGGACATCGACTCAAGCCCTTCCTCACCACCCCTACTTTGGATGATGCACCTGTGGAGGAGGCCTCATGTAACACCCCGATTCGGCAACTTGAAAACTTACATTCAAAGTAGTGAAAATTAGGGCCAATTTATTTTTTTTTTTTACAAACAAGTGGTGCACAAGATGAGAACACTTAGGTTTCCAAAACATAGTTATAACTAAAACTTGTGCTCTCATATTGTTCAAACTTTTCAAGTTCCAAACCGAGATCTCATAGGACACCGCACTTTGAAACTTGTTTTTCAAAACATCTTTTAAAACGTGGCCCGTTTACTTGTTTCAAAATAACAATGCCAAATAATACAATTGTCGGAGTACAGTATGATAGAGCTAGGAAACTAAGAACTTACAATGGATTACCTTCCGCCAGGGGAATTCCTAGCTTCTAGTCTTGCTTCCTAATACTTTTCGTCTAACTCCGGACCTTGGTCAATGGAGCTCACCATGGTAGGAGAGAGAGTCAGTGTTCCGATACGACAACATGGTAGGAGAGAGTCAGTGTTCCGAACACTAACGGGTTGACCATTCGGTCTAAGGGTAGGCTTAATATAAAAACAACATACTAAAACAGCAGAACATAAATGCAAGCACATTATCACCAACATATATAGCATTTAATGCACATAATATATATATACCACAGAGAACCAAACAATCATAATGATCCAAACACCTCATCACCATCACTCTTAGCCCATTAATACATTCACCACATTCTCAGAATCTTTCTTGCAAACTTTCACAACTTTTTCTCAACACTCCTTCCGTTACCACTTCCGCACATATCCCTTATCTCAAGAATTCTTTCTTATATTGTCTTACAAATTTTTGCTCAATGTTTGATATCTTCAATGTACTTCTCTTTGAAACATCTTTGTCTGTTAAGTTTTATTATTTCGATTAGCACCAATGATGAGGGGGACACATCATTGAGCTCACACACGTCTACATCTCCTCGGTCAACCACCCAACCTAGTCGGAAGCAAACAGGAGTACAGGACCTTTACCACGCGGGCACGACAGCTGTCACACAAACAAATGGTCTCAGACCAGGAGGCCTTGCCTCAAATCATATCATATCAATTCATATCATAAACAAGCACGCTCTCAGCGGCAAACACAAATGCCCCGTTCCAGTCCCTCTCACTGTTCCTGAAAAGCCATAGGGGTGATAGCACTATTCTGGTCCCGGGTGCAGAACTTACCACGGTATTAGACCCAGTCCCCACCACGTTAGTGCACCACATGTGGAGTTCATTCTTCCCAGAATAGTACTCAAGGCAGCGTGACGTTTTACCGCCCGAGCCTACCCTATTGCATTCACAACCCGAATGTCCTTGACATCCGGGGTACCTTCCTCTCCACTACTTCGATACGACACTCATGCCTTACCGCGTTTGTATATGTCTTTTAAGTCTTTTAAGGATTTAACATTTTATTTAACGGCTTAATCCTAACGATCGACCCGTCCTTGGTGCATCCCTTCAACGAATCCCGATCACTAAGCGCAAACTGCTCCCCCTAAAATCTCAATGGCCCTTGGCCTCAATCACTTTCATCTCATCTCAAACTCTTTCTCATCTCATCAACTTTCTCATATCATCATCCTCATAAACTCACACTCAGCTTCATTCCCATCAACATCACCAGTATCTCTTCCTCGTCTTTCTCAAAAACATCTTTTCACAAAACTTTTACTTCACCAAAACGTTTTCAGAAAAATCCTTTAATAAAACTTTTTCGAAAATAATGTTTCCGAAAACTTTCACAAAAATATCATTTTCACAAAAGCTTTTCAAAAATCTCTTTTTCAAAAACTCTTTTCAAAAATCACATTTTTGGGTGAGTGTTAATGGAGGAGCAAGCTCAACTCAACACTAAGCTTCTTCCCAAAAACGTGAACGAGGAATCACATCTCTACTCAACCACTTTCTCACTTTCATAATCACATTCTCAGATCAATCTCAACTCTTTATCTCTTTCCTTTACTCACATCACCTTTATCTCTTTCTCAAACTTTTATTCACAACGCAATTCATCTCTTTCCCATTTCTCATACTCTCTCATTAGTATTAACTCATTACTCATTCTTTCTCAATCCTTCCTCATATCTCTTATTCACTTCTCTTTTCTCTTTTCGGTTTTTCTTATTATTCTCACGGTTCTATCACCATCATTTCATTATCAGACAAAACTAAACAAAATAAAGTAAGAACAACCAGTAAACATCTAGTAATGCATGACAGATAACACTTAGTATGAATATCTACGTTGCCTAATTCGCAGTACTCTTGCAATTCGTCTATTCGAATTGTGAGCAACCACATTACGGGAGCACAGCACTCTCACTCACCTGGATGACGACACATCCAAAAACTTTCCGAAATTTCCAGTCGTTATCCTTGCCATGCTTCCTTCGCGTCCGACACCCGAACTAGACATTTTTCCCCGTGCGTTAGAAACGATTTACGTGAATTCTCAATTTTGTTTTAAGGGTACTTTGAAATAATTTCCTTTTTAAAAAGCACATTGCCAATATCCAAAAGACATTAAATCCCAAATCATTCTTTTTATAAAATGTTTCCAAGGAAAACTTCTTAAAACAATTCCTTTTCCAAAACAGAATCTATTTCTCTTAGTTTAAAACACTTTGGGTTAAAATCATTTTCTCTAAACATTGAAGGAAAAACAATTCTTTAAAAATCTTTATTAAATCAAATACAGAACTCAAGAAAATAAAACTTCAAAACCAATCAATTGATTTATTAAATTTCAAATCTTCACAATATCATTAAATACTGATCAATTAAGGATTTCAAATTATTTTAAGTTGTTTAAATCATTCTTTTCAAATAAAACATTTTTCACAGCTAAACTCACAAACAGTATCCCAAAACAATTCTAATACATCCAAGCAGCACAAAGAGCAATCACATACACATTACAAAACATTCAAAGCATACACAAGCACACAGACAGGAGTCACATTTTAAATCATTTAAAATCATCAATTAAATTATAATCTAAATTAAATTAATTAAATTACTCTTTTTAGAAAATAATTTAGACTTAATTAACTCACAAAACCGAACCACACATAGTCATTTTCATGATAACAAATGTCCAACCATTTTAAACATGTAGGGACCGAATTGCACCCATACAATTTGCAAGGATTAAATACAAACATTCAATCATGGAATCATTTTCCTTTATTTTAAGCTAAAACTGTGGGCATCCAGAAAAGAAAACCAACAAATTTCCAATTCCTTTTTATAACTTAGATCTAAATAATTTAAATCATAACTACTCCAAAAGAATTATTTTATTTTCTTTATTCTAAGATCAATCCATGAGCATGCAATAGAAAAATAAACAATTTTTAATTTCATTTTCATAACAAAATCAACACAACAATTTAAATCATAAACCATCACACATATTCAAATACCTCATGCATGCACTCTTTGAAATCTGAAATTCAAAAACCTCATCATGTATGCATCCTAAATGAGAGACAATTCTAGTTTCCTATTCCTCCTAGTTGGCCGAAAATCAACATACATGAAACAAGGCTTTTGACTCACTTTTTAGGCATACAAAAGTCATGCATTCATTCCTAGACATGTAGGTTTTTCAAGCAAACCTTTTTCAAACACTTTTAATATTTATAAAATTCAAGTTCATTATTTTCTCAAATAAAAATAAAGATCTAATGAAAACAACATGCATGTTCTACAAATTATTGGATCTAAGCTTGAAACACACATGCATCAACTTTTCATAAAATAAAAAGCAAGTATCCTTTTATTTTTAAACTTGGCCGAATGGCCCTTCTAAAAAAATAATACATGCGCATAATTAAACATTAAATCAAAGCATGCTTAAACTTGAAAATCATTTTGAGTCTTGATTCTTTCATTAAAAACCGAAACTCATACATTGAAGAAAACACAATTTTTCTCTTAAAAATTATCATGCAAATTAAGGATCTAAATATTTTTCATGCATAATCACATGCACACATTTTTAGACCAAATAAAATCATCACAAAATTAACATGCAAGACAAGGAACTTGAACTTTTTCACAACTCAAGTTTAGATCATGAAGTTATTCATCAAATAAATATGGAAGTACATATAGGTCATAGTTTTAGCACAAAAGTTTGACATGCAAGCCAAGAAATTTCACTTTATACATAAACAAACTTAGATCATGAAATTATTCATTAAATCATCATATAAACACATATGATTCACGGTTCAAAGCAAGAAACATAGACATGCAAAGAGATTTAGTTTAGGTTTCATAAAAATCTTTAGCCATTCTTTAGATCTTTAAGATTTTAATTAGAAAAATAATAGATCAAGCAAGAAAAATCCAAACCGAAACATAAAGTATAAAGATCACATATTACAAATTACTTAGTGTCCTTAAAGTTCAAAATCAAAAGAAAAACAACACATGAACTCCAAAAATTAAACATGCAAGGAGGAAGTAAAATAGATCTAAAAAGAAAACCAAACTATTACAACTCTTCTTCTTGATTTTGGGTTCCTACCATGCAAAGGTTGGTTCATCTAGCCCTTTACACTCTTGATCTACAAGGAAAACTTCTAAGCTTGGCTTGAATCTCCTTCCTCCTTCTCCTCCATGACTCACGGCCTACTCTCTCTTCTCTCCCTCTCTTTTCTTTTCCCTTTTCTATCTAAGAGTAAAATGAGCTCTTAGGAGTTGTGTTTGGTGTTGGTATGGTGGAAGAAGTGAAATGGGTGAAGAAATGAAATACACTAAGGCCACACATGCATTTAAACAATTCATTCTCCCTCTTGTACCCTTATGCATAATTCGGCCATAACATAAGAAAAGGGGTAATTTTGGGTTTCTAAAACATTGCATGGATGAGGGTCATCAAAGTCAAGGGGACAAAGTGGAGTGGGCTAGGTCTTAGGGGTCATGTTAGGCTTAAAACTAGTTAGGGTTTTGACAATAGTTTGGTTTGATTCCAACTTAGTTTGGTTCATGTGGTTAGGCTTTTACTTGCCCACTAAGTCTTCTAGGAATTCACACTTCTAACTCACACATGCACACTATACACGTACAGCATACACAAAAATACACATACATACATATATATACATATCGTAGCACACCCATTCACACACACACATTTCACATTTTATTTTCTTAATCTTATTCAATTACTATTACACACACAAGGCAATTAATTCTAACAATTTACATTCACATAATTATTTCCCACACATCACACAGTACACACACATTAAATCAAGCACATTTCACATAAAAATTTATGCCAAATCAATAAATTCATTTTCTTTAAAATACCATCTCTAAAACTCGTATTTCACTGTTCTGAAAATAATTTTTTGTAAAACAACCCAGAAAAATCTGAAAGTTATATTTTTAAAATCTACGTTTCAAGACGATCGTTTCGATATAAAGTTCATGAAAATCCGAGTTACGGTTAAAAAGTTACGAATTTTTAAAGTTAACAGTTCAAAAACTTTATTTCAAACAAAATCACTTTCTAGAAAAATCACAATTCATTTCTTAAAAATCAAACCAACAAAATTATTCGTTTCTCTTTTTATAAAAATACCTTTGCTTATAA
The DNA here is from genome assembly GCA_037953625.1 of Crotalaria pallida. Taxonomy (NCBI): domain Eukaryota; kingdom Viridiplantae; phylum Streptophyta; class Magnoliopsida; order Fabales; family Fabaceae; genus Crotalaria; species Crotalaria pallida. The sequence goes on from CM075653.1 coordinate 82,954,427, forward strand.
AAATCCTTGAAAATTATCACTTTATTTCCTTTTCACATAAAATACTTTTCCGAAAATCGTTTACGCACGTACGGGAAAAATGCGGGGTGTTACACCTCATTGGTCGACCCCACTTTTGACCCACCATGACTTAGGGAGTCTTCTTTTCTCCTTCCTTACTCTTTTTATTGCACTTGTCTATATCTGCTGGCTAGTATATCTGTCTGGATTTTCTGGTTGTTTTACATTGAGGACAATGTGTGATTTAAGTGTGGGGGAGACTAGTTTAGGTTGCATACTTTTGCTCTGAATTTTTTTTTGGGTTTTGCTTAGTTTTTGGGAAATTTTCTTGCATGCTAGCTTCATTTTTGTAGAGTCTTGGCATCTTTTGTCTGAATTCATGCATTTCTGTGTGCAAAGTTGCTTTTGATCATTGACAGGTGGTAACATTGTGATAGAATTGTCCCTTGTGAGGATTTGTGCCTTATTTGTGGATGGATTGCTATATGCCATCTAACTCTTTTCTTCATGTGTGATAGCACTCTGGATTACTTGCACCCTAGAACTTGACTTGACTCTTGTTGATACTTGATTGCTCATGCACATTTTGAAATGATTTAGGCACTTTCTTTCTTGAATAAGCTATTAGCCATATGAGCCTACCTTGAATGAATGTATCCTTTGCTAGCCCCTTTGAGCCTTTTTATCCCTTTTCTTGTTCTTTAGCTCATTACAAGCCTATGACTGAAAAACCATGATTGTCCTAACCTTAGGGAATTTTGGAGCTTTGGAATTGTTTTGGGAATGGGTATTAGGTAAGTAAGTGTGCTCTATGCTTCAATTGGTTGAGTTCTTGGTTTTGCCTCATTGGTTGTTGTAGTTATGGCTTCATCTTCATGCCATTTGTGTTGTTTCTTCTTTTCTTTTTGTATATCTCTCAAAAAAAAAAGAAATAGAAGACAAAAAATACAAAAAAAAATGCAAAAAGAAAAAGAAAAATAAGTGAATAAAAAGGTTGTTGAGGCAAAAAGGATTGGAATTAGTGGTTGTTAATTCTGGGGTGGATTTTGCTTACTTTTTACTTATTCCCCATTGCTCCTCTATTCCCTTGGTTTTAGCTACATTCCCATATTTTTATCCTACCTTGTCCTTGGCCCCATTACAACCCTGAAAAGACCTTTTGATCATTTTGTGCATGTGTGTTGATAGTTGATGTTAGAGGCTTGTCAAGCTTATGGTTGTGTTTGTTTTTCATGATGTGCCTTGAGTGTAAATAATGATTAACCCCAAACACTTGAGTGTAAACACTTTTGAGTGATTCTTGTGAGTTTATATCATCTTTGTGACTATCCTCTTGATGTCATTGGTTTCTTTTCATACTTGAAGTAATTGGATGATGTTCACAGATGCTTTGACTCTTTGATCCTTAACCATTTTGTGTGCTTGAGTTTGCCCATTTCTTTGAATTTCCTAGAATTCATTGTGAAGTATGTAATCTCTTAGGTTTGCATTTCTTAGTTGTAGTCATCTTGTTGCATGATTCACGTTGGTGCATATTGATCTTCATAGTCCTGTCTTTTGATTTTGCTCAGGAGTGCAAAAGGATAAGTGTGGGGGTGTTTGATGAGCATTTTATTTCCCATTATTCCTTGCATTATGTTACTCATATTATTGATACTTGTTTCCCATTTGACATTGTTTAGCTTGATTTAGTGATTTAGAGTTTATTGGACTAATATTCCGAATATTGTTTAATTTGGGATTATTTAGCCTAATTAATTCTATTTCTATTTTCAGGTCATATTTGGCACAAGGTCACTTTGGGCATTTTTGGAAATGAAGATTGAAGTATTGAAGTGAAGATTGTAATTTACATTTAGATCCCTTTTTAGTTGTTATTTTCATAATAGTGTTATTAGGACTTGGGCCCATGTTTTAGGCCCATTTTCATGGTAATTAAAAGAAGGGAAATTCATCCACCACTAAGACGACTCTCCCATTTTCAGATTTTTCACTCTCTCTCTAGGTTAGAACTTCTCTCTTGGCTCTCCCAAGTGGTGGTGGCTGCTAGGGTTTTGTTCTTCCCCATTTCTACTCGTTTTTCTTCATTTATGGCCATGGAAGGCTAGACTTCAAGGGTTAATCCCTTTGGTATTGTATTATCTACTCTTGAGCTCTTGTTATTAATGCAATTTCGTTTTCTCTCCTCTTTTTTCATGTCTATCAATGTGTAGTGGTTTGCTTAATTCCATTTCGTAGAGATAATACATGAATATAAATGCTTAATTTGTATTAACTCGTAAAAACTCTAATTCTGGTTTCTGATGCTTAATTAGAAGTTAGGGTTTGGAGTGATAACTACATTTTCGCTTAGTATTTGGTTGTCACGAGTTGGACAGAGGAGAGAAGAGGAATCGATCTTTAGTGAGCTAGGATTGAGTAGTGTACGTAGCCAAAGGGGTTTGCCCGCTTTTGTTTCTGATTTTCTTAGTTTTAATATTCTGTTATGTGTTTTGTTCTTCACATCTGATACATACAAACCCCCCCCCCCCCCATTTTACTGCACACTACGTGTTTGATACTTTGCCTAAACCGATATTCGCTGGGAAACGACCTAGGATCACCTTCCTAGTACTACAGAATTAAACCCCTTTTATTTGATCGGGTATGGCCTCGATCAATGATATAAGAAATGCCATTGCACGTTGGTATCCTTATTCCATGAGGAAGGCCTTCTCTTTTAATTAAACCCGCAATAGGGCCCACCCCCCTATGGGTAATTTTCATTTTCATATCCATCATTTCACTGGGGATAATCCTTCGTTGTCCAAGTGGGCCCGAACTATATGGCTATTGTCAATTCAATATGGCACTCCGTATTTTGTAATGAAGGCTTAATTGCCCCCAAATAGGGTCACTTACCCTAGGGGCATGCATCTGCATTTGTACCATAATACTTCATTTCAATAAGACAAATAAAAATTTTGGAGCGATCCACCGTCGTTCTGAAGTTGGCCAGAACTATATGAATGCAATCAATCCATCCTGATACCTCATATTGGTAATGAAGGCTTAATCGCCCCCATATAGGATCTTTTGGATTCTAAGGGCACTGCATCATACATTTTTGCATCATCATATATTCATATGCATCATTCATAAAGAAAAAAATTTAAAAAAATTTGAACTAGCCAAGGTTTCATCACTATTGCTCTCACATATCGTTACCGGACCAGACAGAGAACCATGACTAAGGTAGACGTGAGTGAACACATCGAGAAGCTTCAATCGAAGAGCTCCAAATGAAGGAACAAATGACCAAGATGACCCAATCAATCAACCAGATGAATAAAATTTGTCAAATGCTAGAATTGATTTTGAAGGGTAACAATGACAGGGAATGAATGACCCATCACAATTCCTTGAAGTTTAACCCTTATTGCTTTGTTTAGTAATGGGCAACCATGCTTTCCATTCTCTCTTTAATAAATGTGGACCATGTTTGGCCATCTCAATGTTGTTCCTTAATGAAATTTTCATTTTCATTACATTTCTCTTTAACAATTATTTACTAATGTTTTGATCATGTGAATAAATCATCTCACCGCACTTCCAAAAAAAAAAATTGATTTCGGCATTAACTTGAGATATTTGATTCAAATTTGAAATTGGAGGAAGGATGATGCAAAAGTAAGACCTAAAATAGTGTGGACTCTCAAGAAAACCCTTCCAATAACACAAGGTTTTGTTGAATTTGTAACATCCTACCTTTTTAATTCCATTATAAATTATTAAATATTGAAAACTTTAGAAAAATTTTGGCTGAGTTTACTTTAAAATATTGACTTTTCCCATTATAACATTTGAAATTTAACCTGTCAGATCTAGATACGGGAAAAAGATATACATTTGCAATACATTATTAAATAAAAGGAGGATATTTAGATATCCTTTCCGAGTGACATCCACGTATTAAACTTAGGAAAATAAACAATTGTAAAACATAATTAAATTTTATACATTTTCAAAAGTTACATTATAACAGCCTAGTGGTTGCATCAACTATGATGTACATAACCATAGTGTAAAGTACACTCCCCAAAGAGGAGTGCATTTATCCTCAGCATTCGTGCCCTTAGCACTTCTCCGATCTTGGTACCTAAAATGTCCACTTAAGAGGGTGAGATATAATTCAAAATCAAGGGAAACAACTAAAAAACGATAATAAGAAATAATAAAAATGCATGCCCTTAAACAATTAAGAACTACAACAATATACAATTCATAACTATTTCTTCTTCCTTAACAATTTATTCATTTGGTTCATAATGCAATGCAAATACAATAACACTTCAATTTCCTTTTTCCTTTCCACTTTATAACACTTTAACACTTTTCACTTTGCCCTTTAACAATTGTCCACTTTATAACAATCATTGCACTTCACATTCTCCCCGAAGGAGTGTTCTTCGTACAATGTACACTTTATAACACTTTTGCCTCACATCCCCTCCACACTTTGAGAAAGATAGACTAGGAGTAAATGTCCCTCTACCTTTGCTTACATTGTACTTCACATTCTCCCCGTAGGAGGGTTCCTCATACAATGTAAGCCCCACTGTACTTCGCGTATCGCGCACATCATACAGGGGAGGAACCACCCTCCGTAGCCACGAAGTAGGTAAGTGACTCACCAATTCAACCAGTACTTCACGTATCGCGTACATCGTACTCGTCTCTGCTGGGGTGATCAAAGTCCCCTATAGTAACTCCCGTGATTGTTTCATAAGCACAATCAAATCACTATCTACTCAGGCCCACTAGTTTTATGAACCTTCACATTCTCCCCATAGGAGGGTTCTTTAGTTCATAGAACCTGGATTCGATTATCTTTCCTAATTTCCTAAGGTCCACCTTACTCCTAAATGCACGTGTTTCTAGTTCGTTTTATGGTGTTTACAATAGTCAAGCCTTTATATATTTATACCAAATTGGTTGGGTTCTCTAACTTAGAGTGTGAGGCCATAACAATATAACAATAAGTACTTATATATGGAATAGCATTAAATGAATTGATAACACTCAATCATTCCAAAGGTTAACATTCAAGTAGCAATATCAACATTACAATAATTAACATTCAACTATAAAGTCACCATTCATTCAACATTATCATTATTACAATAGTTAACTTTTAAGTAGGACACAATTAACTCTACTAACAAATACCTTCAACCATCTTAATTAATATATTTCCAAGACAACAATTTCAACAAGCATCAATATCATTAAACACTATAAACCCTAAGTTCACCTATCACTTAATTAACACTTAACACATACATTAAGCATACACATCATTATATACTTATTATCCTAATTAATCCCTTCCCCTAATTAAGAAAATACCTCCCCTCTTACCTTTGTAGTGAGAGAAAGAGAGAAAGGAAATTGGGGGTTTGAGGAACCCACTTCACCACTTCAATCTACAAGCCCCTAGCTCCTATTCTCCTTGCTCCCAAGCTCCTTCTATTCTTCTAATTTGATTATTGGGGCAAGAACACTTGATTTGGGGGTTTAGGGTTCATGAGGGATTGGAGGATTTGAGAGAGGAGAGAGAGATTTAGGGAGTTTCAATGGAGGAACAACATGAATTTGAGATGGGGAATGAATTTGGGATGATGATTTATGGTGCCTTTGGGTTAATCTTTGATGATTGAAACCTAGGGTTTAAGTTGGGGAAAAATCGTGCAAGAGAGAAGAAGAGAAGGAATCATCGATTGAGTTGATTAAAAACATGTTTTTAAGCCAGTTCTGAAGTGGTCAATCGATTAACCAGTGTAATTGTTGGCCAAATCAGCTTTCAGGCATTAATCGATTAATCTCAGGCTTAATCGATTCAGTCATGTGCATGACTCAGGTCTTAATCGATTAACTCAAGGCTTAATCGATTAACTGGTTCAGTCCACCATTCCTTTGCACTTCAAAGTGTCATAACTTTTTCGTTAACCGTCGGATGTAACACCCTTATAATTACTACCCTTAACTCCCAAGTATTAAAAATGTGTACTTAAAAATTCCTTTTTAATATAATAAAATCACCCGTCAAACGGACGGAGTTTAGTCTGTTTTTCGGACTAATCCAAAAATTCAACCTGTGGTAAACAATTTTAATTAAACAACCAATAGCCAGCAGGGCTTCAGATAATATTTCTAAAACATATCGAGGCCCATTGGGCTCCAAAAATATCAGAGTAATAGCGGGAATACTAAGTTTGAGTATTGAAACCAAAAGTTATAACTTTAGCAAAGCAAAACCATCCTAAGCCTCATTCGAGATATGCATATTAAATTAACATCAAAATAACATAAGAGGCTTAGGCCCATATTATATTCTAAATCCCATAATAACCCTACTTTTCCTGTAAGGGAAAGTACTCCTGCTCGGCCGGGGGCTGTGCAATCTCAATCTCTGTACCTGTAAAGTATAGTAAGGGAGTGAGCATTGCACATGAAATAGAATAGCAGTTTCTAGATAGACATAACAACTAACAAGGCCAAACACAATTAGCAATTTATCCACATAAGTACAAGTTCATCACAAACATACCATATTTTCCAATTCCATCATTTTATAAGTGCTGATTCCCTTTTTAGTTAATTCCTTTTCACCCTTTGGTTCCCTTTTATTTATTTTCCCCATTTCCAAAGAAATCCCTTTTTAATCCCTTACCTTTTCCTTATTTTTACGGTGTATATATGTCTCCACCAAATCGAAGGCCTACATACATACACCAATCACGATGTATGTCTCCACCAAATCGAAGGCCTACATACATCGCGTTTCCATTACCATTATCTTATTCAATTTTATTCCCCTGTTTCCTTATTCATTTCCTTTTATTTTCGGTGTATGTATGTCTCCACCAAATAGAAGGCCTACATACATACACCAATCACGATGTATGTCTCCACCAAATCGAAGGCCTACATACATCGCGTTTCCATTACCATTACCTTATTCAATTTTATTCCCCTGTTACCTTATTCATTTCCTTTTATTTTCGGTGTATGTATGTCTCCACCAAATCGAAGGTCTACATACATACACCAATCACGATGTATGTCTCCACCAAATCGAAGGCCTACATACATCGCGTTTCCATTACCATTATCTTATTCAATTTTATTCTCCTGTTTCCTTATTCATTTCCTTTTATTTTCGGTGTATGTATGTCTCCACCAAATCGAAGGCCTACATACATACACCAATCACGATGTATGTCTCCACCAAATCGAAGGCCTACATACATCGCGTTTCCATTACCATTACCTTATTCAATTTTATTCCCCTGTTACCTTATTCATTTCCTTTTATTTTCGGTGTATGTATGTCTCCACCAAATCGAAGGCCTACATACATACACCAATCACGATGTATGTCTCCACCAAATCGAAGGCCTACATACATCGCGTTTCCATTACCATTATCTTATTCAATTTTATTCTCCTGTTTCCTTATTCATTTCCTTTTATTTTCGGTGTATGTATGTCTCCACCAAATCGAAGGCCTACATACATACACCAATCACGATGTATGTCTCCACCAAATCGAAGGCCTACATACATCGCGTTTCCATTACCGTTACCATATTTTATCCAATGTCCTTTCCTTTTTCCTTTTTGTTTAGGGTGTATGTATGTCTCCACCAAATCGAAGGCCTACATACATACACCACCGACGATGTATGTCTCCACCAAATCGAAGGCCTACATACATCGCCCCGTTTACGTTGTATTGTCTCCCCCAAATCGAAGGCCTACAATACAACCCCATTTTACGATGTATTGTCTCCCCCAAATCGAAGGCCTACAATACATCACCACCTTTATCCATTATTAGTTGTCCATATATATATATCATTATTTTGTCCACCAATTCCATTTAATGTTTACCAAATCATTCCAAGCACAAGCACCATCATATTATAAACAAATAGCCACATTTCACATTTCACATAACAATTAGAGTGAAAATAATAACAAACTTCACCTTTTCATATAATCATGCAACAACCACATTTTCTTTTCACTTGTCCGAATTATTGATTCAAAGTCCTAAATTAGGGGTTCATGCCATTTATTTTCCTCAATTAAAACCTAACCTCATTCTTTACTTCCTAGAGTTCCATAATTACCAATTAAGCCTATTTTTAACATTTTCCTTAATTCCTAAATTGAGATTTCTAATTTTCTACCCTAACACATAAACTCCTAGCCAACCATTATATCTAAATACAAACCCTTTCCTAGAACAAGCCAATGCTCACTATATCCACCCCCTTACCTTAACCAAAGAGAGGGAAAGTGGAAAAACCCAAGCTTTAGCTATGAACGCTCCCAAAACAAAGAGCTCCCAAGCCAAGAAGATGGAGAGAGTGATGATACTCTTCCCTAAGCCATAGAAATGAGAACGATGAAGAGATTGTGACACAAAACAAGGGAAATTCGTGCTTCACCAAGAGGTGGGAAGAGAGAGAGAAAATCCAAATTAAAGAGAGAGAAATGAAATCAAGAACATGCATACATACTTGGAGTGACAAAGAGGGACTTGATGGGGGGTTTTGGAATGATTCCCTTGAAGCTTGATGGATTTGGGATGAGAGGTTTTGTGCCCTAGAGAGAGGAAATTCGTGCATTTTGGAAAGAACAACGTGTGGATTCGCTTTTATTTTTTTCACATCAATAGCCTTTAATCGATTAAATTGCAGCTTAATCGATTAAGAGGCGATTAAGAGGCGATTAAGCTGCACAATTTTTCAGTATCCAGACTTTGAAAGGCCATAACTTCTTCGTTAACCGTTGGATCTTCCTCAAATTTTAAAGCAAGCTTCCTCACCTATCCTACTTCACATCTAACGGTGGAATTTGTGTTTAGAGTTGTAAATCTTTTATTTTGAATTTCCTAATATAGGGTGTTTATAACACCAAAAACATTGCTTCTAACGCTCTTTTGTTCATCTTTCAACCTCCCTTTTGATGCCAATGCTTCTTGATTACTTTATGGCATTCAAAGAACTCCTAATCCATCATTTTACATCCTTTTTAGAATAATCCTTACTTCCAAATCTTATCGTTATTCTAAATATTATTTGAATTAAAATTCGGGATGTTACATTTCTCCCCCACTTATTAGAATTTCGTCCCTGAAATTCCGTTGAATTCCGTAACTGGAGAACCATCCCATTGGTACAGCTTCTGACTATGGTTTTCACTTTCCTACGATTTTTATTTGCCGCTCCAGGTGTGGTTAGGGTCATGCCTATTTCAATGCTTGTCCTTTAATACAATGTATCTCCTCTATCTGGACAGGATCGTCAATTTTCTTTTTATTAAAGTTCCATCTCCCATTACTTGGATTGAAATTCTCCCCCACTTAGCATTGACATACTTGGTTATATCCATGCTAGGGGGTATGCTCATTCGTTGCTCAGAATAGAGTACACAGGTTCCCAACCGGTATCCAAAGCTGAAAAGAGGTCATGTTGTTCAGTTTTCTATGACTTGGCGAATTCTCACCTATGCATCTGAGATGCTTGGAACTTGAAGAGAGTGAAGATGAAAAGAAGAAACATGAATCACTCAAGGATGAGTCTCATGGTCTATGCACGATGACCCAGGATGGACTGGATACATGTCAAGCAAGAAGACAATGGAGACTATCCCCAAAGTGTGCATTTTCAGCAGAGGGTCGTCGAAGGATGCGTTTTCTATGGATCTACGGTTAATTGATTGGTCTCGGTCCACCGGGGTCCTATCAAATGCACAGAGTCCCAAAAGACTTAGATTATCACTTGTGGTGTTCCGACGTAACATCTTGATTGAGATTCCACTTTGCGACTTCACTTTTATCCAGTTCACCTTTTACTCCTTCAAGTGAGTCTAGCAAGGTCACTCTTAAATCAATCTCCATCATACTCGCAGTTCACTTCTATACTACTTCCTTCCCATTCATTTAATAATTTCAATTCGGTGTAATAATTCCCAAAGATCGACTCCACTTGAGGGTCAAGATCAAGATCTAGTTGTTGTTTCTCAATTTAGTGTCATTTTGGGAAGGTCTTGTTTTATCTCTAGTTTAACCCTCATTCGATTCTCTGCGAAGTGTTTGGAATTATCTGTTTAGTAGTCCTATGGCTTACGGTATGATTACGAGTTATTGTCATTCGGATAGGGTCCGAATTGAGTCGTCACGTCTCCCCCACTTAGTATCAACATACCTGAGTAAGTCGAAGGCAAGGAGGAAACTGGGTTGATTCCAAGAATTGTTTAGCTAGGCTCTTCATACCTACGCATACGGCTAAGTTCTCATGAAAGTTAGAGGGGTGGTTCGATCATTTAGTTGGATGTTCTCGGTGGAAATATAGAATAGGAGTGTCTTGAATGGGGTTGGTTTGCGAATTACTGTTTACGAGTCTTAGTAAAGATCCTATAGGATTAACGTTCAATCGGGCTTTCGACAGAGATAGAATTCCTAGATGGTTTATTCGGATCTCAACTAGGTAATTGCAATAATATAGCATGTCAATAAACGCGAAGACCGAGGTGGTCAGTCCCAATCTCACATTTATCAACTGTACATCACTGCATTATTGAATGATAGCATTATCTTTTAATAGGTGCAAGAGAAAGGATGACCAATCCTTACCCTACACTCTATTAGAGAACGACACTATCACCAGGTTTTTGGTTAGGTCTCTTGTTACGGTCTTATAACCAAGTAAGGTTTTTCCTACGTGTTCCTTTAGATGGTACTCAAGATTGGATTGAAGATGACTATTTCTTAGGTTTCACAACGTCTAGAAATACAGGATTAGGAATTTAAAATTCCAAGAGAATTGATTTAGGAGGTTCTACTCTGAAACTTAATAGAGATGCAGATTGCTAGTTTCTAAAATGCTTATCTAAATTTTTGACTCGTCTCGTACCTTTGGTTAGCTTGGCCCTGATCTCCTTAAGTAGCTGGACCGCAGACCTCAAGGGTGTGGACCAGGAAACTGACATTGTCGGAATGTAAGGTTGAGACGTCCAGGACGAAGTCCTGTGTCATTGAGTAATCCCTCTGGAGCTGTGTGTGGTATGATCGCCGACACTCCATGAAAGATGTGACGAGTCTCGCCACCGAATATTAGTACATCACCCGATCTCAAAATAATTCTTTCTGTTTTCCTTGGATCTCTCTGATCTCCATAGAGAAACTCAGCCGAGTCACCAATGCAGAACGATACTACCGGTATCCCTCTTTGCAAGCTTCCAACACTTTCGTCACGGTCCTGATGAAGACCAAGCTTTCCATTCCCTTCATAGAAATTGACAATGCAGACATCAGGGGACATGGAAGGGAGTATGTCCTCCACTTCACTTACGCCGCATTCCTTCTCAATTGACGATTATGCTTCTTGCATCGCTCCCATAACCAGCTAGATGAAATGGTCAGGAACGTTGGGTGGTTCGCTTCCATCAATTACCCTTTTGTGTCCATATACTCGGGTTTGAGGATTCCAGTCTAAGCCGAGGCACATCATTTTCAGTCGGAGTCTGGCTCCGCTTGTAAAGCCTGATTGATAAAAACCTCCAGGACCTAAGCCCATCTCACGATAGTTCTTTACTACGCCCACCTGTTCTTCATGAGTCAAGTGTTGCTTCAAGAGAACCATTCCCGGTCTCAAAATTATATTCTTCTTCTCACCAACTTTCACCCCCACGTGTTGCTCCTTGTCTCCAATAGTCGATCTAAGCTCACCCATTGCAGAAGTTTGCCCTTCTTGAAAACAGATGTCATACGGCTTGGATTTCAAAGAATCAGCCGGGGAATTGATCTTACGATCAGTAGCCGAACTGCTAGCAGGAGAATGGGAGAGCTGATTCTCCATGTTGCTACAATGTGGCAACAAAGGATTCTGTTGATGCGGATATGTATATAATTTAGTACATAACTACATAGGGTTTTATAACAATAAATCTAAGTAACTAATATAGAACTTGACACTATCTATTGGTTACTCGCTTGTTGAGTAAACCACAGGAGTTATGAGTTTAAACTCCAAAGGCCGAGGAAAAACTGCTCTGATACCATAAATGTAACACCCTTATAATTACTACCCTTAACTCCCAAGTATTAAAAATGTGTACTTAAAAATTCCTTTTTAATATAATAAAATCACCCGTCAAACGGACGGAGTTTAGTCTGTTTTTCGGACTAATCCAAAAATTCAACCTGTGGTAAACAATTTTAATTAAACAACCAATAGCCAGCAGGGCTTCAGATAATATTTCTAAAACATATCCAGGCCCAATGGGCTCCAAAAATATCAGGTAATAGCGGGAATACTAAGTTTGAGTATTGAAACCAAAAGTTATAACTTTAGCAAAGCAAAACCATCCTAAGCCTCATTCGAGATATGCATATTAAATTTACATCAAAATAACATAAGAGGCTTAGGCCCATATTATATTCTAAATCCCATAATAACCCTACTTTCCCTGTAAGTGTAAGGGAAAGTACTCCTGCTCGACCGGGGGCTGTGCAATCTCAATCTCTGTACCTGTAAAGTATAGTAAGGGAGTGAGCGTTGCACATGAAATAGAATAGCAGTTTCTAAATAGACATAAAACTAACCAGGCCAAACACAATTAGCAATTTATCCACATAAGTACAAGTTCATCACAAACATACCATATTTTCCAATTCCATCATTTTATAAGTGCCGATTCCCTTTTTAGTTAATTCCTTTTCACCCTTTGGTTCCCTTTTATTTATTTTCCCCATTTCCAAAGAAATCCCTTTTTAATCCCTTACCTTTTCCTTATTTTTACGGTGTATATATGTCTCCACCAAATCGAAGGCCTACATACATACACCAATCACGATGTATGTCTCCACCAAATCGAAGGCCTACATACATCGCGTTTCCATTACCATTATCTTATTCAATTTTATTCCCCTGTTTCCTTATTCATTTCCTTTTATTTTCGGTGTATGTATGTCTCCACCAAATCGAAGGCCTACATACATCGCGTTTCCATTACCATTATCTTATTCAATTTTATTCTCCTGTTTCCTTATTCATTTCCTTTTATTTTCGGTGTATGTATGTCTCCACCAAATCGAAGGCCTACATACATACACCAATCACGATGTATGTCTCCACCAAATCGAAGGCCTACATACATCGTGTTTCCATTACCGTTACCTTATTTTATCTAATGTCCTTTCCTTTTTCCTTTTTGTTTAGGGTGTATGTATGTCTCCACCAAATCGAAGGCCTACATACATACACCACCGACGATGTATGTCTCCACCAAATCGAAGGCCTACATACATCGCCCCGTTTACGTTGTATTGTCTCCCCCAAATCGAAGGCCTACAATACAACCCCATTTTACGATGTATTGTCTCCCCCAAATCGAAGGCCTACAATACATCACCACCTTTATCCATTATTAGTTGTCCATATATATATATCATTATTTTGTCCACCAATTCCATTTAATGTTTACCAAATCATTCCAAGCACAAGCACCATCATATTATAAACAAATAGCCACATTTCACATTTCACATAACAATTAGAGTGAAAATAATAACAAACTTCACCTTTTCATATAATCATGCAACAACCACATTTTCTTTTCACTTGTCCGAATTATTGATTCAAAGTCCTAAATTAGGGGTTCATGCCATTTATTTTCCTCAATTAAAACCTAACCTCATTCTTTACTTCCTAGAGTTCCATAATTACCAATTAAGCCTATTTTTAACATTTTCCTTAATTCCTAAATTGAGATTTCTAATTTTCTACCCTAACACATAAACTCCTAGCCAACCATTATATCTAAATACAAACCCTTTCCTAGAACAAGCCAATGCTCACTATATCCACCCCCTTACCTTAACCAAAGAGAGGGAAAGTGGAAAAACCCAAGCTTTAGCTATGAACGCTCCCAAAACAAAGAGCTCCCAAGCCAAGAAGATGGAGAGAGTGATGATACTCTTCCCTAAGCCATAGAAATGAGAACGATGAAGAGATTGTGACACAAAACAAGGGAAATTCGTGCTTCACCAAGAGGTGGGAAGAGAGAGAGAAAATCCAAATTAAAGAGAGAGAAATGAAATCAAGAACATGCATACATACTTGGAGTGACAAAGAGGGACTTGATGGGGGGTTTTGGAATGATTCCCTTGAAGCTTGATGGATTTGGGATGAGAGGTTTTGTGCCCTAGAGAGAGGAAATTCGTGCATTTTGGAAAGAACAACGTGTGGATTCGCTTTTATTTTTTTCACAGCAACAGCCTTTAATCGATTAATAATCGATTAAATTGTAGCTTAATCGATTAAGAGGCGATTAAGAGGCGATTAAGCTGCACAATTTTTCAGTATCCAGACTTTGAAAGGCCATAACTTCTTCGTTAACCGTTGGATCTTCCTCAAATTTTAAAGCAAGCTTCCTCACCTATCCTACTTCACATCCAACGGTGGAATATGTGTTTAGAGTTGTAAATCTTTTATTTTGAATTTCTTAATATAGGGTGTTTATAACACCAAAAACATCGCTTCTAACGCTCTTTTGTTCATCTTTCAACCTCCCTTTTGATGCCAATGCTTCTTTATTCCTTTATGGCATTCAAAGAACTCCTAATCCATCATTTTACATCCTTTTTAGAATAATCCTTACTTCCAAATCTTATCGTTATTCTAAATATTATTTGAATTAAAATTCGGGATGTTACATCGGATCTTGCTCAAATTTTAAAGCAAGCTTCCTAATAAGTCCAACTTCATATCTATCGGTGGAATTTGGGTTTAAAGCTATAGACCTTCTATTTCTAATTTCCTAAAGTCCTATGCTCTTAATTCTTAAATAACCCTTCTAAACCATGAGTTTAACCTAACATATCCCTTTTTCTATACTCTAAACCTATTACCATTAACTAAGGCACATAGCTATTGTATAAAATCAGGGATGTTACAGAATTCCCAAACATTGAGGAGATATCCCTAGTCACCCCCATTGAGCCTAGATATTTTGAAGCGGAGATCATTTCTCTCAAACCAACAATGTATTTTTATACCGGGTAGGTAGTTTGTCAACAATTTTTGCCAGCATGCAAATATCAAGGAGGATTACTTTTTATTTCACAAATCCAAACACATTTGATCAATTGTTCACCTCATTGGGCCTCAACAGAAAAATTTTCTTCTTTTAAACCAAAAAATATTTTACCCGAGTATTAATGAGAATCAAACCGAGGAAGACAATTTCCATGGTCAAGAGTGTCATCATAAAAAAAGATCCAAAATGGATGTTGGCAAGCTCAAATAATTAACCAAAAAAAAGCAAAACGTGAGTGTGCTTGTCTAAATAAGGCAAAACCCATGAATCAATTATGTGACGAAAAAGAACAATTTCAATCCTTTTGAATGAAAGATTCTCATTAAAAACTCAACATAAATTTTGGGCCTTTACATCCATTCTTTCATTTGCCACATTATTACCCTCTAACCACGTTACAACCTTTTGGAAAATCCTCTTGATGATTTGAGTGTTGTGCAAAATCTGTTAAGAAAATAGGGAATTGAAGAGAAAGGAGAAAGGAAGGGAAGGGAAATAAAAATTTGAGCCTTATACCTTTTATTGTCAACCCTTAGCCAGGCCACATTGCAAGCTTTAAAAGACCTCGTTGAGGATTGGTTTGCTTAAGTTACACACTAGGGCGGAGAAATGCTGACTTCATTAAACCTAATTGAAACTATGATGAAAAATGTCTCATTTTTAATGCATAAATGAATTGATTCCATCATCTAAACATTTTCCATGTTCACATGATCATTAAATTAGTGTTTCTCGTTAAGAAAATATGTGAGGAAAAAAGTTGAAAGGAACTTGATCCGTTGAATATGGTTATTAAGACCATGTTCTCTAAGAGAGTCCTAACCTTGAGTGGAATGAATGAAAAAGATTTGCAATTTCCAGTCAATTCAAAAGCAATTGAGAAATTATTGTGTTCGAGCAAAAAGATGAATAAAAAATAAAAGGCTCGCTAGGTTGAAAATACGAAAAAAGGACGACCTAGGCAAAAGTTAGAGCGATCCGCTAAGTTGCAAAACTCGAAAGGGGCTGCTTAGGCAAAAATTAGGATCATGATATAAAAACCCGCTAGGAACCTACATTGGGTTTCCTAGACAAAATTTAGGGCAAAAAAAAAATATAACCTCAAACGCAAACCAGTTTGTTTTTAACAAAGAGATGATGGAAATTGCAAATAGGACCAAAAAAGGAGTCCTGAAGGTTGAAACTGGGACAATGAATAAGATTCCCTATCCTCGGTTAAACATTGCAAACTGGGGCAGTTTTGGAAAGTTTTGGTGCTCGCTAAGCAAACTGGGGTAGTTTTGGAAATTTTTAACAAGTCCTAAAAAGAAATACTGGGGCAATTTTGAAGAGAGATCAAGCGGATTGTTCGTTCCCTTGCAATTGTAATCAACTGGGGTAGTTTTGGAAACTTTTGTTGATAAACCCTAGAATGAGATACTGGGGCAGTTTTTGAAGAGAAATTAGAAGTATCAATCATTCCCTGGCATTTGTCTATGAGACAGTACACTGGGGCAGTTTCTGAGGTGATTCATTGTTGGCCTCTAGATGAAAAATATTGGGACATTCCTTTGAAAAATTGATTCCCCAGTAATTATTTTAAGTACAATACACTGGGGCAGATTTTGGACAAGTTCAAGTTGTTTGATGATGATTAATTATTGACAAATATCAGATTGCTGAGTTTTCAAAAGATGTTATTAAAGAAGAAAGTTGTTAAAAATTTTCCCGTGCCTATCTTGATCAGATTTTGGTATGGACTGGTATTGGTGTTCAAGAGCAAAAGAGTTGAGACCAGTTTATCTTGTTTAATAAAACACAAAAAAAAAACTTTTTGCATTTTAGATCCATTAGTTCCTGATGGGTTTACATTAGAAAAAAAGTTAGAGTTGCATTGTTGATTCCAAATCATATTCATTTCATTGTCATTCACATCATTTGTATTGAGTTCATCTTGCATTATGCATTTTTGACATCGTTTGCACCGGTTACATTATCCATTGCATTATACGAGTTGCAACATACCAGTTCTCATTAACAATATCAATATCATTTGCATTTGTTGCATTCTATTAATTACTATTTGCATCACCAGAACATGCATACTCAAAACTAATAAATTTTAAAAAAATCATTTTAGTTGGGCTTTTTCAGAAGCATTTGCTTTGCCGAAGATTATTGATGTTGGTTGGGCTATTTGATGCCCTGACAGAAATGTCGAAAATCATTTTGGGTCTTTTGACGCCCGACACAAACGCTAAAGTCATTTTGATGTTGGTTGGGCTTTTTGATGCCCCGACAGAAATGTCGAAAATCATTTTGGGTCTTTTGACTCCCGGCACAAACACTAAAGTCATTTCGATGTTGGTTGGGCTTTTTGATGCCCCGACAGAAAATTCGAAAATCATTTTGGGTCTTTTGACGCCCGGCTTAAACGCTGAAGTCATTTTGATGTTGGTTAGGCTTTTAATGATATCCTGATGTAAATGTCGAAGCATCATCGTTGTTATTAGGCTTTTCATGATATCCTGACATAAATGTCGAAGCATCATCGTTGTTATTAGGCTTTTCATGATATCCTGACAGAAATGTCGAAGAATCATCGTTGTTATTAGGCTTTTCATGATATCCTAACAGAAATGTCGAAGCATCATCGCTGTTATTAGGCTTTCATGATATCCTGGCGGAAACGCCGAAGAATCATCCTTGTTATTAGGCTTTCATGATATTCTGACAGAAATGTTGAAGCATCATCGTTGTTATTAGGCTTTTCATGATATCCTGACAGAAATGTCGAAGCATCATCGTTCTCATTAGGCTTTCATGATATCCTGGCGAAAACGCTGAAGAATCATAGTTGTTATTGGGCTTTTTGATGCCCCGGCAAAAATGTCGAAAATCATTTTGGGTCTTTTGACGCCCGACACAAACGCCGAAGATCATTTTGAGGATTATTTATTATGAATTTCTTCAATAGGAATTTCCAAATCTAACAGGTATGTTTCTCGTTTCTTTCCCGAACAAAATCGGTGTCTATTTCTTTACTCGTTCCTTACCATGATAGCATGCAAACTGTGACGACCCAACTTTTATTCCAAAACTTAATATTCATTCTTAGAAAATTCGAGCATTTTTTTTTTTTAAAACTAAAAGTCAGTCATCATCCATTATCGAGTCTTTGCGGAAATTATAATTATCATGAAAGAAACTATTCATATTATATTTCATAAAAAGGAAAGTACATTTCCATTACATTAAAACTATCACCACTAGGTTTAACTTAAGTACTCTAGGTCATTACATTATATTACATATCTTACAACAAAATTTATAATAACCTTGAGCAACTGGTTCGGAATTCAAAATATCAAATAGATAAGAGAAACCTGATGAGTAGCACTATCCACACTCCAACATCCCAACTCAACTCAATCATCAGTTCCCCACTGACTATCGGTTGAGTTGTCCATGAAATCATCATCAGCCACCGGGTCAGAATCCTCCACCGGATCCTCATCCTCTATCGGATCCTCCTCCTCCTCCTCTTCATGTGCCGGTTCAGATGGCACATATACCGGAGTCCGAGATCGGGCTCTAGTGGAAGGACGAGAGGGAGCAGGAACCTCCAAAATAATTCTTTCTTCAGAGGGTGATGGACTTGGTGGGAGGGTGCGTCTCGGAAAACGTCTTGGCGGTGGTGGTGGTGTTCCATGCCGAAAAACAAAATTGGGCGGAATGTGCATAATGTACATCATTGGGATTCTCGTCCTACGCGGACGCATTCGGGACCATGGGTTCGGGTGACGGAAAATAACTTCCACGTCTCCCTCATAGATGGCCCGATGATCCTCGAAGTTCCACTCCCCATTAGGGAGCGGCCTCATCTCCACGCAAAACATATTCCTGGCCATGACCTACAACAAGGGATTAGGAGTGAGTCATAGCTAAACACAATAACAAATGAGCATAACAGAGGCTAGAAATAACAAGCACAAGTTTCCAGATAGCAATAATAAATGCATATGTATATGCTCAAACTGTCTTTTATAATATTTCATTTAGTTTCGTGATGCATGCCTACTCTCCATTCATGCTACGCGGTTCGGCATCCGAGTATCTCAGGCTCGGGACATTCATAATCCTATGGTTCATCAAACCGGAGCGTATTCACAACCCAGGCGTCACGATTTGATTGGGAATTTGGCCATCATAACATTTTCATGTTACGAAATCCAAATCATCACAGCATCTTCGTGCTATGGCATCATAGCTATCTCAGGGCTGCGGAATACTTCTACCTATACCAGATTCCACAATCAAAATCGGAGCATCTCCATGCATGTCAATGTCACATAATTGTTCATTGTCTTTTTCTCTTTTAATTCATATCTTTGAATATCATGCCTCCAATATAGAGACCCAAAATTCATAATCCTTCTTGCTTATAACCATCTTTTCATTTTTGCATTAACTGGTGCTTGTGCTTTCCAAAAATTCCATCAGCGGCCCAGCCACTTTGTGATGGTTTTATACAATAGGAATTTAATTACGTTGTCATTAATTTGTGCAACGACCCCATCTAGGACTCCCAAAATATCAACCAAGTGGGTAAAAACTTCCACTGGGACGTGGGAATAAAATCAACCAAATGGGTGTACGCACCTCCATTGGGACATCCTGTCCGAATATGTCAACCACTGAATAAAATTCCAGTAGGACTCATCCAGGATAAAATCAACCAATGGGATTAAATCTATAGATATTAAGAGCCGAAATTAAAATTTAAGCATATAGGAGTTTAGACGAGTTAATCTTTAATTACTTCATAAAGAAGTAAAGATTTTCTGAAAATTATTTTAAATTACTCGAGTAGTTCTTCACATACTCGAGTGTTCATGTAAAATTACTCGAGTCCTTCAAGACATACTCGAGTGTTCTTCCCATTTTCCAGAATACTCGAGTCTTTCTTCAATTACTCGAGTGTTTTAGCAGCAGCAGCACCAGTTTCTGCACTTTATAATGCCAATTCGAGTTCAGAGCCTTTCCTTTCCACTTTTATGCAAAACAGTAACTTAGATACATAAAATAAACATGTTAGAACATGTAATCAATATTGAAACAACATCAAATGCAATAAATCACAAAATCAACATAAACTTAGCAAATAACCATTTCACATATGATTTTCATTTCCTTTTGTTTTTAACTTCGAAAATTGATCCAGTGAGCATCATTAGGTCCATTTAGACATGTTTGGTTTATAAAAACTTGGGTTTATGACCTCTATGTCATATTCCCAATTCAAACTTCACCCCTTGATGAACCATATGAGGTTCCTACATTTCCAGCTTGAAATAACTCATTCTAGTATTTAGATAACTCCTCCCTTACCTTAGAGAAGCTAATCAACAAGTAAAACGACAGAGAAATCGGTTGGATCAAAAATCCAAATTCTGGACTTGGTGAAAAAGAGTTGAACAGGCTGACTTTGGCCACAGATTTCACCACGGATTTGGCATGAAAAGAATGAAACAAGTTAGTTTCAGAAACTAGGATATACTAACTTTAATCAGAAACAAGTTTGACACGAAAAGAATCCATGAATTTACCAAACGATTTCAATGAAGATGAATACTTGAGACTGAATGTTACTCTGTTTTTCTCAGTTTTGAACCTCCAACTTTGTAGGCCTAGAACCTGATCTTCAGAAGGCTATTTGAAGTGATTTCGAGTTCTAATTCAAGAATGGAATCAGAACTTCAGTTTGTGTTTAGGTTTCAAGGAAAATGAGTGAGGATTGAGAGAGAACAAAGGGATCAAAGTGAACTCTGTAAAACAGGGAAATTTCTGGTCAAATTCGGGTTTTGGAACTTCAGAGGTGTTGATGCTTCACCCAAGCATCAATTTATAGTCTAAGAGTACTTCAACTCGAAGTAAGGTTCAGCTCTATGCTTGTCACGTCAAGAAACCGCGTTTTGGTGCGAAATTAATTATAAAACCAACTTATACATTTAGCCAGACTGCTCGATTTACTCGAGTCTTTTTCTTTCTACTCGAGTATATTTCAAAAACTCAAGAACACTCGAGTCTTTTCTGACATACTCGAGTCTTTTGACTAAAAATTCAAATTTTCAAACAGATAGTGATTATACTCGAGTACCCTCTACAATACTCGAGTAAAATATCTTAATTTCAGAAAAATCATTATTTTATTCAACACATTTATTTATTTTGTTTATAAAAATACAGGACCTTACATCCTCCCCCACTTACATAGAATTTCGTCCCCGAAATTCCGATTTACAAAAATAGATGTGGATATTCATCCCTCATCTTAGACTCTAATTCCCATGTGGAGTCAGACACTCCACCTTGCCCCCAGAGAACTCGTACTAACGGAATCTCTTTCCCTCCCAGCTTCTTAATCCTTCTATCCTCTATTCTCACGGGTCCAAGATCAAACGTGAGATTTTCTTTCAGCGGTATCAAATCTTGTTGCAATTGCACAATCGAAGATGGATCTTGGATAAATTTGCGAAGCTGAGAGACATGGAAAACATTGTGCAGGTTGGACAAAAATGGGGGTAGGGCGATCTGATACGCGACAGGGCCTACTCGTTTCAAAATCTGATAAGGGCCGATGAACATAGGAGATAGCTTCCTTGGCTTCATTACCCTTCCAATTCCAGTCGTTGGCACAACCCGCAGGAATACATGATCTCCTTCTTGAAATTCGAGCTTGGATCTTCGTTGGTCGGCATAGCTCTTCTGGCGACTTTGAGCGATCTTCATCTTCTCTTGGATAGTCCTTACCTTTTCAGTCGTTTCTTGAACTAATTCAGGTCCGATGAGAGCCTTCTCCCCCACTTGGAACCAACATAGCGGGGTTCTACACTTCCTTCCATAGAGGGCTTCGTACGGGGCCATACCGATGCTTGCGTGATAACTATTATTGTAGGTGAATTCCACAAGCGGCAATAACCGATCCCACCCTTCTTGATATTCCAGAACACACGCTCGAAGCAGGTCTTCCAAGGATTGAATCGTCCTTTCCGATTGACCATCGGTTTGAGGGTGATAGGCGGAACTCATCCTCAACTGCGTTCCCAATACCTGATGTAAACTCTGCCAGAACCGGGACACGAAACGGGGATCACGATCCGATACAATACTCGAGGGAATTCCGTGCAATCTAACAATCTCCTTAATGTACAATCTTGCAAGCTTCTCCAACGGATACTGCATGTTGATGGGAATGAAATGTGCAGACTTCGTTAAGCGATCAACCACAACCCAAATTGCATCAAAGCTTTCTCTTGTTCTTGGAAAACCACTTACGAAATCCATAGCTATTCCATCCCACTTCCATTCTGGTATGCTTAAAGGTTGTAGTTCTCCTCCAGGCTTCTTATGCTCGATCTTCGCCTTTTGGCAGACAAGGCAAGACGCTACGTAAGACGCAACATCCCTCTTTAGTCCGGACCACCAAAACATCCTCTTCAGGTCTTGATACATCTTCGTTGATCCAGGATGCATACTTAGCTTGCTCTTGTGGGCTTCCTCTAATACAGCTCTCCTTAATTCTTGATTTGCCGGGATGCAGATTCGATTCCTGAATCTCAAAATACCATCAGATCCTAATTGGAATTTCGGTTCCACTCCTTCCATTCCTAATCTTTTCTTCTCTAGAAGCTCCTCGTCCGCTTGTTGAAGGTTTCGAACTTGACCCTCAAACTCATTTGTGATTTGCAACATTCCTAACTTGACGCAGCTCGGCTTGAACTGAATTGCCAAATTCAAGTTGCGGAATTCTTCAATTAGCTGAGCTTCCTTTATCATCATCGTACTCATGTGCAACATCTTCCTACTGAGAGCGTCGGCTACAACATTAGCTTTGCCGGGGTGGTAATGCAATTCGAAGTCATAATCCTTCAGGAATTCCATCCACCTACGTTGCCTCATATTCAGTTCCTTTTGGTCGAAGAGATACTTCAAACTTTTATGGTCGCTGAATACTTGGAACGTATTACCATACAGGTAATGTCTCCAAATCTTCAAAGCAAAGACAATGGCAGCCAATTCCAAGTCGTGAGTAGGATAGTTCCCTTCATGCACCTTCAGCTGACGAGATGCATAAGCAACAACTTTCCCTTCTTGCATCAAGACACAACCCAAACCTTGTCGAGATGCATCACAATAAACATCGAAGCTTTTCCTAGGATCGGGCAAAGTTAACACTGGAGATGATGTTAACTTGTCCTTCAACGTCTGGAAGCTAACTTCACACTTCTCATCCCAGACAAAAGGTTGCTCTTTCCGGGTCAAACGAGTCAACGGAAGAGCCAACTTGGAAAAACCTTCGATAAACTTCCGATAATATCCAGCTAACCCCAGAAAACTTCTTATTTCAGTAACCGTCTTTGGTCTTTCCCATTGCAAAACTGCTTCTACTTTGACCGGGTCCACAGCCACACCATCCTTTGAAATTATATGACCCAAGAAATTGACTTTTTCAAGCCAAAATTCACACTTGGCCAGCTTAGCATATAATTTCTTTTCCTTCAAGGTCTCCAAAATAATCTTCAAATGATTAGCGTGCTCTTTCGGATTCTTCGAATAGATGAGAATATCATCGATAAACACCACGACGAAGGAATCCAGGTAGGGTCGGAACACTCTATTCATGTAATCCATGAATATTGCTGGAGCGTTGGTCAACCCAAATGGCATCACTACATACTCGTAGTGTCCATATCGTGACCGAAAAGCAGTCTTCGGTATATCTTCCTCCTTAACTCTGATCTGATGATATCCTGACCTCAGATCAATCTTTGAAAATACCGATGCTCCACTCATTTGATCTATCAAATCGTCGATTCTTGGCAACGGATACTTGTTCTTGATGGTAACCTTGTTGAGTTGCCTATAATCAATGCACATCCTCATTGATCCATCCTTCTTCTTCACGAATAAAACCGGCGCTCCCCAAGGCGACACACTTGGTCTGATGAACTGCCTTTCTAACAAGTCCTCCACTTGCTTCTTTAATTCAGCTAATTCTGCTGGAGCCATACGATAAGGGGCGATAGAGATAGGGCCAGTACCGGGGACTAGGTCAATACTGAATTCTATCTCTCGATGCGGCGGCAAACCGGGCACTTCATCGGGAAACACTTCGGGAAACTCTCGAATAACCGGAATATCTTCGATCTTTGCTTCCTCTTTCTTTTCTTCAGCGATGGTTGAAAATAGGCACACATAACCTCCAGGTTGCTTGGCCGGCGACTTCTCACCAGGAAAGATGATCGTTCGAACCTTGCAGTCGATTACTACATGGTTGGATGCCATCCAATCCATGCCCAAAATGACATCGATATTGGACAACGGCAAACAAATCAGATTTATTCGAGAAATCTGATCTCTTATGCTAACCACACAACCGACACATGCTCTTGATGCAACAACATGAGCATTCGTGGGGGTAGACACACTCAGTTTAAACGGGGTCTCCGAGACAGACAAATTTAAACGCTTGACACATTCCTCCGAGATGAAGGAATGCGTTGCTCCGGAATCAAATAAAAAGCGACAAGGCATGCCATTGAGGAAATGGTTACCTTGCACAAGGTTGTCGGCCTGCTTTGCTTCCTCTCCAAACATCGTGAACACCTTTCCATTGACCCAAGGTTTGCTTCCTTGTCCTTGGTTGCTTTGACGCGGGGGTTGGCGGCACGCACGGGCGATGTGTCCGGTCCCTCCACAATTGAAACAGACCGGTGGCTTGTCCCTCCAGCATTCTTGACTAGGATGAGAGCGTCGACACTTGCTACAAATCTCTGCCGGAGCCGGAAGACTAACTGCTCCAGAAGGTTGTGCTCTTCCCTTTCCTTTGTGCCAATATGGGCCTCCACGATTTCCACGGTTATTCTTATGCTGATTGCGGTGGGGTCCATGGCTTCCTTGACTGACTTCCTTCTTGAAGTTGTTCTTCTCGAAAATGCGACATGCACTAATCAGGATTGGATAGTGACGAATCCTTTGCACGCTTACAGCTAGTTTGATATCTGACCTTAGCCCATTTTCAAACCGGGTGCACTTCGAGTATTCGTCAGGATGATATTGGAAGTACGGGGAGTACTTCATCAGCTCCTCAAACTTTTCAGCATACTGGTCGACAGTCATGCTGCCTTGCTTCAAGTCTAAGAATTCCATCTCCTTTTGGATCCGAACATCATCCGGGAAATACCTCTCCAAGAATTTTTCCGTGAAGACTTCCCAAGAGAGCTCGCGATGATCATACTCCAAGAACTGGCGGGTCTGCTCCCACCAAGTTGCAGCTTCCCCATTCAGCATGTAGGCCGCGAACGTGACCTTCTGAACTTCCGTGAGAGTCAACGTTCAGAAAATCTTATTCATCTCAGCTAACCAAAACTGGGCTTGCTCAGGGCAACGACCACCCGAGAAGCCAGGGGGGTTTACATCTACGGAAAGAATCTAGTCCTTGAAATTCAACAGGGGTTACATTGCTGGGAGGACAGGTTTGCTGCAAGTTTTCCAGGACCGCAGCCATACGGGTCAGAGCCTCAGCAATGTTAGCGTTATTACGTCCAGCCATCTATCCTACAGAATCCAAAAGGGAAAACTTAATTAGATTCTGCTATTCTATATCTCAAAATGCAAACATGATTCTAGAGTATGCAATGGTTAGTGTGTAAGGCCACACTCCAAGGCCGAGAGTTGAACCATTGCTCTGATACCACTAAATGTGACGACCCAACTTTTATTCCAAAACTTAATATTCATTCTTAGAAAATTCGACCATTTTTTTTTTTAAAAACTAAAAGTCAGTCATCATCCATTATCGAGTCTTTGCGGAAATTATAATTATCATGAAAGAAACTATTCATATTATATTTCATAAAAAGGAAAGTACATTTCCATTACATTAAAACTATCACCACTAGGTTTAACTTAAGTACTCTAGGTCATTACATTATATTACATATCTTACAACAAAATTTATAATAACCTTGAGCAACTGGTTCGGAATTCAAAATATCAAATAGATAAGAGAAACCTGATGAGTAGCACTATCCACACTCCAACATCCCAACTCAACTCAATCATCAGTTCCCCACTGACTACCGGTTGAGTTGTCCATGAAATCATCATCAGCCACCGGGTCAGCATCCTCCACCGGATCCTCATCCTCTATCGGATCCTCCTCCTCCTCCTCCTCTTCATGTGCCGGTTCAGATGGCACATATACCGGAGTCCGAGATCGGGCTCTAGTGGAAGGACGAGAGGGAGCAGGAACCTCCAAAATAATTCTTTCTTCAGAGGGTGATGGACTTGGTGGGAGGGTGCGTCTCGGAAAACGTCTTGGCGGTGGTGGTGGTGTTCCATGCCGAAACACAAAATTGGGCGGAATGTGCATAATGTACATCATTGGGATTCTCGTCCTACGCGGACGCATTCGGGACCATGGTTCGGGTGACGGAAAATAACTTCCACGTCTCCCTCATAGATGGCCCGATGATCCTCGAAGTTCCACTCCCCATTAGGTAGCGGCCTCATCTCCACGCAAAACATATTCCTGGCCATGACCTACAACAAGGGATTAGGAGTGAGTCATAGCTAAACACAATAACAAATGAGCATAACAGAGGCTAGAAATAACAAGCACAAGTTTCCAGATAGCAATAATAAATGCATATGTATATGCTCAAACTGTCTTTTATAATATTTCATTTAGTTTCGTGATGCATGCCTACTCTCCATTCATGCTACGCAGTTCGGCATCCGAGTATCTCAGGCTCGGGACATTCATAATCCTATGGTTCATCAAACCGGAGCGTATTCACAACCCAGGCGTCACGATTTGATTGGGAATTTGGCCATCATAACATTTTCATGTTACGGAATCCAAATCATCACAGCATCTTCGTGCTATGGCATCACAGCTATCTCAGGGCTGCGGAATACTTCTACCTATACCAGATTCCACAATCAAAATCGGAGCATCTCCATGCATGTCAATGTCACATAATTGTTCATTGTCTTTTTCTCTTTTAATTCATATCTTTGAATATCATGCCTCCAATATAGAGACCCAAAATTCATAATCCTTCTTGCTTATAACCATCTTTTCATTTTTGCATTAACTGGTGCTTGTGCTTTCCAAAAATTCCATCAGCGGCCCAGCCACTTTGTGATGGTTTTATACAATAGGAATTTAATTACGTTGTCATTAATTTGTGCAACGACCCCATCTAGGACTCCCAAAATATCAACCAAGTGGGTAAAAACTTCCACTGGGACGTGGGAATAAAATCAACCAAATGGGTGTACGCACCTCCATTGGGACATCCTGTCCGAATATGTCAACCACTGAATAAAATTCCAGTAGGACTCATCCAGGATAAAATCAACCAATGGGATTAAATCTATAGATATTAAGAGCAGAAATTAAAATTTAAGCATATAGGAGTTTAGACGAGTTAATCTTTAATTACTTCATAAAGAAGTAAAGATTTTCTGAAAATTATTTTAAATTACTCGAGTAGTTCTTCACATACTCGAGTGTTCATGTAAAATTACTCGAGTCCTTCAAGACATACTCGAGTGTTCTTCCCATTTTCCAGAATACTCGAGTCTTTCTTCAATTACTCGAGTGTTTTAGCAGCAGCAGCAGCACCAGTTTCTGCACTTTATAATGCCAATTCGAGTTCAGAGCCTTTCCTTTCCACTTTTATGCAAAACAGTAACTTAGATACATAAAATAAACATGTTAGAACATGTAATCAATATTGAAACAACATCAAATGCAATAAATCACAAAATCAACATAAACTTAGCAAATAACCATTTCACATATGATTTTCATTTCCTTTTGTTTTTAACTTCGAAAATTGATCCAGTGAGCATCATTAGGTCCATTTAGACATGTTTGGTTTATAAAAACTTGGGTTTATGACCTCTATGTCATATTACCAATTCAAACTTCACCCCTTGATGAACCATATGAGGTTCCTACATTTCCAGCTTGAAATAACTCATTCTAGTATTTAGATAACTCCTCCCTTACCTTAGAGAAGCTAATCAACAAGTAAAACGACAGAGAAATCGGTTGGATCAAAAATCCAAATTCTGGACTTGGTGAAAAAGAGTTGAACAGGCTGACTTTGGCCACAGATTTCACCACGGATTTGGCATGAAAAGAATGAAACAAGTTAGTTTCAGAAACTAGGATATACTAACTTTAATCAGAAACAAGTTTGACACGAAAAGAATCCATGAATTTACCAAACGATTTCAATGAAGATGAATACTTGAGACTGAATGTTACTCTGTTTTTCTCAGTTTTGAACCTCCAACTTTGTAGGCCTAGAACCTGATCTTCAGAAGGCTATTTGAAGTGATTTCGAGTTCTAATTCAAGAATGGAATCAGAACTTCAGTTTGTGTTTAGGTTTCAAGGAAAATGAGTGAGGATTGAGAGAGAACAAAGGGATCAAAGTGAACTCTGTAAAACAGGGAAATTTCTGGTCAAATTCGGGTTTTGGAACTTCAGAGGTGTTGATGCTTCACCCAAGCATTAATTTATAGTCTAAGAGTACTTCAACTCGAAGTAAGGTTCAGCTCTATGCTTGTCACGTCAAGAAACCGCGTTTTGGTGCGAAATTAATTATAAAACCAACTTATACATTTAGCCAGACTGCTCGATTTACTCGAGTCTTTTTCTTTCTACTCGAGTATATTTCAAAAACTCAAGAACACTCGAGTCTTTTCTGACATACTCGAGTCTTTTGACTAAAAATTCAAATTTTCAAACAGATAGTGATTATACTCGAGTACCCTCTACAATACTCGAGTAAAATATCTTAATTTCAGAAAAATCATTATTTTATTCAACACATTTATTTATTTTGTTTATAAAAATACAGGACCTTACACAAACCCCAGTTTGCCTGCTCTATAATAAGAAACAGGTAAAGAGGGGCAGCTGTACCCACCCAATTTTGTCCAGGGTCAAAAACTATATTTTGTAAATATTTTGGTTTTTATCCTCAAGTTTTTATAATTGAATTTTATAAATAAAATAAAAAAAGGAGTTTTTTTGGACCCATTATTTTCTAGTTCAGGTGTATAAAGTTGTTTTTGGGATTTATTTATAAAAAATAAAAAATAAATAAAATAAAAAGATTGCTTTGAAATTTTCAAAATAAGAATTAATTGAAAAGTTTATGTTGAAATTTTGACAAATCAATTAAAATTTTTTTGATGATCAATAAAGGAAGATTGAAAATCAATTTGAATTTAGTTGATGATATTTTTTATTTGGAAGAGATTATCAACTTTTTTTTTGAAAAGATTGAAAATTAATTCTAAAATAAATTGAGAATCGATTGCAAATCAAGTAAATTTTTGAAATAAATTAAAGATTATTGAGAATCAATTTGATTGAGTTGCGAATATTTTTTTCAATTAATTTTTTTATTTCAAATCAAAAAAATTATTTGGAAATGATTATCCTCTTTTTCAAATGATTGAAAATCAATTCAATTTTTTAAAATAAATTCAAAAGATTGAAAATCAATTATTTTTAAAAAGAGAATGATTTTGATAATTAATTAAAAATCAATTTAGAAAATTTTGAGATTCATTTAAAAATTTGAAAATCAATTTGAGAAATTGAGAATCAATTTGATTTAATTGAAGATTTGTTTTAATCATAAATATTTGAAAAAGATTACAATTGATTTTTGGAAAATTTTTCTAAACCTAATTTTTTTACTATAAATTGAAGTCCCTTCCTCACTTTGGAGAAGGAGAAATTTTTTTTTTGAAGAGAGGTGCACAGAAAAAATACAAAAATTGGGCGAGAGGTGCACATAAATAAAAAAAAACACTTGTTCCCAGTGAGACTCCTACGTGGTACTCCACTTCCGCCGCATCCGGTTTGTTTTGTTTTATTTTTTCCTTCTTTCGGTTTTCGTGCTAAGCACTCAAATTCAAAGTCTGCTGCACAACTCCCTCCGTTGTAGTATCAGGTTTGTTTGTTTTTTTTTGTTATTGTTATTTTCATATATTTATTACTCTCTCTTTTTTTCCTTTTAAATTTATATTTTTATTTAAAAATAATTTAATAATAATAATTTAAAGTGTAGTCATTTTTTCTATTGTTATCTAAAATTGGTTGTGTTTTAGTGACTCTATTTTTCTCACCCAACTTTAATATTTGTGGTGAGATCTTTTGGACTTCTTCTCCACACCAAAATTAAATATATAAAAATAATTTTATTTACAATAATAATAAATTAAAAATGTAGATTTTTTTAATGGTTGTTCTAAAATTTGTTGCGTTTTACTAAGTCGATTTTTCTCTCCCAAATTCAAGGGAGAGATCTTTTGGGTTGTCTCTTCGCACAAAAATATGTACACATAAAAAAAATAATTTTTTTTATATAAATAAATTATAAAAGTTAGAAAAAAAAAGTTTTTTTTAGATAAAAATTAAATAGATTTTATTAATTAAGTTTTAACAAAATGTGTTTTGGAAATCCACCTTTTCTTGCCTAAATGACAAGATCTTGTGCATATTTCCTCTCTGCATCAAACATTTTTGTAATAAAATTTAAAAACATTAAAAGTTAATTAAGAACCACGTAGCCTTGATTCCTCATTTTATGAGGATACATAGGACCAAGGGCAACCTTGTCAGGAACAACAATAAAAAACAAATAATTTTGGCAAACCAATTTATTTAAGTCTTTTAATTAAAATCAATTAAAGGTACCATTTTCGAATGGGCGAACGGGGTGATAATACCTTCCCCGACTCGTAACCGACTCCCGAACTCGGAATCTTTCTAGTTTGAGCTCAAACTTTATCTGTTTTAATTACTAATTATTTTTTCCGCGTTTTTGCAACAAAATGCGGTGGCGACTCCATATTGGGTCAGTCGACCCCCACTCGTAGGCGAGGCCCCGAGGGCGACCCGGGACCCCAGCCACAACAACCTTATTTGTTTTAAGAATCAAATCTTGGATTTATTTTTTAAATATCTTTGATATGTTTTTGATTTTAAACCTTATTTTATTTTATTTCCAAAATCATTTTTGATTTGATTTTGATTTTGAATTTGAATTATTTCCAAAATCGTGTTTGATTTGATTCTGATTTTATTTTTCAAATTTAAAATTCAAATCTTCTAAACCAAATCTTTTATTTAAGAAATGTTTTCTCTCTTCCAAAAATAACTCTTCTGATCACATTTTTTGAGAAAATGTTTTTCACGCTCTGTTCTTCTTCTTCTCCATTTCTCCAAGTCTTGGCCTATGCTATAGTTAAACTATTACTTTGCCATTAGAGCTTTATTTGTTGTATCGGTGTTATTTAGAACACACCATTGTTAATAAGCCTTATTATTGTATCCGCACTAATTATAGTGCACCGTTGTTAGTTGTACAAACCTCTCCAATCATAACCGTTGTTGTAAAGGGGTGTGTGACCCTTAGTGATTAGGGAGTGGCTCCCTAGTTCGGATGTGTGACACGTTTGTGTTGTATAGGGTGAGGAACCCTTGTTATGTATCTGGGGTAGTGGCTAGACGAACGGTGGGACACCTAGTAGATAGACTACCTTAGTGTGAGGGTGTGGCATCCTCTGATTGTAATTGGGACACGAGGCGTCTGTGATTATAATTAATAAAAGCTCAAGCAGGTCGCTTGGGGACTGGACGTAGGTGTTTCGCTGGAAAGGCTGAACCAGTATAAAAATCCTGGTGCAATCTCTCTATCCCTTATCTCCTTTATTTTCGTTATTGTTGTTGTATGTGCGTTATTGTTATTATTATCTTTCTTGCAACGTAACGATTATTTTCTCAATATATTAATTTAATAATTTTAAATGAATTATTGCGCGGCAACACTTTTCAATCGTTTTGATTTATTCGTATCTGCGCGTATTAGTTTTTATATAATTATTATTATCGCTTCCGCGCAATCGCTTTTCAACGATCGATATATTGTTTTCTGCTGCAAAGTTTATTTAAATTTGTTGGAAACGATTTAAAACAAATATTTATCAATGATTTTGTAAAAACCCAATTCACCCCTCCTCTTGGGTGACGGCTGCCAATCCTAACAATTGGTATCAGAGCTTCATGCTCTGTTTACATGCTTAATAGCCCGAGTTAAAAGATCTAAGGAAATTGGCACCAATTGGGATATTTTATTTGTTTTAATATGGAGGTTTTTGCATTCGATGAAGCACCAATTTTTGATGGAAATAATTTTCATTATTGGAGTGTTAGAATGAAATTTTTTCTTCAATCTATTAGTTTTCGTTTATGGCATGTTGTTCTTAATGATTTTGATTTTAAGCCAAAACATGTTTTAAATGTGTTTGATGAAAAATCTTTTTCATTCAATATTCAAGCTATGCATATTTTGAAAAATGCTTTGAATGATGATGCATATGCTATAATTGAAAATTGTGAAAGTGCTAAGAATATATGGGATACTTTACATATTCACTATGCTACTAATGATCTTTATGAAAGTGAAAGTATCCACAGGAAAGAGGAGAAGATTGAAATTGATATAGAACTTGAAAGGACAAACTCCTTGGATGGAGATTTCTATGATGAGACCGAAAGCATTGAAAGCAAATCAGCGTGCGATGAGAATGAAGTAGAGAGACTTTTTGAAAGCTTCATGGACTCAATGGAGGAATCAAGCTTTTCGGATGAGGAATCAATGGTAGATGAAAATGAAACATCCGATTACTTAGCTCATTAGGACCTTGAGGTAATTCAAAATAGTCCTTGTTCTAAAAACTACAATTTGCATATAATGATTTGAATGATGATTTGATACCTTTAGAAAATAAAAACTTGGACTCTTTACAAAAATTATCTCTAATTGAAAATGAAATTGATATTTTGAAAAATGGAGATATTTTTGATAAAGAGATGTTTTTAGAAAATAGCTCCTCAACTATTTTTGAAAATAGCATTGATATTAAAAACAAGTTGAGGATGCACTTTTTGAATGTAGTAACATTGAAAAATCTAATTGTTCAAATTCTTTACTTGATGAAATTGAAAATAATGTGGATATTCAAAAATCAGGTAATGTTGTTGACAATAATATTTCTCAATGTGAAGTCAAAAATTCCAAGTTTCATGAACATATTTTTGAAAAAATCAAATCATCATCTAAACCCATAATTTGAAATTATTGTGGTTGTTTAGGACATATTTCTCATTTATGCTTATATTGTAAAAATTATAATATGAGAAATAATTTGCAATGGGTTCCAAAAGATTTCTAAGGAACCTAAGACTAACCCCAAAGGACCCAAGATGAAATGGTACCAAAGTGTTCTCCTAGTGTTTCAAATGTGCAGAAAATTATTCAAAAGGATGAACCAAGTGGTGGAGAAAAGGAGAAACTATCAAGGGTGATATCTAAGAGGCCAAGGAATAGTTGGAATAGATGGATTGGTCAAAGGAGAAAAGTACCTACAACCAAAGCTTCTCACATGCATAAAAGTGAAATCATAAGGTCTAGGAAGCAATGGGTAAGGACAAACACCTCTTTGATCAACAACTCCAAGGTATCAAGTTCTCATTCCACCTATAACAACGACTACACAAAGGTATACCTTGACTATTCTAAAGTTTGCACATACTAAGTGATATCATGTGTGCTGATAATTATTGAAAATTATTTTTCGGTACATGATAATTATTTTTTATGTGTTACACTCTGGCTGGCATATATTACATATATTGAGTATATCATGTGAGTTAATTTTTTTTTTTGAAAATTTCTATTAACATATGACTATACTCTTTATATGATAATGTCATGTCCTGATGCATTAGATACATATTGATATTAAGAGCATGACATTGTTTTTGTGATTAGCACATGAAATAAATTGCTTATATGCTATTTTCACAATATGTTTAGATTTGTGAAAAACATTGCTACTAATCCTTAAGGATTCATGTCTTTGGATACCAAGAAAATGCTCCTATGTAGTCTTACAAGTAATGCTTCAAATATAAGAGGAGCTGTAACAATCTCACTTTAATTAGTTAATTTTAAGTTTTATTAAAATTGGTGTTTGAAAATTTCTTTTAAAAACTTGATTACTTAAAAAAAGTTCTTACGAAAATCCGGCAGAGTTTCCTCTGTTTTTCGGACTTCCCAAAAATTTCTTCTTTTAAACCTGTCAGACCAAAATTATTTAAAAACATAAATCACAGTAGTATTATAGCCAGATCAAAACCTAACTCCTGATTAGTACAAGTTTCAGGGCACACATATACAACATATTATAAATTACAAAATAACGGTCCACTTTTAATAAATATACACTCCACGTGGTGGAATGTAATCCTGCTCGGCCATGACTCATGTAAGCTCCACTTTTGTACCTGTAAAATATAGCAAGAAGGGTAGCATTACACAGAACTTAGAAAGATAAACTCTATAAGAAGACATAGTAATAAACTAAGCCTACATTATTATTAACATACATTATATTTAGAGTTATTAGTCAGTTAGGTCCCTGAAAGATACCCGTGGCATCAGATAGGTCCTCGAAAGATATGTGGCATCTCTTATACCCCTGAAAGATCACTTTGGCGTCCCGTTAGTCCTGCCGTCTAACACCGTCAGTTTGTGTTTAACGGAAGCTGACGTGGCATCAGATAGGTCCCTGAAAGATACCCGTGGCGTCAGATAGGTCCCTGAAATTTTATTTTTTAAAAGTGTCATAAATTTTATTTTTTATCTTTACTCATATATAATAAATTTTTATTTACTTAAGTAGTTGGAAAAATTAATAATTATAGAGGGTAAAAAATAATAATAAAAAAACATAATTAATATATTAAAAGTCTAAACAATAATTACAATTCTTAAAAAATTGTATTTTATTTAAAATAGAACATATAAATAAAAATGGATGAAGTAATAATAAAAAAAACCTCAATAAAACAATACATATAAAACTTTTAGAATAAATTCTTATATACAAGATCAAAAATAAATTCCGAATTAAAAATAAAGTCTTTACATGTAGGATCTTATGTATAAGACGATCATAGTGGGAGTATGTCTTAAAAGTGTTTATAGAAAAAATATAACATGGGAATCACTTTGACTTCAAAGATTTTATGCATCGTTGTATTGGTTTCTATGCTCCCAATTTATGAAAATTATCGTTGAAGATCTTTCTAATTAACTCGAGTGATTGAACCCACTGCAATGGTGCAGATAACTACTCAAGTTAAAATCTCGTGATATAAGTGCAACTTTCTTCTTAAGGTTCTCTGTTTTATTTTCCAATGTCTTAGAGTAACGTTTAGCAAGTTTTTACTCATTGTGGTTTGAAATATAAATATAACTAGTACACGAATTAATATATATATATATATATATATAATCTCCTAAAATAGCTCTATTTTTTATATATTTAAGAAAATCAAATACAATTAACTAACCTCATTAATAAGCTTAAATTTTTTTTTGTTATAAATCGAATAGAAGGGAGTATTTTATTCAATTTTTGTTTCATTTTCAATACTATTTTCCTAAAATACCTTTTTTCTTAAATATGAACTAATTTTCTTCATAAGTGTGAAATTAATTTTTAATTTTATATATATATATATATATATATATATATATACTCCCTCCATTCCTATTTATCTATCATATTTCAAAAAAAAACACGTCCATTAAGAAATCCAATCATTACTCAAATTTCCAATGCATTAATTATGTTTTTTCCTACTATACCCTTTCTCTCTCTATAATCATTAATTTTTCTCCACTACTTACATAAACCAAGACATATTAAATAGGGGCAAACATGAAAAATAACATTTATTACACTCTTGAAATCCTCAATACGATAGATAAAGAGAAACAAAAAATCTCTTCAAAAAACGACAGATAAAAAGGAACAGAGGGAGTATATATATAAGACTTTATATATTTTTAAGGAGAAAGTTGCACTTATATCACGAGATTTTAACTTGAGTAGTTATCTGCACCATTGCAGTGGGTTCAATCACTCGAGTTAATTAGAAAGATCTTCAACGATAATTTTCATAAATTGGAAGCATAGAAACCAATACAACGATGCAGAAAATCTTTGAAGTCAAAGTGATTCCCATGTTATATTTTTTCTATAAACACTTTTAATACATACTCCCACTATGATCGTCTTATATATAAGATCCTACATGTAAAGACTTTATTTTTAATTCGAAATTTATTTTTAATCTTGTATATAAGACTTTATTCTAAAGGTTTTATATGTATTGTTTTATTGAGGTTTTTTTTTATTATTACTTCATCCATTTTTATTTATATGTTCTCTTTTAAATAAAATAAATTTTTTTAAGAATTGTAATTATTGTTTAGACTTTTAATATATTAATTATGTTTTTTTATTATTATTTTTTACCCTTTATAATTATTAATTTTTCCAACTACTTAAGTAAATAAAAATTTATTATATATGAGTAAAGATACAAAAATAAAATTTATGACACTTTTAAAAAATAAAATTTCAGGGACCTATCTAACGCCACGGGTATCTTTCAGGGACCTATCTGATGCCACGTCAGCTTTCGTTAAACACAAACTGACGGTGTTAGACAGTGGGACTAACGGGACGCCAAAGTGATCTTTCAGGGGTATAAGAGATGCCACATATCTTTCGAGGACCTATCTGATGCCACGGGTATCTTTCAATAACCTAACTGACTAATAACTCTTATATTTAAATATCCATACATTTAATTTTTTTTACCTCTTCTCTTATTCCCATATTTCTTTTCATTCTTAGTTCTCTATTAATTTTCTCACATTTCTTTTCATTCTTAGTTCTCTATTCATTTTCTCACATTTCTTTTCATTCTTAGTTCTCTATTCATTTTCTCACATTCATTCTTTTGTTTCCATTCTTTTCCTTTTCATTATTTGGCACAGAGCCAGTTACCTTTTTATTCCTTTACCTTTTTACTGGTGACAGTGTCTACCGACCGCCTGCCACCCCATCTTTTAATTCTTTTAGTGATGACAGTGACTACCGCCCGCCTGTCATCTTGTCCTTTAATTTTTTTAGTGATGACTGATTTGGGTCTAATATATGATGTTTTTGGGCTTAATTTCACTTCCTTTTGCTATGGTTTTGGCTTGTTTCTCTTGTAAATATAGGTAATTTTTATTTGTTTTAGGAATTTTTAGTATTATAGAGTCCTTTGAACGTTTTGATCCGTTTTGGGTATGTTTCAGGTGCTTTTGGAGCTTAATTTGGAGAAAATATTATTGAAGCTGGAAAGAGCATGAGAATACCTTGACAATGACACAAGAACGGAGAGAAACAAAGTCGAAAAATATTATCCACGCCCAGGCTCATGGAGCTCGCGCCCAGGCATGCTTGCCACGCTAATTCCTGCTCATCAGATGTTGAGCGCCCAGGCGTGCAGTCCCATATGCCCAGGCGCGCGTGACTCGTGGAGGCCCAATTGGGCTAATTTCTGAGCAATTTTGGAGCATTCTATTAGGATTTGTATTTTATGTATATATTCTGGGTTTTAGAATTAGGTTAGCAGTCAGTAGAGAGCTTTTAGAAGGGAGATTACACAATTTAGGAGTAATTTGAAGGAGGAACCTAGTGAAGATTAAAGATTCAGAGCAGATTTAGTGGTAATTTAGGAATGAATTCCATTATTTCAGTTTTGTTTCTTTCTTCTATGATGTGTAACTAAACCCTTGTGTTAGGAACATGGTGGATTTGCATGGATGATTTGTTTTAATTTATGAATTAGTGTTTTTCCAGTTTTAAATCATGTTTTTGTGTTTTTAATGTTATGCATGAACCTGATCAATTTGAGTTTTGGATCTCTAAATTCTGAATTGGAAAATTAGGATTTAGAATAGGCCATGCAATCAAACAACATAATTATCCAACTTGTGTAACACCCCGATTTGGAAAACGCGAAACAAACCACGTCAATTACTAAATAATTTGTTTATGAAAAATAGGGTGAAATTTTTTTTTTCCACAATATAAAACTTATCGATCAAGTTATCCAAAACAAGGTATTACTTCAAAATCCTTTTAATTAAAAAAACTTACTATCCAAACGATACTAATTATAGTGAAAAGAGTGGGGTTTCATATTATGTTTAGAAAAATCGTCATTGAAAATGGTTCACTGAATTTCTAAAAGTAATTTGATATGGAAGGCTTCGCTTTCGACAGATAAATAAATACTTTTCATAAGAAAACATAATTGATTTACTTAAAATGGTTTGTCTGTCTGACTAGGACAGTTCTTCAGAAAATAGTTTTAGAAACAGATTATAAAAGTCCTTTCATAAGTAGTCATCAAAGTTCATCAGTACCAGTCTTACATAAGTCTTTACCTTATCAAAAACAGTTCGAAAGAAAAGGGGTATACTTGATATATATCAGCAAGGGTCCATCAAAACCTAATTATAAACTACTAACCAGCATCTCCTTCTCGATTCGGGGCGTAAATCCTCAAAAGCAATCTCCGTTGTCCAGCAGTAGCCCTCTCATCAGCGTACCACGATCAGCAAGTGTTCCTTCTAGGAGGAGCAACATCAGCTCCGCCATCTTTTAGAACCAGAGGTTCACCATCACATGTGCACAAGAAGTTGAGAGAGTAAGTTACCCGAATGGAATTACTCCCATCGACTTCTTGGATTTACACTAGCGACGTATACCAGAACATAACAAAAACATAGCAAACAATTCAAACAGATAATTATGCAGGATGCATGAGGATGCAATGCAATAGGCGCATTATCTAACGCTTGTCTTTCTCTTAAGGGAATCTCTCAATCACTTTATCTCGTGGGATCAAAATCTCTTTGTCCATATATCTCGGGTCCATAATATCGGGAATTCAGGCTTTTCGGTTTGGGGTCTACATCTCCTCGGAATCCATCAACCTAGTCGGAAGCAATCGGGAGTACAGGATCTCTAACCACACCGGCTTTTACTGGATGGAAAAGTAAATAAATTCATATAATGTCCCGGGAATAAACACATCCGGCCGTGTTCGAGCATCCCTCTCACGGATCAAGATTTAGTCAAGGGGGTGTCAGTCATCTGTCTAGTGATCATGTGGTACTTCGTCCACACCATTAAGTGACCAGCTCCAACCGGTTCAGCCAGGGCCCCTATGGTTTTTCCCACCTAGACAGACTTCTCAAAGCATCTTGACGAATCACCGTCATTGCCGTCCCCTATCTTAATCATCCAGCTGAACACCACAAGGGTAATTCAGGTGTATCTTCCTCTCCACTACTTCGGGTTAGGGTTCTAAGTCGTGAGGTTATACTCGTTTGTCCTAACGTCGACCCATCCTAAGTCATCTCCGTCATACAGCTCCGACCATATGCGGAACGCTTCTGTGGGACTCGACCACTACGTTTGACGGGCTCCGACCCATCCTTAATCACTTCCGGCATATAGCTCCGACTATATGCGGGATATCAATCAATCCTTGAGAGATAGGCTCCTACCTATCCCAAGTCATTTCAACATATGGCTACGACCATATGGGAACTATCTTTGTGGAATTATGCAATTGTTGCCTTCAGGTCCAAAGGCATCATCATCGTCCAGACACTAGTCCATTAGTCGTATCGTCAGCTCGATCCACGTACTCGGGTGCATCAGTGATCGAGGCCGTACCCGATACAAATAAAAACAGTTTAAGTATAGTACTAGGAAGTGACTCCTAGGTCGTCTCCCAAGGAATATCTTATCAAGCAAAAGGTCGAACACATAGTATGCATAGAAAACAGGGGGGGTTTTTTTTTGGTGTTGAATATTGAATAATTGAAATCAAAACAGAATTAAATCAAAACGAAGAAACAGATAAGGAAAAGCGGATAAACCCCTTTGGCTCGCGTTCACAACTCTATCATCGGTCACAAAAGATCAATTTCTTTCCTCTTCACTGTCCAACTCGTGAGAATTAAATACTAAGCGAAAATTCAATTCTCACCCCAAAACCCAAACCTCTAATTAAGCATTAAAAGCCAAAGCATGGAGTTTTTACGAGTTTGCATAAATTAAGCATTCATACATGATCGAGGCCGTACCCGATCAAAATAAAAGGTGTTTATTCTGTAGTACTAGGAAGGTGATCCTAGGTCGTTTCCCAGCGAATATCGGTCTAGGCAAAGTATCAAACACGTAGTGTGCAGTAAAATGGGGGGGGTTTTTG
Organism: Crotalaria pallida; assembly: GCA_037953625.1. Taxonomy (NCBI): domain Eukaryota; kingdom Viridiplantae; phylum Streptophyta; class Magnoliopsida; order Fabales; family Fabaceae; genus Crotalaria; species Crotalaria pallida. Next base: position 82,994,861 of record CM075653.1, read on the forward strand.
TGTGTGACAAATGTGAAGAACAAAACATAAACAGAATATAAAAACTAAGAAAATCAGAAACAAAAGCGGGCAAACCCCTTTGGCTACGTACACTACTCAATCCTAGCTCACTAAAGATCGATTCCTCTCCTCTCCTCTGTCCAACTCGTGATAACCAAATACTAAGCGAAAATTCAGTTATCACTCCAAACCCTAACTTCTAATTAAGCATCAGAAACCAGAATTGGAGTTTTTACGAGTTAATACAAATTAAGCATTTATATTCATGTATTATCTCTACGAAATGGAATTAAGCAAACCACTACACATCGATAAACATGAAAACAGAGAAGAGAAAATGAAATTGCATTAATAACAAGAGCTCAAGAGTAGATAATACAATACCAAAGGGATTAACCCTTGAAGTCTAGCCTTCCATGGCCATAAATGAAGAAAAACGAGTAGAAATGGGGAAGAACAAAACCCTAGCAGCCACCACCACTTGGGAGAGCCAAGAGAGAAGTTCTAACCTAGAGAGAGAGTGAGAAATCTGAAATGGGAGAGTGTCTTGGGGGTTACACGAATTTCCCCTCTTTAGTCATGAAAATGGGCCTAAAACATGGGCCCAAGTCCTAAGAAACACTATTCTGAACATTACAATTAAAAAGGGACCTAAATGCAAATTACAATCTTCACTTCAATACTTCAATCTTCATTTCCAAACTTCCCAAAGTGTCCTTGTGCCAAATATTACCTGAAAATAGAAATAGAATTAATTAGGCTAAATAATTCCAAATTAAACAATATTCGGAATATTAGTCCAATAAACTCAAAATCACTAAATCAAGCTAATCAATGTCAAATGGGCAACAAGTATCAATAATAGGAGTAAAATAATGCAAGGAATAATGGGAAATAAAATGCTCATCAAATACCCCCACACTTATCCTTTTGCACTCCTGGGCAAAACCAAAAGATAGGACTATGAAGATCAATATGCACCAAAGTGAATCATGCAACAAGATGACTACAACTAAGAAATGCAAACCTAAGAGATTACATACTTCACAATGAATTCTAGGAAATGCAAAGAAATGGGCAAACTCAAGCACACAAAATGGTTAAGGATCAAAGAGTCAAAGCATCCGCGAACATCATCCAATTACTTCAAGTATGCAAAGAAACCAATGACATCAAGAGGATAGTCACAAAGATGATAGAAACTCACAAGGATCACTCAAAAGTGTTTACACTCAAGTGTTTGGGGTTAATCATTATTTACACTCAAGGCACATCATGAAAAACAAACACAACCATAAGCTTGACAAGCCTCTAACATCAACCATCAACACACATGCACAAAATGATCAAAAGGTCTTTTAAGGGTTGTAATGGGGCCAAGGACAAGGTAGGATAAAAATATGAGAATGTAGCTAAAACCAAGGGAATAGAGGAGCAATGGGGAATAAGTAAAAAGTAAGCAAAATCCACCCCAAAATCAACAACCACTAATTCCAATCCTCTTTGCCTCAACAACCTTTTATTCACTTTTTTTTTTTTCTCTTCTTTTTTTTCTTCTTTTTTTTTTCTTTTTATTTTTGCATTTTTTTTTTATTTTTTTTTTGTTTTTGAGAGATATACAAAAAGAAAAGAAGAAACAACACAAATGGCATGAAGATGAAGCCATAGTTACAACAACCAAAGAGGCATAACCAAGAACTAAACCAATTGAAGCATAGAGCACACTTCTTACCTAATACCCATTCCCAAAACAATTCCAAAGCTCCAAAATTCCCTAAGGTTAGGACAATCATGGTTTTTCAGTCATAGGCTTGTAATGAGCTAAAGAACAAGGAAATGGATAAAAAGGCTCAAAGGGGCTAGCAAAGGATACATTCATTCAAGGTAGGCTCATATGGCTAGTAGTTTATTCAAGAAAGAAAGTGCCTAAATCATTTCAAAATGTGCATGAGCAATCAAGTATCAACAAGAGTCAAGTCAAGTTCTAGAGTGCAAGTAATCCAGAGTGCAATCACACATGAAAGAAAATTAGGTGGCATATATAGCAATCCACCCACAATTAAGGCTCAAATCCTCACAAAAGGGACAATTCTATCACAGTGTTACCACCTCTTAATTATCAAAAGCAACTTTACACACAGAAATGCATGAATTCAGACACGAGATACCAAAACTCTACTAAAATGAAGCAAAAACATGCAAGAAAATGCCCAAAACTAAGCAAAACCTAAAAAAAAAATCAAAGCAAAATATGCAACCTAAACTACTCTCCCCCCCCCCACTTAAATCACACATTGTCCTCAATGGAACACAAATAGCAGAATCAGACAGATATAGACAAGTGTAATAAAAAGAGTAAGGAAGGAGAAAAGGAGACTCCCTAAGTCATGGTTGTTCAAAAGTGGGGTCGACCAATGAGGCCTCCTCCACAGGTGCATCATCCAAAGAAGGGGTGGTTAGGAAAGGCTTGAGTCGGTGGCCATTGACTTTGAAGCTCTTGTTCGTGGACTCACTCTTGATCTCCACAGTGCCATAAGGAAACACTTGGGTGACTACAAACGGTCCAATCCATTTAGAGCGGAGCTTTCCACTCATGAGTCCAAGCCTAGAGTTGTAGAGCAAAACTTTTTGACCAACCAAGAACTCCTTTCTGGAAATGGAGTTATCATGAAGCTTCTTGGTCTTCTCTTTGTAGAATTTGGAGTTCTCATAGGCCTCCAAGCGGATCTCATCTAGCTCACTCAACTGCAGCTTCCTCTCCTCACCCGCTTGATCAAGAGCTAAGTTACATTGCTTCACAGCCCAATATGCACGGTGCTCTATCTCCACAGGCAGGTGGCACGCCTTACCAAAGACAACCCGATAGGGTGACATCCCTATGGGTGCCTTGTAAGCGGTCCGATGGGCCCACAGAGCATCCTCTAATCGTGTGCTCCAATCCTTTCTATTAGGCTTCACCATCTTCTCCAAAATCCGCTTGATCTCTCTATTTGAAATCTCAGCTTGCCCGTTGGTTTGGGGGTGATAGGGTGTAGAAACTTTGTGCACAACCCCATACTTCTTGAGCAAAGCTTGCATGGATCTATTGCAGAAGTGTGTGCCTTGGTCACTGACTATGGCTCTAGGTATGCCAAACCTGCAAAGGATATTAGACCTGACAAAATCTACAACAACCTGAGCATCATTAGTCCTGGTGGCCTTAGCTTCCACCCATTTGGATACGTAATCCACAGCAAGTAAGATATAATAAAAACCAAAAGAAACAGGAAAGGGGCCCATGAAATCTATACCCCAGACGTCAAACACCTCACAAAACAACATAGGTTGTTGCGGCATCTGTTGCCTCCAAGATAGGGCGCCTCCTGCTCTTTGACACTGCTCACACGAGCTGCAGATGTTGCTCGCATCCTTGAAAATGGTAGGCCAATAAAATCCAGAATCCAGCACCTTTCGTGCTGTCCTTTGAGTACCAAGGTGGCCTCCCATTGGTGAAGCATGGCAAAATTGGAGAACCGATTGGATCTCCTGGTCTGGAATGCACCTGCGAATGACCTGATCACTGCAAAAACGCCATAAATAGGGGTCATCCCATACATAATGCTTGGCATCGCTCTTTAATTTGTCTCTTTGAGCTTTGGATGCCAAGGCAGGAAAAACAGAAGCAACCAGATAATTAACAATGTCTGCAAACCAAGGAGTTTGGGGAAGGGGATGGGAAACATGTAAAGATAAAAGCTGCTCATCCGGGAAGTCATCCCGGATAGGAAATGCATCCTCCTCTCTCTCTATCCTGCTCAAGTGGTCTGCGACAAGGTTATGCGCACCACTCCGATCCTGAATCTCAAGATCAAACTCCTGGAGGAGCAACATCCACCTAATCAACCTAGGTTTGGAATCTGTCTTTTTCAAAAGATACTTCAGAGCAGCATGATCAGTGTACACTACAACCTTAGAACCAAGCAAATATGATCTAAACTTGTCAAGTGCAAAAACAATAGCCAAAAGTTCTTTTTCAGTTGTTGTGTAATTAACCTGTGCTGCATCTACAGTCCTAGAAGCATAATAAATCACATGCGACAGCTTACCAACCCTTTGGGAGAGAACTGCTCCCAAAGCATAATTTGAAGCATCAGTCATGAGCTCAAATGGGAGGGTCCAATCAGGTGGTTGGATGATGGGAGTGGTGGTCAGTGCTTTCTTCAATTCATCAAATGCCCTCTTGCATTGGTCTCCAAATTCCCATGGGGCATCCTTTTGAAGCAACTTGGAAAGAGGAAGGGCAATGTTGCTAAAGTTCTGAATAAACCTGCGATAGAAACCTGCATGACCAAGAAAAGAACGCACCTCTCGCACGCAAGAGGGGTAAGGCAAATGTGATATTACATGCAGCTTAGCAGGGTCAACTTCTATGCCCTTGTGCGAAACAATGTGCCCTAAGACTATGCCTTGTTCTACCATGAAGTGGCATTTTTCAAAATTCAAGACAAGGTTAGTCTCAATGCACCTGTTAAGCACCTTAGTCAAATTATCAAGACATGCATCAAATGAGGAGCCATAAACACTAAAATCATCCATGAAGACCTCTATGCAATGCTCGAGCAAGTCAGCGAAAATACTCATCATACATCTTTGAAATGTGGCAGGAGCATTGCATAGGCCAAAAGGCATCTTTCTATATGCAAATGTGCCAAAAGGACAGGTAAATGTGGTCTTATGTTGGTCCTCTGGTGCAATGCAAATTTGAAAATAACCAGAGAATCCATCTAAGAAGCAATAATGAGATTTACCTGCCAGGCGCTCCAACATCTGATCAATGAAGGGGAGAGGGAAATGATCCTTGCGAGTCGCCTGGTTGAGCTTTCTGTAATCAATGCAGACTCTCCAACTGTTCTGCACTCTAGTGGGAATCAGCTCATCCTTCTCATTTTTTACAACTATGACACCAGACTTCTTGGGGACAACTTGCACCGGGCTCACCCAAGTGCTATCTGAAATTGGGTAGATGATACCCGCTTGGAGCAGCTTGGTGACCTCTTTCTTAACCACATCAAGAATCTGGGGGTTTAATCGTCTTTGGGGTTGTCTCACTGGTTTAGCCCCATCCTCCAACAAAATGCGGTGCATGCACATGGAGGGGCTAATTCCAGGAATATCCGCTAAAGTCCATCCAATTGCCCTCTTGTTCTTTCTTATCACATCCAGCAGTTTCTCCTCTTGATCAACAGAAAGTGAGGTAGAGATGATCACTGGGAGTTTCTGCTCATCCTCCAAGTAAGCATATTTGAGATGAGGAGGGAGGGGCTTCAGGTCCAATGAGGGTGCCTGCATAATAGATGGAACTAAAGGGACAGCAGAGATGGATTCTGCTGCCTGCACCTGAACAAGTAAATCAGACTCATGCATAACAGATATGGGGTTAGGGTTAGCATAATCTGAATCTATAACATATGAATCATCAGATGCAGTAGCAGAGTCTAAAAACTGGGCTATTTCAGTGCATGCGGTGCACCATCCAGAGTTAGTGCATGATGGACAAGTAAATGAATCAGTGAAAGATGGCAATTCAAAATCATGATGCAAAAAGTCAAGCATATGCTCATCTATCAAATCATCAAGCAAGTCCACATGGAAAACAGAGTGATCCTCAGGAAAATGTTTCATAGCATGGAAAATGTCAAATCGGATCACACTGCCATCAAACTCCATGGAAAGTGAACCTGAATGCACATCTATCTTGGTTCGGGCTGTTTTCAAAAATGGCCTCCCCAAAATAATAGGAACAACATTACGGGGAGAGTCATCTTCCATATCAAGTATGTAAAAATCAGCAGGGAAGATCAACTCTTCAACCCGAACCAAGACATCCTCTATCAAACCTGCGGGGTGGGCAGTACTTCTATTTGCCAATTGAATCACCACACCCGTAGGTTGAAGAGGTCCAAGAGAAAGAGACTTAAAAACAGACATAGGCATGACATTTATTGATGCTCCTAAATCTAGCATAGCATTTTCAAACTTAACATTGCCTATGATGCAAGGTATAGAGAAAGTTCCAGGATCCTTACATTTTTCAGGAATGTGAGGGATAGGTTTACCTATGAGAGCGGAGACATTCCTTCCCATGCTTATCCTCTCATTGCCCTTGAGTCTTCTCTTATGAGTGCACAACTCCTTAAGGAACTTCGCATACCTTGGAATCTGTTTTATTGCATCAAGAAGGGGTATGTTGACTTCCACCTTCCTGAATGTGTCAAGAATGTCCTTGTCCACCTCTTCCACCCTTTTGTTTTGAGGCACTCTTGGTGGGAATGGAAGAGGAACAGGAGGAGGTTGTAGGACAACAGCAGGGCTTGTGGTTGAAGTCGAGGAGGGTTGAGTTGGATGATTCTCTTTGGTGCTAGCATGCTCACCTTCATCTACCACTTGGCTCTTCCCTTTAGAGGAAGCTAGAGCATCATTGTTGAGGTTAGGTTGTGGTGTGGGTGTGACAATCTGCTTTCCCGACCTCAGGTTGATGGAACTCACATTCTGATTCTGAGGGTTGATCACAGTTTGGGATGGCAACTTGTCAGAATTTTGAGATTGCAAGTTGTTGAGAGAAGTTGCCATTTGACCCATCTGATTTGTCAAAGTCTGAATGGATGCCTCTTGTCTCTGAATGGATGCTCTAGTCTCTTGTTGAAATTGGAGGTTTTGCATGGTCATTTGCCTCACCAACTCCTCCAAGGTAGGTTGGTTGGATGGAGGGGCTGATGGTGAAGGATGAACCACTTGCTGCTGTTGTTGCCTTTGCTGTTGGATTGGAGGAGGTACATATGGTGGTCTGCTCGGTCCAGCGGTGTTCTGAAATGGAACATTAGGAGGAGGTTGTTGTTGATCAGACCACTTCAGATTGGGATGGTTCCTCCATCCAGGGTTGTATCTATTGGAAGAGAGGTCATGATTATGTTGTTGTGGGCCTCTATTGTTGTATATGTTTGCTGCATAGGCCTCGGGTTGGTCACCACTTGTCATCGGCTGTTGCTGCTGAAGGGAAGGGCATGCATCTGTGGGGTGCTCAATGGATGTGCATATGCCACACACTCTAGCAGGAAGTATCATCTTTTTCTGATTGACAGCCAATTGTGTGACCAATGTTGTGAGAGAATCAATTTTCTGCTCAAGCTTCTCAACCTTGCCCGAGTCTGCACCAACATCATTTACATCCCTCACAACTATTGCATCACTGTTGCTTCTTGCATGGAATTGTTGACAATTGGAAGCCATCTTCTCAATTTTGCTCCTGGCTTGTAAGGGTGTCATATCTCCCAATGTACCACCACTTGCAGCATCTACCATGTTTCTTTCCATGAAGTTGAGACCTTCATAAAAGTACTGGATGAGAAGCTGCTCTGAGATCTGATGGTGAGGGCAGGAAGCACACAACCTCTTGAATCTCTCCCAATAATCATAGAGACTCTCTCCATGTTGTTGCCTGATACCAGAAATTTCCTTTCTGATTGCAGTGGTCCTATTTGCAGGGAAGAATTTTTCCAGAAATGCCCTCTTCAAGTCATCCCAGCTTGTGATGGAACCAGGGGCCAAGTCAGATAACCAATCTTGTGCTAGACCCTCTAAGGAATGTGGAAATGCTCTGAGACAGACATGATCCTCTTGCACATCATGTGGTTTCATTGTGGTGCACACTATATGGAATTTCTTGAGATGCTTATGAGGATCCTCACCTGCAAGACCATGAAACTTGGGCAACAAATGGATTAGTCCTGTTCTAAGCTCAAAAGGAACATCCTCATCAGGATACCGGATACACGAGTCTTCAATAGTGAAGTCAGGTGCAGCCAGCTCCCTAAGTGTCCTTTCCCTTGGTGGGGGTTGAGCCATGTTATCACAATGTATAGAATCAGATTGAATAAAAGTAGAAGGAATAGAAGAAATAGAAACAGAATCAGAATTAGATGGACTATAAGATGACTCTGACTCACTACCTAATGACTGATTCCTATTTTGTCTAACTAATCTGTGATAAGTTCTATCAATTTCAGGGTTATAAGGATGCAAATAACTTGGGTTGCCCCTAGTCATGTACTGAACAGAACAGCATCAACCATAGCATACTGTAACAGATATGCATGACCAAAATCGGCAACAAAATTTATTATTTTTTTAAAATTTTTTTCTTTATTTTTTTCAGCACCCTAAAATCATGAAAACATATCACAGAAAGTTTGAGGACAAAATTCAAAAGGGAACCAAGTCAAAGAATTAAAATAGGGACCAAAAACTAAGAAAATAAAACTTGTAAAATAAAAAAGAAACAGTAAACAGGCTTTTTCAGGATCCAAACGAAGGGGTTTTCTGACGAAGTGAGAAAAATCAGATTATTCAGAAAATTCCCTTCGATTTGATATAAATTTCGTCAAATTCCGAGTTACGGATCAAAAGTTATGCCTATTTATAGTAAGTACTGCTGAAACTTGGAAAATTTTTCTGGAACTCACAACCAGTGCCTATCTGAGTGTCTGTGATGCATCAACACACTAATATATGATGAAACAAGTGTGGATACCAATTTTCGTGCAACAATTCCACCCACAGCTATGTTGAATGGCACTCACAGAATCACTAGAATAGCATCAGTTGTGCAGAACAGCAAATCAGCAAACAGGGCAACTTTCAATCAGTTATCAGAATGCTTATTCACACACTAACTACACTAACTAATCTAACTAACTACTGTATGATCTTTGGCAAGAACCGATAATCCCCGGCAACGGCGCCAAATTTTGATCGAGGCCGTACCCGATCAAAATAAAAGGTGTTTATTCTGTAGTACTAGGAAGGTGATCCTAGGTCGTTTCCCAGCGAATATCGGTCTAGGCAAAGTATCAAACACGTAGTGTGCAGTAAAATGGGGGGGGGTTTTTGTGTGTGACAAATGTGAAGAACAAAACATAAACAGAATATAAAAACTAAGAAAATCAGAAACAAAAGCGGGCAAACCCCTTTGGCTACGTACACTACTCAATCCTAGCTCACTAAAGATCGATTCCTCTCCTCTCCTCTGTCCAACTCGTGATAACCAAATACTAAGCGAAAATTCAGTTATCACTCCAAACCCTAACTTCTAATTAAGCATCAGAAACCAGAATTGGAGTTTTTACGAGTTAATACAAATTAAGCATTTATATTCATGTATTATCTCTACGAAATGGAATTAAGCAAACCACTACACATCGATAAACATGAAAACAGAGAAGAGAAAATGAAATTGCATTAATAACAAGAGCTCAAGAGTAGATAATACAATACCAAAGGGATTAACCCTTGAAGTCTAGCCTTCCATGGCCATAAATGAAGAAAAACGAGTAGAAATGGGGAAGAACAAAACCCTAGCAGCCACCACCACTTGGGAGAGCCAAGAGAGAAGTTCTAACCTAGAGAGAGAGTGAGAAATCTGAAATGGGAGAGTGTCTTGGGGGTTACACGAATTTCCCCTCTTTAGTCATGAAAATGGGCCTAAAACATGGGCCCAAGTCCTAAGAAACACTATTCTGAACATTACAATTAAAAAGGGACCTAAATGCAAATTACAATCTTCACTTCAATACTTCAATCTTCATTTCCAAACTTCCCAAAGTGTCCTTGTGCCAAATATTACCTGAAAATAGAAATAGAATTAATTAGGCTAAATAATTCCAAATTAAACAATATTCGGAATATTAGTCCAATAAACTCAAAATCACTAAATCAAGCTAATCAATGTCAAATGGGCAACAAGTATCAATAATAGGAGTAAAATAATGCAAGGAATAATGGGAAATAAAATGCTCATCAATACACATGGATTATCTCTATACAATGGAACTAAGCGAACCATAACATATCAATAAGCATGAAAACAGTGAATAAAAACGAAATAGCATTAAGAACAAAACCTCAAGAGTATGTGATACATTACCAAAGGGATTTAACCTAAGAGTTTAGCCTTCCATGATGAAACAAGTCAAAAACGTGTAGAAAAAAGGGAAGAGAGAGAAACCCTAGCAGCCACCACAAGCTTGGAGAGCAAAACTAAGCCTTCTCTAAGAGAGAGAATGTAAAAAAACGTGAATGGAAGGTCTCTCCAGGGTTTACACGAATTTGGCTTTTTTAAATCACAAAACGGGCCTAAATCATGGGCCCAAATCCTAAGGAAAGCTTATCTCTAAATTAAATCTAAAAATATCTTATAGATAAAATCTAAATCTTAAAAGATATAACTAAATCTCAACTAATCCTAAAGATAGATTACAATCTTCACTTCATCATATATCTTCTCTTCCAACATTAAATCTTCATTCCCAAAATGTCCAAAAAGCCCTTGTGCCAAATATGACCTGAAAATAGAAATAGAATTAATTAGGCTAAATAATCCCAAATTAAACAATATTCAGAATAATAGTCCAATAAACTCTAAATCACTAAATCAAGCTAAACAATGTCAAATAGGCAACAAGTATCAATAATAGGAGTAAAATAATGCAAGGAATAATGGGAAATAAAATGCTCATCAATCAGCATCATCTGGTTCCGTAGCGTGCTTAATCCATTAGAGTTCCGTTCTAAACTTTGGGGGATTTCTTAAAGTTTCTAATGTCTTCGCTATTCTTAACGTATATCGCGGGATGATGCATTATGCTCATGCAGTGACATTATAAGCAACATTATATCTCAACATAGACACACAAATCAATCAATCAATAGCATGTGATAGAAAAGGTCTGGAGTCTTCATATACCACGATACAAACAAAGAAAACAAGCTATCGGGTATACTACTAGCTACAATAGACCTTTACTCCGACTTTGAGAGAGTAAGGAGTGTCCTAATATACTCACTAGACACCAAAGTGTCTTAGGATAACTTCTCTCTCACCTCGATTTGCAGTTACCGATTCCACAAGTTCCGAACGATCCGCTTCCTTCCTAGTCTGCCCGACTCCAACCTCTTCTAAGTCCCGTAAAATAGACACGTGAGTATTAAAACTTTATTTAGATATTATTTTTGAACTTATTCTCAAAATATCTTAAGAAAATTCAAACTTTGTCTTTATGTAAAACCAAAGCATCAATTCTTTTGCTCAAACGTGTCCAAAATCAAACACTAACTTTTATGCTTTAAATTCATGAGAAAGTGATCAAATAAATTAATTTAATTCAAAAGTTTCTTTGCTAGTCTCTCTTGGACAAGAATGAATTAAATTCCGAAAACACCGAAAAAATGCACTTTTCAAACCAACTTTATCTTATGTTAAATACTCATCAAAACTCAACTTCAAATCACCTTGAAAATGTTTTTAAATAAGAAATACAACTTAGAAAATTCTGGACAACATCATATGCTGTAACACCCCGTGTAACATCTGCTCTCTTGACTCACTTCTACAAGTCCCTGATCAAGAAGATTGTTTTAACCGAATTAATTAAAGCATTGATTTAAAAAGAGATTTGATTTCATGATGAGTTTTATACCTTGCAATTTAATTTACTTATGTTGTGATTTGGTGTGCTTTATTGTTTGAGGTTTTAATTGACATTTTGTTTTATTGATTTATATGATTTCATGGAAAAGCATTTTCTCTAAGTTCCAACGAATCAAAGTCCAATCACCTCTAGAAACCCTAATTAGTATCCTAATCGTGGATTAAAACCTAATCGAGCTCTTAATTACTCTCTTAAACCCTAAACCCTCAAAGATTAGTGAGATGATCTAGAATTAGTTTCCCGTAAACCCATGATTAAAGTTTTGGATTAATGCCCTAATCATTGATTAAACCCTATTTACTAAGGATTAGTGGACTAAACCTAGATTAATTAACCTTATCCTACCCTAATCATGATTAGAACCCTAATTAGTGCCTTAAACCTAATTAGTTAACCTAATTTACTCTAAATCACTCTATGGCCGAATGGCCATGTGCTTAGCCTAGCCACCAAGCTCATTTGCATGGTTACCAAGTGGCATGCCTTAATAGTCAAACCATGACATCATCTTGATAACCAAGCATGACATAAGAGGAAGAAAAAGTGAAGAAGAGAAGGGAACGAGGAAGGAGCCGTGAGGGACATTAAGGCAAGACTTGGCCTCCAGGTTTTGTGACTTAGTCCCCAAGTATTTGCAAGCAAGCCCTCAATGCAAACCCTTGATTGCAAATAAGAGAAAGTAGAGAAGAATAAAGGAAGGGCAAAACCGTGTGGAAGAGTGAGTGAGTTCATTCCCATCTCTTATCTTCTTCATTCCTCATTCCAAGCCAAACCATCAACACTCACACACCCCATTCGGTTCTTCATTCCTTCCATTCATTTCAACCCTAAAACCGTTAGGGAGTGAGTGAATTCTCCTCCATTCCTTCATCAACACAATCTTTCTTTCTTTCACTTCTTTTCCAAAACCCAAACACCTAGCACTAAGAGAAAATCAACTCTTAGTAACAAGAGAAAGAGTGACCGAATTGTGATGAAGAGAGAGAACTAAACTTTGAACTCTTCATGACCTAAGAAAGATCAAGCTAAGATAGAAAAGAAGAGGAGGAGGAAACCCTGGACCTTAGAAAGAGCAAATGAACCGTGAGGAGAGGAGAGAGATCAAGACCTTGGACTTGATTCCTTGAAGTTTTGATTAAGTAAGAATTTTTTTTCATGATCCAAAACGTTTTAAACCTTTCCCTTGATTCTTTTTTCGACTTTGATTTTTGGGTTTGAAAGTGTGATGCATGTTTGTTTTCATGCTAAGATCTAGAACTTTTACTCACATGCATGTGGATCTTTGAACTTGATCTTAAAAGTTTTTTTTCCTCTTTAGATCTTGTGAATTCATCCGTTTTCCTTGGATTTTCTTAAAGTGTTTTTGAAAAGAACTTGGTTTTGAATTTCCGTGAAAGATTGTTTAAAGATCTAACATTTTCGGTTGCATGCATGCTTAGATCCATGCCTAAACTATGATATGTTTGATTACTTGAATTATTTGGAAATAATTGAACTTTTCTTTGATGATTTTCTTTATGATGGCCACGATTTATTGTTATTATAAGTGAAAGGTTGATTTTCTTTTGTTTGATCCCTTGCATATTGTGATCTTGATGTGTTGGTCACGGTTTTACATGCTTAATTGAAAAGACTAGAATTTTCTTAGGTTTAAGTGATGAATGTGTGATTTCCATGAACTTTGAGTTGATTTTTGTGTGTCAAATGTGAAATCTAAATTGTTTAAGAAACCCATGTATGCCACGGTTTCCTATGAAAATACATGCAAGGGTTATACTTTTTTTTTGGTAAATAAAAATTATTATTACCAACGTGCAAACTATAGCACCAAACAAATAATCAGGTCCAAGATCACCTAGACATAATTCAATACCCCCTACTATGTAGATTGTACTGAATTCAGCCAAGGTTAGAGGTCCTCACGAATTCTAGTTACAAGAGAATAATGTAATTTTGAGAAATCTATACTAATACTAAACTTATAAGCTAATTCCATTTTGAGCATTTTAAATACATAAGAAATAATTTATACTTTTACTTACTTGATGAATTATGTGAAATTGTTGTTGAACTTGGAGTTGTTTTTGAGTCTCGAATCCTTGCAAACGTTTTTGAGGAAAACCTAGTTAAGGTCACGGTTTGGACCTTAACTTTTGAATTGAATTTCCTTGAACGTATATGTGTTCATGACATGAAATTATGTGTTGATTTGTGAAGTTGATCCTTGAAGAAATGATTTTCTAAACAACCCATGATGCATACGGTTTCGACATGTTTAAGTATGATAAGATGAAATTAATTAAGTGAAAGATCAATGAAAATGTGACTAAGTGTATATGTGAGGCATGATTCGGTTTGTGTGTACTTAAGTGTTAGATTTCTTCATTTGATTGGGCTATATGTATGAATAAGTTTGTGAACATGTTTATGTGTAACTTGATGGCTTGTGATTGTGAAATGCTTGGGATGAATGGATGTTTGTTTGATTTGTTATACTTGAATACCTTGCTGCCCATATATGATTCTAAGTGTTTGAACTTGATAAATTGTCGATCAAAGTGTCTAATTTATTGTTCCCATGATTCTTGGATGTTTATGCTTTTAAAATTGGTTTTAAACTTTGGGAAAATGAATTTAAAACTTAGGACACGATGCTGTCCAGAATTTTCTAAGTTATATTTCTTGTTTCAAAGTGTTTTTAAAAGTATTTTGAAGTTGAGTTTTGTGTGTATTTGATATAAGTCAAGTTGGTTCGAAAAGTGCGATTTTTCGGAGTTTTTGAATTTGAATTCAATGCTGTCCAAGAAGGACCAGCAAAGAAACTTTTTAATTAAATTGATTTGATTGATTGTTTTCTCATGATTTTTAAGCATGAAAGTTAGTGTTTGATTTTGGACAAGCTTGAGCAAAAAGAATTGATGTTTTGGTTTTAAATAAAAGACGATGTTTGAATTTTTCTTAAGTTACCTTGAGAATAAAGTTTAAGAGTAATATTAAATAAAGTTTAAATGCTCACATACCTATTTTTATGGGACTGGGAAGAAGTTGGAGTCGGACGGACGAGGAAGGAAGCAGATCACTCGGAACTTGTAGAATTCGGTAACTGCGAATCTAGGTGAGAGAGAAGCTATCCTAAGACACTGTGGTGTTTAGGTGATTTGTTAGGACATCCCGTATCATCTCAAAGATCGGGACTACGTGGTTGGATTCAGTAGTATAAGTGGCAATTGTTTGCCTTGTGTGGCCACTTATACGAAGGTGACGCCGACCACACTAGTGTCGTGTGATGTTTGTGTGATTGATAGCATGTTTCGTTTGTTTATTTATTTATTTAATTATGCAAGTTGAAATTAAGTGTTATTAAGAATCTATTGATGGACGTCTATTACGTCCTGAATAAGAGATGAAAGCGAAGAGAATAAGTTAAGAAAGTAATGAGATCGAAAGTAAAGACACAATAAGAAAGAAAAGGATAAGAGTTGAGAGTGGGAATGAATCGATAATGAGATTAAGAACGAGCCAGAGCTGGGAAAGTAATGTGGATATGAGACGTGATTGAGCGGAGCTGGGCTCCTTTTGGTTTTGGTTTTAGACTAGGACTAGTATTGAGTTGAGCTTGCTCCTCCATTAGCGCCCAGCAAAGTTGTGACTTTTGAAAAGGTTTTTGAAAAGCAGTTTTGAAAATGTTTTTGATAACAGATTTTGAAAAGATTTCTGAAAAGAGATTTTGTGGAGAATGATGAAAAGGAATTAGAAAAGAGTTTGTGAAAAGAGATTCTTTGAAAATGTTTTAAAAGGAGGCTTTGATAAATATTACGAAGAGTATTTTAAAAAAAAATGTTTTGAAAAGATGTTTCTATAAGCTTTAAGAGAGTCTTTCGTGATGACGTTTTTAAGAAAGTCTTTTGAAACAATAACCTTGAGGAATGACACTTTTGAGAAGAGTTCCTGAAACCCATGTTTTTGTGAATGATTGGGAAAGGATTGTATGTGAAGTTTTCGAAAGGATGTTTTGTGAAAGCTTATGATACGAGATTTTCCAAAAAGTTATGAAATTGTGTTCTTAGAAGGGTGAAATGTTCTTGGAAAAGATTGAGAATGTTGAGATGAGTTGGAAATGAGATGAGAGTTTGTGATGTGATCCCAGCTCTGTGCTATGTGAGATGTGATGAGAAAAAGAAAGTGCAAAGTAGTGGTCGGGACTCATTGAAGGGTTGCACGAAGGATGGGCCGACCTTAGGGTAATTAAAAAGATAAAAGACTTAAAAGACATACGCGGTAAGGTATAAGAATGCGAAGTAGTGGAGAGGAAGATACTATGGGTATCTACGGATACTCAGGTGGAGATTGCAGGAGGGGAGGACGATGACGGTGAAACGTCAAGAAGTCTAGAGTATGTTTCTAGGCAGAACGAACTCCACATGTGGCGCACTAACGTGGTGGGGACTGGGTCTAATGTCGTGGCAAGTTCTGCAGGCCCACTAGAAACATGTTGTCGCCCCCTCGATGCAAGTCTACAATAATGGAGAGGGACTGGAACGGGGCAATGTGTTTTGCCACTGCGTGGACAGTGAGCCGTGATTATATGTTTTGAGGACGAGATCCTCCTGGTCTGGGACCATCTGTTTTGAGACAGCTGTCATGCCCGCGTGGTAAAGGTCCTGTACTCCTGTTGGCTTCCGACTAGGTTGGGTGGATGACCGAGGAGATGTAGACGTGAGTGATAGCCGAGAATCGAAATGAGTGACGTGATGATATCCTTAAAACTTCCCCATCATAGACGGTTGTGAGATGAATGGTTTGGAATAAAAGAGAAGAATGATTATGGAAAAGAGAAGGAATGAAAGAGGAATAAAGAAAGATCATAAGAAGAAAAAGTAATGGAAAGATGATAACAAGATGAAAATAATAATAATAATAAAGCGAGATTATGATGATAATGATATGCTTGATTGTTGTGTGCTTGTGTGTGGTATGGTTCGTTTGTGTGGTCCTAGTATTTTGCCTATTGTATTCCCACACCGTCGACGATTCGTCGTTCGGATCGCTTACTCTCTCCTGTTCGTTGGCCTATCGGTGCCACTGGTAATTCAACGGGCAAATGGAGTATGGCATGGATATGGATGAGCATTTTATTTCCCATTATTCCTTGCATTATTTTACTCCTATTATTGATACTTGTTGCCTATTTGACATTGTTTAGCTTGATTTAGTGATTTAGAGTTTATTGGACTAATATTCTGAATATTGTTTAATTTGGGATTATTTAGCCTAATTAATTCTATTTCTATTTTTAGGTCATATTTGGCACAAGGGCTTTTTGGACATTTTGGGAATGAAGATTTAATTTTGGAAGAGAAGATTTATGATGAAGTGAAGATTGTAATCTATCTTTAGGATTAGTTGAGATTTAGTTATATCTTTTAAGATTTAGATTTTATCTATAAGATATTTTTAGATTTAATTTAGAGATAAGCTTTCCTTAGGATTTGGGCCCATGATTTAGGCCCGTTTTGTGATTTAAAAAGCCAAATTCGTGTAAACCCTGGAGAGAGACCTTCCATTCACGTTTTTTTACATTCTCTCTCATAGAGAAGGCTTAGTTTTGCTCTCCAAGCTTGTGGTGGCTGCTAGGGTTTCTCTTTCTTCCCTTTTCTACACGTTTTTGATATTTTTCTTCATGGAAGGCTAAACTCTTAGGTTAAATCCCTTTGGTAATGTATCACATACTCTTGAGGTTTTATTCTTAATGCTATTTCGTTTTTATTCACTGTTTTCATGCTTATTGATATGTTATGGTTCGCTTAGTTCCATTCTATAGAGATAATCCATGTGTATGAATGCTTAATTTATGCAAACTCGTAAAAACTCCATGCTTTGGCTTTTAATTCTTAATTAGAGGTTTGGGTTTTGGGGTGAGAATTGAATTTTCGCTTAGTATTTAATTCTCACGAGTTAGACAGTGAAGAGGAAAGAAATTGATCTTTTGTGACCGATGATAGAGTTGTGAACGCGAGCCAAAGGGGTTTATCCGCTTTTCCTTATCTGTTTCTTCGTTTTGATTTAATTCTGTTTTGATTTCAATTATTCAATATTCAATAAAAAAAACCCCCCTGTTTTCTATGCATACTATGTGTTCAACCTTTTGCTTGATAAGATATTCCTTGGGAGACGACCTAGGAGTCACTTCCTAGTACTATACTTAAACTGTTTTTATTTGTATCGGGTACGGCCTCGATCAAATTTGGCGCCTTTGCCGGGGAGTATCGGTTCTTGCCAAAGGTCATTAGTAGTTAGTTAGTGTCGTAGTTAGTATAGTTATTATAGTGTGTCGTGTCTGATTTAGGGTCTAGTAGTCAATTCTGATAACCGGTTGAAGTTGCACTGTTTGCTGTTTTGCTATTTTGTTGCAATTAGTGTATTTGATTGATTCTGTGGTTGCTAGTTCACATAGTTGTGGGTGGAATTTTTGCACGAAAATTTATATCCACACTACTTTTATCATATAAAAAGGTTTCGAGGCACCACGATCACTCAGATCATCACTGGTTGTGAGTTCCAGAAAAATTTTCCAAGTTTTAGCAGCACTTTCTTCAAATCGTCGCAACTTTTGACCCGTAACTCGGAATTTGACGAATTTTATATCAAATCGAAGGGAATTTTCTGAATAATCTGATTTTTCTCACTTTGTTAGAAAACTCCTTCGTCTGGATCCTGAAAAAGCCGTTTTACTATTTCTTTTTTATTTTACAAGTTTTATTTTCTTAGTTTTTGGTCTCTGATTTAATTGTTTGACTTGGTTCCCTTTTGAATTTTATCCTCAAACTTTTTGTGGTATGTTTTCATGATTTTAGGGTGCTGAAAAAAATAAAGGAAAAAATTTTAAAAAATAAAAAAATTTTGTTGCCTATTTTGGTCATGTATATTAGTGACAGTTTGCTATGCTACATGGTGTTCTGTTCAGTACATGACTAGGGGCAACCCAAGCTACTCTCATCCATATAACCCTGAAATTGATAGAACTTATCACAGACTAGTTAGACAAAATAGGAACCAGTCCATAGGTAGTGAGTCTATTGAGTCTTTACATAGTGAGTCTGCTTCTTTTTCTTCTATTCCTATAAATTCTGATTCTTATTCTGATTATTCTGAAAATATGGCTCAACCTCCACCACGTGAGAGGACATTGAGGGAGCTGGCTGCACCTGATTTCACTATTGAAGATTTGTGCATCCAGTATCCCGATGACCCGTATGAGCTAAGGTCTGGACTAATTCATTTGTTGCCCAAGTTTAATGGTCTTGCAGGTGAGGATCCTCATAAACATCTCAAGCAGTTCCATATTGTCTGTGCTACTATGAAACCACATGATGTGCAAGAGGATCATGTTTGTCTTAAGGCATTCCCACACTCCCTAGAGGGGCTAGCCAAGGATTGGTTGTACGATCTGGCCCCTGGTTCTATCACAGTCTGGGATGACCTGAAGAGGGCATTTTTGGAGAAATTCTTCCCTGCATGCAGAACAACAGCAATCCGAAAGGATATATCAGGCATCAGGCAACAAAGTGGAGAAAGTCTCTACGAGTATTGGGAGAGATTCAAGAGACTGTGTGCGAGCTGCCCCCACCATCAGATCTCAGAGCAGTTGCTTATTCAATATTTCTATGAAGGTCTCAACCTCATGGAGAGAAACATGCTTGATGCTGCAAGTGGTGGTGCCCTAGGAGACATGACACCTTTAGAAGCCAGAGTCAAGATTGAGAAGATGGCTTCCAATTGCCAACAATTCCATGCAAGGGGCAACAGCGATGCAATCATAGTGAGAGGAGTGAATGATGTTGGCACAAGTTCTGGTAAGGTTGAGAAGCTTGAACAGAAGATAGATTCACTTACAACTTTGGTCACTCAATTGGCCATCAACCAGAAGAAGTTGTCTCTGCCTGCTAGATTATGTGGCATATGCACATCCGCTGAGCACCCCACAGATGCATGCCCTTCTGTGCAGCAGCAGCCCACGACTGGTGCTGACCAACCTGAGGCATATGCCGCCAACATCTTCAACAGTAGAAATCAGCAGCCACAGAACTTTGATCTCTCTACCAATAGATACAACCCTGGTTGGAGGAACCATCCCAACCTGAGATGGTCTGATCAGCAGCAACCTTCACAGGTTCAATTTCAGAACAATTCTAGACCACCATATGTACCTCCTCCAGTCCAGCAACAGAGCCAACAACAGGCTAATTCTGCACCACCAGCTCCTAGTACTGAGCAGCAGCCTTCATTGGAAGAGCTGATGAAACAGATGACCATGCAAAATCTCCAATTCCAACAGGAAACTAGAGCATCCATTCAAAGACAAGAGGCCTCCATTCAATCTTTGACCAATCAGATGGGACAGATGGCAACAGCAATCAACACTATGCAATCTCAGAATTCTAACAAGTTGCCATCCCAAACAGTGATCAATCCAAACCAGAATGTGAATGCCATTAGTCTAAGGTCAGGGAAGCAGATTGTCACACCCACACCAGAATCTGACCTCAACAAAGATGATCTAGTTTCAACCAACAAGAAGAGCCAAATGGTCGAGGAGAGTGAGCACACAAGTACCAGAAAATCCCCTCCAGCTCAGCCTTCCACAAGCACAACACCTGCTGCTGCCCAACAACCACCCCCCATTCCTCTTCCTTTCCCACCAAGGGGGGTGACTCAAAGCAAGAAAATGGAAGAGATTGACAAAGAGATACTTGACACATTCAGGAAGGTGGAAGTCAACATACCCCTTCTTGATGCAATCAAGCAGATTCCAAGGTATGCAAAGTTCTTGAAGGATCTATGCACACACAAACGGAAGCTCAAGGGCAATGAGAGGATCAACATGGGAAGAAATGTCTCTGCTCTTATAGGTAAACCCGTCCCTCATATTCCTGAAAAGTGTAAGGATCCTGGAACTTTCTCTGTGACTTGTATCATAGGTAATACTAAATTTGAGAATGCTTTGCTAGATTTAGGAGCATCTATTAATGTTATGCCTATGTCTGTTTTCAAGTCTCTTTCACTTGGACCTCTTCAACCTACGGGTGTGGTTATTCACTTGGCAAATAGATCTACTGCCTACCCCGCAGGTTTGATAGAGGATGTCCTGGTTCGGGTTGAAGAGCATATCTTTCCTGCTGATTTTTATATTCTTGATATGGAAGAGGACACCTCTCGTAGTGCTGTCCCTATCATATTAGGGAGACCATTTTTGAAAACAGCCCGAACCAAGATAGATGTGCATGCAGGTACACTTTCCATGGAATTTGATGACAGTGTGGTTCGATTCAATATTTTTGATGCTATGAAACATTTTTCTGATGACCACTCTGTTTTTCATGTTGACTTGATTGATGATCTGATTGATGAGCATGTTCTAGACTTTTTGCATGATTATGATTTGCCATCTTTCACTAGTTCATTTACTTGTTCTGCATGTTCTGATTCCGAAATGTGCACTGCATGCATTGAAATTGACCAGTTTTTAAATTCTGCCACTGCATCTGTTGATTCATATGATATAGATTCAGATCATGCTAACCCCATTTCTGTTTTGCATGAGTCTAATTCACTTGTTCAGGTGCAGGCGGCAGAATCCAATTCTGCTGCTCCTTTAGTTCCATCTGTGATGCAGGCACCTTTATTGGACCTGAAGCCCCTTCCTCCTCATCTCAAATATGCTTACTTAGAGGCTGAGCAGAAACTTCCAGTGATCATCTCTACCTCCCTTTCTGTTGATCAAGAGAAGAAGCTGCTGGATGTGATTAGAGCAAACAAAAAGGCAATAGGATGGACTTTGGCAGACATACCTGGTATTAGCCCCTCCATGTGCATGCATCGGATTTTATTGGAGGATGGGGCTAAACCAGTGAGACAACCCCAGAGACGGTTGAACCCCCGGATTCTTGATGTGGTGAAGAAAGAGGTCACCAAGCTGCTGTAAGCTGGCATTATCTACCCCATTTCAGACAACACTTGGGTAAGCCCGGTTCAAGTAGTTCCCAAGAAGTCTGGGGTGACAGTTGTCAAAAATGAGAAGGATGAGCTGATTCCCACTAGAGTGCAGAACAGTTGGAGAGTCTGCATTGATTATAGGAAGCTCAACCAGGCGACCCGCAAGGATCACTTTCCTCTTCCCTTCATTGATCAGATGTTGGAGCGCCTGGCAGGTAAATCTCACTATTGCTTCTTAGATGGTTTCTCTGGTTATTTCCAAATCTGTATTGCACCAGAGGACCAACATAAGACTACATTTACCTGTCCTTTTGGTACATTTGCTTATAGGAAGATGCCTTTTGGCCTATGCAATGCTCCTGGCACTTTTCAAAGATGTATGATGAGTATTTTTAATGACTTACTTGAGCATTGCATAGAGGTCTTCATGGATGATTTTAGTGTATATGGTTCCTCTTTTGATGCATGTCTTGATAGTTTGTCTAAGGTGCTTAATAGGTGCATTGAGACTAACCTTGTCTTGAATTTTGAAAAATGTCATTTTATGGTAGAACAAGGCATAGTCTTAGGGCACATTATTTCGCATAAGGGCATAGAGGTTGACCCTGCTAAGCTGCATGTAATATTACATTTGCCTTACCCCTCTTGCGTGCGAGAGGTGCGTTCTTTTCTTGGCCATGCAGGTTTCTATCGCAGGTTTATTCAGA
Organism: Crotalaria pallida; assembly: GCA_037953625.1. Classification (NCBI taxonomy): domain Eukaryota; kingdom Viridiplantae; phylum Streptophyta; class Magnoliopsida; order Fabales; family Fabaceae; genus Crotalaria; species Crotalaria pallida. The sequence continues at coordinate 83,017,083 of CM075653.1, forward strand.
ACTTTAGCTCAATTTGCAGAAAGGAGTTCTTGGTTGGTCAAAAAGTGTTGCTCTACAACTCTAGGCTTGGACTCATGAGTGGAAAGCTCCGCTCTAAATGAATTGGACCGTTTGTAGTCACCCGGGTGTTTCCTTATGGCACTGTGGAGATCAAGAGTGAGTCCACAGACAAGAGCTTCAAAGTCAATGGTCACCGACTCAAGCCTTTCCTCACTACCCCTACTTTGGATGATGCACCTGTGGAGGAAGCCTCATTGGTCGACCCCATTTTTGACCCACCATGATTTAGGGAGTCTTCTTTTCTCCTTCTTTACTACTTTTATTCCACTTGTCTATATCTGTCTGATTCTGCTATTTGTTTTACATTGAGGACAATGTGTGATTTAAGTGTGGGGGGGAGAGTAGTTTAGGTTGCATATTTTTGCTTTGATTTTTTAGGTTTTGCTAAGTTTTGGGCATTTTCTTGCATGTTTTTGCTTCATTTTAGTAGAGTCTTGGTATCTTGTGTCTGAATTCATGCATTTCTGTGTGTAAAGTTGCTTTTGATAATTAAGAGGTGGTAACACTGTGATAGAATTGTCCCTTTTGTGAGGATTTGAGCCTTAATTGTGGGTGGATTGCTATATATGCCACCTAATTTTTCTTTCATGTGTGATTGCACTCTGGATTACTTGCACTCTAGAACTTGACTTGACTCTTGTTGATACTTGATATTCCCATGCACATTTTGAAATGATTTAGGCATTTTTTTTCTTGAATAAGCCACTAGCCATATGAGCCTACCTTGAATGAATTTATCCTTTGATAGCCCCTTTGAGCCTTTATATCCCTTTTCTTTGTTCTTTAGCTCATTACAAGCCTATGACTGAAAAACCATGATTGTCCTAACCTTAGGGAATGTTGGAGCTTTGGAATTGTTTTGGGAATGGGTATTAAGTAAGCGAGGGTGCTTTGTTCTTCATCTCTTGTGAGTTCTGGGTTTTGCCTCTATGGTCGGTGATGTAATTATGGCTTTATCTCATTATGCCATTTTTGTTGTTTCTTCTTTTCTTTCGTTCATGAAGTTCTGCAATGTAATGCAATTAAAAAAAAAAAGAAGAAGAAGAAGAAGAAAAAAAAATGGAATAAAAGGTTGATTGAGGCATGGAGGATTGGAATTAGAGGTTGTTGTTATGTTTACCATTTCATTCTGGGGTGGATTGTGCTTATTTTTTTTTACTTGTTCCCCATTGCTCCTCTATTCCCTGGGTTTTAGCTACATTTCCCATATTTTTATCCTACCTTGTCCTTGGCCCCATTACAACCCTGAAAAGACCTTTTGATCTTAATGTGCATGTGTGTTGATTGTTGATGTTAGAGGCTTGTCAAGCCTATGGTTGTGTTTGTTTTTCATGATGTGCCTTGAGTGTAAACACTGATTAACCTTAAACACTTGAGTGTAAACACTATTGACTGATCCTTGTGAGTTTCTACCATCTTTGTGACTACCCTCTTGATGTCATTGGTTTTCTTTGCATATTTGAAATAATTGGATGATGTTCATGAATGCCTTGATTCTTTGGTCCTTATTTTCTTCGTGTGCTCGATTTTGCCCATTTCTTTGCATTTCCTAGAATTAATTGTGAAGTATGTAATCTCTTAGGTTTGCATTCATTAGTTGTAGTAATCTTGTTGCATGATTCACTTTGGTGCATATTGATTTTCTCAGTCCTAATTCTTAGTTTTGCCCAGGAGTGCAAAAGGATAAGTGTGGGGGTATTTGATGAGAATTTTATTTCCCATTATTCCTTGCATTATTTTACTCCTATTATTGATACTTGTTGTCTATTTGACATTGTTTAGCTTGATTTAGTGATTTAGAGTTTATTGGACTAATATTCTGAATATTGTTTAATTTGGGATTATTTAGCCTAATTAATTCTATTTCTATTTTCAGGTCATATTTGGCACAAGGGCTTTTTGGACATTTTGGGAATGAAGATTTAATTTTGGAAGAGAAGATTTATGATGAAGTGAAGATTGTAATCTATCTTTAGGATTAGTTGAGATTTAGTTATATCTTTTAAAATTTAGATTTTATCTATAAGATATTTTTAGATTTAATTTAGAGATAAGCTTTCCTTAGGATTTGGGCCCATGATTTAGGCCCGTTTTGTGATTTAAAAAGCCAAATTCGTGTAAACCCTGGAGAGAGACCTTCCATTCACGTTTTTTTACATTCTCTCTCATAGAGAAGGCTTAGTTTTGCTCTCCAAGCTTGTGGTGGCTGCTAGGGTTTCTCTCTCTTCCCTTTTCTACATGTTTTTGGTATTTTTCTTCATGGAAGGCTAAACTCTTAGGTTAAATCCTTTTGGTAATGTATCACATACTCTTGAGGTTTTATTCTTAATGCTATTTCGTTTTTATTCACTGTTTTCATGCTTATTGATATGTTATGGTTCGCTTAGTTCCATTCTATAGAGATAATCCATGTGTATGAATGCTTAATTTATGCAAACTCGTAAAAACTCCATGCTTTGGCTTTTAATGCTTAATTAGAGGTGTGGGTTTTGGGGTGAGAATTGAATTTTCGCTTAGTATTTAATTCTCACGAGTTGGACAGTGAAGAGGAAAGAAATTGATCTTTTGTGACCGATGATAGAGTTGTGAACGCGAGCCAAAGGGGTTTATCCGCTTTTCCTTATCTGTTTCTTCGTTTTGATTTAATTCTGTTTTGATTTCAATTATTCAATATTCAATAAAAAAAAAACCCCCTGTTTTCTATGCATACTATGTGTTCGACCTTTTGCTTGATAAGATATTCCTTGGGAGACGACCTAGGAGTCACTTCCTAGTACTATACTTAAACTGTTTTTATTTGTATCGGGTACGGCCTAGATCAGATATCACTATGTGGAACAAGCGAGGAAGAGGATGGAAGCACACCTCACAAGGCTGGGCTTGGACCGGTTACACGGAAATTGTGATTCCTGATCCGGAGCATCAATTGAGCGGAGCTAACCTGGAGTCACATTTGGGGCAAGTCAACGTACGAGGGTTTCAGAGCTATGAGGAGAAGGTCCAGTATGAGAAGCAGGGAAATTTTAATGTAGCAGACGGAGTGAAGAGGATGTCCCATAGCAATGAAGAGACAACTACACAAGCGGCTTCGTCTTCAAAGCCGAAAGGAGGATGCAAGAAGGACAAGGAGCTCTACCTGCTCGTTTATAGTAGGAAAAGTTCGAAGAGGATGTAATAACTTAGGGTGTTGAACATATGAAGTTAAGGATTACCAATGCCATGAGCCATTATGTAAATAAGCAAAAGTTTTAAATTGACTTGCAAAGTACTTCGTTATACAAGGTGATTTGAAACCAAGTTCTTTCATGGAATCAAAGTTTTCGGAAAGGAAAGGCTTTAGTATCAACTCAGTTTTGAAAAAAAAAATTTTGCCTCATTCTTGCATCTTTAATGAGTCAAAGTTAACTATTTTTAGTTTATGAAAATCGGGCTGTTACATATGCTATGTTCCAAGTTCATTTTCCATTGTTCAAAACCAATTTAAATTCATAGACAAACTAAGTATCTCTAAAACAATTGAATAAACACTTTTGATCAACAATTTCTCAAGTTCAAACACTTAAAATCAAGTTTGGGCAGAATGATGTTCAAATAAAACAAATCACTTAAATGTTTTTATGCATTCCAAAAATCATTCCAACATTATTTAAAAATCTCAAACAAACACTCATTCAATTCAAACATTACACAACCACAAGTCATCAAGTCGAACATAAACAAACTTCTTCTCAACATGCTCACACACTTATTCATGCATATATCATAATCAAATAAAGTAATTAAACCTTTAGGCACATACAAACCGAATCATACTTCACATAAACACTTAGACAAATTTTCATCTAACTTACACTTAATCTTGTCCAAAACCGTATGCTTCATTTGTTTTTCAAAAAAATTATTTCCTCAAAGAATCACTTCACAAATCAACACATAATTTCATGATATCAACACACATATACTCAAGAAAGTTTAATTCAAAAACTAAGGTCCAAACCATGATCTTGGACCAAGTTTCTCAAAAACTTTTTCAAGAATTCAAGACTTCTAAAAACAATTCCAAATCCAATAACAATTTCACATAATTCATCAAACAAGTAGAAACATAATCCTAGCATATATTTATTTCATAAAACCGTGAGCATCATCAAGTTTCTAGACAAATTTTTATTTCACATCTAACACATATAATCAACTTAAAGTCCATGGAAATCACTTATTCATTGCTTAGACTTAAGAAAATATCAAGCTTCTTAACCAAACATGCAAACCGTGGCCATCACTTAAAAATCACACATCACATAAATTTTTATTCATCTAAAACATCATTAAACTTCAAGATCATAACATGCATGAGATCAAACAAAAGAAAATCAAGCTTTAAACCACAACAACATCAAAACCGTAGCCATCATAAGGAAAATCATCAAGAAAACTCAATCTTTTTCAAAAACCTTTGCATCAAAACACAAGCATCAAGCATATCATAGTTCAAGCATTGATCTTGACATGCATGAAAACAAAAACACTAGATCTCTTGAAAAATCCTTCATGCAAAACTCAAAATCAAACTTTTTCTTAAAACACTTTAAGAAATCAAAAAGAAAATGGATGAGTTCGAGAGATAACTCAAGATCATGAAAGAAAAATACTTTCTTAGCAAAGCTTCAAAATCAAGTTTAAAAATCAACATGCATGTGAGTGAAAACATTAGATCTAACTTGAAAACAAACATGCATCAACACTTTCAAACCAAAAATCAAAGCTTGAGAAAGAAAACATGAAAACCGAAATGAGTTAAAGAAAAGAGGTTAAGAACTTTAAGATCATGAAATAAAAATGCTTACATCAACAAAAGCTTTCAAAATCAAGTCCAAATCTTTGGGTTGTTCTTTGGTTCCTCTTCTTACTCCTCACGGTTCACTCCCTCTTTCCCTTAGGTTCACGGTTTCTCCTTCTCTTCTTCACTCTCTTGGGTTGATTTTTCTTTACTTAGGTTGTGTTTGAGATTGTGTTGTGTTTGGGGTCTTGTTCTTCTCCTCTTCCTCCCTCACGGATTCTCTCTCTCTCTCAACACTTTGTTTTCTTGGCTTTAGAATGAGTAAGAAATGAAGAAGTGGAAACCAAATGAAGGGTGTGTATATGTGTTTAGAAACACATGGTTTTTGTGGGCTTGGGCTTGGTTTCCTTCCCTTCCCCACGGTTCCTTTCTTTTCCTTTTCTTTTTCTTTTCTTTTTCCTCCTCCATGTCATGCAGATGTTACATCCTCCCCAACTTGGAAATTTCTCGTCCTCGAGAAATGGCGTACCTGTTTCAAACAAGTGAGGGTACGAATCCCTCATGCTACTCTCACGCTCCCAAGTAGCAGTCTCGCCATTCACAGAACTCCAAATAACCTTGACCAGAGGAATATCCTTTCCTCGTTGGGTCTTTACACTTCGACCGTCTATTCTTAAGGGTAATGTCTCATACATGAGGTTTTCTTTAAGCTGTATAGAGTCGGGTTCGATGATGTGAGAAGTGTAACATCCTAAGTTTTATTTTAAGTGAAATAATAGCTTAAAACCCAAGAAATAACTAGATTTATTGCTTAAATAATTTTGGGTGATAGGTGAGTAGTAATTATAAGTATTAGGGGTTGTGTAGGAGGTATAGGTAGCAAGGGGAAAACTTATATAAGCGGAATCGGGGATTAAATCGGCGTTTTAAGTATTAGAAATCAGTCGGTATGAGAAAATTGGGAATTTATTATAGGATGCTAAGAAATTAAATTCCACCGTTGGATATAAAGTTTAAGGGATTAAGAAGCTTGTCTAAAAATTTGGACCCGATCCAACGGCTAACGAAAAAGTTACGGCGAATCGAAGATTGAAAATTCTGTTGCACGCCCAGGCGCACCAGCCTGCGCCCAGGCGCGCGCCACTATTCATTGGTGCTGAGCCAGTCAGATTTTCGCCCAGGCGCGTCTCCCATGCGCCCAAGATGCACCAGCCACGTACCAGCCCAAAAGTTTGGCGCGCCAGACTCCCTCCAGCCATGCATCTGGTGCTGCGCCATGCACCAGCTTGAGTTGTGGTGCTGAATTTCCGCCCAGGCGCGCGATTTTCCGCAAAGGCACGCGCGCGTACCCAGATCAGATCTGGTGCGTCCAAATTGAACTTGGGGGCCAAGTTGTTGCATCTTGGCCACACGATTTCCTCCCCTTGGTTAAGTAAAAGTTCAAACTTTGTTGGCCTCATATTTTCCTAAGATCAAAGGCACTATTCATCATCTCCTACCTCCATCCTCTTAATCTTCAAGTGTGAAACTCCACCCTCCACCACTCTAAACCCAATAATCAAATTAAATACTTACCATAACTCCTAACCCCATCAAGAACCAAGGCATTATGTAAGTTGAAAGTCCCTTTCCTCTTCTCTTCATCAAAGTCGTGCACTCCCTCCTCCCCACCACCATAGGTTTTCAAGTTTCCATCATCATGGAAACCATCACATGAATCCACCTCCTCCACAAAATCAAGACAAGGAAGGCTCTACTTCATCGCATAACACTCATCCTAGGGCTCTCTACAATAATTGGGCATTAGCTATCCTTAGGTGGTACACTAAGCTAAGGAGGTTCAGAAGGTTCTAAGTTCCCATTTGCTCACTCACCACACCAAGGTAAGGGGGTGGGTATTGGCTTTCCATAGGGATGGGTTTACAATTAGTTATATTGATTTATTAGGAGTTATTTGAATTAGGAGAATAGTTAGAGAACCCTAGGAGAAAAAAAATAAAAATATTAATAGAATTGTTCACAATAATGTAAATCGGAATTTAAATTAATTGTTGTGAATTTGCTATGGATCATAGATGCTATTTGTGAATGCTTTATTATTTGTGCCCTAAGTGTAATAAAGAACTTGCATAACATGAGGGAATGAATGATAAATTGTTTTGGGCAATTGGTTAATAATTATTAAAAGAGTAAACCAACGGTGAAAATGGAAGTAAAAAGGGACTAATGATGTATGCAGATCATCTGCTTGTGGTTGCATACATCGTAAATAAATGGTGGGGGTATACAGATCATCTGCTTGTGGTTGTATACCTCGTAAAAAAATTGTTGGTGTATGCAGATCATCTGCTTATTGTTGCATACATCGTAATTAAATCGTGGGGGTATGCAGATCATCTGCTTGTGGTTGCATACCTCGTAAATAAAATTGAAGGTGTATGCAGATCATCTGCTTGTGGTTGCATACATCGTAATTAAATTGTGGGGGTATGCAGATCATCTGCTTGTGGTTGCATACCTTGTCAATGGAATGGAAATGGATAAAAATGGGATATCTTGGAATGATTAAAGGCATGAAATGTTATAATGTGAAATGTGTGAACTATATGATATTTGTGTTTGGCCTAGTGGGTTGATATGCCTATTTGGAAACTACATTTCTATTTCATGTGCAATGCTCACTCCCTTAACATTTTTCAGGTTCGGAGATCGAGCTAGCACAGCCCCCAGTCGAGCAGGTGCACTCTCCCTCACAGGGAGAGTAGATTTAGTACTATAGGACATGGAAATGTCCTGGGCCCGTTCATCATTATGATGATGTGATATCTCTTTTTGGGTAACAGTGCTTTTGGGTGGCCCAGGACAACCTCTTAGATATAAAGGGGTGTTTTGATGGAATGTATGTAAAAACTTATGTTTATGTTTCCGCTTCATACTCTGATGACTATGTGATACTAGATGCGCTATGGCACACTGTAGACATTAAGCCCTGCTGGCTTCTGGAATGATATATGATTTGTGTTTATCAGGTGCATGTTTAAATTATTTTTGGGAAGTCCTAAAAACAAAGGAAACTCCGTCCATTTGACGGTGGATTTTAACTAATTAAAAAGGAATTTTTAAGTACGCTAATTTAATATATGGGTAAATTATGGGTAATTCAGCTAAGGCATTACATTTACGGTATCAGAGCAGTTTCCCTCGGCCTTTGGAGTGTGGACTCACATCTCCAATAATTACTCACCAAGCGAGTAATTGAATTATAGATAAGAGTTTAGGTGTAGGACTAGAAATTTATATTATTGCTTAGTATTGATCCATAACTGTCTGTCTCCTCCATGACTTAGCAGTATGGCTGGACGACGGGGTGATAATGATAGACTGGCAGCTATACTTGAGAATCTAGTGCAAGTACAGCAGACTCATGCCAATATTCAGCAAGACCATGTTGCAGCCATGGCACGAATGCAACAGAATCAGACAGATAACATTGCAGCAGCAGCAGCCGCAGCAGCAACAGCTCTCAATCCTCCACAGGTTCCTGCTGATATAGATTGGATGTCAAGGTTTAGGAAGAATGATCCACCTCAATTTGATGGGGGATACAATCCGGATGGAGCTCAGAAATGGCTTCAGGAAATGGAGAAGATCCTCCGTTCATTGCAACCACCAGTGGATCAGTATGTCAGATTAGTGGAGTATGTCTTGACAGGTGAGGCAGAACATTGGTGGGAGCATCAGAGGCGTAGTATGGAAGCAGGAAATGAAGTGATTTCTTGGGATCGATTCAAGATTCGGTTTTTGGGCAAGTACTTTCCGGAGGATGTTCGAAGGGAGAAGGAGCTGGCCTTCTTGAAGTTGGAGCAGGGGACAATGAGTGTCGGAGAATACGCAGCACAGTTTGAGGATTTGATCCGATACTCAGGAGGTTACAAGGATGCGGATGAGCAGACCAAATGTATTAAGTTTGAGGCTGGGCTGAATGCTAAGATCCGAACCATATTCACTTATCAGGGCATTGCAAATCTGGCTCAGTTAGTGAATATGACTAGTGCATATGAAAATGCACTTAAGCAAGAGAAGGCGGAGGAGAAGGGCAAGGCATTACAGCGGGCAGGTCCGATCAGGGGAAAGGGCCCAATGCCAAGAGCAGGTCCATATGCAGGTGCCAAAGGAGCAGGACAAGCAGTAATTCCCATTGGTTCTCTCCCCTCATGTCAACACTGTGGGAGGCAACACAAGGGAGAGTGTTGGTATCGGTCTCGAATGGAAGGGCTTTGCTTCCAGTGTGGGCAGCCAGGACACTATGCCTCACATTGCCCGAAGAGCATGATAAAGAAGGAAGGTAATGCAACCAGGAATCCAAATGTAGGTGGGAGTCAATCATTGATGAAAGGGAAGGTCTATACTCTGGATGGGGATGAAGTGACAGAAGAGGACGAGCTGATCAGAGGTATTTGCCATGTCAATGGTATTTCTTGTGGTGTATTATTTGACTGTGGTGCTTCTCATTCATTCATTTCCATAGACTACATGAAGAAACTAGGGTTTTCCTCTATAGATATGCCTTATAAGTTGTCAGTGTCTACTCCTACAAATTCTTCACTAGTCACTTCTCAGATGTGTTTGGATTTCCCACTCCGAGTTTTGGAGCGGGAATTCAAAGTCAACCTTATTTGTTTGCCTCTAACTAAATTGGACATTATTCTGAGTATGGACTGGATGACTCAGCATCATGTTCTGATTGATTATCGTAATAAAGCAGTCATTTTCAGTAATTCCTCTCTATCTGCCATGGAAGTTGATGAAGTGTCGGATGTCAGCCAAATTCCAGTAGTCTGTGAATTCCCGGAAGTCTTTTCTACGGAGATTCCCAGATTGCCTCCAAAGCGAAAAGTGGAGTTCAGTATCGATTTAAAACCCGGTACTGGCCCTATTTCTATGGCACCATACAGAATGGCGCCTCCTGAATTGGAAGAATTGAAGAAGCAGTTGGAGGAGCTATTAGCAAAGAAACTCATCCGGCCAAGTGTATCACCCTGGGGAGCTCCTATTCTTTTTGTCAAAAAGAAGGATGGTAGCCTCAGGATGTGCACTGATTACAGGCAGCTGAATGCAGTGACAGTAAAGAATAAGTATCCGCTCCCTCGCATTGACGATTTGTTGGATCAGCTGAGGGGTAAATCAGTGTTCTCTAAGATTGACCTCCGATCGGGATACCATCAGATCCGTATCCGCGAAGAGGACATTTCAAAAACTGCTTTCAGGACGCGTTATGGGCACTTTGAGTATGTGGTGATGCCTTTTGGATTGACCAACGCTCCTGCAATATTCATGGATTACATGAGTAGAATTTTCATGCCATACTTGGATTCTTTTGTCATAGTGTTCATTGATGACATCCTGATTTATTCTAAGAATCCAAGTGAGCATGAGAAACATTTGAGGATAGTGCTGCAAATCCTCAAAGAAATATAGTTGTATGCAAAGCTTTCTAAGTGTAGCTTCTGGTTGGACGAAGTTCATTTCTTGGGTCATGTGATTTCTGCTAAGGGAGTTGTTGTGGATCCCTCCAAGGTAGAAGCGGTGTTAAAGTGGGAGAGACCAACATCAGTCACAGAAATTAGAAGTTTTCTGGGATTGGCAGGTTACTATCGGAGATTCATTGAAGGTTTCTCCAAATTGGCTCTTCCATTGACAATGTTAACTTGGAAGGATGTCCCTTATCTATGGTCACAATAGTGTGAGAGCAGTTTCTTAGAGCTGAAGAAGAGATTGACAAGCTCACCGGTTTTGATCTTACCTGATCCAACCCAACCCTTCGATGAGTATTGTGATGCTTCAAGAAAGGCTTGGGTTGTGTACTTATGCAGCAAGGCAAGGTTGTGGCTTATGCATCTCGGCAGTTGCGACAACATGAGCAGAATTATCCGACTCATGACTTGGAATTAGCAGCTGTGGTGTTTGCACTAAAGATCTGGAGACACTACTTGTATGGCACGAAGTTTGAGGTGTTCAGTGACCATAAGAGCCTCTGTTATCTATTTGATCAGAAGGAATTGAATATGAGGCAGAGAAGGTGGATAGAGTTCTTGAAAGATTATGACTTCCATCTTCAATACCATCCTGGTAAGGCTAATGTGGTAGCTGATGCACTGAGTCGTAAAACTCTCCATGTTAGCAGCTTGATGGTGAAAGAGATGCAGCTGATGCAGGAGTTTAGTGATCTCAACTTGAACATGCAGGTGAAAGAGAAAAGTATTGTTCTGGAAATGTTGCAGGTCACTAATGAGTTGATAGACTTGATTAAAGAAAGACAGGCGGATGATGAAGAACTTCAGAAGTTGTTGGATGCAGCAGCAAGCAAAGAGGAACCTGATTTCATCAAGGGTGCAGATGGAATCATTAAGTTTAGAGGTAGAATATGTGTTCCAATGGACTTCGAGGTTCAAAGAGACATATTGTAGGAAACTCATCCAACAAAAATGAGTTTCCATCCCGGTACAACAAAAATGTATCAGGATTTGAAGAAGATCTATTGGTGGCCAGGGTTGAAATCAGATGTGGCCGATCATGTGTCTCACTGCTTGACTTGTCAGAAGGTGAAGATTGAGCATCAAAAGCCAGGTGGTCCGTTGCGATCACTTGACATCCCTGAATGGAAGTGGGATAACATAGCCATGGACTTTGTGACAGGTCTACCTAGAACTGCTGCAGGTTGTGATGCTGTGTGGGTTGTTGTAGACCGTTTAACAAAGTGTGCTCACTTTATCCCGATCCATAAGAAGTACACACTGGAGAAGTTGACTCAGTTATATATTCGGGACATAGTGAAGCTTCATTGTGTGCCCTCTAGCATAGTGTCTGATCGTGATCCTCGGTTTTTATCCAGATTTTGGCAGAGTCTTCAGCAGGCCTTAGGTACTAAGTTGAGGTTTAGTACAGCCTATCATCCTCAAACTGATGGGCAGTCGGAGCGTACTATTCAGACCTTGGAGGATCTGTTGAGGGCTTGTGTTTTAGAGCAGGCTGGTAGTTGGGAGCAGTTGTTACCATTGATGGAATTTACTTACAACAATAGCTTTCACTCTAGCATTGGTATGGCACCGTTTGAGGCACTCTATGGAAGAAAGTGTAGAACGCCTCTTTGCTGGTTCCAGATTGGTGAGAATTTGTTGACTGGGCCAGACTTGGTGCAAGAAACCACGGAGAAGATTACTATGATAAAGAATAAGATGAAGACTTCTCAAGATAGACAAAAGAGTTATGCTGATAAGTGTAGGAGACCCCTAGAGTTTGATGTGGGAGATCATGTATTTCTTAGGGTGTCCCCTACCACTGGCATTGGTCGAGCAATTAAGTCAAAGAAGCTGACTCCGAGGTTTGTTGGACCTTATGAGATTCTAGAGAGAGTTGGACCTTTGCCGTACAGGATCGCTTTGCCTCCACATTTGTCAAGGCTTCATAGTGTATTTCACGTCTCTCAACTCAGGAAATACATTCTTGATCCCTCTCATGTGGTAGCAGCTGATGATTTTCCCTTGAGGGAGAATCTTACTTTTGAGATTCTTCCAATCAGAATTGAGGACAGGCAGATAAAGCAACTCAGGGGCAAGGAAATCCCACTAGTGAAGGTGATCTGGAGCAGAAACAATGTGGAAGATGCCACTTGGGAATAGGAGAGCAAAATGAAGGAGTCCCATCCACAATTGTTTTCCTCCAGAGTCGAATTTCGAGGACGAAATTCTGGTAAGTGGGAGAGGATTGTAACATCCTAAGTTTTATTTTATGTGAAATAATAGCTTAAAACCCAAGAAATAACTAGATTTATTGCTTAAAAAATTTTGGGTGATAGGTGAGTAGTAATTATAAGTATTAGGGGTTGTGTAGGATGTATAGGTAGCAAGGGCAAACTTATATAAGCGGAATCGGGGGTTAAATCGGCGTTTTAAGTATTAGAAATCAGCCGGTATGAGAAAATTGGGAATTTATTATAGGATGCTAAGAAATTAAATTCCACCGTTGGATATAAAGTTTAAGGGATTAAGAAGCTTGTCTAAAATTTGGACCCGATCCGACGGCTAACGAAAAAGTTACGGCGAACCGAAGATTGAAAATTCTGTTGCACACCCAGACACGCGCCACTATTCATTGGTGTTGAGGTAGTCAGATTTTCGCCCAGGCGCGCCCAAGACGCATGAGCCACGCACCAGCCCAAAAGTTTGGCGCGCCAGACTCCCTCCAGCCATGCATCTGGTGTTGCGCCATGCACCAGCCTGAGTTGTGGTGCTGAATTTCCGGCCAGGCGCCCGATTTTCTGCCCAGGCGCGCGCGCGCACCCAGATCAGATCTGGTGCGTCCAGATTGAACTTGGGGGCCAAGTTGTTGCATCTTGGCCACACAATTTCCTCCCCTTGGTTAAGTAAAAGTTCAAACTTTGTTGGCCTCATATTTTCCTAAGATCAAAGGCACTATTCATCATCTCCTACCTCCATCCTCTTAATCTTGAAGTGTGAAACTCCACCCTCCACCACTCTAAACCCAATAATCAAATTAAATACTTACCATAACTCCTAACCCCATCAAGAACCAAGGCATTATGTAATTTGAAAGTCCCTTTCCTCTTCTCTTCATCAAAGTCGTGCACTCCCTCCTCCTCATCACCATAGGTTTTCAAGTTTCCATCATCATGGAAACCATCACATGAATCCACCTCCTCCACAAAATCAATACAAGGAAGGCTCTACTTCATCGCATAACACTCATCCTAAGGCTCTCTACAATCATTGGGCATTAGCTATCCTTAGGTGGTACACTAAGCTAAGGAGGTTCAGAAGGTTCTAAGTTCCCATTTGCTCACTCACCACACCAAGGTAAGGGGGTGAGTATTGGCTTGTCATAGGGATGGCTTTACAATTAGTTATATTGATTTATTAGGAGTTATTTGAATTAGGAGAATAGTTAGAGAACCTTAGGAGAAAAAAAAATATTAATAGAATTGTTCACAATAATGTAAATTGGAATTTAAATTAATTGTTGAGAATTTGCTATGGATCATAGATGCTGTTTGTGAATGCTTTATTATTTGTTCCCTAAGTGTAATAAAGAACTTGCATAACATGAGGGAATGAATGATAAATTGTTTTGGGCAATTGGTTAATAATTATGAAAAGAGTAAACGAACGGTGAAAATGGAAGTAAAAAGGGACTAATGATGTATGCAGATCATCTGCTTGTGGTTGCATACATCGTAAATAAATGGTGGGTGTAACACCCCGCATTTTTCCCGTACGTGCGAGAACGAACTTTGTAAAAATGAATCCTGAAGTTCGGTTTTATAAAAGATTTTTGGAAAAGTATTATACGTGAATAAGAAATAAAGAATTAATTTTCATGGATTTTTATAAACAAAAGGTTTTTATAAATGAAAAGTGAATGATTTTGTTGATTTGATTTTTGAGAAATGAATTGTGATTTTTCTAAAAAGTAATTTTTATTTAAAAGGAAGTTTTTGGATTTGTATCTTGGAAAATTCGTAACTTTTTAACCGTAACTCGGATTTCCATGATCTTTATATCAAAACGACCGTCTCGAAACATAGATTTTGAAAATGTGATTTTCAGATTTTTATGGGTTGATTTGCAAAAATTTATTTTCAGAATTAAGAAATACGAATTTTGAGAAAAATGTGTTTTGTGATGTATCTTGGCATGAATTTTTGTGTGATGTGTGTGTGTTTGATTTAATGTGTGTGTAGTATGTACTGTATTAAAATGATTGTGAAAATGTGATTTCTTAGAATTAATTGAATTATTACATGAATTAATAAATTTTTAAGTGAATGTAATTAAAAAAAAATGTGAAGTATGTATATGTGTATGTATATGTGTATGCTACGATGTGCATATGTATATGTGTGTGGGTGCTTGTGCTATACGTGTATATGTGTGTATATATGCACCTAGGATGAGTTGCTTAGAGGGTAAGCAACTAAGGAACCAAACTAGGATTATAAGCCAACTAGTTAGCAAAAACCCTAACCAAGAGAAAACTATCCATTAGACCTAGATGACCCCGAAGACCTCCTAGCCCACTCCACCTTGTCCCCTTGACTTTGGTGACCCTTAGCCATGCAAAATTGTGAGGACTAAACCGCCCCTCCCTAGTGTGCTTGAACCGAAAAATAACCAAGGGCAAAAGAGGGAAAATTCGTGACTTATATATGCATAAAGCCTTAGTTCATTTCACTCCAACCCATTTCATTTCCACCCTTCCAACACAAACACTACTCTAAGGGCTCATCTTACCCTTAGAGAGAAATAGAAAAGAAATAGAGAAAGAGAGGAAGAGAGTGGTGGCCGTATGGGGTAGGAGGAAGAAGAAGGAGATTTAGAGCTAGATCAAGAGTATCCCTTTAAGGATCAAGAGAGTTAGAAGCCAAGAGACCAACCCTTCTTGATAGGAAACTCGAAGAACAAGAGGAAGAAATGTAATAGTTTAGCTTTTTCCCTTTTTAGAGGTGCCTACAAGCCAGCGAGGAGATTAGTCACTGCGGTCGACGGTGGACACTCCGGTCATGGACCAAAAAAAAATTTGTAGATCCTTTTTATCTTCTTCTTGCATGATTATTTTTATGACTTGTAAGATGAAATTATGTGTTATTCCTTCTTGATCTTGGACTTTCATGGACTAAAAGTAATTTGTAATATTTGTATCTTTATGTTTATGGTTCGGTTTATATGTCCTTGCTAGATCTTTCTTGCATGTATGTTTTTCTTGTTCTAAACTATGATCTATATGTGTTTATGTACTTATTTGATGAATCAATTTATGATCTAAGTTGATGAATGGTAAAATAAATTATTTAGCTTTGCATGTTGAATTTCTTGTTGAAACCGTGAGCTATAATGTTTTAAGAAATGACTTGATAAATTAATTTGTGTTTTGAACTTGATTTGAGATTTTTAGTCTTGCATTGTAAATTTTGTTTGTTTAAATGAAGATCTATGATGTGTTTGTGTGATTCCTTCATGAATAAATATATGATATAAGTTTGCTTGGAAATAGAATTGAAATCTTCTATTTTTCATATTGATTTGATGATGACCTTGTGAATTATGTGCATATTTTTAATGACCCAAGTTTTTAAAGCATGCATGAATAGAAAGATTATGTTTTCATTTGATGCATGTCACATTTTTTTTAAGAGAAAATTTAAAGGACAAGTTTTAAAATAATTTTTGAAGTAAGAACATGATTTATGAGTGCTATTGTTGTGAGGGGCCATTCGGCCATGTGTGATAAAGATGAATTTCATGCTTTTTATTATGTGAAAAGTTGGTGCATGAAAGTGATAAACCTAGATCTAATGATTTAGAGTACATGCATGTTATTTTCAAAATGAAAGATCATGTTTTTGTTCTATGATTAATTCGGTTTTGAAAGAAATAATTAAAGAAGAAAGGTTTAAAATGATTTCAAGCATGATTTAATCAAGTGTTTAATTATGTGCATATTTTATTTTAAGGACCATTCGGCCATGTTCAATAGATAATGAAATCCATGCTCTTTATTTTATAAAAAGTTCATGCATGTTGTTTTCATGAAAATAAAATTTAATCTTTATTTTGGTTTTACAAAAAGTGATGATCTTGAAATTAATTGTGCATGAGACGTGGTATGCTGCTTTGAAAAATAATTTTTGAAAAGCTTGCATCATTTGAAATGATTTTGGTGTTTTTATGTATGTTGAAAAAGGCTTTGTTTTAATAATGGTGATGCATGTTGACTATTTGTTCCTATATTGTTCCTCATTTAGGGTGCATGTATAATGGGACTATTTTTAAGAAGCTTTGAAAGTGCAAGCATGAAATGATCAAGTTTTTGAGAAGAAATATGTGGAAATCTTTGAAATGATTTATGATTTAAATTGTTACTTTGATTCTGGTTTTGGAAATAAGCTAAAGTTGTTAATTTGTCTACTGTATGCCCACGGTTTTTAGCCTAAAAGAAAGAAAATGATTTCTTGTTTGTATGTTTTTAATTGTGCATGAAATTCTTGCCAAATTGTACATATAGGATTCGGTCAGGGTAAGCTAAATTAATTGGGAAGACCTTCTTTATAAAATAACTTGTGATTGCAACTATAATCCCAGGTGCATGATGCTTTGCGAAAGTGCTGTGTGCTTCTTTTTGGTTTTTAGAAGTAAAAATGAACTAGTTGATTTAATTGTGTAAAAAGAAATTTTTGTAAAATTAAATCAATGATTTTAAGTTTGAAATTAATTTGTGATTAGAAAATAATAATCATGTGTGATTCGGTTTTGTGAGTTAATTAAATGATTAAGTCTAAATCATTTTCTTAAGTGTAATTAAACTAATTTATTAAGAATAAAATGTAATTGATGAGTCTGAATGGGGTGAGCTATGATGTGTGATTGTGAATGCTTGTATGTGCTGTTTTGTGCTAATTAAAATTGTTCTGAACCTGTTTGTGAACTTTGTTTGAAATCTATGTTTGTGTTTTAAAGAAATTAAAAATGTTTTATTGAAAAAGTATGGTTTAAACAATTTAAATTAATTTGAAATTTCTCTATGGCTTTCTTTGACCAGTGTTTGGTAAGGTGTGAAATTTAATGGATCAATTGGATTTGGTTTTTAAAATTTTATTTTCTAGAGTTTTCAATTTTGTTTAAGGATTCAGGAAAATGATTTTTATAATCAGAATGTTTTTAAATTAAGAAGAAATGGATTTTTTTTTTAATTATTTCAAAGTCTTCTTGAAAACCTTTTTATTTGATTTGGATTTGAAATCTTTGAACATCAGTAAGGTGTCTTTAAGAGAGAAAGTAAAAAGTGTTTTCAAAACGGAATTAAGAATTTATCGTAAAACGTTCTAACGCACGGGGAAAAATGTTCTAGTTCGGGTGTCGGATGCGAAGGACACGTGGCAAGGTTAGCAGCTGGGAACCTTGGAAAGCTTTCGGATGATTCGTCATCCAGGTGAGTGAGAGTGCGGTGATCCCGTAACGTGGTTGCTCGCAATCCAAATAGATGGATTGCGAATATACTGCGAATTAGGCAATGCAGACCTGTGTGCTAAATGTCTACTTGTTTTATTTACATGCTAAATGTTTATTAATTGTGCATATTTTATCCTGTTAGAAATTGTTTGATTATGTTTGGAAAGTGAAACAATAATAATGAAACTGTGAAAGTAATGAGATGAGACTGAAAAGAGAAAAGAGATGCGAATAAGAGACATGAGAAATAATTAAGTAAGAGATAAATGGTGAGTTAAGACTAAAGAGAAGGATATAAGGAATGATGAAGAAAGAGATAAAGTATGGAAGAAAGAAAATCAATATTTGAGTTGAAAAGAGTTGAGATTGGAAAGAGAAAGTGGTTATGGAAGTGAGATGTGGTGCGAGCGGAGATGTAATTCCTCTGTCTTGTTTTTGGAAAGAGCCTAGTGTTGAGTTGAGCTTGATCCTCCATTAGCACTCATCCAAAAACATGATTTTGAAATCGGTTTTCGAAAGGAGACTTTTGAAAAGATTTTGTGAAAAGAAATTTTGGAAAAAGGTTTTAGAAAAGATATATTTTTGAGAGAAGTTTTTGGAAATAATATTTTTGAGAAAGTCCTTTTGTAATGATATTTTTGGGAAAGTCTTTTTGAAACAATATTTTGTGAACGTTTATGAAAATAGATTTGTGAAAGTTTTTGGAAAACATTATTTTGAGAAAGAGTTTGCGAAGTGAAAGTTTTGTGAAATCGTATTTTCGAAAAGTTTTGCGAAAAGATTTTTCGAGAAAGAGGAGGAATTGAGTTCGAGGAAGTTGATGAGATGAGGAAGAGTATGAAATAAGATGAAAGTGATTTGAGGCCAAGGGCCATTGAGATTTTTGGGGGAACAGATTGCGTTTTGTGGTCGGGCTTCGTTGAAGGGATGTACCAAGGACGGGCTGACTGTTAGGATTAAGCCGCTAATTAAAACGTAAAATTTCTAAAAGACTTTAAAAGACATTTATATACACGGTGAGGTATGAGTGTCGTATCGAAGTAGTGGAGAGGAAGGAACCATAGGTATCTGCGGATACTTAGGAGGAGATTGCATGAGGGGAGGACGATGACGGTGAAACGTCAAGAAGTCTAGAGTATATTTCTAGGCAGAACAACTCCACATGTGGCGTACTAACGTGGTAGGGACTGGGTCTAATGCCGTGGCAAGTTCTGCAGGCCAACTAGAAATATACTGTCGCCCCCTTGATTGCAAATCGAGAATAGTGAGAGGGACTGGAACGGGGCATTTATGATTGCCGCTGAGAGCGTGCCTGTTTATACAATATGAAATGATATGATTTGAGACTGAGTCCTCCTGGTCTGGGACCATTTGTTGTGTGACAGCTGTCGTGCCCGCGTGGTAAAGGTCTTGTACTCCTGTTTGCTTCCGACTTGGTTGGGTGGATGACCGAGGAGATGTAGACGTGTGTGACTCCTCAATGATGATGTTCCCCCATCATTGAGTGAACCGGAACGCTAAAACTTAAAAGACAAAGTAGTCAAAAGAAAAGTACATTGAAGATATTAGGTATCAAATAAGATTTATAAGACGAGTATATAAGAAGGAATTTTTGGAACGCGCGGTAAGAACATGATTGGAGGAAAGCTTAAATGAACATCTGAAAGATTGAAGAAGTTGAGATGAAAACGTAACGAATTATTTGGATTTGCATATGATAGGCTGTGTTATGTGTGGCTCATATGTGCATGACATGTTTATGTTAAACTGTTCTACTTGCATTGTTCTGTTATACTATCTGTTTATCTTTACATTCAATCTACTCTGAGATCGTATGGTCAACTAGTTAGTGTTCGGAACACTGACTCTCTCCTACCTTGTTGTCATATCGGCAATTGCTGATATTGCAATGGGTAGATGGCGTAGCGTGTAGCCAAGTACCTGTACTCCTGCAAGGTGAAGTATGGAAGTGTGTCCTTGAGGATGGTGTCTGGTGGAGATCCCTGAGGCAATAGATAAAGACGATTCTAATTGCGGCTGGAGCGCTTGGTCTGCCATGATCCGGAGCTAGACGACAAGTATTAGGAAGTACGACTAGAAGCTAGGTATCCCCCTAGCGGAATGTATTCCATTGTAAGTTCTTAATTACCATGCTCTATCATACTGTACCCCGGCAAAAGTTTTAATTGATACTGATGTTTCAAAAAGTAAATGGGCCTTGTTTTAACTGATGTTTTGGAAATGGGTTTCAAAGTGCGGTGTCTTGTGACATCTCGGTTTGGAACTTGAAAGAGTTTATGTAATATGAGAACCCGAATTTTAAGTGTAACCATGTTTTCAAAGTCTGAGTGTTCTCATGTTTACATAACCCTTGTTAAAAAAAAATTTGGCCCTGATTTTTACTATATTTCATTTAAGTTTCAAGTTGCCAAATCGGGGTGTTACAGTGGGGATATACAGATCATCTGCTTGTGGTTGTATACCTCGTAAATAAATTGTGGGTGTATGCAGATCATCTGCTTGTGGTTGCATACATCGTAATTACATCGTGGGGGTATGCAGATCATCTGCTTGTGGTTGCATACATCGTAATTACATCGTGGGGGTATGCAGATCATCTGCTTGTGGTTGCATACATCGTAATTAAATTGTGGGGGTATGCAGATCATCTGCTTGTGGTTGCATACCTTGTCAATGGAATGGAAATGGATAAAAATGGGATATCTTGGAATGATTAAAGGCATGAAATGTGATAATGTGAAATGTGTGAACTATATGATATTTGTGTTTGGCCTAGTGGGTTGATATGCCTATTTGGAAACTGCATTTCTATTTCATGTGCAATGCTCACTCCCTTAACATTTTTCAGGTCCGGAGATCGAGCTAGCATAGCCCCCGGCCGAGCAGGTGCACTCTCCCTCACAGGGAGAGTAGATTTAGTACTATAGGACATGGAAATGTCCCGGGCCCGTTCATCATTATGATGATGTGATATCTCTTTTTGGGTTGTAAAACAAATGTAAATAGTGCTTTTGGGTGGCCCAGGACAGCCTCTTAGATATAAAGGGGTGTTTTGATGGAATGTATGTAAAAACTTATGTTTATGTTTCCGCTTCATACTCTGATGACTATGTGATACTGGATGTGCTATGGCACACTGTAGACATTAAGCCCTGCTGGCTTCTGGAATGATATATGATTTGTGTTTATCAGGTGCAAGTTTAAATTATTTTTGGGAAGTCCTAAAAACAAAGGAAACTCCGTCCATTTGACGGTGGATTTTAACTAATTAAAAAGGAATTTTTAAGTACGCTAATTTAATATATGGGTAAATTATGGGTAATTCAGCTAAGGCGTTACAAGAAGAATCACCAATGTACTTTCTAAGTTGTGACACATGAAAGACATTGTGTAGGTTGGAAAACATTGGGGGTAAGGCAATTTCATAAGCTACCGGTCCTACACGTTTTAGGATTTGGTAAGGTCCTATGAATTTTGGGGTAAGTTTTCGGGTTTTAAGCACTCTGCCAATCCCAGTAGTTGGTACCACTCGCATGAATACATGATCACCTTCCTTAAACTCGATAGGAGTCCTTCTCTGATCATAGTAGCTTTTCTGTCTGCTCTGTGCACTTCTCATCTTTTCCTGAATCATTTTAATCTTTTCTGTTGTTTGTTGAACCATTTCCGGACCCAAAACAAGATTCTCCCCAGTTTCAAACCAACATAACGGCGTCCTACACTTCCTTCCATACAAAGCCTCATAAGGAGCCATCTCTATGCTCGAGTGATAGCTGTTGTTGTATGTGAATTCAATCAATGACAATAGAGCATCCCATTCTCCTGCTTGTTCCAGAACACAGGCTCTAAGAAGATCCTCTAGTGATTGAATGGTCCTTTCTGATTGTCCGTCTGTCTGAGGATGATAAGCTGAACTCAACTGGAGTCTTGTCCCAAGTGCAGCATGTAGACTATTCCAAAACTTTGAAACAAATCTCGGATCTCTGTCTGATATGATGTTTGAAGGTACTCCATGAAGTCTCACTACCTCATTAACATATATGGTTGCCAATTTCTCCAACGGGTACTTTACATTGACAGGTAGGAAATGAGCGCTTTTGGTTAATCGGTCCACAATTACCCAAATAGCATCAAATCCTCTTCGGGTCTTAGGCAAAGCAGTTACAAAATCCATGGAAATACTGTCCCATTTCCAAATTGGAATTTCCAATGGTTGTAACACTCCGCCGGGTTTCTTGTGCTCGACCTTAGCTTTCTGACACACCAGACACCTTGAAACATACTCCACTACTTCTCTTTTCATACCAGCCCACCAAAACATCTTCTTCAAGTCTTGGTACATTTTGGTTGCTCCCGGATGGATACTCAACTTACTTTTATGAGCCTCTTCCAAAATCATTTCCCTTAGTCCCTTGTCTTGTGGCACACCAATTCGATCCTTATATCTTAATACTCCATCAGTTCCTACTTGAAACTCAGTCTCTTTCTTTTCCGAAACCATCTGCTTCTTTGTTTGTAACTCTGGATCATTTGATTTCCCTTCCTTGACTTGTTCCATAAACTCATTTGACACAACCAGCATTCCTAGAGTCATACTTTGTGGATTCATCCTGACTTCCAAGTTCATATCTCTGAATCTATCGATTAACTCCATCTCTTTCACCATCGTTGCAGAAACATGAAGAGATTTCCTACTCAAAGCGTCTGCTACTACGTTCGCTTTCCCCGGATGGTACTGTAGCTCAAAGTCGTAATCCTTCAAAAATTCCACCCATCGCCTTTGTCTCATATTTAACTCCTTTTGATCAAAGAGATACTTAAGACTCTTATGATCACTGAATACCTCGATCCTTGCTCCATAGAGATGATGTCGCCATATCTTTAGAGCAAAAACCACCGCAGCTAACTCCAAGTCATGAGTTGGGTAATTTTTCTCGTGAACCTTCAGTTGTCTAGAGGCATAAGCTACGACTTTTCGCTCTTGCATCAGGACACAACCCAAACCTTGTTTCGACGCATCGCAGTAGACACTAAAACTCTTCTCGGGGTCAGGTAAAATAAGCACTGGTGCTGTAGTTAACCTCCTTTTAAGCTCTTGAAAACTCTCCTCGCACTTCGTTGTCCACACGAACGGCTGTCCCTTCCTTGTTAACTTCGTCATTGGCAAGGATAATCTTGAGAATCCTTCGATGAAACGCCTATAATATCCTGCCAAACCGAGAAAACTTCGGATTTCTGTCACCGTCGTTGGCACTTTCCAGTCCAATACCGCCTTTAGTTTGGCCGGATCTACCGCTATTCCTTCCTTTGAGATTACATGACCCAAGAAATTCACTTCTTCTAACCAGAATTCGCACTTCGAGAGCTTCGCATACAACTGTTTTCCTTCAAAATCTGCAGAACTATCCTCAAATGTTCCTCATGTTCCTCCTTGTTTTTGGAATAAATGAGGATATCGTCTATGAATACTACCACGAACAAATCTAAGTATGGCTGAAAGATTCTGTTCATGTAGTCCATAAACACTGCAGGAGCGTTAGTCACTCCAAAAGGCATGACTAAATACTCGAAATGCCCATATCGGGTCCTAAAAGCAGTCTTCGGAATATCATCTTCCTTTACCCGAATCTGGTGATATCCAGATCGAAGATCGATTTTCGAAAATACCGCTGCTCCCCTTAAATGATCCATCAAGTCGTCTATCCGAGGCAGAGGGTACTTGTTTTGATCGTTACCTTATTCAGCTGGCGATAGTCGACACACAACCTCATACTGCCGTCCTTCTTCTTAACTAGCAAAACTAGAGCTCCCCACGGTGACATACTGGGTCTGATGAGTTGCTTTTCTGCCAACTCCTCGATCTTCTTTTTCAGATCAACTAGCTCTACTGGTGCCATTCGGTATGGTGTCTAGACATTGGTCCAGTCCCCGGTATCACATCGATTGAAAACTCGACCTCTCGAACAGGTGGTAATCCAGGAATGTTGTCAAGGAAAACTTCTGTGAAGTCTCGAACTACAGGCAGTTCTTGAATGTCATTGTCCACATCGACGTCCAACGAAGTTGAGAGCATCTATACATGGGCTCCCTCTCTCAGAGAAGCCATGACTTGATTGGCAGTTACATGCTTTGGTAAGGAATCGTCAGGGTTTCCAAAGGTTAAGGTTTTAGTGAAACAATTCAATTGAACATGGTTAGCGGATAACCAGTCCATTCCTAAGATAACATCAATCTGGGATAAGGGCAATGTTATCAGATCAGTGGGAAAAGTCCTATCATCTATCACTACAAGACACTTAGGGCAAAAAGTTGAAACTGTGACCGGGTCACTAGTAGGGGTAAATACAATCAGATCATATGGTAGAGAAGCTACCATTAAGTGCAACCTACTCACAACGTCATTCGATATAAAAGAGTGTGTGGCACCCGAATCATACAACACATTTAAGGAATTCTCGCGTATAAGACATGTACCTTGGATGAGACCATCATGGTTTGAAGCCTCCGCACTGCAACATCCTAGAAATTAATAATAAAATAATAAATTTATAAAATAATATATATATAAATATTTATTTAAGGATAGGATTAAGCCTTAGAAATTGTATAAGGGTAGTGGGGTAATAGGAAGCATGGGCCGACCTAGTATGTAGGTATAGGACCTCGGACCGATCCCGGCTGAGCTAAATGGGGTCATACGCGGAACCTATTGTCAAGCTCGGATTAGCCGACCTCAGCGCACCTCACAGTATCATCCGAGAAGGAAGCTCGGACTACTGATGTCCCTACATACCGAGCCGACGTATCCAAGCCGACATATCCTAGCTCCTCCGTGACAGCTCATGCTGAGCTGTTGGCCCATTGGGTTTCGCACCATCCGTACTATGTACTATCCTTCACTTTATGTCATTGTCATTCACTTTATGTCACTATCATTGCTTTATGTCCCTTTCAAGTACTATTCATGGCTTCCTTTGGAAGCCAATGAATCCTGTCCACACATTCTAGCTTCCCCAAGAAGCCTCCAATGAGGACCACACAAATATTTCCCCTAAATGAATAAAAGAGAATCCCTACACATAACACAACATTTCTCAACTCTCATTCTCTTTCCCCTACGTGTCTCTCTTTCTCTCAAAGTTCCAGCAGCCCCAACACTTTCTTTCTCCCTCTCTTCCACCAAGTTCCACCCAACTGGAGACCCTCCTTCTCTCCGTCCCTGTTCTGTTCCGGCGTCCCTGGACCGTGTGGCAGCCGGCGTGCAGCTAGGAAGAAGGGATTCAAGAGGTGTGAAGCTCACAAGGTTAAGGTCAAGGAAAGCCATTCTCAAGCTCTCAACTCTTACCTCTCACGGTTTGAGGTAAGGAGTGAGTGTTACCTCTACTTGAGTTTGGGTTTCTAGTATGTTCATAAAGGGTACTAAGAGTGGGTGTAGATTAGGGAATGGATATAGGTTAATGTTAGAAAGAAAAGGTAAAGAGGGTAAAGGGAACCAATGAATGAACTAGAAACATGGATTTTAGGTGAAGAAGAAACATTATTTTCGATTATATGCTATCTTTGACATAATGGTTTTGGTTGAATGCTTTTATTCTTATTGTTGTTGTTGTATAAGTGTTTAAGAACATTGTGTATAGTTGTTTATGAGCTTTAATATTTATTGCTTATATCTGTGGCCGAGCGGAGTGAGGTTGAGAATGGGTATGAGAAAATGGTAAATATGGAAAGTAGGAGAGATAGAGTAATAAGTTAAATAATGAAAAAGGTTAATGGTGAACGGGAATGGTTAAAGGGGTAAGCCGAGAGAGGCCGAGCTAAAGAGACTAAGAGGTTGAGCTGAGAGAGGCCGAGCTAAATAAAGATGGTTAAAAAGGACTAAGAGGAATTAAAGAGAAATGATTGTGTGATCGGGTCATAGCAGATGCGTACCGGGTGCGTGCATTGATCGCGTCAGACGCATACTGGGTATGTGCAGTTGTAAGACGGGTACTGGGTACTCGCAGTTATGATTCACACAAGGTTCCGAGCACGAAATCGGTGGGATGTGTTCCTGGTCATAGCAAACGCATACTGGGTGCGTGCATTGATAGGGTAAGTCGCCGAGATGCACCGCTGTAAGACGAGTACTGGGTGCTCGCCGTTATGGACACTCCTTACTCCATAGAATGATCGGCGGTAGTGCTCCTGGTCATAGAAGACGCGTACTGGGTGCGTGCATTGATCGCGTCAGACGCATACCGGGTATGTGCAGCTGTAGGACGGGTACTGGGTACTCACAGTTATGGACACTCCGATATCCGACCTTAAATGGTTTAAGACATGCACTGGGTGTATGCATCCGAGAAGAGTAAAAGATTGTAAGCTATGTAAAAGTGGAATATTGAGTAATAAATCCGAGATAGAGATGGTTTGCCGAGGTAAGAGAATAGTGGCCGAGAAGCTGAGTGTAAGAATTAAGGAAAGGGTATAAGGGGAATTAGAAAGTAGTGCCGAGGTAAAACTAATAGGTAATGGATAAACTGAGTAACGATGTGAACCGAGCTAGATAACATTGTACGATGTGAGACGAGCTAACTAATATTATATGATGTGAACCGAGCTGAATGATGATGTATGCATGTGATATATGGATTGGTTACTTGTTACTTATGTGTTAATTGGCTACTTGTGTTTGGCTTGGTAGTTCGGTATGGCATGTTAGAAACTGCTTATTTAAGTTCTGTGTAGTGCTCACCTCCTTACCATTTTTCAGGTACTGAGCCCGAGCAGACGCAGTCCCCGGCCGAGCAGGATCACTCTCCCTCACAGGGAGAGTATGTTATTTAGAGTAGGAGAATTTATTGGGTCTCGGCCAGTTGGGCCGAGCTAAAACACTCTTTGTATTTTTGACTTCGGAATTCCTAGATGGGCCGAGCTAAACTTTTGTTGAACTTGTATTTTGAATATGAACTCGGTGTACCAGTTATGGAACTTTTTATGCTTTGATCGAATTAAAGTCTTCCGCTTTATAACTCTGATGTTTTGTATTAATGAAAAGAAATTTTAAATCCTAATTTTTCGGTTTAAGGGTAATTATTGTTTAGGGTGTTACATTTTTGTTATCAGAGCAGTTTCTCCTCGGCCTATTGGAGTGGCAAAGGACTCTAGTGGTTACTCACCAAGAGAGTGACAAGTAAAGTCTAGAAGTCTAAGTTAGATGATAGAGCTTAGAGGTATATATGTTTATGTATGTATATATATTTACTTGATTATTCGGTGGTTAATTGGCTTTCTCTCCATGACCTAGCAGTATGGCTGGGAGAAGAGCTGATAATGACCGAATTGCTGCTGTGTTGGAAACTATGGTTCAACTGCAGCAAAACCAAGCGCAGGCTCAGCAGAATCAATCTGAGAACCTCGCTCAAAACATCGCCGCAGCCGCAGCAACTGCAGCTGGAGCCCTTCAGCCTCAATCTCCGGATCCGGTCGAGATCGACTGGCTGAGCCGATTTCGGAAGAATGAACCACCTCGGTTTGAAGGGGGTTACAATCCTGATGGGGCTCAGAGATGGCTCCAAGATGTTGAAAAGATCTTCCGATCTCTGCATCCGCCCTATGAGTACAGGGTGAGGTTGGCTGAATTTGTGCTGGCGAGTGAAGCCGAGCACTGGTGGGAGCAGCAGAGCCATGGACTGGAAGCGGCTAATGAAGTTATCACATGGGAGTTGTTCCGAGCTCGATTCCTCGGAAAGTACTTTCCCGAAGATGTCAGGAGAGAGAATGAGCTCGCTTTTCTCAAGCTGGAACAGAGGAACTTGAGTGTCGGGGAATATGCCGCTCAGTTCGAGGATTTGATCCGTTATTCTGGAAGCTACCGAGATGCCGATGAGCGTACCAAGTGCATCAAGTTTGAGTCTGGTCTCCGTGATGATATTCGGCTCGCTTTCGAATATCAAAACGTGGCCAATCTCTCGCAATTGGTAAACATGGCTAGCACCTATAAGAAGGGGCTCAAGAGGAAAGCCGACGGAAAGCGGAGCAGGTCGGCACAGAAAGCAGTGCGGCCTATCCGAGGAAAAGGAGCTGTTCAGAGATCTGCTCCCTATGTGAATCCGAGCTCAAGAGTGTCAACGACTCCAAGGAACGGTGGTCAGATGGTGGTCGTTCCTGACCCCTATCCGATATGTCAACACTGTGGAAGGCAACACAGGGGAGAATGCTGGAGTCTGGATCCGAGCAGAGCAAGAGGATCCTGTTTCCGATGTGGCAAGCCTGGTCATTTTGCAGCTCGGTGTACCGAGAACATTATGAAAGAAGAGGTCAATGTGGCAAAGGCACAACAGGCTGGTGTTAACCGACCGATGCAAAGAGGCAAAGTCTATACCATGGATGGTGAAGAGGTGACTGATGCCGACGATCTGATCCGAGGTACTTGTCAAGTAAACAGTATTCCATGTGCCGTGTTATTTGATTGTGGAGCCACACATTCTTTCATTTCCCTTGACTGTATGAACAAGCTAAAACTATCCCCAGTAGAGATGCCTTACAAACTATCCCTTTCTACCCCAACCAATTCTTCTGTAATCACTTCTAAAATGTGCTTAGAGTGTCCTATCCAAGTATTAGGCAGAGAGTTTAAAGTCAATTTGATTTGCCTACCCCTAACCAAACTAGATATCATCCTCGGCATGGACTGGATGTCTCAACACCATGTCCTGCTCGACTGCTGAGAGAAAACTGTCATCTTTAGTGGCCCTTCTGTTGCAAAGTTAGAGACAACCGAGGAACCGACCATAGACCGAATTCCTGTAGTCGGAGAATTCCCAGAGGTTTTCTCGGACGAAATGCCTGTCCTACTGCCGAGAAGGGAAGTAGAGTTCAGTATAGACCTTATTCTGGGAACTGGCCCGATCTCAATTGCTCCGTACAGAATGGCACCTCCCGAGCTAGAAGAGCTTAAGAAGCAACTGGAAGAACTTTTGGCCAAAAAGCTAATCCGACCAAGCGTGTCACCTTGGGGACCTCCGATTTTGTTTGTTAAAAAGAAAGATGGTAGCCTCAGAATGTGCACTAATTATCGGAAGCTCAATGCGGTAACGGTGAAGAACAAATATCCCCTCCCTCGGATTGATGACTTGTTAGACCAACTCAAGGGAGCGTCGGTATTCTCAAAGATAGACCTCCGATCTGGATACCACCAGATCCGAGTCCGAGAAGAAGATATTCCGAAGACAGCATTCAGGACGAGGTATGGGCATTTTGAGTACATGGTTATGCCCTTCGGACTTACCAATGCCCCCGCCATCTTTATGAACTACATGAATAGAATCTTCTGACCTTATTTGGACTCGTTCATGATAGTCTTCATAGACGATATCCTTATCTACTCCAGAAGTCCGAGTGAGCATGAGAAGCATCTGAGAACGGTGTTACAGGTATTGAAGGACAAGGAACTCTACGCTAAGCTCTCTAAGTGCAGTTTTTGGCTCAAAGAGGTTCATTTCCTCGGACATGTGATATCCGAGCAAGGTGTAGCAGTTGATCCCTCCAAGGTGGAAGCGGTACTTAAGTGGGAGAGACCCAACTCGGTAACCGAGATCAAGAGTTTCCTCGGTCTTGCAGGGTACTACAGGAGATTCATTGTAGGATTCTCTAAACTGGATTTACGGTTGACTTCGTTAACCAGGAAGGATGCACCCTACCAATGGTCCGAGGTGTGCGAGCAGAGCTTTCAAGAGCTAAAGAAAAGGTTGACGAGTTCGCCCGTGTTGATTTTGCCCGATCCGACCAAAGCCTTTGACGTGTTTTGTGACGCCTCAAAGCAGGGTCTCGGCTGTGTGTTGATGCAACAAGGAAAAGTGGTGGCTTATGCCTCTCGGAAACTTCGGCAACACGAGCAGAATTACCCCACGC
The DNA here is from genome assembly GCA_037953625.1 of Crotalaria pallida. Classification (NCBI taxonomy): domain Eukaryota; kingdom Viridiplantae; phylum Streptophyta; class Magnoliopsida; order Fabales; family Fabaceae; genus Crotalaria; species Crotalaria pallida. The sequence goes on from CM075653.1 coordinate 83,046,858, forward strand.
ATGATCTCGAATTGGCAGCTGTGGTGTTCGCTCTTAAGATTTGGAGACACTATCTGTATGGCACGAAGTTTGAAGTGTTCAGTGACCACAAGAGTCTCGGCTACCTGTTCGACCAGAAGGAGCTGAACATGAGGCAGCGCAGATGGGTAGAATTCTTGAAAGACTACGATTTCAACCTGCATTATCACCCTGGAAAAGCCAACGTTGTGGCCGACGCCCTAAGCAGGAAAAGCCTTCATCTGAGAAACATGATGGTCCGAGAGATGCAGTTGATGCATGAGTTTAGCGATCTTAACCTCGGCATACAGAAGAAGGAAAACAGTGTTGTACTGGAAATGCTGCAAGTAACCAATGATTTTGTGGGTTTCATCAAGGAAAGACAGGCTGCCGACCTAGAACTCCAGAAGCTACTAGAAAGAGCAGGAGATAAGGATGAACCCGACTTCACTAAAGGACCTGACAGTCTCGTACGGTTTCGGGGCCGAGTTTGCATTCCTATGGACTTTCAAGTCCGAAGAGAGTTGATGGAAGAAGCCCACAAGACGAAGATGAGTCTTCACCCAGAAGCCACAAAGATGTACCAGGATCTGAAGAGGTTATTTTGGTGGCCGAAGTTGAAGACCGATGTGGCGGATTATGTGTCTAGGTGTTTGACATGCCTGAAAGCCAAGATCGAGCATTAGAAACCAGGAGGATTACTCAAATCCTTGGAGATTCTGCAATGGAAGTGGGACAACATTTCGATGGATTTTGTGTCGGGTCTACCGAGAACGAGATCAGGACAGGAAGCCATTTGGGTTGTGGTGGACTGACTTACAAAGTGTGCTCATTTCCTGCCGATCAGCATGAAGTACAACCTAGAGAAGCTGACGCAACTGTACATAAAGGATATTGTTCGGCTCCACGGTGTTCCGAGCAGCATTGTGTCGGACCGTGATCCTCGTTTCTTATCCCGATTTTGGCAGAGTCTGCAGCAAGCCATGGGTACAAAGTTGAGATTCAAAACAGCTTATCATCCTCAGACCGATGGACAATCCGAGCGCACCATTCAGACTCTTGAGGACTTGCTGAGGACATGTGTGCTCGAACAGTCAGAAAGTTGGGAAGCACTTCTGCCCTTGGTCGAATTTACCTACAACAACAGTTTCCATTCAAGTATCAGAATGGCTCCTTTCGAAGCATTGTATGGTCGGAAATGTCGGACGCCGTTATGCTGGTTCCAGATAGGAGAAAACTTGTTGATTGGTCCTGACATTGTGCATGAAGCAACCGAGAAGATCCGAATGATACAAGGGAAGATGAAAGCAGCCCAAGACCGACAGAAGAGCTATGCCGACAAGAGAAGGAAACCCTTGAACTTCATCAAGGGAGATCATGTATTCCTTCGGGTATTCCCTGTAACGGGTATTGGCCGAGCTATCAAATCAAAGAAGTTGACCCCTTGGTTTGTCGGACCATACCAGATATCGGAGAAGGTCGGACCAGTAGCTTACAGAATTGCTCCACCTCCGCACTTGTCTAAACTCCATGATGTGTTCCATGTCTCGCAACTTAGGAGGTACATTCATGACCCCTCACATGTGATAGCAATGGACGAGCTACCGCTAAAGGACAACCTGACTTTCGAATTTCTCCCAGTCCGAGTTGAGGACAAAAAGGTCAGACGACTCAGAGGGAAGGAAATCTCCTTGGTCAAGGTCGTCTGGAATCGGAATAATGTGGAGGAAGCTACTTGGGAACTCAAGGAGAAGATGAAGCAGTCATATCCGCAACTGTTCAATGCCGACTAAATTTCGAGGACGAAATTCCTGTAAGTGGGAGAGGAATATAACATCCTAGAAATTAATAATAAAATAATAAATTTATAAAATAATATATATATATATAAATATTTATTTAAGGATAGGATTAAGCCTTAGAAATTGTATAAGGGTAGTGGGGTAATAGGAAGCATGGGCCGACCTAGTATGTAGGTATAGGACCTCGGACCGATCCCGGCCGAGCTAAATGGGGTCATACGCGGAACCTATTGTCAAGCTCGGATAAGCCGAACTCAGCGCACCTCACAGTATCATCCGAGAAGGAAGCTCGGACTACTGCTGTCCCTACATACCGAGCCGACGTATCCGAGCCGACGTATCCTAGCCGACATATCCTAGCTCCTCCGTGACAGCTCATGCTGAGCTGTTGGCCCATTGGGTTTCGCACCACCCGTACTATGTACTATCCTTCACTTTATGTCATTGTCATTCACTTTATGTCACTATCATTGCTTTATGTCCTTTTCAAGTACTATTCATGGCTTCCTTTGGAAGCCAATGAATCCTGTCCACACATTCTAGCTTCCCCAAGAAGCCTCCAATGAGGACCACACAAATATTTCCCCTAAATGAATAAAAGAGAATCCCTACACATAACACAACATTTCTCAACTCTCATATTCTTTCTCCTACGTCTCTCTCTTTCTCTCAAAGTTCCAGCAGCCCCAACACTTTCTTTCTCTCTCTTTTCCACCAAGTTCCACCCAACCGGAGACCCTCCTTCTCTCCGTCCCCGTTCTGTTCCGGCGTCCCTGGATCGTGTGGCAGCCGGCGTGCAGCTAGGAAGAAGGGATTCAAGAGGTGTGAAGCTCACAAGGTCAAGGTCAAGGAAAGCCATTCTCAAGCTCTCAACTCTTATCTCTCACGGTTTGAGGTAAGGAGTGAGTGTTACCTCTACTTGAGTTTGGGTTTCTAGTATGTTCATAAAGGGTACTAAGAGTGGGTGTAGATTAGGGAATGGATATAGGTTAATGTTAGAAAGAAAAGGTAAAGAGGGTAAAGGGAACCAATGAATGAACTTGAAACATGGATTTTAGGTGAAGAAGAAACATTATTTTCGATTATATGCTATATTTGACATAATGGTTTTGGTTGAATGCTTTTATTCTTATTGTTGTTGTTGTATAAGTGTTTAAGAACTTTGTGTATAGTTGTTTATGAGCTTTAATATTTATTGCTTATATCTGTGGCCGAGCTGAGTGAGGTTGAGAATGGGTATGAGAAAATGGTAAATATGGAAAGTAGGAGAGATAGAGTAATAAGTTAAATAATGAAAAAGGTTAATGGTGAACGGGAATGGTTAAAGGGGTAAGCCGAGAGAGGCCGAGCTAAAGAGACTAAGAGGTTGAGCCGAGAGAGGCCGAGCTAAATAAAGATGGTTAAAAAGGACTAAGAGGAATTAAAGAGAAATGATTGTGTGATCGGGTCATAGCAGACGCGTACCGGGTGCGTGCATTGATCGCGTCAGACGCATACTGGGTATGTGCAGCTGTAAGACGGGTACTGGGTACTCACAGTTATGATTCACACAAGGTTCCAAGCACGGAATCGGTGGGATGTGTTCCTGGTCATAGCAGACGCGTACTGGGTGCGTGCATTGATCGCGTAAGTCGCCGAGATGCGCCGCTGTAAGACGAGTACTGGATGCTCGCCGTTATGGACACTCCTTACTCCATAGAATGATCGACGGTAGTGCTCCTGGTCATAGAAGACGCGTACTGGGTGCGTGCATAGATCGCGTCAGACGCATACCGGGTATGTGCAGCTGTAAGACGGGTACTGGGTACTCGCAGTTATGGACACTCCGATATCCGACCTTAAATGGTGTAAGACATGCACTGGGTGTATGCATCGGAGAAGAGTAAAAGATTGTAAGCTATGTAAAAGTGGAATATTGAGTAATAAATCCGAGATAGAGATGGTTTGCCGAGGTAAGAGAATAGTGGCCGAGAAGCTGAGTGTAAGAATTAAGGAAAGGGTATAAGGGGAATTAGAAAGTAGTGCCGAGGTAAAACTAATAGGTAATGGATAAACTGAGTAATGATGTGAACCGAGCTAGATAACATTGTACGATGTCAGACGAGCTAACTAATATTATATGATGTGAACCGAGCTGAATGATGATGTATGCATGTGATATATGGATTGGTTACTTGTTACTTATGTGTTAATTGGCTACTTGTGTTTGGCTTGGTAGTTTTGTATGGCATGTTAGAAACTGCTTATTTAAGTTGTGTGTAGTGCTCACCTCCTTACCATTTTTCAGGTACTGAGCCCGAGCACACGCAGTCCCCGGCCGAGCAGGATCACTCTCCCTCACAAGGAGAGTAAGTTATTTAGAGTAGGAGAATTTATTGGGTCTCGGCCAGTTGGGCCGAGCTAAAACACTCTTTGTATTTTTGACTTCGGAATTCCTAGATGGGCCGAGCTAAACTTTTGTTGAACTTGTATTTTGAATATGAACTCGGTGTACCTGTTATGGAACTTTTTATGCTTTGATCGAATTAAAGTCTTCCGCTTTATAACTCTGATGTTTTGTATTAATGAAAAGAAATTTTAAATCCTAATTTTTCAGTTTAAGGGTAATTATTGTTTAGGGTGTTACACGCACCGCTCATCGTAAACACCTTTCCCTTAGTTTGTGGCCTTGCAGCATTTCCAGCATCACTCCCTTTTCTTGGTTTGGGGCATTGCCTTACAAAGTGGTCAGATTCTTCACAGATGTAACAAATTGGCTTGGGATTACACTCATTGCCAAAATGGCGTCTATGGCATCGAGTACAGAAGGGAGGTAATGTTTCAGAGTTCCTATCAGTATGGTTATTGTTGGGACGATTTCTACTTCCATTGTTGCTCCAAGTGTTGGTGTTCCTATTACCCCGGTTGACATTGTTGCGATTGTTATTCCTTCGGAACCACGATCCTCTATACTGATTATCCCTTCTTCCTCCAGATCGATCGTAGGGTCCTCACCCATGTTGGGTTCCTTGCCTCACATTCTGGTAATTGGGGGTGTTTCTCATCGGTCCATGGGAACTCGAGGGTACAACAGTCTTATTGCCCATGTTCTTCGCCTTGAGTCCATCCTCATAGACTCTGCATCTGCTCACTAAGAGCGGAAAGCTATCGATCCCCATGTGTATGAAAGCCATCTTAATCTCGGTCTTGAGTCCATCAAGGAACTTTGCGCACTTCGACTGATCGTTTCCGGGTTGATTGTAGTGCGGTACGTACTTCACCAGTTCCTCAAACTTCGCAGCATACTCGCCGAACGACATGTCTCCTTGAGCCAAGTGCATGAACTCTATTTCCTTTTTCAACTTCATATCGATAGGAAAATACTTCTCCAAGAACCTTTGCTTGAAAGAGTCCCAAGTGACAACTTGCTGTTGAATCTCCATAACTTGCTTAGTATTTTCCCACCAGTCAGATGCCTCCTTGGTTAGCATGTAGACCGCGTAGGTTACCTTCTGAGCATCGGTGCATTGCATAGCGGTGAAGATCTTTTCCAACTCCCTGATCTATTCGTTAGCGTTATCCGAGGTATATCCACCGACGAATTCTTTAGGGTTCCTCTTACAAAACTCATCTAATCCCCTATACTCCTGAGGTCCTAAGTTTTGGTTTTGGTTGTTCTGTTGGGCCTGTTGATTCATCATGTTAAGATTCTCACTCATGCCCAGAACTGCAGCAGTCAGATCGTGTAGCATGCCCTCGGTGTCCCGAGCCGCTCCTGGAGCATGTCTACCTCTTCCTCTTCCAGACATCGTAAACTATATTCATTAACGCACTAATAGTTTAATACACCTACTAACGCATCTAATCACACAACCTAACATATCTAGAGATCACACAACAGAGAACATGTAAGGCCATGTTCAGACCACATGGACAACCATTGCTCTGATACCACCAAGCGTAACACCCCGATTTGGAAAACTCGAAACAAACCACGTCAATTACTAAATAATTTGTTTATGAAAATATGGTGAATTTTTTTTCCACAATATAAAACTTATCGGTCAAGTTTTCCAAAACAAGGTATTACTTCAAAATCCTTTTACTTAAAAAAACTTATTATCCAAACGATACTAATTATAGTGAAAAGAGTGGGGTTTCATATTATGTTTAGAAAAATCGTCATTGAAAGCGGTTCACTGAATTTCTAAAAGTAATTTGATATGGAAGGCTTCGCTTTCGACAGATAAATAAATATTTTTCTACAGAAAACATAATTGATTTACTTAAAATGGTTTGTCTGTCTGACTAGGATAGTCCTTCAGAAAATAGTTTTAGAAACAGATTATAAAAGTCCTTTCATAAGTAGTCATCAAAGTTCATCAGTACCAGTCTTACATAAGTCTTTACCTTATCAAAAACAGTTCGAAAAAAAGGGGTACACTTGATATATATATCAGCAAGGGTCCATCAAAACCTAATTATAAACTACTAAGCAGCATCTCCTTCTCGATTCGGGGCGTAAATCCTCAAAAGCAATCTCTGTCGTCTAGCAGTAGCCCTCTCATCAGCGTACCACGATCAATAAGTGTTCCTTCTAGGAGAAGCAACACCAGCTCCGCCATCTTTTAGAACCAGAGGTTCACCATCACATGTGCACAAGAAGTTGAGAGAGTAAGTTACCCGAATGGAATTACTCCCATCGACTTCTTGGATTTACACTAGCGACGTATACCAGAACATAACAAAAACATAGCAAACAATACAAACAGATAATTATGTAGGATGCATGAGGATGCAATGCAATAGGCACATTATCTAACGCTTGTCTTTCTCTTAAGGGAATCTCTCAATCACTTTATCTCGTGGGATCAAAATCTCTTTGTCCATATATCTCGGGTCCATAATATCGGGAATTCAGGCTTTTCGGTTTGGGGTCTACATCTCCTCGGAATCCATCAACCTAGTCGGAAGCAATCAGGAGTACAGGATCTCTAACCACACCGGCTTTTACTGGATGGCAAAGTAAATAAATTCATATAATGTTTCGGGAATAAACACATCCGGCCGTGTTCGAGCATCCCTCTCACTAATCAAGATTTAGTCAAGGGGGTGTCAGTCATCTGTCTAGTGATCATGTGGTACTTCGTCCACACCACTGAGTGACCAGCTCCGATCGGTTCAGCCAGGGCCCCTATGGTTTTTCCCACCTTGACAGACTTCTCAAAGCATCTTGACGAATCACCGTCATTTCCGTCCCCTATCTTAATCATCCAGCTAAACACCACAAGGGTAATTCAGGTGTATCTTCCTCTCCACTACTTCGGGTTAGGGTTCTAAGTCGTGAGGTTATACTTGTTTGTCCTAACATCGACCCATCCTAAGTCATCTCCGTCATACAGCTCCGACCATATGCGGAATGCTTCTGTGGGACTCGACCACTACGTTTGACAGGCTCCGACCCATCCTGAATCACTTCCGGCATATAGCTCCGACTATATGTGGGATATCAATCAATCCTTGAGAGATAGGCTCCGACCTATCCCAAGTCATTCCAACATATGGCTACGACCATATGGGAACTATCTTTGTGGAATTATGCAATCGTTGCGTTCAGGTCCAAAGGCATCATCATCGTCCAGACACTAGTCCATTAGTCGTATCGTTAGCTCGATCCACGTACTCGGGTGCATCAGCATCATCCGGTTCCGTAGCGTGCTTAATCCATTAGAGTTCCGTTCTAAACTTTGGGGGATTTCTTATAGTTTCTAATGTCTTCTCTATTCTTAACGTATATCGCGGGATGATGCATTATGCTCATGCAATGACATTATAAGCAACATTATATCTCAACATAGACACACAAATCAATCAATCAATAGAATGTGATAGAAAAGGTCTGGAGTCTTCGTATTCCACGATACAAATAAAGCAAACAAGCTATCGGGTATACTACTAGCTACAATAGACCTTTACTCCGACTTTGAGAGAGTATGGAGTGTCCTAATATACTCACTAGACACCAAAGTGTCTTAGGATAACTTCTCTCTCACCTCAATTTGTAGTTACCGATTCCACAAGTTCCGAACGATCCGCTTCCTTCCTAGTCTGCCCAACTCCAACCTCTTCTAAGTCCCGTAAGATAGACATGTGAGTATTAAAACTTTATTTAGATATTATTTTTGAACTTATTCTCAAAATATCTTAAGAAAATTCAAACTTTGTCTTTATGTAAAACCAAAGCATCAATTCTTTTGCTCAAACTTGTCCAAAATCAAACACTAACTTTTATGCTTTAAATTCATGAGAAAATTATCAAATAGATGAATTTAATTCAAAAGTTTCTTTGCTGGTCTCTCTTGGACAGCAATGAATTAAATTCCGAAATCACCGAAAAAATGCACTTTTCAAACCAACTTTATCTTATGTTAAATACTCATCAAAACTCAACTTCAAATCACCTTGAAAACGTTTTTAAATAAGAAATACAACTTAGAAAATTCTGGACAGCATCATATGCTAAGTCCCAAGTTCATTTTCCATTGTTCAAAACCAATTTAAATTCATAGACAAACTAAGTATCTTGAAAACAATTGAATAAACACTTTTGATCAACAATTTCTCAAGTTCAAACACTTAAAATCATGTTTGGGCAGCATGATGTTCAAATAAAACAAATCACTTAAATGTTTTTATGCATTCCAAAAATCATTCCAACATTATTTAAAAATCTCAAACAAACACTCATTCAATTCAATCATTACACAACCACAAGTCATCAAGTCGAACATAAACAAACATCTTCTGAACATGCTCACATACTTATTCATGCATATATCTTAATCAAATAAAGTAATTAAACCTTTAGGCACATACAAACCGAATCATACTTCACATAAACACTTAGACAAATTTTCATCTAACTTACACTTAATCTTGTCCAAAACCGTATGCTTCATTTGTTTTTCAAAAAAATTATTTCCTCAAAGAATAACTTCACAAATCAACACATAATTTCATGATATCAACACACATATACTCAATAAAGTTTAATTCAAAAACTAAGGTCCAAACCGTGATCTTGGACCAAGTTTCTCAAAAACTTTTTCAAGAATTCAAGACTTCTAAAAACAATTCCAAATCCAATAGCAATTTCACATAATTCATCAAACAAGTAGAAACATAATCCTAGAATATATTTATTTCATAAAACCGTGAGCATCATCAATTTTCTAGACAAATTTTTATTTCACATCTAACACATATAATCAACTTAAAGTCCATGGAAATCACTTATTCATTGCTTAGACTTAAGAAAATCTCAAGCTTCTTAACCAAACATGCAAACCGTGGCCATCACTTAAAAATCACACATCACATAAATTTTTATTCATCTAAAACATCATTAAACTTCAAGATCATAACATGCATGAGATCAAACAAAAGAAAATCAAGCTTTCAACCACAACAACATCAAAACCGTAGCCATCATAAGGAAAATCATCAAGAAAATTCAATCTTTTTCAAAAACCTTTGCATCAAAACACAAGCATCAAGCATATCATAGTTCAAGCATTGATCTTGACATGCATGCAAACAAAAACACTAGATCTCTTGAAAAATCCTTCATGCAAAACTCAAAATCAAACTTTTTCTTAAAACACTTTAAGAAATCAAAAAGAAAATGGATGAGTTTGAGATATAACTCAAGATCATGAAAGAAAAATACTTTCTTAGAAAAGCTTCAAAATCAAGTTTAAAAATCAACATGCATGTGAGTGAAAACATTAGATCTAACTTGAAAACAAACATGCATCAACACTTTCAAACCAAAAATCAAAGCTTGAGAAAGAAAACATGAAAACCGAAATGATTTAAAGAAAAGAGGTTAAGAACTTTAAGATCATGAAATAAAAATGCTTACATCAACAAAAGCTTTCAAAATCAAGTCCAAATCTTTGGGTTGTTCTTTGGTTCCTCTTCTTACTCCTCACGGTTCACTCCCTCTTTCCCTTAGGTTCACGGTTTCTCCTTCTCTTCTTCACTCTCTTGGGTTGATTTTTCTTTACTTAGGTTGTGTTTGAGATTGGTGTTGTGTTTGGGGTCTTGTTCTTCTCCTCTTCCTCCCTCACGGATTCTCTCTCTCTCTCAACACTTTGTTTTCTTGGCTTTAGAATGAGTAAGAAATGAAGAAGTGGAAACCAAATGAAGGGTGTGTATAGGTGTTTAGATACACATGGTTTTTGTGGGCTTGGGCTTGGTTTCCTTCCCTTCCCCACGGTTCCTTTATTTTTCCTTTTCTTTTTCTTTTCTTTTTCCTCCTCCATGTCATGCTTAGGTCACCATGGTGATGTCATAGACTTGGCCATTAAGCAAACAAACTTGGAGACCAAGTAAACTAGCTTGGAGACCAAGTAATGCACATGGGAGGTGCATTTCGGGTTTGGGGGGTTTAAGGGTAGATTAGGTTAGTTAATCTAGGTTTAAGGTGCTAATTAGGATCTAATCATGATTAAGGTAGGATTAGGAAAACTAAATTAGGTTTAGCTCACAAATCCTTAGAGTTTAGGGCTTAATCAAGGATTAAGGTACTAATCAAAGACTTAATCCATACTAGCATAGGTTTAAGGAAAACTAATTCTAGGTTAGTTCACTAACCTTGAGGGTTTAGAGTCTAAGAGAGTGATTAAGAACTTAATCAAGGATTAGGAACTTGATTAGGATCAAATCAAAGATTAAGGATGCTAATTAGGGTTTCTAGAGATGATTCTAGATTAAGGGTATGATAAAATGATTGGACTTTGATTTTTTTCAAAACTTAGGGTAGAAATAATTTTCTACCTTAATTACCATAAAACCGTATGCATGAATCTAAGAAGATAAAATCTTAATCAAAACTTTAAGAAATATAACTCATTGAAAACCTTAGAAAAACAAACACATAAAATCATAACACAAGTGGATTAAATTCAAAAGCGTAGAAATCCATCAAGAAATCAAAACTCCTTTAATCAATTCTTAAATCAATTAGGTTAAAGCAATTTCTTGATTAGGGACTTGTAGAAGAAGTGGATAGGAAGGCAGATGTTACAACTTGTAGGAATACTTTTGGATTTTGATGTAACTTTTCATAAATTCACTGTTCTTAATTAAGGTTATTCAATGGTTTAAATTTCTAAGGAATTAGGATTTATCAAGTTGAATAATAAATAGTAATTACATAAGAGGAATCTAGTAATTGTTAATTTAGGAGTTTGTTCATGATTTAAAGGAAAAACAATAATTCAGAATTAATTAATGATGCATGCAATGAAACTAAGTTCCTAACCACTTTTCTTTCATAGACTTTATTCTTTTTATTTTTCAGTATTTTATTTTATTTTTAATTTTATTCAAAATTAAGATTTAAATAGTAGTTTAATTTAATAGATTGGACTTAGAACTACTCTTAGGTGAAAGTAATTGAACAATATGCAATCCTCGTGGGACGATAATTTCACTTACATTATATTACTATTGTACGATCTAGTATTCTTGCTAGAGAGTCCAACAAGTTTTTAGTGCCGTTGTCGTGGATTGAAATTCGTTCCAATTTATTTTCGGCACTTAGATGTAGTTTTTAGTATAATTTATTTTTGTTTCTTTTAATGTTCCTTACTTTCTTAACAGGTATTGCGTAACCTCGTATGCATTTGCGTTCTGCAGGTAATCGAGAAGCTTTGCGTTTCGACCCTGACATGGAGCTGAGTGCAAAAAGGAGGAAGAAGCAAGCAAGGAAGGAAAGGAAAGAGCAAGAGAAGAAGATGGCTGAAGACAATGGATCCAAGGCAACAACTCCGGTCAGGAAGACCTTGGCAGACTACACCACCGTGGACCCGGATATATGCATCTGCAGCATAGTCCGGTCGGTGATCAATGTAGCATCGTTTGAGATTGATCCCCAGTACATTCATCTTATCAAGCAGGATCAGTTCTCAGGCGCCCCACACCAAGACCCCACGAACCATGTGGCCAATTTCCTGAACATGCTCGATTTCTTCAAGATCGAGGGTGCATCGGAGGAGGCGATTAGGATGAGGATGTTTCCTCTCTCTTTGAGGGAACATGCTTATACTTGGATGAAGAATCAGCCACCGGGAAGTCTTTCTAGCTTGGAAGTGCTTGCCAAGAAATTCATAGACAAGTTCCTTCCACCAGGAAAGCAAGCAAGACTACGCCAGGATGTCAACTCCTTCATGCAAGAAGATGGAGAGCTCTTACATGTAGTATGGGATAGGTTCAACCAGATGCTCAAGAAGTGCCCAACTCATGCCATTCCGGACTGGATGCAAATCCGGTTGTTCTACTTTAGGCTGAAGATGGCTAACAAGATTATGATAGATGCAGCATTTGGGGGTTCCCTTCTGAAGAATACTGTTGAAGAGGCAAAAGAGATCATTGAAACAATGGCCTACAACAGCAGCCAGGCTATCACGGAGAAGACCATCCTGAGAAATGCAGACTTGAAATCAACCCAAGTGCAGACCATTATTCAGAAAAATAGGGAAATGCAGCAACAGATAGCTGCATTGGCCAAGAAGACGGGTCAAGCTCAAATTTCAGCTGTCAACACCCTGAAGTGTGACTTCGTGTGGAGGGTGTAACACCCAAAATTTTAATCCCCGATTAATGAAATGTTAATTATAAATTAATTATAATTAATTATTTCCATATTAATCCTTGTTTTAAAATATGTGTTCATATAGTTGGTATATGAGTGTGAAATTATTTAATAAATATAATAAATGCCTAAAATGAGTATTTTGCATATTAGTCCCTGGGTTGGGACCTAGAAGCAATTATAGGAAAGGTTTTGGAGGGAAATTAAATAAAATAATTATTTTTCAAAAATTGGGAAAAATACTCGAGTATTTTCTGAAAAACTCGAGTATTCTGGGTCAAATTTCACGAGTTAGTGCGTTTGATGAGTCACCATGAACGATTCCCTCTTCCCGCCACGAATACTCCTTCCCCAACACCTCAAGGCTTTCGTGTCGCCTTGCATGAGAGCTTCCTTTGTAACACCCCAAAATTTTAATCCCCGATTAATGAAATGTTAATTATAATTTAATTATAATTAATAGTTTTCAAATTAATCCTTGATTAAAATATGTGTGTATGTAATTAGCTTGCATGTGAGAAATTATTTAATAAATAATTTAAATGCCTAAAATGTATATTTTGCATATTAGTCCCTGGGTTGGGACCTAGAAGCAATTATAGGAAAGGTTTTGGAGGGAAAGTAAATAAAATAGTTATTTTTTCAAAATCTGGTAAAACACTCGAGTATTTTCTGGAATACTCGAGTATTCTGGGTCAAACTGCACGAGTTAGTGCGTTTGATGAGTCACAGCCAACGAGTTCGCTTTGTTGACACGATTACACCATCTTCAACAGCTCAAGGATGTCGTGTCGCACTGCATGAACCTTCTCCATGTCTATATAAGCTTATCAACCACGAATTCGTGGGAATTTTGCTCAATCTTGCTTGTGTTGACATAGTTAGGGTTTCGAATTCGTCTCGTTCGATTCTCTTTTGATTCTAAGTGTTAGGCTTCGAGTGATACACCAATACAAAGCTCACATCACGAGCTTTGTATAGACACCAAAATTGTGAGGTTTGAGTGTGTGGATTGAGAGAATCGAAGTCTTGAAGTGGAGCTGTTCTTGCTTGAGCTGGTGTCTGGAGCTCACTGTGATCATCGATTCTGGTAAGCTCTTGAGTTCTTGAGTCTCAAACTCAATTCCTTTAGTTAGATGATGTTGCATAGAGCTTAGAAATCTAATTTTCCCTAATCTAATTCTCTGTTTCATGTACGAACCAATTCCATTTTGGTATGGTACTCAAAACTGTCATGCATGAGAAGTTCAAGTGGATTTCTGGGTTCGGAGAGCTTTCCTTGGATTTCTTTTTGTTGATTCGCATCTGAGAGGTAAGGGGAAGTAATTATATTCACTAGATAGAGTTTGAAATCCATTAAATGTGTTAGAGAGCCACCAAGAGGCTCTAAGGGCTTAGATTCTATAGGAACTTTGGTTTGGAGACCAATCCATGCTCTAAATCCGTATTGAGCAAGTTTGTTATCATGCATGTGAACCTGAATGAGCTTTGTTTCATGAATATTATGCTTATTGTGTGATTTGAGGTATTGAGTTGTTAAAATGCCTTTTTAAGCATAATCAATGATTTCTCTGTCAATTCTGTGTTTTGAATTGAAATAAGTGTTGTAACATGTTTGATTAATGATATGTTAACTCTGTTGATCCCTGAAATGGACTTAAATTGAGTAGAAATGAAAATGGCATGTTAAAACCAGTTTTCAATACTGTCAGCTGCGAAACACTCGAGTAAATGGCAAAGTACTCGAGTAAATCGTGTTCAAAATAAAGTAAATTTCATAAGAACACTCGAGTATTTTGTCTGTTACTCGAGTATCGGGCATGAACTGAGAATTGTTATAGGTTAAACACTCGAGTCATTCAAAGTCACTCGAGTATTCTGGAAAAGTCCAAAGAACACTCGAGTAACTCAGGAACTACTCGAGTAAATTGTTGAAAACCCAAATCCTCAGAAAGACATGAACACTCGAGTAAGCTTAAGAACACTCGGGTAATCTGGAAAATCTCCAGAACACTCGAGTATTCTGAACTTTACTCGAGTAAAATGCCCAGAATCTGAAAACATCATTTTCAATTCTAACTTAATTAATTAAGGAATTATTAAGGATAATTCAAGGGATCAAAGACTTAGAGAAATTGATAAATACAAGTAGATCGTTTGGTGACGACCCATTTTGAAAATTAAGCCTAGGTGGCAAGTAATGTATTAATCAATTTCCCCTAAGTCTAAAATGCATTCATTCTGGAGTTTGGATGGTAGGACGTATTAATGTTTCGATAAACATGTGGAGGGCCTCTGGGAGTGCCAATACGCTTGCTTGATGACACGTCGTTGACGTGGTCGGCTTTGTGGATGCCGATATGGATATATCGTTTGGATGACGGGATATGCTCGGGTGGCATGGATACCAAGCTTGACGTGTACATTCTAGGTGAATGTACGAATTGTTGTATACCTATGAATACAACGCACTGTGGAGTGCTGGGTTGTCAGGGATGGACGTCAGAGAGTGACTTAGAAAATGTGGAGATAAGTTGAGAGTTAAAGTCATGCATCATGTCATTCACCTAATGCAATTGATATACCTGAATTAAGTGTGAACATCCTATGTGCATCTGATACTTGCTAAATGCTAATTGTGATTGTTATTAATTGATGCATTATCATCTTTCATATGTTGCATGATTTATTCTCTATTGATTATGTGAGTAGAATTGCTTACCCCTATGCCCTTGTAGGTGATGTCTCGTTACATTGCTTGCATCGAGATCCGGCCACTTCCTAGTGGCATATGGATCTATGAGGACCATCGCGCGGTGTATGAGGGGGAGGTAGAGTTCACATTCTACCACCCTAATCCGCTGATGCGATTCCGTCCTCGTAGGTTTAGGATTCCCATCATATACACTATGCATGTACCCCCGTTTTATACTTATCATGGACCACCTCCCATGCGACCAGCTCGCTCTTACCATAGTTTTCATTTTCGACCTACCCGCTCTCACCCTTTTACTTCGAGAGTTGTCCGCGAGGAGATTCCCCCTTCTTATCCGAGGAGCCCCGTCAGGGTTTCACCATCACCTGACCCGGTACCCAGTGGTAGGGTACACTCTCCTTCGGATGAGATCGAGGAGGATCCGGTGGAGGACGAGAGTGGGAGCGAGCCTGTCGTGCATTCTACTGGGAGTGACTGGAGGGATGATGATCCCTAGGTACATGTATATGGTGTATGATGTGGATCCGAGGATCCGGTGTGTGGAGGAGATGTGCTGCTGCTGCTGTGATGATGATGCTACTACCTTTTTACCTATGTTTTGGGAGACTACTGCTGCTACTACTACTGCATCTGATGCTGATGGATCTACGTGACTATCCCTGGGGTTGTATTTTGATTATGTATATATTGTACATATGTTTTACTCTAGGGTTATAGTATCATAGTGATGTAGATCTGTTTATATGGACTTGTTATATTTTGGAACTTGGTGACTTATCTCATGGACTATGTATGTATGACTCTTTCGTATATATGAAAATCTATGTTTATATTATATCAGTTGCATAGTCCAGTAATTTCCGCTTACTCTGATTTAACTTATAAATGAGCTCGGCTATAAGTATTAATTGACGGTATCAGTTTTATTGAACAAAGTATGGGTAGCTTCAATTGATTGTAAAATGTAAAGAGATTTCTAAAGAACGAATGTTATCCTGCTTGAGAAAAGGTTTTAGAAATCGCCGAACTCGATACAAGTGTTTTAAAGGATTTTAGAATTTATTCTCCAAGAGTTCCATTAGATGAATTGTGCACCCGCTTGAAAGAAAATTTTATTTACCATATTTTTCCTAGCTCAAAAGTCCATATATTATCCAATATAATAGCTTAAATATTAGTTTCAATTTGAGTAATCTGGAAGGGTGTCACATCCTTGCTCTATTTAAGCTCAACAACAACAGATTCGTGAAGCTTTTTGGTTAAGTTTGGGTTGTTGATGAAAGTTAGGGTTTCGGATTTGCCCTCTTCGATTCTCCTTAAATTCTGAGTGTTAGGATTCGAGTGATACACGAATACAAAGCTCACGTCACGAGCTTTGTATAAACACCAAAATCGTGAGGATTGAGTGAGTGTGTTGGAGGATTCAAGGAGTTGAAGTGAAGCTGTTCTTGGTCAAGTTTGTGTCTGGAGCTTACTTTGATCTTGATTTCTGGTAAGCTCATGAATCCCTGAGTCTCAAATTTGATTTCCTTAGTTAGATTATGTTGCATAGAGTCTAGAAAACCTAATTTCCCCAATTTTATTCTCTGTTTCATGTGTGAACCAATTCCACTTTGGTGTTGCACTCAAAATGCTCTGCATGTGGTGCTTGAAGTTGGTCTGAGAGTTGTGGAGCTTTTCTTTGGGATTCTTGGTTTGATTCACGTCTAAGAGGTAAGGGGAAGTAATTATATTCACTAGATAGAGATTAAATTCCATGATTTGTGTTAGAGAGCCACCAAGAGGCTCTAAGGGCTTAGATTGAATAGGGTCTTTGGTTTGGAGACCAAGCTTTGCTCTAAAACTGTGTTGAGCAAGTTCTATATCATGCATGCAAGCTTAAATGAACTTTGTTTCATGAGTATTGTGCTTATTGTGTAAATTGAAGTATTGAGTGGTTAAAATGTGTTTTTATGCATGATTTATTGATTCTCTGTCATATTGGTTATTTGATATGAAATGAGTATGGAAACATGTTCAATATATGGTATATGAACTATTGTGATCACTGGTTTGGGTTAAAAATGTTTAGAAATTGAAATGGTATGTAAAAACCAAGTTTCAGTCTGTTCTGTCTGCAAACACTCGAGTCTATGGCTTAACACTCGAGTATTTCGTGATGCACCAGTGTGAAAATTGGCGCACCAACTTGAGAACCAGGCTAAGCACTCGAGTATTTCAGATGCAACAAGAGTAAAAATTAATGAACAACTCGAGTAATATGTGAACTACTCGAGTATTCTGGGTAATGGACTACTCGAGTATCTCATGAATTACTCGAGTATATTTTTTAAGATCTGAAAACTTGAATCTCTAAACAGACATGAACGACTCGAGTATAATCATGAACTACTCGAGTAAAATCTGGAAAATGATAAACTACTCGAGTATTATGGAAAACACTCGAGTATTTTTAGTCAGATACTTAAAAATACCATTTTCAATTCTAAGTCATTTTGTAACACTTAAAGGACGATAAACCAAGTGATCCTGGACTTAAAGGAAATTGATTGACGTTATGATATTTTCATTTGAATAACGATACGTTGCTCGGGAGGCACGTAATGTATTAATAAAAGGATAAAACATCAATCAATTCCCTTTAAGTAAAGTAATGCATTCATTCTGGAGTTTGGATGGCAGGACGTATATCATGTTTTTGGTAAACATGTGGAGGGCCTCTGGGAGTGCCAATACGCTTGCTTGATGACACGTCGTTGACGTGGTCGGCTTAGTGGATGCCGATATGGTTATACCGTTTGGATGACGGTCCGTTTGGATGACGGAATATGCTCGGGTGGCATGGATACCAAGCTTGACGTGTACATTCTAGGTGAATGTACGAATTGTTGTATACCTAGGAATACAACGCACTGTTGAGTGCTGGGTTGTCAGGGATGGACGTCAGAGAGTGACATAGTATGATGGAGATAGGCTTGAGAGCTAAAGTCATGCATCATGCCACTCATTTAAATCAATTGTGATAAATGAAATAAGTGTGAGCATCCTATGTGCATTAATTAACTGCTAAGTGTTATATGTGATTGTTGTTAATTGATGCATACTTACTTACTCATATTGCACAATTTATTCTCTGTTGATTATGTGTATAGAATTGCTTACCCCTATGCCCTTGTAGGTGATGTCTCGTTACATTGCTTGCATCGAGATCCGGCCACTTCCTAGTGGCACATGGATCTATGAGGACCATCGCGCGGTGTTCGAGGGAGAGGTAGAGGTTACCTTCTACCACCCGAACCCGTTGATCCGATTCCGTCCTCGTAGATTTAGGATTCCCATCATATACACTATGCATGTACCCCCGTTTTACACTTACCATGGACCACCTCCCACGCGACCAGCTCGCTCCTATCACAGTTTCCGTTTTCGACCTACCCGCTCTCACCCTTTTACCTCAAGAGTCGTCCGCGAGGAGACTCCCCCTTCTGATCCGAGGAGCCCAGTCAGGGTTTCACCATCACCTGACCCGGTACCCAGTGGTAGGGTACACTCTCCCTCGGATGAGATCGAGGAGGACCCGGTGGAGGACGAGAGTGGGAGCGAGCCTGTCGTGCATTCTACTGGGAGTGATTGGAGGGACGATGATCCCTAGGTTTGTGCATAGGGTATGTGATGAGGATCAGGGGATCCGATGTGTGGAGGCTGTGGAGGAGATCTTGCTGCTGCTGCTATGTTGATGATGATGCTACTACCTTACTACTTATGTTTCTCGGAGACTGCTGTTATCACTACTACTAGATCTGATGCTGCCGGATCTACGTGACCACGCTTAGAGTTTTATTTTGGTTATGTATATATGTTGTAGATATACTTTTGGGGTTCTCTAGGGATTTGGTCATGTTATTATGTAGGTCTGTTTATGGACTTGTATTTTGGGATCTTGGAAGCTTTGATATGGGGCTATGTACTTATGGCTCTTATTATATATATGTGTGTACCTATGTTCATCTTACTAGTAATTACATAGTCCGATAATTCCGCTTACTCTGATTTAATCTATTTGAGGGCTCGGCTGTGAAAACTATTCGATGGTATCAGTTTTATCAAATAAAGCAAGGGTAGCTTCAGTTATTTTCTATAATATAAAATACGGTTCCAAAAGATGAATGCTACCCAACTTTCGAAAAGGTTTCAGAAATCGCCGAATTCAATATAACTGTTTTGGTAATACCTTAGGGTTTATTCTCCAAGAATTCCAAGTGTTGATTTGTGCACCCGCTTTTAAAAGAAAATTTTATTTCCATATTTTTTTAATCCTCACAAGTCCATATATTATCCAATATAAAAGCTTAATTACTATATTATATTTGGGTAATCCGGAAGGGTGTCACACTGAGTGGTATCAAAGCAAAAGTCAGATCCTGTAGTAGTGGAAGTAGTTTCAGAAAGGTAGCCATCAACATCAAGCCGGTATCTCCAGGGCATTTACACTATTTGAATGTTATCATTTTGTTTGTTGAGCTTTAGATACCCTTGATTTGTTTGTATCTTGTCTCTTTTGAGTACAAGACACAATTGATTGTTGATTTAAGAGTTTAAAATATAGCCCTAGTATAGGTGGTGTAATTGAAGTTTCTGTAGTTCAACATATGAGACCATAAGCCCATAGCGCAGGTCTAATATGGCAACTAGAAACCAAAATCACACCAACGCGATGTTAGAACGAATCACCACAGTGTTGGAGGCTATGCAACGACAATCTCAACAACCATCTCAACCGGTTAACCCGCCTCATCAGTGTAATGTGGGTAACGCTGAGGCGAAGACTTTGGCTGATTTTAGGAGCTGTAATCCACCAAAGTTCAAAGGAGGATTTAAACCGGAAGAGGCCAATAAGTGGATTCACACCATGGATAAGATTCTGAGAACATTGGAGTGTTCTGATGCTCAAAAGGTGGCGTATGCAACCTACATGTTAGAGGATGAAGCTGAGAATTGGTGGAATCACACGATGCAGCTTCTGCAATATGAAGGAAGGGAGGTAAGTTGGGGAGTATTCATGGAGAAGTTTCTCCAAAAGTATTTCCCTGAAGATCTAAGGAGGAAGAAGGAGGTGGAATTCTTGCAGCTGAAGCAAGGAAATATGAGTGTGGGTGAGTACGCAGCCAAGTTTGAGGAGCTGATGAAATACTCTCCATACTATCAGAACAATCCAGATGAGAGGAGCAAATGCATAAAGTTTGAAGGAGGCTTGAGGCCAAAGTTGAAGTCGATTTTCAGCTACCAGCGGATTCAAAGCTTTCCTGCACTAGTGGACATGTGTAGGATGTATGAAGACGATACCAAGGCTGAGGAGATGCAAGTCTCAGAGAAGAAGGACAATCAGAGCTATGGACCCCAGAGGCGTAAAGGTTTCAATAACAGAGGCAAAGGTCCGTATGATCGCCGAGGGAAAGGCAAAGGGAAAGCTGGTAGTTCGGATGGAAGGAATTATCAGAGCGAGGCTCCATTCTGCGATAAGTGCAAGCGCAATCACTATGACCGTGTGTGTTGGGGGACAAGTGGTTGCTTTAACTGTGGAAAGCCGGGACATTTTGCAAGGGACTGCAAGGAACCGACCAAAGCCAACTCAAGAGGAACTGCAGAAAGACCTATGGCTCAAGGAAGGGTTTTCACCCTTAGTGGTGTGGAAACAAACCGATCTTCTGATCTGGTGCAACGTAAATACGTGCTTAATGGTCAGTTTTGTCATGTTTTGTTTGATTCTGGTGCAACGCATTCATTCGTTTCGTATGAATGTGTAAACCGGTTAGGCTTGATGATATCTGAAATGCCTTATACTCTCAAAGTAGAAACCCCTACTAATGCTCCAGTAGTAGTTTCTAGAGCATGTCTTAACTGTTGTATAGAAGTGTTAGGACAAACCTCTAAAGTAGATTTGATCTGCTTACCGTTGGCACAATTAGATGTGATCTTGGGAATGGACTGGTTAAGTCAAAACCAAGTAATCATTGATTGTGATAGAAAAGTAGTGACCTATAGAAATTCAAAACCCTCCGGCTATGTGTGCCTGTTTAACTCTGAGGTGGAGGAGAATGGTCCAAGGATGGAAGAGATCCCTATTGTCAGAGACTTTCCGGAATTTTTTGCTGATGAGATCCATGGGTTGCCACCAAGAAGAGAGATTGAATTTGGTATTGATCTAGTTCCGGGAGCTGGTCCCATTTCTATCGCTCCCTATAGAATGGCACCACCGGAAATGGCAGAAATGAAGAAGCAGATTGAGGAGCTACTACAGAAGCAGATGATTCGACCAAGTGTGTCACCTTGGGGTGCTCCGGTTTTATTTGTCAAGAAGAAAGATGGTAGTATGAGGATGTGCATCGACTACCGGCAGCTGAATAAGGTCACCATCAAGAACAAGTATCCATTGCCGAGGATAGATGACCTTATGGATCAAGTTCGTGGAGCTTCGGTATTTTCCAAGATTGATTTGAGGTCGGGGTACCATCAAATCAGGATAAGAGAAGAGGATATCTCTAAGACTGCATTTCGATCCCGATACGGGCATTATGAGTATGTCGTGATGCCGTTCGGATTGACTAATGCACCAGCTATCTTTATGGACTACATGAATTGAATCTTTAGACCTTATTTAGATTCATTCATGGTCGTGTTCATAGATGATATCCTTATCTATTCCAAGAACCCGGAGGAGCATGCTGAACACTTGAGGATGGTGTTGAGTATCCTAAAGGAGAAGCAATTGTACGCCAAACTTACAAAATGTGAGTTCTGGCTAAAGGAGGTTAAGTTCTTGGGGCATGTGATTTCAGACAAAGGGATAGCCGTTGATCCGACAAAAGTGAGTTCAGTTTTGCAATGGGAGCAACCAAAGTCGGTCACGGAGGTGAGAAGTTTTCTTGGCTTGGCTGGGTACTATAGAAGGTTTATAGAAGGTTTCTCGAAGATCACACTGCCTTTGACGAAGTTGACTCGGAAAGATCAACCATTCCTTTGGGATGAGAAGTGTGAAAGGAGTTTTTGGGAACTGAAGGAAAGGTTGACATCGTCTCCGGTATTGATTCTACCCGATACATAGAAGAGCTTTGATGTGTACTGTGACGCGTCGAAACAAGGCCTTGGGTGCATTTTGATGCAAGAAGGGCAAGTCGTCGCCTATGCCTCGAGACAGCTAAAAGTTCATGAAATGAACTATCCAACTCATGATTTGGAGATGGCAGCTGTGGTGTTTGCATTAAAGATCTGGAGGCACTATCTCTATGGCACTACGTTCCGAGTGTTCAGTGACCATAAGAGTTTAAAGTACCTCTTCGATCAAAAGGAGTTGAATATGAGGCAGCGTCGATGGATGGAGTTTTTGAAAGATTATGAGTTCGAGCTCCATTACCATCCGGGGAAGGCCAATGTTGTGGCAGATGCATTGAGTAGAAAGGCAATGCACATCAGTACAATAATGGTCAGAGAAGCTGCACTGATAGAGGAATTCTGGGATTTGAGTCTGACGATGCAAGTGGAGCCGGCAAGTATCAAGATGGGGATGCTGCAGATTGCTAATGAGTTTCTGCAAAGAATTCAGAGATTGCAATGCAAGGATGAGAAACTCATGGAAAAGAGGAAGTTGATGGAAGAAGGCAAAGAATTGGAGTTTCAAGAAGGGAAGGATGGAATCCTTCGCTTTAAAACAAGGAATTGTGTGCCTGATGATTTAGAAGTAAGAAGGATGATTCTGGATGAGGCGCATAAGAGTAAGATGAGTATGCATCCGGGAGCTACCAAAATGTACCAGGACTTAAAGAAGCTATTTTGGTGGTCTGGTTTGAAGAAAGATGTAGCTGAGTATGTGGCCTGTTGTTTGGTGTGTCAAAAGGCAAAAGTGGAACATCAAAGGCCAGGAGGAGAGTTACTTTCCTTGGAAGTTCCTATGTGGAAATGGGATAGTATCTCGATGGATTTTGTGTCGGGATTGCCAAGAGCATCTACTGGTCATGATGCCATCTTGGTGATCGTGGATCGTTTAACCAAGTCGGCGCATTTCATTCCCGTGAATATGCGCTACTCGTTGGAAAAGCTTACCCAGTTGTACATCAAAGAAGTTGTTCGTCTGCGCGGTGTACCATCAAGCATTGTGTCAGATCGTGATCCGAGGTTTACATCGAAGTTTTGGGAAGATCTGCATAAAGCTCTGGGTTCAAAATTGAAGTTACGTTCTGCATACCATCCTCAGACTGATGGTCAGACGGAGAGGACTATTTAGTCACTGGAGGACATTTTGCGAGCCTGTGCGTTGGAAGGTCAAGGGAACTGGGAACAAATGTTGCCACTCGTGGAGTTCACTTACAACAACAGTTATCACACGAGTATTGGAATGGCACCATTTGAAGCTTTGTATGGAAGAAAGTGTCAGACGCCGTTATGCTGGTTTCAAGTGGGGGAGAATTCTCTGGTTGGGCCAGACTTTGTGCAAGAGACCACGGAACAGATCAAGATGATACAAGAGAAGATGAGGGAAGCTCAAAGTAGGCAGAAAAGCTATGCTGATAGGAGAACGAAACCTTTAGAGTTTGCCGAAGGAGACCATGTATTCATTAGAATAGTACCAACAAAAGGTGTTAGTAGAGCTTTAAAAACCCAGAAACTATCACCTAAGTTTATTGGTCCCTATCAAATCCTCAAAAGAGTCGGCCCAGTAGCTTATCAGTTAGCCCTGCCTCCGTCATTAGCTAACCTTCATAATGTATTCCATGTGTCTCAATTAAAGAGATATGTCCATGACCCCACCATTGTCCTTAGAATCCAACCTGATGACTTAGAAGTTCATGAGAATCTAACCTTCAAAGCTGTGCCAGTTTGCATTGAAGACCGGAGAGTTAAACAGCTTAGAGGGAAGGACATTTGTCTGGTCAAAGTCGTCTGGGTTTGTAGTGATGTGATAGAAGCGTCTTGGGAATTAGAGGATAAGATGCGTCAGGACTATCCTGACTTGTTTGTATAAGTTGAATTTCGGGGACGAAATTCCTTGTAAGTGGGGGAGTAGTTTAACACCCCAAAATTTTAATCCCCGATTAATGAAATGTTAATTATAAATTTATTATAATTAATTATTTCCATATTAATCCTTGTTTTAAAATATGTGTTCATATAGTTGGTATATGAGTGTGAAATTATTTAATAAATATAATAAATGCCTAAAATGAGTATTTTGCATATTAGTCCCTGGGTTGGGACCTAGAAGCAATTATAGGAAAGGTTTTGGAGGGAAATTAAATAAAATAATTATTTTTCAAAAATTGGGAAAAATACTCGAGTATTTTCTGAAAAACTCGAGTATTCTGGGTCAAATTGCACGAGTTAGTGCGTTTGATGAGTCACCATGAACGATTCCCTCTTCCCGCCACGAATACTCCTTCCCCAACACCTCAAGGCTTTCGTGTCGCCTTGCATGAGAGCTTCCTTGCTCTATTTAAGCTCAACAACAACAGATTCGTGAAGCTTTTTGGTTAAGTTTGGGTTGTTGATGAAAGTTAGGGTTTCGGATTTGCCCTCTTCGATTCTCCTTAAATTCTGAGTGTTAGGATTCGAGTGATACACGAATACAAAGCTCACATCACGAGCTTTGTATAAACACCAAAATCGTGATGATTGAGTGAGTGTGTTGGAGGATTCAAGGAGTTGAAGTGAAGCTGTTCTTGGTCAAGTTTGTGTCTGGAGCTTACTTTGATCTTGATTTCTGGTAAGCTCATGAATCCCTGAGTCTCAAATTCGATTTCCTTAGTTAGATTATGTTGCATAGAGTCTAGAAAACCTAATTTCCCCAATTTTATTCTCTATTTCATGTGTGAACCAATTCCACTTTGGTGTTGCACTCAAAATGCTCTGCATGTGGTGCTTGAAGTTGGTCTGAGAGTTGTGGAGCTTTTCTTTGGGATTCTTGGTTTGATTCACGTCTGAGAGGTAAGGGGAAGTAATTATATTCACTAGATAGAGATTAAATTCCATGATTTGTGTTAGAGAGCCACCAAGAGGCTCTAAGGGCTTAGATTGAATAGGGTCTTTGGTTTGGAGACCAAGCTTTGCTCTAAAACTGTGTTGAGCAAGTTCTATATCATGCATGCAAGCTTAAATGAACTTTGTTTCATGAGTATTGTGCTTATTGTGTAAATTTAAGTATTGAGTTGTTAAAATGTGTTTTTATGCATGATTTATTGATTCTCTGTCAGATTGGTTATTTGATATGAAATGAGTATGGAAACATAAATATATGGTATATGAACTATTGTGATCACTGGTTTGGGTTAAAAATGTTTAGAAATTGAAATGGTATGTAAAAACCAAGTTTCAGTCTGTTCTGTCTGCAAACACTCGAGTATATGGCTTAACACTCGAGTATTTCGTGATGCACCAGTGTGAAAATTGGCGCACCAACTTGAGAACCAGGCTAAGCACTCGAGTATTTCAGATGCAACAAGAGTAAAAATTAATGAACAACTCGAGTAATATGTGAACTACTCGAGTATTCTGGGTAATGGACTACTCGAGTATCTCATGAATTACTCGAGTATATTTTTGAAGATCTGAAAACTTGAATCTCTAAACAGATATGAACAACTTGAGTATAATCATGAACTACTCGAGTAAAATCTGGAAAATGATAAACTACTCGAGTATTTTTAGTCAGATACTTAAAAATACCATTTTCAATTCTAAGTCATTTTGTAACACTTAAAGGACGATAAACCAAGTGATTATGGACTTAAAGGAAATTGATTGACGTTATGATATTTTCATTTGAATAACGATACGTTGCTCGGGAGGCACGTAATGTATTAATAAAAGGATAAAACATCAATCAATTCCCTTTAAGTAAAGTAATGCATTCGTTCTGGAGTTTGGATGGTAGGACGTATATCATGTTTTTGGTAAACATGTGGAGGGCCTCTGGGAGTGTGATCGAGGCCGTACCCGATACAAATAAAAACAGTTTAAGTATAGTACTAGGAAGTGACTCCTAGGTCGTCTCTCAAGGAATATCTTATCAAGCAAAAGGTCGAACACATAGTATGCATAGAAAACAGGGGGGTTTTTTTTGTATTGAATATTGAATAGTTGAAATCAAAACAGAATTAAATCAAAACGAAGAAACAGATAAGGAAAAGCGGATAAACCCCTTTGGCTCGCGTTCACAACTCTATCATCGGTCACAAAAGATCAATTTCTTTCCTCTTCACTGTCCAACTCGTGAGAATTAAATACTAAGCGAAAATTCAATTCTCACCCCAAAACCCAAACCTCTAATTAAGCATCAAAAGCCAAAGCATTGAGTTTTTACGAGTTTGCATAAATTAAGCATTCATACACATGGATTATCTCTATAGAATGGAACTAAGCGAACCATAACATATCAATAAGCATGAAAACAGTGAATAAAAACGAAATAGCATTAAGAACAAAACCTCAAGAGTATGTGATACATTACCAAAGGGATTTAACCTAAGAGTTTAGCCTTCCATGAAGAAAAATACCAAAAACGTGTAGAAAAGAGAAAAGAGAGAAACCCTAGCAGCCTCCACAAGCTTGGAGAGCAAAACTAAGCCTTCTCTATGAGAGAGAATGTAAAAAACGTGAATGGAAGGTCCCCCCGGGTTTACACGAATTTGGCTTTTTTAAATCACAAAACGGGCCTAAATCATGGGCCCAAATCCTAAGGAAAGCTTATCTCTAAATTAAATCTAAAAATATCCTATAGATAAAATCTAAATCTTAAAAGATATAGCTAAATCTCAACTAATCCTAAAGATAGATTACAATCTTCACTTCATCATATATCTTCTCTTCCAACATTAAATCTTCATTCCCAAAATGTCCAAAAAGCCCTTGTGCCAAATATGACCTGAAAATAGAAATAGAATTAATTAGGCTAAATAATCCCAAATTAAACAATATTCAGAATATTAGTCCAATAAACTCTAAATCACTAAATCAAGCTAAACAATGTCAAATAGGCAACAAGTATCAATAATAGGAGTAAAATAATGCAAGGAAAAATGGGAAATAAAATGCTCATCAAATACCCCCACACTTATCCTTTTTCACTCCTGAGCAAAACTAAGAAATAGGACTGAGAAGATCAATATGCACCAAAGTGAATCATGTAACAAGATTACTACAACTAATGAATGCAAACCTAAGAGATTACATACTTCACAATGAATTCTAGGAAATGCAAAGAAATGGGCAAAATCGAGCACACGAAGAGAATAAGGACCAAAGAATCAAAGCATCCATGAACATCATCCAAATATTTCAAATATGCAAAGAAAACCAATGACATCAAGAGGGTAGTCACAAAGATGATAGAAACTCACAAGGATCACTCAATAGTGTTTACACTCAAGTGTTTAAGGTTAATCAGTGTTTACACTCAAGGCACATCATGAAAAACAAACACAACCATAGGCTTGACAAGCCTCTAACATCAACAATCAACACACATGCACATTAAGATCAAAAGGTCTTTTCAGGGTTGTAATGGGGCCAAGGACAAGGTAGGATAAAAATATGGGAAATGTAGCTAAAACCCAAGGAAATAAAGGAGCAATGGGGAATAAGTAAAAAAAATAAGCACAATCCACCCCAGAATGAAATGATAAACATAACAACAACCTCTAATTCCAATCCTCTATGCCTCAATCAACCTTTTATTCTATTTTTTTTTCTTTTTTCTTCTTCTTCTTCTTCTTTTTTTTTTCTTTTTTTTTTTTTGAATTGCATTACATTGCAGAACTTCATGAACGAAAGAAAAGAAGAAACAATAAAAATGGCATAATGAGATAAAGCCATAATTACATCACCGACCATAGAGGCAAAACCCAGAACTCACAAGAGATGAAGAACAAAGCACCCTCGCTTACTTAATACCCATTCCCAAAACTATTCCAAAGCTCCAACATTCCCTAAGGTTAGGACAATCATGGTTTTTCAGTCATAGGCTTGTAATGAGCTAAAGAACAAAGAAAAGGGATATAAAGGCTCAAAGGGGCTATCAAAGGATAAATTCATTCAAGGTAGGCTCATATGGCTAGTGGCTTATTCAAGAAAAAAACAATGCCTAAATCATTTCAAAATGTGCATGGGAATATCAAGTACCAACAAGAGTCAAGTCAAGTTCTAGAGTGCAAGTAATCCAGAGTGCAATCACACATGAAAGAAAAATTAGGTGGCATATATAGCAATCCACCCACAATTAAGGCTCAAATCCTCACAAAAGGGACAATTCTATCACAGTGTTACCACCTCTTAATTATCAAAAGCAAATTTACACACAGAAATGCATGAATTCAGACACAAGATACCAAGACTCTACTAAAATGAAGCAAAAACATGCAAGAAAATGCCCAAAACTTAGCAAAACCTAAAAAATCAAAGCAAAAATATGCAACCTAAACTACTCTCCCCCCCACACTTAAATCACACATTGTCCTCAATGGAAAACAAATAGCAGAATCAGACAGATATAGACAAGTGGAATAAAAGTAGTAAAGAAGGAGAAAAGAAGACTCCCTAAATCATGGTGGGTCAAAAATGGGGTCGACCAATGAGGCTTCCTCCACAAGTGCATCATCCAAAGTAGGGGTAGTGAGGAAAGGCTTGAGTCGGTGGCCATTGACTTTGAAGCTCTTGTCTGTGGACTCACTCTTGATCTCCACAGTGCCATAAGGAAACACCTGGGTGACTACAAACGGTCCAATCCATTTAGAGCGGAGCTTTCCACTCATGAGTCCAAGCCTAGAGTTGTAGAGCAACACTTTTTGACCAATCAAGAACTCCTTTCTGCAAATTGAGCTATCATGGAGCTTCTTGGTCTTCTCTTTGTAGAACTTGAAATTCTCATAGGCCTCCAAACGGATCTCATCTAGCTCACTCAACTGCAGCTTCCTCTCCTCACCCGCCTGATCAAGAGCTAAGTTACATTGCTTCACAGCCCAATATGCACGGTGCTCTATCTCCACAGGCAGGTGACATGCCTTACCAAAAACAACCCGATAAGGTGACATCCCTATGGGTGCCTTGTAAGCAGTCCGATGGGCCCATAGAGCATCCTCCAATCGTGTGCTCCAATCCTTTCTATTAGGCTTCACCATCTTCTCCAAAATCCGCTTGATCTCTCTGTTTGAAATCTCAGCTTGCCCATTGGTTTGGGGGTGATATGGTGTAGAAACTTTGTGCACAACCCCATACTTCTTGAGCAAAGCTTGCATGGATCTATTGCAGAAGTGTGTCCCTTGATCACTGACTATGGCTCTAGGTATGCCAAACCTGCAGAGGATATTAGACTTGACAAAATCTACAACAACCTGAGCATCATTAGTCCTGGTGGCCTTAGCTTCCACCCATTTGGATACATAATCCACAGCAAGTAAGATATAATAAAAACCAAAAGAAACAGGAAAGGGACCCATGAAATCTATACCCCAGACATCAAACACCTCACAGAACAACATAGGTTGTTGCGGCATCTGTTGCCTCCAAGATAGGGTGCCTCCTGCCCTTTGACATTGCTCACATGAGCTGCAGATTTTGCTTGCATCCTTGAAGATGGTAGGCCAATAAAATCCAGAATCCAGCACCTTTCGTGCTGTTCTTTGAGTGCCAAGGTGGCCTCCAACTGGTGAAGCATGGCAAAATTGGAGAACCGATTGGATCTCCTGGTCTGGAATGCACCTGCGAATGACCTGATCACTGCAAAAACGCCACAAATAGGGGTCATCCCATACATAATACTTGGCATCGCTCTTCAATTTGTCTCTTTGAAATTTGGATGCCAAGGGTGGAAAAACAGATGCAACTATATAATTTACAATATCAGCAAACCAAGGAGTAAGGGGATGGGGATGTGAAACATGCAAAACTAAAAGCTGCTCATCCGGGAAGTCATCCCGGATAGGAAATGCATCCTCCTCTCTCTCTATTCTACTCAAGTGGTCTGCGACAAGGTTATGTGCACCACTCCGATCCTGAATCTCAAGATCAAACTCCTGGAGGAGCAACATCCATCTAATCAACCTATGTTTGGAATCTGTCTTTTTCAAAAGATACTTCAGAGCAGCATGATCAGTATACACCACAACCTTAGAACCTAACAGATATGATCTAAACTTATCAAGTGCAAAGACAATGGCTAACAGCTCTTTTTCAGTTGTGGTGTAATTAACTTGTGCTGAATCTAAAGTCCTAAATGCATAATAAATCACATGAGACATCTTACCAACCCTTTGGGAGAGAACTGCTCCCAAAGCATAATTCGAGGCATCGGTCATGAGCTCAAATGGGAGAGTCCAGTCAGGTGGTTGGATGATGGGAGTGGTGGTGAGTGCTCTCTTTAGCTCATCAAATGCCTTCTTGCATTGGTCTCCAAACTCAAATGTGGTATCCTTTTGAAGCAAGTTGGATAGTGGAAGGGCTATCTTGCTAAAGTTCTGAATAAACCTGCGATAGAAACCTGCATGGCCAAGATAAGAACGCACCTCTCGCACGCAAGAGGGGTAAGGCAAATGTGATATTACATGCAGCTTAGCAGGGTCAACCTCTACGCCCTTATGCGAAATAATGTGCCCTAAGACTATGCCTTGTTCTACCATAAAATGACATTTTTCAAAATTCAAGACAAGGTTAGTCTCAATGCACCTATTAAGCACCTTAGACAAACTATCAAGACATGCATCAAAAGAGGAACCATATACACTAAAATCATCCATGAAGACCTCTATGCAATGCTCAAGTAAGTCATTAAAAATAATCATCATACATCTTTGAAAAGTGCCAGGAGCATTGCATAGGCCAAAAGACATCTTCCTATAAGCAAATGTACCAAAAGGACAGGTAAATGTAGTCTTATGTTGGTCCTCTGCTGCAATACAGATTTGGAAATAACCAGAGAAACCATCTAAGAAGCAATAGTGAGATTTACCTGCCAGGCGCTCCAACATCTGATCAATGAAGGGAAGAGGAAAGTGATCCTTGCGGGTCGCCTGGTTGAGCTTCCTATAATCAATGCAGACTCTCCAACTGTTCTGCACTCTAGTGGGAATCAGCTCATCCTTCTCATTTTTGACAACTGTCACCCCAGACTTCTTGGGAACTACTTGAACCGGGCTTACCCAAGTGCTATCTGAAATGGGGTAGATAATGCCAGCTTGCAGCAGCTTGGTGACCTCTTTCTTCACCACATCAAGAATCTGGGGGTTCAACCGTCTCTGGGGTTGTCTCACTGGTTTAGCCCCATCCTCCAATAAAATCCGATGCATGCACATGGAGGGGCTAATACCAGGTATGTCTGCCAAAGTCCATCCTATTGCCCTTTTGTTTGCTCTAATCACATCCAGCAGTTGCTTCTCTTGATCAACAGAAAGGGAGGTAGAGATGATCACTGGAAGTTTCTGCTCAGCCTCCAAGTAAGCATATTTGAGATGAGGAGGAAGGGGCTTCAGGTCCAATAAAGGTGCCTGCATCACAGATGGAACTAAAGGAGCAGCAGAATTGGATTCTGCCGCCTGCACCTGAACAAGTGAATTAGACTCATGCAAAACAGAAATGGGGTTAGCATGATCTGAATCTATATCATATGAATCAACAGATGCAGTAGCAGAATTTAAAAACTGGTCAATTTCAATGCATGCAGTGCACATTTCGGAATCAGAACATGCAGAACAAGTAAATGAGCTAGTGAAAGATGGCAAATCATAATCATGCAAAAAGTCTAGAACATGCTCATCAATCAGATCATGAATCAAGTCAACATGAAAAACAGAGTGGTCATCAGAAAAATGTTTCATAGCATCAAAAATATTGAATCGAACCACACTGTCATCAAATTCCATGGAAAGTGTACCTGCATGCATATCTATCTTGGTTCGGGCTGTTTTCAAAAATGGTCTCCCTAATATGATAGGGACAGCACTACGAGAGGTGTCCTCTTCCATATCAAGAATATAAAAATCAGCAGGAAAGATAAGCTCTTCAACCCGAACCAGGACATCCTCTATCAAACCTGCGGGGTAGGCAGTAGATCTATTTGCCAAGTGAATAACCACACCCGTAGGTTGAAGGGGTCCAAGTGAAAGAGACTTGAAAACAGACATAGGCATAACATTAATAGATGCTCCTAAATCTAGCAAAGCATTCTCAAATTTAGTATTACCTATGATACAAGGCACAGAGAAAGTTCCAGGATCCTTACACTTTTCAGGAATATGAGGGACGGGTTTACCTATAAGAGCAGAGACATTTCTTCCCATGCTGATCCTCTCATTGCCCTTGAGCTTCCGTTTGTGTGTGCATAGATCCTTCAAGAACTTTGCATACCTTGGAATCTGCTTGATTGCATCAAGAAGGGGTATGTTGACTTCCACCTTCCTGAATGTGTCAAGTATCTCTTTGTCAATCTCTTCCATTTTCTTGCTTTGAGTCACCCCCCTTGGTGGGAAAGGAAGAGGAATGGGGGGTGGTTGTTGGGCAGCAGCAGGTGTTGTGCTTGTGGAAGGCTGAGCTGGATTGGATTTTCTGGTACTTGTGTGCTCACTATCCTCGACCATTTGGCTCTTCTTGTTGGTTGAAACTAGATCATCTTTGTTGAGGTCAGATTCTGGTGTGGGTGTGACAATCTGCTTCCCTGACCTTAGACTAATGGCATTCACATTCTGGTTTGGATTGATCACTGTTTGGGATGGCAACTTGTTAGAATTCTGAGATTGCATAGTGTTGATTGCTGTTGCCATCTGTCCCATCTGATTGGTCAAAGATTGAATGGAGGCCTCTTGTCTTTGAATGGATGCTCTAGTTTCCTGTTGGAATTGGAGATTTTGCATGGTCATCTGTTTCATCAGCTCTTCCAATGAAGGCTGCTGCTCAGTACTAGGAGCTGGTGGTGCAGAATTAGCCTGTTGTTGTCTCTGTTGCTGGACTGGAGGAGGTACATATGGTGGTCTAGAATTGTTCTGAAATTGAACCTGTGAAGGTTGCTGCTGATCAGACCATCTCAGGTTGGGATGGTTCCTCCAACCAGGGTTGTATCTATTGGTAGAGAGATCAAAGTTCTGTGGCTGCTGGTTTCTACTATTGAAGATGTTGGCGGCATATGCCTCAGGTTGGTTAGCACCAGTCGTTGGTTGCTGCTGCACAGAAGGGCATGCATCTGTGGGGTGCTCAGCGGATGTGCATATGCCACATAATCTAGCAGGCAGAGACAACTTCTTCTGGTTGATGGCCAATTGAGTGACCAAAGTTGTAAGTGAATCTATCTTCTGTTCAAGCTTCTCAACCTTACTAGAACTTGTGCCAACATCATTCACTCCTCTCACTATGATTGCATCGTTGTTGCCCCTTGCATGGAATTGTTGACAATTGGAAGCCATCTTCTCAATCTTGACTCTGGCTTCTAAAGGTGTCATGTCTCCTAGGGCACCACCACTTGCAGCATCAAGCATGTTTCTCTCCATGAGGTTGAGACCTTCATAGAAATATTGAATAAGCAGCTGCTCTGAGATCTGATGGTGGGGGCAGCTCGCACACAGTCTCTTGAATCTCTCCCAATACTCATAGAGACTTTCTCCACTTTGTTGCCTGATGCCTGATATATCCTTTCGGATTGCTGTTGTTCTGCATGCAGGGAAGAATTTCTCCAAAAATGCCCTCTTCAGGTCATCCCAGACTATGATAGAACCAGGGGCCAGATCGTACAACCAATCCTTGGCTAGCCCCTCTAGGGAGTGTGGGAATGCCTTAAGACAAACATGATCCTCTTGCACATCATGTGGTTTCATAGTAGCACAGACAATATGGAACTGCTTGAGATGTTTATGAGGATCCTCACCTGCAAGACCATTAAACTTGGGCAACAAATGAATTAGTCCAGACCTTAGCTCATACGGGTCATCGGGATACTGGATGCACAAATTTCAATAGTGAAATCAGGTGCAGCCAGCTCCCTCAATGTCCTCTCACGTGGTGGAGGTTGAGCCATATTTTCAGAATAATCAGAATAAGAATCAGAATTTATAGGAATAGAAGAAAAAGAAGCAGACTCACTATGTAAAGACTCAATAGACTCACTACCTATGGACTGGTTCCTATTTTGTCTATGATGAGCATTTTATTTCCCATTATTCCTTGCATTATTTTACTCCTATTATTGATACTTGTTGCCCATTTGACATTGATTAGCTTGATTTAGTGATTTTGAGTTTATTGGACTAATATTCCGAATATTGTTTAATTTGGGATTATTTAGCCTAATTAATTCTATTTCTATTTTCAGGTAATATTTGGCACAAGGACACTTTGGGATGTTTGGAAATGAAGATTGAAGCATTGAAGTGAAGATTGTAATTTGCATTTAGGTCCCTTTTTAATTGTAATTTTTAGAATAGTGTTTCTTAGGACTTGGGCCCATGTTTTAGGCCCATTTTCATGACTAAAGAGGGGAAATTCGTGTAACCCCCAAAAACATACTCCCATTTCAGATTTCTCACTCTCTCTCTAGGTTAGAACTTCTCTCTTGGCTCTCCCAAGTGGTGGTGGCTGCTAGGGTTTTGTTCTTCCCCATTTCTACTCGTTTTTCTTCATTTATGGCCATGGAAGGCTAGACTTCAAGGGTTAATCCCTTTGGTATTGTATTATCTACTCTTGAGCTCTTGTTATTAATGCAATTTGGTTTTCTCTTCTCTGTTTTCATGTTTATCGATGTGTAGTGGTTTGCTTAATTCCATTTCGTAGAGATAATACATGAATATAAATGCTTAATTTGTATTAACTCGTAAAAACTCCAATTCTGGTTTCTGATGCTTAATTAGAAGTTAGGGTTTGGAGTGATAACTGAATTTTCGCTTAGTATTTGGTTATCACGAGTTGGACAGAGGAGAGGAGAGGAATCGATCTTTAGTGAGCTAGGATTGAGTAGTGTACGTAACCAAAGGGGTTTGCCCGCTTTTGTTTCTGATTTTCTTAGTTTTTATATTCTGTTTGTGTTTTGTTCTTCACATTTGTCACACACAAAAACCCCCCCCATTTTACTGCACACTACGTGTTTGATACTTTGCCTAGACCGATATTCGCTGGGAAACGACCTAGGATCACCTTCCTAGTACTACAGAATAAACACCTTTTATTTTGATCGGGTACGGCCTCGATCAAAATTTGGCGCCGTTGCCGGGGAATATCGGTCTAGGCATAATTTGA
Organism: Crotalaria pallida; assembly: GCA_037953625.1. Taxonomy (NCBI): domain Eukaryota; kingdom Viridiplantae; phylum Streptophyta; class Magnoliopsida; order Fabales; family Fabaceae; genus Crotalaria; species Crotalaria pallida. Next base: position 83,082,265 of record CM075653.1, read on the forward strand.
CTAAGGTGCTTAACAGGTGCATTGAGACTAACCTTGTCTTGAATTTTGAAAAATGCCACTTCATGGTAGAACAAGGCATAGTCTTAGGGCACATTGTTTCGCACAAGGGCATAGAAGTTGACCCTGCTAAGCTGCATGTAATATCACATTTGCCTTACCCCTCTTGCGTGCGAGAGGTGCGTTCTTTTCTTGGTCATGCAGGTTTCTATCGCAGGTTTATTCAGAACTTTAGCAACATTGCCCTTCCTCTTTCCAAGTTGCTTCAAAAGGATGCCCCATGGGAATTTGGAGACCAATGCAAGAGGGCATTTGATGAATTGAAGAAAGCACTAACCACCACTCCCATCATCCAACCACCTGATTGGACCCTCCCATTTGAGCTCATGACTGATGCTTCAAATTATGCTTTGGGAGCAGTTCTCTCCCAAAGGGTTGGTAAGCTGTCGCATGTGATTTATTATGCTTCTAGGACTTTAGATGCAGCACAGGTTAATTACACAACAACTGAAAAAGAACTTTTGGCTATTGTTTTTGCACTTGACAAGTTTAGATCATATTTGCTTGGTTCTAAGGTTGTAGTGTACACTGATCATGCTGCTCTGAAGTATCTTTTGAAAAAGACAGATTCCAAACCTAGGTTGATTAGGTGGATGTTGCTCCTCCAGGAGTTTGATCTTGAGATTCAGGATCGGAGTGGTGCGCATAACCTTGTCGCAGACCACTTGAGCAGGATAGAGAGAGAGGAGGATGCATTTCCTATCCGGGATAACTTCCCGGATGAGCAGCTTTTATCTTTACATGTTTCCCATCCCCTTCCCCAAACTCCTTGGTTTGCAGACATTGTTAATTATCTCGTTGCTTCTGTTTTTCCTGCCTTGGCATCCAAAGCTCAAAGAGACAAATTAAAGAGCGATGCCAAGCATTATGTATGGGATGACCCCTATTTATGGCGTTTTTGCAATGATCAGGTCATTCGCAGGTGCATTCCAGACCAGGAGATCCAATCGGTTCTCCAATTTTGCCATGCTTCACCAGTGGGAGGCCACCTTGGTACTCAAAGGACAGCACGAAAGGTGCTGGATTCTGGATTTTATTGGCCTACCATTTTCAAGGATGCGAGCAACATCTGCAGCTCGTGTGAGCAGTGTCAAAGAGCAGGAGGCGCCCTATCTTGGAGGCACCAGATGCCGCAACAACCTATGTTGTTTTGTGAGGTGTTTGACGTCTGGGGTATAGATTTCATGGGCCCCTTTCCTGTTTCTTTTGGTTTTTATTATATCTTACTTGCTGTGGATTACGTATCCAAATGGGTGGAAGCTAAGGCCACCAGGACTAATGATGCTCAGGTTGTTGTAGATTTTGTCAGGTCTAATGTCCTTTGCAGGTTTGGCATACCTAGAGCCATAGTCAGTGACCAAGGCACACACTTCTGCAATAGATCCATGCAAGCTTTGCTCAAGAAGTATGGGGTTGTGCACAAAGTCTCTACACCCTATCACCCCCAAACCAACGGGCAAGCGGAGATTTCAAATAGAGAGATCAAGCGGATTTTGGAGAAGATGGTGAAGCCTAATAGAAAGGATTGGAGCACACGATTGGAGGATGCTCTATGGGCCCATCGGACCGCTTACAAGGCACCCATAGGGATGTCACCCTATCGGGTTGTCTTTGGTAAGGCGTGCCACCTGCCTGTGGAGATAGAGCACCGTGCATATTGGGCTGTGAAGCAATGTAACTTAGCTCTTGATCAAGCGGGTGAGGAGAGGAAGCTGCAGTTGAGTGAGCTAGATGAGATCCGCTTGGAGGCCTATGAGAACTCCAAATTCTACAAAGAGAAGACCAAGAAGCTTCATGATAACTCCATTTCCAGAAAGGAGTTCTTGGTTGGTCAAAAAGTTTTGCTCTACAACTCTAGGCTTGGACTCATGAGTGGAAAGCTCCGCTCTAAATGGATTGGACCGTTTGTAGTCACCCAAGTGTTTCCTTATGGCACTGTGGAGATCAAGAGTGAGTCCACGAACAAGAGCTTCAAAGTCAATGGCCACCGACTCAAGCCTTTCCTAACCACCCCTTCTTTGGATGATGCACCTGTGGAGGAGGCCTCATTGGTCGACCCCACTTTTCAACAACCATGACTTAGGGAGTCTCCTTTTCTCCTTCCTTACTCTTTTTATTACACTTGTCTATATCTGTCTGATTCTGCTATTTGTGTTCCATTGAGGACAATGTGTGATTTAAGTGTGGGGGGGAGAGTAGTTTAGGTTGCATATTTTGCTTTGATTTTTTTTTTTTAGGTTTTGCTTAGTTTTGGGCATTTTCTTGCATGTTTTTGCTTCACTTTAGTAGAGTTTTGGTATCTTGTGTCTGAATTCATGCATTTCTGTGTGTAAAGTTGCTTTTGATAATTAAGAGGTGGTAACACTGTGATAGAATTGTCCCTTTTGTGAGGATTTGAGCCTTAATTGTGGGTGGATTGCTATATATGCCACCTAATTTTCTTTCATGTGTGATTGCACTCTGGATTACTTGCACTCTAGAACTTGACTTGACTCTTGTTGATACTTGATTGCTCATGCACATTTTGAAATGATTTAGGCACTTTCTTTCTTGAATAAGCTACTAGCCATATGAGCCTACCTTGAATGAATGTATCCTTTGCTAGCCCCTTTGAGCCTTTTTATCCCTTTCCTTGTTCTTTAGCTCATTACAAGCCTATGACTGAAAAACCATGATTGTCCTAACCTTAGGGAATTTTGGAGCTTTGGAATTGTTTTGGGAATGGGTATTAGGTAAGAAGTATGCTTTATGCTTTAATTGGTTGAGTTCTTGGTTTTGCCTCATTGGTTGTTATAGTTATGGCTTCATCTTCATGCCATTTGTGTTGTTTCTTCTTTTCTTTTTGTATATCTCTCAAAAACAAAACAAAAAAAGAAGACAAAATTACAAAAAAAATAAAAAAAAATGCAAAAATAAAAAGAAAAAAAAAAGAAAAAAAAAAAGAAAAAAAAAAGTGAATAAAAGGTTGTTGAGGCAAAGAGGATTGGAATTAGTGGTTGTTGATTTTGTAGTGGATTTTGCTTACTTTTTACTTATTCCCCATTGCTCCTCTATTCCCTTGGTTTTAGCTACATTCCCATATTTTTATCCTACCTTGTCCTTGGCCCCATTACAACCCTTAAAAGACCTTTTGATCATTTTGTGCATGTGTGTTGATGGTTGATGTTAGAGGCTTGTCAAGCTTATGGTTGTGTTTGTTTTTCATGATGTGCCTTGAGTGTAAATAATGATTAACCCCAAACACTTGAGTGTAAACACTTTTGAGTGATCCTTGTGAGTTTCTATCATCTTTGTGGCTATCCTCTTGATGTCATTGGTTTCTTTGCATACTTGAAGTAATTGGATGATGTTCGCGGATGCTTTGACTCTTTGATCCTTAACCATTTTGTGTGCTTGAGTTTGCCCATTTCTTTGCATTTCCTAGAATTCATTGTGAAGTATGTAATCTCTTAGGTTTGCATTTCTTAGTTGTAGTCATCTTGTTGCATGATTCACTTTGGTGCATATTGATCTTCATAGTCCTATCTTTTGGTTTTGCCCAGGAGTGCAAAAGGATAAGTGTGGGGGTATTTGATGAGCATTTTATTTCCCATTATTCCTTGCATTATTTTACTCCTATTATTGATACTTGTTGCCCATTTGACATTGATTAGCTTGATTTAGTGATTTTGAGTTTATTGGACTAATATTCCGAATATTGTTTAATTTGGGATTATTTAGCCTAATTAATTCTATTTCTATTTTCAGGTAATATTTGGCACAAGGACACTTTGGGATGTTTGGAAATGAAGATTGAAGCATTGAAGTGAAGATTGTAATTTGCATTTAGGTCCCTTTTTAATTGTAATTTTTAGAATAGTGTTTCTTAGGACTTGGGCCCATGTTTTAGGCCCATTTTCATGACTAAAGAGGGGAAATTCGTGTAACCCCCAAAAACATACTCCCATTTCAGATTTCTCACTCTCTCTCTAGGTTAGAACTTCTCTCTTGGCTCTCCCAAGTGGTGGTGGCTGCTAGGGTTTTGTTCTTCCCCATTTCTACTCGTTTTTCTTCATTTATGGCCATGGAAGGCTAGACTTCAAGGGTTAATCCCTTTGGTATTGTATTATCTACTCTTGAGCTCTTGTTATTAATGCAATTTGGTTTTCTCTTCTCTGTTTTCATGTTTATCGATGTGTAGTGGTTTGCTTAATTCCATTTCGTAGAGATAATACATGAATATAAATGCTTAATTTGTATTAACTCGTAAAAACTCCAATTCTGGTTTCTGATGCTTAATTAGAAGTTAGGGTTTGGAGTGATAACTGAATTTTCGCTTAGTATTTGGTTATCACGAGTTGGACAGAGGAGAGGAGAGGAATCGATCTTTAGTGAGCTAGGATTGAGTAGTGTACGTAACCAAAGGGGTTTGCCCGCTTTTGTTTCTGATTTTCTTAGTTTTTATATTCTGTTTGTGTTTTGTTCTTCACATTTGTCACACACAAAAACCCCCCCCATTTTACTGCACACTACGTGTTTGATACTTTGCCTAGACCGATATTCGCTGGGAAACGACCTAGGATCACCTTCCTAGTACTACAGAATAAACACCTTTTATTTTGATCGGGTACGGCCTCGATCAGTCTAACTAGTCTGTGATAAGTTCTATCAATTTCAGGGTTATATGGATGCAAGTAGCTTGGGTTGCCCCTAATCATGTACTGAACAGAACACCATGTAGCATAGCAAACTGTCACTAATATACATGACCAAAATAGGCAACAAAATTTTTTTATTTTTTAAAATTTTTTTCTTTATTTTTTTCAGCACCCTAAAATCATGAAAACATACCACAAAAATTTTGAGGACAAAATTCAAAAGGGAACCAAGTCAAACAATTAAATCAGAGACAAAAAACTAAGAAAATAAAACTTGTAAAATAAAAAAGAAATAGTAAAACGGCTTTTTCAGGATCCAGAAGAAGGAGTTTTCTGACAAAGTCAGAAAATCAGATTATTCAGAAAATTCCCTTCGATTTGATATAAAATTCGTCAAATTCCGAGTTACGGGTCAAAAGTTGCGACGATTTGAAGAAAGTGCTGCTAAAACTTGGAAAATTTTTCTGGAACTCACAACCAATGATGATCTGAGTGATCGTGGTGCCTCAAAACCTTTTTATATGATAAAAGTAGTGTGGATATAAATTTTCGTGCAAAAATTCCACCCACAACTATGTGAACTAGCAACCACAGAATCAATCAAATACACTAATTGCAACAAAATAGCAAAACAGCAAACAGTGCAACTTCAACCGGTTATCAGAATTGACTACTAGACCCTAAATCAGACACGACACACTATAATAACTATACTAACTACGACACTAACTAACTACTAATGACCTTTGGCAAGAACCGATACTCCCCGGCAACGGCGCCAAATTTGATCGAGGCCGTACCCGATACAAATAAAAACAGTTTAAGTATAGTACTAGGAAGTGACTCCTAGGTCGTCTCCCAAGGAATATCTTATCAAGCAAAAGGTCGAACACATAGTATGCATAGAAAACAGGGGGGGTTTTTTTTTGTATTGAATATTGAATAATTGAAATCAAAACAGAATTAAATCAAAACGAAGAAACAGATAAGGAAAAGCGGATAAACCCCTTTGACTCGCGTTCACAACTCTATCATCGGTCACAAAAGATCAATTTCTTTCCTCTTCACTGTCCAACTCGTGAGAATTAAATACTAAGCGAAAATTCAATTCTCACCCCAAAACCCAAACCTCTAATTAAGCATTAAAAGCCAAAGCATGGAGTTTTTACGAGTTTGCATAAATTAAGCATTCATACACATGGATTATCTCTATAGAATGGAACTAAGCGAACCATAACATATCAATAAGCATGAAAACAGTGAATAAAAACGAAATAGCATTAAGAACAAAACCTCAAGAGTATGTGATACATTACCAAAGGGATTTAACCTAAGAGTTTAGCCTTCCATGAAGAAAAATACCAAAAACGTGTAGAAAAGAGAAGAGAGAGAAACCCTAGCAGCCTCCACAAGCTTGGATAGCAAAACTAAGCCTTCTCTATGAGAGAGAATGTAAAAAACGTGAATGGAAGGTCCCCCCGGGTTTACACGAATTTGGCTTTTTTAAATCACAAAACGGGCCTAAATCATGGGCCCAAATCCTAAGGAAAGCTTATCTCTAAATTAAATCTAAAAATATCCTATAGATAAAATCTAAATCTTAAAAGATATAGCTAAATCTCAACTAATCCTAAAGATAGATTACAATCTTCACTTCATCATATATCTTCTCTTCCAACATTAAATCTTCATTCCCAAAATGTCCAAAAAGCCCTTGTGCCAAATATGACCTGAAAATAGAAATAGAATTAATTAGGCTAAATAATCCCAAATTAAACAATATTCAGAATATTAGTCCAATAAACTCTAAATCACTAAATCAAGCTAAACAATGTCAAATAGGCAACAAGTATCAATAATAGGAGTAAAATAATGCAAGGAAAAATGGGAAATAAAATGCTCATCAGAGTGCCAATACGCTTGCTTGATGACACATCGTTGACGTGGTCGGCTTAGTGGATGCTGATATGGTTATACCGTTTGGATGACGGTCCGTTTGGATGACGGGATATGCTCGGGTGGCATGGATACCAAGCTTGACGTGTACATTCTAGGTGAATGTACGAATTGTTGTATACCTACGAATACAACACACTGTTGAGTGCTGGGTTGTCAGGGATGGACGTCAGAGAGTGACATAGTATGATTGAGATAGGCTTGAGAGCTAAAGTCATGCATCATGCCACTCATTTAAATCAATTGTGATAAATGAAATAAGTGTGAGCATCCTATGTGCATTAATTAACTGCTAAGTGTTATATGTGATTGTTGTTAATTGTTGCATATTTACATACTCATATTGCACAATTTATTCTCTATTGATTATGTGTATAGAATTGCTTACCCCTATGCCCTTGTAGGTGATGTCTCGTTACATTGCTTGCATCGAGATCCGGCCACTTCCTAGTGGCACATGGATCTATGAGGACCATCGCGCGGTGTTCGAGGGAGAGGTAGAGGTTACCTTCTACCACCCGAACCCGTTGATCCGATTCCGTCCTCGTAGATTTAGGATTCCCATCATATACACTATGCATGTACCCCCGTTTTACACTTACCATGGACCACCTCCCACGCGACCAGCTCGCTCCTATCACAGTTTCCGTTTTCGACCTACCCGCTCTCACCCTTTTACCCCGAGAGTCGTCCGCGAGGAGACTCCCCCTTCTGATCCGAGGAGCCCAGTCATGGTTTCACCATCACCTGACCCGGTACCCAGTGGTAGGGTACACTCTCCCTCGGATGAGATCGAGGAGGACCCGGTGGAGGACGAGAGTGGGAGCGAGCCTGTCGTGCATTCTACTGGGAGTGATTGGAGGGACGATGATCCCTAGGTTTGTGCATAGGGTATGTGATGAGGATCAGGGGATCCGATGTGTGGAGGCTGTGGAGGAGATCTTGCTGCTGCTGCTGTGTTGATGATGATGCTACTACCTTACTACTTATGTTTCTCGGAGACTGCTGTTATCACTACTACTACATCTGATGGTGCCGGATCTACGTGACCACCCTTAGAGTTTTATTTTGGTTATGTATATATGTTGTAGATATACTTTTGGGGTTCTCTAGGGATTTGGTCATGTTATTATGTAGGTCTGTTTATGGACTTGTATTTTGGGATCTTGGAAGCTTTGATATGGGGCTATGTACTTATGACTCTTTTTATATATATATGTGTACCTATGTTCATCTTACTAGTAATTACATAGTCTGATAATTCCGCTTACTCTGATTTAATCTATTTGAGGGCTCGGTTGTGAAAACTATTCGATGGTATCAGTTTTATCAAATAAAGCAAGGGTAGCTTCAGTTATTTTCTATAATATAAAATACGGTTCCAAAAGATGAATGCTACCCAACTTTCGAAAAGGTTTCAGAAATCACCGAATTCAATATAACTGTTTTGGTAATACCTTAGGGTTTATTCTCCAAGAATTCCAAGTGTTGATTTGTGCACCCGCTTTTAAAAGAAAATTTTATTTCCATATTTTTTTAATCCTCACAAGTCCATATATTATCCAATATAAAATCTTAATTACTATATTATATTTGGGTAATCCGGAAGGGTGTCACACTGAGTGGTATCAAAGCAAAAGTCAGATCCTGTAGTAGTGGAAGTAGTTTCAGAAAGGTAGCCATCAACATCAAGCAGGTATCTCCAGGGCATTTACACTATTTGAATGTTATCATTTTGTTTGTTGAGCTTTAGATACCCTTGATTTGTTTGTATCTTGTCTCTTTTGAGTACAAGACACAATTGATTGTTGATTTAAGAGTTTAAAATATAGCCCTAGTATAGGTGGTGTAATTGAAGTTTCTGTAGTTCAACATATGAGACCATAAGCCCATAACGCAGGTCTAATATGGCAACTATAAACCAAAATCACACCAACGCGATGTTAGAACGAATCACCACAGTGTTGGAGGCTATGCAACGACAATCTCAACAACCATCTCAACCGGTTAACCCGCCTCATCAGTGTAATGTGGGTAACGCTGAGGTGAAGACTTTGGCTGATTTTAGGAGCTGTAATCCACCAAAGTTCGAAGGAGGATTTAAACCGGAAGAGGCCAATAAGTGGATTCACACCATGGATAAGATTCTGAGAACATTGGAGTGTTCTGATGCTCAAAAGGTGGCGTATGCAACCTACATGTTAGAGGATGAAGCTGAGAATTGGTGGAATCACACGATGCAGCTTCTGCAATATGAAGGAAGGGAGGTAAGTTGGGGAGTATTCATGGAGAAGTTTCTCCAAAAGTATTTCCCTGAAGATCTAAGGAGGAAGAAGGAGGTGGAATTCTTGCAGCTGAAGCAAGGAAATATGAGTGTGGGTGAGTACGCAGCCAAGTTTGAGGAGCTGATGAAATACTCTCCATACTATCAGAACAATCCAGATGAGAGGAGCAAATGCATAAAGTTTGAAGGAGGCTTGAGGCCAAAGTTGAAGTCGATTTTCAGCTACCAGCGGATTCAAAGCTTTCCTGCACTAGTGGACATGTGTAGGATGTATGAAGATGATACCAAGGTTGAGGAGATGCAAGTCTCAGAGAAGAAGGACAATCAGAGCTATGGACCCCAGAGGCATAAAGGTTTCAATAACAGAGGCAAAGGTCCGTATGATCGCCGAGGGAAAGGCAAAGGAAAAGCTGGTAGTTCGGATGGAAGGAATTATCGGAGCGAGGCTCCATTCTGCGATAAGTGCAAGCGCAATCACTATGACCGTGTGTGTTGGGGGACAAGTGGTTGCTTTAACTGTGGAAAGCCGGGACATTTTGCAAGGGACTGCAAGGAACCGACCAAAGCCAACTCAAGAGGAACTGCAGAAAGACCTATGGCTCAAGGAAGGGTTTTCACCCTTAGTGGTGTGGAAACAAACCGATCTTCTGATCTGGTGCAAGGTAAATACTTGCTTAATGGTCAGTTTTGTCATGTTTTGTTTGATTCTGGTGCAACGCATTCATTCGTTTCGTATGAATGTGTAAACCGGTTAGGCTTGATGATATCTGAAATGCCTTATACTCTCAAAGTAGAAACCCCTACTAATGCTCCAGTAGTAGTTTTTAGAGCATGTCTTAACTGTTGTATAGAAGTGTTAGGACAAACCTCTAAAGTAGATTTGATCTGCTTACCGTTGGCACAATTAGATGTGATATTGGGAATGGACTGGTTAAGTCAAAACCAAGTAATCATTGATTGTGATAGAAAAGTAGTGACCTATAGAAATTCAAAACCCTCCGGCTATGTGTGCCTGTTCAACTCTGAGGTGGAGGAGAATGGTCCAAGGATGGAAGAGATCCCTATTGTCAGAGACTTTCCGGAATTTTTTGCTGATGAGATCCATGGGTTGCCACCAAGAAGAGAGATTGAATTTGGTATTGATCTAGTTCCGGGAGCTGGTCCCATTTCTATCGCTCCCTATAGAATGGCACCACCGGAAATGGCAGAAATGAAGAAGTAGATTGAGGAGCTACTACAGAAGCAGATGATTCGACCAAGTGTGTCACCTTGGGGTGCTCCAGTTTTGTTTGTCAAGAAGAAAGATGGTAGTATGAGGATGTGCATCGACTACCGGCAGCTGAATAAGGTCACCATCAAGAACAAGTATCCATTGCCGAGGATAGATGACCTTATGGATCAAGTTCGTGGAGCTTCGGTATTTTCCAAGATTGATTTGAGGTCGGGGTACCATCAAATCAGGATAAGAGAAGAGGATATCTCTAAGACTGCATTTCGATCCCGATACGGGCATTATGAGTATGTCGTGATGCCGTTCGGATTGACTAATGCACCAGCTATCTTTATGGACTACATGAATCGAATCTTTAGACCTTATTTAGATTCATTCATGGTCGTGTTCATAGATGATATCCTTATCTATTCCAAGAACCCGGAGGAGCATGCTGAACACTTGAGGATGGTGTTGAGTATCCTAAAGGAGAAGCAATTGTACGCCAAACTTACAAAATGTGAGTTCTGGCTAAAGGAGGTTAAGTTCTTGGGGCATGTGATTTCAGACAAAGGGATAGCCGTTGATCTGACGAAAGTGAGTTCAGTTTTGCAATGGGAGCAACCAAAGTCGGTCACGAAGGTGAGAAGTTTTCTTGGCTTGGCTGGGTACTATAGAAGGTTTATAGAAGGTTTCTCGAAGATCACACTGCCTTTGACGAAGTTGACTCGGAAAGATCAACCATTCCTTTGGGATGAGAAGTGTGAAAGGAGTTTTTGGGAACTGAAGGAAAGGTTGACATCGTCTCCGGTATTGATTCTACCCGATACACAGAAGAGCTTTGATGTGTACTATGACGCATCGAAACAAGGCCTTGGGTGCGTTTTGATGCAAGAAGGGCAAGTCGTCGCCTATGCCTCGAGACAGCTAAAAGTTCATGAAATGAACTATCCAACTCATGATTTGGGGATGGCAGCTGTGGTGTTTGCATTAAAGATCTGGAGGCACTATCTCTATGGCACTACGTTCCGAGTGTTCAGTGACCATAAGAGTTTAAAGTACCTCTTCGATCAAAAGGAGTTGAATATGAGGCAGCGTCGATGGATGGAGTTTTTGAAAGATTATGAGTTCGAGCTCCATTACCATCCGGGGAAGGCCAATGTTGTGGCAGATGCATTGAGTAGAAAGGCAATGCACATCAGTACAATGATGGTCAGAGAAGCTGCACTGATAGAGGAATTCTGGGATTTGAGTCTGACGATGCAAGTGGAGCCGGCAAGTATCAAGATGGGGATGCTGCAGATTGCTAATGAGTTTCTGCAAAGAATTCAGAGATTGCAATGCAAGGATGAGAAACTCATGGAAAAGAGGAAGTTGATGGAAGAAGGCAAAGAATTGGAGTTTCAAGAAGGGAAGGATGGAATCCTTCGCTTTAAAACAAGGAATTGTGTGCCTGATGATTTAGAAGTAAGAAGGATGATTCTGGATGAGGCGCATAAGAGTAAGATGAGTATGCATCCGGGAGCTACCAAAATGTACCAGGACTTAAAGAAGCTATTTTGGTGGTCTGGTTTGAAGAAAGATGTAGCTGAGTATGTGGCCTGTTGTTTGGTGTGTCAAAAGGCAAAAGTGGAACATCAAAGGCCAGGAGGAGAGTTACTTTCCTTGGAAGTTCCTATGTGGAAATGGGATAGTATCTCGATGGATTTTGTGTCGGGATTGCCAAGAGCATCTACTGGTCATGATGCCATCTTGGTGATCGTGGATCGTTTAACCAAGTCGGCGCATTTCATTCCCGTGAATATGCGCTACTCGTTGGAAAAGCTTACCCAGTTGTACATCAAAGAAGTTGTTCGTCTGCACGGTGTACCATCAAGAATTGTGTCAGATCGTGATCCGAGGTTTACATCGAAGTTTTGGGAAGATCTGCATAAAGCTCTGGGTTCAAAATTGAAGTTAAGTTCTGCATACCATCCTCAGACTGATGGTCAGACGGAGAGGACTATTTAGTCACTGGAGGACATTTTGCGAGCCTGTGCGTTGGAAGGTCAAGGGAACTAGGAACAAATGTTGCCACTCGTGGAGTTCACTTACAACAACAGTTATCACACGAGTATTGGAATGGCACCATTTGAAGCTTTGTATGGAAGAAAGTGTCAGACGCCGTTATGCTGGTTTCAAGTGGGGGAGAATTCTCTGGTTGGGCCAGACTTTGTGCAAGAGACCACGGAACAGATCAAGATGATACAAGAGAAGATGAGGGAAGCTCAAAGTAAGCAGAAAAGCTATGCTGATAGGAGAAGGAAACCTTTAGAGTTTGCCGAAGGAGACCATGTATTCATTAGAATAGTACCAACAAAAGGTGTTAGTAGAGCTTTAAAAACCCAGAAACTATCACCTAAGTTTATTGGTCCCTATCAAATCCTCAAAAGAGTCGGCCCAGTAGCTTATCAGTTAGCCCTGCCTCCGTCATTAGTTAACCTTCATAATGTATTCCATGTGTCTCAATTAAAGAGATATGTCCATGACCCCACCATTGTCCTTAGAATCCAACCTGATGACTTAGAAGTTCATGAGAATCTAACCTTCAAAGCTGTGCCAGTTCGCATTGAAGACCGGAGAGTTAAACAGCTTAGAGGGAAGGACATTTGTCTGGTCAAAGTCGTCTGGGTTTGTGGTGATGTGATAGAAGCGTCTTGGGAATTAGAGGATAAGATGCGTCAGGACTATCCTGACTTGTTTGTATAAGTTGAATTTCGGGGACGAAATTCCTTGTAAGTGGGGGAGTAGTTTAACACCCCAAAATTTTAATCCCCGATTAATGAAATGTTAATTATAAATTAATTATAATTAATTATTTCCATATTAATCCTTGTTTTAAAATATGTGTTCATATAGTTGGTATATGAGTGTGAAATTATTTAATAAATATAATAAATGCCTAACATGATTACTTTGCATATTAGTCCCTGGGTTGGGACCTAGAAGCAATTATAGGAAAGGTTTTGGAGGGAAATTAAATAAAATAATTATTTTTCAAAAATTGGGAAAAATACTCGAGTATTTTCTGAAAAACTCGAGTATTCTGGGTCAAATTGCACGAGTTAGTGCGTTTGATGAGTCACCATGAACGATTCCCTCTTCCCGCCACGAATACTCCTTCCCCAACACCTCAAGGCTTTCGTGTCGCCTTGCATGAGAGCTTCCTTGCTCTATTTAAGCTCAACAACAACAGATTCGTGAAGCTTTTTGGTTAAGTTTGGGTTGTTGATGAAAGTTAGGGTTTCGGATTTGCCCTCTTCGATTCTCCTTAAATTCTGAGTGTTAGGATTCGAGTGATACACGAATACAAAGCTCACATCACGAGCTTTGTATAAACACCAAAATCGTGAGGATTGAGTGAGTGTGTTGGAGGATTCAAGGAGTTGAAGTGAAGCTGTTCTTGGTCAAGTTTGTGTCTGGAGCTTACTTTGATCTTGATTTCTGGTAAGGTCATGAATCCCTGAGTCTCAAATTCGATTTCCTTAGTTAGATTATGTTGCATAGAGTCTAGAAAACCTAATTTCCCCAATTTTATTCTCTATTTCATGTGTGAACCAATTCCACTTTGGTGTTGCACTCAAAATGCTCTGCATGTGGTGCTTGAAGTTGGTCTGAGAGTTGTGGAGCTTTTCTTTGGGATTCTTGGTTTGATTCACGTCTGAGAGTTAAGGGGAAGTAATTATATTCACTAGATAGAGATTAAATTCCATGATTTGTGTTAGAGAGCCACCAAGAGGCTCTAAGGGCTTAGATTGAATAGGGTCTTTGGTTTGGAGACCAAGCTTTGCTCTAAAACTGTGTTGAGCAAGTTCTATATCATGCATGCAAGCTTAAATGAACTTTGTTTCATGAGTATTGTGCTTATTGTGTAAATTAAAGTATTGAGTTGTTAAAATGTGTTTTTATGCATGATTTATTGATTCTCTGTCAGATTGGTTATTTGATATGAAATGAGTATGGAAACATGTTCAATATATGGTATATGAACTATTGTGATCACTGGTTTGGGTTAAAAATATTTAGAAATTTAAATGGTATGTAAAAACCAAGTTTCAGTCTGTTCTGTCTGCAAACACTCGAGTATATGGCTTAACACTCGAGTATTTCGTGATGCACCAGTGTGAAAATTGGCGCACCAACTTGAGAACCAGGCTAAGCACTCGAGTATTTCAGATGCAACAAGAGTAAAAATTAATGAACAACTCGAGTAATATGTGAACTACTCGAGTATTCTGGGTAATGGACTACTCGAGTATCTCATGAATTACTCGAGTATATTTTTGAAGATCTGAAAACTTGAATCTCTAAACAGACATGAACAACTTGAGTATAATCATGAACTACTCGAGTAAAATCTGGAAAATGATAAACTACTCGAGTATTATGGGAAACACTCGAGTATTTTTAGTCAGATACTTAAAAATACCATTTTCAATTCTAAGTCATTTTGTAACACTTAAAGGACGATAAACCAAGTGATCCTGGACTTAAAGGAAATTGATTGACGTTATGATATTTTCATTTGAATAACGATACGTTGCTCGGGAGGCACGTAATGTATTAATAAAAGGATAAAACATCAATCAATTCCCTTTAAGTAAAGTAATGCATTCATTCTGGAGTTTGGATGGTAGGACGTATATCATGTTTTTGGTAAACATGTGGAGGGCCTCTGGGAGTGGCAATACGCTTGCTTGATGACACATCGTTGACGTGGTCGGCTTAGTGGATGCCGATATGGTTATACCGTTTGGATGACGGTCCGTTTGGATGACGGGATATGCTCGGGTGGCATGGATACCAAGCTTGACGTGTACATTCTAGGTGAATGTACGAATTGTTGTATACCTAGGAATACAACACACTGTTGAGTGCTGGGTTGTCAGGGATGGACGTCAGAGAGTGACATAGTATGATGGAGATAGGCTTGAGAGCTAAAGTCATGCATCATGCCACTCATTTAAATCAATTTTGATAAATGAAATAAGTGTGAGCATCCTATGTGCATTAATTAACTGCTAAGTGTTATATGTGATTGTTGTTAATTGATGCATATTTACATACTCATATTGCACAATTTATTCTCTCTTGATTATGTGTATAGAATTGCTTACCCCTATGCCCTTGTAGGTGATGTCTCGTTACATTGCTTGCATCGAGATCCGGCCACTTCCTAGTGGCACATGGATCTATGAGGACCATCGCGCGGTGTTCGAGGGAGAGGTAGAGGTTACCTTCTACCACCCGAACCCGTTGATCCGATTCCGTCCTCGTAGATTTAGGATTCCCATCATATAAACTATGCATGTACCCCCGTTTTACACTTACCATGGACCACCTCCCACGCGACCAGCTCGCTCCTATCACAGTTTCCGTTTTCGACCTACCCGCTCTCACCCTTTTACCTCGAGAGTCGTCCGCGAGAAGACTCCCCCTTCTGATCCGAGGAGCCCAGTCAGGGTTTCACCATCACCTGACCCGGTACCCAGTGGTAGGGTACACTCTCCCTCGGATGAGATCGAGGAGGACCCGGTGGAGGACGAGAGTGGGAGCGAGCCTGTCGTGCATTCTACTGGGAGTGGTTGGAGGGACGATGATCCCTAGGTTTGTGCGTAGGGTATGTGATGAGGATCAGGGGATCCGATGTGTGGAGGCTGTGGAGGAGATCTTGCTGCTGCTGCTGTGTTGATGATGATGCTACTACCTTACTACTTATGTTTCTTGGAGACTGCTGTTATCACTACTACTACATCTGATGCTGCCGGATCTACGTGACCACCCTTAGAGTTTTATTTTGGTTATGTATATATGTTGTAGATATACTTTTGGGGTTCTCTAGGGATTTGGTCATGTTATTATGTAGGTCTGTTTATGGACTTGTATTTTGGGATCTTGGAAGCTTTGATATGGGGCTATGTACTTATGACTCTTATTATATATATATGTACCTATGTTCATCTTACTAGTAATTACATAGTCCGATAATTCCGCTTACTCTGATTTAATCTATTTGAGGGCTCGACTGTGAAAACTATTCGATGGTATCAGTTTTATCAAATAAAGCAAGGGTAGCTTCAGTTATTTTCTATAATATAAAATACGGTTCCAAAAGATGAATGCTACCCAACTTTCGAAAAGGTTTCAGAAATCGTCGAATTCAATATAACTGTTTTGGTAATACCTTAGGGTTTATTCTCTAAGAATTCCAAGTGTTGATTTGTGCACCCGCTTTTAAAAGAAAATTTTATTTCCATATTTTTTTAATCCTCACAAGTCCATATATTATCCAATATAAAAGCTTAATTACTATATTATATTTGGGTAATCCGGAAGGGTGTCACAGAGGGAATCACCAGAATGGTGATTGTGAAAAGGACATAGGAGGAGGACATGTGACAATTGAGGAGCAGGCGAATTATGTGATGGTGGAGGACATAAAAAAATATGTACTCCAACTCCTACAATCCAGCATACCGCAACCATCCTAATTTCTCATGGCACAGCCCTGCTCTTAACCAACCACAACCACCTCAGCAGCCACAGAAGCCATCCTGGGAAGCAGCATTGGATAAGCTAGCCGCCTACACTACAACATTCATGGAGGAGAGGGGCTAGCATCCGCAACTTGGAGATGTAGTTGGGCCAAATTGCATAGCAACTCTCAGAGAGGCCACTAGGAACTTTTCCTAGTGACAGAATTACTAATCCCAAGGAGCGGTGCATGGCGATAACTCTTCGAAGTGGCAAGTCATATGAGGAGCCACATTCGAAGGGTGATGCAACTGGAGCAGAAAAGAAGGATGAGAAACTTGGCACGGATGCAAAGAAGGATCAATAACAAGGGAAGCAAGGAGCATCAAAAGCGCAGGGTCCACCTGCGGATCTCAATCAAACACCACTAAAGCCTGATCCGTTGCCTTTGAGGGTGCCTTATCCTCAAAGGCTGAATAAGGAAGAAGATAAGCGGCACTTCTCCAAATTTTTGGAGATGATTCGGAAGATCCACATCAACATTCCGTTTGTAGAGGCTCTTGAAAAGATGTCTCTGTACGCGAAATTCATGAAGGATCTACTCACAAGGAAGAAGGTAATGCTCTCGGAAGAGACATTTCCGATCGCGGAGAAGTGCAGCAACATTATCAAGAGCAACCTGCCACTGAAGCTAAAGGATTCGGGAAGTTTCAACCTTCCCATCAGTATGGCAAGGAGTACTCAGGTAAGGCCCTCTGTGACCTTGGAGCTAGTGCGAACATTATGCCCTTCTCTGTGTGCAATGAATTAGAGTTAGGAGACATTAAACCTACCCATGCAATTTTACAATTAGCTGATAGATCCATCCTCCGCCCCTATGGAGTGGTGGAAGACATTTTGGTAAAAGGTTAATGACTTCATACTGCCCCTGGACTTTGTAGTCCTTGATGTGGAAGAGGATGAAAATATTCCTCTAATTTTTGGTCGGCCTTTCTTGGCCACAGCAGGGGCAGTCATAGATGTGCCTAGGGGAGAAGTGATTCTCCGTGTGAATGGTGAACAGTGCATAATTAATATATTTGAAAAACCACCTATCACAGAGGAACGCTTTTCTCCGCTCAACCTCATTCAGCATGCAAATGCTGAAAATAATTTGAAAAGTCAGCTGCCATCCCTGAAGGGGAAATTGGCATCCCCTTAGCCTCCGAAAGAAGGTGACCCGTCAGGCTCGTGACGTTAAACAAGCGCTAGTTGGGAGGCAACCCAATGATTAGGTAGTTTTCCCTTAGTTTAGGAAATTAGTTTTAGTTTAGGTAATTTTTAATTTTTTAATTTTTATTCTATTTTTTTTATTTTCATTAATATAAAAAAAAAGTGCACCTGGACAGTACCCCCGCGCCTGGGCGCGCGTGGGGCGTTTTCAGCACGCCTGGGGGAGTCTTCTTCCCCATTCTCCCCATTTTCTTCAAATCCTCTCTTTCCCTTTCAAAACCCTAAACCCCCAATTTTTAAAATTGCATCAAATCCTTCCCAAATCCTCAAATTCTTCCAACACTAATCAACAATCCTTCATTCTCCTGCATTATTCTTCATTATTCTTAGGTGTTTTTGAAATTTTTTCCACATTTCATCACTCTTCTCTTCAATTCGGTTTTCTTCTCATTCAAAGGCAAGGGACACAAATTTGTGCATAATTTTGGGTAAGAATCAGTCCTCTATACTCCCTGGTGTTGTTTTAGTTTGATTTTGGAGTTAGGAGTTAGTGTAGTGGGGTTTGGTTCTAGAGTTATTTTTGTTGCACACCAAGTGTTCGATCAATTGTCCCAAGTTATTTTTGAGCTATTTAGGATGCCTAGAGGTAAGAGGCCAGCAGTGGGTAGTAGTAGTGATGTGGGGAAGACCTTCGAGCACTCGAGGGTCGCTGATTTTTATGAGGGGAAGATGGTTAGGAGAGGGATTACCCCAAAGACTAGCATGTTATATGAGAGTGAGGGTCCCTCTGGAAGGAGGTAGTTGGAGTTCGGGATATTGCGGAGGTTAGGGAGACCCTGTTGGTTAACAGGTGAACTGAGTGGATTAGGGAGTCGGATGAGGCATTTAGCAAACTCCTGGTCTGGGAGTTTTACGCTAATGCCTGGTGGAGGGCTCAGAGAGCAGAGTTGGATGGTAGCCATAGACGGGTGTCATATGTTAGAGGGGTAGAGGTTCCGTATGATGCGAACACTATTGCCCGAGTCATGGGACTTCCATCTTATCCACTAGAGGCGACACCCGCTGTAACACCCCAAATTTTTAGTCCCTGATTAATAAAATTTAAATTATGAAATTTTATTCATAATTATTTCTTTATTATTTCCTTTATAATTAATTTTGATTAATTAAGATTTTATATGTGTGCATGTGTTAGGTGGAATGCAAGAGAAATATTTTCTACAATTAGTAATATGTAAAAATATGATTTTTGCATATTAGTCCCTGTTTTAGGATCTAGAAGCAATATTAGAAAGATTTTGGAGGGAAGGGAATTAAAATAATTATTTTTCAAAATTAAGCCAAAATACTCGAGTACTTCATCCAATACTCGAGTATTCTGGTCAGTGTTGCACTTGCTAGTGCGTTTGATGAGTCAACACTCAACGATTCTCTTTCGTTGACACGAAAACACTTCAAGGACACGTTAATGGTCTTCGTGTCGAGCTGCATGATCAATGAAAATGAGTATTTAAGCAAATTGTTGAAGGAAATTGACCATTTTGGTCGAATTGCTCTGGAGATATCAACTTAGGGTTCCTGATTTCGTTTCTTCTGTTCTCATCCATTTCTGAGTGTTGATTCGAGAGTTACAAAGATACAAAAATCGTGCGTTGAGGTTTCGTGAGGGAGGAGAATCAAAGATTGAAAGAGAGGTGTTATTTGCTGTGAAACTCTGAAACGGGAGTCTGGAGCTTACTTTGAGCTTGGATTTTGGTAAGTACATGAGTCCTTCAACCCTCAAATTCATTCCTACCTTTAGTCTATGTTGTAGAGAATAGTTCTTAACCAATTTCCCTAATTATTAAACTGATTTTGCATGTTAAAATCTTTGATCTTTGGACCCTGTTCGAAAATGGCTGCATGCAAAGGGTTTTGTGGGTTTAGTGCTTCCAGTCAATTTCTCTGCAATTTCCCTATTGATTCACGGCCTAGAGGTAACGGTGAAGCTATTTGTTCACTAGAATAAGTTTAATTTGTAGGATTTTATGTGTGGAGTCACCATGAGACTCTTTGGGCATAGTTTGAAATAGGTTTAAGGCTTGGAGGCCTTTTTGAGCATTAACTTTGATTTGAGCAAGTTTGTTATGTTGCATGTGTACTGTATGCAAGTTGTTTTCATGCCAAAAGTGATTAGAATTGAATTTGGTATGTTAAGTTGCTCAAAATGTAATTTTTATGCATAATTGATGCTTAGTCTTGATTCACTGTAATTTGATGGAATTTCAGTATTGGAACATGTTTATTATGTATGAATATAACTCTGTTGATCATCGGTTTTGAATAAATTTGGCTAGAAATGAAAATGGTATGGAAAAACCCAATTTCAGTGTTTACTATCAGCCAAGACTCGAGTATTTAGCTCAAGACTCGAGTATTTCATGATGCATCAGTGCAGCTGATAGCACCATACTCGAGTTTTTGAGCCAAAACTCGAGTATTAACTGATGCAACAAATGAACCATGTTGATGAACGATTCGAGTCCTGCATGAACTACTCGAGTATTCTGGGTTGATGCATGACTCGAGTATCTCATAAACTACTCGAGTATTTATGAAAAACCTGAAACTTAAACTTTTTAGAAATCTTATGATCTACTCGAGTCTCAGATGAACCACTCGAGTATTCTGGACAGAATGATGAACTACTCGAGTACTTTGAAAAAGACTCGAGTATTTCAGGTCAGAATACTGAAAAATACCATTTTCAAATGTAGCAAGATTAATTAAAACCTAATTACACTTATAAGGGATGAATCATGTTCCAAAGAAGATATGATGTGTTCAGATACATTGGTATTCACATCGATGAATTTATTCACATGTTTCACATAATAAGATCAAAGAATAATCTTATTGGAAAATTTATGTGCATTCATACATGGTGAAAAGGTGGTAGGTTATCGTTTGTCATGTTCGTGAAACATGAGGAGGGTACTCTGGGAGTACCAATTTGGATTGTAACTTGCTTGATGACACATTTTGGTAATGTGGGCAGTATTGTGGGATGCTGCTATGTCTTGGTGACATGACGTGCACTTTGGTAGTGACGTGATGGATTATATTCCGAGCAGGTTCATTTGCGTTTTAAGCACGTATACAGGCTGTTTGGTTGGACATCCAATAAGTGATAGTTGGAGAATCTCAGGAATTTGAGATAGTGAGCATGCATCATGCCATATAATTAAAGAGGTTAATTATAAATGAAAATTGGCTTGCTCATATGTTGATGCATATCACTTGACTACTTGGTATATGTGAATGTTTACCTGCTTTTATTATTCTTATTGGATTATGTGGACTGTATTGCTTACCCCTTATGCTCATTGTAGGTGATGGCTCGCTATCTAGCTTGCATCGAGTTGCGCCCACTCCCTAGTGAAGTGTGGTACTACGAGGACCACAGAGCCACGTTTGAGGGGGAGGTAGAGGTGATCCTCTACCACCCTAACCCTTTGGCTCGTGTCCGTCCTCGTAGGTTCCACATCCCTATTATCTATACCTTGCATGTACCCCCGTTTTATACTTATCATGGACCACCCCTGGCTCGACCAGCTCGATGATTTCATACTTTTCGTTTTAGAGCAGCCACCCGATCCCATCCCTCTACTTCCCAAGTGATTCATGAGGAGACTCCTGTGCCTAGTCCGATGAGTCCAGTTCATAGGACTCCTTCAGCTAACCCGGTGCCTAGTGGTAGGGCACCGACTCAGTCGGACGAGGTAGAGGAGGATCCCGATGAGGCTGAGAGTGAGGGAGAGCCAGTCGAGAACTCCACTAGGAGCCAGTGGGGAGTTGGGGATCCACCGGGCGATGCATAGTATGGATGGTTAGGTTGTGGGATGTGTGGAACTATTGCTGGAGACCTATGGAGGAGCATGACTTGGAGGAGGATCACTGGACCATTCGCCGAGAGTTTCTATATTTTGAGTTGTAATATTTTTTATATAGTTTTGGAGAGATCTCAGTGAGATGGTCTATTTATTTTAGCTTTCATGGACTTGTCTTTTTTTGAAACTTTGGGATATCACTGATTTGGGTCCAATATATATAGATTTGAGCATTGATTTGACTCCCTTATACTATGTATTTGGCTTGTTTCTCTAGCAAATTTAGGACTTTTTAATAGATTTTAATTATTTTTAGTAGTTTAGGGTCCTTTGAACGTTTTGATCCGTTTGTTAGTGTTTCAGGTACTTTTTGGAGCTTAAATGGATAAAATATTTATGGACCTGAAAAGAGGACAAAAAGATCTTGCAAATGGAAAAAGAACGGAGCAAAACGGAGCCGAAGTAGGTCCCACGCGCCTGGGGCGCGGGGACGGGTGCGCTTGAGGCGCGCCTGTGTGCAAAAGGAATTGTCATCAGACCTGCGCGCCTGGGGCGCGAGGTCGCGTGCGCCTGGGGCGCGCGTACCTGTTGGAGGCCCAATTTGACCAGATTCTGTACAAAATAGAAGAAGAGAAGTCTAATTTGGCTTCATATCTTAGATTTGGTCAGAGATTAGAAGATAAACATGGACCTTATCTATAAGATTTAATTCAGATTTATTTTAGGATTTGTTTTACTCTTTAAATAGAGGATTTGTAAATAGTTTTCAGAGGTTTTGAGATCATAGAATTCAATTAGGATTAGAGAGAGAGGTTAGTAACATCTATTGAGAGCAAGGAGGCAAGGCACAAGGATTGAAGGTCTCTTGGAGAGTTAGCTTGTATTGTCTATGATATGAGGTTTTCTCTTTGCTTCTGTTTTCTTTATTTCTATATGTGTAACTAAAACCTCTTGTTAGGAATATGGTGTAAATTGTATGATGTAACTTATTTTAATTTATGATTTAGTATTTTGCTGTTTTTAAATCATGCATTAATTGAGTTTTTATTACATAAACCCGCGCAATTTATGTTTTGGATTTCTTAATTCGCAACGGGAGTTGGGATTTTGAATAGGCCATGCAATTAATGGTATAATCAGTCCAAAATATAGGGATATAATTGGATGATTATATGGCTTTTTAATTCCCTTGTGCTGAATAGATATTTTCTTATATTGTAATTTGTTGAGGGATCAAGGATTAAATATATAGAAAATAAGGGTAATGTTAGAGACGTCTAACTATTGCTATTTGAGAGGAATAGTCCATGAATTGAAGGATAATTAAAGGAAAATATAAATCATAGTTAAAATAAGTGAATCATACAATGAAACCAAGTTCCTAACCTTTTTCTATTGCTTTCTATACATCTTATCTCCTCAATCTTCTTATTTTATTTTATTATTATTCTTCTTCTCCTTCTAAATTTCAATAACAAGTTGCACTAATAATTACGAATTGGTGAAAAGTTATTAGAAACAATTTGCCATCCCTGTGGGACGATATTCGGTCTTCCAGACTATATTACTCGTTGACCAAGTCCACTTGCTGGTAAATCAACAATCACCACGTGGACCTTGGACACAGATGTACTTATGCTACTTTCACTTTATCTATCATTCATATCTATATGTATATATATATATATATATTTGGCAGTTTGGTATTTATCACTCCAAGGTTCCTTTTGATCTTAAATTCCGCATACTCTGATATTATGCTATTTTATTGGATACATAAGAATTTTACTTTATGAGTACGAGATAACAATACCTTGTTATGGAAATTACATTTTTGTATACCGCGTTACAAATCTAATCTCGACTCTTAATTCTTTCGAATCGACATACAATTCTTTATAACTTAAAGTACATTAAACTCTAACGTTTTAATGGAAAATCTTATATACCACTATCTTTATGATACAAGTCCATAACCTAATTATTTAAGAACTTTAATCCTTAATAAACTATAAGGATTCTTTTACCGGAACAAAGAGTGTGTTACACCCTGTAAGATCCATGAAGAATGTTTTGATAAATGCCAAAAGGTTTTGAACAAGCTACAAATGTGTTGATCAAGTTCAAGCTCAACAAGCAACAACAAACATCAAGTGATAAAGAGAGAGCCAACTCATGAAGACTTAGTTTGGTAGTTTGTGTTTTATTGTTTTATCTTTTGCCTCACAAGTCTTTTAGTTTATGAGTTTGGGTAGAGTCATTAGAGGGTAGTGAATCTCTTTTGATTGCATGATTATATCATATTTTGAGTATTCACTTTGCCTAAAATCAATAGGTGGCTTAAAGGTTTGAAAGAAAAGGTTTAGTTTTTGAGAAAACAAGTTTTTAAGTGTTTTTTGAACTGACTACTCGATTAGCCACTTGATTACTCGAGTAGAATTTTGCAGACTTGCGCAAATACTCGATTAAGGGGCTGATTAATCGATTAGATTTTTGAAGCTTTGCGTAAATACTCGATTAAGGTTCAGATTACTTGAGTAGTGAACAAGTTTTACACTTGTTACTCGAGTAGTGACTTTGTTACTCGATTAACACGAGCTGTAACTGTTTTTAAATGAGTTTTTCACTTCTCAAAAGCACTTCTAACCATTTCTAACTTTTGGGTATTCTATATAAACCTATTTCTAACCTTTGTGAATCATAATTACAATTACCTATCATTTTCTTATCAATTTTACAAAGAATCAAGCCACTCTATTCTCTCTCACTTTCTCAAGATCAAAGCTTTAACTTTTACATTCTTTGATCAAGAACCTTGAATCTCTCATGTTGATCTTTTCATAGCTTTTGAAAGAGATTCATAGCATTGTTATTTTGTTTTTATTTGAGTTGTAATCTTTGCAAGAGGCAAGCTATCTACAACAATTGGAAGTCTTGGTTGTGAATCAAGCAAAGTTATTTGGAAGCCTTGGTGTGGCATTTCATCAAGCACTTGGAAGCCTTGTTGTGTTAACAAGCAATTGGATGTCTTGTAGTGAAGCAAGCATTGGAAGTCTTGTTGAGGGGATTTGGCAAGCAAAAGAGAAGAGGTTAGATTAGATATCAATAGGGTTACAAGGCAAGGGTGTGGTATCTCTTGTAGGCTAGCAAGAAGGGAGTCTTGTGAGGCATTTACTTGTAATTTGAGAAACTCTAATTCCTCATAGTGAAGAATCTCTCTTGGTTGAAGAGGGGACTGGAGTAGCTTTCAAGTGGATGAAAGTGAACCAGGATAAATCATTGTGTCGTATCTCTAAACTCTCTACTCTTTACAATTCTTGTTATTAATTGTGTTCTTGGTTGAAAACCTAGAAAGATTGATTTTTCATAATTGATTAAATTGAATCTTTATTGTTCAAATTAAGTTTTGGGAAAATCATTTTCATAACCTAGGTTAATCAATAAGAATATAGGTGTTAATTGTTTCCGCTGAATCTCTGGTTATATGTGTTAATTGATTGATTTTCGTATTTGATTGAAAAGTTATTTTTCAATATACAGAGGCATTAATCAATTAGTTCATGTCATTAATCGATTAAGGCTAAAGAATTTTCAAGAAAATCATTTGTTTTAATCGTTTTGATTTGTTTCTTGCGAAAATCTTTCAAGGTTTCTTTTACACCTATTCAACCCCCCCTTCTAGGTGTTTTCCTAGTGTATCCTAGTTGTTTCACCCACCGAGTGTAGGTTCTCACAATTGATATCAGAGCTCGGTCGAAAGACACGAGCATAGAGCTTTTTCGTTAAGATCCTTGAGAAACTACAATGGGTTCTACGAATCCTTTTGGTGGTGAAGGTGCTTCAATTAATCGCCCTCCTATGTTTGGTGGAGAGGGTTATGGTTATTGGAAAATTAGGATGAGAATCTATATAGAAGCCATAGATGTGAACATTATGGAAGCCATTGAAAATGGTCCTTATATTCCCTCAAAAGATGTAGAAGGTGTGCTTACACTAACTCCCAAAGATAAGTGGACCGATGATGATAAAAGGAAAATTCAATATGATTTAAAAGCAAAGAAAATCATCACCTCCCCTCTATCTTATGATGAGTTCTTTAGAGTCTCCCAATGTCGTGATGCCAAAGAAATGTGGGACACCTTGCAAGTCACACATGAAGGCACTAGTGAAGTTAGGCGTGCTAGATGAAATTCTTTGATGCATGAATATGAATTGTTTCGTATGTTGCCTAATGAATCTATATGTTTTATGCAAAAACGTTTTACTCATATTGTTAACCATCTCATTGCTCTTGGAAAAAATTTCTTGAATTGTGAACTTGTTAACAAAGTTTTAAGATGTCTAAGTAGGGAATGGCAACCTAAGGTTACCGGTTACCGCAATTGTTGAATCAAAGGACTTGGACACCATGGACTTAGCAACACTTTTCGGAAAACTTCAAGAACATGAAATGGAGCTTGAACGTTTGCATTTACATGAAGAGTCGGACAAGAACAAAGAAAGAAAAGGAATTGCTCTTAAAGTTCAAAAGTCATATCAAAAGGAGGAGAGTTCCGATTATGATGATAATGAAGATTCCGATTCGGACATTGATGAAGAGGAGATGAAGCTTCTACAAAGAAAGTTCAATAAGATTCTAAGGAGAAAAGGAAGGTTGAACAAAGACAAAAGTAAAGAGAAGAATTCCCCACACTACAAGACAAAGACTTCAAAAGAAGGTATAGTTTGCCATGAATGTGGAAAGCCCGGTCATCTCAAGTACTCATGCTCTAAGTATCTCAAGAAGAAGGAGAAAGAGAAGAAAAATTCAAAATCTAAAAGAGCATACATAGTTTGGAATAGTGATGATGAAGATAAGAAAAGCCAATCAAATAGTTCTTCGGATGATGAAGATGCCGCTTGTCTCAACTTGATAGCTCTAGTAAATGAAGAGGAAAGTTCAAATGATGAATCAAGTGAGCAAAGCTACGAAAGCGATGTAAGTGAAACTAAATCCGAAATTTCTTCAAAGTAAGAAATGTTATATAATGCTTATGAAGAAATGCATGAACAATTTAAGAAACTAGCTTTGAAAAACATTGAAAGGAAGAAGCTCATTTTGAAACATCAACAAGAGATTTTAGAACTTCAAAAACAAGTTGATGAGCTTAATCTTCAAAATGAAACTCTTGATCTTATATATGCTAGTTCTTCTTGTGATTGTGCTAGTAGATTGAATATTGTGGTTGATTGTGAGGATTGCAAGTTGCTTAAAGATGAAAATGCTATTTTGAAAAATAAGCTTGCAAGTTTCACAAATGGTGATATTAGATTGCGCACATTGTTAAATTTTCAAAGAGAAAATTCAAACAAGTTTGGTTTGGGTTATACTAATGCTAAGAGTAAATCTCATAGAAATGTTGTTGATTTTTCTAAAGTTGATTTTTCAAATGCACCAACATGTTTCTATTGCGGTACTCATGGACATACTTCAAATGTGTGTTATATTAAAGTGCATGGTATACCTAAAGGAGATTTTGTTTGGGTGAAAAAGGGTGAGAGTCCCTACACTAACAAAAATGGATCCAAAACCATTTGGATACCAAAAAGCAAAGCATGATTTTTTTTTAGGTATGATTGAAGAGCAAAAGGACTTTCATGTGATATTCATTCATTTGCTTCTTCAATTGGTATCAAGGAGAAAATTCTACAAATTGGTAACATTCGATATTATACAATTGGTATATTCAATTTGATATTGTTGGATATTGCTCATAGTTCTCTCAATTGGTATTATTTCTTATAATGTGATATTGTTTATACTATTGAGAAAATTCTATTGGTATCAAATTCTTACAATTGTTTTACAATTGGTATCAGAGCTTTGGTTGTTATATCTTATTAATCTCTTTATTTTGGCTTAGATCTTATATTTCAATTGGTATATATTTCTTTTTGATAATGCCAAAGGGGGAGAAATATGATGTTTTGCAAAAAGGGGAGAATAGTTTTTTTTAGAAATGAAATGGTATGTTTGGAGAAAGGTTGTTTTTGTTGTTTTTATGTAGGTTGAGCAAAGTTATTGAAGATAGGGGGAGAATCAAGCTTTCTATCAATATGATTTCAAATGTCAAAAGCATAAATTGAGGGGGAGCAAGAGTCTTACCAAGTGATCAAATGGTTCAAGCATCAACAACTTCAATGAACTTCATAATTTCAAAACATGGTTTGTCATTTTCAAAAAGGGGGAGATTGTAAGATCCATGAAGAATGTTTTGATAAATGCCAAAAGGTTTTGAACAAGCTACAAATGTGTTGATCAAGTTCAAGCTCAACAAGCAACAACAAACATCAAGTGATAAAGAGAGATCCAACTCATGAAGACTTAGTTTGGTAGTTTGTGTTTTATTGTTTTATCTTTTGCCTCACAAGTCTTTTAGTTTATGAGTTTGGGTAGAGTCATTAGAGGGTAGTGAATCTCTTTTGATTGCATGATTATATCATATTTTGAGTATTCAATTTGCCTAAAATCAATAGGTGGCTTAAAGGTTTGAAATAAAAGGTTTAGTTTTTGAGAAAACAAGTTTTTATGTGTTTTTTGAACTGACTACTCGATTAGCCACTTGATTACTCGAGTAGAATTTTGCAGACTTGCGCAAATACTCGATTAAGGGGCTGATTAATCGATTAGATTTTTGAAGCTTTGCGTAAATTCTCGATTAAGGTTCAGATTACTCGAGTAGTGAACAAGTTTTACACTTGTTACTCGAGTAGTGACTTTGTTACTCGATTAATACGAGCTGTAACTATTTTTAAATGAGTTTTTCACTTCTCATAAGCACTTCTAACCATTTCTTACTTTTGGGTATTCTATATAAACCTATTTCTAACCTTTGTGAATCATAATTACAATTACCTATCATTTTCTTATCAATTTTACAAAGAATCAAGCCACTCTATTCTCTCTCACTTTCTCAAGATCAAAGCTTTAACTTTTACATTCTTTGATCAAGAACCTTGAATCTCTCATGTTGATCTTTTCATAGCTTTTGAAAGAGATTCATAGCATTGTTATTTTGTTTTTATTTGAGTTGTAATCTTTGCAAGAGGCAAGCTATCTACAACAATTGGAAGTCTTGGTTGTGAATCAAGCAAAGTTATTTGGAAGCCTTGGTGTGGCATTTCATCAAGCACTTGGAAGCCTTGTTGTGTTAACAAGCAATTGGAAGTCTTGTAGTGAAGCAAGCATTGGAAGTCTTGTTGAGGGGATTTGGCAAGCAAAAGAGAAGAGGTTAGATTAGATATCAATAGGGTTACAAGGCAAGGGTGTGGTATCTTTTGTAGGCTAGCAAGAAGGGAGTCTTGTGAGGCATTTACTTGTAATTTGAGAAACTCTAATTCCTCATAGTGAAGAATCTCTATTGGTTGAAGAGGGGACTGGAGTAGCTTTCAAGTGGATGAAAGTGAACCAGGATAAATCACTGTGTCGTATCTCTAAACTCTCTACTCTTTACAATTCTGGTTATTAATTGTGTTCTTGGTTGAAAACCTAGAAAGATTGATTTTTCATAATTGATTAAATTGAATCTTTATTGTTCAAATTAAGTTTGGGGAAAATCATTTTCATAACCTAGGTTAATCAATAAGAATATAGGTGTTAATTGTTTCCGCTGAATCTCTGGTTATGTGTGTTAATTGATTGATTTTCGTATTTGATTGAAAAGTGATTTTTCAATATACAGAGGCATTAATCGATTAGTTCATGTCATTAATCGATTAAGGCTAAAGAATTTTCAAGAAAATCATTTGTTTTAATCGTTTTGATTTGTTTCTTGCGAAAATCTTTCAAGGTTTCTTTTACACCTATTCACCCCCCCCCCCCCCGTTCTAGGTGTTTTCCTAGTGTATCCTAGTTGTTTCACCCACCGAGTGTAGGTTCTCACACACCCGCCATGTTTACCACAGACAGTTTTGACAGCGAGGACGAGTACCCGCTGGACACCATTAGGGATGCCCTGTTTCTTGCGGGAAAGGAGTGGAACTTATCTGTTGTTGGTACGGTCAAGCACGTGTACCAGAAGAATATGAGGGGAGCTGCGAGGTTCTGGGTCAGGTTCATTGTTCATAACCTAGACCCACACTCATATGACACCGAGGTTCAGCCAGGGGTTTGTCGGTTGGTCTATGCCCTTTGCCAGGGTATTATAGTGGCCGCAGCATCGATCATCTCTGATAGGATGCACCGTTTTGCTAGGAGGGAGTTTGGATATGTTGGCTTTCCTTGGGTTATCACCCGGCTATGCATTGCAGCTGGTGTTGATTTTTGGTCGAATGTGAGGGACCTTAGGAGGACCCCCAAGATGACCAGGGCGACATGGGATACTAACATTGGTAGATCTATTGAGACGCCTAGAGCGGGCCCACCATAGCAGCCACAGCCACATAGACATGTTCCAGCACCACCTCAGGATGTGTCAGGACCTTCCAGTCAGCCGGCACAACAGAGGGGAGGTGATGATGGGGTGATCATTGGGATGTTACAGCGCTTGCTTAGGAGGCAGAGCAGAGCAGCTGAGTTACAGCGCAGAGAGATGCGTAGGAACCAGGCTAGGGATACAATCCTGAGCAGTTTGGGAGCAGCGCAGGGCATGCCCTATGATGTGCCACCATATACAGAGGATGATCAGATCTTACTGGATGCATCTCCTGAGGAGGAGGATGAGAATTAGATAGGGGATTTCTGATTTTTATTGATATATTCTGTACCCCCTTCCCCTATTCAGACTTGTACTTGTACTTGTGCTACACCAAAAACATGTATTTGCTTTTTAGGATTTGTTTTCAGTTTTATTGCATGGATTTTATTACGTTCACTTGTTATTTGCATTTGGATATTTATTTTGTGCAACAGGTGTAAGTTGATGATTTCCCCATGAGAGGTGCTATTTTTGCACTTGTTTCTAACGACCTGCAGCTATTAAGTTTGGGGGAGCATCTTCTCACTTTTGTTAGTGATGAACACTTGATGCGAATGTGATAGGGAAGTGTTCTAAATTTATCCTTGTAATTTTTTATTTTGTAGTTTAGGTTTGTTTAGTTTAGTTTGCTTGAGGACAAGCCAACCTATAAGTTTGGGGGAGTGGACAAAATAAAAAAAATTTCAGACTTGAATTGTTCTCCCATTTTTGGTGTTGGTTTGTGTCTTAGGTAGAGGTAGTGTGTAACACCCCAAAATTTTAATCCTGGATTAATAAGAGTTAATTATAAATTTTATTTATAATTAATTGTAATTATAAGAATCCTTGATTAAGATTAGGTATTTAGTATGCGAGTAGGTGGAAAATAATTCCATAATTATTTTCTATGCAAAAATTTGAATTTTGCATATTAGTCCCTGCTGTAGGACCTAGGAGCAATATTAGAAAGATTTTGGAGGGAAAGTAGAATAAAATTATTATTTTTAAAAATTGAGTCGAAAGACTCGAGTATTCTGGGTAATGTTGCTCGAGTTAGTGCGTTTGATGAGTCATCAACGCGTTACTCCCCGAGCTCGACACGAAATCACCTCAAGAACACCTCAAGGATATCGTGGTGAGTTGCATTCATCTGGGAATAGATTATATAAGCCCATCAACAACGAATTCGAGCTCTTGTTGATGAATTCGTGAGATTAGGGTGTCGAAGCTTATCTTCAACGATTCTCCTTCGACTTTGAGTGTAGGTTGAGAGTAATACACTGTTACGAAGCTTACATCCTGAGCTTCGTAAAGACTCTAAGCTTGTGAGTTGAGGATTCATGTGCTAAGAGAATCGAAGCTCGAAAGATTGGAGTCTTTGTTGAAATGTGGTTCGGGAAGCTTACTTGGATCCTTGATTTTGGTGAGCTCTTGAACTTTTGAGACTTCAATTTCGTTTCATTCTCTTATGCATGTTGCAGAGAACAAATTCTAATCATTTTCCCCAATTATTTTGCATGATTTAATGATCAAAATCCTTGGTCTTATGACCCTACTCAAAACTGTGTTGCTATCTAATGGTTTTTGGGGAAACTAGCTTGGAGGTTGAGTCTCTGTCAAATCTCAGTTCCTACACGACTTAGAGGTAAGGGTGAAGCTATACATTTGCTAGAATAAGGATTAATTACATGAATTTGTGTAGGAAGCCACCAAGAGGCTTCAAGGGCTTAGTTTGAAATAGATTTTTGGCTTGGAGGCCAATTTGTGTTCTGTAACTTGATGGAACATGTTTTATATGTTGCATGAGTGCTGTATGCAAGTTATTTTCATGCCAAATATGCTTAGATTTGAATTTGGTATGTTGACTTGTTAAAAAATGAGTTTTTATGCATAATTGATGTTTGGATATGATTCACTGTAATTTGATGTAATCTCTGTATTGGAACATGTTTATTTAACATAAAGGCAACTCTGTTGATCATTGGTTTTGATTAAAACTTGTTAGAATTGAAAATGGTATGTTAAAACTCAAATTTCCGTGTTCTCTGTCTGTCAAGACTCGAGTAGTTGGCTAAAGACTCGAGTTCTTTGACGCATCAGTGCATCTGATAGCACCAGAACTCGAGTACTTGAGCCAAGACTCGAGTATTGACTGATGCAACAAAAGAACCATGTTGATGAACTACTCAAGTCCTGCATGAACTACTCGAGTATTCTGGGTTGATGAACGACTCGAGTATTTCATGGACTACTCGAGTACTTTGAAGAATCTGAAACATAAACTTTTCAGAAAATTAAGATCTACTCGAGTCTTTTGGGAAGATACTCGAGTATTTCTGGTCAGATTGTTGAAAATGCCATTTTTAATTTAACCAAGTTATTTATACCAAAAGTACACTTAATGAAGTATGTTCCAAAGGATGAATTGTACCAATAGATTACATCATTTACATTTAAGTTCATAAATGAAATTATTCCGTGATGTATAAGTTAAGATTAAATGAATAATCTTAAACGGAATATGTCATTGCATACATGCATGGTGAAAGGTGATAATGTCAATGTTTTGTCATGTTCAAGGAACATGAGGAGGGCCTCTGGGAGTGCCAAAGGTTACTGCTTGCTCGACCCCACATTAAGGTTGACGATGTGGTTATGATTTGCACTAAAGTGATAGTATTACGTTTTGGCGACGTGACGATCACCAGACATGGTGACGTTGTTTATCACTTTTGAATTGTGCGTAATGAAGTGATAGTTTACGTTTTGGCGACGTGACGATCACCAGATGTGGTGACGTTGTTTATCACTTTCGAGCAAGTACGCCGTACGTTTGATAACGTATTATTTGTATTCTGGGATTACATTGGAGTTATGGAAGGACGTCCATTTGAGTGATTAGTTGGAGAATCACAGGAATGTGAGGAATCATGCATCATATCATAAACCATGATAAATGACTGAAATGAATGAGGGTATGATCATGTGTATAAATGTTATTGTTATGTATTTACTGATTATCCTTATTTGATTATGTGTATGTATATGCTTACCCCTGTGCCCTTGTTAGGTGATGGCTCGTTACCAAGCATGCGTAGAGATCAGACCCATCCCTAGCGGGATCTGGACGTATGAGGAGCACCGAGCGACCTTCGAGGGTGAGGTGGAGTTTACACTCTTCCACCCTAACCCCCTCGTTCGTGTGCGCCCTCTTAGGTTTAGGATACCTATTATATATACTATGCATATCCCAGCTTTTTATGTTTATAGAGGACCACCACCACAAGCTCGACCTGTACGTAGGTTTCATATTTTCCTTTTCCGTCCTGCTACTCGTTCTCACCCCTCGGCCTATAGAGTTTTCACTAATGATGATGTTCCTTCATCCGATCCAATTGGAGCTGGTAGGACTGCACCAGCTACTGGTTTTGGACCTACAGGCAGGCCTGCTACTCCGTCGGATGGGATCGAGGAGAATCCCGTGGAGGGGGAGAGCGAGGAGGAGGAGGTACCAGTCGAGCCGGTTTCCAGACCTCGAGGAGGACCCAGTGGTTCCTAGTGTATTGCATAGTATAGATGATAGGGATCCCAGACCGACTTTTGTAGCTGCAATGGACCAGACGGATGCACGGAGGACCAGTTGAGAAAAGTTTCTATTATTGAGTTACATTTTAATTGTCAAGTCGAATTCGAAATTTTAAATTATGATCTAATCTAGTATTTAAAAATGTCCATAAAGAAGAAGTATTTTAGTATTTTGTAAATACTATATTATTTTTCAGTAAGAAAGAAGGGTGTCACATAGTGTAATTATTCTAGACTTAGGATTATTTTTCTGATGATAGGTGTAAATACTTAGTTTAGGATTAGACTCATTGATTCAAGTTACTAATTGATTGAGCTGTAAATATTTTTGAAATCTGGTTATTTTGACAAACTTTTTCAGAATTTATGACGACTAATGAACTGACTGTAGCCTAGTGAGATTTTGAGCCTAATGATGTGGTATGTGATTTATTTGATCTATTGTGATGTGAAACCCTTATTTCTTTCATGAGTGTGTTCACGTTAGCATTGTGTTCTAGAACTTGACGGGTGACCATTTTGAGATTGATAATTGATTGCATGCATGAATATGATTAAGGCACTTAGGAGTGTGTTTTGTGGCCTTCAGATGATTTGTTTGGATATGTTTCTCTTAGTAGCCCATTTTGAGCCTGATGTATGTGTTATGATTTTTCTTTGGTACCCTGCATTAGTTGTATAATAGTTTTGTGAGTACCTTAGGAATTTTGGATGAGCAATTGAGAGGGACATTTCAAAAGAGGAAAAAATTGTAAAAAGTGTTGTTGAGCTTACTCTTCTTCCAAAAGAAAAAAATAGAAAATTGAAAGAAATTGAGAATTTGATTTGAATTGAAAATAAGAAGAAAGAGAATTTTATTTGGAAGAGGTAGTAGAGAAAAAATTGAAAGAGAAGAAGTGTGAATTAGTTGTGATTTGAGTGTGAGTCCTCATAGTATTCATTGCTCATTCATAATTTTTGAGGGAAATTTGTTTTTTTTTTCATTTAGCCCTTAGTTTCATCCTTTCTTTCTTTTATCCCACCGTACACTTTTAGCCATGGCCTCATTACAACCCATTTAAGACCTTTTGATTTGTGCATGTATTCAATATTTTCAGTGGAGATTTGAGTCTATGGTCAAGCTTATGGTAACATTTTGCTAGTGTATGAACTTGAGTGAATTGTTATTGTAACACCTAAGTTTATTTACCCTTTTTATACCCTTAATTAAAAATAGCGACTTGAAAATTTCTTTTTTAACTTATGAATTGATTAGGAAAAACACTTAGTTACTTTTAATTCATAAGAAAATCTCCTGTCAAACGGACGGAGTTTCGTTTGTTTTTAGGACTTTTCCCAAAATTCCTGTTCTCCTGCAATCTGATAAATAACACATTTTCAAATAGCAAAGCCAGCAGGGCTATTCACATATATAACAGTTTGTGCAACTTCGTGCACGCATCAGAAAAGCCAGTTTAAGACATCAGAGTTAAAAGCATCAGAGTTAGCGGAATATAAACAAGTTAGGAAAACAGTTTTTCCCCAAAATAAACCCCTTTCCCAAAAGGAGTCGTCCTGGGCCCCCAAAAAGCTATTTACAATTATATACAACAAAAATTATTCACATCATCGGGCCCAGGACATTCCCATGTCCTACATAATAATAAGTGACCTACTCTCCGTGTGAGGGAGAGTACTCCTGCTCGGCCTGATCTTGTGCAAACTCTTCCTCAGTATCTGTGGAGATAGTAAGGAGTGAGTATTACACATAAAATGGGGAGGCAGTTTCCAATTAAGACATAATGCGACACTAAGCCATACACAAATAACAATTCAATCACAACATAATAAGAGTCAATGTATCACAATTTATTTTCAAGTATTCATTAGTTTCTCAAATCGATTTTTATTTAACATTTTCTTAAGTCTTTCGTTCCATGTATTTTAATCATATTCATATTCTTTACTATCTGTCCCTGGTCACGACCTACTGCGTCTGCACTCCTGTGCACTCACGACTTACTGCGTCCGGGTGTGTTTCTCAATCCCCTGGTCACGACCTATTGCGTTCGCACCACCGCGCGATAACGACTTACTGCGTCCGGGTGTGTTTCTCAATCCCCTGGTCACGACCTACTGCGTTCGCACCACCACGCGATAACGACTTACTGCGTCCAGGTGTGTTTCTCAATCATATCATTTCCTTATTGCTCCGTCAACATAATATCACAACTCAAATCATAAAACAACATAAGCATCATCAACATCACCAAATAACAAAATGAAACATATCAACATCAAATAATTTCCCTAAGTTATAAATTCTAATTTAACAATTATTCTCTATCATATCAACCTAAACTACACAAAAATCTTAGTACCCATTATATGCATATTGTAAACTAAACCCCAGAGTAAGGTAATACTCACTATAACCCACTCCTTACCTCAATATAGCAAGAAGTAAATAGAACCTTAGTGAGCCCTAGCTCAAAATCTTGGAAATTTGAATTTCCTAAGCTTAGCTTGCCACCTCAATAAGGAAATGATGAAGTGATGGTACACATCCCTATTTGAGAGAGCACAAGAAGAATGATCCTTGTCCTTGCCTTGGTTTGAGTTGGAAGGCATGAAACAAAGCTCCTACATGACCATGAGGGCAAGAACCCTAAGGGTCTTAGAACAAAATTCATGAACTAAGGAAAATTGGAATGGAAAGGACAAATAACTCATGGCATAAAGCTAACTTACCCATGTTAGTTCCATGATGAACATGATGAATGTTTTGATAATGACAAAGTGTTTTTGAACAAGCTACAAGTGTTGATCAAGTTTCAAGCTCAACAAGCAACAACAAACATCAAATGAAGAAGAGAGAAAGCAAGCTCATGAAGACCTAAGTTTGAGTGTATTTGTATTTCTTTTATCTTTTGCCTCTCAAGCTTCATAGGTTTTTTATTTGGGTAGATTATTATAGAGGGTAGTGAATCTCATTCATAAGTCATGATTAAATCATAATTTGAGTTTTCACTTAACCTAGAATCAATAGGTGGCTTAAAGGTTTTAAAGGAAAGGTTGGATTTTGAGAAAACAAGTTTTGAACATGTACAGTACCAACTTAATCGATTAAGTGATAACTTAATCGAGTACTACTCGAGTACACGACTTGCTTAATCGATTAAGTACTGCTGAACTGATTTTTAAAATACGTTTTTTCACTTCTCAAAATCAGTTTTTAAGTGCTACAACTTTTGGGTATTCTATATAAACCTTTTCCTATTATTTGTGATTAGTTAGAATCATTTTCATACAAGTTTTACAAAGAATCAAGCCACTCTATTCTCTCTCATTTTCTAAAGATCAAAGTTCTCATATTTTCATATTCTTTGATCAAGAACCTTTGAATCTCTTATGGTGAATTGTCATAACTCTTGATTGAGATTCATAGGATTGTTTTGTGTTTTCTATTGTGTTGTAATCTTTGCAAGAAGGCAAGCCACTACAACAAACAAGAAGTCTTGGTGTGTCGATTTTATCATCAAGCAAGTGCATTCTTATTGAAGAAGAAGAAGAAGTCTTGGTTGTGAATCAAGCAAGTGAAGCCTTGGTGTGTGGATTATCATCAAGCAATTGAAGACTTGTTGTGTCGATTATCAACAAGGGGTAGAGGTTAGATTAGAGAGAAGATCAATAGGATTACAAGGCAAGGGTGTCGGTTATCTCTTGTAAGCTAGCAAGAAGGGAGTCTTGTGAGGCAATCACTTGTAATTTGAGAACTCTAATTCCTCATAGTGAAGAATCTCTCTTGGTTGAAGAGGGGACTGGATGTAGCTTTCAAGTGGATGAAAGTGAACCAGGATAAATCACTGTGTCGTATCTCTAAACTCTTACTCTTTATATTCAAGTCATTTGATTGCGTTCTTGATTGAAAACCTAGAAAGATTGATTTTCATAATTGATTGAATTGAATCTTTAATTGTTCAAATTGATAAAGGGAAAATCATTTTCATAACTAGGTTAATCAATAAGAATATAGGTGTTAATCATTTCCGCTGAATCTCTGATCTTGCATGTGAATTGATTGATTTTCGTATTCGAATGAAAATTGATTTTTCTGTTTTCTGTTATATTTAATCGATTAAGTTCAAGCTTAATCGAGTACTACTCGAGTACACGACTTGCTTAATCGATTAAGTACTGTAGAATTTGTAAAAATCATTTGTTTTGATTGTTTAGATTTGTTTCGTTTGAAAATCTTTCAAGGTAGCTTCAACACCTATTCAACCCCCCCTTCTAGGTGTATTCCTAGGGTTCCTAAGTCTCTCTAACCACCAATTGCGATTTCCTCAATTGGTATCAGAGCTCGGTCGAAAGACACGAGCATAAGAGCTTTTTCGTAAAGATCCTTTAAGAAAATCGCAATGGGTTCTACGAATCCCTTTGGTGGTGAAGGTGCTTCAATAAGTCGTCCTCCATTGTTTGCCGGAGAAGGCTATGCATATTGGAAAGTTAGAATGAAAATCTTTATCCAAGCCATAGATAGTGAAATTTGGAAAGTAGTTGAAAAAGGTCCTCATATCCCCTCTAGTTTAGTTGAAGGTGTAGAACAATTGATCCCCGAGGATAAGTGGAAGGATGATGATAGAAAGAAAGTACAATATGATTATAAAGCAAAGAATATCATTACATCCGCTTTATCCTATGACGAGTTCTTTAGAGTTTCTCAATGTTCTAGTGCTAAAGAAATGTGGGACACTTTACAAGTGACTCATGAAGGAACTAGTGAGGTTAGGAGAGCTAGATTGAATGCTTTAATGCGTGATTATGAATTGTTTCATATGCTTCCAAATGAATCTATAAATGATATGCAAAAGCGTTTTACTCATATTATAAATCATTTACTTGCTCTTGGTAAAACTTTTCTTCAAGGTGAACTTTCTAACAAAGTGTTGAGATGTTTAGACAGGAATTGGCAACCAAAAGTAACGGCTATTGTTGAATCTAAAAATTTGGATGCTATGGATCTAGCAACACTCTTTGGAAAGCTTCAAGAACATGAAATGGAGCTTGGACGATTAAGTATCAATGAAGAGTCGGATAAAAACAAAGAAAGAAAGGGACTTGCTCTTAGAGTCAAAAGTGCATATAAAAAGAAAGATAGTTCCGATGATGATGATAGTGAAGATTCCGATTCCGATGTTGATGAAAAAGACATGAAACTTTTGTTAAAAGAGTTTGACAAGTTTCTAAGGAGAAAAGGAAGGTTGAACAAGGACAAAAGTAAAGAGAAGGATTCCCCACACTACAAGACCAAAAATTCAAAAGAAGGTGTAGTTTGCCATGAATGTGGAAAGCCCGGACATCTCAAGTACTCATGCTCTAGGTATCTCAAGAAGAAGGAGAAAGACAAGAAAAATTCTAAATCTAAAAGAGCATACATAGTTTGGGATAGTGATGAAGATAACAAGAAAAGCACATCGAGTAGTTCATCGGATGATGAAGAAGCCGCTTGTCTCAACTTGATAACTCTAGTAGATGATGAAGAACAAAGTTCAAATGATGAATCAAGTTATCAAAGCGAGGATAGCAATGTAAGTGAATCTAAATCCGAAATTTCTTCTAAATATGAATTGTTACATAATGCTTATGAAGAAATGTATGAACAACTTGAAAAACTAGCTTTGAAAAACATTGAAAGAAAGAAGCTCATTTTGAAACATCAAAAAGAGATTTTAGATCTTCAAAAACAAGTTGATGAGCTTAATCTTGAAAATGAAACTCTTGATCTTATCTATGCTAGTTCTTCTTGTGATTGTGCTAGTAGATTGAATATTGTGGTTGATTGTGAGAGTTGCAAGTTGCTTAAGGATGAAAATGCTATTTTGAAAAATAAGCTTGCAAGTTTCACCATTTGTGATATTAGATTGCGCACATTGTTAAATTTTCAAAGAGAAAATTCAAACAAGTTTGGTTTGGGTTATACTAATGCTAAGAGTAAATCTCATAGAAATGTTGTTGATTTTTCTAAAGTTGATTTTTCAAATCCTCCAACATGTTTCTATTGTGGTACTCATGGACATACTTCAAATGTGTGTTATGTTAAAGTGCATGGTATACCTAAAGGAAATTTTGTTTGGATGAAAAAGGGTGAAAGTCCCTACACTAACAAAAATGGATCCAAAACCATTTGGATACCAAAAAGCAAAGCATGATTGTTTTGTAGGTTTGATTGAAGATGCAAATGAATGACACATGTTCTCAATTGGTCTCAACTATGAATGTCTATATTCACATCTTCAATTGGTATCACACTTGCATCTCAAGTGAATGTCCTACAAAGTGGTAATATTTGATATTGATATATTATCTCAATTGGTATCTTCTCAATTGATATTACTTTTCTAAATGTTTAGTTAATTCAATTTGTATCATTGAGAGATTATTAGTTGATTATCATGTTTTTGTGATTATTGATTTTTCTTTACAATTGATATCTTCTTTGTTAAGTGATATTATGATCTTTTTAGTTCTCAATTGGTATTATATTTCATTGTTATATTCTCTTACCAATTGATATCACATTTCAAAGTATAGCTCTATTGTATTTGTTCAATTGGTATCAATGTTGTGAAGAAATGATCATTGATTTCTTACCTTGGCTTAGATGTTATATTTCAATTGGTATATATTACTTTTTGATAATGCCAAAGGGGGAGAAATATTATGTTTTGAATTGAATGAAATGTTTCTTAAAGAGGGAGAAATGGTATGTTTTTAAAAAATGGGAGAAATATGATATTATATTTTTGGAGAAAGGTTGTTTTGTTGTTTTTATGTAGGTTGAGCTAAGTTGTTTAAGATAGGGGGAGAATCAAGCTTCTATCTCAATTGGATTCAAGTGTTATAGCATTGATTGAGAGGGAGAAAGAGTCTTCTCAAGTGATCAAATGTTTCAAGCATCAACAACTTCAAATGATTTCAAAACATGGATTGTCATTTTCAAAAAGGGGGAGATTGTTAGTTCCATGATCAACATGATGAATGTTTTGATAATGACAAAGTGTTTTTGAACAAGCTACAAGTGTTGATCAAGTTTCAAGCTCAACAAGCAACAACAAACATCAAATGAAGAAGAGAGAAAGCAAGCTCATGAAGACCTAAGTTTGAGTGTATTTTTATTTCTTTTATCTTTTGCCTCTCAAGCTTCATAGGTTTTTTATTTGGGTAGATTATTATAGAGGGTAGTGAATCTCATTCATAAGTCATGATTAAATCATAATTTGAGTTTTCACTTAACCTAGAATCAATAGGTGGCTTAAAGGTTTTAAAGGAAAGGTTGGATTTTGAGAAAACAAGTTTTGAACATGTACAGTACCAACTTAATCGATTAAGTGATAACTTAATCGAGTACTACTCGAGTACACGACTTGCTTAATCGATTAAGTACTGCTGAACTGATTTTTAAAATACGTTTTTTCACTTCTCAAAATCAGTTTTTAAGTGCTACAACTTTTGGGTATTCTATATAAACCTTTTCCTATTATTTGTGATTAGTTAGAATCATTTTCATACAAGTTTTACAAAGAATCAAGCCACTCTATTCTCTCTCATTTTCTAAAGATCAAAGTTCTCATATTTTCATATTCTTTGATCAAGAACCTTTGAATCTCTTATGGTGAATTGTCATAACTCTTGATTGAGATTCATAGGATTGTTTTGTGTTTTCTATTGTGTTGTAATCTTTGCAAGAAGGCAAGCCACTACAACAAACAAGAAGTCTTGGTGTGTCGATTTTATCATCAAGCAAGTGCATTCTTATTGAAGAAGAAGAAGAAGTCTTGGTTGTGAATCAAGCAAGTGAAGCCTTGGTGTGTGGATTATCATCAAGCAATTGAAGACTTGTTGTGTCGATTATCAACAAGGGGTAGAGGTTAGATTAGAGAGAAGATCAATAGGATTACAAGGCAAAGGTGTCGGTTATCTCTTGTAAGCTAGCAAGAAGGGAGTCTTGTGAGGCAATCACTTGTAATTTGAGAACTCTAATTCCTCATAGTGAAGAATCTCTCTTGGTTGAAGAGGGGACTGGATGTAGCTTTCAAGTGGATGAAAGTGAACCAGGATAAATCACTGTGTCGTATCTCTAAACTCTTACTCTTTATATTCAAGTCATTTGATTGCGTTCTTGATTGAAAACCTAGAAAGATTGATTTTCATAATTGATTGAATTGAATCTTTAATTGTTCAAATTGATAAAGGGAAAATCATTTTCATAACTAGGTTAATCAATAAGAATATAGGTGTTAATCATTTCCGCTGAATCTCTGATCTTGCATGTGAATTGATTGATTTTCGTATTCGAATGAAAATTGATTTTTCTGTTTTCTGTTATATTTAATCGATTAAGTTCAAGCTTAATCGAGTACTACTCGAGTACACGACTTGCTTAATCGATTAAGTACTGTAGAATTTGTAAAAATCATTTGTTTTGATTGTTTAGATTTGTTTCGTTTGAAAATCTTTCAAGGTAGCTTCAACACCTATTCAACCCCCCCTTCTAGGTGTATTCCTAGGGTTCCTAAGTCTCTCTAACCACCAATTGCGATTTCCTCAACCCAATTCAATGGTGGAAATTGAAAACCAAGAAGGATGGAAGAGGGAGCCACACGTGTGGACCAAGGAAGGAGAAAGGGATGAGCTTCAATCAAAATCCATGGTGCAAGGCTTGATGGGTGTGTTTGATTTTGGGTTGAGGTGCCCAAAAATCAAGTGTGTATGGTGGATTGGTGATGGAAATGTTCTTGGAGTTGAGAGAACTTGATGAAGTTGATGGAGTTGTTGGGGTGATGAAAGGTGGTGGAGTGTTTTTGTTTTTGGGGTGTTTAATTCATGCCTTAAGCTGGGGAAATCGTGTGGCTGAGAAGGGCCATCTTGGCCCCCAAGTCAAAATCGGACGCACCAGATCAAATCTGGTCTGCGCCACTCGCTTGGGCGAGTTTTTACTCGCTTGGGCGAGCTTAAGCACCAGCTGGTGCTGCTGGTGCACCAGAATTGGAAATGGTGCGGACAGGGAGAAATTTGGCGCGCCAACACGCGAATCTGGTGCGCTGGTGTGGTGTCGCGCTCGCCTGGGCGCACGGTTGGCTGGCCTGGGCGGTTTTTCCCCTGGCTTGGTGCACCATGAACAGTGCACCCGCCTGGGCGCATGGCTGGTGCGCCTGGGCGAGAATCAGGGTTTTCAACCTTCGATTCACCGTAATTTCTTCGTTAACCGTCGGATCTGGTCGAAATTTTTAGACATGCTTCTTCACCCCATAAACTTCACATCCAACGGTGGAATTTATTTTCTTAGCATCCTATAATAAATTTCTAATTTTCTCTTTTCGGTCGATTTCTAACATCTAAAACGCCGATTTAACTCCCGATTTCGCTTATTTGACCTTGCCCAAGGCCACAACTGCCTTCTATACAACCCCTAGGACTTATAATCACCACTCACCTATCTACCAAAATTCATTAAGTCGTTATTCCAATTTTTTTAAGGTTTTTAATTAATAATTTCATTTAAATCAAAGTTTAGGATGTTACAGTTATAACCCTGACACACATGAGAGATATACACTGAGAGGTTGAGAGTGTTCACTAGTTTTGGGTTCTGATTTGGTTTGTTTCTTTAACCAGTTTTTGAATATGTGAATAGCTTGTGTAAATATGTGGCTGTATTGATGAGTCGAAGTCTTAGATTAGGTGTTGTACATTTTGATTTAGATAGTAGTCTTTTGTTTTAGAATTTTTATTTTACTTTTGCCTGGGACATGCAAAATGCTAAGTTTGGGGGAGTGATTTGGGCCTAATATATGATGTTTTTGGGCTTAATTTCACTTCCTTTTGCTATGGTTTTGGCTTGTTTCTCTTGTAAATATAGGTAATTTGTATTAGTTTTAGGAATTTTTAGTATTATAGAGTCCTTTGAACGTTTTGATCCGTTTTGGGTATGTTTCAGGTGCTTTGGGAGCTTAATTTGGAGAAAATATTATTGGAGCTGGAAAGAGCATGTGAAGACCTTGAAAATGACACAAGAACGGAGAGAAACGTAGTCGAAAAATATTGCCCACGCCCAGGCACATGGAGCCCGCGCCCAGGCGTGCTTGCCACGCTAATTCCTGCTCATCAGATGTTGCGCGCCCAGGCGTGCAGTCCCATATGCCCAGGCGCGCGTGACTCGTGGAGGCCCAATTGGGCTAATTTCTGAGCAATTTCGGAGGATTCTATTAGGATTTGTATTTTATGTATATATTCTGGGTTTTAGAATTAGGTTAGCTGTCAGTAGAGAGCTTTTAGAAGGGAGATTACACAATTTAGGAGCAATTTGAAGGAGGAATCCAGTGAAGATTGAAGATTCAAAGCAGATTTAGTGGTAATTTAGGAATGAATTCCATTATTTCAGTTTTTTTTCTTTCTTCTATGATGTGTAACTAAACCCTTGTGTTAGGAACATGGTGGATTTGCATGGATAATTTGTTTTAATTTATGAATTAGTGTTTTTCCAATTTTAAATCATGTATTTGATTGTGTTTTTAATGTTATGCATGAACTTGATCAATTTGTGTTTTGGATCTCT
This sequence comes from Crotalaria pallida, assembly GCA_037953625.1. NCBI lineage: Eukaryota > Viridiplantae > Streptophyta > Magnoliopsida > Fabales > Fabaceae > Crotalaria > Crotalaria pallida. Next base: position 83,126,620 of record CM075653.1, read on the forward strand.
AAATTCTGAATTGGAAAATTAGGATTTAGAATAGGCCATGCAATCAAACAACATAATTATCCAACTTGTAGAAATACTTTTGGATTTTTATGTAACTTTTCATAAATTCACTGTTCTTAATTAAGGTTATTCAATAGTTTAAATTTCTAAGGAATTAGGATTTATCAAGTTGAATAATAAACAATAATTACATAAGAGGAATCTAGTAATTGTTAATTTAGGATTTTGTTCATGATTTAAATGAAAAACAATAATTCAGAATTAATTAATGATGCTTGCAATGAAACTAAGTTCCTAACCACTTTTCTTTCATAGACTTTATTCTTTTTATTTTTCAGTATTTTATTTTATTTTTAATTTTATTCAAAATTCAGATTTAAATAGTAGTTTAATTTAATATATTCGACTTAGAACTACTCTTAGGTGAAAGTAATTGAACAATTTGCAATCCTCGTGGGACGATAATTTCACTTACATTATATTACTATTGTTCGATCTAGTATACTTGCTAGAGAGTCCAACAATGATAGTGACTATCGCCCGCCTGCCATCGAAACCAGTATTTCTTTTATTTCTTTTAGTGATCACAGTGACTATCGCCCGCCTACCATCGAAACCATTATTTCTTTTATTTCTTTTAGTGATGACAGTGACTTCCCCTCGCCTGCCATCTTTCCCTTTCTTTTCTTTTATTATGACAGTGTCTACCGACCGCCTGCCATTTTCTCTTTATTTTCTTTTATTATGACTGAGTCCAACAGACCATCAGTCGTTTATATTATATTATGACTATGTCAACAGACCATCAGCCGTTTATCCTTTCTTATGAATGAGTCCAACAGACCATCAGCCGCTCTCATTCTTTCCTTCTTAATTATTTATCTTTTCTCTTCTTTTTGTTTCTATTACTTATTCTCTTTTCTCTCATTTCTTTCCTTAGTGACTTATTATCATTTTCTTTATTTCTTATATTTAAGTATTTCTCCCTACTAATTATTCTCATTTTTAACTAACTCTACTTGGCTTGGTCATATACATTATATTGTAATTCTCGTTACTAGTTCTTGGTTATTTCTTTGTTTCCTCTATCTCACACTATTACTTAACTTGTTATTCCTATTTCATTAACTCCATTTTATTTAACTATCCTATTAACTTTCTCCATCTTCATTTAATTATCATATCTCTAAGTCCGTTTACCGGTTTCCTATTTACATTTTAAAATTCAGTTCATTATTTCGTTTCTATTTCACTAATCCCAATAACTCTTAACTAACCTGACTCCTCACATACTTATTGTCTTCGCATTTTAATCCCTCTTTTACCTCAGTTTTAGTTTAATAGTTCTACTCTCCTTTCCTATTACAATTACTATTTATTCTATTACTCTCACGTTTTTGTTGGTTTTCCTTAACTTTTTCCCTCGGTTTTATTTTATGTTTTTCTACGTTTTCATTCAATACTAACCAATTCAATATCCTAAATACTCTAATTCATTCCGGACCTTATCCTAAGCACATATATTTTATTCCCTAAGGTGTGGTTTCCATTGACAATTCTAAATACTCTATTACTTCAACGGGGACTACCCTAAGGTTTATGAACATACTTTTTAATTACCCTATTCTTAGTCACCACTAAAGCATCCTAGGATTTACTCTCTAAGTAAAGGTAACATAACCCGTCTTACCTAGGGCTTTAATAGAACATGGTTTGCGACTTGGTGGGGAGATCCTGCTTCGGCTTGTCTCGATCTTACTTGTGGTCACACGAACCCAACCCGGTTCACTCTCGAGACTCCACTAGGCTTCGGTCCCAAGCATAATGGAAGAGTCGGCCAAGGTGACGATGAAGGCTTAGGTGTTGGTCCTTGTTAGCGAGAACAGTGGCGTTTAGATCCGAATCTGCAACGTACACCGGTGACCCAAAGAGATAGAGGCGTGGTCCTGGGTCGTAGCTCACGGGGTGACCGACGCCGGTGGCTTCACCGATGGTGGATCGTCACCAAAGAGAGAGGAAGAGAGAGAGATCTCGTGGTGAGAGAGGAGAATGGAAGAGGGTGGAGTTTATGGCCGTGGTGAGGCGGTTGTCGTGGTTGGTGGCCACGATGGCGGTTCCGGCGGATGGAAAAGGAGGAGAGAGAGAGCAAGGGGCAAGAGAGGGATGAGAGAGAGAGCCGAATGGATTGGGGAAAAAGGAAAGCCAGGCGGCGGCGGCTCGCGGTGGCGCCGGTGAGGTCAAAGGAGGAGAGCGGGCGGAGGAGGAGAGGGAGAGGGAGGGTCGTGAGCGAGAGAGGGAGGAGGGGTGGGGTGGTTTAAGGAAGAAGAAGGGGTGAAAAGATGGTTTTGCCCCCCCAAAAATCGTGTTTTTCCCCTTCAGCCACAGACCGCGCGCTTGGGCGCGTCCTCCTGTGCGCCTGGGCGCAGCCCCTACTGTCCAGGCCCTGCTATGTTCTGTTCGTGCGCCTGGGCGTGGGTTTCGCACGCTTGGGCGTGATTCTGTTGACTCTATGTTGACCGCGCAATAACCTCTTCGTTAACTGTCGGATCTTGCTCAAATTTGGAGGCAAGCTTCCTAAGACCCTTATCTTCATATCCAACGGTAGAATTTATGGTTTGAGTTGTAAATCATTTATTCCTAATTTTTCTATTATTAGACGTTTCTTAACACTAAACCTCTCATTTTAACCCTTAATTAAGACTTGTAATTGTCATTCCATTTACCCAAACCTATTACTAGTCTAATTATATTTGAGATTAAAATTCGGGATGTTACAGGAGCTATCTACGAAGGAATTAAATTAAAGAATTCCAAATGAAAAATTATGTTCCTTTCCTTCATGGTGTCTAATGGAAAATACCGGAGAAGGAGAATGTATTGAAAAGGTGGAGACATCCTTCAAAATGTTAAATGATGAATCTTTAAATGAAAGGATCTTCAAAGCTAACAATCCCTATTACATGGGAAAACGTCACCTACAATAAGTATCATTGCTCCTAAATTTTTTATTATTATGTGATACTTGTGTTTGTGATATGTGCTCAATATGTGTTATGCTTATCTGAATGCTGAATTTTTTTATGATTTATTCCTTCTATGTTATATTTGTAAATCCATTTTTTAAGCAAAATCTATTATTTTCAGCATATCATATCTCTTGAGCTATATCTATGTGATCACAAGTTCTACATGATCATCTTGTACCCTATATGTTGTATATGTTTTGATGATGTTCATGTATCTATTCTTATTCTCCCAAATGAAATATATTTTTTTGAAAATCTTTTTAAAGGGGAGAAATAAGAAAAGATTGCATGATTAAGGGGGAGTTCATTATATTATCTTGTTCAATGTTTTGCATTAAGTGAGGGGGAGCCTAGTTTATTTTGTATATCTCTTGTGTCTCACTTTGTTTTGACATGTAGCAATTCATAGCTAACATTATATGTATGTCATCAAAGTTCTCTTTACTCTCATTCATTGCAAATGGAAGAAGGTACGTAACAACTTCTATTCATCATTTATTCCTTCTTGTCTAATACTTGGCAATATGCATTATTCTTATCTTATGATAACTGAACCATATTTTCCTTGTATGATTGAAAGAATGCATACTTTTTATCTCCATGCATGATTGTTCTGTTTACATCAATAGGGGGAAATGAATCTTCTTGTGAATATATGCATTTCTATATTTTTCTCTTACCTTTTTGACATCGCGTAATTTTTTTTTTAAATAAAACCTTTTCGCTGATGTCAAATAGGGGGAGAAATTTGAATAGAAAAATATGCCATGTGCTATGTGCTTATCTTGTCACACCTTATCATATTTTTCTATAAGTGATTTGTCATCATCAAAAAGGGGGAGTGTTGTAACATCCCCAATTTCCGATGTCCGTTTAGAATACATGTTTAAGTGTTCAGAGTGTAGGATTAAGTTAAGAGTAGAATGATATGAGATAGAACTAGCTTAGAATGGGTTTAAATAGTATAGGAATCAGGTTTTGTGTAGTAATCTAATCCTAGATGAGTATAGGAGCCTAAGGGAATGAAATAGGGTTAGAAAGTCATCAAAATGGTATTTTGCATCAAGTAATCGATTACCTTGATGGGTTTAATCGATTACTTGCTCTCAGGTGAAATCACACAAAGTGTTGCAGCAAAGTAATCGATTACTTGGGTGAAGTAATCAATTACCTTGTGATTTCAGTGAAATAATCGATTATTTTGAAGGGCTTAATCGATTATTTGGTCTCAGGATTTTGTACTAGGTTGTTGCATTGAAGAAGTAATCGATTATTCATAAGAAGTAATCGATTACCTCCTGCCAAATCTGATTAAAAACACGCTTTTCCTTCACTTTTTCCATAAGTTTCTCTCTCCTCTACTCGACTCTTTCTCTCTCTACGAAGCCCTCTCTTCTTCTCTCTTTCTCTCATGCTTCAATCACTCAAAATAACACCAAATCAAAGCCAAATAACATCAAATCCACACTAGAAATCATCCCCTCATCACTTATTGATGTAGTTCTCCTCCCAAATCTCATGTTTCCATCACTTTCTTTCAAATCCCCAAATTGGGAACCCAAAACCCTAACTCCCAAATCCACCAAATTGAGTCTTCCAATCCTTCAAGGAAGCATAGATCGGGTATGAGGGCATGGAATAGGAGGCTTAGGAGCTTATTTGGAGCTTGGTGGATGTGTTGTAAGGAAAACTCCAATCTCTCTCTTTCTTTCTCTCTCTTAAAGGTAAGGGGGAGTACTTTGGTTTTAATTAGGGAAAGGATTTAATGATAGTAATAGAGTTATAATTAGATGTATTTTTATGTTTATGTCTGATTTGTATGTTGATCTTGCTATGATTGAACATAAAAGTATATGTGATGAACTTAGGAATTATGTTAGTAATGGATTGTTATAATTGTTATAGACTTAATTGATGGAATGAATGATATGGCCATGGTTGTTATTGTTGTCATGTGTGATTGTTATTATATATATTTATATATAGTATGGCCATAACTCTTAAGTTAGAGAACCCCACCAAATTGGATATAAAGTCTTAAAGGTTTGACTAACAAAAGCTACATAAAAGGAACTAGAAACACGTGCATTAAAGGAGTAAGGTGGACCTTAGGTGTAACGGGGAAAACTTACGTTTCTATTCGTGAAGGCAAAAGTAACTAGATTGTGCTATTAAAACAATCGCCGGGAATTGTTATGGAAAACTTTGATCTTCCAAAGGGCCGGGTTCGCAACCCGCGTCGGGGATTGGTTTTATGCAACCATAATAATTCTGTCAGTTACTCTGGCTTTTCGTGACCAGTGAGGGTGATTTCTGCTAGAGCCAATTTGGGCGAAACAATCCAAATTGTACGTTGTACACTACCCTAGAGGAGTGTGACGTATTGTGCAAGCGGATGAGTGATATTCCTAGAGGATATGAAGCATCCAAACAGGGGTTGGGAAATGCTTACTCCTGGTCGGTTTTCCCCAGAGTGGAGGGTGTAGTGTTGTGAGGAAATTGTTATTGTTATTGTTATTGGAAATGGAGAAGTGCATTTATTGTTACAGTGGGTTTAATTCACTGAATCCAATGAAAGTGTTAAAGTGTTATAGTGAATAAAGTTAAATGGTACAGTGTTACATTGGATTCAGGAATTAAACCATAATGTTATAAAGTTGCATTCATACTCATATGATTGAGCATAAAAGCATTGCTATGTATTGATATTGGGTAAATGAAAGGTGTATGTATAGTGTAATGAAATGGATAAATGTTAAAGTCTAGGAAAAGTATTGATGAATAGGATAATGTGAAGCATGATTATATGTGTATGGGTACGTCTAGTTATGTCTTATTATTGCCATTTTAAGTGTTTTCCTTAATTACTATTCAAATTACTCACCCCATAAGTTGACCATTTTAGGTACCATCGGAGAAAGACGTTCATAGCTTCCGCGTCAAGAAGGTATACTCTCACTTTAAGAGAGTATATTATTGTTGTGACCTCCTGGGTCTCATTTTTATTATTGCAATCATTCTAGGATTCTGTAATGTAAAACGTTTTCATTAACTAAAATTGTATTTAAGTGTGAATTGTTTATTACAGGTTAAAAATACATTTGTTTTGTAATTGTAAAGGACTAAATAAGAATTTTTAATTTCCATGAATGAATAGTGGTTGTGAAGGATATGCAACTATCCTCTTCTAAATGAATTCTATAGTGTGTCACAACCACTACATTATAATTATGGTTTTGTTTAAATAAACTGTTCTGAACTGACAGGTAAAACCTAACTTGGGGAAAACCCATATTTTAAAGTAAACTCTGTCAAAATTTTTATAAAACCCCAAGTATTTTCCTATGAAATCAATATAAAAAAAACCAATGAATTAAAGTATTAAAAGTTAGGATGTTACAAGTGTTAGATTTCATGTTGTGAAATCCATTATGTTTTGATTATGACAAATGACAAAATTCAAATGAATTATTTGCATGAAGTATGTTATGTGCTTAATTGATAAATGGATTATATCATGCATAACAATTCATATTTGGACTAACCATGCTGTCCAAGAATTAAGTTATTTTTTTGTAGAACAATGCAATGATCCTAAGGAGGTTGACAAGATGATTCCAGATATTGGAATGCTAAGAAGACTCTTAAAAAGCTTGAAGTTCATCAAGTCAAAAATGAAGTTAGTCTCAAGGGATTCAAGTGCCTAATACCTGTCTCTATCCGTCTATAGGACAATTATTGTAAGGTCAGGTAATTGATTCATTTTAGTTATAGACCACACTTAGACAAATGGAGAAGAATGTTTTAATTGCAAAAAGAGTTTTAAGTTTTCATAAAAAGAATTTTTGTAAAATTGTTTTAAGTTAGATTTTCTGTTAAAAATGTTTTTGAAAACCTATGGTTACATACTCTGCATTGGAAAATCAATTTTATGAAAATAAGCAGAAGTAATTGATTACCTCTCATGGATAATCGATTATTATGTTTCTGAGTTGTGACCTGGGAATTTTAATTGAAAATAATTGATTACTGTTTTTGATAATCGATTACCTTTCTCACAGGAAGATGTTAATCGATTACCTTGTTTTAAATAATCGATTACTTTCTTAAAAATGAATTTCACTATTTTTCACTGTAACACCCTTATATTAAAATAGATTAATTACAATAATTACGTTGATTTTGAAAATTAGGACCTGAAAATTTCGTTTTAAACTTAACGAAAATCCGACAGAGTTTCCTCTGTTTTTCCAGATTTCCAAAAATTTAGATTTTTCACCTGTCAAGCCAGTACAATTCAGAAAACATTTCAACATTTCTAAATATATTAATTAACTTTACAAGCCCTAATAACGTACATATAATAAATTCGGGCTTGCAGCGACTAAATTATTTCAAACACCCAAAATAGATTTAATTATAATACAATAACTAGAGTACACCCTTAACTAAATTACACTCCACGGTGTGGAGTGCACTCCTGCTCGGCCAATAGAATTGCAAGCTCAAACCTCAGTACCTGTGGAGATAGTAAGGAGTGAGTATTACACATAAAATGGGGAGGCAGTTTCCAAATAAGACATAATGTAACACTAAGCCAAACACAAATAGCAATTCAATCACAACATCAAAATAAGGGACAATTCATCACAATTCGTTTTCAAGTATTCATTAGTTCCTTGAGTCGATTTTATCTCATTATTCTTATGCATTAATCTCATAATGTCTTTCGTTCACATTTCATCATTTATCATCACATTTCTCGACTAGTGTATTCCAGTCACGACTTTATTGCGTTCGCACCCCATGCGCGATGACGACTTACCACGTCTGGACAACACTCCCGGTTAGAACCGGTTTGCATCACTAGGAATTTAACGCGCCTGCCGGGAACTTTGGAACAACCAAGGGTCTCTCGCTCAACCAGGTCTCTAAATCACCCAAAAGGCTTCACCTGTTAAGCTATGCTAACATATAGTTTTCACATTCCATTATACATTCAGTTGATTAAATTCATTAACTTTTCACGTTCTCAACACATTTTATGTCTTTTATCTTGGCAGTGAATTGAGTCTTGGTGCATCGATGCCTAACAGGAATTTGTACCTAATGGGTTTTTAGCCTGGTTGAGCACTTGGCCCTTGGGCATTTTGAAACACCCGGCAGGGGCACCTAGTCTACCAATGCACCAATTCTCAATTCAACTGCACTATTCATTATTATTTACTTTATACATTTCCATCATTCATTGCATTGAGTTTAAATCAACATAATGTCTTAGTCATTTCATAAATCAAGCATTCAAATCAACAACAATTATCAAATATCAAAATTTAGCATTTCTTCATCAATATAATTTCCCTAAGTCATGAATACTACTTTAACAACTATTCTATGTCTTATTCACCTAAATTAACACAAAATCTTAATATCCATTATATGCATAATGTAAACTCAACCCCAGAGTAAGGTAATACTCACTATAACCCACTCCTTACCTTGCATTCCCATAAACCTGTTTCTTTTCATTTGACGATGTCCAAACGTATCAGGGGTCATTGCCTTCGCGTCTCGATCAACCCAAAGTCATTTAATTTCCTAATCATAGCACACAAAGTCAACCAACGAACGACTCTATTCACAAAATTCTATGTGAACATTATGATCAATCAATCACTTAATGTTTACTTAAACCTTTATTTACACTTTAACTAATACCGATAACCAATCGTTCAATAATTTCTGACAAATACGGGTTTAAACTTTAAATACTTCATTAATCTTAATGTAAAGAGCCAACTTCAAAATTGTATTAAAACAAACACTTAGTACTTTACGCACTTGAAGTTTAGAAAAGGAAATCAAAACTCATTACTTGAAAATCCTCAAAACTAATAAGTATTAATATATCATATTTTAATAAATTATCAAATCAAGGGGGTTTGAACGAAATTCATAAACGCAAGTCAAATGGAAATCAAACTTAGAACCATTGCTCCCAAATAAAACAGTACATGCGTTTTGTAGGAAGCACGTGAACTTTTAAAGTAACATATTCGTCAAAAATTCATTAAAATTAATTAGTTTCAACTTCAAGCCACAAAATCAAATGCCGTTACTTGACACTATTAGTTCCAAATTAAAGAGAAGCGTTCTCGGTTAAAAACAAATCCAAATCACAATTATAACATTCGAATATTCACACTTCCCTTTAATTTGAAATTAATGCTCAACGTTTTAACTCGAATTAATATCATGCCGATTATATTAGTTTCCTAATTAACTGAAGTGTCGTTTAGCTCAGAGACAACTCAACCAAGCTAAGGGACAGCTCACTTACTTAGGAATCCACATATTTAACCAAATATACTTTTAAAGAAACTCATTATTCGGCATACGTTTAATTTGACGTTATTATAAATCAAGTAAGCAATTAAAGTTATCACCAATAACAACATAATTAAAAATCAATATAAACTATAATACAAGTTTAATTTCCAAAACAGTTTAATATAAAATAATTAGTACCAATAGCATTAAGATTAGTATTAATATAAACATTAAAACACAACGTAGAGAAGTTAGAAAAGTATTAGGGATTTGCCCTTAATTCAGCTTTTGAAGGAACAAAGAAGATCGGTTCGGTTCGACTTCGGTCTCAAGCTGCCAGCAAAGGTTTGGTCTGGTTTGATGCCAAAAACTCATAAGGAAACCGGTTTAGATTCGGTTCAAGACCATGGCAGCCGAAGTCGGTCTAGAAGTGCAACTCCATGGAACTTGCTCAAGCTAAGGTGGTACGGTGGTCCGGTTGAAGACATAACCTCCATCGTCAACACAAGGAGGACGCGGCAGAGGCTGGTCCGTGACTCTTGCTTGTGAGCTTCACGCAGCAGCGGCGACGGTGACACACGAACCAGGGAGGAACTGGCGGCAGCGACCTCCATGGCGGCCACGAGTCGAATCGCGACTCGGTGGAGAAGACGAGCGTGGCAGCGGCGCCACTAAGGCAGGAGGGAGAAACCGAGACAGAGAGAGAGAGAGTCGCGGTGAGAGAGAGAGCGTGCTGCAACAACGGCGGTGGCTGGCTTCGGCAGCGAGGAAGGACGGCGATGGCGGTGTGAGGGAGGAGAGAGGGACCAAGGAACCTAGAGGAAGAAGAAGGTATGAGGAAGGGGGGTGGTGGCGGCTGGAAACCCTCCATAGGCACCAAGTTTAGGGTTTCATACCCTTTCCAACACAGCACACACATTACACGTTGTTTTCTTCTCTTTTTTTCTTTTAACACATACTCACACACATTTTTACTTATTCTTTTATTTTAAAACCCAAAATACCCATAATCAATTTTTAAACACTAGAGTAGAAATCATAAAGTAAGAAACTTATAAATATTTCCAATAAAATATTTCCATATGAAATATATCAAAAGTAAAGTAAAACACATAAAGTGTATTTTTGAAATGGGATAACTATTTTAAATGAATTTACTTTAGAACATAAAAGAAATGAAATATATTTTCGTAATTAACATAATGTATTTTTATAAAAATACGCACAACTAATTAATTGATTTTTAAGAAACATATATTTAATTCGATAAAACTTATAAATATATTAAGGATTGAAATTAGGGATGTTACAATTCTCCCCCACTTAGGAGAATTTCGTCCCCGAAATTCCGATTGGTTCAAAAGAATGAATGACTATCACTTAAACAGGGCCTCTAACTATGATATCTAACTCCTTCCGGGTTCATTCCCCCACTTGGAAACGACATACTACTTAAGGAAATACAACTTAGGTACTAATCCTAAGTCCTAATCAAGCACAATCATTGTTCAAGTAAGCAGTTATTACAGAAACATCAATCAAAATTTAAACATGCTCAATAACCTTCACATCAACACATGATCGCAGACATTAACCTAAGGAAAACTCTACTACCTCCTAACATAATACTGATTTACCTGAATCAATCCTAAGGTTCAGGCTTAAACCTGCACACAAACCTTCTTGACAATCAACACACATTCCACAAATCAATTCAAAAAGGATGTGAGAAAATATGGCTTTCATGATTTGTTCTACAGTCCCAAATCAGCAAACCACATAATAGTAACAAAAATGCACTTTCTATAAAAAAATCAATTCGATTCCAAAAGTTATAAAAATTTTCACCAATAGGGTCCCTTCATGTAAGAGAACGTCGTAATAAATTTTCAGACCGATCGGAGCAAGTTAAAGCCAAATTTTAACCTGCGTTCGCAGCATAGGAAGCACCGAAACTATAAGATCTGCTTGTAAAAGAAACATCACGTTTGTTTAAAATATCAACTTGCTCCAAGCAGTTTGAGGTTTTACTTAAAACTTGGGTTCAACCTTAGAATGTTCATATAAAAACCTTTTAGATCAAATAAATATCCCCTAGTTCAAAAGTTCTGTTTTTCCAATATATTAAAAACCCTGATTTCCTGACCGACATTAACTCATAAGTACAACAACATGCCTATGGGATAGCATATATTTCCTAACCAAACAAAACATATTCATTCATCATTTAGCGACATGCATAAACATTGAATATCAAACAATTCCCAAGAAACATCTATGCATCTATATAATCATAAAATTAAAGTCTTGGAAAATCTAGGTTCTTTCTAGATGAAGAAATATTTGGTTTCATGTAAAATCTTAGTAAAAGGTTCAATCATACAAGTTATTTTATACCTTCAAACATTTACACTTTCCTGATAAATAACTTGTATGAAATTCTGAAAACAAGCTTTGCAAATCAAATAATATCCTTCTGAATAGAACCACCTTCATCTAACTTCATAAGAACTTAGGTGAAGGGGTGTTTCATTATCCAAGTTTAGCAAACTCAAGGAGAAGAGGAATATATTTTTGGCAAGAAAATTTTTCTTCAATACCTCTTCATAAGTGAAAATAGTTACATTCCCTTTTTCTTCGAGTTTGGAAACTAAGTTTCATTCCAAATTGATTTATGTCGCGTGAAAAGGTTCCTATTTAATCGACGTGTGGTTTGATTAAAGAAATGAATTAGTTCACTGTCCGATTACTTAGGAATCTTTGTTTTCCTTGTTATTTTCTAAAAATTTTGTCAAGCGACTTAACCATCAATTGGGAATGACTCTGGTTCAGTTCAAAACATTGAAATTCTCCTTAAATACTTTTATAATTGAGATAGAATGATTCTTGATGTTGGCACCGTTTCAGAACGAAGTTTTTTTTTTTTTAAATAGCTATGTGCCAAAACAAGTTCAGTCTTTCCCATCATTTTATATAGAAGTTTTCAAAAATGGTTTTTATTCTTAAAACAAATTCAGCATTAACTTTTTCAAAAAGACAAAAGCAAGCATCATCCAAATTCACAACCTAACATTTAGGTAAACATGTAACAGCACATAGCACATAGCATGACATACACTTATCATCAACATACATCTTAGCTCTATGCAATCACCAAGGATTTTAAGCACCTAATTGCTTAGACCTAAGACTAATACTATGTACTATCTTGGAGTTTCTATTTTCTATTCTATGCACATAATTCTAGCAACTACTACAGCTAACTAGACTTCTAATCCTCCTAAATTTGGGATCTTCCTAAATTCCCAAAATACTCGCCGAAACTTAAGGACAGGATGGTGATATCTCCCAATATAGGTATACTTGAGGTGATCAGGCTCAAACATACACCACATTAGTGATAAGACCATTCTCGTCTTACTTAAGTTCGAATCACTCAACCTATTAGTTTTAAAACGTTGAAACCTTGTTTTGTGTGTCACATTTAGAACTGGTTTACTTGGCGCGAAACTAAAGATCACTTTCTCCCGGTGGGGTAGCAACTTAATGCTCTAGCCCGTTGGGGTATTGCTTTCCTTAGTCTCGTCATTCATCCACTTCTAAATATGACTCGTTATTTTACGCAAGATTTCAAGTTGGTTTAATAACTTTCAAGTTATTTTTAGCAAGCTCAAAAGGAACTTTCAAATACTAACCGCGTTCCTCAAATAACTCAAACAAATTTAAAAGAATCTAGAAAACTCACTACACTAGACTCCGCAACTGTGCCTATTATCATGCTACCCATAATACCTGACTAAACCACAAAGCAGTTTGAAATCTAACTACGAGTTACTCGCTTGATGAGTAACTATAGGAGTAATGAGTTACTCCCTTCAGGCCGAGGAAAAACTGCTCTGATACCATAAATGTAACACCCTTATATTAAAATAGATTAATTACAATAATTACGTTGATTTTGAAAATTAGGACCTGAAAATTTCGTTTTAAACTTAACGAAAATCCGACAGAGTTTCCTCTGTTTTTCCAGATTTCCAAAAATTTAGATTTTTCACCTGTCAAGCCAGTACAATTCAGAAAACATTTCAACATTTCTAAATATATTAATTAACTTTACAAGCCCTAATAACGTACATATAATAAATTCGGGCTTGTAGCGACTAAATTATTTCAAACACCCAAAATAGATTTAATTATAATACAATAACTAGAGTACACCCTTAACTAAATTACACTCCACGGTGTGGAGTGCACTCCTGCTCGGCCAATAGAATTGCAAGCTCAAACCTCAGTACCTGTGGAGATAGTAAGGAGTGAGTATTACACATAAAATGGGGAGGCAGTTTCCAAATAAGACATAATGTAACACTAAGCCAAACACAAATAGCAATTCAATCACAACATCAAAATAAGGGACAATTCATCACAATTCGTTTTCAAGTATTCATTAGTTCCTTGAGTCGATTTTATCTCATTATTCTTATGCATTAATCTCATAATGTCTTTCGTTCACATTTCATCATTTATCATCAAATTTGTCGACTAGTGTATTCCAGTCACGACTTTATTGCGTTCGCACCCCATGCGCGATGACGACTTACCACGTCTGGACAACACTCCCGGTTAGAACCGGTTTGCATCACTAGGAATTTAACGTGCCTGCCGGGAACTTTGGAACAACCAAGGGTCTCTCGCTCAACCAGGTCTCTAAATCACCCAAAAGGCTTCACCTGTTAAGCTATGCTAACATATAGTTTTCACATTCCATTATACATTCAGTTGATTAAATTCATTAACTTTTCACGTTCTCAACACATTTTATGTCTTTTATCTTGGCAGTGAATTGAGTCTTGGTGCATCGATGCCTAACAGGAATTTGTACCTAATGGGTTTTTAGCCTGGTTGAGCACTTGGCCCTTGGGCATTTTGAAACACCCGGCAGGGGCACCTAGTCTACCAATGCACCAATTCTCAATTCAACTGCACTATTCATTATTATTTACTTTATACATTTCCATCATTCATTGCATTGAGTTTAAATCAACATAATGTCTCAGTCATTTCATAAATCAAGCATTCAAATCAACAACAATTATCAAATATCAAAATTTAGCATTTCTTCATCAATATAATTTCCCTAAGTCATGAATACTACTTTAACAACTATTCTATGTCTTATTCACCTAAATTAACACAAAATCTTAATATCCATTATATGCATAATGTAAACTCAACCCCAGAGTAAGGTAATACTCACTATAACCCACTCCTTACCTTGCATTCCCATAAACCTGTTTCTTTTCATTTGACGATGTCCAAACGTATCAGGGGTCATTGCCTTCGCGTCTCGATCAACCCAAAGTCATTTAATTTCCTAATCATAGCACACAAAGTCAACCAACGAACGACTCTATTCACAAAATTCTATGTGAACATTATGATCAATCAATCGCTTAATGTTTACTTAAACCTTTATTTACACTTTAACTAATACCGATAACCAATCGTTCAATAATTTCTGACAAATACGGGTTTAAACTTGAAATACTTCATTAATCTTAATGTAAAGAACCAACTTCAAAATTGTATTAAAACAAACACTTAGTACTTTACGCACTTGAAGTTTAGAAAAGGAAATCAAAACTCATTACTTGAAAATCCTCAAAACTAATAAGTATTAATATATCATATTTTAATAAATTATCAAATCAAGGGGGTTTGAACGAAATTCATAAACGCAAGTCAAATGGAAATCAAACTTAGAACCATTGCTCCCAAATAAAACAGTACATGCGTTTTGTAGGAAGCACGTGAACTTTTAAAGTAACATATTCGTCAAAAATTCATTAAAATTAATTAGTTTCAACTTCAAGCCACAAAATCAAATGCCGTTACTTGACACTATTAGTTCCAAATTAAAGAGAAGCGTTCTCGGTTAAAAACAAATCCAAATCACAATTATAACATTCGAATATTCACACTTCCCTTTAATTTGAAATTAATGCTCAACGTTTTAACTCGAATTAATATCATGCCGATTATATTAGTTTCCTAATTAACTGAAGTGTCGTTTAGCTCAGAGACAACTCAACCAAGCTAAGCGACAGCTCACTTACTTAGGAATCCACATATTTAACCAAATATACTTTTAAAGAAACTCATTATTCGACATACGTTTAATTTGACGTTATTATAAATCAAGTAAGCAATTAAAGTTATCACCAATAACAACATAATTAAAAATCAATATAAACTATAATACAAGTTTAATTTCCAAAACAGTTTAATATAAAATAATTAGTACCAATAGCATTAAGATTAGTATTAATATAAACATTAAAACACAACGTAGAGAAGTTAGAAAAGTATTAGGGATTTACCCTTAATTCAGGTTTTGAAGGAACAAAGAAGATCGGTTCGGTTCGACTTCGGTCTCAAGCTGCCAGCAAAGGTTTGGTCTGGTTTGATGCCAAAAACTCATAAGGAAACCGGTTTAGATTCGGTTCAAGACCATGGCAGCCCAAGTCGGTCTAGAAGTGCAACTCCATGGAACTTGCTCAAGCTAAGGTGGTACGGTGGTCCGGTTGAAGACATAACCTCCATCGTCAACACAAGGAGGACGCGACAGAGGCTGGTCCGTGACTCTTGCTTGTGAGCTTCACGCAGCAGCGGCGACGGTGACACACGAATCAGGGAGGAACTGGCGGCAGCGACCTCCATGGCGGCCACGAGTCGAATCGCGACTCGGTGGAGAAGACGAGCGTGGCAGCGGCGCCACTAAGGCAGGAGGGAGAAACCGAGACAGAGAGAGAGAGTCGCGGTGAGAGAGAGAGCGCGCTGCAACAACGGCGGTGGCTGGCTTCGGCAGCGAGGAAGGACGGCGATGGCGGTGTGAGGGAGGAGAGAGGGACCAAGGAACCTAGAGGAAGAAGAAGGTATGAGGAAGGGGGGTGGTGGCGGCTGGAAACCCTCCATAGGCACCAAGTTTAGGGTTTCATACCCTTTCCAACACAGCACACACATTACACGTTGTTTTCTTCTGTTTTTTTCTTTTAACACATACTCACACACATTTTTACTTATTCTTTTATTTTAAAACCCAAAATACCCATAATCAATTTTTAAACACTAGAGTAGAAATCATAAAGTAAGAAACTTATAAATATTTCCAATAAAATATTTCCATATGAAATATATCAAAAGTAAAGTAAAACACATAAAGTGTATTTTTGAAATGGGATAACTATTTTAAATGAATTTACTTTAGAACATAAAAGAAATGAAATATATTTTCGTAATTAACATAATGTATTTTTATAAAAATACGCACAACTAATTAATTGATTTTTAAGAAACATATATTTAATTCGATAAAACTTATAAATATATTAAGGATTGAAATTAGGGATGTTACATTCACAGAAAGAAGATAATCGATTACCTCCATGAAGTAATCGATTACCTTTAAGTTTTATTGAAATCCGTGTCAGAATCAATCTTAAATGTTTCCAGATTTTTTTTTACATAATTGATTCTGATTTATTTTCAAAATTTGAATTTAAATATTATTTTGAAATATTTCCTTATTTGTTTTAGGAATCAAGTCTTAGATTTATTTTTTAAATCTCTTTGATATGTTTTTTATTTTAAACCTTATTTTATTTTATTTCCAAAATCGCTTTTGATTTGATTTTGATTTTGAATTTGATTTATTTCCAAAATTGTTTTTGATTTGATTCTGATTTTATTTTTCAAACTCAAAATTCAAATCTTCTAAACCAAATCTTTTATTTAAGAAAGGTTCTCTCTCTTCCAAAAATAACTCTTCTGATCACATTTTCTGAGAAAACGTTTTTCACGCTCTGTTCTTCTTCTTCTCCATTTCTCCAAGTCTTGGCCTATGCTAGAGTGAAACTATTATTTTGCCATTAGAGCTTTATTTGTTGTATCAGTGTTATTTAGAGCACACCGTTGTTAATAAGCCTTATTGTTGTATCAGCACTAATTAGAGTGCACCATTGTTACTTGTACCAACCTCTCCAATCATAACCGTTGTTGTAAAGGGGCGTGTGACCCTTAGTGATTAGGGAGTGACTCCCTAGTTCGGACGTGTGGCATGTTCGTGTTGTATAGGGTGAGGAACCCTTGTTGTGTATCTGGGGTAGTGGCTAGACGAACGGTGGGGCACCTAGTAGATAGGCTACCTTAGTGTGAGGGTGTGGCATCCTCTGATTGTAATTGGGACGCGAGGCATCTGTGATTATAATTGATAAAAGCTCAAGCGGGTCGCTTGGGGACTGGACATAGGTCTTTCGCTGGAAAGGCTGAATTAGTATAAAAATCCTTGTGCAATCTCTCCATCCCTTATCTCCTTTATTTTCGTTAATGTTGTTGCATGTGCATTATTGTCATTATTATCTTTCTTGCAACGTAACGATTATTTTCTCAATATATTAATTTAATCGTTTTAAATTAATTATTGCGCTGCAACACTTTTCATTCGTTTTGATTTATTCGTATCCGCGTGTATTAATTTTTAAATAATTATTATTATCGCTTCCGCGCAATCGCTTTTCAACGATATATTGTTTTCTGCTGCAAATTTTATTTAAATTTGTTGAAAACAATTTAAAACAAATATTTATCAATGATTTTGTAAAAACCCAATTCACCCCCCTCTTGGGTGACGCCTGCCAATCCTAACACAGAGGGCAGACATCGGGCTGAAAAACGCCAAAGATGTCAAATTTTCCTACAATTGGGAAGGACCTTATCAGATCTCCTCAAAGATCGGCTCGGGTAGTTATCGGCTTGAAACGCTCTCTGGTGCACCCATCAAAAACACTTGGAATGCCACAAAGCTTAAGGCATACTACAGCTAGGAACTTCTTCAGTTCCTACTCAAATATGAAAGCCATCGTATTATCATACATGTGCGATTCATAAACAAATACCTTTGCTTAAATTATGTTGTCTACGTACTAAGCTTTCCCTACGTTCGGCTCGCCACCGAACCTAGCGGAAGGACTTTTATGGTCAAGGCTCTAATTTCGCTTACGAGCTCATAAAATTAGCATGTACAAAAGATACCCTAACGCTACACTGTTCAATACCCACGATTGCAGCGGTCTACTCGCGTTCCGAGAAACCAAGCATGGCTAACGGTCCGAGTTTCGAGTTCTTATGCAACAGAATTTAAACAGAGAAGAAATAACAACAGTGAAATCGAAAACTATTCTTTCATTGATTGTTCCAAAACATGAGCCATATAAGGCTTACAAAGAAAGACCTATGTACAGGTCTTAGCAAAAGAAAACAAAAGAAATAAATAAAAGGATCAGACAACAGGATCGGCAGCAAGCTTGGTCTTGGGCTCTCCCTCTGAATCAGAAAGAACAACGGAGTCCTTGGGAAACTCTCGAGTATCCTCAACCTGTAACACCCTTATTTTATATCCAAAATAATAAGTAAAAATATATAAAGAAAATGGTTTAATTAAAAAGTCCTTTTCACAAATCAAGTTTACAATAACTTTGGGCATCCATTTACAATATAGCAGCACCCAAAATAAAGTTTCCTTCTTTCCCGATCTCTCACTGCGCACTCTGATCCACAAGCTCCTTAGCAATTACCTAAAATGTTAACCACATAAGGGTGAGACCTTTTCACAACACAGTGAATCAAAGGATAATATAAAGCTCATAATATAAACTCAAGAATAACAATCAAATCAAGTCAGGGATCAACCAATTCATTCCATTCCCATTTCCTTATACATTCCTTTTATCCATTTTCCATTATCCATAATCCTTTCCTAATTCCCTTCCGTTACCATGTTCATTATTTATTCCCTTTAATTCCCTTATTAATTCCATTTTCATTTCCTTTATTCGTTTTCCATTACGTGTAACCTCAATCAGAGATCTACGCTTCCATTGGGCGTAACCTCAAATCAGAGATCTACACCCAGTGTATGCAACCACAAATAGTGATCTGCAAACACTCCATATCATTTATGTAACCTCAAACAGAGATCTACATAAACTTCCCTTCTCCTTTTTACCTTTCCATTATTAATTTTCCATTAATGTGTGTAACCCCAAGGAGAGATCTACACACACAGTGTAAGCAACCACAGACAGTGATCTGCAAACACTTCCCTTTTTACCGTACACCACTAGGATTTGGATACCCGCTACGTAATTGGCACACCTGTCTAGGGACTTGGAACACCTGCCCAGGACTTTACACCCATCCAGACCATAACCTGTAGGACTATGTACTTTTACCAATCCATTTATTTAGTCAAATTATTGGTGTGGAAAACTGATCCTGTGGGTCACCCGGCGCTTACAGGGCGGTTTGGCCTGATGGGTAATTGGCCTAGCAGGTAATTGGCCCTAACAGGTAATTGGAACACCTAGTCAGGTACCTAGTGTTCCGGGCCCCACTGATCAGTTTCCACTTTAGTTACCTTTACCATTTTCAATTAATCAACAATCCAGTCCATTAATTATAAACCATAATCACAAATTCCACTAATATTCACAAATATGCATAATTATAATCCATTCCAAATCATCACACATATATTCATAAATAAGCATTTATCATCCATCATCATATACATTTCCAAATAATCACATTTAGGGTCACATTCCACCATTAGCATTTACACATTCAATATTTTTGCCCTTAGAACCATTGCCCCTTATTATCACATAATCCAATCTACCCATATATAATCATTTCACAACAAATATCCTTTTAGCACTCAAAATTAGCTTCACATATTTTCAATAGACATGAACACCCTTAAATAACTAATCATATCCTAACATTCAACCCTTTTCAATTAACACCTCATAACTGCTTTTCACTTCCATTACTATTTCCATCACATAACATTTCCATGTTCTTATTATCCTTCCTGTTACAGTTAGCCAATCATATCACCCACTATTTATCATCAAATCAAAATAACTCATACAATCTTTAACAAAATTCACATATATTCGCAAACCAGTCGACATACTCAGGTATGCCTCAGAGTACTTTAAAGTAAATCATCTCCCTAAGGTTCTTCAGTTCCTACTTATTTAATATGCAAAAATTAAACATTAACAATTTTCAAAATAACAACATTACCCAACATACTACCATTACCCTTCTTTAATTCTATTTACCTCTTAATCCCTCACCCACAACCCAACTTAACTATTAAACTCAAATCCTATTATAAACCCCAACTATCCCTAACTCAAAGTGCGGAAAAGAGACTCCCCTTACCTTGGAGAGAGAGAGGGAGCTCGATTGGAGCTCTAAAGACTTTGAATCCACTCCCGGTCTATCCGATTTCCCGCTCCTAAACTGATTCCCATCAAATCCTTGGGGCTGGAGGAGAGAGAAAGTGCCCTAGGTGAGAGAGAAAGCTTCAAAAGGAGAGAAAGAGAGACACCATGGAAGAAGGTAGAGGATAATACATGGGGGAAGAAGATAAATCCTCATAAATGAAGGATGGAAGGTGGTTTTGTGTGTATTGATGGTTGTTGGTGGAAATTGGGGTGAAGAAGGGAGAGAGAGACATGGAGATGGGAGAGAGTAGGAGAAGCTTCAGGGAAATGGAAGAGAAGAAGAAAAACAAGGAGGAAAGGGTGATTTGTCATGGGTGAAGGTTGGGGGCTAAGCTATGGAGGTTTGGTGGTGGTGGGAGATGGTTTTGGGGTGAGGAGAGGGAGAAAGGGGCGGAACAAAAGAGAAGAGGGAGAAGCTGGCGCGTCTCCTATGAGACTGGTGCGGATTTTATGCACCCGCGTTCTGGGTGCAGAATCACGTGCGCCCGCGCGCGCGTCGCGCATTTGATGCGCGCTGGTTCTCTCGTCGCGTGCCTGAGCGCTGATGCAGCGCGCCTGAGCGCTGGTGCTACGCGCTTGAGCGCTGGTGCTGCGCGCCTGAGCGCTGAAGCACCTGAATTGATGCATCTGATGCATCCCGGTGTGCAACACCCCGTAAATTCCTCATATTAATTTAAAATACTAAAGAAATTATTTTTGAGAAAAGTGTTTTAAAAGAGTATTTTCTTAAATCCACGTTTTCAAGCTAATGAGTGATTTTAAGAAAGTGATTTTCTGAAATAATGTCCAAGATTTAGAAGTTTAGTTTGAAAAGTTTATATGCTGAATGTTCTTATAAAAATGTTTGTAATATTTGTGTGAGTCATTATATGATGAACAAAAATTATTTCCTAAGTGTGTGTGTGTGCATATACGGTTTTGGCATGTATAAGTATGCCTAGGAGTATATGAGGACTTAATTATGGAAAAGAATATGATGTATGTGAATGTATATGTATGAGTGATGTGTAATGCTTGAATGTATGTATCTATATGCATAATATGTGTGTGCCGTGTGAACATGATACCCTACAAGTGTTGAGTTTGTGTGCATGTTTATACATGTGTCAAAATGTATGCCTTATCCCATGAATCCATGCTATGTGTGGACATGAAAATAAATTGTATGTGAATGTGTGTGCATGTGTATGTGGTTCGGCCAAGTAGGAGAATAGAAGAATCAAGTATGAGTCTTTTCCTTAAGAATTAAGAAAATGAAAATTTAATGGAAAATTGGAATGGGAAACAAGTGGAAAACCTAGGGTGTGTGACTCATGTAACCTAGGAGTGACTTTCCTTCCACCTTGTCCCCCATGCAAATTTATGGTTAGACCGAATTGCCCTTGAACCAAGCCATGAACCGAGGCTAGAAGAGGAAATTCCATGCCCTTGTTTTACCCATTAAGCCGTGTGTGTGTGTGTGTTGGTTAGCCATTTTTCATTTCCTCCACAAACATAAACAATTAGTTTCCAAGAGTATCATCAAACTCTTGAGACTTAGAGAGCAAAAGAGTGAGGCCGTGAGAGGAAGAAGAGAGAAAGGAGAGTGAAAATCCAAAGCCCTTAACCGAAACATCCTTAATTTCTTTCTCAACCACATTCTTCTTCAGGGATCAACAAGAAAGCCACCCACTAACCCTAGAAGGAAGGAAGTCGAAGCAACCTTAGGAAGAGAAGAGGAGAAACCAAGCCTAAAACCCTAGAGTCTTCCTTGAAGAACCAAGATCTTAGAAGCTAGGAGATCAACCTAGTTTTTGGTGGGTAATTCGAATAAGCAAGGAGAAGTTGTAATAATCTTGATTTTCTTTTGATTTGTAATTTTCCTTTCATTTCATCCTTTGCATGTCTTATTTTATATTGGATCATGAACTTTTAAAGCTTGAAGAAGCTTGTAAACGCCTAACTACCGGATCTCATAACTCGTTTAAGGTTTTCATGAAAAGATCTTAAAGCTTTCTTAAAGATCTAAAAAGTTTTGGGGATTTTTGTAAAGTTTAAAAGTGTATCTCTTTGTGTGTTGGATTTTCTTCTTTAAAATCGTGGACTATGATGTTTTAAGAGGTGATTTGCTAAATAAAGGTAAGATAAAAAAAATATTGGGTGTTGTATGTTGATTTGATGATTGATCTAAGTGCTTTGCGTACTTTCATGTATTATTTATGCTTGGATCTTGAATTTTAAGAAGTAAATGCACTAATAAACACTAGATCTTAGACTACATAATTCGGCCATGAGCAGAAAATTAAGTGTTGATGCTTTTTAATTTAATTCAAGACATTGCATGTTGATTTCATGATTAGGAAAATTGATTTGAGTTGTTAAAGTGTTTGGTTTTAACTTGATCTTTAACTTATTCATGAAAAGACTTGGTTTTTGAGCTTTGCATGTAATTTATATATAAGAAACTTTGATCTTGTGTTGATCTTTGGAAAAAGTTTGACCGTTGATGCATGCATGTTGTTTTTGACTCAAAAGAATTAACTTTTCTTCATTGTATGTCACAGTTTTAACCTTTTCTTGCTTAAAGTGATTTTATCCTTGATTTGTGCTACATGACTTGATTTCATGACTGGATCTACAAGATCTAGGTACATGCACGTGGTTTTTGAATGAAAAGATTTTATGAACCTCACGGTTTTTCAAAGAACCAAAGGAAATAAGCTTTTGAAAATTGATTTCTAACTTGATCTGTTTTTAATGTTTATGCATGTTAAAGATTTAAATTTTTCTCTTGATTTTAGGGGTAATGATGTCACGGTTTTATGTGAGAAAAGGAAATAACATTTTTAAATTATTGTGTAAGAAAGAGCATGATAAACCCATGAACCTTAATTCGTACATATTGAAAAATGAACCAAGAACCTTGTTTTGTCAAAGAAGGGTATTCGACCTATGCATGAGGGATAGACTAGGGCTCTTTTCATGAAAATAATGAGTGTGTTTTCTAAACTAAGACTAAATTAAATTGTTTGGGAAAGGTATGGTGATTACTATTTTCTACTTGGTATGGCTAAAAGATAAAAAGAATGAGTTAATCTTATCTTGTATGTTGCATTGAGAAATAAGGTCTTGATGTAATACTTGATTTAATAAGTTGATTTTAGTTAAGAAAAATAAACAAAAGTTTATGAACTCCTTAAGGGAAGCTCACGGTTTTGGAATTTAAAATGGAATGAATAACTTCATGAATTCATTCTTGAATAAATCTTTGTGTGGACTTGTGTTCGGCCATGTAGTGTGAATAAATCTAGGAAATTTAGTTGCATTAAAATAAATCCATATAGTAATTTTTGAAACGAATTGAATTGTTGTGCTTGGTTTATAGCCTTCTGAATATGTGAATGCCTAAGTGTTGTGTTTGATTATAATTAAATTAAATGATTGGTTAATTACTTGTATAACTTAATCCATTTGAATGTTGTTGTGGTTGTGTGCTAGTTTGTGTTTGGAAAATATTCGAATATGCGATTGGTTTTGAAATAAGTTGATTTTAATAAAATTCCATTTGATTTATTTGAGACTTTAATTTATGTTTATGGCTGCCCAAAGTGTTTTGTGATAAAAATTTGAGTTTTAAAGTGTTAATTTTGAATAAAAGAATCGTTTAAAACAAAGAGTGTTTTTACGATGTTTTCGGAATTTTATCAAAATGATTTTTATAGAATGATTCTTTGCTGTCCCAAATTGTTGGACTTGCTTCTTACATTTAAAAACGTTTTCACGCGATTTAAAGTAAAGTTTTCAAGAGATACTTGATTTAAGAAAAGATTTTCTTAATACGTGGTAGCAACCAAAAGTGTTTTATTTAATACGAAGAAATGAGAGGTGTCTAGGTTATGAAAAAGATTTTCATAAGATAAGTTAATAACGAAAGCGTATTTTATTTAGTACGAGGAAATCATAAAGAGGAGGGATTGGGGCAGTCGGCAGCGCAAGGATTCGAAGAGACGGTACGCCTTTCATTGCAGGATCTCAGGTGAGAGAGAAGCTATCCTAAGACATTGTGGTGTTTAGGTGATATATTAGGACGTTCCGTATCATCTCAAAGATCGGAACTTAGTGGTTCGGAGTCAGTAGTATAAGTGACAATTGTTTGTATTGAATGGCCACTTATACGAAGGTGACGAAGGCCACATTATTGTATGTGATTATTGTGTGAAATAGCATGTTTGTATGTTTATTTATTCAATTATGCGTGATGATAATTATGTCGATGACTAACGTGAACCACACACTGATGGACGTCTGTTACGTCCTGAAAACAGAAATGAAATAAATAAGATTGTAAAGTAAAGACATCATGAGAAAGAAATAAGAAATAAGAATATGAGATTTATGGGAAAAGAGATACAGCGTTGAGATTGGGGACAGATTTGACGATGAGAATGAGGTTAAGCCAGAGCTGGGAAAGTGGTGTTGTGTTGATATGTGAAATGAGTGGTGATTTAAGTGGAGCTGGGCTCCTTTGTGATATTGTTGAAGTGAAACTGGTGTTGAGTTGAGCTTGCTCCTCCACTAGTACTCATGGAAACAATATGTTTTTTGAAAAGTTTTTGAAATAAGGTTTTTGAAAAGATTTATGGAAAGAGATTTTGAAGGAGTTTTTGAAAATGAGTATTTTTTTGAAAAAGGCTTTTGAAACGAGATTTTTAGCAAGTCCCGAAAAGAAGTTTATTTTGTTGAAAGTTTGTGAAATAGGATTTTTGAGAGAGTTTGTAAAAGTGTATGATTTGAGATTTTAAGAAAAAGTTTTGCGAGTCGAGACTTTGAGAGTGATGATGATATGAGATTGTCGAGACAAGTCGAGTAATAAGATGCAAGTGTGATAAGGTGAACCTAGCTCTGTGCTCTGATGAGAAAAGATTGTGCAAAGTTAGTGGTCGGGACTCATTGAAGGGATGCATGAAGGATGGGCCGACCTTAGGGTAATTAAAAGATAAAAGACACTAAAAGACATTAACGCGGTGAGGTATTAGAGTGCGAAGTAGTGGAGAGGAAGGTACCCCGGATATCCGGGATATTCGGGTTGTGAATGCAATAGGGTAGGCTCGGGCGGTAAAACGCCACGTTGCCTTGAGTACTATTCTGGGCAGAACGAACTCCACATGTGGTGCACTAACGTGGTGGGGACTGGGTCTAATACCGTGGTAAGTTCTGCACCCGGGACCAGAATAGTGCTGTCACCCCTATGGCATTTCGAGAACAGTGGAGAGGGACTGGAACGGGGAAATGTGTTTTGCCACTGCGAGGCAGTGAGCCTTGATTATATGATTTGAGGACGAGATCCTCCTGGTCTGGGACCATCTGTGTTGAGACAGCTGTCGTGCCCGCGTGGTAAAGGTCCTGTACTCCTGTTCGCTTCCGACTAGGTTGGGTGGATGACCGAGGAGATGTAGACGCGAGTGATCGCCGAGATTGAAATGAATGCTTTGATGGTATTTTAACACTCCCCAATCACCAGAGGTTATGAGGATACAATGGTGAAATGGAAAGGAATGAGAAAAGGAAAGAATGTTCATAAGATGCGAAAGTAAAGAAGAAATGAGAAAGAATAATAATAATGCTAATAATGTGAAATAATGATGATGATGTCAATAATCTGTTTGTTTGTTGTGTGCTTGTGTATTGTTTTGTGTGTTTGTTTGGTCCTATTATCTTGCCTATCGTAATCCCACACCGTCGACGATTCGTCGTTCGGATCGCTTACTCTCTCCTGTTCGTTGGCATATCGGGCTGTTACAGAATGGTATCAGAGCTTATGGTAATCCTTAGTGGCCTTAAGCATGGGCTTACATGCTTTGTTTGTGTGACTTGTGTGTTTGCTAGTGTAAGGATAGGAACATAAGATTAAGTTCTCATAGTATATGAGACTTTGTTTGTAGTTTAGGGTCGGTTGTGTTAGGAAGCCGGTGAATAGATTGAGACCCCTTAACCCTTGATGTCTCATTAATGTTAGAAAAACCTCAGTTCGTTGATCCAGACGTACTCTTGTCCAAGGAGTCGCCAGTATCTTTGAGAAAATAGGATGCTACTCTTGGAACCCCTGTTTGTTGAATTGCTTCAACAAAACAGTTAGTATTATTAGGATTTGATCACTTTTCTTCATGAACCTTACCATCGAACCATAACCTTACCAACCCTATCCAAGACTCAATAGCCTGATTTGTGGAGCCGGAAGTGTCATAGTACCCATATAGCTTAGGCTTGAATGATCAGGGTTGGATAAATGGTTGAAGTTAAGTAAGAGTGTAATACCATGGTGGGTCTAGTAATAAGTTTGATCAAAGTTGGGGAGCCATAAGGAAGAATAGAGGTGTATGTTACCAGTTATTAGAGGAATTTTGAGGAGAATTTGAGGATTAGGATTGCCTTATACCCTAATTAGAAAATGAGATGATCAACGGTAAAGTCTAAGTGGTAATGAGATTTCCCTTAAGATAGAAGATGATAGACGAAAACCCTGGAACTAGAAGAAGAATTGAAGGAAGGAGTGATTATTGTGAGATAAGTAGGACCTAAGATGTAGGAATTAGTAAGTATTTAAGGATTCTTAGGTAAAATCCTTGCTTTTGGAGACGTATGAATGTTTGTTTGATTGATTTTCCCTATGTCCGTACCTATGGTGGGACTTTTTGCAACAATGACCGGCTAAGGGAGCAGCATCTTCTTCGGTTAGTCCGTTGGACTTAACCCGACTCGACACACAAGCGAATGTGCGAAGGAGATTTATTCATCTGGAAGCAACAAACAAGGAATACAGCAAGGTGAAAGAGGTCAGCAAAAAGGGAATATGACCACGAAGCCAGAGGAAAGTATTCGTATGAAAGTCGAGGTGATGTGAGAATTTTATGCCCTGCTGCCCAATCCGCAACGAATTTCTCGGGGACGAGAAATCTTTAAGTTGGGGAGAATGTAACACCCCGTAAATTCCTCGTATTAATTTAAAATACTAAAGAAATTATTTTTGAGAAAAGTGTTTTAAAAGAGTATTTTCTTAAATAATTTTCTTAAATCCACGTTTTCAAGATAATGAGTGATTTTAAGAAAGTGATTTTCTGAAATAATGTCCAAGATTTAGAAGTTTAGTTTGAAAAGTTTATATGCTGAATGTTCTTATAAAAATGTTTGTAATATTTGTGTGAGTCATTATATGATGAACACAAATTATTTCCTAAGTGTGTGTGTGTGCATATACGGTTTTGGCATGTATAAGTATGCCTAGGAGTATATGAGGACTTAATTATGGAAAAGAATATGATGTATGTGAATGTATATGTATGAGTGATGTGTAATGCATGAATGTATGTATCTATATGCATAATATGTGTGTGCCGTGTGAACATGATACCCTACAAGTGTTGATTTTGTGTGCATGTTTATACATGTGTCAAAATGTATGCCTTATCCCATGAATCCATGCTATGTGTGGACATGAAAATAAATTGTATGTGAATGTGTGTGCATGTGTATGTGGTTCGGCCAAGTAGGAGAATAGAGGAATCAAGTAGGAGTCTTTTCCTTAAGAATTAAGAAAATGAAAATTTAATAGAAAATTGGAATGGGAAACAAGTGGAAAGCCTAGGTGTGTGACTCATGTAACCTAGGAGTGACTTTCCTTCCACCTTGTCCCCCAAGCAAATTTATGGTTAGACCGAATTGCCCTAGAACCAAGCCATGAACCGAGGCTAGAACAGGAAATTCCATGCCCTTGTTTTACCCATTAAGCCGTGTGTGTGTGTGTGTTGGTTAGCCATTTTTCATTTCCTCCACAAACATAAAAACTTAGTTTCCAAGAGTATCATCAAACTCTTGAGACTTAGAGAGCAAAAGAGTGAGGCCGTGAGAGGAAGAAGAGAGAAAGGAGAGTGAAAATCCAAAGCCCTTAACCCAAACATCCTTAATTTCTTTCTCAACCACATTCTTCTTCAAGGATCAACAAGAAAGCCACCCACTAACCCTAGAAGGAAGGAAGTCGAAGCAACCTTAGGAAGAGAAGAGGAGAAACCAAGCCTAAAACCCTAGAGTCTTCCTTGAAGAACCAAGATCTTAGAAGCTAGGAGATCAACCTAGTTTTTGGTGGGTAATTCGACTAAGCAAGGAGAAGTTGTAATAATCTTGATTTTCTTTTGATTTGTAATTTTCCTTTCATTTCTTCCTTTGCATGTCTTATTTTATATTGGATCATGAACTTTTAAAGCTTGAAGAAGCTTGTAAACGCCTAACTACCGGATCTCATAACTCGTTTAAGGTTTTCATGAAAAGATCTTAAAGCTTTCTTAAAGATCTAAAAAGTTTTGGGGATTTTTGTAAAGTTTAAAAGTGTATCTCTTTGTGTGTTGGATTTTCTTCTTTAAAACCGTGGACTATGATGTTTTAAGAGGTGATTTGCTAAATAAAGGTAAGATCAAAAAAATATTGGGTGTTTTATTTTGATTTGATGATTGATCTAAGTGCTTTGTGTACTTTCATGTATTATTTATGCTTGGATCTTGAATTTTAAGAAGTAAATGAACTAATAAACACTAGATCTTAGACTACATAATTCGGCCATGAGCAGAAAATTAAGTGTTGATGCTTTTTAATTTAATTCAAGACATTGCATGTTGATTTCATGATTAGGAAAATTGATTTGAGTTGTTAATGTGTTTGGTTTTAACTTGATCTCTAACTTATTCATGAAAAGACTTGGTTTTTGAGCTTTGCATGTAATTTATATATAAGAAACTTTGATCTTGTGTTGATCTTTGGAAAAAGTTTGACCGTTGATGCATGCATGTTGTTTTTGACTCAAAAGAATTAACTTTTCTTCATTGTATGTCACGGTTTTAACCTTTTCTTGCTTAAACTGATTTTATCCTTGATTTGTGCTACATGACTTGATTTCATGACTGGATCTACAAGATCTAGGTACACGCACGTGGTTTTTGAATGAAAAGATTTTATGAACCTCACGGTTTTTAAAAGAACCAAAGGAAATAAGCTTTTGAAAATTGATTTCTAACTTGATCTGTGTTTAATGTTTATGCATGTTAAAGATTTAAATTTTTCTCTTGATTTTAGGGGTAATGATGTCACGGTTTTATGTGAGAAAAGGAAATAACATTTTTAGATTATTGTGTAAGAAAGAGCATGATAAACCCATGAACCTTAATTCGTACATATTGAAAAATGAACCAAGAACCTTGTTTTGTCAAAGAAGGGTATTCGGCCTATGCATGAGGGATAGACTAGGGCTCTTTTCATGAAAATAATGAGTGTGTTTTCTAAACTAAGACTAAATTAAATTGTTTGGGAAAGGTGTGGTGATTACTATTTTCTACTTGGTATGGCTAAAAGATAAAAAGAATGAGTTAATCTTATCTTGTATGTTGCTTTGAGAAATAAGGTCTTGATGTAATACTTGATTTAATAAGTTGATTTCAGTTAATAAAAATAAACAAAAGTTTATGAACTCCTTAAGGGAAGCTCACGGTTTTGGAATTTAAAATGGAATGAATAACTTCATGAATTCATTCTTGAATAAATCTTTGTGTGGACTTGTGTTCGGCCATGTAGTGTGAATAAATCTAGGAAATTTAGTTGCATTAAAATAAATCCATATAGTAATTTTTGAAACGAATTGAATTGTTGTTCTTGGTTTATAGCCTTCTGAATATGTGAATGCCTAAGTGTTGTATTTGATTATAATTAAATTAAATGATTGGTTAATTACTTGTATAACTTAATCCATTTGAATGTTGTTGTGGTTGTTGTGACGCTCTCTTTTTAACTTGAAAATAATTAATATTTCAAAATAGTTGAATACTTGCTATCAAAATTAGGGCTAGAAAATTTTTCCTTTTTAATATTAGTACTTACTCAATCAAAAACCCTCTTGGATATAAACTATTTCTTGAATTCGGTTTAGTAATAATTTAGTTTCGAAAGGATTCTCGAGATAATAGTTTCTAAATTTTTTTGAAAACATTATTTGTAGTTATTATTAAAACATATCACTTGTCTTTCGAGTGGTTTTGAATAAGTAAAAACATAACTTTATCACCGAATCCCTTTTAAATATAAATCAGAGTTCGCGGAAGTAAAAATAATACTTATGGGGCTCTGCTGAGGAAAATAAAACATCATATATATATATATATATATATATTTGTCATAGCATAATATGAACCCCATCAGTACAGTAAGTAGCAAGTAACATCAGTCGAGATAGCAAGAGTTTATAAAAACATATACAACCTAGCTGTATGAAATAAAACCTCACTCTAAGACCTCTCAAAATATATACAATATATCACATAATCTCAAAATAGAAGTCTTAGAGCAGGTCTTCAGTGTCCTCAGCAGCTCCTCATATCCTCCACAAATCTATCCCTAGGATCTAGGATCCAAAACACCTATGCTATGCAGGCTCCTATGAACCAGCAGGTCCACCTCTAGCAGAAACAGTCGGCTCAACATGCACCTCCTCCTCGCTCTCATCCTCCACAGGGTCCTCCTCGACCTCGCCCGACTGTGTAGAGAACCCACCACTGGGTCTAGGATCTGCAGAAGCAGTCCTATCATAATCAGTCGGACAAGGAGAAAGAGTCTCCTCAGTGACAACTCTATGGGAGGAAGGATGGGAACGAGTGGCAGCTCTAAAACGAAAACTATGAAAACGACGCATAGGTCGAGCCGGGGGTGGTCCTCTATATGTGTAAAAAGGTGGAACATGCATAGTATAGACTAATGGGATTCTAAATCGACGAGGTCGCACACGCACTAGAGGGTTAGGGTGGTAGAGAGTGATCTCAACCTCGCCCTCAAAAGTGGCACGGTGCTCCTCATACGTCCTTATACCGCTAGGGATAGGGCGTATCTCGATGCAGGCTAGGTATCTGGCCATCACCTAAACAGGGCATAGGGAGTAAGTATACACAAATACATAATTGATAAAGACTAAAATTTACAATCACAAGTATATCATAGACAGATCATAATGCAAATACATATGAGCACACCAGTTTTTCAACATTATAACTCTTATAATGCAAGTGGCATGATGTATGATTTTCTATCCACAACTGAGGCCTCTAAATGTCCATCTTGGACGTCCATCCAATACACCATTGTGTTCCTGGAACACCGACATTCGTTCCCAGAACATAATGCCGAACCATACTTGGATAATAAGCATCACTCCTGGAGTGTGCACCACGTTCCCAGAACGCATACGTTCCCAGAACGCATAAAAAACCAGGTCCCGGACACTGGCCACATATCTATAATGTATCATCAAGTAGGTGATAATTTGGTACTCCCGGAGTACCCTCCTCATATTCCCAGAATATGATAACGTTCCTACCAACCAGACTTCTAGTCTATATGTATGCACAAATATCAGGGTTGGTTTTATCTTTACATTAATTAATGTGATTTAGAAATATCCCAATTTCTATTTTGAATGACTTATTTGAGGCAAGATTTTTGACATAAAAATTCTCCTTTGAATTTTTTTTTCCAAACATGTCTTAAAACTTAGATTGGGAAAAATATAATCAACGGTATTTAAAAACTTAACTTTTTATTTTTCAGATTCAGGTACTAACCGGTTACAGTCTCAGGCTAACCGGTTAGAATTACAGACTTGAACTGTTTACCATTGCAATTCAGAAAAACCCTTTTTTCTTGAATTCTCTACCCAATCTATACACCATTTAAACCTTGTTTTATGCCTCAAAATCACAGTTTCCATCATTCAAAATTAAAATCACATTTGTTTCCAACAATACATAATTTTCTCTTGAAAATTATTTCATTGGATTAAGGTATAACCTACTACCCTCAATCTGAACCATGACACTTCATATCCAGATTTCTCATAATGGAATTACAGCATAGATTTGAGCCAAATTTCCAAAGACTTAAGGACTGATTTGATAAATTAATTTTCTTTGAAATTCTGCAGTGTCTAACCGGTTACGAATATCGAGTAACCGGTTAGATTATGCAGTCAGTCCCTCAAATTAAGGGTTTTCACACATCATTTTCTTTGTTTCTCAAATCTAACCAATTTCCAGCATTTACCAGGGTTCATATACCTTAACCAACCATGTTTCATCACAGAAACCAAATCAAAGTGCATGCCTTAAGCTTTTTGTATCAAATTGCATAAAATCACATAAACACAATTTTAATACAACAAACTCAACACAACCATTCAAACTCAGAATTCAGTGTTAACATACTTTGCATGCATCAAATTGAAGGTTGCTCAAAACCACAATGAGCAAGGTTTTGGCCTCCAAGCCTTTGTGCCATATTGCACATAATGCCCTTTTTGAGTTTTGTGAACTCAAATCCTAATTCATTCGATTTTTAGTCTAAATCTAGTATAGTGTAGACTTCTCCCATACCTCTAAGTCGATTTTGATGAGTATAACCTCTGAACTTGAAGAAAATCCACAATCTCCTCACACTTCCTAAGCTCTGCTCCCAGATTCGGTTTTCCAGCAACAGGGTCCAGAAACCACCAAATTTGACATAGGAATTGACCAAAGAAATTGGGGAAAATGATTAGAACTTAATCTAGGTAACATGCCCTAAGGAATCAAAGAGATTTGAGACTTTAAGATTGACTATACTTACCAAAATCAGCTCTAGAACTCAACTTCCAGAACATGCACAACTGAGAACTCAGAATTTAGCTCTCAACTTCCCCAATCGATTTCTCCTTCCACACAGACCCTCAACTCACAAATTTGGTGTTTTTACAAAGCTCAAGATGTAAGCTTTGCAATGGTGTATGGATCTCAAGCTCACTCTCAGAAATAGGGACGAATTTCTCCACACAAAAATGAAACCCTAACAGCTCTTCTTCAACCCAGAAATTCAGAATTCCACCCCAACACCTCAAGAATCCATCAATTTATAGGGAATTTGATCTGGCATGCAGGGCGACGTGTGTATTGCCACTAATCCCAGGCAGTAATCGTGGCGATTACGGAGTTAATCAAGTGATTACTCATCAAAATCCACTAACCCAGTTTCTGGGTTCATCGTCTAACCGGTTACAGGGCATTACTAACTAGTTAGATTAGTACAAAATTTAAAAATTATTATTTTTAAATCTTTCCCTCCAAAAACCTTTTTAATATTACTTTTAAGTCCTCATTCAGGGACCAAAATGCAATATCCTTATATTTTGCATTTATTTGCCACATAAAAATATTTCAACTTATTTTTATATTCATGGCTAATTTAAATACAAAACATAAACTTGGAAATTTTCTATAAATTAATAATAAAATTTTTTTATTATTAATTTCCTATTATTCGGGAGACGAAAATTAGGGGTGTTACAGTTGTGTGCTAGTTTGTGTTTGGAAAATATTCGAATATGCGATTGGTTTTGAAATAAGTTGATTTTAAGAAAATTCCATTTGATTTATTTGAGACTTTAATTTATGTTTATGGCTGCCCAAAGTGTTTTGTGATAAAAACTTGAGTTTTAAAGTGTTAATTTTGAATAAAAGAATCATTTAAAACAAAGAGTGTTTTTATGATGTTTTCGGAATTTTATCAAAATGATTTTTATAGAATGATTCTTTGCTGTCCCAAA
The DNA here is from genome assembly GCA_037953625.1 of Crotalaria pallida. NCBI lineage: Eukaryota > Viridiplantae > Streptophyta > Magnoliopsida > Fabales > Fabaceae > Crotalaria > Crotalaria pallida. The sequence continues at coordinate 83,160,969 of CM075653.1, forward strand.
TTGTTGGACTTGCTTCTTACATTTAAAAACGTTTTCACGCAATTTAAAGTAAAGTTTTCAAGAGATACTTGATTTAAGAAAAGATTTTCTTAATACGCGGTAGCAACCAAAAGTGTTTTATTTAATACGAGGAAATGAGAGGTGTCTAGGTTATGAAAAAGATTTTCATAAGATAAGTTAATAACGAAAGCGTATTTTATTTAGTACGAGGAAATCTTAAAGACGAGGGATTGGGGCAGCCGGCAGCGCAAGGATTCGAAGAGACGGTACGCCTTTCATTGCTGGATCTCAGGTGAGAGAGAAGCTATCCTAAGACATTGTGGTGTTTAGGTGATATATTAGGACGTTCCGTATCATCTCAAAGATCAGAACTTAGTGGTTCGGAGTCAGTAGTATAAGTGGCAATTGTTTGTGTTGAGTGGCCACTTATACGAAGGTGACGAAGGCCACATTATTGTATGTGATTATTGTGTGAAATAGCATGCTTGTATGTTTATTTATTCAATTATGCGTGATGATAATTATGTCGATGACTAACGTGAACCACACACTAATGGACGTCTGTTACGTCCTGAAAACAGAAATGAAATAAATAAGATTGTAAAGTAAAGACATCATGAGAAAGAAATAAGAAATAAGAATATGAGATTTATGGGAAAAGAGATACAACATTGAGATTGGGGACAGATTTGACGATGAGAATGAGGTTAAGCCAGAGCTGGGAAAGTGGTGTTGTGTTGATATGTGAAATGAGTGGTGATTTAAGTGGAGCTGGGCTCCTTTGTGATATTGTTGAAGTGAAACTGGTGTTGAGTTGAACTTGCTCCTCCACTAGTACTCATGGAAACAATATGTTTTTCGAAAAGTTTTTGAAATAAGGTTTTTGAAAAGATTTATGGAAAGAGATTTTGAAGGAGTTTTTGAAAATGAGTATTTTTTTGAAAAAGGCTTTTGAAACGAGATTTTTAGCAAGTCCCGAAAAGAAGTTTATTTTGTTGAAAGTTTGTGAAATAGGATTTTTGAGAGAGTTTGTAAAAGTGTACGATTTGAGATTTTAAGAAAAAGTTTTGCGAGTCGAGACTTTGAGAGTGATGATGATATGAGATTGTCGAGACAAGTCGATTAATAAGATGCAAGTGTGATAAGGTGAACCCAGATCTATGCTCTGATGAGAAAAGATTGTGCAAAGTTAGTGGTCGGGACTCATTGAAGGGATGCATGAAGGATGGGCCGAACTTAGGGTAATTAAAAGATAAAAGACACTAAAAGACATTAACGCGGTGAGGTATTAGAGTGCGAAGTAGTGGAGAGGAAGGTACCCCGGATATCAGGGATATTCGGGTTGTGAATGCAATAGGGTAGGCTCGGGCGGTAAAACGCCACGTTGCCTTGAGTACTATTATGGGCAGAACGAACTCCACATGTGGTGCACTAACGTGGTGGGGACTGGGTCTAATACCGTGGTAAGTTCTGCACCTGGGACCAGAATAGTCCTGTCACCCCTATGGCATTTCGAGAACAGTGGAGAGGGACTAGAACGGGGCAATGTGTTTTGCCACTGTGAGGCAGTGAGCCTTGATTATATGATTTGAGGACGAGATCCTCCTGGTCTGGGACCATCTGTGTTGAGACAGCTGTCGTGCCCGCGTGGTAAATGTCCTGTACTCCTGTTCGCTTCCGACTAGGTTGGGTGGATGACCGAGGAGATGTAGACGTGAGTGATCGCCGAGATTGAAATGAATGCTTTGATGGTATTTTAACACTCCCCAATCACCAGAGGTTATGAGGATACAGTGGTGAAATGGAAAGGAATGAGAAAAGGAAAGAATGTTCATAAGATGCGAAAGTAAAGAAGAAATGAGAAAGAATAATAATAATGCTAATAATGTGAAATAATGATGATGATGTCAATAATCTGTTTGTTTGTTGTGTGCTTGTGTATTGTTTTGTGTGTTTGTTTGGTCCTATTATCTTGCCTATCGTAATCCCACACCGTCGACGATTCGTCGTTCGGATCGCTTACTCTCTCCTGTTCGTTGGCATATCGGGCTGTTACAGAATGGTATCAGAGCTTATGGTGCCTGGGCGCACCCTGGGGGGTCCTGACTTCAAATCGCCATAATTTCTCCGATAACCGTTGGATCTTGCTCAAATTTTGAGACAAGCTTACTAAAATCCTAAACTTCATATCCAACGGTGGAAATTGGGTTTAAAACTATGGATATTTTATTCCTAATTTTCTTTGCACCGGACGAGTTCAAAGACTTAAAACCCCGATTTAACTCTCGATTTCACTTCTATAATTCTACTTCTTGCTACCGATGCACCCTACGCAACCCCTAGTACTTAAAATTACTAGTCACCTTACTCCCAAAATTCTTTAAGCAGATAATCAACCTATTCTCTACACTATAAACCTATTAATTCATTAATTAGGCTTGGAATTTAATTAGGGATGTTACAATTCTCCCCCACTTATTGGAATTTCGTCCCCGAAATTCCCTCCGATTCCCTTAATGGAGAACCATCCCTAACCAAAGGTCCTTCGATCACGGTACCCACTCCTTTTGGTTCTACTCCCCCACTTGGATTCGGCATACCTCTTTGCATCAGTACGCCGCTAAGCTCTTGCGCTCGGTGAGGGGTACTAACTATTGTTCAAGTGGGTTAGTTTTGACGCGGAGGTTCTATCAGGTTTACTAAGGTTCACTTTTTATCACGATTGAAAATTTCAAGATTCTCACTAATAAGACTCTCAGAAATTAGGTTTAACTTCCCAAGGAAGTCAGAAATGGTTTCTAAGATTAGCTGGGTTCCTTCCAGGATACTACATCACCGGTTGAAAAGGGTACTAACACGGTATACCACTGATGCCCTCAAGGGTCTAGTTATAGTCTAATCCCAAAACTTACAACCTATCCCCTACTCCTAAATCCTAGTCAAGCACATTCATCAATTAGGCAGATATAAATCACATACGCATCATACACAATTCAAACATATGCAACAATAATTCACCACATCATATACTCCAAACACAAGCATTACTCAATCCCTACCTCTTCCTAACTTAGTCCTTATCTATCTAGCCTAACTTAAGGTAAATCTTCATCTATCCCCACAATCTTAACAATCATCACATATATGAAAATCGGTTTAAGAAAAGGGTTCGGGGAATAGGATTACTAAGGGTAATAAAAATACATTTTCATCACTTCATTTTCCTGATGTTTTTAAATTTTCAAAGCAGTGTCCCTACACATACAAGAGTATCCTGATAAATTTTCAGGTCACTCAGAGTTCATTAGGTTCAGTTTTAACCCTACGACCATTTTGCCAAAGAATTGTAATTTGTCGGGGCTAAACCTAAATCAGATTTGTTTGAAAATTAGTAATTAAACTCTGGATGGCCTCAAAACTTTAAGGGACATCACGTGTACTTATACAAAGGTTGAGTAAAAATATCGAATCGATCGGAGCACGTTAGATTAAATTTGTTCCAAAAACACTAACTGGCTCCAATTGGTTTGAGATTTTACATGGAACAATCATTCAACCTTAAGGGCTTGTATATAAAAATATTTAAGTCACTCAAGTATCCCCAGCCCAAAACTTAGTATTCCACATTATGTAATAAAAACCCCGCTTTACCAACAAACACCTAATCACAATCACATACACCCGACAAAACCTTTGGTTTAACAATCTCTACGTATGAGGATTAAAATTTAATAAATAAGATCCCATACAATAAAAGCATTTAGACACGCATTTGTGTACTTCACCATAAAGGACTACCTTCATCTAATTTCGTAAGAACCTAGATGAAGGAGTGCAAACTTGTACAAAATCTATCAGACTTAGAGAAAGAGGAATATGGTTTTAACTTAGAAAATTCAGTTTAGTTCATCTTCAAAAATTGGAACAATTACATTTCCTTTTACTCCAAGTTTGAAAATTGAATATCATCCCGAATCGCGAGATGTCGCTTATAGAGAGTTTCTATTTAATCGATAGGTGACTTGTTTGAAAATAAATGAGTTAATTCCCTGTTCGATCACTTAGGAATTCCTTGCTTTCTTTATTACTTTCTTAAAAACGTGTCGTGCGACTCCACGATTCGTTTGGAAAGATTGTGATTCGGTGCAGCACTTTGAAATTTATTTTGAACACTTATATTACCAAGCAAACAGTCATAAGAATATTCACTCACAATCATCAAATAGGAGTCAGGTTCACATATAGCATCAAGCACATACATCAATCAAACATACACCACTATGCACAAATATCAAACACACATATGCAACAACAACGATCAACAATCAACATGTATACATGTCTACACATGTACTAATAACAACCTAGGCGAAATTCGGGTCGAGAACCTCTCGATTGAATTTAAAACCCCCTTTTCGATTAAATACACCTCTTTTCATTTATAAAAATTTTATTGTTACGCTTGGAGTTCAAGTCCAATCGATAGGAGCTCCATACATATCTTTCATTTAGTATTAAAGTTATCGGAATTAAATTAGTGGTGGAGTCAACTACTAATCTGATATAAAAGTTGTTATTGTTCTTCGTGGATTCTAATTTAAGCGATGCGAACTAAATCACTCGTTTAGATTAGAATCGGGCAAGAAGTTATTTTAATTCTCCTGATTCCACCTCTAATTTCCGTCCGCTTACTTTAACGCTAAACTATTCCGCGTATAAATATATTTTAAGAACCTTTCGATTGAGTTTGATCCGCTTCCACAAGTTATGCAAAAGTCCTTTTACATTCGCAAAACAATTGGTGCGGTTCAGCGATTCAAATTCAATTGGTCAGTACTCAATGCTTATTTCACACTTGGCGTCACAGTTAGTCGAATCGAGATTAGTAATGGAACTGACTATTAGTTTAATTTTAAGCATTTCTTTTTGCCCTCTCAGCTACTAGTCTAATCAATGTGAATTTAATCCCTTGATTAGATTGGCATCGAGATTCTAGCTTATAAAAATCTATATGGTTCCATTTCAAATCTCCGTCCAACTCCTTTGATACCCAGTTACTTGTCAAACCCACGTATTCAAGTAGTAAACAATTAAACACAAAGAAACAAAGAGAATCATATAATTGGCATTAAGGTTTCATACATCGGAAATTGTTTACAACTTCACGATAGTACACAAACGCTTGAATTTCGGTGACTTCACCTCCCAATAGATATAATGTCGGATTGGCCATTTCCAACACTACATTTAATCGGTGGTAGTAGCCCTCGCAATTCGATTGAGTTCCTGTACTACATGCTCGAGTGCATTGGCATTAATTAGATTTCCTTTGTATAAAACTTTAATTTTCGATTAGTCCGAAAACTCAACATTTATATTCTCGACTAATCGTGTTCATACCAACAAGGTTTCCTGTTTGCAATTGGGTGTATACTCAGAATATCCAATTCTTTGAATCACTAAGGGATCCTGCTTAGTTTCCAAACAATTCGATTCTCTTTTCGCTTTCATAAAAAAATTTCTTAGTTTAACACTTGTTATAATTTTCCATTGCAAACATAAACTTACACGAATATCATTAAGCATTTACAATTTCCCCTTAAAAGGGTCTCACCTTTAGAGGAGCAGCTCGAGATGAGAGTGTTTGCAGCGATATTGGGACAACTTTCCCTCAGGCCGAAAGGAGGAAACTGCTCTGATACCATAAATGTAACACCCTTATTTTATATCCAATATAATAAGTAAAAATATATAAAGAAAATGGTTTAATTAAAAATTCCTTTTCACAAATCAAGTTTACAATAACTTTGGGCATCCATTTACAATATAGTAGCACCCAAAATAAAGTTTCCTTCTTTCCCGATCTCTCACTGCGCACTCTGATCCACAAGCTCCTTAGCAATCACCTAAAATGTTAACCACATAAGGGTGAGACCTTTTCACAACACAGTGAATCAGAGGATAATATAAAGCTCATAATATAAACTCAAGAATAACAATCAAATCAAGTCAGGGATCAACCAATTCATTCCATTCCCATTTCCTTATACATTCCTTTTATCCATTTTCCATTATCCATAATCCTTTCCTAATTCCCTTCCGTTACCATGTTCATTATTTATTCCCTTTAATTCCCTTATTAATTCCATTTTCATTTCCTTTATTCGTTTTCCATTACGTGTAACCTCAATCAGAGATCTACGCTTCCATTGGGCGTAACCTCAAATCAGAGATCTACACCCAGTGTATGCAACCACAAACAGTGATCTGCAAACACTCCATATCATTTATGTAACCTCAAACAGAGATCTACATAAACTTCCCGTCTCCTTTTTACCTTTCCATTATTAATTTTCCATTAATGTGTGTAACCCCAAGCAGAGATCTACACACACAGTGTAAGCAACCACAGACAGTGATCTGCAAACACTTCCCTTTTTACCGTACACCACTAGGATTTGGATACCCGCTAGGTAATTGGCACACCTGTCTAGGGACTTGGAAAACCTGCCCAGGACTTTACACCCATCCAGACCATAACCTGTAGGACAATATACTTTTACCAATCCATTTATTTAGTCAAATTATTGGTGTGGAAAACTGATCCTGTGGGTCACCCGGCGCCTACAGGGCGGTTTGGCCTGATGGGTAATTGGCCTGGCAGGTAATTGGCCCTAACAGGTAATTGGAACACCTAGCCGGGTACCTAGTGTTCCGGGCCCCACTGATCAGTTTCCACTTTAGTTACCTTTACCATTTTCAAATAATCAACAATCCAGTCCATTAATTATAAACCATAATCACAAATTCCATCAATATTCATAAATAAGCATTTATCATCCATCATTATATACATTTCCAAATAATCACATTTAGGGTCACATTCCACAATTAGCATTTACACATTCAATATTTTTGCCCTTAGAACCATTGCCCCTTTTTATAACATAATCCAATCTACCCATATATAATCATTTCACAACAAATATCCTTTTAGCATTCAAAATTAGCTTCACATATTTTCAATAGACAAGAACACCCTTAAATAACTAATCATATCCTAACATTCAACCCTTTTCAATTAACACCTCATAACTGCTTTTCACTTCCATTACTATTTCCATCACATAACATTTCCATGTTCTTATTATCCTTCCTGTTACATTTAGCCATTCATATCACCCACTATTTATCATCAAATCAAAATAACTCATACAATCTTTAACAAAATTCACATATATTCGCAAACCAGTCGACATACTCAGGTATGCCTCAGAGTACTTTAAAGTAAATCATCTCCCTAAGGTTCTTCACTTCCTACTTATTTAATATGAAAAAATTAAACATTAACAATTTTCAAAATAACAACATTACCCAACATACTACCTTTACCCTTCTTTAATTCTATTTACCTCTTAATCCCTCACCCACAACACAACTTAACTATTAAACTCAAATCCTATTATAAACCCCAACTATCCCTAACTCAAAGTGCCGAAAAGAGACTCCCCTTACCTTGGAGAGAGAGAGGGAGCTCGAATTGAGCTCTAAAGACTTTGAATCCACTCCCGGTCTATCCGATTTCCCGCTCCTAAACCGATTCCCATCAAATCCTTGGGGCTGGAGGAGAGAGAAAGTGCCCTAGGTGAGAGAGAAAGCTTCAAGAGGAGAGAAAGAGAGACACCATGGAAGAAGGTAGAGGATAATACATGGGGGAAGAAGATAAATCCTCATAAATGAAGGATGGAAGGTGGTTTTGTGTGTATTGATGGTTGTTCGTGGAAATTGGGGTGAAGAAGGGAGAGAGAGACATGGAGATGGGAGAGAGTAGGAGAAGCTTCATGGAAATATAAGAGAAGAAGAAAAACAAGGAGGAAAGGGTGATTTGTCATGGGTGAAGGTTGGGGGCTAAGCTATGGAGGTTTGGTGGTGGTGGGAGGTGGTTTTGGGGTGAGGAGAGGGAGAAAGGGGCGGAACAAAAGAGAAGAGGGAGAAGCTGGCGCGTCTCCTATGAGACTGGTGCGGATTTTATGCACCCGCGCGCCTGGGTGCGGAATCGCGTGCGCCCGCGCGCCCGCGTCGCGCATCTGATGCAGCGCGCCTGAGCGCTGGTGCTGCGCGCTTGAGCGTATGTGCAGCGCCCCTGAGCGCTGAAGCACCTGAATTGATGCATCTGATGCATCCCGGTGCGCCTGGGCGCACCGGCTCGTGCCTGGGCGCACCTTGGGGGGTCCTGACTTCAAATCGCCATAATTTCTCCGATAACAGTTGGATCTTGCTCAAATTTTGAGACAAGCTTACTAAAATCCTAAACTTCACATCCAACGATGAAAATTGGGTTTAAAGCTATGGATATTTTATTCCTAATTTTCTTTGCACCGGACGAGTTCAAACACTTAAAACCCCGATTTAACTCTCGATTTCACTTCTATAATTCTACTTCTTGCTACCGATGCACCCTACGCAACCCCTAGTACTTAAAATTACTAGTCACCTTACTCCCAAAATTCTTTAAGCAGATAATCAACCTATTCTCTACACTATAAACCTATTAATTCATTAATTAGGCTTGGAATTTAATTAGGGATGTTACACAACCAGCTGGCGAGGATCGAGCAGGGCGGTAGAGTTCAGGTCAACTAGACCGTCTTGGGAGAAGAGCTGATTGCCCTCAACCCGGTAGTCGGGGTTAGCTCCGTGAACATTGAGGTAAGGGTTAAGAAGAGAATATTGGTTAAGAGCATTGACGAACTGGCTGACGTGAGTCTGCTGCCAGTAATAGTAGTTCTCTTCCTCCCCAATCTTGTGCTTTAATGGCTTGGCCCTCATTCTCTCGAGGCGAGCATTTACCGCGTTCACAGCCTTTTCCTTCTCCCTTTGAGCATCTGCTACCGCCTCCTCCTTCGACTTCATAGCGGCCTCCAAGTTCTTCTCAGCTTCCTCCCTCACCTTCTCAGCGGAAAGACTTTCCTCTAAAGCCTTCACCTGTTCCCGAAGCCTCTCCTGCTCGGCATTATTCAAACCCGGAGCCATCTCACCATGAACAGCTAGCCCAGCCAATAAGCTAGCAGATTCAGAAAGACCTCAGACCAAGGTCCTAACCGAGTTGCGTCGGAGATGGCGCAACCTGCAAGAATAAAGGGTCAGAGTAAACTCGTAATCATACATTACAAGGACAAGGCAATTATGATTACCTATCAATCCTAGCAGGAGCAGCCTCGAAAGTCAGCTCGTCCGCAACGACCTCTTTCTCCTTCTCCACCCTGACCCTCTTGGTAGCAGGAAAGGATCCATCCTCTAGGGAAAGGTTGGCAACAGGCCCCTCGGTAGGCTCCGAAGACTGTTGGGAAACCGCGGGGGAGGCGACCTGCACAGATGTCGAACTAGAAGCTCTAGCCTGCAGCCTCTTCTTAAGAAAAATTGCAGATCGCTTGTTTCCTGCCATCTCCTCGGCTCCAGCCTAATCAATCACTTTATCTGAGTCAAGAAATAGACATTGTTAAAAAAAAAAAAGCTTGGACGCATGTCAACTTGGGGAAACCCTAGCCTCACCACAGGCAACTGAAAAGACAGGAGGCAAGACCAAGGCACCAGATCGAATCCTTGTCAACTTAAGCTCGGCACAAGCTTCTCCATGCCTACACCAGCTTGGGGGGCTTGTAGGGTTAACCAAACTGAGACCTTCCTTGACCAACCCAGGTCCCTTTACTCAAGGCTTAACGTCATGATAGTTCGAAGGCTTATCGCCTATTTACTCAGACTAAATGCACGGGCCAGCCAGTCACCAAGTCCCCGCCGGACAAAACAAGACCGAACACAAGATCGACACATCATCAAAGCTCACCTGGCCTCCGCACAGGTCGAAACTCTGTCAGTTAACCCTACCTCGGACGGACCAGGACAAGTTGCCTCTAACTGACCGTCTAGTGGTTGAGAGCATTCCATCCGACTTGATCTTCATCAGGTCCGACCCTCTACATTGTCGTTGACCGACCATACACTTGGCCTCCCTTGGGAGCACACCGAGTGGCACAACTAGGGATGGGTAGGCATATATCCGACCTCGGGACGCCGTACAGGTTGAGCCATACACCCTACATCCTTAATACGGGCTAGACATGAGACTAATTGAATGGTCCAGGTCTTCTGGTACACAATACTGTACAGTCTATCCCCTAGAAAGCCATAGATGTAACACCCCGATTTTGATTCCCGAAAATATTGCATTTATTTATTATTTATTGATAAAAATGATGGCCAATTTTTTTTAAACATGTTTCTAGAATGTTCATGAACAATACAATTTATAAATTCATTTTATTTTCCAAAACATCCTTTAATATTGACTAATTACAAAATGACTTTGCACAATTTCTTCTAAAGGATTATCATTGTCGTCTCACAAAATCGAGATGTCACAACACTCCCATCACATACACAACTCGTAAACTGAAAATACTTCTTCACATTTTAAACATTGTCAATAAGTTCACTAGTACCAGTGATTACATAAGTTTCCCAAAAGCAGTTTGCTAACAGTACTCCCAACATAATTGTAACAGCCCAATTTTCATAAATAAAAAATAATTAACTTTTACTTACTAAAGTTGCAAAAAGTGAGGCCAATTTTTTTTTAACGTAATTGAAAAGTTATTGGTGTACTTTAACATCTTTTTACTGAAAACCGAGTTGTTACTAAAACATTTATTTTCATAACATTTTCATTTTCATGAAAAGACTTATCTCCAAATCATGATATTTTCCAAAAGATTACATTGTTCGATTTTCCAAAAATAAAGTAGACCTCAATACAGAATGTCAAAGCTTAGCTTGATTACATGAGTGGCATATTGCTTGGTAATCCTTGACTCAAAACACAACTCACCGACTTAACCTAAACACACTACTTTCGCTTCCTTCTGATGAAGATATCCGGATGAAGCTTCTTCTTTCTTCTTGCGCCCTTTTTCCGCTCCCAAAGATAAAGCCACCTCTGTCTTTAAACTCCAGCTTCGACTCGTTTAAAGTGATGACCTCCATAAGATGCTCCGTCTGCCCGTTGAGATATCAGTAGCCCCGATATGCCAACGAACAGGAGAGAGTAAGCGATCCGAACGACGCATCGTCGACGGTGTGGGATTACAGTAGGCGATATATCAAGACCATACAGGCATACAACATACAACATACATACAACGCCACAATCAAGAATATCATTATCATTATTCTCATCATTATTTCCTTGTTTTACCAAACTTATTAACATTCCTTCTTCCTCAACTATTTTCTCAATCTCACTTACAAATCTTTTACTTTTATATCTCAATTCCGTTCTTGCCCTCAGCATTCCAGGGGACTTCAATCATACTATTATCAATCTCTTTATTACTTTTCAATTTTCATTATCAAGTTTTATCAAGTCATAACCTTCGATGATTGGGGGAGAAATCATAATATCATCGAAGTACTCCCTTCATCACCATCGTCTCACACGTCTACATCTCCTCGGTCATCCACCCAGCCTAGTCGGAAGCGAACAGGAGTACAGGACCTTTACCGTGCGGGCACGACAGCTGTCTCACACCATATGGTCCCAGACCAGGAGGAATACATCCTCAAATCAATTCATTCAATTCATATATATATCAAGGCACACTGTCTCACAGTGGCAATCAAGATGCCCCACTCCAGTCCCTCTCCACTGTTCTCGAAATGCCATTGGGGTGACAGCACTATTCCGGTTCCGGATGCAGAACTTACCACGACATTAGGACCACATCCCCGCCACGTCTGGCTACCACATATGGAATCCGTTCCGCCCAGAATAGTACTCAAGGCAACGCGACGTTTTACCACCCGAGCCTACCCTATTGCATTCACAACCCGAATATCCCTGATATCCGGGGTACCTTCCTCTCCACTACTTCGCACTCTCATACCTCACCGCGTTAATGTCTTTTAATGTCTTTTATCTTTTAATTACCCTAAGGTCGGCCCATCCTTCGTGCATCCCTTCAATGAGTCCCGACCACTAACTTTGCACAACCTTTTCTCATCAGAGCACAGAGCTGGGTTCACCTCATCACACTTGCATCTTATTACTCGACTTGTCTCAACAATCTCATATCATCATCTCTCTCAAAGTCTCAACTCGCAAAAATTTTTCTTAAAATCTCAAATCATAAACTTTTACAAACTTTCTCAAAAATCTTATTTCACAAACTTTCTAAAAACTTCTTTTCATGACTTGCTAAAAATCTCGTTTCACAACTTTTCTAAAAATCTCTTTTCATAAACAGTCAGAAACTTCATTTTACAACTTTTCCCGAAAACTTATTGATGAGCATTTTATTTCCCATTATTCCTTGCATTATTTTACTCCTATTATTGATACTTGTTGCCTATTTGACATTGTTTAGCTTGATTTAGTGATTTAGAGTTTATTGGACTATTATTCTGAATATTGTTTAATTTGGGATTATTTAGCCTAATTAATTCTATTTCTATTTTCAGGTCATATTTGGCACAAGGGCTTTTTGGACATTTTGGGAATGAAGATTTAATTTTGGAAGAGAAGATATATGATGAAGTAAAGATTGTAATCTATCTTTAGGATTAGTTGAGATTTAGTTATATCTTTTAAGATTTAGATTTTATCTATAAGATATTTTTAGATTTAATTTAGAGATAAGCTTTCCTTAGGATTTGGGCCCATGATTTAGGCCCGTTTTGAGATTTAAAAAGCTAAATTCGTGTAAACCCTGGGGAGACCTTCCATTCACGTTTTTTACATTCTCTCTCATAGAGAAGGCTTAGTTTTGCTCTCCAAGCTTGTGGTGGCTGCTAGGGTTTCTCTCTCTTCCCTTTTCTACACGTTTTTGGTATTTTTCTTCATGGAAGGCTAAACTCTTAGGTTAAATCCCTTTGGTAATGTATCACATACTCTTGAGGTTTTGTTCTTGATGGTATTTCGTTTTTATTCACTGTTTTCATGCTTATTGATATGTTATGGTTCGCTTAGTTCCATTCTATAGAGATAATCCATGTGTATGAATGCTTAATTTATGCAAACTCGTAAAAACTCCATGCTTTGGCTTTTAATGCTTAATTAGAGGTTTGGGTTTTGGGGTGAGAATTGAATTTTCGCTTAGTATTTAATTCTCACGAGTTGGACAGTGAAGAGGGAAGAAATTGATCTTTTGTGACCGATGATAGAGTTGTGAACGCGAGCCAAAGGGGTTTATCCGCTTTTCCTTATCTGTTTCTTCGTTTTAATTTAATTCTGTTTTGATTTCAATTATTCCATATTCAATATAAAAAAAAACCCCCTGTTTTCTATGCATACTATGTGTTCGAACTTTTGCTTGATAAGATATTCCTTGGGAGACGACCTAGGAGTCACTTCCTAGTACTATACTTAAACTGTTTTTATTTGTATCGGGTACGGCCTCGATCAAATTTGGCGCCGTTGCCGGGGAATATCGGTTCTTGCCAAAGGTCATTAGTAGTTAGTTAGTGTCGTAGTTAGTATAGTTATTATAGTGTGTCGTGTCTGATTTAGGGTCTAGTAGTCAATTCTAATAACCGGTTGAAGTTGCACTGTTTGCTGTTTTGCTATTTTGTTGCAATTAGTGTATTTGATTGATTCTGTGGTTGCTAGTTCACATAGTTGTGGGTGGAATTTTTGCACGAAAATTTATATCCACACTACTTTTATCATATAAAAAGGTTTTGAGGCTCCACGATCACTCAGATCATCACTGGTTGTGAGTTCCAGAAAAATTTTCCAAGTTTTAGCAGCACTTTCTTCAAATCGTCGCAACTTTTGACCCGTAACTCGGAATTTGACGAATTTTATATCAAATCGAAGGGAATTTTCTGAATAATCTGATTTTTCTCACTTTGTCAGAAAACTCCTTCGTCTGGATCCTGAAAAAGCCGTTTTACTATTTCTTTTTTATTTTACAAGTTTTATTTTCTTAGTTTTTGGTCTCTGATTTAATTGTTTGACTTGGTTCCCTTTTGAATTTTGTCCTCAAACTTTTTGTGGTATGTTTTCATGATTTTAGGGTGCTGAAAAAAATAAAGAAAAAATTTTAAAAAATAAAAAAATTTTGTTACCTATTTTGGTCATGTATATTAGTGACAGTTTGCTATGCTTAATGGTGTTCTGTTCAGTACATGACTAGGGGCAACCCAAGCTACTTGCATCCATATAACCCTGAAATTGATAGAACTTATCACAGACTAGTTAGACAAAATAGGAACCAGTCCATAGGTAGTGAGTCTATTGAGTCTTTACATAGTGAGTCTGCTTCTTTTTCTTCTATTCCTATAAATTCTGATTCTTATTCTGATTATTCTGAAAATATGGCTCAACCTCCACCACGTGAGAGGACATTGAGGGAGCTGGCTGCACCTGATTTCACTATTGAAGATTTGTGCATCCAGTATCCCGATGACCCGTATGAGCTAAGGTCTGGACTAATTCATTTGTTGCCCAAGTTTAATGGTCTTGCAGGTGAGGATCCTCATAAACATCTCAAGCAGTTCCATATTGTCTGTGCTACTATGAAACCACATGATGTGCAAGAGGATCATGTTTGTCTTAAGGCATTCCCACACTCCCTAGAGGGGCTAGCCAAGGATTGGTTGTACGATCTGGCCCTTGGTTCTATCACAGTCTGGGATGACCTGAAGAGGGCAGTTTTGGAGAAATTCTTCCCTGCATGCAGAACAACAGCAATCCGAAAGGATATATCAGGCATCAGGCAACAAGTTGGAGAAAGTCTCTATGAGTATTGGGAGAGATTCAAGAGACTGTGTGCGAGCTGCCCCCACCATCAGATGTCAGAGCAGCTGCTTATTCAATATTTCTATGAAGGTCTCAACCTCATGGAGAGAAACATGCTTGATGCTGCAAGTGGTGGTGCCCTAGGAGACATCACACCTTTAGAAGCCAGAGTCAAGATTGAGAAGATGGCTTCCAATTGTCAACAATTCCATGCAAGGGGCAACAGCGATGCAATCATAGTGAGAGGAGTGAATGATGTTGGCACAAGTTCTGGTAAGGTTGAGAAGCTTGAACAGAAGATAGATTCACTTACAACTTTGGTCACTCAATTGGCCATCAACCAGAAGAAGTTGTCTCTGCCTGCTAGATTATGTGGCATATGCACATCCGCTGAGCACCCCATAGATGCATGCCCTTCTGTGCAGCAGCAGCCCACGACTGGTGCTGACCAACCTGAGGCATATGTCGCCAACATCTTCAACAGTAGAAACCAGCAGCCACAGAACTTTGATCTCTCTACCAATAGATACAACCCTGGTTGGAGGAACCATCCCAACCTGAGATGGTCTGATCAGCAGCAACCTTCACAGGTTCAATTTCAGAACAATTCTAGACCACCATATGTACCTCCTCCAGTCCAGCAACAGAGACAACAACATGCTAATTCTGCACCACCAGCTCCTAGTACTGCGCAGCAGCCTTCATTGGAAGAGCTGATGAAACAGATGACCATGCAAAATCTCCAATTCCAACAGGAAACTAGAGCATCCATTCAAAGACAAGAGGCCTCCATTCAATCTTTGACCAATCAGATGGGACAGATGGCAACAGCAATCAACACTATGCAATCTCAGAATTCTAACAAGTTGCCATCCCAAACAGTGATCAATCCAAACCAGAATGTGAATGCCATTAGTCTAAGGTCAGGGAAGCAGATTGTCACACCCACACCAGAATCTGACCTCAACAAAGATGATCTAGTTTCAACCAACAAGAAGAGCCAAATGGTCGAGGAGAGTGAGCACACAAGTACCAGAAAATCCCCTCCAGCTCAGCCTTCCACAAGCACAACACCTGCTGCTGCCCAACAACCACCCCCCATTCCTCTTCCTTTCCCACCAAGGGGGGTGACTCAAAGCAAGAAAATGGAAGAGATTGACAAAGAGATACTTGACACATTCAGGAAGGTGGAAGTCAACATACCCCTTCTTGATGCAATCAAGCAGATTCCAAGGTATGCAAAGTTCTTGAAGGATCTATGCACACACAAACGGAAGCTCAAGGGCAGTGAGAGGATCAACATGGGAAGAAATGTCTCTGCTCTTATAGGTAAACCCGTCCCTCATATTCCTGAAAAGTGTAAGGATCCTGGAACTTTCTCTGTGCCTTGTATCATAGGTAATACTAAATTTGAGAATGCTTTGCTAGATTTATATGTCTGTTTTCAAGTCTCTTTCACTTGGACCTCTTCAACCTACGGGTGTGGTTATTCACTTGGCAAATAGATCTACTGCCTACCCCGCAGGTTTGATAGAGGATGTCCTGGTTCGGGTTGAAGAGCTTATCTTTCCTGCTGATTTTTATATTCTTGATATGGAAGAGGACACCTCTCGTAGTGTTGTCCTTATCATATTAGGGAGACCATTTTTGAAAACAGCCCGAACCAAGATAGATGTGCATGCAGGTACACTTTCCATGGAATTTGATGACAGTGTGGTTCGATTCAATATTTTTGATGCTATGAAACATTTTTCTGATTACCACTCTGTTTTTCATGTTGACTTGATTGATGATTTGATTGATGAGCATGTTCTAGACTTTTTGCATGATTATGATTTTCCATCTTTCACTAGCTCATTTACTTGTTCTGCATGTTCTGATTTCGAAATGTGCACTGCATGCATTGAAATTGACCAGTTTTTAAATTCTGCTACTGCATCTGTTGATTCATATGATATAGATTCAGATCATGCTAACCCCATTTCTGTTTTGCATGAGTCTAATTCACTTGTTCAGGTGCAGGCGGCAGAATCCAATTCTGCTGCTCCTTTAGTTCCATCTGTGATGCAGGCACCTTTATTGGACCTGAAGCCCCTTCCTCCTCATCTCAAATATGCTTACTTGGAGGCTGAGCAGAAACTTCCAGTGATCATCTCTACCTCCCTTTTTGTTGATCAAGAGAAGCAACTGCTGGATGTGATTAGAGCAAACAAAAAGGCAATAGGATGGACTTTGGCAGACATACCTGGTATTAGCCCCTCCATGTGCATGCATCGGATTTTATTGGAGGATGCGGCTAAACAAGTGAGACAACCCCAGAGACGGTTGAACCGCCAAATTCTTGATGTGGTGAAGAAAGAGGTCACCAAGCTGCTGCAAGCTGGCATTATCTACCCCATTTCAGACAGCACTTGGGTAAGCCCGGTTCAAGTAGTTCCCAAGAAGTCTGGGGTGACAGTTGTCAAAAATGAGAAGGATGAGCTGATTCCCACTAGAGTGCAGAACAGTTGAAGAGTCTGCATTGATTATAGGAAGCTCAACCAGGCGACCCGCAAGGATCACTTTCCTCTTCCCTTCATTGATCAGATGTTGGAGCGCCTGGCAGGTAAATCTCATTATTGCTTCTTAGATGGTTTCTCTGGTTATTTCCAAATCTGTATTGCACCAGAGGACCAACATAAGACTACATTTACCTGTCCTTTTCGTACATTTGCTTATAGGAAGATGCCTTTTGGCCTATGCAATGCTCCTGGCACTTTTCAAAGATGTATGATGAGTATTTTTAATGACTTACTTGAGCATTGCATAGAGGTCTTCATGGATGATTTTAGTGTATATGGTTCCTCTTTTGATGCATGTCTTGATAGTTTGTCTAAGGTGCTTAATAGGTGCATTGAGACTAACCTTGTCTTGAATTTTGAAAAATGTCATTTTATGGTAGAACAAGGCATAGTCTTAGGGCACATTATTTCGCATAAGGGCATAGAGGTTGACCCTGCTAAGCTGCATGTAATATCACATTTGCCTTACCCCTCTTGCGTGCGAGAGGTGCGTTCTTTTCTTGGCCATGCAGGTTTCTATCGCAGGTTTATTCAGAACTTTAGCAAGATAGCCCTTCCACTATCCGACTTGCTTCAAAAGGATACCACATTTGAGTTTGGAGACCAATGCAAGAAGGCATTTGATGAGCTACAGAGCACTCACCACCACTCCCATCATCCAACCACCTGACTGGACCCTCCCATTTGAGCTCATGACCGATGCCTCGAATTATGCTTTGGGAGCAGTTCTCTCCCAAAGGGTTGGTAAGATGTCTCATGTGATTTATTATGCATCTAGGACTTTAGATTCAGCACAAGTTAATTACACCACAACTGAAAAAGAGCTGTTAGCCATTGTCTTTGCACTTGATAAGTTTAGATCATATCTGTTAGGTTCTAAGGTTGTGGTGTATACTGATCATGCTGCCCTGAAGTATCTTTTGAAAAAGACAGATTCCAAACCTAGGTTGATTAGATGGATGTTGCTCCTCCAAGAGTTTGATCTTGAGATTCAGGATTGGAGTGGTGCACATAACCTTGTCGTAGACCACTTGAGTAGAATAGAGAGAGAGGAGGATGCATTTCCTATCCGGGATGACTTCCCGGATGAGCAGCTTTTAGTTTTGCATGTTTCACATCCCCCTCCCCTTCTTCCTTGGTTTGCTGATATTGTAAATTATATAGTTGCATCTGTTTTTCCACCCTTGGCATCCAAAGCTCAAAGAGACAAATTGAAGAGCGATGCCAAGTATTATGTATGGGAAGACCCCTATTTGTGGCGTTTTTGCAGTGATCAGGTCATTCGCAGGTGCATTCCAGACCAGGAGATCCAATCGGTTCTCCAATTTTTCCATGCTTCACCAGTTGGAGGCCACCTTGGCACTCAAAGGACAGCACGAAAGGTGCTGGATTTTGGATTTTATTGGCCTACCATCTTCAAGGATGCAAGCAAAATCTGCAGCTCATGTGAGCAATGTCAAAGAGCAGGAGGCGCCCTATCTTGGAGGCAACAGATGCCGCAACAACCTATGTTGTTCTGTGAGGTGTTTGATGTCTGGGGTATAGATTTCATGGGTCCCTTTCCTGTTTCTTTTGGTTTTTATTATATCTTACTTGCTGTGGATTATGTATCCAAATGGGTGGAAGCTAAGGCCACCAGGACTAATGATGCTCAGGTTGTTGTAGATTTTGTCAGGACTAATATCCTTTGCAGGTTTGGCATACCTAGAGCCATAGTCAGTGATCAAGGCACACACTTCTGCAATAGATCCATGCAAGCTTTGCTCAAGAAGTATGGGGTTGTGCACAAAGTTTCTACACCATATCACCCCCAAACCAATGGGCAAGCTGAGATTTCAAACAGAGAGATCAAGCGGATTTTGGAGAAGATGGTGAAGCCTAATAGAAAGGATTGGAGCACACGATTGGAGGATGCTCTATGGGCCCATCGGACTGCTTACAAGGCACCCATAGGGATGTCACCCTATCGGGTTGTCTTTGGTAAGGCGTGCCACCTACCTGTGGAGATAGAGCACCGTGCATATTGGGCTGTGAAGCAATGTAACTTAGCTCTTGATCAAGCGGGTGAGGAGAGAAAGCTGCAGTTGAGTGAGCTAGATGAGATCCGTTTGGAGGCCTATGAGAATTCCAAGTTCTACAAAGAGAAGACCAAGAAGCTCCATGATAGCTCAATTTGCAGAAAGGAGTTCTTGTTTGGTCAAAAAGTGTTGCTCTACAACTCTAGGCTTGGACTCATGAGTGGAAAGCTCCGCTCTAAATGGATTGGACCGTTTGTAGTCACCCAGGTGTTTCCTTATGGCACTGTGGAGATCAAGAGTGAGTCCACAGACAAGAGCTTCAAAGTCAATGGCCACCGACTCAAGCCTTTCCTCACTACCCCTACTTTGGATGATGCACCTGTGGAGGAAGCCTCATTGGTCGACCCCATTTTTGACCCACCATGATTTAGGGAGTCTTCTTTTCTCCTTCCTTACTCTTTTTATTGCACTTGTCTATATCTGTCTGATTCTGCTATTTGTTTTACATTGAGGACAATGTGTGATTTAAGTGTGGGGGGAGAGTAGTTTAGGTTGCATATTTTTGCTTTGATTTTTTAGGTTTTGCTAAGTTTTGGGCATTTTCTTGCATGTTTTTGCTTCATTTTAGTAGAGTCTTGGTATCTTGTGTCTGAATTCATGCATTTCTGTGTGTAAAGTTGCTTTTGATAATTAAGAGGTGGTAACACTGTGATAGAATTGTCCCTTTTGTGAGGATTTGAGCCTTAATTGTGGGTGGATTGCTATATATGCCACCTAATTTTTCTTTCATGTGTGATTGCACTCTGGATTACTTGCACTCTAGAACTTGACTTGACTCTTGTTGATACTTGATATTCCCATGCACATTTTGAAATGATTTAGGCATTGTTTTTTCTTGAATAAGCCACTAGCCGTATGAGCCTACCTTGAATGAATTTATCCTTTAATAGCCCCTTTGAGCCTTTATATCCCTTTTCTTTGTTCTTTAGCTCATTACAAGCCTATGACTGAAAAACCATGATTGTCCTAACCTTAGGGAATGTTGGAGCTTTGGAATTGTTTTGGGAATGGGTATTAAGTAAGCGAGGGTGCTTTGTTCTTCATCTCTTGTGAGTTCTGGGTTTTGCCTCTATGGTCGGTGAAGTAATTATGGCTTTATCTCATTATGCCATTTTTGTTGTTTCTTCTTCCCTTTCGTTCATGAAGTTCTGCAATGAAAAAAAAATAAAAAAATAAAAAAATTGAAAAAAATGAATGATGAAAAAAAAGAGGAAGAAGAAGAAAAAAAAAAGAAAAAAAAAAGAAAAAAAAAATAGAATAAAAGGTTGATTGAGGCATAGAGGATTGGAATTAGAGGTTGTTGTTATGTTTATCATTTCATTTTGGGGTGGATTGTGCTTATTTTTTTTTACTTATTCCCCATTGCTCCTTTATTTCCTTGGGTTTTAGCTACATTTCCCATATTTTTATCCTACCTTGTCCTTGGCCCCATTACAACCCTGAAAAGACCTTTTGATCTTAATGTGCATGTGTGTTGATTGTTGATGTTAGAGGCTTGTCAAGCCTATGGTTGTGTTTGTTTTTCATGATGTGCCTTGAGTGTAAACACTGATTAACCTTAAACACTTGAGTGTAAACACTATTGAGTGATCCTTGTGAGTTTCTATCATCTTTGTGACTACCCTCTTGATGTCATTGGTTTTCTTTGCATATTTGAAATAATTGGATGATGTTCATGGATGCCTTGATTCTTTGGTCCTTATTTTCTTCGTGTGCTCGATTTTGCCCATTTCTTTGCATTTCCTAGAATTCATTGTGAAGTATGTAATCTCTTAGGTTTGCATTCATTAGTTTTAGTAATCTTGTTACATGATTCACTTTGGTGCATATTGATTTTCTCAGTCCTAATTCTTAGTTTTGCCCAGGAGTGCAAAAGGATAAGTGTGGGGGTATTTGATGAGCATTTTATTTCCCATTATTCCTTGCATTATTTTACTCCTATTATTGATACTTGTTGCCTATTTGACATTGTTTAGCTTGATTTAGTGATTTAGAGTTTATTGGACTATTATTCTGAATATTGTTTAATTTGGGATTATTTTGCCTAATTAATTCTATTTCTATTTTCAGGTCATATTTGGCACAAGGGCTTTTTGGACATTTTGGGAATGAAGATTTAATTTTGGAAGAGAAGATATATGATGAAGTGAAGATTGTAATCTATCTTTAGGATTAGTTGAGATTTAGTTATATCTTTTAAGATTTAGATTTTATCTATAAGATATTTTTAGATTTAATATAGAGATAAGCTTTCCTTAGGATTTGGGCCCATGATTTAGGCCCGTTTTGAGATTTAAAAAGCTAAATTCGTGTAAACCCTGGGGAGACCTTCCATTCACGTTTTTTACATTCTCTCTCATAGAGAAGGCTTAGTTTTGCTCTCCAAGCTTGTGGTGGCTGCTAGGGTTTTTCTCTCTTCCCTTTTCTACACGTTTTTGGTATTTTTCTTCATGGAAGGCTAAACTCTTAGGTTAAATCCCTTTGGTAATGTATCACATACTCTTGAGGTTTTGTTCTTAATGCTATTTCGTTTTTATTCACTGTTTTCATGCTTATTGATATGTTATGGTTCACTTAGTTCCATTCTATAGAGATAATCCATGTGTATGAATGCTTAATTTATGCAAACTCGTAAAAACTCCATGCTTTGGCTTTTAATTCTTAATTAGAGGTTTGGGTTTTGGGGTGAGAATTGAATTTTCGCTTAGTATTTAATTCTCACGAGTTGGACAGTGAAGAGGGAAGAAATTGATCTTTTGTGACCGATGATAGAGTTGTGAACGCGAGCCAAAGGGGTTTATCCGCTTTTCCTTATCTGTTTCTTCGTTTTAATGTAATTCTGTTTTGATTTCAATTATTCAATATTCAATATAAAAAAAACCCCCCTGTTTTCTATGCATACTATGTGTTCGACCTTTTGCTTGATAAGATATTCCTTGGGAGACGACCTAGGAGTCACTTCCTAGTACAATACTTAAACTGTTTTTATTTGTATCGGGTACGGCCTCGATCACTTATTTCACCAGTTTTCTAAAAATCGCGTTTCGCAAATCTTTAAAAATCTCGTTTCAAAAGCCTTTTTTTAAAAAATACTCATTTTCAAAAACCTCTTCAAAATCTCTTTCCATAGATCTTTTCAAAAACCTTATTTCAAAACTTTTCGAAAACATATTGTTTCAATGAGTACTAGTGGAGGAGCAAGCTCAACTCAACACCAGTCTCACTTCAACAATATCACAAAGGAGCCCAGCTCCTCTTAAAGCACCTCTCATTTCACATATCAACACAACACCACTTTCCCAGCTCTGGCTTAACCTCATTCTCATCATCAAATCTGTCCCCAATCTCAACGCTTTATCTCTTTTCCAATAAATCTCATATTCTTTATTCTTATTTCTTTCTCATGGTGTCTTTACTTTACAATCTTATTTATTTCATTTCTGTTTTCAGGACGTAACAGATGTCCATCAGCGTGTTGTTCACATTAATCTTCAATATAAATATCATCATGCATAATTAAATAAATAAACATACAAGCATGCTATTTCAACAATCATCACACAACAATAATGTGGTCTGCGTTGTAACACCCCGTAAATTCCTCATATTAATTTAAAGCACTAAAGAAATTATTTTTTTTTGGAAAAGTGTTTTGAAAGAGTATTTTCTTAAATAATTTTCTTTAATATACATTTTCAAAATAATAAAGGATTTTAAAGGAATGATTTTCTGAAATAATATTCAACCTTTAGAAATTGAGTTTATCTTTAAAATCTAGAGTTAATAGTCACATAGGTCCCCAAAAAATACCTATGGAATCAGTTAGGTCCCTAAAAGATTAGTGGAATCTTTTAAACCCCCCAAAGATCATTTTGGAATCAGTTAGGTCCCTGAAAGATTTTTGGAATCTCTTAAACCCCCCAAAGATCAATTTGGTATCACATTAGTCCCCGCCATAAGGGACCTAACAAAATCCTATGTGACACATTAAATGCTTTGTTGGCCCAAACATGACACTTCTTAACATTCCAACATCGCATTGGGGCCGACAAAGCATTTAACGTGCAACGTAGAATTATGTCAGGTCCATCCTAACGAAATTGAATGGAGGGGGGGGGGAGGACTAATGTGACGCCAAAATGATCTTTGGGGGGTTTAAGAGATTCTACAAATCTTTCAGGGACCTAACTGATTCCACAGGTATCTTTCGGGGACCTATGTGACTATTAACTCTAAAATCTATATGCTTGATATTTTTGTGAAAGTACTTGAGATATTTGTGTGAGTGTCTATTTGATTAGGTGTGTGTGTATTCGGTCTTAGTATGTATAAGTATGCTTAGGATCATATGAGTACTTAAATTATTGGGAAAGAACATGATGCATGTGTAAATGTATGTGAATATAAGAGTAATGTGGGATACATGAATATGTATGATGAATATATGTGGGTATGCCGTATGGACATGATACCCTAAAGATGTTACTTGTGTGATGCTTATATGTGTGTTAAGTATATGCATTACCCATGATGCCATGTTATGTGAAAATAAATTGTATGTGAATGTGTGTGTATGTGTGTATGGTTCGGCCAAGCTTAGGACTAGAAGACCATGTAGGAGTGCATTTCCTTAAGTATTAAGAAATTAGAAATTTAAATGGAAAATAGGAGGAGACTAGGTTAAGTGACTCATGGAACCTAGTGAGGACTTTCTATCCTCCATGTCTCCCACGACTTGACCCCTCCCATGCAACAATGTGGCTAGCCCAAATTGCCCTTCATTCTACACCTTGGACCGAGGAAAAAATAGGAAATTCTCATGCCCTTTTGGCCTATGTAAAACCGTGTGAGTGAGTGTATGTTGGGATCATTTCTTTCTTTATTTCATTCTTCATACCAACACACACATAGTTTCAAGAGTGCATCAAACTCTTGAAACTCATAGAGAGAAAGAGAGTGAAAACCGTGAGGAGGAGAAGAGAGAAAGAGAGTGAAAACGTCAAAGCCCTTAACCCAAACCCCTTGATTTCTTCCTTCCACACACATCTTTCTTCAAAGATCAAGGAGAAACCCCATTAACCCTAGAAGAAGAGAAGAGGCCGTAGCAAACCAAGAGGAGAAGGAGAAGAGACTTGAAAATTTAAGATTAGGAATTAAGGTAGATAGAGTTTTAATTGAATGATTTTGTGTTGTAAAGGACTTCTAATGGACTTGGTTTAATTCTTTTTGTGATGCATGTAATTGTTTTTAAGTGATCTTGAGATCTAAGTGTTTTGCATGTCTGATCGAGGCCGTACCCGATCAAAATAAAAGGTGTTTATTCTGTAGTACTAGGAAGGTGATCCTAGGTTGTTTCCCAGCGAATATCGGTCTAGGCAAAGTATCAAACACGTAGTGTGCAGTAAAATGGGGGGGGTTTTTGTGTGTGACAAATGTGAAGAACAAAACATAAACAGAATGTAAAAAACTAAGAAAATCAGAAACAAAAGCGGGCAAACCCCTTTGGCTACGTACACTACTCAATCCTAGCTCACTAAAGATCGATTCCTCTCCTCTCCTCTGTCCAACCCGTGATAACCAAATACTAAGCGAAAATTCAGTTATCACTCCAAACCCTAACTTCTAATTAAGCATCAGAAACCAGAATTGGAGTTTTTACGAGTTAATACAAATTAAGCATTTATATTCATGTATTATCTCTACGAAATGGAATTAAGCAAACCACTACACATCGATAAACATGAAAACAGAGAAGAGAAAATGAAATTGCATTAATAACAAGAGCTCAAGAGTAGATAATACAATACCAAAGGGATTAACCCTTGAAGTCTAGCCTTCCATGGCCATAAATGAAGAAAAACGAGTAGAAATGGGGAAGAACAAAACCCTAGCAGCCACCACCACTTGGGAGAGCCAAGAGAGAAGTTCTAACCTAGAGAGAGAGTGAGAAATCTGAAAATGGGAGTGTGTCTTTGGGGGTTACACGAATTTCCCCTCTTAAGACACAAAATGGGCCTAAAAATGGGCCCAAATCCTAAGAAACACTATTCTGAAAATTACAATTAAAAAGGGACCTAAACGCAAATTACAATCTTCACTTCAATACTTCAATCTTCATTTCCAAACTTCCCAAAGTGTCCTTGTGCCAAATATTACCTGAAAATAGAAATAGAATTAATTAGGCTAAATAATTCCAAATTAAACAATATTCGGAATATTAGTCCAATAAACTCTAAATCACTAAATCAAGCTAATCAATGTCAAATGGGAAACAAGTATCAATAATAGGAGTAAAATAATGCAAGGAATAATGGGAAATAAAATGCTCATCAAATACCCCCACACTTATCCTTTTGCACTCCTGGGCAAAACCAAAAGATAGGACTATGAAGATCAATATGCACCAAAGTGAATCATGCAACAAGATGACTACAATTAAGAAATGCAAACCTAAGAGATTACATACTTCACAATGAATTCTAGGAAATGCAAAGAAATGGGCAAACTCAAGCACACAAAATGGTTAAGGATCAAAGAGTCAAAGCATCCGCGAACATCATCCAATTACTTCATGTATGCAAAGAAACCAATGACATCAAGAGGATAGTCACAAAGATGATAGAAACTCACAAGGATCACTCAAAAGTGTTTACACTCAAGTGTTTGGGGTTAATCATTATTTACACTCAAGGCACATCATGAAAAACAAACACAACCATAAGCTTGACAAGCCTCTAACATCAACCATCAACACACATGCACAAAATGATCAAAAGGTCTTTTAAGGGTTGTAATGGGGCCAAGGACAAGGTAGGATAAAAATATGGGAATGTAGCTAAAACCAAAGGAATATAGGAGCAATGGGGAATAAGTAAAAAGTAAGCAAAATCCACCCCAAAATCAACTACCACTAATTCCAATCCTCTTTGCCTCAACAACCTTTTATTCACTTTTTTTTTTCTTTTATTTTTGCATTTTTTTTTTTGTATTTTTGTCTTCTATTATTTTTTTTTGTTTTTGAGAGATATACAAAAAGAAAAGAAGAAACAACACAAATGGCATGAAGATGAAGCCATAACTATAACAACCAATGAGGCCAAACCAAGAACTCAACCAATTAAAGCATAAAGCATACTTCTTACCTAATACCCATTCCCAAAACAATTCCAAAGCTCCAAAATTCCCTAAGGTTAGGACAATCATGGTTTTTCAGTCATAGGCTTGTAATGAGCTAAAGAACAAGGAAAGGGATAAAAAGGCTCAAAGGGGCTAGCAAAGGATACATTCATTCAAGGTAGGCTCATATGGCTAGTAGCTTATTCAAGAAAGAAAGTGCCTAAATCATTTCAAAATGTGCATGAGCAATCAAGTATCAACAAGAGTCAAGTCAAGTTCTAGAGTGCAAGTAATCCAGAGTGCAATCACACATGAAAGAAAATTAGGTGGCATATATAGCAATCCACCCACAATTAAGGCTCAAATCCTCACAAAAGGGACAATTCTATCACAGTGTTACCACCTCTTAATTATCAAAAGCAACTTTACACACAGAAATGCATGAATTCAGACACGAGATACCAAAACTCTACTAAAATGAAGCAAAAACATGCAAGAAAATGCCCAAAACTAAGCAAAACCTAAAAAAAAATCAAAGCAAAATATGCAACCTAAACTACTCTCCCCCCACACTTAAATCACACATTGTCCTCAATGGAACACAAATAGCAGAATCAGACAGATATAGACAAGTGTAATAAAAAGAGTGAAGAAGGAGAAAAGAAAACTCCCGAAGTCATGGTGGGAAGAAGGTGAGTGCTCTCTTCAGCGGATCGAATGCCATCTTGAATTGGTCTCCTAATCGAAGGACTATGTTTCTGAAGTTCACAAGTGGCACCCCAGGTAGATATGCTAAAGTCCATCCGACTGCCCTCTTGTTCTGTCTAATCATATCTAGCAGTTTCTCCTCTTGATCAACAGAAAGTGAGGTAGAGATGATCACTGGGAGTTTCTGCTCATCCTCAAAGTAATCATATTTGAGATGAGGAGGGAGGGGCTTCAGGTCCAATGAGGGTGCCTGCATAATGGATGGAACTAAAGGGACAGTAGAAATGGATTCTGCTGCCTGCACCTGAACAAATGAATCAGACTCATGCATAACAGAGAGGGGGTTAGCAGAATCTATAATATGAGAATCATCAACAGATGCAGTGTCAGAAACTAGAAATTGATCAATGCATGGCATGCATATTTCGGAATCAGTACATGCAGGACAAGAAAATGAGACTGTAAATGATGGCAAATCAGGATCATGCAAAACATCAAGCACATGTTCATCAATCTCATCAAGAAAGTCTATATGAAAGACAGCGTGGTCATCAGAAAAATTTTTCATAGCATGGAAAATGTCAAATCGGATCACACTGCCATCAAACTCCATGGAAAGTGAACCTGAATGCACATCTATCTTGGTTCGGGCTGTTTTCAAAAATGGCCTCCCCAAAATAATAGGAACAGCATTACGGGGGGAGTCATCTTCCATATCAAGAATGTAAAAATCAGCAGGGAAGATCAACTCTTCAACCCGAACCAAGACATCCTCTATCA
The DNA here is from genome assembly GCA_037953625.1 of Crotalaria pallida. Lineage (NCBI taxonomy): Eukaryota > Viridiplantae > Streptophyta > Magnoliopsida > Fabales > Fabaceae > Crotalaria > Crotalaria pallida. The sequence continues at coordinate 83,189,006 of CM075653.1, forward strand.
AACCTGCGGGGTGGGCAGTACTTCTATTTGCCAATTGAATCACCACACCCGTAGGTTGAAGAGGTCCAAGAGAAAGAGACTTAAAAATAGACATAGGCATGACATTTATGGATGCTCCTAAATCTAGCATAGCATTTTCAAACTTGACATTGCCTATGATGCAAGGTATAGAGAAAGTTCCAGGATCCTTACATTTTTCAGGAATGTGAGGGATAGGTTTACCTATGAGAGCGGAGACATTCCTTCCCATGCTTATCCTCTCATTTCCCTTGAGTCTTCTCTTTTGAGTGCATAACTCCTTAAGGAACTTCGCATACCTTGGAATCTGTTTTATTACATCAAGAAGGGGTATGTTGACTTCCACCTTCCTGAATGTATCAAGAATCTCCTTGTCCACCTCTTCCACCCTTTTGTTTTGAGGCACTCTTGGTGGGAATGGAAGAGGAATGGGAGGAGGTTGTAGGACAACAGCAGGTTTTGTGGTTGAGCTTGAGGAAGGTTGAGTTGGATGACTCTCCTTGGTGCTAGGATGTTCACCTTCCTCTATCACTTGACTCTTCCCTTTAGAGGGAGCTAGAGCATCATTGTTGAGGTGAGGTTGTGGTGTGGGTGTGACAATCTGCTTTCCTGACCTCAGGTTGATGGCACTGACATTCTGATGCTGAGGATTTATCACTGTTTGGGAAGGCAACTTGTCAGAATTTTGAGATTGCAAGTTGTTGAGAGAAGTTGCCATTTGACCCATCTGATTTGTCAAAGTCTGAATGGATGCCTCTTGTCTCTGTATGGATGCTCTAGTTTCTTGTTGAAATTGGAGGTTTTGCATGGTCATTTGCCTCACCAACTCCTCCAAGGTAGGTTGGTTGGATGGAGGGGCTGATGGTGCAGGATGAACCACTTGCTGCTGTTGTTGTTGCCTTTGCTGCTGGATTGGAGGAGGTACATATGGTGGTCTGCTCGGTCCAGCGGTGTTCTGAAATGGAACATTAGGAGAAGGTTGCTGTTGTTGATCAGACCACTTCAGGTTGGGATGGTTCCTCCATCCAGGGTTGTATCTATTGGAAGAGAGGTCATGATTGTGCTGTTGTGGGCCATTATTGTTGTATATGTTGGCCGCATAGGCCTCGGGTTGGTGACCACTTGCCATCAGCTGTTGCTGCTGAAGGGAAGGGCATGCATCTGTGGGGTGCTCAATGGATGTGCATATGCCACACACTCTAGCAGGAAGTATCATCTTTTTCTGATTGACAGCCAATTGTGTGACCAATGTTGTAAGTGAATCAATTTTCTGCTCAAGCTTCTCAACCTTGCCCGAGTCTGCACCAACATCATTTACATCCCTCACAACTATTGCATCACTGTTGCTTCTTGCATGAAATTGTTGACAGTTGGAAGCCATCTTCTCAATTTTGCTCCTGGCTTGTAAGGGTGTCATATCTCCCAATGTACCACCACTTGCAGCATCTACCATGTTTCTTTCCATGAAGTTGAGACCTTCATAAAAGTACTGGATGAGAAGCTGCTCTGAGATCTGATGGTGAGGGCAGGAAGCGCACAACCTCTTGAATCTCTCCCAATAATCATAGAGACTCTCTCCATGTTGTTGCCTGATACCAGAAATTTCCTTTCTGATTGCAGTGGTCCTATTTGCAGGGAAGAATTTTTCCAGAAATGCCCTCTTCAAGTCATCCCAGCTTGTGATGGAACCAGGGGCCAAGTCAGATAACCAATCTTGTGCTAGACCCTCTAAGGAATGTGGAAATGCTCTGAGACAGACATGATCCTCTTGCACATCATGTGGTTTCATTGTGGTGCACACTATATGGAATTTCTTGAGATGCTTATGAGGATCCTCACCTGCAAGACCATGAAACTTGGGCAACAAATGGATTAGTCCTGTTCTAAGCTCAAAAGGAACATCCTCATCAGGATACCGGATACACGAGTCTTCAATAGTGAAGTCAGGTGCAGCCAGCTCCCTAAGTGTCCTTTCCCTTGGTGGGGGTTGAGCCATGTTATCACAATGTATAGAATCAGATTGAATAAAAGTAGAAGGAATAGAAGAAATAGAAACAGAATCAGAATTAGATGGACTATAAGATGACTCTGACTCACTACCTAATGACTGATTCCTATTTTGTCTAACTAATCTGTGATAAGTTCTATCAATTTCAGGGTTATAAGGATGCAAATAACTTGGGTTGCCCCTAGTCATGTACTGAACAGAACAGCATCAACCATAGCATACTGTAACAGATATGCATGACCAAAATTTATTATTTTTTAAAATTTTTTTCTTTATTTTTTTCAGCACCCTAAAATCATGAAAACATATCACAGAAAGTTTGAGGACAAAATTCAAAAGGGAACCAAGTCAAAGAATTAAAACAGTGACCAAAAACTAAGAAAATAGAACTTGTAAAATAAAAAAGAAACAGTAAACAGGCTTTTTCAGGATCCAAACGAAGGGGTTTTCTGACGAAGTGAGAAAAATCAGATTATTCAGAAAATTCCCTTCGATTTGATATAAAATTCGTCAAATTCCGAGTTACTGATCAAAAGTTATGCCTATTTATAGTAAGTGCTGCTGAAACTTGGAAAATTTTTCTGGAACTCACAACCAGTGCATATCTGAGTGTCTGTGATGCATCAAAACACTAATATATGATGAAACAAGTGTGGATACCAATTTTCGTGCAAAAATTCCACCCGCAGCTATGTTGAATGGCACTCACAGAATCACTAGAATAGCATCAGTTGTGCAGAACAGCAAATCAGCAAACATGGCAACTTTCAATCAGTTATCAGAATGCTTATTCACACACTAACTATACTAACTAATCTAATTAACTACTGTATGATCTTTGGCAAGAACCGATAGTCCCCGGCAACGGCGCCAAATTTTGATCGAGGCCGTACCCGATCAAAATAAAAGGTGTTTATTCTGTAGTACTAGGAAGGTGATCCTAGGTCGTTTCCCAGCGAATATCGGTCTAGGCAAAGTATCAAACACGTAGTGTGCAGTAAAATGGGGGGGGGTTTTTGTGTGTGACAAATGTGAAGAACAAAACATAAACAGAATGTAAAAAACTAAGAAAATCAGAAACAAAAGCGGGCAAACCCCTTTGGCTACGTACACTACTCAATCCTAGCTCACTAAAGATCGATTCCTCTCCTCTCCTCTGTCCAACCCGTGATAACCAAATACTAAGCGAAAATTCAGTTATCACTCCAAACCCTAACTTCTAATTAAGCATCAGAAACCAGAATTGGAGTTTTTACGAGTTAATACAAATTAAGCATTTATATTCATGTATTATCTCTACGAAATGGAATTAAGCAAACCACTACACATCGATAAACATGAAAACAGAGAAGAGAAAATGAAATTGCATTAATAACAAGAGCTCAAGAGTAGATAATACAATACCAAAGGGATTAACCCTTGAAGTCTAGCCTTCCATGGCCATAAATGAAGAAAAACGAGTAGAAATGGGGAAGAACAAAACCCTAGCAGCCACCACCACTTGGGAGAGCCAAGAGAGAAGTTCTAACCTAGAGAGAGAGTGAGAAATCTGAAAATGGGAGTGTGTCTTTGGGGGTTACACGAATTTCCCCTCTTAAGACACAAAATGGGCCTAAAAATGGGCCCAAATCCTAAGAAACACTATTCTGAAAATTACAATTAAAAAGGGACCTAAACGCAAATTACAATCTTCACTTCAATACTTCAATCTTCATTTCCAAACTTCCCAAAGTGTCCTTGTGCCAAATATTACCTGAAAATAGAAATAGAATTAATTAGGCTAAATAATTCCAAATTAAACAATATTCGGAATATTAGTCCAATAAACTCTAAATCACTAAATCAAGCTAATCAATGTCAAATGGGAAACAAGTATCAATAATAGGAGTAAAATAATGCAAGGAATAATGGGAAATAAAATGCTCATCAATGTCATTCTTATGCTTTGATCTTGAATGTTGATGTGAAAAAGTTTTTGATCTCTTACTTGTGAATGTTCTTCATCACGGTTTTGTTGAGGATGTGTTTAAAGTCCATAGATTGTGTTGATTCTCCCATGCATGTTGATTTTGTGGCTTGATGACTCCTATTTTTTCTTTGCATGTCCTTCTTATGTATTGATCATTGGATTTCTATGAATAAATGAACTCATAAATCACTAAATCAAGAACTAGATGATTCGGCCATGAGTAGAAGAGATAGGTCTTGATGTTTTAATTTGATCTAAGTGATTCCATGCTACTTTTATGCTTAGGAAAATAAATTCTAGCTTATTTTTCACGGTTTGTTTGAAGGTTTGAGTTTAAGTTTATGTTTTGCTTTGATTTCCTTTGCGCATGTCTTGATCTATGGTTAATTTTTAAGAAAACATGAAGCTTGAGTTTTGTTTTTGGTAAAGAAAATAATTGCATTACCAACGAGCAAATAATACACATCACAACAATAATCTAACCCCTAGCCACCTTCTAGGAAGGGTTCTAAGGGCTAGAAAATCCCAAACAAGATAAAATGAAAATAAAACTAAACTTTAAATGGCAGCCCTTATTCTACCTAACAAAAATCTATTCGGCCCACTATCCTTGGCCCAATTGCTATGCACAAGCTTAATTCCTAACTCAGCCTGTAGAAGACGAAGAGCCTGGTGAGGATGAAGTTGTTGCTGTATGAAAATTCGACGGTTCCTCTCCGACCAAACGCTGTAAGCACATGCAGCCACCACCGCCGTAACCAATTGCCTCCTCCATTTATCCTTAAAGCCATACCTTAGCCATCTCAACCATTTCTGAAATTTAAAATGCACCACTTCCACCCCAACCCAATTAGCAGCCAAATCAAGGAGCTGCTTACTCCAAGCACACTCAAAAAATAAGTGCTGACACGATTCTGCCACTCCATTACATAGCTCGCACAAAGGGGACATCTGAAGGAACTGCAGATTATCCTTAGTCCTCAATTTTTCATGCACCAGCAACCAAACAGTAAACTGGTGCTTCGCTACAGTCAAGGGGTTCCAGATTACACGATGCAAAGGAAAATGAGGCTGAGCTCCCATGAGGTACCTGTATCCATCTTTAATTTCATATTCTTGATGATTAGCTTCCATTTGATTTAATTTTGGCATGAGTTTATCACGCACCTTTAATAGTTGTTTCCAGTGCCAATTTGTAGTTAGAATAGCATGAGCATTTCTGAAATCATCTCTTCTTAAGTATATAGCGTGAATCCACTTAAGCCATAGGGAAACTTTGTTTGCCATGATCTGCCAGACCTGTTTACCTAGAGCTGCCATATTCCACACATAGATATTGTGAAAACCCAGACCACCATGACTCTTCTCTCTGCACACAATAGTCCACGCAACCTGCGCCTTAGCTCTACCCCTGTGATCCTTGCCCCATAAAAAACCTTTGCAAATTTTCTCTACTTCCCTGATCACAGCTTTAGGGATAATGAAAGTAGTTTCCCAATAAACATGCATTGTGAGCAGAACTGATTGAATCAATTGAGTGCGACCCTGAAATGATATGTTCCTAGTTGTCCACATGTTGAGCCTTTTAGTTAACCTATCAATCAGGGATTGACAAGTAGAAGCATTCCATTTCTTAGCTGCCATAGGCAAACCCAAATAAGTAAATGGGAAAGAACCCCTCCCAAATCCAGTAAGATTCTCCAGCCTCCCTTTTAAATTATCCTCAACACCTGCAATGTAGATTTGAGACTTGGACTGATTTGCACACAAGCCAGAACTTTGTCCAAATTCACCAAAAGCCTTCATTAGAATAATAACACTGCTTTCCTTAGCTTTGCAAAAGATCATCAGGTCATCTGCAAAAGCAAGGTTGATTAAACCCACTCTCTTGCACATAGGATGATAATAGAAGCCTTTCTCAGTAGCTGCATTCAGCAATTTCCTAGTGAGAATTTCCATCACAATAACAAACAGAAGGGGTGATATAGGATCTCCCTGCCTCAATCCTCTAGAACTCATAAACCTGCCCTGAACATTACCATTTATCACCAATCTGAAAGATACTGTCTTCATACACACCATAATCCAATTCACAAACTTCTCTGGAAATCTCAGTATCTCCAGGCTTCTCTGGATAAAATTCCAGCTTACACTGTCATAGGCCTTTTTTAAATCTACCTTCATTAAACATCTAGGGGACACTCTCTTCCTTCTATACAATCTCAACAACTCTTGAGTAATTAGAACATTTTGAAGGATGGATCTATCTTTAATGAATGCAGCTTGATTCTCATGAATTAAGTCAGGCAAGCATTCTTGCAATCTATTGCAAAGGAGCTTAGAAATAACCTTGTAGATGACATTACAGCAAGCAATAGGTCGAAAATCACTTACATAATTAGGGCATTCTGTTTTAGGAACCATCACCAAAAGGGTTTGATTAGCTTCCTTGAGAAGCTTCCCATTTGAGAAGAAATCCTGAACAGCTTCAATAATATCATCACCTATAACTGGCCAGGCTGCCTTATAGAAGGCTGCACCATAACCATCAGGCCCTGGAGCCTTGTCATTACCAATCTGGAACAGGCATTGCTTGATTTCAGAGTCCTCAAACATCCTTATTAATTTCAACTGTTGATCAACACTCAGAATTTTGCCATGCTTGACCTCATCCTCATCAAAACACCAACTTCTAGGCCCATCAGCAAACAGATTCTTATAAAACTCCTCAAAAGCATTCACAATCTGAAATTCGTCAGAGTGTACCACACCATTATTGTCCTGAATCCTTAGAATTCTGTTTCTGTATCTTCTCAACCTTATAGTTTGATGGAAGAATTTGGTGTTCATATCCCCTTCACAAATCCAATTTTGCTTAGCTTTTTGTTTCAAGAACACTGAAGCCACTAGGTATACCTTTAGATGCTCCTCTCTTGCCTCTTTTTCCAACTTCAACAAGTGATTATTCATAGGGTCTGATTGAAGAAGATTCTGAATATAGTCAAGTTTCTCCCTAGCCTGAGTCTCTTTAACATCAATGCTCTTGAATTTCCTCTGATTTAAATCTTTCAGCCCAGCTTTCAACTGCTCAAGGTTTCTCATTATTCTAAACATTGCACAACCTTCCCTTCTGCTTGTCCAGTTTTGATTAACAATCTGAATAAACTCATCATCCAAAGTGAGATGATTAAGAAACTTAAAGGTCTGCCCTCTACACCTCACAGCATTTGGCCAATGAATCACCATAGGACTATGATTTGAGACACCACAATTCCCAAACTCTGCCTGAACATCTGGCCAGTTACACCAATTATAGTTGACAAGAACTCTATCCAGCTTGCTAATGATCCTATCACCCTCATCCTGCTTGTTGTTCCATGTATACCAGCAACCAAAATAATTCATGTCCTCCAGCTGACAGTGATTAATCATGGTTCTGAAGTCCTGGAGAGTGTGAGGCTCAAGAGGAATTCCTCCAATTTTTTCCTGTGCATTCAAGCAACAATTGAAATCTCCCATAATCATCCATTTATCCACCATACTGTCACCTATCTCTTTCAGGTCCTCCCAAAGTTCACACCTTCTTTCACTATCATTATGTGCATACACAAAAGAAACATAGAATAAGCTATCATAATGATTCCCTTTCACTCTGCAGTGGACAAATTGACTAGAATGGCTGAGCACCTCCACCTTAAACATGTCCTTCCTCCAAACCACCCAGATTCTGCCTATAGGATGATCTTCCAAATTAATAAAACTCCCCCAAACAAGAAACATTCTGTTCCTCACCATATCAAACGAATTAGATCTAAGCTTGTTTTCTAGCATAGTCATAAGACCAATAGAAAATTTATTTATCAAACACTTAACCTCTTTTTGTTTCAAGGGTTGGTTAAGGCCCCTTGTATTCCAAGCACCAATACTATCTATTTAAGAGGAGGGAAGATGATTCCCTCTTTTGGAACTTCCCCAAAGCTTTCCTTCTAGGTACTACTGGTGTCCACTGTCCTTCCTTTTCCTTATTCCCCTGTTCCACCTCAACAGCAGCACTTGCCTCCTTTTCCATCTGTGATTCTTCACAAATGAAACATTCTCATCTATACCTTGTCCTTGTAATACTTCCACCACTTGCGAAGCAGATTCCATATTTTCATTAGGGACAGTTCCCTCTTCAATACTCCTTTTCAGTTTCAGGGCATCATCAACCTTTTCTATGTCCTCCCTTGTAGGCTTCTTTTTTTCCACCCATATCTTCTTAGTTTGTTTCCTGCAAGATTTACTATCATGTCCATACATGGAGCATGAAGCACACAATACTGGCTTCCATTCATAGTCAATCTTTTGGGCTATAACATTTTCCTTCTCATCTTCAAAAAACACCTCTTCAGGAAGGATGTTAGGGTTAACCTCAACAAGCACCCTAGCATAGCTAATCCGATTTCTTTCCTTTGTAACATTATCCACCATGATTGGGGTACCTACAAGACTAGCAATCTTGCTTAGGGCAGGGACACCCCAATATTTCAAATTCAAGTTTGGCATCTGAATCCATACTGGAACAGAGTCATGCATAATTTTTGAGACAGGTTTCCCTGTCCAAGGAGCTATAATGAGGGGTTTCTTATCAAAATGATAGATCCCAACCTCCATTACTGCATTCCTAGCCTCCATTGAATTGAATCTTACAATCATAGTACCATCACCATTCATAAGTACCTTGTCTATGCCATGATGTCCCCATATTTTCCTTATGTATCCATTGAAAACCGAATAAGGTGGTCTGGCTCCCAGAATATAGCAAACAAGTGATTGTTGCCAGTATGCTTCTTCACTTTGTATGTCTTCTATCACTATTTTGCCCACTGCCACCCCTTCTTTAATCTCTGGCTTTACAAAGTTTAGTTTGTCTCCTGCATTATGTACCTTTGAAATGTCAAAGTTATCCCAAACAGACGCCCTTTTAGTGGAAGCCTCTTTCTCCCCTATTTCTGGTGGAATATCTCTTTGTGCCTCCTCAGGTTGAACCATCGCCTTACCTTTGATCCTTGACCGCAACTCATCCAGCTTTTTCAAAATACTAGCCGCTTTCTTAGGGCTCAAGTTATCTATGTCTTCTAAGTCATCATCATCCAAAAGCTCATGGTCTAAATTTTTCATGTCTAAAGAGAGTGTAAAATCTTGATGTCTTGTATGTATGTCACGGTTTTCAAAGGAAATTAAGCCTAACAAGCTTTAAAAATAATTTTGAGCATGAAAAGAGTTTGAATCAAGATTCTTTTGTGTGTGTAATGATGATTCGGTTGATGTTTGGAAAAGTAAAATGATGCTTCTATGTCTTGCATGATATGATCCATGAATTTAGGCATTTGCATATAGAAAATAAAATTATAAGATCTTGCCTTCTTGCATGTCACCATTCGGCCAAGTCTAGGTAGAATAGGAAATCATACTAGATCACCATTTTGTTTACATGCATGTGTTTTTCTAAAAAAGATAAAGACCTTGACATGATTTTGATTTGATTGTGTAAAGAAATTAAATTTTTGTTTGTCAAGACTCTTGTGAAACTTACGGTTTTCATAAAGAAAATAAGAAAACAAAATCTTGGAAAATGATCTTTGCTTTAATTCATGTTCTCTATGCATACCATATTCGGCCTACTCATGTTAGCTAACCTAGGATCTCTTTTTCAATGAAATGATTTAAAAGGAATAAGTGTATTTTAAGAAATGGTGCTAAAACAAACTTGTGTTGGGGACATGTATTTTCTAATCGGTTCTTTGTGAAGAAGGGAAGGAAATAAATAAACTGAATTAATTGAGTGTTGTTTTTGAATGAATATATATGTGATCGTGTGTTCCTATGTGTTTTCGGTTAGGGTTAAAAGAAAAGGGAATTTTAATGCTTAAAATGAACTAAGATGATTCATGTGGATTAAATGGCGATATTTGATTTATTTTCCTTTGCTTTTATTCGGTTATGAGGTCTAGATAGGTTTAGGGAGTTCAATTGCATGAATAAAATGTGTATAGTAATATAAATATGTTGGTTTGAAACTTGATTCAATTTGGTGTGTGCCTAAGTGTTGTTTGTTAATTGTATGTGGCATGGTTTGTTTGGAATTATATTGTGGTTGTGTATTAAATTGACTTTTAAGAAATTGATTTGATTTACTTGAGATTTTGATTTGTGTTCATGGCTGTCCAAAATTGTTTTATGATAAAAACATGGGTTTGTAAAATGATAACTTTAAGTTAAAAGTTATTTCAAGTAAAAAGTGTTTTTACAATTCTTTTAGAGTCTTAACATAATGATTCTGTAAAACTATGTTTGCTGTCCAGAATTACTTGGACGTACTTTTATGTTTAAAAATGTTTTCGTGTGATCTAAAACCAAGTTTTCAAGTGATAGTTGATTTTGGTTATATTTTCAAAGTTTTTCCCAACCAAAGAAAAGACAAGTATTAAACTAAGAAGAGATTTTCTCTTATAAGTTAATAATGTAAAGTGTTTTATGTAATATGAGGAATGGTATAGAAAAGAGGTTGGGGCAGTTGGCAACCGGCAGCGCAAAAGGTTCGAAGAGACGGACGCACTTCATTGCTGGACCCCAGGTGAGAGAGAAGCTTTCCTAAGACACCGTGGTAGCTAGGTGATTTATTAGGACGTTCCGTATCATCTCAAAGATCGGAATTTAGTGGTTCTAAGTCAGTAGTATAGTGGCAATTGTATGCTTTGTGTGACCACTTATACGAAGGTGACAAAGACCACAATGTTATTGTGTGATATTGTGTGTTGATAATATGCTTTGAATTGTTTATTTACTTATCTATTTAATTATGTTTGGTAATGTTTATTTCTGTTAATTATGATAAGTAAATGGTGGATGGACGTTTGTCACGTTCTGAATAAGAGAATGAAAGTGAAAAGAAAGAGCTGAGAAAGTAATGGGATTGAAAGTAATGGTATAATGAGAAAAGAGTAAGAGATTAAGGGAAAGAGAGATGAGAGTTGATTTGGAAGAGAAGTTGAGGATAATGTTGAGAATCGAGCCAGAGCTGAGGAGAGTGATATGGATTGTTGGAATATGAGATGTGATTTGAGCGGAGCTAGGCTCCTTTGTTTTTGGTTTTAGACTGGGAATTAGTGTTGAGTTGAGCTTGCTCCTCCACTAACGCTCAGCAAAATGTGTTTTTGAAAAAGGAATTTTTGAAAAAGGGATTTTGAAAAGAAAGGAATTTCCGAAGAGTTTTGTGAAAAGGAATTTTTATAAAGAGTTGGGGAGAGAAATATTTTCAGAAAAGGGTTTATGAAACAAATTTTCGAAAAAGGTTATGAGATAGAATTTTTGTGAAACAATACTTTCAAAGGATTCTTTTTATGAAACAATCTTTTTGAAAAGGTTTTATGAAAGGATATTTCTGGAACAATATTTTTGAGAAAGTTTTATGAAATGATCTCTTTGAGAAAAGTTTGTGAAAGTGATACTTTTGTGGATGTTGGTGAGAATAAAGTTTTGAAAAAGGTTTTTGGAGAGAGTGTTTGTAGAAAGTTTGAGAAATGAGGTTCTTGGAGAGTGATGAAATCAAATATTTGAGAAGGATGGTAAAAAGGAAGAATTGAGAAAGATGATGTGAATCAATGGAGATAATCCCAGCTCTGTGCTATGTGAGAAAGAATCGTGCAAAGTTAGAGGTCGGGACTCACTGAAGGGATGCACGAAGGGTGAGCCGATCATTAGGTTAATTAAAAGATAAAAGACTTTAAAAGACATTAACAGCGAATGCGGTGAGGAATGAGAGTAACCCGAAGTAGTGGAGAGGAAGGAACCATAGGTATCTGCGGATACTTAGGAGGAGATTGCATTAGGGGAGGACGATGACGGTGAAATGTCAAGAAGTCTAGAGTATTGTTGTAGGCAGAACGAACTCCATAAGTGGTGCACTAACGTGGTGGGGACTGGGTCCAATACCGTGGTAAGTTCTGCGCGCGCACTAGAACAATACTGTCACCCCCTAGATTGCAAATCGAGAACAGTGAGACGGACTGGAACGGGGCATTGTGATTTGCCACTGGTTGTACAGTGAGCCTTGATTATTGATATTATATGAATTGATTTGAGGCTGGGCCTCCTGGTCTGGGACCATTTGTTGTGAGACAGCTGTCGTGCCCGCGTGGTAAAGGTCCTGTACTCCTGTTTGCTTCCGACTAGGTGGATGGATGGCCGAGGAGATGTAGACTTGAAACGTGAGTGCTAACAACGAAAGGAACGCGTACCTCGATGATGCTTTAATACCCCCGATCATCGATGGTTATGACTCGATAAGACACAATAAGAAAAGATTTATAATTGTCAGAACAAGAGTTTAAGTAGTGTGAAGGATGAGAAAAGACTGAGAATGGAAATGTGGGAAAGAGATTAAGTCCCTGAGAATGATTAGAAATCAAAGTGGAGAATTAAGAAAGAGATTATAAGAAGTGAAAGACAAGATAGAATGAGGAGGATTGTTAATAATGATATTGTGTTTGCATGTTGTTTTGTATGTGCACTGTGTGTTGTTTTTGTGTGTCCTATTATCTTGCCTACCATAATTCCACATCGTCGACGCTACGCCGTCCGGATCGCTTACTCACTCCTGTTCGTTGGTACATAATTGGTGTTGCTGATATCCCAACGGGCAGATGGATCGTCGTTTGGAAATCTCTACGTGGCTTCGTGAAGGGAATGGATGGAAAGCTACCCGTTACGGATGGGTATGGACTGGACATGTTCAGTTGGTAATCGCAGACCCTGAACATAAGCTGGGAGGAAAGACAACGAGTTCGTGTTTAGGAAGCGTGTCTTTTGTGGGACACAATTCTGAACCACCATCTCGGGATACAAAGAAGGAGAATCCTGTGAAGCTGTTCGGAGTGGAGCTTAAACCGAATCCTGAAGTGGATACAACAAGTGGAATCGCATCAACCTCCAGAACCAAGACACTAACAAAGAAGAAAAGAAAGTTGGAACCGACCATCTTTGATAGGAAGAGGGAGCCAGTAGTGGATTTAGAATAAGTTGTTGTTTGTATTGTATCCAGGATTACCTAATTGATGAGCTATTGCTGTACTTCAATTATTTTGAAGCACGCCCGACTTTTATGAAATGTGAGAATACTTTTATGAGACAAGTTTAAGTTCTTTTGAAGAAATGAATGAAATTACTTAAGTTGAAATCAAACTGTTTTCTTAATAAAATGTTATCGGAGAATGAGGTTTATGAGTTGTGGTTTTAAGTAACAACTCGGTTTTCGAAAGAGAAGGTTGAAGGATATTAGTAACTTATCAAGAACGCTTTCAAACCCTTCAACAACGTTTTAAAAAAAAAATTCCCCAAAAATTTGGCCTCATTTTTACAACATTAATAAATAAAAGTCAGTTGTTTTGGTTTTCTAAAATCGGGCTGTTACAAAGTGGTATCAGAGCTTATGGTAATCCTTAGTGGCCGTAAGCATGGCCTACATGCTTTGTCGTGTGTGACTCTGTGTGTTTGTTAGTATTTGAGTAGGAATAGGAGGATAAGCTTTTGTCTCTTAGGACATGGACTAGTTTGTAGCATAGCACTGGCCGTAATAGTTTAAGAAACCTTTTGGCTCTATAAGGAGAGACCATGAACGGACCCTGCAATTAGGACCCTATACCCCTGATGTCTCATCAGTGATTGTTAGACTCAGATCTGATTAACCTTAGCATACCTTCATATAGGGATAGTTAGTACCCTTGAGGATGTAGTGTATCTTACCTGAAATTTCGTGCTTGTTGAATTGTTTCAACAAAGCAGTTTTGTTATTCGAACCCTTTCTTTCATGAACCCTTATCGGATTGTAGCTTTACCAAATCTATTTAAGACCTTTTAGTCCGAATTGTAGAGTTGGAAGTGCCATAGTTACCCCAAATAGTTCAAGGTCTGAGTAACTAAGGAAGGAGAAATAGTCTAAGTTGGTAAAGGTTGTAAGATCACGGTGAGATAGTTATAAGTTGGATCAAAGTTGGGGAGCCACAAGGAAGGAAAAGAGGCGTATGTTACCGGTCTTAGAGGATTTTTGAGGAAAATTTGAGAATTAGGATTGCTCTATACCCTAATTAGAAAATGAGGTGATCAAGGGTGAAGTCTATGTGGTAATGGGATTTCCCTTAAGTTAGAAATATGATAGACGAAAACCCTAGAGAAAGAAGGAGAATTGAAGGGAGGAGTGGTTGTTGTGAAGTAGTAGGAATCCGAGTCGTAGTGAATAATGAATATTTAAGGATTTTTAGGTAAAATCCCATACTTTTGGAGATGTGTGAATGCTTGTTTGTTTGAATTCCCCTCAAGTCCGTACCAATGGTTGGACTTTCTGTGACAACGACCGGCTAAGGGAGCGGCATCTTCTTCGGTTAGTCCGATGGACTTAACCCGATTCGACACGCGAGCGGATGTGCGAAGGAGACTTCTTCATCTAAAAGCAATGAACAAGGAACATCAGAATGACATGAGAATGTTGTTGCCCTGCTGCCCAATCCACAACGCATTTCTCGGGGACGAGAAATCTTTAAGTTGGGGAGAATGTAACACCCCGTAAATTCCTCATATTAATTTAAAGCACTAAAGAAATTATTTTTTTTTTGGAAAAGTGTTTTGAAAGAGTATTTTCTTAAATAATTTTCTTTAATATACATTTTCTAAATAATAAAGGATTTTAAAGGAATGATTTTCTGAAATAATATTCAACCTTTAGAAATAGAATTTATCTTTAAAATATATATGCTTGATATTTTTGTGAAAGTACTTGAGATATTTGTGTGAGTCTCTATTTGATTAGGTGTGTGTATATTCGGTCTTAGTATGTATAAGTATGCTTAGGATCATATGAGTACTTAAATTATTGGGAAAGAACATGATGCATGTGTAAATGTATGTGAATATAAAAGTAATGTGGGATGCATGAATATGTATGATGAATATATGTGGGTATGCCGTATGGACATGATACCCTAAAGATGTTACTTGTTTGATGCTTATATGTGTGTTAAGTATATGCATTACCCATGATGCCATGTTATGTGAAAATAAATTGTATGTGAATGTGTGTGTATGTGTGTATGGTTCGGCCAAGCTTAGGACTAGAAGACCATGTAGGAGTGCATTTCCTTAAGTATTAAGAAATTAGAAATTTAAATGGAAAATAGGAGGAGACTAGGTTAAGTGACTCATGGAACCTAGTGAGGACTTTCTTTCCTCCATGTCTCCCACGACTTGACCCCTCCCATGCAACAATGTGGCTAGCCCAAATTGCCCTTCATTCTACACCTTGGACCGAGGAAAAAATAGGAAATTCTCATGCCCTTTTGGCCTATGTAAAACCGTGTGAGTGAGTGTATGTTGGGATCATTTCTTTCTTCATTTCATTCTTCATACCAACACACACATAGTTTCAAGAGTGCATCAAACTCTTGAAACTCATAGAGAGAAAGAGAGTGAAAACCGTGAGGAGGAGAAGAGAGAAAGAGAGTGAAAACCTCAAAGCCCTTAACCCAAACCCCTTGATTTCTTCCTTCCACACACATCTTTCTTCAAAGATCAAGGAGAAACCCCATTAACCCTAGAAGAAGAGAAGAGGCCGTAGCAAACCAAGAGGAGAAGGAGAAGAGACTTGAAAATTTAAGATTAGGAATTAAGGTAGATAGAGTTTTAATTGAATGATTTTGTGTTGTAAAGGACTTCTAATGGACTTGGTTTAATTCTTTTTGTGATGCATGTAATTGTTTTTAAGTGATCTTGAGATCTAAGTGTTTTGCATGTCATTCTTATGCTTTGATCTTGAATGTTGATGTGAAAAAGTTTTTGATCTCTTACTTGTGAATGTTCTTCATCACGGTTTTGTTGAGGATGTGTTTAAAGTCCATAGATTGTGTTGATTCTCCCATGCATGTTGATTTTGTGGCTTGATGACTCCTATTTTTTCTTTGCATGTCCTTCTTATGTATTGATCATTGGATTTCTATGAATAAATGAACTCATAAATAACTAAATCAAGAACTAGATGATTCGGACATGAGTAGAAGAGATAGGTCTTGATTTTTTAATTTGATCTAAGTGATTCCATGCTACTTTTATGCTTAGGAAAATTAATTCTAGCTTATTTTTCACGGTTTGTTTGAAGGTTTGAGTTTAAGTTTATGTTTTGCTTTGATTTCCTTTGCGCATGTCTTGATCTATGGTTAATATTTAAGAAAACATGAAGCTTGAGTTTTTTTATGTCTAAAGAGAGTGTAAAATCTTGATGTCTTTTATGTATGTCACGGTTTTCAAAGGAAATTAAGCCTAACAAGCTTTAAAAATAATTTTGAGCATGAAAAGAGTTTGAATCAAGATTCTTTTGTGTGTGTAATGATGATTCGGTTGATGTTTGGAAAAGTAAAATGATGCTTCTATGTCTTGCATGATATGATCCATGAATTTAGGCATTTGCATGTAGAAAATAAAATTATAAGATCTTGCCTTATTGCATGTCACCATTCGGCCAAGTCTAGGTAGAATAGGAAATCATACTAGATCACCATTTTGTTTACATGCATGTGTTTTTCTAAAAAAGATAAAGACCTTGACATGATTTTGATTTGATTGTGTAAAGAAATTAAATTTTTGTTTGTCAAGACTCTTGTGAAACTTACGATTTTCATAAAGAAAATAAGAAAACAAAATCTTGGAAAATGATCTTTGCTTTAATTCATGTTCTCTATGCATACCATATTCGGCCTACTCATGTTAGCTAACCTAGGATCTCTTTTTCAATGAAATGATTTAAAAGGAATAAGTGTATTTTAAGAAATGGTGCTAAAACAAACTTGTGTTGGGGACATGTATTTTCTAATCAGTTCTTTGTGAAGAAGGGAAGGAAATAAATAAACTGAATTAATTGAGTGATGTGTTTGAATGAATATATATGTGATCGTGTGTGCCTATGTGTTTTCAGTTAGGGTTAAAAGAAAAGGGAATTTTAATGCTTAAAATGAACTAAGATGATTCATGTGGATTAAATGGCGATGTTTGATTTATTTTCCTTTGCTTTTATTCGGTTATGAGGTCTAGATAGGTTTAGGGAGTTCAATTGCATGAATAAAATGTGTATAGTAATATAAATATGTTGGTTTGAAACTTGATTCAATTTGGTGTGTGCCTAAGTGTTGTTTGTTAATTGTATGTTGTAACACCCCGATTCGGCAACTTGAAACCATAGCCAAATTAAGTGAAAATTAGGGGCCATTTTTTTTTAAACGAGTGAATGAGTGATGTGCAAAATGAGAACACCTCTTATTTACAAAACATAATTTCATTTAAAATCCATGTTCTCAAGTTGCACCAACTATTTCAAGTTCCAAATCGAGATGTCACAAGACACCGCGCTTCGAAACCCGTTTTCCAAACATTAGTTAAATAGAATAGCCCATTTGATTTCATGTCAAAATATCAATACAAAGGTTAACTTTTTGGGGTTACAGCAGGACGTCACCAGATTGCTAAGAACTCATGGTGAATTACATACTCAAAAGGAAAATTACCTACTCCCTAGTCATACTCATAAATCCTTCCCTAATCTTGCTTTCCAAACTTGCTGTACCACTCGTCATCATCCGCCAGTAGATCCTCTGGACTAATGATCCAACTCCCATCACTGTAGTACTCCTCTGGGTCATCCCTATCAGACCAGAGGTCGGGATCCTCCTCCTCAGAATCCTCAGGAACCTCAACCTCAGAATCGTCGAGTCCGTCCTTTGTTTCATCCTCCTCAGCTGCCTCCTCCTCCTCTAGCTCAGCCCGTCGGCGCGGAATCTCGATGAAGAACATCTCATAAACCGACATAATGCTATTGTTACCCCTTCGGGGAGTCGCTCC
Organism: Crotalaria pallida; assembly: GCA_037953625.1. Classification (NCBI taxonomy): domain Eukaryota; kingdom Viridiplantae; phylum Streptophyta; class Magnoliopsida; order Fabales; family Fabaceae; genus Crotalaria; species Crotalaria pallida. The sequence continues at coordinate 83,206,918 of CM075653.1, forward strand.
TATCTCCCGCAACTGCTGGTATCGTACCATATTGGCCATCTAGACTCCATACAATTTTATACAAGACAGAATAGATAGAGTAGAGAGAGTGAGCAACCCAAAACGGCAATGTCGACTATGTGGGATTACATCAGGTAAATATTAAGACAAAATATTTATAACAAAGTAAATCCAACAACCAATAAAGCATAATCAAACAACACATAAATCTCATCCGGGTATAAACATAGACATACATTTGATTATTCATAACAATAATGTTTTTCACTATTTTCCTCAATATCCCTTCTCAACCCTAGTACTTCTTTTCATTCCTCATTCACACACTCAACGTATGCCTCAAGGTTTCTTACCACAATACTTCATCCGTCTTATTCGTCACTGGGAATTATCATTACTATCATCATTATTATTATTATCATTATCACACTTATCTTTGGAACATTTTGCTTATTTAAGTCTTATCAATTCGATTAGCACCAATGATCAGGGGGAAACATCATTGAGCTCACACACGTCTACATCTCCTCGATCAACCACCCAACCTAGTCGGAAGCAAACAGGAGTACAAGACCTTTACCACGCGGGCACGACAGCTGTCACAACACATAATGGTCCCAGACCAGGAGGATCTCGTCCTCAAATCAATTCAATAATAACAAGGCTCACTGTCCACGCAGTGGCAAAACACAATGCCCCGTTCCAGTCCCTCTCACTGTTCTCGATTTGCAATCTAGGGGGCGACAGTACTTATTCTAGTTTCGAAAGCAGAACTTGCCACGGCATTGGACCCAGTCCCCACCACGTTAGTGCGCCACCTGTGGAATTGTTCCGCCTAGAAAAGTACTCTAGACTTCTTGACGTATCACCGTCATTGTCCTCCCCTAATGCAATCTCCTCCTAAGTATCCGTAGATACCTATGGTTCCTTCCTCTCCACTACTTCGATACGACACTCATACCTCACCACAATTGTTAATGTCTTTTAAAATCTTTCAAAGAGTTTTAATTACGGTTTAGTCCTAATGATCGGCTCATCCTTGGTGCATCCCTTCAATGAGACCCGATCGCTATTCGTTCGCATCTAATCCCCCTAAAGCTCATATACGAATCACGTGCATCATCACAACATCATTGCATCATCTTTCCCTTTCTCAAATCACAGCAACATTGCTCTCATCAACATGAGCATCACTCTTTCAAGTCAACTGTCACTCAGCGCGCCATCATTATCCTCTCCGTCCGCTGTGGATCAATAGCATCCTCCGCATCCCTTACTTTAATAACTCAGCAGCGTCGTTAGTATATTTTCGGATCAGCTCGACCTCGCAGCATTGTTAGCTCCACTCATCATCACCACGCTTCCGCTCGCTTTGTCGAACATTTCTCATAGTCATCTTAGCATCATCTCCTCGACACCATTCTTCCTCGACTAATCACGTCTTTCACATTTATCGTTTTCGTCTCTTATTTCTTCAATTACTACTCTATAGTCTTAGTCTTTATTGTTTACTCACACGGTTCCCATCCATATCATATTAAGTAACAAATAAACAAATCACAAAATAATTAAATAGCACAACATGAACAACTATAAAACATATCATCATATTATAAACCAATCTCAGTCGTTCGGGTGGATAGCTAAACCAATCAAACAAGCGCTATCACATACACCACTACGCTAAATGAGATTGGAGTCCAATCTTTGAGATGATTGGACGCCTTAATATGTACCTAATTACCACGGCGTCTTAAGGGAAAGCCCCTCTCTCACCTCGATGACGAACGTCTTATAGCTCTCCAAGTTTTCCCGATCATCTCTCCTTGCCTCTTATCCTCTCGTCCGTTGCTCAACTAAGACATTTTCCCGTGCATTAGAAACGAGTTCGATACATTTGTTAAATTCATTTTGAAAACAATTTCTCTTTTTGGAAAGCTTGTTATCATTGTCCAAGATTTTTAAATTCGATTCAAATTCATGATTAAAACAGTTCTTAAGAAAACTTTGAAAACAATTCAAAAACACTCTTTTATTCAAATAAACTTCCTTTCATATTTAAAACTTGATTTAAAACATTTATCATTTACTTGTCACAAAACACTTTTGGCTAAAGAAATTAACTAATCTGTTGGAAACCAACAAGCGGCTCAATATAGTCTAGAGGGGGGGTGAATAGAATATTGAAGCCTTATTACAGATTTTTCGTCCACCTAAGAGAATGGTTTTATGAAAATAAATTTTCTTAAAAATTCAAGTCAGATTACTCGAGTAACTCAAGACTTAACTCGAGTAATACGCAAGCAAAAATAATTTCACTCAAGTATTCAGCAAATCACTCGAGTATTACGAAAGCTATTTTTAAATCACTCGAGTAACAGAAAACCTACTCGAGTAATGTTCATAAACTGAAAGCAGATTACTCGAGTGACAAGAACTTTACTCGAGTAAACTGGGTAAAATTCAATTAAAACTCAGTTTTCAATGGAGTTCTTCAAGAATAACAATGCTATGATGATTCAAAAAATTATGAATGATTAATATGAACAATTTCAAGTAATATTAACATGCAATTTTAGATCAATTGAGTAGAATTATGAAAACCCCAATTCTAACCTAAAAATGCAATTGTTAATGAATTAATGCAATACAAGGAATGAAAAATAAAAGAGACACAAGGATTTATCCTGGTTCACTTTCACCCACTTGAAAGCTACTCCAGTCCCCTCTCTAATCAAGAGAGATTCTTCACTAGAAATCTTCAAATGTAGATTTTACAATGTTTTAAGATGCAACTAGATTCTTAGTTCTCCTATCTTAAAACCCAACACAAAGTGTGTACCAAACACTTTGATCTAATCTACCCCTTTTGAGTATTCTAGATTTCCTTGCTAATTGATTGAAGATGCTTCCAACCAATCCTCTTTTCTTGCTTTGATTTGATCCTCAAAGTCTTCCTTGTGAGATTCTACACTTGTGTTGAAACTTCAATGATGCAATCACACATTGCAAATCTTCAACAACCACCAAGAACAAAAATTATGATCTCAAGAATATTTGAACAATGAAAGAAATAGAGTGAAGAATGAAAAGTTCTTTGTTAACACATCCCTTTATCAAACATAAAATAGCATACACACATATTGTAGCCACTCTCAATAGTCATTTCAAAAGAAAATCCTTCTAAGCACCTAAACATACACAAACCGAATTATCTCAAGTAAAATCTTGCAAAATGCTACACACCATCAAAGACATAAAACCATGAAATGATTTTATTTCTTTCAAGATCAAACCGTGATCATCATAGAAGCATTCAACAAATTTCAATCTCATTATCATCAATTTAATTTCAAGGTAATAATCAAAACCACAAATCACTTCATGTATACATTTTTAGGCTCCTAAATGAGGCTAATCTTAGTCTATATGCAATCTAAATATTGACTAAACACACTTTTCCATTTTATATCTCAAGACCGAATACTAGCATGCATAGGACAGAATCTTAGTTCATTTTTTCAATGCACTAAAGACAATTAAAGCAAACCATATCACACCAACATGCATAAGCCATCATGAGATTATTTAGATTTTTAGTAAAACTCAAACTTATAATTTTTCTTGAATAGAAACATGGTTTATAACTTGATCTTCTAAAAAGAATGGCATGCATGGACTTAAGACCACTAAATCTATTCCTAATATATACATGCACCTTAAAATATGTACTAAAACAATTTTAGCACTCATGGCCGAATGGCCTTCATACCAACAAACATAAACAATTGTTTAAATCAAATCAAGCGCATAAAAAGAAAATCATTTTAAATACCTCCACCCTATTAATTTCTACTAGGCCGAGACATGTGTAAGAGAGGACTTAATTTCTTTTCTTGAAAATTGACATGCAACCCTCAAAGTTCTAATTTTTGAACATGGATTAAAACATGCACATACAAAGATCACCCAAAATAATTTCAAGGTTACATGCAAAGCTAAAAATCCTTATTCTCTTCTCAAATAAACTTAGATCATGAAGTTGTTAATCAAACATTCACATATATACATATAGATCACGGTTTGAGCACAAGAGATCAACATGCAAGGCATAAATTCCTCACGTTGTTACTAATCAAACCTAGATCATAAATTATTCACCAAATCCCTTCAATAAAACCTCATAGGTCACGATTTTGGAAGAATGAATCAACATGCAAGGGGTTTCATTTTAGTTTTTATAAAAAATCTCAAGTAGTGAGTTAGATCCCTTTAAAGGTTTGTTTAGAAAATCATGATAATCTACCTAATAAAATCATAACCGAAGCACATAGAGTCCATAATGTTCACATATTTACAACCCGAATTAAAAGTCCATAGTTGCACTCAACTCTCAAGCTATAAAAATGAACATGCAATGGAAAGAAAAGAAAGAAAAATTACAAGACCAAAAGAAAATCCTAACTCTCATGGTTTTCTTCTTGATTTCCTTATAACCTACCAAGAAATTGAGTCTTCTACTTCAAAGGCTCTAGGTCTTCAAAGAAAGTTCAAGGGCTTGGTCTAGATCTCCACCCTCCTTCTTCGAGTTTCTCACGGCCACACTCCTCTCTTCTTCTCTCTCTTTTTCTTCTAAGGGTTGGATAGTCCCTTAGATAGTGTTTGAGTTGTGTTTGTGGAAGGAAATGAAAGAAAGTGAAGAAATGGACTAAGGTTTGGTTGATTTAAGGGCACCGAAGTTGCCTCCTTTGCCCTTGAAATGGGTTTCGGCCAAGGCACCAAATGGAAGGGCAAATTTGGGTTATTCAAAGTTTGCATGGAAAGGGTTCCATCAAAGGGGTACATAGTGCATAGTCTAGGGCTAGGCTTCATCATGCTTAGTCATTTCAAGCTCCTATTTTCCACTATTCTAATCCACTTGTTGGCTTCTAAGCCTTCCAAGTATCTCCTCTCAATTTGAAATCTACCCCAACACACACACACACTCACTCATCACCGTAGCATTCACACGCATGCACACCATCATGCAATTTTTCATTTTCATTTTCTATTTTAAGATATCATCAACTCAAGGATTATATGCATGCATTCACACACATAGTAAAACCGTAGCACCATATGCACACACACATAGTCTATATTTTTCTAATCATATTTATTTAAGATACTTATGATCACCAATTCACATAAATATGCAAGTATTTTCAAGGATCATACGTACACATACACACACCAAAACCGTAGCACATGCACATATATACACACATATTTATTTTTCAAGCCACATTCACATATTAAATCAACATATATCATATTGAGCATAATTAATTTCATGTCATGGCAATTAATTTAATTTCCTACAAGACACATTTTATTGTAAAGAAAACTTAGGCTATTTCAAAGTAAAATAATTATCTACATATAATTCACACAATTAAAAATCAACTTTCATGAAAATGAGAAATTTCCAAAAGATAAATTTATTTAAGGTCATTAACTTTCAAAAATCATGGTTTCATAAAAATTCGTCTTTCACAAATTTCAAAAAGAAATCAAATCAAAAATTCAAAAGATCATGCTTTCAATGTTCACAAATCCAAAAATGCAGATTATTCCATAAAGAAATTCACTTTTAAATAAAATCAGAAATCCTCTTTAGAAAAGCCTTTTTGAAAACAAAACTTTAACGTTTATTTTCATCGAACTCGTTTACGCATGTTCGGGAAAATGAGGGGCGTTACATATGTGGCACGGTTTGTTTGGAATTATATTGTGGTTGTGTATTAAATTGACTTTTAAGAAATTGATTTGATTTACTTGAGATTTTGATTTGTGTTCAAGGCTGTCCAAAATTGTTTTATTATAAAAACATGGGTTTGTAAAATGATAACTTTAAGTTAAAAGTTATTTCAAGTAAAAAGTGTTTTTACAATTCTTTTAGAGTCTTAACATAATGATTCTGTAAAACTATGTTTGCTGTCCAGAATTACTTGGACGTACTTTTATGTTTAAAAATGTTTTCGTGTGATCTAAAACCAAGTTTTCAAGTGATAGTTGATTTTGGTTATATTTTCAAAGTTTTTCCCAACCAAAGAAAAGACAAGTATTAAACTAAGAAGAGATTTTCTCTTATAAGTTAATAATGTAAAGTGTTTTATGTAATATGAGGAATGGTACAGAAAAGAGGTTGGGGCAGTTGGCAAACGGCAGCGCAAAAGGTTCGAAGAGACGGTACGCACTTCATTGATGGACCCCAGGTGAGAGAGAAGATTTCCTAAAACACCGTGGTAGCTAGGTGATTTATTAGGACGTTCCGTATCATCTCAAAGATCGGAATTTAGTGGTTCTAAGTCAGTAGTATAGTGGCAATTGTTTGCTTTGTGTGGCCACTTATACGAAGGTGACAAAGACCACAATGTTAATGTGTGATATTGTGTGTTGATAATATGCTTTGAATTGTTTATTTACTTATCTATTTAATTATGTTTGGTAATGTTTATTTCTGTTAATTATGATAAGTAAATGGTGGATGGACGTTTGTCACGTTCTAAATAAGAGAATGAAAGTGAAAAGAAAGAGCTGAGAAAGTAATGGGATTGAAAGTAATGGTATAATGAGAAAAGAGTAAGAGATTAAGGGAAAGAGAGATGAGAGTTGATTTGGAAAAGAAGTTGAGGATAATGTTGAGAATCGAGCCAGAGCTGAGGAGAGTGATATGGATTGTTGGAATATGAGATGTGAATTGAGCGGAGCTAGGCTCCTTTGTTTTTGGTTTTAGACTGGGAATTAGTGTTGAGTTGAGCTTGCTCCTCCACTAACGCTCAGCAAAATGTGTTTTTGAAAAAGAGTTTTTGAAAAAGGAATTTTTGAAAAAGGGATTTTGAAAAGAAAGGAATTTCCGAAGAGTTTTGTGAAAAGGAATTTTTATAAAGAGTTGGGGAGAGAAATATTTTCAGAAAAGGGTTTATGAAACAAATTTTCGAAAAAGGTTATGAGATAGAATTTTTGTGAAACAATACTTTCAAAGGATTCTTTTTATGAAACAATCTTTTTGAAAAGGTTTTATGAAAGGATATTTCTGGAACAATATTTTTGAGAAAGTTTTATGAAATGAACTCTTTGAGAAAAGTTTGTGAAAGTGATACTTTTGTGAATGTTGGTGAGAATAATGTTTTGAAAAAGGTTTTTGGAGAGAGTGTTTGTAGAAATTTGAGAAATGAGGTTCTTGGAGAGTGATGAAATCAAAGATTTGAGAAGGATGGTAAAAAGGAAGAATTGAGAAAGATGATGTGAATCAATGGAGATAATCCCGGCTCTGTGCTATGTGAGAAAGAATCGTGCAAAGTTAGAGGTCGGGACTCGCTGAAGGGATGCACGAAGGGTGAGCCGATCATTAGGTTAATTAAAAGATAAAAGACTTTAAAAGACATTAACAGCGAACGCGGTGAGGAACGAGAGTAACCCGAAGTAGTGGAGAGGAAGGAACCATAGGTATCTGCAGATACTTAGGAGGAGATTGCATTAGGGGAGGACGATGACGGTGAAACGTCAAGAAGACTAGAGTATTGTTGTAGGCAGAACGAACTCCATAAGTGGTGCACTAACGTGGTGGGGACTGGGTCCAATACCGTGGTAAGTTCTGCGCGCGCACTAGAACAATCCTGTCACCCCCTAGATTGCAAATCGAGAACAGTGAGAGGGACTGGAACGGGGCATTGTGATTTGCCACTAGTTGTACAGTGAGCCTTGATTATTGATATTATATGAATTGATTTGAGGCTGGGCCTCCTGGTCCTGGACCATTTGTTGTGAGACAGCTGTCGTGCCCGCGTGGTAAAGGTCTTGTACTCCTGTTTGCTTCCGACTAGGTGGATGGATGGCCGAGGAGATGTAGACTTGAAACGTGAGTGCTAACAACGAAAGGAACGCGTACCTCGATGATGCTTTAATACCCCCGATCATCGATGGTTATGACTCGATAAGACACAATAAGAAAAGATTTATAATTGTCAGAACAAGAGTTTAAGTAGTGTGAAGGATGAGAAAAGACTGAGAATGGAAATGTGGGAAAGAGATTAAGTCCCTGAGAATGATTAGAAATCAAAGTGGAGAATTAAGAAGGAGATTATAACAAGTGAAAGACAAGATAGAATGAGGAGGATTGTTAATAATGATATTGTGTTTGCATGTTGTTTTGTATGTGCACTGTGTGTTGTTTTTGTGTGTCCTATTATCTTGCCTACCGTAATTCCACATCGTCGACGCTACGCCGTCCGGATCGCTTACTCTCTCCTGTTCGTTGGTACATTGGTGTTGCTGATATCCCAACGGGCAGATGGATCGTCGTTTGGAAATCTCTACGTGGCTTCGTGAAGGGAATGGATGGAAAGCTACGCGTTACGGATGGGTATGGACTGGACATGTTCAGTTGGTAATCGCAGACCCTAAACATAAGCTGGGAGGAAAGACAACGAGTTCGTGTTTAGGAAGCGTGTCTTTTGTGGGACACAATTCTGAACCACCATCTCGGGATACAAAGAAGCAGAATGTAACATCCCAAACTTTATTTATATTGTAATTTATGTTGCGATGGTCTTAGGGTAGAAGAAATGAGAGCATAAGTTAGAAACTTAGCCAAATTAGCATGCAAACATAGGTTTAAAACATAGGAACTTAGGAAATTAGAATAACAAGATTGGTAACTTAAAACATAAATTCCACCGTTGGATGTGAAGTAGGATATGTGAGGAAGCTTGCCTTAAAATTTGAGGAAGATCCAACGGGTAACGAAGAAGTTATGGCCATTCAAAGTCGGGGTGCTGCAAACTCTGCAAATTAATCGATTAAGCTGCAGCTTAATCGATTAGAGGCTGTAGATGCTGAAAAAAAAATAAAGGTGCGTCCACCTCTTAGTTTCAAGCACTTAAATCAACTTAATTATTTATTTCAAGCACTTAAACCCCATTTTTTTCCATGAAACAAAATCATTTATTCTTCCTTTCTCTTAAAATCGAATACACACACATATACATATTTTTAAGCATAAAACTTTTTCCTAAACTATTTAATTCATTTGTTTCTTTTGTCTCTTGATCAAAACCGAATAGAAATCAAATATTCACCACACAATTTCAAACATATTAGTTTAACAATATTTTACAAAACACACTTATTACTTTTATGTCACTTTAAAGAATCCTAATCTATTTTCATGCAGAGGCCGAATATTCAATCATGACAAAAATAAGGTTTTTGGTTCACTTTTTCAATATGCACACATCAAGGTTCATGAATCAAATCATGCTCTTAAAAAAATCCTTAAATCAAGTAGAAATCACATGTATATGTCTTTTTCATGAAAATAAAACATGATCTCTTGGTTTTTAACTCAAATCGAATTATTGTCATCATAAATCAAGAATAAAACTTAAATCTTTAACATGCAAGATTATTAGACATAGATCAAAACAAAACCACTTTCAAGAGTTAATTTCTTTGGTTTCCTTCCTTAAAACCGTGACATGCAATAAGAAAATCAAAGCTTTTTGTTCAAAAATCACATGCATGACTTTTAAGATTAAAACTTTTTAAGAATCAAGACAAAGATCAAAGCTTCTTAAAGATCAAAACCAAAAACCAAACTTTATCAAGATCAAGTTAAAATCAAAACCTTTCAACCTCAAAAATTTATTTTTCTAAGCATAAAATTAACATGCAAGGACTTAGAATAAATTTAAAAGCATCAAGATCTAATCTTCCATTCATGGCCGAATTACATAGTTCTTAGTTTAGTGTTTTATAAGTTCATTTACTCTTAAAATTCAAGATCAAAGCACAAATAACACATGCATGTACATAAAGCACCAAGATCATCATCCAATCAACATGCAAATAGACTTTTTGCTTTAAATCCACAAAAACCTTAACAAGTCTTTTGGATCTAGGAGATTTAGTTCGAAAAACTTTAAGATCTACTAAGAAAAGCCTTAACCGAAACATAAAGTCCTTAGTTTAGTTTATTACAAATTCATTTGATTCTTGAAATTCAAAATTAAAGCTTAAACATTACACACAACCATAGATCAACCATAAAACTAGACATGCAAAGAAGAAATGAAAATCAAAAGGCTTAGAGAAATAAAAGCTACTCTAAACTTCTTGGATTCTTCAAATCACCCACCAAATCAAAGTCTTCTAGCTCTAGGTTCTTGGATCTTCAACGGAGAGTTCTAGGTTTTTGGTTTGATCTCTTCTCCTTCTTCTCTTCTTCCTCACGGTTTCTCTCTTTCTCTTTGTGTGTTGCGAGCTTAATTTTTTCTCTCAACAAAATGTGTTTGTTTGGAGTGAAATGGGAATGAAGGAAAAGTGTGGAAATGAACTAAGGTCCCAACCATTTATAGGCCAACCGAATTTCCCTTCCTTGCCCTTAATAATTTTCGGTCCATGTTCAATTGGGAGGGATAATTTTGGGCTTCCAAAAGTTTTCATGGGTGGAGATTATCAAACTTAAGGGGACAAGGTAGGATAGTCTAGGGTATTAGGGGTCATCTTAGGGCTAAGGACTTGTTGGTTAATAGTTAGGGTTGCTACTAACTTGGTTACTTCATGGTTCTAATTTGGTTTCACTTGGTTTCTTATCCAACAAATAAAATCTAAACTCATACATACACATACATGCTACACGTACATATATACACACATACATGCACCATCACATCCTTCCACTAATTTAATTCCTAAGCACACACATACATAGTTAGGCCATACATACATATACATACACATATAAAAATAAATTCCCTTTTCAAATAATAAACTGTACTATTTGGCTATAATTATGGCTCTCATTTCATTTTATAAAATCATATTTTAATACATTAAAGATATTCCCAAAGGAAAAATTCATTTGAAGTCCTTAACTATTTTTACTAATTTATTCTCTCAAAATTCGTCCTTTATATACCTCAAAAATTCATTTTTGCAAACCAACCCATAAAATTATAAAAGTTACATTTTTGAAATCTACATTTTAATACGATCGTTTTCATATAAAGATCGTAAAATTCGGAGTTACGGTTGAAAAGATATGGATTTTCAAAGTTAGCAAACCCAAAAAAAATTTCATTTCAAATAAAGATCTTTCTTTGATGAAATCACAATTTCCTTGAAACACAAAAATGTCCAACACATAATAATTTCTTCAAAATTATTCACCACTTAAAATCATAAAATAATAAATTCACTTCAATAAAACACTCTTTCAAAAACATTTTCTCAAATAGATCGTTTAATTATTTAAAACAGTACGAGGAATTTGCGGGGTGTTACAATAATTATAAAAGCATAATATAAAAGAGTTGCGGACATCAAGTCCCAAAATACATCAGAAAATAGGATAGTTACATCATATGTTATCCAAAGTATGACTCTCCTCAGTTTAACTTGACCCTAATCAAACAAAATAAAACACCTACACCAAAAGACCCACGGGACTTCCTAAGCTGCTGGGTGATCTCCATCGTCATTTGATGCTGTCTCCTCCTCTTCAGCCTTCACATGCTCAGGCGGTGCGGCCTACGTACCACGAGCGTAGTACGTCCGAGGTCCTCCGTCCATATAGTCCCTCAAGGTAATGCGACCAATGGGCAAATCAATCCTTGCTCCTCTCAAGCGATGTTCAGGGTCCTTAATCTCCAACCAAGTCAAGCCTCTCCAGATCCATCCATCAGGGGTGACTTCCCATGCTCCCCCCGCTAGGGGCCACATGGTAATCTCTATGCTGTACACCATCTGCATGTTGCGTCCTCACGAAGAACGGAGAGAAACAACGAACAGGAGAAAGAATAAGCTTTTCCAGACGCATGTCATGCCAATAAGTCCGGCATACCACCATACATCTCAAGAAGAAATAAATAACAACATAAATGCAAATGGATGATGAATGAATGCATGATCCTTCGCTTTAATTACTCAACCACTGTATTTATCCCACATCATTATCCTCATATGACTTTACTACCATTTGTATCTTGTTGCCATCACACTTGATAATTCACATTGATAACTATCTTAGAATATTTTATTAAGTCTTATCAAGAATTCACATCACTTGTAATGTCATGGGAATTATAAGACATCACGGTGAAAGTTTTATTATTAGCACACACGTCTACATCTCCTCCATATCCTCCCAAAACCTAGTCGGAAGCAAACGGGACGTACAGGAACCTTAACCCTCGCCGGTCGAACAGTCGGGAAACCATTGCATACAAATATAAATGTCCAGCCACAACCGCACAGGCCGGCTATCATGACAATTGATATTCCACACGATCCAATCTCCAGCCGATCTGCCCGCCTCGTTCAGGTTCCCGCTCACCGTTTCGAATTTGATCAAGGGGGCGGCAATACTTTTCTAGTTCGCGGTGCAGAACACACTATAATCCCTTGGGTATTAATCCCCGATCACTTATAGACTAGTTCCGCCTAGAAAAGAACTCCAGGTTTCTTGACGTTTCACCGTCATCACCCTCCCCTATCACAATCACACACCTGAATATCCGCAGATAGACAGGGTATCTTCCTCTCCACTACTTCACACTCATCTCACAGCATATAATTATCTTCTGTTAATATGTTTCAGTCTTATTAAAGCTTTTAATTAATCCTATGGCCAGGCGAGTCACCCTTATCCATCACTTCGGTGATCCTCGACCTCTAATCACACAACCCTTTTTTTTTTATTGTCCATTCTTTTCCAATATCGCTTGCTTAACTGATCAAGGCTTGGATCCACGGCATACTGCACACGTGGCCAGCTCCATTCATCATAACCATAGTCACCTTTGGGCTTATCAGGGAAATCCATCGCATTCATTCGTTACTTTATTTTCATGCTTCAATGTCATTCGTCATGCTAAACAAAATATAACAACATGAATCATTATGCATGAGCAGGCATCATGTAATCATATTCTCATTTTCACATAGCTCAATCAAATAATAACACATAAATGCAATAGTGATCTTAGTCTTTCGTGCGAGGAGCCAAACAATCACAGACCAATTGCCCTCACACTACTCAACCTTGTTCGACCACGGTTTCGATTTAAACAATCGAAACTAAACACAATTATTCCTGGAATACATTCCAGATAAGCTCTTATTCTCACCTTGATTACGAATTGAAACTCCTTGAGAATTCACGAAACTCTGATCTCCGCGATCACGATCCACGACAACACCTTTAATTCCTCAAATCAAATATAATATATTAATATTCAATTTCCTCTTTCTCCAATCGTTCCAAAATAAAACCACAGCTTAAATATATTAAAACATTTTGAAAATAATTCATAAATAAATTTTAAAACGAATATGGGTTGCTGGTCCGCCTTGCACAGCACCTCAAAACAACTCCGAAACACCGAAAAATTCTCCATTTTCAATCCGACTTTTTCCTAAATCAAATACCACTTAACAGCTTTGTTTTAAATCACTTAAACATATTTTTAAAATTGATGAACACACTTAAACATTTCTGGACAGCAAAGAATCGTCCTTCAAAATCACTTTTTAAAATTTTCGAAAACAACGTAAAAGTACTTTTTGCTTCCAAACCATCCTTAATATAAAACCAACACTTTTTATGTAACATCCCCAAATTCGCTAAGTGGTTATGTGAGTTAGTTAGTAGAATTTTGATAAGTGTTGTAGCATTCTCAAGTTTTGATTTCGTTTAGAAGTGTGAATATGTGTTTGGAATGTATTTAGGAGATAGGATTTTAGCTAAGTGTTGAATGGTGTAAGTTAAGAATAGTTTAGAATGTGTTTAGAATGTAGGTCTTAGTGTTTAGCCAAGTTAGAATGAGTGGTAATAGCCTAGAAGTCTTAGAAGTATGAAATAAGGGCAATTTTCAGTGAATTAATCGATTAAATGAGGCATTAATCGATAAAGATTGGAGCAATTTTCAGCCATTAATCGAGTAATGTGTAACTTAATCGATTAAGTTATAAGTAAGCATTAGACCTTAATCGATTAATTGCTGAGTTAATCGATTAAGGGCTGTTATTTTTGCCATAAAACACGAGTTTTATGATATGTTTCTGGTTGTTTCTTCTTCCTCTTCTTCGAGTGCTTCTTCTTCTCACGCCCTAGGGTTTTGCAATCTCATAAATCAACATCAAATAACATCAAATTAACCCCACAAATCATTCACCCATTGTAACACCCTGATTCAGCAACTTGAAAACGTAATTACTTAAATTAAATATAGTGAAAATTTGGGCCAATTTTTTTTTTTAAAAAACAATTAATACGAACATGAGAACATTTAAATTTTATGTAGTGTCCTGGAACACTAGATGTCCTTAACCCTCTAAGTGCTCAAGACTATGCAATCAGGAGCCCTAGAGAGGATCAAGAGTTAATGTGTGACTTATGGTATTTCTGCAGTTCCAGTTGGGAAAAACAGGTTCTCCCCAGTCAACGTGTGTGCAGAGTGTCAACTTAGGGATGAGAGTACGTACCTGAAACCCTAGCTGTAGTGAGCTATTTATAGGGTTTGGAGGAGGCTGATATGGGCCGTTTGGGCCCTGTATCAGGGTTGAGCTGAACCAGGATTCTATGAGATAATATCAGAGAATTATGCTCTTAGAATCTGGATAGGATCAGCTGAAGATCTCATGTCTAGGCTGTTGCGAGAATCTAGGAGTAATTTGCGGAAGGGATAAGAAGCCTCGGTGGGTCTGAGCTTATCCGCGAGCCGATGGTATGTCTCGGCCTAGAGTCTCAAGCCTGATGGATTGAGGACCGATGATGAGGCTCGGTTCCATCTAGTCCGAGCCTGGTCCTTCGGGTATGCTCGGAGTCCATGAGTCCGAGCGAGGGACGTTCATGTTAAGTGAACCGAGGGAAATGCCTTAGAATCCTTCTGACAAGGCTTGAATCTGTGTCTGGTCGGCAGACCCTACAAGCCCCCCAGCTCGTAAGACATTGAGAAGTCTGTGACGATGTAGAAAGTGTTTAGGGTTGACCTTTTCGGATGCCTTAGTTCAGGAGTGTGTGACAGCTGTAACCAGGTAGCCTGCTCGAGGTGACATTTTGGGTTCTCTAAGTACAGCGCGTGCCCTTGAGAGTTGTGCCACATCATTGCAAATTTTGAAATTTGAAAAAGCGCCTCTTTGCAACTGCCACGTTTCATCGTGTGAGTGGCTGAGTAAGATAATGGGCTTTCGGCCCATACGTACATCTGGGGGTTATTCATATCCCATGCTTATTTCATTCCACCCTTTCTCAAACCAGCATTTCTCACTCTCAATCCAGAAAAAGCTCTCACTCATTTCTCCTTTTCCCGTACACTTCTTCTACTTTTCTCCATGCTTTTCACGATCATCCATTACTGTCAACTTTTTCAGAGAAACCAACCACTAAACACAGGTAATTTTTCCCACTCCTTCTGTTTTTATTCTTGCGGTTTCTTCTTTTTTCATAAAAGGGGTTTTGGTTTCTGGGTTTTGCAGGGGTTTGAGATTTGAGTAATCCGTATTGGTTTTTCAGGGGTTTGAGAAATCTTGGATTTCTGGGATTTCTGGGTAGGTAGCATTTAGGGGTTAGCTAATCATGAGAGGGTGGAGGGATTTAAGGAGAATTTATCGCGAACTCTGTAGAAAATTAGGAGAAGAGCCTTCTAGTGATAGTGATTCGACATTTTTTGGGAGTTCTGGGGATGTTGGGAATTCTGATACCGATGACGCAGTAGATCCTTCCACGCCCCCATCAGCCGAGGGTCCACCGAGACAAAAACGTTAGCCGTAGAATACCCATCGGATCCCGCTGAGGATAGTAAGTGGTTGTTGGCTTATAGGTTTGCTGAACGTAGAGCTCAGGTTAGGATTAGCCCGAGCGTTGTGCAATAGAGGAAGAGCCTTTGGGAGATCCGAGGAAAGAGGGGGGAAAAAGTCCAAGGTTCGGCCTTAACTTTAGAATTAAAACATCTGTTGTAAAAAATCCTAACGCCGAGCCTTTTACTTTTTCCCCAGATATGGTGGAGCGCAGGTGTGACACCAATCCTGAAGAATATCCTTTACCGCCCAATCATGCGCATTACGATGAAGTCTTTGATCGGGAGGTGCTTGGGACGAGGCCTTCGTTGCTGACGAGTAACAGTTTTAACCACCTTCGTCCTCTCCTAACCCCTCCGAGCGCAAATGGGAATGCGTCGGAATTTGAGCTAAGGCACGTGAACATCGACGACCAGATCTGCTTTGAAATGCCGCAAAATCAACAATTCTTCTACTTCTACGAAGAAATAGTAACAAAGGTCGGAATCCGCATGCCCTTTTCGACTTTTGAAATCGAAGTACTCAACCACCTAAGCATAGCCCCGAGTCAGCTACACCCGAGTGGATGGGCATTTGTACGAGCATTCCAACAGTTCTGCGACGCCGAAGGTTTAGTTGCCACACTTCGAGCTTTCTTTTGGCTATATG
The DNA here is from genome assembly GCA_037953625.1 of Crotalaria pallida. Classification (NCBI taxonomy): domain Eukaryota; kingdom Viridiplantae; phylum Streptophyta; class Magnoliopsida; order Fabales; family Fabaceae; genus Crotalaria; species Crotalaria pallida. Next base: position 83,223,409 of record CM075653.1, read on the forward strand.
CCCCTCAAGTGAACAAGTTCGGAAACTCCAAAGGGCTTTGGGTGTCACTGAAAGCTCGGAAGGACCACGCACTTTTCGCTAAAGTCACCGACTCTTGGAAGTCCTTCAAGCCTCTCTTTTTTCGATATGAGTACAATGGGGCTGGTGTGTGCTGGTTTATGGAGCAGGTTGAGGAAGAAGGAGAAATGAAAGCCGTACTCGCTTCCCTCTGGGTTGGTCAAACGGTATCTATAACCAAGGGGCCTCCTTGTATCAATTTGACTATAAGGTCGATTTGACGAAGGCCGAGAGACGGTTGTGTGACCGAGTTTGGGAATATCTCAAGGCAAATGGTCAAATTGATACCAAGAAAATATTACTGAAGAGAACACGGGCCGAAGTGAAGGCCGAGCTGGGTATATATACAATTTTTTTTACTCGGTCTAAAGCATATTTCCTTGTTGCAGAAAAAATGGGGATGAAAGCATCAAAAGCTAAGAAGAATGCTGCTGCTTCGGCCAGGATGGCTCAGCTGGCTGCTGCGAGAGGAGAGTCGGGATCCTCGGCTAAAAGCCAAACCCCCGAACCAACTCCAACAACTAGTCCTCTTGTTTCTCCTTGTGTTATTCCTTCCGAGGTACCTCAGGCCACCAAGAGTGCTGAGCTAACAGTTCCCGTAGAAGTGCAACCAAGTACTCAGGGTACCCTTGAGCGTCCCTCCAAGAGACCTCGGATGGAGAAAGGGAATGGATTGGCTGGTGACTGGTTTCACCTGAGCAAGCCCCACAAAGGAATTCAAGTTACTGAGGGTATGGACGACACCGTCGCCAAAACTGTGTGGGGTAGGCATAATAAGTTAGATTCCTTCACCGCAAATCTCTTTCCTCCTGAAGACGCTAAAGTGATAAATTCCTGGGGTCCAGGCACCTGGGAAAATAACTGCTCGGCCTTGGTGAGGAGCTTCCTACGAGGTTCAAGCATTCTCCATTACCTCGGTCAGCGTGGTGACGATATCTACGCTGGAGTGGCCCCCAAGGAGAAGAAGAAAAGATCAGAAGCTGATGATCGGGAGGATTACTTGCAGCTCCAAGTGGAAAGCTTTGAGAAAAAACTTCAGGTTCTGGCGGCCGAGAATGAAAGACTGCAAAAGGGAATGCAGGAATCTGAAGGTGCCAAAGCTCAAGCCGAAGCTGCTAAAGATGCAGCCGAAAGGACTCTTCAAGAGGCCGAGGAAAGGGTGAACGGTCGGAGGAAATCTTGAAAAAGGCTGAGGAAGATGCCACAACTCTTCGGGAAGCTATAGAGAATGCTCGGAAAGCCGAGCAGGTTGCCGCTGTGGCTCAAGAGCAACTCGAATATGCTAAGGATGAGGTTACAAGGCTCCGAGCCTCTATGGACAAGTTGAGAGCGAAAGCTCTTAAGCATAAGAAGGCGGCCCAGGAGAATCTGTACAACTGGAGTCACGCAGTTGAAGATTCCTTCCTTAACACAGCCGAGCAGCTTCGCATCCTGAACCCCAACCTCGTGACAAAGGGCGCCGACCCCCTCTTTGCTCCCAAGAATGGTCAGATTGTGGGTGCGAATGGGATTCCTATTGACATGAGCAGCAATGATCTTCCTGACCATTTCGCCTAGGAATCCGAGGAAGAAGAGGCCGAAGGTGCCGAAGGTGAAGAAGAAGAGGAGAAGTTCGACCCTGATAGCGTAGTACTGTCTGATATTGAGTAGTTTTTTTCTTTTGCTTTTTTACTTTTGTATCTACCCCAATAGATGGGTTGAAATCTTTTTTGCTATAACTGGTTTGGAATATTTATAATATCTGTTTTTATTTTATGCTTCTTTTTGAACTTTTTGTTAAGAATTCAAGTGTTAAGACCTCGGAACTCCAGCACTTTAGCCGAGGTGGGTTCCTCTATCCGTGATGTATAAATGATTTTTTAAAACAAATCATGTTTGAATCGGGAATCCTTTTAAGGTACTTGACGAGTTATAAGCTCTTGTTTTAGCTGTTTATAATCGTTCGCGTCATAAACGGTGGCTAGTCGGTTATGAGGAAAAGTACGTAAATACAATGAATTCAATAACAGCACTTTTATTTATTTGAAGCATTAACAATAAGTACAATGGGCTCGGAGTTCCACCGAGCGTACACCATCATTAAAAATAAATAGTCCTATCACAGCAAGGGAAATAGTAAAACAAAAACAATTGAAAACAGAATTGAAATTTATGGATAGAAATTTCTAACTGAAATATGCTCTAAGTTTTGCCACGTTCCATGTGTTGTTGATGAGGGCACCCAAGAGAGTTTCGAGCTTGTAGGCTCCCGTTCCTGTTTTGGAAGCTACTCGGTATGACCTTCCCAATTCTGAGCCAATTTCCCATCCTTAGCATTTTTGAGGCCGATGTCAGCTCTTCGTAGGACGAGGTCACCTACCTCGAATTCTCTGGGTACTACTGAGCGATTATACCTTTTCGCTTGCATAAGCTTGGCATGTCTTTCCCGTTCGGCAGCTAAGTCTCTGACTTCTTCTGACAGAACTAGGTCCTGACACAGTAAAGTGTTGTTGAGGGGGTTCGGTTGTTGTAAGGCTCGGAAAGATGGGATGATCCTTTCCATCGGGATGACAGTGTCGCAACCATAAGTAAGACGATAAGGGGTTTCTCCCGTCGAAGTCTGTATGGTGGTGCGGTACGACCAAAGCACTTCATGCAGGTTTTCCAACCAATTTCCCTTAGCATAGATGAGTCTTTTCTTGATCCCCTGAATGATACTTCGGTTCACTGATTCTACTTGTCCGTTGGTCTGAGGGTGCTCAACCGAGGAAAAATAGTGTTCAATGTTCAAAGCGTTGACCAAGTCCTGGAATGCCTTTGCCGCAAATTGAGTTCCATTGTCAGTTACTAAGACTTGTGGCACTCCAAACCGAGGTATAACCTGTCTCTCAAAGAACTTCTGAACCTGGGCCGACGAAATAGTTGCTAGTGGCTCGGCTTCAATCCACTTGGTAAAATAATCGATGGCCACTATCACCCATTTGAGCTGTCCTGGTGCGGTGGGGAACTGGCCAATCAAATCCATTCCCCATTGATAGAAGGGATAGGGAGATGAAAGTGAATGAAGTTCCTCGGCCGGCTTCTGTTAGACGTCACTGTGAAACTGACATTTTTCACATCTCTTTACATGACTGATTGCATCCTGTTGTAGGGTCGGCCAGTAGTATCCAGCCCTTAGAATCTTCTTGGCCAGTGATTTCCCTCCGACATGATGACTTCCGATACCTCCATGGACTTCTTCTAGTGCCTGCTTTGCTTCGGCGGGGTCTAAGCACCTGAGCATAGGGCCGTTGACCCCACGGCGAAACAGAATTCCATCGATCATAGCGAATTGGGATGCCTTTCTGACAAGCTTTTTGGCCTCGACTTGATTCGTCGGCAAGATTCCTTGTTCCAAGAAGTTTATGATCGGAGAGGTCCAACTTGGATCCACCGAAACGGAGAGGACAACGCTAGGTCCATGCACCATTTCTTGGATCAACGTCTTGTTATTTTCAGGACCCTTTGTTGAAGCAAGTTTGGAAAGAATGTCCGCTCGGCCATTGCTTTCTCTCGGGATGTGGCAGAATTCGACCTTGGAAAACTCTAAAGATAGGAACTTCACCTTCTCGAGATACTTTTGGAGGATGGGTTCCTTAGCTTGATAATCACCTTTAATTTGCGAAACCACCAACTGAGAATCGCTGAAAGCTTCCCTTCTCGGGCTCCTACTTCTTTTGTCATCCTTAGTCCAGCCATTACGGCTTCATACTCGGCCTGATTATTTGACGTGGGAAAGCCGAACTTCAATGAATATTCAAGGGTAACTCCCTTGGAGTTCTCCAGGATTATTCCCGCCCCTGCTCCGAGCTTGTTGCTTTATGTAACACTCTCACTTTTATTAGTTAATTTTATTTCTTTTTAATTATTTTATTTATAAAAATTCTTAGGAAAATCCGGCAGAGTTTCCTCTATTTTTCGGACTTTCCCAAAGTTTCTTCGTAAAACCTGTCAGTCCAGAATATTTAAAAACATAGCGCACAATAGATAAAATATCCAGATCAGATCCTAGTGCCCAAGTAGTACAAGTTCAGGGCGTACAACTATTACATATTTTAAATTACAAAATAGTTGTCCACTCAAAATAATATATATATATTCACTCCAAATAGTGGAATGAAAATCCTGCTCGGCCATGTCCCATGTAAGCTCCACTTCAGTACCTGTAAAAATATAGCAAGAAGGGTAGCATTACACAGAACATAAAAAGATAGATCCTAAAAGAGGCATAGCAATAAACCTAGTCTACCCAATTCTTAACTTCCTTTATTCATTTAATTAATCTCTTCTAGATCTTTACTTATTCTCACATTCATTTAATTTTCTATTCTCTTATCATTCTCTCATTTCCATACTTTATCCACTTTCCATTTGCCACTTATACTTAGCATTTCCATAATTACTACCCTTATTTATTTCCTCTAGTTCCTATATCATTCCCATTGTTCACTTTCTTATTTCATTTTCCAATATTCATTCGATTATCCATTTTTCCTTTCCCTTACCATTTTCATTATCTTTTCCATTTTTATTTCCTTTTTATTCCATTGTGTGTAACCTCAAACAGAGATCTACACATACCCGTGTACGCAACCGCAGACAGACGATCTGCATACACTCATAATTTGTCTACGATGTATGCAACCACAAGCAAATGATCTGCATACACCTACTATTTATTTACGAGGTATGCAACCACAAGCAGATGATCTGCATACCCCCACCACTTATTTACGATGTATGCAACCACAAGCAGATGATCTGCATACACCAACAATTTATTTAAGATATATGCAACCACAAGCAGATGATCTGCATATATCCACCATCTTATCCACAACTTTATTTACGATGTATGCAACCACAAGCAGATGATCTGCATACACCCATAATTTTAATTACTTCTCTATTCCCTGTCTTTTCTTTTTCTTCTTTTCTTCCTTTTCCTTTTTTTTTCCTTTTTCCTTTTATTAATTATTCAAGTTTACATCCAATTCCACTTAGCGTTAGTATAGTCGTTATATTTTAATTCCCTTTTCTAATTCTGAATTTTTTCTATAATTTCTCTCTCTCAATATTATTTCCTTATTTTTCTTATATCGTTATTCCCTTCGACTACCCTACCTTATTAACTTAATTTATTTTCCCTATTACATTAAACCATTTTACTTCACCGTCACAATTACATTCCCTCTCATTGTCTTATTACAATTACCCTATATTCTTTTACACTAACGTTTCACTGGTTTTCCCTTAACTAATTTCCCTCGATTTTATTTTGTGTTTTTCTACACTTTAGTTCCATATTAACTATTTTAATACTTTATCACATTCATTCACCCCGGGGCTCACTCTATGCACATTCAATTTATTCCATTATCAATTTACTTAAACCATTTATATTTGCGGGGAATACCCTAAGGTTGACTAACTTATTCCTTAATTACCCTATTCCTAGTCACCACTATAAACTCCTAGAATTTACTTCTTAAGTAGAGGTAATATGAACCCTTCTTACCTCGGGTTTTCTTTTAAACAAAGAACCTGGGCTGTGGCTTGATGTCGATGTCGGCGTCGGTGTTGCTCCTCGTTTGTGAGAATGATCGCGGCTGGATCGAGGCCAAAGCTTCACGCCTAGGAGTACCCAACACGAGCCCGGTGCGAATACGATCGGTAACTACGCCGGTGAGATCCGGTGGAAGGAGAGAGAAGCCCTAGAGGAGAGAGAAACATCAAGGGAGGAGGAAGAGAGAAAGGGAACTCAAATCAATAGGGAAAGAGAGGGGAAGGGGTGTTCATAGTGGTGGTGGTGGGTGGTGGTGGTCACGGTGGTGGGTATGGTGGTGGAGAGAGAAATGGGGTTCCAAGAAGAGAGAGAAAGAGAGTAGGGAGAGAGAGAGAGAGAGCCACAAGAGAGAGAGATCAAGAGGGGAAGGGAGAGAGGGAGGTGCTCATGGTGGCTCTTGGGGTGGTGGCTGGAGGTGGTTGGTGGTGCTGGACGGAGGAGGGAGAGGGAGTGTGAAGAGAGAGGAAGAGAGGGTTGGAAAATGAGGGAGGAGGGAGGCAGACACACCATTTTAAGGTGCTGGTGCGTGAAACACGCATCCGCGGGCCTGGGCGCGGAAAGGCGTGCGCCTGCGCGCGCGCTGCGCATCTGATGCGCGTTGGGAATTTTGGTCGCGCGCCTGGGTGAATTGGTGCCTTGCCTGGGCGGGTTTTTCACTGTCTGGTGCACCAATGAACAGTGCACCCGCCTGGGCGAGCTGGAAGCGCGCCTGGGCGAGAATCAGACTTCCAATCTTCGATTCGCCGTAACTTTTTCGTTAACCGTCGGATCGGGTCCAAATTTTTAGACAAGCTTCTTAACCCCTTAAACTTCACATCCAACGGTGGAGTTTAATTTCTTAGCATCCTATAATAAATTCCTAATTTTCTCTTTTCGACTGATTTCTAACATTTGAAACGCCGATTTAACCCCCGATTTCGATTAGATAATTTTGCCCGTTGCTTCAAATGTCTCCTACACAACCCCTAGTACTCATAATTACTACTCACCTTGCTCCCAAAATTATTTAAGAAATTAATCTACCCATTCCTTACACTTTAAACTTATTAATTCACTAATTATGCTTGGGTTTGAATTAGGGATGTTACACTTGACCCATCGACATAAATGCTCCAATCCAAGTTTGAGCTCGTCAATGGCTCAGTAAACTCGGTGAGAAAATCAGCTAAGACCTGAGACTTCATTGCTTTTCGAGGTTCGAAAGTGATGTCGAACTCAGAAAGTTCAATAGCCCAAGTCACCATTCTGCCTGCCAAGTCGGGTTTTTGAAGGATCTGTCGGATTGGCTGAGCAGTTCTGACCGTGATATGGTGGCTTTGGAAGTATTGACGCAGCCTCCTAGCCATAACAACCAAACAAAACGCCAACTTTTCAACCTTCTGATACCTCAGCTCTGGTCCTTGAAGTGCTCGGCTGACGAAGTAAACAGGAGATTCTTTGCCTGATTCTTCCCGAACCAGAACCGAACTGACCACCGAATCCCCCACTGATAAGTACAGGAACAAAACCTCTCCTGCTGCCGGACTAGATAAGATTAGAGGAGATTCTAGGTATTGCTTAAGGTCAGTAAAGGCCTTTTCACATGCCTCGTTACACTCGAACGTCTTTTCTTTTTCCTTCCTCAGCAGTTGGTACCATGGCAAGGCCTTCCGAGCTGACTGAGATAGAAACCTGGAGAGAGCTGCTACCCGACCTGCTAGCTGTTGTACTCCCTTGATGTTGGAAGGGCTCTTCATCTCAAGGATGGCTCGGCACTTCTCTGGGTTTGCCTCAATTCCCCGTTCGGTGAGCATGAACCCGAGGAATGAACCAGCAGGAACCCCAAAAGTGCATTTTTTTGGGTTTAACCTCATGTCAAACTGCCGAATTTTATCAAGGATAACCTTCAAATCCTTAGCATGGTGCTCCTCCTTCAGACTTTTTGCAATCATATCGTCGATGTATACTTCCATTTTCGGCCCAATGAGCGGACCGAATACCTTGTTCATCATTCGCTGGTAAGTCGCCCCAGCGTTCTTCAGTCCGAACGGCATGACGTTGTAACAATATGTAGCATTTTTTGTGACGAACGAGGTTTTTACCTGATCCGGAGGATACATCGGGATCTGATTGTAGCCTGAGTAAGCATCCATAAATGACAATCTCTGATAGCCCGCCGAACTGTCCACTAGTTTGTCTATGCAGGGAAGTGGGTATTGATCCTTGGGGCAGACTTTGTTCAGGTCTGTGTAATCCACGCACATTCTCCATTTTCCATTGGATTTATTGACTAGCACGGGATTAGCCAACCAATCAGTGTACACCACCTCCCTGATAAACCCCGCCTCTAGTAGCTCGGACACCTTTTCTTCAGTTGCTTGTGCCTTCTCGGTTCCGACCCGTCTTTTCTTCTGACATACTGGCTTGGCGCCAGGATACACACTTAACTTATGGTAGATAAAATTCGGATCGATCCTCGGCATGTCTGCTGAAGTCCAAGCAAACAAGTCTTTGTTTTCTACCAGTAGTTCCGTCAGTTCTCTTTCTAATTCCTCAGCAAGACCGACACCAATCTTGACACAACGGGACAGATCGGGACCCAGAATTACCTTTTTGAAGTCCCCCTGAGGGGTTGGCCTAGTTTCATCCTCTTCCCGTATGTCGAGATCTGCCAAGTTAACAATTCCTTTGTTGAGTGGCTCCTTCATGATCTCCCCATCTTCGATCTTTAACTTCCCTAGGCTGATGTTGTAACATTTTCGGGCCAACTCTTATTCAGAGCGTACCGTGACCACCTTGTCATCAGATCCTGGAAACTTCATGGCTAGATGGACGGTCGATACCACCGCACCAAAAGATTGAAGTGTCATACGGCCGAGAATAGCGTTGTACGCTGATGGGGCCTGGACAACTAAAAACTTCACTATCTCGGTTCGGGCCGAAGGTTGTTCCCCCATAGTCACTGGGAGATGGATGTGGCCTAAGGGAACAATCGAATGACCCGTGAAGCCGATCAAACTTCCCTCGAAAGGAGTAAGATCAGATCTTTTCAACTTCAAAGCTTCGAACAGGTCCAAAAACATAATGTCTGCTGAACTCCCCTGGTCAACAAGAATCCTCTTCGCTTCGTAATTGCCGAGCCTGGCAGTGACCACCATTGGATCATTGTGGTCTTGGATAATATTAGCAAAGTCATCATCACTGAAACTGATGACAATGTTCTTCTTTTTGGGCTTTTGGATCGGTCGGCTAGCCACCGAAAGGACCTGTCCCACATACTTTTTTCGATCACTTCTTTTTTCCCCACCACCCGCAAATCCACCAGCAATGATGTTGATCAGAAACCACTCTCGACCCTTATCCTGCTCGGACGGTAGGGCGGAGGCTCCCCCTGCAGGTGGTGTAGGGCTTTTATTCCTTTTTTCTTCGATTTTGGGTGGTGAATGACTTCTTCTCCTTGAATGCTTCCGCATCGCTTCCCGGATGTATTGTTGAAGCTTCCCATCCCTAACCATTTCTTCAATCATGTCCTTCAGCATCGTACACTGATCAGTCGTATGCCCCCATCCACCGTGATGGTCACAGTACTTCGTCCTGTCCCTCTGGGCAGCTTTTCTCAAAGCTGGAGGCCGAGTAATGTTGCGCATTTCAGTGTGCATAGTCTCTCGGAGGATTTGACTCCTCGGGACTGTAAGCTCAGTGTATACATCATACTTGCCTTTGGGAGGCAGTTTTTCTCTTTCTCCTCTCTCCCTCTTGTCCTTCCTCCCCCTATTCTCTCGAAAATGATCACTTTGACGGGAATCGTTCTGACGAGGGCGCTGTTCCTGACCCTGGGCCGCGGTACTGATTCTATGGAATTCCTCCAAATTAACAAACTTCCTAGATCTTTCCCTGAGTTCGGCCATGTCCCTTGGTGGTTCTCCAATCAGACAATCCTCGAAATCACCATCTCGCAACCCTTGAGTGAGCAAGAGGACCGATACTTCCGATTGCAGGCCTGATATGCCACTAGCTTCTTGTTGATACCGAGACAGGTAATCGCGAAGAGACTTGTCAGGTCTCTGTGCGACTCCAGCCAATGAATGGTCCGACTTGGGTTGTGACATACTAGCTATATATCGGTTCAAAAATGATGTCCTCAGCTCGGCCCATGAGTGAATCGAGTTGGCAGGTAGGGAATTGAACCATCTCAAAGGTGCCGATCCCAGAGTCATTGAAAATGCTAGGCACTTCATGAAATCCCCTCCTCCATAAAACATCATGGAGGATTCGTAAGCCGCGATGTGGTCCATCGGATCAGTCATCCCATTATACCGAGGGATATTCTGGTGACCCACATAAGTCTGCGGGGTTTGAAATGCCATTATCTCAGCTATGAAAGGATGTCCAGGATGGGGTTCCCCAGTAACACGCCTAGGAACCAATCCCGGATTAAGGGGTGGGGGTGGAGGAAGGTTATTAGGGTTTCCGAGAGCCACGTGAGGGCCTTGCTCGGCTATTCTTTCCATGCTTTGCTGCTGAAGAGCAGCGATAGCCTGATTCTGCTTTTCAATCAAAGAAGTTTGAGTCCTCAAGATCTCCATGATTGATTCCTCTCTCCTACGGGCCGATGAAGTAGTCATGTAAGATCTACCTTGCGTTTTGGAACGTTCACCACCTTGAACTGTTCCAAAACGACCCCTAGTAAATTGAGGGGCTTCCCTGAGTTCACCACCTTGTGTTTGTATGTATACGTTCACCACCTTGAACTGCTATTTATTCATTTCCTTTATAAAAACCAAGAATACCCTTAGGAAAATAATTAAACTTAACAAATCATCAACACACATGCAAAATAAACTCAATTACCTAATTTTTCACGCCAAAACCGAGTACACATATACATGCAAGAAGAAGACTTAAACTTTTGAAAATCAAGAATCATTTTTTCATTTTCTTTTGGTTTGGCCGAATTACACATATAAAAACATATGCATTTTTTTGTCAAATAAACACATAAATACACTTAGATTAATCACTCCCTTAAGCACAGATCATACAACAAAAATTATTAAACTCATTTGCATGATTTTTAAGCCAAAACCGTATAGCCCAAAAATAACACAAATCAACATAAAAATTCATTTTTCATGCATTCTTTGATGAGAACTCATAAAATACACTTAATCATACATCAAAGACCAAGAACTAATCACATTCATGAAGAAACAAAACCATTTCCCTCATATTCTTGCTTAGGCCATGACATGCATAGAGAAAATATAAGAAATTTTTGCAAATCAAACACACAAAACTCATAAACAATATTAACACACTTATACTCAAGCATCCTTATTAAAAATCAATGAACAAAAATTATTTTAACACAAAGGGGCTAAAAACCGAATGCCCTCATACATACCTACTAAATCAAAATTTCATTTTATCATGCAATCCTTCATAGAAATCAAAAATACACCACACAAATATCAATATTCATGAATCAATTGCATGCAAAACAAAACAAAATTATTTTTCCCCAAATGAAACCCTAACCGTGACATGCATAGTGTAACACCCCGATTTGGCAACTTGAAAACCACAACTGTTTATAGTGAAATTTTGGGCCAAATTTTTTTTTTTACAAGCGTTATGCAAGATGAGAACATTTAGGTTTTCAAAACTTTGTTTCAATTTAAAGCTCATGTCCTCACATTGCATAAGTCCTTTCAAGTTCCAAACCGAGATGTCAAAAGACACCGCACTTTGAAACTTGTGTTTCAAAAACTTCTTTTAAACTTAACAGCCCATTCATCTTAATTCCAAACGTAATTACTGAAAATTATTTCAATTGGGGTTACAGCGTGTTAGAGCCAGGACTTCTAAGTAACTTGCAACGGAATTACAAAACTCTGAAAGGGAATTACCTAACTTCTAGTCATCTACTCTAACGCTTCCGCTGCGCTACTCTGATTCTTTGGTAAGTCAAATCCTCGGGTCGACAGCAACATTGTTGATTGTCTAGCAAGAGCACTAGGTCGACAAGTAATACAGATAGTAAGTGAGTATCGTTCCACTCGGGGATTGCAAATTGTTTCTAATAACTTTTCACCAATTCGTAATTATTAATGCAACTTGTTATTGAATTTTAGAAGGAGAAGGAGAATTTAAAATAAAATAAAATAAAAAGATTGAGGAGATAAGATGTATAGAAAGCAATAGAAAAAGGTTAGGAACTTGGTTTCATTGTATGATTCACTTATTTAACTATGATTTATATTTTCCTTTAATTATCCTTTAATTCATAGACTATTCCTGTAACATCCTGAAAATTAATATTAGATAATATAATTTTAGTATATAAATATTTATTTAAGGACAGGATTAAGCCTTAGAAATTGTACAAGGTTAGAAGGGTAGTATGAGCATAGGCCAACCTAGGATGTGAGTATAGGATCTCGGTCCGTTCTCGGCCGAGCTAGATAAGGTGGTGTGCATATGAACCGAGTAGGATGGGAATCAAACGCGGACCTTGTTGTCCAGTCCGGATTAGCCGACCTCAGCGTCCTGTCCGAGAGGGAAGCTCGGACTACTGCTGTTCTTGCAAACCGAGCCGACGTACCCTAGCCAACACGTCCTAACTCCTCCGTGCCAGCTCATGTTGAGCTGTAGCCCTTTAGGAGTCGTACCATCCGTACACTGTCCTTGCCATTCACTTTATGTCACTATCACTACTTTATGTCCCTTTCAATGTACTATTCATGGCTTCCTCAAGAAGCCAATGAATCCTAGCCACATGTTTTAGCTTCTCATGGAAGCCTCTAATAAGAGCCACACAAATATTTCCCCTAAATAAATAAGAGAGAGTCAACATACACAACATAACACTTCTCATTTTCATCTTCTTCTCCCTACGTCTCACTCTCTTTCTCTCTCATTTTCTTCTCTGAAATCCAGCAACAACAAACCCCCAACATATTTTCTTTCTCTCTCACGAATCTCCCTCTCCTCCACCAAGTCTCACCAACCGGAGACCCTCCTTCTCTCCGTCCCCGTTCTGTTCTGGAGTCCCTGGATCGGCGTGGAACTCGTGGCAGCTTGGAGGAAAAGGATTCAAGAGGTGTGAAGCTCACAAGGTCAAGGTCAAGGAAGCCATTCTCAAACTCTCAACTCTTATCTCTCACGGTTTGAGGTAAGGAGTGAGTGTTACCTCTACTTGAGTTTGGGTTTCTAGGGTGTTCATAAAGGGTACTAAGAGTGGGTGTTAGATTAAGGAATGGATCTAGGTTAATGTAGAAAGGAAATGGCAAAAAGGGTAAAAGGGAACTAATAAATGAATTAGAAACATGCGTTTGAAGTAGGGATGAGTATCGTTATATGCTATATGTTGGTATTTACATGATGGATTGGTTGAATGTTTTATTATTATTGTTGTTGTTGTTGTATAAGTGAATATGAACTTTGTGTATAAATGTTTATTGAGCCTTGATATTTATGATTCATGTCTGTGGCCGAGCTGAGTGACTTCGGGAATGGGTATGAGAAAATGGTAGAGATGCAAAGTAGGAGAGATAGAGTAATAAGGCAGAAAATGAATAAGGTTAACGGAAAGAGGGAATGGTTACCGAGTTTAGCCGAAAGAGAGGTCGAGCTAGAAAGATGGTTAAAGGGGGAAGTAGAGGGGTTGAGCCGAGAGAGGCCGAGCTAAGTAAATAATGAGATTAATGTAAAGAGGAATAAATTAAAGAGTGGAGCCGAGAGAGGCCGAGCTAAAAGATGGTTAAATGGATAAGAGGAATAAAAGAGAAATGGTTGTGTGATCGGGTCATAGCAGACGCGTACCGGGTGCGTGCATTGATCGCGTCAGACGCATACTGGGTATGTGCAGCTGTAAGACGGGTACTGGGTGCTCGCAGTTATGATTCACACAAGGTTCCGAGCACGGAATCGGTGGGATGTGTTCCTGGTCATAGCAGACGCGTACTGGGTACGTGCATTGATCGCGTAAGTCGCCGAGATGCGCCGCTGTAAGACGAGTACTGGGTACTCGCAGTTATGGACACTCCTTACCCCATAGAATGATCGGCGGTAGTGCTCCTGTTCATAGAAGACGCATACTGGGTGCGTGTATTGATCGCGTTAGACACATACCGGGTATGTGCAGCTATAAGACGGGTACTGGGTACTCGCAATTATGGATGACACTCCGATATCCGACTTTAAATGGTGTAAGACATGCACTGGGTGTATGCATCCGAGAAGAATAAAAGATTGTAAACCATGTGAAAATGGAATAATGAGTAATGAGACCAAGGTAGAAGTGATAATCCGAGGTAAGAGAATGTGAACCGACGTATAGCTAGTAAGCGATAAGATGGTAGGATGTGAGCCAAGCTAGATGAGAAAGTGTGTAAGCGAACTGAGCTACTGATGATATATGCATGTGATATATGGGTTTGATTACTTGTTATTTATATGCTATTTGACTACTTGTGTTTGGCTTGGTAGTTCGGTATGTCATTTTAGAAACTGCTTATTTAAGTTCTGCGTAATTCTCACCTCCTTACCATTTTTCAGGTACCGAGCCCGAGCAGACGCAGTCCCCGACCGAGCAAGTTCACTCTCCCTCACAGGGAGAGTAAGTCTTTTAGAGTCGGATAGCTGATGGGGTCTCGGCCAGTTGGGCCGAGCTAAAACACTGATTTGTATTTTGAATGACCGACCGGGTTGTACTTAATTTATACTTTTGATTTTAATATACTAAAGTCTTCCGCTTATAACTCTGATGTTTTTTTTGTATTAATACAAAGAAATGTTATTTTGGAAATTATCATATTCATCCTTTAAGAGAAATTGTAAATCCAAATTTTCGGGCAATTAAAGGGTAATTTTTATATAGGGTGTTACAATTTTGGTATCAGAGTAGTTTCCCTCGGCCTTTGGAGTGTGGAGTCACATCTCCAACGGTTACTCACCAAGAGAGTAACCAAGAAATAGTGTTAAGTTCTATAAGTAGTTGCTTAGGTTTATAGTTATAGACTCCTATGTAGTTATGCACTAAGTTATGTAGATGTCTGCATCAACAGAACCCTTTGTTGCTACATGGTAGCAACATGGAAAATCAGTCTTTCCATTCTCATGCTAGCAGTTCGGCTACTGATCATAAGATCAACTCACCAGCTGATTCTTTAAACTCCAAGCCGTATGATATCTGCTCTCAAGAAGGGCAAACTTCTGCAATGGGTAAGTTTAGGTCGACTACTGAAGACAAGGAGAAACACGTGGGGGTGCAAGTTGGTGAGAAGGAGAGTATAATGTTGAGGCCGGGAATGATCCTTCTGAAGCAGCACTTGGCTCATGAAGGACAGGTAGACGTAATAGAGAACTGTCGTGAGATGGGCCTAAGTCCTGGAGGTTTCTATCAACCAAGCTTTACAAGTGGAGCCAGACTCCGACTGAAAATGATGTGCCTCGGCTTAGACTGGAATCCTCAAACCCGAGCGTATGGACACAAAAGGGTAATTGATGGAAGCGAACCACCCGATATTCCTGACCATTTCATTCGGCTGGTTATGGGAGCAATGCAAGAAGCACAATCATTGATTGAGAAAGAATGCGGTGCAAACGAAGTGGAGGGCATACTCCCTTCCATGTCCCCTGATGTCTGCATTGTCAATTTCTATGAAGAAAATGGAAAGCTTGGTCTTCATCAGGACCGTGACGAAAGTGTTGGAAGCCTGCAAAGAGGGATACCCGTAGTATCATTCTGCATTGGTGACTCGGTTGAGTTTCTCTATGGAGACCAGAGAGATCCAAGGAGGGCAGAAAGAATTATCTTGGGGTCAGGCGACGTACTAATATTCGGTGGCGAGTCTTGTCACATTTTTCATGGTGTGTCGGCAATCATACCAGAAACAGCCCAGAAGGATTACTCAATGACACAGGACTTCGCCCTGGACGTCTCAACCTTACATTCCGACAACATCAGTTTCCTGGCCCGCACCTTTGAGGTCTACGGTACAGCTACTCAGGGAAATCTGGGCCAAACCGGAAAATGGTACGGGACGATCCAAAAGTTAGATAAACATTTTAGGTACTTTCAATCTGCATCTCTATTAAGTTTCAATGTAGAGTACCCTAAATCAGTTCTCTTGGAATTTTAAATTCCTAATCCTGTATTTCTAAGTGTTGTGGAACCTAACAAATACTCATCTTCAATCCAATCTTGAGTACCATCTAGTTATGAGACCGTAACAAGAGACTTAACCAAAAACCTTGTGATAGTGTCATCCTTTAATAGCGTACGGTCAGGATTGGTCATCCTTTCCTTGCATCTGTTAAAAGATAAGGCTATCATTCAATAACGCAGTGATGTACAGTTGATGAATGCGGGATTGGGACTGACCACCTCGGTCTTCACATTTATTGACGTGCTATATTATGGCAATTATCTAGTTGAAATCCGACTAAACCATCTAAGAATTCTAACCCTGTCAAAAACCCGATTGAAACTTTAATCCTATAGGATCTTTACTAAGACTCATAAACAGTGATTCGCATAGAAAATTCGAAACAACCCCAATAATAACTATTAGCAGCCAACTGAACCCCATGTACCACTTTAGCTCCACCTACTCAAGTTGAGGGGTAGGGTAAGGGCTACTCGGAATAACTCGGTTTATCCCACACCAAAGGTGCTAAACACTATTCCAACTCTATTGGTGCTCTGATGAACCTTGGTTAAGGTTCTAAATCACTAAAAGGCCTTAGGTGGGGTTCTAACCAATAGAAGAAAATGCTCCTCTTTTTCACCCTTCTAGGCTCGAATCGCTCTTGGAAGAGTTGTCCTCAAATCTTAACCAAGGATCCGTTTTAAGTGTGCTGGCAAATAGCTGTGAATTCGGTGTTCCTCGTGTCTATCGATCTTAAGCTTAAATTGTTCTCGGAACCCCAGTCTTGTTTCTTTCCTCTGGTTCCTCACAAGAGAGAACATTTCCTCCATTGGTTATGGTACCTCGCAGCAGGTTCGTGACCCTGAAAATTTGAGCTGTCTTCTTTCATGAAAAGCATGAATTTCTTATGGATCCCAAAGTACTCGGATCCTTTGTTAATCGCTGAAGTATAGGAGGTTTGTTTCCTCGGTCATGTGATATCTGAGCACGGTGTTGCGATTGATCCCTCCAAGGTGGAAGCTGTGCTCAAGTGGGAGAGACCCAGCTATATGACCGAGATCAGGAGTTTAGTGACCTTAACCTCGGTGTATAGAAGAAGGAAAACAGTGTTGTACTGGAGGTGCTGCAAGTAACCACTGACTTCGTGGGTTTCATCAAGGAAAGACAGGCTGCCGACCTAGAACTCCAAAAGCTACTAGAAAGAGCAGGAGACAAGGATGAACCCGACTTCTCTAAGGGACCCGATGGTCTCGTACGATTTCGGGGCCGAGATTGCATTCCCATGGACTTTGAAGTCCGAAGAGAGTTGATGGAAGAGGCTCATAAAACGAAGATGAGTCTTCATCCGGGAGCCACAAAGATATACCAGGATCTGACGAGGATATTTTGGTGGCCGAAGTTGAAGACCGATGTGGCAGATTATGTGTCTCGGTGTTTGACATGCCAGAAAGCCGAGATAGAGCATCAGGAACCAGGAGGATTACTCAAATCCTTGGAGATTCCGCAATGGAAGTGGGATAGCATTTCGATGGATTTTGTGTCAGGTCTACCAAGGACGAGATCAGGGCAGGAAGCCATTTGGGTTGTGGTGGACCGACTTACGAAGTGTGCCCATTTCCTGCCAATCAACATGAAGTACAGCCTTGAGAAATTGACGCAGTTAAACATAAAGGACATTGTTCGGCTTCACGGTGTTCCGAGCAGCATAGTGTCGGATTGTACCAGATACTGGAGAAGGTCGGACTAGTAGCCTACAGAATTGCTCTACCTCCGCACTTGTCTAAGCTCCATGATGTGTTCCATGTCTCGCAACTCAGGAGGTACATTCATGGCCCCTCACATGTGATAGCAGTGGACGAGCTGCCGCTAAAGGACAATCTGACCTTTGAAGTCCTACCAGTCCGAGTTGAGGACAAACAAGTCAGACGACTCAGAGGAAAGGAAATCTCCTTGGTCAAAGTCGTCTGGAACCGGAATGGCGTGGAGGAAGCTACTTGGGAACTCGAGGAGAAGATGAAGCAGTCATATCCGCAACTGTTCAATGCCGACTAAATTTCGAGGACGAAATTCCTGTAAGTGGGAGAGGAATGTAACATCCTGAAAATTAATATTAGATAATATAAATTTAGTATATAAATATTTATTTAAGGATAGGATTAAGCCTTAGAAATTGTACAAGGTTAGAAGGGTAGTATGAACATAGGCCAAACTAGGATGTGAGTATAGGATCTCGGTCCGTTCCCGGCCGAGCTAGATAAGGTGGTGTGCATATGAACCGAGCAGGATGGGAATCAAACGCGGAACTTGTTGTCCAGTCTGGATTAGCCGACCTCAGCGTCCTGTCCGAGAGGGAAGCTCGGACTACTGCTGTTCTTGCAAACCGAGCCGACATACCCTAGCCAACACGTCCTAACTCCTCCGTGCCAGCTCATATTGAGCTGTAGCCCTTTGGGAGTCGTACCATCCGTACACTGTCCTTGCCATTCACTTTATGTCACTATCACTGCTTTATGTCCCTTTCAATGTACTATTCATGGCTTCCTCAAGAAGCCAATGAATCCTAGCCACATGTTTTAGCTTCTCATGGAAGCCTCTAATAAGAGCCACACAAATATTTCCCCTAAATGAATAAGAGAGAGTCAACATACACAACATAACACTTCTCATTTTCATTCTTCTTCTCCCTACGTCTCACTCTCTTTCTCTCTCATTTTCTTCTCTGAAATCCAGCAACAACAAACCCCCAACATATTTTCTTTCTCTCTCACGAATCTCCCTCTCCTCCACCAAGTCTCACCAACCGGAGACCCTCCTTCTCTCCGTCCCCGTTCTGTTTTGGAGTCCCTGGATCGTCGTGGAACTCGTGGCAGCTTGGAGGAAAAGGATTCAAGAGGTGTGAAGCTCACAAGGTCAAGGTCAAGGAAGCCATTCTCAAACTCTCAACTCTTATCTCTCACGGTTTGAGGTAAGGAGTGAGTGTTACCTCTACTTGAGTTTGGGTTTCTAGGGTGTTCATAAAGGGTACTAAGAGTGGGTGTTAGATTAGGGAATGGATCTAGGTTAATGTAGAAAGGAAATGGCAAAAAGGGTAAAAGGGAACTAATAAATGAATTAGAAACATGAGTTTGAAGTAGGGATGAGTATCGTTATATGCTATATGTTGGTATTTACATGATGGATTGGTTGAATGTTTTATTATTATTGTTGTTGTTGTTGTATAAGTGAATATGAACTTTGTGTATAAATGTTTATTGAGCCTTGATATTTATGATTCATGTCTGTGGCCGAGCTGAGTGACTTCGGGAATGGGTATGAGAAAATGGTAGAGATGCAAAGTAGGAGAGATAGAGTAATAAGGCAGAAAATGAATAAGGTTAATGGAAAGAGGGAATGGTTACCGAGTTTAGCCGAAAGAGAGGCCGAGCTAGAAAGATGGTTAAAGGGGGAAGTAGAGGGGTTGAGCCGAGAGAGGCCGAGCTAAGTAAATAATGAGATTAATGTAAAGAGGAATAAATTAAAGAGTGGAGCCGAGAGAGGCCGAGCTAAAAGATGGTTAAATGGATAAGAGGAATAAAAGAGAAATGGTCGTGTGATCGGGTCATAGCAGACGCGTACCGGGTGCGTGCATTGATCGCGTCAGACGCATACTGGGTATGTGCAGCTGTAAGACGGGTACTGGGTGCTCGCAGTTATGATTCACACAAGGTTCCGAGCACGGAATCGGTGGGATGTGTTCCTGGTCATAGCAGACGTGTACTGGGTGCGTGCATTGATCGCGTAAGTCGCCGAGATGCGCCGCTGTAAGAAGAGTACTGGGTACTCGCAGTTATGGACACTCCTTACCCTATAGAATGATCGGCGGTAGTGCTCCTGTTCATAGAAGACGCGTACTGGGTGCGTGCATTGATCGCGTCAGGCACATATCGGGTATGTGCAGCTATAAGACGGGTACTGGGTACTCGCAATTATGGATGACACTCCGATATCCGACTTTAAATGGTGTAAGACATGCACTGGGTGTATGCATCCGAGAAGAATAAAAGATTGTTAACCATGTGAAAATGGAATAATGAGTAATGAGACCAAGGTAGAAGTGATAATCCGAGGTAAGAGAATGTGAACCGACGTATAGCTAGTAAGCGATAAGATGGTAGGATGTGAGCCAAGCTAGATGAGAAAGTGTGTAAGCAAACTGAGCTACTGATGATATATGCATGTGATATATGGGTTTGATTACTTGTTATTTATATGCTATTTGACTACTTGTGTTTGGCTTGGTAGTTCGGTATGTCATTTCAGAAACTGCTTATTTAAGTTCTGTGTAATTCTCACCTCCTTACCATTTTTCAGGTACCGAGCCCGAGCAGACGCAGTCCCCGGCCGAGCAGGTTCACTCTCCCTCACAGGGAGAGTAAGTCTTTTAGAGTCGGATAGCTGATGGGGTCTCGGCCAGTTGGGCCGAGCTAAAACACTGATTTGTATTTTGAATGACCGACCGGGTTGTACTTAATTTATACTTTTTATTTTAATGTACTAAAGTCTTCCGCTTATAACTCTGATGTTTTTTTTGTATTAATACAAAGAAATGTTATTTTGGAAATTATCATATTCATCCTTTAAGAGAAATTGTAAATCCAAATTTTCGGGCAATTAAAGGGTAATTTTTATATAGGGTGTTACAATTCCTCTCAAATAGCAATAGTTAGATCTCTCTAACATTACCCTTATTTTCTAAATACTTAATCCTTGATCTCTCAACAAATTACAATATAAGAAAATATCAAATTCAGCACAAGGGAATTACAAAGTCATATAATCATTTAATCTTATCTCTATAACTAAACTGATTATACCGTTAATTGCAAGGCCTATTCGAAATCCCAACTCTCGTTGCGAATTAAGAAATCCAAAACACAAATTGATCAGGTTTATGTATGTAATAAAAACTCAATTAACGCATGAATTAAAAACAGCAAAATACTAAACCATAAATTGAAATAAGTTACATCATACAATTTACACCATGTTCCTAACAAGAGGTTTTAGTTACACATATAGAAATAAAGAAAACAGAAGCAAAGAGAAAACCTCATATCATAGACAATACAGGTTAACTCTCCAAGAGACCTTCAATCTTCACGCAGATCTCTCTTCTAGTGATGATCTCCAATCCTTGTGCCTTGCCTCCTTGCTCTCAATAGATGTTACTAACCTCTCTCTCTAATCCTAATTGAATTCTATGATCTCAAAACCTACTAAAAACTATTTACAAATCCTCTATTTAAAGAGTAAAACAAATCCGAAAATAAATCTTAATTAAGTCTAATAGATAAGGTCCATGTTTATCTTCTAATTTCTGATTAAATCTAAGATATGAAGCCAAATTAGACTTCTCTTCTTCTATTTTGTTCAGAATCTGGTCAAATTGGGCCTCCATACAGATACACGCGCCCCAGGCGCACGCGACCTCGCGCCCCAGGCGCGTGGGTCTGATGCAATTTCCTCTCCACACAGGCGCGCCTCAGGCGCACCCGGTCTCGCGCCTCAGGTGCGCGGGACCTACTCCGACTCCGTTTTGCTCCGTTCTTTTTCCATTTGCAAGATCTTTTCGTCCTCTTTTCAGGTCCATAAATATTTTATTCATTTAAGCTGCAAAAATACCTGAAACACTAGAAAACGGATCAAAACGCTCAAAGGACCCTAAACTACTAAAAATAATTAAAATCTACTAAAAAAATCCTAAATTTGCTAGAGAAACAAGCCAAATACATAGTAAAAGGGAGTCAAATCAATGCTCAAATCTATATATATTGGACCCAAATCACTCCCCCAAACATAGCATTTTGCATGTCCCAGGCAAAAGTAAAATAAAAATTCTAAACAAAAGACAAACTCCCTAAATCAACATGAACACACCTAATCTAAGACTTCGACTCATCACTTCGACACATATTATCACAAACTATATACACAATTACATACTAGTTAACATAACAATCCCATTCAGAACTCAGAACTAATGAACACTCTCAACCTCTCAATTGTTTCTCTCAAAAGTGTATAAGGGTCATATTTTCAATTCACTCAAGTTCAACAATGATAATGTGTTACCATAGGCTTGACCATAGACCAACATCTCCACTGAAATTATTGAAAGTATGCAAAACTCAAAAGGTCTTATTTTTGGTTGTAATGGGGCTTGGCTAAAAGTGTTAGGTGGGATAAAAGAAAGAAGGGATAAAACAAAGGCTAACTCGCAAAAATATTTACAAAAACAAGTTTCCCTCAAAAACCATGAATGAGCAATGAATACAATAAAGACTCACACTCACATCAGGACATTTTATTCTTCCTTTCTTTTTCAATTTTTTTTCTTTTTTTCTTCTATTCTCTTCCTTTACATTTTTTATTTATTTATTATTTTTTCTGAAGAGAAATAGAACTCCTACACTTTTCACCAATTACTTTCACTTTTTCTTTCTATATTCCTCTCAATTGCTCATTCAAAATTCCCAAGGTACTTACAAAGAATATTTCAATAAATGCAGGGTACCAAAGAAAAATCATAATGTCTCATAAGGCTCAAAATGGGCAACTAAGGGAAAATTATCAATGCAAAACATCTGAAGGCCACAAAAACACATCCTAAGTGCCTTAATCATTTTAATGCATGCAATCAATCATCAATTTTGAAATGGTCACAGGTCAAGTTCTAGAAGACAA
The DNA here is from genome assembly GCA_037953625.1 of Crotalaria pallida. Classification (NCBI taxonomy): domain Eukaryota; kingdom Viridiplantae; phylum Streptophyta; class Magnoliopsida; order Fabales; family Fabaceae; genus Crotalaria; species Crotalaria pallida. Next base: position 83,245,906 of record CM075653.1, read on the forward strand.
TATCAAAGTGAACACACTCATGAGAGAATAGGGGTCTCAAAATTAGAATATTTCAATAAAATTCATACCCCTCAATATAAGGCTCAAAATCTCACAGGGCTAAAGTCAGTTCACTAATCACAAGTTCTGAAAGCATTTGTCGAAATAACCCAGTCACCATAATCATATTTACAGTTCAATCAAATAGAGTCTGTTGGAAACCAGCAAGCGGCTCAATATAGTCTAGAGGGGGGGTGAATAGAATATTGAAGCCTTATTATAGATTTTTCGTCCACCTAAGAGAATGGTTTTATGAAAAATAAGTTTTCTAAAAATTCAGTTCAGATTACTCGAGTAACTCAAGTCTTCACTCGAGTAATACGCAAGCAAAAATAATTTCACTCGAGTATTCAGCAAATCACTCGAGTATTACGAAACCTATTTTTAAATCACTCGAGTAACAGAAAACCTACTCGAGTATTGTTCAAAAACTGAAAGCAGATTACTCGAGTGACAAGAACTTTACTCGAGTAAACTGAGTAAAATTCAATTAAAAACTGAGTTTTCAATGGAGTTCTTCAAGAATAACAATGCTATGATGATTCAACAAATTATGAATGATTAATATGAACAATTTCAAGTAATATTAACATGCAATTTTAGATCAATTGAGTAGAATTAAGAAACCCCCAATTCTAACCTAAAAAATGCAATTGTTAATGAATTAATGAAATACAAGGAATGAAAATAAAAGAGACACAAGGATTTATCCTGGTTCACTTTCACCCACTTGAAAGCTACTCCAGTCCCCTCTTAAATCAAGAGAGATTCTTCACTAGAAATCTTCAAATGTAGATTTTACAATGTTTTAAGATGCAACTAGATTCTTAGTTCTCCTATCTTAAAACCCAACTCAAAGTGTGTACCAAACACTTTGATCTAATCTACCCCTTTTGAGAATTCTAGATTTCCTTGCTAATTGATTGAAGATGCTTCCAACCAATCCTCTTTTCTTGCTTTGATTTGATCCTCAAAGTCTTCCTTGTGAGATTCTTCACTTGTGTTGAAACTTCAATAATGCAATCACAAATTGCAAATCTTCAACAACCACTAAGAACAAAAATATGATCTCAAGAATATTTGAACAATGATAGAAAATAGAGTGAAGAAGAAAAATTTCTTGTTGAATCTTGATAGCTCTTGAAAGATGTAAAATAGCTCTTGGATTGCTTTTGAAAAGTGTATTAGAAAATTGTAAGAATGAAAGTATATATTTATGAAAGAGAAAATTAAGTCCTTTTTAAAATTTTCCCAACACTGATTGAATTACTCGAGTAAACCAAACAACGTCACTCGAGTGAAACATGTCAGATTAAGTTACTCGAGTGATGTGTAAACCATTACTCGATTAACCTGTCATGACATAAATTACTCGAGTGATCCAGTACTTATTACTCGAGTAAACTGATCAGAATCTGAATAAAAACAAAGTTTTTCTAAAATGATTTTCACAAGCTATTTAATCAAGATTTAAAGTATCTTCACTCTTAATCAAACATTATTTAAATATTCTTAAAATCACCTAAGCTACCCACACCAATGAGATGCATTGCATAAAATAAAGATTACATTGAAATAGAATTAATAAAAATCCTAATTCTAATCTTCATGTGGTGTAGCTTGCTTGTTGCCAATGTTGTTGCTTGGAGAGAGATTGTTAGCATCAAAACATGAGAATCCTACAAACTCCCCCTTTTTGATGATGATAAACCTCCTTTCAAATTAAGCACTAAGTTTTAACATACTCCCCCTAAATGTAAAACATCTAGGAAAAATATAATAAAACTAAACCTACAAGAACAACATCAACAAAAAATATTCTCCCCCTTTTGGCATCATTAAAAAGATAAAATTTTTGAGAAAAAATCCTTTGCCAAAAGTTGAAGGTAAGTAGTTCACAATGGTATATAAAATATATAACAATAAAGACAATACCAAAATAAACCACAATAGTGCCACAACGAATATAAACAACGAATATAAACGCACAACGAATATAGCACCATAATATCAGAGTATCACACTATGCAGCAAATCATAGCAGATAAGCAAAACGAAACTAACCAAACGAGACCATACGCAAGGTCTGAAAAAAAATATAGTAGCAACAGAGTCAGAAACATGAGACATAAAAATAACCAGAAATATGCAAATGAAACATGCAACAGAAAGCAACATCAAACATCATCAGCATCCACAGGTCTAGGAATCAGGTGGAGGAGAAGGGAAATGATGAGAAAAGAGTCCAGACATGTAATCCATCAAACGATGCTCCATGGCAATATTCTTCACATCCTGTCTCATCTCCAACTGAGTGAATTGAGCATTGATGTGCTCAACCAATGACTCATGAGCAGCCTGTGCATCAAATGGAGTACCAAGATTATCCAAATCGATATAGTCCTCAACACGATCGGTATCCATCGGATCAGTAGAAGAAGGAGGAACAGAAGAAGATGCACCAGCCCTATCAGCAAGTAAATTCCTTTTTCTAGAACCTGAAACTCTTGCAGCCGTTGCAGCTTCAGCCATTTCCTTAATCTGTGATTTCCATAACCAAGTGCGACTTTCCCTATGCCAAGCAATTTTCATATAACTAATGTGCGAATCATTAAGACACCAGTTATTTTTCTTTTCCATTTCAGCTGGCTCATCATCAGGGATTGGAACACGATAATACCTCATGATCTTGGTGACATGCATAGGATATGGCAAGAATTGGGTAGGAGGAGATTGAGCAGCAGCTTCCATACGAGCTAAAAACATTTTATTCCAATTCATCTCATACCTCTTTTTAATCCCATGAAACAAAGTAAGATCATCATCTCCCAATTGAGCATAATTTTGATTGCATTTAGGAATCAAACAATAAGAGACAATGTACATGAGCACCCTATCCACAGCATGCAAAGGTGATACAGTTCTAGTAGTCCTATCACCCCAAGATTCACCAGTACGCAACAAATCAGTATAAATCTGAGTAGTATCCACATTCAAATCCAGACATTCAGTATCACCAATAAAAGTTCCCTTGTTTTCTAAACCAAACATCATAGTCAAATCCGCAGGCTTTATAACAAAATGATGTCCTCTAACCATTGTTTGATACTCACCATCTAGCTTAGTAAAATTCTGATAAAATTGTCTGACAAGCCTAGGGTAATAATGAGTCTCAAATTCCAAAAACCTCGTCAAATTCTGAAATTCTAAATCCTCTACAAACGGAAATTGCTCCTTACGCAACCAAGCAAACTTAACATACCTTGTAAGACCAAAAGAGCGATTGATAAATGCCAGTTCCCGCAAATCTCGGTTGATTCCAGAAAACCAAGGATCATTACGACCTGCTCCTTGCTTTGCTTTCTTTTGAGGAGGTTGATAGTGAGAGGAAGAAGCCATTGATTCAGAAAGTGCAGATTCGGTTTTGGGGGTTAGGGTTTTGATTTGGGGTTTTCGGATTTTTGGATAAAATTGGTGAAATTGATGAATGAAATGAGTAGAAATGATGATATAATGAGGAAATATGGAAAAAATTTGTATGATTTGTGAGTTTTTGTGGCTGAAAAATGATGATTTGATGAAGACCCGTATGAGAGAGAAGAGAGAAAGACGAACAAGAGAGAGAAAAAGTCGTGAAAATGATGCAGATTTCAACAGTTCAGCTTTTAAAATCACGTAAGTTACTCGAGTAATGTTCATACGTCACTCGAGTGATTCGAGCAGTACTCGAGTGAAAAAGAATGTTACTCGAGTATGCCGAAAGATAAAAAAAATTACTCGAGTGATGGATGAACTTAATCGAGTGATACGAAAGTCATTTTAAAATTAATCGAGTGACAGACAGAATTACTCGAGTAATACGAAAGAGATTTTAAAATTACTCGAGTGAAAAAATCTGTTACTCGAGTGAACTGTCCAGATTTTTAAAAATTTCAATTTTTCATGCAAAAACATTTTTCATGCACAAACACAGAGAAACACTTAGCATTTTGCAAGAAACACACATACAAATAAAGCAATTAGCATATTATAGAACACATACACACATGACTACATATCAAAAAGTTAAGAAACACTTTAATAAGATACAACAACTCAAAATACAAATCACATTGAAATAGGCTTGAAGGTGATTTCAAAAAGCATCAAATACAATTAGCTAATAGTTGATTCATCAAAAATACCAAGTTCTCTTCGAATCTTATAAAATGTGTCCCTTGGTAATGGTTTTGTAAAAATATCAGCTAATTGATCTGAAGTTTGAACAAACTCAATAACACAATCACCTTTTTGAACATGATCTCTCAAAAAGTGATGCCTAATTTCAATATGCTTTGTCCTTGAGTGTAATACTGGATTTTTAGTCAAATTAATTGCCGAAGTGTTATCACACTTTATAGGGATTTTTGTCAAATTTAAACCAAAGTCAGATAATTGTTGCTTCATCCATAAAATTTGAGCACAACAACTACCTGCAGCTATGTATTCGGCCTCGGCGGTTGATAAAGCTACACAATTTTGCTTTTTGGAAAACCACGATACAAGTGAACTACCAATTAAATGGCATGTTCCGCTTGTACTTTTTCGCTCAACTTTACAACCGGCAAAGTCAGAGTCCGAATAACCTATAACTTTTAGAAAAGCATCCCTAGGATAATAAAGTCCAGTATTTGTTGTACCCTTTAAGTATTTCATTATTCTTTTGACAGCAGTTAGATGCGACTCTTTCGGTTTTGCTTGAAAACGTGCACACATAGATACACTAAACATGATGTCAGGCCTAGATGCAGTTAAGTATAACAAACTACCAATAATACCACGATACTTCGTTACCTCTACCGCTTTTCCAGCCTCATCTTGATCTAGGTAGCATGCAACGCTCATTGGTGTAGAAGCGGATTTGCACGAATCCATTCCAAAACGTTTGATAAGCTCTCTACAATATTTACTTTGATGAATATAAATGCCATCATTAAGCTGCTTTATTTGAAGGCCAAGAAAGAATGTAAGCTCTCCCATCATTGACATCTCGAATTCACTTTGCATCAATTCTGAAAACTTTTTACACAAGTTATCGTTAGTAGCACCAAATATAATATCGTCAACATATATTTGAACCAATAAAATATCCTTACCGGAACGTTCAATAAAAAGAGTAGTGTCAACAGTGCCTCGTTTAAAACCTTTTTGTAATAAAAAATTGCTTAGTCGATCGTACCAAGCTCTAGGAGCTTGTTTCAAACCGTACAAAGCCTTTTTCAGTTTGAAAACGTAGTCCGGATGCTCAAAACTCTCGAATCCGGGAGGTTGTGACACATAAACTTCCTCTTGAATGTATCCGTTAAGAAAGGCGCTCTTAACATCCATTTGAAACAATTTAAAATTCATAATTGAAGCAAAAGCGAGAAGAATACGAATAGCTTCTAGTCTAGCAACGGAAGCATATGTCTCATCGTAATCGATTCCTTCTTCTTGACTATAACCTTGTGCTACCAACCTAGCCTTATTCCTAACAATAATACCCGATTCATCTAACTTATTCCTATAGACCCACCGAGTACCAATTTCAGGACGATCATCGGGTTTTGGCACAAGCTCCCAAACTTGGTTTCTTTCAAATTGATTTAATTCTTCTTGCATGGCCATAATCCAATGATCATCTTGAAGAGCCTCTTTGATATTCTTAGGTTCTATTTGAGATACAAAGGCAACATAATAACAAAAATTATTTAAAGTGCGTCGGGTTACCACTCCCTTCGCAATGTCACCTAAGATATTAGAAATCGGATGATTTTTGTTGGACTTCCAAGCTATTGGTAATTGAGGTTGAATCTCTTGTGCTAAGTCTTTATCTTGTGCTTGCACCTCTCTATCTTCATTTTGATTCTCTTCCATTTGTTGTGGTGTTGAATTCTCATGATCCAAAAATGTACCTATATTATCATCACAAGAAACAACACAATCTCCTTTCGAAGATTCATCAAATACAACATGCACGGATTCCTCAACGGTTAATGTTCTTTTATTGTAGACTCTATATGCTTTGCTATGAGTTGAATAACCTATGAATATGCCTTCGTCGGCTTTAGAGTCAAACTTGCCGACCGGTTCCTTTCCGTTATTTAAAACAAACACCTTACACCCAAAAACATGAAAATGTGAAATATTTGGTTTTCGCCCTTTTAAAAGTTCATAAGGTGTTTTAATTAAATGCGGACGAATAAGAACCCTATTAAGCACATAGCAAGCGGTGTTTACCGCATCGGCCCAAAAATATTTAGGAACATTTGATTCTTTCAACATAGTACGAGCAAGTTCCACTAACATTCTATTTTTCCTTTCTACAACTCCGTTTTGCTCCGGAGTCCTAGGGGCCGAAAATTGATGATCAATACCAAACTTATCACAAAACGCATCAATCCTAGTGTTTTCAAACTCACCTCCGTGGTCACTTCTAATAGACACAATTTTAAAACTTAGTTGATTTTGGATGAGTTTTGCAAATTTTTTAAAACATTTATAAACTTCACTTTTTGCGGATAAAAATAAAGTCCATGTGAATCTAGTAAAATCATCTACTAAAACAAATCCATAGTAATTGCCACCTAAACTTTTAATTTGTGAAGGTCCAAACAAATCCATATGGATTAACTCCAAAGGCTTTGTTGTGCTTATCACATTTTTAGGTTTAAAAGAACTTTTAACTTGCTTGCACTTTTGACAAGAGTCACAAATGCCATCAAGCTTAAAGTTTAGTTTAGGCAAACCAATCACTAAATCTTTTCGTAAAAGTTTGTTTAATTGATTCACATTCACATGAGCAATTCGTCTATGCCAAAGACGAATTTCATCATCAAAAGATTTGAAACATTTTGAAAATAGTGAAGTTATCTCATCCAAATCAATTAAGTAAGTGTTATTAGAGCGACGACCAACAAACTTAACACTATCATCTATAGAAGACTTAATGAAGCATAATTCCGGAGTAAAAGTTACATAATTGCCCATATCGCATAGTTGGCTTATACTAAGCAAGTTGTGTTCTAAGCCTTCTACGTATAGGACATTTTCTATGACAAGGTTAGATACATTACCGATCTTCCCAACTCCTAGAATTTTGCCCTTGTTGTTGTCGCCGTATGTCACAAATCCACCACTTTTCGGAGTAAGTTCCATGAAGTGCGTTTTGTCTCCCGTCATGTGTCTCGAACAACCACTATCCAAGTACCATTTTCGCTCTTTTGTTCGAAGACACACCTACAAGAAAGATATCATTTGGTTGACTTAGGTACCCAAGTGGTTTTGGGTCCTTTGTTGTTAGCATGAGGAGAAGTCCCCTTAACAATCCAAATATATTCTCCGCTTGGTATACCAAATTTCTTTATATTACATTTATTCGTGGTATGCCCAAAGATTCCACAATAATGGCAAGTTGGGTTTTTAGAAATCTTATTCTTTGAAAATCCACCAACTTTGCGATAATTGCGTTTCTTAGGTTTGGTATAGCCAAGACCGGATCTATTGCTATTGTTCCTTTGAGTTGAAAGAAAATGATCTAAAGAAGTATCTCCTTTCATGAGCCTTGCAAGTCGATCATTCAAATTAAAAACTTCTTTTTCCAAAGACTTGCAATTTTCACAAGATGGAGTCTCATTTGATTTCAATTCACAATTGCATGTAGAGTTTGCATAAATGAGTTCAAGAGTTTCATTTTGAAGCTTAAGTTCTTCTAAATCTTTTTGAAGTTCAATTATCTTTTCATGTTGCTTCATTATGAAATTCTTTCTTTCAACATTTATTTTAGCAAGTTTCTTCAACTCTTTATGCATCTCTACATACACATTGTACAATTCATTGAATGAAGGAGAATTAGAACTTGAGCTAGCATCGGAAAGATAATCTACCTCATTGACGTTCTCACTTGATTTAATGCTCGAAGATTCCTCTTCATCAAGCTTTGTCATTAAACATAGATTTGCAAGTTCTTCATCATCCGACGAGCTAGATGTTGATTGACTCTCTACTTCATCCCATACTATGTAAGCCCTTTTTCCTTTAGATGAGTTGAACTTTGAGTTGTCACCTTCTGACTTCTTAGAATTAGTTGGACAATTCGATCGATAGTGACCAAGCTTTCCACACCCATGACACTTGATGTGATCCTTGTTAGTCTTATTTCTTGGTTGTGAGTCCTTAGAATCTCTTTGTCTATTTCTATTAAAGTTCCCCTTTTTCTTAAGGAACCTACCAAGCTTTTTAACTAGCAAGCCAAGGGTCTCATCATCTATATCGGAGTCCGAGTCATCCACTTGAAAGTTTTCCTCTTGTGCCTTAAGGGATTTTGAAGTTGATTTAAGAGCAATCCCCTTTTTCTTTCTATCGGCATCTTCATTCATGGATAACCGTCCAAGCTCCATTTCATGCTCTTGAAGCTTTCCGAATAGAGTTGCTAAGTCAATTTGATCCACGTCTCTAGCTTCCATAATGGCCGTCACCTTAGGTTGCCATTCCCTGCTAAGACATCTCAAAATCTTATTAACAACTTCACCATTAGTTATAACTTTTCCAAGTGCAGAAAGATGATTAATGATATGAGTGAACCGCTTTTGCATGTCACCTATATTTTCATTAGGTAACATACGAAAGAGTTCATATTCATGCATGAGTGTATTTAGCCTAGCCCTTCTAACCTCCGAAGTTCCCTCATGTGTGACTTGTAATGTGTCCCACATTTGTTTAGCATCAACACATTGAGATACTCGAAAGAACTCATCATAAGAAAGAGCGGACGTGATGATATTTTTAGCTTTTAAATCAAATGCAACTTTCTTCTTATCATCATTGTCCCAACTCGATTGAGGTTTAATCGAAACAACATCATTTACTTTCGTTTGAGGAACAAAAGGTCCATTCTCTATGGCGTTCCAAATTTCCATATCTATGGCTTGAATAAAAATTTTCATGCGGACCTTCCAATAAGCGTAACCCTCACCACTGAATAGTGGAGGACGATTAATGGAAGTTCCTTCACCACCAAAAGGATTTGAAATTGAGCCCATTGTTTCCAAGTAAAAAAGATCTTTTTGAAAAAGCTTTTTAAGGCTCGGATTTTTCGTCCAAGCTCTGATACCACTTGTTGGAAACCAGCAAGCGGCTCAATATAGTCTAGAGGGGGGTGAATAGAATATTGAAGCCTTATTATAGATTTTTCGTCCACCTAAGAGAATGGTTTTATGAAAAATAAGTTTTCTAAAAATTCAGTTCAGATTACTCGAGTAACTCAAGTCTTCACTCGAGTAATACGCAAGAAAAAATAATTTCACTCGAGTATTCAGCAAATCACTCGAGTATTACGAAACCTATTTTTAAATCACTCGAGTAACAGAAAACCTACTCGAGTATTGTTCAAAAACTGAAAGCAGATTACTCGAGTGACAAGAACTTTACTCGAGTAAACTGATTAAAATTCAATTAAAAACTGAGTTTTCAATGGAGTTCTTCAAGAATAACAATGCTATGATGATTCAACAAATTATGAATGATTAATATGAACAATTTCAAGTAATATTAACATGCAATTTTAGATCAATTGAGTAGAATTAAGAAACCCCCAATTCTAACCTAAAAAATGCAATTGTTAATGAATTAATGAAATACAAGGAATGAAAATAAAAGAGACACAAGGATTTATCCTGGTTCACTTTCACCCACTTGAAAGCTACTCCAGTCCCCTCTTAAATCAAGAGAGATTCTTCACTAGAAATCTTCAAATGTAGATTTTACAATGTTTTAAGATGCAACTAGATTCTTAGTTCTCCTATCTTAAAACCCAACTCAAAGTGTGTACCAAACACTTTGATCTAATCTACCCCTTTTGAGAATTCTAGATTTCCTTGCTAATTGATTGAAGATGCTTCCAACCAATCCTCTTTTCTTGCTTTGATTTGATCCTCAAAGTCTTCCTTGTGAGATTCTTCACTTGTGTTGAAACTTCAATAATGCAATCACAAATTGCAAATCTTCAACAACCACTAAGAACAAAAATATGATCTCAAGAATATTTGAACAATGATAGAAAATAGAGTGAAGAAGAAAAATTTCTTGTTGAATCTTGATAGCTCTTGAAAGATGTAAAATAGCTCTTGGATTGCTTTTGAAAAGTGTATTAGAAAATTGTAAGAATGAAAGTATATATTTATGAAAGAGAAAATTAAGTCCTTTTTAAAATTTTCCCAACACTGATTGAATTACTCGAGTAAACCAAACAACGTCACTCGAGTGAAACATGTCAGATTAAGTTACTCGAGTGATGTGTAAACCATTACTCGATTAACCTGTCATGACATAAATTACTCGAGTGATCCAGTACTTATTACTCGAGTAAACTGATCAGAATCTGAATAAAAACAAAGTTTTTCTAAAATGATTTTCACAAGCTATTTAATCAAGATTTAAAGTATCTTCACTCTTAATCAAACATTATTTAAATATTCTTAAAATCACCTAAGCTACCCACACCAATGAGATGCATTGCATAAAATAAAGATTACATTGAAATAGAATTAATAAAAATCCTAATTCTAATCTTCATGTGGTGTAGCTTGCTTGTTGCCAATGTTGTTGCTTGGAGAGAGATTGTTAGCATCAAAACATGAGAATCCTACAGAGTCGAATACCAATGAGTCTAAGTCCTAAACTAAATATACACATGCATCATTAGAGAAAAAGTCCTAAGGTTAGAAAAATTAATTACTCTTGCTAAGGACACAAACCAATACCAATATGGGAGAAAAAATTCAGATCTGAAAAATTTTTATTTTGTATATACTCCCCCAAACTTAGATGTTGGCTTGTCCTCAAGCAAACTAATCTACCCTAAAACTACAAAATAAAAATTAAAAACTAAAACTACCTAAGAAAGCAGGACAATATTTTTGGTGAGGTACAGGCCCTGGGGTGCAATATTGAAAAAAATTGGGGCTAATGGGGTCCAAATCCTAAAAATACAAATCTAATCCTAAAAAAATCTTTCCCTAAAAAATAGAAAATAAAAAAAACGAAAAAAAATAAAAAATAATCTATTCTAAAAAAAAAATCCTAAAAAGATAAATCTAATCCTAAAAGATCAAAAAAATTCCTAAAAGATATAACAAATTCCTAAAAGATATAAAACTAATCTAATCCTAAAAGATAAGATAAAAAAATATATATGTTGCTAAAAAAAATAAGATAAAAAAAATCTAATCCTAAGAGATAAGATAAAACTAATCCTAAGAGATAAAATGGTAGAATCAGAATTTGACCCCAAAACTGAACTTTTGCACCCCAAGTAGGAGTGAAATTCTCCCAAACAGGGTTTTCACAGACCAGACGGGCCTGAGGCGCGCCACCGCGTGCGCCTGGGGCGCACGAGGTCTGTACCTCAAAATTTTTATTTATTTATTTTTTTTGCAACTACCTAAAAACTACACCTAAAAAAAAAATCCTACACTACTGCTTATTTACAAGGAATCCACCAGGATCCCAAATTCTATGGGTCAAATCCCATGTGATGCAACAATAATGTGTTACTCCCACATCCCATGGGAAAGACCTTTGATGAGGATGATGGTGGATTAAGGAAATTTCAAAATTAAGTTCAAACCCACCAGGGTCAAAGGGTATATTCCTTAATCCATACATCATCCCAGAAAAATTTTCTTTTCTTCCATCATCCATCATGAAGTTGTTAACTCCATTAGTCAGGAAGATCACTTTCTCATGCTTCCTATTGCCTAACAAAACTTCAAATTGATTTAGATTTTTCTCATGAAAGCACAAAGGTTGAATATAATAGAAAATTTTTGAATCACCCAAACATGAATTAGATTTAATAAAATTTTTTATAACAACAATTTCATCATGCAAGGGTGGGTCAACTTTTCCTACAATTTTCAAACCTTCTAATTTTGTATTTTTATCCTCCACCTCAAACTTATCATGCACAATTTCTTTTTCAATTTTTTGCTCCTCCAAAGGGATTTGATCTATAGGGGGAGGGATTGGCTCAGCATGAGTTTGAAAATTTTCTCTGCTCTCTTTAATAAAATCCTTAGTGTTTTGAGCCAATTTCTCTATAGCTATTTCCCATGGGGCTTTCTTTGGAGGGTGAGGCTCCAATGGAAGTTGCATATTTTTGAGTTGTTCAAGTAAAATTCTGCCACTTTGAATACATTCATATGCAACTTTTTCCAATGGGCTTTCACTACAACTAGTGTTTTGTGCATAATAATATGGGGGAGAAGAATACAAACTAAATCTATCAAAATCTGAATTATTGTTATAACTATAGTTATACATGAGGAAGTTCAAATTACACAAATAATTACAAAAAGTACCGAAAAGAAATTAGAATCGAATTTCAATCCTCGGCAACGACGCCAAAAACTTGTTGATTGTCTAGCAAGAGGACTAGGTCGACAAGTAATACAGATAGTAAGTGAGTATCGTTCCACTCGGGGATTGCAAATTGTTTCTAATAACTTTTCACCAATTCGTAATTATTAATGCAACTTGTTATTGAATTTTAGAAGGAGAAGGAGAATTTAAAATAAAATAAAATAAAAAGATTGAGGAGATAAGATGTATAGAAAGAAATAGAAAAAGGTTAGGAACTTGGTTTCATTGTATGATTCACTTATTTAACTATGATTTATATTTTTCTTTAATTATCCTTTAATTCATAGACTATTCCTCTCAAATAGCAATAGTTAGATCTCTCTAACATTACCCTTATTTTCTAAATACTTAATCCTTGATCTCTCAACAAATTACAATATAAGAAAATATCAAATTCAGCACAAGGGAATTACAAAGTCATATAATCATTTAATCATATCTCTATAACTAAACTGATTATACCGTTAATTGCAAGGCCTATTCAAAATCCCAACTCTCGTTGCGAATTAAGAAATCCAAAACATAAATTGATCAGGTTTATGTATGTAATAAAAACTCAATTAACGCATGAATTAAAAACAGCAAAATACTAAACCATAAATTGAAATAAGTTACATCATACAATTTACACCATGTTCCTAACAAGAGGTTTTAGTTACACATATAGAAATAAAGAAAACAGAAGCAAAGAAAAAACCTCATATCATAGACAATACAGGTTAACTCTCCAAGAGACCTTCAATCTTCACGCAGATCTCTCTTCTAGTGATGATCTCCAATCCTTGTGCCTTGCCTCCTTGCTCTCAATAGATGTTACTAACCTCTCTCTCTAATCCTAATTGAATTCTATGATCTCAAAACCTACTAAAAACTATTTACAAATCCTCTATTTAAAGAGTAAAACAAATCCGAAAATAAATCTTAATTAAATCTAATAGATAAGGTCCATGTTTATCTTCTAATTTCTGATTAAATCTAAGATATGAAGCCAAATTAGACTTCTCTTCTTCTATTTTGTTCAGAATCTGGTCAAATTGGGCCTCCATGCAGATACGCGCGCCCCAGGCGCACGCGACCTCGCGCCCCAGGCGCGTGGGTCTGATGCAATTTCCTTTCCACACAGGCGCGCCTCAGGCGCACCCGGTCTCGCGCCTCAGGCGCGCGGGACCTACTCCGACTCCGTTTTGCTCCGTTCTTTTTCCATTTGCAAGATCTTTTCGTCCTCTTTTCAGATCCATAAATATTTTATTCATTTAAGCTCCAAAAATACCTGAAACACTAGAAAACGGATCAAAACGCTCAAAGGACCCTAAACTACTAAAAATAATTAAAATCTACTAAAAAATCCTAAATTTGCGATAGGCAATTATTAAGATAAAACAATAAACAACATACAGACCAAATAAACAAACATACACATCAATATCATATAAACAACATCTTATTATCACTTCCCAAATCTCGTTCAATACTCAATACCATTACTTTACTTTTCTTTTCAAATCTTTAAACTTATTAAGTCTTATCATCACAACTCACTCAATGATTAGGGGAACAAACATCATTGAGGCAAATGGCTCACACGTCTACATCTCCTCGGTCATCCATCCAAACCTAGTCGGAAGCAAACAGGAGTACAGGACCTTTACCACGCGGGCACGACAGCTGTCACACAACAAATGGTCCCAGACCAGGAGGACTCAGCCTGAAATCATATCATTTCATATCATATAAACAGGCACGCTCTCAGCGGCAATCACAAATGCCCCCTTCCAGTCCCTCTCACTGTTCTCGATTTGCAATCAAGGGGGCGACAGTACAGTTCTAGTCTCGAGTGCAGAACTTACCACGGTATTAGACACAGTCCCCACCACGTTAGTGCACCACATATGGAGTTCGTTCTGCCTAGAACAGTACTCTAGACTTCTTGACGTTTCACCGTCATCGTCCTCCCCTCATGCAATCTCCTCCTAAGTATCCGCAGATACCTATGGTTCCTTCCTCTCCACTACTTCGACACACACTCATACCTCACCGCGTTATTCATGTCTTTTAATAGTCTTTTAAAGTTTTGAGAGTTTTAAAGTTTTACTTAAAAGCTTACTCCTAACGGTCGGCTCATCCATCGTGCATCCCTTCAATGAGTCCCGACCACTAATCTTTCAAACTGTTCCCCAAATCATCACATCACACTTTAACATCTCGTATCACACTCTTTCTCATCTCATCTCATCAACTTTTCTTATCACATATCATCATCTTTCTCTTCTCATCTCAGTACACAAAATTCCTCACTTTCACAAGGCTCATTTCCTCATTTTTCTCAAAAACATCTTTTCGCAAAACATAGTTTCATAAAACTTTCACTTCACAAAACTTTTTCTAAGGTATCATTTCATAAATTTTCTCAAAATATTCTTTCACAAAACTTTCTCAAAAATAATATTCCCAAAAACTTTCACAATTCTATTTTCACAAACGTTCACAAAAATATTGATTTCACAGACTTTTCCCAAAAGGGTCATTTCATAAAACTTTCTCAAAAGTACTACTACTAAAGATTTTCTTAAAAACTTCATTTCAAAAGAAACTTTCTCAAAGATGTTGTTTCAAAAGCTTTATCAAAAAGATTGCTTTCCAAAACTTTTCTCAAAAATGGATCTTTGCACAAAAACTTTTTCGAAAATATTGGTTCACAGAACTTTTCGAAAACTTTTCAAAAATCATTTTTTTCAAAAACCTTTTTAAAAAATCACAATATTTGCTGAGCGCTAATGGAGGAGCAAGCTCAACTCAACACTAGTTCCCAGTCTAAAACAAAAACACAGGAGCCAAGTCACATCTCACTTCCATAACTCATCTTACTTCCATAACTCTTTTCCAATCTCAACTCTTTATCTCTTTTCCATTACATTCTGATTCCTCATCATTATTCCTTACTTATACAACCTTTATTATCACTCTTCTTTCAATCACTTTTCTCACTTTCATAATTTAATTCCCATTAATTCAGCACACTAATGTTTCTCGAACGACAACATAATTATTTAAACAGATCATAAGATCATAAGATAATTAAATAACTCAAACATAATCAACATCATACATAATAAACCAATCTCAGCTGTTCGGGTGGATAGCCAAACAAACAATCAAACAATTGCTATCACATACACCACTACGCTAATGAGATTGGAGTCCAACCTTTGAGATGATTGGACCTCTTAATAAGTTACCTAAATACCACGGCGTCTTAAGGGAAGCCCCTCTCTCACCTCAATTGACGTAGCCTCCGAAAGCTTTCCGAGATTTCCCGATCGCTAATTCCGCCTTGTTTCCTTTGCGTCTGTCGTCCGAACTATAGCATTTTTCCCCGAGCGTTAGAAAACGTTTTTAGTAGATTCATTACTTTATTTTAGAAAACACCTTGAAATCATTCTTGTTTGAAAACTTATTGTTTACATTCCGAAAGTTCTTAGATCCGGAAAATGTTTTCAAGAAAACTTACTTTAAAATGGTTTATATTATCAAAATCATTATTTTCAATTATTAAATAAAATTCAGAACTTAACAAAATAAAATCAAATCAATTTCTTAAACCATACTTTTCAGTAAAACGTTTTTCAATTCTTTGGAAATTCAAATATGGAAAGACACATTCAAACAACACATCATTAAAACATTCACAACCTCACATAATACTATTAAATATCATGTGATCTTTAACAAAATTCCTTTTTTAATTATTAAATCAATTTATTTTATTTTATTTCTAACAAAACCGAAAAGATCAAAACAAACAACACAACATACACACATAGCATCATGCATATAAAGATATAATCAGTCACAAAGGTCATTTCATATAAACAAATTCTCCAATTATATTAATATGCTTAGGCCGAGTCATATAGATGCAATTTAACAAAGATTAATGCACACATAGAAGCACAAAACAAATGAAATCATTTTATTTCTTTTTAGATTGAAACCGAGAGAATTAACAAGAAAATTTAACAATCTTGAATCAAACAACAAATTAAAATCACAAATCACATATTACTTCATGCATGTATTCCTAGGTTCTTTAAATTAAGCTAATCTCATCATATGTGCATCCTAAACAATGATCAAATATGATTTCCTATTTCCTTTCCTTATGGCCGAATGCTAATCATACAAAATGCAAGGTCTTTGGTTCAATTTTCAATCATACAAAAATCACATAATCAAATCAAATCAATGACATATAGGATTTCTAAACAAACTACTCATATCAACATGCATGAACTTAAAATTATTAGATCTAGCCCTTATCATATACATGCATTAAATTTCACATAAAAAAAGCATGAGATTCATTTTTATTCAATATGGCCGAATGGCCTTTCACAAAACAAAGCATACATAAAAATCAAATACTTAGGCTAAATCATATTTATACTTCAAAAATCATTTTAAAACTTGTCTCTTAAATTCTCTCTTACAAAACCGTGACATGCATCAAGTAAAAGCATGATTTTTCTACTTGAAATTAACATACATGATTTAAAAACTTGGATCATGCACATAAATCAACAAAGTCATCATCAAATCATCATGAAAAATCAAAGATCTCAACTTTATTTTCAAGTAAACTTAGATCATTTATTTATTTATTAAGAAATCATACAAACACATCATAGATTATCATTTAAGCAAACAAAATTCAACATGCAAGATTAAAGATCATCATAGCTCACGCAAATACACATAGATCAATTTAAGAATTATTTTTCAAAAGCTTCTTTCTTTGGTTTCTTGCTAAAACCGTGACATGCATTTGAAAAGATCAAGACTCTTTAAAGATCAAAACCAAAAGTTCAAGCTTCATCAAAATCAACTCAAGATCCAAACATTCCAACAAGTTAAATCAACTTTTATAAACATATAACTAACATGCAAGACTAAATAATTTATTTTACCATTTATTAAACTTGGATCATAAATCAATTTGTCACATAAACACGTAAACACATATAGATCATGATTTAGAACAAGAAAAACATACATGCAAGGAAGATTCATGTTGAACTTCACAAAAGCTTAAACAAAACTTTAAATCTTTATGTTTGAGTTAGAAAAATGTTAAGATCTAACAAGAAACATAAACCGAATCACACACATAGAGTTACAATTATTAAAAATTAATTTTAGTCCATGATGTAACAGCCCGATTTCCATACACCAAAAATAATTAACTTTTACTTATTGAAGTTGCAAAAATGAGGCCAGATTTTTTTTTTGTAAAACATTTATTTCAATAGAAGAACCTGGTTCAAGTTCATCTTGACAATCTTTCCAAAAGCTTCACATGAATTACTTAACATGAAATGTATCCCATCATTTACTTTGAAAAACTTTGCTTAATTACATAAACGGGTCAAGACTTGGTAATCCTTAACACAACACTCACTAACACCTAAGCTATTTACACCATCCCTAAACTTTCCTATTGGAAGCAAACGGATGTAGCTCCTTGTCCTTCTTGCGTCCTCTTCTTGCCCTTGAAGACGATGTCGCTTGTGTGGTGGTTCCCTCATTATGGTGGGACCTTTGTGCCACCCTCTCAACTACAATAGGACTTCTCTGCTGCTCGTATCGGACCTTCTCCTCATAACTCTGAAAACCTCGTACGTTGACTTGCCCTAAGTGTGGCTCCAGATTAGCTCCGCTCAGTTGATGCTCCGGATCCGGAATCACGATCTCCGTGTAACCGGTCCACGCCCATCCGCTTGGAGTATGTTTCCAACCTCTCCCGTACTTGTTCCACATGGCGATATCCATGCAATACTTCATCTGCCCGTTGAAATACCAGCAGCACCGATATGCCAACGAACAGGAGAGAGTAAGCATTCCGAACGACGAATCGTCGACGGTGTGGGTTTACGATAGGCAAGATAATAAGACCACACAAACATACAATACAAAATGCAAACACATAACACTTCAAGCACATCTTTAACATTATCAATATTATCATTATTATTATTCTCATATCCTTTTCAACTTATCCTTATTTCTCATGAATCTTCTTGCCTTCTCATATTCATTCCCTTTTTCATAATCATATTTTTCTTTTTATTCTATCTTATCAATTTACACTCTTTTATGATGGGGGAAAGCTTTCGGATATCATCAAAGTATTCGTTTCGTTCTCGACTATCACTCTCGTCTACATCTCCTCGGTCATCCACCCAACCTAGTCGGAAGCAAACAGGAGTACAGGACCTTTACCGTGCGGGCACGACAGCTGTCAACACAAATGGTCCCAGACCAGGAGGCTCAGCCTCAATCATAATCATATCAATATACATGGCACACTGCCTCGCAGTGGCAAACAAGATAACCCACTCCAGTCCCTCTCACTGTTCTCGATTTGCAATCTAGGGGGCGACAGAATGTTTCTAGTGGCCCCGCAGAACTTGCCACGACATTAGACCCAGTCCCCACCACGTTAGTGCGCCACATGTGGAGTTCGTTCTGCCTAGAACCATACTCTAGACTTCTTGACGTTTCACCGTCATCGTCCTCCCCTAATGCAATCTCGTCCTAAGTATCCGCAGATACCTATCGTTTCTTCCTCTCCACTACTTTGCACTCTCATACCTCGCCGCGCATGTCTTTTAAAGTCTTTTAATCTTTTTAATTTAATCCTAAGGTCGGCCCATCCTTCGTGCAACCCATCAATGAGTCCCGACTACTAACTTTGCACAATCTTTTTCTTACATAGCACAGAGCTGGGATCACATTACCAATTCCAATCTCAATTCTCAAACTGTCTCATCATACTCCATTTCTCACCATCATTTCATTCCAACATCTCTTTTCAAACAATCTTTTCACACTTTTCTCAAAACACCATTTCATAAACTTTCGCAAATCTCTTTGATAAACTTTTTCCAAAATCCCTCTTTTCAAACCTCTTTCCAAAAATTTCCTTTCACAAACTTTTCTCAAAATTTTCTTTCTAGTTCTTCACAAAAATCTCTTTTCACAAACCCTTTCAAAAAAATTTCTTCAAAAACCTTTTTCGAAAACCGCTTTTCAAAAACCTTTTTCAAACTTCACATCATTGCTGGGCGCTAATGGAGGAGCAAGCTCAACTCAATACTAGTCCCAGACTAAAACCAAAAACCAAGGAGCCCAGCTCCACTCAATTCGCACCCCATTCCAACAATCAACATCGCTCTTCCCAGCTCTGGCTCGTTCTCAATTCCAACACTCGTTCTTTCCCCCAATCTCAAATCTTTTATTTCTTTCTATTTTCTCTCATATCTTCCATCATTATTTCTTTTATTTTCATTTTCTCATTCAGGACGTAACAGACGTCCATCGGGGTATTACTTACTTTAATCAACAGTAACAACATCATTAAACATAACGAAAGCAATAAACATATCATACTACCAATCACACAAACATCACACAACAATGGTGTGGTCTTCGTCATCTTCGTATAAGTGGCCACACAATCAAACAATTGCCACTTATACTACTGACTCTAACCACTTAGTTCCGACCTTTGAGATGATACGGAACGTCCTAATAAATCACCTAACTACCACGGTGTCTTAGGAAAGCTTCTCTCTCACCTGAGGTCCAGCTATTTAATGCGTACCGTCTCCGCGTATCCCTTGTGCTGCCTGCTGCCCCAATCCCTCGTCTTTAAGATTATTCCTCGTACTAAATAAAATACGCTTACGTTATTAACTTATATTATGAAAACCTTTTTCATAACCTAGACACCTCTCATTCTCGTCAAGACTTAAAACATAACCGTTTTCTTTCAAACAACTCGGATATTTATAACGCCTTAAGTACTTTCAAAGATCATTTGAACTTATTTTCAAAGTTAAGAAACCATTTTAAATAATTCTTTAATTCAAAATTAACACTTCACCAAGCATGTAACCAATTAAATCAACATCAAAGCAAGTATGCAGCTTCGCAAATAGTTCATGACACAAACACTTAGGCATACATAAATTCACAACCACATTGGACCAAGGATTTAAATCAAGCACAATCATTTCGTTTACTTTAAACAACTCCATTCCTTTCAAAAATCATCATGTGCATTTCATTTCATGCAATTAATCTCCCTAAATTCCTTTACTCTATATAGCCGAATAACATCAAAGGAAACAATTCAAAGATTACAAATTTAAAACACATAAATCAACTTAGTTTGTTTCACGCACTTAGGTTCTATTTTCTTTTTCATGCAACAAATTTATTTACTCTTTCTTTTATTCTTACCAGAATACAAAACTTTTCCAAAACCATTTAATTCGTTTGTCCCCTTTTCTTTAATTAAAACCGAATATAAATTAAAGGTTCACACACAATTTCAAACATATTAATTTAACCATAGTTCACCAATCATAATCATTATTTTCATGCCACTTCATTGAGAAAACATCCTAGGCCATCTTAGGTGTATAGGCCGAACCCTAATTTGACAAAACAAGGTCCTTGGCTTACTTTTCAACATGCAAAAACACAAAATTCTTAAATCAAAGGAAATTAATATGTATGTGCCCTTTTTCATGGAGACAAAAACATGACTCCCCCTAACTCTAGACCTAGCCCGAATGCACCTTCATCATGAATCGAGGTTTTATTTTCAAATCTTTATCATGCATGCATCCAGAACATATATTTGGGTGAAGATCATTTTCCAAATACTTGTTCCCTTTATTTTCTTGTAAAACTGTGTGGTCCATGAGGAAAAGAAAATATTTTCATTCAAAAACCACATGCATGCACCTAGATTTTGTAGATCAAATCATGAAATCAAATATAATGGTGCAAATCGAAGATAAAATTAGTTTGAGTAAGGGAGAAGTTAAAACCGTGATGATCTTTGAAGAAAATCAAGTCTTTGGTTTGAAAACACATATATGGTTTCAAAAGTACAACTTTTCATGAATCAAAACAAAATCAAAGCATTTTCAAGATCAAGACAAAGGTTTAAAGCTTTTAAAGGTCAAAACCCAATAATCAAAGTTTTATCAAAACCAAGTCAAAATCAAACACTTCCTCATCTTAAATTTAACTTTTCTAAACATGAGACTTACATGCAACCATTTAGATCAAATAAAAAGCATCAAGACTTAATCCTTGGGTCATGGCCGAATTTCCTAATTTAAGATCTAGCGTTCTTATCAATTCATTTGTTCTTAAAAATTCAAGATCAAGGTTGTTTTAACACATGCATGAATTCAAAGCATCACAATCATCATTAAATCAACATGCATACTAAAGATCTCAACGTGATCACCAACCAAGTTTAGATCACAAATTTATTCATCAAACAAACTCTTAAACATCATAGTTCACGGTTTTTAAGCAAGAAATTAAACATTCAAAGAAATCCACTTCATTCTTCACAAAATCTCATCAAACCTTTAGATTTAGGATATTTAGTTTGAAAAGCTTTAGGATCCCTTATGAAAAGCTTTAAACGAGTTAGGAAATCCGTTGATTAGACGTTTATAAGTCCTTTTAAGCTTTGAGGAGTTTACATGCAAAGGGATACATTTTTAAATTTTTCAAAAGTCTCAAAACTTTTTAGATCTTTAAGATTTTTGTTGAAAAACCTTAAGATCTTTCATGAAAACCTTAAACGAGTTATGAGAACCGGTAGTTAGATGTTTACAAGCTTCTTCAAGCTTTAGAAATTCATGATCCAATATAAAATAAGACATGCAAGGGAAGAAAAGAAAAGAAAATTACAAATCCAAAGAAAATCAAGATTATTACAACTTCTCCTTGTTTATTCGAAATACCCACCAAAAACTAGGTTGATCTCCTAGCTTCTAAGATCTTGGGTCTTCAAGGAAGGCTCTAGGGTTTTAGGCTTGGTTTCTCCTCTTCTCTCTTCTTCCTCCCCACGGCCAATCTCTCTCTCTCTCTCTCTCGGTGTGGGTGGGTGTGTGTGTTGAGAGCTTTGGTTTTTGCTCTCAACTAAGTGTGTTTGAGAAGGTGAAAGAAATGAAGAAGAGAAAGATGGAGCAACGAATGGAATGGCCAATTCTTCTCACTCATTCGGCCATATATAGACAAGGACCAAAGCATTAGACTTTCCCCCTTTTACCCTTGACTCAATTCAGCCACAAGCTTCTAGAGGGAGGGGCAATTTCGGTTCTCCATAAGTTTGCATGGGTGGAGATTAGTATTTGCTCAAGGAGACAACATAGGGAACACTAGGGCTTAGGGGTCACTTAGGGGGTAAGACTTTTGACTCTCCATTAGAGCTTCCACTATTTAGTTAGGACTTGGTTTGAACTTGGTTAGGCTTAGTTACTTCGGTTGGCACTTAAGGAAATCTCTAAGCTTCTACTCACACCTTCATGCACACACGACACTCACATACTCTTACACCTACACATATCAATCTTACCCATTCATGCACATACACGACACACATATCATATTAACACACACACTCATGTATATTTTATCATATTCATTTACTAATTAAATCCTAGATATTCCTACATATGGAAACCGTACATACATTTTCATGCACCCCGCATATTCATGCATTGTATTTTTATTTCTTAATTATTTTTCATTCTAAACATATAATTACCAAGTTTACATGATCATTCAAACATATCATGGAATCATATTCACACAATCATACATCAAACACATATCGACCTACACATGTATTTAGAAAACAAGTCTCTTTCTCATAAGAATACTTTTGTTTATAAACCATTATTTTCTTTGAGTCATAAAATGTTTAACACACAATTATTTCTCAAATCTCCATTTTAAGCTTATAACTTCATCTCATGAAAAATCATTTCCTTTAGAGTTACTTATTACTTTGAAATAATGAATTAAGAAAATTGTTTAGGAAAAGACTCATTTCAAAACACTTTCTCAAAATAGATCTTTTTAGTATTTTAAATTAATACGAGGAATTTGCGGGGTGTTACACATGAAAGTCCAAGATCAAGAAAGAAGATTATACAAGTTCATCTTACAAATCATGAAAACAAGCATGCAAGAAGAAAATAAAAGAAATCTATAAACTAAGAAAGAAAAACTAGACTATTACATTCTTCCTCTTGATCCTCGGATTTCCTAACAAGAAGGGTTGGTCTCTTGGCTTCTAACACTCTTGATCTTCAAAGGAAATGGCTTGATCTAAGGTAGATTTCCTTCTTCTCCCCTTCTAGTTCTTACGGCCACTCTCTTTCTCTCTTTCTCTATATCTTTTCTATTTCTCTCTAAGAGGTAATGGAGCTCTTAGAGTGTTGTGTTTGTGTTTGGAAGAAATGGGAAATGAGAATGGGTAAAGGTGAAACAAACTAAGGCTATACACATATATAGGCAAGCTCTCAATTTCCTATTTAGCCCTTGTAAAATTCGGTGCAAACACAACTAAGGGGGGCGATTTGGTCTTCACAAATTGTTGCATGGCTAATTGTCACCAAAGTCAAGGGGACAAAGTGGAGTGGCTAGGTTGCTAGGGGTCACTTAGGGCTAATGGGTAGTTTGCTCTTAGTTAGGGTTTTTCTTTTAGTTAGCTCATGGTTGCAATTTAGTTAGCTTGGTTTCTTACTTCCTAGGCTTATCCTACACACACACACGTATAATCACACACACACATATACATGCACCTACATGCACACACACACAACCATGGCACTCTCACATCCACACACATGTCACCTACTTTTTATTTTCTAATCACATTTTTACTTAATAATTACTAACTCACACAATCATGCAACTAATTCTAAAAATCATATTCACAACCATTCTTATGCATCACGTATCACACATATATTAAATCAAACACACATCACATTAAAAATTCATGCTAAAACAATCATCACAAAACACAATTTCTTAAATTCGTTTTTCTTATATTCTAAAAAATAGATTTTTATAAATCATTCCAGAAAATTCTAAAATTACAATTTCAAACCATTTTTCATCTTAACAAGATCATTCACTTTTATTATAGAAAAAATTTGGAAAATTCATGAAAATCAACACTTCATTTCTTTCTTATGAACATACTTTTTCAGAAAATTATGATTTCAAGGTTTCTTTCGTTAAAAATCGTTTACGCACGTACGGGAAAAATGCGGGGTGTTACACATAGGGGAAATTGGAAATTTTTTTGTAAATCAACAACAAATAACTCAAGAACATAATAAATCAACTCATTATCAAGCATAAAAACTTAAATCAACGATCAAAAATTATTTGAACCAAAAAGGGACCATAACCGTGAGCATCTTCATCATTGATGCATGTTCATTTTTTTGTTTTCAATCTCAAATACAAGTAGAGGTAAGTATAAAAAGGCATAAGAAAGCTCAAGAACACACATGCAAAAGACTTTAAGCTTTGAACAACAAAAACCTTGCTTTGGAGCTTCATGAAACCAAAAAAGAAAATGAAAACAAAGAAGAAAATACTAGCTAGAAGAAGGTTACCTATTAGAAGAACAAAATAAGCAAGAAAAATGAGCAAGGACCAAGATTTTCTTCTTCCTTGCTTCTCCTTCTCTCCCTCGACCTCTCCTCCTTTCTCTCTTCTTCTCTCTTTTTTCTTATTGTTTCTAACACTATGAGTTGTAAGAAGGCTTCATGGCCTTGGGGTGGGTTATATAGAAATTTATGGTTTGGGGTCTACCACTTAAAATGGGGGTCGAACCAACCAAAAGGGCAAGAAGTACTTGGTTGCAAAAATTTAATTGGGGTACATCACTAAAAAGAGGGGTTCGAACATACTAGGGGTCATAAGGGTTGGTTTGCAAATTTTAGCTAGTGTAGGTTCAAGACAAAATAGATTAGGTTCTTAATTACAACTAACTTAGTGGGGAACATTAATTAATTAGGGCATTAACTACATGTCTCCCTAGGGTTTAGGGTATATTTGAAATTTGAATTTTTGGCTCTTAAACTCAAAATTTACTTCCTTCCTACTAAGCTTGGCCGTACAACACAGACAAGAGGGGAAATAAAATTTTCATTCTCAACTTTAAAAGAAGTACAAAATAAAAATCTAATTTAAATAAAATAAATATATTCCCACGGTTTTAAAATAATTAAAAAACAAAAATTCACAATTAAATAAATTCATGAAAATCAAATCAAAATACTAATTAAATTTAAATTATGGAATTAAAATTTTGTTCAATAAATCCAATAAATAAATTTCTATTTCATTTTTAATTACTAAAAGTAATTGAGGAAAATGACGGTGTTACAACAGATATTTACCAGATATTTACAGGACCTGACGTCAGCGCGGTAACCCTAACGAGCCTCACCACAAGCCCAACACCTGCAGACCCTATAAAAGGCATCCTCATGCCTTAGGGTCAGGTAAGGTTTTCTCATCCCTAAGTTGTAACTCTGCACACACTCTGTTGACAAGGGGAGACCCTAGGTATTCCAACTGAATACTCAGAAATATTCCATTACCGTCATATATTAACTCCTGTTCACACATAGATTTCAGGGCCAACAGCCACTGGTCTTGAGGTCCCCTTGAACAAGAACATTTCTATTTTCCAGATCCACTACAATTGCATACTCATTCAGGCATTTCATCGAACATCATAGTAATACTCAATTTTACTCGGTTAAAATTATAAGTCCAAAATCTCAATCAAGCATTTTAATCTTTATTCCACATACACAGTTATGTGGTAGAGCAGAATCAACTATCCTAGGGTTTAATTTTTATTATTCCATAATCATTTACTAATTCCAAAACCTAATTTCTATTCTAAGAGAAAAGAGTCCTCCCTTACCTCAAGGGAGAAGAAAATCCACTTCCAAAGTCTTCCTCTAGCTTATCTATACTTCCTTCCAAGCTTTAGACTCCTCTTGGCTTGGTGGTTGGTTAACTCCAAGGATAAAGAGGAATTAGTGCCATAGAAAATGAGGGAGAGCAAGATATTGAAAGAGTTTGATGGAGGAGTTAAGAAATCAAGGGTTAGAATCAATGGGAAGATGAATATTATTGCTGATCTATGGTGTTGGGGTTGGATTTGGATGTATCTAGGATGGTTGGTTCATGAAAATACTAGGCTTGGTGCTTGAAAATTGGACTTTGGTGCGATCTGGTGCGTCTGGGGCAAGGTGGTCCGTAAACTGGTGCGGAAAGCTAGTGCTGGTGCACTTAAATAGGCACTACGCGCCTGGGCTGGCCAAGATTCTAGAAAATTATGGCACCAGCGCGAGATTTCTGGTGTTGCACCCTTCTACGCGCCTGGGCGCGCTTGGCCCACGCCTGGCCCACGCCTGGTGCGTCTGTGAGCACCAGAATTTGGTGCACCGGTGCGTCTGGGTGCACCGGCTCGTGCCTGGGCCCACCGACTAATCCCGAAACTCCGATTTAAGGAATTCGAACCCTTCTTAACACTAAATTAAACCCACATAACATCAAATTATATTTCAAATCATAAAATTATATGTTCTTAATGTTTCCCACACGAAAGGTAGACGATTCTCTAACTGAAACTCTCAAACCTAGATAAATCATTCTTTCTTTCTTACCCAAATTAGGTCAACTTGTTTACTTCTTACCCTTATCCATCATAGGGACGTGATCAAGTGGTTCTATTCAAATTCCCTAAAGTCTAACTGGTTCCTCCTCCTCACAACAAACTACGATAAATAATTTCTCCCGATCGAATGCTTGTTAACCTCTCAACTTCTCATTTTATGTTTAGTCTCCTCTACGAACATTCATCCAAACTCATGATACCTAAGATACCCTTTACTCCTTATTATTAATGCTTTTCAAACAAACCAAAACAACAGCATACACAATTTACTTTTCATTCAAAATCATTTTACGTCACCACTCCACATAGATCAAATACATGCATAGCTATTATTTATTTAAGAAAATTTGGTCGTTATATACCAGGTGTTGGCAGATTTTGTTTTTGAGTTTACCAAGCCATTAACGAGCTCGAATTCTTGTTCATGGTCGGTTTACGTGGATGGTTCGAGCAACAGGAAAGGGGCAGGAGCAGGCATTATTGTAGAAAACGCGAACGGCCTCAGTATTGAATATTCATTGAAGTTCGAATTTCAAACTTCGAACAATCAGGCAGAGTACGAGGAAGTCTTAGTAGGCCTCAAGATGGTTCTGGAGCTGGGTGCAACGCAAGTGAAAGTTTTCAACGATTCTCAGCTAGTCGTCTCCCAGGTTAAAGGACAGTATCAAGCCAAGGAGCGTATCCTTCAAAAATACCTTGAAGAAGTAAGGCGTTTAGTATCAAATTTCTCAGAATTTGACATCTCTCATATCCCAAGAGATTCAAATACCCGAGCCGACATATTCTCCAAACTTTCAAGCACAAAGGGGTTGGAGAATAACAAGACTCTGATCCAAGAGACTATTCCTGAACCGAGCGTGGTCCTGGCCGTATCTCTGTCCCCTTCTTGGATGAACCCAATCTTAACTTATCTTCAACATGGTTTTGTTCCTCAAGACCAAGCAGAAGCTCGTAAGCTGGTTCGAAGATCAGCTCAATATTCAATTGTTGATGGATTTCTCTACAAACGAGGATTCAGTTCGTCCATGCTCAGGTGTGTAGATACTTCTCAGGCCGAGGAAATGCTTGAAGAAATTCACGTTGGAATCTGCAGCCACCACATGGGCGGCAAATCATTGGCTCGCAAGGTAATCTGAGCAGGCTATTTCTGGCCTACCCTACAAAAGTATGCTATAATCATGATAAGAAATGTGCACAATGCCAGTTTCACAGTGACGTTTATCAATGCCCAACTGAAGAGTTACATTCCCTCGGTGCCCCATGGCCTTTTTACCAGTGGGGGGATGGATATCATCGGTAAATTCCCTACTGCCCCGGGACAATTGAAGTACGTTGTGGTTGCAATTGATTACTTCACCAAGTGGATTGAAGCAGCCCCACTGGCTTCAAGATATGAGAATGCTCCTCAGAAATAAATGAAGCTGACTAATATGTCAGATTAGTCCCTCACTTTGTAAGCGTAGGTCAAGTTAGTCCCTGACTTTATCGAAATAGCAATTTAGTCCCTGAGATAGGAGAACGTCGATCAAGTTAGTCCCTGCCGTCACTATCGCAGGGGTGTATTTGCTTTAAAATGGGATAAAGATAGGGACGTATGTGAATTAAAATGAAATCTCAGGGACTAAATTGCTATTTCGATAAAGTCAGGGACTAGCTTGACCGATGCTTACAAAGTCAGGGACTAATCTGACATATTACTCAAATGAAGCTCTTATCCAGGATGAACTAATCCTTGCCGAGGAAATACGAGAGGCAACAACAGGTCATGAAAAGAAAGCAAAGGAGAGGCAAGCACGGGACTACAACAAAAAGGTTCGGCCACGGAGTTTCGAAGCGGGTGACTTAGTCCTGTGACGAGCAAATATTGGAAGAGGAAGTTCAGGAGGTGGCAAGCTTGGCCAAAACTGGGAAGGACCTTACAGAGTCAAATACAAGTCCGGATCAGGGGGTTACAGGTTGGAAACTCTCTCAGGCACGAAAATCAACAATAGCTAGAACGCGGCCAAGCTCCGAACATATTATAGCTAAGCTTTAAGAATTTCACCTTTTAGCTTTATCTATTTCAATATGTAGGATAGGTTAGCATCTACAAATTCACGCTTGATTTGGGTCTAATATATGATGTTTTGAGAATTAATTTCACCTCCTTTTACTGTGGATTTGGCTTGTTTCTCTTGAAAATATAGGTTGTTTTATTAGTTTTAGGATTTCTATTAGAAGTAGAGTCCTTTGAACATTTTGATCCATTTTGGGTATGTTTCATGTACTTTTGGAGCTTAATTGAAGAAAATAATCATGGGAATGGAAAGAGAGCGAAAAGACCTTGAAAATGGCACAAGAACGGAGCGAAACGGAGTCAGAAGAGGTGTCACACGCCCAGGCGCACAAACCCGAGCGCCTAGGCGTGCGCACCACGCTAAAAGTCATCATCAGACCTGGCGCGCTCAGGCGTGGAGCCCTGGGCGCCCAGGCCCGCGTTACCCGAGTAGGCCCAATTGGGATAATTTCTGAGTAATTTTGAAGGATTCTCTTAGGTTTTTGTATTTTATTATTTATACTAGGATTAGAGACTAGGTTAGCAGCTTTGGTAGAAGGGAGATTACGCATCTAGGAAGCATTGAAGGAGGAATCCACTGAAGTTCAGAGAGTTTTTGTGGTAATTTAGCCATGAATTCCATAATAATTGTTTCTGTTCTTCCTTTCTCTATGTGTAACTAAAACCCTTGTGTTAGGAACATGGTGGATTTGCATGGATAGTTTATTTTAATTTATGAATTAGCGTTTTTCAGTTTTAAATCAAGCGTCTGATTGTGTTTAAATTGTTATGCGTGAACCTGATCAATTTATGTTTTGGATCTCTAAATCTTCAATTGGGAAATTAGGATTTAGAATAGGCCTTGCAATCAAACGGTATAACTTTCCAACTTGTAGGGATACTTTTGGATTCTTATACAACTTTTCATAAATTCACTGTTCTAATTAAGGTTATTCAATGGTCTAATTTCTTAAGGGATTAAGGGTTATCAAATTGAATAATAAACAGTAATTGCACAAGAGGAATCTAGTAATTTCTAATTTAGGAATTTGTTCTTGATTTAAAGGAAAAACAATAAGTCAGAATTAATAAACGATGCCTGCAATGAAACTGAGTTCCTAACCACTTTCTTCCACTGCATTTAAATCTTTTTAATTTTCAGTATTTATTTTATTTTTAATTTTAATTCAAAATCAGTTTAAAAACAATTTTAGTTAATAGATTTGACGTAAAACTACTCTTAGGTGAAAATTAATTGAACAATTTGCAATCCTCATGGGAACGATAAGTCTAGTCTGTGAGCTTCCTCTAGGACAGTTCTTCTTACTTCAAAGTCCATTGGAATGCACACCCTGCCTCTAAATCGGATAATGTCATCGGAACCTTTCTTAAAATCAGGATTCCCATCTTCTGTTACCCTTTCTAGCTGTTTTTGTAGCCCCTCATTGTAACACCCCAAAATTTTAATCCCCGATTAATGAAATGTTAATTATAATTTAATTATAATTAATAGTTTTCAAATTAATCCTTGATTAAAATATGTGTGTATGTAATTAGCTTGCATGTGAGAAATTATTTAATAAATAATTTAAATGCCTAAAATGTATATTTTGCATATTAGTCCCTGGGTTGGGACCTAGAAGCAATTATAGGAAAGGTTTTGGAGGGAAAGTAAATAAAATAATTATTTTTCAAAATCTGGGTAAAACACTCGAGTATTTTCTGGAATACTCGAGTATTCTGGGTCAAACTGCACGAGTTAGTGCGTTTGATGAGTCACAGCCAACGAGTTCGCTTTGTTGACACGATTACACCATCTTCAACAGCTCAAGGATGTCGTGTCGCACTGCATGAACCTTCTCCATGTCTATATAAGCTTATCAACCACAAATTCGTGGGAATTTTGCTCAATCTTGCTTGTGTTGACATAGTTAGGGTTTCGAATTCGTCTCGTTCGATTCTCTTTTGATTCTAAGTGTTAGGCTTCGAGTGATACACCAATACAAAGCTCACATCACGAGCTTTGTATAGACACCAAAATTGTGAGGTTTGAGTGTGTGGATTGAGAGAATCGAAGTCTTGAAGTGGAGCTGTTCTTGCTTGAGCTGGTGTCTGGAGCTCACTGTGATCATCGATTCTGGTAAGCTCTTGAGTTCTTGAGTCTCAAACTCAATTCCTTTAGTTAGATGATGTTGCATAGAGCTTAGAAATCTAATTTTCCCTAATCTAATTCTCTGTTTCATGTACGAACCGATTCCATTTTGGTATGGTACTCAAAACTGTCATGCATGAGAAGTTCAAGTGGATTTCTGGGTTCGGAGAGCTTTCCATGGATTTCTTTTTGTTGATTCACATCTGAGAGGTAAGGGGAAGTAATTATATTCACTAGATAGAGTTTGAAATCCATTAAATGTGTTAGAGAGCCACCAAGAGGCTCTAAGGGCTTAGATTCTATAGGAACTTTGGTTTGGAGACCAATCCATGCTCTAAATCCGTATTGAGCAAGTTTGTAATCATGCATGTGAACTTAAATGAGCTTTGTTTCATGAATATTATGCTTATTGTGTGATTTGAGGTATTGAGTTGTTAAAATGCCTTTTTATGCATAATCAATGATTTCTCTGTCAATTCTGTGTTTTGAATTGAAATAAGTGTTGTAACATGTTTGATTAATGATATGTTAACTCTGTTGATCCCTGAAATGGACTTAAATTGAGTAGAAATGGAAATGGTATGTTAAAACCAGTTTTCAATACTGTCAGCTGCGAAACACTCGAGTAAATGGCAAAGTACTCGAGTAAATCGTGTTCAAAATAAAGTAAATTTCATAAGAACACTCGAGTATTTTGTCTGTTACTCGAGTATCGGGCATGAACTGAGAATTGTTATAGGTCAAACACTCGAGTCATTCAAAGTCACTCGAGTATTCTGGAAAAGTCCAAGAACACTCGAGTAACTCAGGAACTACTCGAGTAAATTGTTGAAATTAAAACCCAAATCCTCAGAAAGACATGAACACTCGAGCAAGCTTAAGAACACTCGAGTAATCTGGAAAATCTCCAGAACACTCGAGTATTCTGAACTTTACTCGAGTAAAATGCCCAGAATCTGAAAACATCATTTTCAACTCTAACTTAATTAATTAAGGAATTATTAAGGATAATTCAAGGGATCAAAGACTTAGAGAAATTGATAAATACAAATAGATCGTTCGGTGACGATCCATTTTGAAAATTAAGCCTAGGTGGCAAGTAAAGTATTAATCAATTTTCCCTAAGTCTAAAATGCATTCATTCTGGAGTCTGGATGGTAGGACGTATTCATGTTTCGATAAACATGTGGAGGGCCTCTGGGAGTGCCAATACGCTTGCTTGATGACACGTCGTTGACGTGGTCGGTTTTGTGGATGCCGATATGGATATATCGTTTGGATGACGATCCGTTTGGATGACGGGATATGCTCGGGTGGCATGGATACCAAGCTTGACGTGTACATTCTAGGTGAATGTACGAATTGTTGTATACCTAGGAATACAACGCACTGTGGAGTGCTGGGTTGTCAGGGATGGACGTCAAAGAGTGACTTAGAAAATGTGGAAATAAGTTGAGAGTTAAAGTCATGCATCATGTCATTCACCTAATGCAATTGATATACCTGAATTAAGTGTGAACATCCTATGTGCATCTGATACTTGCTAAATGCTAATTGTGATTGTTATTAATTGATGCATTATTATCTTTCATATGTTGCATGATTTATTCTCTATTGATTATGTGAGTAGAATTGCTTACCCCTATGCCCTTGTAGGTGATGTCTCGTTACATTGCTTGCATCGAGATCTGGCCACTTCCTAGTGACGTATGGATCTATGAGGACCATCGCGCGGTGTATGAGGGGGAGGTAGAGTTCACATTCTACCACCCTAACCCGCTGATGCGATTCCGTCCTTGTAGGTTTAGGATTCCCATCATATACACTATGCATGTACCCCCGTTTTATACTTATCATGGACCACCTCCCATGCGACCAGCTCGCTCTTACCATAGTTTTCATTTTTGACCTACCCGCTCTCACCCTTTTACTTCGAGAGTTGTCCGCGAGGAGACTCCCCCTTCTTATCCGAGGAGCCCCGTCAGGGTTTCACCATCACCTGACCCGGTACCCAGTGGTAGGGTACACTCTTCTTCGGATGAGATCGAGGAGGATCCGGTGGAGGACGAGAGTGGGAGCGAGCCTGTCGTGCATTCTACTGGGAGTGACTGGAGGGACGATGATCCCTAGGTACATGTATATGGTGTATGATGTGGATCCGAGGATCCGGTGTGTGGAGGAGATGTGCTGCTGCTGCTGTGATGATGATGCTACTACCTTTTTACCTATATTTTGGGAGACTACTGCTGCTACTACTACTGCATCTGATGCTGATGGATCTACGTGACTATCCCTGGGGTTGTATTTTGATGTTGTATATATTGTACATATGTTTTACTCTAGGGTTATAGTATCATAGTGAGGTAGATCTGTTTATATGGACTTGTTATATTTTGGAACTTGGTGACTTATCTCATGGACTATGTATGTATGACTCTTTCGTATATATGAAAATCTATGTTTATATTATATCAGTTGCATAGTCCAGTAATTTCCGCTTACTCTGATTTAACTTATAAATGAGCTCGGCTATAAGTATTAATTGACGGTATCAGTTTTATTGAACAAAGTATGGGTAGCTTCAATTGATTGTAAAATGTAAAGAGATTTCTAAAGAACGAATGTTATCCTGCTTGAGAAAAGGTTTTAGAAATCGCCGAACTCGATACAAGTGTTTTAAAGGATTTTAGAATTTATTCTCCAAGAGTTCCATTAGATGAATTGTGCACCCGCTTGAAAGAAAATTTTATTTACCATATTTTTCCTAGCTCACAAGTCCATATATTATCCAATATAATAGCTTAAATATTAGTTTCAATTTGAGTAATCTGGAAGGGTGTCACACTTAGTGGTATCAGAGCAAAAGTCAGATCCTGTAGTAGTAGAAGTGGTTCCAGAAAGGTAGCCATCAACATCAAGCAGGTATCTCCAAAGCACTTATTACCTTGAATGTTGTTATTTTGTTTGTTGAGGTTTAAATACCCTTGATTTGTTTGTATCTTGTCTCTTTGAGTACAAGACGCAATTGATTGTAGATTTAATAAGTTTAGGATAGAGCCTTAGTATAGGTAGTGTAATGGAAGTTTCTTTAGTTCAACATATGTGACCATAAGTCCATAGCGCAGGACTAATATGGCAACTAGAAACCAAAATCACTAATACGATGTTGGAACGAATCACCACGGTACTGGAAGCCATGCAAAGGCAGTCTCAGCAACCCTCTCAACCGGCAAATCCGCCTCATCAGTGTAATGTGGGTAACACTGAGGCAAAGACTCTGGCTGATTTTAGGAGCTGCAATCCGCCAAAGTTTGAAGGAGGATTTAAACCGGAGGAAGCCAACAAATGGATTCATACTATGGACAAGATTTTGAGGACTTTGGAGTGTTCTGATATTCAGAAGGTGGCGTATGCAACCTACATGTTGGAGGATGAAGCAGAGAATTGGTGGAATCACACCATGCAGCTTTTGCAGTATGAAGGAAGGGAAGTGAGTTGGGGAGTATTCATGGAGAAGTTCCTCCAAAAGTATTTCCCGGAGGACTTGAAAAGGAAGAAGGAGGTGGAGTTCCTGCAGCTGAAGCAAGGGAACATGAGTGTGGGTGAGTACGCAGCTAAATTTGAGGAGCTGATGAAGTACTCTCCATACTATCAGAACAATCCAGATGAAAGGAGCAAGTGTATAAAGTTTGAAGGAGGCTTAAGGCCCAAGCTAAAGTTAAATTTCAGCTATCAGCGAATCCAAAGTTTTCCTGCACTCGTGGACATGTGTAGGATGTATGAAGACGACACCAAGGCCGACGAGGTGCAAGTCTCGGAAAAGAAGGACAATCAAGGCTATGGATCTCAAAGGCGTAAGGGTTTCAACAATCGAGGCAAAGGTCCATATGATCGCAGAGGGAAAGGCAAGGGCAAGGTTGGTGGTTCTGAGGGAAGAAATTATCGGAGCGAAGCTCCATTCTGCGACAAGTGCAAACGCAACCATTATGGTCGTGTTTGCTGGGGAACAAGTGGATGTTTCAACTGTGGGAAGCCAGGGCATTTTGCACGAGATTGCAAGGAACCAGCCAAGGCCAACTCAAGAGGAACTGCGGATAGATCAATGGCTCAAGGAAGGGTCTTCACCCTTAGCGGTGTGGAAGCCAATCGATCTTCTGATCTGGTGCAAGGTAAATACTTGCTTAATGGTTAGTTTTGCCATGTTTTGTTTGACTCTGGTGCAACGCATTCATTTGTTTCACATGAATGTGTAGACCGTTTAGGCTTGAATGTGTCTGAGATGCCTTATACTCTCAGAGTAGAAACTCCTACCAATGCTCCTGTAATTGTTTCTAGAGCATGTCTTAACTGTTGTATAGAAGTGTTAGGACAAACCTCTAAAGTAGATTTGATCTGCTTACCCTTAGCACAAGTAGATGTAATCTTGGGGATGGACTGGTTAAGTCAGAACCAAGTGATCATTGACTGTGATAGGAAACTGGTAACCTATAGAAGCCCAAAACCATCTGGTTACGTGTGTCTGTTCAATGCTGAGATGGAGGAAGTTGGTCCGAAGATGGAAGAGATTCCTGTTGTCCGAGAGTTTCCGGAAGTGTTTGCTGACGAGATTCCTGGTCTGCCACCAAGAAGAGAGATTGAATTCGGTATCGACCTAATTCCGGGAGCTGGTCCCATTTCTATTGCTCCCTATAGAATGGCACCACCGGAAATGGCAGAAATGAAGAAGCAGATTGAGGAGCTGCTGCAGAAACAGATGATTCGACCAAGCGTGTCACCTTGGGGTGCTCCTGTCTTGTTCGTCAGGAAGAAAGATGGTAGTATGAGGATGTGCATCAACTACCGACAACTTAATAAGGTCACCATCAAGAACAAGTATCCGTTTCCACGGATAGATGACCTTAT
This sequence comes from Crotalaria pallida, assembly GCA_037953625.1. Classification (NCBI taxonomy): domain Eukaryota; kingdom Viridiplantae; phylum Streptophyta; class Magnoliopsida; order Fabales; family Fabaceae; genus Crotalaria; species Crotalaria pallida. The sequence goes on from CM075653.1 coordinate 83,282,065, forward strand.
GGATCAAGTTCGTGGGGCTTCAGTATTTTCCAAGATTGATTTGAGGTCGGGGTACCATCAGATCAGAATTAGAGAAGAGGATATCTCTAAGACTGCATTTCGATCTCGATACGGACATTATGAGTATGTCGTGATGCCGTTCGGATTGACTAATGCACCAGCTATCTTCATGGACTACATGAATCGAATCTTTAGACCTTATTTAGATTCATTCGTGGTTGTGTTCATTGATGATATTCTGATTTACTCTAAGAGCCCGGAGGAGCATGCTGAACACTTGAAGATAGTGTTAAGTATCTTGAAGGAGAAGCAGTTGTACGCCAAACTTACAAAATGTGAATTCTGGCTGAAGGAGGTTAAGTTCTTGGGGCTTGTGATTTCAGACAAAGGAATAGTCGTTGATCCGACGAAGGTAAGTTCGGTTTTGCAATGGGAGCAACCAAAGTCGGCCACGGAAGTCAGAAGTTTTCTTGGTTTGGCTGGGTATTATAGAAGGTTCATCGAAGGTTTCTCGAAGATTGCACTGCCTCTGACGAAGTTGACAAGGAAAGATCAACCGTTCCTATGGGATGAGAAGTGTGAGAGAAGTTTTCGGGAGTTGAAGGAAAGGTTGACATCGTCTCCTGTGTTGGTGCTGCCCGATATGCTGAAGAGTTTCGATGTGTATTGTGATGCGTCGAAACAAGGTCTTGGGTGTGTCTTGATGCAAGATGGACAAGTCGTCGCTTACGCTTCGAGACAGTTAAAGGTTCATGAGATGAACTATCCAACCCATGATCTGGAGTTAGCAGCTGTGGTGTTTGCCTTAAAGATCTGGAGACACTCTCTCTATGGCACTACGTTCCGGGTGTTTAGTGACCATAAGAGTTTGAAATACCTCTTTGATCAAAAGGAGTTGAATATGAGGCAACGCCGATGGATGGAGTTTTTGAAGGATTATGAGTTTGAGCTCCATTATCATCCTGGGAAGGCAAACGTTGTAGCGGATGCATTGAGTAGAAAGGCAATGCACGTCAGTGCGATGATGGTCAGAGAAGCTGCACTGATAGAGGAATTTCGAGATTTGAGTCTGACGATGCAAGTGGAGCCGACAAGCATCAAGTTGGGAATGCTGCAGATTGCTAACGATTTTCTGCAAAGGATACGGGAATTGCAACACAAGGATGGGAAACTCATGGAAAAGAGGAAGTTGATGCAAGAAGGTAAGGAGTTGGAATTTCAAGAAGGGAAGGATGGAATCCTTCGCTTTAAAACGAGGATTTGTGTGCTTGATGATTTGGAAGTAAGAAGGATGATTTTGGATGAAGCGCATAAGAGTAAGATGAGTATGCATCCGGGAGCTACTAAAATGTACCAGGACTTAAAGAAGTTATTTTGGTGGCCTGGTTTGAAGAGAGATGTAGCTGAATATGTGGCATGTTGTTTAGTATGTCAAAAGGCCAAGGTGGAACATCAAAGGCCAGGAGGAGAGTTACTTCCTTTAGAGATCCCGTTGTGGAAATGGGATAGTATCTCGATGGATTTTGTGTTAGGATTGCCAAAGACATCTACTGGTCATGATGCAATTTGGGTGATCGTGGACCGTTTGACCAAGTCAGCGCATTTCATTCCCGTGAATATGCGCTACTCATTGGAAAAGCTCACTCAGTTGTACATCAAGGAAGTTGTTCGTCTGCACGGAGTACCATCAAGCATTGTGTCTGATCGCGATCCGAGGTTTATATCAAAGTTTTGGGAAGATTTGCATAGAGCCTTGGGTTCAAGATTGAAGCTAAGTTCTGCATACCATCCTCAGACTGATGGTCAAATAGAAAGGACTATTCAGTCGCTGGAAGACATCTTAAGAGCTTGTGCATTGGAAGGACAAAGAAATTGGGAGCAAATGTTGCCACTCGTGGAATTCACTTACAACAATAGCTATCACACGAGCATTGGAATGGCACCATTTGAAGCTTTGTATGGGAGAAAGTGTCAGACGCCGTTATGCTGGTTTCAAGTGGGGGAGAGTTCTCTGATAGGACCAGATATTGTGCAAGAGACCACGGAGCAGATCAAAATGATACAAGAGAAGATGAGGGCAGCTCAGAGTAGGCAGAAAAGCTATGCTGATAGAAGGAGAAAAACCTTAGAGTTTGCTGAAGGAGACCACGTGTTCATTAGAATAATACCAACCAAAGGTGTTAGTAGAGCCTTGAAAACCCAGAAACTATCACCTAAGTTTATTGGTCCCTATCAAATTCTCAAAAGGATCGGCCCAGTAGCCTATCAATTAGCTTTGCCTCCGTCATTAGCTAATCTCCATAGTGTATTCCATGTGTCTCGATTGAAGAAATATGTCCATGACCCCACCATTGTCCTTAGAATCCAACCTGATAACTTAGAAGTTCATGAGAACCTAATCTTCAAAGCTGTGCCAGTACGCATCGAAGATCGGAGAATCAAGCAGCTGAAAGGGAAGGATATTCATCTGGTCAAAGTTGTCTGGGTTTGTGGAGATGTAATAGAAGCATCTTGGGAATTAGAGGATAAGATGCGTCAGGATTATCCTGACTTGTTTGTATGAGTTGAATTTCGGGGACGAAATTCCTTGTAAGTGGGGGAGTAGTGTAACACCCCAAAATTTTAATCCCCGATTAATGAAATGTTAATTATAATTTAATTATAATTAATAGTTTTCAAATTAATCCTTGATTAAAATATGTGTGTATGTAATTAGCTTGCATGTGAGAAATTATTTAATAAATAATTTAAATGCCTAAAATGTATATTTTGCATATTAGTCCCTGGGTTGGGACCTAGAAGCAATTATAGGAAAGGTTTTGGAGGGAAAGTAAATAAAATAATTATTTTTCAAAATCTGGGTAAAACACTCGAGTATTTTCTGGAATACTCGAGTATTCTGGGTCAAATTGCACGAGTTAGTGCGTTTGATGAGTCACAGCCAACGAGTTCGCTTTGTTGACACGATTACACCATCTTCAACAGCTCAAGGATGTCGTGTCGCACTGCATGAACCTTCTCCATGTCTATATAAGCTTATCAACCACGAATTCGTGGGAATTTTGCTCAATCTTTCTTGTGTTGACATAGTTAGGGTTTCGAATTCGTCTCGTTCGATTCTCTTTTGATTCTAAGTGTTAGGCTTCGAGTGATACACCAATACAAAGCTCACATCACGAGCTTTGTATAGACACCAAAATTGTGAGGTTTGAGTGTGTGGATTGAGAGAATCGAAGTCTTGAAGTGGAGCTGTTCTTGCTTGAGCTGGTGTCTGGAGCTCACTGTGATCATCGATTCTGGTAAGCTCTTGAGTTCTTGAGTCTCAAACTCAATTCCTTTAGTTAGATGATGTTGCATAGAGCTTAGAAATCTAATTTTCCCTAATCTAATTCTCTGTTTCATGTACGAACCAATTCCATTTTGGTATGGTACTCAAAACTGTCATGCATGAGAAGTTCAAGAGGATTTCTGGGTTCGGAGAGCTTTCCTTGGATTTCTTTTTGTTGATTCACATCTGAGAGGTAAGGGGAAGTAATTATATTCACTAGATAGAGTTTGAAATCCATTAAATGTGTTAGAGAGCCACCAAGAGGCTCTAAGGGCTTAGATTCTATAGGAACTTTGGTTTGGAGACCAATCCATGCTCTAAATCCGTATTGAGCAAGTTTGTAATCATGCATGTGAACTTAAATGAGCTTTGTTTCATGAATATTATGCTTATTGTGTGATTTGAGGTATTGAGTTGTTAAAATGCCTTTTTATGCATAATCAATGATTTCTCTGTCAATTCTGTGTTTTGAATTGAAATAAGTGTTGTAACATGTTTGATTAATGATATGTTAACTCTGTTGATCCCTGAAATGGACTTAAATTGAGTAGAAATGGAAATGGTATGTTAAAACCAGTTTTCAATACTGTCAGCTGCGAAACACTCGAGTAAATGGCAAAGTACTCGAGTAAATCGTGTTCAAAATAAAGTAAATTTCATAAGAACACTCGAGTATTTTGTCTGTTACTCGAGTATCGGGCATGAACTGAGAATTGTTATAGGTCAAACAATCGAGTCATTCAAAGTCACTCGAGTATTCTGGAAAAGTCCAAGAACACTCGAGTAACTCAAGAACTACTCGAGTAAATTGTTGAAATTAAAACCCAAATCCTCAGAAAGACATGAACACTCGAGCAAGCTTAAGAACACTCGAGTAATCTGGAAAATCTCCAGAACACTCGAGTATTCTGAACTTTACTCGAGTAAAATGCCCAGAATCTGAAAACATCATTTTCAACTCTAACTTAATTAATTAAGGAATTATTAAGGATAATTCAAGGGATCAAAGACTTAGAGAAATTGATAAATACAAATAGATCGTTCGGTGACGATCCATTTTGAAAATTAAGCCTAGGTGGCAAGTAAAGTATTAATAATTTTTCCCTAAGTCTAAAATGCATTCATTCTGGAGTCTGGATGGTAGGACGTATTCATGTTTCGATAAACATGTGGAGGGCCTCTGGGAGTGCCAATACGCTTGCTTGATGACACGTCGTTGACGTGGTCGGCTTTGTGGATGCCGATATGGATATATCGTTTGGATGACGATCCGTTTGGATGACGGGATATGCTCGAGTGGCATGGATACCAAGCTTGACGTGTACATTCTAGGTGAATGTACGAATTGTTGTATACCTAGGAATACAACGCACTGTGGAGTGCTGGGTTGTCAGGGATGGACGTCAGAGAGTGACTTAGAAAATGTGGAGATAAGTTTAGAGTTAAAGTCATGCATCATGTCATTCACCTACTGCAATTGATATACCTGAATTAAGTGTGAACATCCTATGTGCATCTGATACTTGCTAAATGCTAATTGTGATTGTTATTAATTGATGCATTATTATCTTTCATATGTTGCATGATTTATTCTCTATTGATTATGTGAGTAGAATTGCTTACCCCTATGCCCTTGTAGGTGATGTCTCGTTACATTGCTTGCATCGAGATCCGGCCACTTCCTAGTGGCGTATGGATCTATGAGGACCATCGCGCGGTGTATGAGGGGGAGGTAGAGTTCACATTCTACCACCCTAACCCGCTGATGCGATTCCGTCCTCGTAGGTTTAGGATTCCCATCATATACACTATGCATGTACCCCCGTTTTATACTTATCATGGACCACCTCCCATGCGACCAGCTCGCTCTTACCATAGTTTTCATTTTTGACCTACCCGCTCTCACCCTTTTACTTCGAGAGTTGTCCGCGAGGAGACTCCCCCTTCTTATCCGAGGAGCCCCGTCAGGGTTTCACCATCACCTGACCCGGTACCCAGTGGTAGGGTACACTCTTCTTCGGATGAGATCGAGGAGGATCCGGTGGAGGACGAGAGTGGGAGCGAGCCTGTCGTGCATTCTACTGGGAGTGACTGGAGGGACGATGATCCCTAGGTACATGTATATGGTGTATGATGTGGATCCGAGGATCCGGTGTGTGGAGGAGATGTGCTGCTGCTGCTGTGATGATGATGCTACTACCTTTTTACCTATATTTTGGGAGACTACTGCTGCTACTACTACTGCATCTGATGCTGATGGATCTACGTGACTATCCCTGGGGTTGTATTTTGATGTTGTATATATTGTACATATGTTTTACTCTAGGGTTATAGTATCATAGTGAGGTAGATCTGTTTATATGGACTTGTTATATTTTGGAACTTGGTGACTTATCTCATGGACTATGTATGTATGACTCTTTCGTATATATGAAAATCTATGTTTATATTATATCAGTTGCATAGTCCAGTAATTTCCGCTTACTCTGATTTAACTTATAAATGAGCTCGGCTATAAGTATTAATTGACGGTATCAGTTTTATTGAACAAAGTATGGGTAGCTTCAATTGATTGTAAAATGTAAAGAGATTTCTAAAGAACGAATGTTATCCTGCTTGAGAAAAGGTTTTAGAAATCGCCGAACTCGATACAAGTGTTTTAAAGGATTTTAGAATTTATTCTCCAAGAGTTCCATTAGATGAATTGTGCACCCGCTTGAAAGAAAATTTTATTTACCATATTTTTCCTAGATCACAAGTCCATATATTATCCAATATAATAGCTTAAATATTAGTTTCAATTTGAGTAATCTGGAAGGGTGTCACACTCATCATCAGTTTGTCTTTCTTTAATATGATCGACGAACTTATTTGTAACTTGCAACATCTCCAAGACTATGCTTTTCTCTTTCACTTCCACGCCTAGATTAAGGTTGCTGAACTCCTGCATTAAGTGCATCTCCTTCACCATCAGATTGCTGACATGTAAGGTCTTTCGACTTAGTGCATCCGCCACTACGTTAGCTTTCCCCGGATGGTATTGAAGATGAAAGTCATAATCCTTCAGGAATTCCATCCATCTTCTCTGTCTCATGTTCAACTCTTTTTGATCAAACAAATAACGGAGACTTTTGTGATCACTGAAAACTTCAAACTTTGTGCCATACAAGTAATGTCTCCAGATTTTCAATGCAAATACAACAGCTGCTAGTTCAAGATCATGAGTGGGGTATGTAGACACCCCATTTTGTCCGGGGTAAAAATTACATTTTATAAAAAAATTTGTTTGGGTAAGATTTTATCTTTAAGTTTTTTATAATTCAATTTTATAAATTTGTTGCATTTTGGTAAGTCGATTTTCTTTCCCAAATATAGTGGAGAGATCCGAACTTCCTCTATGCATAAAAATATATACAAGTAAAAAATATTATTTACAAGATAAAAACATTTTTTTCAAAAATTAAATAGATTTTTTTAATTAATTATTAACAACATGCGTTTTGGAAATCCACCTTTCCTTGACTAAATGTCAAGGTCTTGTGCATGTTTCTCTTCGCATCAAACCTTTTTTTTTTTATAAAAAATAAAATTAAAACATTAAGAACTACGTAGTCTTGATTCCTTATTTTATGAGGGTACGTAGGACCAAGGGCAACCTTTTCAGCCACAACAATAAAAAACAAATATTTTTTTAGCAAACCAATTATTTAGGTCTTTTAATTAAAATCAATCAAAGGTACCATTTTCGAATTGGCGAACGGGGTACTAATACATTCCTCGGTTCGTAACCGACTCCCGAACTCGGAATCTATCTAGTTTGAGACCGGTCTTTATTCTTTTTAATTAATAATCATTTTTCCGCGTTTTTGTGATAAATGTGGTGGCGACTCCAGATTGGGTCAATCAACCCCCACTCGTAGGCGAGGCCCCGAGGGCGACCCGGGACCCCGGCCGCGACAGCTGGCGACTCCACTGGGGACATAACATTAAAAAGAGAGTCAGGCCTAAATGATTGGTTATTTTTAGTAGACCTATTTTTTTTAATTGGTTTGCCTTTAATTAATTGTTTATTGTATATATGTATTTTTATTATTATTATTAATTTTACATATTTTTTAGTTGTATATTATTTCTTTATTGTAATATTTTTTTTATTTAAAAAAAAAAGGTTTGTATGCCTCCAAAATAGGTTCTCTACACCAATCTTAGCTCACACGAAAACCCTATACCCGGGTACTATTATTTAAACCCTAAGTTTAGGGGTGCTTTCACCATACCTTTGACTTACCAAGTGTACGGTCTCTTGCAGTGTGTGGAAGTACCACTCGGATTGTAAAACATTTCTTGTAAACGCGACCTTTGGAAGTGTGGTGTCCTTAACCAAGATCAACCTTAAAGCTATGGAAGAGCCTTGAAGAATGATCTCAATCAAGATATTAATGTAGGACTCTTTAGGATTTCTGAATATCCAGTTGGGATAATCAGGTTCTCCCTAGTCAACAATGTGTGTGCTAGTGTCAACTTAGGGATGAGAAGACGTACCTTAGCCCCTATAGCATGGTGGTTCTTATAGGGGATTACCTGTATGCCATGGGCCGTTATGATAAGGCCTCTGAAGAGGAAGAACTCAAATAGGATTCGTAGAGGATATGATAAGATCATATCCGTTAATCCTGTAAGCGATAGAATTCATCCAATACGGTTTTTATCTTACCAAGAGTCGTGGGAATCCAGGGGAAACAGTTAAGCGCGATGAGACTGTTAGTGATAAGGATAAGGATGAGAATCCTATGCTCGGGGTTAATCTCATTGGCATGTAACTTCTCGTTAGGTTCCCAGTTTACTCGGTGTATGTTTCCGACCGAAAGCCTACTTCAGTATCATACTAACTAGAGTAATGAGGATACGGTCGGTTATTCGCTCGGTTTACTACAGGTCCACTACATAAGCCCCCCAAGCTCGGTTGGATGATTCGAGTCCTGCCGAGCTTATGAGACGAACGAATTGTTTTTCGACTGAATTCTTCAATGATTTGAGGAGGAAATCCGAGCCTTATTGTGCTTTGATCAAGGCTGTCGCTTGATTGACCTTGGAGTGACCTTCCATTTTTTCCTGAGTGTACACGTGTCTTTAATTTTATCGGGAATCGTACCGTTATGATTTCAAACCCATCAGAGGTGTCACGTACTAGCTTTTCAAGCACCAAATGGGCTTTTTTCATCTAAAGCCCAAACTTTTTGAGATAGTGGAGGGAAGTTAAAGGAAAATCAAAGGGCGGTTTCTCACTTACTCATTTCTTCTCTTTCTTCATCTTACGTTCTCCTGAGAAATTGGAAACCAGAAACGAAACTGCACAAAATCTTCTTCCTTGCACCGCTTCTTGCCAGAGTCTTGAATGACGTTTCTTCTGCACTTCTTTTAGCCTTTCATATCTCAATCTTCGCTGTTCTTCCTGACCCTTTACTATCACCAGGTAACTGAACCTTCTCTTTCAAAGTATTTCTATTTTTTCTATTCCTTGTTCTTGCATGCGATCATTATTACTTGTTTACTGCACTCCTCTGGATTTTGCTTTTTATGCTTTATTGTTGTTTTTCCTTACTCTGATTTTCTTGTAAGGCGTGTTATCGCCTTTGTATTTTCCTGGGTTTACTTATTTTTCTGGTTTTGAAAAACTTTACACATTTCTGGGTTTTTTGGGTTTTCTTGGTTTTGCGAGTGTTATTTTTTCTGGGTCTTGAGGATGTCATTCTTTCTGGGTTTTTAGGGTGTTATTTTTGGCTTTTCTGGATTGTGGGGTTTACAAGCTGTTGGCTCGGTGAAAGCCCTAAATTGTTTTGTTGTTGTTGCTATGATACCTCACTTGCCCCTCAAACTTCTTTATCCGCTTTACCGTCTATTGAGTGATCGCTGTAGAATTTCTTAGGTTTGCTTTACGCTTTTCTACACTTAACTTCTTAGGGTTGGTACTGGAACGCCATTTGTCATGAGTGAGGAATCTGTAAACTCTGATGTGCCAAGAACACATAAGGGAGGGAACCCCGAGGTTTGTGTTAAACCTATAGCCATGCATTTCCCTCGGACTTTGAGGGAGTTCAGGCAAGGTGTGATTCAGTATAGGATCGCCGAAAGGGTAGAACAAAGGAGGTTAAGGAGGCTTCATAGAGGTATTAGACATCTCAATCGGTTTTGGGAAATTCTTCCCAAAAAGGGAGGTGTTCCCAAAACGACCGTAAGTATTTGATCAAGTTTTCGTCGTTCTGACTCCAAGTGTGCCCCCTTTTCCTCATTTATGAAGAGAAAGTGTGATAATAATCCCGACTTGTACCCTCTTCCACCAGATTCAGCCGAATACGACTGGGTGGACCGAGAGGTTCTTGGCACTCAATCAGAGCTTAAGACACATCAATCACTAGACCAAACACGAGCCATAATTTTGCCATGTCCAGGAGATAACACAGGGAATTTGTACTCCATTACTCCGGTGAGTGAGAATGAGAGAGTCTGCACCAAGATTCCTGAGGGTAGTACAGGCTTTTATTTTTATGAAGAGGTGATCACTCGACTTGGTATAAGGCTGCCTTTTACTGATTTTGAGATGGGGGTTCTGAATTTCCTAAGGGTGGCCCCTACTCAGCTGCATCCGAACGCATGGGCGTTCGTGCAGGTGTTTGAACAGGTTTGCTCAGCCATGAATTGGGCTTGTAATCTTCGTATCTTTTTCTATCTTTTTGCTCCACAGTGTAATTCATTTGAGAAAGGTTCGGCTAAGAAACCCTGGGTTTCTTTGAAGTCTCGCAGAGGATATGCTTTATTTTCCAAATACTCTGAGTCCTGGAAGGGATTCAAACCTTTTTTCTTTAAGTATAACTTCAATGGTACAGGGGTCAGCTGGTTTACCCAACCTGGGGAAAGACGGCCACTTCCGCTGTTTCCTCTTCAATGGAGCGCCAGTTTCTTTAATCGATCAATCGCTTCCTACTCTTCTAACTGGAAGGAACTTGCTGAATTTGAAAAGGAGGTTTGTCGGTCGGTTGAAAGTTACTTGCAGAAGAATGGGATGATAGAGACGAGGGATATTGTGAACATCCCTTCTTCTGAAGTTAGAACGGAGCTCGGTATAGTGTATTTATTTTGCTTTTCAATTTTGTGGTTTGATCGGCTCTTATATCTATTGGTTTTGTTTTTCTTTGAATTTGTGGTTTCATCGGCTCTAACATCGATATGTTTTGTTTGCATAAAACATGGCGGCTCGCCTGGCAGCTCTGGTTGAAGGTCAAGGTGGTAAGAAGAGAAAAACTCCCGCCACTTCTGGATCCTCAAATCTGAGTACTCCAAGCTTGAGTACTTCTAGCCCAACTCCTTCTGCCTCGGCTGCCAGGGCTTCTCCTCGGCCAGCCGCCGATACAGTTGCTGTCGCTTCTACTGTTTCTATGGCCCCTGGTGGTCAAGCTCAATCAACTTCTCCTCATCAACCCCTTCAGCGACGCCGACGAGTGGATAAAGGAAAGGAAAAAGTAACCGAAGGCGTAAACCCAAGGGCTGAGGGACCAAGTGCTCGACCAACTGCCGCTCCTACTGCTAGTACCACTGCTGCTGCTCCAACTTCTGCCGAGAATCCTCCTGACACATCCATATGGGATGTGCAATTTGATGAAAGATTTGGGAGGTACATCTGCCCCGAATCGAATTGCACTCGTTTTGGAACGCTGAATACTGACGAGTGGTCATGTTGCAACATGACACTTGATAAGTATCTCCTCAGGGGGGCCAACCTTGCTTATTTCTTGGCCAAAAATCCTGATGGTCTTTTCACTGGCTATAACGATAAACAAAGGGAAGCTCGGGATCTTTCGGCTGCTCAAGAAGCCAGTCTCTCGGATGAGCTGATCCGAGTGAAAAACGAGCTGGAAAACCTGAAGGCTGATAAGGGGGAGTTGGTCAAAGAAAGAGATTCTTTGAAGGTTTTACTGAAGACCGCTGAGGTTAAGAAGAAAGAGGTTGAGGAAAACATGAAGAAAGAGGCTCAAATGTTTCAACAGAAGCTGAATGAATCAAAGTCTGAGGTTGAGAAGTCTGTCGTCATTGCTCAAAAGTGGAAGGAGAAAGCCCTTACTCATAAAAAGAAGGCAGAAACCAACTTTTAAAATTGGAGCAAAGCGGTTGATGACGCCTTTGTTTCGGCCATTCAGCAAGTTCAATTTTTGAACCCTGAATTGGAATTTAGGGTGGTTGGGGCTCATCCATATCATACCGTTCAAAATGGGAAATTGATTGACATTGCTTCCAAGGCGGAGGTGGATCTGCAAGCTGAGGATCTTTCTAATCCTCTTGAGGAGCTGACCAAGGCACCAGATTTTGATGATTCTCAAGTTGTTTTATCCGATGTTGAAGAATGATGTTCCATCCCATTGCTGTTCTATCACTCTGTTGTTTGCTCAATGTATTCCGAGCATTTTAACTTGACGTTTTCCTTGCATTGCTGAACAATTTACTTTATCTTGCATTTATCTTTGCTGAACAAGCTATGACCGTTTGTTTTCGCTCGTATTGAGCACTGTTTTGGACAAGTTAGCTTATTTTGCACCTTATGATAATGATATCATAGCTATTTCGTTCGTTACGCTTCGGTATTTAAATTGCATAATTCATTGTGAGTAGAACTTGGATCGCCGACTTTAGCCAAAGCGGGACCCTCGGACCGCGAAGCAAGGAAAGTAGTTTCCTGGATTAGGGCGTTCTATGTGTACGTTGCTGAACTCTTGTAAAGAGTTGTGTCTCGATTTGGCTCGGTGGCTAGTCGTTCCAAATGAGTAGCGTGTCACATCACAATGTTCAAACAAAAGACTTTTCAAAAACTGATGCATTTATTGACTCACAATGAAGTTATTCATCGACTAACAAATCCCTAACAAACGTTTCTAAGCTGAGAAGGTTGTTACCCTTCGTTTTATTCAAACTTAAGAAATGAACTACCCTAATTGATGATAAACAAACTATCCTAGATTGTGAAAACAAAATAGAAGTTTAACTGTATTAAGCTTTGAGTTTGGACACGTTCCATGTGTTACCAATTTCCGTGCCCGAGAGAGTCTCCAACTTGTATGCTCTAGATCCAGATTTAGCCTTCACTCGGTATGGACCTTCCCAGTTTGGTTTCAGCTTTCCGACTCCCGCATTTCCTTTGCCAATATCTGCTCGGCGGAGGACTAAGTCACCCACTTCGAAACTTCTTGGGCGGACCTTTTTGTTGTATTCCCGAGCCTGCCGTTCCTTCATTTTTCTTTCATGGGCTGTGGCATTTTTCCGGACATCTTCTAACAACACCAGCTCTTCACTGATCAAATGGTCGTTTGTTTCTAAGGGACGCTCAAGTGTCCTGAAGGTGGGGATATGCTTTTCGATCGGGATGACTGCGTCGCAGCCGTATGTCAAACGAAAAGGGGTTTCTCCTGTGGTCGAATGTACTGTAGTCCTGTGTGACCACAGGACGCTCGGAAGTTTATCTGCCCAAGTGCCAGTAGCATTTCCGAGCTTCTTTTTGATCCCATCCAAGATGGTTCTGTTGGCCGCCTCGGCTAACCCATTTGTTTGTGGGTGTTCAACAGAACTAAAATAGTGAGTAATATTTAAGTCGGCTGCTAATTGTTGGAAGTGAGATGTTGCAAACTGAGATCCGTTGTCTGTGACTATGGCATGTGGTACCCCAAACCGAGAAATTACCTCTTTGACAAAGAAGGATTGGATTCGAGCAGTTGAAATTGTTGCTAACGGCATTGCCTCGATCCATTTGGTGAAGTAATCAATTGCCACTACTGCAAATTTGAGTTGGCCTGGAGCAGTGGGAAACTTTCCTATGATGTCCATGCCCCATTGGTAAAAAGGCCAAGGCGCGCCGAGAGAGTGTAACTCTTCAGCAGGCTTTTGATGAACGTCACTGTGAAATTGGCATTGAGTACATTTCTTGACATGTTCCATAGCGTCTTTCTGCAGTGTAGGCCAAAAATAGCCTGCTCTGATTATTTTTTTCGCCAAGGACTTCCATCCCATATGATGGCTTCAAATTCCACCATGAATCTCCTCCAGGATTTCCTCAGCTTGGGATGGATTGACACATCTGAGCATGGGGGATCCAAAACCTCTTTTGTATAAGACTCCGTTTAAAACTATGTATTGGGCAGCCTTTTTCACCAACTTCCGAGCTTCGGACTGATCTTGAGGGACAAACCCATGTTGCAAGTAAGTGAGAATTGGGTCCATCCATGACTGAGATATTGAGACCACCAAAATGACACTAGGTCGGGGAACAGTTTCTTGTATCAGAGTTTTGTTGTTTTCCGACCCTTTTGTACTTGCTAACTTGGACAGAATATCCGCTCGGGAGTTTGAATCTCTCGGAACATGGGAAATATTAAACTCAGAAAAGTTGGAGATGATTCGCTTTACCTCTTCCAGATATTTTTGCAGAATGGGCTCCTTTGCCGAGTACTGGCCCTTGATTTGAGAGACTACCAGTTGTGAATCGCTGAAAACCGACACTTGTTCCGCTCCAAACTCACGCACCATCTTAAGGCCTGCCAGAACTGCCTCGTATTCTGTTTGATTATTTGACGTCTGGAACTCAAATTTCAGCGATTACTCCATGGATAGTCCCTCGGGGTTTTCGATGATTACTCCAGCCCCCGCGCCTTTCCTATTACTTGATCCATCCACGTAGACTGACCAAAGACTATGAGAGTTGTTAGAAGGAACATCCGTAAATTCGGAAACGAAATCCGCTAGTACTTGTGACTTCATTGCTTTTCTTGGTTCATAGGTAATGTCGAATTCGGAAAGTTCGATAGACCATGAAACCATTCTGCCAGCTAGGTCGGGTTTATGAAGAATCTGTCTAATAGGTTGAGCGGTTCTCACCAATATTTTATGTGCCTGAAAGTACTGTCTCAATCTCCGAGCTGATGTGACCAAACAATACGCAAGTTTCTCAAGCCTCTGATACCTCAACTCTGATCCTTGAAGTGCTCGGCTAACGTAATAGATCGGAGCCTCAGTGCCTGAATCATCTCGTACCAGAACTGAACTGACTACTGTCTCGGCCACTGACATGTATAGGATGAGGTTCTCCCCAGGAAGAGGACTGTGGAGGACGGGTGGGCTTGAAAGATATTCTTTTAATTGAATAAAAGCTTGTTCACAGTGTTCATCCCACAGGAAATCTTTATTTTTCCTGAGGAGTTGGTACCATGGCAAGGCTTTTCGAGCGACTTGGGACAGGAACCTAGAGAGTGCTGCCACTCGACCCGTGAGTTGCTGAACTTCTTTCAAATTTGTCGGGCTCCTCATATCAAGGATCGCTTTACATTTATCAGGATTAGCCTCAATTCCTCTCTCGGTTAACATAAATCCGAGAAAAGAACCGGCCGGAACCCCAAATACACACTTCTCGGGATTCAACCTCATGGAATATTTCCTTACCCGATCAAGTATTGCTGTGAGGTCCTTGGCATGATTCTCTTGTTGTCTACTTTTGGCGATGATGTCATCTATGTATACCTCCATATTTGAACCAATCATACCCTGAAAAATTTTGTTCATCATCCTTTGATAAGTAGCTCCCGCATTCTTCAACCCAAATGGCATAACGTTGTAACAGTAAGTGGCCCTGTCAGTGATAAATGCAGTTTTGTCCTGGTCGGCTGGGAACATTGGAATCTGGTTGTAACCAGAGTAAGCATCCATAAACGATAAGAGTTTGTAACCAGCTGAACTGTCGACGAGTTTGTCAATAACAGGGAGTGGGTATTGATCTTTAGGACAAACTTTGTTCAAGTCTGTGTAATCAACACACATTCTCCATTTTCCATTGGGTTTTTTGACTAAGACGGTGTTTGCGAACCAATCTGTGTAGTCAATTTCCCAAATGAAGCCTGCTCGGAGTAGTTCAGCAACCTTTTCTTCTATTGCCATGGCTTTTTCCGCGCTAACTTTCCTTTTGCGTTGCGCCACTGGTTTCGACCCTGGTACGATGCTCAACTTATGACAAATAAAATTGGGGTCGATTCCAGGCATATCAGCTGACGTCCAAGCGAACAAATCCTTATTTGCAATTAATAGAGTGGCCAATTCTTCTTTAACGCCCGTGGGCAAATCAGCACCAATTTTCACTTGTCTGAGAGGGTCATCAGATAGCGTCAAGAACTCCCACTGTCCCTTTGGGGTCGGTCTATTTCTGTCGGATTGGTCCCTCATATCCAAATCCGCCAAATTCACATTTCCCTTACCCAAAGAAACTCTTTCCAGATTGTTCGAATCCTTGCTCTTCACTTTTCCTAGGCTAGCATTATAACATTTTCTTGTTGCGTCCTGTTCGGCCTTCACCGTTACTACTCTGTCATCAGTTCCGACGAACTTCATGGCCAAATGAACTGTTGACACAACCGCTCCAAAAGCCTGCAGAGAAGTTCTTCCAAGAATTGCATTGTAGGCTGCCGGACAATCCACAACCAAAAACTTCACAATCTCGGTCCTAGCTGAAGGCTGTTGTCCAAGGGTTACAGGGAGCTGAATGTAACCTTTTGGCTCAACAGTGTCTCCAGTAAAACCGATCAGTTCACCTTCAAAGGGAGTGAGATTACATTCCCTGAGTCTCAAAGCTTTGAACAAAGGGAAAAACATTATATCCGCCGAACTACCTTGATCAATAAAAACCCATTTTACCTCATAATTTCCGATCAGAGCAGTTATTACCATGGGATCATTATGGCCTGGGAGTATTCCATCCAAATCCTCGTTGTCAAAAATAATGGGAATGTTTTTTGTTGATCTCTTGGCGATCGGTTTTTGACTGACTGCCAAGATCTGGTTGATGTACTTTTTCCTATCGGCTTTCTTCTCCCCTCCTCCGGCAAAACCTCCCGCAATAGTGTTAACCATGAAATCATTTTTATTGGTGTTGGACTCGGGAACCGGGGTAGGGTCGGTTCTCTGTTTCCCGCTATTCCGATCGTCTGGCGACCTGCTTCTCTGGCGTTTAGGTTTTACTGGAGATTGAGATCTGTTCCTGTTCCTTCGGCCGGCTGCGTCCCTGATGTACTGCTGTAGCTTGCCATCTCTGATCATTTCCTCAATCAAATCACGTAGCCATATGCATTCGTCAGTAGTGTGGCCATAACCTCTGTGGAAGTCACAATATTTCGACCTATCACGTTGTGCGCCTTTTCTCAAAGACGGAGGTCTTTGAGCCGAACGTAAGTTGGTTTGCATAGTTTCTCTCAAAATCTGACTCCTCGGAACAGTAAGAGGAGTGTAATCCTGAAACTTATTCCGGGGAGGAAGTCGTCGATCTCGATCGTTCCTTTCCTGTCTGCCACCAAAAAGTTCGTCACGTTTTTTGCTTATTTTGACCCTGTGGGTCGGCACGCTGCCTTTCCTCTCTTATTTTCTACCCTTTGTGGAATTCTTCCAGATTGATGAATTTATTCGATCGTTGCCTTAGCTCGACCATATCCTTCGGAGGTTTGCCAATCAGGGATTTTCTAAAATCTCCGGGTTGTAGACCTTGAGTGAACAGTAATACCGCCACACCAGGTGCCAAGTGCAGGACTGAACTTGCCTCTGTATGGAACCACGAAAGGTAATCTTTTAAGGATTCATCTTGCTTTTGGGTTACCGCTGCTAAAGTGTGGTCCGACCTAGGCTGAATACAACTAACCGTGTATCTATTTAAAAATACTCTTTTCATCTCCTCCCATGAATTAACAGAATTCCGAGGGAGAGATGAGTACCAGCGTAATACTGATGGTTCGAGGGTCATGGAAAAGGCCCGACACTTCATTTCATCCCCTCCGCTATAATAGTTCATTGCCCCTTCGAAAGAGACAATATGGTCCACCGGGTCGGTTAGGCCGTTATAATGTGGGACATTAGTAGGGCCCAAATAGCCTTGAGGGGTTTGAAACGCCACGATATGTGGGGTGAAAGGATGACCAGGGTGAAAATCACTCTGATCTTCATTTGTGGTGGGGTTAACATGGGAATTCGGTGGCGGAAGCTGAATTATTGGTGTTGGTTGGGGGTCCATGGTTGGTTGGTTTTGAGCGATCCTTGCCATAGCCTGTTGTTTGAGGTCGGCAATAGCACGTCCTTGTTGCTCGATTAACGTGGTTTGCCTATTAAGAATATTAATCATCTCTATTTCCCTCGCTCTGGCGGAAGCTGCAGTTGCATATGATCTGCTAATGGAATGGCTATGACGAGAATGTCCTGGGGCAGATGTACTTGGATTCAGTCTGGTTCTACGAGTTGTACTTATATGATCGGGGTTGTGTGGGTTAAGGTGAGTGTGTTGGGTGTTTTGCCCATGGTGTACTCGGGTTCTGATGGTTCTAGAAGTATTTTGTGTAGTAGGAGCTGTACTACTGGAGTCACCATGGGTAGAAGGTGGTGGTGTAGGTGGTGGTGGTGGTGGAGGTGGCATGGCACGTAATACCTGAAGGGGTTGGGGATTGCTCCCAGCCCTTGGATGGGAGGATAGTGGCGTTTGGGGGTGTAGAGCATGACCACTGCTATGATTCTGACTTTGGTTATGTGGCGGTTGGATTTGTGAATGGTTTGGAGGCTGGGGGTTACTCCCTGGCCCAGATTGAGACCTTTGTGGTGGTTGCCCATTATTCCCACGATTGTGGTTGAGGACGTCATGCAGATCGCCTGCTGAGTGGGGTTGCGGTTCATTATTATTAGCGTTTCTGGGCCTGCCGCGGGTGCGAGCGATGCGTTCACGGAGGTCACCAACTTGACTTCTGGTAGTGACCATGGTGGTGGTGGGAATGATTTGTTATTCAGTCCCCACAGACGGCGCCAATGTCGTGTCCTTAACCAAGATCAACCTTAAAGCTATGGAAGAGCCTTGAAGAATGATCTCAATCAAGATATTAATGTAGGACTCTTTAGGATTTCTGAATATCCAGTTGGGATAATCAGGTTCTCCCTAGTCAACAATGTGTGTGCTAGTGTCAACTTAGGGATGAGAAGACGTACCTTAGCCCCTATAGCATGGTGGTTCTTATAGGAGATTACCTGTATGCCATGGGCCGTTCTGATAAGGCCTCTGAAGAGGAAGAACTCAAATAGGATTCGTAGAGGATATGATAAGATCATATCCGTTAATCCTGTAAGCGATAGAATTCATCCAATACGGTTTTTATCTTACCAAGAGTCGTGGGAATCCAGGGGAAACAGTTAAGCGCGATGAGACTGTTAGTGATAAGGATAAGGATGAGAATCCTATGCTCGGGGTTAATCTCATTGGCATGTAACTTCTCGTTAGGTTCCCAGTTTACTCGGTGTATGTTTCCGACCGAAAG
Organism: Crotalaria pallida; assembly: GCA_037953625.1. Lineage (NCBI taxonomy): Eukaryota > Viridiplantae > Streptophyta > Magnoliopsida > Fabales > Fabaceae > Crotalaria > Crotalaria pallida. The sequence goes on from CM075653.1 coordinate 83,300,755, forward strand.
CCCTGCTTCAGTGTCATACTAACTAGAGTAATGAGGATACGGTCTGTTATTCGCTCGGTTTACTACAGGTCCACTACAGGAAGGTACATCCAACCTATTTTGGAAGGCGTAGGCATTCTCTTGTCGGTCGTTTGCGAAATGGATCCTCACCTTAAAGAGTGAGGGCGATCCGGAGGGCCTTTAGAAGTCTAGAGCCACCATGGAGTACACTTTGTGTAGCATTCTATTTTGAAACTTGAATAAGTCAGTCATGGTTCCCCTTTATTCGCTATCAAAGATTAAGAGGTGTCAAAACAGTTAATCTGTTACCTACTTAACCTTCAAAAAAGCTGTGGGGATTGTGTCAATTAAAAATAAAAAAATATATACTGTTTTTCAAGTTATCAAATTAGAGTGTTACACTTTAGTTCTACAATAGAACAATGACATAAGATTGTGGCCTATAGACATTCTAAAAAACAATATAGGATTTACCATGAGGGGGCATATTCTTCCTTAGCCTACTACTATTATCTGTCGTAAGTCGGGGACTACCACCCCGCAAAAAAAAAAAAATAAACATAAAAAATTTTGTAACACATTGTCATCCAAGCCAGAATGATGTAAGGGGCACCATTGCACTTTGGTAACCTTATGCCATGAGGAATGCCTTTTATTTGCATACGCATTAAACCCGCAATAGGGCCCACCGCCCTAAGGGTAAATTTCATTTTCATATCATCATTTCACTTTGGATAATCCCTCGTTGTTCCAAGTGGGTCCGAACTCTATGGTTATTGTCGATTCATTATGGCATTCCGTATTTTGTAATGAAGGCTTAATTGCCCTCAAATAGGGTCACTTACCCTAGGGGCATGCATTTGCATTTGTACCATAATATTTCATTTCAATAAGACAGATAAAGTTTTGGAGCGATCCACCGTCGTTCCAAAGTTGGCTAGAACTATATGAATGCTATCAATCCATCCTGATACCTCATATTGGTAATGAAGGCTTAATCGCCCCCAAATAGGATCTTTTGGATTCTAAGGGCATTGCATCATACATTTTTGCATAATCATATATTCATATTCATGTGCATCATTCATAAAGAAAAAATCTAAAAATTATTTTTGAATAAGTCCAGGTTTTGTCACTATTGCTCATAAACATCGATACCAAACTAGACTAAGAACCAAGATCATGGCTAATGAAAGTGAGAGCATAGCAGGACTTCGAGCGGAAATGCTCCGAATGAAAGAGCAAATGAATGCGATGAGCCAATCAGTGGATCAAATGACTAAAGTCGGTCAAATGCTAGAAATATTTATGAAGGTGAATTTCGAGATGCCTGGCGAAGATGAACAATCTGTCACAAATCTTGGAGATTCCTCTCAATCACTGTTAAAAGATCCTCAGCCCAAAGTTAATCCTCATCTTGATCCCTCTACAGAATCACCATCTTACAAGCCTAATTCTATTGCAACCAGCAAAATGGAAAAAATTTACTCTGACCCCGAGACCAAAGAACTGCTAGAGGCTCTAGCAGCCCGGTTGGAAGCTGTGGAGGGGAATGACCAATCTTGGATTAAAAGCACCGTGGATATGTGTTTAGTGCCCAGGCTAGTGGTGCCTCCTGACTTTAAGGTACCCGATTTTGAAAAGTATCGAGGTACCACTTGTCCTAGAGAGCATTTGACCATGTATGCAAGGAGAATGACCAATCATGCTGAAAATGACAAGATGATGATTCATTTTTTCCAAGACAGTCTTATTGGGGCAGCATCAAGTTGGTACATGAGGTTGGAAAAAGGTCAAATTCGTACTTTTGAAGATTTATCTGAAGCTTTCATCAATCAATAAAAATTCTACATGGATATAGCGCCTGATCGCACACAACTGCAGAACATGACCAGAAAGAACTTTGAAAGTTTCAGAGAATATGCTTTGAGGTGGAGGGTTGTGTCTGCTCAAGTAGACCCTCCACTAACTAAGAGGGAGATGAACTTAATGTTTCTAGATACTTTGTCAAGCTCTTACTATGAGAAGATGGTTGGGCTCATAACTGTTGACTTTGTTGATATGATAACAGTGGGAGAAAAAATTGATGGAGGATTTAGATTTGGAAAAATGTCTAATGGAGATCGAGGGGATCCTTCTGGTACAAAGAAGCCCGGTTTTTTGAGAAAGAATGAAGAGGAGCCAATCAATGAACCAGAGGAACAAGATCCGTCAAATGCTAGAACTGATGTTGAAGGGTAACAATGACAGGGAATGAATGACCCATCACAATTCCTTGAAGTTTAACCCTTATTGCTTTGCTTAATAATAGGCAACCATGCTTTCCATTCTCTCTTCAATAAATGTGGGCCATGTTTGGCCATCTCAATGTTGTCCTTAATAAATTTTCATTTTTGTTGCACGTCTCTTTAACAATTATCTACTAATGTTTTGATCATGTGAATAAACCATCTCGCCGCACTTCCAAAAACAAAAAACAAAATTGATTCTTGCATTAACTTGAGATATTTGATTCAAATTTGAAATTAGAGGAAGGATGATACAAATATAAGATCCAAAATAATGTGGACTCTCAAGCAAGTCCTTCCAGTGATACAAGGCTTCGTTGAATTCCCAAACACTGAGGAGATATCCCTAGTCACCCGATTGAGCCTAGATATTTTGAAGCGGAGATCATTTCTCTCAAACCAACAATGAATTTTTAAACCGGGGTGGGTAGTTTGTCAATAGCTTTTGCCAACATGCAAATATCAAGAAGGATTACTTTTTTTCATAAACCCAAACACATATCATCCATTGTTCACCCCATTGGGCCTCAACAGAAAAATTTTCTTCTTTTAAACCCAAAAAATATTTTACCCGAGTATTAATGAGAATCAAATCAAGAAAGACAATTCCTATGTTCAGAAGTGCAATCACAAAAGAGATCCAAAATGGATGTTGGCAAGCACAAATAATTTTAAAAAAAACAAGAAAGGCAAAAAAAAGCAAAAGTGCTTGTCTAAAAAAGGAAAAGCCCATGAATCAATTATGTGATGAAAAAGAACAATTGCAATCCTTTTGAATGAAAGATTCTCATTAAAAACTCAACATAAATTTTGGGCCTTTATATCCATTCTTTCATTAGCCACATTATTATCCCCAGACCATGTTACAACCTTTTGGAAAATCCTCTTGATGATTTGAGTCTTGTGCAAAATCTGTTGAGAAAATAGGGAATTGAAGAGAAAGGAGAAAGGAAGGGAAGGGAAATAAAATTTGAGCCTTATACCTTTTATTGTCAACCCTTAGCCAGGCCACATTACAAGCGTTAAAAGACCTCGTTGAGGATTGGTTTGCTTAAGTTACACACTAGGGCGGAGAAATGCTGACTTTATTAAAGCTAATTGAAACTTGATGAAAAATATCTCATTTTAATGCATAAATTAATTGATTCCATCATCTAAACATATTCCATTTTCACATGATCATTAAATTAGTGCTGCTTGTTAAGAAGATATGTGACAAAAAGAAATTGAAAGGAACTTGATCGGTTGAATATGGTTAACGATCTTTTGTTATTAAGAACATGTTCTCTGAGAGAGTCCTGACCTTGAGCAAGATGAATGAAAAAGATTTGCAATTTCCAGTAAATTCAAAAGCAATTGAGAAATTATTGAGTTTGAGGAAAAAGTTAAATAAAAAATAAAGAGCTCGTTGGGTTGAAAATCCTGAAAAAGGACGATCTAGGCAAAAGTTAGAGCGATCCGCTAAGTTGCAAAACTCGAAAGGGGCGGCTTAGGCAAAAATTAGGATCGTGATATAAGAGCCCGCTAGGAACCTACATTGGGTTTTCTAGGCAAAATTTAGGGCAGAAGAAAATATCCTCAAATACACCAGTTTGTTTTTAACAAAGAAATATTGGAAATTGCAAATAGAACCAGAAAAGAAGTCCCGAAGGTTGCATTGGGAAAATTTTGAAGATTCCCTACCCTCATTGAAACATTACCCAAACTGGGGTAGTTTTGAAAAGTTTTGTTGCTTGCTAAGCAAACTGGGGCAGTTTTGGAAATTTTAACAAGCCCTAGAAAGAAATACTGGGGCAGTTTTGAAGAGAGATCAAGCATATTGTTCATCCCCTTACAAATATTGTTATCATATTCAACCGGGGCAATTTTGAAAGGTCTTGTTGATAAACCCTAGAATGAGATACTTTGGCAGTTTTTGAAAAGAAATCAGAAGTATTGATCATTCCATTGCATTTGTCGCCGAGACAGTAAACTGGGGCAGTATTTGAAGAGATTCATTGTTGAGCTCTAGATGAAAGATATTGGGGCATTACATTGATTCACCAATAATTGTTTTTAGCACAGTACACTGGGGCAGATTTTGAACAAATTCAGGTTGTTTGATGGTGATTAATTATCGACAAATGTCTTATTGCTGAGTTTTCAAAAGATGTTATTAAAGAAGAAAGTTGTTAAAAATTTGCCCGTGCCTGTCTTGATCAGATTTTGGTATGGAGTGGTATTGGTGTTCAAGAGCAAAAGAGTTAAGACCAGTTTATCTTGTTAAAAAAAACAAAAAAAAAACTTTTTGCGTTTTAAACCCGTTAGTTCCTGATGGGTTAACATTAGAAAAGAAGCTAGGGTTGCATTGTAATTTCTCAATTGCACTCCAAATCCATTCCCTTGGCATTTGCCTCATTTGCATTAATTGCATTACCTGCACCAGTTGCATCATATCAGTTGTTCATCATCATTTGCATATAAATTGCATTTCATTCATGATTATTACCCACTTTCGTGTTCGAATCGACAACACGCGCGTGTTTGTCGAAAATAAGTTGATTGAAAGATTCCAGAAATGTTTTCTAGTTAGACTTTTTGGTGGTGTTTACGTTGCTAAAAGTCATCTTTATTTTGGTTGGGCTTTTTGATGCCCCGACAAAAATGTCGAAAATCATTTCGGGTCTTTTGACACCCGGCACCAACGCTAAAGTCATTTTGGGTCTTTTGACACCCGGCACAAACGCTGAAGTCATTTTGGGTCTTTTGACACCCGACACCAACGCTAAAGTCATTTTGGGTCTTTTGACACCCGGAACCAACGCTAAAGTCATTTTGGGTCTTTTGACACCCGGCACCAACACTGAAGTCATTTTGGGTCTTTTGACGCCCGGCACCAACACTGAAGTCATTTTGGGTCTTTTGACGCCCGGCACCAACGCTGAAGTCATTTTGGATCTTTTAACACCCGGCACAAACGCTGAAGTCATTTTGGGTCTTTTGACACCCGGCACCAACGCTGAAGTCATTTTGGATCTTTTAACACCCGGCACAAACGCTGAAGTCATTTTGGGTCTTTTGACACCCGGCACCAACGCTGAAGTCATTTTGGGTCTTTTGACACCCGGCACAAACGCTGAAGTCATTTTGGGTCTTTTGACACTCTGCACCAACGCTGAAGTCATTTTGGGTCTTTTCATTATGGGTCTTTTGACGCCCGGCACACACGCTAAAGTCATTTTGATATTGGTTGGGCTTTTTGATGCCCCGACAGAAATGTCGAAAATCATTTTGTTTTTTTTTACGCCCGGCATAAACGCTGAAAGTCATTTTGAAATTATAGGAACTTCCAAACCTAACAAGTGCGTTTCTCGTTTCTTTCCCGAACAAAATCGGTGTCTATTTCTTTACTTGTTCCTTACCATGATAGCATGCAAACCCCGATTTGCTTGCTCTCTAATAAGAAACAAGTAAAGAGGGGCAGCTGTAGACACCCCATTTTGTCCGGAGTCAAAATTACAATTTTATAAAAACAATTTGTTTGGGTAAGATATTATCTTTAAGTTTTTTATAATTCAATTTTATAAATAAAATAAAAAAAAAGTTTGTTTGGACCCATTATTTTCTACTCAATGTGTATAAAGTTATTCTTGGGGTTTAAAAAAGAAAAAAAAAATTTTAAAAAATGTTAAAAATTAAAAATAAAATTAAAAAAAAATTGAAAATTTTTTTTTTTATGAAAAATAAAAAAACGAAAAATAAAAGTTTTCAAAAAAAAAAGATAAAAATGTTTTAGTAAAAGATTTGGTTAATTTATGAAGATAGAGATAAAATTTGGTTTTGTTTTAAAAGGATTATCATCAGATTTGTTTTTATTTAATTGAGGAATAAACCAGAGAATATTCTATTGGGCTTTCAAAAGCCTGTTGAAAAACCCTATTTTTTTAATCTTGTTTTTTCCTATAAATAGACCTTTCTTCCTCACTTTGAGAACACACTAAAAAATTGGGAGAGAGAACTCTGCAAAAAAATTCGAAGAAAAAAAAAAAAAAAGGTGTTGTCCAGCTTCAGTTCCCGGAGAAGCCCACTCTCGCCCAGGCGCGTGTGTTATACTCGCCCCTCACACTCCAGCCAGGTCCTCCGCGCGTGCAGCGCACTCACGCCGTCCCCACCCACTGCTCCCTGCTGCGCCTGCAGCACTCCCTGTCCGCCAATCCCGACGCACCACCTGTCCCTGCTGTGTCATCCACTTCTGCTCCTGCTCACTCCTCTGTCCAGCTTCACTCTTTATTTTATTTTATTTTCTTTTTTTGGTTTAGTTTTTTATTATTTTGTATTTTGTTTTTTTAATTATTAATTAATAATTAAATAAAAATAATTTAAAATGTAGATTTTTTATTATTATTATTATTGGTTGTGTTTTGGTAAGTCAATTTTTCTTACCCAAACTTAACACAGTGATGGGACCTCATGTACTTACTCTTCACACCAAAAATAAATATATAAAAATAATTTTCTTTAAAATAATAAGAATTAAAAATGTAAATTTTTCTTAGTTTATGTTTTAAAATTTGTTGCATTTTGGTAAGTCGATTTTCTTTCCCAAATATAGTGGAGAGATCTGAACTTCCTCTCTGCATAAAAATATATACAAGTAAAAAATATTATTTATAAGATAAAAACATTTTTTTCAAAAATTAAATAGATTTTTTTAATTAATTATTAACAACATGCGTTTTGGAAATTCACCTTTCCTTGACTAAATGTCAAGGTCTTGTGCATGTTTCTCTTCGCATCAAACCTTTTTTTTTATAAAAAATAAAATTAAAACATTAAGAACTACGTAGCCTTGATTCCTCATTATATGAGGGTACGTAGGATCTAGGGCATCCTTGTCAGGCACAATAATAAAAAACAAATATTTTTTTGGCAAACCAATTATTTAGGTCTTTTAATTAAAATCAATCAAAGGTACCATTTTCGAATGGGCGAACGGGATGCTAATACCTTCCCCGGTTCGTAACCGACTCCCGAACTCGGAATCTATCTAGTTTGAGACTGGTCTTTATCCTTTTTAATTAATAATCATTTTTCCGCGTTTTTGTGATAAATGCGGTGGCAACTCCATATTGGGTCAATCGACCCCCACTCCTAGGCGAGGCCCCGAGGGCGACCCGGGACCCCGGCCGCGACAGGGTAGTTCTGCTCATGTTGTCGCAACTGTCTAGATGCGTATGCTATGACTTTACCTTGTTGCATCAATACACAACCTAATCCTTGTTTTGAAGCATCACAGTACACATCGAAGGATTGAGTCGTGTCGGGCAAAGTCAAAACCGGAGAGCTAGTCAATCTCTGTTTCAGCTCTTGGAAACTGTGCTCACACTCCAGGGACCATTCATAAGGGACATCCTTCCTGGTTAGCATGGTTAATGGAATGGCTAATTTGGGGAACCCTTCGATAAATCTCCGATAATAACCTGCTATACCAAGAAAACTTCAAATTTCAGTCACTGACTTGGGTCTCTCCCACTTCAACACTGCTTCCACCTTAGAAGGATCAACAGCAACACCCTTCTCAGAAATTACATGACCCAGAAAAGTGGACTTCGTCCAACCAGAAATTACATTTGGAAAGCTTTGCATAAAGATGTTTGTCTTTGAGAACCTGTAGCACCGTTCTCAAATGCTCTTCATGCTCACTTGGACTCTTAAAATAGATAAGAATGTCGTCAATGAACACTATGGCGAACGAATCCAAATAAGGTCTGAAGATCCTGTTCATGTAGTCCATAAAGATCACAGGAGCATTCGTCAGACCAAAGGGCATTACAACATATTCAGTGCCCATATCGCGTCTTGAAAGAAGTCTTAGGAATGTCCTCTTCTCGGATACGGATTTGATGGTATCCAGATCGGAGATCAATTTTAGAAAATACTGTCACTCCCCTAAGCTGATCCAAAAAATCATTGATGCGAAGGAGTGGATATTTATTTTTCATTGTCACGGCATTCAATTGCCTATAATCAGTGCACATTCGGAGACTACCATCCTTCTTCTTAACAAAAAGAATCGGAGCTCCCCAGGGCGACACACTCGGCCTAATTAACCTCTTGGACAATAGCTCCTCTAACTGCTTTTTCAATTCTGTCAACTCCGGAGGTGCCATTCGGTACGGTGCGATCGAAATCGGACCAGTACCAGGTACAAGATCAATGCCGAACTCCACTTCTCTTATTGGCGGTAACCCGGGAATCTCCTCAGGAAAGACTTCCGGGAACTCGCAAACTACTGGAATCTGACTGACATCAGACTCTTCATTCACTTCTATGGCAGATAAGGAAAGATCACTAAAGATCACAGACGTCTGATGACAGTCAATTAGAACATGGTGCTAAAACTTCCAATCCATGCCCAGAATGATATCCAGTTTAGTTAACGGTAAACAGGTCAGATTTATTTTTGAATTCCCGCTCCAATACTCGAAGTGGGCAATCCAAACACATCTGTGATGTGACTACAGAAGAATTTGTAGGAGTAGAAACAGATAACTGATAAGACATTTCTATAGATGATATTCCTAACTTCTTCATGCAATCAGTAGAAATAAATGAATGAGTAGCTCCACAGTCAAAGAGAACACCACAACGAACACTATTAACGTAACAGATACCCCTGATCAATTAATCAGCATCAGTTACTTCCTCACCATCCAAGGTATACACCTTGCCCCACTGAAGTGACTGACACTCACCAGCTTTCTGCACTTTAGCCACATTCACTTCTTTCTTCACTGCACCCTTGGGACAATTTGTTGCGATGTGTCCCAGCTGACCACACTGATAACAGACTATTTCCCTTCTACTTGGATTCAGATTCCAACATATTCCCCTGTGTAGCCTTCCCCAATGTGGACAAGTCGGAATAGGACCAGGAGCACTCACTGCCTGGCCTGATTTAGGCTGAGAGTAAGGTCCTGATCGCTGCACCAAACTCTTGCCTCTAATAGGACCACCAGATCTCTGCATTGCTATGTTCCTGTCACTGGCTGACTTCCGCTTGAGACCTTTTTCATATGTGCTCGCCATGTTCACCAGCTGAGAAAGATTTTCAATGTTGTGATACTCGCAGGAGAGACGAACATCATCACGGAGTCCAGCTTCAAATTTAATACACTTAGTACACTCGTCAGCATCTTTGTAACTGCCTGAGTAGCGGATAAGATCTTCGAATTTAGCTGCATAGTCACCAACAGACATAGATCCTTGTACCAGTTGGAGGAACGCGATCTTCTTCTCCCTTCTAAGATCTTCAGGGAAGTATTTCCCAAGAAAACGGAGTTTGAACAACTCCCAAGTCACCATCTGATTGGCCGCTTCCAATCCCCTCCTTTGCTGCTCCCACCAGTGCTCAGCTTCACTGGTCAGCATATACTCTGCCAATCGAACCCGTTGCGCAACCGGTGGCTGAAGAGAGCGGAGAATCTTCTCGATCTCATGAATCCACTTCTGCGCCCCATCAATATCGTTACCTCCTTCAAATAGGGGTGGCTCACTTTTTCTGAACCGTGCCATCCAATCTATTTCAATAGGGAATGGTGGTGGAGGCTGCACTGCTGCTGCAGTTGCTGCTGCTGCTATGTTCTCCCCCTGATTGTGATGCAACTTCACAATGTTAGAAGCAAAACTAGCAGCCTGTGTCTGTTGCATCTGTGCCATACGTTCAAGAATAGCATTGATATCCTCATTAGCAGCCCTTCTACCAGCCATATTGTTTAGTCAATGGAGGATCAACCAGTTAATGCTTAATAAAATGAATAACAGTATAAATATCCTATTAATAAATTCTAGACTTAACTATAAACATCGATTACTCGCTCGGTGAGTAATCACTGGAGTAGTGAGCTACTCAAAGGCCAAGGAGAAAATGCTCTGATACCATAAATGTAACACCTTACATTCCCCATTATTCAAATAGTGAAATTAAAATTTCTTTTTATCTTGTAAAAATTCTCCCGTCAAACGGACGGAGTTTCCCTTGTTTTGCGGGCTTTCCAAAAATTAGTTTTTGTCCTGTAACCTGTTTAACACATACAAATTCATAAAACTAGCAGCCAGCAGGGCTGTCCAACATCATATACCATATCTTGGTGCAACAGTGTGCACACTCACAACATCAAAGTATAAACATCAGAGTAAGCAGCACGTAAACAAAGTGTGTGGAAATTGTTTCTTTCCCAACAAAGCTCCCTCCCAAAAGAATGTGTCATGGGCCCACCCAAAAAAAATATATTTACATGATCCATAAAAAAAACAATCAGATCATATCAACTGGCCCAGGACAGACCCATGTCCTAAACATAAACAACCTACTCTCCCTGTAAGGGAGAGTACTCCTGGTCGGCCGGATCAGGTGTAAGCTCCGACTCAGTACCTGTGGAAAAAAGGTAAGGAGGTGAGAATTACACATAAAGTAGGAATAGCAGTTTCTGATATGACATAATAACCGACTAAGCCAAACACATAATTCACATAATCATCTAGACATCCATATCATGCTCACGGACATATCAGAAACAGATTGTTAGTTTTCTCATTCTCATGTGTTATCGTATCTATTTAACCTTTGCTTTATTCCTGTCTTTCATCTCATTTTTCTTTCTTTCAATCACATCTTTCATATTCTTTTAGGTTATTGCAAGTATTCTTCTTTACGTACGGTCCGATTCGCGCCACATCGCAGTCGGCCGCACCAGTTTAATGTTTATCTCCTTTCGCGTACTAACCGATTCACGTACAATCGCAGTCGGCCCCGGTTCGCGTACAATCACATGCGGCCGCAAGGGGGGTTAGGGTGTACTCCTTTGACGCGGACTATCCGATTCGCGCCACATCGCAGTCGGCCGCAAGGGAGCACCGTGTAATCCTTTGACGCGGACCATCCGATTCGCGCACAATCGCAGTCGGATACCGATTCGCGTAATATCGCAGTCGGCCGCAAGGGATTACCACATTGTCTTTTTTGCGGACTATCCGATTCGTGCACAATCGCAGTCGGATTCCACACATATTTATATCTTACTCTTGTTGTGGACTATCCGATTCGTGCACAATCGTAGTCGGATTCCACACATATTATCTCATATTCTTTATTAGGTACTTCTTTCAATCATGTAATTGGTTCGATTATCCCTTATTCAATTTTTATTTCTCTTTTCTAATCAATTATTTATTAATTACTTTCACATTTTCTGAGTCCCTAATCATTTGATCATTCTTAAACATCATTCAATCACTTAGAAAATATAAGCACATATAACACATAACATCATCACCAATACATTCACAACCTAAGTTATTTCCTTAATTTCTAAGCTCTAAATATCAATTTATATCAACTACCCTAAGGTGCGAAAATCCCAAAACTAACAACAAACTCTTAGCAAGCACTATATACATACTATAAACCAAGCACTATATACTCACTCCTTACCTCTACCAAAGAGATAGGAGAAACCTTCGCAAAAACCTTAGCTCAAGCTTTGCCCTAACCCTTTCAAGCCTCAACCAAGAAGCTCCCAAGTGTGTTGTGAGTAGAAGGTGGAAAATGAACTTGATTCCAACTAGCCATTAGAATGGATAAAACATGAGAGTATGGTCCCCTAAGGTGGGGAAATTCGAATTTCTAAGAGAAGGCGAAAGAGATAAAATTTACCTTGTGGTTGAGAAAGAGGAAGTGAGCTTGAGTTCACTTGTTAATAAGGTGTAAGAAACTTGAATGGGTGTGGCTCTCCATGAATGTGTGGTTTGAAGCTCCAAGGAAGAGAGAGGAGAGAGAGAGATGGCGTGAGAGGAAGGAAGGGAATCGAGGAATTGGAGCTTGCCTTGTGAGAGTGGTGATGATCTTTTCTCTTAATCTAAGGTTTATTGTTGTTGTTGATGGAGATTAAGAAGGGGAAGAGTGGTGCTCTTGAACCCTAACTAAGAGAAATAGAAGAAATAGGGAGTTCAATTTGCTTTTATTTTTTTCACTGCTGAAGCGTGTTAATCGATTAACCTGTGTAAATTTGCCAAAAACAGTTATCAAGTCTTAATCAATTAACCCCCGGGTTAATCGATTAACTCGTCTATTTCAGCTCCTTTCATTTCTACCATGGATCAGGTCTTAATCGATTAACCCCTTGGTTAATCTATTAACCAGTTTAGTTTTTCATTACTTTGCGCTTCAAAGCGACATAACTTCTTCGTTACCAGATGGATCTTGCCCAAATTTTAAAGCAAGTTTCTCTACCTACAAACCTTCATATCCAACGGTGGAATTTAAGTTTTGAGTTGTAAATCTTTTATTTTCAATTTCCTAACATTCTATGTTTTTAATCCTAAAACAAGTCTTCAATTCACTAGTTTTAACTTAATATTATCATTTCCTTCACTCTAAGCTTATCACAACTTCAATTATACTAGGAATTAAATTAGGGATGTTACAACTAGTAGAAAGAGAAAAGAAATAGAAATGCTAAGAAGAAGAATTGTTTTGATTTGCAGGTGAGCATGGTATGGTTTGAGTATGTGAATATGTGAACTATTTGAGATAATTGTGTTTGGCTTATTCGGTTATTATGTCATATCAGAAACTGCTATTCCTACTTTATGTGTAATGCTCACTCCTTACCTTTTTTTCACAGGTTCTGAGTCCGAGCTAACACAAGAACCGGCTGAGCAGGAGTACAAGGAGAGTAGGGTTCATCTGGTAGTCGGACATGGTGATATTGTAGGATTCTCATGTTTTGATGCTAACAATCTCTCTCCAAGCAACAACATTGACAACAAGCAAGCTACACCACATGAAGATTAGAATTAGGATTTTTATTAATTCTATTTCAATGTAATCTTTATTTTATACAATGCATCTCATTGGTGTGGGTAGCTTAGGTGATTTTAAGAATATTTAAATAATGTCTGATTAAGAGTGAAGATACTTTAAATCTTGATTAAATAGCTTGTGAAAATCATTTTAGAAAAACTTTGTTTTTATTCAGATTCTGATCAGTTTACTCGAGTAATGAGTATTGGTTCACTCGAGTAATTTATGTTCTGACAGGTTAATCGAGTAATGGTTTACACATCACTCGAGTAACTTAATCTGACATGTTTCACTCGAGTGACGTTGTTTGGTTTACTCGAGTAATTCAATCAGTGTTGGGAAAATTTTAAAAGGACTTAATTTTTCTCTTTCAAAATATAGACTTTCATTCTTACAATTTTCCAATACACTTTGAAAAGTAATTCAAGAGCTATTTTACATCTTTCAAGAGCTATCAAGATTCAACAAAGAACTTTTCATTCTTCACTCTATTTTCTATCATTGTTCAAATATTCTTGAGATCATATTTTTGTTCTTAGTGGTTGTTGAAGATTTGCAATTTGTGATTGCATCATTGAAGTTTCAACACAAGTGAAGAATCTCACAAGGAAGACTTTGAGGATCAAATCAAAGCAAGAAAAGAGGATTGGTTGGAAGCATCTTCAATCAATTAGCAAGGAAATCTAGAATACTCAAAAGGGGTAGATTAGATCAAAGTGTTTGGTACACACTTTGAGTTGGGTTTTAAGATAGGAGAACTAAGAATCTAGTTGCATCTTAAAACATTGTAAAATCTACATTTGAAGATTTCTAGTGAAGAATCTCTCTTGATTTAAGAGGGGACTGGAGTAGCTTTCAAGTGGGTGAAAGTGAACCAGGATAAATCCTTGTGTCTCTTTTATTTTTCATTCCTTGTATTTCTTTAATTCATTAACATTTGCATTTTTAGGTTAGAATTGGGGTTTTCTTAATTCTACTCAATTGATCTAAAATTGCATGTTAATATTACTTGAAATTGTTCATATTAATCATTCATAATTTGTTGAATCATCATAGCATTGTTATTCTTGAAGAACTCCATTGAAAACAAAGTTTTAAATTGAATTTTACCCAGTTTACTCGAGTAAAGTTCTTGTCACTCGAGTAATCTGCTTTCAGTTTATAAACATTACTCGAGTAGGTTTTCTGTTACTCGAGTGATTTAAAATTTGCTTTCGTAATACTCGAGTGATTTGCTGAATACTCGAGTGAAATTATTTTTGGTTGCGTATTACTCGAGTGAAGGCTTGAGTTACTCGAGTAATCTGAACTGAATTCTTAAGAAAATTTATTTTCATAAAACCATTCTCTTAGGCGGACGAAAAATCTGTAATAAGGCTTCAATATTCTATTCACCCCCCCTCTAGACTATATTGAGCCGCTTGTTGGTTTCCAACAAGTGGTATCAGAGCTCGGACGAAAAATCCGAGCCTTAAAAAGCTTTTTCGAAAAGATCCTTTTTACTTGGAAACAATGGGCTCAATTTCAAATCCTTTCGGTGGTGAAGGAACTTCCATTAATCGTCCTCCACTATTTAGTGGTGAGGGTTACGCTTATTGGAAGGTCCGCATGAAAATTTTTATTCAAGCCATAGATATGGAAATTTGGAACGCCATAGAGAATGGACCTTTTGTTCCTCAAACGAAAGTAAATGATGTTGTTTCAATTAAACCTCAATCGAGTTGGGACAATGATGATAAGAAGAAAGTTGCATTTGATTTAAAAGCTAAAAATATCATCACGTCCGCTCTTTCTTATGATGAGTTCTTTCGAGTATCTCAATGTGTTGATGCTAAACAAATGTGGGACACATTACAAGTCACACATGAGGGCACTTCGGAGGTTAGAAGGGCTAGGCTAAATACACTCATGCATGAATATGAACTCTTTCGTATGTTACCTAATGAAAACATAGGTGACATGCAAAAGCGGTTCACTCATATCATTAATCATCTTTCTGCACTTGGAAAAGTTATATCTAATGGTGAAGTTGTTAATAAGATTTTGAGATGTCTTAGCAGGGAATGGCAACCTAAGGTGACGGCCATTATGGAAGCTAGAGACGTGGATCAAATTGATTTAGCAACTCTATTCGGAAAGCTTCAAGAGCATGAAATGGAGCTTGGACGGTTATCCATGAATGAAGATGCCGATAGGAAGAAAAAGGGGATAGCTCTTAAATCAACTTCAAAATCCCTTAAGGCACAAGAGGAAAACTTTCAAGTGGATGACTCGGACTCCGATATAGATGATGAGACCCTTGGCTTGCTAATTAAAAAGCTTGGTAGGTTCCTTAAGAAAAAGGGGAACTTTAATAGAAATAGACAAAGAGATTCTAAGGACTCACAACCAAGAAATAAGACTAACAAGGATCACATCAAGTGACATGGATGTGGAAAGCTTGGTCACTATCGATCGAATTGTCCAACTCATTCTAAGAAGTCGGAAGGTGACAACTCAAAATTCAATTCTTCTAAAGGAAAAAGGGCTTACATAGTATGGGATGAAGTGGAGAGTCAATCAACATCTAGCTCATCGGATGATGAAGAACTTGCAAATCTATGTTTAATGACAAAGCTTGATGAAGAGGAATCTTCGAGCATTAAATCAAGTGAGAACGTCAATGAGGTAGATTATCTTTCCGATGCTAGCTCAAGTTCTAATTCTCCTTCATTCAATGAATTGTACAATGTGTATGTAGAGATGCATAAAGAGTTGAAGAAACTTGCTAAAATAAATGTTGAAAGAAAGAATTTCATAATGAAGCAACATGAAAAGATAATTGAACTTCAAAAAGATTTAGAAGAACTTAAGCTTCAAAATGAAACTCTAGAACTCATTTATGCAAACTCTACATGCAATTGTGAATTGAAATCAAATGAGACTCCATCTTGTGAAAATTGCAAGTCTTTGGAAAAAGAAGTTTTTAATTTGAATGATCGACTTGCAAGGCTCATGAAAGGAGATACTTCTTTAGATCATTTGCTTTCAACTCAAAGGAACAATAGCAATAGATCCGGTCTTGGCTATACCAAACCTAAGAAACGCAATTATCGCAAAGTTGGTGGATTTTCAAAGAATAAGATTTCTAAAAACCCAACTTGTCATTATTGTGGAATCTTTGGGCATACCACGAATAAATGTAATATAAAGAAATTTGGTATACCAAGCGGTGAATATATTTGGATTGTTAAGGGGACTTCTCCTCATGCTAACAACAAAGGACCCAAGACCACTTGGGTACCTAAGTCAACCAAATGATATCTTTCTTGTAGGTGTGTCTTCGAACCAAAGAGCGAAAATGGTACTTGGATAGTGGTTGTTCGAGACACATGACGGGAGACAAAACGCACTTCATGGAACTTACTCCAAAAAGTGATGGATTTGTGACATACGGCGACAACAACAAGGGCAAAATTCTAGGAGTCGGGAAAATCGGTAACGTATCTAATCTTGTCATAGAAAATGTCCTATACGTAGAAGGCTTAGAACACAACTTGCTTAGTATAAGCCAACTATGTGATATGGGCAATTATGTGACATTTACTCCGGAATTATGCTTCATTAAGTCTTCTATAGATGATAGTGTTAAGTTTGTTGGTCGTCGCTCTAATAACACTTACTTAATTGATTTGGATGAGATAACTTCACTATTTTCAAAATGTTTCAAATCTTTTGATGATGAAATTCGTCTTTGGCATAGACGAATTGCTCATGTGAATGTGAATCAATTGAACAAACTTTTGCGAAAAGATTTAGTGATTGGTTTGCCTAAACTAAACTTTAAGCTTGATGGCATTTGTGACTCTTGTCAAAAGTGCAAGCAAGTTAAAAGTTCTTTTAAACCTAAAAATGTGATAAGCACAACAAAGCCTTTGGAGCTAATCCATATGGATTTGTTTGGCCCTTCACAAATTAAAAGTTTAGGTGGCAATTACTATGGATTTGTTTTAGTAGACGATTTTACTAGATTCACATGGACTTTATTTTTATCCGCAAAAAGTGAAGTTTATAAATGTTTTAAAAAATTTGCCAAACTCATCCAAAATCAACTAAGTTTGAAAATTGTGTCTATTAGAAGTGATCACGGAGGTGAGTTTGAAAACACTAGGATTGATGCGTTTTGTGATAAGTTTGGTATTGATCATCAATTTTCGGCCCCTAGGACTCCGGAGCAAAACGGAGTTGTAGAAAGGAAAAATAGAATATTAGTGGAACTTGCTCGTACTATGTTGATAGAATCAAGTGTTCCTAAATATTTTTGGGCTGATGCGGTAAACACCGCTTGCTATGTGCTTAATAGGGTTCTTATTCATCCGCATTTAAATAAAACACCTTATGAACTTTTAAAAGGGCGAAAGCCAAATATCTCACATTTTCATGTTTTTGGGTGTAAGGTGTTTGTTTTAAATAACGGAAAGGAACCGGTCGGCAAGTTTGACTCTAAAGCCGACGAAGGCATATTCATAGGTTATTCAACTCATAGCAAAGCATATAGAGTCTACAATAAAAGAACATTAACCGTTGAGGAATCCGTGCATGTTGTATTTGATGAATCTTCGAAAGGAGATTGTGTTGTTTCTTGTGATGATTATATAGGTACATTTTTGGATCATGAGAATTCAACACCACAACAAATGGAAAAGAATCAAAATGAAGATCGAGAGGTGCAAGCACAAGATAAAGACTTAGCACAAGAGATACAACCTCAATTACCAATAGCTTGGAAGTCCAACAAAAATCATCCGATTTCTAATATCTTAGGTGACATTGCGAAGGGAGTGGTAACCCGACGCACTTTAAATAATTTTTGTTATTATGTTGCCTTTGTATCTCAAATAGAACCTAAGAATATCAAAGAGGCTCTTCAAGATGATCATTGGATTATGGCCATGCAAGAAGAATTAAATCAATTTGAAAGAAACCAAGTTTGGGAGCTTGTGCCAAAACCCGATGATCGTCCTGAAATTGGTACTCGGTGGGTCTATAGGAATAAGTTAGATGAATCGGGTATTATTGTTAGGAATAAAGCTAGGTTGGTAGCACAAGGTTATAGTCAAGAAGAAGGAATCGATTACGATGAGACATATGCTCCCGTTGCTAGATTAGAAGCTATTCGTATTCTTCTCGCTTTTGCTTCAATTATGAATTTTAAATTGTTTCAAATGGATGTTAAGAGCGCCTTTCTTAACGGATACATTCAAGAGGAAGTTTATGTGTCACAACCTCCCGGATTCGAGAGTTTTGAGCATCCGGACTACGTTTTCAAACTGAAAAAGGCTTTGTACGGTTTGAAACAAGCTCCTAGAGCTTGGTACGACTGACTAAGCAATTTTTTATTACAAAAAGGTTTTAAACGAGGCACTGTTGACACTACACTTTTTATTGAACGTTCCGGTAAGGATATTTTATTGGTTCAAATATATGTTGACGATATTATATTTGGTGCTACTAACGATAACTTGTGTAAGAAGTTTTCAGAATTGATGCAAAGTGAATTCGAGATGTCGATGATGGGAGAGCTTACATTCTTTCTTGGCCTTCAAATAAAGCAGCTTAATGATGGCATTTATATTCATCAGAGTAAATATTGTAGAGAGCTTCTCAAACGTTTTGGAATGGATTCGTGCAAATCCGCTTCTACACCAATGAGCGTTGCATGCTACCTAGATCAAGATGAGGCTGGAAAAGCGGTAGAGGTAACGAAGTATCGTGGTATTATTGGTAGTTTGTTATACTTAACTGCATCTAGGCCTGATATCATGTTTAGTGTATGTATGTGTGCACGTTTTCAAGCAAAACCGAAAGAGTCGCATCTAACTGCTGTCAAAAGAATAATGAAATACTTAAAGGGTACAACGAATACTGGACTTTATTATCCTAGGGATGCTTTTCTAAAACTTATAGGATATTCGGACTCTGACTTTGCCGGTTGTAAAGTTGAGCGAAAAAGTACAAGCGGAACATGCCATTTAATTGGTAATTCACTTGTATCGTGGTTTTCTAAAAAGCAAAATTGTGTAGCTTTATCAACCGCGGAGGCCGAATACATAGCTGCAGGTAGTTGTTGTGCTCAAATTTTATGGATGAAGCAACAATTATCTGACTTTGGTTTAAATTTAACAAATATCCCTATAAAGTGTGATAACACTTCGGCAATTAATTTGACTAAAAATCCAGTATTACACTCAAGGACAAAGCATATTGAAATTAGGCATCACTTTTTGAGAGATCATGTTCAAAAAGGTGATTGTGTTATTGAGTTTGTTCAAACTTCGGATCAATTAGCTGATATCTTTACAAAACCATTACCAAGGGACACATTTTATAAGATTCGAAGAGAACTTGGTATTTTTGATGAATTAACTATTAGCTAATTGTATTTGATGCTTTTTATACTCACCTTCAAGCCTATTTCAATGTGACTTGTATTTTGAGTTGTTGTATCTTATTAAAGTGTTTATTATTTTTTTTATGCAGTTATGTGTGTATGTTTTCTATAATATGCTAATTGCTTTATTTGTATGTGTGTTACTTGCTACATGCTAAGTGTTTCTCTGTGTTTGTGCATGAAAAATGATTTTGCATGAAAAATTGAAATTTTTGAAATTCTGGACAGTTCACTCGAGTAACAGAAATTTCACTCGAGTAATTTTAAAAACTCTTTCGTATTACTCGAGTAATTCTGTCTGTCACTCGATTAATTTTAAAATGACTTGCGTATCACTCGATTAAGTTCATCCATCACTCGAGTAAAATCTTTTTATCTTTCGGCATACTCGAGTAACATACTCTTTCACTCGAGTACTGCTCGAATCACTCGAGTAACGTATGAACATTACTCGAGTAACTTACGTGATCTTAAAAGCTGAACTGTTGAAATCTGCATCATTTTCACGATTTTTTTCTCTCTCTTGTTCGTCTTTCTCTCTTCTCTCTCATACGGGTCTTCATCAAATCATCATCTTTTAGCCACAAAACTCACAAATCATACAAATTTCTTCCATATTTCATCATTATATCATCATTTCTACTCCTTTCATTCATCAATTTCACCAATTTTATCCAAAAATCCGAAAACCCCAAATCAAAACCCTAACCCCCCCAAAACCGAATTTGCTTTTTCTGAATCAATGGCTTCTTCCTCTCACTATCAACCTCCTCAAAAGAAAGCAAAGCAAGGAGCAGGTCGTAATGATACTTGGTTTTCTGGAATCAACCGAGATTTGCGGGAACCGGCATTTATCAATCGCTCTTTTGGTCTTACAAGGTATGTTAAATTTGCTTGGTTGCATAAGGAGCAATTTCCGTTTGTAGAGGATTTAGAATTTCAGAATTTGAAGAGGTTTTTGGAATTTGAGACTCATTATTACCCTAGGCTTGTCAGACAATTTTATCAAAATTTTACTAAGCTAGATGGTGAGTATCAAACAATGGTTAGAGGACATCATTTTGTTATAAAGCCTGCGGATTTGACTATGATGTTTGGTTTAGAAAACAAGGGAACTTTTATTGGTGATACTGAATGTCTGGATTTGGATGTGGATACTAATAAGATTTATACTGATTTGTTGCGTACTGGTGAATCTTGGGGTGATAGAACTACTAGAACTGTATCACCTTTGCATGCTGTGGATAGGGTGCTCATGTATATTATCTCTTATTGTTTGATTCCAAAATGCAATCAAAATTATGCTCAATTGGGAGATGATGATCTTACTTTGTTTCATGGGATTAAAAAGAGGTATGAGATGAATTGGAATAAAATGTTTTTAGCTCGTATGGAAGCTGCTGCTCAATCTCCTCCTACCCAATTCTTGCCATATCCTATGCATGTCACCAAGATCATGAGGTATTATCGTGTTCCAATCCCTGATGATGAGCCAGCTGAAAAGGAAAAGAAAAATAACTGGTGTCTTAATGATTCGCACATTAGTTATATGAAAATTGCTTGGCATAGGGACAGTCGCACTTGGTTATGGAAATCACAGATTAAGGAAATGGCTGAAGCTGCACAGGCTGCAAGAGTTTCAGGTACTAGGAAAAGGAATTTACTTGGTGATAGGGCTGGTGCATCCTCTTCTGTTCCTCCTACTTCTACTGATCCGATGGATACCGATCGTATTGAGGACTATATCGATTTGGATAATCTTGGTACTCCATTTGATGCACAAGCTGCTCATGAGTCATTAGTTGAGCACATCAATGCTCAATTCACTCAGTTGGAGATGAGACAGGATGTGAAGAATATTGCCATGGAGCATCGTTTGATGGATTACATGTCTGGATTATTTTCTCATCATTTTCCTCCTCCTCCACCTGATTCCTAGACCTGTGGATGCTGATGATGTTTGCTGTTGATTTCTGTTGCATGTTTCATTTGCATATTCTCTGTTTATGTTTCTGTTTCATGTTTCTGACTCTGTTGCTACTATGACTTTAGGACCTTGTGTATGGTCTAGTTTGTTTAGTTTTCGTTTTGATTATCTGCTATGATTTGCTGCATAGTGTGATGCTCTGATACTCTGATTTATGGTGCTATATTCGTTGTTCGTTTATATTCGTTGTTTATATACGTTGAGGCACTATTGTGGTTTATTTTGGTATTGTCTTTATTGTTATATATTTTCTATACCATTGTGAACTACTTACCTTCAACTTTTGGCAAAGGACTTTTCTCAAAAATATTATCTTTTTAATGATGCCAAAAGGGGGAGAATATTTTGTTGATGTTGTTCTTGTAGGTTAAGTTTTATTATATTTTTTCCTAGATGTTTTACATTTAGGGGGAGTATGTTAAAACTTAGTGCTTAATTTGAAAGGAGGTTTGTCATCATCAAAAAGGGGGAGTTTGTAGGATTCTCATGTTTTGATGCTAACAATCTCTCTCCAAGCAACAACATTGACAACAAGCAAGCTACACCACATGAAGATTAGAATTAGGATTTTTATTAATTCTATTTCAATGTAATCTTTATTTTATACAATGCATCTCATTGGTGTGGGTAGCTTAGGTGATTTTAAGAATATTTAAATAATGTCTGATTAAGAGTGAAGATACTTTAAATCTTGATTAAATAGCTTGTGAAAATCATTTTAGAAAAACTTTGTTTTTATTCAGATTCTGATCAATTTACTCGAGTAATGAGTATTGGTTCACTCGAGTAATTTATGTTCTGACAGGTTAATCGAGTAATGGTTTACACATCACTCGAGTAACTTAATCTGACATGTTTCACTCGAGTGACGTTGTTTGGTTTACTCGAGTAATTCAATCAGTGTTGGGAAAATTTTAAAAGGACTTAATTTTTCTCTTTCAAAATATAGACTTTCATTCTTACAATTTTCCAATACACTTTGAAAAGTAATTCAAGAGCTATTTTACATCTTTCAAGAGCTATCAAGATTCAACAAAGAACTTTTCATTCTTCACTCTATTTTCTATCATTGTTCAAATATTCTTGAGATCATATTTTTGTTCTTAGTGGTTGTTGAAGATTTGCAATTTGTGATTGCATCATTGAAGTTTCAACACAAGTGAAGAATCTCACAAGGAAGACTTTGAGGATCAAATCAAAGCAAGAAAAGAGGATTGGTTGGAAGCATCTTCAATCAATTAGCAAGGAAATCTAGAATACTCAAAAGGGGTAGATTAGATCAAAGTGTTTGGTACACACTTTGAGTTGGGTTTTAAGATAGGAGAACTAAGAATCTAGTTGCATCTTAAAACATTGTAAAATCTACATTTGAAGATTTCTAGTGAAGAATCTCTCTTGATTTAAGAGGGGACTGGAGTAGCTTTCAAGTGGGTGAAAGTGAACCAGGATAAATCCTTGTGTCTCTTTTATTTTTCATTCCTTGTATTTCTTTAATTCATTAACATTTGCATTTTTAGGTTAGAATTGGGGTTTTCTTAATTCTACTCAATTGATCTAAAATTGCATGTTAATATTACTTGAAATTGTTCATATTAATCATTCATAATTTGTTGAATCATCATAGCATTGTTATTCTTGAAGAACTCCATTGAAAACAAAGTTTTAAATTGAATTTTACCCAGTTTACTCGAGTAAAGTTCTTGTCACTCGAGTAATCTGCTTTCAGTTTATAAACATTACTCGAGTAGGTTTTCTGTTACTCGAGTGATTTAAAATTTGCTTTCGTAATACTCGAGTGATTTGCTGAATACTCGAGTGAAATTATTTTTGGTTGCGTATTACTCGAGTGAAGGCTTGAGTTACTCGAGTAATCTGAACTGAATTCTTAAGAAAATTTATTTTCATAAAACCATTCTCTTAGGCGGACGAAAAATCTGTAATAAGGCTTCAATATTCTATTCACCCCCCCTCTAGACTATATTGAGCCGCTTGTTGGTTTCCAACAGATATGTCCTGGGCCCTTTTGATGGGATGATGTAGTTGATTACGGTTGTGTAAATATGTAAATATCTTTTTGGGGTGGGCACAGGACAACTCCTTTGGGGAAAGGAGTATTTTGGGAAAATACTTTTTCCGCAACTTTTTTATATTGCTGCTTTACTCTGATGTTTATATGCTGATGCTATGATGGTGTGCACGATGTTGCACTGATCTGTTGTATATGCTACTTTCGCCTTGCTGGCTTCTGATTATGTTCATGAACATGTTTATCAGGTGAATAGGAAAAATTAATTTTTGGAAAGTCCGAAAAACAAAGGAAACTCCATCCGTTTGACAGAAGATTTTTATAAGTTGAAAAAGAAATTTTAAATCCACTATTTTCGTAATGAGTATAAAAGGGTAGCTAAAAGTAAGGTGTTACAAGTTTCAATTCGATCCTTTATTTTTTTAATAGACAAAATATATTATTAAACCAACAACAAGGTTATCCCTAAGCATCATTGTACTTATGAACCACTTATTTTAGAAAGGGTTTGAACATGGATATACAATCATGTGTTCAAATAAAACCAAAAGGCTTAATTGCACTTTTGGTCCTCCAATTTTGACAATTTGGCAATTTTGGTCCCCTAGCTTTTAATTTGGCGATTTCAGTCATCCAATTTACAATTCGTGGCTATTTTGGTCCCTCCGTCAGCATCGTTAATGGAAGAGTTGACAAAGGGACAAAATAGCCACGAATTGTAAATTGGAGGACTGAAATCGCCAAATTAAAAGTTAGGGGACCAAAATCGCCAAATTATCAAAATTTTGTTATTTTTAAATTTGTGGTGTATACTTATTCAATATGAGTTTTTTATATGTATCAAACGATACATATTAGAAAAATCATTTTAATAACAATAATATTTATACAATATTAAAAAGGTTATAAAAGGATTTTTTCCAATGTGTATTATATGACACATTCTAAAAAAATCATATTTTATAAGTGTGTTAAGGAATTATTGTAAATAATGCACACAATTTTTTAAATATATTAATTTTCAATGTAGACTCAATATACTCCCTTGATCCTTGTTTATAAGGTCCTTTTATCAAGTCCACATAGAATAAGAAAGTAGTAAGGGATTATTACTCTCAAAGTTATAAAAATAAAATACTCCTACATCAAAGTTTCAAAATTACTCATACATAAAATTCAATACAATTTAAATTGATGTTGTCATTATTATGAACAAGTAAAAAGGTTCCTTGGAATATGGAATATAAATTGGAATTATTAGGGGTATATTTGGTATAGGTTATTTAATCTTGCTGAGATATTGTAAAGTGACTTATATTTTGGAACAAATAAATCCTCAATAAAATGACTTATAAATGAGAACGGAGGGAGTATTTTGTTTAACATGTGCAATTGGCTTAATTGCACTTTTGGTCCCCCAGTTTTGATAATTTGGTGATTTTGGTCCCTTAGCTTTTAATTTGGCGATTTCAGTCCTCCAAATTATAGTTCGTGGCTATTTTGGTCCCTCTGTCAACTCTTCCATTAACGATGCTGACAGAGGGACCAAAATAACCACAAATTGTAAATTGGAGGACTGAAATCGCCAAATTAAAAGTTAGGGGACCAAAATCGCCAAATTGTCAAAATTGGGGGACCAAAAGTGCAATTAAGCCAAACCAAAATAGGCAAACTAATTGTAAGTCTTTTGATGAATTTATGTTGCTAACATCAAAAATAAGATTGGGATGATGTATTCGATTAAAAATACCAAAACTTAGCTTTGTTAAAAAGAGTGCTTCGGCACAAATAAAGCCCAGCATAGTTGGCAGATAGCTGAGTTTTTTAACCCTGATGTCAGGGGTTCGATCCCTATCGTGGATATTAAAAAGGCTTTGTTAACAGAGACAAAGTTCACTTAGATGATCTCTACGGCTCGGAGGGATTAGTCTTCAGCTATTGGCCATCGACTGAAGGATATCCTTGATAAAAAAAAGTGCTTCAGCAATAAAACACCAAAATCTATGATGTTGTTGAAAATGGTCAAACGGAATCTTAAAAAAAAAAATAAAGAGCAAAAAAAAAAGAGTGCTTCAGCAATAAAACCCCAAAATCTATGATGTTGTTGAAAATGGTCAAACGGAATCTTTAAAAAAAATAATAAATAAAGAGCCAAAATGAATAAGACAAAAATAAAGAACTAAAACGAATATGCAATATAAAGAACAAATATGTAATTAATTTTTTTTTAATTAACAAAAATTTATTCTAATAAAAGAAGGGAGTATAAATATGTTCGTATTACTCCCTCCGGTCTTATTTATAAGGCACATTCTAGAAGAATTCTTTGATCCTATTTATAAGGCTTTTTGCATTTTCTAGGAAACATTTATTGCTATTTTTTCTTATTTGTCATTAATCCATTAATGTGAAATAATACATTATGGAATTCTCAATACAAGATAAGAGGGTAAAATTGTAATATTAATGTATTTTTTTAAAGTTTCAATAAACTTAACTACCTTCCTTGATCCATGTGATATGAATAAGTATGCTCTATAAATAGGACCAGAAGGAATATAAAATTCTTATAATAATTAAATTGACATGTGTAGGGTCAACTTTGAATTTACTGATAAAGGATAGGGAGGGCCGGAACATATATTATCGGAAGGGCTTCATGCAATCATGCTCAACTAGTCAACTTGGTTGGTGGGTGATCCTGCTGTTTATTTAGAAGAATTTAGCAAGAAGGTTGGCATAATTATTGAGAAATCTAGTTGAACTAATGTAATCTTAGGGTACATTTATAGAAGTACTCTTTTCAATAATTCCTGACTCAAATTCTGAGACCACGAAGCACTTCCAGTTGTTTAATCTTAAGATACCTAGTTATCTTTATGTAAGTAAACTTCTTCAAACAATGGTCATTGCCATACTTTAATTTTTAGTTATGCATGCGTGGGTTGCTTTGAGAATATACCATGCATCCTCAATCAGCATTTTGTGTGGACCATTGAAATGGACAGCGCTGCCACTGTACGAAGATAGCTAGCTAATAGCATAGCACCAACCAGTGTTTGAGCATATGCTAATAGCTAGCTATCAGGGAGTTTCACTCTATTGGTGTCTAATAATTTTATGTGTGTTCGTAACTTTCCAATGCTGATTAGGATAAAGATTTAGTTTGGTGATGGAGAGCTTCTTTTAAAAAGATAAAACAAAGAAAATTT
The DNA here is from genome assembly GCA_037953625.1 of Crotalaria pallida. Classification (NCBI taxonomy): domain Eukaryota; kingdom Viridiplantae; phylum Streptophyta; class Magnoliopsida; order Fabales; family Fabaceae; genus Crotalaria; species Crotalaria pallida. The sequence goes on from CM075653.1 coordinate 83,327,541, forward strand.
TAAGGTTCTGCTTTTGATGATTTGTGTTTCAATAATCCTTTGGGCGTTTATGCAACTTTCTTATTGACCCTTTTCAGCCATAACTAACCCAAAGGAAACTTTGCTAAAAGGTTAGCTATAGTTTTTGGTTTCCTTATAAAGGTGGTGCACACGTTCAAAAGTAGAGATTTTATATCAAAAGAAATACCACGGATAGGTTTTGTAGAATTTTTTACATTATCGCTTCACTTAGAGAACTCAAATTAACAAGTAAGCCCGACAAATAATTTTCCATCTTTTAATACTTCATCCACACGTTCGAAGAATGATGACAAGTTGACAACATTAAGTTTTTCGAAAATAACGAGATTGAAAATAACATGAATTTTAAACTAATTCATAGCAGCTGCTAGTAAATTCATCAACATGTATTTTAGGTTTATCGTTAGCGTCATATGCTATTATGCTATTATGTGCTTTATAAGGTTTTCAGAATATAAAAAATATCATAATAAGTATCATTTCCTATATTTTTTGGAAAAAAATTACATTTTTCAATAAATTATTACTCCATTAAATTTAATTTTTTAATAAGTGCTTTACGGGCATTTATTAATTTTTTTCATATTGTTAGAAGGCTTATTTATGTATTTAGTCCCTGAAAATTAGCAGTGTTTTGATTTTGGTCCCTGAAAGTTTTTTTTACCTTGACTCATCCTTAATTGTTTTGAAAATTTGGTTTTAGTCTTTGTAGTTAAGAAAAATTCGTTAATTGCTAATGTAGTTAACAAAATGTCACATCATCAGGAATAGCGTTGTATGCAGCGGGGCAATCAACTACCAGGAATCTGATAATCTCGGTTCGGGCTGAGGGTTGCTGTCCTAATGTTACTGGGAGCTGCATGTAACCGAGTGGGCGAATGGTGTCCCTAGTGAAACCGATTAACTGGCCATCAAATGTAACAAGATTACTCTCGCTCAGTTTCAGCGCTTTGAACATAGGGAGGAACATTATATCAGCCGAACTACCTTGGTCAATAAAAATACGTCTCACCTCGTAATTACCAACAAGGGCAGTAATAACCATAGGGTCGTTGTGGCCAGGCAATATTCCTTCAAGATCTTCATTACTGAATGATATTGGAATGTTCTTCCCCGACCTTTTCATGGTCGGTTTTTGACTGATAGCCAGAATTTGGTTGATATATTTTTTTCATTCAGACCGTTTTCACCTCTGCCTGCAAAACCTCTTGCAATGGTGGTGACAAGAAAATCGTTTGGGGACTTGTCTGCCTCGGGAGTCGGGTCAACGCGCTGTCGACCAGGATTTTTGTCATCTGGGGATCTACTCCGTCGGCGTTTAGCTCTATCAGGGGAAGTTGATCGATTTCTAGTCCTTCGTCCAACTGCATCCCTTATGTATTGCTGAAGCTTTCCATCTCTAATCATTTCTTCAATTAAATCTCTTAACCAAATACACTCATCGGTCATATGATCGTACCCCCTGTGAAAATCACAATACTTAGACCTATCACGTTGTGCACCCTTCCTCAAAGCTGGAGGTCTCTGGGCTGAGCGTATGTCAGTCTGCATAGTTTCCCTGAGAATTTGGCTCCTCAGAACAGTTAAAGGAGTGTACTTCTGATATTTATTCCTGGGAGGAGCCTTCCGATCACGATCATTCCTTTCACCTCTGCCAACGAATCTATCCTCCCTTCTATTTTTTTTTGACCCTGTGGGTCCGATTTGGGAGGTTTCCCAATCAAGGAGTTATGAAAGTCACCGTGTTGCAAACCCTGAGTAAAAAGCAAGACTGCAACCCCAGATTCGAGCCTAGGAACTGAGCTTGCTTCGGCATGGAAACGTGACAAATAGTCTCGAAGAGATTCGTCGGGTTTTTGGGTAACTACAGCTAACGTGTGATAGGATTTGGGCTGGATGCAACTGGTAGTATAGCGGTTCAAGAAAGTCCTTTTCATTTCCTCCCAAGAATTAATTGAATTTCTCGGGAGTGAAGAATACCAGCGTAAAACCGAGGTTTCGAGGGTCATCGAAAATGCTCGGCACTTTATCCTGTCACCCCCTCCATAATAATTCATGGCTCCCTCGTACGAAACGATAGGATCAACGGGGTCTGTAAGGCCATTATAATGAGGGACATTTGATGGGCCCAAGTACCCTTGTGGAGTTTCAAAAGCCATAATGTACGGGGTGAAGGGGTGACAGGATGATAATCACCGTGGGTTGGATCCATGCTCGGGTTTGAGTCGAACTGAGGAGGTGGTGGAAGGTGAAGATTATGTGCCGGGTTAGGTGACTGTGGAGGATGAGGGAGAGGTTATGGATTCGACATTCTTACCATTTCCTGTTGCCGGAGGTCGGCGATGGCTCTTCCTTGTTGTTGGATGAGAGTGGTTTGCTGTGTTAAGATGTTAATCATTTCTTGTTCACGCAACCGAGCAAAAGCAGTACTTGCATAGGATCTACTAATCGAACGCTCCGTTCTAGTGTTTTGTGGCACGGCTCGGAGCCGCTCATCACGAGGTGGTTGATTTGAATGTCTGCGATTAGCGGTAGAACTAGGGGCCTGGGTATTTCCGGCTTCTCTGGAGGGGACAGTTTTACGGGTTTGTGGAGCCGTACTACTGGAATCCCCTTGGACAGTATATGGACCACTATGTGTCCTGGTGGGGGGTTGTAGGGGAGGTGGTGGGGGTGGTAAGAGTTGGGCTGAAGACGGAGGGGGATTTGTTGGGGGAGGGTTCAGATCAACTAGCGGTGGAGGGTTTGAAGGTGGCGGTGATTGTGGTGGTTGAGAGCTTGGGCCACGATTGTGGTTGAGGTGATCCCGCAAATCACCAGAGGTATGGTGCGGGGGAAGGACGGAATTTTTTCCACGGTTATGGTTTAATTATAGCCGCAGATCGTTAGTGGGTGGGTTTGGGGAACGTCGTGGCCTACCACGATTTCGCGTGATGCGGTCACGAAGATCACCGGCGTTGTTCGTGGTGGTTACCATAGTGGTAGTGGGAGTGATATCTTATTCGTTTCCCACAGACGGCGCCAATGTGGTGTCCTTAATCAAGATCACCCTTGAATCTATGGAATAACTCCAGGAGTGATCTCAACCAAGATTTCGATGTAGGACTCTGTAGGATGTCTGAATATCCAGTTGGGATAAACAGGGTCTCCCTAGTCAACAAGGTGTGTGCTAGTGTCAACTTAGGGATGGAGAGAACGTACCTTAGCCCCTATAGCATGGTGATTCTTATAAGGGTTTACCTGATACGTGTATTCCTGGGCTTTTCTGATGAGGCCTGTGAAGAGGAAGTGTTCAATTGAGATTGGTAAAGCTCCTGATAAGGTTGCCTTTGTAAATCCCGTATGCGATGAATTCTTATCCTTATCATGTAATCTAACCAAGCTGCGTGGGAATATAGGAGAAGTCGTTAGGCTAGTTGAGACTGTTGGTGATAACGATAAGGATGAAGATCTTGTGCTCGGCTATAGTCTCGTAAGCCTGTAACGCCCCTAAGTGCCCATGGCTCGGTGTTGCGTGCCGACCGTATGATGGTCTGTATGTCTTGTTCCAGCGTCCAACTGGTCGGACCAAGATGATTTCGGTCGGATAGACTCTCGGTCCACCACAGTTATAAGCAAGAAAATCATATTTAATCATATAAGTTTATTATATCACGAATAAAGAAACCCCAATCATTCACTCTAATCTCATGGAAAATGGGACTTATGTGTACTATGTTGTTTTAATAAATTTTTTGTGTTGGAATAATATTTTTTGCTTTTTATAAAAATCACTCTAGTCTCTATACAAAGTATTTCGGGGGCAATACTAATTGTAAGACTTCAATTATAGTCTCTATGTATTAATGTAAAAAACGATTGTTGGTTCCATATGATGCCATTATTTCGTTTTGTACTATGAATCATAATGGGACGGAACTGACAACCACCGACTAGTCACTTACGAATTATATTTTTCACACTTTTACATTAAAAAAAATTGCAATATTATTATATTGGTACTTTAACTTATTTTTATATTATAAATAAAATATTTAAGTTTTTTCTTTTAAATAAGTTTAATAAGTTATTATGATCTAACAAATTCGTCTATTCTACCAAGTAACATGTGACACACAACTAATGATGTCATGTGTTAAAAATTATTTTAATGATTTTTAAAAAAAATTTTATAGTGCCACATGTTATTTAATGACAAAATGTAATGTAAAGGAAAGATTTGTTAGACAATAATAAGTTACAAGACTTATTTGAAGAAAAAAAAATCTTAAGAAGCTGATATATAAACTAAAAATAACTTAAAAAACAATATAATAGTTTTGACAAAATTAAATACAAATGCATATTATTTTCTTGTTTTTTGAAAATAAAAAATTTACGTTGTTCAAAAATTTAAAGTTATATTCGATTTTTCAACAAATGAACTTTATAATCATTTGTTAGTATTTATTCCCTCTCATCTTATATGTAAGATTTTTTTTTTTTAGATTTTTTACTTTCACCAAGGAAGATAGTTAAATTTGTAAGTGGTATTGGAAATGTGAAAATTTTATATACATTTTCAAAACTATCCTTAAAATTATCATTGGAACTCTAAAAAGTGATAAGTAAATATGAATATTTGTGAAGAAAAAAAAAGTAATGAAATGCTGTTATAAATTGAAATGAGATCTTATAAATAAGAACAAACTAAAAGTTCAAAAAAGATTTTGTACATAGGACCAAGATATTTCTAACTTTACTAGTTATTACTCCTTCAATTTCATATCTCTTCTATAATTTAAGGTTCACTACTAGAAAATTGATTTTTGGTGACCATAAACAGTCAGTAATTAGTGATTTTTGTCACTAAAATGGTTAGTGACCGAATTAGTGACCGAAGAGGCGCAATCGAAAAAAGTGACGTCACAAACAATTTAGTGACCGAAAATCGATTTCGTCACTAATTTGTGACCGGAAAATGTTTTTCACACATATTAAGGATGTATTAAATATTGTAAGTTTTATATGTGTTTTGCTTCCAAATATTATTATTTAATCCTTATTAAAAATTGTAATAATATTTAATTTTTATTAAAAAGTGTATCCATTAATTAATGAATGATAGTTTAAAAATGAGAGCGAAGAAAAGTATAAGTAATAAAGAGAAGTTTTAAAAATAATTGAATGAAGGTTAATTAAAATTCAAAATAAAACATTTTGTATGCCTTCTAAAATTAAAACTCCAAAACATCTGAAATTAAAAAAATATATAAAATTACAAAATATATGGAACGGAAGAGTATTATAAGTTAGATTAATGTCTACCTTGTGGAAATTACATCGTACCATATCCATAAAAGAAGAGAAAGGAAAATATGTATTACAAATTATCAAATAGTTAAAAGGGACAAAGGCATAATCAAATAAGACACAATTTTGGTGATTTGCACAAATGCAATTAGCTAAAGTTTGATTCATCCAAAATACCAAGTTCTCTTCTAATGTTATAAAAAGTATCCCTTGGCAGTGGTTTTGTGAAAATGTCAGCTAATTGATTTGTGGTACTAACAAACTCAATAGTACGGTCACCTTTTTGAACATGATCTCTTAAAAAGTGGTATCTTATTTCAATATGCTTTGTTCTTGAATGATAAACCGGATTCTTAGTCAAATTGATGGCACTTGTATTATCGCATTTAATAGGAACATTTTCTAATTTTAAACCAAAATCCAGTAGTTGTTGCTTCATCCATAACAGTTGAGCACAACAACTACCGGCTGCGATATATTCCGCTTCGGCGGTAGAAAGGGCAACACAAGCTTACTTTTTAGAAAACCATGACACTAATGAACTTCCCAATAAATGGAAAGTACCACTAGTGCTTTTACGGTCAAGCTTGCATCCCGCGAAGTCGGAATCTGAGTACCCAACAAGACTAAGAGAATCATCACTAGGATACCATAATCCCGTGTTCATTGTTCCTTTTAAATATTTAAAAATTCGTTTTACAGCAGAAAAATGTGATTCTTTAGGATTAGCTTGAAAATGTGCACACATGCATACACTAAACATAATATCCGGTCTTGAGGCAGTAAGATAAAGGAGACTACCAATCATTCCCCTATACTTACTAACATCGTCCGGCGTACCTGATTCATCCTTGTCTAGGTAGCATGATGAGCTCATTGGAGTGTAGGCCTCTTTACATTTGTCCAAGCCAAATTTCTCAAGGAGTTCTTTGCAGTATTTACTTTGATGCACAAAAATTCCATCCTTGACTTGCTTGATTTGAAGGCCTAGGAAGAACTTCAGCTCTCCCATCATTGACATTTCAAACTCATTCTGCATCAACTTTGAAAACTTTCTACATAATGACATGTTAGTAGCACCAAAGATAATGTCGTCTACGTAAATTTGTACTAACAGAATGTCATCTTTGGTTTTATAAATAAAAAGAGTATTACCCACCTTTCCTCTTTGAAAGTCATTTTCCAATAAAAATGAACTCAAACGGTCATACCAAGCTCTAGGAGCTTGTTTCAAACCATATAGAGCCTTTTTATGTTTATAAACGTGATTAGGGAATTCGTGACTTTCAAATCCGGGTGGTTGTTTTACGTACACCTCTTCATTTATGAAACCATCCAAGAAGGCACTTTTAACGTCCATTTGAAAAAGGGTAAATTTCATAAGTGATGCATATGCAAGTAAAATTCGAATGGCCTCAAGGCGTGCAACCGGAGCAAAGGTCTCATCATAATCGATGCCTTCCTCTTGGTTGTAGCCTTGAGCAACTAGTCTCGCTTTGTTTCTTATAATCATTCCGGATTCGTCAAGTTTATTTTTAAGAATCCATTTAGTACCGATTATAGTATGATCATTGGGTCTAGGAACTAAATCCCAAACATTATTTCTAGTGAATTGATTTAGTTCCTCTTGCATAGCAATGGCCCAATGCTCATCCTCAATCGCTTTTTGAAAAGAATCCGGTTCAATTTGAGAAACAAATGAAACATAATTACAAATGTTTTTAATTGACCTTCGAGTTACCACTCCTTTTGAAATGTCTCCTATGACGTTGTCAATAGGGTGAGCCTTGACAGTTTTCCAAGCCGGAGGAGGTTCTTTTCCAGTTTCTCCTTCATCCTTTTGAATCACCTTTTCCTTTTCCTCACTTGAAAATTCAATACCTGTATCTTCATCAAAAGAAACTCTATCTTCTTTCGAAGACTCGTTAAATGTAACATGAATAGATTCTTCAATAGAGAGAGTTCTTTTATTAAAAATCCTATAAGCTTTACTGTGAGAAGAGTAGCCTAAAAATATGCCTTCGTCGGATTTTGAATCAAATTTTCCAAGATTTTCTTTTCCATTATTTAAAACAAATACTTTGCAACCGAAGACATGAAAATAGGAAATATTTGGCTTTCTTCCCTTGTAAAGCTCATAAGGGGTTTGATTCAAAGAGGGCCTAATTAAAATACGGTTTAAAACATGACAAGCTGTGGCAACGGCATCGGCCCAAAAATATTTAGGGACTTGAGAATCATTTAACATGGTTCTAGCAAGTTCCTCAAGCACCCTATTTTTCCGTTCCACTACTCCATTTTGCTCGGGGGTCCTTGGAGCGGAAAATTGGTGTTTTATGCCATTCTTTTCACAGAATCTATCAAATTTGTGGTTTTCAAATTCACCACCATGATCAGTACGAATAATAATTACTTTTTGACTTATTTGGTTTTGCACAAGTTTAACATGATTTTTGAAAGATTCGTAGGCCTCGCTTTTTGAATTTAAAAATAAAGTCCATGTGAATCTTGAAAAATCATCCACAATCACCAAGGCATAGTAGTTGCCACCAAAGCTTTTTATTTGAGAAGGTCCAAACAAGTCCATATAAAGCATTTCTAATGGCCTTGTTGTAGACATTACGGTTTTTGTTCCAAAAGAATTTTTAGTTTGCTTGCATTTCTTGCATGGGGAACAAGTACCGTCTATGTTAAAATTCAGATTTGGTAAACCAACTACTAGGTCTTTAGATTGTATCTTTTTCAATTGATTCACATTGATATGTGCAGTCCTACGGTGCCATAACCAAGTGTCACTGTCTTTACTTACTAAACAAGTAGTAACTAAAGAGGTGATTTTATTTAAGTCAACCACGTAAGTATTATTCGTCCTTTTACCAATAAATTTTATAGATTCGTCCTTGTCACTTTTAATCAAGCAATGGGTAGAGGTAAATAAAACATGATTACCAATATCGCACAATTGGCTTATGCTTAAAAGATTATGTTCTAATCCTTCAACATAAAGTACGTTATCTATAATCAAGTTGAAAGTATTTCGAATTTTACCTATACCGAGAATTTTCCCTTTGTTGTTGTCTTCATATGTGACATATCCCTTTTCCTTTGGAGTAAGCTCAACGAATTGTTGGTTATCTCCCGTCATGTGCTTTGAGCATCCACTATCAAGATACCACACGTCTTTGCCGGCTCTTAGGCACACCTACACTACAAAATTATTTACTCATTTTGGGTACCCAAATTATGTTGGGTCCCTTTGGGTCAGCATTGAAGGTTTCACCCTTCTTAATCCACTTTACAGTCCCTTTGACAATTTCAGAATTTTTAATCTTGCATTCCATGCTAACATGTCCATATTTTCCACAATAGTTACAAGTTGGACTTTTGAAGGGTTTATTCTTTGAGAATGAACTAACCACCTTGTACTTATTGTTTCTTTTATGGACATAGCCTAAACCAGTTTTATTAGAAGAACATCTTTGAGAATTTAGCAACCGATTTAGGTCTCTATCACTATTTGAGATTGTGATTTTATTTTTCAAATATTTAACTTCTTTTTCAAGTAAATCGCATTTCTCACAAACAGTGACATTGACTTCTTGATTTGCACAAGCACAAGTCTTACTAGAATTAGCAAGGTCAAGAGTTTTTACTTGGAGTTTTAGTTCATTTAAAGATTTTTCCATATCAACAATTACTTGTTGACACTCCAAGATTTTCTTCTCTTTTTCATTGTTAATTTTAGTAAGCCTTTTAAATTGAATTAACATTTCGTCATAGGCTTGTTGCAAATTATCTAAGGAATTTGAAGAAGCGCAAGAATAGTTAGAATTTACCTCATCGTCGCTTTCAATAATTTCAGTTTGGGCACTTGATGAAGCTTCCATGGGGTTTCTTTCCATAAGACATAAGTTTGCTTCTTCATCATCCGAGCTACTTGAAGAAGATAAGTTCTCCGGAGTGTCCCAAACGATGTACGCTTTCTTTCCTTTGTTGTCATGTCTTTTCTTGTTCTCATTCTTTTTCAAAAATGTAGCACATTCTGATTTGATGTGTCCGATGCCGCCACACTCATGACATTTGACTCCTTCACTTTTATTTTTGTTCTTTGGAGTGGAGTCTCTTGTCCTTCTATCCTTTGATTGAGATTTGCTTTTGTTTCCTTTGAAGAATTTGTTGAAGCGTTTTACAAACATGTTGAATTCTTCTTGGAAAGCTTCACGATCGGATTTTCCACCAGTAGAACATTCTTCTTCCTCTTTTTGAACTTTGCTTGAGGCTTTGAGTGCAATGCTCTTCTTCTTTTTATCAGGTTCCTCATGCATCCCAAGTCTTGTAAGCTCCATCTCGTGCTCTTGGAGTTTGCCAAATAAAGTGGCTAAGTCCATTTTGTTGATGTCTTTTGCTTCCTTGATGGCGGTTACCTTGGGCTGCCATTGCTTATCTAGACATCTCAGAATTTTGTTAGTAGTTTCACCATTTCTAAAAGTCTTTCCCAAGGAAATTAAATGATTAACAATATGTGAAAAATGTCTTTGCAAATCACTTATGGATTCATTTGGGACCATGTGAAATAATTCGTATTCATGTGTTAAAGCATTGAGTCTAGAATCCCTTACTTCACTTGTTCCCTCATGAGTGACTTGCAAAGTGTCCCACATTTCTTTAGAGGTTTTACATTGTGAAATTCTATAAAATTCATCATGGGACAGTGTTGAAAAGAGAATGTTTTTCGCTTTTAAGTCATAAGAAGCTTTCTTCTTTTCATCCTCATTCCAGCTTGTCCTTGGAATTTCAACAGTTTCATCATTTATTTTCTTTTTGGGAATATATGGACCGTTTTCAATAGCACCCCAAATTTCTATGTCGATAGCATCAATAAATACTTTCATGCGGGTCTTCCAATAAACATATCCTTCATCATTAAACAGTGGAGGACGGTTTATTGAACTTCCCTCACCACCAAAGTTATTGCTAGAGCCCATTTGTGTTTCCAAAGGATCTTTTTCGAAAAAGTTTTTAAACTCGATCTTTCGACCGAGCTCTGATACCACTTGTTGGAAACCAACAAGCGGGCTTTAACAATTACTAGAGGGGGGGTGAATAGTATATTGTGGCAGAGATATAGAATTTTCGATTGTTATTGAAAAGGTTAAGAAATGAAATGAAAGAAACTGAAAAACCTGTGAATTTTGGTTACTGACACACGAGGATATCGATATCCTGAGGTGGATATCGATGTCGGATATCGATGTCAGAGAGTGGATATCGATGTCCACTGATATCAGAGACAGAAAAATGAAACTGTTTTGCTGCAACAACTGGTTAAAGAGAACAATACAATATAGCAGCAAAAGCAATATGATAATCTTGATGAACACAGAGTTATAGCAAATAAGAACAGCGGAAAAATAAATCTCCAATGCCTATCCTATGGTTCAATTAATGCACAAATGGTAGAATGCAAGGAAAGCGATAAGGAGATCAACACGAGAGAATTATTATACTGGTTCACTCCTAATGAGCTACGTCCAGTCCTCCTAAGCCACTTAGGAGAGTTTCTATTAATCAATTGACTAGGAGAATTACAAGGAATTAATTTGAGATCCTCACTCAGCCTAACCCCTTTCCAAGAGAGTACCAACCTCTTGGAATTCTACCCCAATTGATTTTGATGGAGAAGATGAACTTCAACAGCTCCTTGAATCCAATCCAGGAGCACCACCAAGCCAAGAACTCTTGGTCTTCTATGCTTGAGAACTCTCAAGACTTCTGAAATCCGAGACACACTCGAATTTGCTTGGCACAATCCAAGGCTTTTGATTACAAGAGAAATAGAAATGTGTATGACGAAATTCACAGACGAATTTGTGACAATAAGCTCAGCCGACTGATGGGTCTCAACTCAATCTGGTCTGAAAGTGTTACAATATGAGAGAAGGATTGAGTTTTGAGGAAAATCACTTGAGAGAGAAAGATTTCAGCTTGTATGTTCAAAAGGAAGTTCTGTGTGTCTTCAGGGTTCATGGAGGTTGATGATTTTAAAGATCAGGACCTCAGAAAAACGGTCACAAAAACGAGATTTCAGAAAATCCTCCATGATTCCCTCTTCCAAGATTTCAGGGAAGAGATTTCAGAAAATCAGATTCTGAGTCGTGCACATCGATGTCCACAGGGGCACATCGATGTCCAACATCGATATCAGCAGGAGGATATCGATGTCCACGACTTTAGTTTGTAAAAATTGCTTTTCTTTTAAAAATTAACTTTCTCTCAAGTGATAAGTCTAGGTTAATCTCAATCAATCAATCATAATATAACTTAATCAAACTAGATAGAGATTAAACTAACTAAACTACCCACGCTCAACAAAAATAGAAATTTACAAAGAAATCGAATCTTGAGCATGAGATTAAGTCTTGATTCCTTGAGCACTTGCAACTTTAACTTCAAGACTTGATTTAATTATTTTATCATCCTCAAAACCTACATCAAAAATAATTACTAGGAAGATTGAATTTACAGAAGCTACCTGGATCCTTCAGCTTTGATGGAAGGTTGGATTTGATGATGCTACTGCACTTCTCTGCTATTGGGAACCTCTCGTCAGTGAGCATCCTCTTCTTCTTTGTCAGCAACTCCTTCATGAATCTCGCATACAGAGACATTTGTGAGACTGCCTCTGTAGACGGGATGTTGATCTGCACCTTCCGTAGCATCTCTAAGAATTTGGTGAATTCTTTCTGGTCTTCCTCTTTCTTCAACCTCTGAGGATAAAGAATCCTCGGAGGTAGTGCTGCTGGTTTAGGTGTGTCTTGCTCTTTCTCGAGATCCGCAGGTGGATCCTGCGTCTGTTGCATTGCAGCTAAGCCTTCTCCACTTGGTTGCTTTGGCCCCTCATCCTTCTTCTCAACCTCAGTTGCATCATCCTTCTTCAGTGGTTCCGCATACGACTTGCCACTTCGAAGGGTGATTGTCATGCATCGCTCCTTGGAGTTGGTTATGATCTCTGACATCTGATTGTTTATTTGAGCCACTTGCACCTCCAAGTTGCGAATGTTGACTTGCTGATTGCCGAAATTCGCCCTGGCTTCTGCCATGAAGGTATTGGTTGTGGTAGTCATTGCTTCAAGTGCCTTCTCCCAGCCCTGCTTTTGTGGCGGCGATGGATTGGGTGCTGGGCTGTACCATGAGGTGTGAGACTGACTGATTTACAAGACGCTTTGCTCCACCTGGGTCCTTAGTCCTTGGCTTCTTCAGAATGCCATGTTTGCAATAACTTCCTTGGCCTCTTCAACAGTCTTCTTCATCAGCGATCCACCAGCTGCTGCATCAATCATGCTTTGATTGAATCGGTTGAGCCCATTATAGAACGATTGAATCTACTGCCAGTCTTGCATATATGTTGGGAACTTCCTCAGTAGCTGGTTGTAGCGCTACCAGACTTCATGCAACAGCTCGTCGTCCTCTTCCCTGAATGAGTGGACATCCTGCCTCAGCTTTGCTTGCTTCCCAAATGGAAGGAACTTATCCATGAATTTGGAGACAAGTATTTTCCAGCTGGAAAGACTCCTTGGTGCTTGGTTGTTCACCCACGTTAGCGCCTCGCCCCTCAGCGAGAGAGGGAACATCCTCATTCTGATGGCCTCCTCCGTAGCCCCCTCGATCTTGAAGAATTCGAGCATACCCAGAAAGTTGGCGATATGATCTCTAGGGTCTTGGTGCGGCGCACCACTGAACTGATCCTGCATGATGAGGTGGATGTACTGCGAATCGATTGCGAATGCAGTTGTAGTGATGGCTGGCCGGACAATGCTGGAAGCAAGGAAGTCCGGGTCCACGGTTGTATATTCCGCCAAAGTCTTTCCGGGTGGAGGAGGCGGAGAGGATCCGTGAGATCCTCCTCCTCCAGCCATCTTCAAATTTTGTTCCTTCCCCTCTTGTGCTAGTTTCTTATTCCTCTTTGTAATCAAATAGATAGTGTTACCTGCAGAGCACAAAAACAACAAAAAGATTACGCAGCACCTGTTGAGACAAGAACACTAAAAAAAATAAATTTCACCTAAAACTACTACTAAGTACCGAAAACTAATAACCCCGAGCGTGTGGTTCAGTGGTAGGGATTGATCCATGCTTAAGCAAGGTCAGGTGTTCGAATCCTGCCTTGTGCATGCAACAGCGTTAAATCTCGGGGCCAGCTGTCCCATCCATTAGAGGTGCCTACTGTAACATCCCAAATTTTAATTCTAATAATAATTAGAATAATAGTAAGATTTGGAATTAAGGATTATCCTAGAAGGGATTTAAAATGATGGATTAGGAGTTCTTTGAGTGCCATAGAGGAGTCAAGGAGCATTGGCATCGAAAATCAAATTTAAAGAAGACCAAACGAGTGTTAAAAATCGATTTTTCGATGTTATAAACACCCAACGTTAGGAAATTCAAAATAAAAGATTTAAGACTCCAAACACAATTCCCACCGTTGGATATGAAGATATTATTTTTAAGAAGTTACTCGTCAAATTTAAGCAAGATCCGACGGTGAACGAAGAAGTTATGGCTATTTGAAGTTGGGAGAAAATAGCTGAAAAATAGAAAAATGAAGTAGCAGTATCAGCTCATTTCGCTTAAGCGAAAATATTTCGCTTAAGCGAAAATGGTCCAGTAGCAACACATATGGGGTTCGCTTAAGCGGACTGATTTCGCTTAAGCGAAATTCCTTCGAACTGAAACAATAAATTCGGGTTTTGGGGGTTGAAACCCCCATTCCAACCCCCCTTTCTCTCTCCTCTCCTCCGCCCCTCCCTCTCCTCCCTCCTCCACGGCCTTCAGCCACCAAGGCCGCCGCCCCACCATGGCCACCCTCCTTCTCTCCCTCAACCGGTCTCTCTCTCTTGCTCTCTCTCCTTCCCTCACACTCTCCCTCCTCACAATCTCACTCTCTCTCTCTCTCTTCACCACCACCAACCACGACCAGCCGCCGCCGGAACCGCCCTCCTCTAGCCACCACCACCACCATCATATACCTCTCTCTCTCTTTCTCTCTCTTACTTGGGTCCCCATCTCTCTCCTTCCCCGCCGCCCTCCTCCTTCCCCTCCGGCGCCGTTACCGCCACCGTGGCCGTGCCGGGATCGTGTCGGGAACCTCGGAGCTCGAAGCTTTGCCTCGGTTCAGTCACGATCGTTCCCCGCTAACGAGGAGCAACACCGACGCCGAGCTAAAATCCAGGTTCTATTTAAAAAGCCCGAGGTAAGAGGGTTCGCGTTACCTTTGCTTAAGAAGTAAATTCTAGGATGCTATAGTGGTAGCTAGGAATAGAGTAATTAAAAGTATGATAATGAACCTTAGGGTACCCCGTTGGTAGAATAAAGTAAATAAAATTGTGACAAGAAACCACACCCTAGGGAATAAAATGTATGTGCGTAGAATAAAGCTCGGAGTGGATGAGCGTATTTAAGGATATTAAAATAGTTAATATAAAACGAAATGTGGGAAATCATAAAGTAAAGGCTATAGGGGAAGTAAAGGAATAAAAAGGTTAAAAGAGAGTCTAGAATAAGGAATAATGAATGCACGCGGAGTAAATTAGGGAATAGAAATAAAATGATGAATTTGATTTAAAAGAAAATAGGAAAGACGACGAGTGGGTTAATAAATAACTAATAAAACGGAGAGAGAGTATGATAGTAGGGAAGTTAGAATAGAACGCTGGAATAAAATAAGGGAACTAAATGGAGCCAATAGGATAGTCAAAGAAAAAGGAAATTAATGGAATAGGGATAATCAGTGAAGTAACAATGTGAGTTAATAGAGTAGTTAAATAAACTGGAGATAAAGAATTAGGAATAATAAGTTAAGTAATAGTATAAAATAAAGGAACCAAAGAAGTGACTAAGAAGTAACAACGAGAATTAAAATATAATATATATAACCAAGTTAAGTAGAGTTGGATAAAATCGAGGGAAACTAACCAAAAGAAAAGAGCAAAGTAGAAAATGTAGAAAAATGAGATAAGCTATGAACGAAAATAAAGATCAAAAGATTGAGGCAAGTATAAAAGAAATACTTAAATTATAAAAAGAGAAAAGAGAAATAATTAAGAAAGAATAAAAGAGGACGGCTGATGGTCTGTTGGACTCAGTCATGTTAAAAGATAAACGGCTGATGGTCTGTTGGACTCAGTCATAAGAAAAGGAAGCGGCTGATGGTCTTTTGGACTCAGTCATATAAAAGATAAACGGCTGATGGTCTGTTGGACTCAGTCATAAGAAAAGGAAACGGCTGATGGTCTTTTGGACTCAGTCATATAAAAGATAAACGGCTGATGGTCTGTTGGACTCAGTCATAAGAAAAGGAAACGACTGATGGTCTTTTGGACTCAGTCATATAAAGGAAAAAGGGCTGATGGTCTTTTGGACTCAGTCACCTAAAGGAAAACGGCTGATGGTCTTTTGGACTCAGTCATATAGAGAAGGAAAACGGCTGATGGTCTTTTGGACTCAGTCATGATAAAGATAAAGGGCTGATGGTCTGTTGGACTCAGTCACCAGGAAAAAGAAAATGATAAAGAAAAGAAAAAGAAAAAGAAAAGAAAAAGTAGAAATGATTAGAGAACTGTTAGAGAATCAATAATTAAAAGAATGCGAGAATAAGTGAAAACTAAAAGAGATTAATTATACGAATAATTATGAATAAAGTATATGAATAACTATGTAGGCTTGGTTGTTGCTATGTCTTCTTTTAGAATTTATCTTTTTAAGTTCTGTGTAATGCTACCCTTCTTGATATCATTTTACAGGTACGGGAGCGGAGCTTACAATGTTGCGGGCCGAACTGGAAACCCTCCACTACGTGGAGTGAAATTGTGATACCCGAGTGGATTTTATTACATTAAAAACTGTTATTTTTGTAATGTATAATATGTGTAGTTATATGCCCTGAGACTGGTACTGATCGGGCGTTAGGATCTGAACTGGTTTTTAATCTGTTGAGTTTATGTTTTTATATAATTCTGGACTGACAGGTTTTCATAAGGAAATTTTTGGGAAGTCCGAAAAACAGAGGAAACTCTGCCGGATTTTCGTAAAATCTTTTATAAGAAATTAAATGCGAAAAAGAATTTTCAAACTCTGATTTTATAAAAATCTAAAATTAACTATTAAAAGTGAGGATGTTACACCTACAAGCCAGCGAGGAGATTAGTCACTGCGGTCGGCGGTGGACACTCCGATCGTGGACCAAAAAAAAAGTACCGAAAACTAATTGAAACAAATTTCAATCCCCGACAATGGCGCCAAAAACTTGTTGGACTACCGGCAAGGATACCGGATCGACAAGTAATATAGTCAATAAGACCAGATATCGTCCCTCAGGGATTGCAAATTGTTCAATTAATTCTCACCAAAGAGTAGTTAGAAGCGAAATTTGTAGGTTTCTAATTAATTACTTAAGATTGAAATGGAATAAAATAAAAACAAAAAAAAATAAATTAAAAACAGAAATTAAATAGAAGTTTTGAGCAATTTAAGAAAACGAGTTAGGAACATGGTTTCATTGTAGGCGTTGTTTATTTATCATGAATATCTGTTTTTCCCTAAATCAAGAACAAATTCCTAAGGTAGTAATTACTAGATCCCTCTTGTACAATTAGTGTTTATTATTCAATTCGATAACCCTTAATCCCTTAAGTGATTAAACCATTGAATAACCATTAATTAAGAACAGTGGAATTTATAACAAGTTATATAATTACCCAAAAGTATCCCTACGAGTTGAGCAATTATATTGTTTGATTGAAGGCCTATTCTAATCCTTAATCTCTCAATTGAAGAATTAGAGATCCATACAAATACCTGAAAATACAATCAAACCCTTGATTTAGAAACGGAAAAACATCAATTCATGAAATCAATAAACTAATCCATACAAATCAACCAATTCTTAACACGAGGGTTTTAGTTACACATTAAGAAAATAAAAACAGAAACAGTAGAAGAGTAATCCATAATCATAGACAATTAGGATTACCGCGAAGAGATCTTCAATCTTCCAATCTTCGATCTTCTTCTCCTCTAAAGCTCTCAAAAATCATGTAATCTCCTTCTCTAAAAGCTGCTCCACCTATTTCTAATCCTAGAATAAATATATAATTACAAAACCTAAGAAAATACCTGAAAAACGCATCAGAAAGTGGCCCAACTGGGCTTGGACGGGGTACGCATGCCTGGGCGGCCAGGACCTCATGTCTGGGGGCACGAGATCTGATTGCAGGTGGACAACGTGGGCTGTGCGCCTGGGCGTGCAGGCTTGGACGCTTGGGCATGCCAGCTCTGCTCCGACTCCGTTTCGCTCTGTTCTTGCGCCGTTTTTCAAGGTGCTTTCGTCCTCTTTTCAGCTCCATATTTATTTTCTTCAATTAAGCTCCGAAAGTACCTGAAACATACCCAAAACGGATCAAAACGTTCAAGGGATTCTAAACTAATAACAAAATCATAAAACTATACAAAAAGTCCTAAATTTACAAGAGAAACAAGTCAAATCCATAGTAAAAGGGAGTTTAAATCATGCTCAAAACATCATATATTAGACCCAAATCACTCCCCTAAACTTAGTATTTTGCATGTCCTAGGCAAAAGTAAAATAAAAATTCATAAACACAAGACTACCTCCTAAATCAAAATGTACACACCTAATCTAGGACTTCGACTCACAAACTTAGACAATTATTTTCACAAGCAGTTCATACAATTGAAACCTGGTTAGAGAAACAAACTCTGAAAGAACTAATGATTAGTGAACACTCTCAACCTCACAGTGTGTATCTCTCATGTGTATCAAGGATTATATATAAGTAGTTCACTCAAGTTCATACAATGACAATGTGCTACCATAAGCTTGACCATAGACTCAAATCTCCACTGAAATTATTGAATACATGCAAAAATCAAAAGGTCTTAATTTCGGTTGTAATGAGGCCATGGTTAAAAGTGTAAGGTGGGATAAAAGAAAGAAAGGATAAAACTAAAGGCTAAAATGCAAAAAAAAATTTCCCTCTAAAATTATGAATGAGCAATGAATACTAAAGAGGACTCTCACTCAAATCACAATCAATTTCATACTTCTTTTCTTTTTACTTTTTTTCTCCATTCTCTTCCAAATTTCTTTTCTTATTTATTTTTTTCACTTTTTTTTTCATTCATGGAAGAGAAGTAGATTCACAACACTTTACACCATTCATTCACTTTTTTCCTATTCACTCCTCTCCATCGCTCATTCAAAATTCCTAGGGTACTAACAAAAAATATGCAATCAATGCAGGGTACCAAAGAAAAATCATAATTCATTATTCTCAAAATGGGAAACTAAAGGAAATATATCAATGCAAATCAGTTGGAGGCCACAAAAACACATCCTAAGTGCCTTAATCATCTTAATGCATGCAAAAAACTATCAATCTAAAAATGGTCACGGGTCAAGTTCTAGAACACAAAGCCAGAGTGCACACACTCATGAAAGAAATAGGGGTTTCAAATCAAAATATTTCAATAATCAAATACCCCTTCAGTGTTTAGACTCCAATAACTCACTAGGCTAAAGTTAGTTCACTAATCACAAATTCTTAAAAAGTTTGTCAAAATAACCAAATCTCAAAATATTTACAGCTCAATCAATTAGTGTCAAAAGTCAATGAGTCTAATCCTAAACTAAGTATTTACACCTACGATTTGGGTCTAACATATGATGCTTTAGAGCTTAATTTGAATCCCTTTTGCTTTGCTTTGGTTTGTTTCTGAATTATTTTAGGTGGATTTTGTTTAGTTTTTAATTAGTTTAGGAAATTTTATTCCCTTGAACGTTTTGATCCGTTTTGGGTTTGTTTCAGGTACTTTCGGAGCTTAAATGAAGAAAATAAATATGGGGCATGAAAGTGGATGAAAAGACCTTGAAAATGGTGCAAGAACGAAGCAAAACGGAGCCAGAGCAGGTCCTGGGCGCCCAGGCGCATAGATCCCCACGCCTAGGCGCGCGTACCGCGTGAAAGTGACGTTGTTCGGTATTTTGACCATACCTTGAGCTACGCTTATCCAAGTGAGGCGATCTTGGTATCATTTTAAAGCTAAGGAAAAGATCTACAACTTTTCCAGAAATAGCCTTGCTCAAATTTGTAACAGCCCGATTTTCGTAACACCAAATATCCAACTTTTATTCATTAAGTTACCAAAAATGAGGTCAAATTTTTTTTTTGAAAACGTTATTGAGATGTCGTTGTCGCACTTAACACTTCTTTACTGAAAACCGGGTTGTTACTAAAACATCTCTTTTCGTAAAACATTCATCTTCATAAGAAGACTTGGTTCCAAGAACATCATAATCCATTGTATTATATCAAAGGTATTCATAACTGTTTCCAAAAGATTACATTGTCCCATCTTCCAAAATAGAAATACTCAACAAGATAGAATTAAAGACTTAGCTTGATTACATAACTGGTTCATCACTTGGGTAATCCTTGACTCAAGGCACTAACAACAGACTTAGACTAATAACACTATCCTTAAATCTTCCTGTCGTAGACGACCGGATGAAGTTTCCCTTTCCTCTTGCGTCCTTTCTTCACTCCAGAAGATGATGCCATCTTTACCGCTGCTCTCCCATTGTCGTTTGACTCTAACTCCACTCCATCAAGAGCGGTAGAGCTTTCCGGAGTCTCATTTCGTGCCTTTGCTTCGTAGCTACTGTATCCTCATTCCGTGACTTGTTCCAGATGCGGTTCCAGGTTAACTCCGCTCAAGGTGTGCTCCGAGTCCGGAATCACTATCTGAGTACAACCAGTCCATACCCAGCCATAAGGGGTAGGCTTCCAACCGTTTCCGTGCCTTTTCCATACGATGCTCCATCTGCCCGTTGAGATACCAGCAACACTGATATGCCAACGAACAGGAGAGAGTAAGCGATCCGAACGACGCATCGTCGACGGTGTGGGTTTATAATAGGCAAGATATCAAGACAATACAAACATAACAATACAACATATATGCCCACCACAACATTCAAGTTATTCATTATCATATCATTATCTTGCCAAACTCATTATCGTTTCTCATCATGAACATTCTTTCTTTCTCAACTGCTTTCTCGCTCTCAATTACTTTCTCATTCTCAACTTGTAAATCTTTCACTTTCATTCCTTTCCCTCTTCATAGGGTTTCATTCATCTTTTCATACTTTCCATTCTCAATTCATTTCTCATTATCAACATTTTATAAGCTTTTGCTTCTTATAATCATAAGTCTTGTAGTGGACCTGTAGTAAACCGAGCGAATAACCGACCGTATCCTCATTACTCTAGTTAATATGACACTGAAGCAGGGCTTTCGGTCGGAAACATACACCGAGTAAACTGGGAACCTAACGAGAAGTTACATGCCAATGAGATTAACCCCGAGAACAGGATTCTCATCCTTATCCTTATCACTAACAGTCTCATCGCGCTTAACTGCTTCCCCTGGATTCCCACGACTCTTGGTAAGATAAAAACCGTATTGGATGAAGTCTATCGCTTACAGGATTAACGGATATGATCTTATCATATCCTCTACGAATCCTATTTGAGCTCTTCCTCTTCAGAAGCCTTATCAGAACGGCCCATGACATACAGGTAATCCCCTATAAGAACCACCATGCTATAGGGGCTAAGGTACGTCTTCTCATCCCTAAGTTGACACCAGCACACACGTTGTTGACTAGGGAGAACCTGATTATCCCAACTGGATATTCAGAAATCCTATATAGTCCTACATTAATATCTTGATTAAGATCATTCTTCAAGGCTCTTCCATAGCTTTAAGGTTGATCTTGGTTAAGGACACTACAAGTCTTTTCATTACTCTTAAACTTTTCTTATCAAGTCTTATCGGATTACAACCATCGATGATTGGGGAATTAAAATATCATCGAGGTACTCGTTTCTTTCGCAGTTAGCACACACGTCTACATCTCCTCAGTCATCCACCCAACCTATTCGGAAGCAAACAGGAGTCCAAGACCTTTACCACGCGGGCTTGACAGCTGTCTCAACAAATCAAATGGCTCCAAGCCAGGAGAACTGTAGAAAATCGGGTACAGTCTCAAATCAAATCAAATCATATATTATCAAGGCACACTGTAGAAAAATCGGGTACAGTGGCAAAATCAAAGAGCCCCGTTCCAGTCCCTCTCACTGTTCCTGAATTGCCATAGGGGTGATAGTACTATTCTAGTTTCGGGTGCAGAACTTACCACGGCTTAGGACCCAGTCCCCACCATGTCTGGTTACCACATATGGAATTCGTTCCGCCCAAAATAGTACTCAAGGCATCATGACGTTTTACCGCCCTAGCCTACCCTATTGCATTCACAACCCGAATATCCCTGATATCCGGGGTATCTTCCTCTCCACTACTTCGATATCACACTCATGACTCACCGCATTCGCATTCGTCAATGTCTTTTAAAGAGCTTTAGTTATTACCCTAAGGTCGGCTCATCCTTAGTGCATCCCTTTAACGAGTCCCGACCACTATCTTTCAACATTACTTTTCTCAACAGAGCAGAGAGCTGAGATCACATCAACATACTTGCATCTCACTTCATAACCTTTCTCAACACCTCATGTCATAAACTTTCTCAAAATCTCGTTCCATAAACTTTTTCAAAATCTCATTTCATAGACTTTCTCAAAATCTCGTTCCATAAACTTTTTCAAAATCTCATTTCATAGACTTTCTCAAAATCTCGTTCCATAAACTTTTTCAAAATCTCATTTCACAAACTTTTTCAAAATCGCGTTTGATAAACTTTTTCAAAATCTCATTTCATAAACTTTCTCAAAATAACAACATATCTCAACATCTCATTTCACAATCGTCTCATTTCTCAATCATTTCAACACCTCATTTCACAATCATCTCATTTCACAATCATCTCAACATCTCATTTCATACTCATCTCATTTCACCATCATCTCAACATTTCATTTCATACTCATCTCATTTCACAATCATCTCAACATCTCATTTCATACTCATCTCATTTCACAATCATCTCAACATCTCATTTCATACTCATCTCATTTCAATCAACAAAACAACACTGCTTTCCTCAGCTCTGGCTCGACGTCATTACGATACTTTCATTCACATCATGTCTTACCTCTTATCACATTCTCTTAGCTTTCATTACATGTTAAATCTTTCTCAAGCTCAACTCATATCTCTTTTCATTATTTCTTTTCTTAATGTCTTATCAAGGCTGTCTTATTCAATTAAGGACTTAGGCCACACAGGGTATTATATCTTCTCTTTGCGTCTTTTACTTTCACCATCTTTTCCACGTTATCTCATTCGTCTTTCTTTTCAGTCAAATTTTATTACGTTCACATCTCATTCACATTATCTCATTTTCAGGACGTAATAGACGTCCATCAGCATGCTACGATTATTATCCGCAGTTCAATATCATCATGCATAACTAAGCATTTAAACAGATAAACATAAGCATGCTATTTCAAATCATCATCACATAAATTCATCACACAACAACATGTGGTCTTTGTCTCCTTCGTATAAGTGGCCACACAACACTAACAATTGCCACTATACTACTGACTCAGAACCACTAAGTTCCGATCTTTGAGATGATTCAGAACGTCCTAATAAATCACCTAAATACCACGGTGTCTTAGGAAAGCTTCTCTCTCACCTCAGGTCCTAGCAAATATATGCACACGATCTCCGCGGATCCTTATCGCTGCCAGCTGCCCCAATCCCTCGTCTTTACCATTCCTCGTATTAAACAAAATACGTTTACGTTATTAACTTGTATCAAGAAAATCTTTTCTTAACTCAAACACATTTCGTTCCTCGTCGGAAGACTTAAAACATAATCGTTTTTTCAAAACTACTCTAACATTTTCTAGTACTTTAAGTACTTCAAAACCATTTGAAAATATCTAATAATGTAATTTAAACCAATTGATTTGGTTGCTGGTCCGTCTTGGACAACACCTTAATCACATCCAAAAACACCGAAAAATTCACCGTTTTAATCCGGCTTTTTCCCAAATCGAATACTACTTGAAAACCATACTTTAAATCATATGAATACACTTTTTAAAGTTAAAGAACAACTTTAAACAACTCTGGACAGCAAAGAATTGCTTCATAAAATCACTTTAATAAAAATCCGAAAACATCGTAAAAGCACTTTTGCTTCAAATAATTCTTTAGCTCAAAATTATCACTTTAAAATTCAAGCTTTTGTCATAAAACAAATCTTGGTCAGCCACCAAGTATAATCCAACAATCCCAATTAAATCAAATCAAACTATCTTAAAATCAATTAATTTCAAAACCAATTACATACTCAAATATTTTCCAAACATCAACTTAACACACCAACAACAAACAACACTTTATTAATTAATTAGAAGCATATAACCAATTTGATCAACATCAAAGCAATTATACAACTCACAATCTTTTCCAAATAATTCATTTTCATAAACCAAAACAGTTAGACATACATATACTCACAACCGAATTGAACCAAAGACGTAAACCAAGCACATTTGTTTTTCTTACTTTTAACAACTTAATTCCTTTCAAAAATCACTATATAAATTTATATTTATGCAACTAAATTTCCTAGACTTATTTACACTTCATGGCCGAATGGAATCAAAGAAAACAAGTCAAAAATTACAAATCTAAAACACATAAACCAACTTAATTCATTTCAAGCACTTAAACTCCACTTTCTTTTTCATGAAACAAAATTATTTACTCTTCCTTTTGCTCTTGACCGAATGCACACACATATATACATTTAAGCACAAAACTTTTTCCAAACCAACTAGCTTAACATCAACTCATGGAAACACGCTTATTATTTCATGTCACTTCATGAAAAGAATCCTAACCTAGTTAGCATGCATTGGCCGAATACTCATCATGACAAAGACAAGGTTTTTGGTTCACTTTTCAACATGCAAAAATCAAGGTTCATGAATCAAACCATGCACTTTCTTATACAAAATTTTAAAAACATCATTTCCTTTTTAAAGTATTAAACCGAATCATCATCATAATTTAAGCAAGGTTTTTAACTTCAAATCTTATGCATGCACTTTAAAGTTCTTAAATCAAGTAAAGATTTACATGCATGTGCCTTTTTCATGAAAAACAAAACATGATCTCTTAGTTCTAGGCTTAAACCGAATCAATGTCATTAGAAATCAAGATTTAACTTCAAAGCTTTAACATGCAAGAACACAAAACCTAGATCAAGTTAGAAATCATTTTTCGAAGCTTGTTTTCTTGCTTCCTCTCAAAACCGTGACATGCACTAAGAAAAGATCAAAGCTTTTCACTCAAAAATAACATGCATGACTTCAAGATCAAAGCTTTTTCATAGATCAAGACAAATTCAAAGCTTTATCAAAGATCAACTCAAAATCAAGACATGCAAATACTCAAATTAACTTTTCTAAGCATGAGACCAACATGCAATCACTTAAATCAAATTAAAAAGCATCAAGACCAAGTTTGCTAGCCATGGTCGAATCATCTAGCTCATGGTTTAGCATTTTACAAGTTCTTTTAGCTCTTAAAACTCAAGATCAAAGCAAAACAACACATGCAACCTCCAATCAAGCCATAAAATTAAACATGCAAGAAGAAAAGAAAATTTACAAGGTTACAAATCAAAAACCAACTCTAATACTCCTAATATCTTCGAGTTATACCAAGAAAGAAATGATCCTCACGCCTTCAACACATTAGATCTTCAAGGAAAACTCCATGATCAAGCTTGGTTTCTCTTCTTCTTCCTTATTCTTCTTTCTCGGCCCCTCTCTCTCTCTCTCACTATGAGCTTGATGGAGCTCTTAGTGTTGGTGTTTAGAATAAAGGAATGGAGGAAATGAAAGTGAATGGTGTAAAAATGAACTAAGGGCCAAGCTTACATAGGCAACTCGTGAGCTTACTATTTTACCCTTGGAAATTCGGTTCTAGGTGGGTTTAGGAGGGGCAAACTTGGTACTTCAATTTGTTGCATGGGTGGATTTTATCAAGGGGACAATGAGGAGTAATTTAGGGCTTTAGGTCTAATCACTCACCATTTTATTTCCTACTTCACATTTCCTAATTTATTTTCCATGGTTTAGATTTTTCTTTCAATTTTCTTAAACTAGAAGAAAATAAATCTTCCTACTCTCTCTTCATGCATGCTTGCCACCTATACACATTAATACACAAATCTTAATTTCCCTTTTTCTAATCACATACACATCATGCAAATACTAGAATGCTATGCCACCTTAATGGAAAATAATGGAATGCAAGGAATTCATTCATCACACAAACATTAACATACACTTCACATCAAATACGCATTTTAATTTTAAATTCATTTTATAAAATCACATAAAATAATTTTCCCTTTATAACAAGGCAATCACTCCCAATAGTGAATAAGAATTCTAAAATACACACTTTAGATAAAACAATTAACTGCACTACTTGGCTATAGATATAGCCCTCATTTCATTTTCTAAAATCATACTTTCATATATAAAAGAAATCCTCAAAAGGAAAAGTTCATTTGAGATCAAAAACTATTTTTACCACTCTATCCTTTAAAATTCGTCCTTTAATTAGTTGGAAATAAATTTTTGCAAATCAAACCAAAAATATAAAAGTTACATTTTTGAAATCTACATTTCAATAGGATCGTTTTCATATAAAGATCATAAAATTCGGGGTTACGGTTAAAAAGATACGAATTTTCAAAGTCACTCAAACCTATCAGAGTTCACAAAGAATTTCGTTCCTTAAAGAAATCCTAAATAATGAAATCTTTGGCTGTAAATCCATGAAAACACTCATCTTCTCACCAATACATCTTTTGTCAATAAACTTTATCTCAAGAATTCATTTAAAACAGACGAGGAATTTGCGGGTATTTACAAAACTCGTCCATCTTTGGGGTCAAAATCCGGGCTGAAGTTGCTGTCAGATACGAGAAAGCCCAATTGGGCCACTTCCGGATCAGTTTTGCTCCAATTCAATTAGGATTAGTTTTATCTTTTAAATATGCATATTTAGAACTAGGTCAGCAGCCATTAGTCATTCTTAGAGAGAGAGAGAGAGGGAGTGTAACACCCCTAATTTTCGTCTCCCAAATAACCAAGAAATTAATGATAACAATTATTTGTAACACTCCTTGTATATCATCTTACTTTATAAGAAAAGTAAGAAGTTTATGAAAACTTGGACTTGTTATCGTTGGAAAAAGATCTGAAAATAATAATTTTCCCTTCCCTTGAAAATTCTTTTTCACAAACACTTGATTAATAATGAAGGTGACTTGTAAAATCAGAGTTTGCGGAAACATAGTAAAATCACCATATTACCCTCCCAAAATATATCAAGTGTAACAAGTCCATTATTATAAAATAAGTATTGTGATGAAACTGAATTCCTTTTATGATACCTTTTTCCAAAATATGTATCATATAAATTCTATTAAAAATAGAAATGTTATAGAGCTGGTCACTGGTCCCTTGTCCAAACATCCTTCTGGTCGGATCCTCGATATCTGCACAACGAGTTTCCAACCCACATTTTCTACACTCTGCAAGCACCTAAGGGACATCTCCCCTTACTGATTTTTGTGCAAGCTAGATGCAGGATCAACACCTAATAAGGGCATGGGGGTTAGCTATACATATTCGCATACTTAAATGAGAATAAAACTAACATCCACAAGTTAACATGTTGATGAGCATTTTATTTCCCATTTTTCCTTGCATTATTTTACTCCTATTATTGATACTTGTTGCCTATTTGACATTGTTTAGCTTGATTTAGTGATTTAGAGTTTATTGGACTATTATTCTGAATATTGTTTAATTTGGGATTATTTAGCCTAATTAATTCTATTTCTATTTTCAGG
Organism: Crotalaria pallida; assembly: GCA_037953625.1. NCBI lineage: Eukaryota > Viridiplantae > Streptophyta > Magnoliopsida > Fabales > Fabaceae > Crotalaria > Crotalaria pallida. The sequence goes on from CM075653.1 coordinate 83,354,848, forward strand.
TCATATTTGGCACAAGGGCTTTTTGGACATTTTGGGAATGAAGATTTAATGTTGGAAGAAAAGATATATGATGAAGTGAAGATTGTAATCTATCTTTAGGATTAGTTGAGATTTAGTTATATCTTTTAAGATTTAGATTTTATCTATAAGATATTTTTAGATTTAATTTAGAGATAAGCTTTCCTTAGGATTTGGGCCCATGATTTAGGCCCGTTTTGTGATTTAAAAAGCCAAATTCGTGTAAACCCTAGGAGAGAGCTTCCATTCACGTTTTTTTTACATTCTCTCTCATAGAGAAGGCTTAGTTTTGCTCTCCAAGCTTGTGGTGGCTGCTAGGGTTTCTCTCTCTTCCCTTTTTCTACATGTTTTTGACTTATTTCATCATGGAAGGCTAAACTCTTAGGTTAAATCCCTTTGGTAATGTATCACATACTCTTGAGGTTTTGTTCTTAATGCTATTTCGTTTTTATTCACTGTTTTCATGCTTATTGATATGTTATGATTCGCTTAGTTCCATTATATAGAGATAATCCATGTGTATGAATGCTTAATTTATGCAAACTCGTAAAAACTCCATGCTTTGGCTTTTAATGCTTAATTAGAGGTTTGGGTTTTGGGGTGAGAATTGAATTTTCGCTTAGTATTTAATTCTCACAAGTTGGACAGTGAAGAGGAAAGAAATTGATCTTTTGTGACCGATGATAGAGTTGTGAACGCGAGCCAAAGGGGTTTATCCGCTTTTCCTTATCTGTTTCTTCGTTTTGATTTAATTCTGTTTTGATTTCAATTATTCAATATTCAATACAAAAAAAAAACCCCCCTGTTTTCTATGCATACTATGTGTTCGACCTTTTGCTTGATAAGATATTCCTTGGGAGACGACCTAGGAGTCACTTCCTAGTACTATACTTAAACTGTTTTTATTTGTATCGGGTACGGCCTCGATCAAATTTGGCGCCGTTGCCGGGGAATATCGGTTCTTGCCAAAGGTCATTAGTAGTTAGTTAGTGTCGTAGTTAGTACAGTTATTATAGTGTGTCGTGTCTGATTTAGGGTCTAGTAGTCAATTCTGATAACCGGTTGAAGTTGCACTGTTTGCTGTTTTGCTATTTTGTTGCAATTAGTGTATTTGATTGATTCTGTGGTTGCTAGTTCACATAGTTGTGGGTGGAATTTTTGCACGAAAATTTATATCCACACTACTTTTATCATATAAAAAGGTTTTGAGGCACCACGATCATTCAGATCATCACTGGTTGTGAGTTCCAGAAAAATTTTCCATGTTTTAGCAGCACTTTCTTAAAATCGTCGCAACTTTTGACCCGTAACTCGGAATTTGACGAATTTTATATCAAATCGAAGGGAATTTTCTGAATAATCTGATTTTTCTCACTTTGTCAGAAAACTCCTTCGTATGGATCCTGAAAAAGCCGTTTTACTATTTCTTTTTTATTTTACAAGTTTTATTTTCTTAGTTTTTGGTCTCTGATTTAATTGTTTGACTTGGTTCCCTTTTGAATTTTGTCCTCAAACTTTTTGTGGTATGTTTTCATGATTTTAGGGTGCTGAAAAAAATAAAGAAAAAATTTTAAAAAAATAAAAAATTTTGTTGCCTATTTTGTCATGTATATTAGTGACAGTTTGCTATGCTTAATGGTGTTCTGTTCAGTACATGACTAGGGGCAACCCAAGCTACTTTCATCCATATAACCCTGAAATTGATAGAACTTATCACAGACTAGTTAGACAAAATAGGAACCAGTCCATAGGTAGTGAGTCTATTGAGTCTTTACATAGTGAGTCTGCTTCTTTTTCTTCTATTCCTATAAATTCTGATTCTTATTCTGATTATTCTGAAAATATGGCTCAACCTCCACCACGTGAGAGGACATTGAGGGAGCTGGATGCACCTGATTTCACTATTGAAGATTTGTGCATCCAGTATCCCGATGACCCGTATGAGCTAAGGTCTGGACTAATTCATTTGTTGCCCAAGTTTAATGGTCTTGCAGGTGAGGATCCTCATAAACATCTCAAGCAGTTCCATATTGTCTGTGCTACTATGAAACCACATGATGTGCAAGAGGATCATGTTTGTCTTAAGGCATTCCCACACTCCCTAGAAGGGCTAGCCAAGGATTGGTTGTACGATCTGGCCCCTGGTTCTATCACAGTCTGGGATGACCTGAAGAGGGCATTTTTGGAGAAATTCTTCCCTGCATGCAGAACAACAGTAATCCGAAAGGATATATCAGGCATCAGGCAACAAAGTGGAGAAAGTCTCTACGAGTATTGGGAGAGATTCAAGAGACTGTGTGCGAGCTGCCCCCACCATCAGATCTCAGAGCAGTTGCTTATTCAATATTTCTATGAAGGTCTCAACCTCATGGAGAGAAACATGCTTGATGCTGCAAGTGGTGGTGCCCTAGGAGACATGACACCTTTAGAAGCCAGAGTCAAGATTGAGAAGATGGCTTCTAATTGTCAACAATTCCATGCAAGGGGCAACAACGATGCAATCATAGTGAGAGGAGTGAATGATGTTGGCACAAGTTCTGGTAAGGTTGAGAAGCTTGAACAGAAGATAGATTCACTTACAACTTTGGTCACTCAATTGGCCATCAACCAGAAGAAGTTGTCTCTGCCTGCTAGATTATGTGGCATATGCACATCCGCTGAGCACCCCACAGATGCATGCCCTTCTGTGCAGCAGCAGCCCACGACTGGTGCTGACCAACCTGAGGCATATGCCGCCAACATCTTCAACAGTAGAAACCAACAGCCACAGAACTTTGATCTCTCTACCAATAGATACAACCCTGGTTGGAGGAACCATCCCAACCTGAGATGGTCTGATCAGCAGCAACCTTCACAGGTTCAATTTCAGAACAATTCTAGACCACCATATGTACCTCCTCCAGTCCAGCAACAGAGACAACAACAGGCTAATTCTGCACCACCAGCTCCTAGTACTGAGCAGCAGCCTTCATTGGAAGAGCTGATGAAACAGATGACCACGCAAAATCTCCAATTCCAACAGAAAACTAGAGCATCCATTCAAAGACAAGAGGCCTCCATTCAATCTTTGACCAATCAGATGGGACAGATGGCAACAGCAATCAACACTATGCAATCTCAGAATTCTAACAAGTTGTCATCCCAAACAGTGATCAATCCAAACCAGAATGTGAATGCCATTAGTCTAAGGTCAGGGAAGCAGATTGTCACACCCACACCAGAATCTGACCTCAACAAAGATGATCTAGTTTCAACCAACAAGAAGAGCCAAATGGTCGAGGAGAGTGAGCACACAAGTACCAGAAAATCCCATCCAGCTCAGCCTTCCACAAGCACAACACCTGCTGCTGCCCAACAACCACCCCCCATTCCTCTTCCTTTCCCACCAAGGGGGGTGACTCAAAGCAAGAAAATGGAAGAGATTGACAAAGAGATACTTGACACATTCAGGAAGGTGGAAGTCAACATACCCCTTCTTGATGCAATCAAGCAGATTCCAAGGTATGCAAAGTTCTTGAAGGATCTATGCACACACAAACGGAAGGATCAGCATGGGAAGAAATGTCTCTGCTCTTATAGGTAAACCCGTCCCTCATATTCCTGAAAAGTGTAAGGATCCTGGAACTTTCTCTGTGCCTTTTATCATAGGTAATACTAAATTTGAGAATGCTTTGCTAGATTTAGGAGCATCTATTAATGTTATGCCTATGTCTGTTTTCAAATCTCTTTCACTTGGACCCCTTCAACCTACGGGTGTGGTTATTCACTTGGCAAATAGATCTACTGCCTACCCCGCAGGTTTGATAAAGGATGTCCTGGTTCGGGTTGAAGAGCTTATCTTTCCTGCTGATTTTTATATTCTTGATATGGAAGAGGACACCTCTCGTAGTGCTGTCCCTATCATATTAGGGAGACCATTTTTGAAGACAGCCCGAACCAAGATAGATGTGCATGCAGGTACACTTTCCATGGAATTTGATGACAGTGTGGTTCGATTCAATATTTTTGATGCTATGAAACATTTTTCTGATGACCACTCTGTCTTTCATGTTGACTTGATTGATGATCTGATTGATGAGCATGTTCTAGACTTTTTGCATGATTATGATTTGCCATCTTTCACTAGCTCATTTACTTGTTCTGCATGTTCTGATTCCGAAATGTGCACTGCATGCATTGAAATTGACCAGTTTTTAAATTCTGCTACTTCATCTGTTGATTCATATGATATAGATTCAGATCATGCTAACCCCATTTCTGTTTTGCATGAGTCTAATTCACTTGTTCAGGTGCAGGCGGCAGAATCCAATTCTGCTGCTCCTTTAGTTCCATCTGTGATGCAGGCACCTTTATTGGACCTGAAGCCCCTTCCTCCTCATCTCAAATATGCTTACTTGGAGGCTGAGCAGAAACTTCCAGTGATCATCTCTACCTCCCTTTCTGTTGATCAAGAGAAGCAACTGCTGGATGTGATTAGAGCAAACAAAAAGGCAATAGGATGGACTTTGGCAGACATACCTGGTATTAGCCCCTCCATGTGCATGCATCGGATTTTATTGGAGGATGGGGCTAAACCAGTGAGACAACCCCAGAGATGGTTGAACCCCCAGATTCTTGATGTGGTGAAGAAAGAGGTCACCAAGCTGCTGCAAGCTGGCATTATCTACCCCATTTCAGACAGCACTTGGGTAAGCCCGGTTCAAGTAGTTCCCAAGAAGTCTGGGGTGACAGTTGTCAAAAATGAGAAGGATGAGCTGATTCCCACTAGAGTGCAGAACAGTTGGAGAGTCTGCATTGATTATAGGAAGCTCAACCAGGCGACCCGCAAGGATCACTTTCCTCTTCCCTTCATTGATCAGATGTTGGAGCGCCTGACAGGTAAATCTCACTATTGCTTCTTAGATGGTTTCTCTGGTTATTTCCAAATCTGTATTGCACCAGAGGACCAACATAAGACTACATTTACCTGTCCTTTTGGTACATTTGCTTATAGGAAGATGCATTTTGGCCTATGCAATGCTCCTGGCACTTTTCAAAGATGTATGATCAGTATTTTTAATGACTTACTTGAGCATTGCATAGAGGTCTTCATGGATGATTTTAGTGTATATGGTTCCTCTTTTGATGCATGTCTTGATAGTTTGTCTAAGGTGCTTAATAGGTGCATTGAGACTAACCTTGTCTTGAATTTTGAAAAATGTCATTTTATGGTAGAACAAGGCATAGTCTTAGGGCACATTATTTCGCATAAGGGCATAGAGGTTGACCCTGCTAAGCTGCATGTAATATCACATTTGCCTTACCCCTCTTGCGTGCGAGAGGTGCGTTCTTTTCTTGGCCATGCAGGTTTCTATCGCAGGTTTATTCAGAACTTTAGCAAGATAGCCCTTCCACTATCCAACTTGCTTCAAAAGGATACCACATTTGATTTTGGAGACCAATGCAAGAAGGCATTTGATGAGCTAAAGAGAGCACTCACCACCACTCCCATCATCCAACCACCTGACTGGACTCTCCCATTTGAGCTCATGACCGATGCCTCGAATTATGCTTTGGGAGCAGTTCTCTCCCAAAGGGTTGGTAAGATGTCTCATGTGATTTATTATGCATCTAGGACTTTAGATTCAGCACAAGTTAATTACACCACAACTGAAAAAGAGCTGTTAGCCATTGTCTTTGCACTTGATAAGTTTAGATCATATCTATTAGGTTCTAAGGTTGTGGTGTATACTGATCATGCTGCTCTGAAGTATCTTTTGAAAAAGACAGATTCCAAACCTAGGTTGATTAGATGGATGTTTCTCCTCCAGGAGTTTGATCTTGAGATTCAGGATCGGAGTGGTGCACATAACCTTGTCGCAGACCACTTGAGCAGAATAGAGAGAGAGGAGGATGCATTTCCTATCCGGGATGACTTCCCGGATGAGCAGCTTTTAGTTTTGCATGTTTCACATCCCCCTCCCCTTATTCCTTGGTTTGCTGATATTGTAAATTATATAGTTGCATCTGTTTTTCCACCCTTGGCATCCAAAGCTCAAAGAGACAAATTGAAGAGCGATGCCAAGTATTATGTATGGGATGACCCCTATTTGTGCCGTTTTTGCAGTGATCAGGTAATTCGCAGGTGCATTCCAGACCAGGAGATCCAATCGGTTCTCAAATTTTGCCATGCTTCACCAGTTGGAGGCCACCTTGGCACTCAAAGGACAGCACGAAAGGTGCTGGATTCTGGATTTTATTGGCTTACCATCTTCAAGGATGCAAGCAAAATCTGCAGCTCTTGTGAGCAATGTCAAAGGGCAGGAGGCACCCTATCTTGGAGGCAACAGATGCCGCAACAACCTATGTTGTTCTGTGAGGTGTTTGATGTCTGGGGTATAGATTTCATGGGCCCCTTTCCTGTTTCTTTTGGTTTTTATTATATCTTACTTGCTGTGGATTATGTATCCAAATGGGTGGAAGCTAAGGCCACCAGGACTAATGATGCTCAGGTTGTTGTAGATTTTGTCAGGTCTAATATCCTTTGCAGGTTTGGCATACCTAGAGCCATAGTCGGTGATCAAGGCACACACTTCTGCAATAGATCCATGCAATCTTTGCTCAAGAAGTATGGGGTTGTGCACAAAGTTTCTACACCATATCACCCCCAAACCAATGGGCAAGCTGAGATTTCAAACAGAGAGATCAAGCGGATTTTGGAGAAGATGGTGAAGCCTAATAGAAAGGATTGGAGCACACGATTGGAGGATGCTCTATGGGCCCATCGGACTGCTTACAAGGCACCCATAGGGATTTCACCCTATCGGGTTGTCTTTGGTAAGGCATGCCACCTGCCTGTGGAGATAGAGCACCGTGCATATTGGGCTGTGAAGCAATGCAACTTAGCTCTTGATCAAGCGGGTGAGGAGAGGAAGCTGCAGTTGAGTGAGCTAGATGAGATCCATTTGGAGGCCTATGAGAATTCCAAGTTCTACAAAGAGAAGACCAAGAAGCTCCATGATAGCTCAATTTGCAGAAAGGAGTTCTTGGTTGGTCAAAAAGTGTTGCTCTACAACTCTAGGCTTGGAATCATGAGTGGAAAGCTTCGCTCTAAATGGATTGGACCGTTTGTAGTCACCCAGGTGTTTCCTTATGGCACTGTGGAGATCAAGAGTGAGTCCACAGACAAGAGCTTCAAAGTCAATGGCCACCGACTCAAGCCTTTCCTCACTACCCCTTCTTTGGATGATGCACCTGTGGAGGAAGCCTCATTGGTCGACCCCATTTTTGACCCACCATGATTTAGGGAGTCTTCTTTTCTCCTTCTTTACTACTTTTATTCCACTTGTCTATATCTGTCTGATTCTACTATTTGTTTTACATTGAGGACAATGTGTGATTTAAGTGTGGGGGGGGGGAGAGTAGTTTAGGTTGCATATTTTTGCTTTGATTTTTTAGGTTTTGCTAAGTTTTGGGCATTTTCTTGCATGTTTTTGCTTCATTTTAGTAGAGTCTTGGTATCTTGTGTCTGAACTCATGCATTTCTGTGTGTAAAGTTGCTTTTGATAATTAAGAGGTGGTAACACTGTGATAGAATTGTCCCTTTTGTGAGGATTTGAGCCTTAATTGTGGGTGGATTGCTATATATGCCACCTAATTTTTCTTTCATGTGTGATTGCACTCTGGATTACTTGCACTCTAGAACTTGACTTGACTCTTGTTGATACTTGATATTCCCATGCACATTTTGAAATGATTTAGGCATTGTTTTTTCTTGAATAAGCCACTAGCCATATGAGCCTACCTTGAATGAATTTATCCTTTGATAGCCCCTTTGAGCCTTTATATCCCTTTTCTTTGTTCTTTAGCTCATTGCAAGCCTATGACTGAAAAACCATGATTGTCCTAACCTTAGGGAATGTTGGAGCTTTGGAATTGTTTTGGGAATGGGTATTAAGTAAGCGAGGGTGCTTTGTTCTTCATCTCTTGTGAGTTCTGGGTTTTGCCTCTATGGTCGGTGATGTAATTATGGCTTTATCTCATTATGCCATTTTTGTTGTTTCTTCTTTTCTTTCGTTCATGAAGTTCTGCAATGTAATGCAATTCAAAGAAAAAAAAAATGGAATAAAAGGTTGATTGAGGCATGGAGGATTGGAATTAGAGGTTGTTGTTATGTTTACCATTTCATTCTGGGGTGGATTGTGCTTATTTTTTTTTTTTTTACTTGTTCCCCATTGCTCCTCTATTCCCTGGGTTTTAGCTACATTTCCCATATTTTTATCCTACCTTGTCCTTGGCCCCATTACAACCCTGAAAAGACCTTTTGATCTTAATGTGCATGTGTGTTGATTGTTGATGTTAGAGGCTTGTCAAGCCTATGGTTGTGTTTGTTTTTCATGATGTGCCTTGAGTGTAAACACTGATTAACCTTAAACACTTGAGTGTAAACACTATTGAGTGATCCTTGTGAGTTTCTATCATCTTTGTGACTACCCTCTTGATGTCATTGGTTTTCTTTGCATATTTGAAATAATTGGATGATGTTCATGGATGCCTTGATTCTTTGGTCCTTATTTTCTTCATGTGCTCGATTTTGCCCATTTCTTTGCATTTCCTAGAAGTCATTGTGAAGTATGTAATCTCTTAGGTTTGCATTCATTAGTTTTAGTAATCTTGTTGCATGATTCACTTTGGTGCATATTGATCTTCTCAGTCCTAATTCTTAGTTTTGCCCAGGAGTGCAAAAGGATAAGTGTGGGGGTATTTGATGAGCATTTTATTTCCCATTTTTCCTTGCATTATTTTACTCCTATTATTGATACTTGTTGCCTATTTGACATTGTTTAGCTTGATTTAGTGATTTAGAGTTTATTGGACTATTATTCTAAATATTGTTTAATTTGGGATTATTTAGCCTAATTAATTCTATTTCTATTTTCAGGTCATATTTGGCACAAGGGCTTTTTGGACATTTTGGGAATGAAGATTTAATGTTGGAAGAAAAGATATATGATGAAGTGAAGATTGTAATCTATCTTTAGGATTAGTTGAGATTTAGTTATATCTTTTAAGATTTAGATTTTATCTATAAGATATTTTTAGATTTAATTTAGAGATAAGCTTTCCTTAGGATTTGGGCCCATGATTTAGGCCCGTTTTGTGATTTAAAAAGCCAAATTCGTGTAAACCCTAGGAGAGAGCTTCCATTCACGTTTTTTTTTACATTCTCTCTCATAGAGAAGGCTTAGTTTTGCTCTCCAAGCTTGTGGTGGCTGCTAGGGTTTCTCTCTCTTCCCTTTTTCTACACGTTTTTGACTTATTTCATCATGGAAGGCTAAACTCTTAGGTTAAATCCCTTTGGTAATGTATCACATACTCTTGAGGTTTTGTTCTTAATGCTATTTCGTTTTTATTCACTGTTTTCATGCTTATTGATATGTTATGATTCGCTTAGTTCCATTATATAGAGATAATCCATGTGTATGAATGCTTAATTTATGCAAACTCGTAAAAACTCCATGCTTTGGCTTCTAATGCTTAATTAGAGGTTTGGGTTTTGGGGTGAGAATTGAATTTTCGCTTAGTATTTAATTCTCACGAGTTGGACAGTGAAGAGGAAAGAAATTGATCTTTTGTGACCGATGATAGAGTTGTGAACGCGAGCCAAAGGGGTTTATCCGCTTTTCCTTATCTGTTTCTTCGTTTTGATTTAATTATGTTTTGATTTCAATTATTCAATATTCAATACAAAAAAAAAACCCCCCTGTTTTCTATGCATACTATGTGTTCGACCTTTTGCTTGATATTATATTCCTTGGGAGACGACCTAGGAGTCACTTCCTAGTACTATACTTAAACTGTTTTTATTTGTATCGGGTACGGCCTCGATCACATGTAGCAAATCATGATGCATAATCATATGAGCACACCCGGTTAATCTTAATAATTCTTTCAATGCAGGTGGCATGATGCATGATTTCCTTCCACAATTGAGGCCTCTAAAAGTCCATCTTGGACGTCCATCCAATACACCGTTGTGTTCCCGGAACACTGACATTCGTTCCCAGAACGTAATGCCAAACCATACTTGGATGATAAGCATTCACTCCCAGAGTGTGCATCACGTTCCCAGAACGTGTAGCAAACCATACTTGGATAAATAAGCATCACTCCCAGAGTGTGCATCACGTTCCCAGAATGCATACGTTCCCAGAACGTATAAAAACCAGGTCCCGGACACTGGCCACATATCTATAATGTGTCATCCATTAGGTTGCTTATCAATGTGTTCCCAGAACACTATCATACGTTCCCAGAATGTATATAACCAGATCCCAGACACTGGCCACATATCTATAATGTGTCATCAAGTAGGTTACAATTTGGTACTCCCGGAGTACCCTCCTCATATTCCCAGAATATGATAAACGTTCCTACCAACCAGACTTTCATTCTATATGAATGCACAATCATCAAGGTTGGTTTTATCTTTAATTCCATTATTATACCAACGTGTTCCCAGAACACTAACATACGTTCCCAGAACGTATCGCAAACCATACTTGGAATAAAATCAAGCACCACTCCCAGAGTGTGCATCACGTTCCCAGAACGTGTCCGAGAAACCATGTCCCAGACAATGGCCACATTCCCGGAATGTGTCATCAAGTAGGTTGCATCAGTTTAGTACTCCTAGAGTACAGGGTCGTGTTCCCTTTAATTCCATTATTATGCTTAGAAACCACAACTTCTGAATGATATCTTGAGGTATGGCTTAACCAATAAAATTCACCTTTGAATTTAAATTTAGCATATGCTCATAGACCTGGATTGAGAGAATTACTCATTGGTATTAACAAATCCTTACTCAAAAACTTAACTTTTATTTTTAAGTTTCAGGTACTAACCGGTTACATCATCACCTAACCGGTTAGAATTACAGACCTGATTATAAAACCACTGATTTTCAAAGAATCTTTTCTTGAATACTCTACTCAATCCAATCACAAGGCCTTAGCATATCAGAATACCTCAAGTTCAACACATAATATCATTCAAAAGATCTAAGTCATAATCCAATTTCATTTATGCATAATTTCCTCTTGAAATTATCATTTGGTATTAAGGTATTAACTCATCTCCTCCAATCTAAACCAATCAATGCTCCACACATAGTTTTAGATTGGTCTCTATATGAAATTTTAGCTTAAACTTGAGTACAAATGGTATGGACATTTAGCCAATTTCAGAAATTCATTTTCTTTGAAATTTGACAGTCTCTAACCGGTTACAGATTTTGACTAACCGGTTAGATTAAGCAGAAATACACTGAAAAATGAGGTTTTTCATACCATTTTCCACCATACTCAAATTTAACCAATTTCATTCATAAATAGAGTTCACATACCTTAATACTAGTGTGTTCAACCACAGAAACATATCTATATTGCATGCATTCAATATGGATACTCAAATTGCACATAATTGCACATATTTCACAACTTAATGCATCAATTCACATAATATCCAATTAAGTCATGAAATTGTCATCACAACAGCTTGCATGCATCATATTATGATTGTTCAAAAACAGAAATGAGCTTAAATTGGCCTCCAAGCCATAAAACTAATTCCAACTATGCCCTTAGAGTCTCTTGGTGACTCATCCTATTTACCAACATGTTTTTCCTCATTCTAGCAAATAGTAAGCTTCCCCCTTACCTTAGGTTCGTGCTTGATCCAAAACATTGCAGAGAGAAAGGCTCCAACACAGATTTCCATTAAATCCACAGTTCTGCTCTCAGTCACGATTTTTATCAACAGGGTCCAAAGACCAGAAGATTTGACATAGCAATTGGCCAAATAAATTGGGGAAAACAATTAGGACTCAATATAGGTAACATGCACTAGAGAATCAAAGAGGTTTGAGACTTAAAGGTTAACTATGCTTACCAAAATCGAATATGGAATTCAGCTTCCAGAACCAGAACAACAGAGAACTCAGACTCAAACTCCTAGCTTCCAAGCTTGATTCCTCCACCCACACGAACACTCAACTTACAAGGTGTATATCACTGGAAAGCTCTTGATTTAAGCTTTCCAGAAAGGTGTGTTTCACACTCTAACTCTCAAAGAAGGAGACGAATTGCTCAGAACGAATTTGGAACCCTAATTACCCTTCTTCAACAAGAATTGCAGCAATCAACCCTTGATCTTCAGCAATTCCACTATTTATAGAGAAATTGGCCTCTCATGCATAGCGACACGCATCTCCCACCATGAATCGAGTGGGATTCGTGGCGAATTCTGGGTTAAACCGCGTGATTACTCATCAAACGCACTAACCCAGTTTTCTGAGTTCATCGTGTAACCGGTTACACAGCCCTTCTAACCGGTTACATACTGATAAAATCCAAAAATTAATAATTTAATTACTCTTTCTTCAAAAACCTTTTTATTATTGCAATTAGGTCCCCACCCAAGGACTAAATTACAATATTCATATTTTTGTACAAAATAACCATATAAAAATATATCCCATATTTTTATACGTAAAAACACATAATGTACAAAAACTAAAACCTTTAAACTAATATAAAACGATTATAAAATAATTGTCATAATTAATTCCTTGGTTATTTGGGAGACGAAAATTAGGGGTGTTACAGGGAGGGAGAGGGAGATTACATAATTTTAGAGAGTTTTAGAAGAGGAGAAGATCAAGGATTGGAAGATCCAAGGCTTTTCCATGGTAATCATGCATTCTTCTACTACTTTTGTTCTTATTTTCATGATATGTAATTAAAACCCTTGTGTTAGGAATTCGTGAATTTGTATGGATTAGTTTATTGATTTCATGAATTGATGTTTTTCCATTTCTAAATCATGTGTTTGATTGTGTTTTATTTCCAATTCATAAATCTAGCTAATTTATGTCTTGTTTTGGATCTCTAATACTTCAATTGAGAGATTAGGAATTAGAATAGGCCATGCCTTCAAACAATATAGTTATTCAACATGTAGGAATACAATTGGGTAATTATAAACATGATTAATTCCCTGTTCTTAATTAAGATTATTCAATGGTTTAATCTCTTAAGGAATTAAGGATTATCTAATTGAATAAGAAACGGTAACTATACAAGAGGGATCTAATAGTTACCAATTTAGGAATTTGTTCATGATTTAGGGAAAAACATAGATTCATGATAAATAAACAACGCCTATAATGAAACCATGTTCCTAACATCTTTCTCAAATCGCTCACAATTTCTATTTAATTCTGTTTTTAATTTATTTTCTGTTTTTAATTCAATCTTAATTAATTAGTAGAAACCTATAGATTTTGCTTTTAACTACTCTTTGGTGAGAATTAATTGAAAAATTTGCGATCCCCGAGGGACGATATCTGGTCTTATTGACTATATCACTATCCGATCTAGTATACTTGCTAGAGAGTGAACAAGTTTTTGGTGCCGTTCCCGGGGATTGAAATTCGTTTCAATTAGTTTTCGGTACTTAGTAGTAGTTTTAGGTGAAATTCATTTTTTTTAGTTACTTTCTTGTCTCAACAGGTGCTGCGTAATTTTTCTCTTGTTTTTTTTTTGTGCAGGAATTTTTATTAATTTAAGTGCAAAGGGGAGAAAAATTCAGCAGTAGAAAAGGGGAAAGACCAACATTGAAGATGGCTGAAGGAGGAGGATCTCATGGATCCTCTCCGCCTCCTCCTCCCAGGAAGACTTTGGCGGAATATGCAACTGTGGATCCGGACTTCATTGCTTCCAGCATAGTCCGGCCAGCCATCACTGCAACTGCATTCGCAATTGATCCACAATACATCCATCTCATCATGCGAGTTCAGTGGTGCGTCGAATCAAGACCCCAGGGACCATATTGCCAAATTCCTGGGCATGCTCGGCTTCTTCAAGATCGAGGGTGCTACGGACGAGGCCATCAGAATGAGGATGTTCCCTCTCTCACTGAGGGGCGAGGCGCTAACTTGGGTGAACAACCAGGCACCAGGGAGTTTTTCCAGCTAGAAAGTACTTGTCTCCAAATTCATGGATAAGTTCCTTCCAGCTGGGAAGCAAACGAAGTTGAGGCAAGATGTTCACTCCTTCATGCAAGAGGACAACGAGCCGTTGCATGAAGCTTGGCAGCGTTACAACCAGCTACTGAGGAAGTGTCCAACATTTATGCAAGACTGGCAGCAGATTCTGTTGTTTTATAATGGGCTCAACCGATTCAATCAAAGTATGGTTGATGCAGTAGCTGGTGGATCACTGATGAAGAAGACTGTTGAAGAGGCTGAGGAAGTTATTGCAAATATGGCATTCAATAGTAGTCAAGGATTGAGGACCCAGGTGGAGCAAAGCGTTCTGAAGAGCAATGACTTGGATTCTAGTCAAACCCAGATCTTAATCGAGCAGAACAAGCAAATGCAACAACAAATGGCCACATTAATGAAGCAGATGAGCCAGATCAGTGTGACGGTTGCATCCAACAATATGACGTGCGACTTTTGTGGAGGAGGTCACCGGAATGGTGATTGTGCTTTTGAAGTCAAAAAGGGTCCAGCCACCATTGAGGAGCAGGCCAAGTTTGTGGGTAATGGAGTACTTAAAAATAACATGTACTCCAATATCCACAATCCAGGGCCAACAAATCAGTCTCACACCTCAGGCTACAGCCCATCACCCAATCCATCACCGCCACAGAAGCAAGACTGGGAGAAATCACTTGAAGCAATGGCCACCACAACCAATACCTTCATGGCAGAAGCAAGGGCGAATTTCGCCAATCAGGAAGTCAGCATTTGCAACTTGGAGGTGCAATTGGCTCAAATAAATAATCAGATATCAGAGATTACAACCAACTACAAGGAACGATGCATGGCAATCACCCTTCGAAGTGGCAAGTCGTATGAGGAGCCACAGAAGAAGGGTGATGCAACTAAGCATGAGAAGAAGGATGAGGGGCCAAAGCAACCAAGTAGAAGAGGCTCAACTGCAAGGCAACAGACGCAGGATCCACCTGCGGATCAAGAGAAAGAGCAAGGCACACACACACCAGCACCACTACCTTCGAGGATTCCTTATCCTCTAAGGTTGAAGAAAGAGGATGACCAGAAGCAATTCTCCAAGTTCTTGGAGATGCTACGGAAGGTGGAGATCAACATCCCGTTTGCAGAGGAACTCTCACAAATGCCTATGTACGCGAGATTCATGAAGGAGTTGCTGACAAAGAAGAAGCGGATGCTCACTGATGAGACATTGCTGATAGCAGAAAAGTGCAGCAGCATCATCAAATCCAACCTTCAACCAAAGCTGAAGGACCCAGGTAGCTTCACTCTCCCTATTAGCATAGGCAAGGAGTATTCAGGTAAGGCTCTCTATGACTTAGGAGCTAGTGTTAATATTATGCCATTGTCTATTTGTGAAGCATTAAACTTAGGAGAGATTAAGCCTACCCCGACATTACTTCAGTTAGCTGATAGAACCAACCTCCGCCTATATGGAGTGGTGGAAGATATTCTGGTTAAGGTGAAAGATTTTATCCTGCCCTTAGATTTCATGATTTTAGATATAGAAGAGGATGAAAATATTCCTCTAATTTTTGGAAGGCCATTCTTGGCCACAGCAGGGGCAGTGATTGATGTGCCTAGGGGAGAAGTAATTCTTCGAGTGAATGGTGACCAAACTATAATTAAAATTTTTGAAAAACCACCCATCACCGCGGAGAACTCTGCTCCTCTCATGTGCATTCAGCACTCCAATGGAGTGAGTATTAAGAAGAGGCCGAATAGCAAGGTGCCACCCTTGAAGGGATCTTGGCAACCACCCTAACCTCTGAAAAGAGGTGACCCCTCAGGCTCGTGACGTTAAACAAGCACTAGTTGGGAGGTAACCCAATGTTTAGGTAGCATTCCCTTAGTTTAGTAGTTTTTAGGAAATTAGTATAGGTTATTTTCTTTATTATTATTTTCTGCATTTTAATTTAAAAAAAAACATCGGGTACAGACCTGGCGCGCCTGGGCGCGCACTGGGCGAAAAAACCCAGAAAATGGGGAATTATAATTTATTGATATATTTTGTGCTCTTTTCCCCATCAGACCAGTTCCTGTACCTGTGCAACAAAAATATGTAATTGCTTTCTAGGATTTTTTTTTTGTTTTATTGCTTGGATATTTATTTGGATTAATTGTTATTTGCATCAAGCTATATTTTGAGTAACAAATATGAGTTAATATTTCCCCATTAGAGGTGCTATTTTTGGGCACTTGTTTTTAATGACTTATATAAAGTTTGGGGGAATGTTTTCTCACTTTTTGTTAGTGCTGATGATTTTTCATATGCAAGTAGTAAGTGTTCCAAATTTATTCCATGTAATTTTTTATTTTGTAGTTTTAGTTTAGTTTAGTTTGCTTGAGGACAAGCCAACCTTTAAGTTTGGGGGAGTGGACAAAAAATATTAAAAATTTTCAGATCTGAATTTTCTCCCATTTTTGGTATTGGTTTGTGTTCTTGGTAGAGGTTTTGTAATTATTCTAGACTTAGGATTATTTTTCTGATGATAGGTGTATATACTTAGTTTAGGATTAGACTCATTTATTCATGTTATTTATTTGTTGAACTGTAAATATTTTTGAAATTTGGTTATTTTGACAAAGTTTTTCAGAACTTGAGATTAGCGAACTGACTTTAGCCTGTGAGATTTTGGGCCTAAACACTGAAGGGGTATGATTTATTGAATTATTTTGATTTGAGACCCCTATTTCTTTCATGAGTGTGTTCACTTTAGTTTTGTGTTCTGGAACTTGACCGGTGACCATTTTGAGATTGATAATTGAGTGCATGCATTAAGATGATTAAGGCACCTAGGATTGTGTTTTTGTGGCCTTCAACTGATTTCTATTGATAATGTCCCTTAGTTTCCCGTTTTGAGCCTTATGAGATATTATGATTTTTCTTTGGTACCCTGCATCTATTGAAATATTTTTGTGAGTACCTTGGAAATTTTCAATGAGCAATTGAGAGGAATGAATAAGAAAAGTGAAAGTAATTGGTGAAAAGTGTATGAGTTCTATTCCTCTTCCAAGTAAAAAGAAATTGAAAAAAAAATAATAATGTGAAAGGAAGAGAATAGAAGAAAAATATTGAAAAAGGAAGGAAGAATAAGATGTTCCTGATGTGAGTGTGAGTCTTTATTGTATTCATTGCTCATTCATGGTTTTTGAGGGAAACTTGCTTTTGTAAATATTTTTGCAAGTTAGCCTTTGTTTTATCCCTTCTTTCTTTTATCCCACCCTAACACTTTTAGCCATGGCCTCATTACAACCAAAATTAAGACCTTTTGATTTTTGTGTGCATTCAATAATTTCAGTGGAGATTTGGGTCTATGGTCAAGCTTATGGTAACACTTTACTATTGTATGAACTTGAGTGAATTGTTAATACCCTTGATACAAATGAGAGATATACACTGAGAGGTTGAGAGTGTTAACTAGTTCTGAGTTCTGATTGGTTTTGTTTCTTTAACCAAAATTTGATATGTGAATAGCTTGTATAAATATGTGGCTGTGTTGATGAGTCGAAGTATTAGATTAGGTGCTGTACATTTTGATTTGGATGGTAGTCTTTTGTTTTAGAATTTTTATTTTACTTTTTCCTGGGACATGCAAAATACTAAGTTTGGGGGTGTGATTTGGGTGTGATTTAGAGCTTAATTTTGTTGGAAACCAACAAGCGGGCTAAGCAAATACTAGAGGGGGGTGAATAGTAATTTGAAGCACTAATACCAAATAATTCGAATGATAATTGAATAATGGAGCTAAGACTGAATTTTCTGGAATCAGACACGAAATACTCAAGTCTTTTGTGAAATACTCGAGTTTTTTTCAGTGATGAACAACTCGAGTCTTTATAAATATACTCGAGTTTTTCTTGACAGATAGCAGTAAAACCCGAAACGAAAATCCAGCAATTTAACACAAATCAATTCAATACTAAACAGGAACTTATCCAACATATTAGCAAGCAATCTAAATAAACTTTTAACACCAAGATTCCTTGACCTTGCTACCTAATTGTATAAATCCTAATAGATTGAAATGACTTAAGTTGATTGAGCTAGAAAGTAGATTAAAAGCAATAAACCAAAACTCAAGCAATTTTATCCTGGTTCACTCCAACAATGAGCTACATCCAGTCCTCCTAATCACTTAGGAGTTTCTACTAATAATCAAATTGTTAGAAATTACAAAGGATTTCTTGAGAATGGCCTCACTCAACCTAACCCTTCAAGAGTGTACCAAACACTTGATTTCTACCCCAATTTGATTCCGGTGATTGAAGAACTCTTCAAAAGCTTCCTTGAACTCCCTTCAAGAAACTCCACCAGGCTAGGAACCTCCTAGTCTTGTGCTTGAGAACCTCTCAAGACTCCAACACCCTAAGCCACTTAGGCTTTTCTTGGGAACAATCCAAGACTTTGAATAATCAAGATTTTTGTATGTGTATTACTAATCTCACAATGGATTAGCACAAATAAGCACAGCTCAATGTATGAATTGAGGCCTAAAACTCAACTTGGAATAAAATGAAAATATGAGTGAGAAGTTGAGCTTTTTGGGAATTAACACTTGAGAAGAGGAAATTAAGAAAGCTTGAATCAATATGATCTTGTTGTCTTGTTTGTTCTTGCACAAATTCAAAGAGAAATTTTACAATAAGGTTCTGAAATGCTCTCTTGGGTTGGATGAGACTCAAATGCCCTCAATTGGGTTTTTGAGTCTCTCCAACGTTCATTTTTGCTGACTGGACAAAAATACTCGAGTCTTTTATGAAATATTCGAGTCTTTTTGATCAGTCACGAGTGATTTGGTGCACGAACAAGACTAACGGTCATATTTGCTGACCTGGCACAAATACTCGAGTGTTTTACAAAATACTCGAGTATATACTCGAGTATATACTCGAGTCTTTCTCAAAATACTCGAGTATTTTGATCAGACATGAGAAAAATTAATTTTCAATTTTATTTTTCCTCTCAAGTATTAATTTTAGTTAATCTCAACCTAATAGTCATATAAAATTTTATTCCTAGAAGAGACTAACTATTTCTACCCACTCTCAACCACTCTCAACATAGATTAGAAATTTACAATTAATATTTGATTGAGAATGATTGGGCACTTGTCTTCTTTTCTTGACTTGTTGTTGTTGTTGATGTTGCAATGTCTTCAAGGCTTGATTGTTAATTACTTTGTCATCATCAAAATATAATCCACATAATTAGGAACATTGAATTTACAATCTCCCCCTTTTTGGTGATGACAAAATAATTAACACTTGGTACCATTTGTTGAGCTTGAAACCACTTGAAGGTGCAACTCCCCCTCACTATAGGATCCTTTTCACCTATCTAAAAATTCAGCTTGTGCAAGAGGTTAAGACAATTTAATTTTAGCACCAAGCCTATGGTATAGAGTATTCAACAATTATCAGAGTATATACCATAATTAGAAAAATTTAGGTGCAACAATGTCAAGATAGGTGCAACAATGTCAAGACAAGTGTATAATATCTCTCCCCCTTTTTGTCATGATCCAAAAAGGTGTAACAATTGAGAAAAAGATCAAGGGAGGAGAGGTGCATAATTGGAAAACCCTATAACCAACTATGCAATAAAAAATAGACGTAATAATAAAAATAAAGAGCTCCCCCTGAAGCTTTGCACAAACATCATAATGAAAACCAAATTCATAAACATAATAACATCATAAAAGGTCCAAATCAAGGAGCAATAATAAACCCAAAGTCTCAAAACACCAAGTTCTCAAAATACAGAAAATGTAACAAAGACCAACATGATAAAAACAGAATGAAAACTAAGATAGACTGCAAAGGTCAACATCATCAAAACATCGAAGGAGCTGGATCATCTAGAGGAGGATAAAACCGAGAGAAGGCCGCCATCATCTCATCAAACCGGCGGTTTATCTGCTCTAACTGCTGGTCCAGGCGGGAATTAATCTGGGTCGAGTGCTGATCCAAATGAGAATAAAACATGGCAGACTCTGCACTCATCCTAGTGTCCAGGCTAACAAAATCATCACGCTGGGCGTCCATAGCATGCACAAGAGAGTCCATCCTCCCATCTAAAGTGTCCAGCCGTGTGATAACATTGTCTCTCCAGCCCAAGTTATCAAACTCAGATTGAGATCCAGTAAAGTCATCAAAATTAATCTGATTCTCAATAGGGTCCCCTCCTTCAGCCTGTGCAAATGCTGCAGCTTCCTCTTCCATCTGTTGGGCATCCACCCCTTGTCGAGCTGCAACATTCGTAGCCCTCTCCAACTCAGCTATGTCAGATCTGTACAGGTATTGGCCAGAGGGTTCATGAAACGCCATGTCTTGATGACTCAAGGTACCTTTGTTGAGGCAGTGCTGGTTAACATGAAGAGTCTTTTTCTCTTCATTTCGTGGGATAGGCACCTTGAAGTAACTCAACAGGAAACACACATGCATGGCATAAGGTAAGGTTTTCGGGTGTTTAGATTTTGCAGCAAGTAGCATTCGATCCAAAATTATGCGAGACCAATTCAGCTTCTCATTGTTCAGGATGGCACTAAGAAGCCTAAGTTCATTGTTTGTGGGCTTAGCATAATTGGGTGAGGTTTGAGGCACTAACTGATGGCAGACTATATAGTGCAACACCCTAGTTTGGACAGTCATAAATGAGGAATGCTTAACTCCTTCGGTCCATACACGACCGGGGCGCAAACAACTTTGAAAAATTCCGTCCGCATCTGCCTTTAAAGAGTTGTCCCCGTGTCGTGAAGTCCCAAAAGCAAGAAAAAGATCCTTAGCGCTAATTTTGAATCTAACACCCTCGACCATGGATTCTATGACATCATTATGTAGCCTAAGGTTCGCATAAAAGGTTCTAACTAACCTAGGATAGATAGGGCCATTAAATTCCAGAAATTGAATAAGTTTTTGATACCTAAGGTTAGTAACAAATGAGAAACCCTTACTTTCAAGGAATACACTGTTGATCCATGTGATAACTCCGAACTCTCTAGTGGCAAAGCCTTCCATCCGTTCCAAGCATTCATCTTCTTGATAGTACTCTGGAATTTCCTCCTCGGAAGATGATTCGGCAATCCTTACTCTCTTTCCTTTACCAGATGATGAATCCATAGAGGAATTGTTGTGAAAATTGAAGTTTTGGAAAGTTAGGGTTCGAAAAGGGGGTGACGGATTTGAGGTTGAAAAGTGTTGAAATTCGTTGAAATAATGGTAGAAAAGTGATTAGAGGATGTATAACTAGTAAGATTTGGCAAAAATTTGAGTAAAAATGGAGTTTTGAGGAGAGAGATATGAGAAAACCGAGAGAGAAGAGAAAGGGGTCGCAGAAACTCGAGTCTGGAATGCTGAGAGTATATATAAACGTTCTAAAATACTCGAGTATATTCATAAATACTCGAGTTGTTCTTTAGGATATACTCGAGTTTTTGAAAATATACTCGAGTCGTTCGTGACTCAGCCCAGATTTCCCAGAAAACTCGAGTAAAAACTGAAAAACTCGAGTTTGGTCCGAAAGTTCAAATTTCAGGAAAACGCAAAATACTTGAGTTTTTGGAAAATACTCGAGTTTGGTCTGAAAGTTCAAAAATTGGGGGTTTCGAAAGACTCGAGTGTTTTGAAAAACACTCGAGTATTTTTATCAGACCCTGATTAAAAACTTTTTCAATTTAAAACTGATTTAATTTTGAATTAATATACTCGAGTGTTTTTGGAAAAACTCGAGTATTTTGACATAACAGAAAGTAAAAACTCAGTTTTAAAAGACCAAACACAAATGCTTCACTACCAACTTGGAATACAATACAGAATCACACACAATTAACACATACAATTTCAAATATCATCAAGGACAATTTAACTAAGAATCAATAACACATTAGAGTAAGACTAAAATGGTGATTTTCCAAAAATGACACACAATGCAATTAGCCTATATTAGCTTCATCTAAAATACCAAGTTCTCTCCTAATATGATAAAAGGTGTCCCTTGGTAGAGGTTTTGTAAAAATGCCGGCTAATTGATTTGTGGTACTAACAAATTCAATTGTGCAATCACCCTTTTGTACATGATCTCTTAAAAAGGGTTTTCTATCTCAATGTGTTTAGTTCTTGAGTGATACACCAGATTCTTAGTCAAATTGATTGCACTCGTGTTATCGCATCTAATCGGAATATTTTCAAGTTTCAAACCAAAATCCGATAATTGTTGTTTCATCCATAATAGTTGAGCACAACAACTACCGGCTGCGATATATTCCGCTTCGGCGGTAGAAAGAGCGACACAAGCTTGCTTTTTAGAAAACCATGACACCAATGAACTTCCCAAGAAATGGCAAGTACCACTGGTGCTTTTGCGATCAAGCTTGCATCCCGCGAAGTCGGAATCCGAGCAACCAACTAAACTAAGATTGGCATCAGCAGGATACCATAAACCAGTGTTAATTGTTCCTTTTAGATACTTGAATATATGTTTAACTGCGGATAGGTGAGATTCTTTAGGATTAGCTTGAAATCTAGCACACATGTATACACTAAACATAATATCCGGTCTAGATGCAGTGAGATATAGGAGACTACCTATCGTTCCCCTATACTTACTAACATCAACCGGTGTACCTTGTTCATCCTTGTCTAGATAGCATGATGTGCTCATTGGAGTGTGGGCTTCCTTGCACTTGTCCAATCCGAATTTCTCAAGGAGCTCTTTGCAATATTTCCCTTGATGCACAAATATCCCCTCCTTGACTTGCTTTATTTGTAAGCCTAGGATGAACTTGAGTTCTCCCATCATTGACATTTCAAATTCCTTTTTCATCAAATTTGAGAACTTTCTACAAAGAGACACGTTAGTAGCACCAAAAATGATATCATCAACACAAATTTGTACTAACAATATGTCATCTTTGGTTTTATAAATAAATAGTGTATTATCAACCTTCCCTCTTTGAAACTTGTTTTCTAATAGAAAGGAACTCAATCGATCATACCAAGCTCTAGGAGCTTGTTTCAATCCATAGAGTGCCTTTTTCAATTTATAAACATGGTTTGGAAATTCACTATTTTCGAACCCGGGGGGTTGTTTGACATACACTTCTTCATTTATAAACCCATTCAAGAAAGCACTTTTAACATCCATTTGATATAAAGTGAATTTCATGATTGAGGCAAAAGCAAGTAAAATTCGGATAGCTTCAAGGTGTGCAACCGGACCAAAGGTCTCATCATAATCGATGCCATCCTCTTGGTTGTACCCTTGAGCTACTAGTCTAGCTTTGTTTCTTATAATCAACCCGGATTCATCAAGTTTGTTTCTATAAATCCATTTAGTACCAATTATGGTATGATCATCGGGTTTAGGGACTAGATCCCAAACTTCATTTCTTTCAAATTGGTTTAATTCTTCTTGCATAGCAAGAACCCAATGATCATCCTCAATGGCCTTTTTAATTGAATCGGGTTCAATTTGAGAAACAAAAGAGACATAGTGGCAAATGTTTTGAATAGACCTACGAGTAAGTACTCCCTTTGACATATCTCCTATGACATTGTCTATAGGATGAGCCTTGACCGATTTCCAAGTTGGAGGAAGTTCTTCCCTTACTTCTCCTTCATCAACTTTTGATTTCTCTCTCTCTTTTTCTTGTTTTGAAAAATCAATGCCATCTTCACTAGCATCACATAAAACACTATCTTCTTTCGAAGACTCATTAAAAACCACATGAATTGATTCCTCAATAGTTAAAGTTCTTTTATTGAAAATTCTATAAGCTTTACTATGAGAAGAATAGCCTAAAAATATGCCTTCATCGGATTTGGAATCAAACTTGCCAAGGTGTTCTTTTCCATTATTTAAAACAAAAACTTGGCAGCCGAAGACATGAAAATGAGATATATTTGGCTTTCTTCCCTTGTAAAGTTCATAGGGGGTTTTATCCAAAGAGGGCCTTATCAAAATACGATTTAAAACATAACAAGCCGTATTGACGGCATCGGCCCAAAAATATTGAGGTACTTGAGAATCATTTAACATGGTTCTAGCAAGTTCCTCTAGCACCCTATTTTTCCGCTCTACCACTCCATTTTGTTCCGGAGTTCTTGGTGCGGAGAATTGGTGCTCAATACCATTTTTAGCACAAAATCTATCAAATTTGTGGTTTTCGAATTCACCACCATGATCGGTTCGAATAATAATTACTTTTTGATTTACTTGGTTTTGCAAAAGTTTGACATGATGTTTAAAATATTTGTAGGTCTCACTCTTAGTAGTTAAAAATAAAGTCCAAGTAAACCTAGAGAAGTCATCAACAATCACCAATGCATAATAGTTGCCACCAAAGCTTTTTACTTGTGATGGTCCAAACAAGTCCATATGAAGCATTTCTAATGGCCTTGATGTGGACATCACCATTTTTGATCCAAAGGTGTTTTTAGTTTGTTTACATTTCTTGCAAGGAGAACAAACACCTTCAATAGAAAAATTTAGCTTTGGTAAACCAACTACTAGATCTTTAGATTGAATTTTCTTCAATTGGTTTACATTTATATGAGCGGTCCTACGATGCCATAACCAAGTGTCATTTTCTTTGCTCACTAAACAAGTCGAGACCAAAGAAGTGACTTTGTTCAAATCAACTAAGTAAGTATTATTTGATCTTCTACCAACAAATTTGATTGATTCATCTTTGTCACTTTTAATGAGGCAATGGGTAGAGGTAAAAACTACATGATTACCAATATCACATAATTGGCTTATTCTCAAGAGATTATGTTCTAATCCTTGAACATAGAGCACATTATCAATAATCAAGTTTGAAGAGTTTCCGATTTTACCATTACCAAGGATTTTGCCTTTGTTGTTGTCCCCATAAGTGACATAACCCTTTTCCTTTGGAGTAAGCTCAATGAAGTGCCTCTTATCTCCCGTCATGTGCTTCGAACATCCACTATCAAGATACCACAATTGTTTTCCCGTTCGAAGACACACCTACAAAATGAAATCACTTGTTCACTTTGGGTACCCAAACAATGTTGGGTCCCTTAGGGTTAGTGTTGGGACTTTCTCCCTTCTTAATCCACATATAAGTGCCCTTTTTCATTTCAAACTTCTTAATATGGCACTCAATGTTGATATGTCCAACTTTTCCACAATAAGTACAAGTTGGTCTCTTTGATGAATTTTTCTTAGAAAATGTTCCAACCACCTTGTACTTTTTGTCCTTTTTATGAACATATCCTAAACCGGTTTTGTTGTGATTATGTCTTTGAGAGTTCAACAACCGGTTGAGGTTTCTATCACTATGTGAGATTGTGAGTTTGTTTTTCAACTCTTTCACTTCTTTTTCAAGTTCATCACATCTCTCACATGGAGTGATGATCTCCTCATGATTTGCACAATCACTTTGATGACTAGAATTAATAAGTTCCAAGGATTCATTTTGAAGTTTCAACTCA
This sequence comes from Crotalaria pallida, assembly GCA_037953625.1. Classification (NCBI taxonomy): domain Eukaryota; kingdom Viridiplantae; phylum Streptophyta; class Magnoliopsida; order Fabales; family Fabaceae; genus Crotalaria; species Crotalaria pallida. Next base: position 83,380,385 of record CM075653.1, read on the forward strand.
TTTATAGATTTTTGTAATTCATCAATTTCTTGTTGACACTCCAAAATTTTCTTTCCTTTTTCCTTATTAATTTTAGCAAGCCTTTTAAATTGAATTAACATTTCATTGTAGGCTTCTTGTAAATCATCATATGAAATGGAATTTGAAGTGGAACAAGAAGAACTAGAGGTTACCTCATCATCACTTTCACTCATGTCATGGTTAGCTCTTGATGAGGACTTATGGTTGTTTTTGGCCATGAGACAAAGGTTTGCATTTTCATCACCGGAACTACTTGAAGATGATTCATTGCTCTTCTCCGGTGCATCCCAAACAATGTATGCACGCTTCCCCTTGGTCTCTTGGGTCTTCTTGTCATTCTTCTTCAAGAATGTGGCACATTCCATTCTAATGTGACCAACCCCACCACATTCATGACACTTAACTCCATCATTGGTACTTTTTTCTCTTTGTTTGGAGTCTTTGGTTCTCTTGAATTTGGATGAAGAGCCACCTTTCTTCCCTTTGAAGAATTTGTTGAACCTTTTCACAAACATCCCAAATTCTTCTTGATTTGGTTCACCATCGGAATCTTCACTTGTAGAGCATTCTTCAACTTCTTTTGTAGATTTAGTTGAAGCTTTGAGTGCTATGCCCTTTTTCTTTTTGTCCGATTCCTCGTGCATCCCAAGTCTTGTAAGTTCCATCTCATGCTCTTGGAGTTTGCCAAACAAAGTGGCTAAGTCCATGCTATTTATGTCTCTTAATTCCTTGATGGCGGTTACCTTGGGTTGCCAACTCCTATCAAGACATCTTAGAATTTTGTTAGTAGTTTCTCCATTGCGAAAAACTTTTCCCAAGGAAATCAAATGATTGACTATGTGAGAGAATCGCTTTTGCAAGTCACTAATGGTTTCATTTGGCAACATGTGGAACAATTCATATTCGTGAGTTAGAGAATTTAATCTTGCATCTCTAACCTCACTTGTTCCCTCATGTGTGACTTGCAAAGTATCCCACATTTCTTTTGCCGATTTACATTGGGAAACTCTATAAAATTCATCATGGGATAGAGCCGAAAAGATGATGTTTTTAGCTTTTAAATCAAATGAGACTTTCCTCTTTTCATCATCATTCCAACTACTCCCTGGAATTTCAACAATTTCTTCATTTATTTTCTTTTTGGGAATGAAAGGACCATTTTCAATTGCATCCCAAATATCTATATCAATTGCTTCAATAAAGACTTTCATGCGAGTTTTCCAATAAACATATCCTTCACCATTAAATAGTGGAGGACGGTTTATTGAAGCTCCTTCTCCACCAAAGTTATTGCTAGAGCCCATTTAGTTTCCAAAAGGATCTTTTTTGAAAAAGTTGTTACACTCGATCTTTCGACCGAGCTCTGATACCACTTGTTGGAAACCAACAAGCGGGCTAAGCAAATACTAGAGGGGGGTGAATAGTAATTTGAAGCACTAATACCAAATAATTCGAATGATAATTGAATAATGGAGCTAAGACTAAATTTTCTGGAATCAGACACGAAATACTCGAGTCTTTTGTGAAATACTCGAGTTTTTCTTGACGGATAGCAGTAAATCCAGAAACGAAAATCCAGCAATTTAACACAAATCAATTCAATACTAAACAGGAACTTATCCAACAGATTAGCAAGCAATCTAAATAAACTTTTAACACCAAGATTCCTTGACCTTGCTACCTAATTGTATAAATCCTAATAGATTGAAATGACTTAAGTTGATTGAGCTAGAAAGTATATTAAAAGCAATAAACCAACACTCAAGCAATTTTATCCTGGTTCACTCCAACAATGAGCTACATCCAGTCCTCCTAATCACTTAGGAGTTTCTCCAAATAATCAAATTGTTAGAAATTACAAAGGATTGCTTGAGAATGGCCTCACTCAACCTAACCCTTCAAGAGTGTACCAAACTCTTGATTTCTACCCCAATTTGATTCCGGTGATTGAAGAACTCTTCAAAAGCTTCCTTGAACTCCCTTCAAGAAACTCCACCGGGCAAGGAACCTCCTAGTCTTGTGCTTGAGAACCTCTCAAGACTCCAACACCCTAAGCCACTTAGGGTTTGCTTGGGAACAATCCAAGACTTTGAATAATCTAGCTTTTTGTATGTGTATTACTAATCTCACAATGGATTAGCACAAATAAGCACAGCTCAATGTATGAATTGAGGCCTAAAACTCAACTTGGAATAAAATGAAAATATGAGTGAGAAGTTGAGCTTTTTGGGAATTAACACTTGAGAAGAGGAAATTAAGAAAGCTTGAATCAATATGATCTTGTTGTCTTGTTTGTTCTTGCACAAATTCAAAGATAAATTTTACAATAAGGTTCTGAAATGCTCTCTTGGGTTGGATGAGACTCAAATGCCCTCAATTGGGTTTTTGAGTCTCTCCAACGTTCATTTTTGCTGACTGGACAAAAATACTCGAGTCTTTTATGAAATACTCGAGTCTTTTTGATCAGTCACGAGTGATTTGGTGCACGAACAAGACTAACGGTCATATTTGCTGACCTGGCATACTCGAGTGTTTTACAAAATACTCGAGTATATACTCGAGTATATACTCGAGTCTTTCTCAAAATACTCGAGTATTTTGATCAGACATGAGAAAAATTAATTTTCAATTTTATTTTTCCTCTCAAGTATTAATTTTAGTTAATCTCAACCTAATAGTCATATAAAATTTTATTCCTAGAAGAGACTAACTATTTCTACCCACTCTCAACCACTCTCAACATAGATTAGAAATTTACAATTAATATTTGATTGAGAATGATTGGGCACTTGTCTTCTTTTATTGACTTGTTGTTGTTGTTGTTGATGTTGCAATGTCTTCAAGGCTTGATTGTTAATTACTTTGTCATCATCAAAATATAATCCACATAATTAGGAGCATTGAATTTACAAATTTGACTCCCTTTTGCTTAGTTTTGGTTTGTTTCTTAAGTATTTTAGGTAGATTTTGTTTAGTTTTTAATTAGTTTAGGAAATTTTATTCCCTTGAACGTTTTGATCCGTTTTGGGTTTGTTTCAGTTACTTTCGGAGCTTAAATGAAGAAAATAAATATGGGGCATGAAAGTGGATGAAAAGACCTTGAAAATGGCGCAAGAACGAAGCAAAACGGAGCCGGAGCATGTCCTTGGCGCCCAGGCGCCCAGATCCCCACGCCCAGGCGCGCGTACCGCGTGAAAGTAACGTTGTTCGGTATTTTGACCATAACCTGAGCTACGCTTATCCAAATGAGGCGGTCTAGGTATCATTTTAAAGCTAAGGAAAATATCTACAGCTTTTCCAGAAATAGCCTTGCTCAAGTTCGTCCATCTTTTGGGTCAAAATTAGGGCCAAAGTCTCTGTCAGATACGAAAAAGCCCAATTGGGCCACTTCCGGATCAGTTTTGCTCCAATTCAATTAGGATTAGTTTTATCTTTTAAATATGCATATTTAGAACTAGGTAAGCAGCCATTAGTCATTCATAGAGAGAGAGGGGGGGATTACATAATTTTAGAGAATTTTAGAAGAGGAGAAGATCAAGGATTGGAAGATCCAAGGCTTTTCCTTGGTAATCATGCATTCTTCTACTACTTTTGTTCTTATTTTCATGATATGTAACTAAAACCCTTGTGTTAGGAATTCGTGAATTTGTATGGATTAGTTTATTGATTTCATGAATTGATGTTTTTCCTTTCTAAATCATGTGTTTGATTGTGTTTTATTTCCAATTCATAAATCTAGCTAATTTATGTCTTGTTTTTGATCTCTAATTCTTCAATTGAGAGATTAGGAATTAGAATAGGCCATGCCTTCAAACAATATAGTTATTCAACATGTAGGGATACAATTGGGTAATTATAAACATGATTAATTCCCTGTTCTTAATTAAGATTATTCAATGGTTTAATCTCTTAAGGAATTAAGGATTATCTAATTGAATAAGAAACGGTAACTATACAAGAGGGATCTAATAGTTACCAATTTAGGAATTTGTTCATGATTTAGGGAAAAACATAGATTCATGATAAATAAACAACGCCTACAATGAAACCATGTTCCTAACATCTTTCTCAAATCGCTCACAACTTCTATTTAATTTCTGTTTTTAATTTATTTTCTATTTTTAATTCAATCTTAATTAATTAGTAGAAACCTATAGATTTTGCTTTTAACTACTCTTTGGTGAGAATTAATTGAACAATTTGCAATCCCTGAGGGAGGATATCTGGTCTTATTGACTATATTACTATCCGATCAAGTATACTTGCTAGAGAGTGAACAACCTATCATCAGAAAAACAGTCCTAAGTCAAGAATAATTACCTACTCCTACCAAAGACACAAACCAACACCAAATATGGGAGAAAAAATTCGAGTCAGAAAATTTTTTATTTTGTCCACTCCCCCAAACTTAGAGGTTGGCTTGTCCTCAAGCAAACTAATCTAAACTAAACTATAAAATAAAAATTAAAAACTACCTAGAAAAACAGAACAATATTTTTGCAAAGTACCAGGTCTGGGGTGACATATTGGGAACTAATGGGAGCAAAAGAGATCACACCCCCAAACTTAAATTCTGCAGCCTCTCCACACTTGGGCGTGGCTTGACCTGTGACTTTTTTTTTTATAAAACTACCTAAAACTAAACTACCCTAAAAAAAATAAAATCTAAGGGAGTTACTTAACATTGGGTTGCCTCCCAACAAGCGCTTGTTTAACGTCACGAGCCTGACGGGTCACCTCTTTAGAGGTTAGGGTGGTTGCCAAGATCCTTTCAAGGGTGGCACTTTGCTTTTCAACTTCCTTTCAACACTCTCTCCATTCGAGTGCTGAATGCACATGAGAGGAGCGAAATTCTCCGCGATGATTGGTGGTTTTTCAAAAATTTTAATTGTAGTTTGCTCACCATTCACTCGAAGAATTACTTCTCCCCTAGGCACATCAATTACTGCCCCTGTTTTGGCCAAGAATGACCTTCCAAAAATTAGAGGAATATTTTCATCCTCTTCTACATCTAAGATCATGAAATCTAAGGGCAGGATAAAATCTTTCACCTTTACCAGAATATCTTCCACCACTCCATATGGGCGGAGGGTGGTTCTATCAGCTAACTGAAGTAATGTCGGGGTAGGCTTAACCTCTCCTAAGTTTAATGCTTCACACACAGACAATGGCTTAATGTTTACGCTAGCTCCTAAGTCACAGAGAGCCTTACCTGAGTACTCCTTGCCTATGCTAACTGAAATGGTGAAGCTACTTGGATCCTTCAGCTTTGATGGAAGGTTGGATTTGAAGATGCTACTGCACTTCTCTGCTATCGGGAACCTCTCGTCAGTGAGCATCCGCTTCTTCTTTGTCAGCAACTCCTTCATGAATCTCGCATACATAGACATTTGTGAGAGAGCCTCTGCAAACGGGATGTTGATGTGCACCTTCCGTAGCATCTCTATGAATTTGGTGAATTGTTTCTAGTCTTCCTCCTTCTTCAACCTCTGAGGATAAGGAATCCTCGGAGGTAGTGGTGCTGGTTTAGGTGTGCCTTGCTCTTTCTCGAGATCCGCAGGTGGATCCTGCGTCTGTTGCATTGCAGCTGAGCCTTCTCCACTTGGTTGCTTTGGCCCCTCATCCTTCTTCTCAACCTCAGTTTCATCATCCTTCTTCAGTGGCTCCGCATACGACTTGCCACTTCGAAGGGTGACTGCCATGCATCACTCCTTGGAGTTGGTAATGATCTCTGACATCTGATTGTTTATTTGAGCCACTTGCACCTACAAGTTGCGAATGCTGACTTGCTGATTAGCGAAATTCGCCCTGGCTTCTGCCATGAAGGTATTGGTTGTGGTAGCTGTAACACCCCAAAATTTTAATCCCCGATTAATGAAATGTTAATTATAATTTAATTATAATTAATGGTTTCTATGTTAATCCTTGATTAAAATATGTGTTCATGTGACTAGCTTAGATGTGTGAAATTATTTAATAAATAATTTAAATGCATTAAATGAGTATTTTGCATATTAGTCCCTGGGTTGGGACCTAGAAGCAATTATAGGAAATATTTTGGAGGGAAGGTAAATAAAATAATTATTTTTCAAAAACTGGGTAAAACACTCGAGTATTTTCTGGAACACTCGAGTATTCTGGGTCAAACTGCACAAGTTAGTGCGTTTGATGAGTCACCATGAACGATTCCCTCTCCTTGACACGAATACTCCATCATCAACAGCTCGAAGGCGTCGTGTCGTCCTGCATGGGCCTTCTCCATGTCTATAAAAGCTCAGCAACATCGAATTTGTGAAGAATTTGGCTAAGTTTGGGGTTTGTTGATGAAGTTAGGGTTTCAGATTTGTTGCCTTCGATTCTCTTTCAGTTCTGAGTATTAGGACTTGAGTGATACACGAATACAAAGCTCACATCTCGAGCTTTGTATAAACACCAAAATCGTGAAGATTGAGTGAGTGTGGTGGAAGGTTCAAGGAGTGGAAGTGAAGCTGTTTCTGTCAAGCCTTGGTCTGGGAGCTTACTTTGATCATTGATTCTGGTAAGCTCACGAATTCTTGAGTCTCAAATTCAGTTTCTTTAGTGAGTCCATGTTGTATAGAGTCTATAAAATCTAATTTCCCCAATTCTATTCTCTGTTTCATGTGTAAACCAATTCCACTTTGGTGTTGCACTCAAAATGCTCTGCATGTGATGCTTGAAGTTGGTCTGAGAAGTTTGGAGCTTTGTTCTTGTCAATTCTTGGTTGATTCACGTCTGAGAGGTAAGAGGAAGTAATTATATTCACTAGATAGAGTTTGAAATCCATTAAATGTGTTAGAGAGCCACTTGGTGGCTCTAAGGGCTTAGATTCTATAGGATCTTTGGTTTGGAGACCAATCCATGCTCTAAATCCGTATTGAGCAAGTTTGTTATCATGCATGTGAACCTGAATGAGCTTTGTTTCATGAATATTATGCTTATTGTGTGATTTGAGGTATGGAGTTGTTAAAATGCCTTTTTATGCATAATCAATGATTTCTCTGTCAATTCTGTGTTTTGAATTGAAATAAGTGTTGTAACATGTTTGATTAATGATATGTTAACTCTGTTGATCCCTGAAATGGACTTAAATTGAGTAGAAATGGAAATGGCATGTTAAAACCAGTTTTCAATACTGTCAGCTGCGAAACACTCGAGTAAATGGCAAAGTACTCGAGTAAATCGTGTTCAAAATAAAGTAAATTTCATAAGAACACTCGAGTATTTTGTCTGTTACTCGAGTATCGGGCATGAACTGAGAATTGTTATAGGTTAAACACTCGAGTCATTCAAAGTCACTCGAGTATTCTGGAAAAGTCCAAGAACACTCGAGTAACTCATGAACTACTCAAGTAAATTGTTGAAATTAAAACCCAAATCCTCAGAAAGACATGAACACTCGAGTAAGCTTAAGAACACTCGAGTAATCTGGAAAATCTCCAGAACACTCGAGTATTCTGAACTTTACTCGAGTAAAATGCCCAGAATCTGAAAACATCATTTTCAATTCTAACTTAATTAATTAAGGAATTATTAAGGATAATTCAAGGGATCAAAGACTTAGAGAAATTGATAAATACAAATAGATCGTTCGGTGACGATCCATTTTGAAAATTAAGCCTAGGTGGAAAGTAATGTATTAATCAATTTTCCCTAAGTATAAAATGCATTCATTCTGGAGTTTGGATGGTAGGACATATTCATGTTTCGATAAACATGTGGAGGGCCTCTGGGAGTGCCAATACGCTTGCTTGATGACACGTCGTTGACGTGGTCGGCTTTGTGGATGCCGATATGGATATATCGTTTGGATGACGATCCGTTTGGAGGACGGGATATGCTCGGGTGGCATGGATACCAAGCTTGACGTGTACATTCTAGGTGAATGTACGAATTGTTGTATACCTAGGAATACAACGCACTGTGGAGCGCTGGGTTGTCAGGGATGGACGTCAGAGAGTGACTTAGAAAATGTGGAGATAAGTTGAGAGTTAAAGTCATGCATCATGTCATTCACCTAATGCAATTGATATACCTGAATTAAGTGTGAACATCCTATGTGCATCTGATACTTGCTAAATGCTAATTGTGATTGTTGTTAATTGATGCATTATTATCTTTCATATGTTGCATGATTTATTCTCTATTGATTATGAGAGTAGAATTGCTTACCCCTAAGCCCTTGTAGGTGATGTCTCGCTACATTGCTTGCATCGAGATCCGGCCACTTCCTAGTGGCGTATGGATCTATGAGGACCATCGCGCGGTGTATGAGGGGGAGGTAGAGTTCACATTCTACCACCCTAATCCGCTGATGCGATTCCGTCCTCGTAGGTTTAGGATTCCCATCATATACACTATGCATGTACCCCCGTTTTATACTTATCATGGACCACCTCCCATGCGACCAGCTCGCTCTTACCATAGTTTTCGTTTTCAACCTACCCGCTCTCACCCTTTTACTTCGAGAGTCGTCCGCGAGGAGACTCCCCTATCTGATCCGAGGAGCCCAGTCAGGGTTTCACCATCACCTGACCCGGTACCCAGTGGTAGGGTACACTCTCCCTCGGATGAGATCGAGGAGGATCTGGTGGAGGACGAGAGTGGGAGCGAGCCTGTCGTGCATTCTACTGGGAGTGACTGGAGGGACGACGATCCCTAGGTACATGTATATGGTGTATGGTGTGGATTTGAGGATCCGGTGTGTGGAGGAGATTTGCTACTGCTGCTGTGATGATGATGCTACTACCTTGCTCACTTTACTTTTGGGAGACTACTGCTACTACTACTCCATCTGATGCTGCCAGATCTATGTGACTATTCCTAGAGTTATACATTTTGTTATGTATATATATTGTAGATATACTTTTGGAGCACTCTAGAGCTTGTAGTTACACTGTTATATAGATCTGATGATGGACTTGTATATTTTGAAACTTGGAGACTTTACTCATGGGCTATGTACTTATGATTCTCTATATCTATGAAAACCTATGTTTATATTCTATCAGTTGCATAGTCCAGTAATTTCCGCTTACTCTGATTTAATCTGTTTAAGAGCTCGGCTATAAATGGTATCAGTTCTATCGTATAAAGCAAGGGTATCTTAAACTACTTGATACAAAGATATCTTCTAAAAGATCGAATGTTACTCTATTTGCGAAAAGGTTTTAGAAATCGCCGAACTCGATACAATGATTTTGAGATAATATAGACTTTATTCTCCAAGACTTTCAAGTGACGATTCGTGCACCCGCTTTAAAAGAAAAATTTTATTGACCTATTTTCTTAACACTCACAAGTCCATATATATTATCCAATATAAAAGCATATTTATTAGATTATATTTGGGTAATAACGAAGGGTGTGACACTTAGTGGTATCAGAGAAAAAGTCAGATCCTGTAGTAGTAGAAGTGGTTCCAGAAAGGTAGCCATCAACATCAAGCAGGTATCTCCAAAGCGCTTATTACCTTGAATGCTGTTATTTTGATTGTTAAAGGTTTGAATACCCTGAATTGTTTGTATCTTGTCTCTTTTGAGTACAGGACGCAATTGATTGTAGATCTAATAAGCTTAGGATAGAGCCTTAGTATAGGTGGTGTAATGGAAAATTCTTTAGTTCAACATATGTGACCGTAAGCCCATAGCGCAGGTCTAATATGGCAACTAGAAACCAAAATCACACCAACGCGATGTTGGAGCGAATCACCACGGTATTGGAAGCCATGCAAAGGCAGTCTCAGCAACCATCTCAACCGGCTAACCCGCCTCATCAGTGTAATATGGGAAACACTGAGGCGAAGACTCTGGCTGATTTTAGGAGCTGCAATCCGCCAAAGTTTGAAGGAGGGTTTAAACCGGAGGAAGCCAACAAATGGATTCACACTATGGACAAGATTTTGAGAACGTTGGAGTGTTCGGATGCTCAGAAGGTGGCATATGCAACCTATATGCTGGAGGATGAGGCTGAGAACTGGTGGAATCACACCATGCAGCTTTTACAATATGAAGGAAGGGAGATAAGTTGGGGAGTATTTATGGAGAAGTTTCTCCAGAAGTATTTTCCTGAGGATCTGAGAAGGAAGAAGGAGGTGGAGTTTCTGCAGTTGAAGCAAGGGAACATGAATGTGGGCGAGTACGCGGCAAGGTTTGAAGAGTTGATGAAGTACTCTCCATACTACCAGAACAATCCAGACGAGAGGAGCAAGTGCATCAAGTTTGAAGGTGGATTGAGGCCAAAGTTGAAGTCAATTTTCAGCTATCAGCGGATTCAAAGTTTCCCTGCATTGGTAGATATGTGTAGGATGTATGAAGATGATACCAAGGCTGAGGAGGTGCAAGTTGTGGAAAAGAAGGACAATCAAGGATATGGACCACAGAGACGAAAGGGTTTCAATAATAGAGGTAAAGGTCCATATGATCGCAGAGGGAAAGGCAAGGGCAAGGTTGGTGGTTCTGAGGGAAGAAATTATCGGAGCGAAGCTCCATTCTGCGACAAGTGCAAACGCAACCATTATGGTCGTGTTTGCTGGGGAACAAGTGGATGTTTCAATTGTGGAAAGTCGGGGCATTTTGCGAGAGATTGCAAGGAGCCAGCCAAGGCCAATTCAAGAGGAGTTGCAGATAGACCGGTGACTCAAGGAAGGGTCTTCACCCTTAGTGGTGTGGAAGCGAATCGATCCGCTGATCTGGTGCAAGGTAAATACTTGCTTAATGGGCAGTTTTGCCATGTTTTGTTTGACTCCAGTGCAACGCATTCATTTGTTTCATATGAATGTGTAAACCGCTTAGGTTTGATTGTGTCTGAAATGCCTTATGTTCTTAAGGTAGAAACCCCTACCAATGCTCCTGTAATTGTTTCTAGAGCATGTCTTAACTGTTGCATAGAAGTGTTAGGACAAACCTCAAAAGTAGATTTGATCTGCTTACCCTTAGCACAATTGGATGTGATCTTGGGAATGGACTGGTTAAGTCAAAACCAAGTGATCATTGATTGTGATAGAAGACTCGTGACCTATAGAAACCCAAAACCCTCTGGTTACATATGTCTGTTCAACACCGAGGTGGAGGAGAGTGGTCCGAGGATGGAAGAGATCCCTGTTGTCAGAGATTTCCCGGATGTTTTTGCTGACGAGATTCCTGGTTTGCCACGAAGAAGAGAGATAGAATTTGGCATCGATCTAGTTCCGGGAGCTGGTCCCATTTTTATCGCTCCCTATAGAATGGCACCACCGGAAATGGCGGAAATGAAGAAGCAGATTGAGGAGCTGCTGCAGAAACAGATGATTCGACCAAGCGTGTCACCTTGGGGTGCTCCTGTCTTATTCGTCAAGAAGAAAGATGGTAGCATGAGGATGTGCATCGACTACCGACAACTTAATAAGGTCACCATCAAGAACAAGTATCCGTTGCCACGGATAGATGACCTTATGGATCAAGTGCGTGGGGCTTCAGTATTTTCCAAGATTGATTTGAGGTCGGGGTACCATCAGATCAGAATTAGAGAAGAGGATATCTCTAAGACTGCATTTCGATCTCGATACGGACATTATGAGTATGTTGTGATGCCGTTCGGATTGACTAATGCACCAGCTATCTTCATGGACTACATGAATCGAATCTTTAGACCTTATTTAGATTCATTCGTGGTTGTGTTCATTGATGATATTTTGATTTACTCTAAGAGCCCGGAGGAGCATGCTGAACACTTGAAGATAGTGTTAAGCATCTTGAAGGAGAAGCAGCTGTACGCCAAACTTACAAAGTGTGAGTTCTGGCTGAAGGAGATTAAATTTTTGGGGCATGTGATTTCAGATAAAGGGATAGTAGTTGATCCAACGAAAGTAAGTTCGGTTTTGCAATGGGAGCAACCAAAGTCGGCCACGGAAGTCAGAAGTTTTCTTGGTTTGGCTGGGTATTATAGAAGGTTCATCGAAGGTTTCTCGAAGATTGCACTGCCTCTGACGAAGTTGACAAGGAAAGATCAACCGTTCCTATGGGATAAGAAGTGTGAGAGAAGTTTTCGGGAGTTGAAGGAAAGGTTGACATCGTCTCCTGTATTGGTGTTGCCCGATACACAGAAGATTTTCGATGTGTATTGTGACGCGTCGAAACAAGGTCTTGGGTGTGTCTTGATGCAAGATGGGCAAGTTGTCGCTTACGCTTCGAGACAGCTAAAAGTTCATGAGATGAACTATCCAACTCATGATCTGGAGTTGGCAGCTGTGGTGTTTAAATTAAAGATCTGGAGGCACTATCTCTATGGCACTACGTTCCGGGTGTTTAGTGACCATAAGAGTTTAAAATACCTATTTGATCAAAAGGAGTTGAATATGAGGCAACGCCGATGGATGGAGTTTTTGAAGGATTATGAGTTTGAGCTCCATTATCATCCTGGGAAGGCAAACGTTGTGGCGGATGCATTGAGTAGAAAGGCAATGCACATCAGTACGATGATGGTCAGAGAAGCGGCACTGATAGAGGAATTTCGAGATTTGAGTCTGACGATGCAAGTGGAACCGACAAGTATCAAGTTGGGGATGCTGCAGATTGCTAATGAGTTTCTGCAAAGGATACGAGAATTGCAACACAAGGATGGGAAACTCATGGAAAAGAGGAAGTTGATGCAAGAAGGTAAGGCGTTGGAATTTCAAGAAGGAAAGGATGGAATCCTTCGCTTTAAAACGAGGATTTGTGTGCCTGATGATTTGGAAGTAAGAAGGATGATTTTGGATGAAGCACATAAGAGTAAGATGAGTATGCATCCGGGAGCCACTAAAATGTACCAGGACTTAAAGAAGCTATTTTGGTGGCCTGGTTTGAAGAGAGATGTAGCTGAATATGTGGCATGTTGTTTGGTATGTCAAAAGGCCAAGGTGGAACATCAAAGGCCAGGAGGAGAGTTACTTCCTTTAGAGATCCCGTTGTGGAAATGGGATAGCATCTCGATGGATTTTGTGTCGGGATTGCCAAAGACATCTACTGGTCATGATGCAATCTGGGTGATCGTGGATCGGTTGACCAAATCAGCGCATTTCATTCCCGTGAATATGCGCTACTCATTGGAAAAGCTCACTCAATTGTACATCAAGGAAGTTGTTCGTCTTCATGGGGTACCATCGAGCATTGTGTCTGATCGTGATCCGAGGTTTACGTCGAAGTTCTGGCAAGATCTGCATAGAGCCTTGGGTTCAAGGTTGAAACTGAGTTCTGCATACCACCCCCAGACGGATGGTCAGACGGAGAGGACTATTCAGTCATTAGAAGACATTCTGCGAGCTTGTGCATTGGAAGAACGAGGGAATTGGGAACAAATGTTGCCACTTGTGGAATTCACGTACAACAAGAGCTATCACGCGAGTATTGGAATGGCACCATTTGAAGCTCTGTATGGACGAAAGTGTCAGACGCCGTTATGCTGGTTTCAAGTGGGGGAGAGTTCTCTGATTGGACCAGATATTGTGCAAGAGACCACGGAGCAGATCAAAATGATACAAGAGAAGATGAGGGCAGCTCAGAGTAGGCAGAAAAGCTATGCTGATAGAAGGAGAAAAACCTTAGAGTTTGCTGAAGGAGACCACGTGTTCATTAGAATAATACCAACCAAAGGTGTTAGTAGAGCCTTGAAAACCCAGAAACTATCGCCTAAGTTTATTGGTCCCTATCAAATTCTCAAAAGAATCGGCCCAGTAGCTTATCAATTAGCTTTGCCTCCGTCATTAGCTAACCTCCATAATGTATTCCATGTGTCTCAATTGAAGAAATATGTCCATGACCCCACCATTGTTCTTAGCATCCAACCTGATGACTTAGAAATTCATAAGAACCTAACCTTCAAAGTTGTGCCAGTTCATATTGAAGATCGAAGAATCAAGCAGCTTAGAGGGAAGGATATTAGTTTGGTCAAAGTCGTTTGGAGTTATGGAGATGTGATAGAAGCATCTTGGGAATTAGAGGATAAGATGCGTCAGGATTATCCTAACTTGTTTGTATGAGTTGAATTTCGGGGACGAAATTAGTTGTAAGTGGGGGAGTAGTGTAACACCCCAAAATTTTAATCCCCGATTAATGAAATGTTAATTATAATTTAATTATAATTAATAGTTTCTATATTAATCCTTGATTAAAATATGTGTTTATATGACTAGCTTATGTGTGAGAAATTATTTAATAAATAATTTAAATGCCTAAAATGTATATTTTGCATATTAGTCCCTGGGTTGGGACCTAGAAGCAATTATTGTAGAGGTTTTGGAGGGAAAGTAAATAAAATAATTATTTTTCAAAATCTGGGCGAAATACTCGAGTATTACTCAGAATACTCGAGTATTCTGGGTCAAACTGCACGAGTTAGTGCGTTTGATGAGTCACCATGAACGATTCTCGTGTGTTGACACGAAATCGTCTCCCTCAACAGCTCAAAGCACTCGTGTCGACTCGCATGATGTCTCCTTGTGTCTATAAAAGCCCATCAACCACGAATTCGTGGGAATTTTGGCTAAGGTTTGCATTGTTGAAGAAGCTAGGGTTTCGATTTCGTCTCGTTCAATTCTCTTTCAATTCTAAGTGTTAGTCTTCGAGTGATACACCAATACAAAGCTCACATCACGAGCTTTGTATAAACACCAAAAATCGTGAGGATTGAGTGGGTGAGCTGAGAGAATCAAAGTCTTCAAGTGAAGTTGTTCTTGCTGGAGTTGGTGTTTGGAGCTTACTTCTATCATCGATTCTGGTAAGCTCCTGAGTTCTTGAGTCTCAAACTCAATTCGTTTAGTTAGATGATGTTGCATAGAGCTTAGAAATCTAGTTTTCCCTAATTTTTATCTCTGTTTCATGTCCAAACCAATTCAATTTTGGTATGGTGCTCAAACTGTCATGCATGTGAAGCTCAAGTGGATTTCTGGGTTTGGAGAGCTTTTCTTTGGAGTCTTTCTGTTGATTCAAGTCTGAGAGGTAAGGGGAAGTAATTATATTCACTAGATAGAGTTTGAAATCCATTAAATGTGTTAGAGAGCCACCAAGAGGCTCTAAGGGCTTAGATTCTATAGGAACTTTGGTTTGGAGACCAATCCATGCTCTAAATCTATATTGAGCAAGTTTGTTATCATGCATGTGAACCTGAATGAGCTTTGTTTCATGAATATTATGGTTATTGTGTGATTTGAGGTATTGAGTTGTTAAAATGCCTTTTTATGCATAATCAATGATTTCTCTGTCAATTCTGTGTTTTGAATTGAAATAAGTGTTGTAACATGTTTGATTAATGATATGTTAACTCTGTTGATCCCTGAAATGGACTTAAATTGAGTAGAAATGAAAATGGCATGTTAAAACCAATTTTCAATACTGTCAGCTGCGAAACACTCGAGTAAATCGTGTTCAAAATAAAGTAAATTTCATAAGAACACTCGAGTATTTTGTCTGTTACTCGAGTATCGGGCATGAACTGAGAATTGTTATAGGTCAAACACTCGAGTAACTCATAAACTACTCGATTAAATTGTTGAAATTAAAACCCAAATCCTCAGAAAGACATGAACACTCGAGTAAGCTTAAGAACACTCGAGTAATCTGGAAAATCTCCAGAACACTCGAGTATTCTGAACTTTACTCGAGTAAAATGCCCAGAATCTGAAAACATCATTTTCAATTCTAACTTAATTAATTAAGGAATTATTAAGGATAATTCAAGGGATCAAAGACTTAGAGAAATTGATAAATACAAATAGATCGTTCGGTGACGATCCATTTTGAAAATTAAGCCTAGGTGGCAAGTAATGTATTAATCAATTTCCCCTAAGTCTAAAATGCATTCATTCTGGAGTTTGGATGGTAGGACGTATTCATGTTTCGATAAACATGTGGAGGGCCTCTGGGAGTGCCAATACGCTTGCTTGATGACACGTCGTTGACGTGGTCGGCTTTGTGGATGCCGATATGGATATATCGTTTTGATGACGATCTGTTTGGATGACGGGATATGCTCGGGTGGCATGGATACCAAGCTTCACGTGTACATTCTAGGTGAATGTACGAATTGTTGTATACCAAGGAATACAACGCACTGTGGAGTGCTGGGTTGTCAGGGATGGACGTCAGAGAGTGACTTAGAAAATGTGGAGATAAGTTGAGAGTTAAAGTCATGCATCATGTCATTCACCTAATGCAATTGATATACCTGAATTAAGTGTGAACATCCTATGTGCATCTGATACTTGTTAAATGCTAATTGTGATTGTTATTAATTGATGCATTATTATCTTTCATATGTTGCATGATTTATTCTCTATTGATTATGTGAGTAGAATTGCTTACCCCTATGCCCTTGTAGGTGATGTCTCGCTACATTGCTTGCATCGAGATCCTGCCACTTCCTAGTGGCGTATGGATCTATGAGGACCATCGCGCGGTGTATGAGGGGGAGGTAGAGTTCACATTCTACCACCCTAATCCGCTGATGCGATTCCGTCCTCGTAGGTTTAGGATTCCCATCATATACACTATGCATGTACCCCCGTTTTATACTTATCATGGACCACCTCCCATGCGACCAGCTCGCTCTTACCATAGTTTTCGTTTTCAACCTACCCGCTCTCACCCTTTTACTTCGAGAGTCGTCCGCGAGGAGACTCCCCTATCTGATCCGAGGAGCCCAGACAGGGTTTCACCATCACCTGACCCGGTACCCAGTGGTAGGGTACACTCTCCCTCGGATGAGATCGAGGAGGATCCGGTGGAGGACGAGAGTGGGAGCGAGCCTGTCGTGCATTCTACTGGGAGTGACTGGAGGGACGACGATCCCTAGGTACATGTATATGGTGTATGGTGTGGATCTGAGGATTCGGTGTGTGGAGGAGATTTGCTGCTGCTGCTGTGATGATGATGCTACTACCTTACTCACTTTACTTTTGGGAGACTACTGCCATTACTACTCCATCTGATGCTGCCAGATCTGTGTGACTATTCCTAGAGTTATACATTTTGTTATGTATATATATTGTAGATATACTTTTGGAGCACTCTAGAGCTTGTAGTTACACTGTTATATAGATCTGATGATGGACTTGTATATTTTGAAACTTGGAGACTTTACTCATGGGCTATGTACTTATGATTCTCTATATCTATGAAAACCTATGTTTATATTCTATCAGTTGCATAGTCCAGTAATTTCCGCTTACTCTGATTTAATCTGTTTAAGAGCTCGGCTATAAATGGTATCAGTTCTATCGTATAAAGCAAGGGTAGCTTAAACTACTTGATACAAAGATATCTTCTAAAAGATCGAATGTTTCTCTATTTGCGAAAAGGTTTTAGAAATCGCCGAACTCGATACAATGATTTTGAGATAATATAGACTTTATTCTCCAAGACTTTCAAGTGACGATTCGTGCACCCGCTTTAAAAGAAAAATTTTATTGACCTATTTTCTTAACACTCACAAGTCCATATATATTATCCAATATAAAAGCATATTTATTAGTTTATATTTGGGTAATAACGAAGGGTGTGACACTTGTGACCTATAGAACCTAACCTTCAAAGCTGTGCCAGTTCATATTGAAGATCGAAGAATCAAGCAGCTTAGAGGGAAGGATATTAGTTTGGTCAAAGTCGTTTGGAGTTATGGAGATGTGATAGAAGCATCTTGGGAATTAGAGGATAAGATGCGTCAGGATTATCCTGACTTGTTTGTATGAGTTGAATTTCGGGGACGAAGTTCCTTGTAAGTGGGGGAGTAGTGTAACACCCCAAAATTTTAATCCCCGATTAATGAAATGTTAATTATAATTTAATTATAATTAATGGTTTCTATGTTAATCCTTGATTAAAATATGTGTTCATGTGACTAGCTTAGATGTGTGAAATTATTTAATAAATAATTTAAATGCATTAAATGAGTATTTTGCATATTAGTCCCTGGGTTGGGACCTAGAAGCAATTATAGGAAATATTTTGGAGGGAAGGTAAATAAAATAATTATTTTTCAAAAACTGGGTAAAACACTCGAGTATTTTCTGGAACACTCGAGTATTCTGGGTCAAACTGCACGAGTTAGTGCGTTTGATGAGTCACCATGAACGATTCCCTCTCCTTGACACGAATACTCCATCATCAACAGCTCGAAGGCGTCGTGTCGTCCTGCATGGGCCTTCTCCATGTCTATAAAAGCTCAGCAACATCGAATTTGTGAAGAATTTGGCTAAGTTTGGGGTTTGTTGATGAAGTTAGGGTTTCAGATTTGTTGCCTTCGATTCTCTTTCAGTTCTGATTATTAGGACTTGAGTGATACACGAATACAAAGCTCACATCTCGAGCTTTGTATAAACACCAAAATCGTGAAGATTGAGTGAGTGTGGTGGAAGGTTCAAGGAGTGGAAGTGAAGCTGTTTCTGTCAAGCCTTGGTCTGGGAGCTTACTTTGATCATTGATTCTGGTAAGCTCACGAATTCTTCAGTCTCAAATTCAGTTTCTTTAGTGAGTCCATGTTGTATAGAGTCTAGAAAATCTAATTTCCCCAATTCTATTCTCTGTTTCATGTGTAAACCAATTCCACTTTGGTGTTGCACTCAAAATGCTCTGCATGTGATGCTTGAAGTTGGTCTGAGAAGTTTGGAGCTTTGTTCTTGTCAATTCTTGGTTGATTCACGTCTGAGAGGTAAGGGGAAGTAATTATATTCACTAGATAGAGTTTGAAATCCATTAAATGTGTAAGAGAGCCACCAAGAGGCTCTAAGGGCTTAGATTCTATAGGAACTTTGGTTTGGAGACCAATCCATGCTCTAAATCTGTATTGAGCAAGTTTGTTATCATGCATGTGAACCTGAATGAGCTTTGTTTCATGAATATTATGCTTATTGTGTGATTTGAGGTATTGAGTTGTTAAAATGCCTTTTTATGCATAATCAATGATTTCTCTGTCAATTCTGTGTTTTGAATTGAAATAAGTGTTGTAACATGTTTGATTAATGATATGTTAACTCTGTTGATCCCTGAAATGGACTTAAATTGAGTAGAAATGAAAATGGCATGTTAAAACCAGTTTTCAATACTGTCAGCTGCGAAACACTCGAGTAAATGGCAAAGTACTCGAGTAAATCGTGTTCAAAATAAAGTAAATTTCATAAGAACACTCGAGTATTTTGTCTGTTACTCGAGTATCGGGCATGAACTGAGAATTGTTATAGGTTAAACACTCGAGTCATTCAAAGTCACTCGAGTATTCTGGAAAAGTCCAAGAACACTCGAGTAACTCATGAACTACTCGAGTAAATTGTTGAAATTAAAACCCAAATCCTCAGAAAGACATGAACACTCGAGTAAGCTTAAGAACACTCGAGTAATCTGGAAAATCTCCAGAACACTCGAGTATTCTGAACTTTACTCGAGTAAAATGCCCAGAATCTGAAAACATCATTTTCAATTCTAACTTAATTAATTAAGGAATTATTAAGGATAATTCAAGGGATCAAAGACTTAGAGAAATTGATAAATACAAATAGATCGTTCGGTGACGATCCATTTTGAAAATTAAGCCTAGGTGGCAAGTAATGTATTAATCAATTTTCCCTAAGTCTAAAATGCATTCATTCTGGAGTTTGGATGGTAGGACGTATTCATGTTTCGATAAACATGTGGAGGGCCTCTGGGAGTGCCAATACGCTTGCTTGATGACACGTCGTTGACGTGGTCGGCTTTGTGGATGCCGATATGGATATATCGTTTGGATGACGATCCGTTTGGAGGACGGGATATGCTCGGGTGGCATGGATACCAAGCTTGACGTGTACATTCTAGGTGAATGTAAGAATTGTTGTATACCTAGGAATACAACGCACTGTGGAGTGCTGGGTTGTCAGGGATGGACGTCAGAGAGTGACTTAGAAAATGTGGAGATAAGTTGAGAGTTAAAGTCATGCATCATGTCATTCACCTAATGCAATTGATATACCTGAATTAAGTGTGAACATCCTATGTGCATCTGATACTTGCTAAATGCTAATTATGATTGTTGTTAATTGATGCATTATTATCTTTCATATGTTGCATGATTTATTCTCTATTGATTATGAGAGTAGAATTGCTTACCCCTATGCCCTTGTAGGTGATGTCTCGCTACATTGCTTGCATCGAGATCCGGCCACTTCCTAGTGGCGTATGGATCTATGAGGAGCATCGCGCGGTGTATGAGGGGGAGGTAGAGTTCACATTCTACCACCCTAATCCGCTGATGCGATTCCGTCCTCGTAGGTTTAGGATTCCCATCATATACACTATGCATGTACCCCCGTTTTATACTTATCATGGACCACCTCCCATGAGACCAGCTCGCTCTTACCATAGTTTTCGTTTTCAACCTACCCGCTCTCACCCTTTTACTTCGAGAGTCGTCCGCGAGGAGACTCCCCTATCTGATCCGAGGAGCCCAGTCAGGGTTTCACCATCACCTGACCCGGTACCCAGTGGTAGGGTACACTCTCCCTCGGATGAGATCGAGGAGGATCCGGTGGAGGACGAGAGTGGGAGCGAGCCTGTCGTGCATTCTACTGGGAGTGACTGGAGGGACGACGATCCCTAGGTACATGTATATGGTGTATGGTGTGGATTTGAGGATCCGGTGTGTGGAGGAGATTTGCTACTGCTGTTGTGATGATGATGCTACTACCTTGCTCACTTTACTTTTGGGAGACTACTGCTACTACTACTCCATCTGATGCTGCCAGATCTATGTGACTATTCCTAGAGTTATACATTTTGTTATGTATATATATTGTAGATATACTTTTGGAGCACTCTAGAGCTTGTAGTTACACTGTTATATAGATCTGATGATGGACTTGTATATTTTGAAACTTGGAGACTTTACTCATGGGCTATGTACTTATGATTCTCTATATCTATGAAAACCTATGTTTATATTCTATCAGTTGCATAGTCCAGTAATTTCCGCTTACTCTGATTTAATCTGTTTAAGAGCTCGGCTATAAATGGTATCAGTTCTATCGTATAAAGCAAGGGTAGCTTAAACTACTTGATACAAAGATATCTTCTAAAAGATCGAATGTTACTCTATTTGCGAAAAGGTTTTAGAAATCGCCGAACTCGATACAATGATTTTGAGATAATATAGACTTTATTCTCCAAGACTTTCAAGTGACGATTCGTGCACCCGCTTTAAAAGAAAAATTTTATTGACCTATTTTCTTAACACTCACAAGTCCATATATATTATCCAATATAAAAGCATATTTATTAGATTATATTTGGGTAATAACGAAGGGTGTGACACTTAGTGGTATCAGAGAAAAAGTCAGATCCTGTAGTAGTAGAAGTGGTTCCAGAAAGGTAGCCATCAACATCAAGCAGGTATCTCCAAAGCGCTTATTACCTTGAATGCTGTTATTTTGATTGTTAAAGGTTTGAATACCCTGAATTGTTTGTATCTTGTCTCATTTGAGTACAAGACGCAATTGATTGTAGATCTAATAAGCTTAGGATAGAGCCTTAGTATAGGTGGTGTAATGGAAGTTTCTTTAGTTCAACATATGTGACCGTAAGCCCATAGCGCAGGTCTAATATGGCAACTAGAAACCAAAATCACACCAACGCGATGTTGGAGCGAATCACCATGGTATTGGAAGCCATGCAAAGGCAGTCTCAGCAACCATCTCAACCGGCTAACCCGCCTCATCAGTATAATATGGGAAACACTGAGGCGAAGACTCTGGCTGATTTTAGGAGCTGCAATCCGCCAAAGTTTGAAGGAGGGTTTAAACCGGAGGAAGCCAACAAATGGATTCACACTATGGACAAGATTTTGAGAACGTTGGAGTGTTCGGATGCTCAGAAGGTGGCATATGCAACCTATATGCTGGAGGATGAGGCTGAGAACTGGTGGAATCACACCATGCAGCTTTTACAATATGAAGGAAGGGAGATAAGTTGGGGAGTATTTATGAAGAAGTTTCTCCAGAAGTATTTTCCTGAGGATCTGAGAAGGAAGAAGGAGGTGGAGTTTCTGCAGTTGAAGGAAGGGAACATGAATGTGGGCGAGTACGCGGCAAGGTTTGAAGAGCTGATGAAGTACTCTCCATACTACCAGAACAATCCAGACGAGAGGAGCAAGTGCATCAAGTTTGAAGGTGGATTGAGGCCAAAGTTGAAGTCAATTTTCAGCTATCAGCGGATTCAAAGTTTCCCTGCATTGGTAGATATGTGTAGGATGTATGAAGATGATACCAAGGCTGAGGAGGTGCAAGTTGTGGAAAAGAAGGACAATCAAGGATATGGACCACAGAGACGAAAGTGTTTCAATAATAGAGGTAAAGGTCCATATGATCGCAGAGGGAAAGGCAAGGGCAAGGTTGGTGGTTCTGAGGGAAGAAATTATCGGAGCGAAGCTCCATTCTGCGACAAGTGCAAACGCAACCATTATGGTCGTGTTTGCTGGGGAACAAGTGGATGTTTCAATTGTGGAAAGCCGGGGCATTTTGCGAGAGATTGCAAGGAGCCAGCCAAGGCCAATTCAAGAGGAGTTGCAGATAGACCGGTGACTCAAGGAAGGGTCTTCACCCTTAGTGGTGTGGAAGCGAATCGATCCTCTGATCTGGTGCAAGGTAAATACTAGCTTAATGGTCAGTTTTGCCATGTTTTGTTTGACTCCGGTGCAACGCATTCGTTTGTTTCATATGAATGTGTAAACCGCTTAGGCTTGATTGTGTCTGAAATGCCTTATGTTCTTAAGGTAGAAACCCCTACCAATGCTCCTGTAATTGTTTCTAGAGCATGTCTTAACTGTTGTATAGAAGTGTTAGGACAAACCTCTAAAGTAGATTTGATCTGCTTACCCTTAGCACAATTGGATGTGATCTTGGGAATGGACTGGTTAAGTCAAAACCAAGTGATCATTGATTGTGATAGAAGACTCGTAGTGTAACACCCCAAAATTTTAATCCCCGATTAATGAAATGTTAATTATAATTTAATTATAGTTAATAGTTTCTATATTAATCCTTGATTAAAATATGTGTTTATATGACTAGCTTATGTGTGAGAAATTATTTAATAAATAATTTAAATGCCTAAAATGTATATTTTGCATATTAGTCCCTGGGTTGGGACCTAGAAGCAATTATAGGAAAGGTTTTGGAGGGAAAGTAAATAAAATAATTATTTTTCAAAATCTGGGCGAAATACTCGAGTATTACTCAGAATACTCGAGTATTCTGGGTCAAACTGCACGAGTTAGTGCGTTTGATGAGTCACCATGAACGATTCTCGTGTGTTGACACGAAATCGTC
Source organism: Crotalaria pallida (assembly GCA_037953625.1). NCBI lineage: Eukaryota > Viridiplantae > Streptophyta > Magnoliopsida > Fabales > Fabaceae > Crotalaria > Crotalaria pallida. The sequence goes on from CM075653.1 coordinate 83,403,726, forward strand.
TCCCTCAACAGCTCAAAGCACTCGTGTCGACTCGCATGATGTCTCCCTGTGTCTATAAAAGCCCATCAACCACGAATTCGTGGGAATTTTGGCTAAGGTTTGCATTGTTAAAGAAGCTAGGGTTTCGATTTCGTCTCATTCAATTCTCTTTCAATTCTAAGTGTTAGTCTTCGAGTGATACACCAATACAAAGCTCACATCACGAGCTTTGTATAAACACCAAAAATCGTGAGGATTGAGTGGGTGAGCTGAGAGAATCAAAGTCTTGAAGTGAAGTTGTTCTTGCTGGAGTTGGTGTTTGGAGCTTACTTCTATCATCGATTCTGGTAAGCTCCTAAGTTCTTGAGTCTCAAACTCAATTCGTTTAGTTAGATGATGTTGCATAGTGCTTAGAAATCTAGTTTTCCCTAATTTTTATCTCTGTTTCATGTCCAAACCAATTCAATTTTGGTATGGTGCTCAAACTGTCATGCATGTGAAGCTCAAGTGGATTTCTGGGTTTGGAGAGCTTTTCTTTGGAGTCTTTCTGTTGATTCAAGTCTGAGAGGTAAGGGGAAGTAATTATATTCACTAGATAGAGTTTGAAATCCATTAAATGTGTTAGAGAGCCACCAAGAGGCTCTAAGGGCTTAGATTCTATAGGAACTTTGGTTTGGAAACCAATCCATGCTCTAAATCTGTATTGAGCAAGTTTGTTATCATGCATGTGAACCTGAATGAGCTTTGTTTCATGAATATTATGCTTATTGTGTGATTTGAGGTATTGAGTTGTTAAAATGCCTTTTTATGCATAATCAATGATTTCTCTGTCAATTCTGTGTTTTGAATTGAAATAAGTGTTGTAACATGTTTGATTAATGATATGTTAACTCTGTTGATCCCTGAAATGGACTTAAATTGAGTAGAAATGAAAATGGCATGTTAAAACCAGTTTCCAATACTGTCAGCTGCGAAACACTCGATTAAATAGCAAAGTACTCGAGTAAATCGTGTTCAAAATAAAGTAAATTTCATAAGAACACTCGAGTATTTTGTCTGTTACTCGAGTATCGGGCATGAACTGAGAATTGTTATAGGTCAAACACTCGAGTCATTCAAAGTCACTCGAGTATTTTGGAAACGTCCAAGAACACTCGAGTAACTCATGAACTACTCGAGTAAATTGTTGAAATTAAAACCCAAATCCTCAGAAAGACATGAACACTCGAGTAAGCTTAAGAACACTCGAGTAATCTGGAAAATCTCCAGAACACTCGAGTATTCTGAACTTTACTCGAGTAAAATGCCCAGAATCTGAAAACATCATTTTCAATTCTAACTTAATTAATTAAGGAATTATTAAGAATAATTCAAGGGATCAAAGACTTAGAGAAATTGATAAATACAAATAGATCGTTCGGTGACGATCCATTTTGAAAATTAAGCCTAGGTGGCAAGTAATGTATTAATCAATTTCCCCTAAGTCTAAAATGCATTCATTCTGGAGTTTGGATGGTAGGACGTATTCATGTTTCGATAAACATGTGGAGGGCCTCTGGGAGTGCCAATACGCTTGCTTGATGACACGTCGTTGACGTGGTCGGCTTTGTGGATGCCGATATGGATATATCGTTTGGATGACGGGATATGCTCGGGTGGCATGGATACCAAGCTTGACGTGTACATTCTAGGTGAATGTACGAATTGTTGTATACCTAGGAATACAACGCACCGTGGAGTGCTGGGTTGTCAGGGATGGACGTCAGAGAGTGACTTAGAAAATGTGGAGATAAGTTGAGAGTTAAAGTCATGCATCATGTCATTCACCTAATGCAATTGATATACCTGAATTAAGTGTGAACATCCTATGTGCATCTGATACTTGCTAAATGCTAATTGTGATTGTTATTAATTGATGCATTATTATCTTTCATATGTTGCATGATTTATTCTCTATTGATTATGTTAGTAGAATTGCTTACCCCTATGCCCTTGTAGGTGATGTCTCGCTACATTGCTTGCATCGAGATCCGGCCACTTCCTAGTGGCGTATGGATCTATGAGGACCATCGCGCGGTGTATGAGGGGGAGGTAGAGTTCACATTCTACCACCCTAATCCGCTGATGCGATTCCGTCCTCGTAGGTTTAGGATTCCCATCATATACACTATGCATTTACCCCCGTTTTATACTTATCATGGACCACCTCCCATGCGACCAGCTCGCTCTTACCATAGTTTTCGTTTTCAACCTACCCGCTCTCACCCTTTTACTTCGAGAGTCGTCCGCGAGGAGACTCCCCTATCTGATCCGAGGAGCCCAGTCAGGGTTTCACCATCACCTGACCCGGTACCCAGTGGTAGGGTACACTCTCCCTCGGATGAGATCGAGGAGGATCCGGTGGAGGACGAGAGTGGGAGCGAGCCTGTCGTGCATTCTACTGGGAGTGACTGGAGGGACGACGATCCCTAGGTACATGTATATGGTGTATGGTGTGGATCTGAGGATCCGGTGTGTGGAGGAGATTTGCTGCTGCTGCTGTGATGATGATGCTACTACCTTACTCACTTTACTTCTGGGAGACTACTGCTATTACTACTCCATCTGATGCTGCCAGATCTGTGTGACTATTCCTAGAGTTATACATTTTGTTATGTATATATATTGTAGATATACTTTTGGAGCACTCTAGAACTTGTAGTTACACTGTTATATAGATCTGATGATGGACTTGTATATTTTGAAACTTGGAGACTTTACTCATGGGCTATGTACTTATGATTCTCTATATCTATGAAAACCTATTTTTATATTCTATCAGTTGCATAGTCCAGTAATTTTCGCTTACTCTGATTTAATCTGTTTAAGAGCTCGGCTATAAATGGTATCAGTTCTATCGTATAAAGCAAGGGTAGCTTAAACTACTTGATACAAAGATATCTTCTAAAAGATCGAATGTTTCTCTATTTGTGAAAAGGTTTTAGAAATCGCCGTACTCGATACAATGATTTTGAGATAATATAGACTTTATTCTCCAAGACTTTCAAGTGACGATTCGTGCACCCGCTTTAAAAGAAAAATTTTATTGACCTATTTTCTTAACACTCACAAGTCCATATATATTATCCAATATAAAAGCATATTTATTAGTTTATATTTAGGTAATAACGAAGGGTGTGACACTTAGTGGTATCAGAGCAAAAGTCAGATCCTGTAGTAGTAGAAGTGGTTCCAGAAAGGTAGCCATCAACATCAAGCAGGTATCTCCAAAGCGCTTATTACCTTGAATGTTGTTATTTTGATTGTTAATGGTTTGAATACCCTGAATTGTTTGTATCTTGTCTCTTTTGAGTACAAGACGCAATTGATTGTAGATCTAATAAGCTTAGGATAGAGCCTTAGTATAGGTGGTGTAATGAAAGTTTCTTTAGTTCAACATATGTGACCGTAAGCTCATAGCGCAGGTCTAATATGGCAACTAGAAACCAAAATCACACCAACGCGATGTTGGAGCGAATCACCACGGTATTGGAAGCCATGCAAAGGCAGTCTCAGCAACCATCTCAACCGGCTAACCCGCCTCATCAGTGTAATATGGGAAACACTGAGGCGAAGACTCTGGCTGATTTTAGGAGCTGCAATCCGCCAAAGTTTGAAGGAGGGTTTAAACCGGAGGAAGCCAACAAATGGATTCACACTATGGACAAGATTTTGAGAACGTTGGAGTGTTCGGATGCTCAGAAGGTGGCATATGCAACCTATATGCTGGAGGATGAGGTTGAGAACTGGTGGAATCACACCATGCAGCTTTTACAATATGAAGGAAGGGAGATAAGTTGGGGAGTATTTATGGAGAAGTTTCTCTAGAAGTATTTTCCTGAGGATCTGAGAAGGAAGAAGGAGGTGGAGTGTCTGCAGTTGAAGCAAGGGAACATGAATGTGGGCGAGTACGTGGCAAGGTTTGAAGAGCTGATGAAGTACTCTCCATACTACCAGAACAATCCAGACGAGAGGAGCAAGTGCATCAAGTTTGAAGGTGGATTGAGGCCAAAGTTGAAGTCAATTTTCAGCTATCAACGGATTCAAAGTTTCCCTGCATTGGTAGATATGTGTAGGATGTATGAAGATGATACCAAGGCTGAGGAGGTGCAAGTTGTGGAAAAGAAGGACAATCAAGGATATGGACCACAGAGACGAAAGGGTTTCAATAATAGAGGTAAAGGTCCATATGATCGCAGAGGGAAAGGCAAGGGCAAGGTTGGTGGTTCTGAGGGAAGAAATTATCGGAGCGAAGCTCCATTCTGCGACAAGTGCAAACGCAACCATTATGGTCGTGTTTGCTGGGGAACAAGTGGATGTTTCAATTGTGGAAAGTCGGGGCATTTTGCGAGAGATTGCAAGGAGCCAGCCAAGGCCAATTCAAGAGGAGTTGCAGATAGACCGGTGACTCAAGGAAGGGTCTTCACCCTTAGTGGTGTGGAAGCGAATCGATCCTCTGATCTGGTGCAAGGTAAATACTTGCTTAATGGGCAGTTTTGCCATGTTTTGTTTGACTCCGGTGCAACGCATTCATTTGTTTCATATGAATGTGTAAACCGCTTAGGTTTGATTGTGTCTGAAATGCCTTATGTTCTTAAGGTAGAAACCCCTACCAATGCTCCTGTAATTGTTTCTAGAGCATGTCTTAACTATTGTATAGAAGTGTTAGGACAAACCTCAAAAGTAGATTTGATCTGCTTACCCTTAGCACAATTGGATGTGATCTTGGGAATGGACTGGTTAAGTCAAAACCAAGTGATCATTGATTGTGATAGAAGACTCGTGACCTATAGAAACCCAAAACCCTCTGGTTACATATGTCTGTTCAACACCGAGGTGGAGGAGAGTGGTCCGAGGATGGAAGAGATCCCTGTTGTCAGAGATTTCCCAGAAGTTTTTGCTGACGAGATTCCTGGTTTGCCACGAAGAAGAGAGATAGAATTTGGCATCGATCTAGTTCCGGGAGCTGGTCCCATTTCTATCGCTCCCTATAGAATGGCACCACCGGAAATGGCGGAAATGAAGAAGCAGATTGAGGAGCTGCTGCAGAAACAGATGATTCGACCAAGCGTGTCACCTTGGGGTGCTCCTGTCTTATTCGTCAAGAAGAAAGATGGTAGCATGAGGATGTGCATCGACTACCGACAACTTAATAAGGTCACCATCAAGAACAAGTATCCGTTGCCACGGATAGATGACCTTATGGATCAAGTGCATGGGGCTTCAGTATTTTCCAAGATTGATTTGAGGTCGGGGTACCATCAGATCAGAATTAGAGAAGAGGATATCTCTAAGACTGCATTTCGATCTCGATACGGACATTATGAGTATGTTGTGATGCCGTTCGGATTGACTAATGCACCAGCTATCTTCATGGACTACATGAATCGAATCTTTAGACCTTATTTAGATTCATTCGTGGTTGTGTTCATTGATGATATTCTAATTTACTCTAAGAGCCCGGAGGAGCATGCTGAACACTTGAAGATAGTGTTAAGCATCTTGAAGGAGAAGCAGCTGTACGCCAAACTTACAAAGTGTGAGTTCTGGCTGAAGGAGATTAAATTTTTGGGGCATGTGATTTCAGATAAAGGGATAGCAGTTGATCCAACGAAAGTAAGTTCGGTTTTGCAATGGGAGCAACCAAAGTCGGCCACGGAAGTCAGAAGTTTTCTTGGTTTGGTTGGGTATTATAGAAGGTTCATCGAAGGTTTCTCGAAGATTGCACTGCCTCTGACGAAGTTGACAAGGAAAGATCAACCGTTCCTATGGGATAAGAAGTGTGAGAGAAGTTTTCGGGAGTTGAAGGAAAGGTTGACATCGTCTCCTGTATTGGTGTTGCCCGATACACAGAAGATTTTCGATGTGTATTGTGACACGTCGAAACAAGGTCTTGGGTGTGTCTTGATGCAAGATGGGCAAGTTGTCGCTTACGCTTCGAGACAGCTAAAAGTTCATGAGATGAACTATCCAACTCATGATCTGGAGTTGGCAGCTGTGGTGTTTGAATTAAAGATCTGGAGGCACTATCTCTATGGCACTACGTTCCGGGTGTTTAGTGACCATAAGAGTTTAAAATACCTCTTTGATCAAAAGGAGTTGAATATGAGGCAACGCCGATGGATGGAGTTTTTGAAGGATTATGAGTTTGAGCTCCATTATCATCCTGGGAAGGCAAACGTTGTGGCGGATGCATTGAGTAGAAAGGCAATGCACATCAGTACGATGATGGTCAGAGAAGCGGCACTGATAGAGGAATTTCGAGATTTGAGTCTGACGATGCAAGTGGAACCGACAAGTATCAAGTTGGGGATGCTGCAGATTGCTAATGAGTTTCTGCAAAGGATACGAGAATTGCAACACAAGGATGGGAAACTCATGGAAAAGAGGAAGTTGATGCAAGAAGGTAAGGCGTTGGAATTTCAAGAAGGAAAGGATGGAATCCTTCGCTTTAAAATGAGGATTTGTGTGCTTGATGATTTGGAAGTAAGAAGGATGATTTTGGATGAAGCACATAAGAGTAAGATGAGTATGCATCCGGGAGCCACTAAAATGTACCAGGACTTAAAGAAGCTACTTTGGTGGCCTGGTTTGAAGAGAGATGTAGCTGAATATGTGGCATGTTGTTTGGTATGTCAAAAGGCCAAGGTGGAACATCAAAGGCCAGGAGGAGAGTTACTTCCTTTAGAGATCCCGTTGTGGAAATGGGATAGCATCTCGATGGATTTTGTGTCGGGATTGCCAAAGACATCTACTGGTCATGATGCAATCTGGGTGATCGTGGATCGGTTGACCAAATCAGCGCATTTCATTCCCGTGAATATGCGCTACTCATTGGAAAAGCTCACTCAATTGTACATCAAGGAAGTTGTTCGTCTTCATGGGGTACCATCGAGCATTGTGTCTGATCGTGATCCGAGGTTTACGTCGAAGTTCTGGCAAGATCTGCATAGAGCCTTGGGTTCAAGGTTGAAACTGAGTTCTGCATACCACCCCCAGACGGATGGTCAGACAGAGAGGACTATTCAGTCATTAGAAGACATTCTGCGAGCTTGTGCATTGGAAGAACGAGGGAATTGGGAACAAATGTTGCCACTTGTGGAATTCACGTACAACAACAGCTATCACACGAGTATTGGAATGGCACCATTTGAAGCTCTGTATGGACGAAAGTGTCAGACGCCGTTATGCTGGTTTCAAGTGAGGGAGAGTTCTCTGATTGGACTAGATATTGTGCAAGAGACCACGGAGCAGATCAAAATGATACAAGAGAAGATGAGGGCAGCTCAGAGTAGGCAGAAAAGCTATGCTGATAGAAGGAGAAAAACCTTAGAGTTTTCTGAAGGAGACCACGTGTTCATTAGAATAATACCAACCAAAGGTGTTAGTAGAGCCTTGAAAACCCAGAAACTATCGCCTAAGTTTATTGGTCCCTATCAAATTCTCAAAAGAATCGGCCCAGTAGCTTATCAATTAGCTTTGCCTCCGTCATTAGCTAACCTCACTAATGTATTCCATGTGTCTCAATTGAAGAAATATGTCCATGACCCCACCATTGTTCTTAGCATCCAACCTGATGACTTAGAAATTCATAAGAACCTAACCTTCAAAGCTGTGCCGGTTTATATTGAAGATCGAAGAATCAAGCAGCTTAGAGGGAAGGATATTAGTTTGGTCAAAGTCGTTTGGAGTTATGGAGATGTGATAGAAGCATCTTGGGAATTAGAGGATAAGATGCGTCAGGATTATCCTGACTTGTTTGTATGAGTTGAATTTCGGGGACGAAATTCCTTGTAAGTGGGGGAGTAGTGTAACACCCCAAAATTTTAATCCCCGATTAATGAAATGTTAATTATAATTTAATTATAATTAATAGTTTCTATATTAATCCTTGATTAAAATATGTGTTTATATGACTAGCTTATGTGTGAGAAATTATTTAATAAATAATTTAAATGCCTAAAATGTATATTTTGCATATTAGTCCCTGGGTTGGGACCTAGAAGCAATTATAGTAAAGGTTTTGGAGGGAAAGTAAATAAAATAATTATTTTTCAAAATCTGGGCGAAATACTCGAGTATTACTCAGAATACTCGAGTATTCTGGGTCAAACTGCACGAGTTAGTGCGTTTGATGAGTCACCATGAACGATTCTCGTGTGTTGACACGAAATCGTCTCCCTCAACAGCTCAAAGCACTCGTGTCGACTCGCATGATGTCTCCCTGTGTCTATAAAAGCCCATCAACCACGAATTCGTGGGAATTTTGGCTAAGGTTTGCATTGTTGAAGAAGCTAGGGTTTCGATTTCGTCTCGTTCAATTCTCTTTCAATTCTAAGTGTTAGTCTTCGAGTGATACACCAATACAAAGCTCACATCACGAGCTTTGTATAAACACCAAAAATCGTGAGGATTGAGTGGGTGAGCTGAGAGAATCAAAGTCTTGAAGTGAAGTTGTTCTTGCTGGAGTTGGTGTTTGGAGCTTACTTCTATCATCGATTCTGGTAAGCTCCTGAGTTCTTGAGTCTCAAACTCAATTCGTTTAGTTAGATGATGTTGCATAGAGCTTAGAAATCTAGTTTTCCCTAATTTTTATCTCTGTTTCATGTCCAAACCAATTCAATTTTGGTATGGTGCTCAAACTGTCATGCATGTGAAGCTCAAGTGGATTTCTGGGTTTGGAGAGCTTTTCTTTGGAGTCTTTCTGTTGATTCAAGTCTGAGAGGTAAGGGGAAGTAATTATATTCACTAGATAGAGTTTGAAATCCATTAAATGTGTTAGAGAGCCACCAAGAGGCTCTAAGGGCTTAGATTCTATAGGAACTTTGGTTTGGAGACCAATCCATGCTCTAAATCTGTATTGAGCAAGTTTGTTATCATGCATGTGAACCTGAATGAGCTTTGTTTCATGAATATTATGCTTATTGTGTGATTTGAGGTATTGAGTTGTTAAAATTCCTTTTTATGCATAATCAATGATTTCTCTGTCAATTCTGTGTTTTGAATTGAAATAAGTGTTGTAACATGTTTGATTAATGATATGTTAACTCTGTTGATCCCTGAAATGGACTTAAATTGAGTAGAAATGAAAATGGCATGTTAAAACCAATTTTCAATACTGTCAGCTGCGAAACACTCGAGTAAATAGCAAAGTACTCGAGTAAATCGTGTTCAAAATAAAGTAAATTTCATAAGAACACTCGAGTATTTTGTCTGTTACTCGAGTATCGGGCATGAACTGAGAATTGTTATAGGTCAAACACTCGAGTCATTCAAAGTCACTCGAGTATTCTGGAAAAGTCCAAGAACACTCGAGTAACTCATGAACTACTCGAGTAAATTGTTGAAATTAAAACCCAAATCCTCAGAAAGACATGAACACTCGAGTAAGCTTAAGAACACTCGAGTAATCTGGAAAATCTCCAGAACACTCGAGTATTCTGAACTTTACTCGAGTAAAATGCCCAGAATCTGAAAACATCATTTTCAATTCTAACTTAATTAATTAAGGAATTATTAAGGATAATTCAAGGGATCAAAGACTTAGAGAAATTGATAAATACAAATAGATCGTTCGGTGACGATCCATTTTGAAAATTAAGCCTAGGTGGCAAGTAATGTATTAATCAATTTCCCCTAAGTCTAAAATGCATTAATTCTGGAGTTTGGATGGTAGGACATATTCATGTTTCGATAAACATGTGGAGGGCCTCTGGGAGTGCCAATACGCTTGCTTGATGACACGTCGTTGACGTGGTCGGCTTTGTGGATGCCGATATGGATATATCGTTTGGATGACGATCTGTTTGGATGACGGGATATGCTCGGGTGGCATGGATACCAAGCTTGACGTGTACATTCTAGGTGAATGTACGAATTGTTGTATACCTAGGAATACAACGCACTGTGGAGTGCTGGGTTGTCAGGGATGGACGTCAGATAGTGACTTAGAAAATGTGGAGATAAGTTGAGAGTTAAAGTCATGCATCATGTCATTCACCTAATGCAATTGATATACCTGAATTAAGTGTGAACATCCTATGTGCATCTGATACTTGCTAAATGCTAATTGTGATTGTTATTAATTGATGCATTATTATCTTTCATATGTTGCATGATTTATTCTCTATTGATTATGTGAGTAGAATTGCTTACCCCTATGCCCTTGTAGGTGATGTCTCGCTACATTGCTTGCATCGAGATCCTGCCACTTCCTAGTGGCGTATGGATCTATGAGGACCATCGCGCGGTGTATGAGGGGGAGGTAGAGTTCACATTCTACCACCCTAATCCGCTGATGCGATTCCGTCCTCGTAGGTTTAGGATTCCCATCATATACACTATGCATTTACCCCCGTTTTATACTTATCATGGACCACCTCCCATGCGACCAGCTCGCTCTTACCATAGTTTTCGTTTTCAACCTAGCCGCTCTCACCCTTTTACTTCGAGAGTCGTCCGCGAGGAGACTCCCCTATCTGATCCGAGGAGCCCAGTCAGGGTTTCACCATCACCTGACCCGGTACCCAGTGGTAGGGTACACTCTCCCTCGGATGAGATCGAGGAGGATCTGGTGGAGGACGAGAGTGGGAGCGAGCCTGTCGTGCATTCTACTGGGAGTGACTGGAGGGACGACGATCCCTAGGTACATGTATATGGTGTATGGTGTGGATCTGAGGATCCGGTGTGTGGAGGAGATTTGCTGCTGCTGCTGTGATGATGATGCTACTACCTTACTCACTTTACTTTTGGGAGACTACTGCTATTACTACTCCATCTGATGCTGCCAGATCTGTGTGACTATTCCTAGAGTTATACATTTTGTTATGTATATATATTGTAGATATACTTTTGGAGCACTCTAGAGCTTGTAGTTACACTGTTATATAGATCTGATGATGGACTTGTATATTTTGAAACTTGGAGACTTTACTCATGGGCTATGTACTTATGATTCTCTATATCTATGAAAACCTATGTTTATATTCTATCAGTTGCATAGTCCAGTAATTTCCGCTTACTCTGATTTAATCTGTTTAAGAGCTCGGCTATAAATGGTATCAGTTCTATCGTATAAAGGAAGGGTAGCTTAAACTACTTGATACAAAGATATCTTCTAAAAGATCGAATGTTTCTCTATTTGCGAAAAGGTTTTAGAAATCGCCGAACTCGATACAATGATTTTGAGATAATATAGACTTTATTCTCCAAGACTTTCAAGTGACGATTCGTGCACCCGCTTTAAAAGAAAAATTTTATTGACCTATTTTCTTAACACTCACAAGTCCATATATATTATCCAATATAAAAGCATATTTATTGGTTTATATTTGGGTAATAACGAAGGGTGTGACACTCGTGACCTATAGAAACCCAAAACCCTCTGGTTACATATGTCTGTTCAACACCGAGGTGGGGGAGAGTGGTCCGAGGATGGAAGAGATCCCTGTTGTCAGAGATTTCCCGGAAGTTTTTGCTGACGAGATTCCTGGTTTGCCACCAAGAAGAGAGATAGAATTTGGCATCGATCTAGTTCTGGGAGCTGGTCCCATTTCTATCGCTCCCTATAGAATGGCACCACCGGAAATGGCGGAAATGAAGAAGCAGATTGAGGAGCTGCTGTAGAAACAGATGATTCGACCAAGCGTGTCACCTTAGGGTGCTCCTGTCTTATTCGTCAAGAAGAAAGATGGTAGCATGAGGATGTGCATCGACTACCGACAACTTAATAAGGTCACCATCAAGAACAAGTATCCGTTGCCACGGATAGATGACCTTATGGATCAAGTGCGTGGGGCTTCAGTATTTTCCAATATTGATTTGAGGTCGGGGTACCATCAGATCAGAATTAGAGAAGAGGATATCTCTAAGACTGCATTTCGATCTCGATACGAACATTATGAGTATGTTGTGATGTCGTTCGGATTGACTAATGCACCAGCTATCTTCATGGACTACATGAATCGAATCTTTAGACCTTATTTAGATTCATTCGTGGTTGTGTTCATTGATGATATTCTGATTTACTCTAAGAGCCCGGAGGAGCATGCTGAACACTTGAAGATAGTGTTAAGCATCTTGAAGGAGAAGCAGCTGTACGCCAAACTTACAAAGTGTGAGTTCTGGCTGAAGGAGGTTAAATTTTTGGGGCATGTGATTTCAGATAAAGGGATAGCAGTTGATCCAACGAAAGTAAGTTCGGTTTTGCAATGGGAGCAACCAAAGTCGGCCACGGAAGTCAGAAGTTTTCTTGGTTTGGCTGGGTATTATAGAAGGTTCATCGAAGGTTTCTCGAAGATTGCACTGCCTCTGACGAAGTTGACAAGGAAAGATCAACCGTTCCTATGGGATAAGAAGTGTGAGAGAAGTTTTCGGGAGTTGAAGGAAAGGTTGACATCGTCTCCTGTATTGGTGTTGCCCGATACACAGAAGAGTTTCGATGTGTATTGTGACGCGTCGAAACAAGGTCTTGGGTGTGTCTTGATGCAAGATGGGCAAGTTGTCGCTTACGCTTCGAGACAGCTAAAAGTTCATGAGATGAACTATCCAACTCATGATCTGGAGTTGGCAGCTGTGGTGTTTGCATTAAAGATCTGGAGGCACTATCTCTATGGCACTACGTTCCGGGTGTTTAGTGACCATAAGAGTTTAAAATACCTCTTTGATCAAAAGGAGTTGAATATGAGGCAACGCCGATGGATGGAGTTTTTGAAGGATTATGAGTTTGAGCTCCATTATCATCCTGGGAAGGCAAACGTTGTGGCGGATGCATTGAGTAGAAAGGCAATGCACATCAGTACGATGATGGTCAGAGAAGCGGCACTGATAGCGGAATTTCGAGATTTGAGTCTGACGATGCAAGTGGAACCGACAAGTATCAAGTTGGGGATGCTGCAGATTGCTAATGAGTTTCTGCAAAGGATACGAGAATTGCAACACAAGGATGGGAAACTCATGGAAAAGAGGAAGTTGATGCAAGAAGGTAAGGAGTTGGAATTTCAAGAAGGGAAGGATGGAATCCTTCGCTTTAAAACGAGGATTTGTGTGCTTGATGATTTGGAAGTAAGAAGGATGATTTTGGATGAAGCGCATAAGAGTAAGATGAGTATGCATCCGGGAGCCACTAAAATGTACCAGGACTTAAAGAAGCTACTTTGGTGGCCTGGTTTGAAGAGAGATGTAGCTGAATATGTGGCATGTTGTTTGGTATGTCAAAAGGCCAAGGTGGAACATCAAAGGCCAGGAGGAGAGTTACTTCCTTTAGAGATCCCGTTGTGGAAATGGGATAGCATCTCGATGGATTTTGTGTCGGGATTGCCAAAGACATCTACTGGTCATGATGCAATCTGGGTGATCGTGGATCGGTTGACCAAATCAGCGCATTTCATTCCCGTGAATATGCGCTACTCATTGGAAAAGCTCACTCAATTGTACATCAAGGAAGTTGTTCGTCTTCATGGGGTACCATCGAGCATTGTGTCTGATCGTGATCCGAGGTTTACGTCGAAGTTCTGGCAAGATCTGCATAGAGCCTTGGGTTCAAGGTTGAAACTGAGTTCTGCATACCACCCCCAGACGGATGGTCAGACAGAGAGGACTATTCAGTCATTAGAAGACATTCTGCGAGCTTGTGCATTGGAAGAACGAGGGAATTGGGAACAAATGTTGCCACTTGTGGAATTCACGTACAACAACAGCTATCACACGAGTATTGGAATGGCACCATTTGAAGCTCTGTATGGACGAAAGTGTCAGACGCCGTTATGCTGGTTTCAAGTGAGGGAGAGTTCTCTGATTGGACCAGATATTGTGCAAGAGACCACGGAGCAGATCAAAATGATACAAGAGAAGATGAGGGCAGCTCAGAGTAGGCAGAAAAGCTATGCTGATAGAAGGAGAAAAACCTTAGAGTTTGCTGAAGGAGACCACGTGTTCATTAGAATAATACCAACCAAAGGTGTTAGTAGAGCCTTCAAAACCCAGAAACTATCGCCTAAGTTTATTGGTCCCTATCAAATTCTCAAAAGAATCGGCCCAGTAGCTTATCAATTATCTTTGCCTCCTTCATTAGCTAACCTCCATAATGTATTCCATGTGTCTCAATTGAAGAAATATGTCCATGACCCCACCATTGTTCTTAGCATCCAACCTGATGACTTAGAAATTCATAAGAACCTAACCTTCAAAGCTGTGCCAGTTCATATTGAAGATCGAAGAATCAAGCAGCTTAGAGGGAAGGATATTAGTTTGGTCAAAGTCGTTTGGAGTTATGGAGATGTGATAGAAGCATCTTGGGAATTAGAGGATAAGATGCGTCAGGATTATCCTGACTTGTTTGTATGAGTTGAATTTCGGGGACGAAGTTCCTTGTAAGTGGGGGAGTAGTGTAACACCCCAAAATTTTAATCCCCGATTAATGAAATGTTAATTATAATTTAATTATAATTAATGGTTTCTATGTTAATCCTTGATTAAAATATGTGTTCATGTGACTAGCTTAGATGTGTGAAATTATTTAATAAATAATTTAAATGCATTAAATGAGTATTTTGCATATTAGTCCCTGGGTTGGGACCTAGAAGCAATTATAGGAAATATTTTGGAGGGAAGGTAAATAAAATAATTATTTTTCAAAAACTGGGTAAAACACTCGAGTATTTTCTGGAACACTCGAGTATTCTGGGTCAAACTGCACGAGTTAGTGCGTTTGATGAGTCACCATGAACGATTCCCTCTCCTTGACACGAATACTCCATCATCAACAGCTCGAAGGCGTCGTGTCGTCCTGCATGGGCCTTCTCCATGTCTATAAAAGCTCAGCAACATCGAATTTGTGAAGAATTTGGCTAAGTTTGGGGTTTGTTGATGAAGTTAGGGTTTCAGATTTGTTGCCTTCGATTCTCTTTCAGTTCTGAGTATTAGGACTTGAGTGATACACGAATACAAAGCTCACATCTCGAGCTTTGTATAAACACCAAAATCGTGAAGATTGAGTGAGTGTGGTGGAAGGTTCAAGGAGTGGAAGTGAAGCTGTTTCTGTCAAGCCTTGGTCTGGGAGCTTACTTTGATCATTGATTCTGGTAAGCTCACGAATTCTTGAGTCTCAAATTCAGTTTCTTTAGTGAGTCCATGTTGTATAGAGTCTAGAAAATCTAATTTCCCCAATTCTATTCTCTGTTTCATGTGTAAACCAATTCCACTTTGGTGTTGCACTCAAAATGCTCTGCATGTGATGCTTGAAGTTGGTCTGAGAAGTTTGGAGCTTTGTTCTTGTCAATTCTTGGTTGATTCACGTCTGAGAGGTAAGGGGAAGTAATTATATTCACTAGATAGAGTTTGAAATCCATTAAATGTGTTAGAGAGCCACCAAGAGGCTCTAAGGGCTTAGATTCTATAGGAACTTTGGTTTGGAGACCAATCCATGCTCTAAATCCGTATTGAGCAAGTTTGTTATCATGCATGTGAACCTGAATGAGCTTTGTTTCATGAATATTATGCTTATTGTGTGATTTGAGGTATGGAGTTGTTAAAATGCCTTTTTATGCATAATCAATGATTTCTCTGTCAATTCTGTGTTTTGAATTGAAATAAGTGTTGTAACATGTTTGATTAATGATATGTTAATTCTGTTGATCCCTGAAATGGACTTAAATTGAGTAGAAATGGAAATGGCATGTTAAAACCAGTTTTCAATACTGTCAGCTGCGAAACACTCGAGTAAATGGCAAAGTACTCGAGTAAATCGTGTTCAAAATAAAGTAAATTTCATAAGAACACTCGAGTATTTTGTCTGTTACTCGAGTATCGGGCATGAACTAAGAATTGTTATAGGTTAAACACTCGAGTCATTCAAAGTCACTCGAGTATTCTGGAAAAGTCCAAGAACACTCGAGTAACTCATGAACTACTCGAGTAAATTGTTGAAATTAAAACCCAAATCCTCAGAAAGACATGAACACTCGAGTAAGCTTAAGAACACTCGAGTAATCTGGAAAATCTCCAGAACACTCGAGTATTCTGAACTTTACTCGAGTAAAATGCCCAGAATCTGAAAACATCATTTTCAATTCTAACTTAATTAATTAAGGAATTATTAAGGATAATTCAAGGGATCGAAGACTTAGAGAAATTGATAAATACAAATAGATCGTTCGGTGACGATCCATTTTGAAAATTAAGCCTAGGTGGCAAGTAATGTATTAATCAATTTTCCCTAAGTCTAAAATGCATTCATTCTGGAGTTTGGATGGTAGGACGTATTCATGTTTCGATAAACATGTGGAGGGCCTCTGGGAGTGCCAATACGCTTGCTTGATGACACATCGTTGACGTGGTCGGCTTTGTGGATGCCGATATGGATATATCGTTTGGATGACGATCCGTTTGGAGGACGGGATATGCTCGAGTGGCATGGATACCAAGCTTGACGTGTACATTCTAGGTGAATGTACGAATTGTTGTATACCTAGGAATACAACGCACTGTGGAATGCTGGGTTGTCAGGGATGGACGTCAGAGAGTGACTTAGAAAATGTGGAGATAAGTTGAGAGTTAAAGTCATGCATCATGTCATTCACCTAATGCAATTGATATACCTGAATTAAGTGTGAACATCCTATGTGCATCTGATACGTGCTAAATGCTAATTGTGATTGTTGTTAATTGATGCATTATTATCTTTCATATGTTGCATGATTTATTCTCTATTGATTATGTGAGTAGAATTGCTTACCCCTATGCCCTTGTAGGTGATGTCTCGCTACATTGCTTGCATCGAGATCAGGCCACTTCCTAGTGGCGTATGGATCTATGAGGACCATCGCGCGGTGTATGAGGGGGAGGTAGAGTTCACATTCTACCACCCTAATCCGTTGATGCGATTCCGTCCTCGTAGGTTTAGGATTCCCATCATATACACTATGCATGTACCCCCGTTTTATACTTATCATGGACCACCTCCCATGCGACCAGCTCGCTCTTACCATAGTTTTCGTTTTCAACATACCCGCTCTCACCCTTTTACTTCGAGAGTCGTCCGCGAGGAGACTCCCCTATCTGATCCGAGGAGCCCAGTCAGGGTTTCACCATCACCTGACCCGGTACCCAGTGGTAGGGTACACTCTCCCTCGGATGAGATCGAGGAGGATCCGGTGGAGGACGAGAGTGGGAGCGAGCCTGTCATGCATTCTACTGGGAGTGACTGGAGGGACGACGATCCCTAGGTACATGTATATGGTGTATGGTGTGGATTTGAGGATCCGGTGTGTGGAGGAGATTTGCTACTGCTGCTGTGATGATGATGCTACTACCTTGCTCACTTTACTTTTGGGAGACTACTGCTACTACTACTCCATCTGATGCTGCCAGATCTATGTGACTATTCCTAGAGTTATACATTTTGTTATGTATATATATTGTAGATATACTTTTGGAGCACTCTAGAGCTTGTAGTTACACTGTTATATAGATCTGATGATGGACTTGTATATTTTGAAACTTGGAGACTTTACTCATGGGCTATGTACTTATGATTCTCTATATCTATGAAAACCTATGTTTATATTCTATCAGTTGCATAGTCCAGTAATTTCTGCTTACTCTGATTTAATCTGTTTAAGAGCTCGGCTATAAATGGTATCAGTTCTATCGTATAAAGCAAGGGTAGCTTAAACTACTTGATACAAAGATATCTTCTAAAAGATCGAATGTTACTCTATTTGCGAAAAGGTTTTAGAAATCGCCGAACTCGATACAATGATTTTGAGATAATATAGACTTTATTCTCCAAGACTTTCAAGTGACGATTCGTGCACCCGCTTTAAAAGAAAAATTTTATTGACCTATTTTCTTAACACTCACAAGTCCATATATATTATCCAATATAAAAGCATATTTATTAGATTATATTTGGGTAATAACGAAGGGTGTGACAGTAGCCATTGCTTCAAGCGCCTTCTTCCAACCCTGCTTTTGTGGCGGCGATGGATTGGGTGCTGGACTGTACCATGAGGTGTGAGACTGACAGATTTTCCACGAATTGTGGATATTGGAGTACATGTTATTTTTATGTACTCCACCACCCAAAAAATTAGCTTGCTCCTCAATGATGGCTGGACCTGTACTGACTTCGAAAGCACAATCACCATTCCGGTTAGCTCCCCCACAAAAGTCGCACCTCAGAGTGGTAGATGCAACTGACATACTGATCTGGCTCATCTGCTGCATTAATGCAGCAATCTGCTGCTGCATCTGCTTGTTCTGCTCAATTAAGATCTGGACTTGACTAGAGTCCATATCATAACTCTTCAAGACGCTTTGCTCCACCTGGGTCCTTAGTCCTTGGCTGCTGCTGAATGCCATGTTTGCAATAACTTCCTTGGCCTCTTCAACAGTCTTCTTCATCATCGATCCACCAGTTGTTGCATCAATCATGCTTTGATTGAATCGGTTGAGCCCATTATAGAACGATTGAATCTGCTTCCAGTCTTGCATAAATGTTGGGCACTTCCTCAATAGCTGGTTGTAGCGCTGCCAAGCTTCATGCAACGGCTCGTCGTCCTCTTCAATGATTGAGTGAACATCCTGCCTTAGCTTTGCTTGCTTCTCAGCTGGAAGGAACTTATCCATGAATTTGGAGACAAGTATTTTTCAGCTGGAAAGACTCCCTCGTGCTTGGTTGTTCACCCACGTTAGCGCCTCGCCCCTCAGCGAGAGATGGGAACATCCTCATTCTAATGGCCTCCTCCGTGGCACCCTCAATCTTGAAGAATTCGAGCATACTCAGAAAGTTGGCGATATGATCTCTGGGGTCTTGGTGCGGTGCACCACAGAGCTGATCCTGCATGATGAGGTGGATGTACTGCAGATCAATTGCGAATGCAGTTGCAGTGATGGCTGGCCGGACTATGCTGGAAGCAAGGAAGTCCGGGTCCACGGTTGCATATTCCGCCAAAGTCTTTCGGGGAGGAGGAGGCGGAGAGGATCCGTGAGATCCTCCTCCTCCAGCCATCTTCAAATTTTGTTCCTTCCCCTCTTGTGCTAGTTTCTTCTTCCTCTTTGCACTCAAATAGATAGTGTTACTTGCAGAGCACAAAAACAACAATAAGATTACGCAGCACCTATTGAGACAAGAACACTTAAAAAATAAATTTCACTTTAAACTACTACTAAGTACCGAAAACTAATTTAAACGAATTTCAATCCCCGGCAATGGCGCCAAAAACTTGTTGGATGGACTACTGGCAAGTATACCGGATCGACAAGTAATATAGTCAATAAGGCCAGATATCGTCCCTCAGGGATTGGAAATTGTTCAATTAATTCTCACCAAAGAGTAGTTAGAAGCGAAATCTATAGGTTTCTTATTAATTACTTAAGATTGAATTGGAATAAAATAAAAAAAACAGAAAATAAATTAAAAACAGAAATTAAATAGAAGTTTTGAGCAATTTAAGAAAACGAGTTAGGAACATGGTTTCATTGTAGGTGTTGTTTATTTATCATGAATCTCTGTTTTTCCCTAAATCAAGAACAAATTCCTAAGGTAGTAATTACTAGATCCCTCTTGTGCAATTACTGTTTATTATTCAATTTGATAACCCTTAATCCCTTAAGTAATTAAACCATTGAATAACCATTAATTAAGAACAGTGGAATTTATAACAAGTTATATAATTACCCAAAAGTATCCCTACGAGTTGAGCAATTATATTGTTTGATTGAAGGCCTATTCTAATCCTTAATCTCTCAATTGAAGAATTAGAGATCCAAAAGATAGATTAGCTACTTCCATGCATAACAATGAAAATACAATCAAACACTTGATTTAGAAACGGAAAAACATCAATTCATGAAATCAATAAACTAATCCATACAAATCAACCAATTCCTAACACGAGGGTTTTAGTTACACATTAAGAAAATAAAAACAGAAACACTAGAAGAGTAATCCATAATCATAGACAATTAGGATTACCGTGAAGAGATCTTCAATCTTCAATCTTCTTCTCCTCTAAAGCTCTCCAAAATCATGTAATCTCCCTCTCTAAAAGTTGCTCCACCTATTTCTAATCCTAGAATAAATATATAATTACAAAACCTAAGAAAATCCCTGTAAAACGCATCAGAAAGTGGCTCAACAGGGCTTGGATGGGGTACGCGCACCTAGGCGCCCAGAACCTCACGCCTGGGCGCACCAGGTCTGATTGCAGGTGGACAACGTGGGCTGCGCGCCTAGGCGTCCAGGCTTGGGTGCCTCGGCGTGCCAGCCCTGCTCCGACTCCGTTTCGCTCAATTCTTGCGCCGTTTTCAAGGTGCTTTCATCCTCTTTTCAGCTCCATGTTTATTTTCTTTATTTAAGCTCCGAAAGTACCTGAAACATACCCAAAACGGATCAAAATGTTCAAGGGATTCTAAACTAATAACAAAATCCTAAAAATATACAAAAAGTCCTAAATTTACAAGAGAAACAAGTCAAATCCATAGTAAAATAGAGTCTAAATCATGCTCAAAACATAATATATTAGACCCAAATCAGCCACGACTTGTGTAAGCTCCTTCTGCACCTGTAATAAAAATAGCAAGAAGGGTAGCATTACACAGAACTTAGGAAATAATCTCTAAGTCTATGTTTGGATATCTAATGATAAATGGAGCGGAATGGGATGAGGTGGAGTGGAATGGAGTGGAGTAGGATGGATTGGAGTATAATTATCATTCCATTGTTTGGGTATTTTATGATGGACTGGAAAAAAAATTGCATTCCATTGGATACACCCCAATTTGGAGGGGACAAAAATGAGGGGTTTTGGATGGAATGGGATGGATCTCATTCCATTATGTACCATTCCACTCCATCAGTTTTAGTACAATCCAAACAATGGAACTTGATTAAATTTTGTTCCACTCCATTCCATTCCATCCTATACCACCAATCCAAACAAAGTCTAAAGAGCCATAGTAATAAACTAATCCTATATACGTTAAACAATCATGTTATTCACAATCAATTTCATGTATCATTCTCACTTTCCATTCTTAACTTTTTCATTTTTCCTCACTTGTCTTTCCTTTCTATTAATTACTTTCCTTTTATTCACTTTCTACTTTTCTTTAATTTCACCCCTTTAGGACATTTCCACCTGTTAGGACATTTACACCCAATAGGACATTTTCACCTGTTAGGACATTGGGCACCCATCATGAAATTTCCACACCCATTAGGACATTTCATACCCATTAGGACTTTTCATTTTCTTTAATTCCTTTAGCCACTTAATTCTCTCATGCTCTTTAGCTATTCTTGTTACTTAACTTCTTTTAATTGAGCATAATGATCCATGATGACACATTCTACACCTAACGAGACCTGTTCCACCTAATGGGACATTTTTACCTGATGGGACATTTGCACCTAACAGGACATTTGCACCTATTAGGACATTTGCACCTAACAGGACATTTACACCTAATGGGACGTGTCACCCAACC
The DNA here is from genome assembly GCA_037953625.1 of Crotalaria pallida. Lineage (NCBI taxonomy): Eukaryota > Viridiplantae > Streptophyta > Magnoliopsida > Fabales > Fabaceae > Crotalaria > Crotalaria pallida. The sequence continues at coordinate 83,425,233 of CM075653.1, forward strand.
GGATCATTATTCAGCGCCACAAACACAAGCACATACATACATCACATGCACAAACACATTCCTTTTCATTCACCACTTATAATTAATTAATTCCCTATTCAAGATTATCATTTCACTCTAATTTTATTATCATCCTTACACTCATTTTTACCAAATCATTACCAACAAACTCATCCAAACATTACAAGCACACAACATATAAACATAATTTTCTACCACGTATTTGAGCTCGTTTCCTTTATTCATCCCTAACTTAAACTCTAATCATTTATTCCCATCAACACCACCCAAAACATTTTAAATGTCACAATCACACAGCTCAAATATTCATAATTTCATAAACAAACATACTTAAGTTCGTTCCGTTATTTTTACACCTAATCCATTACTAACATCAACTACCCTAATGTTCATAGTTATAACTACTCTGTCACAGTCACACAACTCAAATATTCATAATTTCATAAACAAACATACTTAAGTTCGTTCCGTTTTTTTACACCTAATCCATTACTAACATCAACTACCCTAATGTTCATAGTTATAACTGTTGGGTTTGGCCTCAAAATCTCGAAAGGGGGGGTGAATCGAGTTTTATTAAATTATTGCAAAAACCCTTATAAATTAAATTTTTTTTTGCGTTGGAGAGATTAGACGTTTGAGAAGGAGAGCGAAAACGATTGATTAAATAATAAGAGTAGCGCGGAAACGTAAATTAAATGAAATAGGGATAGAAAATCTGTAACACCCCGATTTTCATAATATAAAAATATACGAAAATTTAAAAGTTTTGGAAATAATTATGGAACTTTAAAAGTACTTTTGTGACACCCTTTTTATAATCCAGTAATTAATATACTAAATATACTAATAACAGGAAAGATATGGACTTGTTAGCGTTTAGAAAATGTGGAAATAAAATTTTTCCTTTAAGGCGGGTGCACAAACCAAAACATCGAACTCTTGGAGAGAGTAACTTGTATCATTCTCAACGTTGTATTGAATTCGGCAGTTAATAACACTACAATAGAATTAAGGATTAACAACGTCAATTTTGGCTTTTCAACAACGAATTTCGGTCGTTGTCAAAGCCGTCGTTGTTAAAAGAACAACAACGCAATAAGGCGTTCTTGATAAGGCGTTGTTGAAACGAATATATTGACAACAAAGTTTGTGAATGACGCAGTTAAAATTAATGAATTGACAACACCGTTTTCAATATAGCATTGTTGATATAAATATACTAACAACACCTTTTTCAAACTGTGTTGTTACAAATAATATACTAACAACCCATTTTTAAAATGGCGTTGTTGAAATAAAAACATTAACAACACTCTCTTAAAATGATATTGTCTTTTGTATTTTTTTTTTAATTTTAATTTTTATGAAAACGCAATCTTAAAAAGGTGTTGTCTTTTCTTTTCTTTTTTTTTGCATATTTCATTATTCCTTAAATTTATTAATTAAATGATATTGATTTTTTTTCATATTTTTATTATTCCTTAAATTTATTAATTAAATGATATTGAAATAAGATTATACGCTAGCTAGAGAATATTAACAATTTATAAAATAATGCAAGTTTATGTTACTAAAATTAAAAAGAACAAAATAATTATAAATATTCTTGTCATATAACGTAATTTTACTACTTGTTCAATGTTAGACATCATTCAAAATCATAAACATAGAAAACGAAATTACTACGATACCGATCAAAAGTTATATTTTGCTCCACTTCTATCGAGTACCAAAACCTATAATTATCATAAACTTAACAAAAATATTATAATAGATGTTTGTTCAACTTGCAATCCTTGATGACAAAATCAATTGATTCCTTTTTCCAATTGCACCAATCATAGTAGAAACCTACAATTACATTATGAAACCACGTCAAACAAGATAATGTGCGAAATAAGAACATAAAGTGAAACATAAATCAACAAATTATATATTATTCAATATTTTGAGCTTCTGTTGTTAATTTCCATAACAAGAAGAGGTTATTCATAACAATAAGATAACTTACCAATTACGTTTTAGCAACATAATGAACCACATATCGAGCCCACTCTTCCACAAGTTCAGCTAGCATAGATTGAGGATATTTGGTTCTGCCTTTGAAGGCACATACCGTACCTTTAATCTTTGGATCTTGATTGCTTTGTTGGATTATTTCTTTCATGAAATGCATCACATAATATCCACAATCATCATTATTGTCTTGCTTGGGGCACTAAAGAAAACCAAAAAAGATAAAAATGTAAAACTCATCATAACACGAATATAATGTACAAATAATTATTTAAAATACTATAAATACACCTTTAATTGAACCCAACCAAAACCGGTGGATTTGGGCGTCTCTAAAGTGGATCGGTAGATCATTAAACCTCTAACAAAATCAATAAAACTTCATATAAGTACATGATTTTTATTATCAAACATGTTGAAAATATATTAACCTCATATACGTACTCATTAAAGATTTCCACCATGTTAGGGTAATTTTTTGGTTTGCCATGCAAAGGATCTAAATAATATATCCTTTCTTCTATACGGTTAATCACAATCAACACCCAGTGTCGCCTACAAAAGTTTCATGATCATTTAGTAAACACAAATTTGTTTGTGCAAATTAAATACATAAATTTGTTATATTATCGTAAATTACGTTTACTAATATAAAAAATGACTTACCCAACATTATAAGGTGCTAATAACAACTTTATCTCATTGTATGTGCTGAGAGTATCACCTATGTATCTAGAGTTGTCATCATCCGATGTCTCTTCAGATGTTCTTTGCGGGGATAAGAACATGATTGCCTTTGACTCTTTACGATAATACAAGTACAAGAACCTGGAATGCATATATATATATATATATATACGCATGGATAACCAATAATTAATAATATATGTAATATATATCATTATTAATGTTCAAATAAAATACATGAAAACATAAAGCTTAGTGGGATAAAGTACCTGATATATATGCATATGACAGAGGATTCTAACCATTCATGATTAAGGATGTCCTTAATTTGTCTTACACCAATGATTTCTTCTGTCATACCCGAATATACGCTTTTCTATGGTGGTTGAGTAGTTGTCATCATCGTTCTTTTTTTCTAAAATTAGCTTTAGAATATTGCAAAATTGTCCCTCACCAATGGTACGCTTCGACTCTTCGTCAGCCACTTGGGATTTTTCATGTAGCTGATGCTCTGGTTTTCCTTTTTCCTTTTTTGAAGAAGTAATTAACTCCTTTGCAGGTTGGAACCTTTTTCCACCACCAATGGGTCTCTTGGGCGCCTAAAATATAATAATTAAGCCACTTAGTGATAAACTACTAATTAAAATTTGTGTTTTAAGATTTTTCAAGTACCTCAGATTCATCATTTTGTTTTCTCTTTATTGGAGATGTAACTGATCCCCTTGTATGTTCCGATCCTTCATTCTGTATAGGTTTTTGAGGTACCTGAAATTTGAGAGTTTAAAATTAAAGTCATTTAATTAATGACTGATTAAATAGTGAAGAAATGGTCATTAGAAATATAAACAATAATTGCATATACCTTAGCATCTACAAAAACTTGTTGGGTCGGCCATGCAACAAAGGTGCCTGTAGCATCATTTATTTTTGATATATCATCCTCGATAGGTATTGGCAAGGGTGCATTACCAATTAACGGAACGTCAATGGTAACCTTCACATGGTTCTCAGGTAATGGAGAATTGTGTAGCATAGTACCCTGTAAGTTATGCACCTTCCCCAAAGCAACCAATTGCTTCATTTGATTATCCAAATATAACTTGCATGGACTAATACCCTAAGTTGTAAAATAAGAAATTAATAAATTCATTAATGTACCTATGTTCTAACAGTTGATGAAGTGAAATAAGATATTAATAAATTGGCAAATACCTCTGGCATGTTGTGAGTTGCAAATGTGCAACTATCTTTCACGCTAGGATCTGGGCAAGATATATAAGGTTGGTTCTCAACTTGCTCCTTATTTTGGTCCTCATATTGATCTTTGTTTTGGTCCTCATCTTGATCTTTGTTTTGATCCTTTTCTTGATCCTTAACTTGATCATTATTTTGACCCTTGTTATTTTCCATCGCATGGAGTTTCTCTAACACGTAATTCAACTTCTTTTCCAACATCACAATATCTTCCCGTCTAGCCCGCTTTTGAGGTCGCAAGAAGGTTTTACGAGAAACCCCAAGGCCCACACCTAATAGGCGACTAGAATGCTCAGGACGATTCAAGGCTTTGCTTAGTAAGGCATTGGAGTCAAGATCTTGTGCGTTCTGCTTTAATGCACACTTTTGAAATAAATCGGTTCAAGAAGTCATTATTAATATTAATTCAAATAAAGAAATATTGCATAATAAAATAACATGCATGTGTAGTATATTAATGGACTCATTTATGTACTTACCAACCGGTCAATCGCTTCTTGAGTAGTAGGATTATCAATCTCACCATTCTTGTTTAACTGATCCTCCACCCACAAAGTGTCTGGATCTATCGATGTAACACTGGGATCCTTACCAATCGCAATCAACTGTACGTTGAAATAAAATGAATATCCTTAATTACATTAGGGGCTACTTTAGATCTTGTTATTAAGAGAAATATATCAGTATATATGCATACCTTATCTTCCTCAATGCCTCTATACCCTGCACGCGAACCTCTGTACTTATATTTTTGGTTGGATGCTCTTTTGATGTTTTCTTCGGATAATTTCTATTTAAAAACACAATAATTACATTAATACATGTAGTCATATATAGAAAATAACCAAAAATAATTATGATAGTGCGTGTAATTATTTTTACCATGAAAGACTCATCTTCTGTACGTTTGATTACATAATCTCTCCAATGCTCAACATGTATGTTGTACCCTTCAGGAGGTGTAAAGTTGATATTCCCCTCCTTATCATATATATGTTCTTTCATATCAGTTGTAACATCTGCCTTTTTGACTCACTTCTTCTACAAGTCCCTAATCAAGAAAACTGTTTTGACCTAATTGATTAAAGAATTAATTTAAAAGAGTTTTGATTTCATGATGGGTTTTTATGCTTTGAAATTTAATTTACTTGTGTTGTGATTTTGTGTTTGATTGTTTAAGGTTTTAATTAAGATTTTGTTTTCCTAAATTCATGCATATGATTTTAAGATGGAAAATTATTTTCTCTAAGTTTCAATTATCAAAGTCCAATCATCTCTAGAAACCCTAATTAGTATCCTAATCTTCGATTAAGCCTTAATCGAGTTCTTAATCTTTGATTAAGAACATAATAACTCTCTTAAACCCTAAATCCTCAAGGTTAGTGAGCTAACCTAGAATTAGTTTTCCATAAACCTATGTTAGAAAAGATTAAGTTTTTGATTAGTACCTTAATCCTTGATTAAGCCCAAATCTCTAAGGATTAGTGGACTAAACCTAAATTAGTTTTCCTAATCCTACCCTAATCATGATTAGAACATAATTAGTGCCTTAAACCTAATTAAACTAACCTAGTCTACCCTAATTACCCTATGGCCGAATATCTAGATGCTTTACTTGGCCTCCAAGTTCCTTAACTTGGTCACCAAGTTGTTGTGCTCCAAAGTCAAATTAGTGACATCATCTTCATGACCTAAGCATGACCTAAAGGAAAAAGAAAAGAAAAAAAAAAGAAAGGAAGAGTGAGCCGTGGAGGGACTTAGAAGCAAAACTTGGCCCCCAAGTTTTGTAACTTGGTCCCCAAGTAGTTGCGATCAAGCCCCCCATGCAAGCCCTTGATGGCAAATAAGGAAAAGTAAAGAAATAGGAAGGAAAAAGAAGGGAAAAATCGTGGGGAGCAAAACCAAGGCCCAAATCCACTAAAAATCATATACAAACACCAACACACTTCCTTAACTTCCATTCCTTCATTTCCATCATTCCTTTTCCAAAAACAAAAACACAACACTAAGAGCATCACCAAGCTCTTAGTGAGAGAGTGGCCGAATAGAGAGAGAAAAGAAGAACCAACTCCACACACTTCACAATCTAAGAAAGATCAAGCCAAGTTAGTGAAGAAGAGAAGGAAAAAACCATGGACCTTAGATAGAAGAGTGAGTGAGCCGTGAGGAGAGGAAAGGAAAACCAAAGAGAAACCCAAGATTTGGACTTGATTCTTTAAAAGCTTTTGATTAAGTAAGGATTTTGTTTCATGATCTTAAAAGTTTTTAACCTCTTTCTTTGATTCATTTTTGTTTTTCATACTTTCCTTCTAAGACCTTGATTTTGTTTGAAAAAGTGTTGATGCATGTTTGTTTCCAAGTTAGATCTAGTGATTTCCTTTACATGCATGTTGATCTTTGAACTTGATTTTGAAGTTTTTGTTAAGAAAATGTTTCCTCTTCATGATCTTGAGTTTTCCTCCAACGTTCATTTTTGCTGACTGGACAAAAATACTTGAGTCTTTTATGAAATACTCGAGTCTTTTTGATCAGTCACGAGTGATTTGGTGCACGAACAAGACTAACGGTCATATTTGCTGACCCGGCACAAATACTTGAGTGTTTTACAAAATACTCGAGTATATACTCGAGTCTTTCTCAAAATACTCGAGTATTTTGATCAGACATGAGAAAAATTAATTTTCAATTTTATTTTTCCTCTCAAGTATTAATTTTAGTTAATCTCAACCTAATAGTCATATAAAATTTTATTCCTAGAAGAGACTAACTATTTCTACCCACTCTCAACCACTCTCAACATAGATTAGAAATTTACAATTAATATTTGATTGAGAATGATTGGGCACTTGTCTTCTTTTCTTGACTTGTTGTTGTTGTTGATGTTGCAATGTCTTCAAGGCTTAATTGTTAATTACTTTGTCATCATCAAAATATAATCCACATAATTAGGAGCATTGAATTTACAATCTCCCCCTTTTTGGTGATGACAAAATAATTAACACTTGGTACCATTTGTTGAGCTTGAAACCACTTGAAGGTGCAACTCCCCCTCACTATAGGATCCTTTTCACCTATCTAAAAATTCAGCTTGTGCAAGAGGTTAAGACAATTTAATTTTAGCACCAAGCCTATGGTATAGAGTATTCAATAATTATCAGAGTATATACCATAATTAGAAAAATTTAGGTGCAACAATGTCAAGATAGGTGCAACAATGTCAAGACAAGTGTATAATATCTCTCCCCCTTTTTGTCATGATCCAAAAAGGTGTAACAATTGAGAAAAAGATCAAGGGAGGAGAGGTGCATAATTGGAAAACCCCATAACCAACTATGCAATAAAAAATAGACGTAATAATAAAAATAAAGAGCTCCCCCTGACGCTTTGCACAAACATCATAATGAAAACCAAATTCATAAACATAATAACATCATAAAAGGTCCAAATCAAAGGAGCAATAATAAACCCAAAGTCTCAAAACACCAAGTTCTCAAAATACAGAAAATGTAACAAAGACCAACATGATAAAAACAGAATGAAAACTAAGATAGACTGCAAAGGTCAACATCATCAAAACATCGAAGGAGCTGGATCATCTGGAGGAGGATAAAACCGAGAGAAGGCCGCCATCATCTCATCAAACCGGCGGTTTATCTGCTTTAACTGCTGGTCCAGGCGGGAATTAATCTGGGCCGAGTGCTGATCCAAATGAGAATAAAACATGGCAGACTCTGCACTCATCCTAGTGTCCAGGCTAACAAAATCATCACGCTGAGCGTCCATAGCATGCACAAGAGAGTCCATCCTCCCATCTAAAGTGTCCTGCCGTGTGATAACATTGTCTCTCCAGCCCAAGTTATCAAACCCAGATTGAGATCCAGTAAAGTCATCAAAATTAATCTGATTCTCAATAGGGTCCCCTCCTTCAACCTGTGCAAATGCTGCAGCTTCCTCTTCCATCTGTTGGGCATCCACCCCTTGTCGAGCTGCAACATTCGCAACCCTCTCCAACTCAGCTATGTCAGATCTGTACAGGTATTGGCCAGAGGGTTCATGAAACGCCATGTCTTGATGACTCAAGGTACCTTTGTTGAGGCAGTGCTGGTTAACATGAAGAGTCTTTTTCTCTTCATTTCGTGGGATAGGCACCTTGAAGTAACTCAACAGGAAACACACATGCATGGCATAAGGTAAAGTTTTCGGGTGTTTAGATTTTGCAGCAAGTAGCATTCGATCCAAAATTATGCGAGACCAATTCAGCTTCTCATTGTTCAGGATGGCACTAAGAAGCCTAAGTTCATTGTTTGTGGGCTTAGCATAATTGGGTGAGGTTTGAGGCACTAACTGATGGCAGACTATATATTGCAACACCCTAGTTTGGACAGTCATAAATGAGGAATGCTTAACTCCTTCGGTCCATACACGACCGGGGCGCAAACAACTTTGAAAAATTCCGTCCGCATCTGCCTTTAAAGAATTGTCCCCGTGTCGTGAAGTCCCAAAAGCAAGAAAAAGATCCTTAGCGCTAATTTTGAATCTAACACCCTCAACCATGGATTCTATGACATCATTATGTAGCCTAAGGTTCGCATAAAAGGTTCTAACTAACCTAGGATAGATAGGGCCATTAAATTCCAGAAATTGAATAAGTTTTTGATACTAAGGTTAGTAACAAATGAGAAACCCTTACTTTCAAGGAATGCACTGTTGATCCATGTGATAACTCCGAACTCTCTAGTGGCAAAGCCTTCCAACCGTTCCAAGCATTCATCTTCTTGACAGTACTCTGGAATTTCCTCCTCGGAAGATGATTCAGCAATCCTTACTCTCTTTCCTTTACCAGATGATGAAGCCATAGAGGAATTGTTGTGAAAATTGAAGTTTTGGAAAGTTAGGGTTTGAAAAGGGGGTGACGGATTTGAGGTTGAAAAGTGTTGAAATTCGTTGAAATAATGGTAGAAAAGTGATTAGAGGATGTAAAACTAGTAAGATTTGGCAAAAATTTGAGTAAAAATGGAGTTTTGAGGAGAGAGATATGAGAAAACCGAGAGAGAAGAGAAAGGGGTCGCAGAAACTCGAGTCTGGAATTCTGAGAGTATATATAAACGTTCCAAAATACTCGAGTATATTCATAAATACTCGAGTTGTTCTTTAGGATATACTCGAGTTTTTGAAAATATACTCGAGTCGTTCGTGACTCAGCCCAGATTTCCCAGAAAACTCGAGTAAAAACTGAAAAACTCGAGTTTGGTCCAAAAGTTCAAATTTCAGGAAAACGCAAAATACTCGAGTTTTTGGAAAATACTCGAGTTTGGTCTGAAAGTTCAAAAATTGGGGGTTTCGAAAGACTCGAGTGTTTTGAAAAACACTCGAGTATTTTTATCAGACCCTGATTAAAAACTTTTTCAATTTAAAACTGATTTAATTTTGAATTAATATACTCGAGTGTTTTTGGAAAAACTCGAGTATTTTGACAGAACAGAAAGTAAAAACTCAGTTTTAAAAGACCAAACACAAATCAAACACAAATGCTTCACTACCAGCTTGGAATACAGTACAGAATCACACACAATTAACACATACAATTTCAAATATCATCAAGGACAATTTAACTAAGAATCAATAACACATTAGAGTAAGACTACAATGGTGATTTTCCAAAAATGACACACAATGCAATTAGCCTATATTAGCTTCATCTAAAATACCAAGTTCTCTCCTAATATGATAAAAGGTGTCCCTTGGTAGAGGTTTTGTAAAAATGCCGGCTAATTGATTTGTGGTACTAACAAATTCAATTGTGCAATCACCCTTTTGTACATGATCTCTTAAAAAGGGTTTTCTATCTCAATGTGTTTAGTTCTTGAGTGATACACCAGATTCTTAGTCAAATTGATTGCACTCGTGTTATCGCATCTAATCGGAATATTTTCAAGTTTCAAACCAAAATCCGATAATTGTTGTTTCATCCATAATAGTTGATCACAACAACTACCGGCTGCGATATATTCCGCTATACTTACTAACATCAACCGGTGTACCTTGTTCATCCTTGTCTAGATAGAATGATGTGCTCATTGGAGTGTGGGCTTCCTTGCACTTGTCCAATCCGAATTTCTCAAGGAGCTCTTTGCAATATTTCCCTTGATGCACAAATATCCCCTCCTTGACTTGCTTTATTTGTAAGCCTAGGATGAACTTGAGTTCTCCCATCATTGACATTTCAAATTCCTTTTTCATCAAATTTGAGAACTTTCTACAAAGAGACACGTTAGTAGCACCGAAAATGATATCATCAACATAAATTTGTACTAACAATATGTCATCTTTGGTTTTATAAATAAATAGTGTATTATCAACCTTCCCTCTTTGAAACTTGTTTTCTAATAGAAAGGAACTCAATCAATCATACCAAGCTCTAGGAGCTTGTTTCAATCCATAGAGTGCCTTTTTCAATTTATAAACATGGTTTGGAAATTCACTATTTTCGAACCCGGGGGGTTGTTTGACATACACTTCTTCATTTATAAACCCATTCAAGAAAGCACTTTTAACATCCATTTGATATAAAGTGAATTTCATGATTGAGGCAAAAGCAAGTAAAATTCGGATAGCTTCAAGGCGTGCAACCGGAGCAAAGGTCTCATCATAATCGATGCCTTCCTCTTGGTTATACCCTTGAGCTACTAGTCTAGCTTTGTTTCTTATAATCAACCCGGATTCATCAAGTTTGTTTCTATAAATCCATTTAGTACCAATTATGGTATGATCATCGGGTTTAGGGACTAGATCCCAAACTTCATTTCTTTCAAATTGGTTTAATTCTTCTTGCATAGCAAGAACCCAATGATCATCCTCAATGGCCTTTTTAATTGAATCGGGTTCAATTTGAGAAACAAAAGAGACATAGTGGCAAATGTTTTGAATAGACCTACGAGTAAGTACTCCCTTTGACATATCTCCTATGACATTGTCTATAGGATGAGCCTTGACCGATTTCCAAGTTGGAGGAAGTTCTTCCCTTACTTCTCCTTCATCAACTTTTGATTTCTCTCTCTCTTTTTCTTGTTTTGAAAAATCAATGCCATATTCACTAGCATCACATAAAACACTATCTTCTTTCGAAGACTCATTAAAAACCACATGAATTGATTCCTCAATAGTTAAAGTTCTTTTATTGAAAATTCTATAAGCTTTACTATGAGAAGAATAGCCTAAAAATATGCCTTCATCGGATTTGGAATCAAACTTGCCAAGGTGTTCTTTTCCATTATTTAAAACAAAAACTTGGCAGCCGAAGACATGAAAATGAGATATATTTGGCTTTCTTCCCTTGTAAAGTTCATAGGGGGTTTTATCCAAAGAGGGCCTTATCAAAATACGATTTAAAACATAACAAGCCGTATTGACGGCATCGGCCCAAAAATATTGAGGTACTTGAGAATCATTTAACATGGTTCTAGCAAGTTCCTCTAGCACCCTATTTTTCTGCTCTACCACTCCATTTTGTTCCGGAGTTCTTGGTGCGGAGAATTGGTGCTCAATACCATTTTTAGCACAAAATCTATCAAATTTGTGGTTTTCGAATTCACCACCATGATCGGTTCGAATAATAATTACTTTTTGATTTACTTGGTTTTGCAAAAGTTTGACATGATGTTTAAAATATTTGTAGGTCTCACTCTTAGTAGTTAAAAATAAAGTCCAAGTAAACCTAGAGAAGTCATCAACAATCACCAATGCATAATAGTTGCCACCAAAGCTTTTTACTTGTGATGGTCCAAACAAGTCCATATGAAGCATTTCTAATGGCCTTGATGTGGACATCACCATTTTTGATCCAAAGGTGTTTTTAGTTTGTTTACATTTCTTGCAAGGAGAACAAACACCTTCAATAGAAAAATTTAGCTTTGGGAAACCAACTACTAGATCTTTAGATTGAATTTTCTTCAATTGGTTTACATTTATATGAGTGGTCCTACGATGCCATAACCAAGTGTCATTTTCTTTGCTCACTAAACAAGTAGAGACCAAAGAAGTGACTTTGTTCAAATCAACTAAGTAAGTATTATTTGACCTTCTACCAACAAATTTGATTGATTCATCTTTGTCACTTTTAATGAGGCAATGGGTAGAGGTAAAAACTACATGATTACCAATATCACATAATTGGCTTATTCTCAAGAGATTATGTTCTAATCCTTGAACATAGAGCACATTATCAATAATCAAGTTTGAAGAGTTTCCGATTTTACCAATACCAAGGATTTTGCCTTTGTTGTTGTCCCCATAAGTGACATAACCCTTTTCCTTTGGAGTAAGCTCAATGAAGTGCCGCTTATCTCCCGTCATGTGCTTCGAACATCCACTATCAAGATACCACAATTGTTTTCCTGTTCGAAGACACACCTACAAAATGAAATCACTTGTTCACTTTGGGTACCCAAACAATGTTGGGTCCCTTAGGGTTAGTGTTGGGACTTTCTCCCTTCTTAATCCACATATAAGTTCCCTTTTTCATTTCAAACTTCTTAATATGGCACTCAATGTTGATATGTCCAACTTTTCCACAATAAGTACAAGTTGGTCTCTTTGATGAATTTTTCTTAGAAAATGTTCCAACCACCTTGTACTTTTTGTCCTTTTTATGAACATATCCTAAACCGGTTTTGTTGTGATTATGTCTTTGAGAGTGCAACAACCGGTTGAGGTTTCTATCACTATGTGAGATTGTGAGTTTTTTTTTCAACTCTTTCACTTCTTTTTCAAGTTCATCACATCTCTCACATGGAGTGATGATCTCCTCATGATTTGCACAATCACTTTGATGACTAGAATTAATAAGTTCCAAGGATTCATTTTGAAGTTTCAACTCATTTATAGATTTTTGTAATTCATCAATTTCTTGTTGAAACTCCAAAATTTTCTTTCCTTTTTCCTTATTAATTTTAGCAAGCCTTTTAAATTGAATTAACATTTCATTGTAGGCTTCTTGTAAATCATCATATGAAATAGAGTTTGAAGTGGAACAAGAAGAACTAGAGGTTACCTCATCATCACTTTCACTCATGTCATGGTTAGCTCTTGATGAGGACTCATGGTTGTTTTTGGCCATGAGACAAAGGTTTGCATTTTCATCACCGGAACTACTTGAAGATGATTCATTGCTCTTCTCCGGTGCATCCCAAACAATGTATGCACGCTTCCCCTTGGTCTCTTGGGTCTTCTTGTCATTCTTCTTCAAGAATGTGGCACATTCCATTCTAATGTGACCAACCCCACCACATTCATGACACTTAACTCCATCATTGGTACTTTTTTCTCTTTGTTTGGAGTCTTTGGTTCTCTTGAATTTGGATGAAGAGCCACCTTTCTTCCCTTTGAAGAATTTGTTGAACCTTTTCACAAACATCCCAAATTCTTCTTGATTTGGTTCACCATCGGAATCTTCACTTGTAGAGCATTCTTCAACTTCTTTTGTAGCTTTAGTTGAAGCTTTGAGTGCTATGCCCTTTTTCTTTTTGTCCGATTCCTCATGCATCCCAAGTCTTGTAAGTTCCATCTCATGCTCTTTGAGTTTGCCAAACAAAGTGGCTAAGTCCATGCTATTTATGTCTCTTAATTCCTTGATGGCGGTTACCTTGGGTTGCCAACTCCTATCAAGACATCTTAGAATTTTGTTAGTAGTTTCTCCATTGCGAAATACTTTTCCCAAGGAAATCAAATGATTGACTATGTGAGAGAATCGCTTTTGCAAGTCACTAATGGTTTCATTTGGCAACATGTGGAACAATTCATATTCGTGAGTTAGAGTATTTAATCTTGCATCTCTAACCTCACTTGTTCCCTCATGTGTGACTTGCAAAGTATCCCACATTTCTTTTGCCGATTTACATTGGGAAACTCTATAAAATTCATCATGGGATAGAGCCGAAAAGATGATGTTTTTAGCTTTTAAATCAAATGAGACTTTCCTCTTTTCATCATCATTCCAACTACTCCTTGGAATTTCAACAATTTCTTCATTTATTTTCTTTTTGGGAATGAAAGGACCATTTTCAATTGCATCCCAAATATCTATATCAATTGCTTCAATAAAGACTTTCATGCGAGTTTTCCAATAAACATATCCTTCACCATTAAATAGTGGAGGACAGTTTATTGAAGCTCCTTCTCCACCAAAGTTATTGCTAGAGCCCATTTAGTTTCCAAAAGGATCTTTTTCGAAAAAGTTGTTACACTCGATCTTTCGACCGAGCTCTGATACCACTTGTTGGAAACCAACAAGCGGGCTAAGCAAATACTAGAGGGGGGGTGAATAGTAATTTGAAGCACTAATACCAAATAATTCGAATGATAATTGAATAATGGAGCTAAGACTGAATTTTCAGGAATCAGACACGAAATACTCGAGTCTTTTGTGAAATACTTGAGTTTTTTCAGTGATGAACAACTCGAGTCTTTATAAATATACTCGAGTTTTTCTTGACAGATAGCAGTAAAACCAGAAACGAAAATCCAGCAATTTAACACAAATCAATTCAATACTAAACAGGAACTTATCCAACAAATTAGCAAGCAATCTAAATAAACTTTTAACACCAAGATTCCTTGACCTTGCTACCTAATTGTATAAATCCTAATAGATTGAAATGACTTAAGTTAATTGAGCTAGAAAGTATATTAAAAGCAATAAACCAACACTCAAGCAATTTTATCTTGGTTCACTCCAACAATGAGCTACATCCAGTCCTCCTAATCACTTAGGAGTTTCTCCAAATAATCAAATTGTTAGAAATTACAAAGGATTGCTTGAGAATGGCCTCACTCAACCTAACCCTTCAAGAGTGTACCAAACTCTTGATTTCTACCCCAATTTGATTCCGGTGATTGAAGAACTCTTCAAAAGCTTCCTTGAACTCCCTTCAAGAAACTCCACTGGGCTAGGAACCTCCTAGTATTGTGCTTGAGAACCTCTCAAGACTCCAACACCCTAAGCCACTTAGGGTTTGCTTGGGAACAATCCAAGACTTTGAATAATCAAGCTTTTTGTATGTGTATTACTAATCTCACAATGGATTAGCACAAATAAGCACAGCTCAATGTATGAATTGAAGCCTAAAACTCAACTTGGAATAAAATGAAAATATGAGTGAGAAGTTGAGCTTTTTGGGAATTAACACTTGAGAAGAGGAAATTAAGAAAGCTTGAATCAATATGATCTTGTTGTCTTGTTTGTTCTTGCACAAATTCAAAGATAAATTTTACAATAAGGTTCTGAAATGCTCTCTTGGGTTAGATGAGACTCAAATGCCCTCAATTGGGTTTTTGAGTCTCTCCAACGTTCATTTTTGCTGACTGGACAAAAATACTCGAGTCTTTTATGAAATACTCGAGTCTTTTTGATCAGTCACGAGTGATTTGGTGCACGAACAAGACTAACGGTCATATTTGCTGACCTGGCATACTCGAGTGTTTTACAAAATACTCGAGTATATACTCGAGTCTTTCTCAAAATACTCGAGTATTTTGATCAGACATGAGAAAAATTAATTTTCAATTTTATTTTTCCTCTCAAGTATTAATTTTAGTTAATCTCAACCTAATAGTCATATAAAATTTTATTCCTAGAAGAGACTAACTATTTCTACCCACTCTCAACCACTCTCAACATAGATTAGAAATTTACAATTAATATTTGATTGAGAATGATTGGGCACTTGTCTTCTTTTCTTGACTTGTTGTTGTTGTTGATGTTGCAATGTCTTCAAGGCTTGATTGTTAATTACTTTGTCATCATCAAAATATAATCCACATAATTAGGAGCATTGAATTTACAAATTTGACTCCCTTTTGCTTAGTTTTGGTTTGTTTCTTAAGTATTTTAGGTAGATTTTGTTTAGTTTTTAATTTGTTTAGGAAATTTTATTCCCTTGAACGTTTTGATCCGTTTTGGGTTTGTTTCAGTTACTTTCGGAGCTTAAATGAAGAAAATAAATATGGGGCATGAAAGTGGATGAAAAGACCTTGAAAATGGCGCAAGAACGAAGCAAAACGGAGCCGGAGCATGTCCTTGGCGCCCAGGCGCACAGATCCCCACGCCCAGGCGCGCGTACCGCGTGAAAGTAACGTTGTTCGGTATTTTGACCATAACCTGAGCTACGCTTATCCAAATGAGGCGATCTAGGTATCATTTTAAAGCTAAGGAAAAGATGTACAGCTTTTCCAGAAATAGCCTTGCTCATGTTCGTCCATCTTTTGGGTCAAAATCAGGGCCAAAGTCTCTGTCAGATACGAGAAAGCCCAATTGGGCCACTTCCGGATCAGTTTTGCTCCAATTCAATTAGGATTAGTTTTATCTTTTAAATATGCATATTTAGAACTAGGTCAGCAGCCATTTGTCATTAATAGAGAGAGAGGGGGGGATTACATAATTTTAGAGAATTTTAGAAGAGGAGAAGATCAAGGATTGGAAGATCCAAGGCTTTTCCTTGGTAATCATGCATTCTTCTACTACTTTTGTTCTTATTTTCATGATATGTAACTAAAACCCTTGTGTTAGGAATTCGTGAATTTGTATGGATTAGTTTATTGATTTCATGAATTGATGTTTTTCCTTTCTAAATCATGTGTTTGATTGTGTTTTATTTCCAATTCATAAATCTAGCTAATTTATGTCTTGTTTTGGATCTCTAATTCTTCAATTGAGAGATTAGGAATTAGAATAGGCCATGCCTTCAAACAATATAGTTATTCAACATGTAGGGATACAATTGGGTAATTATAAACATGATTAATTCCCTGTTCTTAATTAAGATTATTCAATGGTTTAATCTCTTAAGGAATTAAGGATTATCTAATTGAATAAGAAACGGTAACTATACAAGAGGGATCTAATAGTTACCAATTTAGGAATTTGTTCATGATTTAGGGAAAAACATAGATTCATGATAAATAAACAACGCCTACAATGAAACCATGTTCCTAACATCTTTCTCAAATCGCTCACAACTTCTATTTAATTTCTGTTTTTAATTTATTTTCTGTTTTTAATTCAATCTTAATTAATTAGTAGAAACCTATAGATTTTGCTTTTAACTACTCTTTGGTGAGAATTAATTGAACAATTTGCAATCCCTGAGGGAGGATATCTGGTCTTATTGACTATATTACTATCCGATCTAGTATACTTGCTAGAGAGTGAACAACCTATCATCAGAAAAACAGTCCTAAGTCAAGAATAATTACCTACTCCTACCAAAGACACAAACCAACACCAAATATGGGAGAAAAAATTCGAGTCAGAAAATTTTTTATTTTGTCCACTCCCCCAAACTTAGAGGTTGGCTTGTCCTCAAGCAAACTAATCTAAACTAAACTATAAAATAAAAATTAAAAACTACCTAGAAAAACAGAACAATATTTTTGCAAAGTACCAGGTATGGGGTGACATATTGGGAACTAATGGGAGCAAAAGAGATCACACCCCCAAACTTAAATTCTGCAGCCTCTCCAAACTTGGGCGTGGCTTGACCTGTGACTTTTTTTTTTATAAAACTACCTAAAACTAAACTACCCTAAAAAAAATAAAATCTAAGGGAGTTACTTAACATTGGGTTGCCTCCCAACAAGCGCTTGTTTAACGTCGCGAGCCTGACGGGTCACCTCTTTAGAGGTTAGGGTGGTTGCCAAGATCCTTTCAAGGGTGGCACTTTGCTTTTCAACTTCCTTTCAACACTCTCTCCATTCGAGTGCTGAATGCACATGAGAGGAGCGAAATTCTCCGCGATGATTGGTGGTTTTTCAAAAATTTTAATTGTAGTTTGCTCACCATTCACTCGAAGAATTACTTCTCCCCTAGGCACATCAATCACTGCCCCTGTTGTGGCCAAGAATGACCTTCCAAAAATTAGAGGAATATTTTCATCCTCTTCTACATCTAAGATCATGAAATCTAAGGGCAGGATAAAATCTTTCACCTTTACCAGAATATCTTCCACCACTCCATATGGGACGGAGGGTGGTTCTATCAGCTAACTGAAGTAATGTCAGTGTAGGCTTAACCTCTCCTAAGTTTAATGCTTCACACACAGACAATGGCTTAATGTTTACGCTAGCTCCTAAGTCACAGAGAGCCTTACCTGAGTACTCCTTGCCTATGCTAACTGAAATGGTGAAGCTACCTGGATCCTTCAGCTTTGATGGAAGGTTGGATTTGAAGATGCTACTGCACTTCTCTGCTATCGGGAACCTCTCGTCAGTGAGCATCCTCTTCTTCTTTGTCAGCAACTCCTTCATGAATCTCGCATACATAGACATTTGTGAGAGAGCCTCTGCAAACGGGATGTTGATGTGCACCTTCCGTAGCATCTCTATGAATTTGGTGAATTGTTTCTAGTCTTCCTCCTTCTTCAACCTCTGAGGATAAGGAATCCTCGGAGGTAGTGGTGCTGGTTTAGGTGTGCCTTGCTCTTTCTCGAGATCCGCAGGTGGATCCTGCGTCTGTTGCATTGCAGCTGAGCCTTCTCCACTTGGTTGCTTTGGCCCCTCATCCTTCTTCTCAACCTCAGTTTCATCATCCTTCTTCAGTGGCTCCGCATACGACTTGCCACTTCGAAGGGTGACTGCCATGCATCACTCCTTGGAGTTGGTAATGATCTCTGACATCTGATTGTTTATTTGAGCCACTTGCACCTACAAGTTGCGAATGCTGACTTGCTGATTAGCGAAATTCGCCCTGGCTTCTGCCATGAAGGTATCGGTTGTGGTAGCCATTGCTTCAAGCGCCTTCTCCCAACCCTGCTTTTGTGGCGGCGATGGATTGGGTGCTGGACTATACCATGAGGTGTGAGACTGACAGATTTGCCACGAATTGTGGATATTGGAGTACATGTTATTTTTATGTACTCCACCACCCACAAAATTAGCTTGCTCCTCAATGATGGCTGGACCTGTACTGACTTCGAAAGCACAATCACCATTCCGGTTAGCGCCCCCACAAAAGTCGCACCTCAGAGTGGTAGATGCAACTGACATACTGATCTGGCTCATCTGCTGCATTAATGCAGCAATCTGCTGCTGCATCTGCTTGTTATGCTCAATTAAGATCTGGACTTGACTAGAGTCCAGATCATAACTCTTCAAGACACTTTGCTCCACCTGGGTCCTTAGTCCTTGGCTGCTGCTGAATGCCATGTTTGCAATAACTTCCTTGGCCTCTTCAACAGTATTCTTCATCATCGATCCACCAGTTGTTGCATCAATCATGCTTTAATTGAATCGGTTGAGCCCATTATAGAACGATTGAATCTGCTTCCAGTCTTGCATAAATGTTGGGCACTTCCTCAATAGCTGGTTGTAGCACTGCCAAGCTTCATGCAACGGCTCGTCGTCCTCTTCAATGATTGAGTGAACATCCTGCCTTAGCTTTGCTTGCTTCCCAGTTGGAAGGAACTTATCCATGAATTTGGAGACAAGTATTTTTCAGCTGGAAAGACTCCCTCGTGCTTGGTTGTTCACCCACGTTAGCGCCTCGCCCCTCAGCGAGAGATGGGAACATCCTCATTCTGATGGCCTCCTCCGTGGCACCCTCAATCTTGAAGAATTCGAGCATACTCAGAAAGTTGGCGATATGATCTCTGGGGTCTTGGTGCGGTGCACCACAGAGCTGATCCTGCATGATGAGGTGGATGTACTGCGGATCGATTGCGAATGCAGTTGCAGTGATGGCTGGCCGGACTATGCTGGAAGCAAGGAAGTCCGGGTCCACGGTTGCATATTCCGCCAAAGTCTTTCGGGGAGGAGGAGGCGAAGAGGATCCGTGAGATCCTCCTTCTCCAGCCATCTTCAAATTTTGTTCCTTCCCCTCTTGTGCTAGTTTCTTCTTCCTCTTTGCACTCAAATAGATAGTGTTACTTGCAGAGCACAAAAACAACAATAATATTACGCAGCACCTATTGAGACAAGAACACTTAAAAAATAAATTTCACCTTAAACTACTACTAAGTACCGAAAACTAATTTAAACGAATTTCAATCCCCGACAATGGCGCCAAAAACTTGTTGGATGGACTACTGGCAAGTATACCGGATCAACAAGTAATATAGTCAATAAGGCCAGATATATCCCTCAGGGATTGGAAATTGTTCAATTAATTCTCACCAAAGAGTAGTTAGAAGCGAAATCTATAGGTTTCTAATTAATTACTTAAGATTGAATGGGAATAAAATAAAAAAAACAGAAAATAAATTAAAAAAAGAAATTAAATAGAAGTTTTGAGCAATTTAAGAAAACGAGTTAGGAACATGGTTTCATTGTAGGTGTTGTTTATTTATCATGAATCTCTGTTTTTCCCTAAATCAAGAACAAATTCCTAACGTAGTAATTACTAGATCCCTCTTGTGCAATTACTGTTTATTATTCAATTTGATAACCCTTAATCCCTTAAGTAATTAAACCATTGAATAACCATTAATTAAGAACAGTGGAATTTATAACAAGTTATATAATTACCCAAAAGTATCCCTACGAGTTGAGCAATTATATTGTTTGATTGAAGGCCTATTCTAATCCTTAATCTCTCAATTGAAGAATTAGAGATCCAAAAGATAGATTAGCTACTTCCATGCATAACAATGAAAATACAATCAAACACTTGATTTAGAAACGGAAAAACATCAATTCATGAAATCAATAAACTAATCCATACAAATCAACCAATTCCTAACACGAGGGTTTTAGTTACACATTAAGAAAATAAAAACAGAAACACTAGAAGAGTAATCCATAATCATAGACAATTAGGATTACCGTGAAGAGATCTTCAATCTTCCAATCTTCGATCTTCTTCTCCTCTAAAGCTCTCCAAAATCATGTAATCTCCCTCTCTAAAAGTTGCTCCACCTATTTCTAATCCTAGAATAAATATATAATTACAAAACCTAAGAAAATCCCTGTAAAACGCATCAGAAAGTGGCTCAACAGGGCTTGGACGGGGTACGCGCACCTAGGCACCCAGAACCTCACGCCTGGGCGCACCAGGTCTGATTGCAGGTGGACAACGTGGGCTGCGCGCCCAGGCGTCCAGGATTGGGTGCCTCGGCATGCCAGCCCTGCTCCGACTCTGTTTCGCTCAGTTCTTGCGCCGTTTTCAAGGTGCTTTCATCCTCTTTTCAGCTCCATGTTTATTTTCTTTAATTAAGCTCCGAAAGTACCTGAAACATACCCAAAACGGATCAAAATGTTCAAGGGATTCTAAACTAATAACAAAATCCTAAAAATATACAAAAAGTCCTAAATTTACAAGAGAAACAAGTCAAATCCATAGTAAAATAGAGTCTAAATCATGCTCAAAACATCATATATTAGACCCAAATCAGCCACGACTTGTGTAAGCTCCTTCTACACCTGTAATAAAAATAGCAAGAAGGGTAGCATTACACAGAACTTAGGAAATAATCTCTAAGGCTATGTTTGGATATCTAATGATAAATGGAGCGGAATGGGATGAGGTGGAGTGGAATGGAGTGGAGTAGGATGGATTGGAGTATAATTATCATTGCATTGTTTGGGTATTTTATGATGGACTGGAAAAAAATTGCATTCCATTGGATACACCCCAATTTGGAGGGGACAAAAATGAGGGGTTTTGGATGGAATGGGATGGATCTCATTCCATTATGTACCATTCCACTCCATCAGTTTTAGTACAATCCAAACAATGGAACTTGATTAAATTTTGTTCCACTCCATTCCATTCCATCCTATACCACCAATCCAAACAAAGTCTAAAGAGCCATAGTAATAAACTAAGCCTATATACGTTAAACAATCATGTTATTCACAATCAATTTCATGTATCATTCTCACTTTCCATTCTTAACTTTTTCATTTTTCCTCACTTGTCTTTCCTTTCTATTAATTACTTTCCTTTTATTCACTTTCTACTTTTCTTTAATTTCACCCCTTTAGGACATTTCCACCTGTTAGGACATTTACACCCAATAGGACATTTTTACCTGTTAGGACATTGGGCACCCATCATGACATTTTCACACCCATTAGGACATTTCATACCCATTAGGACTTTTCATTTTCTTTAATTCCTTTAGCCACTTAATTCTCTCATGCTCTTTAGCTATTCTTGTTACTTAACTTCTTTTAATTGAGCATAATGATCCATGATGACACATTCTACACCTAACGAGACCTGTTCCACCTAATGGGACATTTTTACCTGATGGGACATTTGCACCTAACAGGACATTTGCACCTATTAGGACATTTGCACCTAACAGGACATTTACACCTAATGGGACGTGTCACCCAACCGGATCATTATTCAGCGCCACAAACACAAGCACATACATACATCACATGCACAAACACATTCCTTTTCATTCACCACTTATAATTAATTAATTCCCTATTCAAGATTATCATTTCACTCTAATTTTATTATCATCCTTACACTCATTTTTACCAAATCATTACCAACAAACTCATCCAAACATTACAAGCACACAACATATAAACATAATTTTCTACCACGTATTTGAGCTCGTTTCGTTTATTCATCCCTAACTTAAACTCTAATCATTTATTCCCATCAACACCACCCAAAACATTTTAAATGTCACAATCACACAGCTCAAATATTCATAATTTCATAAACAAACATACTTAAGTTCGTTCCGTTATTTTTACACCTAATCCATTACTAACATCAACTACCCTAATGTTCATAGTTATAACTACTCTGTCACAGTCACACAACTCAAATATTCATAATTTCATAAACAAACATACTTAAGTCCGTTCCGTTTTTTTACACCTAATCCATTACTAACATCAACTACCCTAATGTTCATAGTTATAACTGTTGGGTTTGGCCTCAAAATCTCGAAAGGGGGGGTGAATCGAGTTTTATTAAATTATTGCAAAAATCCTTATAAATTAAATTTTTTTTTTGCGTTGGAGAGATTAGACGTTTGAGAAGGAGAGCGAAAACGATTGATTAAATAATAAGAGTAGCGCGGAAACGTAAATTAAATGAAATAGGGATAGAAAAGCTGTAACACCCCGATTTTCATAATATAAAAATATACGAAAATTTAAAAGTTTTGGAAATAATTATGGAACTTTAAAAGTACTTTTGTGACACCCTTTTTATAATCCAGTAATTAATATACTAAATATACTAATAACAGGAAAGATATGGACTTGTTAGCGTTTAGAAAATGTGGAAATAAAATTTTTCCTTTAAGGCGGGTGCACAAACCAAAACATCGAACTCTTGGAGAGAATAACTTGTATCATTCTCAACGTTGTATTGAATTCGGCAGTTAATAACACTACAATAGAATTAAGGATTAACAACGTCAATTTTGGCTTTTCAACAACGAATTTCGGGCGTTGTCAAAGCCGTCGTTGTTAAAAGAACAACAACGCAATAAGGCGTTCTTGATAAGGCGTTGTTGAAACGAATATATTGACAACAAAGTTTGTGAATGACGCAGTTAAAATTAATGAATTGACAACACCGTTTTCAATATGGCGTTGTTGATATAAATATACTAACAACACCTTTTTCAAACTGTGTTGTTACAAATAATATACTAACAACCCATTTTTAAAATGGCGTTGTTGAAATAAAAACATTAACAACACTCTCTTAAAATGGTATTGTCTTTTGTATTTTTTTTTTAATTTTAATTTTTATGAAAACGCAATCTTAAAAAGGTGTTGTCTTTTCTTTTAATTTTTTTTGCATATTTCATTATTCCTTAAATTTATTAATTAAATGATATTGATTTTTTTTCATATTTTTATTATTCCTTAAATTTATTAATTAAATGATATTGAAATAAGATTATACGCTAGCTAGAGAATATTAACAATTTATAAAATTATGCAAGTATATGTTACTAAAATTAAAAAGCACAAAATAATTATAAATATTCTTGTCATATAACGTAATTTTATTACTTGTTCAATGTTAGACATCATTCAAAATCATAAACATAGAAAACGAAATTACTATGATACCGATCAAAAGTTATATTTTGCTCCACTTCTATCGAGTACCAAAACCTATAATTATCATAAACTTAACAAAAATATTATAATAGATGTTTGTTCAACTTGCAATCCTTGATGACAAAATCAATTGATTCCTTTTTCCAATTGCACCAATCATAGTAGAAACCTACAATTACATTATGAAACCACGTCAAACAAGATAATGTGCGAAATAAGAACATAAAGTGAAACATAAATCAACAAATTATATATTATTCAATATATTGAGCTTCTGTTGTTAATTTCCATAACAAGAAGAGATTATTCATAACAATAAGATAACTTACCAATTACGTTTTAGCAACATAATGAACCACATATCGAGCCCACTCTTCCACAAGTTCAGCTAGCATAGATTGAGGATATTTGGTTCTGCCTTTGAAGTCACATACCGTACCTTTAATCTTTGGATCTTGATTGCTTTGTTGGATTATTTCTTTCATGAAATGCATCACATAATATCCACAATCATCATTATTGTCTTGCTTGGGGCACTAAAGAAAACCAAAAAAGATAAAAATGTAAAACTCATCATAACACGAATATAATGTACAAATAATTATTTAAAATACTATAAATACACCTTTAATTGAACCCAACCAAAACCGGTGGATTTGGGCGTCTCTAAAGTGGATCGGTAGATCATTAAACCTCTAACAAAATCAATAATACTTTATATAAGTACATGATTTTTATTATCAAACATGTTGAAAATATATTAACCTCATATATGTACTCATTAAAGATTTCCACCATGTTAGGGTAATTTTTTGGTTTGCCATGCAAAGGATCTAAATAATATATCCTTTCTTCTATACGGTTAATCACAATCAACACCCAGTGTCGCCTACAAAAGTTTCATGATCATTTAGTAAACACAAATTTGTTTGTGCAAATTAAATACATAAATTTATTATATTATCGTAAATTACGTTTACTAATATAAAAAATGACTTACCCAACATTATAAGGTGCTAATAACAACTTTATCTCATTGTATGTGCTGAGAGTATCACCTATGTATCTAGAGTTGTCATCATCCGATGTCTCTTCAAATTTTCTTTGCGGGGATAAGAACATGATTGCCTTTGACTCTTTACGATAATACAAGTACAAGAACCTGGAATGCATATATATATATATATATATATACGCATGGATAACCAATAATTAATAATATATGTACTATATATCATTATTAATGTTCAAATAAAATACATGAAAACATAAAGCTTAATGGGATAAAGTACCTGATATATATGCATATGACAGAGGATTCTAACCATTCATGATTAAGGATGTCCTTAATTTGTCTTACACCAATGATTTCTTCAGTGTCATACCCGAATATATGCTTTTCTATGGTGGTTGAGTAGTTGTCGTCATCGTTCTTTTTTTCTAAAATTAGCTTTAGAATATTGCAAAATTTTCCCTCACCAATGGTACGCTTCGACTCTTCATCAGCCACTTGGGATTTTTCATGTAGCTGATGCTCTGGTTTTCCTTTTTCCTTTTTTGAAGAAGTAATTAACTCCTTTGCAGGTTGGAACCTTTTTCCACCACCAATGGGTCTCTTGGGCGCCTAAAATATAATAATTAAGCCACTTAGTGATAAACTACTAATTAAAATTTGTGTTTTAAGATTTTTCAAGTACCTCAGATTCATCATTTTGTTTTCTCTTTATTGGAGATGTAACTAATCCCCTTGTATGTTCTGATCCTTCATTCTGTATAGGTTTTTGAGGTACCTGAAATTTGAGAGTTTAAAATTAAAGTCATTTAATTAATGATTGATTAAATAGTGAAGAAATGGTCATTAGAAATATAAACAATAATTGCATATACCTTAGCATCTACAGAAACTTGTTGGGTCGGCCATGCAACAAAGGTGCCTGTAGCATCATTTATTTTTGATATATCATCCTCGATAGGTATTGGCAAGGGTGCATTACCAATTAACGGAACGTCAATGGTAACCTTCACATGGTTCTCAGGTAATGGAGAATTGTGTAGCATAGTACCCTGTAAGTTATACACCTTCCCCAAAGCAACCAATTGCTTCATTTGATTATCCAAATATAACTTGCATGGACTAATACCCTAAGTTGTAAAATAAGAAATTAATAAATTCATTAATGTACCTATGTTCTAACAGTTGATGAAGTGAAATAAGATATTAATAAATTGGCAAATACCTCTGGCATGTTGTGAGTTGCAAATGTGCAACTATCTTTCACGCTAGGATCTGGGCAAGATATATTAGGTTGGTTCTCAACTTGCTCCTTATTTTGGTCCTCATCTTGATCTTTGTTTTGGTCCTCATCTTGATCTTTGTTTTGATCCTTTTCTTGATCCTTAACTTGATCATTATTTTGACCCTTGTTATTTTCCATCGCATGGAGTTTCTCTAACACGTAATTCAACTTCTTTTCCAACATCACAATATCTTCCCGTCTAGCCCGCTTTTGAGGTCGCAAGAAGGTTTTACGAGAAACCCCAAGGCCCACACCTAATAGGCGACTAGAATGCTCAGGACGATTCAAGGCTTTGCTTAGTAAGGCATTGGAGTCAAGATCTTGTGAGTTCTGCTTTAATGCACGCTTTTGAAATAAATCGGTTCAAGAAGTCATTATTAATATTAATTCAAATAAAGAAATATTGCATAATAAAATAACATGCATGTGTAGTATATTAATGGACTCATTTATGTACTTACCAACCGATCAATCGCTTCTTGAGTAGTAGGATTATCAATCTCACCATTCTTGTTTAACTGACCCTCCACCCACAAAGTGTCTGGATCTATCGATGTAACACTGGGAGCCTTACCAATCGCAATCAACTGTACGTTGAAATAAAATGAATATCCTTAATTACATTAGGGGCTACTTTAGATCTTGTTATTAAGAGAAATATATCAGTATATATGCATACCTTATCTTCCTCAATGCCTCTATACCCTGCACGCGAACCTCTGTACTTATATTTTTGGTTGGATGCTCTTTTGCTGTTTTCTTCGGATAATTTCTATTTAAAAACACAATAATTACATTAATACATGTAGTCATATATAGAAAATAACCAAAAATAATTATGATAGTGCGTGTAATTATTTTTACCATGAAAGATCATCTTCTGTACGTTTGATTACATAATCTCTCCAATGCTCAACATGTATGTTGTACCCTTCAGGAGGTGTAAAGTTGATATTCCCCTCCTTATCATATATATGTTCTTTCATATCAGTTGTAACATCTGCCTTTTTGACTCACTTCTTCTACAAGTCCCTAATCAAGAAAACTGTTTTGACCTAATTGATTAAAGAATTAATTTAAAAGAGTTTTGATTTCATGATGGGTTTTTATGCTTTGAAATTTAATTTACTTGTGTTGTGATTTTGTGTTTGATTGTTTAAGGTTTTAATTAAGATTTTGTTTTCCTAAATTCATGCATATGATTTTAAGATGGAAAATTATTTTCTCTAAGTTTCAATTATCAAAGTCCAATCATCTCTAGAAACCCTAATTAGTATCCTAATCTTCGATTAAGCCTTAATCGAGTTCTTAATCTTTGATTAAGAACTTAATCACTCTCTTAAACCCTAAATCCTCAAGGTTAGTGAGCTAACCTAGAATTAGTTTTCCATAAACCTATGTTAGAAAAGATTAAGTTTTTGATTAGTACCTTAATCCTTGATTAAGCCCTAATCTCTAAGGATTAGTGGACTAAACCTAAATTAGTTTTCCTAATCCTACCCTAATCATGATTAGAACCTAATTAGTGCCTTAAACCTAATTAAACTAACCTAGTCTACCCTAATTACCCTATGGCCGAATATCTAGGTGCTTTACTTAGCCTCCATGTTCCTTAACTTGGTCACCAAGTTGTTGTGCTCCAAAGTCAAATTAGTGACATCATCTTCATGACCTAAGCATGACCTAAAGGAAAAAGAAAAGAAAAAAAAAAGAAAGGAAGAGTGAGCCGTGGAGAGACTTAGAAGCAAAACTTGGGCCCCAAGTTTTGTAACTTGGTCCCCAAGTAGTTGCGATCAAGCCCCCGATGCAAGCCCTTGATGGCAAATAAGGAAAAGTAAAGAAATAGGAAGGAAAAAGAAGGGAAAAATCGTGGGGAGCAAAACCAAGGCCCAAATCCACTAAAAATCATATACAAACACCAACACACTTCCTTAACTTCCATTCCTTCATTTCCATCATTCCTTTTCCAAAACCAAAAACACAACACTAAGAGCATCACCAAGCTCTTAGTGAGAGAGTGGCCGAATAGAGAGAGAAAAGAAGAACCAACTCCACACACTTCACAATCTAAGAAAGATCAAGCCAAGTTAGTGAAGAAGAGAAGGAAAAAACCATGGACCTTAGATAGAAGAGTGAGTGAGCCGTGAGGAGAGGAAAGGAAAACCAAAGAGAAACCCAAGATTTGGACTTGATTAAGTAAGGATTTTGTTTCATGATCTTAAAAGTTTTTAACCTCTTTCTTTGATTCATTTTTGTTTTTCATACTTTCCTTCTAAGACCTTGATTTTGTTTAAAAAAGTGTTGATGCATGTTTGTTTCCAAGTTAGATCTAGTGATTTCCTTTACATGCATGTTGATCTTTGAACTTGATTTTGAAGTTTTTGTTAAGAAAATGTTTCCTCTTCATGATATTGAGTTTTCCTCTTTGATTTCTTAAAAATGTTTTTGAAAAGAACTTGATTTTAAGTTTTCATAAAGGATTTCTCATAGATCTAGTGTTTTTGTTTGCATGCATGTCAAGATCTATGTTTGAACTCTGATGTGTTTGATGCTTGAGTTTTGATGTTAAGATCTTTGAAAATGATTGATTTTCTTGGTGATTTTCTTGTGTTGGCCACGGTTTGTGCTTGATCTTTAGGGTAGAGGTTTTGATGTTGGATTTTGTTATGTGCATGTGATTATCTTGAGATTCTAAGTATGATTTGGGAAGTTTGAATCTTTAAGAAAACTCTTTTTTAAGAAAACCATGGACAAGTCACGATTTTGATGATGATGTGATTGAAATCTTGATTTTCTTTTGTTTGACTTCTTGCATGTCATGATCTTGAAATTTAATAATGAATATAAAATTTTGTGGTGTTGTGATCTTGAGTGGTGGTCACGGTTTGTATGTGTAAATGAAAAGGGTTAAGATTTTCTTAAGTTTAATTGATGAATATGTGATTTCCATGAACTTTGTGTTGATTTTAAGTGTTAAATGAGAAATAAAAATTGTTTAGAGACTTGTGTAATGCTCACGGTTTTATGTAGGAAAAATGTGCTAGGATTATGTTTCTACTTGCTTGATGAATTATGTGAAATTGTTGTTGGAATTGGAGTTGTTTTTAGGTCTTGAATCCTTGAAAATATTTTTGAGAAAACCTAGTTAAGGTCACGGTTTGGACCTTAACTTTGGAGCTAAATTTTCTTGAATATATATATGTTCATGTCATGAAACTATATGTTGATTTGTGAAACTAATCTTTGAAGAAATAATTTTTAAAAGACTAATGATGCATACGGTTTTGATGCGATTAAGTGTAAGATAAATAAAAATTAGTCTAGGTGTTTAGGTGATGCATGATTCGGTTTGTATATGTGATTAAGTTTATGTACGAATGAGTATGTGGGCATGTTTATGTTTGACTTAACTTGATGACTCGTGATTATGTGATGCTTGAAATGAATGTATGTTTGTTTGATATTCTTGAGTAAAGTAAAAATGATCTTTGGAATGCATGAAGGTGTTTAAATAGTTTAAAGTGTTTAAGTATCATGCTGTCCACATTTGGCTTTAAGTGTTTGAACTTAAGAAAGTATTGATTAAAGTGTTTTAAAGTTGAGTTTTTAGGAGTATTTGATATGAGACAAAAACTGGTTTTAAAAGTGCGATTTTTCGGTGTTTTCAAAGTTAGATTCAATGCTGTCCAAGAGGGACCAGCAAAGAAACCTTTGATTTAAATTGATTTATTTGATTATTTTCTCATGATTTTAAAGTATAAAAGTTAGTGTTTGATTTTGGACAAGTTTGAGTGAAAGAATTGATGTTTTGATTTTAAATAAAGACAAAAGTTTGGATTTTCTTAAGTTGCTTTAAGAATAATTTCAAGAGTAATACTTAAATAAAGTTTAATACTCATATGTCTATCTTATGGGACTTGAAAGAAGTTGGAGTCGGGCAGACTAGGAAGGGAGCAGATCGTTCGGAACTTGTGAATTTGGTAACTGTGAACCCAGGTGAGAGAGAAGTTATCCTAAGACGCTTTGGTGTCTAGTGAGTATGCTAGGACACTCCGTACTCTATCAAAGTCGGAGTAAAGGTCTATTGTAGCTAGTAGTATACCCGATAAATTGTGTGCCTTGTTTGTATCGCGGTATACGAAGACTCAGACCTATACCATCACATGGTATTGATTGATTGATATATTTGTTTATGTTGAGATATATTGTTGTTTATAATGATGTTGCATGTGCATAATGCATCATCCCGCGATATAAGATAAGAACAGTAAAGACATTAGAAAACTATAAGAAATCCCCCAACGAATAGAGCGAAACTCTAAGGGATGGAACACGATGATGCTGATACGCCAAGTACGTGGATCGAGTTGACGATATGAGGACGACGACGATGCCTTTGGACGTGGACGCAATGATTGCTTGATTCTACGGAGATAGTTTCCATATGGTTGTAGCCATATGTTGAGAGTGGTTTAAGATAGGTCAGAGCCTATCTAGTAAGCATTGATGGATATCCCGCATATGGTCGGAGCCATATGTCGACAGTGATTCTGAATGGGTCGTAGCCCGTCAGAATGATGATTGATATTCCGCATATAGTCGTAGCTATATGTCGAGGTAGGTTCTGAATGGGTCGTATCCCGTCAGAAAGATTGTGGATATCTTGCATATGGTCGGAGCCGTATGCCGAGAATGACTCAGAATGGGTCGGAGCCCGTCAAACGTGTTAGTCGAGTCCCACAGAAGCATTCCGCATATGGTCGGAGCTGTATGACGGAGATGACTTAGGATGGGTCGACATTAGGACAACGAGTATAACTTCATGACTTAAAACCCTAACCCGAAGTAGTGGAGAGGAAGATACACCTGAACTACCCTTGTGGTGTTCAGCTGGATGATTAAGATAGGGGGCGGCAATGACGGTGATTCGTCAAGAAGCCTTGAGAAGTCTGTCTAGGTGGGAAAAACCATAGGGGCCCTGGCTGAACAGGTTGGAGCTGGTCACCCAAGGGTTTGCACAAAGTACCACACGATCACTAGACGGATGACTGACACCCCCCTTGACTAATTCTTGACCAGTGAGAGGGATGCTCGAACACGGTTGGATGTGCCTTCTTTCTCGAGACATTATTTATTTTGCCATCCGTAAAAGGCCGGTGTGGTTAGAGATCCTTTACTCCTGATTGCTTCCGACTAGGTGGATGGATCCCGAGGAGATGTAGACCTGAACCCAAGACCATAAAGCCTGAATTTCCGATGTTATGGATTCGTGATATGTGGATAGAGATAGACTTCGATTTTGCGAGATGATCGATCAAGAGATTCCCTTAAGATAAAGATAATGTATTAGATAATGTGACGATTGCATTGCATCCTCATGCATCTTGCATAATTATCTGCTGTATTGTTTGCTTGTATTGTTTGTTATGTTCTGGTATGCGTCGCTAGTGTAAATCCAAGAAGTCGATGGGAGTAATTCCATTCGGGTAACTTACTCTCTCAACTTCTTGTGTACATGTGACGATGAACCTTTGGTTCTAAAAGATAGCGGAGCTGTTGATGCTTCTCCCAGAAGAAGGACTTGCTGATCGGGATGTGCTGATGAGAGGGCTGCTGCTGGACGATGGAGACAACTGTTGGGAACTTACGTTCCGGATCGAGAACGGGATGCTGCTTAGTAGTTTATGGTTAGGTTCTAATGGACCCTTGCTGATATGTATATCAAGTGTACCCCTCTTCTTTTGAAATGTTTTTGCTGAGGTAAATGTTTATGTAAGAATGGCACCGCTGAACTATGGTGGCCGCTTTTGAACGGACCTCTATGATCTATTTCCAAACTGTTTTCTAAGGACTGTCTAAATCAGACAGATAAACTATTTTAAACCAATCAAATACGTTTTCTACGCGCAAAAGATTGATTTAATGAAGTCCTAATATCAAACTGTTTTTAGAAAATTGGGTAAACGTTTTTAAAGAAAGGATCTAAAAGAATACCTTGTTTTGGGAAACTTGATTGATGAGTTTTCTACCAGTGAAAAAAAAAATTTCACCCTATTTTTTATAAACAAATTATTTAGTGATTAAAGTTGTTTGTTTTCGAATTTTCCAAATCGGGGTGTTACACTTGGTGGTATCAGAGCAAAGGTTGTCCATGTGGCCTGAACATGGCCTTACATGTTCTCTGTTGTGTGATCTCTAGATATGTTTAGGTTGTGTGATTAGATGTGTTAGTAGGTGTATTAAACTATTAGTGCGTTAATGAATATAGTTTGCGATGTCTGGAAGAGGAAGAGGTAGGAATGTTCCTGAAGCAGCTCGGAATACCGAGGACATGCTACACGACCTAACTGCTGTTGTTCTGGGTATGAGTGAGAATCTCAATCTGATGCATCAGCAGGCTCGGCAGAGCAACCAAAACCAAAACTTAGGACCTCAGGAATATAGGGGATTAGATGAGTTTTGCAAGAGGAACCCTAAAGAATTCGCCGGTAGATATGCTTCGGATAACGCTAACGAATGGATTAGGGAATTAGAAAAGATCTTCACCGCTATGAAATGCACCGATGCTCAGAAGGTAACCTACGCGATCTATATGCTAACCAAGGAGGCATCTGACTGGTGGGAGAATACTAGGCAAGTTATGGAGGTTCAGCAAGAGGCTATGACTTGGGACTCCTTTAAGCAAAGATTCTTGGAGAAGTATTTTCCTATCGATATGAAGTTGAAGAAGGAAATAGAGTTCATGCACCTTACTCAAGGAGATATGTCGGTCGGCGAGTATGCTGCGAAATTTGAGGAGCTAGTGAAGTATGTGCCGCACTACAATCAACCCGGAAATGACCAGTCGAAGTGCGCAAAGTTCCTTGATGGACTTAAGACTGAGATTAAGATGGCTTTCATACACATGGGGATCGATAGCTTCCCGCTCTTGGTGAGCAGATGCAGAATCTATGAGGATGGACTCAAAGCGAAGAACATGGGAAATAAGACTACTATACCCTCGAGTTCCCATGGACTAGTGAGGAACACCCCCAATTACCAGAATGTGAGGCAAGGAACCCAGCATGAGCGAGGACCCTACGACCGATTCGGATGAAGAAGGGATAATCGTTATGGAGGATCGTGGTCCCGAGGGAACAATAATCGCAACAATGGCAACCGGGGTAATAGGAGCGCCAACACTTGGAGCCACAACGGGAGTAGGAATCGCTACAACAATAACCCTACTGATAGGAACTCTGAGACATCACCTTCCATCTGTGCTCGATGCCGCAGACGCCACTTCGGTAACGAGTGTAACTCCAAACCCGTCTGTTACATCTGTCAAGAACCTGGTCATTTTGCGAGGCAATGCCCCAACCCAAGGAAAGGGGATGGTGTTGGAAACGCTGCGAGGCCACAAGCTAAGGGGAAAGTGTTTACGATGAGTGGTGTAGAGGATTCAAACCACGATGGTCTCATCCAAGGTACATGTCTTATACGTGAGAATTCCTTAAATGTGTTGTATGATTCGAGTGCCACACACTCTTTTATATCGAATGATGTTGTGAGTAGGATGCACTTAATGGTAGCTTCTCTACCATATGATTTGATTGTGTTTACCCCTACTAGTGACCCGGTCACAGTTTCGACGTTTTTTCCTAAGTGTCCGGTAGTGATTGTAACATCCCAAATTTAATTCCAAGTATAATCTATGTTGGGATGGTCTTAGGGTAAAAGAAATGGAGATATAAGTTAGAATCTAGCCAAAAATACATGTAGAACTAGGGTTAAAAATATGGAACCTTAGGAAATTCAAAATAAAAGATTTACAACTCTAAACACAAATTCCACCATTGGATGTGAAGTAGGATAGGTGAGGAAGCTTTCTTTAAAATTTGAGGAAGATCCAACGGGTAACGAAGAAGTTATGGCCTTCCAAAGTCTGGATGCTGCAAAATTGTGCAGCTTAATCGATTAAACTGAAATTTAATCGATTAAGGTCTACTGAGGGAAAAAATCTAATCGATTATTAATCGATTAAATGCTGTTGCTGAGGAAAAAAAATAAAGGCGAAACACACGTTCTTTCCCTTCCAAATTCGAATCTCTCTCTTTCTCTCCCCTAGGGTTCCATTTTCTATCATCAAATCCACCAAGAGCAAGTGGGATTTCTTCATTCTATCAACAAATTTCATCCTTCTCCACTTCAAGTAAGTGTTTAATGCCATGAATTTCCTTTTTCTCTCTCTAATTTGTCCTCCCCTTTCTCTCTCCTCTATCCACGATGGTTTTCAAATTCTAAGCCATGAAGCTCTACTTTTTCTCAAGCTTTGGCATGAACCATGGCATAAATGATGATCTTTTCCTTTTATGGCTCTATTTTAGGTTCTATTCTCATCTTTTGGTTGTTTGCTTTTTGGTGGAAAAGCTCAAGTGTAGAGGAACCAAAATCTCCTTATCCTTAAGTGTTTGAGGTAAGGGGGTGGATATTGTGAGCATTGCCTTGTTCTAGGGAGTTGGTTCTAATTAGTATATAATGATTTGTTAGGGTTATGTGTTAGGGGAGAAAATTAGATTATAAACCCTAGGTTATTGAATATAAAATTCTAGTAATTAAATATGCATGATGTTGGATGTAAAGATTAGGAAAAAGGAAACCCAATGATATGATAATGAATTAATTGATAAATGAAACTTGGATAATGATTATATTGAAGTGCATGAGAAATTGGTTAATGTGATAATGAAGATGACATAAATGAGTTCTATGATTATTGACTTTATTTGTAAATTTGTGAATTAAATGATAATTAATTACTGTTGCAAATACATGTATGTGTTGTGGAGTAAATTGATATAGGAAGAAAATGGAATGGAAACGATTATATGTGATGAATGTGCCTATTTGTACTTAAATGCTAAATGAGTATAAATTTTAAGTATTATCAATTGTGAACCAAGGTCATGGCTTATGAAATTGAACTTGTGAATATAGGAAACGGAAGTAAAATGATTATGTGTAAACGAAAGTGAAAGATGATATATGTAAATTAAAATGAAGGGCAATCTAAATGTTGGGCAATAAAAGAGAATACTACTTGGTATGATTGTGATAATTGAGAAAGGAAAAGAATAAGGAAACTACAAGAATGACTAGTTGTTGAATGTGTGTTGTTGTACTTAAATGTGTTACAATTAATTGAACAAGAAAGTGAATAATTCTTGGCCTCTGAATTGAGGCGCCGAACATTGAGAATGTGGTTTATGCGTTGGCCTCTAATTGAGGTGACGATTAAAGGAAGGATTTGATAATTGATATAGGGAATGAGTATGGAAAAAGAATGAATGAGAAATGTGTGTAAGTGTATTTGTGATTGTATATGTAAAATTGTTTGTGTAAGAAGATGAAAGTATGATTTGGCCTCTGATGTGAGGAAATGTGTAATGAATTGTTGATAATGAAAATGATGTTTTAGTATAACTTATGTGGTGGTATGTGATTTGAGCTCAATTTATGATGTTTTTGGACGAATTTTAACCCCCTTTCTTAGTAATTTTAGCTTGTTTCTCAAGTATTTTAGGAAAAAGATGGAAATTTTGTTTACTAATGTGATGAACGAGATCCTTGAGGATTTTGTATCGATTTGTTGTGAATTTCAGGTTTTGGAGGCTTAATTTGATGATTCATGGAAAAGAAGGAAAAAGCAGGCCTTGAAATCAGAAGTTTGGAGCAAAGTTGTGAAAAGGAGTGCAAAAGTGTCAGACTCGCCCAGGCGAGAATATCACTCGCCCAGGCGAGAATATCACTCGCCCAGGCGAGTGGGGTTATGCAATTTTAAAAAAAGGGGTTAAATGGCTAATTCTCCCAGTGGAGAACTCGCCCAGGCGAGCCTTATTTTCGCCTGGGCGAGTGTCGCAGATCAGGATTAGCGAATTTCATATCTTTAGGGATTTGGAAGGGATTTGTTTCATCTTTTGACTTAAAAATACTAGAATTGGTAATTAGAATTCATTCAGAACACTTGGAATAGAGTTTTTGCATTGATTTTGGTGAAGAACGGAGATTAGAGGCAAGGATTAGTGGTAATTATGTCACTCTTTATCACTTTTATTGCTTTTCTTCTTCCAATTATGAACTAAATCCTTCTTTGGGATGTAGGAGTAGATGAACATGGAACCTTGTTAATGTTTATGCAATGAATTGATTTTGTTTTTCCATTATAAATTCTGTGTTTGATTATATTTTTATTGTTGTTCATGAATGTGCGCAGTTCATGACTTAGGAATCCTAATTTAATAGACATATTAGTTTAGGATTATGCCCAATAATCAAACAGTTCAATTGCATAGGGATAGACATATTTCTTATGAATTGAATAATTTTTCCAAGTTTTGATTGAACTTAATTAAGGGTTAGGTTTTAAGGCTCCCTTGAGACATCATTGGGAGATTAATCTCTAAAATACGGAAACGTTCTAAGACATTAGGCGTTTCCTACTTTTGCAAAACAAATTCAGAATTTAGGAAAACAAATTAATTCATTGTCAAACGTTTTAGGAACCTTCATCGAAACTACGTCCCGCTTTTTCCCATTGTTCAAGAATCGTTTTATTTATTTATTTTAATTACTTTAAATCTAAAATCACTCAATCAATTGAATTTTAATTTAATTTTCATTTAGTAACTACGAATAGGTGAGAATTATTAGAATCAATTTCAGTCCTCGTTGGGAACGATACTCTATTTATCACTTTATTACTTGTACGATCTGGTATACTTGCCAGAACGCCAACATGTTTTTGGCGCCGTTGCCGGGGACTAAAATTTGATTTTACTAATTTTTCGGTACTTTTAGTAGTTACTTAGTGGAAGTTTACTTTAGCTATTTATTTTTAATCGTTTCTATTTACTCAACAGGTGCTTTTAACCCTCTTTGCCGAGATTGGTATATGCACTTGCGTTCTGCAGGTGATTACAGCAGCCTACAATTCGATCCTGAGATCGAGTTGACAGCGAAGAAACTAAGGAAACAAGCACAGCGAGAGAAAAGGGAACGATCAAGAATAATGGCTGAAGAGCGTGAGCGTGAACGCAGGCATGAGCGTGAGCAGGAACCTGACAGGCGTACTTTGGCAGATTACGCCTTAGTCGACCCGAATTTGTTTGGTACTAGCATAGTACGACCCGCTGTCACTGCCGCTAATTTTGACATTAAAGGGGCATATCTGAACATGCTGCAATCAAATCAATTTAGCGGTGCCCCAGAAGAGGATCCGAGTGATCACATTGCCAGTTTCCTGAGCTACCTGGACTTCTTCAAGATTCAAGGTGCAAGTGATGAGGCAATAAGGTTGAGGCTCTTTCCTCTCTGTTTAAGGGGAAAGGCGCTTCAATGGCTCCGTGCACAACCACAGGGGAGCATCACTTCTTGGGAGGAATTGGCTACGATTTTCGTGGACAAGTACTTCCCACCCTCCAGGCAAGCTCAACTTAGGCAAGAAATCAACGCCTTCGCTCAGCAAGATGGGGAATCTCTACATGAGGTGTGGGAAAGGTACAAACAGATGTTGAAGAAGTGTCCCAATCACGCCATGCCTGAATGGATGCAGATTAGGACATTCTATGATGGGTTGAGTCTCTCTCTTCAGCATCTGGTCGACTGCGCATCACAAGGTTCATTAGAGAGAAAGACCGCTGAAGAGGCTAGGCAATTGCTTGAGAAGATGGCTCACAACAGCAGTCGGGCCACTGTTAGGAAGCGTATCATGAAGAAGAGTGATTTGGAGCCTGAGAATGTGCAAGCTCCGTTTGCACAAAATAAAGAGATGCAACAAAGATAGCTGCATTGACTCAGAAATTGGGTCAGGTCCAAATGAATGCTTCATCAGGTATACCTTCTGTCCCTTCTGATATTCCTGGTTTAGTACTAACATGTGATTTCTGTAAAGGCAACCACCGTAATGGTGAGTGTGCATTTGAGGTTAGTACTAGTACAGGTAATGAAGAACAGGTTAATTTTGTGGGAGGAGGACAGAGGAACAATCCTTATTCAAACACCTACAACCCAGGGTATAGGAATCACCCTAACTTCTCGTGGCGCAGTCCAGCGCTCCAGCCACCACAAGAGAAGCAGCCGGCACCTTGGGAGGCGGCAATTGAGAAGCTCGCTCAAACAACAACCAATTTTTTTGAGGAGACGCGAGCCAACTTTAAAAACCAGGGTGCCAGCATTCGCAATCTGGAGGTTCAGATGGGTCAACTCTCCAAGCAGATGTCAGAGAGGTCACCGGGATCCTTCCCCAGTGACACCATTCCAAACCCCAGGGAACATTGCAAGGCCATTACTCTTCGAAGTGGCAAGTCTCTTGAGGAGCCACGGAAGAAGAGTGATGAGGTGGTGCTTGAGAAGGAAGAGGCAAAGGAACAACCAGCTGAGGACTCAACTCCTGAAGTGCAACAAAATAAGAGTTCAACTGCAACTCAGGAAGAAGAGAAGAAACCCCTGATGTCTCACAAGGTTCCCTTTCCTCAGCGGTTGAAAAAGGAGGAAAATAAGAAGCAATTTGCCAAGTTCATGGAGGTGTTGAAGAGGCTCCAGATCAACATTCCCTTCGCAGAGGCACTCGAGCAGATGCCCACGTATGCTAAGTTCATGAAAGAGCTCTTGACCAACAAAAGAAAGATGCAAGATGATGAGACTGTGCTTCTCACAGAGAAGTGTAGTGCAATTATGCAAAGGAAGCTCCCTCAGAAGTTAAAAGATCCTGGGAGTTTCACAATCCCTTGTAACATTGGGGGATTTGACATTGGCAAGGCTCTGTGCGACTTGGGGGCAAGCATCAATCTGATGCCCCTTTCCATCTTCAAGAAGCTTGGTATTGGAGAAGCGAAGCCAACAATGATGTGCCTTCAGCTAGCTGATCGGTCTGTGAAGAGGCCTTATGGGAAAGTGGAGGATGTGCTTGTCAAGGTGGACAAGTTCATCTTCCCTGCTGACTTTGTCATCTTGGATATGGAGGAGGATCCAGACATTCCTCTCCTCTTGGGTAGACCTTTTCTAGCTACTGGGCGAGCCCTCATAGATGTTCAACAGGGCGAGCTCAAGCTCCGGGTTCATGAAGAAGAGGTCTCATTCAATGTCTACCGGTCCATGAAGAATCTGATGGACAGCTCCCAATGTTTCTTGGTGGACATGCTCGACACTCTAGTCACGTCTACTTTTGAGCAAATTGGGCATGGGGATGTGTTGGCAGCAGCACTGACACATGAGAAGAGCGAAGATTTCAAGGTGGAGAAGGTGGTGGCCAGATTGGATGCACCTACAGCTTACACAAGGACAGATCAGATGAAGGAGCTGAAGATGCATGAAAAGGAGGAACGGGCAGTACCAGAGCTCAAAACTCTTCCACCAAATCTCAGGTATGAATTCTTAGATGACACTAAATTCTATCCAGTTATAATTATTAATGCCTTGACTGAAACTGAAACTGAGAAATTAATGAGGATTTTGAGGCAATACAAAGCCGCTTTAGGATGGAGTGTGTCTGATTTGAAGGGGATTAACCCCAGCTTCTGCATGCATAAGATTCTCCTTGAGGAGCATTTTAAGCCAGTAATTCAGCCTCAGAGGAGGCTGAATCCGACTTTGCAGGAAGTCGTGAGAAAGGAGGTAGTCAAACTTCTAGATGCAGGCATTATCTACCCCATCTCTGACAGCACTTGGGTTAGCCCAGTGCAAGTAGTGCCTAAGAAGGGGGGGTTAACTGTGGTTAAGTCTGAGAAAGATGAATTAATACCAACCCGCACTGTTTCTGGGTGGCGTGTGTGCATTGATTATAGAAGATTAAACAATGCCACCTGGAAAGATCATTTCCCTTTACCCTTTATGGATCAAATGTTGGAACGATTAGCAGGACATGCATTCTATTGTTTTTTGGATGAATATTCAGGTTGCAATCAAATCTGTGTCGATCCTGCAGACCAGGAAAAAACTGCTTTCACTTGTCCCTTTGGGATTTTTGCCTATCGGAGAATGCCCTTTGGGCTTTGCAATGCACCCGCGACTTTTCAAAGGTGTATGTTGGCTATATTCTCCGACATGGTCGAAAATTTCATTGAAGTTTTTATGGATGACTTCTCGGTCTACGAATCGTCCTTTGATGCATGTCTTGCCAATCTGGGTAAAGTTTTAAAAAGATGTCAAGAAACTAATCTAATCCTTAACTGGGAAAAGTGTCAGCTCATGGTCAGGGAGGGGATAGTTTTAGGACATAAGATTTCAGAAAAGGGTATTAAGGTTGATCAGGCAAAGATTGATGTCATCAAAAATCTACCTCCTCCAGTAAATGCTAAGGGGATAAGAAGTTTTTTGGGTCATGCCGGTTTCTACCGGAGATTCATTAAAGATTTTTCAAAAATTGCAAGACCCCTATGCAATTTACTGGAGAAGGATGCTGAGTTCATTTTTGATAATAATTTCATGAAATCCTTTGAACTTTTGAAAGAGAGATTGATTACAGCTCCTATCGTGGTTGCCCCCAATTGGGGTGAACCTTTTGAACTAATATGTGATGCGAGTGACCACGCAATAGGAGCTGTACTTGGTCAAAGAATTAATAAAGTTTTTCATGCAATCTATTATGCCAGTCGTGTGTTGAACAGTGCACAAATTAATTACACGACTACTGAAAAAGAACTCTTGGCAGTGATTTTTGCTATGGACAAGTTTCGTGCTTATTTGATAGGCTCGAAAGTAATAGTTTTCACAGATCATGCTGCTTTAAGGCACCTATTGGCTAAGCACGATGCTAAGCCAAGGCTGATTAGGTGGATCTTGCTCTTGCAAGAGTTCGACTTGGAAATAAAAGATAAAAAGGGGGTTGAGAATGTTATTGTTGATCACTTATCTAGGCTCCCCCTTGAGGATAGTAATAGGGATAAGCAGGTTCCAATTGAAGAAAAAATCCCTGATGAACACCTGTTTGCTGCATCTGAACTCCCATGGTATGCTGATCTAGCTAATTATTTAGCAGCGAATGTGATTCCTAAGGATATGACTTGGCAACAAAAGAAAAAAATTTTACACGATGCCAAGTTTTATTTTTGGGATGAACCATTCCTGTTCAGGAGGAGTGCAGATGGAGTAATCAGGCGTTGTGACTCCCAAGAGGAAATTCCTGACATCCTTTGGCATTGTCACAATTCACCATATACTGGTCACTACAGCAGTGAAAAGACAGCTTCTAGAGTTTTACAATGTGGGTATTACTGGCCCACCATTTTTAAAGATGCTAGGACCCATGTGATGCAATGTGATCGATGCCAAAGAGTTGGGAATATCTCTAGGAGAGATGAGATGCCTCTTCAAGGCATTTTAGAAGTTGAAGTATTTGATGTGTGGGGCATAGACTTTGTAGGCCCCTTTCCCCCTTCTTATAACAACAGGTACATTCTTGTGGGGGTTGATTATGTCTCCAAGTGGGTGGAGGCAATCTCCACTCCCACCAATGACTCTGCTGTAGTTGTGAACTTTTTGAGAAAAAATATCTTTAGCAGGTTTGGAGTACCTAGAGTACTTATTAGTGATGGTGGGAGTCATTTTTGCAATCAGGTTATGGAGAAAGCCTTGTCCAAATATGGGGTGCACCACAAAGTGGCTACCCCATACCATCCACAGACCAGTGGTCAAGTAGAGGTGTCAAATAGGTCTCTTAAGAGAATCCTAGAGAAAACTGTTAATAGAAGTAGGCAAGATTGGTCAAAAAAGTTGGATGATGCCTTGTGGGCGTATAGAACTGCTTATAAGACACCCATTGGCATGTCACCTTTTCAGGTTGTTTATGGTAAAAATTGTCATTTGCCAGTGGAGTTACTTCACAAGGCATATTGGGCAACTAAATTTTTGAACTTGGATATGCAACCTGCAGGTGAGAAGAGGTTATTGCAGCTAACTGAACTTGATGAGTTCAGAGAGCAAGCATATAACACTTCTCGTGATTTTAAAGAAAAAACTAAAAAGTGGCATGACAAGAAATTGACTAATAAGAAGTTTGAGCCTGGACAATTGGTTTTGTTATTTAACTCTAGACTTAAGCTTTTCCCTGGAAAGCTTAAATCTAGATGGTCTGGTCAGTTTGTGGTTGTGCAGGTCTCACCTTTTGGCGCTGTTGAGATAAAGGACCCCAAGTCTGGGGATGTTTTTAAAGTGAATGGACAGCGTTTGAAATTGTACCATGGTGATGCTTTTGAGGGGAGCTCTTCCAAATTGGAGCTCCGTGACCCTTAGTCTTGGAAGTATTGTCATCCGTCAGGCTCGGGACGTTAAACAAGCGCTTTCTGGGAGGCAACCCAGTAGTTAGTAAGTTCATTTTCTTTTTCTTAATTTTATTTTTAGTGTAGGCTGTTTCTTGATTATAAAAAAAAAATCTACAGGTCTGATTGACTCGCCTGGGCGCGGCACCTGTGCGCCCAGGCGAGGTGGGGTGAAAAGGGGGTCTAAAACCTAATTCGTAATAAGGAAAAAAGAGGTGCGGACCAGTGAAAAAATCGCCCAGGCGAGCGTCAATTTTGCCCAAGCGAGTCGGGGGGTCTGTAGCGCGTCGTGAAAAAAACAGGGGCTCGCCCAGGCGAGCCATGACCCTCGCCCAGGCGAGAGGCGTCAGGTACTGATTTAATAAAAGAAGGGGTTTTCATCCCCAACCCCCATTCCCTCTTTATCACACCGATACTTCTTCTCTCCTCACCCCTCTTCTCTTCAAACCGCCCCAAACCACCCTTCTCAACCCACTTCTTCCACTTTCTCCACCACAAATCATTCTCCCTTGCTCTCCTTCCTCCCTCCTTGTCACATGCTTGAAGGTTTTGTTCACCTCCCCTCCAATTCGAGCTCTCTCTCTCTCCTCTAGGGTTCACGAATTTTTCACTATATTTGTGGGTGAGTATCCTTCCTCTCTTGTCTCTACACTGATTAGTGGCCTACGCATTGTTTTTGGGTGGTGTTTGCACTTGATTTGCACTTTTTAGGACCTTAAGTTCTAGTGCCCTTAAGGTGTTCGATAAATTGCCACTTGGGTTTTTTCTGAATAAAATGGCTTCAAGAGACAAGGGAAAGAAACCTAGGCTTGCTAGTGGCTCTAGTCGACCCTATTCTAGGAATTTTGAACACCAACTTGCCAAAATGTTTTACACTGAAAAAGTGGTGGGGAAGGGTATTGTTCCGGACACTAGCATTGAGGATTTTGAGGGGGGCATTATGGGTGTTCCTGCGATTTACACTCCGTTGAGTCAATTAGAGTGGAAACCATTTACTGTGGCACCCCCGGACAACATGAGCAAGCCCTTAATTTGGGAATTTTTCGCTCACGCACACTATCGTGAGCAGGCCGGTATGAAATTAACCAAGTGTTAGGATTCCCTGATTATGCCGAACCCTCTGATTTTGAGCAATATTATCTTAGGGACACTCTTGATCCTCAGAGCTTAAATGATATCAAAAACACTCTCTTCTTGCCTAACAAAGATTGGAATCATGGTGCTAACAATACCATTAAGCATGTGACAGCCAAATACCTTCGCCCGGAAGCTCGTTTTTGGGCCCATTTTGTAATGCATAACTTGCACCCCCAGTCCCATGAAACCGATATCAAACCCTTCATTATGTGTATTGTCTATGGGATTATGAGGGGTATGGTGGTTGATGTGGGATTTCTGATGTCGGAGTATATTTTCCACATGGCGCGGGAAAGCAACCCGGGCTACTTTGGGTTGCCTGCGGTAATTACCAAGCTGTGTCTGGATCGGGAGGTGGATTTGGGGGATGATC
The DNA here is from genome assembly GCA_037953625.1 of Crotalaria pallida. Classification (NCBI taxonomy): domain Eukaryota; kingdom Viridiplantae; phylum Streptophyta; class Magnoliopsida; order Fabales; family Fabaceae; genus Crotalaria; species Crotalaria pallida. Next base: position 83,469,350 of record CM075653.1, read on the forward strand.
TTTTAGAGCTTACGCCAGCAAAAAGGATGAACATGAAGGTTTATGAGCGCTATGTGGAAATTGCACGGCGCGAGTTTGGTAACAATGAGCCGATGCCTGCAGAGCTTCAGGCTCCAGCTGCTCCTCGGGGACGAGGGCGCGGTCGTGGTGGTGATATGGCTGGGCTGACTAGTATGATGAAGCGACTTCTTCGCAGGCAGAGCCGCCAGAATGAATATTTCCAGCGCGAGATGCAGGAATCAGATTATCCAGGATGCCTTGCGAGCTGTGACTGACCAGATGCATATTCCTTTTCCATTGCCTCCATATTCTCAGGAGGATTTGCAGGTTCTGGATCAGAATGATGAGGATGGCATGGATGAGGATGCTGAAGCTGGTGGGGTGTGAGATGTGTGGTTTGCTGTTGTTGGAGGCGATTTGTTCTAGTTGATTTAGGTTTTCATTTTACTTTGGAGACTTGTAATCAGACCTGTAGTACTTTTGCTTGTGCCTTGGTGTGGAACTTTTGTGTTTTCAGTTACTTTGTTTATGTCAGTTTGTGTCTCGTGTTGACTTTAATCGCTTTGTGTAGTTGGATTGCATTTGTCACAGGTGATATTTGGTGGTGCTTGCACCTTGGATTTAATTGTTAATGGCAGGTGTTAAGTTTGGGGGAGGACATGCGTCTCCCTTAGATTTTTCCGATTACATTCAGAGAGGGAAGTCTCTTATCTTTTGTTTCTTTTATTTTTATTTTGTTGGGTTTTATATTGTTGTTTAGGATTAGTGTGTTGCTTGAGGACAAGCTAACTTTCAAGTTTGGGGGAGTCCAACAAAATAAAAATTTTTCATTGATGATTTTCCCTAGCTTTGTGTTAGTTATGTCCTGGTAAAAGTAGATGATTATTCTAGGCTTAGGATTTTCTTTCTCTTGATAGGTTTAGATGTCTGGTTTAGGAATGAAGCTCACTTCTCTAAAATAAACTGCTTGGATTGAATGTGTAATTCTTTTAAAAATTGGTTACTTGGGCAAACTCTTTGAGAATATGTGTTTAGCAAACTGACCTTACCTGTGAGATTTTGGGCTTATACACAAAAGGGGTAGTAATTGATAATTGATGACTGAATTTTTTAACCCCATTTCTTTCATGAGTGCATTCTCTTTTACTTTGTGTTCTAGAACTTGACTTGTGATCTTTACAAAATTGACAATTGATTGCATGCATGAACATGATTAAGGCACTTAGGGTTGTGTTTTTGTGGCCTTCAACAAATTTTTGAGACATGATGTTCCCTTAGTTGCCCAATTTGAGCCTGATGAGACATAATGATTTTCTTTGGTACCCTACATGAATTGAATATTTTGTGAAGTACCTTTGAAGTTATGAATGAGCAATTAAGTGGAATGTGAAAAATAAAATGGTGAAAGTGTAAGTGCTTAAAATTTGTGTTTCTATTTCTCTTCAAAAAAAAATGAAAAGAAGAAGAGAATAGAAACAGAAAAAGAAAAAGAAAGAAAAGGAAAAATCAAGTGAATTGAGTATGATTGTGTAATTACATTATTGCTCATTTCATAATTTAAAAGGGAAGTATTGTGATTTCATTGATAAAGCCCTTTGTTTATCCTTTTATTCTTTTATTCCACCTGACACTATTAGCCATGGCCCCGTTACAACCAAATAAAGACCTTATGATTTGTGCATGTTGTCAATAAATTCAGTGGAGATGTAGGTCTATAGTCAAGCTTATGGTAACACATTGTGATTGTAGAACTTGAGTGCAGAATTTTAAACCTTGATACACATGAGAGGAATTTGTGATTTGTGAGTTGTTTGCTAGCCACATTGTTCTTTTGGAGATTGCCCCTCTAACCAGTTTTGATTGGATTATTTGTTTGTGAAGAAAAGTTTTGAAGAAAGTGAGTCGAGTTTCTTGATTGGATTGATTTATCTTGATAGAGGAAGTGTTCTTAAGTTGTGAATTTTTGTTTTACTTTTGCCTGGGACATGCAAAATGCTAAGTTTGGGGGAGTGATTTGAGCTCAATTTATGATGTTTTTGGACGAATTTTAACCCCCTTTCTTAGTAATTTTAGCTTGTTTCTCAAGTATTTTAGGAAAAAGATGGAAATTTTGTTTACTAATGTGATGAACGAGATCCTTGAGGATTTTGTATCGATTTGTTGTGAATTTCAGGTTTTGGAGGCTTAATTTGATGATTCATGGAAAAGAAGGAAAAAGCAGGCCTTGAAATCAGAAGTTTGGAGCAAAGTTGTGAAAAGGAGTGCAAAAGTGTCAAACTCGCCCAGGCGAGTGGGGTTATGCAATTTTAAAAAAAGGGGTTAAATGGCTAATTCTCCCAGTGGAGAACTCGCCCAGGCGAGCCTTATTTTCGCCTGGGCGAGTGTCGCAGATCAGGATTAGCGAATTTCATATCTTTAGGGATTTGGAAGGGTTTTGTTTCATCTTTTGACTTAAAAATACTAGGATTGGTAATTAGAATTCATTCAGAACACTTGGAATAGAGTTTTTGCATTGATTTTGGTGAAGAACGGAGATTAGAGGCAAGGATTAGTGGTAATTATGTCACTCTTTATCACTTTTATTGCTTTTCTTCTTCCAATTATGAACTAAATCCTTCTTTGGGATGTAGGAGTAGATGAACATGGAACCTTGTTAATGTTTATGCAATGAATTGATTTTGTTTTTCCATTATAAATTTTGTGTTTGATTATATTTTTATTGTTGTTCATGAATGTGCGCAGTTCATGACTTAGGAATCCTAATTTAATAGACATATTAGTTTAGGATTATGCCCAATAATCAAACAGTTCAATTGCATAGGGATAGACATATTTCTTATGAATTGAATAATTTTTACAAGTTTTGATTGAACTTAATTAAGGGTTAGGTTTTAAGGCTCCCTTGAGACATCATTGGGAGATTAATCTCTAAAATACGGAAACGTTCTAAGACATTAGGCGTTTCCTACTTTTGCAAAACAAATTCAGAATTTAGGAAAACAAATTAATTCATTGTCAAACGTTTTAGGAACCTTCATCGAAACTACGTCCCGCTTTTTCCCATTGTTCAAGAATCATTTTATTTATTTATTTTAATTACTTTAAATCAAAAATCACTCAATCAATTGAATTTTAATTTAATTTTCATTTAGTAACTACGAATAGGTGAGAATTATTAGAATCAATTTCAGTCCTCGTTGGGAACGATACTCTATTTATCACTTTATTACTTGTACGATCTGGTATACTTGCCAGAACGCCAACAGTATGCGGTACCTTCCGTTGTGGAGGTGAAGTACCATCATGCCAAATTGTATGAGGTACCTTCCGGTGTGGAGGTGAAGTACAATGGTATGAGGTACCTTCCGGTGTGGAGGTGAAGTACCCATAGGCCAAGTGTATGAGGTACCTTCCTGCGTGGAGGTGAAGTACGATAAAGTGTTGACCTCTGACCTGAGGGACATGAAATGAATAAGATGTTAGAGTGTTGACCTCTGACCTGAGGGACACAATGAATTTAAATGAATGAGTGTTGACCTCTGACCTGAGGGACACAGAATGAAATAGAGTGTTGACCTCTGACCTGAGGAACACAAGATGAAATGAAAGTTATTGAGTGTTGACCTCTGACCTGAGGGACACTGGATGAAATGTGTATTGGTGTGTTGACCTCTGACCTGAGAGACACACCGTGAATTAAGAAATTGAAGTGTTGACCTCTGACCTGAGGGACACATAATTTAAATAAGGAAAAGAATGTGGGCCTCTGTTTTGAGGTGATGTACCGAAGTAAAGTAATTATGTGACAAGAATAGAAAGTAATGGAAATGAATGCTGGAATGAATAATGAAAATGGAAATTTGGAATGAATAACGAATATGGAAATAATGAAATGAGTATAGTGTGCAATATGTGAATATATGCTTATTTGCTAATTGTGTTTGACCTAGTGGGTTGTTATATCTAGTTAGAAACTGCTTTCTATTTCATGTGCAAAGCTCACTCCCTTACATTTTTCAGGTACGGAGATTGAGTTGGCACAGCCCCCGGCCGAGCAGGAGTACTTTCCCTTACAGGGAGAGTAGGGTGTTATGGGTTTAGAGTATAGTATGGACCTAAGCCTCTTATCTTATTTTGATGTAAATTTAATATGCACATTTTAAATGAGGCTTAGGATGTTTTGTTTTGGCAAAGTTATATGTTTTGATTACGACACTCAAACTTATTATTTTTTGCTGAAAACTCTGAATATTTGATTATCTTATGCACTCTGATATATTTGGAGCCCATAGGGCCTTGTTATGAATTAGATATATATATTCTGAAGCCCTGCTGGCTACTTGATGTTTAATTGAAATTATTTATCACAGGTTAAATTTTGGAAAAGTCCTAAAATCAAACAAAACTTCGTCCGTTTGACGGGTGATTTTTATCAGATTAAAATGAAATTTCAAATTCATATTTTTAATAGCGGGGTTTTAAGGGTAAAAATCATAGGGTGTTACAGTGATAGATGATAGGACTTTTCCCACTGACCTGATAACGTTACCCTTATCCCAAATTGACGTTATCTTAGGAATGGACTGGTTATCCTCTAACCATGTTCAATTGAATTGTTTCACTAAGACTCTATCTTTTGGATACCCTGACGAACCCTTACCAAGGCACGTAACTGCCAATCAAGTCATGGCTTCTCTAAGAGAGGGAGCCCATGTATACATGATCTCGACTTCTTTGGATGTCGATGTGGACAATCACATTCAAGAGCTGCCTGTAGTTCGAGACTTCCCAGAAGTATTTCTTGACGACATTCCTGGACTACCACCTGTTCGAGAGGTCGAGTTTCCAATCGATGTGATACCGGGAACTGGACCAATTTCTAGAGCGCCCTACCGAATGGCACTAATGGAGTTAGCTGAGCTGAAAAAGCAGATCAAGTAGTTGACGGAGAAGCAACTCATCAGACCCAGTGTGTCGCCATGGGGAGCTCTAGTTTTGCTGGTTAAAAAGAAGGACGGTAGTATGAGGTTAAGTGTCGACTATCGCCAGCTGAATAAGGTAACGATCAAAAATAAGTATCCTCTACCTAGGATAGATGACCTGATGGATCAGTTGAGAGGAGCTGCGGTGTTTTCAAAGATCGACCTTCGGTCGGGATATCACCAGATTCGAGTGAAGGAGGATGACATTCCGAAGACTGCATTTAGGACCCTATATGGACATTTCGAGTACTTAGTCATGCCTTTCGGAGTGACTAACGCTCCTGCAGTGTTTATGGACTATATGAACAGAATCTTTCAACCCTACTTAGATTCGTTCGTGGTAGTATTCATAGACGATATCCTCATTTATTCCAAGGACAAGGAGGAACATGAGGAACATTTGAGGATAGTTCTGCGGATTCTGAGGGAAAAGCAGTTGTACGCGAAGCTTTCGAAGTGCGAATTTTGGTTGGAAGAAGTAAATTTCTTGGGTCACGTGATTTCGAAGGAAGGAATAGCGGTAGACCCAGTCAAAGTAAAGGTGGTATTGGACTGGAAAGTGCCAACGACGGTGACGGAAATTCGAAGTTTTCTCGGTTTGGCAGGATATTATAGGCATTTTATCGAAGGATTTTCAAGATTATCCTTGCCAATGACGAAGTTAACAAGAAAGGGACAGCCGTTTGTGTGGACCACGAAGTGCGAAGAAAGTTTTCAGGAGTTAAAGAGCAGACTAACTACAGCACCAGTGCTTATTCTACCTGACCCCGAGAAGAATTTTAGTGTTTATTGCGACGCGTCAAAGCAAGGTTTAGGTTGCATCCTGATGCAAGAGCGAAAAGTCGTAGCTTACGCCTCTAGACAACTGAAGGTTCACGAGCAAAATTACCCAACTCATGACATGGAGTTAGCTGCGGTGGTTTTTGCTCTGAAGATATGGCGACATCACCTCTACGGAGCGAGGATTAAGGTATTCAGTGATCATAAGAGTCTTAAGTACCTCTTTGATCAAAAGGAGTTAAACATGAGACAAAGACGATGGATGGAATTTTTGAAGGACTGCGACTTCGAGTTACAATACCATCCGGGGAAAGCGAATGTAGTGGCAGATGCTTTGAGTAGGAAATCTCTTCATGTGTCTGCAATGATGGTAAAGGAGATGGATTTAATCGAGCGACTCAGAGATATGAACCTGGAAGTCAGGATGAATCCACAAAGTATGACCTTGGGAATGTTGGTTATGTCGAACTAGTTTACGGAACAAGTCAAGGAAAGTCAATTGAACGATCCGGAGTTACAAGCAAAGAAGCTGTTGGTTTCGGAAGGGAAAGAAACTGAGTTTCAGATAGGAACTTATGGGGTATTGAGATATAAGGATCGAATTTGTGTGCCACAAGACAAGACAATCAGGGAGATGATTTTGGAAGAAGCTCACAAGAGTAAGCTGAGTATCCATCTCGGAGCAACCAAGATGTACCAAGACTTGAAAAGGATGTTTTGGTGGCCTGGTATGAAAAGAGATGTAGCGGAGTACGTGTCGAGGTGTCCAGTGTGTCAGAAAGCTAAGATTGAACACAAGAAACCCGGCGGAGTGTTACAACCATTGGAAATTCCAAGTTGGAAATGGGATAGTATTTCCATGGATTTTGTAACTGCTTTGCCTAAGACCCGAAGAGGATTTGACGCTATTTGGGTAATTGTGGACCAATTAACCAAAAGCGCTCATTTCCTGCCTATCAATGTGAAGTACCCATTGGAGAAACTAGCAACCATCTATGTTAATGAGATAGTGAGACTCCATGGAGTACCCTCAAACATCGTATCAGACAGAGATCCGAGATTTGTTTCAAAGTTTTGGAGTAGTCTGCATGCTGCACTTGGGACAAGGCTCCAGTTGAGTTCGGCTTATCATCCTCAGACGGACGGACAATCGGAAAGGACCATTCAATCACTGGAGGATCTTCTTAGAGCTTGTGTTTTGGAGCAAGCAGGGGAATGGGACACCCTATTGCCACTGATTGAGTTCACGTACAACAACAGCTATCACTCAAGCATAGGGATGGCTCCTTATGAGTCTTTGTATGGAAGGAAGTGCAGAACGCCGTTATGTTGGTTTGAAACTGGGGAGAATCTTATTCTAGGTCCGAAAATGGTTCAACAAACAACTGAAAAGATTCAGGAGAAGATGAGAAGTGCTCAAAGCCGGCAGAAAAGTTACTATGATCAGAGAAGGACTCCTACCGAGTTTAACGAAGGTGACCATGTATTCATGCGAGTAGTACCCACTACTGGGATTTTGGCAGAGTGCTTAAAACCCGAAAACTCACCCCAAAATTCATAGGACCTTACCAAATCCTAAAACGTGTAGGACCAATAGCTTATGAAATTGCCTTACCCCCAATGTTTTCCAACCTACACAATGTATTTCACGTGTCACAACTTAGAAAGTACATTGGTGATTCTTCTCACATCATCGAACCCGACTCTGTACAACACACGGAAAATCTAACGTACGAGACCTTACCCTTAAGGATAGACGGTCGAAGTGTAAAGACTCTTCGAGGAAAGGATATCCCTCTCGTTAAGGTTATCTGGGATTTTGTGAATGGCGAGAATGATACTTGGGAGCATGAGAGTAGCATGAGGGATTCGTACCCTCAGTTGTTTGAAACAGGTACGCCATTTCTCGAGGACGAGAAATTTCTAAGACGGGGAGGATGTAACATCTGCCTTTTTGACTCACTTCTTCTACAAGTCCCTAATCAAGAAAACTGTTTTGACCTAATTGATTAAAGAATTAATTTAAAAGAGTTTTGATTTCATGATGGGTTTTTATGATTTGAAATTTAATTTACTTGTGTTGTGATTTTATGTTTGATTGTTTAAGGTTTTAATTAAGATTTTGTTTTCCTAAATTCATGCATATGATTTTAAGATGGAAAATTATTTTCTCTAAGTTTCAATAATCAAAGTCCAATCATCTCTAGAAATCCTAATTAGTATCCTAATCTTCGATTAAGCCTTAATCGAGTTCTTAATCTTTGATTAAGAACTTAATCACTCTCTTAAACCCTAAATCCTCAAGGTTAGTGAGCTAACCTAGAATTAGTTTTCCATAAACCTATGTTAGAAAAGATTAAGTTTTTGATTAGTACCTTAATCCTTGATTAAGCCCTAATCTCTAAGGATTAGTTGACTAAACCTAAATTTGTTTTCCTAATCCTACCCTAATCATGATTAGAACCTAATTAGTGCCTTAAACCTAATTAAACTAACCTAATCTACCCTAATTACCCTATGGCCGAATATCTAGGTTCTTTACTTGGCCTCCAAGTTCCTTAACTTGGTCAGCAAGTTGTTGTGCTCCAGTGTCAAATTAGTGACATCATCTTCATGACCTAAGCATGACCTAAAGGAAAAAGAAAAGAAAAAAAAAAGAAAGGAAGAGTGAGCCGTGGAGGGACTTAGAAGCAAAACTTGGCCCCCAAGTTTTGTAACTTGGTCCCCAAGTAGTTGCGATCAAGCCCCCCATGCAAGCCCTTGATGGCAAATAAGGAAAAGTAAAGAAATAGGAAGGAAAAAGACGGGAAAAACCGTGGGGAGCAAAACCAAGGCCCAAATCCACTAAAAATCATATACAAACACCAACACACTTCCTTAACTTCCATTCCTTCATTTCCATCATTCCTTTTCCAAAACCAAAAACACAACACTAAGAGCATCACCAAGCTCTTAGTGAGAGAGTGGCCGAATAGAGAGAGAAAAGAAGAACCAACTCCACACACTTCACAATCTAAGCAAGATCAAGCCAAGTTAGTGACGAAGAGAAGGAAATAACCATGGACCTTAGATAGAAGAGTGAGTGAGCCGTGAGGAGAGGAAAGGAAAACCAAAGAGAAACCCAAGATTTAGACTTGATTCTTTAAAAGCTTTTGATTAAGTAAGGATTTTGTTTCATGATCTTAAAAGTTTTTAACCTCTTTCTTTGATTCATTTTCGTTTTTCATACTTTCCTTCTAAGACCTTGATTTTGTTTGAAAAAGTATTGATGCATGTTTGTTTCCAAGTTAGATCTAGTGATTTCCTTTACATGCATGTTGATCTTTGAACTTGATTTTGAAGTTTTTGTTAAGAAAATGTTTCCTCTTCATGATCTTGAGTTTTCCTCTTTGATTTCTTAAAAATGTTTTTGAAAAGAACTTGATTTTAAGTTTTCATAAAGGATTTCTCAAATATCTAGTGTTTTTGTTTGCATGCATGTCAAGATCTATGTTTGAACTATGATGTGTTTGATGCTTGAGTTTTGATGTTAAGATCTTTGAAAATGATTGATTTTCTTGGTGATTTTCTTGTGTTGGCCACGGTTTGTGCTTGATCTTTAGGTTAGAGGTTTTGATGTTGGATTTTGTTATTTGCATGTGATTATCTTGAGATTCTAAGTATGATTTGGGATGTTTGAATCTTTAAGAAAACTCTTTTTTAAGAAAACCATGGACAAGTCACGATTTTGATGATGATGTGACTGAAATCTTTATTTTCTTTTGTTTGACTTCTTGCATGTCATGATCTTGAAATTCAATAATGAATATAAAATTTTGTGGTGTTGTGATCTTGAGTGGTGGTCACGGTTTGAAAAGGGTTAAGATTTTCTTAAGTTTAATTGATGAATATGTGATTTCCATGAACTTTGTGTTGATTTTAAGTGTTAAATGAGAAATAAAAATTGTTTAGAGAATTGTGTGATGCTCACGGTTTTATGTAGGAAAAATGTGCTAGGATTATGTTTCTACTTGCTTGATGAATTATGTGAAATTGTTGTTGGAATTGGAGTTGTTTTTAGGTCTTGAATCCTTGAAAATATTTTTGAGAAAACCTAGTTAAGGTCACGGTTTGGACCTTAACTTTGGAGCTAAATTTTCATGAATATATATGTGTTCATGTCATGAAACTATATGTTGATTTGTGAAACTAATCTTTGAAGAAATAATTTTTAAAAGACTAATGATGCATACGGTTTTGATGTGATTAAGTGTAAGATAAATAAAAATTAGTCTAGGTGTTTAGGTGATGCATGATTCGATTTGTATATGTGATTAAGTTATATGTACGAATGAGTATGTGGGCATGTTTATGTTTGACTTAACTTGATGACTCGTGATTATGTGATGCTTGAAATGAATGTATGTTTGTTTGAGATTCTTGAGTAAAGTAAGAATGATCTTTGGAATGCATGAAGGTGTTTAAATAGTTTAAAGTGTTTAAGTATCATGCTGTCCACATTTGGCTTTAAGTGTTTGAACTTAAGAAAGTATTGATTAAAGTGTTTTAAAGTTGAGTTTTTAGGAGTATTTGATATGAGACAAAAATTGGTTTTAAAAGTGTGATTTTTGGTGTTTTCAAAGTTAGATTCAATGCTGTCCAAGAGGGACCAGCAAAGAAACCTTTGATTTAAATTGATTTATTTGATTATTTTATCATGATTTTAAAGTATAAAAGTTAGTGTTTGATTTTGGACAAGTTTGAGTGAAAGAATTGATGTTTTGATTTTTAAATAAAGACAAAAGTTTGGATTTTCTTAAGTTGCTTTGAGAATAATTTCAAGAGTAATACTTAAATAAAGTTTAATACTCATATGTCTATCTTATGGGACTTGAAAGAAGTTGGAGTCGGGCAGACTAGGAAGGGAGCAGATCGTTCGGAACTTGTGAATTTGGTAACTGCGAACCCAGGTGAGAGAGAAGTTATCCTAAGACGCTTTGGTGTCTAGTGAGTATGCTAGGACACTCCGTACTCTCTCAAAGTCGGAGTAAAGGTCTATTGTAGCTAGTAGTATACCCGATAAATTGTGTGCCTTGTTTGTATCGCGGTATACGAAGACTCAGACCTATACCATCACATGGTATTGATTGATTGATATATTTGTTTATGTTGAGATATATTGTTGTTTATAATGACGTTGCATGTGCATAATGCATCATCCCGCGATATAAGATAAGAACAGTAAAGACATTAGAAAACTATAAGAAATCCCCCAACGAATAGAGCGAAACTCTAAGGGATGGAACACGCGATGGAACCGGATGATGCTGATACGCCAAGTACGTGGATCGAGTTGACGATATGACGACGACGACGATGCCTTTGGACGTGGACGCAACGATTGCTTGATTCTACGGAGATAGTCTCCATATGGTTGTAGCCATATGTTGAGAGTGGTTTAAGATAGGTCAGAGCCTATCTAGTAAGGATTGATGGATATCCCGCATATGGTCGGAGCCATATGTCGACAGTGATTCTGAATGGGTCATAGCCCGTCAGAATGATGATTGATATTCCGCATATAGTCGTAGCTATATGTCGAGGTCGGTTCTGAATGGGTCGTAGCCCGTCAGAAAGATTGTGGATATCCTGCATATGGTCGGAGCCATATGCCGAGAATGACTCAGGATGGGTCGGAGCCCGTCAAATGTGTTAGTCGAGTCCCACAGAAGCATTCCGCATATGGTCGGAGCTGTATGACGAAGATGACTTAGGATGGGTTGATGTTAGGACAACGAGTATAACTTCACAACTTAAAACCCTAACCCGAAGTAGTGGAGAGGAAGATACACCTGAACTACCCTTGTGGTGTTCATCTGGATGATTAAGATAGGGGGTGGCAATGACGGTGATTCGTCAAGAAGCCTTGAGAAGTATGTCTAGGTGGGAAAAACCATAGGGGCCCTGGCTGAACCGGTTGGAGCTGGTCACCTAAGGGTGTGGACGAAGTACCGCATGATCACTAGACGGATGATTGACACCCCCCTTGACTAATTCTTGACCAGTGAGAGGGATGCTCGAACACGGTTGGATGTGCCTTCTTTCTCGAGACATTATTTATTTTGCCATCCGTAAAAGGCCGGTGTGGTTAGAGATCCTGTACTCCTGATTGCTTCCGACTAGGTGGATGGATCCCGAGGAGATGTAGACCTGAACCCAAGATCATAAAGCCTGAATTTCCGATGTTATGGATTCGTGATATGTGGATAGAGATAGACTTCAATTTTGCGAGATGATCGATCAAGAGATTCCCTTAAGATAAAGATAAAGTATTAGATAATGCGACGATTGCATTGCATCCTCATGCATCTTGCATAATTATCTGCTGTATTGTTCGCTTGTACTGTTTGTTATGTTCTGGTATGCGTCGCTAGTGTAAATCCAAGAAGTCGATGGGAGTAATTCCATTCGGGTAACTTACTCTCTCAACTTCTTGTGTTCATGTGACGATGAACCTTTGGTTCTAAAAGATAGCGGAGCTGGTGATGCTTCTCCCGGAAGAAGGACTTGCTGATCGGGATGTGCTGACGAGAGGGCTGCTGTTGGACGACAGAGACAGCTGTTGGGAACTTACGTTCCAGATCGAGAACGGGACGCTGCTTAGTAGTTTATGGTTAGGTTCTAATGGACCCTTGCTGATATGTATATCAAGTGTACCCCTCTTCTTTTGAAATGTTTTTGCTGAGGTAAATGTTTATGTAAGAATGGCACCGCTGAACTATGGTGGCCGCTTTTGAACGGACCTCTATGATCTATTTCCAAACTGTTTTCTAAGGACTGTCTAAATCAGACAGATAAACTATTTTAAACCAATCAAATACGTTTTCTACGCGCAAAAGATTGATTTAATGAAGTCCCAATATCAAACTGTTTTTAGAAAATTGGGTAAACGTTTTGAAAGAAAGGATCTAAAAGTAATACCTTGTTTTGAGAAACTTGATTGATGAGTTTTCTACCAGTGAAAAAAAAATTTCACCCTATTTTTCATAAACAAATTATTTAGTGATTAAAGTTGTTTGTTTTCGAGTTTTCCAAATCGGGGTGTTACATCAGTTCTCCACTGTCTATGTGAATTAGATGCAGCTTTAAGTATATATCTCTTATGTTTGTCATCAACATCAAAAGTCGACTGCAAAACATAAATAGTTAGTCACAGTATAAAACACACTTACATACATAACCTCGAAACTACCCTTGACACTCCTAAAAAGCACGCAAGAGAACAATTAAATCTTACCTTTATGGCAAGCCAAACATTATCCTTATAGCCATCTAGAGATTTATCATTCCATCTAGAAATGTTAATTGGCACAATTTGTTTGACCACGACCCCTATATAAGTTGTTAATGTGCCCCCACCTTTTTTATTAAGTGGTTGTGATTTTGCATTCCATCCAACCTAATAAAAATTACAAAATAACTGAGAAATGACAAAACAAAGAAAATACAAAACTTGAGAAATGGCAACAAAAAGAAAATACAAAACTTGTAGATACATTACATTTAGTATCTCGCCTTTACTTCTTGCACGAATTACTTTCTTCATAGTGGTAGGTCCACGTCCACCATTCTTTTTATTCTTGTCAGGAGATGCCATTTACCTACAATACAAAATAGAACACACAATTAAAATATATAAAAACATATTATAATCAAAATAAGGCATATATATATAAGATTAAAATCTTCAAAGTAATAACGCTACAGATCATAGTACTTCTAATAAGAAAAATCATACATGCTAAGTCGATCTTTTCCTTTTCTTTGCCATGATCATACTTGTCACTTTTATTTTTCCCTTTCCCTTTTTGGCATGAGCTGGAGAATCGATCCAAATTCCCTCATCATGATCATCTCTCATATACATATCATCATCTCCAATTGGATCACTCTCAAGTGATTGTGATACCCCAAAGAAAGGATCATCCTCAATATTATTATCTTCATAGTCTCCATCATCATCAATATTATTGACACCATATTTGTTACTCAATAAAACAATTGACCACCTCACATCAGTATGGTCGGTGACATAAAACACTTGTTGTGCTTGTGATGCTAAGATGAATGGTTCATCTTTATACCCACCCTTATTCAGATCCACCTGTATGAAACCTGATTCGTCAATCTTAAAACCGTTACTATTGTTAACCCACTTACAACCAAACATTGGGACTCGAAACGCAGTGTAATCCAACTCCCATATGCGTTCAATCACCCCATAGTATGACATATTAGCATATGCGGGGTTTCCATCTTTGGCATGCAATGATTGAGCTACAAGAGTGACACCACTATTTTATGTTGTATTATGATCATCATGTTCTTTTGTATGAAACGTGTACCCATTAATTAGATAACCGCTGTAATAAAGGACATGTAGACTTGGACCATTGGCTAACCATCTCAATCTTTCTGAAACTGAATCAGGGTTTGCACTCAACTCTGCAACAATTTGATCCCTCAACCATTTAATAAAACCTTGATTATGGTTTCTCACTATCCAGTTTTCAGGCTTACGTGGGTTCAAATGTCTAAGCATCTCCTTGTGTCTCTCAACATACGGCTCAACCACATCGGCATTGTGTAAAACATACAAGTGTGCTTTCTCCAATTCTTTTTGCTCCACGGTCACTATTTTACTTCCAGTAATGCCTTCTCCTGTTGTCCTTCCCGCGTGACGAGACTTTGGGATTCCTATGGAATCAGCATTAGGTAAGTATTCATTACAGAATTCAATAGCTTCCTCAACAACATACCGCTCAACAATACAACCCTCTGGTCGTGCTCGATTTTTTACATGCCCTTTCAATATCTTCATATAACGCTCATACGGGTACATCCATCTCATATATGCAGGTCCACACAACTGTATCTCATTAACCAGGTGAATAGTAAGATGAACCATTATGTCAAAAAAAGAAGGTGGGAAATACATTTCAAGCTCACACAAAGTCACCACAATTTCTTTTTGCAATGTCGGCAACTTTTTAGGATCAATCACTTTGCTACAAATGGCCTTGAAGAATAGACATAGTTTAGTTATGGAACCTCTCACTTTTTTTGGCAAAATGGATCGTAAAGCAATTGGCAAGAAATTCTCCATGAGAACATGACAATCATGAGACTTGAGACCCTTCAGCTTTAAGTCTTTCATAGATACGAGCTTCTTAATGTTTGAAGAGTAGCCCTCAGGAACCTTGATGCCAAGAAAACATTTACATGATACAATTTTTTCTTTTCGAGACAGTGTGCAAGCGACTGGAGGAAGAAAAGTGCGACTACCCTTTTTTATAGGCCTCAACTTTTTTCTTATTCCCATACTAATCATGTCCAACCTTGCCTTGACGTTATCTTTAGTCTTACCCAACACATTGAGTAAGGTACAAAGTAAACTTTCAAAAACATTTTTTTCAATATGCATCACATCAAGAAAATGCCTAACATATAAGTCCTTCCAATATGGCAATTCGAAGAAAATTGATCTTTTCTTCCACCCACTTTTGACAAGATCTTCAGCAAAAGGCTTACCGAAATTATTTATGAAGTCCTTCACTTTTTCAAACAATTTCTCACCCGACAATAGTAAAGGAGCCTCCCCTTCTTCGCGGTACCCATTGAATGCTTTTCTCCATCCACGATACTTATGCTTTCGCGGCAAAAATCTACGATGACCGAGGAAGACATTCTTCTTAAAATGTTTTAACCGAATATAATGTGTCTTCTCTTCACATACAGGGCAAGCACGTTGCCCTTTCATACTGTATCCTGACAAATTACCGTATGCTGGAAAATCACTATTTGTGCCAAACAACATAGCTCTCAAATTGAAATTCTCTTTCTTGTACCCATCATACACCTCTATACCGGTTTCCCACATGTCCTTCAAGTCTTCAATTAAAGGAGCAAGGTATACATCTATATCATTCCCTGGCTGTTTGGGCCCAGAGATTAACATAGACAACATCATAAACTTTCTCTTCATGGATAGCCAAGGAGGTAGGTTATAAATCACAAAATCACTGGCCATGTACTATGAGAGCTACTTTGAATGCCGTGGGGGTTAATTCCGTCGGTGGACAATGCAAGGCGAAGGTTTCTTGCTTCTTTCCCAAACTCTGGGTACTTGTGATCAAAAAACATCCATTGAGGAGAATCTGCAGGATTTCGAAGCTTTCCATCTTAAATCCTGTCGTCATCATGCCATGTCAAGTGCTTAGCATTTTCTGGACTACTGTACATGCGCCTAAATCTCGGTTTTATAGGAAAATACCAAAGCACCTTTTCCGGAGTTGATGATCCTTCCTTATATCGTGGCGCATTACATTTGGGACACACTTGCAATGATTCATTTTCTTTCCAAAAAAGAATGCAATCGTTAGGACTAGCATGTATCTTCTGATAGCCCATGCCAATAGAACTTAACATTTTTTTAGCATCATACTTTCGAGTGGGAAGCACATTATCCTTAGGCAACATATCTTTCAAAAGTGTAAGCAAATCTGTAAAGCTCTTATCTGACCACCCATTGGTTGACTTCAACTTGTACAGTTGTAAAACTGATGACAATTTTGTGATTTTAGAACCATCATACAACTTTTCTTCGGCATCGCTTACTAACTTCTCAAACATCTCGGGACTATCTCGAAGATCCTCTTCTATCACATCTACCATCTCTTCCAGACAATCACCAACATATGTATTTGTGTCGGTATCATTTAATGCACTTGTTGCATTATGCCCCAAATCACCGAACTCATCTCTTTTTTCACCATGTCTTGTCCAACACGTATAGCTTTGATCAATTCCATAGCGCACTAAATGGCCCTCCAGCATAGCTGCATGAACTTGCTTTGTATAACAACAATGTAAACAAGGGCATATGATTCTAGTAGGGTTCTGTGCATGTGCAACCGCAAAACTAATAAACTCTTTCACCCCATCCCGATATTCAGTCGACAATCTATTGGCAAACATCCATTTTCGATCCATAATTTCTAGACTACCTAGCAAAAAAATTTATTCTAAATAGTTATTTTGTGTCCAAAGACAATGATATAATGTTATATATACATTACCCTACAACTATTTTGCAATACTCTATATAAAGGAAGAAGCTTTTGTTGGATCAAATGTAAAAAAGCATAGCATTGTAGGATCAACCCTAATGCTATGCTTATTAAAAAAATATAAGATGTTTTTATAAACTCTTCCAAACATTAAATTAAGTACTTATATAATAAGATAAGTTAAAATAAGTAAAAATTAAGCTCTTCCAAACGGCACCTTAACTAGCTGGTAGATTGGTTAAGAAATATGATAAAATGATGTAAAAGAAATTATTTATTTATTTATTTTTGGAAAATCACTAGGCTAGAGATAAGTTTTTTTAAGGGGTTATTTTAAAAAAAATAAATAAATAAATCGCTTCCAATCAAATAAAGCAAACTCTATTACTTAGTCAAACTTGGAATAAAATATAAGACTTGATGACGTGACACTTTTACTTAATATAAAGCAAACTAATTTGCATGTCCAAACTAATTAGTTTTGCATGTCCAAACTAATTAGTTTCGTGACACTTTTAAAATATAAAGCAAACTCTATTACTTAGTTTTGCATGTCCAAACTAATTTAGTTAATATCACAAATTGTAAATGACGTGACACTTTCCATAAATTTATATATTAATAAGAATCAAATCTCAAATTTAGGATCTCAAATTCCTTTTGACAAAATGTCTAAATTGGTCCTTCAATTTTTTCACATGATAAAACTTAATTCCTGAAAAAAATAAAGATCCAAATTAGTTCTTGAAAAAAATTGTTTTTTGACAATTTCGTCTTTAAAAAAAATAAAGTCAGCAAATAGTCCCTAAAATTTTTTTCCATGAGGCAATTTGGTCCCTTAAAATAATTTCGTGGGACAATTTAATCCCTAAAAATTTGGATTAAATCGGATGAAGTTAGAGATATTGATTTGGGTTTCTCGATAAGGTTTATCGAGCAGGCTCAAACTAACATAATTGACAGCGATCGACCTTACGAAAAGTCAAAATTTTCATGGATCAATTTGTCTCATAGAAAAAAATTAAGGACAATTTGGTGACTTAATTTTTTCAGGGACCAAATTGTCTCACAAGCAAAATTTTTAAGAACTAATTTAAGACTTTATTTTTTCCAGGGACCAAATTTGACTATTCAAAAAATTCAGGAGACCACTTTGGGTCTTAAGTCAATTCCTTTTATATGGGGTCAACTTCCACTGGACCAACACATGTATTGTAATTTATCGTAACTCTGTAAGATATTTAATTTATTTATAATACATGAGTCTTATATATTCTGCCCTTCCTTGCAAACTACTTAATTCACAAGAGTTCTTGGAATGGAAACCTTAACTACTTGACCTTCCTGTTGGTCTTAAGCTTCACATATCATCACTTAGTTTCAGTTGCACAAAATGTGCCCTTCAAAGCTGTGAATCTAGGAAACTGGTTGGTTGCAGAGGGTTGGATGAAACCTTCTCTGTTTGATGGAATTATCAACAAGGATCTTTTGGTATATATTCTTAACAGATGATTTTATCTAGTTTCATAGAATTTTAATTTTGATCCTACAATGCTATGCTTTTATCTAGGCCTCTTTGGGTACATTTGTTGAGCTTATCTGATTATCTAATTTGTCATTGGATAGTTTTTACTCATCTGAGAGGTTTGTTCTTGTTCTAATATTAACTTTTTAAATATGCGACACTTCGTTTTTTTTTTTTACATTTGAATTTGAACTGCATAAAGGAAGAAGCTGGCTTTACTATCCCTCTATAACAAAATGTTGATCTATACCTCTAAGGCCTCTGTTTCTAAGTAACCAATCCTTGCAGCCAAAACCAAACGAAAAAAATAATAACAATAATAAAGCAAAATATGTTCAACTTATTACTTGTACTGTACGTGATTGCTATAATCGGATGGTTTGGGTGCAACAAAATAAGAGCAGAAGCGCCACACAACAGAACAGCAGAAGCGCACGAAACAACAACAATGGACGCGATGCAGCAGCAGCGGACGCGTCACAGCAGCAGCGCCACGCAACGGACGCGACGCAGCAACAGTGGACGACAGCACGCGACACAGCAGCAGTGGACTACAGCAGCACCGCCACGCGAGACAGCAGCAACGGACAACCGCCACGCGAGACAGCAGCAACGGACAATAGCAGCGCAATCGACGGCAAGCAGTGACGGCTCTCACAGTGATGGTTCGTACGACAGAGGTGACAGGGTTTTGTATGAGACGTCTTTACGTTTGAGAAGGAAGAGAGAAAGACAAGGTTTTGTATATCATGGAAACAAAAAGACAACACTAATTAGGTTTTATTTGTGTTTTTTTTTTTGGGCTTAAAAAATTATAAAAAAATATGTAGAGCGCGGGAATGGGGAAAAACAATGACAACGCCCTTTTAAAATAGCGTTGTGAAAATGTGACAAAAAAAAAGAAAAAAACAATGACAACGCCAATTTAAAATAACGTTGTGAAAATGTGACCAAAAAAAAAAGAAAACACATTATGAGAATGGCGTTGTTATTTTTTAAAAAAAAAAGGATGACAACGTCATTTTAAAATGGCGTTGTGAAAATGTGAAAAAAAAACAACAACAACAACGCATTATGAAGATGATGTTGTCATATTTGAAAAAAAGACTGCCACGTTTTAATATGGCGTTGTCTTATAAAAAAGTGCGAAAATTAACAGCACCCAACAAAGATAGCGTTGTCATTTTAAGTTACAGACAACACTAAGTAAAAATAACGTTGTTAATAATTAAGCGTGATTTTTTCACAACTCTTTAAACAAAAACGTTGTTGAATGAGCGTTGTTATTATGCAATTCTCTTGTAGTGTAAAATCTTTTCATAACTTCCGATAGCATCGATACTTTTGAAAAGATATTTTCATAGTAAAATTAGGCGATACTATCCATTCGTTTCTTTCGCAGAACTGATACCATTTTCAAATCTCGTAGTCGAATTCTTTAAATCAAGTTAAATCAGAGTAAGCGGAAACAGTGGAACTATGCATAATTATAAACATAATTTGCATATATATATATAAGTAAGTCATAGAGTACATAGTTCCAAGATCAGATCTCCAAGATCCAACTACAAGTCCATAACAGATCTATAACAATATAAAACCATAGCCCTAGAGCTCTCAAAAGCATATCTACAAAATATACATATCAAAATAGGAACTCTAGAGGTGGTCACATAGATCTGGCAGCAGCAGTAGTAGTAGTGATAGTAGTAGCAGTCTCCAGGTAGCAGAAAGAAACATCATCAGCAGCAGCAGCAGTAGTCTCTCCTCCACAGCATCCCCACATCGGATCCCCTGATCCTCATCATGTACCATACGCACATACCTAGGGATCATCGTCCCTCCACTGGCTCCCGGTAGAATGAACGACTGGCTCGCCTCCGCTCTCGTCCTCCACGGGGTCCTCCTCGATCTCATCAGATGGGGAGGGTACCCTACCACTGGGTACAGGGTCAGGAGATGGAGTGACCCTAACTGGGCTCCTCGGATCAGAAGGGGGAGTCTCCTCGCGGATGACTCTCGAAGAAAAAGGGTGTGAGCGGGTAGGTCGAAAACGAAAGTTGTGATAAGAGCGAGCTGGTCGTGTGGGAGGTGGTCCACGATATGTGTAAAAAGGGGGTACGTGCATAGTGTATATGATGGGAATCCTAAATCTACGAGGACGAAATCGAATCAGCGGGTTCGGGTGGTAGAAGGTAACCTCTACCTCTCCCTCGAACACCGCGCGATGGTCCTCATAGATCCATGTACCACTAGGAAGTGGCCGGATCTCGATGCAAGCGATGTAACGTGACATCACCTACAAGAGCATAGGGGTAAGTAATTCTATACACATAATCAATAGAGCTTAAATGTGTGTACAATGTGAAGGTATATACATGCAACAATAAACAACAATCACACTTAGCATTTAGCAGATATAGGATGCAAGTAGGATGCTCATACTAGTTTCATTTATCAACATTAGATTAAATGAGTGGCATGATGAATGAACTTAGCTCTCAAACCTATCTCCATCATTCTATGTCACTCTCTGACGTCCATCGTTTACTTTGTCCAGCACTCAACCGTGCATTGTACTCCTAGGTGTACAACATTCGTACATTCACCAAGAATGTACACGACAAGCTTGGAATCCATGCCACCCGAGCATTCCCGTCATCCAAACGGCCCGTCATCCAAACGGTATAACCATATCGGCATTCCACTAAGCCGACCATGTCGTCAACCATAACGTGTCATCAAGCGAGCCGTCAATTGGCACTCCCAGAGGCCCTCCACATGTTACCAAAACATGATAAACGATCTATCATCCAGACTCCAAATGAATGCAATTTTTTGAACTTAAAGGAAGTGATTGGTGGTTTTCCTTTTTAATAATTCCCGACGTGCCACCCGAGCAACGTCTCGTCGTCCAAACAAAAATTTACCATATCATCAATCAATTTCCTTTAAGTCTTAGATCACTTGGATTATTGTCATTTAAGTATTAATCAATGATTCAGAATTAAAAATGGTATTTTTAATATTCTGGGTAAAATACTCGAGTGTTCCTCAGAATACTCGAGTGTTCTTCAGCTATTTCCAGATTACTCGAGTAATTCTCAGTTACTCGAGTTGTTCGTGCCTTTCTGAGGATTTGGGTTTCAGATTCATAAAAATACTCGAGTGATTCCTGATTACTCGAGTGTTCTTCATCAACTCCAGAACACTCGAATGACTCCTGCATTACTCGAGTGGTTTAACATAAAATGTCCCCATACATCAGTCGATACTCGAGTTCTGGGCATGGTACTCGAGTGTTCTAACACAAAATACACTGTTTTACCAAAAATTTACTCGAGTATCAAGCCAAGTACTCGAGTCTTTTCTTGCAGAACAGACTGGAAACTTGGTTTTAACATACCATTCTCAATTCTAACCATTTCTAGTCCAATCCAATGATCAACAGAGTTTATATAACACATATTGAATATGCTCAAACACTTACAAAACATCAATTAACAGATTTGACAGAGAATCACAAGATTATGCATAAAACATGAAAATTGACAACTCAACATATCAAATTGTAGAATACTCAATAAACTTGTGATTTTATATTCAAGATAGCTTGCATGCAACATATGAGACTTGCTCAACACAGCCATAGAGCATCATTTGGTCTCCAAACCATATTCCCTATTCAATCTAAGCCCTTAGAGCCTCTTGGTGGCTCTCTAATGAAAATTATGGAATTTAAACTCTATCTAATGAATAGAAAGACTTCCCCTTACCTTACAGACGTGAATCAACAAGAGAATTTGCAAGAAGAAGTTCCACAACACCAAACCTCTTCAAGCATCACATGCAAGACAGTTTTGAGTGGAGGTCCAAAAGGGAATTGGTTGACATATGAAACAGAGATAGAAATTGAGGAAATTAGAATTTCTAAACTCTATGCAACACGTTCTAACTGTAGAAATCAAATTGAGACTCAAAGAACTCGTGAGCTTACCAAAATCAGGGATCAAAGTAAGCTCCAGAATCAACTTGACAGAAAAAAGCTACAACTTCCAAGCTTCAATTCTACCAACACACTCATACTCAGCTCACAAATTTTATGTCTATACAAAGCTCGAGATGTGAGCTTTGTATTGGTGTATAGTTTGTATGTTAACTCTAAGCACATAGGGAGAATCGGAGTGAAGAACTCAGGAACCCTAACTCCAGCAACACATATGAATTTGGCCAAAATGCTTCAACAATTCAGTTTGGATGGCTTTTATAGACACAAGTCGAGTTCATGCACGTCGACACGACGGCATTGAGGTGTTGAGGATGGAGTATTCGTGGCAAGGAGAGGGAATCGGTGGTGGTGACTCACCAAACGCACTAACTCGTGCAACTCTGTCCAGAATACTCGAGTAGTCGAGAAAATACTCGAGTGTTTTGACCAGTTTTTGAAAAATAATAATTTTAGTTACTTTCCCTCCAAAACCTTTCCTATAATTGCTTCTAGGTCCCAACTCAGGGACTAATGTGCAAAATGTTTATTTCATGCATAATCATACTTAATAAATAAATTCACACACGTTTCCTATAACACAGAATTTTAATCAAAGATTAAGAATGGAAATAATTAATTATATTAAATTTTATAATTAACATTTCATTAATCAGGGATTAAAATTTTGGGGTGTTACACTACTCCCCCACTTACAAGGAATTTCGTCCCCGAAATTCAACTCATACAAACAACTCAGGATAGTCCTGACGCATCTTATCCTCTAATTCCCAAGATGCTTCCATCACATCACCACAAACCCAGATTACTTTGACCAAACAAATATCCTTCCCTCTAAGTTGCTTGACTCTTCGATCTTCAATGCGAATAGGCATGGCTTCAAAGGTTAGGTTCTCATGGATTTCTAGGTCATCGGGTTGGATTCTAAGAACAATGGTGGGATCGTGGACATACCTTTTTAACTGAGATGCGTGAAACACATTGTGAAGATTAGCTAGTGACGGGGGCAGGGCTAATTGATAGGCTACTGGGCCAACTCTTTTAAGAATCTGGTAGGGACCAATAAACTTAGGTGATAGTTTTTGGGTTTTTAAGGCTCTACTAACACCTTTGGTCGGTACTATTCTAAGGAACACATGGTCACCTTCAGTAAATCTAAGGGTTTCCTCCTCCTATCAGCGTAGCTTTTCTGCCTACTCTGAGCTGTCCTCATCTTCTCTTGTATCATCTTGATCTTCTCATTTGTTTCTTGTACAAATTCTGGTCCAACCAGAGAACTCTCCCCCACTTGAAACCAACATAACGGTGTCTGACACCTTCTTCCATACAGAGCTTCAAATGGTGCCATTCCAATGCTTGCGTGAAAACTATTGTTGTAAGTAAATTCCACGAGCAGCAACATTTGCTCCCAATTCCCTTGACCTTCCAAAACACAAGCTCTTAAGATGTCATCCAGTGACTGAATAGTCCTTTCCGTTTGACCATCAGTCCGAGGGTGGTATGCAGAACTCAACTTCAGTCTTGAACCCAGAGCTCTATGCAGATCTTGCCAAAACTTCGACGTAAACCTCGGATCGCGATCTGACACGATGCTTGATGGTACGCCATGCAGGCGAACAACTTCCTTGATATACAATTGAGTGAGCTTTTCCAAAGAGTAGCGCATATTAACGGGAATAAAATGCGCTGACTTGGTCAAGCGATCTACGATCACCCAGATTGCATCGTGACCAGTAGCTGTCCTTGGCAATCCTGACACGAAATCCATCGAGATACTATCCCATTTCCATAGCGGAATCTCTAAGGGAAGTAATTCTCCTCCTGGCCTTTGGTGTTCCACCTTCGCCTTTTGACACACCAAACAACACGCCACATAACTAGCCACATCTTTCTTTAAACCAGGCCACCAAAACATCTTTTTCAGGTCCTGATACATTTTGGTAGTTCCCGGATGCATACTCATCTTGCTCTTATGCGCTTCATCCATAATCATTCTCCTTACCTCCAGATTATCAGGTACATAAATCCTTGTTCTAAAACGAAGGATTCCATCCTTTCCCTCTTGGAACCCTAACTCCTTGCCTTCCTCCATAAGCTTCCTTTTCTCCTTGAGTCCCTCATCTTCTTGTTGCAATTCACGAATCCTTTGCAAGAACTCATTAGCAATTTGCAGCATCCCCATCTTGACACTTGTCGGCTCCACTTGCATTGTCAGGCTCAAATCTCTAAACTCTTCAATCAATGCAGCTTCTTTGACGATCATCGAACTGATATGCATTGCTTTTCGACTCAATGTTTCTGCCACCACGTTTGCTTTCCCGGGATGGTAATGAAGCTCGAACTCATAATCCTTCAAGAACTCCATCCATCGGCGTTGCCTCATATTCAACTCTTTCTGGTCAAAGAGGTACTTTAAGCTCTTATGGTCACTAAACACCCGGAACGTAGTGCCATAGAGATAGTGCCTCCAAATCTTTAGAGCGATGACGACCGCTGCCAGCTCTAGATCATGAGTTGGGTAGTTCATTTCATGAACTTTTAGCTGTCTCGAGGCATAGGCGACTACCTTCCCATCTTGCATCAAAACACTCCCAAGTCCTTGTTTCGATGCATCACAATACACCTCGAAACTCTTATGTGTATCAGGCAAAATCAACACAGGGGATGATGTCAATCTTTCTTTCAGCTCTCGAAAACTACTTTCACACTTCTCATCCCAGATAAAGTGTAACATCTCGAATTGTAACCCGTAGTATAATTATGATAAATAATAGATTGAAATAATAATAATAATAAAAATAATTATAATAAAATAATAATAATAATAATAATAAAGTTTGAGAATAACAAATTAAGGTCGCTTTTAATATTATCAAAGTATTAGGAAATATTGGAACCTTAACACCCTGATTTCTTTAACGTCATAAATTATAAGTTTTACAGAATTAAATAATTGTTTCCTATTTATCATTTAGGTGTTGGGTATTTTTATAAAATAAATTATGTTATTTAAGAAAGTGTATTTAATTATATTTTAAAGTAAATTCATTTGAAACAATTACCCTATTTGAAAAATAGACTTTCTATTCTATACTTTGGTATTTATAAATATACAATATTAAATAAATTTTGTTATTTCCTAATATCTAACTAATTGTTAATCTTATAGTTTTCCCTATATGATGCTAAATTTTTATTATTAATATTTTTGGGAATAAATAAATAAATAAATAAAAGAATATGTTGAAAATAAAAAAAAAGACAAAACGTGTGTTTAGGTGTGTTGTGTTGCATAGGGAAACCCTAATTCCCTTCCCTCAGATACCGGCCGCCATCCCCCCCCCAATCCCACTTGGCTTCCTCTTTGTTTCCCTCCTCCCTCCACCGGCTCCATTTTGCGCCGCCCACACCACCGCAAACCACCACCACTGTCGCGTCTTCCTCCTCCTTCTTCATATGGTCCCTTCGTCCCTCTCTCTTTTCCTTCTCATGGCTCGCGATCTCCCTCTCTGTTTGGGCGTGAATCGCGACTCCCACGGACCCAAGCGCCGCTGCCATGACCACCAAGCTCAGTCGCCGAACCCAGCCGCCACAAAGCAAGCGACGCCGCCGCCATTGTTCGTTGTTGCCGCCGTGCATGAAGCACGAACCGGGATTCCTTGCCGCCACCATCAACGAAGTCACCATCATCGCTCATGCCGCCGTTCGTCTTCGTCTCTGCCATGAAGTTCGCGGCAAAGCCGTCTCTGCCTTGCATTGGTGGAGGTTTCGCGAATTTCAAACCGGCAACCGTCTCCGCCTTGCATTGTTGGTAATCCTCACTGATCCCCGACCGGAGGTACCAATTTTATACCTAAATTTTCATGCTAAGCATTTTTCTTAGAAAGATATTTTGTTTTTGATTTTCCATTTAGCACATGTTAAAACCAAAATAAATAAAACGGGTACTCTTCATTTTGGCATTCGTGTTACTTCCCTCCAAGTTAAACTATGCTGCATAACTATATATTTCAATAGGTCAGAGGACAATTCTCATTTGTGTATTCGTGATGTTTTGTTAAGCTTTCAAAAATATCCTCTTTGTTGCTTCAAAATCAAATTGAGGGTAAATCCCTAATGTTTTTTTTAAGTGCTCTGGGTTGTTTTTTTTATGATAATAATATTAATAGTAATAATGTTGGTAATGATTTTATAGTGTTAGATTGCTTTGGAACCTTAGTATTGTTTTGGGAATTAAATGGTATTATGCCTTATATTGATTTAAAAAAAAAGAGAATAATATATTGCTACTGATGATGATTTTAATGGGTTGATACGGTTCGTTATTATATCGAATTAACCATTATGCCGAATGATCAGTTTTAAAAATATTTTTGGTTAAATGCATTGGGTTCCTAAGTAATTGAGCTGTGAGTTAGTTGGGCTGGATTGTCCCTACACTAACATTACACCAATTAAATAGGAATCCGATATATATTCGACATACGTTAATTCGGGTTAAAGGCTTGTACTTCAATTTCGAATTGAAAGGAAGTGTTATTATTTGAGCGTTAGAAATGTGAAGTTGACTTATTTTGAAGCGAGAACACTTCCTTTTAATTCGGAATTAATAGTGTCAAGTAGCGTATCATTTGATTTTTGTGAGTCGTGATTTAAGTTACTTGAATTCAAATTAGTTTGATAATTATGTTAGTTTTGAAGGTTAGCATATTTCAATAAAAAGCTATATTATTTTATCGAGAAGACAACGGTGCTAATCCTAGATTCTATTTAATTATTGTTTATGAATTATAATCAAATGATTTTGTGACTTAAAAGCTTATCTAAAATGCAATGCCTTAGTACTTATCAATTTTCGAGATTTTGAAGTTAGCTTGTTTTGATTTCCATTTCTAACTTTCTTGGAAGTAAAGTACTAAAGTGTTTGTTTTAATACGACTTCGACGTTGATTGTTTATGTTAAGAAAAATTTAGTATTTAAATTTTTAAATCGGTTTATAGGAGATACTGAATGACTTACTATCTGTGCTGGTTAAGAGTAAATAAAGAAGGTTGAAATGAACATTAAGTGATTGATTGATCATACTGCCCAAATAGGACTTTGCGTATTGAGTCAGTTGTTGTTTGATTTTGTGTGGCATAATTAGGAGAATGAAATGAATTTGGAATTGATCGCAACGCGAAAGCAATGGACTCCGGTACGCTTGGGCATCCTTATACAAAAAGGAACATGTCTTTGGAAAAACAAGGTAAGGGGGAATGTTACCTTAGCTTAGGAAATGTAAATCTAGGTAGTGTATAGTGACGATTGAGATTGGGTGAGTTTGTATGTTAATGAACCTAGGGTAACCGGTAATAATAAATAATAATCACCTAAGAGAAGAATAGAAAATCCCACGTGATATTTATATCTTATATGCATGATATGATGGTTGGAATGTGATATTTGATTAATTGCTCTGGAAATATGAATATGTACTTGGTTGCTTTAGTGATGATTGGAATGTGATACTTGATTATTTTCCATGGAAATGTGTATATGTGGTTGGTTGCTTTAAGTGAAAATAAATGTGTGACCTTGAGTAAATTAGAATGTTAGTTGAGACTATTCCCCATAATTGAAAGAGTAGAACGAAAGAGTAAACGAAATTAAAGTATTGAATGAAAGAGAAGAAATAGGATCAAATAAAATGAAAAAAAATGAAGAATGAGAATGTGATAAAAAAACTAAATGAAAGAGATGAAATGTGATCGAAGAATGAGAATAAAGAAAAGAAAGAGAATGTGATAAAGATTAAAGGATTTGGGTATGCGAATGCCAGGCCAAGTAAGTACGCCCCGCTGGGTGCATTGGTTGCGTAAGCCGCACGATTTAATGGCGTGCGCAGTGGTAAGACGCCCGATTCATGGAGTCGTACGCAGTGGTGGGTTCGCAGTACTCTGATAAGATATGCAGATACGGTCTATGGATGCCAGGCCATGTAAGTACGCCCCGCTGGGTGCATTGGTTGCGTAAGCCGCACGATTTAATGGCGTGTGCAGCGGTAAGACGCCCAATTCATGGAGTTCTGCGCAGTGGTGGGTCCGTAGTACCCTAATTACGGTTTTGCGGATGTCAGGCCAAGTAAGTACGCCCCGCTGGGTGCATTGGTTGTGTAAGCCGCACGATTTAATGGCGTGCGCAGCAGTAAGACGCCCAATTCAGGGAGTTGTGCGCAGTGGTGAGTTCGCAAAGACCCAAAGAGTAAAAGACATGACGCACGAAGAATGAAAACAAAAAGGAAAGAAAATAAAAGAAAGGAAAAGAAAAGAAATGAAAGAGAAAAGAAAGAAAAGAAAGGAAAGAATCGAAAAAGGTAAAAGAAAGAAACCGAATGAAAACATAAATGAGTGAGATATTATGAAAAGTGACCTAAGGATGAAAAGAAAAGCGAGAATAAGAGAATAAACTTTGAACATAATAGGATTACAAGGTTAAAATGAAAAGAAATGATTGGGATTGAACATAATAAGTGTTTGTGATTGAAATAATTGGGATTGAATTGTTTGATAATTATGTGATTAATTGCTATTTGTCTATGACTTAGTTATTATTATGCCTATTTAGATTTCATTTGCTAAGTTCTGTGTAATGCTCACCTCTTAACTATTTTTACAGGTACCGAGATTGAGCTTGCATTAGTATCGGCCGAGCAGGAGTACACTCCACTACGTGGAGTGTAATCTAGTTAGGAGAGAATGTATAGTTATTTTATTATAGTCAAGTTATTTTGGTTTTATTATAATTCAATAGTTCAAGCCCTGAGTTTTGTTTTATTTGGTTAAGGGGGCATGAAAGCTAAGAAGTATGTATATAAATGATTTATAGTTTTCTGGTTCTGACAGGTTAAGCAGGAAAAAGATTAATTTTGGAATGTCCATAAAACAGAGGAAACTCCGTCGAATTTTTCGGAGATTTTTATAAAAAGCTTATGTTAAAAAGGAATTTTCAAGTCCACAATTTTATAAATTGCTAATTAACGGTAAAAATAACTAGGGTGTTACATAAAGGGTTGGTCTTTCAGAGTTAACTTAGTCAAGGGCAGTGCTAACTTCGAGAAATCTTCTATAAATCTTCTATAGTAACCAGCCAGACCAAGAAAACAGAGAGGTGATGTGAGCTTTGTATTCGTGTATAGTTTATGACTCGAATCGAAACAGAGAGGGAGAATCGATAGCTTGAATTCAGGAACCCTAACTGAAGCAACACACTCGAATTTGACCAAGAACCTCAACAATTTGGTGTTGCTGAGCTTAAATAGAGTGGGGAAACACTCATGCAGGTCGACACGACTACTATGGTGGTGGCAAGGTGATGATTTCGTGTCAACAACACGAAATCGTTGATGGTGACTCACCAAACGCACTAACTCGTGCAACTCTGTCCAGAATACTCGAGTTTTCCGAGAAATACTCGAGTATTTTGCCCCATTTTTGAAAAATAATTATTTTATTTGCTTTCCCTCCAAAATCTTTCCTATAATTACCTCTAGATCCCAATCCAGGGACTAATATGCAAAATATTTATTCCATGCATAATTATATTTATTAAACAAATCCACACACATTTCCTAACTACATAAACACAAATTTTAATCAAGGATTAAAAATAGAAATCATTAATTATAATTAATTTTATAATTAACATTTCCTTAATCGGGGATTAAAATTTTGGGGTGTTACAGTCTTACTAAGTCGGCGCATTTTATTCCGGTGAATATGCGCTATTCTATGGAAAAACTTACCCAACTTTATATTCGGGAAGTGGTACGATTGCATGGAGTGCCATCCAGTATTATTTCGGATCATGATCCGAGGTTCATGTCTAGATTCTGGTCAAGCCTGCATCAAGCTCTGGGGACGAGGCTTAAGATGAGTTCAGCATATCACCCTCAGACAGATGGGAAAACCGAAAGGATCATTCAAACTTTGGAAGATATTTTGCGAGCATGTGTGTTGGAAGAACGAGGAAGTTGGGATCATATTTTACCACTCGCAGAATTCACATACAACAATGGATATCATACAAGTATTGGTATGGCACCGTTCGAGGCATTTTATGGGAGAAAATGCCAAACCCCGCTATGTTGGTTTCAAGTGGGGGAGAATTTACATCTTGGCCCAGATGTGGTGCAACAGACAACCGAAAAGATCAGAATGATTCAAGAAAAGATCAAGGCTGCGGATAGTCGTCAGAAAAGTTATGCTGATCAAAGAAGAAGACCTTTAGAATTTGCAGAAGGCGACCATGTATTTCTCAGGATTGTACCGCTGAAGGGTGTGAGTAGAGCGTTGAGACCTCAAAAGCTTTCGCCTAAGTTTATAGGTCCCTACCAAATCCTTAAGCGAGTAGGACCGGTAGCTTACCAAATAGCTCTCCCACCATCTTTAGCCAATCTGCACAATGTTTTTCATGTATCTCAATTGAAAAAGTTCGTTCATGATCCAACCGCGATCCTTCAGATCCATCCAGATGACTTAACCATACGAGAAAACCTAACCTTTAAGGCTGGCCCAGTTAAGGTTGAAGATAGGAGAACCAAACAGCTTAGAGAAAAGGAAATTCCGTTAGTCAAAGTCAGATGGCAAAGTGGAAATGTGTATGAAACGACTTGGGAGTTAGAGGATCGAATGCGTAAGGAGTATCCTGAGTTATTTTTGTAAGTTGAATTTTGGGGACGAAATTCCTGTTAAGTGGGGGAGTAGTGTAACACCCCAAATTTTCATCCCCTGGTGTATTGAAAATTTTAATTTTGAAAGTTTATTTCATAATTATTTTCTTTAATCATAATTATTTATTTCATAATTAATTTGGATTAATTATGTGTTAGTATTGGTGACTGTTCAAGATAGAAAAATATTTTGATAAAAATATAATAGGTAAAAATAATGTTTTTGCATATTAGTCCCTAAAATAGGACCTAGAAGCAATATTAGGAGGTCTTGGAGGGAAGGGCATTAAAATAAATATTTTTGAAAAATTGACAACAATACTCGAGTATTCCTGGAAACACTCGAGTAATCGAGTCAGTGGAGAACTCGTTAGTGCGTTTGATGAGTCAACACGCGACGATTCTCTTTCGTTGACACGAAAACTCATCCAGAAGACGTTATGGAGCATCGTGGCGAGCTGCATGATCACTGGAAGTGTGTATATAAGCTCATGGTTGAAGGAAATAGAGGATTTTGGTCGAATTTCTCTAGAAACATCAACTTAGGGTTCCTAATTTCGGGTCTTGATTTCTCGAGCGTTGTTGAGATTTGAATTGAGAGTAATACACCATTGTAAAGTTCACATCTCGAGCTTTACAAAGATATATAGAGTGAGAGCTGAGAGTTCGTGTAGAGGAAGAATTGGAGCTCGAAAGATTGGAGGTTTTGCTGTCAAAACTCTAAAGCTGAGGTCTGGAGCTGACTTCAAGCTTGAATTTTGGTAAGCTCACGAACCCTATGAACCTCAAATTCGTTCATACCTCTAGTTTATGTTGCAGAGAACCAATCTTAACCATTTTCCCCAATTTCTAAAACGTTTTTGCATGTCAAATTCTCTGGTCTTGGTGCCCTGTTCAACTATGGTTGCATGCAAAGGGTTTTGGGGGTTAGAGTGTTCCAGCCAATTTCTCTGCAAATTCCCTGTTGATTCACGACTTAGAGGTAAGGGTGAAGCTTTTAATTCACTAGAATAAGTTTAAATCATGTGAATTTAGGTTGAGAGTCAACAAAAGACTCTATGGGCATAGTTGGAATTAGGTTTGAGGCTTGGAGGCCTTTCTGGATTCAAACATTGGTTTGGACAAGTTTATTAGGTTACATGCAAGCTGTACCAAAGCTGTAATTGAGCTAAATGTGCCTAGAATTGAATTTGGTATGTTTAGTTGTGGAAAAATGGATTTTATGCATAATTGATGAAATTCTATGATTCAATGTTAAATGTTGTTATTTCTATATTGGAACATGTTTAAAATATGTAATATAAGCTCTGTTGATCATTGGTTTGGGTTGGAATTGACTATAGTTGGAAATGGTATGTTAAAACTCAATTTGCAGTGTTGTCTGTCTGCAGATACTCGAGTATTTGGGATGATACTCGAGTATTTCGATGATTTTGGAAAAATTGAATTTCTGGAAACTCAAGAACACTCGAGTACTCATGAAGAACACTCGAGTATTTTGATGAATTTAAAAATATATTTCTGGAAAATAAATAACACTCGAGTCTCATGAAGTACACTCGAGTATTTTGATGAATCTGTGAAACACTCGAGTCCTGGAAAATTCACTCGAGTCTTTTGGACCAAGGACAGAAAAGTAATTTTCTTTTAACATACCTAAAGTAATGTCAATTAAGATCAACTATGCTTATGGAAAGGAGTCATGTTCCAATAAAAGAACGGGGAAATTATTAACAACATTATAACTCACTGATGGAATAATATTGGATGCACATGATAAGATTATTGGTTAATCTTAATGGATAAATTTTATGTGCATACATGCATGGAGAAAGGAGATGGAACTAATTCGGTGATAACTGGCTCGATGACACATTTTGGTAATGTGGGCAGCATTAGGGAATGCTGTTACGTCTTGGTGACGTTGTGTGCACACACTATCCGAGCAGTTTCACAATACATGTTGGTCGTGTATGCGAATTACCGGATTGAACGTTCAATGGACAATGGAAATGGGATACATGCATCATGACACATAAATAATGAGACTCACATAATTGAATCATGTTTGTTCATTTGCATATGCATCTAGATACTTGGAACTTGCGATTGTTACTTGCTTTATTTATTCTTATTCAATTATGTGGATTATATTGCTTACCCCTTTATGCCCATTATAGGTGATGGCACGCTATCTAGCTTGCATCGAGTTGCGCCCACTCCCTAGTGGAGTGTGGTACTACGAGGACCACAGAGCCACGTTTGAGGGTGAGGTAGAGGTGACTCTATATCACCCTAACCCTTTGGCTCGTGTCCGTCCTCGTAGGTTTCGCATCCCTATTATCTATACTTTGCATGTACCCCCTTTTTATACCTATCATGGACCACCCCCGACTCGACCAACTCGTCGCTTTCATTCCTTTCGTTTTAGAGCTGCTACTAGATCTCACCCCTCTGCTTCTCGAGTGATCCGTGAGGAGACTCCTATACCTAGTCCGATGAGTCCGGTTCATGGGACTCCTTCAGGAGACCCAGTGCCCAGTGGTAGGGAACCCACTCAGTCGGACGAGGTAAAGGAGGATCCTGAGGAGGCTGAGAGTGAGGGCGAGCCAGTCGAGCACTCCACTGGGAGCCAGTGGGGAGTTGGGGATCCACCAGGTGATGCATAGTATAGATGATTAGGATGTGGGACAGGTGGAGCAGCTGCTGGAGACTCTGGAGATGATGCTATGGAGGAGGATCACTGGACCACTGCTGGGATTTTCATGTTTTGCTCTATATATATATTGTACATATTTTTGAGAGATCTCAGTGAGGTGGTCTTTTCTTTTGGCTTTATATTATGGACTTGTATTTTATAAACTCTTGCTACCTCGACTTGACTTTGATGTATCTTGGTACTACTACATTATGATATGTATGGTTATGTTTATATATATATATATATATATATCTCTTTATATAAATGGCATGAAACGTGAATTATCAAGTCAAGGTCCCTATTTTCCACTTACTCTGATAATTGTGATTATAGTACTGAGTTGGGAAATTTTTAATAGTCGTAATAAAAACCCAACTTATGAAAGAAAGGATTATTTTCACCAATTGTTTTATATTAAAAAATTTATTACTCCTGTACTTACGCAAGTCCATATACTCTATTCAATAAACAATAGAGAAACTATATTTCATAATATACAAAAGAGGGTGTGACACTTTTATGGTATCAGAGCACAATTGTCCTGACTCTTAATCCTCTCAAGCATAGTCTGCCAGAAGATGCTACAGCTGGGTAAAGTTTCTTAGCTATTTGATTCATTTCATATAGCCTTAGTTCTATTAGTGATTGTTTAGAATAAGAACTAGATAGAGTTCAATGTTTAGATAGATCTTTAACGACCTAGGTCCATAGTGCAGGCTCACTATGGCATCGCAATATAGAAACCATACGAACGATCTGCTGGAATGGATCACCGCAGTATTAGAGAATCTGCAGCAGAGTCAGCATCAGCAACATCCATCTCAGCCCGTTAATCCACCTTCAGTGGGTGCGGCAGCTGTGGAAGCCAAAACTTTGTCGGATTTCAAGAGCTGCAATCCCTCGAAGTTCGCTGGTGGGTTTAAACCGGAAGAAGCTAATAAGTGGATCTTGGAGATGGACAAGATCTTTAGAACTTTGGAATGCTCCAACACTCAGAGGATAGTTTATGCTGTTTTCATGCTGGAAGGCGAAGCGGAACATTGGTGGAATCATACTGCTCAGTTACTTGCTCATGAAGGAAGAGAGGTAACTTGGGAAGTATTCATGGAAGAATTTCTCAAGAAGTATTTTCCTGATGATTTAAGGAGGAAGAAAGAAGTGGAGTTTCTGCAACTCAAACAAGGCAGCATGAGTGTAGGCGAATATGCTGCAAAATTTGAAGAATTGATGAAATACTCTCCTTACTATCAGATGAATCCGGATGAAAGGAGCAAGTTATTAAGTTTGAGGGAGGACTGAGACCGGAATTAAAGTCGGTGTTCAGTTATCAAAAGATTCAAAGTTTTCCTACGCTGGTTGATATGTGTAGGATGTACGAGGATGATAAAAAGGCGGAGACAGTCCAGATTGTGGAAGGAAAGAAAGAACATCAGGGATATGGACCACAGAGGCGGAAGGGGCATGACCACCGTCACAAAGGTCCTTATTCTCATAAGAATAGGGGAAAGGGCAAGATGTCGGATGATCGAAACACCTCTTACAATAATGCTCCTTATTGTGAGAAGTGCAGGCATCATCACTTTGGAAAATTATGTTGGTCTCACAGTGGGTGTTTTAACTGCGGGAAACCTGGTCATTTTTCTCGCGATTGCAAAGAACCACCCAAGAACACTCCAAGAGGATCTATGGACAAGCCAGTAACCCAAGGTCGATTTTTCACCCTTAGTGGTGCTGAAGCGAATCAGACTCCGGGACTCGTGAAAGGTACTTATTTTCTCAATGACCAACCTTGTAGAATTTTATTCGATTCAGGAGCCACTCATTCATTTATTTCATTTGAAAGTGTGAATCGTTTGAAATTGCCTGTGTTTGAATCACCCTATTGTCTTAGGATCGAGACCCCTACTAATTCACCCGTGATCGCTTCAAAGGTGTGTCTTAATTGTAAAATTAGGATAGTAGACCGAGTCTCCCAGTTAGATTTGATCTGCTTACCTTTGTCCCAATTGGATGTAATTTTGGGCATGGATTGGATGACTGAAAATCATGTGGTTATTGATTGTGATAAGAAGACAATTTTATTCAAGGACTCAATCTCAGAGAAATATCTCTGCTTAGTCTCTGCTATTGAACCGGAGGAAGGAGAAAAGTCTGTGGAGGAGATTCCGATTGTTCGAGAATTTCTTGAGGTATTCCCTGAGGAAATGTTGGGATTACCACCCAAGAGGGAGATTGAATTTGGAATTGAGTTAATTCCAGGAACTGGTCCCATTTCTATTGCTCCTTCTAGAATGGCACCACCCGAGATGGTCGAATTGAAGAAACAGATAGAGGAGTTGCTGCAGAAACAACTTATCAGACCAAGTGTATCCCCATGGGGCGCTCCGGTGTTGTTTGTCAAGAAAAAGGATGGAAGCCTTAGAATGTGTGTGGATTATAGACAGTTGAATAAGGTGACCATAAAGAACAAATATCCTTTGCCAAGGATTGATGATCTCATGGATCAGGTAAGAGGAGCTTCAGTGTTTTCTAAGATTGATCTGAGATCTGGGTATCATCAGATCAGGATCAAGGAGGAAGATATCCCAAAGACTGCATTTCGATCTCGATACGGACATTACGAGTATGTTGTAATGTCGTTCGGATTAACAAATGCACCAGCCATTTTCAAGGACTATATGAATCGGATTTTTAGACCATATCTGGATTCATTCGTGGTAGTTTTCATTGATGACATCTTGATATATTCTAAGAATCCGGAAGAACATGCCGAACACCTCCGAATAGTACTAAAGACTCTGAAGGAGAAGCAGCTCTATGCCAAAATCTCTAAGTGTGAGTTTTGGTTAAAGGAAGTTCAGTTCTTGGGGCATGTGATCTCGGAGGGTGGCATAGCTGTTGACCCAGCTAAAGTTGAATCGGTTTTGCAGTGGGTTCAACCAAAGACAGTCACGGAAGTCCGAAGCTTCTTGGGGCTGGCTGGGTATTATAGAAGATTTATTGAGGGATTTTCGAAGATTGCATTACCCCTCACCAAGCTGACTCGGAAGGATCAACCATTCATATGGTACGAGAAGTGTGAAAGGAGTTTTCTGATGCTTAAGGAAAGATTAACATCTTCACTAGTGTTAATCTTACCTGACCCTCACAAGGAGTATGAAGTGTACTGTGATGCATCAGGACAAGGGCTTGGGAGTGTTCTAATGCAAGAAGGAAAGGTTGTGGCGTATGCATCTCGTCAACTGAAAGTTCACGAGATAAATTACCCCACCCATGATTTGGAACATGCTGCAATAGTTTTTGCATTGAAGATATGGAGGCATTATCTCTATGGCACTACATTTCGGGTGTTTAGTGACCATAAGAGTTTGAAGTATTTATTTGATCAGAAAGAGTTAAATATGAGGCAGCGTCGATGGATGGAATTTTTAAAGGACTACGACTTTGAGCTCCATTACCATCCTGGTAAGGCCAATGTTGTAGCAGACGCTTTGAGTCGTAAAGCGATTTATGCAAGCTCCGTGATGATTAAAGAAGCGGCTTTGATTGAAGAGTTTCGGGATCTAAGTCTGGTGATGCAAGTGGAACCAAGTCACATTAAGATGGGCATGTTGCAAATTTCTAGCGAATTCTTGGCTCGAATTCGAGAATTGCAACATGAAGATCAGGAACTATTGGAAAAGAGGGAGCTGATGAAAGAAGGAAAAGAGTCGGATTTCTCGGAAGGGTCGGACGGAATTCTTCGTTTTAAAACAAGAATTCGCATATTGAAAAACTCGGAGAATAGGAGGCTGATTTTGGATGAGGCACATAAAAGTCAGATGAGCATGCACCCTGGATCGACAAAGATGTACCGGGATTTGAAAAGCATGTTTTGGTGGTCGGGCCTTAAGAAGGACGTTACGGATTATGTAGCGTCATGTTTCGTTTGTCAAAAATTTAAGGTGGAACATCAGAAACCTGGAGGAATGTTGCAACCCCTGGATATTCCACTATGGAAATGGGATAGTATTTCCATGGATTTTGTGACTGGACTGCCAAAGACAGCTGCAAACCATGATGCAATCTGGGTAATTGTGGATCGTCTTTGTGACACCCTTTTTCCATTCAAGTAATTATTACGATAAATAAGTATTACTTGTAAAATATATGGACTTGTTATTGAATAGAAAATGTGAGAATAAAATTTTTCCTTAAAAGCGGTAGCACAAACCAACACTTGGAATTCTTGGAGCAGAAGTTCTATATTATTTCAAACCATTGAATTTAATTTGGTGATTTCTAAAACCCTTTTCACGAGCTGAATAGCATTCGCATTTGAAATTGGATTTATATGTTAGAAAGTAAACGAAGCTATTCATTCTTTTTGTTTTGTAAAACAGATACCATCTAATCCGTTTTCCCACCGAACTCTTTAAAAAGATTTCAATCAGAGTAAGCGAAAATTATGGAACTATGCAACTAATAGAAATATAAACATAGGTTTTATATATATAAGAAAAGAGTCGAGCATACATAGTCCCAGCATAAATCTCCAAGATCCATAATACAAGTCCATAACAGATCTATGCTCAAAATAAAACCATAGCCCTAGAGTACTCATAGTATATCTACAATATGTACATCTCAAAATATAGACTCTAGAGGTGGTCACATAGATCTGGCAGCATCAGTAGTAGTAGTGATAATGGCAGTAGCAGTCTCCAGGTAGCAAAAGAAACTTCCACATCAACAGCAGCAGCAGAATCTCCTCCATAACATCCCCACACCGAATCCTCTGATCCTCATCATACACCTTATACACATACCTAGGGATCATCATCCCTCCAATCACTCCAAGTAGAATGTACGACAGGCTCGCCTCCGCTCTCGTCCTCCACCGGATCCTCCTCGATCTCATCCGAGGGAGAGTGTACCCTACCACTGGGTACGGGGTCAGGAGATGGTGTGACCATGACTGGGCTCCTCGGATCAGAAGGGGGAGTATCCTCGCGGACGACTCTAGAAGAAAATGGGTGTGAGCGGGTAGGTCTGAAACGAAAACTGTGATAAGAGCGAGCTGGTCGTGTGGGAGGTGGTCCATGATATGTGTAAAACGGGGGTACGTGCATAGTGTATATGATGGGAATCCTAAATCTACGAGGACAAAATCGAATCAACGGGTTCGGGTGGTAGAAGGTAATCTCTACCTCTCCCTCGAACACCGCGCGATGGTCCTCATAGATCCATGTGCCACTAGGAAGTGGCCGGATCTCGATGCAAGCGATGTATCGAGACATCACCTACAAGGGCATAGGGGTAAGCAATTCTATACACATAATCAATAGAGTAGAAATGTACAAGATGTAAATATGCAACAATGAACAACAATCACATTTAGCACTTAGCAGTTATTGAATGCAAGTAGGATGCTCATACTTATTTCAGTTATCACAGTTAATTTAAATGAATGGCATGATGCATGAATTTTAACTCTCAACCTATCTCCGTCAATCTATGTCACTCTCTGATGTCCATCCCTGACAACGCAGCACTCATCAGTGCGTTGTATTCCTAGGTGTACAACATTTCGTACATTCACCAAGAATGTACACGACAAGCTTGGAATCCGTGCCACCCGAGCACATCCCGTCATCCAAACGGACCGTCATCCAAACGGTGTAACCACATCGACATCCACTAAGCCGACCACGTCTTCAACGTGTCATCAAGCAAGCGTATTGGCACTCCCAGAGGCCCTCCACATGTTACCAAAACATGTTAAACGACCTACCATCCAACTCCAAAATGGATGCATTACTTAGTTAAAAAGGAATTGATTGACGTTTTATTCTTTTCTTAATATCTTACGTGCCTCCCGAGCAACGTATCATTACTCAAATGAAAACATTCATTATGCCAATCAATTTCTTTTTAAGTCCCGGATCACTTGGTTTATTGTCCTTTAAGTGTTAACAAAATGACTTAGAATTGAAAATGGTATTTTAAAGTTTCTGACTAAAATACTCGAGTATTCTTCATAACACTCGAGTAGTTCATCAGTTTCCAGTTTTAATCGAATAGTTCATCATTATACTCGAGTTGTTCATATATTTTCAGAAAGTTAGGTTTCAGATTTTTAAGAAAATACTCGAGTAGTTCATGAGATACTTGAGTCATTCACCAATCCAGAATACTCGAGTAGTTCATGCATTACTCGAGTCGTTCATCACACTTGACTCTTGTTGCATCTGTTAATACTCGAGTCTCAAGCCAGATACTCGAGTTGTGCGCCAAAATCCACACTGGTGCGTCACGGAATACTCGAGTATCGAGCCATATACTCGAGTTTTATCAGACAGAACAGACTGAAAACTTGGTTTTTACATACCATTTTCATTTCTAAACATTTTTAACCCAAACCAATGATCAAAACAGTTCATATACCATATATTGAACATGTTACAACACTTAATACATATCAAATTATAGATTTGACAGAGAATCACAAGATTATGCATAAAACACATAATTTCACAACTTAACACTTCACTTTGTAAAATACTCAACAAATTTGTAAAAGAATACTCATTACAGCTTGCATGCATGATATAGAACTTGCTCACAACAACCATAGAGCATGAATTGGTCTCCAAACCAAAGTTCCTATTCAATCTAAGCCCTTAGAGCCTCTTGGTGGCTCTCTAATGAAAATCATGGAATTTAAACTCTATCTAGTGCATAAAACAACTTCCCCTTACCTCTCAGACGTGTACCAACAGAGAATTCCAAAGAAAAAGCTCTCCAACACCAAAAATGACTTTAAGCACCACATGCAGGACAGTTTGAGTGCAGCACCAAGATTGAATTGGTTCACACATGAAACAGAGATAAGAATTGGGGAATTTAGTTTTTCTATACTCTATGCAACATATCCTAACTAGAGAAATTGAATTTGGGACTCAATGAATACAGGAGCTTACCAAAATCAAGGCTCCAAGTAAGCTCCAGAGAAGGGTTTGACAAAGAACAGCTCCACTTCCAAGCTCCAATTCTTCCACCACACTCACTCAATCCTCACGATTTTGGTGTTTATACAAAGCTCGTGATGTGAGCTTTGTATTCGTGTATAGTTTATGACTCGAATCGAAACAGAGAGGGAGAATCGATAGCTTGAATTCAGGAAACCTAACTGAAGCAACACACTCGAATTTGACCAAGAACCTCAACAATTTGGTGTTGTTGAGCTTAAATAGAGTGGGGAAACACTCATGCAGGTCGACACGACTACTATGGTGGTGGCAAGGTGATGATTTCGTGTCAACAACACGAAATCGTTGATGGTGACTCACCAAACGCACTAACTCGTGCAACTCTGTCCAGAATACTCGAGTTTTCCGAGAAATACTCGAGTATTTTGCCCCATTTTTGAAAAATAATTATTTTATTTGCTTTCCCTCCAAAATCTTTCCTATAATTACCTCTAGATCCCAATCCAGGGACTAATATGCAAAATAATTATTCCATGCATAATTATATTTATTAAACAAATCCACACAATCCAGGGACTAATATGCAAAATAATTATTCCATGCATAATTATATTTATTAAACAAATCCACACACATTTCCTAACTACATAAACACAAATTTTAATCAAGGATTAAAAATAGAAATCATTAATTATAATTAATTTTATAATTAACATTTCCTTAATCGGGGATTAAAATTTTGGGGTGTTACAGTCTTACTAAGTCGGCGCATTTTATTCCGGTGAATATGCGCTATTCTATGGAAAAACTTACCCCACTTTATATTCGGGAAGTGGTACGATTGCATGGAGTGCCATCCAGTATTATTTCGGATCATGATCCGAGGTTCATGTCTAGATTCTGGTCAAGCCTGCATCAAGCTCTGGGGACGAGGCTTAAGATGAGTTCAGCATATCACCCTCAGACAGATGGGCAAACCGAAAGGATCATTCAAACTTTGGAATATATTTTGCGAGCATGTGTGTTGGAAGAACGAGGAAGTTGGGATCATATTTTACCACTCGCAGAATTCACATACAACAATGGATATCATACAAGTATTGGTATGGCACCGTTCGAGGCATTGTATGGGAGAAAATGCCAAACCCCGCTATGTTGGTTTCAAGTGGGGGAGAATTTACATCTTGGCCCAGATGTGGTGCAACAGACAACCGAAAAGATCAGAATGATTCAAGAAAAGATCAAGGCTGCGGATAGTCGTCAGAAAAGTTATGCTGATCAAAGAATAAGACCTTTAGAATTTGCAGAAGGCGACCATGTATTTCTCAGGATTGTACCGCTGAAGGGTGTGAGTAGAGCGTTGAGACCTCAAAAGCTTTCGCCTAAGTTTATAGGTCCCTACCAAATCCTTAAGCGAGTAGGACCGGTAGCTTACCAAATAGCTCTCCCACCATCTTTAGCCAATCTGCACAATGTTTTTCATGTATCTCAATTGAAAAAGTTCGTGCATGATCCAACCGCGATCCTCCAGATCCATCCAGATGACTTAACCATACGAGAAAACCTAACCTTTAAGGCTGGCCCAGTTAAGGTTGAAGATAGGAGAACCAAACAGCTTAGAGAAAAGGAAATTCCGTTAGTCAAAGTCAGATGGCAAAGTGGAAATGTGTATGAAACGACTTGGGAGTTAGAGGATCGAATGCGTAAGGAGTATCCTGAGTTATTTTTGTAAGTTGAATTTCGGGGACGAAATTCCTGTTAAGTGGGGGAGTAGTGTAACACCCCAAATTTTCATCCCCTGGTGTAATGAAAATTTTAATTTTGAAAGTTTATTTCATAATTATCTTCTTTAATCATAATTATTTATTTCATAATTAATTTGGATTAATTATGTGTTAGTATTGGTGACTGTTCAAGATAGAAAAATATTTTGATAAAAATATAATAGGTAAAAATAATGTTTTTGCATATTAGTCCCTAAAATAGGACCTAGAAGCAATATTAGGAGGTCTTGGAGGGAAGGGCATTAAAATAAATATTTTTGAAAAATTGGCAACAATACTCGAGTATTCCTGGAAACACTCGAGTAATCGAGTCAGTGGAGAACTTGTTAGTGCGTTTGATGAGTCAACACGCGACGATTCTCTTTCGTTGACACGAAAACACATCCAGAACAAGTTATGGAGCATCGTGGCGAGCTGCATGATCACTGGAAGTGTGTATATAAGCTCATGGTTGAAGGAAATAGAGGATTTTGGTCGAATTTCTCTGGAAACATCAACTTAGGGTTCCTAATTTCGGGTCTTGATTTCTCGAGGGTTGTTGAGATTTGAATTGAGAGTAATACACCATTGTAAAGTTCACATCTCGAACTTTAAAAAGATATATAGAGTGAGAGCTGAGAGTTCGTGTAGAGGAAGAATTGGAGCTCGAAAGATTGGAGGTTTTGCTGTCAAAACTCTAAAGCTGAGGTCTGGAGCTGACTTCAAGCTTGAATTTTGGTAAGCTCACGAACCCTATGAACCTCAAATTCGTCATACCTCTAGTTTATGTTGCAGAGAACCAATCTTAACCATTTTCCCCAATTTCTAAAACGTTTTTGCATGTCAAATTCTCTGGTCTTGGTGCCCTGTTCAACTGTGGTTGCATGCAAAGGGTTTTGGGGGTTAGAGTGTTCCAGCCAATTTCTCTGCAAATTCTCTGTTGATTCACGACTTAGAGGTAAGGGTGAAGCTTTTAATTCACTAGAATAAGTTTAAATCATGTGAATTTAGGTTGAG
Organism: Crotalaria pallida; assembly: GCA_037953625.1. Lineage (NCBI taxonomy): Eukaryota > Viridiplantae > Streptophyta > Magnoliopsida > Fabales > Fabaceae > Crotalaria > Crotalaria pallida. Next base: position 83,512,914 of record CM075653.1, read on the forward strand.
AGTCAACAAAAGACTCTATGGGCATAGTTGGAATTAGGTTTGAGGCTTGGAGGCCTTTCTGGATTCAAACATTGGTTTGGACAAGTTTATTAGGTTACATGCAAGCTGTACCAAAGCTGTAATTGAGCTAAATGTGCCTAGAATTGAATTTGGTATGTTGAGTTATGGAAAAATGGATTTTATGCATAATTGATGAAATTCTATGATTCAGTGTTAAATGTTGTTATTTCTATATTGGAACATGTTTAAATATGTAATATAAGCTCTGTTGATCATTGGTTTGGGTTGGAATTGACTATAGTTGGAAATGGTATGTTAAAACTCAATTTGCAGTGTTGTTTGTCTGCAGATACTCGAGTATTTGGGATGATACTCGAGTATTTCGATGATTTTGTAAAAATTGAATTTCTGGAAACTCAAGAACACTCGAGTACTCATGAAGAACACTCGAGTATTTTGATGAATTTAAAAATATATTTCTGGAAAATAAATAACACTCGAGTCTCATGAAGTACACTCGAGTATTTTGATGAATCTGTGAAACACTCGAGTCCTGGAAAATTCACTCGAGTCTTTTGGACCAAGGACAGAAAATTAATTTTCTTTTAACATACCTAAAGTAATGTCAATTAAGATCAACTATGCTTATGGAAAGGAGTCATGTTCCAATAAAAGAACGGGGAAATTATTAACAACATTATAACTCACTGATGGAATAATATTGGATGCACATGATAAGATTATTGGTTAATCTTAATGGATAAATTTTATGTGCATACATGCATGGAGAAAGGAGATGGAACTAATTCGGTGATAACTGGCTCGATGACACATTTTGGTAATGTGGGCAGCATTAGGGAATGCTGTTACGTCTTGGTGATGTTGTGTGCACACTATCCGAGAAGTTTCACAATACATGTTGGTCATGTATGAGAATTACTGGATTGAACGTTCAATGGACAATGGAAATGGGAGAGATGCATCATGACACATAAATAATGAGACTCACATAATTGAATAATGTTTGTTCATTTGCATATGCATCTGGATACTTGGAACTTGCGATTGTTACTTGCTTTATTTATTCTTATTCAATTATGTGGATTATATTGCTTACCCCTTTATGCCCATTATAGGTGATGGCACGCTATCTAGCTTGTATCGAGTTGCGCCCACTCCCTAGTGGAGTGTGGTACTACGAGGACCACAGAGCCACGTTTGAGGGTGAGGTAGAGGTGACTCTATATCACCCTAACCCTTTGGCTCGTGTCCGTCCTCGTAGGTTTCGCATCCCTATTATCTATACTTTGCATGTACCCCCTTTTTATACGTATCATGGACCACCCCCGACTCGACCAGCTCGTCGCTTTCATTCCTTTCGTTTTAGAGCTGCTACTAGATCTCACCCCTCTGCTTCTCGAGTGATCCGTGAGGAGACTCCTATACCTAGTCCGATGAGTCCGGTTCATGGGACTCCTTCAGGAGACCCTGTGCCCAGTGGTAGGGCACCCACTCAGTCGGACGAGGTAGAGGAGGATCCTGAGGAAGCTGAGAGTGAGGGTGAGCCAGTCGAGCACTCCACTGGGAGCCAGTGGGGAGTTGGGGATCCACCAGGTGATGCATAGTATAGATGATTAGGATGTGAGACAGGTGGAGCAGCTGCTGGAGACTCTGGAGATGATGCTATGGAGGAGGATCACTGGACCACTGCTGGGATTTTCATGTTTTGCTCTATATATATATTGTACATATTTTTGAGAGATCTCAGTGAGGTGGTCTTTTCTTTTGGCTTTATATTATGGACTTGTATTTTATAAACTCTTGCTACCTCGACTTGACTTTGATGTATCTTGGTAATACTACATTATGATATGTATGGTTATGTTTATATATATATATATATATATCTCTTTATATAAATGGCATGAAACGTGAATTATCAAGTCAAGGTCCCTATTTTCCACTTACTCTGATAATTGTGATTATAGTACTGAGTTGGGAAATTTTTAATAGTCGTAATAAAAACCCAACTTATGAAAGAAAGGATTATTTTCACCAATTGTTTTATATTAAAAAATTTATTACTCCTGTACTTACGCAAGTCCATATACTCTATTCAATAAACAATAGAGAAACTATATTTTATAATATACAAAAGAGGGTGTGACAATTTCCGGTGGTGCCATTCTATAAGGAGTGATAGAAATGGGACCAGCTCCCGGAACTAAGTCGATTCCAAATTCAATCTCTCTTTTCGGTGGCAAACCAGGTATCTCATCAGCAAATACCTCCGGAAAGTCTTTGACAATAGGGATCTCTTCCATCCTTGGACCATTCTCCTCTACTTCAGTGTTGAACAGACACATGTAGCCAGAGGGTTTCGGGTTTCTATAGATCACGACTTTTCTATCATAATCTTGGTTTTGACTTAACCAGTCCATCCCCAAGATCACATCCAATTGTGATAAGGGTAAACAGATCAAATCTACCCTAGAGGTTTGTCCTAACACTTCTATACAATAGTTAAGACATGCTTTAGAAACAACTACAGGAGCATTAGTAGGGGCTTCTACTTTCAGGGTATATGACAATTCAGACATAGATAGACTCAAACGATCTACACATTCATATGAGACGAATGAATGCGTTGCACCAGAATCAAACAAAACATTACAAAGCTGACCATTTAGCAAGTAATTACCTTGCACCATATCAGAAGATTGGCTTGCCTCCACACCACTAAGTGTGAAAACCCTTCCTTGAACCATAGGCCTATCAGCAGTTCCTCTTGAATTAGCTTTAGCCGGCTCCTTGCAGTCCTTCGCAAAGTGTCCCGGCTTCCCACAGTTGAAACAACTACTTGTTCCCCAACAAAACCTCCCATAATGATGGCTCCTACACTTGTCACAGAATGGAGCCTCACTCCGAAAGTTCATTCCATCATTACCCCCAGCTTTTCCTTTGCCTTTCCCTCGGCGATCATACGGACCCTTGCCTCGGTTGTTGAAACCCTTACGCCTCTGAGGTCCATAATTCGGATTGTCCTTTCTTTTTGAGGCTTGTATCTCTTCAGCTTTCTTGTCATCCTCATACATCCTACACATGTCCACAAGTGTTGGGAAGCTTGGAATCCGTTGATAGCTGAAAATAGACTTCAGCTTAGGCCTTAAACCTCCTTCAAACTTGATACACTTGCTCCTTTCATCAGGGTTGTTCTGGTAGTATGGAGAGTACTTCATCAATTCCTCAAACTTGGCCGTGTACTCACCCACACTCATATCTCCTTGCTTCAGTTGTAAGAATTCCACCTCCTTTTTTCTCCTCAAGTCCTCAGGGAAGTATTTATTGAGAAACTTCTCCATAAATACGCCCCAATTCACATCCCTTCCTTCATATTGTAGGAGCTGAACCGTGTGATTCCACCAGTTCTCAGCTTCGTCCTCTAGCATGTAGGTTGCATATGCTACTTTCTGAGCTTCCGTGCAATCCAAGGTTCTCAAAATCTTGTCCATGGTGTGAATCCACTTATTGGCTTCCTCGGGTTTAAATCCTCCTTCAAACTTGGGTGGATTACAACTCCTAAAATCAGCCAGACTCTTTGCCTCGGAGTTACCCACATTGCATTGGTGAGGTGGATTAACCGGTTGAGGTGGTTGCTGAGATTGCTGTTGTTGCATGGACTCCAGCACCGCGGTAATCCTCTCTAACATCGCATTGGTGTGATTTTGGTTTCTAGTTGCCATAATAGACCCGCGCTATGGGCTTATGGTCACATATGTTGAAGTGAAGAAACATTCATCACACCACCTATACTAAGGCGATAACCATAACTTCAAACAAAACATTCAATTGTATCTAATTCTCAAAACAAGCAAGATACTAGCATTCAAAACAATAAATATGCCCTATGGATACCTGCTGGGTGTTGATGGCTACCTTTCTGGAACTACTTCCACTACTACAGGATCAGACTTTTGCTCTGATACCACTCAGTGTGACACCCTTTTTATAATCCAGTAATTAATATACTAAATATATTAATAACAGGAAAGATATGGACTTGTTAGCGTTTAGAAAATGTGGAAATAAAACTTTTCCTTTAAGGCAGGTGCACAAACCAAAACATGGAACTCTTGGAGAGAATAACTTGTATCATTCTCAACGTTGTATTGAATTCGGCAGTTAATAAAATCTTTTCATAACTTTCGATAGCATCGATACTTTTGAAAAGATATTTTCATAGTAAAATTAGGCGATACTATCCATTCGTTTCTTTCGTAGAACTGATACCATTTTCAAATCTCATAGCCGAATTCTTTAAATCAAGTTAAATCAGAGTAAGCGGAAACAGTGGAACTATGCATAATTATAAACATAATTTGCATATATATATATATATATATATATATAAGTAAGTCATAGAGTACATAGTTCCAAGATCAGATCTCCAAGATCCAACTACAAGTCCATAACAGATCTATAACAATATAAAACCATAGCCCTAGAGCTCTCAAAAGCATATCTACAAAATATACATATCAAAATAGGAACTCTAGAGGTGGTCACATAGATCTGGCAGCAGCAGTAGTAGTAGTGATAGTAGTAGCAGTCTCCAGGTAGCAGAAAGAAACATCATCATCAACAGCAGCAGTAGTATCTCCTCCACAGCATCCCCACATCAGATCCCCTGATCCTCATCATGTACCATACACACATACCTAGGGATCATCGTCCCTCCACTAGCTCCCGGTAGAATGAACGACTGGCTCGCCTCAGCTCTCGTCCTCCACGGGGTCCTCCTCGATCTCATCCGATGGGGAGGGTACCCTACCACTGGGTACGGGGTCAGGAGATGGCGTGACCCTAACTGGGCTCCTCGGATCAGAAGGGGGAGTCTCCTCGCGGACGACTCTCGAAGAAAAAGGGTGTGAGCGGGTAGGTCGAAAACGAAAGCTGTGATAAGAGCGAGCTGGTCGTGTGGGAGGTGGTCCATGATATGTGCAAAAAGGGGGTACGTGCATAGTGTATATGATGGGAATCCTAAATCTACGAGGACGAAATCGAATCAGCGGGTTCGGGTGGTAGAAGGTAACCTCTACCTCTCCCTCGAACACCGCGCGATGGTCCTCATAGATCCATGTACCACTAGAAAGTGGTCGGATCTCGATGCAAGCGATGTAACGTGACATCACCTACAAGGGCATAGGGGTAAGTAATTCTATACACATAATCAATAGAGCATAAATGTGTGTACAATGTGAAGGTATATACATGCAACAATAAACAACAATCACACTTAGCATTTAGCAGATACAGGATGCAAGTAGGATGCTCATACTAGTTTCATTTATCAACATTAGATTAAATGAGTGGCATGATGAATGAACTTAGCTCTCAAACCTATCTCCATCATTCTATGTCACTCTCTGACGTCCATCCTTTACTTCGTCCAGCACTCAACCGTGCGTTGTACTCCTAGGTGTACAACATTCGTACATTCACCAAGAATGTACACGACAAGCTTGGAATCCATGCCACCCGAGCATTCCCGTCATCCAAACGGCCCGTCATCCAAACGGTATAACCATATCGGCATTCCACTAAGCCGACCATGTCGTCAACCATAACGTGTCATCAAGCGAGCCGTCAATTGGCACTCCTAGAGGCCCTCCACATGTTACCAAAACATGATAAACGATCTATCATCCAGACTCCAAATGAATGCAATTTTTTGAACTTAAAGGAATTGATTGGTGGTTTTCCTTTTTAATAATTCCCGACGTGTCACCCGAGCAACGTCTCGTCATCCAAACAAAAATTTACCATATCATCAATCAATTTCCTTTAAGTCTTAGATCACTTGGATTATTGTCATTTAAGTATTAATCAATGATTCAGAATTAAAAATGGTATTTTTAATATTCTGGGTAAAATACTCGAGTGTTCCTCAGAATACTCGAGTGTTCTTCAGCTATTTCCAGTTTACTCGAGTAATTCTCAATTACTCGAGTTGTTCGTGCCTTTCTAAGGATTTGGGTTTCAGATTCATAAAAATACTCGAGTGATTCCTGAGTACTCGAGTGTTCTTCATCAACTCCAGAACACTCGAATGACTCCTGCATTACTCAAGTGGTTTACCATAAAATGTCCCCATACATCAGTCGATACTCGAGTTCTGGGCATGGTACTCGAGTGTTCTAACACAAAATACACTGTTTTACCAAAAATTTACTCGAGTATCAAGCCAAGTACTCGAGTCTTTTCTTGCAGAACAGACTGGAACTTGGTTTTAACATACCATTCTCAATTCTAACCATTTCTAGTCCAATCCAATGATCAACAGAGTTTATATAACACATATTGAATATGCTCAAACACTTACAATACATCAATTAACAGATTTGACAGAGAATCACAAGATTATGCATAAAACATGAAAATTCACAACTCAACATATGAGACTTGCTCAACACAGCCATAGAGCATCATTTGGTCTCCAAACCATATTCCCTATTCAATCTAAGCCCTTAGAGCCTCTTGGTGGCTCTCTAATGAAAATTATGGAATTTAAACTCTATCTAATGAATAGAAAGACTTCCCCTTACCTTACAGACGTGAATCAACAAGAGAATTTGCAAGAAGAAGCTCCACAGTACCAAAACCTCTTCAAGCATCACATGCAAGACAATTTTGAGTGGAGGTCCAAAATGGAATTGGTTGACATATGAAACAGAGATAGAAATTGGGGAAATTAGAATTTCTAAACTCTATGCAACACGTTCTAACTGTAGAAATCAAATTGAGACTCAAAGAACTCGTGAGCTTACCAAAATCAGGGATCAAAGTAAGCTCCAGAATCAACTTGACAGAAAATAGCTACAACTTCCAAGCTTCAATTCTACCAACACACTCACACTCAGCTCACAAATTTTATGTCTATACAAAGCTCGAGATGTGAGCTTTGTATTGGTGTATAGTTTGTATCTTAACTCTAAGCACAGAGGGAGAATCGAAGTGAAGAACTCAGGAACCCTAACTCCAGCAACACATATGAATTTGTCCAAAATGCTTCAACAATTCGGTTTGGATGGCTTTTATATACACAAGTCGATTTCATGCACGTCGACACGACGACATTGAGGTGTTGAGGATGGAGTATTCGTGCCAAGGAGAGGGAATCAGTGGTGGTGACTCACCAAACGCACTAACTCGTGCAACTCTGTCCAGAATACTCGAGTAGTCGAGAAAATACTCGAGTGTTTTGACCAGTTTTTGAAAAATAATAATTTTATTTACTTTCCCTCCAAAACCTTTCCTATAATTGCTTCTAGGTCCCAACTCAGGGACTAATGTGCAAAATTTTTATTTCATGCATAATCATACTTAATAAATAAATTCACACACGTTTCCTATAACACAGAATTTTAATCAAAGATTAAGAATGGAAATAATTAATTATATTAAATTTTATAATTAACATTTCATTAATCAGGGATTAAAATTTTGGGTTGTTACAACTTTCATTAATTGTAATACATAAATCAGAGTTTTAAAATACAACGGATAACTTTATAAGTTACATTTTACAAATTTAGTCTATACAAAATGTGGGGCACCCTATTACAATACAAACAGTTTATATAAAATCCCCTTTCTTTCGACTTGTTCCGCTGCGCACTCTGATCTCCAAGCTTTTTGAACATGTACCTAAATGTTAACCACTAAGGGTGAGATCTTTCACAGCACAGTGAATTAAAAGGACAGTAAACAGTTCATAATAAAACTTAAGACTAATAACCAAATCAAAGATAGAGGTAACAAAGCACAAATTACTTACACAATTCTATTTTCGTTCATTTCATTCATGTTCATTTCCCATTATTTTAACATTTCCCTTTTTCCATTTCCATTTCCATTCCCATTTCCATTTAAAAATTCCAACACCTCACTCTTATACAATTAACCATTAAGTATAAACAAGAAAACATAACAATCAAACAATCAACCAATCAATCGACATACTCAGGTATGTCTCAGAATGCAATAATATAAATCAACTTCCTAGGGTTCTTCACTTCCTACTTTATTAACACACACAACAGGGGAAATTATCATAAACATTATTAAGACTACCCTAAGCACTCCTATTACAAATTTATTAACTATTGTTTTGGTACCCATACTCTAATTTAACAACTAATCCCAAATCCTATTATAAACTCTAACTATCCCTAACTCAAAGTGTGGAAAGAATCTCCCCTTGCCTTTTGAAGAGAAGAGGAGAAGGAGAGGGAGAGAGTTGCACTCCACAAGCCCTTGGGGTCAAGCTCCTAGCCTCTACTTCCTTGCTCCTTAGCCAATTCCTAGCTTCCCTTGGTGAATACCCAACTCTATGTGAAGGATTGAGGGAGTTAGGGTTTTGAATTGGGAATTGGGGATTTGAGGGGAAAGGGAATGAAATTGATGTCTTTGATGAGGGAAAAAGATAGAGTTAATGGGGAATGATTATGGGTTGATGGATTGGAGTTATTTGGTGTTGATTTGAAGGTTGGAAGAGTTTAGGGTTGAGAGAGAAGAGAGACTCGTGGAGGAGAAGGGAAACAAATGAGAAACAACACTTAAAATCGTGTTTTATTTCTTATTTGACAATGGTTAATCGACTAACCACTTTGGTTAATCGATTAACTCCCATTGTTTACAAAGGATTAATCGATTAACACATGGATTAATCGATTAGTGCCATAAGGTGCTCTTAAATCTAATCAATTAAGCAGAGTCTTAATCGATTAGTGGCTAAAGGTTGCTCAAAAATTGATCGATTAAGGGACCTCTTAATCGATTAATGCCCTATGTTTTCCTTTCTTTCAAGCATTCTAAGGGTTCTAAGCCATTCCCAACACACCCTAACTTCCCCTATCATAAATCCACTATCTAAGCACTTTCTAAACACCTCTAAACACATTCCAAACATCACAAATATCAATTAATAATAACAAATACACAAATCATGATCACGGAAAGACGAAATGAACTAACGATCGAATTCTAGACTCAACCTATTCTTAAACACTCGATCCAACCCAATCGACTTAAGACAAACCCTATAACCATTTAACCCTAATACTAATCACTCTCGAGGCATAACCAATAGGGTCGAATTGATCCCAATTGCCTCGCACATCTATTAGATTCCGGAACTCAGTCGAAACGTGAGTTCGAAGGAATTCACCGAACATAGAAGCTAGGGTCTATCTTTATACTTAAGGCTCTACCCTAGGATTCTTTAACCACTCACCCTATAGAGGTTTAAACACTAAGAGTGCTTCTATGGGCTATGGAGTACTCTAAGCCCGAACCTACACAATGTCCTACTTACACCATCGCGACCACACTATTTTAAACCTACATCAATCACCCTTTGATTATAACCAACGATTCTAGAACACTTCCCTACCCATCCTAACGATGCGATCACACAACAAATTACACACATATACAAGGAACAAGCACAACTACTAACACCGAGGAATATACACAAGCACACACATATATATAGATATATATATATATACATCCTAACTTAACCTAAACGCACATATATACACATAAGCACACACATGCGAGTACTCACACATACATTCATATACTCAAGAATATAATCACAAATACTAATACCTACGCAAGGATATATTTATACAAATATATACATATACTAGGAAAACGTTTACAAACACTTATACATATACATATTTTATCTCAACATAATTATATACATATAAGAAAATAGTTGAAAATCATCTCTCACATGAAAATAAGATATTTTTAAATATACTTATTAGGTTAATAAAATTGAGGATGTTACAATTCTCCCCCACTTATAAGAATTTCGTCCCCGAAATTCACTCTTTGAAAAACATTTGAAAAGGATGGAGGGAGGTTTTGTCGAAATTTGTTTTGTTTGAAACCCTTTTTAAAATCAACAAAATACTCGAAGTTTCAAAAATCATTTAAGTTTCCATAGTAAAAATCATAATAACAAAACAACGGTTTTTCTCAAAATCTCCACAATCTTAAATTCTATCCCCCGGTGTGCTTCCCCACTTAGGCATGGGTTATCCTGGTAAACTTAGACTCAACGTCTTAGTCGGGATAAGGTGGTTCTATTCGACTGGTTTTGACCCTTGGGTCTATTTGGTATGCACTAAACTTTCCTAATCTTCGAGAACTTCCAGAAGTTGTTGGGTTCTAACAAGGTGTGGTGGTTTCCTCATTGTCTATTGTCTCAACTAATGGTTTCCTTTCCCAGAACTTTCATAAAAATCAATCAGAAGTTCCCTGATGATTCTTATGCCATGGTTAGGTTCTAACCTTAAGACACTTTCTAGTCTTGGTGGCCTACAACTGTGAAGGTTGTTCTCGTTCCTTAGGGTTATACAAATTAAAGGTACGGCTTGCAATTCTATGTTCTTTTGGGTAGGTTCTTTAGTTGAGGTATGCGATGACACTCCTACTCACCAATCCACCTCGGCAACCTAGACTTGGCAATCACACTAATTAGTTAGGCCTTTCTTAATTCTATGAAAATTGGAGAGTATTAGGAGGTGTTACTTATGGGCTAGTCATCTATTCGACTTAGGACTTCGGCTTTGGTCCACTATCTCCCTTAAGGTACTTACAAGTCCATGCTAACCTAGCATGCTCTCGGGACAGTAAAACACAACTCTAATTCTTAGGTGACATAGCTCTAGAACACTTTACTTTATTCGGTTTCCAAACGAAAGCTCTTGATAGTCCTTTGGTTTCACAGTTTACTATATTGGTCAGTTTTCGTTGGCGCTATGGTTCTCCTGTGGCCTCAAGGGGAAATCAAAATTCAGAGTTTCCGAGAAGTACTTTATGAAAATAAGGCAAAGAAAACAAAACTTTACACATATGTACATGAATAAATTTATATATAAACACAAGCATGGCATGGAAATATACACATATACATACACATAAGTATATTATGAAAATATTCACATATACGCTATTGTTCATATTTTCAAAACTTAGTTCAAAAACCTTTTCAAAACAATTCCTGAAACATTTGATATACATATATACACATATATAAACGTAGTTCAAATTGGTGCATCAACCTCCCGATTGAACTTAAATTCCTGATTCTGCTGAAATAAATTCTTTGTCTTTCATAAATTTAATTATTACCATTCGGGATTTAAGTTCAACCGATAGGACTCAACACTTGACTTTCGTTTAGTGTTGAAGTTATCGGGCTCAATTTAGTAGTGGAACCTGTTGGAAACCAACAAGCGGGCTTAGCAATTACTAGAGGGGGGTGAATAGTAATCTGAATGCAACAGTGACTGATTTTTCGAATGCAATTAAGTATAATTGATCACGTGCAAATTTTTTCTGAAACAGAGCAAGAACACTCGAGTCTTTTTCAGACTACTCGAGTAAAATCACAAGAACACTCGAGTCTTCTGAAGAATACTCGAGTAAATCGTGCAGTTAGCAGAAAATAGTTTCTGAATAATTTGCACTTTAATCAATACGAATTAAACCAGTCCAGGGCATATTAATAGAAGAGTAGAAAGAAATTAAATAAAGCTATAACAACTTGAAAACAACCTAATTGCAGCGGAATTACTACTCTAATTAAAAAGCCCCTTTAGAGAAACTTAGGTTTGGTTTTTACTTGAAAGCAAAGAAAACTATAAAAAGAACAACACCACCAATTTTATACTGGTTCACTCTCTATTTAGAGAGCTAGTCCAGTCCCCCTAAGAACCTTAGGAGTGTCTACTAAAATCAAATTGTTAGAAATATTACAAAGGGTATTGAGATTCCTCACTCAACCTAACCCTTCCAAGAGTGTACCAAACTCTTGAATTTCTACCCCAATTTGAAGTTTGGTGATGAAGACTCCTTCTTCTTCAAGCTCCTTGAAACCTTCAAGAGCTCCACCAAGCTAAGAACCTCTTAGACTTTGCTTGAGAACCTCTCAAGACTTGAGAACTTGGATACCTCACCAAGTACTTGGATACCTCACCAAGATTTTTGGAACAAGAAGTGTATGTGTATGTGGAGAAATCCAACAAATGATTTCCACAACAATAAAGCACAATCTCTAACTCTTTGGACAAAATAATAATGATGAATGAATAGATTGAGTTAGAGAATTTATCACTTGAGAGAGAGAATAAGCAAAGAGAATGTTTAGCACAATATTCTTTTATGTTCTTGTTAGTTAGTTCAAAGGCATTCAATTCTGATATATGGAAGAGGGAATGAGAGAGTGAGACAAATTTTTTCATACCATTTTTGCCCTCTTCCAACGGTTAAAAATTTGTTGTCAGAACCAAAATACTCGAGTATTTTTGACACTACTCGAGTCTTTTGCCCATCTTTCAATAGAAATGCCCATGTACTGAACTAACGGTCAAATCTCTGATTTGAGGCTAAAATACTCGAGTCTTTTGGAAACTACTCGAGTCTTTTGATACTCGAGTGATTTTCAGATGACTCGAGTGTTTTGCTACTCGAGTAATTTTCAGACTACTCGAGTCTTTTGCCCAGAGATGATAAAAATTAAGTTTTTCAAAGATTAATTTCAATTCTCTTCTCAAGGAATAATTTTATGTGATCCCAACCTTTTTCATGCATTAAAATTATTTATCCTAGGATGAGATTACTTCCTAAGCTACCCACTCTCAATTAAAGAAATAAAATTACAATTAAAAATTAAAAGAGAGAATGACTAGCTAATTTGATGCACTTGATCTTCTTGACTTGGTGAGCTTGAATTCTTCCTGAAAATTCATGATCTAATTATATTGTCATCATCAAAATAAATCCACCTCATTGGAGACTTAATTCTACAATCTCCCCCTTTTTGATGATGACAAAATAATTGAACCGTTCCATCACTTTTGAGAGCTCCCCCTCAATATAGGAACCTATAAAACCTGTCAATCCAGAGAATTCCAAGCACAACATAATATCATAATAATCATAGTCAAGTGCACACTATATACTTGGTATCAGAGCGAGAGCATGTATAATATCAGAGTAAAAAAATTGTGCTTTCTCTTCTCATGCCTCTTTTCTCCCCCTTTTTGTCATAATCAAAAAGATATCATTTGGAAACGAAGGAGATAAGAAGGATACCAATAACGAAAACTCCCCCTAAATATAAGCAATATACATAATCATGACTATCGGAGAACATAAAACATGTGAAAACCAATGAAAATCAGAGCATAAAATAAATCACAAGTCATCATAGCATAAAACATCATAAAGACGAAATCCAAGTTTGCAATGAAAAGGTCAACATCATAAAAGCTGAGAAATACCCAGGAAGGGGTTCCAGAAAGCAAACTAACTCCCAAGATAAAATGAAAAACTGAAAATCCATAAACGACATAACATAAAAACATGAAAGATCAGAAAACAGAGAGTGCAATGTCCACAAGCTCAAAACATGTCCGGTGCAGGAGGGTCATGCGGAGGAAAGAATCGACCAAACGCAGTCATCATATCATCAAACCGAGCATTCATCTGAGCTGAATGTTGGTCCAACCTGGAGTAGATCATGGCTGACTGAACACCCATCTGTGACTCAAGCCTAGTAATTCTACCCTGCTGCTCAGCCATCCGATGCTCGTTACTATCCATGCGACTATCAAAGTGATCAAATCGAGCATCAAAGTGAGTCATGTAACCCTGGAATACAGGATTGCTAAAATCAATATGATCAGCAGGGTCATCCTCATCTGCACCACCACCAGCAGCCTGGTCAAACTCAGCCTGCTCCTGAGCCAACTGCTCAGCATCCACACCTTGCTGAGCTGCAGCATGCTCAGCTGCCGCCTAAGCCTCCATGGCTGCCACCTCATCCTGCCATTAATACCTCCCACCATGCTTCCTCATCTTCATCTGGCGGAGTAGCCCATCATGAATCGCATGCAACTCCTCCGAAGGAGTAAAGGACTCCTCATCATCAGGAATAGGCACATTGAAGTGCTGGAGGAGTTTACAAACATGCATCGGGTAAGGCAAATTTTGGGAGGCTTTGGAGCTCCCTGCCTTCACCATCCGACAAAGAATAATAGCAGCCCAATTCAGCAGATTGTCATTAAGAATAGCATCCATAATTCGAAGCTCTAATTGGGTGGGTTTTGAGTAATTGGGAGAGGTTTGGGGCACAAGTTGATGAGATACTATATGATGGAGGAGTCAGTTTGAGGCGGTCATGTGCACAGCTTTCTTTTCGTTTCCGTTATATACACGATCGGGGCGAAGCAAGTCTCTAAAAATATCATCAGTATTAGCCTTGTAATTGTTCATCCCCGTTTGTGTTATACCGAAAACGGTCTCTAAATCCCTAGGGCGAATCTGAAAATGGGTGCCCTCTACACTAGTTTCATACCTAGTCCTATCTATCTCCTTAATATTGGCATAAAACTGGCGCACTAGCCTAAGATAGATGGTGTAAGGTCCTGTATTTTTATAAACAAAATAAATAAATGTGTTGAATAAAATAATGATTTTTCTGAAATTAAGATATTTTACTCGAGTATTGTAGAGGGTACTCGAGTATAATCACTATCTGTTTGAAAATTTGAATTTTGAGTCAAAAGACTCGAGTATGTCAGAAAAGACTCGAGTGTTCTTGAGTTTTTGAAATATACTCGAGTAGAAAGAAAAAGACTCGAGTAAATCGAGCAGTCTGGCTAAATGTATAAGTTGGTTTTATAATTAATTTCGCACCAAAACGCGGTTTCTTGACGTGACAAGCATAGAGCTGAACCTTACTTCGAGTTGAAGTACTCTTAGACTATAAATTGATGCTTGGGTGAAGCATCAACACCTCTGAAGTTCCAAAACCCGAATTTGACCAGAAATTTCCCTGTTTTACAGAGTTCACTTTGATCCCTTTGTTCTCTCTCAATCCTCACTCATTTTCCTTGAAACCTAAACACAAACTGAAGTTCTGATTCCATTCTTGAATTAGAACTCGAAATCACTTCAAATAGCCTTCTGAAGATCAGGTTCTAGGCCTACAAAGTTGGAGGTTCAAAACTGAGAAAAACAGAGTAACATTCAGTCTCAAGTATTCATCTTCATTGAAATCGTTTGGTAAATTCATGGATTCTTTTCGTGTCAAACTTGTTTCTGATTAAAGTTAGTATATCCTAGTTTCTGAAACTAACTTGTTTCATTCTTTTCATGCCAAATCCGTGGTGAAATCTGTGGCCAAAGTCAGCCTGTTCAACTCTTTTTCACCAAGTCCAGAATTTGGATTTTTGATCCAACCGATTTCTCTGTCGTTTTACTTGTTGATTAGCTTCTCTAAGGTAAGGGAGGAGTTATCTAAATACTAGAATGAGTTATTTCAAGCTTGAAATGTAGGAACCTCATATGGTTCATCAAGGGGTGAAGTTTGAATTGGGAATATGACATAGAGGTCATAAACTCAAGTTTTTATAAACCAAACATGTCTAAATGGACCTAATGATGCTCACTGGATCAATTTTCGAAGTTAAAAACAAAAGGAAATGAAAATCATATGTGAAATGGTTATTTGCTAAGTTTATGTTGATTTTGTGATTTATTGCATTTGATGTTGTTTCAATATTGATTACATGTTCTAACATGTTTGTTTTATGTATCTAAGTTACTGTTTTGCATAAAAGTGGAAAGGAAAGGCTCTGAACTCGAATTGGCATTATAAAGTGCAGAAACTGGTGCTGCTGCTGCTAAAACACTCGAGTAATTGAAGAAAGACTCGAGTATTCTGGAAAATGGGAAGAACACTCGAGTATGTCTTGAAGGACTCGAGTAATTTTACATGAACACTCGAGTATGTGAAGAACTACTCGAGTAATTTAAAATAATTTTCAGAAAATCTTTACTTCTTTATGAAGTAATTAAAGATTAACTCGTCTAAACTCCTATATGCTTAAATTTTAATTTCTGCTCTTAATATCTATAGATTTAATCCCATTGGTTGATTTTATCCTGGATGAGTCCTACTGGAATTTTATTCAGTGGTTGACATATTCGGACAGGATGTCCCAATGGAGGTGCGTACACCCATTTGGTTGATTTTATTCCCACGTCCCAGTGGAAGTTTTTACCCACTTGGTTGATATTTTGGGAGTCCTAGATGGGGTCGTTGCACAAATTAATGACAACGTAATTAAATTCCTATTGTATAAAACCATCACAAAGTGGCTGGGCCGCTGATGGAATTTTTGGAAAGCACAAGCACCAGTTAATGCAAAAATGAAAAGATGGTTATAAGCAAGAAGGATTATGAATTTTGGGTCTCTATATTGGAGGCATGATATTCAAAGATATGAATTAAAAGAGAAAAAGACAATGAACAATTATGTGACATTGACATGCATGGAGATGCTCCGATTTTGATTGTGGAATCTGGTATAGGTAGAAGTATTCCGCAGCCCTGAGATAGCTGTGATGCCATAGCACGAAGATGCTGTGATGATTTGGATTCCGTAACATGAAAATGTTATGATGGCCAAATTCCCAATCAAATCGTGACGCCTGGGTTGTGAATACGCTCCGGTTTGATGAACCATAGGATTATGAATATCCCGAGCCTGAGATACTCGGATGCCGAACCGCGTAGCATGAATGGAGAGTAGGCATGCATCACGAAACTAAATGAAATATTATAAAAGACAGTTTGAGCATATACATATGCATTTATTATTGCTATCTGGAAACTTGTGCTTGTTATTTCTAGCCTCTGTTATGCTCATTTGTTATTGTGTTTAGCTATGACTCACTCCTAATCCCTTGTTGTAGGTCATGGCCAGGAATATGTTTTGCGTGGAGATGAGGCCGCTCCCTAATGGGGAGTGGAACTTCGAGGATCATCGGGCCATCTATGAGGGAGACGTGGAAGTTATTTTCCGTCACCCGAACCCATGGTCCCGAATGCGTCCGCGTAGGACGAGAATCCCAATGATGTACATTATGCACATTCCGCCCAATTTTGTGTTTCGGCATGGAACACCACCACCACCGCCAAGACGTTTTCCGAGACGCACCCTCCCACCAAGTCCATCACCCTCTGAAGAAAGAATTATTTTGGAGGTTCCTGCTCCCTCTCGTCCTTCCACTAGAGCCCGATCTCGGACTCCGGTATATGTGCCATCTGAACCGGCACATGAAGAGGAGGAGGAGGAGGAGGATCCGATAGAGGATGAGGATCCGGTGGAGGATGCTGACCCGGTGGCTGATGATGATTTCATGGACAACTCAACCGGTAGTCAGTGGGGAACTGATGATTGAGTTGAGTTGGGATGTTGGAGTGTGGATAGTGCTACTCATCAGGTTTCTCTTATCTATTTGATATTTTGAGTTCCGAACCAGTTGCTCAAGGTTATTATAAATTTTGTTGTAAGATATGTAATATAATGTAATGACCTAGAGTACTTAAGTTAAACCTAGTGGTAATAGTTTTAATGTAATGGAAATGTACTTTCCTTTTTATGAAATATAATATGAATAGTTTCTTTCATGATAATTATAATTTCCGCAAAGACTCGATAATGGATGATGACTGACTTTTAGTTTAAAAAAAAAAAAAAAAATGGTCGAATTTTCTAAGAATGAATATTAAGTTTTGGAATAAAAGTTGGGTCGTCACAGATGGGACCATGAAAAGATATAAACTGCATAAGATGTTGGTCTCTAAGCTTTTGAACAAAAGAAAAACCATTACCCTCGAGAAATTCCTCAGTTGTCCAGCTTTGTACACCATATGCATGAGTCACAAACAGAGCCTCCCTTCTTGCACATTCAGAAGCAGAGAAAAAATCCTCTTCCTCCTCTGAAGATGATGAAGGTGAAGGAGTGGGCTCCCTCCTTTGCTTCCTTGGACGCTTGGGACCGCGAGAAGTAGACATATTGCACCAATTTGGAAGAAAAAACGAAGAATTTGGAGAATTGGGAGTTAGGGTTTTGAAAGGGATTTTTGAAATTGAAGGTGAAAAATGAAGATTTGAAGTGAAATAAGTGATGAAAGATGATGAAAAGATGATTTGGAGTTGAAATGAGTGAAAGATTTGAGTTGAAATCGAATTTTTGATGAAAGGAGTTGAGAGAACTCGAGTAAGAGAGAGAGGGGTTCGTGAAAAATGAAGTTCAGAAACGCTGCTGATGCTTATGAACTGATCGCATTACTCGAGTGTTTTTGAAAACACTCGAGTGTTCTAAGGACAACGACTCGAGTCTTCGTGAAAGGACTCGAGTAATTTGCCTAACCCGAAAGTTCAAAGACTCAGGTCTGAGATTCACTCGAGTATACTGAAATTTACTCGAGTGTTTTTGGGGCATCTGAAACCATCAATTTTGAGAAATCTGAATCACTCGAGTGAAGCTTAAAAGACTCGAGTAAAATGAAATTTACTCGAGTGAAATTGAAAATACTCGAGTGAAACCATCTGACATGCCCAAAAAACTTTTTCTATTTTAAAACGATTTAATTTGGAATTAAAATACTCGAGTAACATGAAAAATACTCTAGTGTTTTTATCAGACAGACAGTTCTAAATGCATTTTTAACACATTTTCACAAATCTAACACATTGAACATCAACACAAACTTGGAATCAAAATCACTCACAATCAAAATCATATTTTTCACAATATCTCAAGGTCCAATTATTCATCACGCATCAATGCACATTTAATTAGACATATTTGGTGATTTCTTAATAAAAGCACAAATCAATTAGCTAATGCTTGACTCATCTAAAATTCCAAGTTCCCTTCTTATATGATAGAAGGTATCTCTTGGCAATGGTTTTGTAAAAATGTCCGCTAATTGATTTGATGTGCTAACAAATTCTATGGTACAATCACCTTTTTGCACATGATCTCTAAGAAAATGATGTCTAATTTCAATGTGTTTAGTCCTTGAATGATACACCGGATTCTTAGTTAGATTGATGGCACTCGTGTTATCGCATTTTATTGGAACACTTTCTAATTTTAAACCAAAATCCGATAATTGTTGTTTCATCCACAAGAGTTGAGCACAACAACTACCGGCGGCGATGTATTCCGCTTCGGTGGTGGAAAGAGCAACACAAGCTTGCTTTTAAGAAAACCATGACACTAATGAGCTTCCCAATAAATGGCAAGTACCACTAGTGCTTTTGCGATCAAGCTTGCATCCCGCAAAGTCGGAATCCGAATAACCAACTAAACTAAGACTAGCATCACTAGGATACCATAATCCGGTGTTAATTGTTCCTTTAAGATATTTAAAAATATGTTTAACTGCGGATAGGTGTGATTCTTTAGGATTAGCTTGAAAACGGGCACACATGCATACACTAAACATAATATCCGGTCTAGATGTGGTAAGATATAGAAGACTACCTATCATGCCCCTATATTTACTAACATCAACCGGTTTACCTTTGTCATCCTTGTCTAGGTAGCATGATGTGCTCATGGGAGTGTATGCTTCTTTGCATTTGTCCATTCCGAATTTTCCAAGGAGCTCCTTGCAATATTTTCCTTGATGCACAAAAATCCCCTCCTTGACTTGCTTGATTTGAAGTCCTAGGAAGAACTTGAGCTCCCCCATCATGGACATTTCAAATTCCTTTTTCATCAAATTAGAGAACTTTCTACACAAGGACACGTTAGTGGCACCAAAGATAATATCATCTACATATATTTGCACTAACAAAATGTCCTCTTTGGTTTTATAGATGAATAGGGTATTATCAACCTTTCCCCTTTGAAAGCCATTTTCTAATAAGAAGGTACTTAATCGATCATACCAAGCTCTAGGAGCTTGTTTTAATCCATAAAGTGCCTTTTTCAATTTGTAAACATGGTTTGGAAACTCATGACTTTCAAAATCGGGTGGTTGCTTAACATACACTTCTTCATTTATGAAACCATTCAAGAAAGCACTCTTGACATCCATTTGATAAAGAGTAAAATTCATAATTGATGCAAAGGCAAGCAAGATTCGGATTGCCTCAAGGCGTGCAACCGGAGCAAAGGTCTCATCATAATCAACACCTTCCTCTTGGTTGTACCCTTGGGCAACAAGTCTCGCTTTGTTTCTTATAATCAAACCGGATTCATCAAGTTTATTTCTATAAATCCATTTTAAACCAATTATGGTATGATCATCGGGTATAGGCACTAATTCCCAAACATCATTTCTAATAAATTGATTTAGTTCTTCTTGCATGGCCATAACCCAATGTTCATCCATAATTGCTTCCTTAATTGAATTTGGTTCGATTTGAGAAACAAAGGAAACAAAATGACAAATATTTTGAATTGACCTACGAGTTAATACTCCCTTTAAAAGGTCTCCTATGACATTGTCAATAGGGTGAGCTTTCACCGTTTTCCAAGCCGGATCAAGTTCATCTTTGACTTCTCCTTCATCCTTTGATTTTTTCATCTCTTTGTCAACATTTGAAATCTCAAGTCCATCATCACTACCATCACATAAAACACTATATTCTTTCGAAGTCTCATTAAAAACAACATGTATAGATTCTTCAATAGTCATAGTTCGTTTATTATAAACTCTAAAAGCTTTACTATGAGAAGAGTAACCCAAAAATATTCCCTCATCCGATTTAGAATCAAATTTTCCAAGTTGATCTTTTCCATTGTTTAAAATGTAGACTTTGCATCCAAAAACATGGAAATGGGATATATTGGGTTTTATACCTTTGTAAAGCTCATAGGGGGTTTTCTTTATCATAGGCCTAATTAAAATTCTATTCATTACATAACAAGCCGTATTAACGGCATCGGCCCAAAAATATTGAGGTACTTGAGAATCATTTAACATGGTTCTAGCAAGTTCCTCTAGCACCCTATTTTTCCTCTCAACGACTCCATTTTGTTCCGGAGTTCTAGGTGCCGAATATTGGTGCTCAATTCCATGCTTATCACAAAATCTATCAAATTTATAGTTTTCAAATTCACCTTCATGGTCGGTTCGAATTATAATCACTTTTTGGTTTCCTTGGTTTTATGCAAGCTTAATATGGCGTTTAAAAGACTTGTAGGCCTCACTCTTAGCACTTAAAAATAATATCCATGTAAATCTTGAAAAATCATCAACAATCACCAAGGCATAGTAGTTGCCACCAAAGCTTTTTACTTGATAAGGTCCAAACAAGTACATATGAAGCATTTCCAATGGTCTTGTTGTGGACACATCATTTTTGGAACCAAAATGATTTTTAGTTTGTTTGCACTTCTTGCAAGGAGTGCAATCACCTTTAATTTGAAAATTGAGCTTTGGTAAACCAACTATTAAGTCTTTGGATTGAAGTTTCTTAAGTTGATTTACATTAATGTGAGCGGTCCTACGATGCCATAACCAAGTATCACTTTCTTTGCTAATTAAACATTTTGAAACTAAAGAAGTGATATTATTCAATTCAACCATGTAAGTGTTATTAGACCTTTTTCCAACAAATTTGATAGATTCATCTTTGTCACTTTTTATGAGACAATGAGTAGAGGTAAATAATACATGGTTACCAATATCACATAATTGACTAATGCTCAAAAGATTATGTTCTAATCCTTGAACATAAAGTACATTATCAATAACCAAGTTGGAAGAATTACCAATTTTACCTATACCAAGTATTTTGCCTTTGTTGTTGTCTCCATATGTGACATATCCTTTTTCTTTAGGAGTAAGCTCAATGAAGTGTCGCTTATCTCCCGTCATGTGCCTAGAACATCCACTATCAAGTATCCAAAGTTGCTTTCCGGTTCTTAGGCACACCTACAAGACACAATCACTTGCTCATTTTGGGTACCCAAATTATGTTGGGTCCCTTTTTGTTAGTCTTGGATGACTCTCCCTTCTTAATCCAAACATAAGTACCATTTTGAATTCCAAAATTTTTGATATGGCACTTATTGTTTGTATGTCCAAATTTTCCACAATAAAAGCAAGTTGGTTTCTTTGTAAAATCAATTTTTGAGAATGAACCAACCTCTTTATTTTTCTTTTTCTTGTGGACATATCCTAGACAGGTTTTGTTTGAATTGTGTCTAAGAGAACCAATTAACCGATCTAGGTTTCTATCACTTTTGTTAAAAGTGTTGAGTTTGATTTTCAAATCATTAACTTCCTTTTCAAGCACACAACACTTTTCACAATGAGTGATGGTATATGATTGATTTGCATTCTCACAAACATGACTAGAGTTAGCAAGTTCCAAGGATGCATTTTGGAGTTTCAAATCATTAATAGATTTTTCTAATTCATTGATTTCCTTTTGATACTCCAAAAGCTTCTTTCCTTTTTCTTTGTTAACTTTAGCAAGTCTTTCAAATTGAGTTAACATTTCATTATACTCATTTAGAAAATCATCATAAGAAATAGTATGAGAAGAGGTGTAAGAATAATTAGATGATACCTCATCCTCACTCTCATTGTCATTTCTTTCACTACTTGAGGAGGCTTCATTGTCATTCTTGGCCATTAGACATAGCTTGGCTTCCTCATCATCCGAACTACTTGAGGTTGACTTGGAATCCTTTTCCGGTTCATCCCAAACAATGTAAGCCCTCTTCCCTTTGCCATCTTGGTTCTTCTTCTCATTCTTTCTCAAGTAGGTGGGACATTCCATTTTTATGTGTCCTATCCCACCACATTCATGACATTTCACACTTTCACTAGAGCTCTTGTTTCTTGGCTTGTTATCCTTGAATCTTTTGTCTTGAGGTCTCTTGTCCTTAGAGAATGATGAACTACCCTTTTTTCCCTTGAGGAATTTGTTGAACCTCTTGGCAAACAAACTAATGTCTTCCTCATTTAAAGCACGATCGGAGCTTTCACTTGAAGATTCATCTTCATCCTCTTTTGGCATTTTGGTTGAGGCTTTTAGAGAGATGCTCTTCTTTTTCTTGTCTGAATCTTCATTTAAGTGAAGTCTTGATAGTTCCATCTCATGTTCTTGGAGCTTCCCAAGCAAGGTGGTCAAGTCCATAGATTTTATATCTTTAGCTTCCTTGATGGCGGTTACCTTTGGTTGCCATCTCTTATCAAGACATCTCAAGACTTTGTTAGTAGTTTCACCTTCTCTAAATTCCTTTCCTAAACCAATCAATTGGTTAACGATATGTGTGAACCTTGTTTGCATATCATTGATAGACTCATTAGGGAACATATGAAAGAGCTCATATTCATGAGTTAAAGCATTTAATCTTGAGTCTCTAACTTCACTAGTTCCCTCATGAGTAATTTGCAAGGTATCCCACATTTCGTTAGCCGATTGGCATTGTGATATCCTATGAAATTCAATTTTTGACAAGGCGGAGAAGATGATATTTTTAGCTTTTAAATCATATGAAACTTTCTTTTTATCATCTTCATTCCAACTTGTCCTAGGAATAACAATGGCTTCACCATTAACCACTCTTCTAGGAATATAAGGACCTTTTTCAATTGCATCCCAAATATCGGTGTCTATTGCTTCTACAAAGACTCTCATCCTAACCTTCCAATAAGTATAATCTTCACCATTGAAGAATGGAGGTCGGTTAAGAGACATAGACCCTTCTTGTTGATTGCTAGAGCCCATTGTTTCCAAAAGGATCTTTTTCGAAAAAGCTTTTACGCTCGATCTTTCGACTGAGCTCTGATACCACTTGTTGGAAACCAACAAGCGGGCTTAGCAATTACTAGAGGGGCGGTGAATAGTAATCTGAATGCAACAGTGACTGATTTTTCGAATGCAATTAAGTATAATTGATCACGTGCAAATTTTTTCTGAAACAGAGCAAGAACACTCGAGTCTTTTTCAGACTACTCGAGTAAAATCACAAGAACACTCGAGTCTTCTCAAGAATACTCGAGTAAATCGTGCAGTTAGCAGAAAACAGTTTCTGAATAATTTGCACTTTAATCAATACGAATTAAACCAGTCCAGGGCAGATTAATAGAAGAGTAGAAAGCAATTAAATAAAGATATAACAACTTGAAAACAACCTAATTGCAGCGGAATTACTACTCTAATTAAAAAGCCCCTTTAGAGAAACTTAGGTTTGGTTTTTACTTGAAAGCAAAGAAAACTATAAAAAGAACAACACCACCAATTTTATACTGGTTCACTCTCTATTTAGAGAGCTAGTCCAGTCCCCCTAAGAACCTTAGGAGTGTCTACTAAAATCAAATTGTTAGAAATATTACAAAGGGTATTGAGATTCCTCACTCAACCTAACCCTTCCAAGAGTGTACCAAACTCTTGAATTTTTACCCCAATTTGAAGTTTGGTGATGAAGACTCCTTCTTCTTCAAGCTCCTTGAAACCTTCAAGAGCTCCACCAAGCTAAGAACCTCTTAGACTTTGCTTGAGAACCTCTCAAGACTTGAGAACTTGGATACCTCACCAAGTACTTGGATACCTCACCAAGATTTTTGGAACAAGAAGTGTATGTGTATGTGGAGAAATCCAACAAATGATTTCCACAACAATAAAGCACAATCTCTAACTCTTTGGACAAAATAATAATGATGAATGAATAGATTGAGTTAGAGAATTTATCACTTGAGAGAGAGAATAAGCAAAGAGAATGTTTAGCACAATATTCTTTTATGTTCTTGTTAGTTAGTTCAAAGGCATTCAATTCTGATATATGCAAGAGGGAATGAGAGAGTGAGACAAATTTTTTCATACCATTTTTGCCCTCTTCCAACGGTTAAAAATTTGCTGTCAGAACCAAAATACTCGAGTATTTTTGACACTACTCGAGTCTTTTGCCCATCTTTCAATAGAAATGCCCATGTACTGAACTAACGGTCAAATCTCTGATTTGAGGCTAAAATACTCGAGTCTTTTGGAAACTACTCGAGTCTTTTGATACTCGAGTGATTTTCAGATTACTCGAGTGTTTTGCTACTCGAATTATTTTCAGACTACTCGAGTCTTTTGCCCAGAGATGATAAAAATTAAGTTTTTCAAAGATTAATTTCAATTTTCTTCTCAAGGAATAATTTTATGTGATCCCAACCTTTTTCATGCATTAAAATTATTTATCCTAGGATGAGATTACTTCCTAAGCTACCCACTCTCAATTAAAGAAATAAAATTACAATTAAAAATTAAAAGAGAGAATGACTAGCTAATTTGATGCACTTGATCTTCTTGACTTGGTGAGCTTGAATTCTTCCTGAAAATTCATGATCTAATTATATTGTCATCATCAAAATAAATCCACCTCATTGGAGACTTGATTCTACAGAACCAACCACAAGCTCAATGTAAAAGTTGTCATGGTTTTCTTGGATTTTAGTCTAACCGGTGCCAACCAAGTCACTCGGTTAGATTAGAATTGCAAAAATAAATTATTTGATTCTCATGGTTCCATCCAAATCTTTGTTCGCTTACTTTAATACTAAATTAGCCCATATTCAAACACATTTCGAGGACCTCTTGATTGAATTCGAACCGCTTCCCAACTTAGGTAAAAAGTTCCTTTTATTCTTTCAAATTTCCAATTGGAATAGTTCGGCGGTTTGAATCCGATCGATTAGTTCTCGATTTCTATTTCACTCTTGGTGTCACAACTACTTGAATCAATATTAGCAATGGAATCGACCGTTAATTTAATTTAAACATTATTCTTCTTTCTTCTTTGATACTAATCTAATCGATGTGAACTTAGTCACTCGGTTGGATTAGGATCGAAGTCATGATTCATTCAAGTCGAGTGGTTCCATTTCTAATAACCATCCAATTACTTTGACACCACACCATTCCACAAACATACATTCAAAACATACACAATTACACAGAGTCAAGGAAAGAAAGAACAACAAACAATTAAGCACTAAGGTTTTATACATAGAAAATCGTTTACTAATTCATTGTAGTGCACGAACTCCTAGATTTTGACGACTTCACCTCCCGGTAAATGAAATGTCGGATTGGCCAGTTCCAACACTACATTAAATTAGTGGTAGTAGCCCTCGTAATCCAATGAATTCCCGTACCACGGTTTCAATTGCCTTAACATTACCCAGATTTCCTTTGCATAAAACTTTAGCTTTACATTACCCTAATACTTAAAACACTTGAACTCTCAACCATACACCTACTACCACTTAGGTTTGTTGTTTGCAAGGGGGAACACTTACAATATTCAAAATTTTCCAATTTTCTCTTCTTTTATCACTTGTCAGTATTCCCTTTGCAAACTCAAACCCATTCCTGTTTTTCTTAACATTAAACTCTCTATATATACACTTACTCCTCTAGTAACTATTCATATACATTCTCCTCATCATAAAACATCAACTAACGTTGACGATGCACAACCAATATTCTAAATGTGATGCAAATGCAATGCGATGCAAATGCAATGCAGTGACTTTTCATTTTCCTTTACTTTTCACTTTGAAACATTTTCACTTTTGATGCAATGCAATGCAATGCAATCTCACTTCTCCCTCTTGTACATTGTGCTTCACATTCTCCCCCTAGGAGGGTTCTTCACACAATGCACTACTTTTTAACAATTTTCACTTTATGTACATTGCACTTCACATTCTCCCCGCAGGAGGGTTCTTCATGCAATGTACCACTTTTTTAACAATTTCACTTTATTGACATTGTGCTTCACATTCTCCCCGAAGGAGGGTTCTTCACACAATGTCCACTTTTAACAATTTCATTTTATGTACATTGCACTTCACGGTCTCCTCGCAGGAGGGTTCTTCATGCAATGTACCATTTTTAACAATTTCACTTTTTCCTCACATCCCCTCCAGACTTTGGGAAAAACAAACTAGGAGTAAATGTCCCTATTCCTTCCTACATTGCACTTCACGGTCTCCCCGCAGGAGGGTTCTTCATGCAATGCAGGCCCCTTTGCACTTCTCGGTCTCCCCGTAGGAGTGTTCTTCATGCTGGGGAGGAACCACCCTCCGTAGTCAAGAAATAGGTAAGTGACCGATAGAATTACTATAGTGTGCACTGGACCAATCACCAATTCAACTGTTACTTCACATTCTCCCCGAAGGAGGGTTCTTCATACCAGTTTACTACTAGGGTGATCAAAGTCCTCTATAGTAACTCCCGTGATTGTTTCATAAACACAACCAAATCACTATCTTTTCACAGCCACTAGTTCTTTGAACCTTCACATTCTCCCCGTAGGAGGGTTCTTCAGTTCATAGAACCTGGATTCGGTAATCTTTCCCAAAATACCTAAGGTCCACCTTTCTCCATGAATGCACGTGTTTCTAGTTCATTTTAGGGGTATTAATCATCCATTTTTTATTTAGATAGATTCATTGGGAGGGCTTTCTAACCTAAAACATGAGGCCGTATGATGCAACAATCACATTTCAAATATGCACACACTTATTCACAAACATTTAGCAACCAATATGCACATTTATTCCTAATTATGCTTAACAACAACATCAAACATACACAACAAACAATTAACACTAACATTTTTACTTAAACATATAAGTCTCACCTTTATTCAAGAAACTTGAGATTAGAGTGTTTGCAGCGGAATCGGGATTACTTTCCATCAGGTCGAAAGCATGAACTGCTCTGATACCATATTGTAACACCCCGATTTTCATAATATAAAAATATACGAAAATTTAAAAGTTGTGGAAATAATTATGGAACTTTAAAAGTACATTCATTAATTGTAATACATAAATCAGAGTTTTAAAATACAACGGATAACTTTAAAAGTTACATTTTACAAATTTAGTCTATACAAAATGTGGGGCACCCTATTACAATACAAACAGTTTATATAAAATCCCCTTTCTTTCGACTTGTTCCGCTGCGCACTCTGATCTCCAAGCTTTTTGAACATGTACCTAAATTGTTAACTACTAAGGGTGAGATCTTTCACAGCACAGTGAATTAAAAGAACAGTAAACAGTTCATAATAAAACTTAAGACTAATAACCAAATCAAAGATAGAGGTAACAAAGCACAAATTACTTACACAATTCTATTTTCATTCATTTCATTCATGTTCATTTCCCATTATTTTAACATTTCCCTTTTTCCATTTCCATTTCCATTCCCATTTCCATTTAACAATTCCAACACCTCACTCTTATACAATTAACCATTAAGTATAAACAAGAAAACATAACAATCAAACAATCAACCAATCAATCGACATACTCAGGTATGTCTCAGAATGCAATAATATAAATCAACTTCCTAGGGTTCTTCACTTCCTACTTTATTAACACACACAACAGGGGAAATTATCATAAACATTATTAAGACTACCCTAAGCACTCCTATTACAAATTTATTAACTATTATTTGAGTACCCATACTCTAATTTAACTACTAATCCCAAATCCTATTATAAACTCTAACTATCTCTAACTCAAAGTGTGGAAAGAATCTCCCCTTACCTTTTGAAGAGAAGAGGAGAAGGAGAGGGAGAGAGTTGCACTCCACCAAGCCCTTGGGGTCAAGCTCCTAGACTGTACTTTGGTTAATCGATTAACTCCCATTGTTTACAAAGGATTAATTGATTAACACATGGATTAATCGATTAGTGCCAGAAGGTGCTCTTAAATCTAATCGATTAAGCATAGTCTTAATCGATTAGTGGTTGAAGGTTGCTCAAAAATTAATCGATTAAGGGACCTCTTAATCGATTAATGCCCTATGTTTTCCTTTCTTTCAAGCATTCTAAGGGTTCTAAGCCATTCCCAACACACCCTAACTTTCCCTATCATAAATCCACTATCTAAGCACTTTCTGAACACATACCAAACATCACAAACATCACAAACATCAATTAATAATAACAAATACACAAATCATGATCACGGAAAGACGAAACGAACTAACGACCGAATTCTAGACTCAACCTATTCTTAAACACTCGATCCAACCCAATCGACTTAAGACAAACCCTATAACCACTTAACCCTAATACTAATCACTCTCGAGGCATAACCAATAGGGTCGAATTGATCCCAATTGCCTTGCACATCTATTAGATTCCGGAACTCAGTCGAAACGTGAGTTCGAAGGAATTCACCGAACATAGAAGCTAGGGTCTATCTTTATACTTAAGGCTCTACCCTAGGATTCTTTAACCACTCGCCCTATTGAGGTTAAAACACTAAGAGTGCTTCTATGGGCTATGGAACACTCTAAGCTCCGAACCTACACAATGTCCTACTTACACCATCGCGACCACACTATTCTAAACCTACATCAATCACCCTTCGATTATAACCAATGACTCTAGAACATTTCCCTACCCATCCTAACGATGCGATCACACAACAAATTACACACATACACAAGGAACAAGCACAACTACTAACACCGAGGAATACACACAAGCACACACATATATATAGATATATATATATACATCCTAACTTAACCTAAACGCACATATATACATATAAGAGCACACATGCAAGTACTCACACATACATTCATATACTCAAGAATATAATCACAAATACTAATACCTACGCAAGGATATATTTATACAAATATAAACATATACTAGGAAAACGTTTACAAACACTTATACATATACATATTTTATCTCAACATAATTATATACATATAAGAAAATAGTTGAAAATCATCTCTCACATGAAAATAAGATATTCTTAAATATACTTATTAGGTTAATAAAATTGAGGATGTTACAAAAGCTTGCACCGGAAATTTTATACTGGTTCAGCCTTCCCGTCGAAAGGCCTAGTCCAGTCCCCAAGCGACCCGCTTGAGAGTTCTATAACCAGCAATGGAGCCGCACCCAATTACAACCGAGAGCACCCTGCACACTAATAGGGACCTCCGTTCGCTAGGGGCCTCAACAACACACAGCAAGGTTCCTCACCCTACAAACGCCTCAACGTTCAACTATGGGATTCTCTCCCTACCACTAAGGTTGAGTATAATTGAATGAGAGTGACTACAACAAGTTTAATGTGTTCTCAAAACACAGATACAACAATTCAATGCTCTACGATAATGAAGTTGTCTTTTGAAGTCTAAAGGCCAACAAGATTTTCTTTGAGTTCTTTAAAAAATATGAACGTGATTTTCAAAGAGAAGAAAGGAGAAGAGAAGAACGTGTATCAAATGAAAGAATGAATGAATCAAAAACTATTTTCAATGTTGGAGTGATTTTAATTTAAAGAATAAAACTTTTCTAAATCAAAAAGATTTAAACCAACAAATTAAAATCAAAACAAAATAAAATGTGATTTTGTAATAAGTTTTAAAATCAAAACTAAATCAAAATGATTCAAGAAATAAAATAAAGATTTGATTCTTAAAACAAATAAGGAAATAATTTAAATTTAAAATCAATTTCGAATTTTTTAAAATAAATCATAATCATATATATAAAAACAAATCTGGAAATAAATCAAAATGATTCTGACACGTTTTTCAATAAAACTTGAAGTAATCGATTACTTTAGGAAGTTAATCGATTAACCCTTCAAAAATAGAAACTTTTAAATTCTTTTGAAAAACTAGTAATCGATTAGAACAATAATATTTAATCGATTACATCACCCCTGTTCATTATATGATGCAACTCATTTAATCGATTATCACTCATCAAATAATCGATTACTGAGCCTCTGATATTTGTATGATGCAACATCATGTAATCGATTACTACAAGACATGTAATCAATTACTTTGTCTCAAGAAAATATATGATGTAACAATTTTAATCGATTACTTGATCCAGGTAATCGATTACTCTCATACAGAAAGTAATGGATTAGCAAAGTTCACTTAATCGATTACAAGCTCTCTGATTTTTCTATGATGCAACAAAGTTAATCGATTATCTTAGGCAGTTAATCGATTACTCCTTCTTACATAACATAAAAATATCCAGAGTTTTGTTTCATCAAGTATTTCCACATAAACTAAGATAGAAAAAAACAGATTTTCATGAAAACACTTTTTCTTCTCCTTTTTAATTGAAAAACTCATTGGCCTTTTAAACTCATTAAGAATAAAAACTTCATTACCTTACAATATGTCCTAAGGGAAAAGGCTTCTAGACTTATATCTTTGCTTGAATCTTCAACTTGAACTTGAAGGAACTTGTGAGCTTGAATCTTGAGTTTGTTTGTTATCATCAAAACATTAGCTTGATTATAACTTGAAGTCCATGAGAGAGTTTGAAGCATGTCTTCCAACACTGGCTTGACTTCCAACAATAACTACACTTTGCTACCCTTAGCCACCACTATAATCACCCTAGAAATCATTCCCTAAATAATGGTAACACCCCCCTTCTTACCTCTATGAAGAGAGCGGTAGCAACCAACAAACCCTAGTCTTACTCCTTTTCCCTTTCTCCTTAGAATCTCAAACCCTTAAAGCTCATTCGAAATCCCAAAAGTGTAACTGTTAAGTGTGTTGGTATTTTTCCTAGAGAGGATTGGAATTGTGGAAGAGGTTTCTCTTTGAATGGTTCTTGAGAGGGAGGCATGAGAGAGTGTATTCCTTCATGGTCACGAAGGTTAGAGCTCAAGAGAGGGTAAAGAGGGATAGAGAGAAACGTGAATGATAATGATGATGGTTCTTTGGTCTTGATTCTGGGTCTAGTGTGGATGAGGAGAGTGGAGGGAGACAAGCTCTTGGGTCTCTTAGAGCTAGAAAGAGAAGTGAGTTGATGAGGAAGAAGAAGTACGAATATGGCAAATATGTGGTTATAATTTAATGGCTTCTTGAGGAAGCCACAAATAAGTGATTGAGAGGGACCCAGGTCTGACGCACGCGCCTGGGCGTGGAGAATGGTGTGTCTGGGCGCGGAAAACAGTGAGAGCCTTCTGTTTTGGCGCTGGTGCTTGGCCCCGACACCATAAGCCTACAATTCGTTCAAGTGTCACCAGCTTGGTGTGTTATGAATCCGACCAGATCGTGGTCTTTAACACCCTCACATTTAAGCAGCTTAATTACTTATAAATAGATTGAGATTTATTAGGACTTGAAAATTTCTAAATAAAATCAGGCAGAGTTTCCTCTGTTTGTCGGACTTTCCAAAATTATTTCTTATCTACACCTGTCAGACCAGAGTAAATTAAAATATAAACTTAAATATTAAATACAGCCAGAAAGACCTAATGCCCTGATACGGATATAATACAAGTTGCGGGCTACGGAACTAAACTATATTAATTATACACTTTGAGTTTAGTCATCTCATTTGCCTAAATTACACTCCACGGTGTGGAGTGCACTGCACTCCTGCTCGGCCATGCACAATGTAAGCTCCATCTTTGTACCTGTATAAAAAAAATAGGGAAGAAGGGTAGCATTACACAGAACTTAGAAATATAGTTCCTACAAAAGCATAGTAATAAACTAAGATCCTACTATATGAATTATTGCCTAAATTAGTTCTATATCTCATATTCCTTTCTATACACTTTCTACTTTTCCTATCCTTTTCATTATCATAGTTTTCCTATATCTTTCTAATCATTTTACTCTTTCTCATCTTTCTTGCGCTCCGCCATGGAGTGTCTTTCTCATTCATATTTCCGCTCCGCTATGGAGGGTCATTCTCATACACATTTCCACTCCACTATGGAGGGTCTTTCACACACATATTTCCACTCCTCTATGGAGGGTCATTATCCATACTCCTTTTGAAGGGTCATTATCCATACTCCCCGTAGGGAGGGTCATTATCCATACTCATTTTGGAGGGTCATTATCCATACTCCCTGTAGGGAGGGTCATTATTCATACTCCTTTCGGAGGGCCATTATCCATTCATACATATTTCCACTTCCATCGGAAGGGTCTTTCATACCCATTCACCTATTCGCACATACAACACAATCATTCATTCTCACATATCATCAATCATATAGCCATACATTCACACACATTCCAAATCATATAATTACATACCCTAATAAATCATACACATAATCCTATAATATCAAACAAACACATAGTCACAATCATATATTTACACATAGCACATTTATAGCACAAACATATATTTACATATAGCACAAACACATATTTACATATAGCACAAATATATATTTACACATTGCACACATATAGCACAAACATATATTTACATATAGCACAAGCATATATTCACATAGTACACACATATATTCAAGTCGTACCTAATCCTCCCCTTAATGTTCTGTGAACCCACCACTGCGCACCAACCCGGGCGACTTACCGCTGCACACGTCATTAAATTGTGCGGCTTACGCAACCAATGCACCCAAACGGGGCGCACTTACTTGGCCTAGCATTCACATAACATAGCTAATCTCCTCAAGGTTTGCGAACCCACCACTGCGCACCATTCCGAACGACTTACCGCTACACACGCCATTAAATCGTGCGGCTTATGCAACCAATGCACCCAAACGGGGCGTACTTATTGGCCTGGCATCCGCTCACCCAATCCCTAAATCTTCCATCATACAAAAATCCCTGAATCTCTTATCACTTTGTCTTTCATTTCTCAAACTCAATCACTCAACCACAATCTTCCTATCTCAGTTACCACCCTGTTATCGTATCCTAAATCATTCTACTCATACATTTAACACATACACAAGCATCCCATGTTCACCCCCTTGGTTATGTTACTCATTAACTCGTTATATTCTAGATTCATTTCAAAACCCAACCCCTCACATAATTCACACATATAACAACACTGAAACACACATATATTCATGCATATCCTAATGGCCTCATTATCCTTATTTTTCTTGTTTGTCTTACCATTAATATTTCTATCTACATGCAAATTCACAATTCACCTAGTGGGTTCATTTTATTCGTTCCTAACCTTATTTATTATCTACCTCAACTACCCTATTGTTTAATTATCCTAACTAATCTTTTCTACTCTTAGCCACCACTATAACAGAAGAGAACCTACTTCCTAAGCTAAAGTAATACCACCTTTTTACCTCAAGTTTGTAGAAAGAGAGGGAGAGCCAAACCCTAACTCTTAAAATCCCCCCTTTGAGCTTCCACCAAATTGTCTTCAAATGTGTAGTGAGAGTGAGGAAGAGGGCTTGATTCTAACTAGACTTGGTGTAGAGAGAGAGAGCTCCAAGAGCTATGGAGGAAAGAGAGAGTGAGGACCCTAACTCGCCATGTCACAACACAAATAAGAATGGTTAGAGATGATAATGATTTGAGCAAATTGAAAGAGAAAGGAGTGAAGCTTGAATCAACTTACTTAGATTTGATGATCTCCCATGGTGGGTGTTCTTGAAGTTCCAATGGAGGAGAGGGAAGATTGGGGATTGAGGGTGTGAGAGATAATAGGAGAGATTGATGGAAGATTACGTCTAAGTGTGTGATGGGGATTGATTTTTAGTAGTTTATTATGGATTTGAGTGAAGATTTGAGAAGGAAATTAGAGAGAGAAATAGGAGAATTTCGTGCTTCATAGAGAGAGAAACAAAGGAGAATGAATGAGGAAGACAATTAAAATAATGTTTTTAAGCTACTGGACATGTTTGAATCGATTCATGAAATCGATTACGGAATCGATTCAAGTGGCAGTTGAATCAATTCAACTGTGCTTTCTTTCAATTCCTTTGCATTTCAAAATGCCATATCTTCTTCGTTACCCGTCGGATCTTGCTCAAATTTGAAAGAAAGCTTCCTCACATACTAACCTTCATATCCAACGGTGGTATTTGTG
The DNA here is from genome assembly GCA_037953625.1 of Crotalaria pallida. Lineage (NCBI taxonomy): Eukaryota > Viridiplantae > Streptophyta > Magnoliopsida > Fabales > Fabaceae > Crotalaria > Crotalaria pallida. The sequence goes on from CM075653.1 coordinate 83,547,678, forward strand.
TTTAGAGATGTAAATCTTTTGTTTTGGATTTCCTAATTATGGTGTATTTAAAACACCGAAAACGCTGGTTCTAATATTCGTCTTCCCATCATTCAACGTCTTCTTCTTTGCTAAGGCTATCAAACTACTTAATAGCACTAAAATAATCCTAATCCATCACCATAATTACTCCTGAATATAATTATCATTCATCTAATCCTCTCATTATTTTGTTTATTCTCGGGATTAAAATTCGAGATGTTACATGGTCGGTGCTCGTAAACTGGGTGTCAACTAGTAGGCATACAATCGAATCGGTCAAACTGGAGTCATGCGAACTGTGTTAGGACCGGACCTCGGTGCTCGGATCCTTAGAAGCACCTTTTTGGAATGAGACAGGTAAAATGAAATGCTCGGCGTGTGGAGACCGAGATATCTTGTCGTTGGTGCAAGATCGGTTTAGTCTCACCAACGAGATGCTAGGCACATGGAGGCTGAGATGCCTTGGCGTCGATGCGAGGTCGGTTCTCATGAGCTCGGTACTAGCTGATGAGCTCGGTGCTAACTGGTGAGCTCGGTGCTACTGATGAGCTCGGTGCTAACTGGTCAGTCCAGAGTTCCTTTAAATTCGAGAAGACCGGTTACCGACTAGGGATGTGAGACAGAACGAGGATGGCTTGCGACACGAAATGTCGTTCGGTGGTTGGCTGAGGTGGAATTTGGTCGGAATGAGGTTCAATCCACTACAGTTAGACCCTCATTCCTCGCTAAGGCTTAATGTTGGGTCACCGGCAAGTTGTGACACCCTTCCGGATTACCCAAATATAATAAAGTAATTAAGCTTTTATATTGGATAATATATGGACTTTTGAGGATTAAGAAAATATGGAAATAAAATTTTCTTTTAAAAGCGGGTGCACAAATCAACACTTGGAATTCTTGGAGAATAAACCCTAAGGTATTACCAAAACAGTTATATTGAATTCGGCGATTTCTGAAACCTTTTCGAAAGTTGGGTAGCATTCATCTTTTGGAACCGTATTTTATATTATAGAAAATAACTGAAGCTACCCTTGCTTTATTTGATAAAACTGATACCATCGAATAGTTTTCACAGCCGAGCCCTCAAATAGATTAAATCAGAGTAAGCGGAATTATCGGACTATGCAATTACTAGTAAGATGAACATAGGTATATATATATATATATATATATATATATATATATATAATAAGAGTCATAAGTACATAGACCCATATCAAAGCTTCCAAGATCCCAAAATACAAGTCCATAAACAGATCTACATAATAACATGACCAAATCCCTAGAGAACCCCAAAAGTATATCTACAACATATATACATAATCAAAATAAAACTCTAAGGGTGGTCACGTAGATCCGGCAGCATCAGATGTAGTAGTAGTGATAACAGCAGTCTCCAAGAAACATAAGTAGTAAGGTAGTAGCATCATCATCAACACAGCAGCAGCAGCAAGATCTCCTCCACAGCCTCCACACATCGGATCCCCTGATCCTCATCACATACCCTATGCACAAACCTAGGGATCATCGTCCCTCCAATCACTCCCAGTAGAATGCACGACAGGCTCGCTCCCACTCTCGTCCTCCACCGGGTCCTCCTCGATCTCATCCGAGGGAGAGTGTACCCTACCACTGGGTACCGGGTCAAGTGATGGTGAAATCCTGACTGGGCTCCTCGGATCAGAAGAGGGAGTCTCCTTGCGGACGACTCTCGAGGTAAAAGGGTGAAAGCTGGTAGGTCGAAAACGGAAACTGTGATAGGAGCGAGCTGGTCGCGTGGGAGGTGGTCCATGGTAAGTGTAAAACGGGGGTACATGCATAGTGTATATGATGGGAATCCTAAATCTACGAGGACGGAATCGGATCAACGGGTTCGGGTGATAGAAGGTAACCTCTACCTCTCCCTCGAACACCGCGCGATGGTCCTCATAGATCCATGTGCCACTAGGAAGTGGCCGGATCTCGATGCAAGCAATGTAACGAGACATCACCTACAAGGGCATAGGGGTAAGCAATTCTATACACATAATCAACAGAGAATAAATTGTGCAATATGAGTATGTAAATATGTATCAATTAACAACAATCACATAAAACACTTAGCAGTTAATTAATGCACTTAGGATGCTCACACTTATTTAAATTTATCACAATTGATTTAAATGAGTAGCATGATGCATGACTTTAGCTCTCAAGCCTATCTCCATCATACTATGTCACTCTCTGACGTCCATCCCTGACAACCCAGCACTCAATAGTGCGTTGTATTCCTAGGTATACAACAATTCGTACATTCACCTAGAATGTACACGTCAAGCTTGGTATCCATGCCACCCGAGCATATCCCGTCATCCAAACGGACCGTCATCCAAACGGCATAACCATATCGACATCCACTAAGCCGACCACGTCAACGACGTGTCATCAAGCAAGCGTATTGGCGCTCCCAGAGGCCCTCCACATGTTTACCAAAAACATGATATACGTCCTACCATCCCAACTCCAGAATGAATGCATTACTTTACTTAAAGGGAATTGATTGATGTTTTATCCTTTTATTAATACATTACGTGCCTCCCAAGCAACGTATCGTTATTCAAATGAAAATATCATAACGTCAATCAATTTCCTTTAAGTCCAGGATCACTTGGTTTATCGTCCTTTAAGTGTTACAAAATGACTTAGAATTGAAAATGATATTTTTAAGTATCTGACTAAAAATACTCGAGCGTTTTCCATGATACTCGAGTAGTTTATCATTTTCCAGATTTTACTCGAGTAGTTCATGATTATACTCGAGTCGTTCATGTCTGTTTAGAGATTCAAGTTTTCAGATCTTCAAAAATATACTCGAGTAATTCATGAGATACTCGAGTAGTCCATTACCCAGAATACTCGAGTAGTTCACATATTACTCGAGTTGTTCATTAATTTTTACTCTTGTTGCCTCTGAAATACTCGAGTGCTTAGCCTGGTTCTCAAGTTGGTGCGCCAATTTTCACACTGGTGCATCACGAAATACTCGAGTGTTAAGCCATATACCCGAGTGTTTGCAGACAGAACAGACTGAAACTTGGTTTTTACATACCATTTCAATTTCTAAACATTTTTAACCCAAACCAGTGATCACAATAGTTCATATACCATATATTGAACATGTTACCATACTCATTTCATATCAAATAACCAATTTGACAGAGAATCAATAAATCATGCATAAAAACACATTTTAACAACTCAATACTTCAATTTACACAATAAGCACAATACTCATGAAACAAAGTTCATTTAAGCTTGCATGCATGATATAGAACTTGCTCAACACAGTTTTAGAGCAAAGCTTGGTCTCCAAACCAAAGACCCTATTAAATCTAAGCCCTTAGAGCCTCTTGGTGGCTCTCTAACACAAATCATGGAATTTAATCTCTATCTAGTGAATATAATTACTTCCCCTTACCTCTCAGATGTGAATAAAACAAGAAATCCTCAAAGAAAAGCTCCACAAATCTCAGACCAACTTCAAGCACCACATGCAGAGCATTTTGAGTGCAACACCAAAGTGGAATTGGTTTACCCATGAAACAGAGAATAAAATTGGGGAAATTAGAGTTTCTAGACTCTATACAACATAATCTAACTAAGGAAACCGAATTTGAGATTCAAGGATTCGTGAGCTTACCAGAAATCAAACCCAAAGTAAGCTCCCAGAACTGATGACTGCAACTCAGCCTCAACTTCTCAGCTTCGATTCTAACAACACACTCACTCTCAGCTCACAATCTTTATGTCTATACAAAGCTCGTGATGTGAGCTTTGTATTCGTGTATCACTCAAGCCTTAACACTCAGAATTGAAAGAGAATCGAAGAGGGCAAATTCGAAACCCTAGCTTTGTCAACAAGAGCAAGATTGAGCAAAATTCCTAACTTCACGGTGTTGATGGGTTTAAATAGAGATAGAGGGAGCTCATGCATGTCGACACGCCACCCTTGCCGTTGGCAAGGAGACGATTTCGTGGCAGGAGAAGGGAATCGTTCATGGTGACTCATCAAACGCACTAACTCGTGCAGTTTGACCCAGAATACTCGAGTTTTTCAGAAAATACTCGAGTATTTTTCCCAATTTTTGAAAAATAATTATTTTATTTAATTTCCCTCCAAAACCTTTCCTATAATTGCTTCTAGGTCCCAACCCAGGGACTAATATGCAAAATACTCATTTTAGGCATTTATTATATTAATTAAATAATTTCACACTCATATACCAACTATATGAACACATATTTTAATCAAGGATTAATATGGAAATAATTAATTATAATTAATTTATAATTAACATTTCATTAATCGGGGATTAAAATTTTGGGGTGTTACACTACTCCCCCACTTACAAGGAATTTCGTCCCCGAAATTCAATTTATACAAACAAGTCAGGATAATCCTGACGCATCTTATCCTCTAATTCCCAAGATGATTCTATCGCATCACCACAAACTCAGACGACTTTGACCAGACAAATGTCCTTCCCTCTAAGCTGTTTAACTCTCCGGTCTTCAATGCGAACTGGCACAGCTTTGAAGGTTAGATTCTCATGAACTTCTAAGTCATCAGGTTGGATTCTAAGGACAATGGTGGGGTCATGGACATATCTCTTTAATTGAGACACATGGAATACATTATGAAGGTTAGCTAATGACGGAGGCAGGGCTAACTGATAAGCTACTGGGCCGACTCTTTTGAGGATTTGATAGGGACCAATAAACTTAGGTGATAGTTTCTGGGTTTTTAAAGCTCTACTAACACCTTTTGTTGGTACTATTCTAATGAATACATGGTCTCCTTCGGCAAACTCTAAAGGTTTCCTTCTCCTATCAGCATAGCTTTCCTGCCTACTTTGAGCTGCCCTCATCTTCTCTTGTATCATCTTGATCTGTTACGTGGTCTCTTGCACAAAGTCTGGCCCAACCAGAGCATTATCCCCCACTTGAAACCAGCATAACGGCGTCTGACACTTTCTTCCATACAAAGCTTCAAATGGTGCCATTCCAATACTCGTGTGATAACTGTTGTTGTAAGTGAACTCCACGAGTGGCAACATTTGTTCCCAGTTCCCTTGACCTTCCAACGCACAGGCTCGCAAAATGTCCTCCAGCGACTGAATAGTCCTCTCCGTCTGACCATCAGTCTGAGGATGGTATGCAGAACTTAACTTCAATTTTGAACCCAAGGCTCTATGCAGATCTTCCCAAAACTTCGATGTAAACCTCGGATCGCGATCAGATACAATGCTTGATGGTACACCGTGCAGACGAACAACTTCTTTGATGTACAACTGGGTAAGCTTTTCCAACGAGTAGCGCATATTCACGGGAATGAAATGCGCCGACTTGGTTAAACGATCCACGATCACCCAGATGGCATCATGACCAGTAGATGTTCTTGGCAATCCCGACACAAAATCCATCGAGATACTATCCCATTTCCACACAGGAACTTCCAAGGAAAGTAACTCTCCTCCTGGCCTTTGATGTTCCACTTTCGCCTTTTGACACACCAAACAACAGGCCACATACTCAGCTACATCTTTCTTCAAACCAGACCACCAAAATAGCTTCTTTAAGTCCTGGTACATTTTGGTAGCTCCCGGATGCATACTCATCTTACTCTTATGCGCCTCATCCAGAATCATCCTTCTTACTTCTAAATCATCAGGCACACAAATCCTTGTTTTAAAGCGAAGGATTCCATCCTTCCCTTCTTGAAACTCCAATTCCTTGCCTTCTTCCATCAACTTCCTCTTTTCCATGAGTTTCTCATCCTTGCGTTGCAATTCCCGAATTCTTTGCAGAAACTCATTAGCAATCTGCAGCATCCCCATCTTGATACTTGCCGGCTCCACTTGCATCGTCAGACTCAAATCCCGGAATTCCTCTATCAGTGCAGCTTCTCTGACCATCATTGTACTGATGTGCATTGCCTTTCTACTCAATGCATCTGCCACAACATTGGCCTTCCCCGGATGGTAATGGAGCTCGAACTCATAATCTTTCAAAAACTCCATCCATCGACGCTGCCTCATATTCAACTCCTTTTGATCGAAGAGGTACTTTAAACTCTTATGGTCACTGAACACTCGGAACGTAGTGCCATAGAGATAGTGCCTCCAGATCTTTAATGCAAATACCACAACTGCCAGCTCCAAATCATGAGTTGGATAGTTCATTTCATGAACTTTTAGCTGTCTCGAGGCACAGGCGACGACTTCCCCTTCTTGCATCAAAATGCACCCAAGGCCTTGTTTCGACGCGTCATAGTACACATCAAAGCTCTTCTGTGTATCGGGCAGAATCAATACCGGAGACGATGTCAACCTTTCCTTCAGTTCCCGAAAACTCCTTTCACACTTCTCATCCCAAAGGAATGGTTGATCTTTCCGAGTCAACTTCGTCAAAGGCAGTGCGATCTTCGAGAAACCTTCTATAAACCTTCTATAGTACCCAGCCAAGCCAAGAAAACTTCTCACCTCCGTGACCGACTTTGGTTGCTCCCATTGCAAAACTGAACTCACTTTCGTCGGATCAACGGCTATCCCTTTGTCTGAAATCACATGCCCCAAGAACTTAACCTCCTTTAGCCAGAACTCACATTTTGTAAGTTTGGCGTACAATTGCTTCTCCTTTAGGATACTCAACACCATCCTCAAGTGTTCAGCATGCTCCTCCGGGTTCTTGGAATAGATAAGGATATCATCTATGAACACAACCACGAATGAATCTAAATAAGGTCTAAAGATTCGATTCATGTAGTCCATAAAGATAGCTGGTGCATTAGTCAATCCGAACGGCATCACGACATACTCATAATGCCCGTATCGGGATTGAAATGCAGTCTTAGAGATATCCTCTTCTCTTATCCTAATTTGATGGTACCCCGACCTCAAATCAATCATGGAAACTACCGAAGCTCCACGAACTTGATCCATAAGGTCATCTATCCTCGGCAATGGATACTTGTTCTTGATGGTGACCTTATTCAGCTGCCGGTAGTCGATGCACATCCTCATACTACCATCTTTCTTCTTGACAAACAAAACCGGAGCACCCCAAGGTGACACACTTGGTCGAATCATCTGCTTCTGTAGTAGCTCCTCAATCTGCTTCTTCATTTCTGCCATTTTCGGTGGTGCCATTCTATAGGGAGCGATAGAAATGGGACCAGCTCCCGAAACTAGATCAATACCAAATTCAATCTCTCTTCTTGGTGGTAACCCAGGGATCTCATCAGCAAAAATTTCCGAAAAGTCTCTGACAAAAGGGATCTCTTCCATCCTTGGACCATTCTCCTCTACCTCAGAGTTGAACAGGCACACATAGCCGGAGGGTTTTGAATTTCTATAGGTCACTACTTTTCTATCACAATCAATGATTACTTGGTTTTGACTTAACCAGTCCATTCCCAAGATCACATCTAATTGTGCCAAGGGTAAGCAGATCAAATCTACTTTAGAGGTTTGTCCTAACACTTCTATACAACAGTTAAGACATGCTCTAGAAACTACTACTGGAGCATTAGTAGGGGTTTCTACTTTGAGAGTATAAGGCATTTCAGATATCATCAAGCCTAACCGGTTTACAAATTCATACGAAACGAATGAATGCGTTGCACCAGAATCAAACAAAACATGACAAAACTGACCATTAAGCAAGTATTTACCTTGAACCAGATCAGAAGATCGGTTTGCTTCCACACCACTAAGGGTGAAAACCCTTCCTTGAGCCATAGGTCTTTCTGCAGTTCCTCTTGAGTTGGCTTTGGCCGGTTCCTTGCAGTCCCTTGCAAAATGTCCCGGCTTTCCACAGTTAAAGCAACCACTTGTCCCCCAACACACACGGCCATAGTGATTGCGCTTGCACTTATCGCAGAATGGAGCCTCGCTCCGATAATTCCTTCCATCCGAACTACCAGCTTTTCCTTTGCCTTTCCCTCGGCGATCATACGGACCTTTGCCTCTGTTATTGAAACCTTTACGCCTCTGGGGTCCATAGCTCTTATTGTCCTTATTCTCTGAGACTTGCATCTCCTCAGCCTTGGTATCGTCTTCATACATCCTACACATGTCCACTAGTGCAGGAAAGCTTTGAATCCGCTGGTAGCTGAAAATCGACTTCAACTTTGGCCTCAAGCCTCCTTCAAACTTTATGCATTTGCTCCTCTCATCTGGATTGTTCTGATAGTATGGAGAGTATTTCATCAGCTCCTCAAACTTGGCTGCGTACTCACCCACACTCATATTTCCTTGCTTCAGCTGCAAGAATTCCACCTCCTTCTTCCTCCTTAGATCTTCAGGGAAATACTTTTGGAGAAACTTCTCCATGAATACTCCCCAACTTACCTCCCTTCCTTCATATTGCAGAAGCTGCATCGTGTGATTCCACCAATTCTCAGCTTCATCCTCTAACATGTAGGTTGCATACGCCACCTTTTGAGCATCAGAACACTCCAATGTTCTCAGAATCTTATCCATGGTGTGAATCCACTTATTGGCCTCTTCCTGTTTAAATCCTCCTTCGAACTTTGGTGGATTACAACTCCTAAAATCAGCCAAAGTCTTCGCCTCAGCGTTACCCACATTACACTGATGAGGCGGGTTAACCGGTTGAGATGGTTGTTGCGATTGTCGTTGCATAGCCTCCAACACTGTAGTGATTCGTTCTAACATCGCGTTGGTGTGATTTTGGTTTCTAGTTGCCATATTAGACCTGTGCTATGGGCTTATGGTCACATATGTTGAACTACAGAAACTTCAATTACACCACCTATACTAGGGCTATATTTTAAACTCTTAAATCAACAATCAATTGTGTCTTGTACTCAAAAGAGACAAGATACCAACAAATCAAGGGTATCTAAAGCTCAACAAACAAAATGATAACATTCAAATAGTGTAAATGCCCTGGAGATACCTGCTTGATGTTGATGGCTACCTTTCTGAAACTACTTCCACTACTACAGGATCTGACTTTTGCTCTGATACCACTCAGTGTGACACCCTTCCGGATTACCCAAATATAATAAAGTAATTAAGCTTTTATATTGGATAATATATGGACTTGTGAGGATTAATAAAATATGGAAATAAAATTTTCTTTTAAAAGCGGGTGCACAAATCAACACTTGGAATTCTTGGAGAATAAACCCTAAGGTATTACCAAAACAGTTATATTGAATTCGGCGATTTCTGAAACCTTTTCGAAAGTTGGGTAGCATTCATCTTTTGGAACCGTATTTTATATTATAGAAAATAACTGAAGCTACCCTTGCTTTATTTGATAAAACTGATACCATCGAATAGTTTTCACAGCCGAGCCCTCAAATAGATTAAATCAGAGTAAGCGGAATTATCGGACTATGCAATTACTAGTAAGATGAACATAGGTATATATATATATATAATAAGAGTCATAAGTACATAGCCCCATATCAAAGCTTCCAAGATCCCAAAATACAAGTCCATAAACAGATCTACATAATAACATGACCAAATCCCTAGAGAACCCCAAAAGTATATCTACAACATATATACATAATCAAAATAAAACTCTAAGGGTGGTCACGTAGATCCGGCAGCATCAGATGTAGTAGTAGTGATAACAGCAGTCTCCAAGAAACATAAGTAGTAAGGTAGTAGCATCATCATCAACACAGCAGCAGCAGCAAGATCTCCTCCACAGCCTCCACACATCGGATCCCCTGATCCTCATCACATACCCTATGCACAAACCTAGGGATCGTCGTCCCTCCAATCACTCCCAGTAGAATGCACGACAGGCTCGCTCCCACTCTCGTCCTCCACCGGGTCCTCCTCGATCTCATCCGAGGGAGAGTGTACCCTACCACTGGGTACCGGGTCAGGTGATGGTGAAACCCTGACTGGGCTCCTCGGATCAGAAGCGGGAGTCTCCTCGCGGACGACTCTCGAGGTAAAAGGGTGAGAGCGGGTAGGTCGAAAACGGAAACTGTGATAGGAGCGAGCTGGTCGCGTGGGAGGTGGTCCATGGTAAGTGTAAAATGGGGGTACATGCATAGTGTATATGATGGGAATCCTAAATCTACGAGGACGGAATCGGATCAACGGGTTCGGGTGATAGAAGGTAACCTCTACCTCTCCCTCGAACACCGCGCGATGGTCCTCATAGATCCATGTGCCACTAGGAAGTGGCCGAATCTCGATGCAAGCAATGTAACGAGACATCACCTACAAGGGCATAGGGGTAAGCAATTCTATACACATAATCAACAGAGAATAAATTGTGCAATATGAGTATGTAAATATGTATCAATTAACAACAATCACATAAAACACTTAGCAGTTAATTAATGCACTTAGGATGCTCACACTTATTTCATTTATCACAATTGATTTAAATGAGTGGCATGATGCATGACTTTAGCTCTCAAGCCTATCTCCATCATACTATGTCACTCTCTGACGTCCATCCCTGACAACCCAGCACTCAACAGTGCGTTGTATTCCTAGGTATACAACAATTCGTACATTCACCTAGAATGTACACGTCAAGCTTGGTATCCATGCCACCCGAGCATATCCCGTCATCCAAACGGACCGTCATCCAAACGGTATAACCATATCGACATCCACTAAGCCGACCACGTCAACGACGTGTCATCAAGCAAGCGTATTGGCGCTCCCAGAGGCCCTCCACATGTTTACCAAAAACATGATATACGTCCTACCATCCCAACTCCAGAATGAATGCATTACTTTACTTAAAGGGAATTGATTGATGTTTTATCCTTTTATTAATACATTACGTGCCTCCCAAGCAACGTATCGTTATTCAAATGAAAATATCATAACGTCAATCAATTTCCTTTAAGTCCAGGATCACTTGGTTTATCGTCCTTTAAGTGTTACAAAATGACTTAGAATTGAAAATGATATTTTTAAGTATCTGACTAAAAATACTCGAGCGTTTTCCATGATACTCGAGTAGTTTATCATTTTCCAGATTTTACTCGAGTAGTTCATGATTATACTCGAGTCGTTCATGTCTGTTTAGAGATTCAAGTTTTCAGATCTTCAAAAATATACTCGAGTAATTCATGAGATACTCGAGTAGTCCATTACCCAGAATACTCGAGTAGTTCACATATTACTCGAGTTGTTCATTAATTTTTACTCTTGTTGCCTCTGAAATAGTCGAGTGCTTAGCCTGGTTCTCAAGTTGGTGCGCCAATTTTCACACTGGTGCATCACGAAATACTCGAGTGTTAAGCCATATACTCGAGTGTTTGCAGACAGAACAGACTGAAACTTGGTTTTTACATACCATTTCAATTTCTAAACATTTTTAACCCAAACCAGTGATCACAATAGTTCATATACCATATATTGAACATGTTACCATACTCATTTCATATCAAATAACCAATTTGACAGAGAATCAATAAATCATGCATAAAAACACATTTTAACAACTCAATACTTCAATTTACACAATAAGCACAATACTCATTAAACAAAGTTCATTTAAGCTTGCATGCATGATATAGAACTTGCTCAACACAGTTTTAGAGCAAAGCTTGGTCTCCAAACCAAAGACCCTATAAAATCTAAGCCCTTAGAGCCTCTTGGTGGCTCTCTAACACAAATCATGGAATTTAATCTCTATCTAGTGAATATAATTACTTCCCCTTACCTCTCAGATGTGAATCAAACAAGAAATCCCCAAAGAAAAGCTCCACAACTCTCAGACCAACTTCAAGCACCACATGCAGAGCATTTTGAGTGCAACACCAAAGTGGAATTGGTTTACCCATGAAACAGAGAATAAAATTGGGGAAATTAGATTTTATAGACTCTATGCAACATAATCTAACTAAGGAAACCAAATTTGAGATTCAAGGATTCGTGAGCTTACCAGAAATCAAACCCAAAGTAAGCTCCCAGAACTGATGACTGCAACTCAGCCTCAACTTCTCAGCTTCGATTCTAACAACACACTCACTCTCAGCTCACAATCTTTATGTCTATACAAAGCTCATGATGTTAGCTTTGTATTCGTGTATCACTCAAGCCTTAACACTCAGAATTGAAAGAGAATCGAAGAGGGCAAATTCGAAACCCTAGCTTTGTCAACAAGAGCAAGATTGAGCAAAATTCCTAACTTCACGGTGTTGATGGGTTTAAATAGAGGTAGAGGGAGCTCATGCATGTCGACACGCAACCCATAGCGTTGGCAAGGAGACGATTTCGTGGCAGGAGAAGGGAATCGTTCATGGTGACTCATCAAACGCACTAACTCGTGCAGTTTGACCCAGAATACTCGAGTTTTTCAGAAAATACTCGAGTATTTTTCCCAATTTTTGAAAAATAATTATTTTATTTAATTTCCCTCCAAAACCTTTCCTATAATTGCTTCTAGGTCCCAACCCAGGGACTAATATGCAAAATACTCATTTTAGGCATTTATTATATTAATTAAATAATTTCACACTCATATACCAACTATATGAACACATATTTTAATCAAGAATTAATATGGAAATAATTAATTATAATTAATTTATAATTAACATTTCATTAATCGGGGATTAAAATTTTGGGGTGTTACACAAGTATACCGGATCGACATGTAATATAGTCAATAAGACCAGTTATCGTTCCCACGAGGATTGAAAATTGTTTCTAATTTCTTTCACCTAATTGCGATTACTATGTGAAACTTGTATTGGTTTAGGTTTGAGAAAGGAACATAGAAAAGGTAGAATGAAACAATTCAGAAAACAAAAAGTAATTAGAAGCAAATATGGAAAAGGTTAGGAACTTGGTTTCATTGTAGGATCAGGTTATTAATTATGAAAATCTGTTTTCTAATAAATCAACAACTCCAGAAACAATAAAAGCTAGATCCCTCATGGCTATTATGTTTCTTACTAAACTTTACCCCTTAATCCCTTAAGTGAGTTTTAGTTTATAAAAGTTATACAATTACCCAAAAGTATTCCTACAAGTTGAATAACTATATTGTTTGGTTGAAAGGCCTAATCTAAATCCTAATTTGCTAATTAAGGTTCAGATTACCAAAGCAAAACATAAAGTGATCAATTCTATGAATTGTAATTAAAACGCAACCAAACAATTGATTTAAAAGGAAAAACATTAATTCATAAATAAACAGCCAAATTAAGATCCATACAAATTCACCCTATTCCTAACAAGAGGTTCGGTTACACATATTGGAAGAAGAAGAATAAGGAATGGGAAAAACAAATCATCATAGACAATAATCAATTTACCCCCAAGAGATCTTCAATCATCAAGTAGATTCATCCAATAATATTGATCTCCAATCCTTGTCCCTTGCCTCCTTGCTCTCAATTGCAGAACTAGCCTCTCTTCTCTAATCCTAAATCTATTCTAATCTCTTATTTACCTCTGAAAAGTCTACCAAACCTAATGGAAAAACCTATATTTAAAGACTAAAACTAATCCCAATTGAATTGGAGAAAAACTGATCAGAAATCGGCCAAATTGGGTTTTCTCGTGTCTCGCGCGCCTGGGCGCCTAGGGCATCACGCCTGGGAGCGCCAGCTGATCTGATGTTGGCTAACGTGGGTTGCACGCCTGGGCGCCCCAACCTGGGCGCCTGGTGTGTGAACCCCGCTTCAGCTCCGTTTAGCTTCGTTCTTGCGCCATTCTTTTCAGCTCCATAATTATTTTCTTCAATTAAGCTCCGAAAGTACCTAGAACAAACCCAAAACGGATCAAAACGTTCAAAGGATTCTAAATTACCTAACTTCCTAAAAACTATACAAAAAGTCCTAAATTTGCAAGAGAAACAAATCAAATCCTTAGTAAAAGGGAGTCTAATTCATGCTCAAAACATCATATATTGGACCCAAATCACTTAACTACTTCACAGAATGATTGTAATCGATTAACACCCCACGGTAATCGATTATATTGACAGATTTTTACGTACTGAAGACTTTTAACTCTATGGCATACTTCTCAACTCCTATACTCGTTTTGGCTATGATTACTCTAATCAATCCTAGCTTATTCTTAGGGTTTCCATTAGCTTGACTTCGACTTATTCTCATTAGGCTTGGATTTAAAATTCGGGATGTTACACTAATTACCACGAAATTAAAGTAGGAGTTAGGAACCATTTCGTACGTTGCTAGATTCTGAAAGGAACTAGCTAGTATTCTACATTAGGATAATTCACCTTTAAAATAAATCTAGCAAAATAAAAGAGATATCACTAAAGATTGTCAATGCGGATATGTGGTGAAACTAATTCTTGGAAATTTCCCAATTCAAATCTTTAGATTTATTTTATTTTATTTTTCTCAAATTCAATCTTTTATTTTATTTTTCAAATCACTAGTATAACGGTTTAGATAATCAATGCTTATAATTTGTCGGTACTTGACAACAAAAATCATGTGGAGACGATACTTTTTTACCACTAGAATAAATCATGCACTTGCAGGCTAGCTACTACTGATCTGACTATTTACTCAAAGAATATGTCTTCTCGTAAAAAAAAAAATTATATATTATTTCTAATAGAAAAGTATTACATATTTTTGTACAAAATTAATTTTTCGTAAAAAAAGTAATTTAATTTTACCATATTTTTGATTTATTGTTGAGAAAAAATGAAGCATGTACATTTGAAATTTGTTACAGCGACAAAGGCATCTCTTGAGGGCATGAATGTCATTTTTGATCCTAAAAGGAGCATTAATGTTTGTAAATTATTTGTATTTTATATGAAGGGTATGCGAGTGTAATGATTATGAAAATGATGAAAGGTAGTGAGTGTCATTTCTAAAACTAAAGAGGATGTTTGTGTCATTATTCCAAAACTCAAGGATGGTGAATACGATTTCCCCTGATTATTATCATTAATCAGGGGAAAATGCACCGTGCTACAATGGTTAGAGTGGTGGATGTGGTGGTGGTTGTGATGGTAATGATGGTGATAAAGGATACAATGTTGGTAGTAGTTGGATTATGGTGATTGGACTGATCAATGACAATGGTAGTAATTATCAAGGAATTGTGGTGGTAAGGCAAGAAATGGTGGTCCTGGTGGTGATTGTGGTGGTCGTGATGGTGGTGATAGTGGCTAGAGTGATAATGATAATAGCTAAATGACAAAGATTATGTGTTTGATTCGTGCCATCAATCTAGCTGAAAAAAACTTTGTTTTATCCAGATATATTAGATAAGATTATATTGTTTGGAGTGTTATCAAAAATGGATCCAAGTAAGTTTTGAAGGTAAAATGTCAATTTGCATGATATTTTTGTTTCCCAAAATATTTACTCTGCATGAATTAGATAACTATAAATTTTAACCATGGGTAAAATATAAGTACAGATCACTAATATTTTCTCTTTTTTTTTCATCAAAAATCAAATTTACAATTCAGTTATTAAGCATATTGTATACTTTTAGGAATCCTTGTCCTTTAGTTTTCAACTAGCTATAAAATGATATGACAACTATAAAATGATAGATGACAGTATATAAACTATGCAAAAAATTAAAATCTATATATATATATATATATATATATATATATACCACTAAATCTATCATAACAACATTAGTCTACATATATAAATGAAAGAAAATCAAAGAAAACCCTATAGCATTTTATACACAATTTTGATAGCTAAACGTTAATAAATTCCTACCACTTAAAAAACAAAGAATATAAACGTTGACTAAGCAATGTTTAATTGCTCTATTAGTTTATTTGTTACACCAACCACTTCTCTTCTTCCACATTCTACAGTCCAAATAACCATATCCTTAAGCCTATAATTGAAAGTCCTTCTCTCCAAAATCAAAATCCCTCCAACCATTTTTGTCATATATATATTTTGACTCTCTTCAAATCTGGTATTTGTGATCTGTATCTCTTTCAACCACAAATGTTTTCACCTAAGCATGTCCATAGATTCTTCAAATTTAGAAGCCAAGTTTCCATGCTATGTTCGTTTTCTAATAGACTTTAATTTCGTTATCATCAAAATCTCATCCACAAATATCTTCAGCCACACCTCTTATTAACCTTTTGGCTCAATACTCACTATCTGTGGTGTGGCTTTATTGCGGGACACATCATATATTCTTCTCTCTAAAATACATACAAAACAATTTTTGTCTCTGGGATATCTTCAAAAAAAATATCTTAAATAGTTGCATCTTTCTCTTTGGTTTAATTTCTTCACCATCTATTAAAAATTTTAACACCAATGGTTGCCAAGCACTCCTTCGAGCTTTCTTGTGGAGTTGTTGTAACAGCCTTGACCTTGATTATGCTTAGTGTTGTTGACTATTCAAAGCTCTTCTGGCTGTTGCTTGGTGTCTTCTCCTACGAGAGCCATGAGTGGAAATCATGGATCTTCTAGCACCAACTTTTAGTCCAATAATAAGCTTAGATTCCAATAGTATACATAATAATATTGTTCTATGGCTAAATTTTTTTAGTCCAATCATCTAATATAATACACGTATCATCTGGACTCCGGAGGCATGTACAAGGAGAGAATAGGAGTTTGCAATGTTGTTGGAAGCAAAGCCCCGCTCGGATACGTTGAAACTGACCCATCTGGTCGATATGGACGTGTAAGTATTTCTAATTGATTCTTATATTTCTGGTTAGTGAATGGATCATCAACTTTCTTACTAGTTGGTACCATGTGCAGTATAATAAGCTAATTAAGTAAAGGGATATAAAAGTGTTAATGAAGTTCTCCTTTTGTGTTGAATTCTAATTTGAAAATAAAAAGGATTGCTATAAAATAAACGAAATAAAATCCTCTTTTTCAATAAATGTGTCATTCCATGTGCCACTTGTTGTGATTGGTTGGGAAAATATTTGTTTATTAAATTTTTAACTTAAATATTATTTTTCCAACCAATCACAGCAAGTGACACATGGAGTGACACATTTTTGAGAGAAATGATTTACTCTCTAAATTAAATGGGCGGATGCTAATTATTTTTCACAAAATTATATGGGCGGTGGAAATTGATTTTACCTTTGATTTACTTTCTAGGTGAAAATTGGTACTTACTTTTTAGGATAATTCTTTTATGTTAGTACTTTTTAGTTTTGTGATTTTATATTTTTTTTTATTAAAAATTTTGATGATTAAGATTGAAAAAAAAATAATAAATAAAATAACAATTTTGACATTTGATTCTCAATTTATATACCCAAAATCCTTTATAGATCGTGGCCGCCACGGCCACCACTACCTCCACTCACCACTCCCACCTCACTACCGGGCACCACGAAGGCAAGAACTTGCAACGATGCTGCCATTGCCAGATCTGTGGCTGACCAGTGACCACAATACTTGTGCCCATATGGTCTTTAACTCATGTTTGAAATAACAATAAGTTTAAGCGAAAACAGATAATGTATTGATAGTATAACGGTTTTTTACATTATCAGTGTATCATCTACCATTCATCCGTTTATGCATGTTGACTTTTATATAAAAGTAATACAAATAAATAGTGGATAACGAATTGATGATTTAAAAAACTTTACACCAAAAATGCATACCCATTAATCTCTAAGTTTAATTTAATTTTTTAGGCTGCGTAGTAGCCTTTACTTGTCATCCTTTCGGATGATTGTGGGGCTGGACTACACAAAGAATTATTAGATGATCCGAAATCAATAATTCCGGATAAATTATTGCTATCTATTTTTTTTAACTAGAAAATAAATTATAAATGAATTTTCAACCACATACATAATGTTGGATTAACTAATAATTTCAGGGAAACATTTAGTTTTCTTCAAACATATGTCACAATATGTTAAACGCCGTGTAAACAAACTGAAGGTTCAACTCGAAAGCTCTATTTGTGATAATAAAAAGTCAATCCCTAAATGTTAATCAAGATGTTAATCAAGTATTTGATAACCAACAACAATAGAGATGCCCAAAGAAAAAAAACACTTTCATTGTAAACTGTATTATTTTGTTTTAAAAAACAATGTCAATCATGACTATTTGCACTTTGGAGAGGAGTAGTGGGGGTGGAAAGAGGTTAAAGTTGAAGGTAGACAAAAAAGAATTTTATAGAAGGGAGCATTATTTTCACTTTTAAAAGGGAGCATTAAATAACTTCCCTACTTTCTATTATTAGGAATATATTTGAGCAATTGTGAAGCTTTTGAGATTTTAGTTTTCAAGTTTTTTTTATTTATTTTTCAATAATGTTCAGCTTAACATTTTATTGGTAGATATTCAACTTGTTAGAGTTGGTACTAAAACACTGTGGAGATATTTCTTTCAAGGGTTTAAATTATTTTTCTATCAGCTAAGTGAATGAATAATATAAATTGGTTTGACAAATATCACGTTTTGTCTCAAAATTTTAAGACGTTAAGTCTATTGGTCTATCCACTTATATGCTTTTTGATTTATTTATTCATTTTTAATGTGAGACTTCTTCACTATACATGTACTATTCACACTTGAATATACCCAATAATTTTCCCCTCATCAATAATGTAAGTCCTTCACTTATGCATGGTCGCTCCTCTCGAGTGGAAGACTTCTGTTCATGACTACACGATAACTCAGTCTGTTTCAACATGCTCTATATACTTTAATTTTACTGTAATAGGCTAGCTTATCATCAACAGAACATGTCATATAAACCAACTAGTTTTTACCCCGTGCATTGCACGGAGTGTTTATTATTAATTACTCCCTCCGGTCCTATATATAGGACATATTCTAGAAGCAATCTTTGGTCCTATATATAAGACATTTTGTATTTTCTATGCATCATTTATTGTTTTTTCTCTTTTTTGCCCTTATTAAATGCAAGTGTTTTTTGTTGCTCATTAATGGATGTGAATTTTTCAAGAAAAGTTGAGAGGGTAAAATTGTAATGTTACAATATATTCTCATAGAATTCATAAAACTAACTACTTTTCTTGGTCCGAGGAATATGGTTAAGTATGTCCTATATATAGGACCGGAGGGAGTAAATTAGTTAATTATATGTGGAGATTTCACAAAATATGATCACATTTAGATTATTTTAGTAGTTCAAATAAGTGATAATCATGTTTTTGGATTTTATAATTTAATCAATACCAATTTATTAATAAACATAGAATATGTTATTAAAAAACTAATGATCAAATTCGGGAAAACCTAGTAACGATATAATGTATGATTCTTTTTATTGTCTTACGATGCTACAGCCTTCTTTTAATTTAAGTACAACAATTCAAATGTTAAAAAAATATAACACTAAATAACATTATATATTAATTCTTTTGCCCTTTTTTGCTTTTGCGGTTGAATTTTGGACCACAACATCTTTATTAGATATATTTTCTAAAGTTAATTTTTTTAGTGTTTTCAATATTTTTCATTATGCAAATGGCGTTATCAAATGTAAATGATAAAGTTTGTTGTAAATTAATTTTTTACTTAAAATTACAATTTTCAATACTTTTAAATTATATTTATCTTTTTAATAAGTGCTATTAGGACACTTGTTAGCATTTTTTCCATTATATACAGTGTCTTGTTAGTAGTGTCTTAATAGTACATAGCGTGTTGCTAATATTATATTTAGGGAATCGCTAATATATATTTGATAAATCTATTGAACACGAATTTATTAAAAAAAACATATATATTTTATGATATAGATTCATAATATTCGGTAACATGTATATAACTTGATAATAAAAAGATGTTTGTGATAAAAAAATACTATTAAAATGAAAAAAAAATGTCTTTACATTGTCAAGCATGGTAAATAGTTGGTTAAAAACAAATAACGTGACCAGGTCAATCATGTGATAATATGAAAATAAAAAAAAGGAATGTAAATTGACATACTTATTACTATTAGTTGATCCCTACATACTCATATACATAACAAATGAGAACCAACAATAAAAAAAGATGAAATAACAAAACAAATAATTTTTTGACAAAAAAAAACGATAATATGCCTATCAACACGGGATTACAAACATGAATAGATAAAATAGTATACTATCGGGTTTTTAGTATATGATCGCCAACGCTACTCCTGTGTCTGTTGACCCGCATTCCCATTGTCGTGTTTTGTCCTGAAAAATAACATTGCAAATATTTATAGAGCAACTATGTTTTGTCCTGCATCTAACTTACTTGTCTTAAATCATAAAAAATACTTATGAGAAAGTTAGTCAATATTTTAGATATCAACAACCCACATATTTAAAAGTAAAAATGAATTCCACAACAAAATATATTAATGAACATATTAAAAAAAATAAATATGTTGATTAAGATGTTAGGCCAATTGATTTTGTATACGGATGTCAACCCATATATAATGATATATTAACATGCTAGGCCAATTGATTTTTGTATATACTGCTGTCAACCCATAATATAATAATAATAATAGTATTCAAATGAAAATTTAAGAATTTGAAAAACTAAAACACGATAACAAAAAATAAAGAAATGTAATGAAATAAAGAGAAGAAATATATGAAATTACATACCTGGTTGTTACTTTGTTCAAATTTTCTGTTTGGCACAAATCCATGTGAGGGAATCTCATAAATCAAAATAAAAAAATTGAGAGAATATATAACAGAGCAAAATATTAAATCAAATTTATTAAAACACTCATAATATAATAATAATATATAATGATATATTAACATGCTAGACCAATTGATTTTTTTATATACTGCTGTCAACCCATAATAATAATAATAATAATAATAATAATAATAATAATAATAATAATAATTCAAATGAAAATTTAAGAATTTGAAAAACTAAAACACGATAACAAAGAATAAAGAAGTGTAATGAAATAAAGAGAAGAAATATATGAAATCACATACTGGTTGTCACTTTCTTCAAATTTTCCAATTAAATTGCATGTTTGGCACAACTCCATGTGAGAGAATCCCATAAATCAAAATATTTTTTTTTAAGAAATTGCATGACAAAGCAAAATATTAAATCAAATTTATTAGAACACTCAAAACTATGGGAGTTGTGTTTAAAAAAATATCATTATTAATTGCATGTTATAAATTAAAAAATTTGAATGTCAAAGAAAAATAGAGATGTACCGTAAAAGATTATAGTTTCATTGATTCCAACATGCATAACCATATCTGAAAGGAAAAGACAAAAAAAAATGGAATGATGGTATGCCAATCTTACGTTACCGAGTTATACAAAACCCAAATATAGAAAAGTCACCATGCAAATAGAGAAATTCTCAAAATTCAAGATCAATATGGAACTATATATTGGGGGAAAAGAAAAAAGAAAAAAGAATCCCTAATGGTTATTCAATCCAACCGCAATGGCTATATAATATGGCTAAAATAAGTAAAAAAAAATGAAATATGTGGATAGAAATAGGCAATACTTAATGAATTTATTTGTTTTAAACCAGCTTTTTCGCTGTTGTTGAAAAGAAAAATTGAAAAGCATAATGGGCAGATGGTGATTTTCATTTGCAATTTTAACTTATAAATTTTTCTTTAATGTTGGTGTTTTTTCTTTTAAAGTGTAAGACATGAAAAGCAGAATAACCAACACTAAAACTGTAGTGTTCCGGTATTGATAGAACACCACGATGTGTTTGATGGGTTGTTGCAGCTGACGAGGGTGACCCCGGTCCTACGTACCCCCAGTGATAAGGGGATCAAGCCACACGTAGTTCTTGAGAGTAGGGATGAGAAAAACCTACCTTAGCCCCCATAGCATAGTGATACTTATAGGGGAAGTTGTGTTGTGGTGCCTTATGGGCCTGTTCGGCCCAGTAGGGCTGACGTGGCTCTTAGAGGATAAGAAGGATGAGTTATTCACCCTTATCCTATACTAGAAAGCTCATGCTTATCCTGTAGCGGTAGGATTTATTATTAGTTAACCCTACAAAAACTGTTTCAGAAACGTTTTAATTTGCAAAGAGAAAATAGTTGCAAATAGACAGTTATAATTAGTTTTATAAATCTATTTGTAAATTTGAATTTGGATGATACATGGATAGCTTCAAAAGCCACCATTCTCCAACTTTTAATGTGGAGGCTCCATTTTTAAATGGAAGATTCTGGAGCCTCAATTGGGACATGTTTTTATACTAAAAGGATTATTTTAAGCAACCTGGGATTTTAAGCAACCTGGGATTTTAAGCGAACTTGGGATTTGCAATTTTCACCTTTGATACGCTTTCCAACACTTCAAAGCGAAGAATGTCTCCCATAACAACTACCATTTTGGAATCCAGATCCACCTTGTATGAACTCACCCCTGTTCAAGGTAGATAGATGCAATTATTCTAAATCCTTCTAATGCTTATGAATAAATGAAATGAAATGAAAATTTGGAGGATGATAGAGAAGAGAAACTTGAGAACAGTGGGAGGGAGTGAGACATAGAAACTTGAAGTAGTAGTATGAAATTGGACTATGAGTGAAGGATATGATGACCAAGTACGTAGTAGTATAAGAATGCGATGATTGATGATGATGATGAAACAAAGGAGAGGTGGCCTAGGAAATTGTTACAAAGAAAGAAAAACGATAAAAGAGAGAGAGAGAGGAGGGAAGAGAATAAGAAAGTGAATAGAGAGAGAAGAGAAAAAAGGGAAGACTCAGATAGAGAAAATGAATGCAGTTTTTATTTTTTTTAATTATTGAAACAGTTACGTTACACCCGTAACCCACAAAAATAGTGCCACGTGGATGCCTTGGTTGAAAAGAAAATCCTCACTTTTGCTGTGAAGCCTCTATTTTGAAAAGATTGAATGAGGAGCCTTCTTTTGGACATCTTTTTATAATAAAAAGAAGAATTCATCAAGAAAACTTTTAAGTTTCTACATTAAGATTCTATATAGGTCACCTCCGACTTCAATACTCGCCGCATCCGAACCATTGGCAACAATTCTTCTTGTTGGAATAGAGGAGCTCATATACCTCGAAGATATTCTTACATGTTCCAAATTATCTTTCATGAGCTAATTGAAGGAATAATATAACTAGGAGCACCCGAGTTCGAACCCTAGCAGCTGTACAATCCCCATACCCTTTCCCAGTTAATTAAAAAAGTTCAATAACATTATTTGAACATATATATTTAATATTTAAATCCAACATTTACTATTTTGAGTAAAGAATGATGAACCGCCCTTCAATTTATTTTTTTATAGATCCACCATTCTTTATCCAAAATAGTTGTTGGACTTGAATGTTAGATGTAAATGTTTAAATAATATTATTAAAAAAATTTGTCTATACAAAATAATATAGATGAACTTGAACTTGAACATCATATCTTGATTCAAAACCATATTATTTACTCTTTCTCGATACAATTTTTTCACTATATTATCCCAATATGATGTACTCAACACAACATACGTTGCTATATTATGATGGGGGGTGGGGGGGAGTTTCCTATCTTATCGAGGTGAATGTGTTAATGTTATGTGTTTGTTTAATATTAAAATTGCAGTTTTGGGTTTTTTTTTTAAAAGAAAAGATAATTTAGCATATTTGTTTACCAATTTAAATATTAATTTTAGATTATATTCTTGAAAAAATAATTAAAATCTACATATGTAATTTTCTTATTCTACTCCTATCACTCAAACACATTAACTACCCAATTATCACTTCATACCCCTTTGTAATTTATTCAGTAAAATTAAAATAATTTTCTTTTCGCTATAAAACTGAACTTAAATTTATTTTTCAACTAAAATACCGAACATATTCAAATTATAATTTTAACATACAAAATATGATCTTACCAACTATATCAAACACGCACTTAATCCTCACTCTTAATTGTTAATTTTAATTTTACCTTTATTCTCAACTTCTACAACTCCAAACTTTCACCAACCCCACCTTCTACCCCATCACCTGCATGCCTAGGCCACTCGCAAAGAGATGATTAGGGTGACGCCCGTCGAAGCCAGCATTCATCGCCAGAGTTTCTCTTCCTTCTTCGTATAACACATCCATCCATTCCATCACCTTCTCAAGCCAACTTTCACTTTAATTGATTTAGGTTTATTTATAGTTTTAGTCCATGAAAGTTGTGAATGTTTTGATTTTGGTCCTTGGAAGATTTTTTGACCTTGACTCATCCTTAATTATTTTGAAAATTTGGTTTTAGTCCTTATTGTTAAAAAAATCCGTTAATTACTAACATAGCTAACGGAACGTCACATCATCAACATACATATGTGCAAGTATGTAATGTCATGGTAGGATGACGTAGATGATTTGGACTAAAATCAAATTGTCAAAACAATTAAGGATTAGTCAAGGTCAAAAAAACATGTAGGGATTAAAATCAAAACACTCCCAATTTTCAGGGACTAAATACATAAATAATAAGCCAAAATTAAATACTACTACAATTTTCAATAAGGATTAAACATGAGTATTTTGGACAAACTATACATAATACTTATAATAATTAATACTTTTTTAATTTGTGTGTCGAAACCTAAAAAGGCAAAATAGTGAAATGGAGGGAGTAACAAATGATATATGGATTGACACTTTTTGTTACAAATAATTAGAAGTATTATTCTTTATGCTTGGCCTAGTCTTCGCTTGCTTTCATGACGCACCATCCTGCTCATCATACGCCATGCGACTTTTTATCTCACGAAAGGTTAACTCTTTGACATGCCCAAGGGTCACTCTGATCTATATATAAATTGAATGGGCGAAAGCTCATTATTGATAGACTAATGATTTTATATATTATTACTGTACTTTTTTCTACATCCTTTCAATAGCTATTTTATAATTATTGATATTTTATCATTATTATTTTCAAATCAAAAGTTATTTGATGAATGTTTCATGTGATTCAATTATTTTAATAAAGTAGGTAAAAAGATAAAAGTTACTTTAAAAAAAAAGTTTTCTAATGTGTGTCATAAAGAATATATATTAAGAATATTTTAAAGAATTAACTTTGTTTTATAAAAAAATAAAAATATCACATCTCAAAGTTTTAAACAAAATAGTTTTTTCATTCAAATATATTTTTTAAAGTATTCTTAATAAGTATCCTAAAGTACACGTTAGAAAAACTATAAAAATAGATTCAAGTATCTAGTGATATGAGGTAATCATTTTACTTTTTAATATTCCCCCATTGGGTCAAATAATTTGGGAGATTTCAATCGTCAAACTGTGATTTTCGTATGACTTTCTCAAATTCATTTTTTTTCATTTATTTATTAATTTAAAATTTTTTAAAATTAAATTATTGACTAAAATTTGTGAGTTAGGCAAAAATAATTTAGAGGGGATTCAAATACATAAATTTGACATCCATGTCACACCTATCATCATTTGCATATTTCATGTTCATTCCAACTTTAAACATTTTATACGTACAATATGAATTACACACCCATATAATTGAGGAGTATCCATCGGATGAAAAATCCAAATGAAAAAAAAAAAATCAATTTTTTATTGTTAATTAATATTCACGGTTAAGAAGCTTGATGGCCATTAACGAAAATTGGTTATATTTTATCAAGAGTATATATTAACCATGTATATATGCTCCGCATTACTTTTATTTAAGAGGCAATACTAGCTAATATTTATATGATGGAGGATACATTAATAAAGTAAAAAAACCTCTAATATTATATTTCAGAATACCCACATTAAACTCTTTACATCATCTACCTATATATTTTCTCTAAAATTTTATTATTCACTGTCTTTATCAAATAATTTACAAGTTTTTTAAAAAATAAATATTTTTATATTATATCATAACCGTTATGAGATACACACTTATATATAACTTATAAGTTTCTGATTGTAGCTACGTTAAAATTTGATAGAAAGAGCTCTTTTGTCCATAATGAATCAACTTTACTTGAGTAGGATTACCTAAGATGGATGGATTGTACATGAGGTTTAAACTTTAAACAAATAAAATCTTCTAAGTACATCTTTTTTCGTTTTCAGTAAAAGAAAAAATTCATTACTAGCTACGTGCAAAAATTCAGAAACAATGAATCGGCCACAAACATTTACTTTGCCACCTTTTAAGAAGGGTTCAAAGTCAATGAATATGCCTGAACCTTAGGGTGGTTAGCCACCTTCTATGAAAGGTTCAAACTAAATCAAAGGCCAAAAGTTCAATATAAAGACACCAAAAAACTATAATTCCTTCCTGATCCTACCTACTAAAGAACTATTTGTGCATCCATTTTACATAATTAGGAAAACAAAAACTAATCCTATAAGCAACCTCTCTTCTAATTGTATTAAAAATATATTGCATACTCCTCGTCTAGTTCTTGAAAGTGGACCATCCCTTTCCACCCAAATGTGATATAGCAATGCTGCGAACATGCATGGCAAAAATTCATTTGCGCCCGACCCTATCCCTGAAGGCAAAATGGATCCATTTTGTCCAGTTGTGATATTTGTACGACCACCTGTCAACTCCTATCTAAAGACAACAACATTCAAGGAGGTTACGACTCCAATTACATTCAAAGAATAAATGATTCATAGACTCAGCAGATGTTAGACAAAGACAACAATGATTAGGAATAAACATAAAACAAGATAACCTATCCAAAGTTTGAAGCTTACCAAAAATGAAAAGCCAAGCTATAAAACAATATTTTTGAACATTGATATACATGCCTTTGTATGCCCCTGAAAATTATAGTCAATAGTTTCATTATAAACCGACACATAGGTTTGTGGAGGTCATGTGCTAAAAAAAAATTGTTTTAATAAAGCTGATGATTTTTTTTACCCTGCTACTGTTAGTTTAATAACACATTATATATTCATTAACATGTATTACTTTGATCATTGGTGCTTGTAGTTCAGGGATGTTCTGGGTAAAGGAGCCATGAAAGTAGTTTATAGAGCCTTTGATGAGATCCTAGGAATTGAAGTGGCTTGGAACCAAGTGAAGCTCAGTGATGTCTTTCATTCATCAGAACAACTTCAGCGCCTTTATTCAGAGGTTCATCTACTCAAGAACCTTGATCATGACTTTATCATGACCTTTCATAATTCTTGGATCGATGTCAAATGCAGAACCTTCAACTTCATCACGGAATTGTTCTCCTCTGGCACCCTACGAGAGTAATTAATCATACATCATTTATTTTAGTTTTAATTTATTATCTTTGAACCCTTATTTCCAACAAAGGTAATAAGCTAAAATGTGTTTTTGATTACTGAAAATTTTAAGTTTTTTTGTTTAAGGCACTCAATTTTATTTTATTTTATTTTTTAGTTCTTATATGTTTTAAAAATTTTGGTTTTGTTTGACTACCCTACATCAAGTTTTGTTTATGGATGTGCGGGTTAAGAGAAGAATGAAAAGAAAACGCCAAGACAAGGTTCCAAGAATCAAGTGGTGGAAAATTGAAGTGGGAAATCAAAGGCACTTCTAACAAAGGGTTTTGGAGGAAGGAAGCTGGAATGGACAAGGAAATGCAAACGAAATGTGGGAGGAAATAGCCAAAGCGATTAGGAAGTTTGCAAAGGAGATGCTCGGTGAATCAAGAGGTTATGGATTAAAGGGAAAGGATTCATGGTGTTGGGATGAAAGTGTCAAGATAAAATTAAGGTGAAAGTGAATGTTACGAAGTCTGGTCCTTTGGGTAGAAATGCAGAGAGTTGGAAAAAATATAAAGCAGCTAAGCAAGAGAAAAAGAAAGCGGAGAGCGAAGCAAGAGTTAGAGTGTATAATGGGTTATGCCAATCTCTAGGCATCAAGGAAGGGGAAAGAAGCATTTATAAGCTTGCTAAAGTTAGGGAAAGGAGGACGAGAAACTTGGACAGGGTGAAGTGCATGAAGGATGAAGAAGGAAAAGTCTTGGTTTCTGATAAAGATATTAAGGAAAGATGGAAGAATTATTTTCACAAGCTTTTCAATGAAGGTCATGAAAATATTCACTCTGATAGGATAGTCACTCGAGAGGAGAACCAAAACTATACCTTTTATCATAGAATTAGGGAGATTGAGGTAAAAGATGCATTGAAAATGATGGATAATTGTAAAGCAGTTGAATTAACCAGATAGTATTCCTATTGAGGTTTGTAAAACCCTAGAAGAGTGGGGCATTAGTTGGCTCACCAAGTTGTTTTATGAGATCATGAGGTCCAAAAAGATGTCAAATGATTGGAGGAGAAGCATTTTAATCCTTATTTACAAGAACAAAGGAGATATACAAGATTGTGAAACAAATTAAAGATGGATTAAGCTTATGAGCCATACCATGAATATTTGGGAGAGTGTGATCGAGCGGAGGTTGAGACAAGAGACACATGTTACTGAGAATCAATTTGGCTTTATGCTAGGGAGATTGACTATGGAGGCAATACACTTACTATGACTGTTGATGGAGCAACACCGAAGGCAACAAAAGGATCTACACATGGTTTTCATTGATTTGGAGAAGGCTTATGATAGGGTGCCTAAATAGGTATTGTGGAAGGCTCAAGAGAAGAAAGGAATGAGTATTGCCTACATTAGAGCAATTAAGGATATTTATGATAGGGTCAAGATGAATGGGAGAACACAAGGTGGGGTCTCAAAAGATTTTCCTATTACTAGAGGACTACACTAAGGGTCGACTTTGAGCCCTTACATTTTTACACTGGTTCTGGATGTGCTTACTTAGCAGGTCCAAGAGCCAATGCCCTGATGCATGCACTTCGCGAATGATATTGTTCTTACTGGGGACTCTAGGGAGGACATAAATGGGAAGATTGCAATGTGGAGACAAGCTTTAAAAGTGTATGGTTTTTGAATAAGTCGAAGTAAGATGGAGTATAAATTTAGCAAGAGGCACATAAGCCCTATCCTAGAGGTGCAGATTGGAGAATATGTCATAGCACAAGTCCCAAGGTTTTAGTACTTTGGGCCTATCATACATCACGAAGCGGAAATAGAAAGGGATGTAAATCTTAGGATTCATGTCGGTTGGATGAAATGGAGGAGCACCTCGGGTGTTTTATGTGATAGAAATGTGCCACTCAAACTTAAAGGGAAGTTCTACCGCACAATTATAAGGCCAGCGATGTTATATGGACCAAATGTTTGGCGGAAAAATGCCAACAAGAGAATAAACTTCGTGTAGTAGAGATGGGGATGTTGTGGTGGATGAGTGGATGTTGCGGTGGATGGTGGATGTTGCGGTGGAAGTTCTACTGCACTGCTATAAGGCTAGCTATGATAGGAATGAGTGTATTTGAGAAAGAGTCGGGGTTGCACCAATTATAAAAAATTAAAGTTGGTTGAACTTGTCTTAGGTGGCTTGCGCATGTGTGGAGGAGACCAATAGAAGCCCCAATTAGAAGGGTTGATCAAATGGATAGATCAATGCTGCTACATGTGCTAGAGGAAGAGGATATGGAGATAAAACTATAGGCGAAACAATTAAGAAGGATATGGAGATAAATGTTTTATCAAATGACATGATTTATGATAGACATTTATGGCGTCGCTCGTTTGATCCATGTAGCCGACCCCACCTAATGGAACAAAGGCTTAGTTGTTGTTGTTGGTATCTATTATATTTTAATACCACAATTGATCAAGTAAGCAATTTGTGTCATATACCAGTAATAGACATACTATCACTAGGGATTAAAATCAAAATTTTTTAATATACAAGGACCAAAACCAAAGGGAAAAAAATTATAGGGAATAAAATCAAAATGTGGTCACTTTACCTTGATATTGCGCATAATAGGTCATTTTGGTCTCTGATATTAAAGAAAATAGTATTTCTGTACCTGAGATTGCACAACATCAATATCGTTAATCCCTACAACGAACTGTTGTCATTACATGTTAACAACGTTGTCACATGGTCGTTGGTTTTAATTGAAAAATAAAATAATCATTCTGATTCTCAATTTTTAACTCCTTTTCACTTTTGTCCATGGCATTAAATAAAGGTCACTTTTGTCATTAACTTTGATAAGGTTGTTTCTTTGAAGTAGATCATCATCACTTAATTATTCTTCACTATTAGTCCATCATTACTCGTGGTTTTTTGAAAAAGTTAAGACATAATAGTCAAATTCTATATTCCCTTTCAACATAGAAACTTGTTTCAATTTATAGTTTTTAACCAAATTTCTATATTGAACTGCATTCCATAGTCAAATTCATGGATTTTGATCACTTCTCTTTTTTGATGGAAAAGATAATTCATTAGTAATAAACAACTCTCCAAAAAGGATTACATGAAAGTGTGTTTGTGTGTGTGGAGGGGGGGGGGGGGGGGGAATGATCACACCAACTCCTATTTACATATGCTTGCATCACTTCATTTATTACATACTCTTTGAATCCCAAAAAGTTTATAAAACTTTGAAAAGACAACAAAATTGGAGACAAATATTTAATGTTTTGTTTTTTTCAAATCATCAATCAAGTACAACATCAATTATTTAATGCATTTTTAATTGGCTATCCAATCATTAATTAAAGAATAAAATTTTTTATTCATTATTTTAACTTTGATTTGAAATAATAATTACTGTCATTTTTCATTAATTTTTTTTATACAAATAGAATAAGAAATTTGAAAAAATTATTAAATTTTATATTTGAAATTATGAAACTCTTTACCTAATAGTCAAATTTCCTACTCCTGCTATAAAACTACAAGATGTACTTTTTTTTTGGTGGAAAAAACTACAAGATGTACTTCAACCTATATGCACAAGAGAGCCCTTATTATTTGCATGCAAAAAAAAATATACACACCACTGTTACGTTTAATCACCATAAAAATTAATTCATAACATAAATTACTTGGTTCATAAATTTTCAGCACGTAACCTTTGAAAACGTGTTATTAGTTCATTTAATCATTATATATACATTCTTAATAAGTTTCGAAAATCCTGTCTAACTTGATCCTTTTTATTACTTCATTCGGTCCTATTTATATGGCATATTCTAAAAGAATTCTTTGGTCATATTTATAAGTCACTTTGCATTTTCTAGGAAGCATTTATTGCAATTTTCTCTTATTTGTCCTCTTTCCATTAATATAAAATAATACATTATGAAATTCCCAATACAAGATAAGAGGGTACGTAAGATTGTAATGTTAAAGTATTTTTTTAAAGTTTCTAGAAACTTAAATACATTCCTTGGTCCGTATGATATGAATAAGTTGTAATGAAGCTAAATGGGCAGTTTGGGAAAAATATGCAACTAAGTGCCACCTGGCTTGGGGGTGAAAGAATGAGGTTAAAAGGCAACACTATGAAGCATTTGGGGTGTGAAGAATTTGGAGGAAAACCTACTCTCTCTCTTGGTGCTCTCTTCTTCCTTAGTCTTCTCCCTTTCCCTCTACCCTAATATTTATTTACCCTTACCTAAGTTCCATTTCCCTGTACTGTCTTACTTGCTTGCTATTACTACTATCACTTATTACTTGTTACTTCTCATCACTATACGTGTCATTTCTATATACATACATATATCTCACTGGTTTGATATTCCATTGTTATTTCTTTATACATACATATATCTCACTATATGTGCCACTGGACCCTTATGATGTTGAAAACCTGGAGTTGCTTCGTTGGGAAGATCAGCAGAAGATCAGAAAATACATAGAGGGTGGCAGTGGCTTCAGTGCGCCACCAAAGGTGCTGAATGTGGTATTGAAGTCTCTCAAACTTCTCGTGCTACTTGTAGGGATTGTAGCCAAAAAATTATCAAAGGAGAGGTTCACATATCTACTAAGCCTGATGGTCAAGGTGCTAGGGGTTTAGCTTGACACTGTGCCAAATGCCTCATGGAATTATCACCGTCAATTCAAGGAGGTGGTAGTGGTCCAAATGTTGAGGCCGAAGGGGTTAAAGAATCCACTTCCAAAGGTGGTGCCAAACGTGGGAAGGATGCTGATGGTGGGTTGAAGTCAAAAGTTGCTAAGGCCAAGGGAGATGTGACTGCAAGCAGGGCAGCATCAGTGAGTAATGCCAATGACGCAGGGGAGACACGTGATTTATGAAGAATAGTCTGGAGACATAGAGCAAAGAACTCTGGGTTCTGAAGGATGATCTTAAAAAGCATGTCTCAACAGCAGAGATGCGTGGAATGCTGGAAGCCAATGGTCAAGATTCAACCGGATTGGAACTTGATCTGCGTGACCGCTGTGCTGATGGAATGATGTTTGGAGGACTTGATCATTGCCCATTATGTTTCGGTCTTCTGCGTTATTCTGAAGGAATGTACCATTGCAGTGGATTCATTTCTGAGTGGAGTAAATGTTCCTACTCTACTAGCGAACCAAAACGTCTTGGAGGGAAGTGGAAAATCCCAGAGGAAACATCCAACCAGTACCTTAAAAAGTGGTTGAAATCTCAAAAAGGGAAGAAACCGGTTAGGATATTGCCTCTACAATCCCCAAAGAAGCCTGCTGATATGTCAAAAGTTATGCAGGTTGAGATAGAAGCTGAACCAGAGAAGATTCAGAAATTGGACAGAGAAAGAGGGAATGATTTTGGCTTGTTCACAACACAGTTCCTTCGCCACCATGGAGTTCACTTGCGTGGAACAGCAGCTACTATAATTGTTGGCTTGACATCACATTACAACTGGTATTTTTGTGTGTTGCTATATGGTGCCTGCAAAGGTGATTTATACGCAGAGGGCCTTTCTTTCCAAATAAATGTGCCTGAACTAGTGAAAGTTCTCAACAAATTGGTGTCTCTCATTAGCATTGTGCTGCTATGTAAGGAAAAGAACGCTTGGAGGTTAAAATTTAATGGCCAAGTGGTGCAAATGTTGCAAGAGCATTGGGATAGTTGTGACAAATGGCAGCTAGTGATTAAGGAGACAATTGTAGGATTGTGGACCTATGTGGCTGCTATGTGTGTGCACGAAACTGGACATCACCATGCTGGCCTCATGACTAGACAACACATTATCTCACTTAGTGCCCTTCACTATTCCTGTATGATTGATATTCTTAGGCATCAGGCAACGTATAGTCCTGATACTCTTTACAGGTCTACCATTGCTTTCTATGTGATATTCCTTACTGCTAATGTCGATGGATCTGCTCTAGTTCACATAATCACAATTGGCATTAGAATCCTTCCTACAATTATTCCTATGTTTGAAAAGGTTTGGGATCCAGGTGGTAGGCATTATGAGCATTTTGGGTCTTGTACTAAACGAATTGCTGCTTTTATTATGACCATACCATCTTTTTTCTCTATGGCCCTGCTGGAGATTTTTATCATTAGCACTTCTTTGACCAATGTGCAGAATTGTCTCTTCTTGATCAGAACCTTGTTGGTTTCTCTGTCCTTCCTAATTGTTGCTCAGCCACTATTGAAATTCAGCATGGCAATTGTCTTTGTCCTTGAAGCTCAAAACTTATCTACTGTGATGGTATGGATCAAACCATGTTTTATTGCTCTGAATGGAACAAGCTTACTCTACCATGACCTTGAGGACAAGGTCATTTTTAATGGGGGCGGTAATGTAATGAAGCTAAATGGGCAGTTTGGGAAAAATATGCAACTAAGTGCCACCTGGCTTGGGGGTGAAAGAATGAGGTTAAAAGGCAACACTATGAAGCATTTGGGGTGTGAAGAATTTGGAGGAAAACCTACTCTCTCTCTTGGTGCTCTCTTCTTCATTAGTCTTCTCCCTTTCCCTCTACCCTAATATTTATTAACCCTTACCTAAGTTCCATTTCCCTATACTATCTTACTTGCTTGCTATCACTACTATCACTTATTACTTGTTACTTCTCATCACTCTACGTGTCATTTCTATATACATACATATATCTCACTGGTTTGATATTCCATTGTTATTTAGCAAAT
This sequence comes from Crotalaria pallida, assembly GCA_037953625.1. NCBI lineage: Eukaryota > Viridiplantae > Streptophyta > Magnoliopsida > Fabales > Fabaceae > Crotalaria > Crotalaria pallida. The sequence continues at coordinate 83,581,653 of CM075653.1, forward strand.
CTTAGATCCATCATTGTATGCTTGAGATATGAATCAGCCTTACATAAGTATGCCCTATAAATAAGACCAGAGGGAGTAATAGATTCTCTTAGTTTTTTATAACAATATTTCGTAACATTAATTATACACAAATAATAATACAGGTATAGAAAAAAGTACAAGCGAGTGAATATAAGAGCAGTGAAGAATTGGGCTCGTCAGATTTTAAGGGGTTTGGAGTATTTACACAACCATGATCCTCCAGTGATTCATAGAGACCTCAAGTGTGATAATATCTTTGTCAATGGCCATCTCGGGCAGGTCAAGATCGGTGACTTGGGCCTTGCAGCCGTTCTTCGAGGCTCTCAACATGCCCACAGTGTCATAGGCAATTCCTCTTACTCTATTTTGTTGGTACTTAAATTAATCTAAAATGATTCTTGTACACAATTTTTGAACACTACTTTTATATTCTCTCCGTCCTAAAATGCTAGTAAAATATTGAAAAATCAACACAAATAAAGAAATATGTTTTTAATGTATTGTCTCTTAAATTAACCATTTATCAAAACAAATATTTAATGTATATTTTCTCGATTAATCAAAAACAAAATATAATATAAAATTTCTAATTTTTAAAATTTACTACTTTAACTTTAATTTAAGATAATTTATTGTATTTTTTTATTAACATTTTGAGATGAAAGAAGTAGTAACTTATTACGTTAACTACGATTTTTCTATCCAATGCATAGGATAAGAAAAGTTAAAAAATAAACTTATATTAAAGAATTAAATAATTATTTATTTATTAATTTATTTATTTATTTATTAAGTGTATAATAATTTTTCAACAAGACTTGTTTTTTAAACTTTGATTATCATATGCATCTGGTTACAAGTTATAAAGACCCCACTTGTTAACCAAGTACAAATTTCTAATTAGCAGCATGCAATGTTAAATTACCAATCATGAGTAATCTAAATTAAACTTGCCTAAAAAAAAAAAAATCCTAAACAATTTGTCTATAAAACTGAAATTTTTTGTATGGTATGAGTTATCAGGTACACCAGAATTTATGGCACCAGAATTGTATGAAGAGGAATATAATGAGCTGGTAGACATATACTCCTTTGGGATGTGTATGATAGAAATGTTTACTTCTGAGTTCCCATACAGCGAGTGCTCCAACCCAGCTCAAATATACAAGAAAGTTATTTCAGTATGTTTAAGTGTTTAACTTGACACTTCACTAATTTTATTTTATTTTTTCACCTCCATACAGATATATATTCATTTCACAAACTTTGGTGTATATGATTTAAATTAAACAGGGAAAGCTGCCAGAGGCATTTTTCAGGATAAATGATTTGGAAGCCCAGAAATTTGTGGGAAAATGTTTGGCTAATGCCTCAGAGAGGTTGCCAGCAAAGGAGCTCTTGTTGGACCCATTTTTAGCCACGGACCAAGTTGACTCACCATTGCCTAGAATAACATTACTTAAAAATCCAACTCAGGAAATCAATTTCACTCCGGCAGTTGCCAAAGAGTACTCTTTAGTGAGTGGCCAAACAAAGAGCACAGGCATGACAATCACTGGGTCAATGAATGAAGAAGATGACACTACTGTGTTCCTTAAAGTGAAGATTTCTAACCAAAATGGTAAGCATAATTGCTCCACAAGTGAAATCATAATTACATGCTATTCTGTATCCATTCCGACACGTGCATGGTACCAAGTTCATATATTCTATTCATCACTTTTTACGTTATTATAACAAGATTTTCTTTGTAATGAACCCAATATGCAATACACTTAACTTGCTATACTGTAGGTAAGGTAAATGAATGAATTATCTATATGTGAGCGAAATGCTTTTGAACACCAAGAATTGTCACCAACATTATATTAAATACCTGCCCTATTTCGAAAAGTTTATCCCCTTTTCAATCATGATATCAAAATCAGTGTGAGTATAACTTAAATGGTTAAATAGTGGAGATAAGTGTTATTTTTAAAATTAGAAAGGATTTGAGTGTTTGTGACAAACCTCGAGTGCAATTTCTTTTATTTTTTAATAGATTGAAATCTTTATGCACTTTATTAAATATGTTACTCACTTTGAAAATAAAAACACTTGAATCATTTCATATGTCTTGGAATGAATTGCTTCCCAATTGCATTTTGAATACAGGGCAAACAAGAAATATATACTTTCCATTTGATGTCATAAAAGACACTGCCATTGAGGTGACTATGGAGATGGTTAAAGATCTGGAAATTAATGACATGGAACCACTAGAGATTGCAGAAATGATTGAGGATGAGGTGTCATCATTAGTCCCAACATGGAGGAATTTAAGAGCTTCTAAGTATCAACAGAAACAAAGTTTTAGCTTTGAAGAAGAGGATGATATCAGTAACCACCATCCTTTCTTCTCATCATCATCTCGCTCATCATCTCACGGTTCTCTTCCGGTGTTTGGTACCTCCTACACAACCCTACTTGGTGGGAAACATTACCCGCTTGCCCAAGATTGGCCTCAAGGTACTCTTCTTGTTATGTTTATTAGATTATCCATAATGCAAATAACTCCTAAACCATGATCATCGAAATGATGTTTACATATTATGAAGCATGCACATGATGCAAACATTCGCAAATAGACGATATCAAAACATAAGATCCTATATGTCTTATTTGATGCTCCCCTTTCAGTTTATTTCAATTTTCCCTTTTTACGGTATTATAGATTTAGTAATTAAAAACCTTGATGATTGAGATTAAATGTTAAAGTAATGATAAATTGAACCATTGATCTTAATGTAATTAAGAGATGATTACATCTGTCATCATTCTTTGGAAGATTGTGATGGTCAAAAATATTGTCACATTGGTGGAACGATTTTTATAGGTGATAAAGTAATAAAGTAGCATAGGTAGTGTCGGACTATTTGCACCAGGGTAAAAATGAATAACATTTTAGTTTAAAACTTTGAAACATGTGTACTCTTGAACTGGTGGTGTAGTCGTACCGAGTACATCTTGGGTATCGGTACACGTAATATGCTTTTGAGTACTTGTATTTGGTATGTTAAGGTAAATTTTAGGTGTGGATCATACAAATAATGTCATTTTTGCCTTAGAATATATATTTTAATGTCATAATCAATCTTTTGTTCTTATATCTTGATTTATTTTGACCATCAATCTCTAATTTTACGATACTTATATACTATTTCAATGCCAAAATCGTTTATTTGCACATTGTTTATATATATATATATATATATATATATATTTATAAAATTTGAATTTATATTGCCGTACCTGTACACCAGTTTTTTTTTTAGAAAATGTCGTACCCCGTATCCCGTAACGTGCCCGGCGTATTGGTTCAACATTGGTTTAAAAGAAAATCTAACAGAATTTTTATGAAAAAAATTAAAAAGAGTGCTTAAATATCATTTTAAGAAGGGAGCATAAAAGAATTATCCTTGAAAGAATATATTATCAATTAAGTATATATCATTACAATTTTGTACCAATGGTGTATTCGTCTTCTTCTTCCAACCAACAGGTAGAAACTAATATTTTTGAAATGTAGAAAAATAATCATGATTTATACATGCATCTCCTGAATATATGATGCACTATTCTAAAAAAAAAAAGTATTCATGCCATCACAAACATGGTTGACACTTTGACTACTAAAAAAGTGAGCAGTGCGTTTATGGAATTATGTTTAATTTCATAATTTGCAAATTATCTTTAGGTGCTTTTTTTTTGCATCTGATAAGCTATAGGGTAGTGGGGTTAGTCCGTTAGTGATCAATTAAAAATAATGATAATTGCATAACGAATGAAAAAAAGACATACTAAAAGAAATATTGATAATTAATTTTAAAATTCCTTAAGTGAATACACATTGTTCATGTGTCTCAAAATCTTGATAAAAATTTAAAAAAAAAAATAGAATTAATAGAATTTATTTGTTTATTCATTAATTTCAATAAATGTTATACAATTATTATTTCATTATTAAGAGATCAAATATTTTATTTCCTAGTAATTTAATACGTTTTAGGTTACTTGCGCAATCATTAAAGTATTATATCACGGAGATTTCTAACATGCAATCTAAAATTGGATTGTTGCTATGCAACTTTCTCTTAAACCAATAAGAAGTTGTTACTTAATTCACCTGTTGCAACCTTCTCTTAAACCAATAAGAAGTTGTCACTTAATTCACCTGTTGTCAAGCCAAACTTTGAGTTACTAGGCGTTGCGAGTTTGTGAAGATAGCAGAGAAGGAAACTAGAATGGTTTAAGAGAAGGTTGCATAGCAACAATCCAATTTTGGATTGCATGCTAGTAACTCGCTTATATCATTTTCAAGATTATTTTTATTTTTATTTTTATTTGAGACAAGATTTTTGTATTTTTTTTATCGATGCCAATGGTAACTGAGCATATATGTATTTTGAAGAATTGTTTGATTATATGCCCCTGCACTTGTTGAACTACATGCAGATGATCCATTTATGAATGACGATGCAAGCTCTCAAGATTCAGTAAACTCATTCAAGTGTATCAACTACCATTACTGCGACTCATGCAATGAAAATGATGATGATTCAACTCTAGCTATAGGATCAGAGTCCCTTTCATACACGCCAGAGGCGATACACAAGTGCACAAGGTTCTGTCCTCTCGAGGAGGTGGTGGAGGCAGCTGATTTTACCAAAAAGTTTTGCAACGTAAGAATGGATTCTCAAAGAGGACAAGGGTGTCGGAGAGTAACGAGGATTCGTTCGTGTGTGGATGTGAGGAGAGGGCATCTGCAGAGGTCACTGGTGGAGGAGATACACAAGAGGAAGATGTTCAAGACAGTTGGTGCAGTCGAGAACATTGGATTTCAGAATCCAGAAGGAGGTGGATCTTTTACTCGTTGAAGCTCCACACGGATTAAGAACGAAACTCTATTTCTCTTTAGTTTTGGTATTTTTTCTATGTATTGCCTTGTATTTTGATGTTAGTGGAAATCTGTAGACCATACGGACAGACTCGTCTATATATTGCCCAATAATGTAAAAAAACATGTAATATATTTTAATCTTTACTTATGAAAACGTTTGTAGAGTATATAAGGAAATGAAAGAACATGCTTTGATTTTGATTCTTAATTCAATGAATTTACATGTTAAAATATGCGCTTATTTAGCCTATTAAAAAAAAAAAAATACTATTTTGATGATTACCACACGATGTCCTACTTTGTTGGCCATTTGAACCCAAATTGAGGAAACTCCCCCTCAATACATGAACACTATTAAAACCTGTCCAAACTTGGCATAAAACAATAGCAACACAACAAAATATCAAATAAATCAACAAAATATCAAGTAAGCATTTCTACCCCTTTTTGTCATTAGCAAAAAGAAGATAAATTACTAGGAGGAGAAAACCAAAAGAAAATAACCCCATTTTGCGGCATTGAGAATCATGTCTCAAAAAAAAATTGTAGCTCCCCCTGAAACTTTGGACTTAACAAAAATATCAGAGAAAAAAACAATTATTGCCACCATAATCCAGAATTAAAGTGCAAATAAGATAAAATGCGATATGAGCGGCATTACAGATAGCTTTATAAGCCATAAGCCTCAGTGTTTCAGAACAACTAACTTCCAAAAGAAAAGCATTTCTGATAAAGTTTAAATAAAAGCAGTAAAAATCAGAAAAATTCTAAAACAGCATCATCAACATCAGAACATGGACAGAGGTGGACCATCAGATGGAGGATAAAAACGGCTAAAGGCGGCCATCATCTCATCAAAGCCTCTATCCATCCGATCGGAATGCTCATCCAATCGTGAGTAAAGCATGGCCGACTGAGCACCCATCCGTGCGTCAAGACTAGCAATGTCATCTTGTAACACCCTCACAATGATTTAGTTAACTTAAGATTTTATGAAAATTGGTATTTGAAAATTTCGATAAAAATCCGGCAGAGTTCCCTCTGTATTTCGGACTTTACCCAAATTTCCAATCTTGTACCTGTCCAGACCAGAATATTTTAAAACTTACAATATTTAATCAAAACACACAATTAAGTCCTAATGCCCAACATAATTAGAGCGAGGGCGTACAACTAATACATTTTTTTAAATTAAAAAATATCAATCTTTAACTTAATTAATACTTTAGTTCACTCGTAGTACACGACCACTTCACGTGGTGGAGGGTAATTCTGCTCGGCCAAAAACTGTGCAAGCTCCAAGCTCAGTACCTGAAAAATGGTTGTAAGGGTGAGCTTTACACATTAAATAGCGAGTAGTTTCAAACTAGACATAATGACCTACCAAGTTAAACACAATTAGCACGTAGCACATATATTTATATTTAGGCAAACCCAACATGCGTCATACACAACCAACAGTCTTATTAGTATCCATTCGTTTATTCCATTCATATTACCTTTCCAATAACTTTGTAAAGTCCCATTTTTTTCCATTTCCATTCTCATAAATTACCAACTCACGTAAATATATCATTTAGCCCATAGACACAATTTCAATATTCAAACACGAATACTCATTCCACTTCTTTTCATTCTACTCTTTCCATTTACTTTTCTTTCTTGTTTTCCTTCTTTATTTCTTTCTTTTCTTTTTCTTTTTCTCATTCACTTTTGTCATTTGGCCACAGGGTCATCACAACCAACCTGTGCCGCTTACCATTTATTTTTATTAGGCCACAGGGCCATCACAACCAACCTGTGTTGTTTACCATTTATTTTTATTAGGCCACAGGATCATCACAACCAACCTGTGCCGTTCACCATTTATTTTTTTATTTGGCCACAGGGTCATCACAACCAACCTGTGCCAGATCATTTTACTATTCTCATCCTCATTCCGTTTATCTTATTTAGTTATTCTTTTCATTGATTATCTTTTCTCTTCCTCAGTTTCTTTATAATTATCATTTTCCTTCTTGCCTTTCATTAGTAACTTGTTATCTCATTCGTCATTCAACACATACATAACAACCATAACATACAATAACTCACCAATATCAACCAAGGTTTCATATCCTTCAATTAAGTATTCATGACAACATTTAATAATTAAAATACACATTTAATCGCAAATTTATTAGTGGTTTCATTTCCTTTATTCTCATACTCAATTTATTATCTCTATCTCCGTATATTTTCCTTCTTTATTTATTATCCAATTCATTAGGCGATACACATTCAGCACACAAACATCACAATTCAACCATTCAATTTACCCAGTTCATACTCTTACTTTTTAGTTGTTCTATTCCTCATTTACCACTTATATGATACACATATATCTCTTCTTCGAATAAACATACATGATAACATATAGCGCTTAGACCTTAGTATGCATATTCAATCACAAGTATCAATTTATGGTTCATTTCATTTATTTTTTTACTTTATATTTAATCTAAATTATTTACCCGAATAATCAGTCACAAACATACCCATATATTCTTAGCAAGTATCATATACTAATCAGAAAATACTCTCTAAAGCAAGGTAAAACACCCCTTACCTCAATTGATGAAAATAAAGAGATAACCTCAACTTCGTGGCTTGCCGACGAGAAGGAGCGGCGATCCGTGAAGCTTTAGTGACCCGGGGTGATGAACGGGTCCGTGGCGGTCAACGTCGGTGGGTGGCGGTGTGTGGGCGGTCGATGTCGGTGGAGAGAACAGTCACGGGTACGGCGATAACGGCGTTGGTTCGCAAAGCTCCGGCTTAACCCAACCCCATGGTAGCAGCATCAACACCAAGGAAGCATCCACAACGAATCAAGGCGGCCAAGACGGCTCAGTGGCGACGCGATCTGCGAAGCTCCTATGATGGTGGTTCGATCCGATTCGCAGTGAAAGGGACACTAGTACAAAATACATTTTTCAGACCGGTTCCGAAATATTTTTCAGACCGGTTCCGAACCGGTCTTAAAGCCCCTGTTGCTAAAAATACATGTTAAATGAGACCAGTTATAAACCGGTCTTTTTTATATTAACGAGACCGGTTATTAACCGCTCTGATTTAAATGTTTGAACCAGTCTGAATAATTATTTTGAACCGGTCTGAATAATAATTTTGAACCGGTCTGAATAATTCTTTGAACCGGTCTGAATAATAATTGTGAACCGATCTAAATATTTCTTTGAACCGGTCTGAATAATAATTTTGAACCGGTCTGAATAATTCTTTGAACCGGTCTGAATAATAATATTCAACCGGTCTGAATTATAACTTTGAACCGATCTGAATAATAATTTTGAACCGGTCTGAATAATTCTTTGAACCGGTCTGAAAAATGAACCGCTCTGAATTAAAAAATGAACCGCTCTGAAAAATGAACTGCTCTGAATTAATTTTTGATCCGCTCTGAATTATTCTTTTTGAACCGCTCTAAATTATTCTTTTGAATCGATCTGAATTAATTTTTGAACCAGCCAATCTCAATTTTTGAACATATACCAATTTAGTAATGATTGCCATATTTATAGTCATCCCATCTAAGCCTCTGCTCATAGGGAATTTAAAATTTTTGCCAAAAAGCAATACATAATTATATATATATATAAAGAAAGATTTATCAAATAAAATTTTATTAAAAACTAGAAGCAAAAGCATTGCTTCCAGATAAAGATCAAAACCAAATACATTACACCATAGAATTAACGGGTTGTTTACAAAGATCAAATACTACCGAAAACACACCTCTTACTGTTGGAAACTAACAAACAGAACAAAAACTCCTAACCTCCTACACCAGCAAAAAGAATAAAAAAAACTACATAACTAGAGTCGTCAATATCCCTGCATAAAAACTCCAAGATTGCAAAGCCACTCCTTCAATTTTTCCGTGCATCTGCAACATTCCTGCTGGAAACCAGATACACTTATCTGCATGTTTGGAAATCAGATACACTTATCTGCATGTCTGAGAAACATGTTGAACGACTGATTTAAAAAGTCTCCATTAAATACTGCACATACTGCCTCACATACTGTCAAAAATACTTAAAATTGAAACCCCAAAAGCATCCATGGAACAAAGGATGGAAACTATTTCTTTACATGACATGAAACCATTGAACTGCATGTACCAGATTCAAGTAATTTTGGGCTAGAGAAACCCGAGAAAATTGATCACAAATTACAATAAGTAAAAATTTGAAAGGCAAAGAATTTCAGTGTCACACCTGCATGTTATCCAAGAACAAAGCAATTTGGATTGCATTAAGATATTGCTCAAATTTTAGATAGATCAAGTATGCAATATACAAGACTAACATATCATCAGGTCCAGGAAGGTATCTACAATGTTCTCCCCCACTTCAAGTCAACTCCATCCAATAAACTTGTTCCTTCTAAAACACTACTATTAGTTCAAAATCAAACTAAGGAGCTTCGGGATAAAACCTATATCTGTACAACATATTTCAATCTATCATGCCACAACTATAGTCAGAGGTCCAGCTAAGATCAACATAGCGACATTTCTCAACCAGCATGTCAAAATCTTCAACCTAACATTAAACATTTATTACATGAAAAAGCTCATCTCACCAGCTGAAGTAGTTAAGAAATAAACTAACAAATAATCTGGCAAACTACCTCCATAAAAAAAAAACAGGTTATGCTTCAGGTTCTGCATTATGCTGCAGCATGATTGAAATCAGTCAGCAAATAATAGTCTTCTTCTAACAGGTTATGTTACATCTTTAGACTTCCTTGATCTAAGAGAATGTTACATATCTTACCTTCATGTGAAAAGCAACTATTTGCTGTACGAGTTCCATGAGATCATCAATGGGGGCCTCCTCACTCTGTAAAAGGATTAAAAAAAACAAAACTTTTTCAGAATCGAGAATTGGAAAACAATCTGAAATTGGCACAACAACAATTAAACTGGATTTATAGTAATTAATACCATGCAAAACCAGATTCAGTTTCGCATACTCTTGTGCAATTTCTCCAGCCAGATTCCTGACGAAAGAACACATAACTAGTAAGAACAAGATTTATGATAATTCGCTTCAGTCAGACTTCAATAACCAGATTTAGTTTTTTCCTGGCACTGTACTTGTATTACAACAGCTGTCAATCTTCAACCATAAAAAATGTCCAAAAAACAATAATCTCACCTAACATACTCATGGCCCCACGAACCAATATCACCTGCTGAGCCCAATAATCTGTATTTAAGGCTTTCCTGACAGAAACAATATAATACAAGCTAGTCAAATGAACACTGTTTTGGTAAGGGGTTAAGAGTGAGAACACTGTTTAGCGTCGATGGAGAAAGAGCAGCGTCGCCGTTCGATGGAGCAGCAGCAGCGTCGCCGTTCGGTGGAGCAACAACAGCGTTCGATGGAGCAGCAGATTCAACACAAAAGCACTAAAAATTTCCCCTTGAACCATTAAATACCAAAAAGCTTGAACAGATTCAACACTTTAACAACTCAATACAAGCCATCGAAAATTTACAGTTACTATGATAAATTACAAAATTTGCCGTAACTAAAAATAAACACATTAGTTTTCGAAAAAAAAAGTGTAAAGAGGAGAGGGAAGTTAAAAATCAGATGCTCCATTCCTCCTATCTTTTGATGTGTATTTGTATTAGACAGTAAACAAGTTAACGTTAAAATTCAATCAACCAACTAGTGAATCTAGCTTCTTCTCACGCTTAAGATATGAAAATAACCAGAAGTTAAAACGCTAATTCTAATTACATATAAAAATGTTGTGTACTAAAGTCACATGGCAAATTAAGCTCACTCAAAAGTACCAGGCAGAAGTTAAAACGCTAATTCTAATTTAACGAAGAACCATGGTGATGTGCCAGCTATGAGAAATTAGTATAAAAATGAAAACACAGAAAACTGATATGCGCAAGATCCGAAATACCCCTTTAACTTGCCAATTCTCTCATTTCATTCATCTGGTTTCTCCAAATTTACCACTAGACCATAACTTTCTAAAAGCAACTTTAGTTTCATACCTTACATTACATATTCCTCTATTTGTAGCAAGGATTACTATTGGAGATAGGGAACTCTCCAAAGCACGATTCAGATACGAAAAACACTCCATATCTAGCATATGTACCTGAAAATTAGAACCTGAAAATATTATTAAAGGATGGCTAATGCCCAAAGTTCCCACCATTGTGGGAGTGAAGCAGCAGCAAATTGTAAAGTTAAAATCAAAGCTACCTCATCAATAAACAGAACTCCAGGGACAAGCTCTGCTACACCTTCATCAATATAACAGTTGACAAAATACAGAGATCAACTCATAACAGAGATTTAAAACGAAAACCATTTCTTCAAAATACATCACTTCTATTACGCACACAAAAATAAGAAAAGCATCATCACTTCTATTTCCCCACCATTCGCCATGGTTGGATTTGTTCCTCGAATGCACTGGCTGGATAAGGGGGTTAGTGCTTAATAAATTATTACATTTCCTATTCAACTTAAATTCTCTCATTATCTGCCCGCTTGAATTTTACAGTACTTTTATTTCTCATAGATGGAATAATATTATTGGTACACAATACAAAATTCTCATTGGAGGAATAATACATTATTGTTTCACAGCAAAAGGTTGTACTGTTGTAGGATTCCAAGTGAAGGATTCCCTTTTGATTTTCCAAAAATGTCAATTAACTCTCTGAATAATCAACATAAAATCCAATGCTGAGAAGAAAAGCATTAAGGCAGAAATATACCCAAAAAGTATCACTTGTCAAACACAAAAGTAGAAACTGCAAATAAATCTAATTTTTTAAGACTAAGAATCTCACCCTTACAAGCCTGAATCGCGTATGACAACAACAACTGAAGCGGGTGCACCGCCTTTCAACAGATTGACAACCACCGTCGCCCCTCAAAGCCTTTCGAAAACGCCATTGGTTGATTTGTGCTCCAAATATCGAATCTGAGATGAAAGCCCCAATTTGGAAGGCAAAACCCTAAACGTTGGATTGCAGGAATGAGTTGAAGGCATGGCTAGGGTTGGCGGTAATGGAGTAGTAACGAGATTGAGTGGGAAGGAGACTGAGGTGAAGGTGGCTTCGGCACCATCGCTGGAAGAGGAAGAGGAAGATGGTGCTGTGATGGAGATCGATAGGAAAGCTGTGGTGGTGAGAGAAAGAGGAAGAGGGAAGCTGCGAGAGAGAAAGAGATAGAGCAGAGAGAGATAGGGAAAAAGAGGGATGAGAGAGAAAGAGAGAGCTGCGAGGGAAAGAAGAAGAAGAAGACCAGGTGTGGGGCAGAGATAGCGTGGTTTTGTTTTTTTTTATTCCTTAACCCTTGCCCGTGTGATGCACGGGGCATTTAATTAATCTATTTTTCAGACTGGTTGTCAAAAATAACCACTCTAGAATAGACCAATACCAATTTCCAGACCGGTTCAGATGCGGAACCGGTTTTAATTAAAATTATTTCAGACTGCTCACTTGACTTTAAACTAATTTTAACTTCCAGATCGGTTCCGCACGGAACCGGTCTCAATAAGGTGGTCTGAAAAATGTATTTTGTACTAGTGGGAGAGCGCGACGGCGATCCGATTTGCAGAGGGAGGGAGTCGCGATTCGCGACCCACAGTGAGAGAGAGAAAAGTCGCGAGGCGGGAGAGGGAGAGAGAAGGACGCACGATGATGGCTCGCAGGTTGGGTGGCGCCGGCTGGGTTGAAGGCGGCGGTGAGGTGGTTTGGTGGCGGCTTGCTTGTGGAGGGAGATGAAGATGTGAGAGAGAGGGAGTGTCTAGGGTCGGCTGGAGTAGAAGTTGGGAGGGGGTGGGTTTCGAACCCTTTCCTCTTTTCTTTCTTTTTTTAATTATTATTATTATTACTGTTATTATTATTATTATTATTATTATTACTAATATTACTATTATTATCTATTTATTTATTTTTAATCCAAAGAAATACCTACAATAAATTTTAAATTATCAAATGAATACACATAAAAAAAAATCATAGAGTTAGAAGTTTGAAAATATTAAACATAAAATAATATTGAATATGTCAAAAACAAGTAACATATAAAAATGTATCTTTCCATATAGGGTAATTACTTTAAATGAGTTTACTTTAAGGTATATAAATAAAATAGTCCAATAGAAATAATATAAGGTACTTTATGAAAATACCAACACTTTAATAAATATATATAAGAATTTATCATTTAATTTGATCAAACTAAAAATATATAATACAAAAGAAAATCAGGATGTTACAATCCTCCCTCACTTACGGGAATTTCGTCCCCAAAATTCGGGTTACTTCGTAACGTGGAGAACCATCCAGCTAACGGGGTTCATGTCGGTTCTATTTCCCCGCTTCCGATGTGTTTAGGTCCATTCTTCTAAGTATTGTCATGTCTGTCCTCGTACACTACGTATCTCCTCTATCGTGACAGGATTCACCATTTCCTCATTATTAAAGTTCCATCTCCCATTCCTTGGGTTGAAATCCTCCCTCACTTAGCATCGACATACTTGATTATATCCATGGTAGGGGTAGGTTCGGTCGCTGCTAAGAATCAAATACATAGATTCTCGAACGTTATTCGAGATTTGGGAGTGGTGCGGGGTTGACTTCCTGTGGGTGACATTGAATCAAGTTAGATTCCTACGATTTTGGCGAACTCTCGCGTTTACCTCTAAGTTTTCTCATTAGATGCTTGAAGCTAGAAGAGAGCGAGGATGAAGAGAAGAAGCACGAAGCACTCAAGGATAAGTTTCATGGTCTTTGTAGGACGACCCAGGATGTATTGGGTACATGTCAAGCAAGAAGACAATGGAGGTTATCCCAAAGTGTGCATTTTCAGCAGAGAGTCATCGAAAGATGCATTTTCTATGGACCTGCGGCTGATTTGATTGGTCTCGGTAAGGGTACCTGACACAGTGGCTAAGACTTGCTTCCTTCGAGGGAATCGTTCAGGAACTTTGATTAGATTCTTAGGCGGGTTTTAAGTCATCTACTATCTAATTCGATTGGTTGTAAGAGGATGTTTATAAGGTTCGCTCGAGTGTCTCAGGGATTCTATACTCTATTACCCTACTCTCTAATGCTATGCAAAGAGTTTAGAAGGAATTCTTCTCGGGTTAGTTCTGTTCCGTCTAGGGGGTCTACTAAAAAAATTATTAATTCAATCATTTCGGTTTTCGATGAAATGCGCCAATGACATCGATCACCAATAGGTGCGAAGATCGAGGTGATCAGTTCTAACCTTACCTTCTACCGGTGGCAATACCATCATTGTGTTTGGCGGAACTTTAACTAATGTATTATCAATTATTGATTTCTTCTAAGTTAAATCAACATGTATACTTTATGTAAAAACATCCTAGGTAACCATTGGGTACACTATCAATCACTAAAAGTACCTCAGACAAGTTTATTACTCGTTCTGCGTGCTCATAGGACAGTCTGCAACACGGTGTCCGGGTTGCCCGCATTGGAAACAGAGACCTTCCTTTCTGCGCTGCTCAAGCATCCAACATATACGAGTATGGGATCCTCCACAATGTGGACATGGTGGCCTAGTCCTTGGAGCGGTCGCACTCTGACCCGCATTCTCTAGCATTTCTGCTCTTGTGTGGGTAACAGCATATGGACCTGATCCTTAAGCCAGTTCCTTATCCTTGTTAAGACCTCCTTCATCCTGTATATCCTGGCTTCTTTTCTCGGCAACTATCCGTTTCAGTCCTCCTTTATAAGTGCTGGCCACACTACTAGAGAAAAGACTTTTAAACTCGGTTGTTTTGGACTTTTAAACTTGGTTGCAGCTGTGATGTAGAAAGCGCTGATGTTGAAAATTACACTTTTAAACTCGGTTGTGCTTTTTAACTCGGGTGTTTTAAAGACCGAGTTAAAAAAATTAAATTTTTAAACACGGTGGTATTTTGAACGAGTTAAAAAATACTTTTTAACTCGGTTCTTTTAGTTAACCGAGTTAAAAAGTTCTTTTTTTTATTATTTTAATCACAACTATGCATTTTTAAACTCGGCGGTTGTTATGACGGAGTTAAAAAGTCTTACATTTAAACTCGGTTGCTTTCTTTAACCGAGTTAAAAAGTCTCTGTTTTTTAAGTATTTTAATTGCTATCTAGTTCAAGTAACTACTATAAGAAATATGAGCCAGCTCCTCTAAATTGGCTGCAGGCTCTATACATACAAAGAAACAATTCTGAATAGCAACAGAGAATAACATTGAACCTGCTACATCAATAAAGAAAAATGATCCAAGCTCAAAAGCATTCCTAGATGCCAAGTTTCCAACAAGCTATCCAAAGCCTTTTATATATATGTACTAGCCAACAACACAACAACAACAACAACAAAGCCTTTGTCCCATTAGGTGGGGTCGACATATGTATGTACTAGGCAATCATAGAATAAATAGAATAAAAAGTTACTTCTAATAATTAACTAATTTGCCTGGATTTTAATTATGGCATTGGCATTGGATATTACATGTTAATAACGTTCCTGCTGCTGCTGGCTTTTGTTACCCAAACAGCACTTTTAGTAGAAGCACGGTTAACTAGACCAATATCACTAGACAAGGTCACCGTTGCTGCTTCTTCATCTCCTTCACTTTCTGATCCATAGCCAGCCCTTACAAATCTCAGGTGAAACAGTAAAGATTAGGAAAAAATAAGCATTAACCAACAAATATTTTTAATATAGATAACACAATTTTTAGTTCATTTCCAAACTACTTAGTTCTCTACAGGAAATATTTCACTAGAATAAAAAAAAAAATTTGAAAACCATTTGGCAAATTAATATGGACAACTTCTCTGAAGGTTATGTTGTTGAATTAGAGTGCGACTTTTAGCCTTTTAGGTAAGGAATGAGGAAAAGAGAGAATAGAGACTCAATAAAATTAGAATGAAATAATGTGAAACAAAAGACAAACACAATAGATCTATTTATAATAATAGTAAAGACATAGTACTAGTTAAATTAAATAAGGAAATAAGTCAGGAGATACATATAGAAAATAGTAAATCTTAAGAGATCATCTACAATACTCTAAAGTCTAAAGTATTCTAAAAAATACAATGATGATATTATAAGATATTTTCATATATTCTAACATATGTACTCTGTAAATAAGCAACTATCTTACTTTGTGACAAAATCACTCACGTCGCGAAGATTTTTTAGATCAGGCACCTGACGGTTCTGCACAAGTCTTATTATTCTGCGTGAAGCACCTACAGGTTGTAATCTTATGGAATAATGCCGAAAATCAATTAGCTTAGTATCTTTGTTGTAATTGAGCAACACAATCCTTTGGCAAGAGGAGAGATAAACTGGAAACAATATGTTTTGAAATTAAAGGATAAAAAATCTCAAATGTTAAGTATGGTCATCAAATTATATGCGTATCCGTTAAACTTACAGTTTGACTTCAATTGTTGGAAATATGTTCTGAAACATGTTGGTTGTAAGCTGTAGAGGTAGATCTCCACTGACAAATCCAGAAAGCACAATCTAGCAAGAAAACATGGACACACCTATCATGGAAGAATAATGAAAACATATATGTTAACTATCAATAGCAGAAGATGCCACATTTTATTGCCAAAGTTAAAAAACTTGTTGCATGATTAATTTATTCCGTAGATATTTAAGGAAGCTACAATGCCATAGTTGCATGTGAGTATGAAAGAAATAATTTACCAAAGCAGAATTTTTAAAAAGATCTCTATGGCATCACAAGTGATACTAATAATCAAGGAGGAAGAAAAAGTAGTGGTGGTGTTGGTGTTGGTCAAGAACCGTTCGAGCAAAATAGATATTTCAAAAAGGATTTTTCTATCTGTTGCAGTGTTGCCCTTGGGATAACACTTATGAAACCAATTTCGAAATTGACTATTAATTCTTTAAAAGCATCACTACCTAAACTAATTTTACACATGTAGTTACTTACGGCAACATCCATATATGCAAATAATGCAATCACCTGGCTATTTTTTTTTTTAAATTTATTTATTGGTCAAAAAATCTGCTTGAGTTTTAAATTTTGCTCTTATGTTGAGCCCCGCGTACAAGTGAGGTGCCACCAAAACCAGCATTTAGTCAAAGATTTTGTAGTAGAGTGAGCAGAACGATGAACTCTGTAAAACAATTGCAAGCAAGAACGATCACAAGGGGAATCCGAACATCTCATCTAAATTGAAAAAATATAAATAAAATCAATAATGGCAAATTGGCAACCAATTCACAAAGCCAATATGTCCTGCTGCTATTACTGTCAACAAACCGTGCAACTGAATAATTGCCAAAAACAATATCTGACTGATCATAAAAAAGTAAGCTCATATACATCAATACATAGAAAGAAGATTCTCAAAAATGTGAAAGATCACCCTGCTCCTATTATTCTTTCTGGAGTCTAGTAAATAATGCCAGTACTGTATGAGAACATATGTAAAGAAAGCAGTGGCTAACATTCAAGACCATTTTAGTTAGACCATGTTTTCAAGTTGCAGAGAAGCAAGAATTATAGAGGGAAAAAAAAAGCAAGAATTATCTCTACTAGAAAAAACACTTAAATCGGCCGTTTTAGACTTTTAATAGCAACTTGAAGTTCCTGAAGTTTAAAAACATGTGAAATTGACCCTAAACTTTAGTTAGGATGTAAATTGTAAAAGAGAATGATCATTGCACAGCCAAATCAAAAGGCTAAGCAAGTAAGAGCCTTCATATCATTATTAAGCATTAATAAAAAGGCTAAGCAAGTTGCATAGAACAAACTGATCTAAAAGCAACTAATTTTCTTATTGCAGAATAGGACCATCTGAGGGAAAAAGGCTGCCTCTTGTTAGATGGTCCTGCCTGTATTATTAATGAATGCATTATAAATATTTGATTGAATTTGGATGATATTTAATTTTCCTAATTTTTTATCCATATTTTATGATTTTTTTTAAATTCCTTTTCATTTTTTTTTCGCAAAAACACCCAAATCTTTGCATGTTGGGTTGGTTTTGTTTTTATAACCAGATGTAATGCAACCTGAACCAAACCATCTCAATATATTTTGATCTGGTTGTGATGTTTAACCTCATTCAAACCTAATTCAACCCGTTACACCCTTGATTAGGACTTGCTTGGACTTTCACTGAATTAATCAGCAACATTGCGAGCTGCAGAAAGGATTGAAAGTGAAGAAACAGATTTGTGGTGATAGGAGAGAACGAGTGTTGAGAATGAAAACAGAAATGCAATACTGAATTGATTCATGCACAGAGTTTATAAACAAAATAAATGATTAGCCTCTAAGTTTGCTAACTAAACCATACAGTATGTTGTAAATGTAACTAACAAGCTAACTGTACAGACTATATTTTTTTTTTATAAGAGAAGAATTTTATTAAAAAAGCAGTCACTAGTAAGGGGGCGGGTATGAGACGCAGCCCCAAACCAGCAAACTGTGACAGGTACAAATTGAAAACAGACCACGATAAACAGAGGGCATCACCATTAAAAATGGTAGCACCTACAAAATAACAGCACCAGCACACCATAACAACAGCAGAGCACAAAACCAAGCACAGAACCGCAGCCTCAAAAATAAAATCACGATCACAGCAGATAAAAAGAGAAAAAGAAAAAACGCAGATGTAACTGTACAGACTATATATATGTACCAGTTCCTTGAAGTACCCAGAATGTATTGGAATTTGGAATAAGGTAATAAGCAATCAAAATTAAAGAGATAGCAACAAAAATATATTATTCAAATAACCCAGATTTTTTATAATCATCAATTATTATCATCATCCTAGAAAAAAAAAGAAGCTAGAAATAAAAAGAAAATACCATGAGTAATTGTTGTTGATCTTGATGAGTCATATTGAATTGGGCGAAACTATCACCCCAAAAGTAGCACTGTTTGCAGATTTAATTCCTACAAAGAAAGTCTAAGAAACATGAGTATTTTGCAAAGACAATAATTCCAAATGATATGCATCCAAAACTATGGTGCTTCACAATTATTAGAAGCCAGGTACACCTAGAGTTTGAAATTGAACCAAAATCTTTATGCTGAAAGCAAGATGACATCACAAAAGTAAGATAAATTTTACTTGATAATTTCAAAGCTTAAATCCATTTAATAAATGCCAATTTTAGTCCTCATAGTTACTCTAGAAGGAAGCTATACAAGTATACAAGAACAACCTATTATTTATGCAGCAACTTTTTGCAAAGCATAAAAGCAGTAGCCACAGCAAGAGGTGATAAAGGAAGCGGCACTTCTCAACACATTGAAAGAACATCAAGAAACTCTTAGCTCCCAAGGTAAGTTTTCAATGGTTCAAGATGTTCAATCAAGACTCAAGAAGGTTGATCAATTTAATTTTCTATCATGGATACTTTTAGAAAATATGCATATTATGTTTGGACCTGGATTCCTTATAACTTAATGTGTATTTGTACCACAAAATCCACAATAACTTAGTAACAGGGCACAAATTCAAAGCAAAAAGCTAAATACAAAAACATGGGCAAACTTGACTGGGATGTGACCATGAAGTTTATATTGAATGAGACAAGCTAAATATAAAATGCCTATTTCTCAATGCTTCAAATGTACGCACACATCCAAAATGAAAAGAACAAATGCTTATTTCTGAAACAAAATTAAATGAACAATTTGGTACATATCATGAACAATTTCAATTTTCAGCTCAAACATGAAAGCATGCATACATAGCATAGCAACAATTTCATATGTAAGCATACGTTGCAATGGTAAAAAATAATTACAGAGTGTGTGAAAGAGAAAGACAAGCCCAACAAAAGAACTGATAATTTACCATGGAATATTATGACAAGGAAGAAAAAAACAGTGATGACCATAGCAGAAAGATTAGTATATGATGACCATGACTCAACCCCACTTTCGCCTCGCTTATTTAATCCATCAAAATTGAGAATCCCATTCAATGACCAAGGAAAAGCATCCTGTAAGAGGAACAAAATTCAAATGATAAACCCTAGTTGAAACACCAAGAGTCCAAGAGTAAATGTGACACCTTAGCTTGAACGAGTTCCACTGTCTCCCCTGCTTCAAGCTTCCTCCCATTCACAAAAGTCAAATGCACTGCCACCACCACTCATTATCAATACTCAATTCAATTCATTTCATAGAAATATTCAAAGGAAAGGAAAAAAGAAAGAAAAAAAATGAAAAACGAATCCTTTACCAGAAGACAAGTCTGGAAGAGAGAGAACGCGGGTATAGAATTGAGAGAGAAGTTGGAGATGGAAGCGGCTGATGCTGGGGTGATTCACCACGATGTCGCAATCAGGGTGATGACCAACAACAACGACGACGTTGAAAAAAAAATCGAAAAAAAATCAGAAATAGGAAATAAAAAAATTAGGAACCCTAACTTCAACACAAGCATGATTGAAGGAGTACCAAATAAAATCAGAAAATGGGATTTGAGGTGAGGAATTAAAAACGAAAATGGATAACAAACCTGGAAGCGCAGTGAACGACGTGAGTGAGCAGCGAGTGTGTGAGTGAGCATCAGAGTGAGGCAAGAGAAGAAGAAGAAGAAGAAGAAGAAGAAGAAGAAGAAGAAGAAGAAGAAGAAGAAGCAGAAGAGGGAGTTGCTGGGGTTGCTGGCTGTCGCGAACCGGAGGGAGAAGAAGAGGCAAGGAGGAGGTTTAGGGCAGAGAATGAATGAAGTTTCGAAGAACGAAGAAAAGGACAGTACTATTACTATCATGTGAGAATTTTCTAACTCGGTGAAGAAAGAGCCGAGTTTAAAGTTTTCATTTTAATTTCAACACTGCCACCGCATTTAGTTTTAAACTCGTTGCATTATAACCACCGAGTAAAAAAACTCACAGTTAGTACTTTCAAACTCGTCTGTAAAAGGTTTTTTAACTCGGCCAAATACACCACCGAATTTAAAAGTCTATTTTTACTTTTATTTTTTAATTTAGAAAATATTTTTTAACTCGGTCATTCTAACAACCGAGTTAAAATATGTTGTTTAACTCGGTCAAACACATGACCGAGTTTAAAAGTAGGATTTTATTTACAAAATTGTCACCGCGTTTTCTTTTAACTCGGCTTTACAGTAATCGAGTTTAAAACTCCGATTTTAAAAGCCTTTTTTCTAGTAGTGCCATATTCACCAGCTGAGTCAAGTCCGCTATGTTCCGGTACTCAAGAGCAAGCCTAATCTCCGGACGAAGTCCTGACTCAAACTTGATGCACTTGCTCCTCTCATCCGTATCCCGATAGGCTCCGGCATAACGAATGAGATCTTCAAAGCGTGCTGCATACTCCCCAACACTCATACTCCCCTGAGTCAAATTCAGAAAAGCAATCTCCTTGTTTCTACGCACATCTTCTGGAAAGTACTTTCCCAGAAAATGAGCCTTGAACACATCCCAGGTAACTGTCTGATTGGTCTCCTCCAACCCTCTTCGCACTCGTTCCCACCAAAACTCTGCTTCATCCGTCAGCATATACTGTTCTAGCAACATGGTTTGTTCAACAGGTGGCGCCATGGTGCGCAGGATCTTTTCGATTTCCTTGAGCCATCGCTGGGCTCCATCGGGATTGTACCCCCCTTCAAACTTGGGTGGTCCGTTCTTTCGGAATCGCGCCAACCAATCAATCGAGGCTGGAGCTGGGGGTTGGGGATTTAATGCTGCTACTGCTGCTGCTATATTCTGCGCCAGATTTTGTTGCATCTGCGCTAAATGCTCGGCCTGATTCTGCTATATCTGAATCAGATATTCCAGGATGGCAGCCATTCTGTCGTCTTCGGCACATCTCCTAGCCATGATAGCTAAGTCCTGGAGAAGATACAAGTTAATACTTGCCTAGAAACTAATTGCATAAGAATCCTATTTGTCTAACTTAGACACTTGACTATACACATTGGTTACTCGCTTGGTGAGTAACCACTGGAGTTGTGAGTCCACACTCCAAAGGCCGAGGGAAACTGCTCTGATACCATAATGTAACACCCTCACAATGATTTAGTTAACTTAAGATTTTATGAAAATTGGTATTTGAAAATTTCGATAAAAACCCGGCAGAGTTCCCTCTGTATTTCGGACTTTACCAAAATTTGCAATCTTGTACCTGTCCAGACCAGAATATTTTAAAACTTACAATATTTAATCAAAACACACAATTAAGTCCTAATGCCCAACATAATCAGAGCGAGGGCGTACAACTAATACATTCTTTTAAATTACAAAATATCAATCTTTAACTTAATTAATAGTTTAGTTCACTCGTAGTACACGACCACTCCACGTGGTGGAGGGTAATCCTACTCGGTCAAAAACTGTGCAAGCTCCAAGCTCAGTACCTGAAAAATGGTTGTAAGGGTGAGCTTTACACATGAAATAGCGAGTAGTTTCTAACTAGACATAATGACCTACCAAGTCAAACACAATTAGCACGTAGCACATATATTTTCATTTAGGCAAACCCAACATGCGTCATACACAACCAACAGTCTTATTAGTATTCATTCGTTTATTCCATTCATTTTACCTTTCCAATAACTTCGTAAAGTCCCATTTTTTTCCATTTCCATTCTCATAAATTACCAACTCACCTAAATATATCATTTAGCCCATAGACACAATTTCAATATTCAAACACGAATACTCATTCCACTTCTTTTCATTCAAGTCTTTCCATTTACTTTTCTTTCTTTTTTCCTTCTTTATTTCTTTCTTTTCTTTTTCTTTTTCTCATTCACTTTTGTCATTTGGCCACAGGGTCATCACAACCAACCTGTGTCGCTTACCATTTATTTTTATTAGGCCACATGGCCATTACAACCAACATGTGTCGTTTACCATTTATTTTTATTAGGCCACAGGGTCATCACAACCAACCTGTGCCTTTTACCATCTATTTTTATTAGGCCACAGGGTCATCACAACCAACCTGTGTCGTTCACCATTTATTTTTTTTATTTGGCCAAAGGGTCATCACAACCAACCTGTGCCGGATCATTTTACTATTCTCATCCTCATTCCGTTTATCTTATTTAGTTATTCTTTTCATTGATTATCTTTTCTCTTCCTCAGTTTCTTTATAATTATCCTTTTCCTTCTTGCCTTTCATTAGTAACTTGTTATCTCATTCGTCATTCAACACATACATAACAACCATAACATACAATAACTCACCAATATCAACCAAGGTTTCATATCCTTCAATTAAGTATTCATGACAGCATTTAATAATTAAAATACACATTTAATCGCAAATTTATTAGTGGTTTCATTTCCTTTATTCTCATACTCAATTTATTATCTCTATCTCCGTACATTTTCCTTCTTTATTTATTATCCAATTCATTAGGCGATACACATTCAGCACACAAACATCACAATTCAACCATTCAATTTACCCAGTTCATACTCTTACTTTTTATTTGTTTTATTCCTCATTTACCACTTATATGATACACATATATCTCTTTAAATCAACCAGGCATACAAAACAATAATCACTTATAATCATTCACAATTAACAGCCAGAGTTCATGTTCTTCGAATAAACATACATGATAACATATAGCGCTTAGCGCTTAGTATGCATATTCAATCACAAGTATCAATTTATGGTTCATTTCATTTATTTTCTTACTTTATATTTAATCTAAATTATTTACCCGAATAATCAGTCACAAACATACCCATATATTCTTAGCAAATATCATATACTAATCAGAAAATACTTTCTAAAGCAAGGTAAAACACCCCTTACCTCAATTGATGAAAATAAAGAGATAACCTCAACTTTGTGGCTTGCCGACGAGAAGGAGCGGCGATCCGTGATGCTTTAGTGACCCGGGGTGATGAACGGGTCCGTGGCGGCCAACGTCGGTGGGTGGCGGTGTGTGGGCGGTTGATGTCGGTGGAGAGAACAATCACAGGTACGGCGATAACGGCGTTGGTTCGCAAAGCTCCGGCTTAACCCAACCCCATGGTAGCAGCATCAACACCAAGGAAGCATCCACAACGAATCAAGGCGACCAAGACGACTCAGTGGCGACGCGATCTGCGAAGCTCCTATGATGGTGGTTCGATCCGATTCGCAGTGAGAGGGAGAGCGCGACGGCAATCCGATTTGCAGAGGGAGGGAGTCGCGATTCGCGACCCACAGTGAGAGAGAGAAAAGTCGCGAGGCAGGAGAGGGAGAGAGAAGGACGCACGGTGATGGCTCGCAGGTTGGGTGGCGCCGGCTGGGTTGAAGGCGGCGGTGAGGTGGTTTGGTGGCGGCTTGCTTGTGGAGGGAGATGAAGATGTGAGAGAGATGGAGTGTCTAGGGCCGGCTGGAGTAGAAGTTGGGGGGGGGGGGTTTCGAACCCCTTCCTCTTTTCTTTTTTTTTTTTAATTATTATTATTATTATTACTGTTATTATTATTATTATTATTACTAATATTACTATTATTATCTATTTATTTATTTTTAATCCAAAGAAATACCTACAATAAATTTTAAATTATCAAATGAATACACATAAAAAAAATCATAGAGTTAGAAGTTTGAAAATATTAAACATAAAATAATATTGAATATGTCAAAAACAAGTAACATATAAAAATGTATCTTTCCATATAGGGTAATTACTTTAAATGAGTTTACTTTAAGGTATATAAATAAAATAGTCCAATAGAAATAATATAAGGTACTTTATGAAAATACCAACACTTTAATAAATATATATAAGAATTTATCATTTAATTTGATCAAACTAAAAATATATAATACAAAAGAAAATCAGGATGTTACAATCCTCCCCCACTTACGGGAATTTCGTCCCTGAAATTCGGGTTACTTCGTAAAGTGGAGAACCATCCAGCTAACGGGGTTCATGTCGGTTCTATTTCCCCGCTTCCGATGTGTTTAGGTCCATTCTTCTTAGTATTGTCATGTCTGTCCTCGTACACTACGTATCTCCTCTATCGTGACAGGATTCACCATTTCCTCATTATTAAAGTTCCATCTCCCATTCCTTGGGTTGAAATCCTCCCCCACTTAGCATCGACATACTTGATTATATCCATGGTAGGGGTAGGTTCGGTCGCTGCTAAGAATCAAATACATAGATTCTCGAACGTTATTCGAGATTTGGGAGTGGTGCGGGGTTGACTTCCTGTGGGTGACATTGAATCAAGTTAGATTCCTACGATTTTGGCGAACTCTCGCGTTTACCTCTAAGTTTTCTCATTAGATGCTTGAAGCTAGAAGAGAGCGAGGATGAAGAGAAGAAGCACGAAGCACTCAAGGATAAGTTTCATGGTCTTTGTAGGACGACCCAGGATGTATTGGGTACATGTCAAGCAAGAAGACAATGGAGGTTATCCCAAAGTGTGCATTTTCAGCAGAGAGTCATCGAAAGATGCATTTTCTATGGACCTGCGGCTGATTTGATTGGTCTCGGTAAGGGTACCTGACACAGTGGCTAAGACTTGCTTCCTTCGAGGGAATCGTTCGGGCACTTTGATTAGATTCTTAGGCGGGTTTTAAGTCATCTACTATCTAATTCGATTGGTTGTAAGAGGATGTCTATAAGGTTCGCTCGAGTCTCTCAGGGATTCTATACTCTATTACCCTACTCTCTAATGCTATGCAAAGAGTTTAGAAGGAATTCTTCTCGGGTTAGTTCTGTTCCGTCTAGGGGGTCTACTAAAAAAATTATTAATTCAATCATTTCGGTTTTTGATGAAATGCGCCAATGACATCGATCACCAATAGGTGCGAAGATCGAGGTGATAAGTTCTAACCTTACCTTCTACCGGTGGCAATACCATCATTGTGTTTGGCGGAACTTTAACTAATGTATTATCAATTATTGATTTCTTCTAAGTTAAATCAACATGTATACTTTATGTAAAAACATCCTAGGTAACCATTGGGTACACTATCAATCGCTAAAAGTACCTCAGACAAGTTTATTCCTCGTTCTGCGTGCTCATAGGACAGTCTGCAACACGGTGTCCGGGTTGCCCGCATTGGAAACAGAGACCTTCCTTTCTGCGCTGCTCAAGCATCCAACATATACGAGTATGGGATCCTCCACAATGTGGACATGGTGGCCTAGTCCTTGGAGCGGTCGCACTCTGACCCGCATTCTCTAGCATTACTGCTCTTGTGTGGGTAACAGCATATGGACCTGATCCTTAAGCCAGTTCCTTATCCTTGTTAAGACCTCCTTCATCCTGTATATCCTGGCTTCTTTTCTCGGCAACTATCTGTTTCAGTCCTCCTTCATAAGTGCTGGCCATATTCACCAGCTGAGTCAAGTCCGCTATGTTCCGGTACTCAAGAGCAAGCCTAATCTCCGGACGAAGTCCTGACTCAAACTTGATTCACTTGCTCCTCTCATCCGTATCTCGATAGGCTCCGGCATAACGAATGAGATCTTCAAAGCGTGCTGCATACTCCCCAACACTCATACTCCCCTGAGTCAAATTCAGAAAAGCAATCTCCTTGTTTCTACACACATCTTCTGGAAAGTACTTTCCCAGAAAATGAGCCTTGAACACATCCCAGGTAACTGCCTGATTGGTCTCCTCCAACCCTCTTCGCACTCGTTCCCACCAAAACTCTGCTTCATCCGTCAGCATATATTGTGCCAGCAACATGGTTTGTTCAGCAGGTGGCGCCATGGTGCGCAGGATCTTTTCGATTTCCTTGAGCCATCGCTGGGCTCCATCGGGATTGTACCCCCCTTCAAACTTGGGTGGTCCGTTCTTTCGGAATCGCGCCAACCAATCAATCGAGGCTGGAGCTGGGGGTTGGGGATTTAATGCTGCTACTGCTGCTGCTATATTCTGCGCCAGATTTTGTTGCATCTGCGCTAAATGCTCAGCCTGATTCTGCTATATCTGAATCAGATATTCCAGGATGGCAGCCATTCTGTCGTCTTCGGCACGTCTCCTAGCCATGATAGCTAAGTCCTGGAGAAGATACAAGTTAATACTTGCCTAGCAACTAATTGCATAAGAATCCTATTTGTCTAACTTAGACACTTGACTATACACATTGGTTACTCGCTTGGTGAGTAACCACTGGAGTTGTGAGTCCACACTCCAAAGGCCGAGGGAAACTGCTCTGATACCATAATGTAACACCCTCACAATGATTTAGTTAACTTAAGATTTTATGAAAATTGGTATTTGAAAATTTCGATAAAAACCCGGCAGAGTTCCCTCTGTATTTCGGACTTTACCAAAATTTCCAATCTTGTACCTGTCCAGACCAAAATATTTTAAAACTTACAATATTTAATCAAAACACACAATTAAGTCCTAATGCCCAACATAATCAGAGCGAGGGCGTACAACTAATACATTCTTTTAAGTTACAAAATATCAATCTTTAACTTAATTAATACTTTAGTTCACTCGTAGTACACGACCACTCCACGTGGTGGAGGGTAATCCTACTCGGTCAAAAATTGTGCAAGCTCCAAGCTCAGTACCTGAAAAATGGTTGTAAGGGTGAGCTTTACACATGAAATAGCGAGTAGTTTCTAACTAGACATAATGACCTACCAAGTCAAACACAATTAGCACGTAGCACATATATTTTCATTTAGGCAAACCCAACATGCGTCATACACAACCAACAGTCTTATTAGTATTCATTCGTTTATTCCATTCATATTACCTTTCCAATAACTTCGTAAAGTCCCATTTTTTCCATTTCCATTCTCATAAATTACCAACTCACGTAAATATATCATTTAGCCCATAGACACAATTTCAATATTCAAACACGAATACTCATTCCACTTCTTTTCATTCAAGTCTTTCCATTTACTTTTCTTTCTTTTTTCCTTCTTTATTTCTTTCTTTCCTTTTTCTTTTTCTCATTCACTTTTGTCATTTGGCCACAGGGTCATCACAACCAACCTGTGTCGCTTACCATTTATTTTTATTAGGCCACAGGGCCATCACAACCAACATGTGTCGTTTACCATTTATTTTTATTAGGCCACAGGGTCATCACAACCAACCTGTGCCGTTTACCATCTATTTTTATTGGGCCACAGGGTCATCACAACCAACCTGTGCCGTTCACCATTTATTTTTTGTATTTGGCCACAGTGTCATCACAACCAACCTGTGCCGGATCATTTTACTATTCTCATCCTCATTCCGTTTATCTTATTTAGTTATTCTTTTCATTGATTATCTTTTCTCTTCCTCAGTTTCTTTATAATTATCCTTTTCCTTCTTACCTTTCATTAGTAACTTGTTATCTCATTCGTCATTCAACACATACATAACAACCATAACATACAATAACTCACCAATATCAACCAAGGTTTCATATCCTTCAATTAAGTATTCATGACAGCATTTAATAATTAAAATACACATTTAATCGCAAATTTATTAGTGGTTTCATTTCCTTTATTCTCATACTCAATTTATTATCTCTATCTCCATACATTTTCCTTCTTTATTTATTATCCAATTCATTAGGCGATACACATTCAGCACACAAACATCACAATTCAACCATTCAATTTACCCAGTTCATACTCTTACTTTTTATTTGTTTTATTCCTCATTTACCACTTATATGATACACATATATCTCTTTAAATCAACCAGGCATACAAAACAATAATCACTTATAATCATTCACAATTAACAGCCAGAGTTCATGTTCTTCGAATAAACATACATGATAACATATAGCGCTTAGCGCTTAGTATGCATATTCAATCACAAGTATCAATTTATGGTTCATTTCATTTATTTTCTTACTTTATATTTAATCTAAATTATTTACCCGAATAATCAGTCACAAACATACCCATATATTCTTAGCAAGTATCATATACTAATCAGAAAATACTCTCTAAAGCAAGGTAAAACACCCCTTACCTCAATTGATGAAAATAAAGAGATAACCTCAACTTCGTGGCTTGCCGACGAGAAGGAGCGGCGATCCGTGAAGCTTTAGTGACCCGGGGTGATGAACGGGTCCGTGGCGGTCAACGTCGGTGGGTGGCGGTGTGTGGGCGGTTGATGTCGGTGGAGAGAACAGTCACGGGTACGACGATAACGGCGTTGGTTCGCAAAGTTCCTGCTTAACCCAACCCCATGGTAGCAGCATCAACACCAAGGAAGCATCCACAACGAATCAAGGCCAAGACGGCTCGGTGGCGACGCGATCTGCGAAGCTCCTATAATGGTGGTTCGATCCGATTCGTAGTGAGAGAGAGAGCGCGACGACGATCCGATTTGCAGAGGGAGGGAGTCGTGATTCGCGACCCACAGTGAGAGAGAGAAAAGTCGCGAGGCAGGAGAGGGAGAGAGAAGGACCCACGGTGATGGCTCGCAGGTTGGGTGGCGCCGGCGGGGTTGAAGGCGGTGGTGAGGTGGTTTGGTGGCGGCTTGCTTGTGGAGGGGGAAGAAGATGTGAGAGAGAGGGAGTGTCTAGGGCCGGCTGGAGTAGAAGGGGGGGTGGGGGGTGGGGTTCGAACCCCTTCCTCTTTTTTTTTTTTATTATTATTATTATTATTATTATTACTGTTATTATTATTATTATTACTATTATTATCTATTTATTTATTTTTAATCCAAAGAAATACCTACAATAAATTTTAAATTATCAAATGAATACACATAAAAAAAAATCATAGAGTTATAAGTTTGGAAATATTAAACATAAAATAATATTGAATATGTCAAAAACAAGTAACATATAAAAATGTATCTTTCCATATAGGGCAATTACTTTAAATGAGTTTACTTTAAGGTATATAAATAAAATAGTCAAATAGAAATAATATAAGGTACTTTATGAAAATACCAACACTTTAATAAATATATATAAGAATTTATCATTTAATTTGATCAAACTAAAACTTTATAATACAAAAGAAAATCAGGATGTTACACATCTCGTTGGGCATCAATAGAAGTAGCAAGAGAATCCACCCTCCCATCTAGGGTATCCAACCTAGAAATGACATTGTCCCTCCAAACCGAGCCATCAAAACCAAAATCCGGATGAGGACCACGAAGGTTGTCAAAATCAATCTCGTCCTCAATCGGATGACCAGCCTCAGCTGCATGGAATGCTGCAGCTTCTTCCTCTAACTCCTCAGCATCAACACCTTGTTGTGCTGCAGCATTTTCCGCTCCTTCGAGGGCTGCCACATCCTCCTTCCACATGTACTCTCCCCTAGGTGCATGAAATTTCATCCCTTGAAGTTTAAGAACCCCATTATTTAAACTATTCAGATTGGCTTGTAGGGTCACGCACTCTTCATTTGGTGGAATTTGCACACTAAAATGGGATAGGAGTCGGGACACATGCATGGGGTAGGGTAACCATTTAGGGTGCCTAGACTTGGAAGCAGTTAGCATCCTATGAAGAATAATCCTACACCAATTCAGCTAATGGTGGGTAAGAATGGCATCAATGAGGCGAAGCTCCTCGTTGGTGGGTTTGGTATAATTGGCCGAGGTTTGTGGTACAAGCTGGTGGGAAACACCCTAGATTGTGCGGTCATCAATTTGGCATTCTTAGGCCCTTCGAGCCACACACGACCGGGGCGAAGTAAGTTTTGAAAAATTGTATCGGCATTTGCTCGTAAACTATTTTCCCCATGTCGTGAGAGCCCGAAGACATGATGCAGATCTCTAGCTTTAACAGTAAACACTATTCCTTCAACCATAGTTTCTAATCTTTCATCATGAAGCCTAAGGTTTGCATAAAAAGTTCTAACTAATCTAGGGTAGATTGGTCCATTAAATTCTAAAAACTTTATAAGTTTCTGTTCCCTAAGGTTTGGTATGAATGAAAAACCCTTACTCTGTAGGAATTCACAGTTTATCCAGCTATGTACCTCGAAGCCACGTTTTGAGAATAGAGCAAAGCGGTGCTCGCACTGTGATGCATGAAAATGGTCAGGAATGTCCTCATCTGATGATGAAGCCTGCCTTACCCGCTTTCCATGTCTAGAAGAAGATGCCATTTTAGAAGAAAGTTGAGAGTTTTGAGTTTTTAGAAGTTATGGTTTTGAAAGGGGGTTTCGGATTTGGCAGTGAAAACAGTTGAAATCGAGAGAAATAAAGTTTAAAATGAGTTCAGAAGGTGTTGTTCTAGTGTATTTTGGCAAAAATTTGAGTGAAAAGAGATTTCGTATGAGTGAGAAGAGAGAATCCGAGAGAAGAGAGAAAAGGGGTTCGAAAAATGAGTGCTGAAAAACGCAGGATTATGTTATATCTGATGCGAAAGACTCGAGTCTTTTAAAAACTAATCAAGTTGTTCGTAAGAACCACTCGAGTCTTTTATAAAACACTCGAGTCTTCCGAGACTCATGCACCAAAAATTTTAGCCAGTTCGCGCTGGTGCACAGACAGACCAGCCAACACTCGAGTGAAATTTGAAAGACTTGAGTGTTGCCTGATAGCAACAATTTCAGAAAATTATGAAGACTCGAGTATTTTGGATAGATTCGAGTGTTGCCCGAGAGCAACAAATTTGAAGAACTGTAAGACTCGAGTCTTTTGAAAAATACTCGAGTCTTTTTCATTAGACCCTGATTAAAAACCTTTTCAATTTAAAATGAATTAAAATTTGAATTAATCTACTCGAGTAGTACTCGAGTGTTTGTGACAGACACGATTTTTGAACACCATTTTGAAAATTTTGACAAGATTTAAACACTATAAACATCAAAATACCTTGGAATTCATTATGCATCACACACAGTTAATACACAATATTCAGAATATCATCAAGAACACTTTCAACCAAGAATCAAGACAAATTAAAATAAGACTAACGTGGTGATTTTTCAAATGACACAAAAAACAATTAGCCTATGTTTGATTCATCCAAAATACCAAGTTCTCTCCTTATATGATAAAAAGTATCCCTTGGTAATGGTTTTGTAAAAATGTCGGCTAATTGATTTGTAGTACTTACAAATTCGATTGTGCAATCACCTTTTTGCACATGATCTCTTAAAAAGTGATGTCTTATTTCAATATGTTTGGTTCTTGAATGATAAACCAGATTCTTAGTTAAATTAATAGCACTCATATTATCGCATCTAATAGGAATATTTTCAAGTTTCAAACCAAAATCCGATAATTGTTGTTTCATCCATAACAATTGAGCACAACAACTACCGGCTGCGATATATTCCGCTTCGGCGGTAGAAAGAGCAACACAAGCTTGCTTTTTAGAAAACCATGACACTAATGAACTTCCCAATAAATGGTAAGTACCACTAGTGCTTTTACGATCAAGCTTGCATCCCTCAAAGTCGGTTTCCGAGTAACCAACTAAACTAAGATTGGCATCAGCAAGATACCACAGACCAGTGTTAATTGTTCCTTTTAGATATTTAAATATATGCTTAACTGCGGATAGGTGTGATTCTTTAGGATTAGCTTGAAATCGAGCACAAATGCATACACTAAACATAATATTCGGTCTAGATGCAGTAAGATATAAGAGACTACCTATCATTCCCCTATATTTACTAACATCAACCGGGGTACCTTGTTCATCCTTGTCTAGGTAGCATGATGTGCTCATTAGAGTGTAGGCTTCTTTGCATTTGTCCAATCCGAACTTCTCAAGGATCTCTTTGCAATATTTCCCTTGATGCACAAATATCCCCTCCTTGACTTGCTTTATTTTTAAGCCTAGGAAGAACTTGAGCTCTCCCATCATAGACATTTCAAATTCCTTTTTCATCAAATTAAAAAACTTTCTACAAAGAGACACGTTAGTAGCACTGAATATGATATCATCAACATAGATTTGTATCAACAATATGTCATCTTTAGTTTTATAAATAAATAGAGTATTATCAACCTTCCCTCTTTAAAAACCATTTTCTAATAAAAAGGAACTCAATCGATCATACCAAGCTCTAGGAGCTTGTTTCAATCCATAAAGTGCCTTTTTCAATTTATAAACATGGTTTGGAAATTCATGACTTTCAAACCCGGGAGGTGGCTTGACATACACCTCTTCATTTATAAAACCATTCAAGAAAGCGCTTTTAACATCCATTTGATATAAAGTGAATTTCATAATTGATGCAAAAGCAAGTAAAATTCGGATTGCCTCAAGGCGTGCAATCAGAGCAAAAGTCTCATCATAATCGATACCTTCCTCTTGGTTGTACCCTTGAGCAACTAGTCTCGCTTTGTTTCTTATAATCAAACCGGATTCATCAAGTTTATTTCTAAAAATCCATTTTGTGCCGATTATGGAATGATTATTGGGTTTAGGGACTAAATCCCAAACATTATT
This sequence comes from Crotalaria pallida, assembly GCA_037953625.1. Taxonomy (NCBI): domain Eukaryota; kingdom Viridiplantae; phylum Streptophyta; class Magnoliopsida; order Fabales; family Fabaceae; genus Crotalaria; species Crotalaria pallida. The sequence goes on from CM075653.1 coordinate 83,615,035, forward strand.
TCTAGTAAATTGGTCTAGTTCTTCTTGCATAGTAAGAACCCGATGTTCATCCTCAATCGCCTTTTTAATTAAATCGGGTTCAATTTGAGAAACAAAGGAAACATAATTGCAAATGTTTTGAATAGACCTACGAGTTAATACTCCCTTTGACATATCTCCTATGACATTGTCAATAGGATGAGCTTTGATAGATTTCCAAGCTGGAGGATGTTCTTCTCTAACTTCTTCTTTATCAATATTTAATTTTTCTCTCTTTTTTTCTTCATTTGAAAATTCAATGTTACCTTCACTAGCATCACGTAAAACACTATCTTCTTTCGAAGACTCATTAAAAACAACATGAATAGATTCCTCAATGGTTAAAGTTCTTTTATTGAAAATTCTATAAGCTTTACTATGAGAAGAGTAGCCCAAAAATATGCCTTCATCGGATTTGGAATCAAATTTGCCAAGTTTTTCTTTCCCATTGTTTAAAACAAAAACTTTGCATCCGAAGACATGAAAATGAGATATGTTTGGCTTTCTTCCTTTTGTAAAGTTCATAGGGGGTTTTATTTAAAGTGGGCCTTATTAAAATTCGATTTAAAACATAACACGCCGTATTGACGACATCAGCCCAAAAATATTGAGGCACTTGAGAATCATTTATCATGGTTCTAGAAAGTTCCTCTAGCACTCTATTTTTCCGTTCTACCACTCCATTTTGTTCCGGAGTTCTTGGTGCGGAGAATTGGTGCTCAATACCATTTTTAGCACAAAATTTATCAAATTTGTTGTTTTCAAATTCACTACCATGATCGGTACGAATAATAATTACTTTTTGATTCACTTGGTTTTGCACAAGTTTAACATAATGTTTAAAAGATTTGTAGGTCTCTCTCTTTGTAGTTAGAAATAAAATCCAAGTAAACCTAGAGAAGTCATCAACAATCACCAAGGCATAATAGTTGCCACCAAAGCTTTTTACTTGTGAAGGTTCAAACAAGTCCATATGAAGCATTTCTAATGGCCTTGTTGTGGACATCACCATTTTTGATCCAAAGGTGTTTTTGGTTTGTTTGCACTTCTTGCATGGTGAACAAACACCTTCAATAGAAAAATTTAGCTTTGGTAATCCAACTACTAGATCTTTAGATTGTAATTTCTTCAATTGGTTTATATTAATGTGAGCGGTCCTACGATGCCATAACCAAGTGTCACTTTCTTTGCTCACTAGACAAGTAGAGACCAAAGAAGTAACTTTTTTTAAATCAACCAAGTAAGTATTATTTGATCTTTTGCCAACAAATTTGATAGATTCATCTTTGTCACTTTTGATGAGGTAATGAGTAGAGGTAAATAATACATGATTACCAATATCGCATAATTGACTTATGCTCAAGAGATTATGTTCTAATCCTTGAACATAAAGCACATTATAAATAATCAAGTTGGAAGAGTTACCGATTTTACCAATACCAAGAATTTTGCCTTTGTTGTTGTCCCCATAAGTGACGTAACCCTTCTCTTTTAGAGTAAGCTCAATGAATTGCCGCTTATCTCCCGTCATGTGCCTTGAACATCCACTATCTAGATACCACAATTACTTTCCCATTCGAAGGCACACCTACAAAATGCAACTACTTGTTCATTTTGGGTACCCAAATTATGTTGGGCCCCTTATTAGTATTGGGAGTTTCTCCCTTTTTAATCCACATATAAGTGCCATTTTTCATTTCAAATTTCTTAATATGGCACTCAATGTTGATATGTCCAAGTTTTCCACAATAAGTACAAGTTGGCTTCTTTGATGAATTCTTTTTAGAAAATGAGCTAACCACCTTATACTTTTTGTTCTTTTTATGATCATATCCTAAACCGGTTTTATTATGGTTATTTCTTTGAGAGTTCAATATCCGGTTGATGTTTCTATCACTATTTGAGAATTGAGAGTTTGTTTTTCAATTCTTTCACTTCCTTTTCAAGTTCATCACATTTCTCACATTGAGTGATAGTTTCCTCATGATTTGCACATTCACCTTGATTACTAGAATTAATGAGTTCTAAGGATTCATTTTGAAGTTTCAACTCATGTAGAGATTTTTGCAATTCAACAATTTCTTGTTGACACTCCAAAATTTTCTTTCCTTTTTCCTTATTAATTTTAGCAAGCCTTCTAAATTGAATTAACATTTCATTATAGGCTTCTTGCAAATCATCATAAGAAATGGAGTTTGAAGAAGAACAAGAAGAGTTTGAAGTTACCTCATCATCACTTTCACTAACTTCGGTTTTAGTTCTTGATGAGGCCACATTGTTGTTCTTATCCATGAGACAAAGATTTGGATTTTCATCATCCGAGCTACTTGAGGAAGATTCATTATTCTTCTCCAGTGCATCCCAAACAATGTAAGCTCTCTTCCCCTTGGCCTCTTGGGTCTTCTTGTCATTCTTCTTCAAGAATGTGGCACATTCCATTTTAACGTGACCAATGCCACCACATTCATGACACTTGACTCCATCATTGGTACTTTTATCTCTTTGTTTGGAGTCTTTGGTTCTCTTGACTTTGATGGGAAACTACCTTTCTTTCCCTTGAAGAATTTGTTGAATTTTTTTTTACAAACATGCCAAATTCTTCTTGATTGGGTTCACTATCGGAATCCTTACTTGTAGAGCATTCTTCAACTTCTTTTGTAACTTTGGCTGAAGCTTTGAGATAAATGCCCTTTTTCTTTTTGTCGGACTCCTCATGTGTGCTAAGTCTTGATAGTTCCATTTCATGTTCTTGAAGTTTTCAAAACAAAGTGGCTAACTCCATTTTGTCTTTGTCCTTGGATTCCACGATGGCCGTTACTTTGGGTTGCCATCTTCTATAAGGACATCTCAAAACTTTGTTAGTAGTTTCACCATCATGAAAGGTTTTTCCTAAAGCAATTAAATGATTAATTATGTGAGTGAAGCGCTTTTGCAAGTCCTTAACGGACTCATTAGGAAGCATGCAAAATAATTCATATTCATGAGTTAAGGTATTTAATCTAGCACGTCTTACTTCGCTTGTTCCCTCATGAGTAACTTGCAAAATATCCCACATTTCCTTAGAAGATTTACATTGAGAAACACGAAAAAATTCATCATGAGACAAGGAGGAAGTGATGATGTTTTTGCCTTTTAAATCATATGATACTCTCTTCTTGTCATCATCACTCCAACTAGTTCTTGGAATAATTACGGTTTCTTCATTTATCATTCTTTTGGGGATATGAGGGCCATTCTCAATAGCATCCCAAATATCCATATCGATTGCTTCAATAAAAATTTTCATCTTGACTTTCCAATAAGCATACCTGTGGTAGACCGACCCTCGGTCTCCCCCTGGTAATACCCAGCCGACCAGAATAATCTGATTATACAGACCGTGCCTGTCCAGGCTGAGCGCTTGTTCTAGGACCCACCCTAGTGACCTTGGACCGACCGCATGGGCTCCGCCCCTTAAGAGTCCGAGCTAGGGGAGCGTGAGTCTAACTCGCCATAGGGATAAGATCTCCCAATACAGGATAAGGATGAATGACTCATCTCTTATCCTAAATGGGACACGTTAGCTGCCTTGCTGGACCTCCGTACAGGTCCATAAGGTACAATGCCACCCCTATAAATAGCTGTCTCCAGCAAGGGGCTCAGGTACGTTCTCTCACTCCCTAATCGCACATTTGCACACACCAGTGATTAGGGAAATCCTAGTTGTCCCAACTAGACATCTAGCATACCAAAGAAATCACACAGTAACACCAGATCATCCTCTAACTTTCAGTTCTTTCCATACCCTTGAGCTAGGGGTATACCCTGGACATTGTGTCTTGGACACTACATTGGAGCCGTCTGTGGGGATCGGTAAACTGTTATTCCCACCCAAAATGGTAAACACACGTGGAAACACTGGAAACAATGCTCGTGGTGCAAACCACCAGGCCGGAAGAAACCGTCATAGACTAGAAGAAGGTAGCGCTGACAACGGAAGGGACTTAGAAGGTAACATCAATGGAAGAAACCCTCCCCATCATAGTATGCCTTCAGTACGATTGGAGATCCCATCTCGCAGTCACCACACCCGAACACACAGTGGGCCTTACACTGTCCACTCCAGGCAACCAAACCCAAACACACCTAACCAACCGCAAAACCACAGATCTGGACGATCCATCGACGCCCGTGTTTCAGGAGAAAGGGAACACTCCCAGGGCCGAAGAGAAACTCAGCTGAAGGAGATAATTAAGCAACAAGCTCAAATGCTGGAACAACAGGGGAAGGCTATAGCCGAGCTTCAGCAGATCCACATGCATACGATAGCTGAACGGGCAATGCAAACAGCCCCATCAACCGTACCAGTTCATAATCTGCAAGATCCAATCACTTTACCCCCTTCACCACCTGTGAACCCATCCTTAGCAGCCACCTATGAAACAGAAAATAGTACTCACCCAGGCCACCCCTTTACCCCACGTATCATGGCCTACGAGACACCCTCTGCTTTCCTCGGCCCCACTAGCGTTGCAAAGTATAACGGGTTAACCGACCCTTTGGAACACATCTTATCCTTTGAGGGTGCCATGAAATTTTATGATAGAGGAGATCTAATGAAGTGCCGAGCCTTTTCAATGACTCTCCAACCACCCGTGTTGAGGTGGTACTCGGCCCTGCCCAGAAATTCCATTAACTCTTAGGCAGAAATGAAAAGGGTCTTCCTTAACAGGTACACTGCTAGCTGCGTACAACCAAAATCCGACCACGCACTAGCAGGAGTAATGCAGCTCCCAGAAGAACCATTGCGAGAATATCTCTCCTGATTCCACTTTGAAGCAGGATCTGTTCTGAATCTTGAACCGAGCTTCGCAGTTTTTCTTTTTACCTAGGGACTTCGGAACAGAGACTTCAAAAACTCGCTGGTAGGGAAACCTCCGAGGGACATGGCGGAACTGAGACACCGTTCCACCAAATTTATCAATTTGGAGGAATTTAGCAAATGGCAGAAACAGAGAGAAAGAGGTGAGAGAGGGGAGCCTTCCTCTCAAGGAAAACCAAGGAGAGATGACAGAAGAGATGATAGGAGAGACGAGCGGGGAAGAGGACCCAGGGGAGACAGGAGATTCATCATCCCTAGGTCCAAGTTTGACGAGTACACCCCTCTCACTGTCCCAAGAAGTCAGATCTTGCAGGAAACTATGCAGACTGACCTTCGAATGGTCGAGAGACCTCCTCCCTTAAAAAGAAGCCAACGCCAGGATCGTTCTAAGTTTTGCTCGTATCATGGGGGATACGGGCATACCATAGACGAGTGCACCTGGTTAAGAGATGTCATTGAGCAACTGATAAGAGATGGGAAGTTACAACAATACGTCAGGGAGGCACTCAATCGGCAAGCTCGAAGAAGGACCCCCTCCCCGGACAGAAACGTTCGACCTCCAACTAGACAAACCGATCACCACCCCAATCAGCAACAACCATCTAATCAACAGAGAATAGCTATGGTGGAAATAGCTACAGATCAATCCCCGCAAAACCTCAGAATCAACACCATTGCTGGAGGTTTTGCGGGAGGAGGTGAAAACAGATCTGACAGGAAAAAAATACATCAATCAAGTACTTGCTATTCAGGATCATCCAATCCGTAAGAGAGCCTCAAAAAGTGTCCCAATCTGTTTCACTGATGAAGATCTTGAAGGAATCATTCCGGGTCACAATGACCCAATGGTGATAACTGCCTTGGTGGGTAACTATGAGGTCGCAAGAATATTTGTCGACCAAGGCAGTTCTGCTAATATCATGTTTTTGAATCTTTTTGAAGCACTGAAGTTGAAAACCTCGGACTTGACTCCTTTCGAGGGGAAACTGATTAGTTTCACAGGGGACACGGTTGTCCCCAAAGGACATATTCAACTCCCTGTAACACTCGGGAACCACCCCTCGGCGAGAACTAAAATCATCAAGTTTTTGGTTGTTGATTGCCCGTCAGCATATAATGCCATCCTCGGGAGAACATGTTTGCAAGCCTTTGGTGCGGTTGTTTCAATTGTCCATTTGACCATGAAATTCGAGGGCTCTGATGGGAGCGTTGTCTCAATCAGAGCCGAACAGGAAAAAGCTAGACTGTGCTACAACGCTAGTTTGGCAAAACTCAAAAGCCCAGAAGAAATCCAACCCAAGTTAAGTTTGAACAAAGGAAATGTACTTTTAACGGACCTGGATGTTAGGTTCGATCAGGACAACACAAGGCCGACCCCCCAAAGAGAGTGGGAATTCATAATGTTGGATGAGGAAACCCCGAGCAGAAAAGTGAGACTGGGGACCAACCTCTCCGAGAATACAAGAGCAGAAATGCTCGAACTGTTGAAAAAGAACAAAGATCTTTTTGCTTGGACCTCGGCGGACATGCCGGGGATTGATCCAAACTTTATATGTCATCACCTTAGTGTCAACCTGACCGCCAAACCGGTCGCCCAGAAGAAGAGAAGAGTGGGAACTGAGAAAGCTGCAGTAATTGAAGAAAAGGTGGCCGAGCTCCTCTCAGACGGATTCATCAGAGAGGTTAATTACTCTGATTGGCTTTCAAATACCGTGCTGGTCAAAAAGTCAAACGGGAAGTGACGCATGTGCGTCGACTACACCGACCTAAACAAGGCCTGCCCAAAAGATCAGTATCCCCTACCTGTTATTGATAAATTGGTGGACAATTCATCTGGCTATCAACTCCTTTCTTTTATGGACGCATATTCAGGGTACAATCAGATCCCGATGTACCCTCCTGACTAGGAGAAAACAACCTTCATCACCGAGAGGGCCACATACTGTTACACAGTTATGCCCTTCGAACTAAAAAATGCTGGCGCAACATACCAGCGAATGATGAACAAGGTCTTCTCTGGACGGATTGGCCCCACCCTTGAGGTATACATAGATGACATGATTACCAAAAGCAAAAAGAAGGAAGACCACCCTCATGATCTGGCTGCTGTCTTGGCCAGAATCAGAAAGTACAATATGCGGCTAAACCCCGACATATGCACTTTTGGAGTTCCTGCCGGGGCTTTCTTGGGCTTCATGCTTACAGAGAGAGGCATCAAGGTTAACCCGGAAAAATGCCAAGCCATCCTGAACATGCACAGTCCATCTAATGTGAAAGAGGTCCAAAGACTGACAGGTCGGATGGCGGCTCTTTCAAGATTCCTCCCGCTAGCCGCCAAGAAGGCCCTCCCGTGGTATCAACTGTTCAGAAAGAACAAAAACTTTCATTGGAACGAACCTTGTGAACAAGCATTTGCCGAACTGAAGGAATACCTCTCGACCCCTCCCGTCCTCACCAGTCCTCGGGAGGGGGAGATTATGTTTTTATATTTGTCAATTGGTGAATCATCTGTGAGCTCGACCTTGGTCAGGGAACACTCAGGGACCGAGCAGCCTGTATACTTTGTGAGTAAGGCCCTGCAAGGACTTGAAATAAGGTACTCCAAGATAGAAAAACTTGCTTTTGCTCTAGTGGTTACTGCTAGGAGGCTCCGACAGTATTTCAAGAACCATCCCATCATAGTCAGGACAACCTAGCCGATAAGACAGGTGCTCCACCGACCTGACTTGGCTGGGAGAATGGTCTCTTGGTTCGTGGAGCTGTTAGAATTCGACACAACTTTTGAACCAAGAAAAACTCTCAAATCCCAAAATCCTAGCAGATTTTGTTTCAGAACTTTCAGACCCTCGTCACTCCAACAAACCACAGCTTTGGAAGATTTATGTGGATGGCTCCAGCCACAACAAAGGGGCTGGGGCCGGTATAATTCTGGAAAGCGCTGAAGGCCTCAGCGTTGAATACTCCCTGAAGTTTGAGTTCCCCACCTCCAACAATCAGGTAGAGTATGAAGTGGTGTTAGCCGGATTGCGGATGGCCCATCAGATGGGGGCCTCGGAAATTCAAATTTTCAGTGACTCTCAGTTAGTAGTGTCCCAGGTCAACGGGGAATTTCAGGCCAAGGAGCCAATTCTCCAGAAATACCTGGAACAGGTCAAAGCTCTTTCCGACCTCTTCTCACAATTCTCCATCACTCATATTCCCAGAGCCTCCAACGGACGAGCAGATATTCTCTCCAAACTCGCCAGCACCAAGGGCCCCGAGAACAACAAGAGCTTAGTACAGGAAACCGTCCACCAGCCGAGCGTGATTCTAGCAATATCCTTGGCCACCGATTGGATGAACCCCATCAAGCAATACCTCAGGCACCAAGTTTTTCCAACCGATCCTTTGGAAGGAAAAAAGATAGTCAAGCAAGCGGCTCAGTATTCCATCATTGGTGATACCCTGTACAAAAGGGGGATAGACTCCCCCATGCTGAAATGTCTGGACTCTGCGGAAGCTGAACTCGTCTTGGCCGAGGTTCATGAAGGAATCTCGAGCCATCATGTAAGTGCAAAAGCTTTAGCCCGCAAGGTCCTTTGAGCAGGCTATTACTGGCCCACACTTCAAAATGATGCTTCAGATCATGTCAAGAGATGCAAGTCCTGTCAATTCCACGGAAAGGTTTTCCAGCGACCTCCGACCGAGCTGCACTCGATGATTGCCCCATGGCCCTTTTATCAATGGGGCATGGACCTCATCGGAAAGTTCAAAACGGCTCCTGGACAATTGAAATTCGTTGTGCTCGCAGTGGATTATTTCACCAAATGGGTCGAAGCCGAGGCTTTGGCTACTATCTCTGTAGCTAAAATTCAAAAGTTTTTTCTCAGACAAGTCATCGCTCGTTTCGGCGTCCCACACACTTTGGTAACCGACAATGGCACGCAGTTCACTGCCAAGGTTTTCCAGGAATTGGTCGACCACTTCCATATTGCCCACCATTTCTCATCTATCGAGCACCCGCAGACAAACGGGCAAGCAGAAGCGGTGAATAAGATCATCATTGACGGAATAAAGAAAAGACTACTGGAAGCGGAAGGGTCATGGGCTGACATTCTTCCTGAGGTGCTATGGTCAATTCGCACGACCGTACATACCTCCACAGGAGAAACCCCATTTCGCCTCACCTATGGTTGTGAAGCTGTTTTGCCAATCAAAACTCGGATCCCCACCTTTCGAGTGTCAGAGCGCCCAGTGGAGGTGAATGATGAATTGATGAAGGAAGAGTTAGCTTTCAGTGATGAAGTCCGAGCTCTCGCGGCAGCCCGAGAAAATAAGGTAAAGGAAAGGCAGTCTCGAGAGTACTACAAATGGGTGGTTTCGAGAAGTTTTACTGTAGGGGACCTAGTCCTCAAGCGAGCCGACATCGGCTTGAGAAATGCCAAAGAAGGAAAATTGGCCAGGAATTGGGAAGGCCCCTACAGAGTCACCTCAAGAACAGGGTCTGGAGCATACAGGTTGGAGACATTGACAAAACAACAATTAAACAACACCTGGAATGCTACAAAACTCAAACCCTACTACAGCTGACTCATAATCTCACAATGACCTCTGCAGAATTTCAACCCTGATTTTAAAATTCCGTTGTTTCAATTTTATCTATTTTGTCGTCGTTTATTTTAGCATCTTTATGTTTTTGTCGTTTCAATACTTGCTGTATTTGACATTCACTGTTTGTAAACAGATTAAAAGAACTTAATGAAGATCTCTTTTTCCAGCACTTCATCCTCGAATTTTCTCTCTGTTAACGTACTAACCCATTCCTCTCGGCTCGCCACCGAGTCGAACTTGGGTGTTTATACATGTCCTTCCAACAGGGGCTTATAAACTAATATAATCACAAGTGCTTTTAGAGATGCCCGGCTAAAAAACTTAAACAGTTTTTACAAGCCGAGGATCGAGGATCCCACCTTGGCCAAAGGTAGGAGATCCGAAATCTCGATAACAGTTTATAACAAAATAAAGGATAAAACACGACTACCGTGGAATTAGGAAGCTAAATATCAAAATAGCATAAGGAATTGCAAACTTCAAAAGCAATAAAGTCATAGTCAAATAGCATCCTGATCGTCAACATACCGATCATATTACACAATCAACTACGTCAACAAATTACAAAAAAATTATATAATAAAAAGATCTACTCCGCATCCTCGGAGAGCGCAATTGTCGACCCATCAAAATCAGGTTCATCTTCATTCTCCAAGTCCAAGGGGTTGGGAAGATTCAGAGCAGACAAATCCACTTCTCTATCCCCTCGGGCATAGTCAATAACACGATCACCATCAACCCCAAAGGTCGGATTTGCTCCAACGACTCGGATTCCCGGGTTCATAAGAGTCAGCTGCTTGACGGCATTGACAAAGGAATCATTCACCACATGGTCCCAGTTGAACTGATTCCGCTTGGCCATAACCTTGTGTTTCAAAGCCTTCCGACGAATCTTTGCAAGCTCCCCTTTCAAACGATTCACAGCATTTTCAGAATCAGTCAGCCGACCCTGGACCCCCTCCAACTCAGTATTCCGACGCCGAGCTTCAGCCAACTCTTCTTGGGCGGTTCGTAACAACCTTCCCGTCTCAGCCTCCCTCCCAACTGCACTCTCCTTAGCCTTCTCGGCAGTTTCCCGAGCTTTCTCGGATGCATCAAGATTTTTATGAAACTCAGTATTGGCCGACGTTAATGCTCGGATATTAGCTTCACTCTCCTTAATCTGAGTAAGTAGACCTTCTACTTGAGCAGCGGAAGCTTTCCTTTTCTCCCTCTCAGCCGCTGAAAGAGCTGCGCTGACCTCCTCGACATTTTCAGCAATATGAAAGGCATAGCTTGCTGCCCTCAGCATGTTCTTTCCCAGCACTTCACAGTTACTCTTCAGAGTGTTGGCCGATTGATCCGACAACCTCTTATTATCATTAGGAGTGTAGACCAATTTCACAAATTTTTCCCACAGTTTCCGAGCCCAAACGGTCTCCTCCTCAGGATCAGATATATCAAACCACAAATTCTTCATTTCAGCAGACTTCAACGGCTTCAGCAATTCAATAGCTTTGCCCTTTCCCTTATCTATTCTGGCCCTCTTAGCCAGGGTACTCGATCTTCTTCCTCTTCTTCTCCTTCAACATTCACAAGGGGAATCGTCGTGGCAACATCGGCGGCACGAGCAGAAGGTGCCGGGATGTCCTGCACAACTTCGGCTTCAGAAGGTGGAGCTGAAGCAACAGTCACGGATTGAGTAGCCTCAGAGGAAACGGCTGTACTCGGAGACCCGGCCGCTTCACCCGACCTAACCCTCGCAAGCTCCCTCATACGAGCAGTAGCTTTGTTCTCCTTTGCCATTCTGACTGCAAAAAGAAAATCCAAAAGCACAGTAAAAAAAAATAAAAAAATAAAAAAATGTATACATATATATTACCAAGTTCGGCCTTCACGACCTTCACAAGCTCTTGGGGAAAAATAACAATGTTCCTAATGTCAACTTGGCCATTTTATTTGAGATACTTGTAAAAGGTATCACAAGTATGCCTCTCTGCATCCGTCAACTCCTTGACATAATGATACTGTTAAAGTTTTGGGTTCCTATTATAGAAGTCGGATGACCACGAAAAGGGGAACCGAGGTTGACCATCCTCTATAAACCAACAGGCTCCCTCTCCGATGAACTGATACTTGAAAAATAATGGTTTGAAGGTTTTCCATGAATCGGTAAACTTGGCAAAAAGGGCACGATCATTGCGTGCCTTCAACGACACCCACGTCCTCTTGGTTGACCCCTTCTCGAATTATTTCCGGTACGTACAACCATAGAAACGCTTTAAGCGAGCACCTCAGTCTTCGAGCCTCACAGAATTTTTGGAATGCCCGAGCAAAGGCCCAACCACTAGGATGTAGTTGAGTAGGGGCCAAGCGTAGCCTCCGCAACAGAGCCATCTCGAAATCCGAAAAAGGCATCTTAACGCCTAGCCTTATAACAACTTCTTCATACAAAAAAAACTCCCTACGGTTTTCTTCAATTAAGGTGCACACCCGGTCGTTAACCGACGGAGCACTAATGGCATAAGAGGTTCCGGCCTCATCTGTGGGGCATGGGAGCACATGAGCTCGGATGTGGCCAAGATTGTTGTTGACCAAAGCTAATCCTGTACCGAGCACCTCCAGATCAACCCAATCGTAAGCTTCAGAGTTCGGAGGCACAGGGAATTTATGAGGATGCGAGATGCACCGACGAACCATACATGGGGAAAGGGAAGACTCGGCGTCAGAATCTATCAAATTATAATTTTCATATACCCTAACCCTAGGTCGATTTGTCCTATAGCCGAGCCTACTACACCTTCCCCTAACCTTTACGGTTTTTCCCCAAAAGGGGCTTTCCCTAGGATGGTTCGAGTTTGAACGATTTGAGGTGCGAGACTCTACTTGCGCCCACTCCTCCGCCAACCGATACACTAACTTTCTACTTTCTTCCTCTACGGAATTTTGGGGAAAATCCACCGCTAACGGTGTCTCCATCGTAGGATCCGCCATGCGATGGAGGAAGGGTGAGGGTAGGAAATCTAATATCTCCACGTCAGAAGAGGATGATGACGATGAAGAAGAGGAAGAATCCTCAATGTCACTCAAATTCAAAATCTTAGACCATTTATCATACCATGACCATTTGTTATCCATGATTAAATTAGAAACCCAGGAGAAAACGCAGAACCTAACAAAAACTAGAAAACCAGAACCTTAGAACCTAGAAGAAAACAGTTCAGCGAAAAAGAAAAAGGCAGAAACAAAAACCAGAAGTTCCAAAATCAAAGTACCTGAAATTGGAAGAGGACTGGCACGAACTGGTTGGCACAGCGAAGGGGAATCAACAAGCACCAAGAATGACAGAACTGAAAGGGCGTAAGGATGATGGTGAATCAGAGGTTCGAAGAGGAAAAATGGCAGAGAGAGAATGAGTAATTAGGATGCAGAGTTTGGAAGAAGTGGGAATGGGGAAAGTGAAAGGACTGTTAAGTTCAAAATGGAACTTCCCCCCACGATTCTGAGTAATTGGGCCTAATAGCAAAAGGCCCAATTTCGCATTGAGCCACGAAAAGCGAAAAGTGGCGCGTAGCCACAGGACGGGATATTCTAAAAATCTAAAAGCCAACATGCGCAATAATGGCATAACTGACACACGCAACACGTGTCAACTGAAGGGCACTCAGATGTCTTGTCGACCAGATGAAGGAACAGCAAGGCACATTGAGTTATCCATAGGTCATTACCCCATTTCGGCCCCTCCAGCCTCAAATTTAAAGAACTCTCAGCTCGGCTCAAGACTCAAAAAGTCTTACCGAGCTAGGGGGCTTATGTGGTAGATCGACCCTCGGTCTCCCCCTGGTAATACCCAGCTGACCAGAATAATCTGATTATACAGACCGTGCCTGTCCAGGCCGAGCGCTTGTTCTAGGACCCACCCTAGTGACCTTGGACCGACCGCATGGGCTCCGCCCCTTAAGAGTCCGAGCTAGGGGCGCGTGAGTCTAACTTGCCACAGGGATAAGATCTCCCAATACAGGATAAGGATGAATGACTCATCCCTTATCCTAAATGGGACACGTTAGCTGCCTTGCTGGACCTCCGTACAGGTCCATAAGGTACAATGCCACCCTTATAAATAGCTGTCTCCAACAAGGGGCTCAGGTACGTTCTCTCACTCCCTAATCGCACATTTGCACACACCAGTGATTAAGGAAATCCTAGTTGTCCCAACTAGACATCTAGCATACCAAAGAAATCACACAGTAACACCAGATCATCCTCTAGCTTTCAGGTCTTTCCATACCCTTGAGCTAGGGGTATACCCTGGACATTGTGTCTTGGACACTACAATACCCTTCACCATTGAATAGTGGAGGGTGGTTTATCGAAGAGCCTTCTCCTTCGAAGGGATTACTTGAGCCCATAGTTTCCAAAAGGATCTTTATCGAAAAATTTGTTACACTCGATCTTTCGACCGAGCTCTGATACCACTTGTTGGAAACCAACAAGCGGACTTAGAAATTACTATAGGGGGGTGAATAGTAATATGAAGCAACAATACCAAATATTTTGAATGGTATTAAAAGAATTTTAGTAAAGCTGATTGTTCTGAAAAACTGCTCGAAATATTCGAGTCTCTTAGGAAGCACTCGAGTGTTTCAGGATGAACCACTCGAGTCTTTTATGAATTACTCGAGTCTTTGAGCACGAACAACTCGAGTACTCAGAGAAATACTCGAGTCTTTCGTACAGAGTTGCACTAAAAACCAGTTCTGGAAAATCAGCAACTCCCTTCTAATGAATCCAACATAGATCAAACACTTATCTAACAGAATAGTAAGTAATTAAGATAAATTAGAACAACTTAATAACACTTAATTGCTATGGAATTACTACCAAATTAGTTAGCCCCTTTTTCTTGAAAATCTTTAAGTTGATTGTGCAAGAATAAGAATGAAAGCAATAAATCAACACACAACCAATTTTATACTGGTTCACTCTTAATCAAAGAGCTACGTCCAGTCCTCCTAACCACTTTAGGAGATTTTCTATAAATAAAATTGTTATAAATTATAAAGGATTAATTGAGACAGCCTCACTCTACCTAACCCTTCCAAGAGTGTACCAAACTCTTGAATTCTACCCCAATTTGATTTCGGTGATGAAGAACTCTTCCAAAGCTTCCTTGAACACCTTTCAAGAAGCTCCACCGGGCTAAGAACTTCTTAGTCTTTGTGATTGAGAACTCTCAAGACTCCAAAACACCTAAGTCTCACTTAGGGTTTGCTTGGGAACAATCCAAGACTTAAAGCAACAAGCTAATTTGTATGTGTATTACGAATTTCACAATGAATTCGCACAATTCAGCACAGCTCAATAAAATTGAGACCTAAACTCAACCTAAGAGGAAATAACAATATGAGGGCAAAGTTGAGTTTGAAAGATTAACACTTGAGAGAAGAAGATTAGAGTATGCTTGTTCTGTTTTGCACTTAGCAACAGTTCACATTTTATAGAGGAGGAAAAATAAGAGGAGCATTGATTTGGGTCTAATATATGATGTTTTGGGCTTAATTTCACTTCCTTTTACTATGGTTTTGGCTTGTTTCTCTTGTAAATTTAGGGCTTTTTGTATAGTTTTTAGGAAGTTAGGTAATTTAGAGTCCAATGAACGTTTTGATCCGTTTTGGGTATGTTTCAGGTACTTTTTGAGCTTAATTGGAGAAAATAATTATGGAGCTGGAAAGAGCATAAGAAGACCTTGAAAATGACACAAGAACGGAGAGAAACGGAGTTGGAAAATGCACCACATGCCCAGGCACATGGACCGCGTGCCCAGGTGCGCGTGCATCGTTAATACCTGCTCATTAGATGGGCCGCGCCCAGGCGTGTGACCCAATACGCCCAGGCGCGCGTGACTCGTGGAGGCCCAATTGGGCTAATTTCAGAGTGTTTTTGAAGGATTCTCTTAGAATTGAGTGTATTATTATTTATATTACGATTAGTAACTAGGTCAGCAGCTTTTAGAAAGGGAGATTACACACTTAAGGAGCAATTTGAAGGAGGAATCCAGTGAAGATTGAAGATTCAAAGCAGATTTAGTGGCAATTTATGAATGAATTCCATAATTTAGTTTTGTTTCTTTCTTCTATGATGTGTAACTAAACCCATGTGTTAGGAACATGGTGGATTTGCATGGATAGTTAGTTTTAATTTATGAATTAGTGTTTTTCCAGTTTTAAATCATGTGTTTGATTGTGTTTTTAGTGTTATGCATGAACCTGATCAATTTGTGTTTTGGATCTCCAAATCTTAAATTGGAAAATTAGGATTTAAAATAGGCCATGCAATCAAACAGCATAATTATCCAACTTGTAGGAATACTTTTGGATTTTTATGTAACTTTTCATAAATTCACTGTTCTAAGTAAGGTTATTCAATGGTTTAATTTCTTAAGAAATTAAGAGTTATCAAATTGGATAATAAACAGTAATTACATAAGAGGAATCTAGTAATTGCTAATTTAGGAGTTTGTTCTTGATTTAAAGGAAAAACAATAATTCAGAATTAATTAATGATGCCTGCAATGAAACTAAGTTCCTAACCACTTTTCTTCCATAGGCTTTATTCTTTTTAATTTTCAGTATTTTATTTTATTTTTAATTTTATTCAAAAATCAGATTTAAATAGTAGTTTAATTTAATAGATTGGACTTAGAACTACTCTTAGGTGAAAGTAATTGAACAATTTGCAATCCTCGTCGGACGATAATTTCACTTTCATTATATTACTATTGTACGATCTAGTATACTTGCTAGAGAGTCCAACAAGCATCAAGTCCACACAATGAATTTGGTGCTCTTCGAACGTTCTTATTTTTGTTGACTGGGTCGAAAGACTCGAGTCTTTTTGGCCAATACTCGAGTCTTTTGGCCAGGCTGGAAAACGTCTGTTGCACGTACAAAACCAACGATTATATTTGCTGATCTGGCACCAACACTCGAGTCTTTTCAGAATACTCGAGTCTTTCTTAAAACACTCAAGTGTTTTGATCAGAGTTGACAAAATTCGTTTTTCATTTTTGTTTTGATTTTCTTCTCAAGCATAATCTAAGTTAATCTCAACCTATAATGCATATTAATTATATTTACTTAGATAGAGATTAATTCTTACCACCCACACTCAAAATATAGACAATTACAATTAAATACATTGAGAGTGAATGATCTTGAAGCTTTTTTGATATTGTTGTTGATTGGACTTCAATACTTGATCTAGTTATTGGAGACTTGATTTTACAGATTCTTCTTCCCCTTTTGTCAACATCAAAAATGGAGGCAAGACAATTGCAGTAATTTGGATATATAATGCACACTACTCCCCCTGAAACACTGAATAGATTCATTAATAATAACAAGGGAATAAATATGCATGATATGCAATCACTCTACTAGTGATGCGCAAGTTAAGCCAAGTTCTCCACAAATATAAAAGAAGCTTTCTTTCGGAAGCTGTTTCGTGAAGATATCAGCTAACTGCCTAGATGTGTTCACATATTCAATCACGCAATCACCTTTAGCAATATGATCATGAATAAAATGATGACGAATCTCTATGTGCTTTGTACGTGAATGTTGCACTGGGTTATTAGTAATGTTGATTGCACTAGTGTTATCACATTTAATGGGAATGTGATCTAGACTTACACCAAAGTCTAGGAGTTGCTGCTTTAACACCATAAGATTTGTGCACAACAGCTACCCGCAGCGACATACTCAGCCTCAGCTGTAGATAGGGCTACACTAGACTGCTTCTTACTAGCCCATGACACCAAAGAACTGCCTAAGAGATGACGTCGCTCGTGCTTTTTCTATCTATTTTACACCCAGCAAAATCAGAATCGGAATACCCAACAAGGTTACAAGTGGAACCTTTGGGATACCATAAACCCATATCAGTTGTGCCAGATAAGTATTTCATTATCCTTTTGACAACAACCAAATGCATTTCTTTTAGATTCGCTTGAAAATGCGCACACATACAAACACTAAACATGGTATCCGGCCTACTTGCCGTTAAATAAAGAAGTGAAACAATCATACCTCTATACTTTGTAAGTTCAACAGGTTTACCTCTTTCATCTTTATCCAAATAGCATGTGGTGCTCATTGGTGTTGCAACTGCCTTGGCCTTGTCCATGCCGAATTTTTTCAATAGTTCCTTGTAGTATTTTGTTTGACTAATAAAGAACCCATCCTTTGCTTTTTTTAATTTGCAATCCAAGGAAGAAATTCAATTCGCCCATCATAGACATCTCGAACTCTTCCTGCATTATACTTGAAAATTCCTTGCAAAGGGATTCATTAGTAGCACCAAATATAATATCATCAACATAAATTTGAACTAAAAGAATGTCATTTCCTTTATTTTTAATAAAAAGTGTGTTGTCAACCTTCCCTCTTTCAAAATCCTTTTCTAATAAAAATTTGCTCAATCACTCATACCATGCTCTAGGAGCTTGTTTGAGATCATAAAGAGCCTTTTTCAATTTATAAACATAATCAGGATGTTCAAAATTTTCAAAACCAGGAGGTTGACTAACATACGCTTGTTCATTTATAAAACCATTTAGAAAGGCACTCCTTACGTCCATTTGATATAACTTAAAATTTAAAGTGCATGCAAAGGCTAAGAGTAATCTAATAGCTTCCAACCTAGCAACAGGGGCAAAAGTTTCATCATAATCTATCCCCTCTTGTTGGTTGTAGCCTTGTGCAACCAATCTAGCTTTGTTTCGAATAATTATACCAGTCTCATAAAGTTTGTTTTTAAAAATCCATTTTGTTCCAATAATTTGATGAGAATCATGTCTAGGAACGAATTCCCAAACCTGGTTTCTTTCGAACTAGTTTAATTTTCTTGCATAGCTAGCAGCCAATGTTCATCAACTGAAGCCTCAGAAATATCCTTAGGCTCCACTTGAGAAACAAAAGCCACATATGATTACACAAATTACTAAGAGAATTACGAGTACTTACACCTTTGGAGATATCACCTATTACTTGATCGATTGGATGGTGCCGTGATGTTCTCCATTCCTTGGGTAAGTTCGAATTAAGTTCAGCAGAATCTCCTTGAGTTTCATCCTCATTTATTTCATTTGACTTTTCATTGCTTTGGGATTCCAACTTATCTTTCACGACAGGTTCATCATCCTCATCGAGGTATAAGTTCCCAAGAATACCTGCAATGTCATTAACAGATATCTTTTCCAGCTTTCTAGGATCGGATTCATCAAATATAACATGAATAGATTCTTCAATTATATTACGAGATTTATTGTAAATCCTATAAGCTTTGTTTGATGCAGAATAACCAAGAAATATACCCTCCTCAACTCTAGTATCAAAATTCCCTAGATTGTCTTTACCATTATTATGCACAAAATATTACATCCAAAGACTCTCAAATGGGATATGTTTGGTTTTCTCCCCTTAAACAATTCATAGGGGGTTTTCTTTAAAATGAGCCGAATTAAAACATGGTTCATAACATAGCAAGCAGAATTCACAGCATCAGCCCAAAAGTATGCTGGTAAATTCATGTCATTAAGAATGGTTCGATAAAGTTCCTTTAAAGATCTATTTTTCCTCTCCACAACCCCATTCTGCTCTGAAGTTCTTGGAGCTGAAAAATAATGCTTTATTCCATGTTTTTCGCAAAACTTTTCGAAAAATCGGTTTTCAAATTCACCACCATGATCAGTCTTAATGGATGCAATGCTCAAATGCATTTGGTTTTGAACAACCTTTGCTAGTTTTTTAAATTCATGAAATGCATCATTTTTATGAGAAATAAACAGTGTCCATGTATACCTAGAATAGTCATCCACAATTACCAAACAATAATAGTTGCCACCAAAGCTTTTTGTTTGACGTGGTCAAAAAAGATCCATATGTAAAAGTTCCAAGGGCCTTTGAGTTGAAACAATATTTTTAGGAGGAAAAGATGCCCTTGTGAGTTTTGATTTTGGACAAGGATCACATTTTTCAGAAATTGAAAATTTTTGCTTTGGCAAACCAACTACTAAGTTTTTAGAAGATAATTTATTTAAATGGTTCATGTGGATGTGACCTATTCTACGATCCACTGCCAAGATTCATCCTCTTTACTTTTAAACATTTCGCATCATTTGAGGGAATTGAATCAAGATCAATTAAATAAATATTGTTTACCCTGCGAGCAATTAGCTTAACAAGATTATCAACTTTTCCCTCGACAATACAATTATCAGAATAAAAAATAACCATATTGTCCTTATCACATAACTGACTAATACTTAGCAAGTTATGCTTTAGGCCCTCAACATGTAATACATTTTCAATACAAGGGTTAGGAGGAGTGCCTACTTTACCAATTCCAAGTATCCTTCCTTTTTTGTTGTCACCGAAGGTCACGTTTTCTTGGTCCTTGGGAGTGAGATATGAGAATTTGGATTTGTCTCCAGTCATGTGTTTAGAGCATCCACTATACAAGTACCAGCAAGACTTCTTATCCTCCGGAATGACCTCTTTTCCGTGTGCCATGAGACATAGGTTGGCTGATTCATTTTGCTCATCTGAATCATCATCTGAGCTCTCCTCATTGTCCAGCCATGCAATGTAAGCTTGTCTCCCTTTCCTTGAGCTTGATGTGTTTCTTTCGGAGCTTTCCTTCTTCTTCAGATATTGAATGCAATCCGCTCTAATGTGACTAGGCTTGCCACATTCATGACATATGACAGAAGAACCTCCACTTTTGGTTGCATCTTTCCTCATGGGAGAATTGAAATTATTTTTCTTTTTAAGAAATTTCCCAAATCTTTTCACCAAGAGTCTCATGTGCTCATCACTGATAGATTCTTTGTCAGAGTCTCCTTCTGATGTTGGTGTTTCATCCTTGAACGCAAGACCTTTCACCTTTTTGTTCTCTTCTTCATGTTGTGCCAATCTTTTGAGTTCACTTTCATGTTCCTGAAGCTTTCTGAAGAGAGTCGCCAATGTCATAGTTGAAAGATTTCTTGACTTCATAATTGCCGTCACTTTGGGTTGTCATTCTCTTCCTAAGCACCTCAGTACTTTGTTGATCAGTTCTTCATTATTTGTGAATTTTTTCCCCAATGTTATGAGTTGATTAACGATCATTGTGAACCTCTTTTGAATTTCTTGCACTGATTCTCCATCCTTCATTCTAAACAATTCATATTCTCTAGTCAAGGTGTTGATTCTCGACCGCTTGACCTCATTGGTACCTTCACGTGTGACTTCTAAAGTATCCCACATTTCCTGTGCTGTCTCACATGTAGATATCCTGAAAAACTCATCATAACTCAAAGCAGATGCTATTATGTTTTTCGCTTTCAAGTCATATTGGACTCTTTGTTCCTCCTCTTCCGTCCACTCACCAATAGGTTTGTTGACGGTGATTCCATTTACCACATAGGTAGGAACGTATGGTCCATTTATGACTGCATCCCAAACTTTTAATCCTACTCCTTGAATAAACATTTTCATTCTCGCTTTCCAATAAGAGTACCCCACACCATCAAATAGGGGGGCCTATTAATAGAACTCCCTTCACCACCGAACAGAGAGTTTGAAGCCATACTCTTGAGACGGTTAAGTCCTTTAACACAAGAGACTAGCTCTAATACCAATTGTTAGGATCGGCCTCAAACCTCGAGAGGGGGGGTGAATCGAGTTTTATTAAATTTATTGGAAAATACTCGAACGTTTAAAAAATAGTTTTGAGGAGAGATTAAGATTTAGAACGTGAACGCGAAGCGATGGATAATAAAATAAATAGAGTTGCACGGAAATGATTTAAACAAAAATAATGCAGAAAAATAAAGAGATAAGGGAAGAGGAACACGCAAACCAATTTTTATACTGGTTCAGTCTTTCCAGCGAAAGACCTACGTCCAGTCCCCAAGCGACCCGCTTGAGCCTTTATAACCTTGAAATTGAGCCTCACCTAATTACAACCAAAAACGCCCCGCACACTACTAGGAACCTCCCTTCGCTAGAGACCTCAAATAATCACACAAGGGTTCCTCACCCTAAGGACGTGCCACACGTTCAACTAGGAGTTCCACTCCCTACAACTAAGGTTGAATATTATGAATTTGTGAGTGATACAATTGATGTGTTCTTAATAACATGGATACAAAAAGAATACTCTACGGATAATGAAGAATATTAATTCACAAGAATTAAGGCCAGTAGAATGTATCAACAATGAAGAATGTGTTCTTGGAGAGGAAGAAGAAGAAGAACGTGTTTTTCTTTTATCAGATAAGAAGAAGAATGTTTTTTTCAAAAATAGGATTCTCTTCAAATAGATTTTTGAAAAAAAAATAAATAATGATTATATTTTGAATCAACAATAATTAAGAGAAATCAGAAAATAAAATAGAATAGATTTAAATTAGTTTTAAAATAACCAACGGGGTTTGGTTCAGTTGGTGTAAGGCCCCAGCTGAAATCTTGGGACTGGGACACGGGTGCTAGTAGCCTCGTGTTCGATTCCCACTAAAAACATGCCTCTGGGAGAGCCAGCCACGCAGCTCGCTCCGGATTAGTCTCAAGGGCTCCCTCGTATTAAGGGCGCTCTTGGGGATACCGGTGGTTCCGCAAGGAATACGGACCAAAAAAAATTAGTTTTAAAATCAAAACAGAATAAAAAAGATTTAGAAAATAAATCCAAGATTTGATTCTTAAAACAAATCAGGAATATTTTCAAAAATAAAATCAATTTCGAATTTTGAAAATATATCAGAATCAATTATATAAAAACAAATCTGGAAACATTTAAGATTGATTCTGACACGGATTTCAAGAAAACTTAAAGGTAATCGATTACTTGAAGAAGGTAATCGATTATCTTCATTCTGAGAAAACTTTGAAATTAGTTTTTAAAAAAGTAATCGATTATTCAAACCAAGGTATTCGATTATCGAGTTTCTGTGAAAACAGTGAAATCAACTTTTGGAGAAAGTAATCGATTATTAAAACAAGGTAATCGATTATCTACTCCCTGTGAGAAAGGTAATCGATTATTAAAACATGTAATCGATTATTTTCAATTAAAACTCCCAGGTCACTACTCAGAGGCATGGTAATCGATTATCCAAGGAAAGTAATCGATTACTTCTGCTTATTTTCATAAAAATGATTTTCTAAAGCTAAGTAACCATAGGTTTTCACAAAACACTTTTAACAGAAAATCTAACTTAAAACAATTTTCGCAAAAGTTCTTTTTCTTATCCTTAAACAAAAACCATTTGGCCTTATGAACTTGGAACAATTAAATCTTCATTACCTTACATTAATTCCTATGGGCAAAGCTTAATCTATTATATGCTTGAGCTTGAGCCTTGAGCTTGATCGAGCTTGTTTGTTATCATCAAAATAATCTTCTAGAAATCTTCTAGCATAACTCCTTAAGTCCTTGGGAAAGCTTGACTTCCAACACTTAACTATTTGTCTGTTCCAATTTATCTATCTATCTTCACTTATTCCTGATTTCATTCCTTAAGTATCTCTAACTTACTTCTTAACTACTCCTTGGCACAACAATCCTATTTCTCTTATTATCATTAGATCAAGTTTTCATCTCTATCTTTTACTTATGATAGCCCCGCAAGCGCACAGGTTATCGTAGTAATAAAAAGTTGATGTGTGCGTAGCATGCATATTATTTTCCTAGTATTTTGTATTTATTTTAATATTTATTTAGGTATTTTATTTTAATTTAGCATGCATTTAGTTCATATTTCACTTGGGAAAGGTTTTTGGTGTTTTTGATGTGCAGGTTACAATTTGGAGGCTTGGAGCTTTGGAAAGTAAAGAATTTATCATTGACAAAATATTAAAGAGCTTTTGGGAGCAGTTGTATAGAAAAAAAGAGATTTGGGGGCTTTGAGAAGGAAGATAAGTCATTGGGCCTAATTAATCAATTTGGGCCCAAATTTGGAAAAAGTAGCAGATAACTTGTAAAAAGATAGAAACCCTTGTAGATAGATTTGAATGAGAAGATTAGATTTGATGAGAAGATATATATAATTAGAAAGCAAGGATTGAAGACACAACACAACATATTTCTCTCAAGGAAGATCTGGAAGGCGATTGAAGACAGAAGAAATTCTCCTCCTCTCAACTTTTGGTTATTCCTACTTTAGTATGTCTTATTCTTATTTTTTTAATTTGTATCATGAACATGAGTAGTGAGTAGTTCCCTTTTTCTGAGGATTAGGATTAGCCCATGGAGGCATTGACATGAGGATTTGATATTTTACCTTTTATTTATGCTAGATTCTATTTTTATTTAATTTCGGTGTGCTTAATGCTTTTGGTTGTGTAGAGCTCCACAATTACATGATCCCAGATATTAAGGGAAATACCGAAAGGTGAACCTTAGTATTAGAAAATATCAAAATTGAACTTAGGAACTTAAATCACGAAAGTAGTTTTAATTCCTGAGGGGATTCCCTGAATTATCATAGTACTTAATGGATTTAATGTACCCTAATTATCACGAAAGTAGAAATTAGGCCTCATTAGGTACGTTGCTAAGACTCTGAAAGGAGCTAATATTCTACATTAGGATAATTCACCCTAAAAATAAATCTAGCTAAATAAAAGAGATATTACTAAAGATTGTCAATGCGGATATGTGGTGAAACTAATCCTTAGAAATTTCCCAACCCAAATCTCAATCCAATCTTTTAGATTTTATTTTATTTTATTTTTCCCAAAAATCAATCTCTAAATTTTATTTTTTTAATTTTCTACTAATACGGTTTAGATAATTGGTGCTTATAATTTGTTGGTATTTAACAACAAAATCCCTGCGGATACGATACTTTTTATTACTACGATAACCTGTGCGCTTGCGGGGATATCAAGTTTTTGGCGCCATTGCCTGGGATTTTGCATTGTGAATATTAACTGTTATTATAAGTTGATTAGACTAAACCTCTTTTTCTAGTTTGTTTTGTTTTCTCTTTTTTCCACAGGAATTCTTTTTCTTTTATGCGAAGCATCAGACTTGGGACACCTGTTCAAGCAGATCCTGAGATTGAGAGGACTTTTCATAGAAGAAGGAATAGAAGAAGGAAACAACAAAGACCTGAAAATCTAACAATGGCACAGTATAAAAATCATACGCCATTGAAGGATTATGGACCCCTTCCATCAAAGGGCTACAATCTAGTGTGGTCGTCCCACCCATTGAAGCCAACAACTTTGAGATCAAGATGAGCTTGATTAATGTTGTCCAGCATAATCAATTTGAAGGCTCACCTGCAGAAGATCCTACTGTCCATGTCGACAACTTCCTCCGATATTGTGACACTGTGAAGGCCAATGGAGTCTCATTTGACCATATCAGACTGAAGTTGTTTATATTTTCACTTAAAGGTGATGCACTTGCTTGGTTGGAGGCTTTTCCACAAGGCTACTTCACCGAATGGGACAAGTTGGCAGAGTACTTCCTTACCCAATATTTTCCACCTGTGAAGACTGCGGAGTACAGAGGCCAAATCATGTCCTTCATGTAAAAAGAAGGAGAGACTCTTTATGATGCTTGGGAGCGATTTAAGTTTCCACTGCGGAAGTGTCCTCATCATAAGTTTCCCAGACCTCTTTTGGTGCAAACTTTCTACAATGGTTTGACACCAGAATCTCAGATGAATCTTGACTCCGTCACTAATGGTTAGTTCATGGATAAGAATGCAGATGAGGCATTTGATTTGCTTGACAAAAATTTCTCTCAGCCGCAGGCGATATTCAAGAGAAAGATCAACTTCTACCAAACCTTCTTCATCCACTGCAGGAGTGATCGAGACAAATGAATTGAAACATCTCTCCTCAAGAGTTGATGCTTTGAGTGTGCTGGTTGGTAAAGTTGATATTTTAACTAAGAAGATTGATATGTTGAATGTGAATGTTGTGAATGTGGCAAGTGCTATTTGTGAGATATGTGGTATTGGTGGTCATGTTGCTCAACATTGTCTATTGGTTCAACCTGTTCCTCAAGAACAACCGACGGAAACTGTTGACTATGTCAACAATTTCAACCAGAGGACACATCCAAATCCTTCTGTTATTCCTAGACAGCAGCCTCTTGGTTTCCCTCAAAGGATTATCAATCCACTAGCTCCTAAAATGTCCAACTTGGAAATCATGTTTGAGAGTTTCATGACTCAACAAGTAACTCACAACAAGATGATGGAAAATCAATTCGCACAACAAGCAGCTCACAACAAGATGATGGAAAATCAATTCGCATAACAAGCAGCTCACAACAAAATGATAGAAACTCAAATTGCACAATTAGCAGCCTCATCTACAAGAGCTCCAGGCACACTTCCAGGCCAACCAGAGACAAATCCTAGTGAGCATTGCAAGGCAATAACTCTAAGGAGCGGAAAAGTTCTTGAAAGCCCAAGCAGTGAAGATGCAGTGAAAGAAGAGCTATCCCAGAAGAGAGAAGGAAAAGGTGTGGTTGATGAAAAATCTGAGGAGTCCACTTATACTCCTCCTGCCCCTTACAAGCCACCTATTCCTTTCCCTCAAAGGTTGGCTAAAGTGAAGCTAGAGAAGCAGTTTGGCAAGTTCCTTGAAGTTCTGAAGAAGCTGTCTATCACCATACCCTTCACTGAAGCTCTACTACAAATGCCATCATATGCAAAGTTCTTGAAAGATATTATTTCCAACATGAGGAAGCTTGAAGATTGTGAGATAGTGGCTTTGACTGAGGAGTGCAGTGCAATAATTAAAAATAAATTGCCTCCAAAGCTCAAAGACCCAGGTAGCTTTTCCATTCCATGCCTTATTGGGAATGTGTCTTTTGACCGCGCTTTATGTGATCTTGGGGCTAGTGTTAGCCTAATGCCTCTCTCAGTGTGCAAGAAGCTTGATATTGGTGAGATGAAACCCACAAGAATTTCATTGCAATTGGCTGATCGCTCAGTCAAATTCCCAGTGGGTGTCTTGGAGGATGTTCCTATCAAGGTGGGTAACTTCTTTATTCTAGTTGATTTTGTGGTGCTTGAGATGGAAGAAGATACCTTCATTCCTATCCTCCTTGGAAGGCCTTTCTTGGCCACTACTGGTGCTATTATTGATGTGAAGAATGGCAAGCTTTCACTAATTATTGGTGAAGAGAAGGTTGAGTTTAATATATCAAATGTGGTCAAACAACCATCTCTTGGGGACTCATGCTGCGGAATAGATCTATTGCATCAAGTGGTGACTGACAAAGCATTCAAGTACCGCTCTAAAGATCCACTCGAGCGGTGCTTGGTTGGTGAGTGCTCTAATGAAGTTGATGATGCTGAAGCCGCCCACTATGCTACACTACTTGAAGCAAATCCACCTCTACCATCTCATAGGAATACATATGAAAAGCTGGAAGCTGAAGCCAAGTCATCAGATTGGAAGGAAGACAAAGTACCAAAGGTAGAACTTAAACCTCTCCCTTCATTGCTCAGGTATGAATTCCTTGGACCTAACTCTACATATCCAGTGATTGTTAATGCTAATCTAAGCAAGCTTGAAACTGAAAAATTACTTAGAGAGCTCAGGTTGCATAGAGCAGTCATTGGATATACCATTAGTGATATAAAAGGAATTAGTCCTTCCCTTTGCATGCATAGGATATTAATTGAGAAGGGTCATAGGCCCTCCGTTGAACCTCAAAGAAAATTAAATCCTAACATGAAAGAGGTAGTGAAAAAGGAAATACTTAAATTGCTTGATGCTGGTGTGATTTATCATATCTCTGATAGTGAATGGGTTGGTCTTGTGCAAGTAGTACCTAAGAAAGGGGGAATGACTGTTGTGAAGAATGATAATAATGAATTAATCCCCACTAGAACAGTCACAGGATGGAGGATGTGTATTGACTATAGGAAGCTAAACTAAGCAACTAGAAAAGATCACTTCCCCCTCCCTTTTATTGACCAGATGCTTGAAAGGTTAGCAAAGCATTCACATTTTTGCTATTTGGATGGGTATTCGGGAATTCACCAAATCCCCATTCACCCTCAAGACCAAGAGAAAACAACTTTTACTTGTCCTTATGGCACATTTGCCTATAGAAGGATGCCCTTTGGTCTTTGTAATGCTCCTGCTACCTTTCAGCGTTGTATGACTGCTATCTTCTCTGATTTTATTGAAAATATAATGGAAGTTTTCATGAATGATTTCTCTGTTTATGGCACTAGTTTTGATAATTGTTTGGCTAATCTTTCCAAAGTGTTGCAGAGATGTCATGAGATGAACCTAGTTTTAAACTGGGAAAAATTTCACTTCATGGTAAGATAAGGTATTGTGTTAGGACACTTAGTGTTCGAACGTGGCATAGAGGTAGATAGGGCAAAGGTTGAGGTAATTGAGAAAATTTCCCCACCCACTTCTCTCAAGGGAGTGCAGAGCTTTTTGGGGCATGCTGGTTTTTATAGAAGGTTTATCAAAGATTTTTCTAATATTACTAAACCTTTAACTAATTTGTTGATTAAGGACATGCCATTTGATTTTAACCAGGATTGCCTAGATGCCTTTTACAGTTTGAAGAAAGCTTTGATCTCTGCTCCTATCATTCAGGCACCTGATTGGAGTTTGCCCTTTGAGCTGATGTGTGATGCAAGTGACCATGCCATTGGAGCAGTGCTTGGACAGAGGAAAGACAAGAAGGTCCATGCCATATACTATGCCAGCAAGACCTTGGATGATGCTCAAGTCAACTATGCAACAACTTTGAAGGAGCTGCTTGCGGTTGTCTTTGCCTTTGAGAAGTTCCGCTCCTACCTTGTTGGCTCGAAGGTGATCGTCTACACTGATCATTCAGCAATCAAGTACTTGTTGAGTAAGAAGGATGCCAAACCACGACTTATCAGATGGATCCTTCTTCTCTAAGAATTTGATCTTGAAATCAGAGACAAGAAAGGTGTTGAAAATGTGGTTGCAGATCACCTGTCCAGATTGCCTCATAATCCTGATCTTAATGATACAGATGAGATGTCCATTGATGATTCTTTCCCCGATGAGCAACTGTTGGCTCTTTCTAAGGTGGATGCTCCATGGTATGCAGACTTTGTTAATTATCTTGCTTGCGGAGTGCTACCAACTGAGCTGAGCTACCAACAAAAGAAGAAGTTCTTTTCTGATGTGAAGCATTACGTCTGGGAAGAACCTCTACTTTATAAGAGGTGTGTTGATGGTATATATAGAAGATGTGTTCCTGAAGAAGAAGTGAAGAATATCCTTTTTCACTGTCTTGCCTCTGTGTATGGTGGACATGCCAGCACCTCAAAAACATCTGCAAAGGTCCTTCAATCTGGATTCTATTGGCCATCATTGTTCAAGGACGCAAGGAAGTTTGTGCTCTCACGCAATGCTTGTCAAAGGACGGGTAATATCTCCAGAAGAAATGAAATGCCTCTGAACAACATTCTTGAAGTGGAGATATTTGATGTTTGGGGAGTTGACTATATGGGACAATTCCCATCTTAATGCAACAACAAGTATATTCTCGTGGCAGTTGATTATGTGTCCAAGTGGGTGGAGGCAATTGCATATCCAACCAATGATGCCAAGACTGTGATAAAGCCCTTCAAGAGAGTCATCTTCCCCAGATTTGGAGTTCCTAGAGCAGTTATCAGTGATGGAGGCTCACACTTCATTGAAAAACAATTTGAGAGTCTCCTGAAGAAGTATGGGGTAACCCATAAGGTAGCTACTCCTTATCACACTCAGACCAGTGGCCAAGTGGAGGTTTCCAATAGAGAAATCAAGAGTATTTTGGAGAGATCAGTGGCTAAATCCCGCAAGGATTGGTCTTTGAAGCTTGATGATGCTCTTTGGGCATACCGCACTCCTTATAAAACTCCTATTGGTATGACCCCGTTCCGGTTGATCTATGGAAAGCCTTGCCACCTTCCTGTTGAGTTGGAGCACAAAGCTTTGTGGGCAATAAAGTTTCTCAACTTTGACTTGAAGGAAGCTGGTGAGAAGAGGAAGCTTCATCTTAATGAGTTGGAGGAGTTGAGGCTTATTGCATACGAGAATGCCAAGATTTACAAGGAGAATACAAAGCGTTGGCATGACAAGAGAATCCTTCGAAGAGAGTTCAAAGAGGGTGACTCTGTGTTACTCTTTAACTCTCGTTTGAAGCTCTTCCGAGGAAAACTTAGGTCCAGATGGTCAGGGCCGTTCCGAGTAAAGCAAGTCTACCCTTATGGTGCTATAGAGGTGTGGAGTGAAGCCACGGGAGCTTTCAAAGTCAATGGACAAAGATTGAAGCACTACTTGATTGGAGAACCTATTGAGGATGGGAACACACAGTCCCTTCTCAATCCATCTGTCTCAGAGTGATTACAGTGAGAGGTCAAGCTTAGGACCTTAAATAAGCGCTTCTTGGGAGGCAACCCAAGTTTTAAACCCCTTTCGTGCTTTATTTTGTTGATTTTTAGGATTTTATTATGTTATATTACTGGGGTTTTGTCTTTGTTTAGTAGGATTATAAGAGGTTGCAGCAAATTTGGAGCGTAAAAGTGCTAATTTGGGAAGAAAAAGAATTAATTTGAAGAACCGTGGGGAGGCCACGGTACCTACCATGGCCACGGGGCTCTGAAATGAAAAAAAAAGTAGGTTTCAGTGTGCCACGGGCAGGCCGTGGCAGGTACCACGCCCGTGGCACTTCTCACAGAAAGCTCCACGGGCTGGCCGTGGTACATGCCACGCCCGTGGAGCTTAGCAGCATTCCCTTGTTGTTTCCCAGGTTGCCACGGGCAAGCCATGGCGTATGCCACGCCCGTGCCAACGTTACCTCCTGCTCGCATTCATCTCCAGGGCGCCACGGGCAAGCCGTGGCACTTGCCGCTCCCGTGGTGCGTTCATTCAAAAAAAAAATATCAAATTGAAATCAGACCCCCCCCTCCCAAAACCCTATCCCACCGCCCCCACCCCTTTCCGCTCCTCTTCTTCTTCTTTCTTCTCTCTTCCCCCATAACCACAAACAACCGCCACCTCCAACCTTCCCACAGCCCGCAACCGTACATCCCCCCAAACCCATATCACCGCCACCCGAACTAGCATCACCGCAAACCGCCGCCCTTCCAACCGCACCTCATCCGCCTCCAGAGATCCACCTTCCCAGATCCACCCTCGACCGACCTGAACCAGTCCCCACCTCTCCCTCTCTTCCGACGCCATAACAGCGCCGCCCTAGACCCAACAGCCCTATCCTCACTGTTTCCTCCCTCGTCCTCAGCGCCGCCGTCCTCCACCAGACCAGCCCACCAAACCCGATCCACCAACCTCCGCCACCACCTTCTCCCTCTCTTCTATCTCCCCTGCCACCCTTAGAGACCCAGCCTTAATCCCAGATTCAGTTTTCAAACCCAAAAAAAAAAATCCTCCACTGCTGCAACTGAATATAAAAAAAAAGTGTCCAACAATGTCATCCAAAAGAACAAGGAGCAATGCAGCACCAGCCGGACGTGGTTCATCGACCAGAGCTTCATCCTCCCGCTCTAGAGGTAATAGAGTTCCTCCTCCCTCTGCTAATCCCTATGGTATTGTTTTTGATTCTAACATTATTTTCAAAGAGGCTAGGTACACTGCATTAGTGCAAAGGTCCATAGTGCCTACGCGCTACATGGATGAAAATACCTTAGTTACTTTAGGGATTCTAGAGGATGTGCAGTGGATAGTTGATAGGGTAGGTTGGACTAGTTTTGTCTCTAAAAAGAGTCTTACTTATCACTGAATTACCTTAGAATTTTTAAGCTCTGTGGATGTGAATGTGTTGTTTGGTATAGGGTGCAACGAGGGTAAGATTAGCTTTCGATTATTTAACACTAATTATGGCTTCACCCTCGCGGAGTTTAATCAACTCCTGCAGTTGCCTATTGGTGGTGAGCGCCGTTATCCTTCTGGATTTAATGAGCGCAATTTTTTGCAGGAAATAGCTTATACTGAATTTGACCCTAACACCACCAAAGCCACTCTCCTTCGCAACCCCTGTCTTAGGTATGTGCACAGATTGTTATCATACACTGTTTTCGGACGTGGTGAACCCAGTGGGGTTCGGTCCGATGAGTTGTTATTTCTTTGGGGTATGCTCTATGGCGCGTCTCTTGATACCGGCTCTTATCTTGTTCGCCACCTCGAGAAGGTTGGCAAAGCGCCAAAGGGAGACATTGTGGTTGGTGGCCTTATTACCACTATTGCTCTTGCCCTTGGTCATGATGTTTCTGGCCTAGTTCTGGTCCCTGGAGGCACTCGTTTTGATCTAGCCACTTGCCTTCGTATGAATATTCTTGTAAAGCAAGGCGATGTTTATTGTCTTCACCTCCATGGTGACCCTGTTGCTTATCCTCTTCCTGATCCCGTTCGCACCACTGTGCAAATCTTAGCCAATTGGCGCTTTCCCACTCCTGTGGCGCCACCTCCTATGACGGAGGAGTACATGATAGATCCACAGCCTTTGGCTGAGGAGGCCCCTGAGGATACCCCTGGCCCCTCTAGCTCTTCTCCACCTCCTCCTTCTCGCGCTCAGTTCACCGAATTCCGCTCTGAATTAGCAAGGATTGCCTCTATGGTTGAGGAATCCAATAGGATGCAGCGAGCCATGTATGACTGGCACATTTCTGAGGGTCACTTCCCTGATCCCACACTATGACCCATTCCTCTTCTTGAGTTTTTGTTCCACATTGGGGACAATGTAGAATTTAAGCTTGGGGGGTGCATTGATTTTGCATATTAGTTTAGGACCATGTAGTGTTCTCATTCATTTATCATGCATTTTTCATTTTTTTTTATTTCACATGCATATATATCTTCTAAAAAAAATTCATTCACTTTTCATGCATTTCACTGACTCATTATCTAGGCAATTTGACTTATATCTGTTTTGGCTGGCACCGAATGCGTTTCCTTAAGAATATTATTTTTGAAAAGTGACTTAGCCTGTCATGATCTACTTCTTTGGACTGATGGTTGCATGTATAATCATTAGAATACTGATAATTAGCTGAAACTTATTGTGATTCTTGCTCTTCATTAAATTAGCCAATAAATGTGAGTTTTGAGCCTAACAAGGGTAGCACGTAATAAATATTTTTAAACCCCTCTTCTTTCTTGATATTGAGTGATGTTCACTTTGATTGTGAATTCTAGAACTTGACCTGTGACCATCTTGAGACTGATAATTGTTTGCATGCATGAATATGATAAAGGCACTTAGGACTGTTTTTCTGGCCTTCAACAATTTTGATAAACACTTTCCCTTAGTTGCCCATTTTGAGCCTAATGAAATAATTGTTTTCCTTGGTACCCTTTCATAAAGTTACATCTTTTTGGTATCCTTTGGATTGTGAATGGTGCAATTGAGAGAGTAGTTCTTTGGATGAGATGTTATAGTGTTGATATTGAGCTTAAAGCATTATTCTCTTTATCTCTCTTCTAAAAAAAAGAAATAATTGAGTGTCAGGTACCCCTTTTGAGAGCAAGTAATTGATTATTTGGGAAATACTTGATATGTGAATAAAAAAAATAAAATAAAATAAAGAAAGGAAGAGAATAGAGAGAAGTGAAAAAAAAAAAGGAATGAAAGATCACAAATTTTTGGAGTTGATGTGTAACTACAGTGATTATATGCTCCTTTTATAATTCAAGGGGATATTGCGTTTATGGTTACATTATTATAGCCCTTTGCGTGATCCTTTGTTTCTTATACCCCACCTGACATCTTTAGCCATGGCCTCATTACAACCTAATTAAGACCTTTTCATTCTTGCATGCATTCAATAGTTTCAGTGGA
This sequence comes from Crotalaria pallida, assembly GCA_037953625.1. Lineage (NCBI taxonomy): Eukaryota > Viridiplantae > Streptophyta > Magnoliopsida > Fabales > Fabaceae > Crotalaria > Crotalaria pallida. Next base: position 83,648,336 of record CM075653.1, read on the forward strand.
GATTTTGGTCTATGGTCAAGCTTATGGTAATTCACTTTCATCGATGAGCTTGAGTGATATGTCTTTACCCTCTTATACACATTGAGAGAAGGTGAGTGGAGTGACCCCTTTTAGTGATGAGCAAGGTTGTGATAAGTTTAAGGTTCTAATTGGGTAGACTTTTGATTATTTCATGATTGGTTAGTGGATGTTAGTTTGGGAGAATTACAGGTTATGTCATTTGATAGAACTTGTTTTGAGGAAGTTGTGTTTTTGTGCATGTCATTATTGGATTATGAGTTTTGTTTCCTGGATGATGAGTTAGTTAGCATTCATATAGGATTCATTCATTGCATTGCATGTTTTTGCTTGGGGACAAGCAAAGGTTCAAGCTTGGGGGAATTTGATGTGTGCGTAGCATGCATATTATTTTCCTATTATTTTGTATTTATTTTAATATTTATTTAGGTATTTTATTTTAATTTAGCATGCATTTAGTTCATATTTGACTTGGGAAAGGTTTTTGGTGTTTTTGATGTGCAGGTTACAATTTGGATTCTTGGAGCTTTGGAAAGTAAAGAATTTATCATTGACAAAATATTAAAGAGGTTTTGGGAGCAGTTGTATAGAAAAAAAAAGAGATTTGGGGGCTTTGAGAAGGAAGATAAGTCATTGGGCCTAATTAATCAATTTGGGCCCAAATTTGGAAAAAGTAGCATATAACTTGTAAAAAGATAGAAACCCTTGTAGATAGATTTGAATGAGAAGATTAGATTTGATGAGAAGATATATATATAATTAGAAAGCAAGGATTGAAGACACAACACAACATATTTATCTCAAAGAAGATCTGGAAGGCGATTGAAGACAGAAGAAATTCTCCTCCTCTCAACTTTTGGTTATTCCTACTTTAGTATGTCTTATTCTTATTTTTTAATTTGTATCATGAACATGAGTAGTGAGTAGTTCCCTTTTTATGAGGATTAGAATTAGCCCATGGAGGCATTGACATGAGGATTTGATATTTTACATTTTATTTATGCTAGATTCTATTTTTATTTAATTTCAGTGTGCTTAATGCTTTTGGTTGTGTAGAGCTCCACAATTACATGATAGCAAATATTAAGGGAAGTACCGAAAGGTGAACCTTAGTATTAGAAAATACCAAAATTGTGTGAATTCAATGCTCCTAATTATGTGGATTATGTTTTGATGATGACAAAATAATTAACAAATCATGCCTTGAAGATATTGCAACATCAACATCAACAAGAAGTCAAGAAAAGAAGACAAGTGCCCAATCATTCTCAATCAAATATTAATTGTAAATTTCTAATTTATGTTGAGAGTGGTTGAGAGTGGGTAGAAATAGTTAGTCTCTTCTAGGAATAAATTTTTATATGTTTATTAAGTTGAGATTGACCAAAAATTAATACTTGAGAGGAAAAATAAAATTGAAAAATAATTTTTCCCATATCTGATCAAAATACTCGAGTATTTTGATAAAGACTCGAGTATATACTCGAGTATTTATAGAAAAACTCGAGTATTTGTGCCAGGTCAGCAATTATGACCGTTAGTCTTGTTCGTGCACCAATTCACTCGTGACCGACCAAAAAGACTCGAGTTTTTACCAAAAGACTCGAGTATTTTTGTCCAGTCAGCAAAAATGAACGTTGGAGAGACTCAAAAACTCAATTGAGGGCATTTGAGTCTCATCCAACCCAAGAGAGCAATTCAGAACCTTATTGTAAAATTTCTCTTTGAATTTGTGCAAGAACAAACAAGACAACAAGATCATATTGATTCAAGCTTTCTTAATTTCCTCTTCTCAAGTGTTAATTCCCAAAAAGCTCAACTTCTCACTCATATTGTCATTTTATTCCAAGTTGAGTTTTAGGCCTCAATTCTTACATTGAGCTGTGCTTATTTGTGCTAATCCATTGTGAGATTAGTAATACACATACAAAAAGCTTGATTATTCAAAGTCTTGGATTGTTCCCAAGCAAACCCTAAGTGGCTTAGGGTGTTGGAAGTCTTGAGAGGTTCTCAAGCACAAGACTAGGAGGTTCCTAGCCCGGTGGAGTTTCTTGAAGGGAGTTCAAGGAAGCTTTGTGAAGAGTTCTTCAATCACCGGAATCAAATTGGGGTAGAAATCAAGAGTTTGGTACACTCTTGAAAGGGTTAGGTTGAGTGAGGCCATTCTCAAGCAATCCTTTGTAATTTCTAACAATTTGATCATTAGTAGAAACTCCTAAGTGATTAGGAGGACTGGATGTAGCTCATTGTTGGAGTGAACCAGGATAAAATTGCTTGAGTGTTGGTTTATTGCTTTTAATCTACTTTCTAGCTCAATAGACTTAAGTCATTTCAATCAATTAGGATTTATACAATTAGGTATCAAGTTCAAGGAATCTTTGTGTTTAAAAGTTATTTAGATTGCTTGCTATTCTGTTGGATAAGTTCCTGTTTATTATTGAATTGATTTGAGTTAAATTGCTGAATTTTCGTTTCTGGTTTTTCTGCTATCTGATAGGAAAAACTCGAGTATTTCAGAAACGACTCGAGTTGTTCATCACTGAAAAACTCGAGTATTTCACAAAAGACTCGAGTCTTTTGTGTCTGATTCCAGAAAATTCAGTCTTAGCTCCATTCTTCAATTATCAATCGAAATATTTGGTATTAGTGCTTCAAAAATACTATTCACCCCCCTCTAGTATTTGCTTAGCCCGCTTGTTGGTTTCCAACAAGTGGTATCAGAGCTCGGTCGAAAGATCGAGTGTAACAACTTTTTCGAAAAAGATCCTTTTGGAAACTAAATGGGCTCTAGCAATAACTTTGGTGGAGAAGGAGCTTCAATAAACCGTCCTCCACTATTTAATGGTGAAGGATATGTTTATTGGAAAACTCGCATGAAAGTTTTTATTGAAGCAATTGATATGGATATTTGGGATGCAATTGAAAATGGTCCTTTCATTCCCAAAAAGAAAATAAATGATGAAATTGTTGAAATTCCAAGGAGTAGTTGGAATGATGATGAAAAGAGAAAAGTTTCATTTGATTTAAAAGCTAAAAACATCATCTTTTCGGCCTTATCCCATGATGAATTTTATAGAGTTTCCCAATGTAAATCGGCAAAAGAAATGTGGGATACTTTGCAAGTCACACATGAGGGAACAAGTGAGGTTAGAGATGCAAGATTGAATTCTCTAACTCACGAATATGAATTGTTCCACATGTTGCCAAATGAAACCATTAGTGACTTGCAAAGGCGATTCTCTCACATTGTTAATCATTTGATTTCCTTGGGAAAAGTATTTCGCAATGGTGAAACTACTAACAAAATTCTAAGATGTCTTGATAGGAGTTGGCAACCCAAGGTAACCGCCATCAAGGAATCTAGAGACATAAATAGCATGGACTTAGCCACTTTGTTTGGCAAACTCCAAGAGCATGAGATGGAACTTACAAGACTTGGGATGCATGAGGAATCGGACAAAAAGAAAAAGAGCATAGCACTCAAAGCTTCAACCAAAGCTACAAAAGAAGTTGAAGAATGCTCTACAAGTGGAGATTCCGATGGTGAATCAAATCAAGAAGAATTTGGGATGTTTGTGAAAAGATTCAACAAATTTTTCAAAGGGAAGAAAGGTGGATCTTCATTCAATTTCAAGAGAACCAAAGACTCCAAACAAAGAGAAAAGAGTACCAACGATGGAGTTAAGTGTCATGAATGTGGTGGGGTTGGTCACATAAGAATGGAATGTGCCACATTCTTGAAGAAGAATGACAAGAAGACCCAAGAGACCAAAGGGAAGCGTGCATACATTGTTTGGGATGCACCGGAGAAGAGCAATGAATCATCTTCAAGTAGCTCCGGTGATGAAAATGCAAACCTTTGTCTCATGGCCAAGAACAATCATGAGTCCTCATCAAGAGCTAATCATGGCATGAGTGAAAGTGATGATGAGGTAACCTCTAGCTCTTCTTGTTCATCTTCAAACTCCATTTCATATGATGATTTGCAAGAAGCTTACAATGAAATGTTAATTCAATTTAAAAGGCTTGCTAAAATTAATAAGGAAAAAGGAAAGAAAATTTTGGAGTTTCAACATGAAATTGATGAATTGCAAAAATCTATAAATGAGTTGAAACTTCAAAATGAATCCTTGGAACTTATTAATTCTAGTCATCAAAGTGATTGTGCAAATCATGAGGAAATTATCACTTCATGTGAGAGATGTGATGATCTTGAAAAAGAAGTGAAAGAGTTGAAAAACAAACTCACAATCTCACATAGTGATAGAAACCTCAACCGGTTGTTGAACTCTCAAAGACATAATCACAACAAAACCGGTTTAGGATATGTTCATAAAAAGGACAAAAAGTACAAGGTGGTTGGAACATTTTCTAAGAAAAATTCATCAAAGAGACCAACTTGTACTTATTGTGGAAAAGTTGGACATATCAACATTGAGTGCCACATTAAGAAGTTTGAAATGAAAAAGGGCACTTATATGTGGATTAAGAAGGGAGAAAGTCCCAAGACTAACCCTAAGGGACCCAACATTGTTTGGGTACCCAAAGTGAACAAGTGATTTCATATTGTAGGTGTGCCTTCGAACGGGAAAACAATTGTGGTATCTTGATAGTGGATGTTCGAAGCACATGACGGGAGATAAGCGGCACTTCATTGAGCTTACTCCAAAGGAAAAGGGTTATGTCACTTATGGGGACAACAACAAAGGCAAAATCCTTGGTATTGGTAAAATCGGAAACTCTTCAAACTTGATTATTGATAATGTGCTCTATGTTCAAGGATTAGAACATAATCTCTTGAGCATAAGCCAATTATGTGATGTTGGTAATCATGTAGTTTTTACCTCTACCCATTGCCTCATTAAAAGTGACAAAGATGAATCAATCAAATTTGTTGGTAGAAGGTCAAATAATACTTACTTAGTTGATTTGAACAAAGTCACTTCTTTGGTCTCTACTTGTTTAGTGAGCAAAGAAAATGACACTTGGTTATGGCATCGTAGGACCGCTCATATAAATGTAAACCAATTGAAGAAAATTCAATCTAAAGATCTAGTAGTTGGTTTACCAAAGCTAAATTTTTCTATTGAAGGTGTTTGTTCCCCTTGCAAGAAATGTAAACAAACTAAAAACACCTTTGGATCAAAAATGGTTATGTCCACATCAAGGCCATTAGAAATGCTTCATATGGACTTGTTTGGACCATCACAAATAAAAAGCATTGGTGGCAACTATTATGCATTGGTGATTGTTGATGACTTCTCTAGGTTTACTTGGACTTTATTTTTAACTACTAAGAGTGAGACCTACAAATCTTTTAAACATCATGTCAAACTTTTGCAAAACCAAGTAAATCAAAAAGTAATTATTATTCGAACCGATCATGGTGGTGAATTCGAAAACCACAAATTTGATAGATTTTGTGCTAAAAATGGTATTGAGCATCAATTCTCCGCACCAAGGACTCCGGAACAAAACGGAGTGGTAGAGCGGAAAAATAGGGTGCTAGAGGAACTTGCTAGAACCATGTTAAATGATTCTCAAGTACCTCAATATTTTTGGGCCGATGCCGTCAATACGGCTTGTTATGTTTTAAATCGTATTTTGATAAGGCCCTCTTTGGATAAAACCCCCTATGAACTTTACAAGGGAAGAAAGCCAAATATATCTCATTTTCATGTCTTCGGATGCCAAGTTTTTGTTTTAAATAATGGAAAAGAACACCTTGGCAAGTTTGATTCCAAATCCGATGAAGGCATATTTTTAGGCTATTCTTCTCATAGTAAAGCTTATAGAATTTTCAATAAAAGAACTTTAACTATTGAGGAATCAATTCATGTGGTTTTTAATGAGTCTTCAAAAGAAGATAGTGTTTTATGTGATGCTAGTGAAGATGGCATTGTCTTTTCAAAAGAAGAAAAAGAGAGAGAGAATTCAAAAGTTGATGAAGGAGAAGTAAGGGAAGAACTTCCTCCAACTTGGAAATCGGTCAAGGCTCATCCTATAGACAAAGTCATAGGAGATATGTCAAAGGGAGTACTTACTCGTAGGTCTATTCAAAACATTTGCCACTATGTCTCATTTGTTTCTCAAATTGAACCCGACTCAATTAAAAAGGCCATTGAGGATGATCATTGGGTTCTTGCTATGCAAGAAGAATTAAACCAATTTGAAAGAAATGAAGTTTGGGATCTAGTCCCTAAACCCGATGATCATACCATAATTGGTACTAAATAGATTTATAGAAACAAACTTGATGAATCCGGGTTGATTATAAGAAACAAAGCTAGACTAGTAGCTCAAGGGTACAACCAAGAGGAAGGTATCGATTATGATGAGACCTTTGCTCCGGTTGCACGTCTTGAAGCAATCCGAATTTTACTTGCTTATGCTTCAATCATGAAATTCACTTTATATCAAATGGATGTTAAAAGTGCTTTCTTGAATGGGTTTATAAATGAAGAAGTGTATGTCAAACAACCCCCCGGTTTTGAAAATAGTGAATTTCCAAACCATGTTTATAAATTGAAAAAGGCACTCTATGGATTGAAACAAGCTCCTAGAGCTTGGTATGATCGATTGAGTTCCTTTCTATTAGAAAACAAGTTTCAAAGAGGGAAGGTTGATAATACATTATTTATTTATAAAACCAAGGATGACATTTTGTTAGTACAAATCTATGTTGATGATATCATTTTCGGTGCTACTAACGTGTCTCTTTGTAGAAAGTTTTCAAATTTGATGAAAAAGGAATTTGAAATGTCAATGATGGGAGAACTCAAGTTCTTCCTAGGCTTACAAATAAAGCAAGTCAAGGAGGGGATATTTGTGCATCAAGGGAAATATTACAAAGAGCTCCTTGAAAAATTCGGATTGGACAAGTGCAAGGAAGCCTACACTCCAATGAGCACATCATGCTACCTAGACAAGGATGAACAAGGTACACCGGTTGATGTTAGTAAGTATAGGGGTATGATAGGTAGTCTCCTATATCTCACTGCATCTAGACCGGATATTATGTTTAGTGTATGCATGTGTGCTAGATTTCAAGCTAATCCTAAAGAATCTCACCTATCCGCAGTTAAACATATATTTAAGTATATAAAAGGAACAATTAACACTGGTTTATGGTATCCTGCTGATGCCAATCTTAGTTTAGTTGGTTACTCGGATTCCGACTTCGCGGGATGCAAGCTTGATCGCAAAAGCACCAGTGGTACTTGCCATTTCTTGGGAAGTTCATTGGTGTCATGGTTTTGTAAAAAGCAAGCTTGTGTCGCTCTTTCTACCGCCGAAGCGGAATATATCGCAGCCGGTAGTTGTTGTGCTCAACTGTTATGGATGAAACAACAATTATCGGATTTTGGTTTGAAACTTGAAAATATTCCGATTAGATGCGATAACACGAGTGCAATCAATCTGACTAAGAATCCGGTGTATCACTCAAGAACTAAACACATTGAAATAAGACATCACTTTTTAAGAGATCATGTACAAAAGGGTGATTGCACAATTGAATTTGTCAGTACCACAAATCAATTAGCTGACATTTTTACAAAACCTCTACCAAGGGACACCTTTTATCATATTAGGAGAGAACTTGGTATTTTAGATGAAGCTAATATAGGCTAATTGCATTGTGTGTCATTTTTGGAAAATCACCATATTAGTCTTACTCTAATGTGTTATTGATTCTTAGTTAAATTGTCCTTGATGATATTTGAAATTGTATATGTTAATTGTGTGTGATTCTGTACTGTATTCCAAGTTGGTAGTGAAGCATTTGTGTTTGATTTGTGTTTGGTCTTTTAAAACTGAGTTTTTACATTCTGTTCTGTCAAAATACTCGAGTTTTTCCAAAACCACTCGAGTATTTTAATTCAAAATTAAATCAGTTTTAAATTGAAAAAGTTTTTAATCAGGGTCTGAGAAAAATACTCGAGTGTTTCTCAAAAAAACTCGAGTCTTTATTGAATAACTCGAGTGTTTTTCAAAACACTCGAGTCTTTCGAAACCCCAATTTTTGAACTTTCAGACCAAACTCGAGTATTTTTCAACAACTCGAGTGTTTTGCGTTTTCCAGAAATTTGAACTTTCGGACCAAACTCGAGTTTTTACGTTTTTACTCGAGTTTTCTGGGGAAATCTGGGCTGAGTCATGAACGACTCGAGTATATTATTAAACACTCGAGTATTTGGCAACGAACAACTCGAGTATTGTTGATTATACTCGAGTATTTTTGCGTATTTATATATACTCCAGCCCCCACAAACTCGAGTTTCACGAACCCCTTTCTCTTCTCTCTCGGTTTTCTCATATCTCTCTCCTCAAAACTCCGATTTTACTCAAATTTTTGCCAAATCTTACTAGTTTTACATCCTCTAATCACTTTTCTACCATTATTTCAACAAATTTCAACACTTTTCAACCTCAAATCCGTCACCCCCCTTTTAAAACCCTAATTTCAAAAACTCCTATTTTCACATCAATTCATCTATGGCTTCTTCATCTGGCAAAGGAAAGAGAGTAAGGATTGCTGACTCATCTTCCGAGGAGGAAATTTTCGACTACTATCAAGAGGATGAACGCTTGGAAAGGATGGAAAGCTTTGCCACCAGAGAATTCGGAGTAATCACATGGATCAATAGTACTTTCCTTGAGAGTAAGGGTTTCCATTTTGTTACTAACCTTAGATATCAGAAACTGATTCAATTTCTGGAATTTCATGGACCTATATATCCTAGGTTAGTTAGAACATTCTACGCAAACCTTAGGCTAAAGGACAATGTCATAGAAACAATGGTTGACGGTGTTCGTTTTAAAATTAGCACTAAGGACCTCTTTGTAGCTTTTGGGACAACACGTCACGGGGACAATTCTCTAAAGGCCGATGCGGACGGCATTTTTCAAAGTTGTTTGTGCCCCGGTCGTGTATGGACCGAAGGAGTTAAGCATTCCTCATACATGACTGTCCAATCTAGGGTGTTGCATTATATTGTTTGTCATCAATTAGTGCCTCAAACCTCACCCAATTATGCCAAACCCACAAACAATGAACTTAGGCTTCTTAGTGCCATCCTGAACAATGAGAAGCTGAACTGGAGTCGCATAATTTTGGATAGAATGCTCCTTGCTGCTAAGTCTAAACACCCAAAAACCCTGCCCTATGCCATGCATGTTTGTTATCTGTTGAGTTACTTCAAGGTGCCTATCCCATGCAATGAAGAGAAAAAGACTCTTCATGTGAACCAGCATTGCCTCAACAAAGGCACCTTGAGTCACCAGGACATGGCATTCCATGAACCCTCTGGTCAATACTTGTACCGATCTGATATTGCTGAGCTAGAGCGGGTTGCAAATGTGGCAGCTCAACAAGGGATGGATGCCCATCAGATGGAAGAGGAAGCTGCTGCATTTGCCCAGGCTGAAGAGGGGGATCCTATTGATCAGATTAACTTTGATGACTTCGCTGGATCTCAATCTGGGTTTGACAACTCGGGCTGGAGAGAGAATGTGATCACACGTCTGGACACTTTAGATGGGAGAATGGACTCCCTTGTGCATGCTTTGGACAGCCAGCGTGATGATTTTGTTAGCTTAGACACTAGGATGAGTGCAGAGTCTGCCATGTTTTATTCTCATTTGGATCAGCACTCGGCCCAGATTAATGCCCGCCTGGACCAGCAGTCAAGGGAGATGCACCGCCGGTTTGATGAGATGATGGCGGCCTTCTCTCGATTTTATCCTCCTCCAGATGATCCAGCTCCTTCCATGTTTTGATGCTGCTGCTTATGGATTTTCTATTTTAGTTTTCATTATGTTTTCATCATGTTGATCTTGTTGCATTTTCTGTACTTTGAGAACTTGGTGTTTTGCGACTTTGGGTTTATTAATTGCACCTTTGGTTTGGACCTTTTATGATGTTTTTATGATAATGATTTTGGTTTTCATTATGATGTTTGTGCAAAGCTTCAGGGGGAGCTCTTTATTGTTATTATATCTCCGTTTTATTTGCATAGTTGGTTATGGGGTTTTCCGATTATGCACCTCTCCTCCCTTGATCTTTTTCCTAAATTGTTACATCTTTTTTGGCGTATGACAAAAAGGGGGAGAGATATTATACACTTGTCTTGATATTGTTGCACCTAAAATCTCTAATTATGGTATATACTCTGATAATTGTTAAATTCTCTAATACCATAGGCTTGGTGCTAAAATTAAATTGTCATAACATCTTGCTCAAGCTGAATTTTTAGATAGGTGAAAAGTATCATATAGTGAGGGGGAGTTGCATCTCCAAGTGGATCAAGCTTAACAAATGGATCAAGTGTTAATTATTTTGTCATCACCAAAAAGGGGGAGATTGTGAATTCAATGCTCCTAATTATGTGGATTATGTTTTGATGATGACAAAATAATTAACAAATCATGCCTTGAAGATATTGCAACATCAACATCAACAAGAAGTCAAGAAAAGAAGACAAGTGCCCAATCATTCTCAATCAAATATTAATTGTAAATTTCTAATTTATGTTGAGAGTGGTTGAGAGTGGGTAGAAATAGTTAGTCTCTTCTAGGAATAAATTTTTATATGTTTATTAAGTTGAGATTGACCAAAAATTAATACTTGAGAGGAAAAATAAAATTGAAAAATAATTTTTCCCATATCTGATCAAAATACTCGAGTATTTTGATAAAGACTCGAGTATATACTCGAGTATTTATAGAAAAACTCGAGTATTTGTGCCAGGTCAGCAATTATGACCGTTAGTCTTGTTCGTGCACCAATTCACTCGTGACCGACCAAAAAGACTCGAGTTTTTACCAAAAGACTCGAGTATTTTTGTCCAGTCAGCAAAAATGAACGTTGGAGAGACTCAAAAACTCAATTGAGGGCATTTGAGTCTCATCCAACCCAAGAGAGCAATTCAGAACCTTATTGTAAAATTTCTCTTTGAATTTGTGCAAGAACAAACAAGACAACAAGATCATATTGATTCAAGCTTTCTTAATTTCCTCTTCTCAAGTGTTAATTCCCAAAAAGCTCAACTTCTCACTCATATTGTCATTTTATTCCAAGTTGAGTTTTAGGCCTCAATTCTTACATTGAGCTGTGCTTATTTGTGCTAATCCATTGTGAGATTAGTAATACACATACAAAAAGCTTGATTATTCAAAGTCTTGGATTGTTCCCAAGCAAACCCTAAGTGGCTTAGGGTGTTGGAAGTCTTGAGAGGTTCTCAAGCACAAGACTAGGAGGTTCCTAGCCCGGTGGAGTTTCTTGAAGGGAGTTCAAGGAAGCTTTGTGAAGAGTTCTTCAATCACCGGAATCAAATTGGGGTAGAAATCAAGAGTTTGGTACACTCTTGAAAGGGTTAGGTTGAGTGAGGCCATTCTCAAGCAATCCTTTGTAATTTCTAACAATTTGATCATTAGTAGAAACTCCTAAGTGATTAGGAGGACTGGATGTAGCTCATTGTTGGAGTGAACCAGGATAAAATTGCTTGAGTGTTGGTTTATTGCTTTTAATCTACTTTCTAGCTCAATAGACTTAAGTCATTTCAATCAATTAGGATTTATACAATTAGGTAGCAAGTTCAAGGAATCTTTGTGTTTAAAAGTTATTTAGATTGCTTGCTATTCTGTTGGATAAGTTCCTGTTTATTATTGAATTGATTTGAGTTAAATTGCTGAATTTTCGTTTCTGGTTTTTCTGCTATCTGATAGGAAAAACTCGAGTATTTCAGAAAAGACTCGAGTTGTTCATCACTGAAAAACTCGAGTATTTCACAAAAGACTCGAGTCTTTTGTGTCTGATTCCAGAAAATTCAGTCTTAGCTCCATTCTTCAATTATCAATCGAAATATTTGGTATTAGTGCTTCAAAAATACTATTCACCCCCCCTCTAGTATTTGCTTAGCCCGCTTGTTGGTTTCCAACAAATTGAACTTAGGAACTTAAATCACAAAAGTAGTTTTAATTCCTGAGGGGATTCCCTGAATTATCATAGTACTTAATGGATTTAATGTACCCTAATTATCACGAAAGTAGAAATTAGGCCTCATTAGGTACGTTGCTAAGACTCTGAAAGGAGCTAATATTCTAAATTAGGATAATTCACCCTAAAAATAAATCTAGCTAAATAAAAGAGATATCACTAAAGATTGTCAATGCGGATATGTGGTGAAACTAATCCTTAGAAATTTCCCAATCCAAATCTCAATCCAATCTTTTAGATTTTATTTTATTTTATTTTTCCCAAAAATCAATCTCTAAATTTTATTTTTTTAATTTTCTACTAATACGGTTTAGATAATTGGTGCTTATAATTTGTTGGTATTTAACAACAAAATCCCTGCGGATACGATACTTTTTATTACTACGATAACCTGTGCGCTTGCGGGGATATCAAGTTTTTGGCGCCATTGCCTGGGATTTTGCTTTGTGAATATTAACTGTTATTATAAGTTGATTAGATTAAACCTCTTTTTCTAGTTTGTTTTGTTTTCTCTTTTTTCCACAGGAATTCTTTTTCTTTTATGCGAAGCATCAGACTTGGGACACCTGTTCAAGCAGATCCTGAGATTGAGAGGACTTTTCATAGAAGAAGGAATAGAAGAAGGAAACAACAAAGACCTGAAAATCTAACAATGGCACAGTATAAAAATCATACGCCATTGAGGATTGTGGGACCCCTTCCATCAAAGGGCTACAATCTAGTGTGGTCGTCCCACCCATTGAAGCCAACAACTTTGAGATCAAGATGAGCTTGATTAATGTTGTCCAACAGAATCAATTTGAAGGCTCACCTGCAGAAGATCCTACTGTCCATGTCGACAACTTCCTCCGATATTGTGACACTGTGAAGGCCAATGGAGTCTCATTTGACCATATCAGACTGAAGCTGTTTATATTTTCACTGAAAGGTGATGCACTTGCTTGGTTGGAGGCTTTTCCACAAGGCTACTTCACCGAATGGGACAAGTTGGCAGAGTACTTCCTTACCCAATATTTTCCACCTGTGAAGACTGCAGAGTACAGAGGCCAAATCATGTCCTTCATGTAAAAAGAAGGAGAGACTCTTTATGATGCTTGGGAGCGATTTAAGTTTCCACTGCGGAAGTGTCCTCATCATAAGTTTCCCAGACCTCTTTTGGTGCAAACTTTCTACAATGGTTTGACACCAGAATCTCAGATGAATCTTGACTCCGTCACTAATGGTTAGTTCATGGATAAGAATGCAGATGAGGCATTTGATTTGCTTGACAAAATTTCTCTCAGCCACAGGCGATATTCAAGAGAAAGATCAACTTCTACCAAACCTTCTTCATCCACTGCAGGAGTGATCGAGACAAATGAATTGAAACATCTCTCCTCAAGAGTTGATGCTTTGAGTGTGCTGGTTGGTAAAGTTGATATTTTAACTAAGAAGATTGATATGTTGAATGTGAATGCTGTGAATGTGGCAAGTGCTATTTGTGAGATATGTGGTATTGGTGGTCATGTTGCTCAACATTGTCTATTGGTTCAACTTGTTCCTCAAGAACAACCGACGGAAACTGTTGACTATGTCAACAATTTCAACCAGAGGACACATCCAAATCCTTCTGTTATTCCAGGACAGCAGCCTCTTGGTTTCCCTCAAAGGACTATCAATCCACTAGCTCCTAAAATGTCCAACTTGGAAATCATGTTTGAGAGTTTCATGACTCAACAAGCAACTCACAACAAGATGATGGAAAATCAATTCGCAACAAGCAGCTCACAACAAGATGATGGAAAATCAATTCGCATAACAAGCAGCTCACAACAAAATGATAGAAACTCAAATTGCACAATTAGCAGCCTCATCTACAAGAGCTCTAGGCACACTTCCAGGCCAACCAGAGACAAATCCTAGTGAGCATTGCAAGGCAATAACTCTAAGGAGCGGAAAAGTTCTTGAAAGCCCAAGCAGTGAATATGCAGTGAAAGAAGAGCTATCCCAGAAGAGAGAAGGAAAAGGTGTGGTTGATGAAAAATCTGAGGAGTCCACTTATACTCCTCCTGCCCCTTACAAGCCACCTATTCCTTTCCCTCAAAGATTGGCTAAAGTGAAGCTAGAGAAGCAGTTTGGCAAGTTCCTTGAAGTTCTGAAGAAGCTGTCTATCACCATACCCTTCACTAAAGCTCTACTACAAATGCCATCATATGCAAAGTTCTTGAAAGATATTATTTCCAACATGAGGAAGCTTGAAGATTGTGAGATAGTGGCTTTGATTGAGGAGAGCAGTGCAATAATTAAAAATAAATTGCCTCCAAAGCTCAAAGACCCAGGTACCTTTTCCATTCCATGCCTTATTGGGAATGTGTCTTTTGACCGCGCTTTATGTGATCTTGGGGCTAGTGTTAGCCTAATGCCTCTCTCAGTGTGCAAGAAGCTTGATATTGGTGAGATGAAACCCACAAGAATTTCATTGCAATTGGCTGATTGCTCAGTCAAATTCCCAATGGGTGTCTTGGAGGATGTTCCTATCAAGGTGGGTAACTTCTTTATTCCAGTTGATTTTGTGGTGCTTGAGATGGAAGAAGATACCTTCATTCCTATCCTCCTTGGAAGGCCTTTCTTGGCCACTACCGGTGCTATTATTGATGTGAAGAATGGCAAGCTTTCACTAATTATTGGTGAAGAGAAGGTTGAGTTTAATATATCAAATGTGGTCAAACAACCATCTCTTGGGGACTCATGCTGCGGAATAGATCTATTGCATCAAGTGGTGACTGACAAAGCATTCAAGTACTGCTCTAAAGATCCACTCGAGCAGTGCTTGGTTGGTGAGTGCTCTAATGAAGTTGATGATGCTGAAGCCGCCCACTATGCTACACTACTTGAAGCAAATCCTCCTCTACCATCTCATAGGAATACATATGAAAAGCTGGAAGCTGAAGCCAAGTCATCAGATTGGAAGGAAGACAAAGCACCAAAGGTAGAACTTAAACCTCTCCCTTCATTGCTCAGGTATGAATTCCTTGGACCTAACTCTACATATCCAGTGATTGTTAATGCTAATCTAAGCAAGCTTGAAACTGAAAAATTACTTAGAGAGCTCAGGTTGCATAGAGCAGTCATTGGATATACCATTAGTGATATAAAAGGAATTAGTCCTTCCCTTTGTATGCATAGGATATTAATGGAGAAGGGTCATAGGCCCTCCGTTGAACCTCAAAGAAAATTAAATCCTAACATGAAAGAGGTAGTGAAAAAGGAAATACTTAAATTGCTTGATGCTGGTGTGATTTATCATATCTCTGATAGTGAATGGGTTGGTCTTGTGCAAGTAGTACCTAAGAAAGGGGGAATGACTGTTGTGAAGAATGATAATAATGAATTAATCCCCACTAGAACAGTCACAGGATGGAGGATGTGTATTGACTATAGGAAGCTAAACTAAGCAACTAGAAAAGATCACTTCCCGCTCCCTTTTATTGACCAGATGCTTGAAAGGTTAGCAAAGCATTCACATTTTTGCTATTTGGATGGGTATTCGGGAATTCACCAAATCCCCATTCACCCTCAAGACCAAGAGAAAACAACTTTTACTTGTCCTTATGGCACATTTGCCTATAGAAGGATGCCCTTTGGTATTTGTAATGCTCCTGCTACCTTTCAGCGCTGTATGACTGCTATCTTCTCTGATTTTATTGAAAATATAATGGAAGTTTTCATGAATGATTTCTCTGTTTATGGCACTAGTTTTGATAATTGTTTGGCTAATCTTTCCAAAGTGTTGCAGAGATGTCATGAGATGAACCTAGTTTTAAACTGGGAAAAATTTCACTTCATGGTTAGATAAGGTATTGTGTTAGGACACTTAGTGTTCGAACGTGGCATAGAGGTAGATAGGGAAAAGGTTTAGGTAATTGAGAAAATTCCCCCACCCACTTCTCTCAAGGGAGTGCAGAGCTTTTTGGGGCATGCTGGTTTTTATAGAAGGTTTATCAAAGATTTTTCTAATATTACTAAACCATTAACTAATTTGTTGATTAAGGACATGCCATTTGATTTTAACCAGGATTGCCTAGATGCCTTTTACAGTTTGAAGAAAGCTTTGATCTCTGTTCCTATCATTCAGGCACCTGATTGGAGTTTGCCCTTTGAGCTGATGTGTGATGCAAGTGACCATGCCATTGGAGCAGTGCTTGGATAGAGGAAAGACAAGAAGGTCCATGTGTTGGAAACCAACAAGCGGCTCAATATAGTCTAGAGGGGGGGTGAATAGAATATTGAAGCCTTATTACAGATTTTTCGTCTGCCTAAGAGAATGGTTTTATGAAAATAAATTTTCTTAAGAATTCAGTTCAGATTACTCGAGTAACTCAAGCCTTCACTCGAGTAATACGCAACCAAAAATAATTTCACTCGAGTATTCAGCAAATCACTCGAGTATTACGAAAGCAAATTTTAAATCACTCGAGTAACAGAAAACCTACTCGAGTAATGTTTATAAACTGAAAGCAGATTACTCGAGTGACAAGAACTTTACTCGAGTAAACTGGGTAAAATTCAATTTAAAACTTAGTTTTCAATGGAGTTCTTCAAGAATAACAATGCTATGATGATTCAACAAATTATGAATGATTAATATGAACAATTTCAAGTAATATTAACATGCAATTTTAGATCAATTGAGTAGAATTAAGAAAGCCCCAATTCTAACCTAAAAATGCAAATGTTAATGAATTAATGAAATACAAGGAATGAAAAATAAAAGAGACACAAGGATTTATCCTGGTTCACTTTCACCCACTTGAAAGCTACTCCAGTCCCCTCTTAAATCAAGAGAGATTCTTCACTAGAAATCTTCAAATGTAGATTTTACAATGTTTTAAGATGCAACTAGATTCTTAGTTCTCCTATCTTAAAACCCAACTCAAAGTGTGTACCAAACACTTTGATCTAATCTACCCCTTTTGAGTATTCTAGATTTCCTTGCTAATTGATTGAAGATGCTTCCAACCAATCCTCTTTTCTTGCTTTGATTTGATCCTCAAAGTCTTCCTTGTGAGATTCTTCACTTGTGTTGAAACTTCAATGATGCAATCACAAATTGCAAATCTTCAACAACCACTAAGAACAAAAATATGATCTCAAGAATATTTGAACAATGATAGAAAATAGAGTGAAGAATGAAAAGTTCTTTGTTGAATCTTGATAGCTCTTGAAAGATGTAAAATAGCTCTTGAATTACTTTTCAAAGTGTATTAGAAAATTATAAGAATGAAAGTCTCTATGTTGAAAGAGAAAAATTAAGTCCTTTTAAAATTTTCCCAACACTGATTGAATTACTCGAGTAAACCAAACAACGTCACTCGAGTGAAACATGTCAGATTAAGTTACTCGAGTGATGTGTAAACCATTACTCGATTAACCTGTCAGAACATAAATTACTCGAGTGAACCAATACTCATTACTCGAGTAAACTGATCAGAATCTGAATAAAAACAAAGTTTTTCTAAAATGATTTTCACAAGCTATTTAATCAAGATTTAAAGTATCTTCACTCTTAATCAGACATTATTTAAATATTCTTAAAATCACCTAAGCTACCCACACCAATGAGATGCATTGCATAAAATAAAGATTACATTGAAATAGAATTAATAAAAATCCTAATTCTAATCTTCATGTGGTGTAGCTTGCTTGTTGTCAATGTTGTTGCTTGGAGAGAGATTGTTAGCATCAAAACATGAGAATCCTACAAACTCCCCCTTTTTGATGATGACAAACCCCCTTTCAAATTAAGCACTAAGTTTTAACATACTCCCCCTAAATGTAAAACATCTAGGAAAAAATATAATAAAACTTAACCTACAAGAACAACATCAACAAAATATTCTCCCCCTTTTGGCATCATTAAAAAGATAATATTTTTGAGAAAAGTCCTTTGCCAAAAGTTGAAGGTAAGTAGTTCACAATGGTATAGAAAATATATAACAATAAAGACAATACCAAAATAAACCACAATAGTGCCTCAACGTATATAAACAACGAATATAAACGAACAACGAATATAGCACCATAAATCAGAGTATCAGAGCATCACACTATGCAGCAAATCATAGCAGATAATCAAAACGAAAACTAAACAAACTAGACCATACACAAGGTCCTAAAGTCATAGTAGCAACAGAGTCAGAAACATGAAACAGAAACATAAACAGAGAATATGCAAATGAAACATGCAACAGAAATCAACAGCAAACATCATCAGCATCCACAGGTCTAGGAATCAGGTGGAGGAGGAGGAAAATGATGAGAAAATAATCCAGACATGTAATCCATCAAACGATGCTCCATGGCAATATTCTTCACATCCTGTCTCATCTCCAACTGAGTGAATTGAGCATTGATGTGCTCAACTAATGACTCATGAGCAGCTTGTGCATCAAATGGAGTACCAAGATTATCCAAATCGATATAGTCCTCAATACGATCGGTATCCATCGGATCAGTAGAAGTAGGAGGAACAGAAGAGGATGCACCAGCCCTATCACCAAGTAAATTCCTTTTCCTAGTACCTGAAACTCTTGCAGCCTTTGCAGCTTCAGCCATTTTCTTAATCTGTGATTTCCATAACCAAGTGCGACTGTCCCTATGCCAAGCAATTTTCATATAACTAATGTGCGAATCATTAAGACACCAGTTATTTTTCTTTTCCTTTTCAGCTGGCTCATCATCAGGGATTGGAACACGATAATACCTCATGATCTTGGTGACATGCATAGGATATGGCAAGAATTGGGTAGGAGGAGATTGAGCAGCAGCTTCCATACGAGCTAAAAACATTTTATTCCAATTCATCTCATACCTCTTTTTAATCCCATGAAACAAAGTAAGATCATCATCTCCCAATTGAGCATAATTTTGATTGCATTTTGGAATCAAACAATAAGAGATAATATACATGAGCACCCTATCCACAGCATGCAAAGGTGATACAGTTCTAGTAGTTCTATCACCCCAAGATTCACCAGGACGCAACAAATCAGTATAAATCTTATTAGTATCCACATCCAAATCCAGACATTCAGTATCACCAATAAAAGTTCCCTTGTTTTCTAAACCAAACATCATAGTCAAATCCGCAGGCTTTATAACAAAATGATGTCCTCTAACCATTGTTTGATACTCACCATCTAGCTTAGTAAAATTTTGATAAAATTGTCTGACAAGCCTAGGGTAATAATGAGTCTCAAATTCCAAAAACCTCTTCAAATTCTGAAATTCTAAATCCTCTACAAACGGAAATTGCTCCTTATGCAACCAAGCAAATTTAACATACCTTGTAAGACCAAAAGAGCGATTGATAAATGCCGGTTCCCGCAAATCTCGGTTGATTCCAGAAAACCAAGTATCATTACGACCTGCTCCTTGCTTTGCTTTCTTTTGAGGAGGTTGATAGTGAGAGGAAGAAGCCATTGATTCAGAAAAAGCAAATTCGGTTTTGGGGGGTTAGGGTTTTGATTTGGGGTTTTCGGATTTTTGGATAAAATTGGTGAAATTGATGAATGAAAGGAGTAGAAATGATGATATAATGATGAAATATGGAAGAAATTTGTATGATTTGTGAGTTTTGTGGCTAAAAGATGATGATTTGATGAAGACCCGTATGAGAGAGAAGAGAGAAAGACGAACAAGAGAGAGAAAAAAAATCGTGAAAATGATGCAGATTTCAACAGTTCAGCTTTTAAAATCACGTAAGTTACTCGAGTAATGTTCATACGTTACTCGAGTGATTCGAGCAGTACTCGAGTGAAAGAGTATGTTACTCGAGTATGCCGAAAGATAAAAAGATTTTACTCGAGTGATGGATGAACTTAATCGAGTGATACGCAAGTCATTTTAAAATTAATCGAGTGACAGACAGAATTACTCGAGTAATACGAAAGAGTTTTTTAAAATTACTCGAGTGAAATTTCTGTTACTCGAGTGAACTGTCCAGAATTTCAAAAATTTCAATTTTTCATGCAAAATCATTTTTCATGCACAAACACAGAGAAACACTTAGCATGTAGCAAGTAACACACATACAAATAAAGCAATTAGCATATTATAGAAAACATACACACATAACTGCATAAAAAAAATAATAAACACTTTAATAAGATACAACAACTCAAAATACAAGTCACATTGAAATAGGCTTGAAGGTGAGTATAAAAAGCATCAAATACAATTAGCTAATAGTTAATTCATCAAAAATACCAAGTTCTCTTCGAATCTTATAAAATGTGTCCCTTGGTAATGGTTTTGTAAAGATATCAGCTAATTGATCCGAAGTTTGAACAAACTCAATAACACAATCACCTTTTTGAACATGATCTCTCAAAAAGTGATGCCTAATTTCAATATGCTTTGTCCTTGAGTGTAATACTGGATTTTTAGTCAAATTAATTGCCGAAGTGTTATCACACTTTATAGGGATATTTGTTAAATTTAAACCAAAGTCAGATAATTGTTGCTTCATCCATAAAATTTGAGCACAACAACTACCTGCAGCTATGTATTCGGCCTCCGCGGTTGATAAAGCTACACAATTTTGCTTTTTAGAAAACCACGATACAAGTGAATTACCAATTAAATGGCATGTTCCGCTTGTACTTTTTCGCTCAACTTTACAATCGGCAAAGTCAGAGTCCGAATATCCTATAAGTTTTAGAAAAGCATCCCTAGGATAATAAAGTCCAGTATTCGTTGTACCCTTTAAGTATTTCATTATTCTTTTGACAGCAGTTAGATGCGACTCTTTCGGTTTTGCTTGAAAACGTGCACACATACATACACTAAACATGATATCAGGCCTAGATGCAGTTAAGTATAACAAACTACCAATAATACCACGATACTTCGTTACCTCTACCGCTTTTCCAGCCTCATCTTGATCTAGGTAGCATGCAACGCTCATTGGTGTAGAAGCGGATTTGCACGAATCCATTCCAAAACGTTTGAGAAGATCTCTACAATATTTACTCTGATGAATATAAATGCCATCATTATTCGGAGTAAGTTCCATGAAGTGCGTTTTGTCTCCCGTCATGTGTCTCGAACAACCACTATCCAAGTACCATTTTCGCTCTTTGGTTCGAAGACACACCTACAAGAAAGATATCATTTGGTTGACTTAGGTACCCAAGTGGTCTTGGGTCCTTTGTTGTTAGCATGAGGAGAAGTCCCCTTAACAATCCAAATATATTCACCGCTTGGTATACCAAATTTCTTTATATTACATTTATTCGTGGTATGCCCAAAGATTCCACAATAATGACAAGTTGGGTTTTTAGAAATCTTATTCTTTGAAAATCCACCAACTTTGCGATAATTGCGTTTCTTAGGTTTGGTATAGCCAAGACCGGATCTATTGCTATTGTTCCTTTGAGTTGAAAGCAAATGATCTAAAGAAGTATCTCCTTTCATGAGCCTTGCAAGTCGATCATTCAAATTAAAAACTTCTTTTTCCAAAGACTTGCAATTTTCACAAGATGGAGTCTCATTTGATTTCAATTCACAATTGCATGTAGAGTTTGCATAAATGAGTTCTAGAGTTTCATTTTGAAGCTTAAGTTCTTCTAAATCTTTTTGAAGTTCAATTATCTTTTCATGTTGCTTCATTATGAAATTCTTTCTTTCAACATTTATTTTAGCAAGTTTCTTCAACTCTTTATGCATCTCTACATACACATTGTACAATTCATTGAATGAAGGAGAATTAGAACTTGAGCTAGCATCGGAAAGATAATCTACCTCATTGACGTTCTCACTTGATTTAATGCTCGAAGATTCCTCTTCATCAAGCTTTGTCATTAAACATAGATTTGCAAGTTCTTCATCATCCGATGAGCTAGATGTTGATTGACTCTCCACTTCATCCCATACTATGTAAGCCCTTTTTCCTTTAGAAGAATTGAATTTTGAGTTGTCACCTTCCGACTTCTTAGAATGAGTTGGACAATTCGATCGATAGTGACCAAGCTTTCCACATCCATGACACTTGATGTGATCCTTGTTAGTCTTATTTCTTGGTTGTGAGTCCTTAGAATCTCTTTGTCTATTTCTATTAAAGTTCCCCTTTTTCTTAAGGAACCTACCAAGCTTTTTAACTAGCAAGCCAAGGGTCTCATCATCTATATCGGAGTCCGAGTCATCCACTTGAAAGTTTTCCTCTTGTGCCTTAAGGGATTTTGAAGTTGATTTAAGAGCTATCCCCTTTTTCTTCCTATCGGCATCTTCATTCATGGATAACCGTCCAAGCTCCATTTCATGCTCTTGAAGCTTTCCGAATAGAGTTGCTAAATCAATTTGATCCACGTCTCTAGCTTCCATAATGGCCGTCACCTTAGGTTGCCATTCCCTGCTAAGACATCTTAAAATCTTATTAACAACTTCACCATTAGATATAACTTTTCCAAGTGCAGAAAGATGATTAATGATATGAGTGAACCGCTTTTGCATGTCACCTATGTTTTCATTAGGTAACATACGAAAGAGTTCATA
Source organism: Crotalaria pallida (assembly GCA_037953625.1). NCBI lineage: Eukaryota > Viridiplantae > Streptophyta > Magnoliopsida > Fabales > Fabaceae > Crotalaria > Crotalaria pallida. The sequence continues at coordinate 83,670,885 of CM075653.1, forward strand.
TTCATGCATGAGTGTATTTAGCCTAGCCCTTCTAACCTCCGAAGTGCCCTCATGTGTGACTTGTAATGTGTCCCACATTTGTTTAGCATCAACACATTGAGATACTCGAAAGAACTCATCATAAGAAAGAGCGGACGTGATGATATTTTTAGCTTTTAAATCAAATGCAACTTTCTTCTTATCATCATTGTCCCAACTCGATTGAGGTTTAATTGAAACAACATCATTAACTTTCGTTTGAGGAACAAAAGGTCCATTCTCTATGGCGTTCCAAATTTCCATATCTATGGCTTGAATAAAAATTTTCATGCGGACCTTCCAATAAGCGTAACCCTCACCACTAAATAGTGGAGGACGATTAATGGAAGTTCCTTCACCACCGAAAGGATTTGAAATTGAGCCCATTGTTTCCAAGTAAAAAGGATCTTTTCGAAAAAGCTTTTTAAGGCTCGGATTTTTCGTCCGAGCTCTGATACCACTTGTTGGAAACCAACAAGCGGCTCAATATAGTCTAGAGGGGGGGTGAATAGAATATTGAAGCCTTATTACAGATTTTTCGTCTGCCTAAGAGAATGGTTTTATGAAAATAAATTTTCTTAAGAATTCAGTTCAGATTACTCGAGTAACTCAAGCCTTCACTCGAGTAATACGCAACCAAAAATAATTTCACTCGAGTATTCAGCAAATCACTCGAGTATTACGAAAGCAAATTTTAAATCACTCGAGTAACAGAAAACCTACTCGAGTAATGTTTATAAACTGAAAGCAGATTACTCGAGTGACAAGAACTTTACTCGAGTAAACTGGGTAAAATTCAATTTAAAACTTAGTTTTCAATGGAGTTCTTCAAGAATAACAATGCTATGATGATTCAACAAATTATGAATGATTAATATGAACAATTTCAAGTAATATTAACATGCAATTTTAGATCAATTGAGTAGAATTAAGAAAGCCCCAATTCTAACCTAAAAATGCAAATGTTAATGAATTAATGAAATACAAGGAATGAAAAATAAAAGAGACACAAGGATTTATCCTGGTTCACTTTCACCCACTTGAAAGCTACTCCAGTCCCCTCTTAAATCAAGAGAGATTCTTCACTAGAAATCTTCAAATGTAGATTTTACAATGTTTTAAGATGCAACTAGATTCTTAGTTCTCCTATCTTAAAACCCAACTCAAAGTGTGTACCAAACACTTTGATCTAATCTACCCCTTTTGAGTATTCTAGATTTCCTTGCTAATTGATTGAAGATGCTTCCAACCAATCCTCTTTTCTTGCTTTGATTTGATCCTCAAAGTCTTCCTTGTGAGATTCTTCACTTGTGTTGAAACTTCAATGATGCAATCACAAATTGCAAATCTTCAACAACCACTAAGAACAAAAATATGATCTCAAGAATATTTGAACAATGATAGAAAATAGAGTGAAGAATGAAAAGTTCTTTGTTGAATCTTGATAGCTCTTGAAAGATGTAAAATAGCTCTTGAATTACTTTTCAAAGTGTATTAGAAAATTATAAGAATGAAAGTCTCTATGTTGAAAGAGAAAAATTAAGTCCTTTTAAAATTTTCCCAACACTGATTGAATTACTCGAGTAAACCAAACAACGTCACTCGAGTGAAACATGTCAGATTAAGTTACTCGAGTGATGTGTAAACCATTACTCGATTAACCTGTCAGAACATAAATTACTCGAGTGAACCAATACTCATTACTCGAGTAAACTGATCAGAATCTGAATAAAAACAAAGTTTTTCTAAAATGATTTTCACAAGCTATTTAATCAAGATTTAAAGTATCTTCACTCTTAATCAGACATTATTTAAATATTCTTAAAATCACCTAAGCTACCCACACCAATGAGATGCATTGCATAAAATAAAGATTACATTGAAATAGAATTAATAAAAATCCTAATTCTAATCTTCATGTGGTGTAGCTTGCTTGTTGTCAATGTTGTTGCTTGGAGAGAGATTGTTAGCATCAAAACATGAGAATCCTACACCATGCCATATACTATGCCAGCAAGACCTTGGATGATGCTCAAGTCAACTATGCAACAACTTTGAAGGAGCTGCTTGCGGTTGTCTTTGCCTTTGAGAAGTTCCGCTCCTACCTTGTTGGCTCAAAGGTGATCGTCTACACTGATCATTCAACAATCAAGTACTTGTTGAGTAAGAAGGATGCCAAACCACAACTTATCAGATGGATCCTTCTTCTCTAAGAATTTGATCTTGAAATCAGAGACAAGAAAGGTGTTGAAAATGTGGTTGCAGATCACCTGTCCAGATTGCCTCATAATCCTGATCTTGATGATACAGATGAGATGTCCATTGATGATTCTTTCCCCGATGAGCAACTGTTGGCTCTTTCTAAGGTGGATGCTCCATGGTACGCAGACTTTGTTAATTATCTTGCTTGCGGAGTGCTACCAACTGAGCTGAGCTACCAACAAAAGAAGAAGTTCTTTTCTGATGTGAAGCATTACGTCTGGGAAGAACCTCTACTTTATAAGAGGTGTGCTGACGGTATATATAGAAGATGTCTTCCTGAAGAAGAAGTGAAGAATATCCTTTTTCACTGTCATTCCTCTGTGTATGGTGGACATGCCAGCACCTCAAAAACATCTGCAAAGGTCCTTCAATCTGGATTCTATTGGCCATAATTGTTCAAGGACGCAAGGAAGTTTGTGCTCTCATGCGATGCTTGTCAAAGGACGGGTAATATCTCCAGAAGAAATGAAATGCCTCTGAAAAACATTCTTGAAGTGGAGATATTTGATGTTTGGGGAGTTGACTATATGGGACCATTCCCATCTTCATGTAACAACAAGTACATTCTCGTGGCAGTTCATTATGTGTCCAAGTGGGTGGAGGCAATTGCCTCTCCAACCAATGATGCCAAGACTGTGATCAAGCTCTTCAAGATAGTCATCTTCCCCAGATTTGGAGTTCCTAGAGCAGTTATCAGTGATGGAGGCTCACACTTCATTGAAAAACAATTTGAGAGTCTCCTAAAGAAGTATGGGGTAACCCATAAGGTAGCTACTCCTTATCACCCTCAGACCAGTGGCCAAGTGGAGGTTTCCAATAGAGAAATCAAGAGTATTTTGGAGAGAACAGTGGCTAAATCCCGCAAGGATTGGTCTTTGAAGCTTGATGATGCTCTTTGGGCATACCGCACTCCTTATAAAACTCCTATTGGTATGACCCCGTTCCGGTTGATCTATGGAAAGCCTTGCCACCTTCCTGTTGAGTTGGAGCACAAAGCTTTGTGGGCAATAAAGTTTCTCAACTTTGACTTGAAGGAAGCTGGTGAGAAGAGGAAGCTTCATCTTAATGAGTTGGAGGAGTTGAGGCTTATTTCATACGAGAATGCCAAGATTTACAAGGAGAATACAAAGCGTTGGCATGACAAGAGAATCCTTCGAAGAGAGTTCAAAGAGGGTGACTCTGTGTTACTCTTTAACTCTCGTTTGAAGCTCTTCCCAGGAAAACTTAGGTCCAGATGGTCAGGGCCGTTCCGAGTAAAGCAAGTCTACCCTTATGGTGCTATAGAGGTGTGGAGTAAAGCCACGGGAGCTTTCAAAGTCAATGGACAAAGATTGAAGCACTACTTGATTGGAGAACCTATTGAGGATGGGAACACACAGTCCCTTCTCAATCCATCTGTCCCAGAGTGATTACAGTGAGAGGTCAAGCTTAGGACCTTAAATAAGCGCTTCTTGGGAGGCAACCCAAGTTTTAAATCGCTTTCGTGCTTTATTTTGTTGATTTTTAGGATTTTATTATGTTATATTACTGGGGTTTTGTCTATGTTTAGTAGGATTATAAGAGGTTGTAGCAAAAAGGAGTTGATTTGGAGCGTAAAAGTGCTGATTTGGACCTAAGCTTGCCTGGGAATAGCTTCAAACGAGAGTTAAAGAGTAACACAGAGTCACCCTCTTTGAACTCTCTTCGAAGGATTCTCTTGTCATGCCAATGCTTTGTATTCTCCTTGTAAATCTTGGCATTCTCGTATGCATCAAGGCTCAACTCCTCCAACTCATTAAGATGAAGCTTCCTCTTCTCACCAGCTTCCTTCAAGTCAAAGTTGAGAAACTTTATTGCCCACAAAGCTTTGTGCTCCAACTCAACAGGAAGGTGGCAAGGCTTTCCATAGATCAACCGGAACGGGGTCATACCAATAGGAGTTTTATAAGGAGTGCGGTATGCCCAAAGAGCATCATCAAGCTTCAAAGACCAATCCTTGCGGGATTTAGCCACTGTTCTCTCCAAAATACTCTTGATTTCTCTATTGGAAACCTCCACTTGGCCACTAGTCTGAGGGTGATAAGGAGTAGCAACCTTATGGGTTACCCCATACTTCTTTAGGAGACTCTCAAATTGTTTTTCAATGAAGTGTGAGCCTCCATCACTGATAACTGCTCTAGGAACTCCAAATCTGGGGAAGATGACTATCTTGAAGAGCTTGATCACAGTCTTGGCATCATTGGTTGGAGAGGCAATTGCCTCCACCCACTTGGACACATAATGAACTGCCACGAGAATGTACTTGTTGTTACATGAAGATGGGAATGGTCCCATATAGTCAACTCCCCAAACATCAAATATCTCCACTTCAAGAATGTTTTTCAGAGGCATTTCATTTCTTCTGGAGATATTACCCGTCCTTTGACAAGAATCGCATGAGAGCACAAACTTCCTTGCTTCCTTGAACAATTATGGCCAATAGAATCCAGATTGAAGGACCTTTGCAGATGTTTTTGAGGTGCTGGCATGTCCACCATACACAGAGGAATGACAGTGAAAAAGGATATTCTTCACTTCTTCTTCAGGAAGACATCTTCTATATATACCGTCAGCACACCTCTTATAAAGTAGAGGTTCTTCCCAGACGTAATGCTTCACATCAGAAAAGAACTTCTTCTTCTGTTGGTAGCTCAGCTCAGGTGGTAGCACTCCGCAAGCAAGATAATTAACAAAGTCTGCGTACCATGGAGCATCCACCTTAGAAAGAGCCAACAGTTGCTCATCGGGGAAAGAATCATCAATGGGCATCTCATCTGTATCATCAAGATCAAGATTATGAGGCAATCTGGAGAGGTGATCTGCAACCACATTTTCAACACCTTTCTTGTCTCTGATTTCAAGATCAAATTCTTGGAGAAGAAGGATCCATCTGATAAGTCGTGGTTTGGCATCCTTCTTACTCAACAAGTACTTGATTACTGAATGATCGGTGTAGACAATCACCTTCGATCCAACAAGGTAGGAGCGGAACTTCTCAAAGGCAAAGACAACCGCCAGCAACTCCTTCTCAGTTGTTGCATAGTTGACTTGAGCATCATCCAAGGTTTTGCTGGCATAGTATATCGCATGGAACTTCTAGTCTTTCCTCTGTCCAAGCACTGCTCCAATGGCATGGTCACTTGCATCACACATTAGCTCAAAGGGCAAACTCCAATCAGGTGCATGAATGATAGGAGCATAGATCAAAGCTTTCTTCAACCTGTAAAAGGAATCTAGGCAATCCTGGTTAAAATCAAATGGCATATCCTTAATCAACAAATTAGTTAAAGGTTTAGTAATCTTAGAAAAATCTTTGATAAACCTTCTATAAAAACCAGCATTCCCCAAAAAGCTCGGCACTCCCTTGAGAGAGGTGGGTGGGGGCATTTTCTCAATTACCTCAACCTTTGCCCTATCTATTTCTATGCCACGTTCGGACACTAAGTGTCCTAACACAATACCTTCTCTTACCATGAAGTGACATTTTTCCCAGTTTAAAACTAGGTTCATCTCATGACATCTCTGCAATACTTTAGAAAGATTAGCCAAACAATTATCAAAACTAGTGCCATAAACAGAGAAATCATCCATGAAAACTTCCATTATATTTTCAATAAAATCAGAGAAGATAGTAGTCATACAGCGCTGAAAGGTTGCAGGAGCATTACAAAGATCAAAGGGCATCCTTCTATAGGCAAATGTACCCTAAGGACAAGTAAAAGTTGTTTTCTCTTGGTCTTCAGGGTGAATGGGGATTTGGTGAAATCCCGAATACCCATCCAAATAGCAAAAATGTGAATGCTTTGCTAACCTTTCAAGCATTTGGTCAATGAAAGGGAGGAGAAAATGATCTTTTCTAGTTGCTTTGTTTAGCATCCTATAGTCAATACACATCCTCCATCCTGTGACTGTTCTAGTGGGGATTAATTCATTATTATCATTCTTCACAACAATCATTCCCCCTTTCTTAGGTACTACTTGCACAGGACTAACCCATTCACTATCAGAGATAGGATAAATCACACCAGCATCAAGCAATTTAAGTATTTCCTTTTTCACTACCTATTTCATGTTAGGATTTAATTTTCTTTGAGGTTCAACGGGGGGCCTATGACCCTCCTCCATTAATATTCTATGCATGCAAACTGAAGGACTAATTCCTTTTATATCACTAATGGTATATCCAATGACTGCTCTATGCACCCTAAGTTCTCTAAGTAATTTTTCAGTTTCAAGCTTGCTTAGATTAGCATTAACAATCACTAGATATGTAGAGTTAGGTCCAAGGAATTCATACCTGAGCAATGAAGGGAGAGGTTTAAGTTCTACCTTTGGTGCTTTGTCTTCCTTCCAATCTGATGACTTGGCTTCAGCTTCCAGCTTTTCATATGTATTCCTATGAGATGGTAGAGGTGGATTTGCTTCAAGTAGTGTAGCATAGCGGGCGGCTTCAGCATCATCCACTTCATTAGAGCACTTACCAACCAAGCACTACTCGAGTGGATCTTTAGAGCGGTACTTGAATGCTTTGTCAGTCACCACTTGATGCAATAGATCTATTCCGCAGCATGAGTCCCCAAGAGATGGTTGTTTGACCACATTTGATAAATCAAACTCAACCTTCTCTTCACCAATAGTTAGTGAAAACATGCCATTCTTCACATCAATAATAGCACCAGCAGTGGCCAAGAAAGGCCTTCCAAGGAGGATAGGAATGGAGGTATCTTCTTCCATCTCAAGCACCACAAAATCAACTGGAATAAAGAAGTTACCCACCTTGATAGGAACATCCTCCAAGACACCCACTGGGAATTTGACTGAGCGATCAGCCAATTGCAATGAAATTCTTGTGGGTTTCATCTCACCAATATAAAGCTTCTTGCACACTGAGAGAGGCATAAGGCTAACACTAGCCCCAAGATCACATAAAGCGCAGTCAAAAGACACATTCCCAATAAGGCATGGAATGGAAAAGCTACCTGGGTCTTTGAGCTTTGGAGGCAATTTATTTTGAATTATTGCACTGCACTCCTCAGTCAAAGCCACTGTCTCACAATCTTCAAGCTTCCTCTTGTTGGAAATAATATCTTTCAAGAACTTTGCATATGATGGCATTTGTAGTAGAGCTTCAGTGAATGGTATGGTGATAGACAGCTTCTTCAGAACTTCAAGGAACTTGCCAAACTGCTTCTCTTGCTTCACTTTAGCCAATCTTTGAGGGAAAGGAATAGGTGGCTTGTAAGGGGCAGGAGGAGTATAAGTGAACTCCTCAGATTTTTCATCAACCACACCTTTTCCTTTTCTCTTCTAGAATAGCTCTTCTTTCACTGCATCTTCACTGCTTGGGCTTTCAAGAACTTTTCCGCTCCTTAGAGTTATTGCCTTGTAATGCTCACTAGGATTTGTCTCTGGTTGGCCTGGAAGTGTGCCTGGAGCTCTTGTAGATGAGGCTGCTAATTGTGCAATTTGAGTTTCTATCATCTTGTTGTGAGCTGCTTGTTGTGAAAATTGCTTCTCTTGAGAATCAAACCTGGCTCTGAAATCATTATTTGCCTTCTCTTGGTTGATCAGAAAATTCTCAAGCATGATCTCCAAGTTGGACTTTTGAGGAGCTAGTGGATTGATAGTCCTTTGAGGGAAACCAGGAGGCTGCTGTCTAGGAATAACAGAAGGATTGAGAACATTGTTGCTCCTGTAAGAAAGATTTGGATGTGTCATCTGGTTGAAATTGTTGACATAATCAACTGTTTCTGTCGACTGTTCTTGAGGAACAGGTTGAACCAATAGACAATGTTGAGAAACATGACCACCAATACCACATATCTCACAAATAGCACTTGCCACATTCACAGCATTCACATTCAACATATCAATCTTCTTAGTTAAAATATCAACTTTACCAGCCAGCACACTCAAAGCATCAACTCTTGAGGAGAGATGTTTCAATTCATTTGTCTCGATCACTCCTGCAGTGGATGAAGAAGGTTTGGTAGAAGTTGATCTTTCTCTTGAATATCGCCTGCGGCTGAGAGAAATTTTGTCAAGCAAATCAAATGCCTCATCTGCATTCTTATCCATGAACGAACCATTAGTGACGGAGTCAAGATTAATCTGAGATTTTGGTGTCAAACCATTGTAGAAAGTTTGCACCAAAAGAGGTCTGGGAAACTTATGATGAGGACACTTCCGCAGTGGAAACTTAAATCGCTCCCAAGCATCATAAAGAGTCTCTCCTTCTTTTTTCATGAAGGACATGATTTGGTCTCTGTACTCCGCATTCTTCACAGGTGGAAAATATTGGGTAAGGAAGTACTCTGCCAACTTGTCCCATTCGGTGAAGTAACCTTGTGCAAAAGCCTCCAACCAAGCAAGTGCATCACCTTTTAGTGAAAATATAAACAGCTTCAGTCTGATATGGTCAGATGAGACTCCATTGGCCCTCACAGTGTCACAATATCGGAGGAAGTTGTCGACATGGACAGTAGGATCTTCTGCAGGTGAGCCTCCAAATTGATTCTGCTGGACCGCATTAATCAAACTCATCTTGATCTCAAAGTTGTTGGCTTCATTGGGTGGGACGACCACACTAGATTGTAGCCCTTTGATGGAAGGGGTCCCATAATCCTTCAATGGTGTGTGATTTTCATTCTGCGCCATTGTTAGATTTTCAGGTCTTTGTTGTCTCCTTCTTCTATGAAAAGTCCTCTCGATCTCGGGATCTGATTGAACAGGTGTCCCAAGTCTGATGCTTCGCATAAAAGAAAAAGAATTCCTGTGGAAAAAAGAGAAAACAAAACAAACTAGAAAAAGAGGTTTAGTCTAATCAACTTATAATAACAGTTAATATTAACAAAGCAAAATCCCCGGCAACGGCGCCAAAAACTTGATAGCCCCGCAAGCGCACAGGTTATCGTACTAATAAAAAGTATCGTATCCGCAGGGATTTTGTTGTTAAATACCAACAAATTATAAGCACAAATTATCTAAACCGGATTAGTAGAAAATTAAAAATAAAATTTAGAGATTGATTTTTGGGAAAAATAAAATAAAATAAAATCTAAAAGATTGGATTGAGATTTGGATTGGGAAATTTCCAAGGATTAGTTTCACCACATATCCGCATTGACAATCTTTAGTGGTATCTCTTTTATTTAGCTAGATTTATTTTTAGGGTGAATTATCCTAATGTAGAATACTAGCTCCTTTCAGAGTCTTAGCAACGTATCTAATGAGACCTAATTTCTACTTTCGTGATAATTAGGGTACATTAAATCCATTAAGTTCTATGATAATTCAGGGAATCCCCTCAGGAATTAAAACTACTTTCGTGATTTAAGTTCCTAAGTTCAATTTTGGTATTTTCTAATACTAAGATTCACCTTTCGGTACTTCCCTTACTATCTGGGATCATGTAATTTTGGAGCTCTACACAACCAAAAGCATTAAGCACACCAAAATTAAATAAAAATAGAATCTAGCATAAATAAAATGTAAAATATCAAATCCTCATGTCAATGCCTCCATGGGCTAATCCTAATCCTCAAAAAAAGGGAACTACTCACTACTCATGTTCATGATACAAATTAGAAAATAAGAATAAGACATACTAAAGTATCTGCTACTTTTTCAAAATTTGGGCCCAAATTGATTAATTAGGCCCAATGACTTATCTTCCTTCTCAAAGACCCCAAATCTCTTTTTTTTCTATACAATTGCTCCCAAAAGCTCTTTAATATTTTGTCAATGATAAATTCTTTACTTTCCAAAGCTCCAAGCCTCCAAATTGTAACCTGCACATCAAAAACACCAAAAACCTTTCCCAAGTGAAATATGAACTAAATGCATGCTAAATTAAAATAAAATACCTAAATAAATATTAAAATAAATATAAACTAATAGGAAAATAATATGCATGCTACGCACACATCAACTTAGTCTTATTACTACCCCTAGCATACCTAATGATTCACTAACAACTTCATATTACAAATTATTTTATAAAATCAATAAAACACAATTCAAGCACATAGCATTTCACGTACATCATAATTCAGACACATAATATCATAGTTATATTCATTCAACATAATAGTGGGTTCTATCACCCAAACACTAAAACACCTCATTTCTAGTCAAACACAATACCCTAAGGTTTATCACTATCTATTTTTACCTACACTCAGCTACCCCTATACTCTACTTAGAACCTACTTCCTAAGCAAAGGTAACACAACCTCCTTACCTTTAGACGCTTTAACCCTTAGCTTTTTTGTAAACATATTCCTTTTCGTATACGATGCCCCAACGTATCGTGGTCCATTACTTTCGCTTGCGTTGGTCCTAAAGCTCTTTCATTGTCTAACCATACCATACAAATCATATAATCAATTTAATGCACAAAGTCCTACTCAACGTGACAAACAACAATCATTTAATCCTTTTTATGTACACTATATTACTATCACTAATCCATATTACCATTAGTACTATTATTATTAAAACACAATATAGAGCAGTTAAAAAGGTATCAAGGATTTACCCTCAACTTCGATTTTTGATCGCAGGGGCAATCAACCGGGTTCAGTTCAGACCCACACAGCAGCAACAACACACATTCTTTTATGGCGACAACGACATCCACGACCGGCGTCGGTGGCGAGAACGGCCTCGGATCTGGACCAAGGCAGGAACTTCAAGCTTCGAGGCATCCGTCAACAAGCCTAACATGACAACGGGAGGCGGATCCTGTCCTTGGCAGCGGCGGCAACAGCGAACAGTGGTGGCAGCTCCTCAGCGGCAGCAACAGCCAGCGGCGGAGGAACATGAACAAGGCCCCCTTGGTCCATGGAGCGGTGGCGCGAACAAGGACCTCAACGAATCCCGGTTCGGATCGCATCGGTGGCGGCGTTGTTCGCGAAACCGCGAGTCTCACGTTGGTGGCTCGTGACTCCACGACGGCGGCAGCAAGGAATAGCAGTGGTGGCGGCGGTTCGTGCTTGGTTAGAAGGGAGTCGCGATTCGCAACTGGGTGGAGGGAGGACGCGATAAGTAGTGCTAGAGAGAGAGAGCTCCCGATTCTCCATGCCTAGAGAGAGAACTCGCGATTGAAGGAGGCCAGGAGGGAGAGAGAATGCGATGGTGATGGTGGCCAGGGGTGGTTGGCGCGGCCAAGAGAGAGAGGGAGAGAGAGCAAAGGGACGAAGAAGAAGGAAAACAAGGGGGCAGCAACTGCACTCTTCTCTGGCACAAGAATAGGGTTTCCACTTCTAACACAGCATAGACATGCACGTTTTCTCCTCTTTTTTTTTTAGAACATTTACTTTTATTTATTAATTTATTAGTTATAGTAAATATATTTTTAAGAATCGAATATTTGAAAACACTAAACATAATTCTTTGTTGAATATATAAAAGTTAAGTGAAGTGTTCAAAATGTTAGGCATTATTAAAATATGATAATTTTTTTTTAAAATAATTCACTTTAAATATAATTAAATACTCTTCGTAGTTAACATAACATATTTTATAAAAATACCCAACACCTAAATGATTGATTTCCAGAAACAATTATTTAAGAGTAATTGGTCAGATTGGTCCCTGACTTTGTAGGTGTCGGTCAAGTTAGTCCCTGACTTTATCGAAAAGCAATTTAGTCCCTGAGATAGCATTTTAATTCACATACGTCCCTGTCTTTATCCCATTTTAAAGCAAATACATCCCTACGATAGTGACGACAAAGACTAACTTGATCGATGTTCTCCTATCTCAGGGACTAAATTGCTATTTTCATAAAGTCAGGGACTAACTTGACCGACGCCTACAAAGTCAGGGACCAATCTGACCAATTACTCAATTATTTAATTCGATAAAACTTATAATTTATTATGTTAAAGAGATCACGGTGTTCCAATTCCGATATTTCCTAACACTTTTGTAATATTAAAAGGGACCTTAATTTGTTATTTCTAAACATCATTATTGTTATTATTATTATTCTAAATCTATTATTATTATAATTATACTAAGGCCAAAATTAGGGATGTTGCATTATAAGCCCTTTTGACTAATTTTCACACCTTTTAAAAAACATAGTTAATATTGTTAGTTGTATTGAAAATGTAAATATTTGGTATACTTTTTCAAGAATACTCATGATTTCTATTGGGAATCTAAGAAGTGTTGAGTAAATAGGGATGTTTGTGGAAAAGAAGTAATTAATGTCATTGAAAGTTGGAAATGTGACTTATATTAATAACAAAAAAAAGTGTTTAAAGGGACTTATGTAGAAGACCGGAGCGAGTAATTAATACCCATAATTCATGTACAAATTCACTCCTAAAATTTATATTTAGGCGCAGAGGAGTATACAATAAGGGGAGTGCACCCTATTTGTAACATGAAATACCCGACAGCAACACAAGCTCCATTAGAGTCACGGCTTATCCATTTGATTACAGATACGCCGCGGCATAAATGACGAGCCCAATTCAGATTTCACAAGATTTTTGTCTCCTGCACGTGCATATGCGGAATCATGCTAAGTTGTTCACCCTTGACATTGGTGAAGTGACTTGCGTTTTTTCTATTTTTTATTTATGTACAACTTTATAGGATAAACAATTATAAAAAAAATAAAAAAAATCATTTCTTTGTCCGTTAAATTTATAATTTTTTCATTAAAATTTATTTTTTAAATTTTTTTCTCTTATACATCATGTGTATAATTTAAAAAACATACTTTTTCTGGAATTTATTAAAGGTCATATTTAATTAAATTACAAAGATCAAAAAAAGTAGTTATGTTTCTTTAAATTTTAAAAATGTATTTTAGTATTACAATTTTACCAATCTTAATTTGGATTGAAAATGTCATAAATCCATTGTTTCACATTAATAAACAACAAATAAATAAAAGACAAAAGGAATAAATGTCTCCTAAAAAATACAAAATGACTTGTCAATATAATCGGAAGACGTATTTTTTTTTCATAAATAGTACTTCCTTTGTTTCTATACAATATTGTTTAAGATTATTGATTGAATAAAAATTAAGAAATCATTAATTGAAATAAAATTTTATGACATTTTCCTATTTATGATGATGTCATTAAAAGAGAGAAGAAAATGTAGAATTAATACTTTGATTATTGAATGAAGATAGAATTGAAAAAGAAAAAGGTTTAACGAAGTCTTAAAATCCTAAAAGAACAATACTATTGAATTATTTTTTTTTTTAAAAAAAAAAAAGCTAAAACCAACATAGCTAAGTTAGGATGAGTGGTAAGTGGAAAAGTTTCGTTTAAGCAAGGTTTCGAGTTCTATTCCTTACAATGCGAAAAATTCATGTTTAAAAATTCACATGCCATAGCCCAAATATACTACCTAAATAATATTTGGGAAAAGAAAAATAAAAAGCTAAAATTACATATAAGAGGAGTAACTTATCTGAGGTGGACATTATCTTCATCTTCATTTTGTGTATATTTTATCACATATTATTTTACAATTTTTAATTCGAACCAAAAATTATATATTCTTATATATACCATAAAAGTTAATTTATTGATAATATCATATAAAAAATAGTAAACATGTACAGAGAAAATATGTCCATTATTTTTTCACCAAAAACAATATATCTATTATTTTTTGACTTAATAAATCTTTAATTTTAAACCCTTTTTTTAGAACTTTTATCTTCATTTATGAATGTTGAGATTAAGAAAAACCATAAATTATTTAAAAGCTATAATTATACGAGTTATTACTAAAATTGAGAGGATATGGTACTTTATATTTTTTTTTTAAAAAAAGATAATCTCAGTTAATTATTATGCATGTAGTGCTTGATACATTTGATTATTTTAAGTTTATGTCTTTTTTTTTTATCAAAAACAAAATCTTTTTTTCTTAATAAAAAACTGTATTGATAAAAAAAAAATTTCAAGACCTTAAATTTTAAATTTTGGTAAAAAATTCATTTATTTTTGAAAAAAAAAATATTTTTCTCTAATCGAACGTCGACCATTATTAGATAATTTATCAAAATGTCCAAAAGAGTATAGCGCTCTCACTATCTGTTTGTGGGATTTTCGTCCGACGCCTGTCGAACTGACGGTGATAGATGGCGTGTGGGTAACGACATGTTATGTGGTAATCTTTCATAGGAACTTGACCGTATTTTTTGGTATTTTTCGATATTCGGGTTGGAAAGCGTTAAAATGTGATTTGAAAGTAGAAAACCGACACCAAGAACACGATGCGGCGAGGAATTAAAAGGAATGCGATTAAAATTTGCAGTAAAGTAAATAGCGTGGAAAGTAAATTTGCGTGAATGTAAACTGCAGCAAATTAAAAGTGCAGGGAAGAGTAAACTGGAAAGCGTAAAGATTGCATTGAATTTAAAAGGGGTGGAAGGCTGAGGTTCTTTACAATGGCGTTTCTCCGTTTATCTGCTCTAGTGAGATGTCTAGGATTTTGGCCTATGTGTGTCAACTTAGCAACCGACCCCGATTACAACCTAAGGACTTCCTATTTATAGGTATAGGAATCCGCAAACTATTTACAAAGAAAATTCGCACGTTCTGCATAACTGCAAAACCCACGATCTAAATAACTACCCACTACGCTATCCCCCACGATGTAACTGCCCACGTCGTGGTTTGGGCTTAGTGGATACTTCTGTCGGACTCCGTGATGACATCTTTGCTGAGATCCCTTCGGCAAATACTCTTCTTCGATTGCAACCATTCGACTCTTGTCTAAGTCTCTTTGTTGTTCGAAGCATTGACGTTGTTGTGCTCCTGCCTCTTGGTTCTGGGATGCCCACCGACATCAAGTCCCTTTCGACAAACGGGCCATCTGTCGGAATCGATTTCCGGCCTATTGTCGGCCTCAGATGCATTCGATTGATATCGGTGACATGTACTTTGATTAATCGATGTTGCACCACCGTTCAATCAAAAGACATACCTCCGACATCTCTAGTAGAATGCCATCAGAGGTCTTTTTCCTTTCCCTCTTTAATGGGAAAGACAGCCAATATTCGACCCTAGAAGGGCACAAACCTTGGCTTATGGGGATTACAAAGGTTCCACCGAGGCTTATTTATCAAATTCAATGCTTCCTCCAATTCGGAGTTTCTTGCATTGATCTGATACATAAGAAGTGGATCCCATGTAATCCCACATGTTTGGTCTTTCACCATTCATGAGGATAAGGAAGGTATTCGGAGCGAAGATTCCCCCATTTCCTCTTCAACTCCTGAACACCTCAATCCCACATGTTTGATCTTTCATAAACTCATGCTACGTGGGATTTGAATCTCTTTTCTTCTTTCCAGAATTCGTGAAGGTATTCTTTGTATTTCTCCATATTCTCTCATGGCTTTTCCGGTTTCTGAGGTGGGGAATTTATAGCCATGGGAAGCATTAAATGCCTTCATAATTATTCTTCCGTTTCCAATGTTGACATGACTGCTCTGACTTCCTCTTTTCTTGCGCCATTATTCCTTCGACACAAACCTCTATTTCCGCCTTTTCCTTCTATCGACACACGTACACGTCCTTCGAAGTCACTTTTAAGTCGTGAGACTTAAGTACACCTCCTTCGACATCACTTATGTTGTCGACACACATCCTTTTGTCGAAATCGACCCTTTGTCGAGTTGTACTTTCACTTCCTTCGAAGTCACTTTTAAACAATGAATGTTTAAGTACACTTCCGTCGACGTCACTTATACATCCGACATTCTTGCTCTTTTGTCGATTTTAACTTCCAGTTAACAGAGGCCCCCCAAGTTTTGGTATTCGACGCGTCTTTTCGGAGGATGCCAAAAGTTGTATTTTTTCTGAAGTGTCCTTTCATCATTAGGATTCTGAAACGGCGAGTTTATCTTCTCAATTTGACGCTTCTTATTGGACCATTGCGTTGGTCTTACATGTCTTTTCACTTCTTATTTAAACTTGATCATTTATCATTATCCCCCTTTCATATTTTCTTGCTTGCGACTGCATCTCTTTCTTCTTTGACCTAAACCCCTTTTCTTTTCTTAAAAATCTTCTTCAAACATGGCCCTTCAAGGAGTTCTTGATCCTGAAATCGATTTGAATGTCAAGTACCATGAGCGTAGCTTGATTATTCTCGTGTCTTCTTTCATTCCTGTCGATGGTGAACCTGTCAACCCATCTCCTGCTTTCTTGGGCCCATTAATGACTCCATCGGAGGCTCGGGATCCTGTTATGAGTACTAACTTTCCCCTTTCCAACCCTGATGAGATTCGTCCTCTAGCCACTCTTAACCCTATATACACTTGTCATTTTGACAAAGAGCATTCTCGCCGGGGTTTGCGAAATGTAAGGCCATTCTCTAAATTTCTGGACTGGCTTGAAAGGTTATGGCCTCACAAAAGCAAATCGTGGAGGAGGGCTGGTTTCGAAGACCTTCTGATTCTGACAACCTCCGGTTTGCGCTATGATGATGGGCTTTTCGGTGCTGCATGTTACTTTTGGTGTCGCCGGACCAACTGCTTTCACTTCCGTTACGGCATGATGACTCCGACGCTTTTTGACGTTGCCGCTTTGACTAGTCTTCGACCTGACGGAGAACTCTTAACTGTAGAGAGTAAGCCTGACAATGTTGTGCCCATAAGTGGTGGGTCTTATGCCTTTACCAATTACGTTGAGGCACGGTGGGACGTTTAGAAGGATTGTCTGACAGTTAGTGCCAATGAGCACGTCGAGTTTCTGACGGTTTGGCTCAGTGCCTTTGTATTCTGCACCAAATCTCGACAGATTAACAAGTCTTTGGTGCCCTTGGCCACGATCTTGCATGAGGAAAGAAAAGTGGCCTTGAGTCAACTTCTTCTGGCGAAGTTATATTCGACTATTAGCCATGTCTTCGACACTGTTAGACTTAATGATCAACTGGTGACTAACGTCGGAGGCCCCACTTGGCTTTTGCATTTATGGCTGAATGCCATTCTGAAACGTCACTTGACCTTCACACTCGACAGTGTTTGTCGTTTCAGGTTCAACTATGGTTGCTTGATGGCGAACTATGACGTTCCTGCACTCTCGTCTCGTACCAACAGTTTTCTTCATTTCATGAATATTTTTGCTAACATCTCCATGTCGTCAGAGGACATTGATTTTTCCCCTTTTGCTGACAAGGCTATGGGACCTGACTAGTTCCGTATTCCTCTTCCTGGTTCGAACGTCGAAGAAAGGCAGTTGAATGATGTCCTTTGGGGACATTATTTGAGTCAAAGAATTTTGTCCAGTGGTTTGCCTGACTCATCTGCCTACGAAGACAAGGAAGTCTTTTTGTATTACCCCAACTATGTATCAAGGCAGTTCGGTCTTTGTCAAGGGTTGCCTGCCCCCATGCTCCCGTCGGTAACACATGAATTCCACCATGGCCAACTGATGGAGTATAAATCCCCTTGGAGCACAATGTTGAACAGGTTCGTGTCGAAGAACCTTGCCTCCACCAGCCGTTTTAATCTTGTCGGCTTTACTCCTTGTTTCCTGTCCAGTCCGAACTTCGTCCATTGGTGGGAATCTTATTTCAACACGTACCATGTGGATTATGACACCATTGTCGAAAGAATAAGTGCTAGAACTCCGACAGATTTGGCGGTCGACAAGTCTGGTATGAATACTTGTCTTCTTTTATTTAGACTCCTTTCTCCCTTTCTGTCTTTTAATTTGTCGTTTTTCTTGCAGTGGCTAAACCGAATATCATTGACTATACCACAGTGATCAAGGCCAATGCGTCGAAGAAGAAAGGTGGTGACCCTTCATCACCAAAGAAATCCAAAAAACGGCGCCAGTCTAATGTCATTGACGATTTCATTGAGGCCAAAAAGCAACACAAGGGACGAACCGAACATCCGTCGAATAAACCTCAAGCGAATCCTGAAAGGACTGATAGCTCTTTGATATGTCCTCTTTCAAGCAAGCTTCAAGCTTCTACTGCTACGTCGGCTCCTCCAGTTCATCCTACTTCGAATCCCGCGGCCAAAACTCAGCAACATTCACGTCCGAAAGCCAAAGGAATCGTCATCAGAGAACCGTCTTCTCATGTCAACACTCAAAGAACACATGGCAATGCAGCTTTGGTTGTCGATGTTTCTCATCACGATCCTCATGCTGGTGAATTCCTTATGACCCCAGGTATTAATCCGTTTGACGAAGAAGATGACGTCGAAGACACCAGCTTTCGTCTACAAAGTCGTCCTGTTCATCGACAAATGGTTATGGATGACTTGTCATCTGATGATCCTCATACTGAAGTCTCTCCAGAACAAGTCGACAGACTTAACATCATTGAGGCGTCCATGTAGAGATGCCTTGTTGATACTTCATCGTCAGCCGCAATCGAAGTTGTCGTTCAGGACTCTAATCAAGATGTTGTCGATACTCAGCCTCTTGATCCTATTGACACTCAAATTGCTCCTGTTGCTGTCGTGGGACCTGAGACCAGTACTACATGCGGCCCTTCGTTTGAGGTAATTATGAATTTACTTATTCGCCCTTTATGCAGCATTAAAGTGACCTCACCAAATTCTTTTTCTTGTTTTCCTAGATCCCCAACAACTCAGTCCACTTTGAAGGTTCTGATGACACTTTATCGATTCCTTACACATCTGTCTCCATTGCCGTCCCTTCTGTTGAAGTTCCTTCTTGCGTACCTTCATCTAGTACCATGGCCCCTTCGATTCAAGTGTCCCACTCCAATGCCTTCTCCACTCTTCGGGAATTGATGGCTAAAGCGCGTTCTGTTGAAGAAGCCATGAGTTCCCCTTTAAGAGATACTGAATCGGCTACAGATCGGATGATGGTGACTTTGAAGAACATCTGTTGTCGGCCGTTTGATCAGTTGTTGGCCGATTCTGCAACTGTTGAACTCTTGTCTTCTACCATCGATTCACTCTTGCAACACTCTGTTCCGGAAGATGTTGAATCCAAATTGGCCAACCTGCAACGATTCGTGAACAATTGGACTACTGAAAGTCCGAAGATCTTGAAAGACATCAAAATTTATAAAGATGTCAAAACAAATCAACATGAGTTGGAGGCCAAAATTATGGATTCGGAGCGAGAGGATGCCGATTGTTCTTCTAAGGTCAATCAAACACTTCGGCGATTGGAAGAAAATAGGGCCAAGATTCAAGAATTAAAAAATGAGTTGCCCGTTGGGAGCAGGATCAATTGGAGATGACCTAGTACGTCGAAGCTGCCAAGACTACACAACAAGAGTTGGCTACCAAAGTTGTCGCCTTGGTGGCTCCTTATCAGCAGATTGCTGAGGCACTTGCTACACATTTGCAGGAATATAGAGCTGGACTCCGACGTCGAGATGCTTTCGCCAGGGAATGGTGATCTTTTAGTAATTTTTTCGGATGAACTTCTATTTTCCTTCTTTTATTATTTGTCTTCTGCACTTTGATTCCGTTGTATGGATTTGCAATTTGATTTAATGCATGTTTAATTCTGTCATTGTCGGCTTATATCTTTTCAAATACATGTCGTTGATTGTTTTAATATTTTTCCCCGACTCAACTTCGACTAATTCATATGTGTTGCCTGAAAAGGCCTTTAACACTTGAAATGGTCCTTCCCATTTTGGTGACCACTTGCCATATTCGTTAGAACGCTTGTCGATAGGTAAGATTACTTTCCGTACTAGTTCACCCGGTAGAAATGATTTAAACTTAACTCTGGTGTCGTAATATCTAGCAATTCTTTCCTTTTGTCGCATAATATTTTCTAACGCCAAAATTCTTTCATCATGTACCTCGTTCAATTCGTCAAACATGGAATTCTAGTAATCATTCATAGGCATTTCATGTTGCCTCTGAAATCATACCGATTCCAGGTTTATTTCGACTGGCAACATGGCCTCATGGCCATATGTTAACATGTAAGGAGTCATGCCTATTGCTTCGTTTGGAGAGTTTCGGATAGCCCACAATGCTGGTGTCAAAGCTTCATGCCAATTTCATGGTTTCCCTTTGATCTGTTTCTTGATAATGTTGATAATCCACTTGTTGGCTGCTTCTGCTTGACCATTGGCTTGAGCATAATAAGGTGTTGAAGTCAATAATTTGATTCTTCTTGATGCCAGATATCCCTTCAATTTTCTTCCCAAGAAAATAGACGCTTGATCAGTAGTTATAGTTTCGGGAATCCCAAATCGACAGACAATATGGTCTTCAATAAAATCGATCACTTGTTCTTGTTCGACCTTTACCAAAGGTATAGCCTCCACCCATTTGGTAAAGTAATCAAAACCTACCAAGATCCTTGTATGGCCTTTTGAAGAATGTGGAACGATTTCTCCAATAACGTCTAATGCCCATCCCCTGAAAGGCCAAGGCTTGATAATTGAATGCAATTCTCCTGCTGGGACATTCTGAATGTAGCCATGTTTTTGGCATTCTTCGCATGATATCGCAAAGTTCATACAATCCGATACCAAAGTAGGCCAAAAAACTCTTTGTCTTCGGAGGACCCATTTCATCTTTTCTCCAGCTTGATGTGCTCCACATATTCCTTCATGAACCTCTGCCAAGGCTATGAAAGCATCTTCTTTGTCAAGACACACCTCCAAATTTCCATCAACTAATTTGTGATACAAATCTCCCCCTAGTAGCGTAAATTTGGTAGCTTTCAACCTCAAATTCCGTTCGACATTAGAAGATGGATTTGCCAAGTAATCGGCTATGGGTTTTCTCCAATCATCGCTTGATGCTAATGCATTTACCATAACTTCTCTTTCGTGAGGAGGATATAATAACTCTTCGATCCGAGTCACGTTGTTTAAGACCTTTTTTGATACACGGTATCTAGATGCAATTTGGGCCAAATGATTGGCCTTTTGATTGTGACACCGGTATATGTGTTCAACCGAAACATCATCAAATCGGCACATCATCTTTTGTGCCATATTGCAATATTTGGCCAACTTTGGACTTAAACATTTATACTCATTAACCAATTGTTTAATAACCAACTGAGAATCTCCCTTTATAGCCACGTTTTTGGCTTTTAGGAAGATTAAAATTTCAAGGCCAATTAAGAATGCCCCATATTCAGCTTCGTTATTTGAACATTGGTATTTGAGATTAAACATGAACTCTGTAGGAATTCCGTCGGGAGACACGAGCAAGATTCCAACTCCCGCCCCTTTTTTATGCGATGATCCATCAAAGTACATCGTCCAAGGCCTTAAGCCAACAAAATCGATAGATAAAGCCACGTCCACAAATGAGTGATCTGCCAAAAAGTCGGCTACCACTTTGCCTTTGACGGCTTTTAATGGTATGTACTGAAGTAAAAATTCTGTTAACACTAATGTCCACTTGCCGATCTAGCCATGGATAATTGGCTTGGATAACATGTATTTAATAACGTCAGACTTTGACAAAACTAAAACATGAAAACTTTTCATATAATGTTTAAGCTTTGTACAAGAAAAATAGAGTGCTAAGCACAATTTCTCTATAGCACTATACCGTGTTTCGGCATCATTCAACACTCTACTTAAATAAAATACAGCTCTCTCTACACCATTTTCATTTTCATGGGCTTACATGCTACCTATGGTGTAATCAGAAGCTGATATATACAATTTTAAAGGGAAACCTGGTTGAGCCGGCATCATTACAGGTGGCGTTGACATGTACAGCTTCAAATCATCAAAAGCCGCTTGTTGTTCCGGTCCCCAATTAAAATCTTCTTCTTGTTTTAGCCTTACAAGAGGCGCAAAGGCTATAGTCCTTCCCGACAAGTTTGATATGAATCTTCTCAAATAATTCACCTTGCCAAGGAACAATTGTACCTCTTTCTTGTTGGTCGGAGGAGATGCTTCTATGCTTGCTTTGGCTTTGTTCTTGTCGACTTCTATGTCGTTTCTGTGGACAAGAAACCCCAAAAACTGGCCAGCGGTGACTCCAAAAGTGCATTTGATTGGATTCATCTTTAAATTGTGCTTCCTCATTCTGATAAATGCCTTTTCCAGGCTTTCCAAATGCTCTTCTTGGGTCTTCGATTTGATCACCACGTCGTCAATATACACTTCCAAGAACTTGCCAATCATGTCGTGGAAAATAAAATTCATTGCTCTTTGATATGTGGCTCCTGCATTCTTGAGTCCAAATGGCATCATCACCCATTCAAAGTTTCCAATAGCACCCGGTCTTTGACACGTCGCCTTCAGCAATAAAGATCTGATTGTATCCTGAAAAAGCATCTAATAAACTCATTACCTCATGGCAAGACACTGATTCTACCAACATATCTGCTATCGGCATAGGATATTCGTCTTTCGGTGTGGCAGAATTTAGATCCCCGAAATCGACACAAAGTCGCATTTTTCCATTCTTCTTTATGACAGGTACTATATTTGCCATCCATTCGACATACCTCGCCGTTCTGATAAACTTTGCTTTCAGCAGTCTTTCTATTTCTCCTTTGATCTTGAGGACTACATCAGGTGCAAAACGCCGAACCGCCTGTTTGATTGGTTTGTGATCAGGCCGTAAAGTCAGCCTATGTTCAACTAGTTCTCTGTCGAGACCTGGCATATCTTCATACTCCCAAGCAAAGCAGTCCTTGTTCTTCCTAATGAGGTCAATGAGCTTTTGTCGGAATTCCTCCTTCAGCAATGAGCTCACATAAATGAGTTTCGGCTTTTCAGCCGTTCCCAAATTTATTTCATCTCTGGGATCTTCACTGATGAATCGCGATTCTTCGTCTGTCCATCCTCTTTCGAATCCCAAAGGACTGTCGTCTACAATACAATCCCGGAATGCACCTGTCTGGATGGTGCATTGCATCCTGTCGGCCACATAGGCCGACGACCTTTCTAATTGTCGATCAACCATCATTACTAGTCGAAGGCCGCTACTCGACGGCCTTATCCATTTCGACAATAGAAATCCCATAGTTCTCCATTAAACACTTGTCCACTATGGGTTTTTGAAAATGTTCGGCATCAAGTCGGATTGGCTTGATACTTGGATTGTAAACTTTGAAGTCTACGTGCATTTGCTGCATGTAGCAGGGACTATCATTTGTAGCAATAACTTCCACCTTTTTTCTTGATTCCATAGAACCAGTTTCTGATGAGCCGTCGAAGGAACGGCCCCCACAACGTGAATCCAGTCTCTTCCCAATAGCAGATTATAACTAGCCTTGGATGAAACCACAACAAATAAAGTGTCTCTCACGACTGACCCTACTTCAACCTCATCATTGTTACACCATGTGATTGAGCAATCTTGCCTGTGAAGCCAACCACAACCACATTTGTCGGTATCAAATCCGACTCTGCTTTTCCCATTCTCTTAAATACATTCCATGGTAAGACGTTGACGGCTGCCCCTCCATCTACCAATAATCTGTTAAGAGGTTTTCCGTCAACGATGGCCTTGATATGCAAAGGCCTCAAATGTTCCCTCTTACATTCGTCAAGGGGCTCGAACTGTGCAATATGCCCGATATCCACTTCCAAATGAAGTCTATCTAGAAGAAAAAGACATTCAGGAAGACCTGGTACTTCATCACTCAAGTATGAATCATCGGATCCATCACTTTCATTTCCTTCTTCTTGGGCATGATCACCTGGCATGTCGAAAGGCAAATCGACATTATTAATCGAGAGGCTATTGATCTTCTTGCTTTGGGCATCTATCATATCTTGATCATTTACGATGATGTCCAAACTGTCTTCCGAATCTTCTTCATATGATTCATTCATTCGATTGGATCCTTCAGACTTCTTTACCCATTCTTTCTTTTGCCTGATTCCTTGTCGACCTTTAGCCGTTTTCGGCTTCATGGTTGCGACTAAGCAACATTCATCATTCATGGGCAGATCATTAATATTGACCTCTTCGGCCTTCGCTTTTCGCATTCTTTGGAGCCTCCTCTTTTGAGTCCTGGTCAATCCTTCATAGATCGATCCAGATGTCGACTCCGATTGTTGCCTTTTCTGCATGAGTTGGTCATGTATATTTAGTCTTGAAGAACGTCCTCTATAAACCCTTCGTCTTGAAAAACGCCGACGGGCCTCTCGAGATGTCTCTCGTCGGATGCGTTCCCTTTCTTGGATCCTGGTTCTTATCTTTTTCCTTAAATCTTCTCTTTTGGACTCCTTCTCCTTTCGTGTCGCAGCCTTTCCATCATAAACCACTTGACACCTTAGACAAATTTGGAGATCCCCAAGTTGCTTCCTCTTGCAGAAATGTCGAAATGACTCCACGACCTCCGGGAATACTTCTGCATCATGAGCCAATGACATGGTGTTGATAGAAAACACGCCTTGAGACTCGACCTCGTTGACTTATTTCTGGAATGGGTCAGTGTCGATCTTCATGTCTTTTTCGAAAAACTTCAGCTTTCCTTTGTCGATCCCCTGTTGAATTAAATCCCTGAAAGCAAAGCAATCATTGGTATTACGAAACTAAGTGGTAAACCATAAGGAGGAACTTCTCCTCCACTGGTTGAATTAATACCAAAAGTAAAACCACTGGTGAGGTTACCCCCGTTCGGGTCATTATTTGGCCGTTGAATTGCGGTTACGACAGTTGATTCCACGGCGGAACCGTTTCCTCCGGTCATTTGAGGGACACTTGTCGGAACAGTGGGTGTAATGATATCTGAAATGACGGTGGTCTGTTGACCACTTTGACTGGTAACAACCATTGAAGATGAAGATGGCAAAGTAACGCCACTTCTCAAACGCATACAAATGACTACAAGTTACTCTGAACCTGTCCCACTGGGCGTGCCAATTTGTTTGTGGGATTTTCGTCTGACGCCTGCGAACTGACGGTGATGGATGGGGTGTGGGTAACGATAGGTTATGTGGTAATCTTGCAAAGGAACTTGACCGTATTTTTTGGTATTTTTCGATATTCCTGTTGGAAAGCGTTAAAATGCGATTTGAAAGTAGAAAACCGACACCAAGAACATGATGCGGCGAGGAATTAAAAGGAAAGCGATTAAAATTTGCAGTAAAGTAAATAGCGCGGAAAGTAAATTTGCGTGAATGTAAACTGCAGCAAATTAAAAGTGCAGGGAAGAGTAAACTGGAAAGCGTAAAGATTGCATTGAATTTAAAAGGGGTGGAAGGCTGAGGTTCTTTACAATGGCGTTTCTCCGTTTATCTGCTCTGGTGAGATGTCTAGGATTTTGGCCTATGTGTGTCAACCTAGCAACCGACCCGGATTACAACCTAAGGACTTCCTATTTATAGGTATAGGAATCCGCAAACTATTTACAAAGCAAATTCGCACGTTCTGCATAACTGCAAAACCCACGATCTAAATAACTACCCACTAAGCTATCCCCCACGATGTAACTTCCCACGTCGTGGTTTGGGCTTAGTGGATACTTCTGCCGGACTCCGTGATGACATCTTTGCTAAGATCCCTTCGGCAAATACTCTTCTTCGATTGCAACCATTCAACTCTTGTCTAAGTCTCTTTGTTGTTCGAAGCATTGACGTTGTTGTGCTCCTGCCTCTTGGTTCTGGGATGCCCACCGACATCAAGTCCCTTTCGACAAACAAGCCATCTGTCGGAATCGATTTCCAGCCTATTGTCGACCTCGGATGCATTCGATTGATATCGGTGACATGTACTTTGATTAATCGATGTTTCACCACCGTTCAATCAAAAGACATACCTCCGACATCTCTAGTAGAATGCCATCAGAGGTCTTTTTCCTTTCCCTCTTTAATGGGAAAGACAGCCAATATTCGACCCTAGAAGGGCACAAACCTTGGCTTATGGGGACTACAAAGGTTCCACCGAGGCTTATTTATCAAATTCAATGCTTCCTCCAATTCGGAGTTTCTTGCATTGATCTGATACATAAGAAGTGGATCCCATGTAATCCCACATGTTTGGTCTTTCACCATTCATGAGGATAAGGAAGGTATTCGGAGCGAAGATTCCCCCATTTCCTCTTCAACTCCTGAACACTTCAATCCCACATGTTTGATCTTTCATAAACTCATGGTACGTGGGATTTGAATCTCTTTTCTTCTTTCCAGAATTCGTGAAGGCATTCTTTGTATTTCTCCATATTCTCTCATGGCTTTTCCGGTTTCTGAGGTGGGGAATTTATAGCCATGGGAAGCATTAAATGCCTACATAATTACTCTTCCGTTTCTAATGTTGACATGACTGCTCTGACTTCCTCTTTTCTTGCGCCATTATTCCTTCGACACAGACCTTTATTTCCGCCTTTTCCTTCTGTCGACACACGTACAAGTCCTTCGAAGTCACTTTTAAGTCGTGAGACTTAAGTACACCTCCTTCGACATCACTTATGTTGTCGACACACATCCTTTTGTCGAAATCGACCCTTTGTCGATTTGTACGTTCACTTCCTTCGAAGTCACTTTTAAACAATGAATGTTTAAGTACACTTCCGTCGACGTCACTTATACATCCGACATTCCTGCCCTTTTGTCGATTTTAATTTCAAGTTAACACTATCCAACGGATTCCACTCTACAAATAAATAATTTCATTCCCTTAAAATTTTTTGCATTTTATTATGTTAAAATATTTTTATATACAAAACAACCAGAACAATTACTAAATCTTTGTCCTATTAGGTGGGGATCGGCTACATGATCAAATGATGCTTTGAAGGTCCATTATAAGACAAAACCCACTTAGGCGATCTTTACGTCTGGAAGGAGATTAGTCTTCGACTATCGGCTAGAGGATACCCTTGGTGCACACCAAAAAAAAATCACGTCCTTTGATAAAACATTTATCTTCATCATATTATTCTTAATTAATTGTTTTGCCTATGGTTTTTCTTGACATTCCTCTGCCTCTAACACATGCGATATCATCCAATTTGATCTACCCTCTGAACCAAGGCTTCTACTGGTCTCCTTTATACATGCCTAAACAACCTATAAGACGGGTTCAACCATATTTTCTACAATAGGTGCAACACTAACTGTTTCTCGATTACACTCATTTCTAATCTGATATTCTATGCTACATGAAGTTTATTATCTTGTTGACATTTTGCTACCCAACTTTCGATCCCATACAACATTGCCGACCTTATAGTAGTGCGGTAAAACTTGGTTTTAAGTTTTAGTGGCACCTTTTTATCGCATAACACACCTAAAGTACTCATCCATTTCATTCTCTTGGCTTAAATCCTATGATGTACTATATCCTACTATTTTTGCATCATGTTATATGATAGACCCAAGATACTTAAACCTTGGGACTTATGTTATGACATGCTCCCAGATCTTCACATCCAAGGCAGGTCTTATATGTCTCTTGCTAAATGTACATTCCATATACTCTATCTTAGTTCAACTTATCAGAAAATCATTTGCTTCTAAAGGTTGTTTCCACATTTCTATCTTCCCATTTATCTCCTTCTTAAAGTCTGCAATAAGAACAATATCATCTGCTAAAAAATATGGATCGAGGCTGTAACATCCCTCGATTTTTCATTTATGAAAAATAAATATATTTTTTTAACTAAAAATATGATAAGGATTTTAAAGAATTAAAATTATTTTTTTAGAATTCATCTAATTTCCTGTCACATTAGCTAGCCAATTCTCTTATTAATTTCCATTCTTCCACCGTTTCAAATATAGTCCTTCTTTATAAAATAACTTTAGATAGTTTTGGTATGTCATTACCTTATCCTAAGGCCAATTAGTTTCCACCGCCACACCCCTCTTAGAAATTTAACTAATAGGCTATAGAATTATGAGAAGAAGAGGGATGACTTAGTAGTCATCAATTTAGTTACTCTTTTAAGTCTTTCCACCTTACGCTGCTTCTAGATTATATGGCATGTAATAAGCTTCTCACCATTGAGGCATATTTCATGCAATCCAAGAAGTGAACTATAGTGATAAAGTCCACCGCCACCTCGTCAATAATAAAGTTGGCCTACTCCTTTTCATTCTCATCATGTTATTATCTTCTCTTCATAATAAATTGCTGGCCTTGAACATGTATGTGGATTAGGTCGAAAACCTTATCAAACCCCTTTCAAGCCTTCTCCACCTCATGTTGCTTGGTTAAATGACGTGAATATTGAGTGATTACTCACCAACAACATCACCGCCCCACCTCCTAAGTATTGGGTGCAGATAACTACAAAGCTTGGGAAAAGAATTCATACCATATGTAAATAAGCATAATGCCACGGCTAAATTAAACCTTAGGAATTGGCTTTGAGATTTCATTCTCTTTCCATTGTACTCTCTTGAAGCTCATCATTTTATCAATCCTCAGGTATCAAAGAAGTCATTCATATTGTTGAGAGGTTTGATATGTGTTTATGTGCAATTGTGAAAGTTGAGATCGAGACTTGGTTGCTTGGTTTGGAGGCCAAGACAACCACTTAGTCACTAAGTTATTAATCTAAGTAAAGGTTTAAATTGAGTTAGTATGATATGCTATAATTGTTACTTGAAGTTATATAGGTTTTAATCTTGCGAAGCTATGCTGAAATGTTAAGAACGTATTATGTTTAAAGACTTTTGATTATGAATTTGTCGATTTAAAGTTATGTTTGTAGTGAATCATTGCCTGTAACAAGTCTATGATTATGTAAAGAGGGTAATAGGTTGATCATTAATGAGTAGGAATGAGATTTGAAATGGATCATGAACTGAGTATGATGATTGAATATGATTAAATGAGATAAGTGAGCGTTGACTGTTTGGGGACAATCAACAATGTGAATGGGTTGGGATTGCTTGAGAGCAACCCTGATGAGAATTGATTGGAAGAGACATAATTAATAGAATGAGGAACAAGGAATATTGAACTAAGTCATGCATGGTGTAAAGGGATTACGTCAGGAGCGGGAATAAGATACATATGGAACGATGTGGCAGCCATAAGGTGGAAAATGACGAGTTCCTAGGGCTACTTATGTCACTACTGGAAAAAAAAATACTTTTAAAATCGATCGTTTGGACTTTTAAAATCGGTCGTTGAGATGATGTGGAAAACGATGTTAAAAGTGAGACTTTTAAAATCGGTCGTTTGACCGATTTTAAAAGTTGAATTTACAAAATCGGTTACAATTATGACCTATTTGAAAAGTCTTTTTTTTAAGCAATAATTCATAATTGCATGATTTATAAAAATAAACTTGTCAGTCATGTCTCATACCAAAACACGACTGATGCAACCATGTAATCAACAAAAAAAATTAGAATAACAAATCTAACTGACTGTTGTAAAACAAAGATATAAAACTTTTAAGGCTTAATTATATCACAAGTCCCTGAAGTTTGGGGTACTTTTGCCAGATACCCTTATTCTTTTTTTCTCAATGTTTGACTCCCTGAAGTTACTTCTAGGTTTGTCATATACCCCTATTACTAATTTTGGGATGTTTTGCTAACATGTAACATCAGAATCCTATTCAGACACGGGAGATTGGTCATGTAGTGTTGCGTGATGTCACATGGGAAAAGACGACCTCTTTCTTCAATCATTTCTTTTCTTTTTTTATTTAACTAAAAATATAAAAATATTAAGTTTTTTAGTTTTTTAATTTTAAAAAAAAAATCTTCGCCATCGGGGCACCAGGTGCCTAACCTCCTGGCCCTCTGACCGGGATTCCAATGTTACATGTCAGCAAAATTGGTCAGAATTGGTAGTAGGGGTATATGACAAACTCAGAAGTAACTTTGGAGAGTCAGTTATCAAAAAAAAAAAAAGAACAAGGGTATCTGACAAAAGTACCCCAAACTTCAGGGACTTGTGACATAATTAAGCTAACTTTTAATTCCACGTTAACCAAGAGAAAATAACAAAGTTGAAACTTTCCATTTATGAATAATGAGTACAACTTTTTGTACATGAGTGCATGACATAGTCTTTGCACAATAGAAACCTTATAACAAAGAATAACAATACGTACAAATAATCACATTTTCAAGGCTGCAAGAATGGTGGTTCTATTATTGTACTAGTACTATCACTACAACATTTTTCACTTTCTGCAACGACACAAAACCATTGCTTAAAGTACAAAAACCGTTGCTGAAAGTTTATGCAACGGTTTTTGAACTGTTCTCTAGGTGAGTGTTGCCTATTGTCAATGGCAACGGTTTTTTGCATTTGGCAACAATTTTGTAAAACCGTTGCCCTTTGACTTATAAACAGCAACGATTTCTTCTTTCATAATATGCAACGGTTTTATTAAGAAAACCGTTGCCCTTTGGCTTATAAACAGCAACGGTTTTATTAATCTATCTCATTTGCAACACTAAAGAAACCGTTGCCTTATGTTTTAGCAACAGATATATAACTATTGCCAACTTCACATAGGCAAAAACCGTTGCCTTTTGGCTTATAAAAGGCAACGATTTTATTAATCTATAGCATATGCAACAAGGATAAAACCGTTGCCTTATGTTTAAGCAACAGATATATAACTATTACCAACTTCACATAGGCAACACTTATTTTACTTTCAATCTATATGCAACACTTTTTAATAAAATTAAATGCAGTAGTGTATATATATAATGAAATTAAATTATAATCACCATACATACCAAAATAACGTAAGATTATATTATTCTATAATCTAAAAAGTACAAAGTTACCAAAAAAAATCTAAAAAATACAAGACCAAATTAAGTACTTGCTAATTAACAACATAATTTTTTGCTAAATATCCAAAAAAATAAAACTCAGCTAAAATAATCCATATATACATTCTTGCATTGCGAGTTGATCATCCTTTAGAACTTTTCCTTGACAAATTAAGTGCTGTCACTATGATAACACTCCAGTTACAGAAGCAATCTGTTCTTTCAGAGCAGGAAGTGGCATCTGCAAAACAGGGAAAAATACACAACTCACAGTCTAATGACTCTAATCACAATCTCAATAATTTGCTTCCACAATTACAATCTCTGTATTTTAACTAGTCTACAAGATGACATTCTTTTAAAATACCGTGATGGCAACAATCAGCAGCAGTGAATTCCCAGCTCCAATTACTCCCTCCGTTTTTAAGATTTACGGTTAGAGGTCTCGGATGCAATCTTTTTGAACATTATTTGATGGATTATTGATAATTTAATTTTCATTTCATATTCTCGTCAAATTAAAAGAATAATAAAATTGAAATCCTTGCAATATAAATTTCATATCTGATAGCTTACCTTTCGGCACAAAGGACATTTCTTCCTAGGATCTGCTGACTTAAGTCCATTAACAATAGATACTAATGCAGCAGAGCAAGCACATATATAACAGAATATATGGCCGCAAGTCAGAGACACTGGGTCAAAAACTGTGTCCTGTCATGGATCGGAGGAGCATCATAATTAACAATATCTAATGAATAAAAAAGTGAAGGACCACCATATTGGAATTAAAGTGCTTTTCCATTTTCAACACATAATTTTTAAATAACAACCTCAGTGAATATATGTGCAATCCAATTGAAAACATTCAGACGTGAATAATTAATAATACACAAAAATTGTGGTCAAATTCATCCAAGAAAATGATACTGAGGAACTTACCAAGCATATGGAACAAGTCAAGTCAATATCAATTTTGATGGAATCAAAGAATTCACAAGTAAGTGATGGTTTTCCATCCTTAAATGTCAGGGAACAACCATCAAACAAAGCAGGTTCTTTTCCTGGCTTGACCTCGGTTTCCCTTAAATTGATGTTATATGCCATAAGCTTGCAAAGCCAAGGACTTTGAAGAATTTCCTTGTGCATACTTTGCACTTGGGACTTGAACAGTTGCCCTTGCTTGGAATAATGAATCTGCAGTGCAGTGACAACAAACATGAGTATTGAGTAAAATAAATCATGATTTGCACCTGAATTGTCAAAAATTAAGGATGATTTTTTAAAAAAAAAAGAATTAAGGGGGATTTTAATAGATTTAATCAAGGTTTCAACCCACAAAGGGTGTTGGACTATTGGCATGATGATAAAAATACACTATAGTTTTAGAAAGAATTGTTGTTCAAATCTAAAATACAATAGGCCATGCATACATGCAGGGAAGACCCGGACAACCATATCGTGATCACAATTGTAACCACTTATGCCACAATTTTTCCTCAATTGTGATAAACGCAACGTAACTGCGAGCGCCATCACAACCATAACTTAAAATCATGCATTGTTCGAATAATCATATTGAAGTACCAAGGAAAGCTAAATTAAAATATTGAAACTGATGATAAAAGAAGGAAACTTTTGATCACCTGGGCAATGATCAGGGATGGTTTTGATGTCAAGGAATTCTACTTCAGTATGGCCTTTGTGGGAATGATCACAGTAGTCTCTTCTTCTGCATTTCTTCAAGATCTTTTTGAGCTTCTTGAACCCAACCCCAGGAAGCTTCTTCTTGTGGCCTTGTTGCATGTACTCCTGGTATTTCTTAAAAGACAGAAAAAGGAACTATAGGTATTTGCAAAACATCCATGACCATCTATTGTTCTTGCACACATAGTATTGCAATTGTTTAGAGGCTTTCCAAGTTGCTGCTTCTATATGAAATAAAAAAGCATGTGAAGTAGCAAATTACAAACTCAGGATCTGCACGGAACAACTCAATGGATCGCTCGATGAACTTGTCCCACTCAGTTATATAAACCATTGCTCCAGACACTTGGGGAAAGAGGAAGTGGAGCTCAATTTAGGGATTTCAATAACTTTCTACCGGTTGCCAAGCTCCTGTCAATTCAATTCACCTGTCCGTCAATAGGAAATAAAGAAAACTATAAATATCAAAGTTACTTAGTGGGAACAAATGGTACACTCATGACGAGAAATTAGGATAACAGCCAAAAACCAATGATAACAGCCAAAAACCAAAGATTTTTTTTATAAGAAAAAAGCTTTATTAAAGGAAAGAAGCAAAAGATATGCTTCCAACCCAAAAGATAAAAACCATGATTTACAAGACACCAACACTGCTGAAATTAAAAACCAAACAGCAGCTCCTAACTACACCCACGCCTAGCAGCAGCAAAACCGAACATCAAATTAAAAATATAGCAGAACACAGACATAATAGCAACAACAAACAAATGTACACCGCAACAAAAAACAACAAAAAAATAGCCAATAATAATTACGTAATAACGCACCATATAGAGGAACAATGAACCTAATAACGCACCAAAAAACAAATGTCACTAAGTAGGTGGTAATATGTTGTCTTAAAGCAGTAGCAGCATGAACCTAATAACGCACCATATAGAGGAACAATGAAATGAATTGAGCCCTTAATCAAGCAGTAGAGGAAAACATACAATCAGATAAAAATTATGGGATAGGAGGTTGGAGCTTTAAATGTATGATAAAAACAATTACAGATTACTTGGTGAACATGCAAGATGTAAAAAATTAAATACAGATAATAATTACGTACAATGACTAAGTCTCTTCTCGCAAGGTGGGAAGGTTATATGAATCAAGGTACACGCTTGCAACCTATCTTTAACCAAGCCCTTAGTCGGGCTATTTAAAGCTAAGTCCTTTTTAATGGTTTCACCAACAGTTTTTCTTGGTCACCCTTACCTCCACGGCTCCACCTATAGGGCTATTCCGCACCTGATATACTCTTGTTATTGGGCTTCTATACAGATAATTACATATCTTAGGGAATAACATAATTCTTATTACTAAACTCTCAAGTATTAATTCTCAAAAGAAAAAAGGTGAATGCACACTACTCTGTTTAATTTACAGAGCTGCAGTTGGAATTCACCCTAGTTTTTCCTCCTAATAGTCAAAACAAACATAAATTTTAGCAATCACAGCAAAGCATCAAACCTACACAAATGTTGCCTCTTTTGATTTGCGATGAGAATAATAACAAAATACAGAAGAAGTATAGATCAAGAAGGTAAAAAGTAGCATGAAATGGGGTAAGGTTGTAAGGCAATGCATAACGAAAGAAAAAGCATTAGAAAAAACAAAAATAGAAAATTGATTAGCTTACTTGTTTGATCCGTCTAGGCCCCCACGTTGACGAAGACCATCTAGAATGAGAAAATGATTCAGCATACAACCTATCATTGATCAATCATCTGAAACGAACCAGGTGAATAGGTGATAAAACAATCACCATAAATCCACAAGATGTGTAAGGATGCATACAAATTCAGAATTTCAGATTTAATAAAAGAACTTGAAAAAGCGCATTTAGACAATCCCCTTGATTTTGGGCTAATACACACCTTTAGTTCAAACCTAGCATCTTAACATTCATCTTCACTATTCTTTTTCAAAGATACAAAGTAACCATTAGTAGTGGTTGGATTGTTGCAAGTAATCACAAAATCAAAGCAAAGACTAGGATTGTTTCCTTTTTCATTTTCCAATATCAGAAACAATAAAAAATTTATTTATCTGACTTCAACCTTGGAAACAACAATTTATGTCTCCGTTCCCTTTTCCCTGCTCTTTGTAGGTTAAAGATATATCCAATTGTCCTTTTACACAAAAAAACTGGGTAAAATAGTTCATCAGTTTCTGTTTGACTATTTTTTTTAAGTGTTAATAATCGTTGTGTGATTAAATAGCTCTTTGTATCAACTATTTTATAGTTAATGTATCAAATATTTTACATTAAATATACATATACATGCTTATCCCTCTCCCAACAAGAAAAAGCTATCTGTTGACTTCAATTACTGCAAAAAAATTTATCCTCTCTGTTAACAACTAATAAGCAAACACCGATCCAGGAAATTCATCTTTACTGACAATATCCTGAAATTTTTCCAAAGGCATGCCAAATAAGCTACATCTACACTTCACCGAGCATAACCTCATTCTTCAATATGCAAACAACTCTGACCAAGTTCAACTACAGAAATAATAATAGGGATTTTGTA
Source organism: Crotalaria pallida (assembly GCA_037953625.1). Lineage (NCBI taxonomy): Eukaryota > Viridiplantae > Streptophyta > Magnoliopsida > Fabales > Fabaceae > Crotalaria > Crotalaria pallida. The sequence continues at coordinate 83,706,104 of CM075653.1, forward strand.
AGCAGATAGTGACTACAATGACAAAGTAATAGTATATACTACGTTTTAAAATGCTAATAAATTTCAGTTCTGAAAAGTTCTTAAATTTAAAACAAGACTTACTCGTATCAACATTTATGAATCAAATGGTAGGGGATCTTTTGACCTCTTGTACAAAATGTTAAATGCTTTATTGTCAAAGTTAATAAACATTTAGATCATACAATATAAGCAACATGAAACAACAAAGAAGTTACAACTAACTAATACACAAATGGATAAATTTTAATGAAGTAGAAGTCCTTTACTATAAATGTCCATGTAATACAAGAATGAATGACACGAAAACAAAAATTCAAAGAGAATCCCAGAACCACTTCCTCATCATCACATGTGTACTAAGCATATCAACTTTGCCATTATCCCCAAATTACAAACCCTAAAAATATGAATGAAACTTATCCCCAAATTAAGAACTCTAACAAAATGAATAAAGCTTAAGAAGATGAATAGGTTTACCTTTGGTTGTAGCACAGTGAATTGAAGGACCATAGTAGCAGAGCAAAGGGAGCAATTTGTGGCGGTGGGTTGTGCAAAGGCGGGGAAGAGGTGGTGGTGAGTTGGGAGGGTCGTAATTTGTGCGGCGATGAGTTGGGGGCCGTAAGATGAAGGGCAGTGGGCTGTGCGCTGTGCGAAGTAGTGGTGGCTTGGGGGTTCTCGGTTTGTGGCGGTGAGCAAGGAGAAGCAGTGGTGACTTGGGGGTTCTCGGTTTGTGGTGGTGAGCAAGGAGAAGCAGTGGTGACTTGGGGGTTCATTCATGGTTAGTGGCGGTGGCCAATTGGGGGTTCGTAGGTTGTTTGTTGTGAGTGGCGGTCGGCGGTGGTGGGTGGGGGATTGTGGGTGGCGAGAATGAAGGATAAGGTGTGGAGAGAGCTAGCTGGGTGGCAAGAATGGGGGTATATTGAAGAGGGAGAGTGAAATACGGCCGCGGAAGAGAACCGAGGCCGCCGGTGGAGGGTGACGGCTCGGAGAAAAAGAGGGTTTTCGCTTGGAAGAGAGTAGTGTGTGGAGAAATGGAGAGAGTTTTGGATTTTGAGTGTGGAGGGAGAGAGAGCTTGAAACATGTGCTGCGTAGGAACTATAGCTTAGGAATAAATGAAACTAGCTAGGTTGGGGTTTTAATTTTAACTTAGCATTTTCAGCAACGGTTTTTTTCCCATAAAAAAGCAACGGTTTTCTTTGGAAAAAAAGGCAACAATTTTATTTTATAAAAAAACAACGATTTTTCTTATCATGTTTTAGGCAACGGTTTAATTTTTAAAAAAAGCAACGGTTTTTCTTATCATGTTTTAGGCAACGGTTTTGTTAAAAAAAAAAGCAACGGTTTTTTTACCAAGTTTTAGGCAACGGTTTAAAAACGTGGCCTTTTCCATCAACAATTAAAAAACCGTCGCCTATATGGAAGGATATGTTGATATGAAGTAGTTCACAACAGATATGAATAAAAATCGTTGCTAATTCGTATCAGTTGGCTACACACAAAAAACCGTTGCTTATTCCATGTATAGGCAACGGTTTTTTAACCGTTGAAATTTCAGTGTTGCCTAAAGCCAAAAATGTTGTAGTGTATGATTATTCATCAAGTGAAAAAAGAAAAAAAGTTCCTTAACTTAGCTTGATGATGATGGCATGGAATAAATGCTTGGCGAGGTCTATATATGAAGGGGAACCTCATGTCATGCTCCTCTTACTGTAACAAATGTGAGTCCTTTATAAACTTGACTTCACCCGCCAACCTTAACAGAAACAACACAAATTTTTAGCCAACAGGTAATGGGATGAATTACAAAACACAGGTAAAAGAAAATGACATTTTCTTTTTGAACCCCCTTGTGTACTCATTGGACCCCATTTGATTTTTTGTTGACGAAGCTGCCCTTTAATTATCGACCCAAGGAAGGCGGAAGTCGTTACCGATTTTAACTAGGCAGAAGAGTAATATATCAATTGTCGACTTGTTGAAGGCGAAATATGTTCCGATTGTTAATAGGCGGTAATGAAATTGATGGTTCCGCCTTGTAATAGTCGGAAAGATTAAATAATTTTTATAATCCCAAAAATGCTCCTCCGTTTATTCACGTACATATTAATAAGACAAAACGAAGGAACTGGTTCCCGTTACTTCTCTGCTAAGCCACAGAGTGTAGAGTTGAAAGCAGCTATCAGCAAGATAACAGTCCGTTGCCACCGGTATATGGAACTTGGTATCAATCCCTTTGGTCTACTGCATGTGAATGGGCTACTAAGCTGGGAGATCAGTTGAATGCTTTCAAACCATTACTTTCGAAAACATTTTTTGAAGATGCGGTTGATCTTAACACTCGATGATGTTGTATTTATAATTGGTTATGTAATTATATATGATATTTTTGAATTTAATTATTATATATTAATAATTCATTTACTGTTATTGGTTGTTATCATTATGTATAATTACTCCATGATGCTGGTTGTTGTGCCTCTGTTGTGTAGTATGTATTGCAGGTTTTCTGGTATCTAATGTGTATGTTGTATGATATATATATATCATTCCCGCCTTATGCTAGGCGGAAATAGTATAAATTAAAAAAAATTATCAAATATAATAATAATAATAATAAAGTAAAAAAAATTATCTAATATAATAATAATAACATATATGTAATGTATTATTCCCTTGTAAATTATCATGTCGAGTCACGATTTATTAGCGTCCATATATTAAAATTTATTATTAGTTGTCGTATAATATCGTAATTTATCATGTCGACTCACGATTAATTATTAGTTGTCCTAAAATGTCGTATAAAATCAAAAAATACTACAAAAACATAAAATCATAACATCATAAAATAGTTAAACAGTTATCATCCAGATTCAAAACATCGTAATGCAAAATATATAATCACCGATGTCTGCCCCTCCCCCTTTCCCCACGCTCGCCTATGATCCTAGCCCTAGCCCCACGCTCGCCTCTACCCCTACCCCCGCGCTTAGCCCTACCACCCCTACGTCCTGCTCCTCTATGAGGTATAGCCCCTCCTCGCGCTACATGAACGTTCTGATGCCTATCGCATATATTCAAGATCTGCTGGATAGCATGCTGATCGACAACTCCGGTTTGCTGCATGGGTCGTACTAAATCCCGGATACGACTAAACGGATCCTCCACCCGAACAGATGTAGGTAATAAGTACGGGTGACAGAATCGTTGAACCCAACCAAGGTAGTCAACTGAGTGCTCCTCGGAAAAGCTCACATACGACCTCGAAGCTCATCACCCAGCACGTGCAATGTCCACTGTGCAAACTCCGCCTCAACATCCCCCAATCAGGAGCATCACGTGGTGCCGGGGGAATGGTCTGGACGTATCCAAACTGGCGTAGTACACGCTCTGGGAGGTACGCCACCTTCGTCTCTCCCAATCTCAGAAATCCAGAGAATAAGCTGACCTCGGTAAACGGGCGGGCAGCCCGGTGATGAGGATCGTACGGTCGCCACATCACCTGATCAATGCTAAGCGACACCAGGTGAGACCGGTACTGAAAATCCATGCTCCCCGATGTCACCCCGTACTCCCACTTCAGAACTCTGGGGTGCTGCTCGTTGTACGCCTCTCGTGGGATGGCAGATCCAATGTAAGAAAAATAGTCCTTTATCCAAGCCTTCATTTAATCAATAAAGTACAAAGGGTTACATTACATTTGTCATACATAAATTAAATTAAGAAAATAAAAAAAAAGATAAACAATAAAATTTAAATATACCTGCAACATCGTCATGTACCCACCAAGTTGCCTCTCTCTGCTCTTGCATGTATCATCTAGCTCATCGTAAAGGTGGGCCAAAGCACACACACCCCACGCGTACTCATCAATGGTATCCAGATGCTCAAACGGCAAGATGTACTGGCATGGGATGGCATGGGATGATGGTCATGCTCTTATCTAAGAAGAGCGTGCTGCCGATCAGGTATAGCAGATAACATCGAGCAGCGAACTCCCATCTCTGTGCTGCCACGTGGTCCTCGTACCAATCCAAAAGTGTGATGAATCGTACTCCTCCACCATGATTCTTCAACGCCTCCGCCATTGCCACTGTCTCTGGAACACCGAGCAAATCCCTCATCAAAATGGCACCTTCCTGCTTCATAGGCTTGGTCCAGCGAATGAAGCTCCCGGTCACTGGTATGTGCAACAACAATGACACGTCATCTAACGTGACTGTCATCTCTTCGACCGACAAGTGGAAGGAATGAGTCACTGGGAACCATCTCTCGGCAAAGGAGGACAGCAGACGCTTGTCCACCTGCTCATATGAAACTCCCACCAGCGTGGCTAGTCCGGACTGTTGCACTATATCTCTAACCTGCTGGGGCAGAGCAGCAACCAGAGGCATCACCCATCGTCGTGACGTACATCTGCTCAAAACTCGACGCTCCTAAAAAAAAAAGAACAATCCAAATTAAATAAATAATTACAAAATCATGAAATATAAACATAATTATAATAATATTAAATAATTAATAAAAAAAATATTCTTTCTAATATTAAATACTTACTCTGCCTTGCTAAATCTCACGGGCTACATGAGAAGCATATGATTGCAACAACGTCTGATCCTATGGGTCAGGTATCTGGTACTACTGCTCCTAATCCTGGCCCTCCTGCTAGGCTTGGCCCTCATGCTGCTCCTGCCTGTGCTCTTGCTCGTGGGCGTCCTGCTCCTGCTCGGATGATGTCGAATCATCCTCGGATGCTGCCTCTTCCAATAGATCAAAGGAAGAATCGGATGGTGGTGCCACAACAACTGGCTCAACAACTACTTCTTCCGACGACTCTTCGGAAGCTGAATCAGATGCGTCGTCGTCAGAAGAATCAGATGCCTGCTCTCCTGCTGGTGGTGGCGGTGCTGTACACTGCTCTGTAGCTGGTGTGGTGGCCTGGTCTGTTGGTGGTGGTGGCGGTGGTGGTGGTATGGACTGCTCTGCTGATGGTGGTGGTTGTGGTGCACACTGGTCTGCTGATGGTGGTGGTGGTGGTGTAGACTACTCTGTTGAAGGTGGTGGCTGTGGTGCAGACTGGTCTGCTGATGGTAGTGGTGGCGGTGTAGGCTCGTGTACTGGTGGTGGTGGTGGAGGCGCAAGAGACTGGTGTGCTGGCGCCGGTCCTGATGCCGACGCAGGTGCAGGTGCAAGTGCGGGTCCAAGAGACTGAGCCGCCGGTAGTGGTGGCGGTGGTGGCGCTGCGTGTGGATCTACTATTGCCTCGGATGACGTCCCCTCAAGAACATCTGCCTTCTGCTTTCTATGCGAAGCAGACGGTGCCACTCTCCCGGCGCGAACAGCATCCGGTGGCTGTATCCCAACGTGATCGGGATGAACTGTATGCGGTGGGGCACTCTTAGTGGTGTTCTTCGTCCTCGGCATACCTAAAACAATTACAAAATAATTTATCAAAATAATGTAAATATAAACGATTAAAATATACAAAATAATCAAATTTTATATTAACAAATATAATTACTATAAAAAAAACATTCTATTTTATTATTATCAATTACTAACACACATATATATAATAACCTATTATTACCAAACTAAATAAATAATCTACATTACAAATTAATAACAAACAAATATATAATAAACCACTAATTGAAAATTATATAATACTACACTAATCATATGAATACTAATCTAATAATTACATCAATAAAATAATTATATTAATAAAAACTATAAATAAAATTAAATATATTGATATTCCTAAAAAAATTAAATACTAATTACTAACAGTAACAATACAAACACTATAATAAGAACTTTAGGGTTTTTCTCTCTTCTCTCTCTTCTCTCTCACGGTGTTTAGGGTTCTCTAACGCCGGCGTGGCCACCATGGCCAAGAAGAGGGGGCGGCCCCCAAAGTCACCCTCGACAAAAACCCCTGGTTCATCTTCAAAGCATGAGAAATCGCAACAAGTCTTTGATTTGTCCCAACTTGATGAGGAGGATCTGGAAGCAATAGATGCCTTGACGCCTAAGCAACTGGAGTCGTTGGTGCAGAGTATTGAATTGATTCGGGACAGGGTCAAGAAACAAGGTTTACCTGTGAATCAAACAGAGAGTAGTGATCAGCAACAACAAGAGAGTAATGAAGATACAAGCCCACGATCGCAGGCACCAGAAATAACAGAAAAGAATAAAGATGAGATGCCAAAACAGAATGTATGGGATAGTTTTGATATTTCAAAACTACGAAATGCGGGTGGTAAACTAAATTTTCACCAGCCTATGATGAAAGATGGCATTGCCTTGGGGAAAATTGAGCCTACAGATGTACAGGATGAGGTTAAGTACTGGCAAAATGCTATAGTTTGTTATGTGTTAGGAGCCAATCCTCCTTACCCTGTTCTCAGTGGCTTTATCAAAAAAGCTTGGGGACAGTATGGGATAGATAAGTTGTTAATGAATGCTGATGGTACTTTGATAGTGAGATTTAATACCATTGAAGGGAGAAATAGTGTTCTGGATGTTGGAGTATTTCATTTTGACAGGAAGCCATTGATAATTGCTCCATGGACAGGAAGGCCTGTTTCAAAGAATTTTCTTGACAAGGTGCCTATATGGATTCAGTTGCCAAATCTGAATCTAAAATTCTGGGGGGCTACTGCTCTTGGGAAGATAGCCAGTTTGGTTGGAACCCCTATTATGGCTGATAAAGTCACTGAAGAGAGGAATAGAATCAGTTATGCTAGGGTTTTGGTTGAGGTAGACCCTGTCATTCTACCTGAAGAGATTCATTTTGAAGATGAAAAGGGAATAATTGTGTCTCAAACAGTGAAGTATAAATGGAAGCCAACATTGTGCACAAAATGTTCAGCATATGGACATGATGCAAAGATGTGCAAAAAAGGAGTTAGACAGGAGTGGGTTGTTAAAAATAAACCAACCCAACAGGACATGGAGAAGCTAGATCAAGCTTTAAAATTGAAGGAAAATATTGATAAGGGGATTGTTCCTCAGGAGAATGTAGCAGAAGCTCTAGTCTCTGTGGCAACAGTTGTAGAGGATCTGACCGTGTCTAAATCAGCTGAAGATAAAGGGAAACAGAATGAAACAGATAATGAAGGGTGGATCTCAGTGTCCACTAGGAGTAAGGTCAAGCAGAGGAGTATGGAGGGGCACAAAGGGGAATCTTCAAATGTACCCCCTCATGGATAAGATTGGAGCATCGAATATTCGAGGGTTGAACCACCCTCGAAAACAAAAAAGGTTCGTGAGTTGTTGAATAATTATAATTTAGGATTGTTTGCTATTCTAGAAAATAAGTTGAGAGGAAGCTCTTATCAACAGGTTCAGAGGAGTATTGCAAATGGCTGGGGTTCTTATATAAACCTAGATGTAAGTGTGATTGGGAGGATTTAGGTTCTTTGGAGGCTGGATGTGTTTGAGGTAACAGTGGTTGCTAGGTCTGCACAGTATATGATGTGTCATGTTATCTTCAAGCAGAATCAAAAGCAAATGTTTGTGACTTTCATTTATGCTGAAAATGACCAAAATGAAAGGAAGGAGTTATGGAGGGTGATACAGGGTATGCAGACTCATATAAATATTCCTTGGATTGTTATAGGGGATTTCAACACTTGTCTTAGTCAGCAAGAGAAGATTGGTGGCTGCCCTATTGATATAAACAGTGCCAGAGATTTTCAGCTTTGTGTGGATGTTTGTGGCCTTATGGATATGAAGCAAATAGGTTGCTATTTTACTTGGTGTAACAAATAGATTGGTCCTGATAGAATAGTGTCTAAGCTTGACAGGGCACTAGTAAATGGGACTTGGTGCAGGGATTGGCCAATGGCTGTTGCAGAATTTACTTTACCAGGTTTGTCTGATCATTCAGCAATTGTTATTGATTGGGGCATGCAATTGAAAAAAACTAGATCTAGTTTTAAATTTTATAACATGTGGGCAAATCATCCTTAATTCTATGCTCTAGTTGAGAATGATTGGAAAAGGAATGTTGAGGGCAATGGTATGTTTGTCATATGTAGAAAGCTTGGCTACCTTAAGAGTAGCTTATCCTTATTTAATAGGCAGTTTTTTTCAAATATTACTGAAAGAGAAAAGGAGTTGAGGCTGAAGCTTGAGGCAATTCAAATAGAGATGATCCAGAATCCTTTAGATCCAGTGCTCTATGAGGCTGAGAGATGCATTTCAATGCAGTATAGTAAAATTCAAGATGATGCCCTTTCTTTCCTAAGGCAAAAGGCTAAGCTAGATTGGTTAAAAGATGGTGATTGTAATACAAAGTATTTTCATGACTCCATAAGGAAAAGGAATTACCAGAATAGGATTTTAAGGGTTCAGAATGATGCTGGTGAGCCTATTACAGACCCTGATGATATAATAACTCTTTTTGAGGAGTTTTATTCAGATCTTTTTATGGCCAGACAGAGGGAGGAGATGTTTTCTCAGCAGGTAGTAGAGCAAGGGAATTGTTTGACAACTACTCAACAGCTGTGTTTAATCCAGCCAGTGACAAATGAAGAGATTAAACAAGCCTTGTTTTCTATTGACAAGAATAAGGCCCCAGGAACTGATGGTTTTGGAGCTGGTTTCTTTCAAAAGGCTTGGGATATTGTTGGTCAGGATCTTTGTAATGCAGTACAAGATTTCTTTCAGACAGGCTTTATGCTCAGAGAGATTAATCACACAAATCTGGTTCTAATTCCTAAAATTGATTCTCCTACTCAGGTGCATCAGTTTAGGCCTATTGCATGCTGTTCAACTATGTACAAATGTATTTCTAAAATCATCAGCAAGAGGTTGGCAGAAGTGATTCAGTATGTGGTGCAGGACAATCAAACAGCTTTCAACAAACACAGGAGTATTCTACACAATGTTCTGATTACTCAAGAACTAGTGAGAATGTATGGGAGAAGGAGAGTCTCTCCTAGATGTATGTTGAAATTGGACATTAAAAAAGCATATGACACAATTGATTGGTCCTATATTGAGAATGTTCTCCTAGCTTTGAAATTCCCTTCAAAGTTTATTAGGTGGGTTATGGCTTGCATCATGACAGTATCTTTCTCTATAGTTATTAATGGTCAGCAGGGGAAGAGTTTCAGGGCATCTAGGGGCATTAGGCAGGGAGATCCTTTGTCTCCTCTGCTATTTGTGTTATCTTTGGAAATGCTAACAAGGAATTTAAGTCTTGCTGCATATGAGAGGAATTTTAGATTCCATCCCTATTGCAAAGAGGCCAGGTTGATTAGCTTAGCTTTTGCAGATGACCTTATGGTCTTTTGTAAGGCTCATCCTGCCAGTCTCAAAATTGTTAAGCATGCTTTGAATGAGTTTACAAATTGGACAGGGTTGCAATTTAGCACTGAAAAATCCCAGATTTTCATGGCTGGAATTTCTCAGGATACTAAAAGGCAACTATTGAACATCACTAACTATCAGGAAGGTTGCTTCCCTTGCAGATACTTAGGTGTTTCATTATCTTCTAGAAAATGGAATGCTTCTACTTGCTCAGTGTTGTTAGAAAAGGTTCTAAAAAGTATAAGATATTGGAGAACTAGGAACCTATCATATCAAGCCAGGGTGTGTTTAATAAATTCAGTGTTAATGAGCTTCCATGTCTACTGGGCATCTATGTTTATTATTCCTACTGCTGTGATCAAGGAAATTCAGAAAGAGTGTAGAAAGTTCCTCTGGAATGCAAATGAAAGTGGTGGTTATCAGGCTAAAGTAGCTTGGTCTTTAATCTGTACTGATAAGGGCTATGGAGGTTTGGGAATTCAAGATTGTGTGATTTGGAATCAAGCTGCTCTGGGTAAACAAGTGTGGAATTTGGCAGAGAAAAAGGACTATATGTGGGTGCGTTGGATTCATAGTGTCTACTTAAAAAACCAAAATTTTTGGGATTGTGAGTGGATTCAAGGGCAAAGTTGGCAGTGGAAGCAATTATTGAAAATCATAGATAAATTAAGAGGGGGATTTATAGCTAATCGATGGACTGCATGTCACGATGGAGCTCATACTATGCAATCAGGGTACAAATTTTTAAAGGGGAACCTAGAATTATTTCCTATGTCAAAGATGATTTGGAATCGGTTGAATGTGCCAAAACATAGCTTCATTTCTTGGTTAGCTAGTCATTGCAAGCTACTTACAAGAGATAAGTTAAGTTGGAGCTACTTACCCAATTTCTGCAGCCTTTGCTTATCTTCAGTAGAAACGATTCGTCATCTTTTCTTCGAGTGCTCGTGGAGTGGGGATCTGATGACCAATTGTGCAGCTTGGCTTGGTTTGCATAGGTTTCCTCTGCGTGCTGATCGTTGGAGACGGTGGGTGCTGTACACGAGGAGGCGGAGTGAATTTTGGAAGGTCTTAAGGACAATTGTGGTTGCAGTACAATATCATATTTGGGCTGAGAGAAATTCTAGAACATTTGCAAACTGTTCAAGAAATGTTGATTATAGATTTAGTCTAATTAAGAAAGACATTGCTTTTAGAATTTTATTTTTTTGTAAAAATTTTAGGAGCTGGTCCAATGTGGACTTAGTCAACAAAGTATGTAATGAGATTCAAGGTTTTTATTGATTAGGAGAACCCTTCCTAGAAGGTGGCTCTTAATCCATTTTTCATAGGTTGATTAAGCTGAACCCTTCCTAGAAGGTGGCAGTTTTTTTAATCTATGCAGGTGACTGTTATGTACTTTGATCGTGGTAATAGATTTTTTTCTTATACCAAAAAAAACAATACAAACACTACTATAAATAATTTATTTATGATAAACCTATTTAATAATCATTAAGTTATTTATAATTACATTTAAAAGATTAAAATATATATATATATATATATATATATTAATAAAATTATGTCTTTAAATTTTTTTTACTATAACACAAAATATACTTAATTTTGAACTTATTAATCTAATATAATAATATTAATAAAAATATTAAAATATTAGAAGTATATAATAATAATAATAATAATAATAATAATAATAATAACAATGTTGGCTAACACTTATTTCCGACTTTCAAAAGGCGAGACGGTTTCCGCATTTACATATGCGGTAATATTACTGCCTTCGTCTTGTCGATTATTTACTGCCATTTACAAATCGGGATGTTTACACTGTTCTCAAGTCGGATCAAGGAACTAAACCAGAACAACATCAACATGCAGCAGCACACAGCAATGTTCACCAATGACCAACACAAACCAAACCCTATACAAACACACAGCAATGGAACATAATGAAAAGGAGAAATCACTTACCTGATATTGGAAATTCAGTGAGAAAACGAGAATGCGGGAAAATTGAGTGAGAAACCGATGCAAGCCGAAACCGAGTGACGAAGCCAATAACGGAGGGACTCAATGAGGCTGTGCGAACGGGAATGGAACGGGAATGGTTTTGAGGGTGAGTTTGAGAGAGAGGAGATTGAGGGGGAGTAATGGGAAGAGAGGGAGACGGGACTGTTTTTGAAGAGGGGATGGGAGGGTTGACGGAGGGGTATTTTGGGGTTTTAAAATTTTTACTTCTACCGCTTCCTATAAGGCGGAAATTCAAAATTCAATTTTCGCCTTTAAGAAATCGGTATATTACCGCCTTGATAAAGTCGGATCCTTTTGCACTATTATACTTCTGCATAGTTAAATTGGTAAAGACTTTCGCCTTCCTTGTGTCGGTACTTAAAGGGCAACTTCGTCAACACAAAATCAATTGGGGGCCTATGAGTACTCAGCAGGTTCAAAAAGAAAATGTCAAAGAAAATTGGATTGTTTAAAGTTAATATTGATAGAAACTTCTCAAGAAGCAATATATATATAAACAATAGAAGCTAGTTTCATGACAACATTTTTATTTAAACTACACTGTTCAGATTTCAGATTTGAAAACTACATGCAATGCAATGACTTCATCTACATGAAAACATGAAGTTCATTATAAAAAAACACTTTTAAAGTTCCACATGTCAACTTCAACAGGAAAGAAGGAAACAATACTAAAAGAGTTTCATGCCGTCTGCAACAAGATATTTTTTGCTAACCAAAAATTCTCAATAAGCAAGGACCTTATTTTAGGTTCTTAAATATGATATAAAAATATGTCACATTCCTTGTTAGAACTGACGTAGTATTTAGTAACTTCTGTTATCCAACACAAAAAGAAGAAGTGACATTAATACCCATCATGGATAGCTTAGCATTGTTATCGGTAATTAATGTTTTATTTTCAAGACAATGTAAGAAATCGAAAGAGAGTACAACTTTAGCCTAACAAGTCTGCATATATTTTGGGGACAATAAGCTAAAGCTAAGATTAAAAACGTTAGTGAAAATATTAGCATATAGTTAACAGCATCAACTATTCTCCATGGTAATAAATTTAAACAGCATTAATTTATGGTTATTTTAAGAATAATAAACTTAAAAAATATATACCCTTTCATATTCATCTAACCACTTTTCCTCCTCAACCGCAACTTTCCATTTCTCTATCCTATCTAAGATATCTCTTATGCTTAGAGCTTGCTCTTTGGCTTTTCTGATTTGATCATCCATGCTTTGAAGCAAATCAGACAGATCCATATTACCTGCAAAACCATAAATAAAAGCTTAAGTATTCAAAGGAAAATAAAAACTGAAAATAGACATGATGGATTCACATATAACAATATTTCTACAGTGTTTAAAAAGGAAGTAATAATATGGTTGGAAGCATGCATACAAAAATTTCAATAAAGAAATAAATTGAAATAAATCTTCAATGATATTTTAGGCTTTAACGAAATAAAGATAATTTAGGTACCGGATTCTATGAGGAATCTGTCTAGCGGCTTCACTATCCACATCCATATGAACTCCTCTGTAAATTTCTTCAAGCTCATTTTGTCTCTAAAATACTAACTCCTTCATCTTACTAGCCTTCAAAACATTTAACTGTTGAACTTCTAATTCAGCCTGCAAAAATATAAATAACCAACCAACTATATCTCAAATGTTGCAAGTGAACAATTGAAAGGCAAGACAAAGTCAATGAAAGTTTCACCTGCTCAATAATATCAGCAGAGAGGCACCCTTTTGCTGACACTTCATCGACATATGCTAAAATTAATCTAGTGACATGGCTGAAGGCCTTTTGCTCATCGATCGGTGTCTCCATAAGATCCCATAGTTCTATTAAGAACTTGGCAAGCTCTTGTACCTAGAAGAAAGTAAAATTAGACTAACAAATCCACACTCCATAACAATAATCTTTTTTTGGGAAAATAATGAAGCAAGTATGAATACAAAGGCAATCTTTAGTCTTAGTTTCAATGATTTGTCCCTGAATCAAGGGTAACCTTGACTAGAACGTAATATGCATGAGAGTAAATGCAATAAATATATGCATACAATAAAATTCAATTTTTGATACTTTGCCACATTACATTTTTTTAAAATTACAAATCGAAAACTACATTTATAAATGCAAACCCATATTTTAGGTATACTTTGCTAAGAACTCACTGAACTAGAATCAGAGTAGTAAATTAGTAATGCATCTTATTGGATCTGAAAACCATAACAGAGTATGCTAAAAAAAAACCATAACAGAGAAATCCATAGTACTTTGTCTAAACCTAATGAATTTATTGAAACAAAATAAAAGTAATTAATATACATATTAAATAAATATGAAGTTACTGAAAAAATATGAACCCAAAAATACATCTGACCCACTTCTTCTGCGCTTTCTTCTTCCTTTGGACTTGGAGCTGTGGCGGCGAGGAGGGTGTGGCCGAGGTTGTTGATTTGTTGATGGGACGGTGGCGCACCGTGGAAGAGTGGTGGTGTGGAATGGAAGAAGACCTTCACACCAAAGACATTTTCATCTGCGTCGACTCCCACCCCACGTAGCTCCTCCTCCTCCTCCCAATTCGGATCGCGATATTTCGACCTCAGTGACGGTGGCGCATTGTTGACGCGGCTTCCTCTAAGGTTTGCGATTTGAATCGCGATTGAGGGAGAGAACGAGAGATAATAATGGTTCGGTGGCTCGGATTTGTGGGTCGCGATTCGTGACAAGGAACCTAGAGGGAGAAGGGAGAGAAGATGAGAGAGAGACGACGCAAGGCGAGAGGGCGCGAGAGAGAAGTTGAGAATGGAGATGGAAGAGAGAAGAAGAAGAAGGCAGAAGAATGGTTTGCGGCGGCTCAAGAATATAGGGTTTGCAATAAGAATAGGGATTAGGGAGTGAATGTATATAAGAATAGAAAATACTTACAAAATCGGTCAAAAAAGACTGATTTAAAAAAATTTCATTTTAATTTCAAAATTGCCACCGCCTCTACTTTTAAACTCGGTCACAATAACGACCGAGTTAGAAAGTATTTTTAAGATCGGACGAAGTTTCAACCGAGTTAAAAAGTTTTCTAACTCGGTCATTTTGTCGACCGATTTTAAAAGTTTGATTTTTTTTAATTATAAATAACTTTTAAAATCGATCTTTTAAACGACCGATTTTGAAAGTTAGAATTTATTTAAAAAATTTCCACCGTGTTTTTTTTAAATCGGCTTTAATACGACCGATTTTAAAATCCTTTTTTCTAGTAGTGTGTACAGTGGTTCTGGGGTGCCAACTTGTTCATTTTGGGGCCATGGTGGGTGGTTTCCAGTATACGTCTCGGTGGGATTGTTATATAGGTTGTGGGAACATTCCAGCACATGGTTGCTTATTCCTAGAGTGTTGTTTTATGAAAGAGTTGTTTATGGAAGAATGTTTTGAGAGATGAGCATGCATAGCATGAAAGACTAATGAAGATTGTAACGTCCTCAATTTAATTTCCAGTTAATTTATTTAATTAATTGTTATAAAAATATATTAGAGTAATTAAGAAAAATTAAGATAATTAATCCAACGAGTAGGTGAGGTGTTAGAAAGGAGTTAGAAAGGGGAGAATCGAAATCGGAATTCGAATCGGGTTAAAAAGTGCAATTTTAGCCAAGTTAAATCACCTTTCCAACAACCCTAGTTTGGAAAATTGTAATTAAATAATTACAACTGCAATCAAGACTTCCACCGTTGGATATGGAGTATGGATTTTTAGGAACCTTGCTTTAAAATTTGAGCAAGATCCGACGGTTAACGAAGAAGTTATGGTGATTTGAAAACACGATGAAAATAGAAGAAAAATAGAAAAGGCAATTAGCAGTGGTTAATCGATTATTAATCGATTAACCCGAGTTTTAGAGAGCAGATAAGTCAGATATTGGCCACATTAATCGAGTATTAATCGATTAAGTCGAGTTTTTCAGCCCAGAAAACAGCGTTTTGGCCTTCTTCTTCCCACATTTTCTTCCATGGCTTTCTCTCTCTACTAGGGGCCGAACTTCTCTCCCTTCTCTCCATGATTTCACCTTCAAACCATCACTTCAAACCATGAATAATCACTAAAAATCAATCCCCATCACCCACAAACCTTTAATCTTCTATCAATCTCTCAAGTTCAAGGATTGGAAACTCTCTCTCCCTCTCTCCACGTTTTTCTCTCTCATCCAGCAAGAGGGTATTAGCTCAAATTGGTATTTTCTATTTCTAATCTTCAAAATCAAGGTAAGGGGGTTGATTCATGGGCTTGGGAGTTGAATTTTGGGTGTGTATAATTATGATTAAGTTTAGGGTTAGACAATATGATTTTTCTCCCTCTTGATATGTGTTAATGTTCATGAATTTGCTTGATCCTACTTGACACTTGAAATAAGTATGATTAATAATGAAATTGGTGATTTGTTATGTCTTGGTTGCTTATTTGGCAATTATTTGATGATTTTGTGAATATGGTAAGTATTGAGTTAAATGGGGAATTTATGATAATAGGGAGCAAGGATTTGTTTATGTTAGAGAACACTTAATTTTGCAATTTCAAGTTTGAAATGAGGTGTTTTTTTTAGTTAATATTAATTGCAAATAAGAAATGCTATGTTGCAAATTATGTATAAGTGTGATTAATGAAATTGAATTGTAATGCAAAGTAAAGAAGAGAAAAAGGTCTGCAGCTATTAATCGCGTTTTGGGATCCACACCCATTAGGTGCACACGGTTAGGACAGGGTCCTACTAGCAAAGTAGGCCCGAATTAGCCCCAATAGGTACAAAGCTCGCTCAGGAAAAATCCCCATAAGATCAAAGGCTCGTTAGGTTACGTGGATCCTACGCGAAGATTAATAGCTGCATTACCAAATATAAACATGAAATATGAATAAAAGAGAAAATATGAAAGAGAGTGAAGAAAAGAAAATAAAGAAAAGGCCCAAACGAGGGAAAGGTCTTATGGGTCAAGAAGTCCTGAGTGAGAAGAAGTCCTATTGGGTGAAGATACCATCCTAACCAATTGTGCAGCAAGAATACCTAATGGAATTCATAATGCAAGCAAAGTTCAGATACAAAAGTTAAAAGCTTGTGAAAGTAAAAGTCATGTTTAAAGTTGAAGAAAAACCAAGAGTGATTATCATTGATATATGATTTAATTTCTAACCAATAAGGTGTGCAATGAAGCATGATTTATGTATGTGTGTGAATTGATTGTTGCATGCCTTAGTTGTTCTTATGCCTCTTTAAAATGACATTTCTGGGTTTGTGGACTTCTCACCCCTTACACCCATTTTTCAGGTTCAGAGTTAGATTCCGAGGTCCCAGCCGAGCAGGATCACTCTCCCAACTAGGGAGAGTAGTGGTTCATACTTTTATTTTACTAGTTTTGGACTTAGTTATTTTGAGATTGTATATAAAAAACTTAGTTTAAACTTTCCTTATGACTTAGTATATTTTTGTGGTGCAATGTGTGAGCACCTTTGGGCCGGATTTCCTCCGCTATGACGGGGACGTTCCGTGCATATTTTTGTTGTAAATAATACCTATGTAATTTTGCAAAACTAAATGAGGGCGGGGCTATAGAATGAGCTGGGGAAACACCCTAGCACTGAACATAAGTAAAAGGAACTGAACTGGAAAATGTATTTTTAACTTTCACGCAGGTAGCAGGTTTTCAAGAAATATGGAAAATATCCGATAAACAGAGGAGACTCTGTCGGATTTTTCCTAAAAATTTTCTATAACTAAATACCACTAAATATATTTTCTAAATAAGGGTAATTAAGTAATTCCACATGTGAACCCCTTTGTTTGTAAAAGTTAGGAAAAGAAAAATTCTAGACCACTATTTTAATAATGAATTTAGGCTTCCCCACTCTGATAATGGAGTTAGAAATTAATTAAGTAAAGAAAACTCATAAAATCTTTGTTAAATTATATAATAAAACTTAGGGTGTCACATTTATGGTATCAGAGCAGTTTTGTCCTCGGTTATGGAGTTTCATTACTCCTTGATTTCTCATCAAGCGAGAAATTGTTCAAATGTCAATGTTTAGGTTCATCTTTAGTAATTCTTAAATAATTTCCTTTAAGTCTTTCTTCTTTAAATTCTTCTTAGCATACTAATTTAGTTGTGATCTTCAACAAGGTAGATACCCTTCATGGCGCGTCGACAAAACGAGAATGATCGCCTTACAGCTATTCTAGAGAATCTGGTTCAAGCCAACCAGAATCAGGCTCAGAATATTGCAAACGCTGTCACTGCTGATGTTGCTGCTATGCAACCACCCCAACCCGCCCCTCCTGCTATTGATTGGCTTTCAAGGTTTAAGAAGCAGGATCCTCTGAGGTTTGAAGGGGGACACAATCCTGATGGAGCCCAAGATTGGCTCCAGGATATTGAGAAAATATTTGCTTCTCTTCAGCCTCCACAGGATCAACGGGTTCGTCTTGCTGAATTCATGCTGATCGGTGAGGCCCAGTATTGGTGGCAGTAGGAACGTCGCGATCTTGAAGCGGCAAATCGGGAAATCACTTGGGAGCTTTTCCGCATTACTTTCTTGGGCAAGTATTTCCCAGAGAATGAACGCAGAGAGAAAGAGCTGCAATTTCTGAATCTTGTTCAGGGCAACATGAATGTTGGAGAGTATGCTGCGAAGTTCCGGGAGTTGATGCGCTATTCACTTGGTTACAGAGATGTTGAGGAGAGGGCAAAATGTATCAAATTTGAAAGTGGTTTACGCTCTGAGATCAAGGTGCTGTTTGAATATCAGAATATCGCCAGTTTGTCTCAACTGACTAATATGACTAGTGCGTATGAAAAGAGCTTGCAGAATGCGCAAGCGACTGATCGGGGGAAAGCTGTGCAGAAGTCTGGAGGCCCGATCAAGGGTAAGGCACCTATGCATAAATCTGGTCCCTATTCTGTTAGTGGCAACAGAGGCTCTCAGCAATCCAAATCTGGTCCCCACAGGAGCTGTTTTTCCTAGTTATCCTTCATGCACTCATTGCGGAAAGCGTCATCTTGGTGAATGCTGGTTTAAGAATCAAGACTCAAAACCTAGAGTTTGCTTTACTTTTGGACAACCTGGTCACTTCTATTATCAATGCCCGAAGAAGAATGTGAAACAAGAAGTTAATACGACTCAGGCGCAACCAGTCAAGGGAAAGAAACCCGTTCAGAAGGGTAAAGTGTATACTATGGATGGAGAGGAGATAGAGGATAGTGATGAACTTATTCGAGGTACTGGTACTTTAAATAATCTCCCTTGTAAAATATTGTTCGATAGTGGTGCATCGCATTCCTTTATTTCATCGTCATGCGTCAAGAGAATAGGAGTGCCTACAGTGGAGATGCCGTATGTACTCGCGGTGTCAACACCTACTAGTACCGCAGTGTCTACGTCTCTTATGTGTCTAAATTGTTCTCTTCGAGTACTTGAGAGAGAATTTGACTTGAATCTTATTTGCTTACCTCTCAAGGGGCTCGATGTCATCCTCGGCATGGATTGGATGGCGAAGAATAGAGTTCTTATTGATTGCCACAGCAAGACCGTCATCTTTCCTAATGCAACCGTGTCAAATCTAGAGATTGAAACAGAATCAGATGTAAGCAAAATTCCTGTGGTGCAGGGATTCCCGGAGGTATTCCCGGATGATATTCCTGGTTTACCGCCACATAGAGAAGTAGAATTTAGCATTGATTTGGTCCCCGGTGCTGGACCAATATCAATTGCCCCGTATTGGATGGCCCCTCCTGAATTAGCCGAGCTAAAGAAGCACATCAAAGAGTTGTTTGCTAAACAATTCATTCGGCCTAGTGTGTCACCATGGGGAGCCCCGGTATTATTTGTTAAAAAGAAGGACGGCAGCTCAAGAATGTGTATTGACTACCGCCAGTTGAATGCGGTAACAATCAAGAACAAGTATCCACTTCCCCGAATTGACGATTTCTTAGATCAACTGGGGGGAGCGTCCATATTCTCTAAGATCGATCTTCGATCAGGCTATCATCAAATCCGAATTAAAGAGGTCGACATTCCTAAAACAGCTTTTCGCACCCGTTATGGGCATTTTGAATACGTTGTCATGCCCTTCGGCCTTACTAATGCACCGACAATCTTCATGGACTACATGAACCGGATATTCAGACCTTTTTTGGATTCTTTCGTCGTTGTCTTTATCGACGATATTCTTGTATATTCTAAAACTCCAAGTGAGCATGCTGAGCATTTGCGGATGGTGTTGCAGATCCTCAGGGAGAAACAATTGTATGCTAAGCTTGCCAAATGTAGTTTCTGGTTAAATGAAGTGTACTTTCTGGGTCATGTCATTTCAGAAAAAGGAGTGGCAGTTGATCCATCGAAGGTAGAAGCAGTACTCAAGTGGGAGAGACCCATCACAGTCATAGAGATCAGAAGCTTTCTAGGCATGGCCGGCTATTATAGGAGATTCATTGAGGGTTTTTCTAAGTTAGCACTTCCACTAACCAAATTAACTCGTAAGGAGGTACCCTATCAATGGACAGAGGAGTGTGAGCATAGTTTTGAAGAATTAAAGAAGCGACTCACTAGCTCACCCGTCTTAATTTTGCCAGATCCATCTCAGCCCTTCGACGTTTATTGTGATGCATCGAAACAAGGATTAGGATGCGTGCTAATGCAACAAGGCAAAGTGATTGCATATGCTTCTCGGCAACTTCGCCCACATGAACAGAATTATCCTACTCATGATCTCGAATTGGCGGTCGTGGTATTTGCATTGAAAATTTGGAGGCACTACCTGTACGGCAGTCGATTCGAGGTGTTCAGCGATCATAAGAGCCTCAAGTATCAATTTGATCATAAGGAGCTGGACATGAGACAAAGGAGGTGGATGGAATTTCTTAAAGATTACGACTTTAGTCTTCAATATCATCCAGGCAAAGCAAATGTAGTGGCGGATGCTCTAAGCCGCAAGACACTTCACCTTAGCAATATGATGATAAAGGAGATGCAATTGATGCAGGAATTTAGTAATCTCATGTTGGGTGTGCAGGTGCAAGAAAAGAGTATTATTCTGGAAATGTTGCAGGTGCATAATGAATTCATCGACCTGATAAAAGAAAGGCAGGCAGAGGACCCAGAATTGTAGAATGTTAGTTCCATGATGAACATGATGAATGTTTTGATAATGACAAAGTGTTTTTGAACAAGCTATAAGTGTTGATCAAGTTTCAAGCTCAACAAGCAACAACAAACATCAAATGAAGAAGAGAGAAAGCAAGCTCATGAAGACCTAAGTTTGAGTGTATTTGTATTTCTTTTATCTTTTGCCTCTCAAGCTTCATAGGTTTTTTATTTGGGTAGATTATTATAGAGGGTAGTGAATCTCATTCATAAGTCATGATTTAATCATAATTTGAGTTTTCACTTAACCTAGAATCAATAGTTGGCTTAAAGGTTTTAAAGGAAAGGTTGGATTTTGAGAAAACAAGTTTTGAACATGTGCAGTACCAACTTAATCGATTAATTGACTAACTTAATCGAGTACTACTCGAGTAGTCTGCAACTTAATCGATTAAGTACTGCTGAACTGATTTTTAAATACGTTTTTCACTTCTCAAAATCAGTTTTCAAGTGCTACAATTTTTGGGTATTCTATATAAACCTTTTCCTATTATTTGTGATTAATTAGAATCATTTCATACAAGTTTTACAAAGAATCAAGCCACTCTATTCTCTCTCATTTTCTAAAGATCAAAGTTCTCATATTTTCATATTCTTTGATCAAGAACCTTTGAATCTCTTATGGTGAATTGTCATAACTCTTGATTGAGATTCATAGGATTGTTTTGTGTTTTATATTGTGTTGTAATCTTTGCAAGAAGGCAAGCCACTACAACAAACAAGAAGCCTTGGTGTGTCGATTATCATCAAGCAAAGTTCAAGCAATTGAAGAAGTCTTGGTTGTGAATCAAGCAAGGAGAAGCCTTGGTGTGTGGATTATCATCAAGCAATTGAAGACTTGTTGTGTCGATTATCAACAAGGGGTAGAGGTTAGATTAGAGAGAAGATCAATAGGATTACAAGGCAAGGGTGTCGATTATCTCTTGTAGGCTAGCAAGAAGGAAGTCTTGTGAGGCAATCACTTGTAATTTGAGAACTCTAATTCCTCATAGTGAAGAATCTCTCTTGGTTGAAGAGGGGACTGGATGTAGCTTTCAAGCGGGTGAAAGTGAACCAGGATAAATCGCTGTGTCGTATCTCTAAACCCTTACTCTTTATATTCAAGTCATTTGATTGTGTTCTTGGTTGAAAACCTAGAAAGATTGGTTTTCATAATTGATTGAATTAAATCTTTATTTGTTCAAATTGATAAAGGGAAAATCATTTTCATAACTAGGATAATCAATAAGAATATAGGTGTTAATCATCTCCGCTGAATATCTCTGATCTTGCATGTGAATTGATTGATTTTCGTATTCGATTGAAAAAGTGATTTTTCAGTTTCTGATAGATTTAATTGATTAAGTGTTCGTTTAATCGATTAAGGACTTTTGAACTTTCAGGTTTAATCGATTAGTACTCGATTAAATTGCAGGTTAATCGATTAAATTTCAGGTTAATCGATTAAGTGCTGTAGAATTTGCAAAAATCATTTGTTTTGATTGTTTCAATTTGTTTCGTTCGAAAATCTTTCAAGGTATCTTGTACACCTATTCAACCCCCCCTTCTAGGTGTTCTCCTAGGGTTCCTTTGTCTCTCCAACCACCAATTGCGGTTTCCTCACAGAAGCTCTTTGAAAGAGCTCCTGATGGAGAAGAGCCCGATTTCATCAAGGGTTTGGACGGAATCATCCGATTTCGAGGCAGAGTATGTGTTCCTAAATATTTTGAAGTTCAAAGGGATATTCTTCACGAGGCACATAAGATTAAATTAAGTATCCACCCAGGTAAAACTTATCAAATCCCTAAGACTTGACCAAGTGTTCCTCGATTCTAATAACACCCCATGGCATACCATGTCTAACCATTCTTTTCAGGTACCACAAAGATGTTTCAAGACCTTAAAAGGCTATTTTGGTGGCCAGGAATGAAGAAGACGATTGCAGATTTTGTATCCCACTGCCTAGTATGCCAAAAAGCCAAGATTGAACACCAAAAGTCCGGAGGCTTGTTAAGGCCTTTAGAGATTCCCGAGTGGAAATGGGATAGCATCTCTATGGATTTTGTATCTGGTCTTCCAAGAACCCCTTCCGGCTATGAAGCTATCTGGGTAGTAGTCGATCGACTTACCAAATGTGCTCACTTTATTCCGATGAATATGAAGTATAGTATGAAGAAGTTGACACAACTATACATTCAAAATATTGTGAGATTACATGGAATCCCTTCAAGTATTATCTCTGACCGTGATCCCAGATTCCTCTCTCGTTTTTGGCAAAGCCTTCAACAGGCTTTGGGCACAAAACTCAAGTTCAGCACAGCATATCATCCCCAAATGGATGGGCAAACAGAGCGCACCATTCAATCATTGGAGGATTTGCTAAGGACTTGTGTTATTGAGCAATCAGATAGTTGGGAACGTCTTCTGCCACTAATTGAGTTTACTTATAACAACAGCTTCCATTCCAGTATTGGGATGGCTCCTTTTGAAGCTCTCTATGGCAGAAAATGCCGGACTCCACTGTGCTGGTTTCAAATTGGTGAAAATCTGCTTCTTGGTCCAGACATTGTGCAAGAAACCACAGAAAAGATCAAAATGATTCAGCAAAAGATGAAGGCATCTCAGGATCGCCAAAAGAGCTATGCAGACAAGCGTAGACGGCCCTTGGAATTCGATAGTCGTGATCATGTGTTCTTAAGGGTAAGTCCTACCACCGGCATCGGTCGTGCAATCAAGTACCGGAAGCTCTCTCCCAGGTTTATTGGTCCCTACCAGATAATTGAGAAGGTTGGACCTTTGGCGTATCGAATTGCATTGCCTCCTCATCTAGCTAAGTTGCATTACGTATTCCATGTATCACAACTTCGGAAGTACGTGCATGACCCTTCGCATATAATCGATGTGGATAATGTGCCTTTGAAAGAAAATCTGACTTTTGAAATCCATCCCATTTGGATTGAAGATCGTCAGATTAAGCAACTTCGAGGCAAACAGATTCCTTTGGTAAAGGTTATCTGGCATCGCAATAATGTTGACGAAGCTACGTGGGAGCTAGAGGACAAAATGAGGGAGTCATATCCACAATTATTCAACACCTAGCGAATTTCGGGGACGAAATTCTGGTAAGTGGGAGAGGATTGTAACGTCCTCAATTTAATTTCCAGTTAATTTATTTAATTAATTGTTATAAAAATATATTAGATTAATTAAGAAAAATTAAGATAATTAATCCAACGAGTAGGTGAGGTGTTAGAAAGGAGTTAGAAAGGGGAGAATCGAAATCGGAATTCGAATCGGGTTAAAAAGTGCAATTTTAGCTAAGTTAAATCACCTTTCCAACAACCCTAGTTTGGAAAATTGTAATTAAATAATTACAACTCCAATCAAGACTTCCACCGTTGGATATGGAGTATGGATTTTTAGGAACCTTTCTTTAAAATTTGAGCAAGATCCGACGGTTAACGAAGAAGTTATGGTGATTTGAAAACACGATGAAAATAGAAGAAAAATAGAAAAGGCAATTAACAGTGGTTAATCGATTATTAATCGATTAACCCGAGTTTTAGAGAGCAGATAAGTCAGATATTGGCCACATTAATCGAGTATTAATCGATTAAGTCGAGTTTTTCAGCCCAGAAAACAGCGTTTTGGCCTTCTTCTTCCCACATTTTCTTCCATGGCTTTCTCTCTCTACTAGGGGCCGAACTTCTCTCCCTTCTCTCCATGATTTCACCTTCAAACCATCACTTCAAACCATGAATAATCACTAAAAATCAATCCCCATCACCCACAAACCTTTAATCTTCTATCAATCTCTCAAGTTCAAGGATTGGAAACTCTCTCTCCCTCTCTCCACGTTTTTCTCTCTCATCCAGCAAGAGGGTATTAGCTCAAATTGGTATTTTCTATTTCTAATCTTCAAAATCAAGGTAAGGGGGTTGATTCATGGGCTTGGGAGTTGAATTTTGGGTGTGTATAATTATGATTAAGTTTAAGGTTAGACAATATGATTTTTCTCCCTCTTGATATGTGTTAATGTTCATGAATTTGCTTGATCCTACTTGACACTTGAAATAAGTATGATTAATAATGGAATTGGTGATTTGTTATGTCTTGGTTGCTTATTTGGCAATTATTTGATGATTTTGTGAATATGGTAAGTATTGAGTTAAATGGGGAATTTATGATAATAGGGAGCAAGGATTTGTTTATGTTAGAGAACACTTAATTTTGCAATTTCAAGTTTGAAATGAGGTGTTTTTTTTAGTTAATATTAATTGCAAATAAGAAATGCTATGTTGCAAATTATGTATAAGTGTGATTAATGAAATGGAATTGTAATGCAAAGTAAAGAAGAGAAAACGGTCTGCAGCTATTAATCGCGTTTTGGGATCCACACCCATTAGGTGCACACGGTTAGGACAGGGTCCTACTAGCAAAGTAGGCCCTAATTAGCCCCAATAGGTACAAAGCTCGCTCAGGAAAAATCCCCATAAGATCAAAGGCTCGTTAGGTTACGTAGATCCTACGCGAAGATTAATAGCTGCATTACCAAATATAAACATGAAATATGAATAAAAGAGAAAATATGAAAGAGAGTGAAGAAAAGAAAATAAAGAAAAGGCCCTAACGAGGGAAAGGTCTTATGGGTCAAGAAGTCCTGAGTGAGAAGAAGTCCTATTGGGTGAAGATACCATCCTAACCAATTGTGCAGCAAGAATACCTAATGGAATTCATAATGCAAGCAAAGTTCAGATACAAAAGTTAAAAGCTTGTGAAAGTAAAAGTCATGTTTAAAGTTGAAGAAAAACCAAGAGTGATTATCATTGATATATGATTTAATTTCGAACCAATAAGGTGTGCAATGAAGCATGATTTATGTATGTGTGTGAATTGATTGTTGCATGCCTTAGTTGTTCTTATGCCTCTTTAAAATGACATTTCTGGGTTCGTGGATTTCTCACCCCTTACGCCCATTTTTCAGGTTCAGAGTTAGATTCTGAGGTCCCAGCCGAGCAGGATCACTCTCCCAACTAGGGAGAGTAGTGGTTCATACTTTTATTTTACTAGTTTTGGACTTAGTTATTTTGATATTGTATATAAAAAACTTAGTTTAAACTTTCCTTATGACTTAGTATATTTTTGTGGTGCAATGTGTGAGCACCTTTGGGCCGGATTTCCTCCGCTATGACGGGGACGTTTCGTGCATATTTTTGTTGTAAATAATACCTATGTAATTTTGCAAAACTAAATGAGGGCGGGGCTATAGAATGAGCTGGGGAAACACCCTAGCACTGAACATAAGTAAAAGGAACTGAACTGGAAAATGTATTTTTAACTTTCACGCAGGTAGCAGGTTTTCAAGAAATATGGAAAATATCCGATAAACAGAGGAGACTCTGTCGGATTTTTCCTAAAAATTTTCTATAACTAAATACCATTAAATATATTTTCTAAATAAGGGTAATTAAGTAATTCCACATGTGAACCCCTTTGTTTGTAAAAGTTAGGAAAAGAAAAATTCTAGACCACTATTTTAATAATGAATTTAGGCTTCCCCACTCTGATAATGGAGTTAGAAATTAATTAAGTAAAGGAAACTCATAAAATCTTTGTTAAATTATATAATAAAACTTAGGGTGTCACAAAGATTAAGTATTGTATGTTAAGACACTTGTTGAGCATGCATTGACTAATACAGTACATGTATTGTGTTTGTGCTTGAACCAATCATTAATTTGGTTATGCGATATGACAAGTGACTTACTCCCATCTACCATTTCTGCGTGGTAGGTACAAGCTTTAACCAAAGTTAGCCAACCTGTCCAAGCCAAAGACTCAAGCAGAGAAGGAAGATGCTCAATTGAATCTGGTCCATTGTAACCCTGAGATGATGTACTTTGAAAAGGAAAAATTTTATTTACTATTCTTGAGTAAAGGGAATTTTTATTTTTCGATGCAACAATTTTAAATAAATTATGTTATTCCCTTTATAAAAGATCAGGGTGTTACGTGGGCTCTGGCTCTTGGATATGCTCAGTAAGCACATCTAGAACCAATGTAAAAAAGTGAGGGCTCAAAGTTGACCCTTGGTGTAGTTATATAGTAACAGGAAAATCTTCTAAAACCCGGCCTTTTGTTCTCACGCTCATCTTGACTCCATCATACATATACTTACTTGCCCTAATGTAAGCAATACACACCCCTTTCTTCTCTAGAACCCTCCACAATACCTCTCTAGGCACCCTATTATACTCCTTCTCCGAATCAATGAAACACTAGTAGAAAAAATGGATTTTACATCGGCCATTTAACATTTGTTTTAAAAAAATGATGTAAAAACAAAATGCGGTGGCAAACTCGTAAATAAGTTTAAAAAGGAAAACATTTCGCATCAGGTTTTTTTATAACAGATGCGGAAAGTCATATTTTCTTTAACTTTCCGCATCTGTTTTATGTTAATTGATGTGGAATGTCTAATTTTAGTACTTTTCGCATCAGGTTTTATTTAAATGATGCAAAATGTTTAGTGCGGTGGCGAACTTATAAATATAATAAATTTAAAGAAATAAACATTCCGCATCTCTTTTTTATTTAACTGATGCGGAATGTCTGATTGTATTACTTTTCGCATCAGGTTTCAAATAAAAGATGCAGAATGTTGAGCGGTGGCAAACTTGTAAATATGATAATTTTAATAAATAAACATTCCGCATCTCTTTTTATTTAACTGATGCGAAATGAGCCTACTTTTCACATCATGTTTTTCTAAATAAATGATGCGAATTGTGTTAAAAAGTAAAACTACTTTTCGCATCATGTTTTTTTAAATAAATGATGTGAATTGTCTTGCCAAACATTCATTCCTACCAGGTTGCTTCTTCTCCTTTTGGTGAAGAACCCTAAAACTAAAACATTCACTCCGGTTCTTCTCTCTCCAGCCCTTCGATTCTCACCCTCCAGCCCAGCCACCGCCAACGCTCTCCCTCCGGTTCTCACCCTCCAGCCCAGCCACCGCCGACACTCTCTCTCCGGTTCGTCATCCCTCTGGTTCGTTGCAACACCAGTTCGTCTTCTCTCTTCCGCCATCGCAGTTCGTGTTCCCTCTGGTTCATCTTCTTCGTTCTTCTTCTTCTTCTTCTTCTTCTTCTTCTTCTTCTTATTCTTTGATCGTTTTCCCTCTGGTTCGCTGGTTTGTAAACCACCGTGCGTTGTTCTTCTCCTTGCGTCGTGCACACTCGAACAAAGGCCACCAAGGTTTGAATCTCTCGTGTTCTTTCCTTTCTCTCCATTAGGGTTTCGTTTGTAACACTTTCCTCCTCAATCAACTTTCTCGATTGAAGCTCTCACTATTTCGGTTTGAAGGTGTAGCCAAGAAGGAGGTAGATCTCGTAATTGATTTCAACTTTTGGTAATCGAATTTAATTATTATTCTACATTAGGTTTTGTTCTAAGTTGTTAGGGTCCAATTTCTTTTAGGTTTTGTCTGACAATGAATGTCTCTTTTAAAGGTTCAAAGAAGATGGTGGTGGTACTCACCAATCAGAATTTGAAGATGGTGGTGGTACACCCCATATATGATCGACAGGTTTGTCCGACTGCCAATACCTTCTTTACTTATTTGCACTCAATTCTGGCGGCATATTTGGGGAAGGTTGACTCCCTTAATGTTTCAAAACTCAAGAACTTGAATTCATCTCATGATTCTTTTGCCTTAAATTTAGTAGATGCAGAGCCAACAAGTATTTGTCATCTCTGCATTGTGAATTTAAAGTGTTTCGCACGTTGCGCTGCCACGTGTCCAAAATAAAAAATTAGAAACGAAACCCCCAAAGAACAACAAACCCCAGTTTTCGAAGCCTTGATCTTGATGCTTCCTTTCCCACTAACTTCATCATCATAATTCATAACAATAATCCCTTTCACTCTTCTCTCCTTCACGCCGCTTCTTAATTCGCCATTCCCTCACTCACCTTCACGCACTTCCTTGCCTTCTCTTTTTTCCTCTCCGAGATATAGATCTGAAGTTGTGAAAAGGTTTTCGAAATCAAATCGAAGAAGTACGTTTCGTTTTTTGTTTTTCATCATTTTCTCATTTCTTGATTTTCATTTTTCATTTTTCATTTTTCATTTTTCTTTTTCTTTTTTTTTAATTATCCGAGACTCTCGCTATCTCGAAGGTTCTTCGCTTTTCATTGAATTAAGGCAATTAAGCTCCAGGACCTTAATTGCTTAA
Organism: Crotalaria pallida; assembly: GCA_037953625.1. Lineage (NCBI taxonomy): Eukaryota > Viridiplantae > Streptophyta > Magnoliopsida > Fabales > Fabaceae > Crotalaria > Crotalaria pallida. Next base: position 83,734,887 of record CM075653.1, read on the forward strand.
TGAATTGAAATGAATTCTTGATTTAACGCACATTCAATGAAGTCACTGAAAAAAGAAAATGATGCTTAAGATTTTAGAAATGTGGCTTTGAGTAGAGTACAAATTAGGATTATTTAGGTTTTTGCCAAAGCAATTTATTATTTTATTAATACCGTGTGTGTTTTAAGCAAAAAATAGAGCATTTATTATTCAATGAATGCTCTATTTTTTTTTTAGAGTTTTGTTAGTTCGGTTACGGATTACTGATTTGGCCTATGACTTGTGGCGTTTTTAAGGAGGCGAAATAGAGAGGGATCGAGTGATGGCTGATGAGAAAGTAGTTGAGGGGAGCGAAAAGAAAGAGACGAGTACCGCTTCTACCAATGAGAACGGAGGAGAGAAGAAGAAGAAGAAGGAGGGGAAGAAGGGGATTATTTCGCGGATTTGGAACGCGATATTTAGGTCAAATCGCGATGATTTTGAAAAGAGACTACAGTATATTTCTAAACAAGAGGCTACGGTTATGACTAGAATGAGCCGGAGGTCACACTCGTGGAAGCGAAAGTCTTGCCAGATTATTATATTTTCTGTGATATTTGAGGTACGGTTCATTGAAACATGGATATGCATTCTATTTTCTGGTTGTTGAATCCTTTAAACATGTTATTTTATTGGTTTCTGCAAATAGGTTTTATTTTCTGTGTTCATTTGACACTTTGAATATTCACTGGAATTACTAAAATATTGAAGTTCTTCTCTACGATATCTCTTATCTGTATCTTACTATGAGTATGTTTTTTTTGTTGTTGCATCGTCATTGTTGTAAAAAGTTCAAGGTTTTTGCTTAAAATTGTTTCTACTTTCAGGTCATTGCTGTAGTTTATGCTATTATGACAACTAGGTCAACGGAAATGAATTGGAAAATGCGGGCTATCCGGGTTTTGCCGATGTTTCTTTTGCCTGTCTTATCGTCTGCTGCTTATTCAACATTTGTCAGCTACATAAGGTTTTGTAAGTGTCAAAAGTTTACAATTAACAATACATGCTTGTGGATGCTAGTGTGTCATGTATTTTTTTTACTTGTTTTTTTTTTCTAAATCAGAGCACCATATATATTTGTTATGTCTAATTGAGTTGAGGTTATTTAGGTGTTACTGAATCAGTTCTAGGGGAGTAGACCCTTGTATTTTATTTTTGTTCCCATTGTTATTCTGAAATTTTATGTGTCGATAGTTTTAGTTCTCCTGTTCATGATACAGTTTACAATTGCCTTGAAGAACGTAGTGGCTGTGGAATGTTTGTAGTTTAGTATGCTGATAGATGAATGCTTTTTGTGAAGGAACTTTCTCCATACATCAAATTGATAGCCTCGGTGTAGTCTTGCAGTAAATGCCGATAAAACGCTTGGTCTTTTAATTTAAGTCTTTACATTTACTAGAAGTTATGCAATCTTGCATAAATACCTTGAATGAAACTTCTGTATATAGAAAATTGAGCTTGAAGGAGCAGCATATGATATTCAGTTCAGTTAAAAAATTGGTACCATCAATTATAGATTATAAAATCTATGCTATGTTTGTAAAATCGGATTCCAATTTAATGACACATTTTTTGGACCGGAAACTTATGTTTAGAATTTGATATGCCAAGTGTAAATAGTATTAGTTGTATTTTAAATATGTGTGATTTTATAGGTGATCGCAAGGACCAGAAAATTCTTGAAAAGCTTAGAGCTGAAAGGCAGGCCAAAATTTATGAGCTCAAAGAGAAGGCAAATTGTTACACTACTCAACAACTCATTCAGGTATTGTTTGAAGCAAGGCTTGTAATGTGGCTTTCAATTTCAACTTTGTTCCATGTTGATGTCAAAATATATTAGGGGTTGCATTGATCTGTTTATGTTCCTCAGTATCACAATCTCAAGGCTGCAGAATTAGTGTCTTGTATAAGGAAGATCTTATAGTATAAGTAAATACTTGTTGGAATATGCTGCAAATTTCTAGAAGAATCCTCATAAGCACCAACTAGAAGCATGAGAAAATCTAAGGTAGAAGTTTCTAGTACCTTGACTACTATGAGTGCAGATGAAACATGTAGAATAATATAGTAAAATACATGTCGATGGAAACTTGTGGAAGTTTCCACCACCGACTACAACTCTTGTAAATAGACAATTAGGAAGCTATTGTAATGTGTGGTTCAATGGAGGGTACTCGAAGAATTTATTTACTTTGTATTCAAGTTGTACCCTCCAACCCACCAAAGTTACTCCTCAAATTCAATATATGCTATTTTCTTCTATGAATTATCTCCTCCAATATCCAACTTATATTTCTATGCACCAACTATAATTTCTATCTACTATTAAAAACCAACAATACTATTGGGTTTAGTTAGGTGTTTGGTGCATCTGTGTCATCAATAGTGTAGTCAGAACTAGTCAAACATTTGATCCCATAATAATTGCTTCCCCACCACTTGAAAACACCTGATAAGGAAAAGAAAATTGACCTCCTTCATTACTCCAAGGTGAAGCCTTCCGTGGCAGCCACCAATACCATCACTTCTGCCACCAACATGCAAATGCCACCACTACCACAAGTACTAGATTGTAGATTCAACATACTAGACTGGGGCATTCAAGAAAACAAGCACCTAAAGGGGGCCTTAAATTTGTTCTATATGATTCTCATTCTGATTCGCGATTTATAATTAAACATGTTGTCGGGTTTTCTCATTAATCATATGGTGAATTTGCCATAAGTGTGTTGGATTCACCTAAAGAAACTCTTGTGTTATAATAATTATAATGTAAATGAGTCGTATACCATATAGAACCCCGGTAAACATGGTCAGATCAATATCCTTTATGAAGTTTCTTGTTTTGAAACTCTGTTCTTCTCTCATTTCTTAGTGGCTCCTTAATTTCAAGGATTTTATTATTTTCCTTTATTATTTGATTCCAATATTTTATTTTCTTATACCAAGTTATTATTAACACATACATTAGAGGAGGGGGTTGCATTTTTTACACATTAAATATTTGTGTGTAAACTATATCTTTTAATGTTTGGGACGTGTTACTAATGTGCAGGGTATCAAGGGAATATTACTTGAACACGGAGAAGCAAGGTGTGCAAGGTGCACTCGACTGTTTCTATAGGTATACTTCATGTTATTGCTTCTTTAGCTATTGTGTGATGTTGAACCGTGTATTTTCGTTTTGCTTGCGTTTGTGATTTATTTTGGTGTTTTTGATTTTTGATGCTTGCTCACAATGTGTTTTTGATTTTGTGATGCTCACTCACAATGTGTATCGAAGAAGCAGAGAAGAATAAAGAAGATCTGGTTGAGAAGTGTGCTAACATTACTGCCGCCTTGAAGCACTGTATGAATTCTCATTATGATTATTACGAACCCATTCTGAGAGCCAAGAAGGCGGCGGAGAAGCAAGCCATCGAGGAATTGGAGAAAGAAAAAGAAGCGCAGGAGCAGCAGGCTGAGGTAATTGTGCTCAATGATGGGGCAGCTTCTGGTTCTAAGAATGAAAAGTGAGATTGAATTTTTATACTAAGTTATTAGTACTGTATTAGTTTGATTTAATTTATAGGCATGATAGAGGCTATTGAAAATTGTGACCAATAAGAGAGAGGATTTTATGGGTAGTTTTATTGGATTGGATATACTTATTTTGCCTTAGTTTTGGATATATTGTAATAGAATTTGTAGCATTTAGTTTTGGAGATTTTTAGAATTTGTAGTACAATTTGTAGTTGTATTGAAATTATTGGATATATTTTGCCTTTTGGATTTATTTGATTTAAAATTTTAGTCTTGGTAGTCAAGGCAAGTCACTAAATATATATAAAAATTGCGAAAAAAAAAGAAAATTCCGGACTTTCCGCATCTGTTATTTAAATATAACAGATGCGAAGGTGCAAAACTTTCCGCATCAGTTATTTAAATATAACAGATGCGGAAAGTGCACTTTTCGCATCTGTTATTTGCATATAACTGATGGGGAAAGTGAAAATAATAGATGCGGAAAGTGGACTTTTTGCATCTGTTATTTGCAAATAACAGATGTGAAAAGTTCACTTTCCGCATCTGTTAAAAAAATAACAGATGCGAAAAGTGCACTTTCCGCATCTGTTAAAAAAATAATAGACTTTCTACATCTGTTTTTAAAATAAGTGATGCGGAAAGTATACTTTTCGCATCAGTTATATGTACTTTTCGCATCAGTTATATAAGTGATGCAGAAAGTTCTGACATTTCACATCTGTTTTAAAAAGTGATGTGAAAAATCATAACTATCTACATCTCTCACAAGGACATCATTTCCAAAACAGATGCGAAATGTCTTAAAAAACAGATGCGAAATGTCCGATCTGCAGTAGTGTTAAACCATGTATGTATAAATCCTTTTATTTCCTCCAGTATTGCTCCATCAACAGTCGTAGCAAGTATAATGCCTCCATAGTCGATGTAACACCCAGATTATTATCCCTAATTATATCTTATTGTTATGTTATACTCCCTCCATGCCATAAGTTAAGTCTTTTTGGTTTTTCATTTTGTCCCATAAGTTATGTTCTTTTAGAAACCCAATACTCATTTATACTTCTTTTTCCAAGCATAACCCTATTTATTATATCATATTTTTCACCACTTATCTCTCTATCTCTCTTTAATATAATCTTCATACATTTATTATTACTCTCTCCTATTATTAAATAAGGGTATTTTAGTCTAAGCATATCAAATTGTTACATCATTTACTCAGTTTTTAATCTATGTGAAATCTCTAAAAAGACTTAACTTATGGGACGGAGGGAGTATTAGATAATGGAAAAATGGGATTATTTAAAATTTTAAAAAATATAGTTAAAAGACTACGCATTCAAAACATAAATTATATATGAGATTAATGAGTGTGCACTGACGGAGTAACACTTTTTACATCATCAGTCTATCATCCACCATTCATTTGTATTACTTTTATTTGGAAGTAAACGACAATAAACACATGAATGGTGGATGATGCACTGATGGTGTAAAAAACCTTTACATTGTCGGTGCACCATCTATTTTCTCATTATATATTATTATTATTAGTCACATAACATTTAGTGACAACAAGTTCGGGTTATACATGCTTCATATCAAAAGATGACCCTAGGCTAACAGTTATCATTATACATATTTTAAAATCTAACATATATTATCCCATGTTATACCCAGAGTTAATGGTTTTGCATCTCCATAATAGACTTAGTCCTTATTAGACTAAGTGCACAAGCTCACACTCCTTGTCCTAAAGGAGTGTGGTTCTTCTCGGTTGTAGGAAGTGTAAAGACACTTTCGATACTTAGCATACATAAAGCGAAACTGGGAGCAAGTCATTATCTTATAACATAATCAGATAGTAAAGAAAAAACACAAATTAAACCTATACATTCAATACATTATTATGCATATGATGCATGATATGACACAATCCTATTCAAGCATTTTTATCTTGTGATGTATCTACATGTATGCATGCTCGTCTTACATGTCAATCTAATCACTGGATCCCAAATCTAATCTCTGGATTCCATTTTGTTCGAATCCCATCTCAGGATTCAATTTCATATATCGAATAGTTGGATTTCCATTTATCATGTCCTTCTCTACATTATATCGAGTAATATGTCAGATTAGTCCCTGACTTTGTCAGCGTCGGTCAAGTTAGTCTCTGACTTTATCGAAATAGCAATTTAGTCCCTGAGATAGGAGAACGTCGATCAAGTTAGTCCCTGCCATCACTATCGCAGGGATGTATTTGATTTAAAATGGGATAAAGATAGGGACCTATGTGAATTAAAATGAAATCTCAGGGACTAAATTGCTATTTCGATAAAGTCATGGACTAACTTGACCGATGCTTACAAAGTTAGGGACTAATCTGACATATTACTCATATTATATCACACAATTCCTCACAACACTTCCTCTCACACCTGGGAAAGGTAGCCGGGAGCAAGCGTCTCGCAACCAATGCTTACCATTATACTTGGCCAATATCTGGTCCTAGTACAACCTACTTCACGTTCGGCTCTAGTCGAGACAACCACAACCGGCTCCAAAATGACCAAGTGACTGATAGAATTGTTGTGGTTACTACAAAACAATCCTCAATAAGGGCATATAATCCTGTCACCCTAGGGATCTATTCTACCCACAAACAATTCCCAACGGTTGTTCGACGAATCATTGTCATCAACCTAGTCAATATCATCCTTGATTTAGACTCCCAGAGCCATCACGGTCTCCTTTCCCATACCCTCAACGGTCACCATAACTCCATGTAAGATGCATAATTTATTTTGATTCTTAGTTGAACTTTGGATCATAGGTGAAACCCATTATGATATTTCCAAAACTTTTCGCATACTTTTAGTATGCTAATTGCCATTATCAATTGTTTTATCTATGTCTAAGTTCAACCTTTAGGGCCTTGCCCTTATATACATCTTAATCTTTTAGTTCAAAATCAAGAGAATCAAGGAAAGTGATTAAAATCCATGTGAGTTAAGCATACTTTGTTAAACAACATAAATCATTGTTTTTTCTGCATAAGTAATTGGTTAACATGTTTAGTTAATCGGTTATTCTACTTTAAAAACACAGTCAGATCAGTATATACAATTTGGTCAGGAAGATCAGTTACTGATTCAGGGTAGTCGATTAATTGTTTTTATTTTTGCCCATTGTTCTGTTCAAATCAGACAGAGGTCCTTGTTAAGGATTTTTAGTCTTACAAGAGGGAACTCTTGATCCTAAGTACCCATTCGAACAATGTTCTGTGGATCAAGACTACGTAGTTCCATTAGGCACGTAGATACAGTGAATGGGGGAGATACAGATGGCTTCGAGCATTTCCTAAGTGTGTTTGGAGATATGCCCATTAGCCACTCTTAGGAAGGTCGTTTGCGGGCTTGTATTCCCTGTATGGATAATCTAGGCACACTGTATTGGATCTTGAGGCTGAAGCTCCCACTACTGTTTTGCAATGACCTTCTTAGTGTTGTTAAATCTTTGTGGTGGGGTTGTGATCAACTACCACCGTGAGGATGGTAGGGAGACCAGGTAATCTCTCTATTAGGATTCTCTCTGAAAAATGTTTGTGTAATCAATGTATACTTTCTAGGTATTGCAATTCTGAGGTTATGGTTGTGTGTTCAACCCCTTTCTTGAGACTGGTATTTATAGAATCAGGATGGGCAGCTTGGCATATTGTATTTCCTTGATAAATCTTCGTATGATCTTATCTTACTTAGATTAGTGATGATCCCTTATAATTGTAAATAATCCAGTGATAATCTTCTTCTTTGATTATTTGCTGGAGATTGACTTCGAGAATAAGTCTCGCGGCCTATCCATGGGTCAGGCCCATATCTGAGCTCCTCCGAGTTGGTTCAAGCTCTTAGTCCTTCATCATGGATTGTTTGATCTCGGTTCTTCGTCTAAAAGCCTTCCTTATAGGTCGTAGTAGGTCGTCTAAGGATCATCACGTAGGATAGGTGTCTTTAGTTGGTGACAGGTCCAAAACACCCATTATATGTAAATTTTTGTCATGATAATCGCTTACATCTCAAGATAACCGATTATCATGACAATAATTTGCATAAATCAATTTATTTTCTAGGATTTCATTCTTAATTTCCTTTCTCATTTTTGTTACAGATATTAATTTATATATGCATATTGTAACATCCTACATTTTTAATTCATTTATTATATTTTAATTAAAGAAAATTTTTGGAAAAAAATTTGACGGAGTTTGCTTTAAAATATGGACCTTTCCCATTATTAAAAATTTGCACCTGTCAGATCCAGAGTCAAAATAGAATATGTACATCCATATTATGCGTCATAGTAAAAGTTTGTTTTGTACATCAGCATAGTGGGATATCACACTTTTCCAGATACCTATATACTCCCTTCGACTCGAATTATAAGCAAATCCAACCACTTTTACGCTTATTAAGGAGGTTAGTTGATTGTATTTAATTTTCTCAAATTTATAAACAATAAAGGTATTTTAGGAAAGTAGTATTGGGAATGAAACAAAAATTAATTAAGATTACAATTTTCTAGAGATGCTTTAGGAAAGTTGTAACAGCCCGATTTTCGTAACACAAAATAACCAACTTTTATTTATTAAGTTGCTAAAAAATGAGGCCAAAATTTTTTTTTAAAAAACATTATTGAAATGTCATAGATGCGCTTAACGTTCTGCACTGAAAACCGAGTTGTTACTAAGACATATACTTACTTACTTGAATCTCTAAAAACATTTCTCATCGGAAAATGATTTGGTTTCGAACTCAACATAGTTCTTTGTATTTCATCAGAAGATCTTATACAGTTTTCAAAAGGTTTTATTCTTACACTTCTTCGAAAATAGGGCATAATCTAAAATAAGCTGAATTACACAAATAGTTCATTGCTTAGGTAATCCTCAACTCTAAGAAACAAATCCTAGTCTCTAAGGGACACAACGCTACCATGGCTCGACTTCAGGCGCACTCAATTCTCGTCGGTGGCGGAATCCATCTCCTTATCCTCCTCAGGCTCATAGTTAGCACCAGCACCGGGTTCATGCTTCTCTTCCTTGACGGCCCTCTCTATAAGCTCTTCCTTCTCGAAGTGACTTCCCATGCTCTTTCTCGCGAAGGTCATACAGTGACGTCTATTCAATATGCCATCTGCTCGTTGTGGCGTCAGCATCCACCAACAAAACAACGACACAGGAGAGAGTAAGCAATCCGAATGACGCATCGTCGACGGTGTGGGTTTATAATAGGCAAGATATCAAGACAATACAAATACACAACATCACACATATACAACATAACAATGCAACATAAATACAACACAACATTCAAGTTTTTCATCATCATCATCATCATTATTATTATCATTATCATTATCTTGCCAAACTCATTTTCACTTCTCAACATGAACATTCTTTCTTTCTCAATTTCTTTCTCAATCTCAACTTGTGAATCTTTGAGTTGCATACATTTCCATTCTCACATGGTTTCATTCACTTTTCCATACTTTCATTCTCGATTCGTTTCTCGATATCAATATTTCGTAAGCTTTTGCTTCTTATAATTATAAGTCTTTTCAAGACCTTTAAACGTTTCTTATCAAGTCTTATTAGATCACAACCATCGATGATTGGGGAAATTAAAATATCATCGAGGTACTTGTTTCGTTCGCAGTTAGCACACACGTCTACATCTCCTCGGTCATCCACCCAACCTAGTCGGAAGCAAACAGGAGTACAGGACCTTTACCACGCGGGCTTGACAGTTGTCTCAACAAATGGCTCCAAGCCAGGAGAACTGTAGAAAATCGGGTACAGTCTCAAATCAAATTATATAATCAGGGCACACTGTAGAAAAATCGGGTACAATGGCAAAATCATAGAGATTCGTTCTAGTCCCTCTCACTGTTCAAGATTTGCAATCTAGGGGGTGACAGTACTATTCTAGTTCCGGGTGTAGAACTCACCACGGCATCGAATCGCCCCATCCTTACCCCTTATGGAATTCGTTCCACCTAGAAAGTACTCGAGGCTTCTTGACGTTTCACCGTCATTGCCTTCCCCTAATGCAATCTCCTCCTGAGTATCCCTGATACCCATGGTATCTTCCTCTCCACTACTTCGCACTCATTGCTCACCGCATTCGTCAATGTCTTTTAAAAGTTTTAGAGTTTAGTTATTACCCTAAGGTCGGCTCATCCTTAGTGCATCCCTTCAACGAGTCCCGACCGCTAATTTACTCAATACTTTTCTTTTCTTTTCTCACATACGACAGAGCTTGAATCACATCGGCATCTTGCATCACACCTCTTTTCTCGTGAATCTCATCAGCATTATTTTCATCAGCTATTACTCAGCAACTCCATTCTCATCATCATCTTTCTCATCATCATTACAACACTTTCATTCGCATCATCGGTTATTTCTTATCACGATCTTAAAAATCAACATTACATCTCAACTCTTTCTCAAACTCAGCTCATAACTCTTTTCCAATCATTCTCATACCACTTATCATTATTTCTTTTCTTACTGTCTTATCAAGGCTGCCTTATTCAATAAGGACTTAGGCCCAACCGGGTCTTACATCTTTCTCTTTGTGTCTTTTTTTATTTTCACAATTTTACCCACATTATCTCATTCGTCTTTCTTTTCAATCATATTTCATTACTTTCACAAACTTATTCATATCATTTCATGATCAAGACGTAGCAGACGTCCATCAGCATACTATTCATACTCAACAACAATACTTATCATCATCATGCATAATTCAAAACTCTTAAACAAATATATATAGAAGCATGCCATTTCAAATTATCATCATATAAATTCATCACATAATAACATGTGGTCTTTGTCTCCTTCGTATACGTGGCCACACAACACAAACAATTGCCACTATACTACTGACTCGGAACCACCAAGTTCCGATCTTTGAGATGATCCGGAACGTCCTAATAAATCACCTAAATACCACGGTGTCTTAGGAAAGCTTCTCTCTCACCTCAAGTCCAGCAATTAAATGCACACGATCTCCGCGGATCCTTATCGCTGTCAACTGCTCCAATCCCCCGTCTTTACCATTCCTCGTATTAAACAAAAATACGTTTATATTACTAACTTGTATAAGGAAAGTCTCCTCTTAAACTCAAACGTAATTCATTTCTCGTCGGAATACTTAAAGCATAATTGTTTTCTCAAAACAACTCTAATATTTTCTAGTACTTTAAGTACCTCAAAATCATTTGAAAATATCTAACAAAGTAATTTAAATCAATTGATTTGGTTGCTGGTCCGTCTTGGACAGCACCTTAATCATGTCCGGAAACACCGAAAAATTCACCGTTTTTAATCCGGCTTTTTCCCAAGTCAAATACCGCTTGAAAACCATACTTCAAATCACATGAACACACTTTTATAGTTAAGAAACAACTTTAAACAATTCTGGACAGCAAAGAATTGTTTTGCAAATTCACTTTAATAAAGTCCGAAAACAACGTAAAAGTACTTTTTGCTTTAAGTAATTCTTTAGCTCAAAACAATCACTTTCACACTTTAAAATTCAAGCTTTAATACTGAAAATAAAACTAGGACAGCCACCACACATGTCCATTGTATGTAGCTAATTCAAAGCAAACAAACTTAAAATCAATTAGTTTTAAAAACTATTTTCGTACCCAAACATTTTCGTTCCACACGTAGTTTAAAATTCAAATGACAACAACACTTTATTAATTAAATTGAAGCATATAACCAATTAACCAACACTAAAGCAATTATACAACTCACAATCTTTTCCAAAATAGTTCATTTTCATATTTACCTACTTTAACTCAATGAAACCGAATTGACTAAACAAAATAAACCGAAGATTACTAGTTTAAACACTTTAAATCAACTTAACCAACTTGAAAATTATCATGCAAGTTTATTTTCATAAATCTAAATTTCCTAAGTACACTTACACTATATGGCCGAATCAACCAAAGACAAATAGGCTAAAAACCACAACTTTAAACACTTAAGTCATCAAGATTCATGTCAAGCACTTAAACACAATTTCATTTACAAAAATCATTTACTCTTTCTTTCTCTCATAGCCGAACATACACATACATAAGAACAAAGCACAAAACTTCATCAAACAAAACCATTTATTCCTTTTTAAACAAAACTTAACATCAGCACATGAAACATACTCATCATCACATGTCATTTCATGAAAAGATTCTTAAACCTAGTTAGACATGCATTGGCCGAATATCTGCACAAGTCAAAGCAAAGATTTGTTCAACATTAAAGACATAAAATCATGAAATTATTTCTTCCTTTTTAATTCAAAAACCGTGAGCTTCACTTGGAAAATTAGCAAACTTTAATTTAATTTTCTTAACTTAAATCCACTTATTAAATCAAGTATCACATCAAAATCTTATCTTTCAAGCCTTAACAACTTCATGCATGCGTTTAAAGTCCTTAGATTAAGCAAATATTAACATGCATGTGCTTTAATTGATGATTAAAACATGATTTTTCATTTCTTTTTAGGTTTGGCTGAATCATCATCATGTCAAGGACAATATTTTTTTGTTTCATTTTACAACATGCAAAGATCAAGTTCCATGCTTTATCCTAGATCAAGTTTAAATCATCTCATGCACATACAGATCAAGGCAAACAAACAAGTTTAAGAACAAACTCTAGTCAAAACCGTGACAAGGAAGATCACAAGTGAAAGATCTAAACTTTCTAGCACAAATACTCGTGATCAACACTTAAAATAACATGCATGTAACTTAAGTCAAAAATCATTTTTAAAACATGCTTCCTTAATTATTCCTTTAAAACCGTGACATGCATCAAAGAAGGGTCAAATCTTTTCACTCAAATCTAACATGCAAGGATCAAGTTTCATGTTTTGTCATAGATCAAGTCCTTTTGCTCAAAAATATCATGCAAGACTCAAGATTAAAGCTTTATCATGGATCAAGTCAAGATCATGACATGCAATCACTTAGATCAACTTTTCCAACCATAAAACTAACATGCAATCATCAAAGTCTTAGCTTTTTCACAAAACATGCAAGGATCATAAATCAAAATGAACACTTTCAACTCATTTTTCAAGGAAACATAAAAATAAATTTTCATGATCAAACATCAACATGCATGTACTTAGATCTTATAAATCAAGTCATAAAATCAACATAAAAATACAAATCAAAGATCAAAAATCATTTCAAGTAAAAAGGGACCCAAAACCGTGAGCATCATCCAAGTGGATGCATGTTCATCTCTTTGTTTTCAATCTTAGATCCAAGTAGAAATAGGTGTAGAAAATCATAAGAAGAAAGAAAATTACACATGCAAAAGAAAATAAAGATCATAAACCTAAAAGAAAATCCTAACCAACACAAATCTTCTTGATTCGAACCACACACCTAAGATCAAGGTCTTCTAGTCTTCTAAGCTCTTGGATCTTCAAAGAAATCCTTGGATATCCTTCTTCTTCTTTCTTCTCTCTCGCTCTCACGGCCCTCTCTCTCTCTCTCTCACTAAGAGTTTGATAAGCTCTTAGGTGAAGTGTGTTTGGTTTAGAAGGAAATGAGGAAATGAATGAATGAATGAAAAATGAACTTAAGGCCAAGGCTATATATAGGCAAACCGTGAATTCCCTTCTTTGCCCTTGAAAAATTTCGGTCCATGTGTGTCTAGGAGGGGTAGTTTTGGCACTTGGAAAATTTGCATGGATTAAGTCCACTCAAGGAGACATCAAGGAGTAATTTAAGGCATTAGGTCTTATCACTCATCATTCTTATTTTCTACATCACATCTCCTAATTTATTTTCCATGGGTTAAATTTTACTTTCAATTTTCTTAACCTAGAAGAAAATACATCTTCCTACTTTCTCTCATGCATTTCGCCACCCATACACACTCATACACATTTTGCATTTTCATTTTTCTAATCACACACATCATTCAAATATTAAAATGTTATGTCACCTTAATGAAAAATAATAGAATGCAAAGAATTCACACATCACACAAACATTCATATACACCTCTCATTAAATACTCATTTTATTTTAAATTCACTTTATAAGATTACATAAAATAATTTTCCCTTTATAACATGACAATCACCCACAATAGTGAATAAATACTCTAAAATACACACTTTAAATAAAACAATTAACTGCACTACTCGGCTGTAGATATAGCCCTCATTTCATTTTCTAAAATCATGTTTTCATATATAGAAGAGATACTCAAAAGGAAAAGTTCATTTGAGGTCTTTAACTATTTTTACTGATTTAATCACTCAAAATTCGTTTAAAATACACCCAGAAATAAATTTTCGTAAATAAATCCATAAATTTACAAAAATTACATTTTTGAAATCTACATTTCAATACGATCGTTTTCATATAAAGATCATAAAATTCGGAGTTACAGTTAAAAAGATATGAATTTTCAAAGTTAGTTCATCTATTAGAGTTCACAAAGAACTTCACTTCTTTAAAGAAATCTCAAATAATAAAACCATCTAATTTGAGTTCATGAAAATATTTATTTTCACACAAATACATCTATCGTTGATAAAACATATTTCAAAAATTCATTTAAAACAGACGAGGAATTTGCGGGTCGTCACAAAAGTGGCATTGAGAATGAAACAAAATTGAATAAAGTTAGTTAATTTTGCTTATATTTTAAATCAAGAGAAATATGTTTTTTGTTGCTTATAATTCGAGCCAGAGGAAGTAAATAACAGAGGACATTTAAATGTCCATCAAGGCAAGTGATATCCCTTCTTTTAAAGTATGCATCCAGGAGTAATTATCCCTTCAATTATATTAAAATTATACATTTATCCAAAATAATTAAATAATATCAGAACTATTTGGTTGCATTCTCTATGATTCAAGTCATAGAATAGAGTTATTCCCCACTAATAGAGAATTACTCATCCTCAGCAGTCGAGATGTCAAAGTCATCTCCAGAAGGTGTACCTAAAATAGACCACACAGAGGGTGAGATATTCATTCATAAATCAAAGGAAACATGTAAAAAATAATAATAAAACATAATAATACATGTGAAACATAATTAACTATATTATCATTACATATATAGTAATGCAATGCCATACAATTCCAACTATTTGTTCCATATACCCTTTTCATTTCTTTTCCATTTCCCATTTTCCATTTATTTTCATAGTAGTCATTAATACTTTTCATTTTCCTTTTTCCTTACATCGCCCTCCACACTTTAGGAAAGATCAACTAGGAGTAAGTGTCCCTCAACCACTGCTTGCACAATACTTAACGAATCGTTCTTCATACAATTTCGGGTAGTTTTCCCAAAATTGGCTATAGCGAGGACCACCCTCAACTAGTCTAGGAAGTATTTAAGTGACCGATAGAACTATTATAGTGTGCACAGGACCAATCTCCAACACGAGTAGCGAACCCGGTTCTTTGGTGGTCAAAGTCCTTCTATAATAGTTCCCGCGATTGTTTCATTATCACAATCTAATCACTTTTTTATACTCTCGTCCGTCAGTTCTATGAACCTTCACGAAACGTCCTTCAGTTCGTAAAACCTTCATGCCATCTTTCCTAATTCCTAACGTCCACCTCACTCCATAATTATACGTTTTTCTAGTTATTTTAGTGGGTTTTGATAGTCAAGACTTTAATTAATTATACCAATTTGAATAGGTTTATTAACTTAAGGTACTTGAACATAACAATAAAATAATTAAAAGTCAAGCATGAGAATATCAATAATGGTAACAATAGCATTCATTCATCCAAATTAGTAAACATTCAAGCATATAATCACCTATTAATCAACGTCATCATCACTAATTAATATGAAACTCTAGGTTCAAGAACCAATTAAACTCACATTTAACGTACAAATCAAACATACATATCATTATATACATATTATCATAATTAATTCCTTCCCCTAATTAAGAATAATATCTCCCCTCTTACCTCTTATGGAAGAGAGAGAAGGAGAGGTGTAAGGAGCTCCTCTCCAAGCCTTTAAATCCATGCTTCCTAGTTCCTTTTTCCGTGTTCTCTATAAACTCCTAGCCTTTCTACCTCAAATCTATGGTAAGAGTTCCATGATCTTAAAGTTAGGGTTTTATGGGTTGATATGGAAGTGAGAGGAGAGGGAGTAATATTGATTTTTAGAGAGGGAGAGTAATGGATTGGTGATGGGAATGGAACATAGAGCCAAGATTTGCTTAGTTTTGTGTTGATTGAAACTTGGGACTTATTTAGGTATGAAGTATAAGAAGAGTTCGTGGTTTTTGAAAGAGAAAGAATGAGAAAAATGGAGAAATTTTTGTGTTTTTAAGCTTTCTAAATTTCCCCAGAATACTCAGTATTTTACACAATACTCGAGTATTACTCAAGTATCCTACCCAATACTCAAGTATTTTATTAAAATTTCGACATATCTGATTGTTTCTGATAGAATACTCGAGTATTTCTTGCAATACTCCAGTATTGCCTGAGAGCTAGATTAGTCTAAATTTTTCCTTATTTCTTTGTATTTCAAAACGTCATATTTCATTCGTTGTATTTCAAAGCGTCATATTTCATTCGTTAACCGTTGGATCTTTCTCAAATTTGAAAGAAAGCTTCCCTACATACTTATCTTCACATCCAACGGTGAAATTTATGATTAAAGTTGTAAATATTTTATTTCATATTTCTAATATAGGGTGTTTCTAACATCGAAAACATCGTTTTTAACACTCTTTTGTTCATCTTTCACTCTCCTATTCGATGCCAATACTTCCTAATTTATTTATGGCACTCAAAGGAGTCCTAATCCATCACATTAAATCCTATTTAGCATAACTATCACAATTATCTCTGAAATAATATTCAGGATGTTACACATATAAATTGAAGGCACACTTTATAGCTTTAATATAATCATAACATATCATGAATTAATATCGTTTCATCACATATGCATATAATCACTCTCAAGCACATCATATACATTAAATATCATGGATTTACACAAGCACATCATTACAGAATCAATTAAACACATAATCACACATAATTCAATGAATTTCAACATCAATACCATGTTAAAAACACTATTTCAACCAAGCATAGCTCAATTGTTTAACAATTGCACTAATTGTTTATTGAAAATACCACATAAATCATAACTTTAAGTTGTTCAAAGTATCCTCATGTATTATATTGAGCTTCAAGTCAAATAATAACATGGGTTTGCTTATTTAAATTCCCTTGAACCTCATGGAAATCTTTCCATTACTTCGAGCTTTCCTAGTACTATCCTAGCCATAAGAGTAACTTCTTTCATACCTCATTACAAGAGAAGGTTTGATAGCTAGAAACTAAGCTTCCTACTTGAGGTGATAAAGAAGCTCCTTAACTTCTTTACAGCTCAATCACTTTATTACAAAAGGGAAAAGACTACATAAGTTAGGTTTGTGCTTTGGGAGAGTTTTAAGAGTGTATGTAGCCTGATTCTATAATAAAATGTATAGATTTAATCAACCTCTCGAGTGTTTATCTTCCTTAATGGACATTCTATGAATTTTTATATACAATCCAAACTAAAAATTTATCTTTAAATCGTTTTTCAACAAATATACTTTGGCATAAACATATCCATAGCATAATCAATTAAAATTATAATCGGTTATAATCATCATTATTAATTATAGTTATAATCTATAAAAAATTTCGGTAGTATCAAACAAATATGTAGTTTTTTTGCCCATTACGTATGTATGGTATTAACGCTTGTAGTCGGTAAATCTCAAATCAATTGAATAATTATGATTTAGATGGTAATCGATGTTGCTCGTTTCTATTTTGAAATATTTTTTTTATGAGTGAACATGAAAGGAAAAATAAAATAAAATGAGACATAAAGATAAATTCAATTACTATAAAAGAGCTTATTAAAAAAGTGATGTCAAGTTTTTTTAAAGAAATTACTAATGAATTAATAATAGTAAAAAATTATTTAAAAAATGTATTCTTTGGAATTATAAGAAGGACTTATTTATGTCTTTAGTCCTTGAAAATTAGGAGTATTTAGGTTTTGGTCCCTAGAAGTTTTTTTTTATTTGACTCATCCTTAATTGTTTTGAAAATTTGGTTTTGATCCCAGCCATTAGGAAAAATCCGTTAACTGCTTATGTGGCTGACGGAACGCCACCTCAACATACACGTGTGCAAGTATTGCGTGTCACCAGTAGAATGACGTGAATGATATGGGCCCATATGAGTAAAAGGGCCAGAGCCCAATCCTCAAACACATTTGGGTTGGACTTTGGCACTTTTGCTTCTCGAGGTACAAATTATCCACGTCATCTTACCGGTGGTCTGCAATACTTGCATAGTGTATGCTAATGTGACATTATGGTAACCACAACAGCAGTTAACTGATTTATCTAACGGCATGGACTAAAACCAAATTTTCAAAACAATTATAAGGATGAGTCAAGGTCAAAAAAACTTATAGGGATCAAAATCAAAACATTTCCAACTTTCAAGGACTAAAGACATAAATAAGCCTTATAAAAAAGGGAATTTATTTTGCCACCCCATGTTCTATGGTTGTCACCCCAAATTTTAAAATAATACCCATCATGCCCTTTTAAAAAAACATATTTTAACACGGGTCGTAAGGGGGCACTACGACTATCAGGTCGTAACACCCCCTTACGACCCTTTTAAAAACACAATTTTAATACGGGTCGTGAGCAGGTGTTACGACCTGCTGGTCGTGGTACCTGCTTACGACCACATTTTTTAAAGGGTCGTAAGCAGGTGCTACGACCAGCAGGTCGTAACACCTGCTTACGACCTGTCTGACAACACTTTTTTAAATAGTCGTAATGGGGTGCTACGACCTTCCGGTCGTAAGCACCCATTACGACCCGTGTAAATTTCACGTTTAACTCCTCATTTTCCTCAAAACCTCACACAGCCACACTACGTTTTCCCTCTCCTCTCTCGTCTTCTCACTCGAGATTCGCTTCTCCGTCCATCTCACCGGCGCTTCTCCGTTCTTCGATCGCTGCTCCATTCTTCTCACTCGTGTCTTCTCCGTGTCTTCTCTAGGTAATTTTTTTCTTCCCCAATATTATAACCCCACCATCCATACTCTATGACACATGATTCTTAACACTTTCCTCACAAATCTGCATGATTTACGAGTTTAATAGTATATTAAGAGTACTTGATTTAGTTAAGTAACAAAAAAAATTTAATTATTTTAGGCTTTTAACCTGCTACTAGTCTTGAAAATCATTTGAGAAGTAATGATCTGTCTCTAAACAGTGTGAAAAATACTAATGCTCCTATGCCCAAGGGTTAACAGTTAACTATAGGCATCCTCAATTAGATTTATATATGCATCCTCCCTTAATTTTACTAATTTGGTTAGAGAACTTGTTTAATTGTGTAAGTTATTGTCTTTTTATATAAATTGATCAAACACTTTTGCATTAGAATAACAATAGTAGATTATCAATTCAATGATTACAAAGCAAGTGAAAAAATAAAATAAAATAAAAAAGGTGCGAAGACAAGGTGCCATGAAAATACACTTTTCATGTCCAATGAATCAAATAGTAGCTGATACTACCAGGGGTGTGATACAATTCAACACTGATTTGAGAAAAAGTTAATGGAATTAACATTCAAAACATTGATGAGCATATGTTGGTGATACAATAATAATTATCATAATCTCCTGATGAAGACAATTTGCATGCCATACTGAGGTGACACAGTCATCACCAACATTGGTCCATGAGCCTATCTTTTAATTGCTTGCCTCACCGATGCCCCTGTTATAGGGTATAGTCTAAGAGTTTCTTGAATTATCAAGCTCACCTGTAGAGGAAACAAGAATCACTATTACTACTATTAGAATTGTGATTTGAACAACTAATTGCAATATAGGCTATGTGCTTAATGTATAGATGTTGTGGGTAGTTGCCCAAATTAGTTCAAAGTACTTCACAATTTTATAGTGATTTGACGTTTTTAAAACAACTAAAGAGAACATTGGGTTAGGAGTAGTTGCCTCATCTTAGAGTACTTGATGTTTAAATTAAAAAAAAAGATAGAATCAATCACTTGAACCAGTTGAACTATGAATGAGCTATGTTTCTAGTCTGCATTGTTGTAGTATTTCTTTGTGTAGTTTTCATTGCATTTGCATTGGGGTTGTGCTTAGTGTTGATCTTATTTGCATTGTTGTTTTACATATGGTGACAATGAATTGCTTGTTATTTGTCACTCTATGTATATATCGTCATTTATTCATGTTTTTATTTTTTATTTTATTTTTTTAAGTCAATGGGGCCTAAACCCAGGTAAAAAAGAATATATTGAATATATTTTTTTATTTTTTTATTTTTTTAAGTCATTTTTCTTACTCATTATTTTATGATTAAGTATTTATTTGTCTTTCTACATTGATCATTTACTCAAATCATAGCTTCTTACCTATACAATACAATATTGATTTATTGTCACTTCATATTACATCTTTTCAATTCATGAGTTTCATACGTAATGTTGATTTGTTTTTTCTTTTCAGATGGCATCCCGCGATGACTCTCCTCCTCGTCCTCCTGCGAGAAACCGGCCTAGTGCATCAAATCGCAAGCGTCTTATGGATGAACGTGCTGCAGCACGAGCAGCGGCAGCAGAGGCTGCAGAGGCAGAGGCGGCAGCAGCCGCATATTTAAATGTGGGGGACAACGATCCAGTTGTCAATGCAGCGAAATTAGACGACGACGTCGACGATCCTCAAGATGAGACTCTGTTGACTACTTACAGCGGCCACAGGGCCAAGCAGATATGGAAGGGCAATGTAAGTAATATTTAAGTTAAATGTCATAGCGTTTGTAATTTTTTTTAAATTAAATTGCATAACTAATTATTATCTCCTTCTTGCAGGATCCTGGTCCATTGAACCGGTTTCTTAACCGGATATTTGGGTTGAGGTCATTAGCTCAGTTACCGGAACAAGTTCGTACACTTGTTCTAGGTTCTAGACTTGCTCCTCTGATCGATTCGTCATATCAAATGACGGATAGGCGCATACGGAGCTCGTTTGTGGAGCGTTTTTATGAAGACACGTGCACCTTTCATCTACCATGTGGCGAGATCACGGTGACATTGGACGACGTTTTGTCCCTGCTCCATATTCCTGTGACGGGCTACCTCATCCCTTGGGATAAACCGTCGAAGCCTGAGGCGGTGGTTTTGTTGCACGAAGTTCTAGGAGTGTCTACAGAAGAGGCCACTGAAGAGGTGGATCGCACCAAAGGTGGTGCGGTTTCTTTCTCGGCATTGTCGAGGTGGTTGGAGCAATTCATCGATCAAAATCAGTACGAGCACGCTGCAAGGTGCTATCTGTTGTACCTTGTTGGGTCGACGCTTTTTATTGACAAGACTGTCAATTCCACTGGATTTCAGTGGCTGCATGCGTTGGAGGACCTGCATTCTGTGAGTCAATATGCATGGGGTGCTTGCGCGTTGGCGTATTTGTACGATCGATTGGCTGACGCTGCGAAGAAAGGGAAGCTGCAGTGTGCCGGTTTCATTTCACTTCTTCAGGTAACATGTTTTATAATATAACTTATTTTATTTATAAAGTTTTTAAGCATTATATTCTAATTATCTTATTAATAACATGTCTCAACTCATTCGCAGGCTTGGATCTTGGAATATTTTCCAGGACTTGGATTTGGCACAACAAAAGATGAATATAATGAGGTACATCCAAGGATCTTCAAGTGGTTGCCCCCCCCCAAAGCCCTAATGGTGCAGAAGCTACTTTCAGACAGCACCTGCAGACCATTACGGCTTATCAGATTGTGTGGCAACCATTTCTCAATCATCGGGCAGTCAGGCCGTTTGCTGAGATTGCTCTGTACTCCGGGTACATTAGATGCGGGAAGATTAGACGACCGTACCTTCCGGAGAGAGTGCTTCGGCAATTTGGCTATATCCAGCATATTCCACCTCCACCACACCGGCTTCCTTTGGTTGAGGCGATTGAGGAGCGATGGGCTGAGTGGGGTGCTCATGTGGTCGATGACATTCCTGCTAGCTTTCCCGAGGAGTGCGCGGAGGATTACCTAGACTGGGTGCACACTTACTCTCACCCATATCTTTATCCCACATCGACCAGGGTGGATCACGATCTTCAAGTTGTTAATGTAAGTTATTTAATAATTTTAATTTATATTTTTAATAATTTCTATTTATTTTTTAGTAATAATTTGTAATTATTTTGGTGTGCAGATCGAATTAATATCAAGAATGCGTAGTATTATGCAACTTGTTGATATAGCAGACCGGGATCAGGTATACAACCCTGATGTTACACATGACATCAGATTGTATGCTAGCACCCCTGCCATGTGTGAGGTTCAGGGTTTAAGGGTACGTGGGAGAGGGCGCAGAGGTGGTGGATCGACTCATGATGGTGCAGAATCAAGCCAGAGGGGTGGACGGGCACGTCATGCAAGACATTAATATGATTGATTTAGTATTTAGTTTTGGATATGTTAATTGTTATCTCGGATATCTTAATTAGTTTGTTATGGATGTGACTAGTACTTTTGAAAATACGTTTTATCTATTTTTATTTATTTTTATGGTCAAAAACCGTTATCATTATTTATAAGGTAAAATTGGAAAGTAACATTTTTTAAAAAAAATTAATACTAAAATGTTGCTAATATACTCATACCAAAAATAATTAATCTAAAGAGAAATTATTTAAAATAAGTAAAAAAACAAAGGAGTAAGGGAGTATTGTGGTAAAAAAATAAAAAAGAGTAAGGGAGTAAAAAAATAGTAAGGGAGTATTGATCATCTTGAATTCTTCTTATTCTTTTTGTGATCTTTGTGTTCTTCGTCTTCGTCTAGATCTTTGTGTTCTTCGTCTTCGTCCAGATTAATAGGCTCATTTTCTTCTGTGTGAGGCTCAGGAAAAAATGGTTTGAACATTTGAAGACGTTCTTGAAAATGAGATTCCCATGCAAGGACTCCCGTACTTGCATATCTCCACCATCCTACATATATTGGAGGTATTGGTGAACCTTCTTTCCAATGAATCTGCAAGTGAATTGAAAATAAGTTAGTAATTCGCACAAATTAAAATACTTTATAAACATTATATATTGAATTGAATGTTACCTGTACCCAATGGCTTTTATGCACATTTCCCATCACCCAAATTCTTTTTTCACTTGTTTCCAAAGATGTCCTGTATGGAAAGAACGTTTGACATTCACCTGTTGTTGACGAAATAGTCACTAGCCCAACATTGTACAAATTAGCAACTGCATGTCCCATGTCTGGAACCTCAAACCACTTTGCTTGTGATACAGCACCTAATCCATCAACATATAATGCATTATATGCTTTGTCATAATAGGATTGTCCTAAAATGTCAACATACAGAACTTTGTTATTAATCATCTCCTTTATAACCTCCTGTCGAATCAGCATGTAGTTTTCTTCTGTGCCATATCTATACAATGATAAGACACGGAAGCCACAATTTCCATCAGCCTTGACATCAATTATTTTGTGAATGAACTGGTGTAACACATCAGGGAAAGCTGTCAACATTTTTCTCCAAGCATTATATGTTTCTGTAGAACTCTTTCTTTTGGTTGACATGTTTGTTTGAGAACCCTTTGTATTGGATCCTGTAGATTGAGAAGAATAAATGATCACAATTGACAAAACATATTAACAAATAATAAAAAATAACAATTGACAATCACCTGTTGATTGAGACCCTTTTGGTTTTGACCTGGTAGATTGTGAACCCTTTGTTTTAGATTGAGATCCATTGGATGGATAAGCACCTTCCATGACATCATCTTCCCAATGAGATGGTTCACGCTTTGTAGATTTTTCATGTGCTGCCTCCTTCCTACTACCCTTCACACTGCCTTTTGTCTTCACTTTATACTTAGGGTGCTTCATTGAAGTTGTTGTTGGATACACAAACTCATGTAATCTTTGAAAATATCTTTTCTTTTCAAGCACACCCTTATCATCTAATGCTTCTACTTGACGATATATCTCATCCACGTATGGTTTTGGATCAAAATCTGTTGGTGAAAAAGAGGTCTTTATTTTTTCATTAAAAGACAAGCGTCGCCAATGATCGTGAACTGCATCCAAAGGGATGGGTACTTCCTCTTTATAATATTTTGCAAGTTCACATTCGCATGGTAGACCGTGAGTTCTTCTGATTCTGCAATCACAACATAAGCTTACCCCTTTTGTTTGGCGAAAACTTTCCATGATCTCCCAAATACGTATTAACGCATTGCGAGAGACAAAGTGACGCAACTCCTTGTAGAAATCATTATTTACACGATGATCCACCTTGGTGATACTACTTTCAAAAGAATCTTTAATATCAGTATGTTGACATACCAGCATGTTCTCCATTGCCTCAAAGCTGGTGCACATATCCCCTTGACTATCTCTCAATAATCTCTTGAATGTGGCATGAGCGCTCTCAACCCTGGTAAAACAAAAAATAAACATATAAAGTATTTTTCACAATTATTTTAAAACTCAATAGGTAAAAACACATCATTAAAATATACATAAAAAAAATGTTTGGGTTTTTTTAACTCACCTATTAGTTGTGGTATTACCAAAATGCATCAATTGGTTTACCCAAACACCCACAAATTTCTCCTTGTTGTGTCGCAGGTAAGTACGTTCCACGTAGTCATAAATTATTATTCCGCACAAATCCTTAAATTTTTTCAAATAATCTGTATACTCTTGCAAGTCTCGAGATTCTACGACTGCTTTCCAAGCGTCCATTATAGGTGTCTCATCTTTTGTCTCACAAACCTTCTGCTTCACTCTATGCTGCACGTTCTTTGAGATGTGAAACTTACATAGCAAGTGAGTAGAGGTTGGAAATACCTTCCTGACTGCCAAAATTAGAGCATCTTCTTTATCAGTCACTATGATCTGAGGCATGGCATCATCACTTTCAATCAAGTTGCGAAGCCGCTCTAGAGCCCATGTGAAGTATGAAGCCTTTTCAGCCTTCACATAACAAAAGGCAACATGGAACGTCTTCTCTGTCGATGTTTGACCTACGATCTCAAGAAGCGGATATATGTATCTATTTGTTTTGTAGGTACTATCCATAACAAGAACAATACCGAACGAATGTAATAATGTTATTCCACTTGGATGTGCCCAAAAAATGGCCTTGACCACATCACTTTCTTCGTCTTTTACATAATTTGTCACATATCCAGAAGAAGTCAATCTGTGTAATAAATGCTGCATCTGGGTCCTGCGATGTCTGATACTTTTTCTAAATCGTTGACGCTCATTGTACACTTGTCTCAAGGTAGTAGTGTTGTTCTTGTTCCGTTCTTTCAAACTAATGAGAATTTCCTTCGGTTTGACCCCTGCCTTTGTCAAGTTATCGATTAACTCCTTTTCCTCTTTGGTTGGCCTACCATAATGACCCTCCAAGCTTTCACATGGTTTGTGATTATGGACGCCACATTTGACCGAAAGCATCCAACCTTTTCCATTACCAAGATCCCAAGCATTAATCCTGAAAGGGCATTCAGACTTGCGAGTACCGGATACACACATTATCTCACCTTTTGTTCTTTTCCTATATTTTCCACTTCTTTCGCAAGCCAAAAACACCCTAGGTCTTCTCTTATACGTCCCTCCGCCTGTGTCTGACCGATATATAACGATCACATGTTTTTGTTCTTTTTCAACAGCTTGAACCCAACAGATCAATTCGTCTCTACTTGCAAAAATCTTATTATGTGAAAAGTCATCACTGTAGTCTGCAATAATATTGTTAAATGAAAAAAAGAAGTTATATTAGGATTTAAAATAAAAAAATTAAAAATAACATGTTAAAAGGAATTTATAAATAAAAAATATGAAAAAAAACAGTGTTTCATTATGAATTTAAAATAAAAAAAACAATGTTACATTAGGAATTTAAAATAAAAAATTAAAAAAAAAACAGTGTTATAGGAATTTAAAATTAACATAAAAAGTTGTATTACAACTTTAGCATAAAAAAAAAACTATATTAGAACCTTAGAATAAAAAGAAGTTATATTAGAAATTTAGAATAAAAATGTAATATTAGGATTTCAATAAAAAAATGTTATATTAGATATTTAAAATAAACAAAAATTAATATAAATAATAATAATAATAATAAGGATTACAAAAAAAATTAAAAAAAAAACGGGTCGTAACACTTGGTTACGACCCTAAAAAAACACGGGTCGTAAACCAGTGTTACGACTTAAACATAAACACTAGTCGTAACACTAGGTTACGACCTGGTAAAAATTTTTACAAATAATTATTTAAATTTAAATAAACAACCCATAATAATTCATCAATTAGGATACAATAAATTATTGAAAATATTAATCCTAACTAAACTTTATGAATGAAATTTGAAAATTACCTTGAAATTCAGGTTCAACGGCAGCCATTAAAACCAACGTTTTAGTATGATGAAGTATAAGATTTGGTATAAACAATTTGAGGTATGAATGGGTTTATATAGAAATAAAAATAAGGATTTAACACGACCGTAAGGGGGCACTACGACCGTCAGGTCGTAATACCCCATTACGACCCTTTAAAAAACAATATTTTAATACGGGTCGTAAGCAGGTGTTACGACGTGCTGGTCGTAGCACCTGCTTACGACCCTTTAAAAATATGTGGTCGTAAGCAGGTACCACGACCATCAGGTCGTAACACCTGTGTAACACCCTAATGAATTCTACCCTTAATTACCAAGTATTAAAAATGAGTACTTAAAAATTTCATTTTAGTTTAGTAAAATCACCCGTCAAACGGACGGAGTTTTGTCTGTTTTTCGGACTTTCCAAAATCTTCAACCTGATAAACACATTTATATGAAATCAACAGGAGCCAGCAGGGCTCAAAGATAAATATATAATTATCGCATAGTTGCCCCTTGGGCTCAAGTGTAAAACATCACTGTGTCAGAGTGCCAGCAAAATATTAAGTATGTAAATCAAGAGGCCATAACAACAACTATGCTCAAAAAGAATCATAAACCCTGCACAAAAGAAACTAGCCTAAGCCTCACCCAAAAAGCATATATAGCACATATACATCCAAATATACGGAGGCTGAAGTCAAAAATAAAAATATCTAATCCCCATAACCCTACTCTCCCTGTGAGGGAGAGCACTCTTGCTCGGCCGGGGGTTGTGCTAACTCAATCTCTGTACCTAAAAGATAGTAAAGGAGTGAGCATTTCACATGAATAGAAAAGCAGTTTCTAGGTAGACATAACAACTAACCAGGCCAAACACACTTAGCAATTCATATGCATAAATCACAATATCCACACAAGCATACCACATTTTCCAATCCCATTATTTTATAAATGCCGATTCCCTTTTTAGTTAGTTCATTTCCACCATTTAATTCCCTTTTATTCACTTTCTCGTTCCCAAAGAAATCCCTTTTTAAACCCTTAACTTTTCCTTATTTTTACGGTGTATGTATGTCTCCACCAAATCGAAGGCCTACATACATACACCAATCACGATGTATGTCTCCACCAAATCAAAGGCCTACATACATCGCGTTTCCATTACCATACCTTGTCCAATTTTATTCCCTTACCTCTTTCCTTATTTTTACGGTGTATGTATGTCTCCACCAAATCGAAGGCCTACATACATACACCAATCACGATGTATGTCTCCACCAAATCGAAGGCCTACATACATCGCGTTTCCATTACCATTACCTTGTTCAATTTTATTCCCTGTTTCCTTTATTCATTTCCTTTTATTTACGGTGTATGTATGTCTCCACCAAATCGAAGGCCCACATACATACACCAATCACGATGTATGTCTCCACCAAATCGAAGGCCTACATACATCGCGTTTGATTTACCATTTACCTTCTTTTATCCATTGTTCTTTCCTTTTTCCTTTCTATTTAGGGTGTATGTATGTCTCCACCAAATCGAAGGCCTACATACATACACCACCGACGATGTATGTCTCCACCAAATCGAAGGCCTACATACATCGCCCCTTTTTCGTTGTATTGTCTCCCCCAAATCGAAGGCCTACAATACAACCCAAACTTTTACGATGTATCGTCTCCCCCAAATCGAAGGCCTACGATACACCACCATATTTATGCCTTATCAATTGTCCATATTATATGCCATTACTTCGTCTACCAATTCCATTTAATATTTATCAATTCATTCCGATCACAAAAACCATCACAAATATAACCAAATAGCCACAATTTACATTACACATAAACAATTAGAGTGCAAATAACAACCAAACTTTGACTTTTCATATAATTATATAATAACCACATTTTGTTCACATGTCCCAATTATTGATTCAGAGTCCTAAATTAGGGGTTCATACCATTTAATTTTTCCTCCATTAATACCTAACCTTATTCTCAAATTCTTAGAGTTCCATAATTAATAATTAAGCTTAAGTTCACCATTTTCCTTAGTTTCTAAATTGGGGTTCCTAATTTCCAATCCTAACACATAAACTCCTAACCAATCATTATATCTAAACACAAACCCTCTCCTTGAACAAGCCAATGCTCACTATAACCACCCCTTACCTTAACCAAAGAGAGGGAAAGTGGGAGGACCCAAGTCGTAGCTCCAAGCGCTCCCAAAACCAAGAGCTCCGAACGCACGAAGATGGAGGTAGTGATAATAATCTTCCCTAAGCCAAAGGAATGGAATGATAATGAGATTATTGCCCCATTTCCATAGAGAATTCGGATTTCCCAAAGAGGGGAAAGAGAGAGAGAGAGAAAATCCAAATTAGAGAGAGAGGAACGTCAAGAATCATGAGTACTTACTTGGAGAGACCAAGAGGGACTTGATGATGGACCTTGGAGTGATTCCCTTGAGGTCTAATGGATTTAGAATAAGAGATTTTGTGCCCTAGAGAGAGAGAGTTCGAATTTTGCCAAGAATGAACGTGTGAATCGCTTTTATTTTTTTCTCACAGTACAGCCTTTAATCGATTAGTAATCGATTAAGCACTTTCAAACTTTCTGACCTTAATCGATTACTCTACAGCTTAATCGATTAAGCTGCTCAGTTTTGCAGCATTCATACTTTGGAAGGCCATAACTTCTTCGTTACCCGTTGGATCTTCCCCAAATTTTGACACAAGCTTCCTCACCTATCCTAATTCACATCCAACGGTGGAATTTGTATTCTAAGCTACCAATCTTGTTATTCTTATTCCCCAAAGTCCTATGTTTTAAACTTGAATTTGCATGTCTAATTGGCCAATTTTCTAACTTAAATCACAATTACTTCTATCCTAAGACTATCAAAGCACAATTTACACTAAGAATTAAATTTAGGGTGTTACAATCCTCTCCCACTTACCAGAATTTCGTCCCCGAAATTCATCTGTCCTGAAACAACTGAGGATAAGACTCCTTCATCTTGCTCTCCAGCTCCCAAGTAGCCTCTTCCATGTTGTTTCTGTTCCAAATCACCTTCACCAATGGAATTTCCTTGCCCCGAAGCTGCTTAATCTGCCTGTCCTCAATTCTGATCAGGAGGATTTCAAAAGTAAGATTCTCCTTCGAGGGCAAATCGTCAGTTGCTACCACATGGGAGGGATCATGAATGTACTTCCTCAACTGGGAAATATGAAATACACCATGAAGTCTAGACAAGTGTGGAGGCAAAGCAATCCTGTACGCCAAAGGTCCAACTCTCTCCAGAATCTCATAAGGTCCGACAAACCTCGGGGTCAGCTTCTTTGACTTGATTGCCCGACTTTGTGCCATACAAGTAATGTCTCCAGATTTTCAAGGCAAACACCACAGATGCTAATTCCAAGTCATGAGTCGGATAATTCTGCTCATGCTGTCGCAACTACCTGGATGCATAGGCCACAACTTTGCCTTGTTGCATAAGTACACAACCCAAGCCTTGCTTTGAAGCATCAAAATACACGTCAAAGGGTTGGGTTGGTTCCGGCAAAGTTAGAACCGGTGAACTTGTCAATCTCTTCTTTAGTTCCAAGAAGATGCTCTCACACTGTTGCGACCATTGATAAGGGACATCTTTTCTGGTTAACATTGTCAATGGAAGAGCCAGTTTGGAGAAACCTTCAATGAATCTCCGATAGTAACCTGCCAATCCCAAAAAGCTTCTGATTTCTGTGACTGTTGTGGGTCTCTCCCACTTTAACACCGCTTCCACCTTGGAGGGATCCACAGCAACTTCTGGTGCCGAAATCACATGTCCCAGAAAATGGACCTCATCCAACCAAAAGCTACATTTAGACAGCTTGGCATACAACTGCTTCTCTTTGAGGACCTGCAGTACAATCCTCAAATGCTCCTCATGTTCGCTCGGACTCTTAGAATAAATCAGGATGTCATCAATGAACACAATGACAAAAGAATCCAAGTATGGCATGAAGATCCTATTCATGTAATCCATGAATATTGCAGGAGCGTTGGTCAATCCGAAAGGCATCACCACATACTCAAAGTGCCCATAACGCGTCCTGAAAGCAATTTTTGGAATGTCCTCTTCACGGATACGGATCTGATGGTATCCCGATCGGAGGTCAATCTTAGAGAACACCGATGCACCCCTCAACTGATCCAATAAATCGTCAATGCGAGGGAGCGGATATTTGTTCTTTACTGTCACTGCATTCAGCTTCCTGTAATCAGTGCACATCCGAAGGCTACCGTCCTTTTTCTTGACAAAGAGGATATGAGCACCCCAGGGTGATACACTTGGCCTGACAAGTCCCTTTGCTAATAGCTCCTCCAACTGCTTCTTCAATTCTTCCAATTCCGGAGGCGCCATTCTGTAAGGTGCAATAGAAATTGGGCCTGTACCAGGCTTCAGATCAATACTAAACTCAACTTCTCTTCTTGGAGGCAATCCGGGAATCTCCGTAGAAAAGACTTCCGGAAACTCACGGACCACAGGAATTTGACTTACATCAGAAACTTCATCAACTTCCATGGTAGACAGGGTAGCATCATTAAAGATGACTGCTTTCTTACGACAGTCAATTAGAACATGATGTTGAGCCATCCAGTCCATACCCAGAATAACATCTAATCTAGTCAAAGGCAGACAAATGAGATTGATTTTGAATTCCCGCTCCAGAACTCGGAGTGGACAATCCAAACATATCTGAGAAGTAATAACTGAAGAATTCGTAGGGGTAGAAACTGACAACTTATAAGGCATTTCTATAGTAGACAACCCTAGTCTCTTCATGCATTCCATGGAAATGAATGAATGGGATGCACCACAATCAAATAAAACACCACAAGAATTGCCATTAACATGACAAATACCTCTGATCAGCTCATCATCATCTGTCACCTCTTCGCCATCTAGAGTGTACACCTTGCCCTTCTGCATTGGCTGACTCCCACCAGATTTCTGTGCACTAGCCACATTGACCTCTCTCTTCACAGGATTTTTAGGGTAGTTGGAAACAAAGTGCCCGGGCTGTCCACACAAGTAACAAAGTCCATCTCTTCGACCCATATTCCAGCACACCCCCTTGTGTTGCCTCCCACAATGTGTACAAGTAGGAACAGGACCAAGAGATAGTGCGGATTGCCCTGCTCCTCTAGGGACTGAAGGTCTGGGATTAGAATAAGGGCCAGATTTCTACATAGGACTCTTGCCCCTAATAGGACCAGACAATTTCTGAGATGCCCTGCTTCGCTCCTCTGCTTGTTCCTGCTTGAGTGAATCTTCATAAGCACTGGTCATGTTCACTAGTTGAGAGAGATTAGAGATTCCTTGATAGACAAAAACAGTTTTGATCTTGGGATGGAGACCAGCCTCAAACTTGATACATTTAGTGCGTTCATCTGCATCCCGGTAGCTGCCCGAATAGCGAATGAGGTCCTCGAATTGAGCTGCATACTCTCCAACACTGAGGTTCCCTTGCTTCAGCTCAAGAAAAGCCACTTCCTTCTCCCTTCTTACATTCTCCGGAAAGTACTTCCCAAGAAAACGGACCTTGAAAAGATCCCATGAAATAAGCTCATTAGCTGCTTCCAGACCTCTCCTCTGTTGGTCCCACCAATGTTCTGCCTCACCCACCAGAACATACTCCACTAGTCGCATATACTGATCACCTGGTGGCTACAGTGAGCGAAACACCTTCTCCATCTCCTGGAGCCATCTTTGAGCTCCATCGGGATTGTAACCCCCTTCAAACTTCGACGGATCGCTTTTTCTAAAGCGGCCCATCCAGTCAATCTCCATTGGTAGTGGTGGAGGAGGCTGAAGTGCTGCTACAGCAGCTGCTGCAGCTACAGCAATGTTCTGGGCTTGATTCTGCTGTAGGTTTGCAAGATTATCAGCTTGTTGCTGCTGGACTTGGGCTTGGTTCTGCTGCAATTGAACCAGAGTTTCGAGAATTGCAGTAATCCTATCACTATCAGCCCGTCTCCCTGCCATACTGTTGAGTCATGGAAGGAAAACCAGTTAATGATAGAATAATTAAATAAAACTACTAATATCCTATAACTTCACTTAGACACCCAACTAAGTACTTGGGTTACTCGCTCGGTGAGTAACCATAGGAGTAGTGAGTTCATACTCCAAAGGCCGAGGGAAACTGCTCTGATATCATAATGTAACACCCTAATGAATTCTACCCTTAATTACCAAGTATTAAAAATGAGTACTTCAAAATTTCTTTTTAGTTTAGTAAAATCACCCGTCAAACGGACAGAGTTTTGTCTGTTTTTCGGACTTTCCAAAATCTTCAACCTGATAAACACATTTATATGAAATCAACAGGAGCCAGCAAGGCTCAAAGATAAATATATAAGTATCGCATAGTTGCCCCTTGGGCTCAAGTGTAAAACATCACTGTGTCAGAGTGCCAGCAAAATATTAAGTATGTAAATCAAGAGGCCATAACAACAACTATGCTCAAAAAGAATCATAAACCCTGCACAAAAGAAACTAGCCTAAGCCTCACCCAAAAAGCATATATAGCTCATATACATCCAAATATACGGAGGCTGAAGTCAAAAATAAAAATATCTAATCCCCATAACCCTACTCTCCCTGTGAGGGAGATCACTCCTGCTCGGCCGGGGGCTGTGCTAACTCAATCTCTGTACCTGAAAGATAGTAAGGGAGTGAGCATTGCACATGAATAGAAAAGGAGTTTCTAGGTAGACATAATAACTAACCAGGCCAAACACACTTAGCAATTCATACGCATAAATCACAATATCCACACAAGCATACCACATTTTCCAATCCCATTATTTTATAAATGTCGATTCCCTTTTTAGTTAGTTCATTTCCACCATTTAATTCCCTTTTATTCACTTTCTCCGTTCCCAAAGAAATCCCTTTTTAAACCCTTAACTTTTCCTTATTTTTACGGTGTATGTATGTCTCCACCAAATCGAAGGCCTACATACATACACCAATCACGATGTATGTCTCCACCAAATCAAAGGCCTACATACATCGCGTTTCCATTACCATACCTTGTCCAATTTTATTCCCTTACCTCTTTCCTTATTTTTACGGTGTATGTATGTCTCCACCAAATCGAAGGCCTACATACATACACCAATCACGATGTATGTCTCCACCAAATCGAAGGCCTACATACATCGCGTTTCCATTACCATTACCTTGTTCAATTTTATTCCCTGTTTCCTTTATTCATTTCCTTTTATTTACGGTGTATGTATGTCTCCACCAAATCGAAGGCCTACATACATACACCAATCACGATGTATGTCTCCAGCAAATCGAAGGCCTACATACATCGCGTTTGATTTACCATTTACCTTCTTTTATCCATTGTTCTTTCCTTTTTCCTTTCTATTTAGGGTGTATGTATGTCTCCACCAAATCGAAGGCCTACATACATACACCACCGACGATGTATGTCTCCACCAAATCGAAGGCCTACATACATCGCCCCTTTTTCGTTGTATTGTCTCCCCCAAATCGAAGGCCTACAATACAACCCAAACTTTTACGATGTATCGTCTTCCCCAAATCGAAGGCCTACGATACACCACCATATTTATGCCTTATCAATTGTCCATATTATATGCCATTACTTCGTCTACCAATTCCATTTAATATTTATCAATTCATTCCGATCACAAAAACCATCACAAATATAACCAAATAGCCACAATTTACATTACACATAAACAATTAGAGTGCAAATAACAACCAAACTTCGACTTTTCATATAATTATATAATAACCACATTTTGTTCACATGTCCCAATTATTGATTCAGAATCCTAAATTAGGGGTTCATACCCTTTAATTTTTCCTCCATTAATACCTAACCTTATTCTCAAATTCTTAGAGTTCCATAATTAATAATTAAGCTTATGTTCACCATTTTCCTTAGTTTCTAAATTGGGGTTCCTAATTTCCAATCCTAACACATAAACTCCTAACTAATCATTATATCTAAACACAAACTCTCTCCTAGAACAAGCCAATGCTCACTATAACCACCCCCTTACCTTAACCAAAGAGAGGGAAAGTGGGAGGACCCAAGCCGTAGCTCCAAGCGCTCCCAAAACCAAGAGCTCCGAACGCACGAAGATGGAGGTAGTGATAATAATCTTCCCTAAGCCAAAGGAATGGAATGATAATGAGATTATTGCCCCATTTCCATAGAGAATTCGGATTTCCCAAAGAGGGGAAAGAGAGAGAGAGAGAGAGAAAATCCAAATTAGAGAGAGAGGAACGTCAAGAATAATGAGTACTTACTTGGAGAGACCAAGAGGGACTTGATGATGGACCTTGGAGTGATTCCCTTGAGGTTTAATGGATTTAGAATAAGAGATTTTGTGCCCTAGAGAGAGAGAGTTCGAATTTTGCCAAGAATGAACGTGTGAATCGCTTTTATTTTTTTCTCACAGTACAGCCTTTAATCGATTAGTAATCGATTAAGCACTTTCAAACTTTCTGACCTTAATCGATTACTCTGCAGCTTAATCGATTAAGCTGCTCAGTTTTGCAGCATTCATACTTTGGAAGGCCATAACTTCTTCGTTACCCGTTGGATCTTCCCCAAATTTTGACACAAGCTTCCTCACCTATCCTACTTCACATCCAACGGTGGAATTTGTATTCTAAGCTACCAATCTTGTTATTCTTATTCCCCAAAGTCCTATGTTTTAAACTTGAATTTGCATGTCTAATTGGCCAATTTTCTAACTTAAATCATAATTACTTCTATCCTAAGAC
Organism: Crotalaria pallida; assembly: GCA_037953625.1. NCBI lineage: Eukaryota > Viridiplantae > Streptophyta > Magnoliopsida > Fabales > Fabaceae > Crotalaria > Crotalaria pallida. The sequence goes on from CM075653.1 coordinate 83,769,880, forward strand.
TATCAAAGCACAATTTACACTAAGAATTAAATTTAGGATGTTACAACCTGCTTACGACCCGTATTAAAATTGTGTTTTTAAAAGGGTCGTAAGGGGGTGTTACGACCTGATAGTCGTAGTGCCCCCTTACGACCCGTGTTAAAATATGTTATTTTTAAAAGGGCATGATGGGTATTATTTTAAAATTTGGGGTGGCAACCATAGAACATGGGGTGGCAAAATAAATAGCAAAAATATGAGTTATTTATTTTTAATTTTATGTAACTTTAATTTGTTCTGGGTGAGCCCACGGTATCCACCCATGCAACTAAGTGACTAATCCGTTCGTACATCGATTGGGTTTTTTTCGGGGGTAGCGTTCTCAGCAAGACACTCTCCATGTGCATGAGTCAGGGATCAAACTCGTGACCATATATATATGCTTAAGAGACATACACAGATCTCGTCCATATGTGTCGGTCTTCACTAGTAAGTAACTTTAATAATGTTCTTTACGTTAACAAGATAAATAAATACTACTTGATCCCTCCATCTCACAAAGAGGGTAAAAATGGCAAAAAATTTTGACCTAAACTAAATTTAAAGTAATTAATAAAAAGCTTAAAAAGTGTAAACTTTGAATCGTGATAGGTTGACCAATAAAAAATGCATTAAATTAATTAATAGTTTGATAATTGATTGATATGTTTGATAAATCATTAAATATATTTCTTCTTAATTTTTTAACTTTTTCGATTTGTTATATTTTTTTGGGACGGAGGGAGTATTAATGTATAATAGATAATGGTTGATGTTGAAATTACATTACACAATAATCAACACTAAATTTCTTTAACCATCCACATATTGTTTTTTTGACTGAATCAAAACTTACATTTGGCCCTTTAATTTAAGCAATATGCTAATCATCACAAGAAAACAATTCATATTTAGTCATAGTGGGAAAATTAAAAATCAAAATGCACACAAAGAAAAATCGAAGTTTTGTCGTTTTGGAATGTGGCCTAGCCGTTGAAATGTCAAACGTGCAACAAATGTATGGTTAGAGCAGCAGCCAAACATGTGTATAAGTTCAGGGGTGGCATTTTCTGCAAACTGCAATAATTAAAAACATTGATATTTTACACATATATCTACATGCATGCATGTAAGTCGTTTCCTAATTTTTTCCCAAGTTCAAATACTAATAAGTATTTTTAGTGTGTCAATGAAGCTAAATATAATTTTAAAAAAAAAAAACTATCATCGCAAGAAATTAAATGAGTTTTTAGGATGGTATTTTACGATGATTAAAGAAATCAATTAATATTGTTTGTGATATTAAAAATGATAATATTTGATATATTTCTTTAAAATAATAATTATGATGATCATTGAAATACTAAAAAATATTATATTGAAACTCTAAAATCTATTGAATAAATACGAGTATTTGTGAAAAAAATTAATATTATTAAAATTAGAAATAAAGGGTTATAAAAAAAACGATGTAAACTCACTATTTTTTTTTGTCCGAATTCCTTGCGGAACCACCGGTATCCCCAAGAGCACCCTTAATACTAGGGAGCCCTTGAGACTAATCCGGAGCGAGCTGCGTGGCTGGCTCTCCCAGCGGGATGTTTTTAGTGTAAACTCACTATTTAATATTATACTTAAAGATAAAAACAGTATTTGTTTTTAAAGGATTTTGTTAATCTCAGCCCTTAGAATAGAGAATAAGAACCTAAAAGAGATAAGTTTTATTGGGAAGTGTTGTCGTAAAAGAATCAAAAAACTTTATATTTATTTTTCAATAAAACTTATTCCATCATGGATTTTTTTTTTAAAAAAAAAACCCCTTTTTTTTATTCTCAAAATATAAATAATGTGCATTTATAATTTTATTCTAATTATTAAAACTTTAACAAATATTTCAAATACTTTTAGGATACATATACATTTAAGCAGCACCCTTTTCAATAATTGGATTTTGTATTCCCCTAAATGCTGTCTTATTTTCCATGCTGCATGTGTGGCTTGTTCACCGTCACAGCTACCAGAAAGCAAAAGCCCGAATCTGCGGATTTTATATGATTTTAATGTTTTATTGCTTTATATCTGTAAGTTAGTTTCGTGTTCAATTGGCTTCATCTCAGTACAGTCTCTTGACAAAGTCCTCCCTTGCGGCTCGCCGACACATGTTCATTCCCCCGACAAGCTACTAATATATTTTTACATAAATGTGCTTTTTATTTTTTTATTAGTAAGTATTCCCGTGCATTGCACGGGTCGTTTAATTTGAGATATTAATCGTTTAATTTGAGATATTAGTATTGTGTGAAAAATTGCATTTGACAAAGTATGAATAAAATATCTTGGATTTATAGTGTATAATGTTAAATTACTACTTAGTTATTAAATTATGTCGAGTCAATGTGTAGTTTATGTTTTATATCATGTGAATAAATTATAATTATTTTTTGAATTGTATGAAAATAAACTTTACTATCATAGAAGACAACAATTTTAAGTTTTATATGTAGTTTACATTAAAGAACTCTTTCAACTAATATTTATGTCGTGTTGACAGGTTGGGTAAGGAGTTAATTTTTTGGAGCAAGAGCTTTTATTTGATAAGATTCCTCGCTTGTTGAGTATTGAATAGTAAATTCTCCAAAACAAAGTACGTTTCACATGATAATTTATTTGAATATTCAAACTGAACAATGTTAAATGGTCACCAAAAAGATAGCAATAAACATTGTCCAATATAACAACCTTGTAAATCAAAATTTAAAACCTAACATTGACAGTCCTGCTTTCACGATATTGCTTCCTTGTATACATTTTTCCAATACTAAATCCACTTAAAAACCTGCCATAGTAAATGGAATGAATAATCGTGAGGAATTATAGTTATTATCAGTAACTATAATTATAGTATTGCAATAGAATTTGATAATATGAATGTAAGTTGAAATTATACCCTTTTAAAATCTAATTATTTAGTTTTGCTTGGTACTTTTTTTAGTTTTGGAGGTAGAAAATTGAGGAGTTTACATATCGTCAATGCCTAAGAAATTATTATCAACACTGTCAGCGAACTTTTTCTTCTTGGATGTTGAAGACGTAGGAGTGATGTCATCATATCTCTGAATTTGAGATTCAACTAAACAATTGTCCTGCTATAAATATCAAATCAAGTATAATTTTTAGTTAATTAAATTAATTAGTCACATTGAAATTAACATCGTATTTATCTAATTGTTTTTTTTTGGTAAATAAAAAATTTTATTACCAACGAGCAAATGTCAAAAACAATACAACCAGAGGCTAAAGATTCTAAGCCACCTTCTAGGAAGGGTTCTTAGAGCCTAAAGCCCCCAAAAAATGTACAACACCATACCAAAAGCCAAATTAAATTTGCTCCAAAATCCTATGAACCACAATAGAGTTCCTCCACTGCCTAAACTTAGGAAAGACACAAGAAAACCTATAAGCCAATTCTCTTATAACAACAATGAAGACCTGATCAGGGGATTGCTGAGCTTGAGCAAAAATCCGACGATTTCTTTCACACCAAGTGTGATAAATTGCTGCTGCCAAAAGAGCTGAAAATAACCGTTTATCCAACTTCTGCCTGCTTGCCCTTCGTAGCCACTTAGTCCAGTTTCTGTATTTGCAAGGCAGATAATCAATGCACATCCAGTTAGCTAACAAAGCAAGAAGCCTTCTGCTCCAAATACAGCTGAAAAATAGATGATCTCGAGTCTCCTCATGAGCATGACAAAGGGAGCAGATGGAATCAATAGGGCAAAATCTACTGATCCTATCCTTTGTCTTCAACCTATCTTTAGAGGCCAACCAGAAAATAAAACATTGCTTCTGTATGGAAGTTGAATTCCAAACTTGCCTACAGAGGGGGAACTTCACTTGAGGTCCAAGCAAGAAATTGTACGCAGATGCTATACTGTATTCACCATCAGAGTTATGAAGTCATCTGCTATTCAAGAAACCTGCTGCAAGAAGATTCCTAACTTTTAAGAATCTGTTTAAAATGCCAACCATGTATAAAAATTAGTTTTAGTACAAACAATTGTGGGTCTAAGGTTAAATTCATAGAAAAATTTTAAAATTGTCGAAGAGAATGAGAAGGTTAAGAAAAGAATATAGAAATATTATTAAATTGCAACTTTTAAATAATTTGCTTATATTAAAACTTTATCACGGTATAATTACATGTTGTATAAATTTATAGGAATTTTTAATTTTTTTTCCTAAAATATGATGTTTTATATTATGCTAAATCATTATAAGAATATAGAAATTAAAAAGATTTCAACTTTGAAATTAGTTATTGCCTATGTTAGAACTTCGTAATTGTAAATAAATATATTGTCTAAAGTATCAAATAACGCATCATATTTTCCACGATTAAAATTACAACATATTGTATAAATTTTCGGATTTTTTAAAAATTGAATTAATGACGGAGTAAATATTTGATTGTATTATGCTAATTCATTATACCAAATTATAGCTTATCTTTAATACTTATATATCTGTTTTAGCCAAAATTTATTCTTCATAATGATGCTCTTTTTAAATGATTGATATCAATTTGCCTATATTAGAACTTGCTTGTATTAGAATTTCTCAAATTACAACATTATATCCATTTTTTTTTGTTGTTTAATACTTAGATGACGGCTCGTTTAAGCATTATTATATATGTTTTTATGCCTATATTTAATTTTAATTTTTTTTGCGGCGGTTCAAAAACTCACGCAGAGCCGGCCGTCGGGAGTCATATTTTGCGGCGACTCTGACAATTGCTGCAGAATTTCGACGCTAAAATTTGCGGGGGTTTATAACTGCCGCAAATAACAAGGTTCTTTCTCACATTAAATTCGTGGCTGTTGTAAACCGCCGCAAATATCAAGGTTCGTTTTTACTCTGAACTTGCAGCTGTTCTATAACCGCCGCAAATAGCAACGCTATTTTTCATATTAAAATCATGGCTGTTGTAAATCGTCGCTAATATCAAGGTTGGTTTTACTCTGAATTTGCAGCTGTTCTGTAACCCCTGCAAATATTTAAAAAAAAATAAAATAGGAAAAAAATATTGTCTTTTTTTTGTTTTAGATTTATGCTTCTAATTAGAGTTTTAGAAACTTATATTATATCAAGAAATTTGAAAAGAGAAATAACATTAGCAAAACAATTTATAAAGCTTCCAAACTCAAAGATAACACTATCAATACATATTAAACTTCTTGTTCCAGCTTCACATCTAACAAAATACATGTATGATTTCAAGTATACATAGTGTTTCAAGGTGCTTGGATCTAAAACCAAAAGATAGTGTTCCTAATTATTTCAAGTAAGTTCTTTTGTCAATCTCTTCCGCTTGATCTCTTCCGAACTTGACTTAAAACCAAAAGAGTTGGTCCATGTTTCCTAGCACCTGAGGTAAGTAAAATTCAAGTCATCATCATACTAAATTTGAGATAATTTAAGTCACCACTTTCCATACTCAAATAAGTTCTACATCAAAACTAAATACACTGACACACATTCAATTCAACTAGCCCAAGAAAATTAATAAATTGTGTCACAGTCAACTTCCAATGAGCTAAACAAAATAATAAAATACTGACCACCAAGAATAGATTGTCCAAACAATAAGCTAAATGCAAGGCTTAACTCAAAAAGTCAGTATACAAATAATCAGTCAATGGATAAGAATAAGCAAGTTCATGGCAGCAATCGCTGAAAAACAAATAAGTATATACAGAATTAGGTAAGAAAAAATATATGGCTTGTGTTGCCTAATCTCATGACACATCAGCCCCGTAACAAGATCAATGCCCACATCATTCAATATACTTGTAAATTAAAATTTTTACATTGCCATTTCTCGACAATATTGCTAACAGAAAACCAAACAGAGCCCTGGAAATTACCCCTTCTATGATTCACTACCTAGTCACTGTAACTGGCAAGCAAAAAAATGTTATGATGAACCATAATATCACATTACCTCACAAGTTTTAGAACATGGTATCTACAATTCAACAGTCATATTACATGATAAGTTGTAAAATTCTTTCGAATCACAAACTCAACAGGGTTCATCTCTATAGCTAAACTATATTTTTGTGCTAAACATTGCTTTCTGTGCTGGAAAACAAAACCAAAGCAATGAACCCACACCATTTCAACTCCCAATGAACTTTTCTAAAATTTGAGGCTTAATTCTCAAATGAGCCATCAAATAATCCCCCCTATAACATAAGATAACCTTGCTACCTTTTTTTTAAACCTTCCCTAAGTAGAATGACAATACTACTAATGATGTCATTACAGGTATTGTGTTGTAAATGCAATATTTGTGAAACTTAGTAACAGTAAAATTAAATTTTCACAAATACAGGTATTGTGTTGTAAATGCAATAACCACAACAACTAAATACCGTATTTCTCTTCACCATTTGCATAAGAAAAGCAAGTTGGGCCTTCATGTCATCATAGTCAACAATTTTAGCCTTTAATTCATCATAGTCAGCAAGTTGTGTTGTTAACTGATTCACTTGTGATTCAAGTTTTACTATCTTTTCGTTTGATGAAGAAGGCCCTTCATGGAAACAATTGGGTCCAGAGATTTGAGTTTTTGTAACACCCATTCCCATACCTCGAATATATTCGGGATGCTCTTTCCCAAAAACTCTGACATAGGCCTCACGTTCAGAACCAGTTTCTTGAACTTCCTTCTCTAAATGTTCCTACATGAGCATGAGCTATTTTAGCTAAATTGCAAGCTTGTTTGCTCAATAATAGATTATAATTAACATAAAAATATTATAATTAACATAAAAATAAATTCTTATACTTACATATTTTTGTTTGGCCTTGTCATTCACAAAGGATCCATCACTTTTTTGGTGAGCAATGGGATACATATCAAATCTAGATAGAGATTGATGAATGTCTTTTTCCTAAGAAGTTGAACCATATAAAAGTAGTGTTACTGTATCACCAACTCATTTCCTCAAATTAACAAACATCAAAATAAAGTATCAAACTTAAAGAAAACAAACCATACCAATTCATCCTTCTTCCTTGCATATGACTTTCTACCCAATGTATGAGGAATCTCTTGTTTTTCCCTATTGGCTGCATTTCTCCTAGACATTTCCTGCATATAAACATGATGTGAATCGAACTTCCATAAAGTATCAATAACGACTCATTAGACTTCAAATATGTAAAGGGGAAGAGAACATTACCTGAGATTTTTGGGACACCCTATGGGCCAAAAAGATAGCCCAATGATCGGGGGTAAACCCTTTTGGAACCATTTGACAATGTTTCTCATAAGCAAGCTCCCAACTATAAGAGTTATTGAACAAATAACTCCTTGCATCACTCCATTTTTTCCCCACACTCTTCAAAATAAACTTTTTTTGGGCACCATCATCAACAACAAACTTTCTCTTCAAGTCAACCATAATAAAAGATTTTTAGGAAAAAATACTAATAAGAAATCAAAATAATGCAATTCATTATTATAACTAATACCTTTATGGTTTGCTCATAAAGATTTTTCTTATATTGTTCTGGAACATTGGGTCATGTTTTATAAATAATTGGTAAGTGATCAAAGTTTTTCGCTATCTTTCCCAAAAATCCACCCAACAAGCCGCCCGACTCTCCTATTGGCTGATTTTCCCTATTCCATTCTGTTATTACTCGCCTCCCATCATTCATAGCAAACAATTCTTTCACCTTCAAATGTTGTTCGCGAACAACACCTTCATCATCTAACACATCAATTAAAGAAAACTATTAGTATGCAAAAGTACAAAATCAAACAAAAAACAAAAAACATGAAAAATAAATCACATACCGATAACATTAACTGTCCAAAAATAACGAATTGTTTTGTTCTTTGCGGATGAGCTAAAATCATCCATTTCAGCTTCAAGGTCAGCTTCAAGGTCCTGAATATTATCATATTCAGGTTGGCTCACAGACTCACTCAAAGATGGTACAGTGGATGCACCATGAGAGGCACTTGAATAATTTCTTTTACGCCGAGGCATAGCTGCAAAATCATAATAGAACAATATATGTCAAATAAAGGAAAGCTACAACAAAGCAAAGATAAAAAATTGAACAAAACACAATTGATTGAGAATAAGATTCAGAATTAAAAAAGCCTAAAACACAACGAAGAAGATGCAAAAGCATTAAAAAAATGAAAAAACAAGCAGAGATAAAAAAAACACCTGTAACAGAGATTAAAAAAAACACATATAATAAATTCTAATAATATATGATACAAGCATGAGATTAGGCAAAACTCTAGTTATCATAAAACCATATTTTCATTATCATCCTCAACATTTTCATTCTCAGATGAACTTCGAAAGTCATCATCTATAGCCACTCTTGCCAATTGAATGTGTGTGGTATCATCCGGGAAAAACTGTTCTAAGTTTTGTGGTGGATAAGCCTCATTGGATGGCATAATTTCTTCATCATTTACACCCATGTCGTATAAATCTCTCGGCTTTAAATGAACCAAGCCACAGTCCAAATTCAAAAGAGAAACAAGACATGAACAGAAAGCATCACTCAACTGAAAAAAGCATATTGAAAATGCATCATACTCACTGTTATTCTGAAATCAAGCATCTAATAACATATCCAAACCTTTTAATCATTAGCCAAACCATAAGAATTTAACAAAGGATTAGTAAGGCTGGGGGATTTTAAAACGTAAACTAGTTTTTGTTTAATTTTATTTTATTGGAAAAAAGAAGTTTCATGTGTTTTGAGTTAGATTTAAAAAAATAAAATAAAAAAGGAAGGAAAGAAGGTTGTTGTGAGTTGAAGAAAGAAAGCAATAAGGCAAGCTATTGAAGACAGACGCAAATACAAGTCCATGTTGATTCATGCATATTCTTCCATTTGGATGATTGGAGGCTTTGTGTTCATAATCTATATGGGTCATCTCTATAATACAGCTATGGTTGTTGCTATCCAAATCTTTATGGCAAGAGAGCTTTTCAATCTACTCAGGAGGAGAGCTCATGAAGATAGGCACCTTCCAGGATTTCATCTATTAAGTTGGTATTATTTCTTACTAATCTACTCCCCTCACAGTCACCATTGACCTAATTCTATAGAAATAAAATGAATATATATATATATATATATATATATATATATATATATATATATGATGACCCAACTCTGTTATGCATGAAACTGAGAAAAAAAGAACTTTTGTTGACTAAACTTTTCAAACATATGTATCATGGGATGACATACACATATAAACTCATTGCATTGTTGTTAAATTAAATTAAATTATTATTATTATTATTATAGCTGTAGTAATATGATTAGTGCATGTGTGGATAAGTAGGATTAAGATTAATAAGTGGTAATTGAAACTGTGAACAGTTCATGCTGGTGGCAAAGAGTAACTACATCAGAAAGCTGATACTGGAATCAAAGGAGAACGATCATACCTATTTTGATAATTGAAATTTTACTGAAAAAAGAAAAGAAGTGGTACAAGTAGAGAACATCCTTATGAACAAAAACAACAATATTTATTATCTACATATTCTACATATCTACATACACGAATCTACAGAAAAGGGATTTTTACAGATTTGGGGAAAATTGGAATTAAATTTACAAAAAAAAAAGAAGTGAAATTAGAGATTAACAATCAATGAACATGGGAGAAGAATAATCAACAAATTATGATTTCTAATCAAAATTTAAGATAATTGAACCTTAGACGAACGACGGTGACTGTGAAGGAGCTGAAACTGCGAGAAGGAGAAACTGAAATGGAAAATCGCAATGATTAGGGAGAAAAGAAAACACATAATCAGAAAAATAGACATAATCGCAAAGATTTGGTGGTGAACCTACAGAGTAGGAGAATGAGAGAGAGAGTGCCGAAGAGGTGAGGAAAACCCTAACATCCAAAGGGAAGAGGTGAAGCACTGGTCGCAAAGGCTGCACTCATGCGGTGGTTTTAGATGCAGCGGTGGTCATCATCATGAGGTTAGAGAAGTGAGAAGGGAATACTGAGGGCTGAGAAAGAGTAAAGTGGAGCTCGAGAGTGAGAAGGGAGAGTGAGAGTGAGAGTGAGAAGCGTGAGAAGGGAGTGAGAGTGTACGTGCGGAGTGTACGTGTGAGAGTGAAACTTACGGGGGTTATAGAACCGCCGCAAATTTGGAGTTTAAAATTAAGCACCGACGACGGTTCTGGGAACCGCCGCAAATATTCCGCCACAAACAGCTGCATTTCTTGTGGTGTATGATGTATTACATTATGCTAAATCATTATAAGAATATAGAAATTAAAAAATTCAAACCTTGATTCTCAACTAAAATTCAGAAGTCCAAAATTAAAAATAAATGAATAATATCATAATCAAAACCTTCTTGATTCTCTTCGAAACCTCCTCTGCTTCCTTTAATACATTAGTATACGCTTCACAGCATCAATGGTATTTTTGGCTGAATATTATAATAATGCATTAACCTGAAGCAAGTAATATATGCCTCCTAGGTTGAAGATGACTCATCTTAGACATGATTAGCGTTTTTCGCTGCAAATTCTCATTCACATCGAAAAGAGAAAATTATATAGTGACATTGACATACATACTTAATGTATAGACAAAAGAAAAATTAATTAGAAAATGGTATAAAACCCAAAAAAATTGACAACTTGATAATTAGCTTACATGCTCCCTCAAGAATTATTCCAATACTTAGGTGGTGGAACTTATACTATACGAAAATCATATTAAATTTATCTCAGGTGGTGGAACTTAAGAAATAGTGTGCAGTGGACAAAAAATTTCTCTCAGGACTTTTCACAAACATTTTATGGGTATCATTTTCTAAACAAAACTTGTTATTAGAACAACATCAGCAACACAAAGACAACTATATTATATTCTTCCTTACATTTCTTATTATACCTATAGTTACTTTTTTATATCCCAAATCAACAAACCTAAATCACATTAAAATCATATGAAAAAACCAAATCAAACATCAAAGCAACATATGTTTTGATTTAGAATATGAAAATGAAACCGAAAAGACAAAGACAATAACATCAGCACACAACACTCAACCTCAAAGCAACATACATATGTCATGGAAAAATTTTCTTTGGTCATCTTCTCCCTTTGTTCAACAAATTGAAGAGAAAAAAAAACCATGGAAAAAAATATCATGGCAAAAACAATATTACAGACCAGAGAGATTAAAAAAATAATAAATTGAAGAGAAAAAAAACCATGGAAAAAATATCATGGCAAAAACAATATTACAGACCATAGAGATTAAAAAAATAACAACAATACTACAAAAATGAAAATGAAACAAAGAAGAAGGAAAGGGGATTCTTCAAACCCTAGAATCCCAAATCTTTTGAAGACATGAAATTGATGTTGGGGGCCAAAATCCATCCAAATACAAATCGTGATCAACGGTGATTCTCGATCAACGGTCAACGGTGATGATGCCGGTGGTGGCAGTCGCAATTCCCAGTTGAGTGGGTGTTGGTGGTTGATTAGAGAGCGTGAGAGAGAAAGAGAGAGGGAGATGAGAAAAAGTATGTTGTGTGTTGAAGATTGGAACCAAAGAGAAGAGAAAGAGAAGAGGAGATATGAAGAGAAGGAGAAAGAATGATCGTAATTGAAAGAGAGAAAGATGAGAGAAAGGAAGAAGCTTTTTTCAACGACCCAGATCAAAATGAAATAAACGGCTTTGATTAATGATTGTTTAGGAGGGAAAAAATATGATTAGGAGGGAAATATTTTTGCCATAAAACTTCTCCTATTTTATATTATGTTGATAAGTAAAATAAAATTATTAACACAACATCGGAGTCAAAATAAACATCAGTATAAACTTGAACCCCACCTTCTATGAAGGGTTTGAATAAGGTTTACAATCATGTGCTCAATAAAGGCCAAATCCGAGAAAGAACAATATAATCTACTTCACGAGAATATGAAGCAACAAATTCAACACCAAAACCACAAACAATCCAACACCTAAGAAACCAACAAGGGTAAAACCAAGTGGGAAAATTATAAACAAGGAAAAAATAGTACAGCAGCTCCTGTACAACAACGGGAATAGAATCCACTAAAAAGCAAAATCAGCCTACCCTATCAATGCATTGTAACGATGCCATACACCAACCTAGAAAGGTAATATTTAATCTACTGTAACAAGAAAACTAAGACCAAGACTTAATCTTAATCTCATCAAGCCATCCTCGGACATCAATTTCCTCATTGTTAAAAACTATAGCATACCTCTATAATGAAATTGCTGCATTTGAATTTGATAATGCTGTAATGGAAAAAGAATCAACAACACTAGTCAATAGCCCTCTACAAGCTGCCATATGGATGTTCAACATGCCAACCTTGGAATGAAGATTATGAAAGATGTAAGGAATAAGAGGCTTTGTGAAAATATCTGCAACCTCATCAACATTAGAGAGAGATATCAAATGTAAAAAGCCATATTAGGCTCTTTCTTTGACAATGTGACCGTCTAAATCCATGTCCTAAAACCTTTTATGAAATTCTTGATTAGCTGCTATATGGAGTGCAGATTGATTATCACAAGATAATATGTTGGGAGAAAAAAATTAGGAATGTCAATGTCATTTAGGAGATAATTGAGCCACTGAGCTTTTAACGAGCTGGAGCCATAACCTTATATTCTTCTTCAACTGAGGATCTTGAAACTGTGCACTATTGCTTCTTTCTCTTCTATGATATGAGAGAAGAACCAAGAAAGAAGAACTACTTGATTTGGGTCCAATATATGATGTTTTAGGACATGAATTAACTCCTTTTTACTAAGGTTTTGGCTTGTTTCTTGAGTAAATTAGGAATTTAGTTAGTTTTATAGGAATAATTGGAAGATTAAGGTCCTTGAATGCTTTGATTCGTTTTGGGTTGGATTCCAGGTGTTTTGAAGCTTAATACGGTGAATATTGCAAAGGAATGAAAAAGAGCTTTGAAGACCAAGAGATTGTAGAATCAAAAAGGTTTCGATGAAGACAAATAAATCAGCTCACTGTGCTGATGAAGTCGAGCTCGGTCCTCGGCCATTGATGAAGACTAATAAATCAACTCGCTGTGTTAATGAAGTCGAGCTCGATCCTCGGTAATCTATGAAGTCAAATGAATCAGCTCATTGTGCAGATAAAGTCAACTACTTTGACGAGCTCGGTTCTCGACACCTAGCTCGGATCACGACAGCTCATTGTGCAGATAAAATCAACTACTTTGATGAGCTCGGTTCTCGGCACCTAGCTCCGTCCTCGGTCAAATCGATGGAGACAAATGAATCAGCTCACTGTTCGACTGAAGTCAATTAGTTTGATGAGCTCGGTGCTCGGTGTGCTATCTGGTCGGATCGATCGATGCTAAGAATCTCAATTCTATCTGGTCGGATCGATCCGTGCTCATAATCTTAGTCCTATCTGGTCGGCAGAAGATCAGATCGGTCGGTGCTCATAAAATTAGTGCAAAATGGTCGGCGTAAGATCAGCTCGGTCAGACTTTGATCAGATCCGCTATACAAGTCCCCTAGCTCGGCAAGGCGTTTTGACAGATGCCGAGTTCACTAACTGTTGTTCAGATTTGTCAACAAACAACAGTTAAGACGAGACTGATTGAAATCAAATCTGATTCAAAAGTGACAGTTGGAAAGGCAATTACTCCCAGAAACTTTCCTAATTCGGTGACTCCATTTACTCCCTGATCTTTGGGGATTTTGGAGATTATAAAGGGAGCGTATGAAGAAGACAAGATCACAAAACATAGACTGACACGTGAAAACATCGTTGTTAATCATCTCTGTCAACTTCTTTCTCAACCGAATACTCAATTGGTTTTCACACTTTCAGATATATATTCAATTGAGTTTCTGATCGGAACAATATTCTCTTAGCTTGCTCGAATGCTTAAGAGGTTCTTAAGCCATTGAAGTCTTGGAAGGTTTTCAAGCACAAGACGAAGAGGTTCTTCGCCCGGTGGAGCTATTTGAAGGTTTCAAGGAGCTCCGTTTGTGAAAGTGTTGAAGAGGTTCTTCAGCCAACAAAATCAATTGGGGTAAATTTTAAGAGTTTGGTACACTCTTGAAAGGGTTAGGAATTAGTGAGGTTCACTGTAATTCCTTTGTAACCGTTTGAATTGATTTTGAGTAAAAAGCTCCCTAAGGTTTAGGGGGGACTGGACGTAGCTCTCAAGGGTGAGAGTGAACCGGTATAAAATTTTTATGTCTCTTCTTTTTACTGCTTTCTACATTGTTCGAGTGTTTTTAGTCGTCTTTGTCGTACCTTAAAATGCTCGAATCGTTCTAGCTATGAAACCGCTGCAAATTTGGTTTTTGTGTGTTGCAGCTCGGATAATCGATTATCGGTATAGATAACCGATTATCTCATGCTGCTCGGCACAAAACTGACTCTTTTAAAAATAATTAGCCATCATTAATTCAACTATTTCAATTATTCGAAAAATTAATACTATTGCTTTCAAACTACTATTCACCCCCCCCCCCCTCTAGTAGATTGTTAGGCCGCTTGTTGGTTTCCAACAAGTGGTATCAGAGCTCGGTCGAAGGATGGAGTGTAAAAACTTTTTCGAAAAGATCCTAAGGAAACCATGGGCTCTAACAATCCCTTTGGAGGTGAAGGCTCTTCAATAAACCTTCCACCACTATTTAATGGTGATGGATATGCTTATTGGAAAGCTCGGATGAAAATTTTTATCGAAGCTATAGATATTGATATTTGAGATTCAATTGAAAATGGTCCTTTTATTCCTAAAAGAAAAATAGGAGAGGAAGTTGTAGAAGTCCCAAAGGCAAGCAGGAATGATGATGATAAAAAGAAAGTTTCTTACGATTTAAAAGCCAAAAACATCATCACTTCCGCCTTGTCTTATGACGAATTTTTTCGAGTTTCACATTGCAAAAGTGCCAAACAAATGTGGGACATTCTACAACTTACTCATGAAGGGACTAATGAGGCTAGACAAGCTAGATTAAATACGTTAATGCATGAATATGAGTTATTTCGCATGCTTCCAAATGAATCCATAAATGACATGCAAAAGCGATTTACTCATATCATAAATCATCTTATTGCTCTCGGTAAAACTTTTCTAAACTCTGAGGTTATTAATAAAGTGTTGAGATGTTTGAGCAGGGAATGACAACCGAAGGTCACAGCCATTATGGAATCAAAGGATTTGGACACTATGGACATAACAACACTGTTCGACAAACTTCAGGAGCATGAGATGGAGCTCGGGCGCTTAACTATGCATGATGAGTCCGACAAAAAGAAAAAGGGGATCTCGCTCAAGGCCCAACTAAGTCGGCTAAAGACTCCTCGGATAGTGACTCTAATTCAGATATGGATGAGGAAACCTTTGATCTCATGGTTAAAAAGTTTGGAAAATTTTTTAAAAACAAAAGAAATTTTAAAGATAAAAGGAAAGAGACCAAATATTTCCATCATAAGAGCTCGAAAGATAAAATCAAATGTCATGGATGTGGTGAATCGGGGCACATAAGAGTGTACTATCCCAAGTTGCAAAAGAAAGGCAGTGATGAAAGAAAGAAAGGCAAGGACCACAAACCGAAAAGAGCATACATTGTTTGGGATGCACCTGAAGAGAGTGAAAATTCAGAATCAAGTTCGTCAGATGATGAAGAGGAGGCGAACCTGTGCTTAATGGGTAAGTATGATGTAGAAGCTTCGCCAAGCTCGGGGCTCGGCTCAACTGAGCAGGGAACTGAGAACCTGTGCTTAATGGGATGACATGATGAAGAAGCTTCGCCAAGCTCGGTGTTCGGCTCAACTGTGCAAGGAAATGAGGTAACCTCTGATATAGAATCTGATACTGAGTCTGAATTTGATGATTATGAAAAATTATATACTGCTTACATTGAAATGCAATCTGATTTTAAGAAACTTGCCAAGAGCTATGTTAAACTGAAAAAGAATATTTTAAACCATAAAGAGCAAGTTCTAGAATTAGAAAAATGCATTGACAAGTTGAAAAGCAGCAATGAATCTTTAGAACATACTATCACTTCCTTGAAAAATCAAAACTGTGAAAGTTGCATCAAGTATGAGAAAGAAATTCAAAATTTGAAAACTACTTTTGCAACTTTTTCAAAAAGTGATAATGTGTTAAATCGATTACTTGTTAAATAGAGAAACAATTCAAACAAAACTGGTCTCGGGTACACATATGCTAAAAAGAAAATATTTAAAAAGGTGGCTCATTTTCAAAAATAAATCATTTTAAACAGCTGACATGTTCTTACTGCGGCATTCACGGACATACTCCAAATGAATGTAAAATAAGGCGATATGGTGTGGCCAATGGCTCATATGTTTGGATTGTCAAGGGAGAAGATCCCTACGTTCAAATATCTGTTTAACTCATAAAAAGCTTGAAAGTTCCAGCTCTGCATATTCGTTAATCTTAGGGGGAAAAAGGGTTTCATGATTTTCATTTAGTGGCATATGAGTTTTCCCGTTTATTTCTTAGATGATTATATGTAGGGGGAGAATGGCATATCATTAGGGGGAGAAGGGCTTATTCTATCATGTTATATTCTTGCCCTCTGTCGCATTTTTTTCTTCTCTCTTTTGGAAATATGCTTAATCTTCGGCCTCTTTTTGATCATGCCAAAAGCGGGAGAAAGGGTGTTATTTTTGTTTTACAAGTCTTACAAGTTTCCGAGCGTAGTTTCCGAGCATACAGTCAGGGGGAGCATAATTCCCGAGCATACATTCAGGGGGAGTGTACAAAATCAACAAGCATTTGTCATCATCAAAAAGGGGGAGATTGTAGAATCAAAAAGGTTTCCATGAAGACAAATGAATCAGCTTGTTGTGTTGATGAAGTCGAGCTCGGTCCTTGGCCATTGATGAAGACGAATAAATCAGCTCGCTGTGTTGATGAAGTCGAGCTCGTTCCTCGGCAATCAATGAAGTCAAATGAATCAGCTCATTGTGCAGATAAAGTCAACTACTTTGACGAGCTCGGTTCTCAGCACCTAGCTCGGATCTCGGCAGCTCATTGTGCAGATAAAATCAACTACTTTGATGAGCTCGGTTCTCGGCACCTAGCTCCGTCCTCGGTCAAATCGATGGAGACAAATGAATCAGCTCACTGTTCAAATGAAGTCAATTAGTTTGATGAGCTCGGTGCTTGGTGTGCTATCTGGTCGGATTGATCGATGCTAAGAATCTCAATTCTATCTGGTCGGATCGGAATCTCAATTCTATCAGGTCGGATCGATCTGTGCTCATAGTCTCAGTCCTATCTGGTCGGCAGAAGATCGGATCGGTCGGTGCTCATAAACTTAGTGCAAAATGGTCGGCGTAAGATCAGCTCGGACAGACTTTGATTAGATCCGCTATACAAGTTCCCTAGCTCGGCAAGGCGTTTTGATAGATGCCGAGTTCACTAACTGTTGTTCAGCTTTGTCAACAAACAATAGTTAAGCCGGGACTGGTTGAAATCAAATCTGATTCAAAAGTGACCGTTGGAAAGGCAATTACTCCCAGAATCTTTCCTAATTTGGTGACTCCATTTCCTCCCTGATCTTTGGGGATTTTGGAGATTATAAAGGGAGTGTATGAAGAAGATAAGATCACAGAACATAGACTCACACGCGAAAACATCGTTGTTAATCATCTCTGTCAACTTCTTTCTCAACCGAATACTCAATTGGTTTTCACACTTTCAGATATATATTCAATTGAGTTTCTGGTCGGAACAATATTCTCTTAGCTTGCTCGAATGCTTAAGAGGTTCTTAAGCCATTGAAGTCTTGGAAGGTTTTCAAGTACAAGACGAAAAGGTTCTTCGCCCGATGGAGCTATTTGAAGGTTTCAAGGAGCTTCGTCTGTGAAAGTGCTGAAGAGGTTCTTCAGCCAGCAAAATCAATTAGGGTAGATTTCAAGAGTTTGGTACACTCTTGAAAGGGTTAGGAATTGGTGAGGTTCACTGTAATTCCTTTGTAACCGTTTGAATTGATTTTGAGTAAAAAGCTCCCTAAGGTTTAGGGGGGACTGGACGTAGCTCTCAAGGGTGAGAGTGAACCGGTATAAAATTTTTATGTCTCTTCTTTTTACTGCTTTCTGCATTGTTCGAGTGTTTTTAGTCGTCTTTGTCGTACCTTAAAATGCTCGAATCGTTCTAGCTGTGAAACCGCTGCAAATTTGGTTTTTGTGTGTTGCAGCTCGGATAATCGATTATCAGTATAGATAACCGATTATCTCATGCTGCTCGGCACAAAACCGACTCTTTTAAAAATAATCAGCCAGCATTAATTCAACTATTTCAATTATTCGAAAAATTAATACTATTGCTTTCAAACTACTATTTCAACTCCAGATCCTCGCTCGTCCAAGCTTTCCCTAAAATGTTGAACCACAAGGAGTAAGACATTTTCACTCAATTTAAACTTAAGGACTAGAAGAATTTATAATAAAATCATAGAAAATAAGACAATTATACTTTTCAACCCAACTATTTATTTCTCTTTTTCATGTTTTCTATTTCCAATTTTAATTAAGATTATAGACTAAGTATAATTGATTATTTTCCAATACTAAGAATCGTCGAGGATAGTTGATCAACAAAATATCGGTATATTCATAATTTAACAATATGTACTTTATTCTAACCTAAACCGGTTATTAAAATTAAGTTAACCGGTTAAGTTAGTTATAAAGTACGGTTATAAAAGTTCATTTTATCCATTGATATTAACCCTATTCTTCTACTAATCATGTTATCCAATACTAACCTTATAGTTTACTTTATTTCTCATTCATGTTTGACACGAATATATATATATATATATATATATATATATACCGTTATTCAATTCATAGTACAATTTATATTTGATCAATCATTCGAATTCAACAATAACTAACAACAAAAATCAGTTCAATGATCAGACAATCACAAACAATTCAAGGGCAACATTATTTACTACAGCAACAAATCACGGAAAATACAGAATAACTATGTTAATAATCAGGAATCCCTGTCAGTCGACACACTCAAGTGTGTCTCAGTCGTACATAAAAGTAAGTCATCTCCCTAGGGTTTTTCACTTCATACTTTTATAATGTTCAAATATTAAATCATCTCCCTAGGGTTCTTCACTTCCTACTTTTACAGTGCTCAAATATTAAATCATCTCCCTAGGGTTCTTCACTTCCTACTTTTATAGTATTTCCAAAGGAGTTTCTAACTACCAATAATGAATAGCATAATTTTCCTTATACACATTATTAATTCAATCTAATTACTAATTTAGATAAGTATTTAAATGCTAAACTCTAATTGGTTGTTTTTCCCAAATCTCACTATAAATCCTAATAATCCCAAGTTTAAATAGTAGAAAATGACTCCTCCTTACCTTAAAGGAAGAGGAGACTTGACTTGAGTCCTAACCATTTCAATCTTCCTTTATTCTCCTTAGATTTTAATCCTTTTGAGAGTTTCTTCTTTGGATTGGAGATTAGTGTTGGGGAGAGAGATCTGTGAATTCAATGCTCCTAATTATGTGGATTATGTTTTGATGATGACAAAATAATTTAAAAAATCATGCCTTGAAGATATTGCAACATCAACATCAACAAGAAGTCAAGAAAAGAAGACAAGTGCCCAATCATTCTCAATCAAATATTAATTGTAAATTTCTAATTTATGTTGAGAGTGGTTGAGAGTGGGTAGAAATAGTTAGTCTCTTCTAGGAATAAATTTTTATATGTTTATTAAGTTGAGATTGACCAAAAATTAATACTTGAGAGGAAAAATAAAATTGAAAAATAATTTTCCCATATCTGATCAAAATACTCGAGTATTTTGATAAAGACTCGAGTATATACTCGAGTATTTATAGAAAAACTCGAGTATTTGTGCCAGGTCAGCAATTATGACCGTTAGTCTTGTTCGTGCACCAATTCACTCGTGACCGACCAAAAAGACTCGAGTATTTACCAAAAGACTCGAGTATTTTTGTCCAGTCAGCAAAAATGAACGTTGGAGAGACTCAAAAACTCAATTGAGGGCATTTGAGTCTCATCCAACCCCAAGAGAGATTCTGAACCTTATTGTAAAATTGCTCTTTGAATTTGTGCAAGAACAAACAAGACAACAACACATTATTGATCACAAGCTTTCATAATTTCCTTTTCTCAAGTGTTAATTCCCAAAAATCTCAACTTCTCACTCATATAGTCATTTTATTCCAAGTTGAGTTTTAGGCCTCAATTCTTACATTGAGCTGTGCTTATTTGTGCTAATCCATTGTGAGATTAGTAATACACATACAAAAAGCTTGATTATTCAAAGTCTTGGATTGTTCCCAAGCAAACCCTAAGTGGCTTAGGGTGTTGGAAGTCTTGAGAGGTTCTCAAGCACAAGACTAGGAAGTTCCTAGCCCGGTGGAGTTTCTTGAAGGGAGTTCAAGGAAGCTTTGTGAAGAGTTCTTCAATCACCGGAATCAAATTGGGGTAGAAATCAAGAGTTTGGTACACTCTTGAAAGGGTTAGGTTGAGTGAGGCCATTCTCAAGCAATCCTTTGTAATTTCTAACAATTTGATTATTAGTAGAAACTCCTAAGTGATTAGGAGGACTGGATGTAGCTCATTGTTGGAGTGAACCAGGATAAATTTGCTTGAGTGTTGGTTTATTGCTTTTAATCTACTTTCTAGCTCAATAGACTTAAGTCATTTCAATCAATTAAGATTTATACAATTAGGTAGCAAGTTCAAGGAATCTTTGTGTTTAAAAGTTATTTAGATTGCTTGCTATTCTGTTGGATAAGTTCCTGTTTATTATTGAATTGATTTGAGTTAAATTGCTGAATTTTCGTTTCTGGTTTTTCTGCTATCTGATAGGAAAAACTCGAGTATTTCAGAAAAGACTCGAGTTGTTCATCACTGAAAAACTCGAGTATTTCACAAAAGACTCGAGTCTTTTGTGTCTGATTCCATAAAATTCAGTCTTAGCTCCATTCTTCAATTATCAATCGAAATATTTGGTATTAGTGCTTCAAAATACTATTCACCCCCCCTCTAGTATTTGCTTAGCCCGCTTGTTGGTTTCCAACAAGTGGTATCAGAGCTCGGTCGAAAGATCGAGTGTAACAACTTTTTCGAAAAAGATCCTTTTGGAAACTAAATGGGCTCTAGCAATAACTTTGGTGGAGAAGGAGCTTCAATAAACCGTCCTCCACTATTTAATGGTGAAGGATATGTTTATTGGAAAACTAGCATGAAAGTTTTTATTGAAGCAATTGATATGGATATTTGGGATGCAATTGAAAATGGTCCTTTCATTCCCAAAAAGAAAATAAATGATGAAATTGTTGAAATCCCAAGGAGTAGTTGGAATGATGATGAAAAGAGAAAAGTTTCATTTGATTTAAAAGCTAAAAACATCAACTTTTCGGCCTTATCCCATGATGAATTTTGTAGAGTTTCCCAATGTAAATCGGCAAAAGAAATGTGGGATACTTTGCAAGTCACACATGAGGGAACAAGTGAGGTTAGAGATGCAAGATTGAATTCTCTAACTCACGAATATGAATTGTTCCACATGTTGCCAAATGAAACCATTAGTGACTTGCAAAGGCGATTCTCTCACATTGTTAATCATTTGATTTCCTTGGGAAAAGTATTTCGCAATGGTGAAACTACTAACAAAATTCTAAGATGTCTTGATAGGAGTTGGCAACCCAAGGTAACCGCCATCAAGGAATCTAGAGACATAAATAGCATGGACTTAGCCACTTTGTTTGGCAAACTCCAAGAGCATGAGATGGAGCTTACAAGACTTGGGATGCATGAGGAATCGGACAAAAAGAAAAAGGGCATAGCACTCAAAGCTTCAACTAAAGCTACAAAAGAAGTTGAAGAATGCTCTACAAGTGGAGATTCCGATGGTGAACCAAATCAAGAAGAATTTTGGATGTTTGTGAAAAGATTCAACAAATTTTTCAAAGGGAAGAAAGGTGGATCTTCATCCAATTTTAAGAGAACCAAAGACTCCAAACAAAGAGAAAAGAGTACCAATGATGGAGTTAAGTGTCATGAATGTGGAGGGATTGGTCACATAAGAATGGAATGTGCCACATTCTTGAAGAAGAATGACAAGAAGACCCAAGAGACCAAAGGGAAGCGTGCATACATTGTTTGGGATGCACCGAAAAAGAGCAATGAATCATCTTCAAGTAGCTCTGGTGATGAAAATGCAAACCTTTGTCTCATGGCCAAGAATAATCATGAGTCCTCATCAAGAGCTAATCATGGCATGAGTGAAAGTGATGATGAGGTAACCTCTAGCTCTTCTTGTTCATCTTCAAACTCCATTTCATATGATGATTTGCAAGAAGCTTACAATGAAATGTTAATTCAATTTAAAAGGCTTGCTAAAATTAATAAGGAAAAAGGAAAGAAAATTTTGGAGTTTCAACATGAAATTGATGAATTGCAAAAATCTATAAATGAGTTGAAACTTCAAAATGAATCCTTGGAACTTATTAATTCTAGTCATCAAAGTGATTGTGCAAATCATGAGGAAATTATCACTTCATGTGAGAGATGTGATGATCTTGAAAAAGAAGTGAAAGAGTTGAAAAACAAACTCACAATCTCACATAGTGATAGAAACCTCAACCGGTTGTTGAACTCTCAAAGACATAATCACAACAAAACCGGTTTAGGATATGTTCATAAAAAGGACAAAAAGTACAAGGTGGTTGGAACATTTTCTAAGAAAAACTCATCAAAGAGACCAACTTGTACTTATTGTGGAAAAGTTGGACATATCAACATTGAGTGCCATATTAAGAAGTTTGAAATGAATAAGGGCACTTATATGTGGATTAAGAAGGGAGAAAGTCCCAACACTAACCCTAAGGGACCCAACATTGTTTGGGTACCCAAAGTGAAAAAGTGATTTCATTTTGTAGGTGTGTCTTCGAACGAGAAAACAATTGTGGTATCTTGATAGTGGATGTTCGAAGCACATGACGGGAGATAAGCGGCACTTCATTGAGCTTACTCCAAAGGAAAAGGGTTATGTCACTTATGGGGACAACAACAAAGGCAAAATCCTTGGTATTGGTAAAATCGGAAACTCTTCAAACTTGATTATTGATAATGTGCTCTATGTTCAAGGATTAGAACATAATCTCTTGAGCATAAGCCAATTATGTGATATTGGCAATCATGTAGTTTTTACCTCTACCCATTGCCTCATTAAAAGTGACAAAGATGAATCAATCAAATTTGTTGGTAGAAGGTCAAATAATACTTACTTAGTTGATTTGAACAAAGTCACTTCTTTGGTCTCTACTTGTTTAGTGAGCAAAGAAAATGACACTTGGTTATGGCATCGTAGGACCGCTCATATAAATGTAAACCAATTGAAGAAAATTCAATCTAAAGATCTAGTAGTTGGTTTACCAAAGCTAAATTTTTCTATTGAAGGTGTTTGTTCCCCTTGCAAGAAATGTAAACAAACTAAAAACACATTTGGATCAAAAATGGTTATGTCCACATCAAGGCCATTAGAAATGCTTCATATGGACTTGTTTGGACCATCACAAATAAAAAGCTTTGGTGGCAACTATTATGCATTGGTGATTGTTGATGACTTCTCTAGGTTGACTTGGACTTTATTTTTAACTACTAAGAGTGAGACCTACAAATCTTTTAAACATCATGTCAAACTTTTGCAAAACCAAGTAAATCAAAAAGTAATTATTATTCGAACCGATCATGGTGGTGAATTCGAAAACCACAAATTTGATAGATTTTGTGCTAAAAATGGTATTGAGCATCAATTCTCCGCACCAAGGACTCCGGAACAAAACGGAGTGGTAGAGCGGAAAAATAGGGTGCTAGAGGAACTTGCTAGAACCATGTTAAATGATTCTCAAGTACCTCAATATTTTTGGGCCGATGCCGTCAATACGGCTTGTTATGTTTTAAATCGTATTTTGATAAGGCCCTCTTTGGATAAAACCCCCTATGAACTTTACAAGGGAAGAAAGCCAAATATATCTCATTTTCATGTCTTCGGATGCCAAGTTTTTGTTTTAAATAATGGAAAAGAACACATTGGCAAGTTTGATTCCAAATCCGATGAAGGCATATTTTTAGGCTATTCTTCTCATAGTAAAGCTTATAGAATTTTCAATAAAAGAACTTTAACTATTGAGGAATCAATTCATGTGGTTTTTAATGAGTCTTCAAAAGAAGATAGTGTTTTATGTGATGCTAGTGAAGATGGCATTGTCTTTTCAAAAGAAGAAAAAGAGAGAGAGAATTCAAAAGTTGATGAAGGAGAAGTAAGGGAAGAACTTCCTCCAACTTGGAAATCGGTCAAGGCTCATCCTATAGACAAAGTCATAGGAGATATGTCAAAGGGAGTACTTACTCGTAGGTCTATTCAAAACATTTGCCACTATGTCTCATTTGTTTCTCAAATTGAACCCGATTCAATTAAAAAGGCCATTGAGGATGATCATTGGGTTCTTGCTATGCAAGAAGAATTAAACCAATTTGAAAGAAATGAAGTTTGGGATCTAGTCCCTAAACCCGATGATCATACCATAATTGGTACTAAATGGATTTATAGAAACAAACTTGATGAATCCGGGTTGATTATAAGAAACAAAGCTAGACTAGTAGCTCAAGGGTACAACCAAGAGGAAGGTATCGATTATGATGAGACCTTTGCTCCGGTTGCACGTCTTGAAGCAATCCGAATTTTACTTGCTTATGCTTCAATCATGAAATTCACTTTATATCAAATGGATGTTAAAAGTGCTTTCTTGAATGGGTTTATAAATGAAGAAGTGTATGTCAAACAACCCCCCGGTTTTGAAAATAGTGAATTTCCAAACCATGTTTATAAATTGAAAAAGGCACTCTATGGATTGAAACAAGCTCCTAGAGCTTGGTATGATCGATTGAGTTCCTTTCTATTAGAAAACAAGTTTCAAAGAGGGAAGGTTGATAATACACTATTTATTTATAAAACCAAGGATGACATTTTGTTAGTACAAATCTATGTTGATGATATCATTTTCGGTGCTACTAACGTGTCTCTTTGTAGAAAGTTTTCAAATTTGATGAAAAAGGAATTTGAAATGTCAATGATGGGAGAACTCAAGTTCTTCCTAGGCTTACAAATAAAGCAAGTCAAGGAGGTGATATTTGTGCATCAAGGGAAATATTGCAAAGAGCTCCTTGAGAAATTCGGATTGGACAAGTGCAAGGAAGCCTACACTCCAATGAGCACATCATGCTACCTAGACAAGGATGAACAAGGTACACCGGTTGATGTTAGTAAGTATAGGGGTATGATAGGTAGTCTCCTATATCTCACTGCATCTAGACCGGATATTATGTTTAGTGTATGCATGTGTGCTAGATTTCAAGCTAATCCTAAAGAATCTCACCTATCCGCAGTTAAACATATATTTAAGTATCTAAAAGGAACAATTAACACTGGTTTATGGTATCCTGGTGATGCCAATCTTAGTCTAGTTGGTTACTCGGATTCCGACTTCGCCGGATGCAAGCTTGATCGCAAAAGCACCAGTGGTACTTGCCATTTCTTGGGAAGTTCATTGGTGTCATGGTTTTCTAAAAAGCAAGCTTGTGTCGCTCTTTCTACCGCCGAAGCGGAATATATCGCAGCCGGTAGTTGTTGTGCTCAACTGTTATGGATGAAACAACAATTATCGGATTTTGGTTTGAAACTTGAAAATATTCCGATTAGATGCGATAACACGAGTGCAATCAATTTGACTAAGAATCCGGTGTATCACTCAAGAACTAAACACATTGAAATAAGACATCATTTTTTAAGAGATCATGTACAAAAGGGTGATTGCACAATTGAATTTGTTAGTACCACAAATCAATTAGCTGACATTTTTACAAAACCTCTACCAAGGGACACCTTTTATCATATTAGGAGAGAACTTGGTATTTTAGATGAAGCTAATATAGGCTAATTGCATTGTGTGTCATTTTTGGAAAATCACCATATTAGTCTTACTCTAATGTGTTATTGATTCTTAGTTAAATTGTCCTTGATGATATTTGAAATTGTATATGTTAATTGTGTGTGATTCTGTACTGTATTCCAAGTTGGTAGTGAAGCATTTGTGTTTGATTTGTGTTTGGTCTTCTAAAACTGAGTTTTTACTCTCTGTTCTGTCAAAATACTCGAGTTTTTCCAAAAACACTCGAGTATTTTAATTCAAAAGTAAATCAGTTTTAAATTGAAAAAGTTTTTAATCAGGCTCTGAGAAAATTACTCGAGTGTTTCTCAAAACACTCGAGTCTTTATTAAAATACTCGAGTGTTTTTAGAAACACTCGAGTCTTTCAAAACCCCCAATTTTTGAACTTTCAGACCAAACTCGAGTATTTTCCAAAAACTCGAGTATTTTGCGTTTTCCTGAAAATTGAACTTTCGGACCAAACTCGAGTTTTTCAATTTTTACTCGAGTTTTCTGGGGAAATCTGGGCTGAGTCACGACCGACTCGAATATATTTTCAAAAACTCGAGTATATCCTAAAGAACAACTCTAGTATTTATGAATATACTCGAGTATTTTGAACTGTTTATATATACTCTCAGACTCGAGTTTTTGCGACCCTCTTCTCTCTCGGTTTTCTCATATCTCTCTCCTCAAAACTCAGATTTTCCTCAAAGTTTTGTCAAATCTTACTAGTTTTTCATCCTCTAAACTCTTCTCTCGGTTTTATTCTCCTCCAGATGCTCCAGCTCCTTCGATGTTTTGATGATGTTGACCTTTGGATTTTATCTTAGTTTTCATTCTGTTTTTATCATGTTGGTCTTTGTTACATTTTCTGTATTTTGAGAACTTGGTGTTTTGAGACTTTGGGTTTATTATTGCACCTTTGATTTGGACCTTTTATGATGTTTTTATGATAATGAATTTGGTTTTCATTATGATGTTTGTGAAAAGCTTCAGGGGGAGCTCTTTATATTTATTATTAAGTCTATTTTTTTTGCATAGTTGGTTATGGGGTTTTCCGATTATGCACTCTCCTCCCTTGATCTTTTTCCTAAATTGTTACATCTTTTTGGCGTATGACAAAAAGGGGGAGAGATATTATACACTTGTCTTGTCTTGATATTGTTGCACCTAAAATCTCTAATTATGGTATATACTCTGATAATTGTTAAATTCTCTAATACCATAGGCTTGGTGCTAAAATTAAATTGTCATAACATCTTGCTCAAGCTGAATTTTTAGATAGGTGAAAAGTATCATATAGTGAAGGGAGTTGCATCTCCAAGTGGATCAAGCTTAACAAATGGATCAAGTGTTAATTATTTTGTCATCACCAAAAAGGGGGAGATTGTGAATTCAATGCTCCTAATTATGTGGATTATGTTTTGATGATGACAAAATAATTTAACAAACCATGCCTTGAAGATATTGCAACATCAACATCAACAAGAAGTCAAGAAAAGAAGACAAGTGCCCAATCATTCTCAATCAAATATTAATTGTAAATTTCTAATTTATGTTGAGAGTGGTTGAGAGTGGGTAGAAATAGTTAGTCTCTTCTAGGAATAAATTTTTATATGTTTATTAAGTTGAGATTGACCAAAAATTAATACTTGAGAGGAAAAATAAAATTGAAAAATAATTTTCCCATATCTGATCAAAATACTCGAGTATTTTGATAAAGACTCGAGTATATACTCGAGTGTTTATAGAAAAACTCGAGTATTTGTGCCAGGTCAGCAATTATGACCGTTAGTCTTGTTCGTGCACCAATTCACTCGTGACCGACCAAAAAGACTCGAGTATTTACCAAAAGACTCGAGTATTTTTGTCCAGTCAGCAAAAATGAACGTTGGAGAGACTCAAAAACTCAATTGAGGGCATTTGAGTCTCATCCAACCCCAAGAGAGATTCTGAACCTTATTGTAAAATTGCTCTTTGAATTTGTGCAAGAACAAACAAGACAACAACACATTATTGATCACAAGCTTTCATAATTTCCTTTTCTCAAGTGTTAATTCCCAAAAAGCTCAACTTCTCACTCATATAGTCATTTTATTCCAAGTTGAGTTTTAGGCCTCAATTCTTACATTGAGCTGTGCTTATTTGTGCTAATCCATTGTGAGATTAGTAATACACATACAAAAAGCTTGATTATTCAAAGTCTTGGATTGTTCCCAAGCAAACCCTAAGTGGCTTAGGGTGTTGGAAGTCTTGAGAGGTTCTCAAGCACAAGACTAGGAAGTTCCTAGCCCGGTGGAGTTTCTTGAAGGGAGTTCAAGGAAGCTTTGTGAAGAGTTCTTCAATCACCGGAATCAAATTGGGGTAGAAATCAAGAGTTTGGTACACTCTTGAAAGGGTTAGGTTGAGTGAGGCCATTCTCAAGCAATCCTTTGTAATTTCTAACAATTTGATTATTAGTAGAAACTCCTAAGTGATTAGGAGGACTGGATGTAGCTCATTGTTGGAGTGAACCAGGATAAAATTGCTTGAGTGTTGGTTTATTGCTTTTAATCTACTTTCTAGCTCAATAGACTTAAGTCATTTCAATCAATTAGGATTTATACAATTAGGTAGCAAGTTCAAGGAATCTTTGTGTTTAAAAGTTATTTAGATTGCTTGCTATTCTGTTGGATAAGTTCCTGTTTATTATTGAATTGATTTGAGTTAAATTGCTGAATTTTCGTTTCTGGTTTTTCTGCTATCTGATAGGAAAAACTCGAGTATTTCAGAAAAGACTCGAGTTGTTCATCACTGAAAAACTCGAGTATTTCACAAAAGACTCGAGTCTTTTGTGTCTGATTCCATAAAATTCAGTCTTAGCTCCATTCTTCAATTATCAATCGAAATATTTGGTATTAGTGCTTCAAAATACTATTCACCCCCCTCTAGTATTTGCTTAGCCCGCTTGTTGGTTTCCAACAAGATCTAGAGAGAGCTCCTATTTGGAGTTGGATATCCATAGCTCTTAAACTTGTGTTCTAGTTTCCAAAACCCTTTCCTTTTGGCTTGGTCGATGACAAATTCCAAAGATATTGAGAGGTTAGAGCCATCTAAAAGAGGGAGAATGAGATTGAAATAGGGTTTAATGGGGAAATTATGAAATCAAGGGTTAGAGTTGGTAAGGGAATGATTGATGTTGCAAATCTTAGGTATTAGGATGGATTTTTAGTGTGTGTGAGGTGTTAGAGGCGTCTCCCTAGGTCTGGTGCGACATTTGGTGCGTTTTTTCTGCTTGGTGTGGTGCTGGTGCTTTTTTATAAACAGCGCGCCATTTCGTGCGCCTGAGCGCACATCGACAGATCTGGCGCATCAGTCCTACACCAGCACGCCTGAGCGTGCTCCGACTCGCTCCTGAGCGGGCATCTGATGCACCAGAATGGTGTGGATATTTCTGGAATGGTGCGGAATTTTCTGGCGCGCGCTTGAGCGCCAACACCTCGCGCCTGAGCGCATGACTCACGCTTGGCGCACCAATTTTCGCACCTGGACGGACCGGTGGGCGCCTGGGTGCACCGGTGGGTGCCTGGACGCACCGATCCTGTGCCTGGGTGTCCGACTTGCCCCGCAACGCCGATTTCTGTATTTTTGGTCCAAATTAAAGGTTTTAAACCCCTTTTTAACACCAAAACCATTTCCCTAAATTATAAGAGACCTTTTTGAAATATTACATTCATACTTTCTTAATATCAAATATATACATAATTTATTGAAATACCATATTTCTTCCTATCGTTTATCGAGATTCCGTGTTTCACTAAAAGCCTAAGGAAAAACTTTCAACTACCTTACACATTTATCATGATATTAAAGCTTTTCAAATCATATAACACCTATAGTTGGCATACGAAAAATTTCTTATACGAAACCAAACTTATATGTCGGAGTCACTTATATTCCTTTATGCATATATTCAGATTCATTCAATTTTATATATATGTAATTAGGTTGAGAAAAGTGAGGGTGTTACAAAAAGCGTGTAACAGCTTTGTTGTTGTAACAACACCGAAACAAAAGAAACCATTTATTATTCAAAGTCAAAAATAGAGGAAAGGATCATAAATGAATGTTGTTTTTGGATCATAAAAGGTCGGAATGTTGTTTTTGGATCATAAATGAAGTGAAAGGAAAGAAGAGGAGGTGGTGACTTTGAGTAGGTTTACATAGCCATGGTAGCCTTGGGGAAGAAAATTGGAGTGAGGAACATATTGCAACGGAGACTGAGTAGGAGGCTGGTTCAGCAACTAGCCTACTTTTCAAGTAAGCCAGCTACAGTGCACTACCTCGTTTATTGTTAACTTTCCGTTTTTGGAAAGTTTTGTGATATGGGGACTATGCGTTCAAGCAAAACACCGTGAAAGAAGGTTTTGGATTATCCTAATAAAAATATTTCCATAAGAAAATACATTTCGTAATAAAAATTTTTACTATTAAATCGGATAAAAAATGATAAAATTAGTCCTGTTCAAACTAAATTAGAATCGTAAATTAAATTACGAACAGTTATATATACTCCCTCCGTCCCTTAATATAAGTCGCTTTTATCTAATTCACACATATTAAGAAAAGTAATTATTACTCTCAAATTTATCAAAAAATATGTTGTCATTTCAAAGTTACCCTTATTTAAAACTTTACAACTCTATTCATTTCTCTCTCTATTGTAATTATTACCCTATCACTCCTATGTAATTATGAGGGATGTATTTGGAATAAACTCTTTGATACTACCTAGATATTCCAAAACGACTTATAAAAAGGGACAAAAAATCTACCAAAATCGTGCCTTATATTAAGGGACGGAGGGAGTATATATTTGGTTTAAAATTATAATATAAATCTTAATATGAAAGACTTTTCTTAAACTTGAGTTCAAAAGTGGAAAAACGTATGCTCCGAATTTTTGAAATGATAAACTGTTAATTTTGATTAAATATCAATAAAGGTTAAAATTAGTTCGAAGGCTAAAATTAAAAAAAAAAATCGCGAAATCTGATCAACATTTGCAAAAATAAACTTCCTAAAATTATGTTTAAAAAATTTTCTAAATTAAAACCTTTAAAAAAAATACTTCTAAAGGTCGATCACTGAGGCCACAGTTGAAATAAAATTAAAATTGAATAAACAAACAGATTTTTATAAATTTATAAATCAATACTTATTTTAACTAAAAGTTACTCCCTCCGTTACATAATATTTGGCCTTTTAGGTCTGGATACACAGATTAACAAAGTATTAATTATTGTAAGTATTATGTATAGTTTGTCCAAAATGCCTATATTTAATCCTTATTGAAAATTGTAGTAGTATTTAATTTTTATTAGTAAGTGTTTCCATTAATTAATATATAGTGGTTTAGAGATGAGAGATGATAAAAGTAGAATTAATGAGGAGTAAGAGAAATGATTAAATGAAAGGTTAAAATTAGAAAAAAAAAATATGTTTATGTATTGAAAATGTAAAAGGCTAAACAATATGAAACAAGAAAAAAAGACTAAAACGCCAAACATTGTGAAATAGAGGGAGTATATTATATTTCAAAAACAATGATATACTTATATTACCAATATGGAGGTCCTATCATGAAATCGATATATTAATTCCTTATTAAAACATAATAATAGTTAGCTTTACGTGTATTGTCCACTCCAGATCTCAATCTTCAAGACTGGCTACTGTCAATGACAACTATGAGCAGCAAAACGGGTCTGGGCATGATTTTGAATCTAATGTATTCTATTTGGAAGCAAAGAAATGACTGGGTTTTCAATAATAAAACTTTTGATATCCAACACTGCTTGAGATATGCGGTTTCTATTGCTTTGCCTACAGCCCCATCAACATCAAACAATATCGAGTCTTCCTCACAGTCTTCATCAACAACAGGTGCTTTTCATGTAAGCTTTGAATCTTTGATGCTTCTCTAAAGAAAGGAACAGGTACTGGTGTAGGCCTTATTATATGCAATGCTCAGGGTGAATTCTTGGCAGCAGCCTCGGACCTATTTGAAGTCACGTTAGATGCCTCGGTAGCTGAAGGTCTAACTTTTCGTTGGACACTAATGCAACTAGTTGATCTTGGAGTCACACATGCCACCATCTACACTGATTTCCAACTTCTAACTCATTTATGGAAGAAGGAGGCCCATTCAAACACCTATTTGGAGGAGCTAATTGCTGAATGCAAAGGAATTGCAACCAATATGGTTTTTATTGAGTTTATTTACAAGAACTGTAAGTCGAATGTCATAGCTGATATGATACGCCCAGGAAATGAGACCATCGATTCCAACTCTTTTCTTCAAGGCAAAGATCAAATGATCTTAGACTCTCACTCAAAAAGAGACTCAAATTGAGAAACACTCTCAATCACACAAAGAAGATCCATGAATTGATCTTCAAACAAGACTCAAGAAACTAAGAACAAACATCAAAAGAAAGACTCACTCAAACACTCAATGATCATCACGTTTTGATCATCAAGAACAAGACTTAAGACTCAAACTCTTTTTGTATTTTGTAAGATGAACACTCATGTGTTCTTGACTCAAAAACAAAAAAGAAAGACTCAACACAAAAGATAGGAAAGTGGCGCCCAAGAATGGAATCCACTTTGCTTCTCATAGCATCACACCATGGAAGTCTTCTTTTGATTCAATCACTGAATCATTTCAAGAGAATCACTCCCTTGAGAAAGAGAAGGCATCACGCCTAAAAATGCACAAGACACTCACGTTTTCACAAAGGCCAAAAGCTTTTCCTTCATTCATGAAATGATTTACAATATATAGAGTTCACAAATGTGTTCATGGCTGCCCAAAAACCTATTACACGTGAACTAAGGAAGGCTAGCCAATAATGAGCATTCATAATCCTATTAAATCCTATGTGTAACCATTCGGCCATTCATTTCCATTTTGATGATAAGAAAGTAACTCCCTCTTTGCCATTAATGTGGTCGTGAATGCCATTGATGGCCTCAAGAATATTAAATTTTAATTTGTAACTCCCTTCCTCTTGGCCGCACACAATGATGACTATGTCCTAGCCTTGATGAGGCTTCATGGCCGTGGTTTATGAGCTCATGAATTTGGAAATCAATTCATAACCTTCATGCTCATGATTGCCAATTGAATGTGTAATTCAATTTTGTAACCTTCTCATCATTTGAATTCATTTAATGGCCGTGTGCCTTGAATGCTCCAATTGAATTTGTAACCCTCATGGCTTGATGGCTTCCATGAATGAAATCTCTTCCTTCACTTATTCCTTCCCCTTGCACGAACTCCTTTCATGAAGAAGAGAAAATCTTGCATTCTTTTTCAATTATGATTGACCTTAATGTCACTAAATGATTTGTGGTTACAGAACTTTATTAATTGAATTTAAGTTTTGTAACGTTCAATTAATGGCATTTTAATGGTCATTCAATTCTCATTTAACTTCTTCTATCAACTTGATTCCTTGTTTCATGAAACCAAATTCGTGCACCACTTGATTGTTCCATGAATGAACTTTATTTCATGGGACATGTGTCTTTATTAAGGGCATGTGTCCTCCATAAGGGCACATTTAAGGGCAGTCCCTTAAACTCTTCAAACTCTGAGCTTATTGTTTTAGGTTTGTATTTGAGTTTTCATGGTCCTTCCAGAGGAGGATATCATGATAGAATAGCTAGGAATGCTTTCCCTGTACAAAAGTGTCTATGGCTTCTTGATGTGCCATCTTTTCTTTCACCCTTTTTTTACATGAGCAGCCATGCTTTTGAAAAAATTTCGACTTATTTCTAAAAAAAAAAAAAAGGATAAAAAATATATGCAAATAAAAATGTGTAAATAGTAGGGGCAAATATAACTAGGAACGCAAAACATAAAAGTAGAATTAAAATAACTATCATGTTATAATTTTTTCCAAATTTTAGTGAGATATGTTATACGTTGGTGCGTCCTTGCTCAAGAGTTAACACAAGGATAAAATAAGAGACCTTTTTTTCTACTTCAACAAGTGAGATTCTTTATGCTAGGTTAAAGCATCCACAATCCCAAATTAAACTCACTTTTGGTTTATAATTGGGTCCCGCATATTATCTTATATTTTTTTACATTTCCCTAAGCCTTTGTTTGTTTTGAGAGAAAATGAGAGAAGAGAAAATGGGAGGAGAGAAAATGAAGAGAAAATGAGAATTTCTCTTGTTTGGTTTAGAAGAGAAAAAGGGGAGAGAGAAAATAATTCATGGGTCCCACCTCAAAAAGTTTTTCCTCCCATTCTAGCAAGAGAATGATGAGAAAAGTTTAAATTTTGTTTCAATACAAAAATTGCCCTTACTATATGGTGTGAACATCACTAATTACTTATCTTCTTAAAGATGTATGTTTCAATGTTTTATTTATTTATTCATTTGTTTGTTTTTATTTTTATTTTTGCATATGTTATTTTAATATCTTGAATGTTAAATTTTTTGTTTTGTTTTAAAAAAAATCAATATAAAGTAGCAACTAATATAAATTTCTATCCAATTTTTCTTTTTACATTGTGAAATTAGAATTTTTATTACAGTGTCCAACCATTGATTAAAGTCAACAAAAATTGATTATGTTTGATATACATATATGTGAAAAATAAAAAAAATATATTTAATTTTTTTTATGCAAAAGAAGAAATAAAAAAAAATTATTTTTTATTATTTAAAAAATAATTGAAGTAAGAAAAAAATATTTGGTTATATTTAATAGAGAAAGAAAAAAGAGAAATAAAAAATATTTATTTGTGCTATGTAAAACAAAGAGTATATTTGTCTTTTAACAAATTTATTGTTTTCTTTCTTCCCACTTTTCTCTCCAACCAAACAAAAGGGGAGAACACTCAACTTTTTTCTCTCTTACATTTCTTCCCATTTTCTCTCATACCAAACAACCATAAAATCTACTCATTTTCTGATATGCCCAGAAAATGAGACCATCGATTCCAATTCTTTTCTCCAAGGAAAGATCAAATGATCCTTTACTCAAACTCAATAAGCATTCGGTTTCCATCAATTCATGGTTCAATTGTTGTGTTCTTTTGTTTAAGGTTTATGCTCATGTTCAAATCCTCAGAAAACCAAGCATGGAATTCTTGAAAACAAAAACTTAGAAACACAATGATCATGGATTTAATCATAACCGAATGATACTCAAAACTAAGACTCTAACTCTTTTTGTGTTTTGTTTTATGAACATCCATGTGTTCTTAGACTCAACAAAAAGAAAGACTCAACAGGGATAGGAAGATGGCGTCTTTCAAGAAGTAAACCACCTTGCTTCTCATAGCATCTCACCATGGAAGACTTAGTCATGATTCAATCACTGAATCATTCAAGAGAATCACTCTCTTGAGTGAGGAAAGGCATCACGCCTCTCTTGCACAAGGCACACACGTTTTCACAACCAAAGAGTTCTATTCATTCATGGAAATGGTTTACAATATATAGAGTCTACAAATGGGATTCATGGCTGCCACATTTCTTCCTATACACGTGAATGATTCTAAATGATAAGGCAAGCCATGATGAGTCATAAAAACTTAACTAAATGATCATCAATTCCCTTATGTAACCTACACGACTCATTAAGCCAAATTGATGTCTAAAATGTAACTCTTCTCTTGCTCTTAATGTGTGGCCGCACCTCCATGATTGCCTTCTTGAATTTGGAATTCAATTTGAAACATCCTTGTTTCCTCTTGAATGCCTAGCCGTACAACAATGATGGCAACATGAATGAGTGATTCGTTTCATAACCTCCTCTTGGTCGCACACATTAATGGTCTTAATGGTCACATGAATGTGTGTTTAATTTTGTAACTCTCCTCATCATTATGGCCGTGAGTTTATGGCATCATGAATTGGTCAATCAATTCATATTCATTATGTTCTTCAATGCTTGGCCGTGCACATTGTTGGCTCCATGAATGTAGCCTTCAATTTGTAACTCCCATGTCATGATGATTCCATGAATGAATCCTCCCTTTATTCTTCTTATCATCCCTTGCACGAATTCCTCTTCATGAAGAAAAGAGAATCTTTCTTTCATCTCAAAACATGATTGACTTTAATGTCACTAATGTTTAATGGTTACTAAACTTTAATTGAATTAAGTTTTCGTAACGTTCAATTAATGGCATTAATTTGTCATTCATTTCTCAATTAAGTTCTTCACTTAATTTGATTCTTTACTTTCTCAAGAAGCAATTCGTGCACCTCTATGCCTCCACCTTTATTGACTTTATTTCATAACCAAAAGTGTCTTTATTAAGAGTATGTGTCTTCCATAAGGGCACCTTGTAGGGCAGTCCCCTAAGTTACACTTTGTGCTTATTGTTTTAGGATTGCATTTTAGTTTCCATGGTCCCTCCAGAGGAGGATATCATTTTCTCACCATAATCTCTCTTCCCTATTTCTCTCTTCTCATTTTCTCTCTTCTCATTTTCTCTCCAATAACCAAACAAAGTGTAAAAGTTAAGAACTCTAACAACTTTTTTACTCCAACCCCAAACCCAACTTTCATTCTTAAATGGGACCCACAACTTATCTCACACTATTAAATTATTCATTCTTAAATAATTCTATTAAAAATATAAATACACCCCATGTATATATTCATTTCCAACTGCTACTTTGGGGGTTTTAATTCCAACGGCTATTTTTTAAGTTGACATTTTTTCTTTCATAATTTTTTTTTAAATTTTCAAAAGGCATTTAAAAAATAATAAAACAAACATAATAATAAAAAAAATCAATTACATTATAAATTAAAACAATTAATTCAAATAAAGAAATACATTAAAAATTAAATCAAAGTACCTTAAAAAAATAGACAAAATATGTAACGCCCCGATTTTCACCTCCCGAAAATAATCATCATTTATTTAAAAAGTTGCGAAAATGAGGCCATTTTTTTTTTAAAAAAAAGAGTTGTTGCAAAGCGATTGGTGCATGCTCCCGTTCTTACTTGAAAACCGGGTCGTTACTTAAAAACCGTTCCGCACCTTCCCTTCCAAATCTTTCAAAACAGTTTCAAAGATTCGGCCAGTTCACAAAATAAGTAGGGCATAGTTAC
Organism: Crotalaria pallida; assembly: GCA_037953625.1. Taxonomy (NCBI): domain Eukaryota; kingdom Viridiplantae; phylum Streptophyta; class Magnoliopsida; order Fabales; family Fabaceae; genus Crotalaria; species Crotalaria pallida. The sequence continues at coordinate 83,807,145 of CM075653.1, forward strand.
AAGAGTGATACATTGCTAAGAAAATCCTTGACTCACACTTACCACAACTTAAACTAATTACCCTACCTACAACTCTTCCTAATGAAAACTATCGGGTGAAGCTCCCGATCCTCCTTGCACTCTTTCTTAACTCCAGAAGATGACGCAATCCCAGCTGTTGTTGATCCACCATTCTTTGGCACCCACTGCATCCTAACCGGAACAGAAGAAATCCTCTGGGCTTCATATCGCACTTCTCCTCGTAATCTCTGTAGCCACGGACAGAAACTTGTCCAAGCAGTGGTCCTAGGTTAGCTCCGCAAAGTCGATGCTCAGGATCTGGAATCACAATTTGAGTGTCGCCAATCCATACCCAGCCAGATGGGGTACGCTTCCAGCCGCATCCATGTCTGGTCCATGTTGAAATCTCCATGCGATAATCCATCTGCACGTTGGAGTACTAGAAACACCGATACGCCAACGGGCAGGAGAGAGTTAGCGAACCGAACGATAAGTCGTCGATGTTGTGGATTTACCGCAGGTGGAATATCAAGACATCACACACAAATACAAACAAGGCACACCACACAACACTCAAGCATAACATCACAATTCTTATTATATCAACTTATTAATAGTCTTTTATAAACATCTTTTATATTCAATCATTTCCTCATTCACATCTCCATTCACCATTCTCAATCCTTCACCGATTCCCTTTCCCTCTTCAAGGGTTTCCATTACTTGTTCCAACTTCACCTCCTCATCATCAAAACTTCATAAACTGTACTTTTCGTAATTATAAATCTTTTCTTTACAAGTCTTATCAAATTACAGCCATCGATGATTAAGGGGATTTAAAGAATCATCGAGGCACGCGTCCGTTCGTAGTTAGCACTCACGTTTCAAGTCTACATCTCCTCGACCATCCATCCACCTAGTCGGAAGCAAACAGGAGTACAGAACCTTTACCGTGCGGACACGACAGTTGTCACACAACAAATGGTCCCAGACCAGGAGGACTCAGCCTCAAATCATATCAATTCACATATAAACAAGGCACACTGTCTAACTACAGTGGCAAACAAGATGCCCCACTCCAGTTCCTCTCACTGTTCTCGATTTGCAATCTAGGGGGCGACAGTACAACTCTAGTGTGCACGCAGAACTTGCCACGGCATTGGACCCAGTCCCCACCACGTTAGTGCGCCACTTGTGGAGTTCGTTCTGCCTAGAAAAGTACTCTAGACCTCTTGACGTTTCACCGTCATCGTCCTCCCCTAATGCAATCTCCTCCTAAGTATCCGTAGATACCTATGGTTCCTTCCTCTCCACTACTTCGGGTTAACTCTCATTCCTCACCGCGTTCGCTGTTAATGTCTTTTAAAAGCTTTTATCTTTTATTAACCTAATGGTCAGCTCACCCTTCGTGCATCCCTTCAATGAGTCCTGACCGCTATCTTTGCATCACTTTCCTTTCATGTCTCAAACTTGGCACAGAGCGGGATCACAATCACAACTTGAATCTCATCACAAAAACTTTTCCCCATACAACCTTTTCTTAACATCTCTTTTCATAACTTCCAAAATCTCACTTCACAATTCCTCTTCAAAACTCTTTCAAAACTTCAAATCATAAATTCTTTTCTAAAATTTCAATTCATAAATCTTTTTCAAAAATCTCCTTTCGAAACTGGTTTCAAAATTTCCTTTCGAATCCTTTTTCAAAACCTCTTTTCACAATCACTTTCAGAAAAATCAATTTTGGAAAATTTTTCTCATTTTGGGAACCCTTCAAAAATATATTTTGTAAACTCTTTTCAAAAATCTCATTTTTTCTAATCCCTTTCAAAAATACATTTTCAAAAACTCGTTTTCAAAATTTTCAATTTGCAAACTCTTTTTCAAAAATCCTTTTCATAATTCCTTTCTAAAAATCTCATTTTCAAAAACCTTTTCATAATTCCTTTATCAAAATCTCATTTTCAAAACCCTTTTCAAACATTTCTTTTCAAAAGTTTTTCTCAAAAACTTTCTCTTCTTGAGAACTGATGGAGGAGCAAGCTCAACTCAACACCAGTCTCAATCCAAGAAAACAAAGCCAAAGAATCAAGCTTCCACTCTCATCAACTCTTCACTTTCAGTTTCACATCATCATTCCTTCCCAGCTCTGGCTCATTCACATCACATCATTACATCTTCACCACTCTCATCTCATCATCTCTTCTCAATCATTATCTCAAATCTCTTATCATTATCTCCACTCTTAGTGTCTTATCAAGCTCAGGCCGCCTTACTCCATAGGGACTTAAGCCACACAAGGGTTATCTCTTCTTGGTGTCTTTTAATCCTCATCTCTTTTATTATCATTATCAGTTATTTCTCATTATCACATACTTAACTATATATATAATATCAGCAAGCATAGATAACAAACATAAACAATTCATCATCACACATCACACACAACAATGTGGTCTTTGTCCTATTCGTATAAGTGGCCACACAAAGCACACAATTGCCACTATACTACTGACGCAGAACCACTTAGTTCCGATCTTTGAGCTGATACGGAACGTCTTAATACAACACCTACTACCACGGTGTCTTAGGAAAGCTACTCTCTCACCTGAGGTCCAGCGATTAGATGTGCACAGTCTTTTCTGATCTTGGTTGTTGCCACTGCCTTAATCCCCTGTCTGTAACATCCCTCGTTTTAATTAGAAACACATTTTCATCACTAACTTTTATTAAGAAAACATTTTCTTAACTAAAACGTTCTTTCGTTCCTCGTCGGAAATCTTACAACATGATTGTTTTCTCAAAACACTCTTAACTTTTCTTAATTCTTTAAACATGTGAAATCACTTTGAAAACATCAAATAAAACAATTTAAATCAATTGGTTAGGTTGCTGGTCCGTCTTGGACAGCACCTTAACCTTATTCAAAAACACCGAAAAATTCACCGGTTTCAATCCGGGTTTTGCTCAAATCAATTTTCTTTTGAAAACCAAACTTTGAGTCTCATGAACTCAATTTAGAAATCAAGAAAACAATTTTAAATAGACTTGGACAGCAAAGAAGTACTTTACAAAAATCAGTTTAATAAAATCCGAAAACATCGTAAAAACTCTTTTTTGTTTCAAATATTTTAAAAAACTCAAGTTTTTATTAGAAAACAAGTCACAAACACAATCTCACAAACTTGAATAAATCAAACCAAATCAAACTCAAAACCGGTTACACATATACAATCAATAACACACCATAACCATTCAAGACACACAAGCACTTCATCAATTATTAAATCACAAACAAATATTTATTCATAAATAAACACTTCACAAATCAAACACTTAATCAAATTAGTCAACACATAATCAATTTTAAAACATTTTATTTTATAAAACAAAATCATTTAAGCATACTTAAGTACACAAACCGAATGCATGCATACATAGTCATTCAAACACAAAACTTATTCCTAATCAATTATTTTACACCATACATGCATTATTCCTACGTTACTTCCATGGAAAAGAGTTCTAACCTAATTGACATGCACAAACCGAAACTACACACATATCAAAACAAGATTCATGCAATCATCAAATACACAAAAACTTATGAAATTATTTCTTCTTCTTCTTAACAAAACCGTGAGCTTAATCATTAGAAAACCCATCAAACTTTAATTTATTTCCTTAAATCAAATCAAAATCATGCAAGAACATAAAGCATATATCAAATTCTCACAAAATAAAAAGCATATATCTTAATTCAAACATGGCCGAATGCATCATACACAAGACCAACATTTAGATCAAATCATGTTCATGCAAGGAAAATTATTTTAAAGCTTATTTCCTTAATTCTTCCTAAAAATCCGAGGCATGCATTACAAGAAACACATAATCTTTTAGTTAAATTTAACATGCAAGAACAAATCTTAAACTTTTCTACCAAAATAAATAAAAATCATGGATCAACACAACACTTTCAATTTATTTCTCAAAGAACATAAAAATAACTTTTTTTTTTCAAAATTCAAGACCAACATGCATGCATCTAAATCATGTAGATCAAGTCATAAAATTAAATATAAGAACACATTTCAAAGACAAAGATCAACTTAAATGAAAAAGAGACCAAAATCGAGACATACACAAAGAAAATACTAAAGCTTGTTGTTTCAAAGATTACGTGCAAAGCTTGTAGTCAAAACAAAATTAAAGATCATGACACAAATCAAAGACAAAAATTACTTTAGATGAAAAAGAGACCAAAACCGTAACATGCCTTTGAGAAAATAAGAAAGCTTTTGTTTCCAAAAATCATTTATAAAACTCAAAACAAAATCAAGAATCAAGACTTTCATTAAGATTAAATCAAAATCACACATACACGTTTCAAGATCAACATCATAAACTAACATGCAAGACCCAAAAATTAAAAACAAGTTTAGATCAAACATAGATTCACCAAGTAAACACATAAACATCTCATGATCCACGGTTTTAAACATCAAAATCAAACATAAGCAACATCAACCGAAGTATAAAGTCCATCATTTAGTTCATTACAAATTTATTTAGGTCTAAAGATCAAGATCAAAGCAAAAGCATCACATGCAAGCTTAGATCAAACCATAAAATTAACATGCAAGAGAAGAAAAGAAAATAAAATTACAAGATTACAAACAAAATTAAGTCTAATTCTTCTAGGGTCTTCGATTTATACCAAGAAAGAAAAGGTCTCAACACTTCTAAGCACTTGATCTTCAAGAACTCCTAGGTTTAAGGCTTGCTCTCCTTCCTTCTTCTTCTTCCTACCTCACGGTTTCCTCTTTCTTTCTCTCTATTTTCTAATTCTTAGTCTAAGAGTTTAAGGAGGCTCTTAGACTTGTGTTTGTGTTGGTGTGTGGGACGAAGGAAAAGAAATGAGAAGTGGGTGAGGGAAATGACCAAGGCTCCATCTATTTATGAGCAAATCATGGTTTCCTCTTTTGCCCTTGAGTTGATTCGGCCAAGAGCTTCTAAAGGGAGGGGTAAATTTGACTTCCCACAAAATTGCATGGGTGGAGGTTAGTATTTCTTAAGGAGACAAGGTAGGGGACATAAGAGACTTAGGGTTTATTCTAGGCTTTTGACTTGTGGGTTCTCCTTAGGACTTCAACTATTTAGTTAGGGTTTAGTTGAGTATGGGTTAGGTTTTAGTTTCTTAGTCTCCACGCAAGGAAAGTTCTAGGCTACACATTCACACACCTTCACGGCACACATGCACATACATTAATCACACCCACATTCATGCTTGCACACGTTGCACACACACACATACATGTATATATATATCATGCTCCTTAATTAAATTCTCATATAATTCCAAACATACATACATATAAGACTGTATATTCATATGCATACCCACATAGAAAATAAATTATTCATGCCTCAAAATTAGAATGGCACCAAAAATATCAAGCACAAAACACACTTTTATAAAATAATTCTTATCATATCATCATTTTCAAAAATCAACTTTAAAAATCATGGCATTATTTCATGAAAAATCATTTCTCTAAAATCATTCACCACTTGGAAAACATGATTTAAGAAATTTATTTAAGAAAACATCCTTAAAAAAATACTTTTCTCAAAAATAGTTCTTTTTAGAAATTAAAACCGTACGAGGATTTTGAGGGGTGTTACAAAATATTTCAAGATAAGGATAATACATAACAACCATGACATATATTACTAAAATACTTAGGCATAATCTCACAACAAACTATTAACGATAATACATAACAAGCATGACACATATTACAAACACTTAGACATAATACATAATGACATTAATAAAAAAAGCCTACTCATTATCTTGGGCCAATTTATTCCAATTTTCCCATATATGTTGTATTAAGTCGGCTTGAAGTTGGTGATGGGTTTGTCTATGACATAGTTCTGCTCGCTTATCCAAGTAGTCTTGAATATCGGGACGAGGATATTGTTGCGGACGTACAATATTATGGTTTGTTCTATGATATTCAAGATTACCAGCGTATCCATCTCTTTCATCATCTACAATCATGTTATGCAAGATGATGCTTGCATATATTATACGCTTTAGTGCATCAATGTGTCATTTCTTAGCCGGGTAACGTATAATTGCGAATCGTTGTTGAAGTACTCCAAATGCCTGCATGATGTCCTTTCTTATGCTAGCCTAACGCTCGGAGAAAAATACTCTCTTTTCTCCTTATGGCATGGGAATACCCTTGACAAATGAAGCCCACTCTGAATAGATTCCATCTACCAAATAGTAACCCATGTTGTAATCAGTTCCATTCATAGTAAAATGTACAGGAGGAGCTCGACCTTCCATAACATCGTTGAACACATTTGACTGCTTTAAGATATTGATATCATTGTTTGAACCAGCGGTACCGAAAAATGCATGCCAGATCTACAAGTCTTGTGAAGCCACCGTTTCAAGCATGATTGTAGGTTTGCCATGATCACCTCGACTAAATTGACCTTTCCATGCTACTGAACAATTTTTCCACTCCCAATGCATGCAATCAATACTTCCTAACATACCTAGGAAGCCATGTTTTGCATTCATTTCAAGTAGGTGTTGAATGTCTTCATTGTTTGGTCGGCGTAAGTATTGTGCCTAAAAAACCTCAATAACACCACTTGTGAACTTCTCTAAGCATTCTAATACGGTGGTTTCCCCCATTCTCAGGTAGTCATCCAAACTATCAGCAGTAGCTCCATACGCCAACAAACGCATGGCAAAAGTGCATTTTTGCAAGGAAGAAAGACTTTTTTTACCAGTCGCATCAATTTTGTCTTGGAAATAGGCATCATGCTCACCAAGGGCTTGTACAATGCGAAGGAAGAGATGCTTTCTGTAACAGCCCGATTTTCACTCCCAAAATCTAATCAAATTATTCTTACTCAATTGCTAAAAAATGAGGCCATTTTTTTTTCTTTTTTTTTAAATTATAAGTTTGTTCTCATGTTACCCATCCTTTTGAAAATCGAGTTGTTACTTTCGAAACCACTCGCATTGAAAACCATCATTTACGAAAAGTGCGGAACTTAGTTATATTAAATAAACACAAGTCTCACATTTTGTAAAAGCATTCAAAGGTCTCAAAAGAGTTGTCATCACAAAATATTACAAACTGAAAACAAAAGATAGCTGTTTACATCATTGGTTCATCACAAGGAAATCCTCGACTATTATTAGAATCCTAGACACTTGACCATCACTAGACACGAGATACACTATCACTCTTCAGAGGAACTAGTCTCAGCTTCCATATCTTCACTTGGGTCGGTTTCCACCTCGTGCTCAGATCCACTAGCATCCTCTTCTTCCATTGGCTCAGGATTCACCACTGCTAAAGGTGCAGGATCACCGTTTAGCTCATGGTGCTCCCGTGGTCCACCATCTTGGTAATCCCTCAGAGTGACTTGTCCGACATGAACATCCATGCCTGCTCCTCTTAGAATATGTCTTGGATCCTCAATCTCCAGCCGAGTGTTTCCCCTCCATACCCATCCGTCAGGTACCATTTCCCATGACGCTCCTCCCTGAAGAGGCCACATTCGGATCGCTACATGATACGCCATCTACCCGTTGCAATACCGGCAAATGCCAATATGACAACCAGGTAGGAGAGATTCAGCGCGCCATACATGACATGTTGACCGCAAGGTAGCAGGATAAACGCGATAGAAAGACAATTAACATCATAGACTCTTGAAACATGAATGATTAAGCGTAACAAGACTCGATGCCAAAATACACCGGAAACTCAGAGACATAAGCGCAATCATTCGACTTCCGATCATCATAAGGACATTCCATAAATAAATAGCATAATATAAAACAAACGTAAAATAATCATTCCATCGACCTCAATCTCGTACCACACCATTAATCATCTCAACACTTCGCTTACATCCTCGAATACTCTTATCATGTAATCTTTAATTATTAAGTCTTATCATTTTTATTCACTCAATGAGGTAGGGGAAATCACCATCATTGAGGAAACTCTCACTCTTCATCTCCTCGGTCTCCATCCGTCTAGTCGGAAGCCAACAGGAGTACAGGACCTTTACCACGCGGACATGACAGCTGTCCAACAATCGGCTCCAAGCCAGGAGGTCTCAGCCTCAAACATAACATATACATATAACAAAATGCCCCGTTCCAGTCCCTCTCAACTGTTGTAGACTTGCATTCAAGGAGGTGACAGTATCATTTCTAGTTAGCTATGCGGTCCTTACCACGGCATTGGACCCAGTCCCCACCACGTTAGTGTGCCACTTATGGGATTAGTCCCGCCTAGAAATGTACTCGAGGCTTCTTGACGAGTCACCGTCATTGCCCTCTCCTCATGCAATCCCCACCTGAGTATCCGCAGATACCCATAGTATCTTCCTCTCCACTACTTCACACTCTCATCACTCACCGCGAATGTAAATGTCTTAAGTGTCTTTTAATACTCTTGGAAGTCTTTTAGGGAGTTAAAGTCTTTTAGTTATTAGCCTATAGTCGGCTTGCCCTGAGTCCATCCCTTCGACAAGACCCGACCACTATGTGTATATACATTCCCCACTTTCTCATACATCATCACTTTCGAAGCCCTTCGGCCACCAACACAACTCATCATCGTCTCATGAAACCATTTCATTTTATGCATCATAACACATTCATAATCACCAACAACATTTCATAGTCCTCATGTTCTTGTTCCACATATAGACATTTCATCTCACCATTCATAATCGCGTCGTACATTGTCTCTTTGCCTATCCTCTCGTTCATCATTCATGAATCACTTACCATTATCATAAGGGGTATCTCATTCGACCCAGAGAGAAATAGAACATTAAACAAATAAAACATGCATCAAGACATAACATAAAGAAAGATAACATAGATACCACCATCCGACAACATTGCCACGGCTCACCGCAATCTCACTCACCTCTAAAATCCGTACGAGAAAAGCTTTGTTCTTGAAGATCTCTAATTCCTCTGTGAGAATTATCACCTCTGTCCACTGGATGACCTCACATAGATAAATACACTTTTATTAAAAACCATTAGAAATTGTTACTGAATTTCTCAAGTCAAAACCCTTTGTTTTATTCTTTCTTTAAAACATTGTGAAAACAACTTGGGTCTTTTCTAATACTTGAAAACCTTTGAAACCAATTGAAAACTCATATTAAAATAAGTAAAATAATTGACTTAGGTGGCTGTATGGAAAGTCCAGCCCCTTACTTCAAGTTGAATTTCATTAAAAACTCACAATTTTTCCTCCAAACCTTTGCAAATCGAGTAACACTTGAAATCCATGTTCTTCCATAACTTTAAAAACATTATCAAACTTGAAATACTTGAAAACAACTCTTGGGCAGCAAGAATTAAAGAAATCAAATCATGAAAACACTTTTAAAATCATCAAACATGTTTGGTTCATTTCCTTCCATGAAGGCCGAATTGAACCCAAAACAAAATCACATCATTTAATTAAGTTTTTCTCAAAACTAAATCACAAAACACAATCATTTCATGAAAACAATCCCATGCAAAAAGGATCTAGCTTCCTCAACCTAAGGTAGGCTGAATCATCACTAGGAGAAAACAATAATATTGATGCACTTTGATTCATGCAAATCCTTTGAAAATACTAAATTAAAAACATGCATCACCAAAACAATTGAGTTAAAATAGCATAGCTCTTTCTCTTTCAAAACCGTGACTCACTTGTCACTTCAAAATATTTTCACAATTTCATTCTTCCTTTGCATGTGCTTTAGAAATCATGAAAATCACAAGGAGAACACATGCAAGAGACTCTTCACAAAATCCTTATATTTCTTTGTTTTCCCAGACTTGGCCGAATGATATTTTAACAAAAATCAAAATGAAAACTTAAGTCCTTCGTTTTTGAAATACACTCCTTCATAATAAAGTAAAATCATTTGGAAAAGAATTGTTTTCCTTAACTCTCCATCAAAACCGTGAAGTACAAGTCATGAAATAAAAGTTTCCAACCAAGAAAATCACATGCAAAGCTTCTTGAAAGTAAGACCATGAAAATCAAATGCAAATATCAAATCCTTTTTCAAAACCGAATCCAAATCAAGAACTTAATGAAAATCCATTCAAATCAAGGCTTAGAAAGTTCAAGATGAAAACTAGAGCATGAAAATCACATAGATCATCATCATCAAGTACCAATTAAACATGCATGGACTCAATAATGAAATAAAAATCTTCATGACCTAAGTTTCTAAGCAAACCGAATATAATCCATGGTTTTCGGATTTACAACTTGTAGAGTTCTTGATCAAGGCTTAACAATTACATACAAACATAGAACCTAATCATGCATCCACAATTAAATTTACAAAACTTAGAGAAATTAAGAACCACACTTCAAGAATCTAGGATCTTCAAGTAGACAAGAAAATAGGGAAAGTTCTTCAACCTCTTCACTAGTTCTTTGATGATCCTAAGGTTTGAGCTTGGTTTTTCCTCTTCTCCTCCTCTTTGGGTGCTCACGGTTTCTCCCTCTCTCTATGTGTTTCTAAGTTTTCTAAGAGCTTTGAGGTCCACTCTTAGATTAGTTTTTAGTTTAGAAGGTGAAAATGAGAAGCAAATGGGTAAGGTGCTACGGTCCAAGGCATATAAGGAAGCACTAAAATTTCCCTTTCTATCCTTGATGAAATTCGGTCAAGAGAGAGCCAAGAAGGGTAGTCTTGTCCACCTTAAAGCTTGCATGGCTCAATTAAGCCATTAAGCTAATGAGGTAAGGTTAGGCTTAAGCTTGATTCCTATTGGTTGGTCAAACCACTAACCACACTTAACACTTAAACTAATCCTAGGTGCTATGGGTTACTAGCCTAGGGTTCATTAGTCAACACATGACTCATCTCACACTACACTCACACACTCCTCACGGCGACACATCACACACACATGCACCAATGTTATTTTTCATTTTCTTTTCAAGCACAAAATCACATTTAGGAAAAGTATAAGGTAAAAATACTTAGGGAAATTTAATTCAAACACTCCAAAAATTCGAATGCCATATGGTTTGCCTTAAAATCAAAATCATTTGCTTTAAAATCTAACATCATTTGAAATCATAAGTCACGAATTCAATTCAAATTAAAACTTAGACTCATAAAATAGTTTTCCTTAAAATCTTTTTCTTAAAAGAAACTTCGTCACATAAAATCATAAGGAAAACTTCAAATTGAAAACTTCTCTTTTAAAAAAATATTTTTATGAAAATATAAATCATGTTTTTTGTCAAAACTTTTGTGAGGTGTTTGGACAGGGTGTTACACTTTCGCATTCGAAACCTTCAAAGAAACTGGTCATCCGTGTATATTGAGTGATCAGAAAAATAATCATTCACCAATCGAATATGACCTTCTTCACGATTCCTCTCTATGTACTTCCTTGAACGCTTGTTGGAGTTGCTGGCTTCTTGTTGTTGTTTTTTCTTTTGATTTTGAAGATAAAGCCTCATGAGTTTTTCATCATCGTTACTAGTGATGATATTCATTATATGTCACATTGCTAGTTCATCAATATTTGAATGGTTGATATTGGGAATTGAATTGGGATCCATCGAAACTTGAAATAATTTGGTGATGGATAGATATAGTATCTGAGAGATGAATTATGTAGAGATCAATGTGATGCTTCAGATTATTTATAAGGGAGTGAATAACGGCTAGTTTGAATAACGACTAGTTTGACCGACGACTAGTAGTTTGAATAACGTCTACTTTGAATAACGTCTAGTTTTAGAAACTAGTTAAATAATCATTAAAAACTTAGCAAGCGTGACACATATTACAAATACTTAAACATATTACATAATGACATTTATTACAAACACTTAAGCATAATCTCACAAGCATCACACAGATTACAAATACTTATACATAATACATAATCACATTTATTACAAACACGTTAAGCATAATCTCACAAACATCACACATGTAATAGAACCCTACTCATCATGAAGGCCATATATTTTTTTTAGCATCCCCTTCCTCATTGCCTTCAAATTTCCCTTGGCTTTCTCACTGCCTCATCCCTATCTGAAATTCCCTCCTCCCTGCATCATCATTCTCTCACTCGTAGATCAGTCCCTCATCCCTCTCTATCTCTTCGTTTCCTTTATTTCTTTCTCATTCACTCACCCATAAGTCAATCTCTCTTCTTCCAATCACTCGATCAGTCCATCATTCCTTTATTTTATTTCTCAATTACTTGATCTCCCTTCTTCCATGACTCAATCATCATGCAATCAGTCGGTGGAAGACATGCAATCACCTTAGGTCTTGAATCCATGGCCGATTGGCACATGCAATCGGGGGAGGACGGTGGACGTTTTGATTTACACCGTGGGGACGATGGACAGAGGAGAGGTGGTTTGGTTTGGCTTCCCAATTCTGAGTTTTTTTATTTCTGTGATTTTGTCATGTATTTTTAATTTTTGATAAGTTCTGGATGCTCTGGTTCGGCTTCCCAATTTGTGACACCCTCAATATTCTCCAAGTAATTAATACAATAATTGTACTATTACTCGTAATAATTATGGACTTGTTAGTATTTAGAAAATGTAGGAAATAAAATTTTCTTTTTATTTTCTATAGAGGCGGGTGCACAAACCAAAACATATCCATATAAGATCTATATCAAAAGAAAACCATAACCCTAGAGCTCTCAAAAGCATAACTACAATATATACATCTCAAAATATGGAACTCTAGAGCTGGTCACATAGATCTGGTAGCAGCAGCAGCAGTAGTAGTAGTAGTAAAAGTCTCCAAGAGAAAACAGCAGTAGTCACCATCCATCATCACCGCAGCAGCATCAACTCATCCACAGCATCCACCACATCGGATCCCCTGATCCTCATCATCTACCATATGCACGTACCTAGGGATCATCGTCCCTCCACTGACTCCCGGTAGAGTGTACGACAGGCTCACCTCCGCTCTCGTCCTCCACAGGGTCCTCCTCGATCTCACCGATGGAGTGGGTACCCTACCACTGGGTACAGGGTCAAGTGATGGTGAGACCCTATTGGAGCTCCTCGAATCAGATGGGGGAGTCTCCTCGCGGACGACTCTAGAAGAAAAAGGGTGTGAGCGGGTAGGTCTAAAGCGAAAACTGTGATATGAGCGAGCTGGTCGCGTGGGAGGTGGTCCATGGTATGTGTAAAAGGGTGGTACGTGCATAGTGTATATGATGGGAGTCCTAAACCTACAAGGACAAAACCGGATCAGCGGGTTCGGTTGGTAGAAGGTAACCTCTACCTCTCCCTCGAACACCGCGCGGTGATCCTCGTAGATCCATATGCCACTAGGAAGTGGCCAGATCTCGATGCAAGCGATGTAACGTGACATCACCTACAAGGGCATAGGGGTAAGAAATTCTATACACATAATAAATAGAGCATAAATAAATGTGTAATAAGAATATGTAAACATGCAGCAATAATCAACAACCACATTTAGCACTTAGCAAGTATTTAATGCAAGTAAGATGCTCATGCTTATTTCATTTATCAGCATATTTTTAAATGAGTGGCATGATGTATGAATTTAGCTCTCAAGCCTATCTCCATCAATCTATGTCACTCTCTGACGTTCATCCTCCACTTCGTCCAGCACTCAATAGTGCGTTGTACTCCTAGGTGTACAACATTCGTACATTCACCAAGAATGTACACGACAAGCTTGGAAATCGTGCCACCCGAGCAATGTCCCGTCATCCAAACGGTACAACCATATCATCAGCATCTCACCGTGCTAACCACGTCGTCAACCATAACGTGTCATCAAGCGAGCCGTCAGTTGGCACTCCTAGAGGCCCTCCTCATGTTACCAAAACATGATAAACGATCTATCATCCGAACTCCAGCATGAATGCAATATCTTAACTTAAAGAAATTGATTGGTATATCTTAATTAATAAAACATAACGTGCCACCCGAGCAACGTCCTGATATCCAAACGGCATAATCATATCAATCAATTCCTTTTAAGTCTTAGATCACTTGGATTAATATCATTTAAGTATCAACAGAATGATTCAGAACTAAAAATGGTAATTTTAAGTTTCTGGCTAAAATACTCGAGTATTCTTCATAATACTCGAGTAGTTCCTCAGTTTCCAGTTTTACTCGAGTAGCTCATAATTATACTTGAGTCGTTCTTACTTTTTCAGAAAGTCAAGTTTCAGGTTTTCTAAAAATACTCGAGTAGTTCATGAAATACTCGAGTCGTTCATCAACCCAGAATACTCGAGTAGTTCATGCATTACTCAAGTTGTTCATCAGACTACACTCTTGTTGCATCTGTTAATACTCGAGTCCTAAACCTGATACTCGAGTCGTGGTGCCAAAAGTTACACTGGTGCATCACGAAATACTCGAGTATCGAGCCATCTACTCGAGTATTATCAGACAGAACAGACTGAAAACTTGGTTTTTACATACCATTTTCAATTCTAACCATTTCTAATCCAATCCAATGATCAACAGAGTTCACATACCATATATTAAACATGTTCAAACACTTAGAACACATCAAATTACAGATTTGATAGAGAATCATAAGATTATGCATAAAACATGAAAATTCACAACTCAACATACTAAATTGCAATAAACTCAATAAACTTGTGAATTTAAGTTCAAAACAGTTGGCATGCATCATATGGGACTTGCTCACAACAACTTTAGAGCACAAGTTGGTCTCCAAACCAATTTCCCTATTCAATCTAAGCCCTTAAAGCCTCTTGGTGGCTCTCTAATCAAATTCATGTAATTTAAACTCTATCTAGTGAATAGAAAGCTTTCCCCTTACCTCAAAATCGTGTGAGAACTGAAATTGGACAGAAAAACGACCTCTAAGCTACTTTCCCCAAGAATCATATGACAGCAACACAGTTTTGAATGAGGTCATAAAACCAGGGATTTTAATTGTGAAATCATGCAAAACAATTGGGGAAAATGATTAGAAATCGTTCTCTGCAACATGCATTAGAGAATGGAATGAAATTGAAGTCTCAAAAGTTCAAGGGCTTACCAAAATCGATGGCCCAAGTAAGCTCCAGGAACTGAAACCAGCTTCAACTTCTTCCCTTCTCAGATTCGATTATCACTCTATGCTTGCTTCTAGCTATCAAACTTAGTGTCTTTACGAAGCCCTGGATGTGAGCTTCGTAACCGTGTATCACTCGAAATCACACACTCAGAAACGAAGAAGAATCGAGGAAAACGAATTTGAAACCCTAGCCTCACGATTTCATCAACAAAGGCTCAAATTCGTTGATGAAGAGCTTAAATAGACAATTGATACTTGCATGCAGGTCGACACGACACCATTGAGGTGTTGAGGGTGGTGTTTTCGTGTCACACGGCGAGAATCGCTGGTGGTGACTCACCAAAACGCACTAACTCGTGCAACTCTGACCAGAATACTCGAGTATTTTGACCAGTTTTTGAAAAATATTTATTTTATTTTCTTTCCTTCCAAAACATTTCCTATAATTACCTCTAGGTCCCAAATCAGGGACTAATATGCAAAAATATTTATTTTATGCACAAATATACTTACCACATTAAATTCACACATTCACTAATAATGTAAACATAGAATTTTAATCAAAGATTTAAAATAGAAATAATTAATTATAATAAATTTTATAATTAACATTTCATTAATCGGGGATTAAATTTTTGGGGTGTTACACTACTCCCCCACTTACAAGGAATTTCGTCCCCGAAATTCAACTTATACAAACAATTCAGGATAGTCCTGACGCATCTTATCCTCTAATTCCCAAGATGCTTCCATCACATCACTGCAAATCCAAATAACCTTGACCAAAAGAATATCCTTCCCTCTAAGCTGCTTGACTCTCCGATCTTCAATGCGGACAGGCATAGCTTCAAGGGTTAGATTCTCACGTATTACTAGGTCATCAGGTTGGATCCTAAGAACGATGGTAGGATCATGGACATATTTCTTCAACTGAGACACGTGAAACACATTATGAAGATTAGATAATGACGGGGGTAGGGCTAATTGATAGGCTACTGGACCGACTCATTTAAGAATCTGGTAGGGACCAATAAACTTAGGTGATAGTTTCTGGGTTTTCAAGGCTCTACTAACACCTTTGGTTGGTACTATTCTAATGAAAACATGGTCACCTTCAGCAAATTCTAAGGGTTTCCTTCTCCTATCAACATAGCTCTTCTGTCTGCTTTGAGCAGTCCTCAACTTCTCTTGTATCATCTTGATCTTCTCAGTTGTCTCTTGCACAAAATCTGGTCCAATAAGAGAACTCTCCCCCACTTGAAACCAGCATAATGGTGTCTGACACTTTCTCCCATACAAAGCTTCCAATGGTGCCATTCCAATGCTCTCATGATAACTATTGTTGTCAGTGAATTCCACGAGCGGCAACACTTGTTCCCAACTTCCCTGACCTTCCAAAACACAAGCTCTTAAGATGTCCTCCAGTGACTGAATAGTCCTTTCCGTTTGACCATCAGTCTGAGGTTGGTATGCAGAACTCAACTTCAATCTTGAAACCAGAGCTCTATGTAGATCCTGCCAAAACATCGATGTAAACCTTGGATCGTGATCTGACACGATACTTGATGGTACACCATGCAGGCGAACAACCTCCTTGATATACAACTGAGTGAGCTTTTCCAAAGAGTAGCGCATATTAACTGGAATAAAATGCGCTGACTTCGTCAATCGATCTACAATCACCCAGATTGCATCATGACCAGTAGCTGTCCTTGGCAACCTAGATATAAAATCCATTGAGATACTATCCCATTTCCATAACGGAATCTCTAAGGGAAGTAATTCTCCTCCTGGCCTTTGGTGTTCCACCTTCGCCTTCTTACACACCAAACAACATGCTACGTACCTCGCCACATCTTTCTTTAAACCAGGCCACCAAAATATCTTCTTCAAATCCTGATACATTTTGGTAGCTCCCGGATGCATACTCATCTTGCTCTTATGCGCTTCATCCAGAATCATTCTCTTTACTTCTGAATCATCGGGCACACAGATCCTTTCTCTAAAGCGAAGGATTCCATCTTTCCCTTCTTGAAATTCTAACTCTTTGCCTTCCTCCATAAGCTTCCTCTTTTCCTTAAGCTCATCGTCCTTTTGTTGCAACTCACAAATCTTTTGCAAGAACTCATTAGCAATCTGCAACATCCCCATCTTGACACTTGTCGGCTCCACTTGCATTGTCAGGCTCAAATCTCGAAATACTTCTATCAATGCAGCTTCTTTGACCATCATCGAACTGATATGCATTGCTTTTCGACTCAATGCATCCGCCACAACGTTTGCTTTCCCAGGATGATAATGAAGTTCAAACTCATAATCCTTCAGGAACTCCATCCATCGACGTTGCCTCATATTCAACTCTTTTTGGTCAAAGAGGTACTTTAAACTCTTATGGTCACTAAACACCCGAAACGTAGTGCCATAGAGATAATGCCTCCAAATCTTTAGAGCGAAGACAACAGCTGCCAGCTCTAAGTCATGAGTTGGATAGTTCATTTCATGAACCTTTAGCTGTCTTGAGGCGTAAGCGACTACCTTACCATCTTGCATCAAAACACTTCCAAGTCCTTGTTTCGACGCATCACAGTACACCTCAAAATTCCTCTGTGGATCAGGCAAAATCAACACAGGAGAGGATGTCAATCTTTCCTTCAGCTCTCGGAAACTCCTTTCACACTTCTCATCCCAGATAAATGGTTGATCTTTCCGAGTTAACTTTGTCAATGGTAGCGCAATCTTCGAGAAACCTTCTATAAATCTTCTATAGTAGCCAGCCAAACCAAGAAAACTTCTCACTTCCGTGACCGACTTCGGTTGTTCCCATTGTAGAACTGAACTTACTTTCGCCGGGTCAACCGCTATCCCCTTGTTTGAGATCACATGTCCTAAAAACTTAACTTCCTCCAGCCAGAACTCACATTTTGCAAGTTTGGTGTACAATTGCTTCTCCTTTAGGACATTCAACACTATTCTCAAGTGTTCAGCATGTTCCTTCAAACTCTTGGAGTAAATAAGGATATCGTCAATGAACACAACCACGAATGAATCTAAATAAGGCCTAAAGATTCGATTCATGTAGTCCATGAAAATAGCTGGTGCATTAGTCAATCCGAACGGCATCACAACATACTCATAATGCCCGTATCGGGATCGAAATGCAGTCTTGGATATATCCTCTTCTCTAATCCTGATCTGATGATACCCCGATCTCAGATCAATCTTGGAAAATACTGAAGCCCCACGAACTTGATCCATAAGGTCATCTATCCTTGGTAAAGGATACTTGTTCTTGATTGTGACCTTATTCAACTGCCGATAGTCAATACACATCCTCATGCTGCCATCTTTCTTCTTTACGAACAAAACCGGAGCACCCCATGGTGACACACTTGGTCGGATCATCTGCTTCTACAACAACTCTTCAATCTGCTTCTTCATTTCGGCCATTTCCGATGGTGCCATTCTATAAGGAGCGATAGAAATGGGACCAGCTCCCGGAACTAAATCAATTCCAAATTCAATCTCTCTCTTCAGTGGCAAACCAGGTATCTCATCAGTGAATACCTCCGAAAAGTCTCTAACAAAGGGTATCTCTTCAATCCTTGGGCCATTATCCTCCACTTCAGTGTTGAACAAACACATATAGCCAGAAGGTTTTGGGTTTCTATAGATCACTATTTTTCTATCACAATCAATGATCACTTGATTTCGGCTTAACTAGTCCATTCCCAATATCACATCTAATTGCGATAAGGGTAAACAGATCAAATCTACCCTAGAAGTTTGTCCTAACACTTCTATACAACAGTTAAGACATGCTCTAGAAACAACTACAGGAGCATTAGTAGGGGTTTCTACTTTAAGATTGTATGATAACTCAGACATAGGTAGACTCAATCGATCTACACATTCATATGAAACAAATGAATGCGTTGCACCAGAATCAAACAACACATTGCAGAGCTGACCATTTAGCAAGTAATTACCTTGCACAAGATCAGAAGATCGGCTTGCCTCCACACCACTAAGCGTGAAAACCCTTCCCTGAACCACGGGCTTGTCAGCTGCTCCTCTTGAATTGGCCTTGACCGGTTCCTTGAAGTCCTTCGCAAAGTGTCCCGGTTTCCCACAGTTGAAACACCTACTTGTTCCCCAACAAAAATGACCATAATGACGGTGCTTGCACTTGTCACAGAATGGAGCCTCGCTCCGGAAATTCCTTCCATCACTACTTCCAACTTTTCCTTTACCTTTCCCTTGGCGATCATACGGACCCTCGCCTCGATTGTTGAAACCCTTGCGCCTCTGAGGTCCATAATTCTGGCTATCTTTCCTCTCTGATGCTAGCAGTTCTTCAGCTTTCTTGTCATCCTCATACATCCTACACATGTCCAAAAGTGCAGGAAAGCTTTGAATCCGTTGATAGCTGAAAATAGATTTCAGCTTAGGCCTTAAGCCTCCCTCAAACTTGATACACTTGCTCCTTTCATCAGGGTTGTTCTGGTAGTATAGGGAGTACTTCATCAATTACTCGAACTTGGCCGCGTACTCACCCACGCTCATGTCTCCTTGCTTCAGCTGCAAGAACTCCACCTCCTTCTTTCTCCTCAAATCCTCAGGGAAGTACTTATTGAGAAATTTCTCCATAAATATGCCCCAACTAACATCCCTTCCTTCATAATGTAGGAGCTGAACCGTATGGTTCCACCAATTCTCAGCTTCATCTTCTAACATGTAGACTACGTATGCCACTTTCTGAGCTTCCGTGCAATCCAATGTTCGGAAAATCTTATCCATAGTGTGAATCCACTTATTAGCCTCCTCAGGTTTAAATCCTCCTTCAAACTTGGGTGGATTACAACTCCTAAAATCCGCCAATCTCTTCGCCTCGGTGTTACCCATATTGCACTGGTGAGGTGGATTAACCGGTTGAGGTGGTTGCTGAGATTGTTGTTGTTGCATGGACTCCAGAACCGCGGTAATTCTCTCTAACATCCCGTTAGTGTAATTTTGGTTCCTAGTTGCCATAATAGACCTGCGCTATGGACTTATGGTCACATATGTTGAACTAAGGAAACATTCATCACACCACCTATACTAAGGCTATAACCATAACCTCAAACAAAACATTCAATTGTATCTAGTACTCAAAATAAGCAAGATACTAGCATTCAAAATAATAAATATGCCCTGTGGATACCTGCTTGATGTTGATGACTACCTTGCTGGGACTACTTCAACTACTACAGGATCTGACTTTTGCTCTGATACCACTCAGTGTGACACCCTCAATATTCTCCAAGTAATTAATACAATAATTTTACTATTACTCGTAATAATTATGGACTTGTTAGTATTTAGAAAATGTAGGAAATAAAATTTTCTTTTTATTTTCTATAGAGGCGGGTGCACAAACCAAAACATAGAATTCTTGGAGTATAAAATCTCTATTATTTTGAACATTATACGGAGTTCGGCATTTTCTATAATAAGGTAATATTTTCTCAATCCAGATAGCATCGGTACTTTGAAATAGAATTTATATCGTAGAAATTAAACGATGCCATCCATTCATACGTTTTGTGAAACTGATACCATTTTCAAATCTCGTAGCCGAATTCTTTAAATAATATTTATCAGAGTAAGCGGAAATAGTAGGACTATGCACAATTGTAATATAAACATAAGATATATATATATATCAGTAGGTCATAAAATACATAGCCCATAGTCGTCTCCAAGAACCTATACAAGTCCATATAAGATCTATATCAAAAGAAAACCATAACCCTAGAGCTCTCAAAAGCATAACTACAATATATACATCTCAAAATATGGAACTCTAGAGCTGGTCACATAGATCTGGTAGCAGCAGCAGTAGTAGTAGTAGTAGTAGTAAAAGTCTCCAAGAGATAACAGCAGTAGTCACCATCCATCATCACCGCAGCAGCATCAACTCATCCACAGCATCCACCACATCGGATCCCCTGATCCACATCATCTACCATATGCACGTACCTAGGGATCATCGTCCCTCCACTAACTCCCGGTAGAGTGTACGATAGGCTCGCCTCCGCTCTCGTCCTCCACAGGGTCCTCCTCGATCTCATCCGATGGAGTGGGTACCCTACCACTGGGTACAGGGTCAGGTGATGGTGAGACCCTATTGGGGCTCCTCGGATTAGATGGGGGAGTCTCCTCGCGGACGACTCTAGAAGAAAAAGGGTGTGAGCGGGTAGGTCTAAAGCGAAAATTGTGATATGAGCGAGCTGGTCGTGTGGGAGGTGGTCCATGGTATGTGTAAAAGGGTGGTACGTGCATAGTGTATATGATGGGAATCCTAAACCTACGAGGACGAAACCGGATCAGCGGGTTTGGGTGGTAGAAGGTAACCTCTACCTCTCCCTCGAACACCGCGCGGTGATCCTCGTAGATCCATATGCCACTAGGAAGTGGTCGGATCTCGATGCAAGCGATGTAACGTGACATCACCTACAAGGGCATAGGGGTAAGCAATTCTATACACATAATAAATAGAGCATAAATAAATGTGTAATATGAATATGTAAACATGCAGCAATAATCAACAACCACATTTAGCACTTAGCAAGTATTTAATGCAAGTAAGATGCTCATGCTTATTTCATTTATCAGCATATTTTTAAATGAGTGGCATGATGTATGAATCTAGCTCTCAAGCCTATCTCCATCAATCTATGTCACTCTCTGACGTCCATCCTTTACTTCGTCCAGCACTCAACAGTGCGTTGTACTCCTAGGTGTACAACATTTGTACATTCACCTAGAATGTACACGACAAGCTTGGAAATCGTGCCACCCGAGCAACGTCCCGTCATCCAAACAGTATAACCATATCATCAGCATCTCACCGTGCTGACCATGTCGTCAACCATAACGTGTCATCAAGCGAGCCGTCAGTTGGCACTCCCAGAGGCCCTCCTCATGTTACCAAAACATGATAAACGATTGATCATCCGAACTCCAGCATGAATGCAATATCTTAACTTAAAGAAATTGATTGGTATATCTTAATTAATAAAACATAACGTGCCACCCGAGCAACGTCCTGATATCCAAACGACATAATCATATCAATCAATTCCTTTTAAGTCTTAGATCACTTGGATTATTATCATTTAACTATCAACAGAATGATTCAGAATTAAAAATGGTGTTTTTAAGTTTCTGGCTAAAATACTCGAGTATTCTTCATAATACTCGAGTAGTTCCTCAGTTTCCAGTTTTACTCGAGCAGCTCATAATTATACTCGAGTCGTTCTTACTTTTTCAGAAAGTCAAGTTTCAGGTTTTCTAAAAATACTCGAGTAGTTCATGAAATACTCGAGTCGTTCATCAACCCAGAATACTCGATTAGTTCATGCATTACTCGAGTTGTTCATCAGACTACACTCTTGTTGCATCTGTTAATACTCGAGTCCTAAACCTGATACTCGAGTCGTGGTGCCAAAAGTTACACTGGTGCATCACGAAATACTCGAGTATCGAGCCATCTACTCGAGTATTATCAGACAGAACAGACTGAAAACTTGGTTTTTACATGCCATTTTCAATTCTAACCATTTCTAATCCAATCCAATGATCAACAGAGTTCACATACCATATATTAAACATGTTCAAACACTTAGAACACATCAAATTACAGATTTGACAGAGAATCATAAGATTATGCATAAAACATGAAAATTCACAACTCAACATACTAAATTGCAATAAACTCAATAAACTTGTTAATTTAAGTTCAAAACAGTTGGCATGCATCATATGGGACTTGCTCACAACAACTTTAGAGCACAAGTTGGTCTCCAAACCAATTTCCCTAGTCAATCTAAGCCCTTAGAGCCTCTTGGTTGCTCTCTAATCAAATTCATGCAATTTAAACTCTATCTAGTGAATAGAAAGCTTTCCCCTTACCTCAAAATCGTGTGAGAACTGAAATTGGACAGAAAAACGACCTCTAAGCTACTTTCCCCAAGAATCATATGACAGCAACACAGTTTTGAATGAGGTCATAAAACCAGGGATTTTAATTGTGAAATCATGCAAAAAAATTGGGGA
The DNA here is from genome assembly GCA_037953625.1 of Crotalaria pallida. NCBI lineage: Eukaryota > Viridiplantae > Streptophyta > Magnoliopsida > Fabales > Fabaceae > Crotalaria > Crotalaria pallida. Next base: position 83,830,398 of record CM075653.1, read on the forward strand.
AAATGATTAGAAATCGTTCTCTGCAACATGCATTAGAGAATGGAATGAAATTGAAGTCTCAAAAGTTCAAGGGCTTACCAAAATCGATGGCCCAAGTAAGCTCCAGGAACTGAAACCAGCTTCAACTTCTTCCCTTCTCAGATTCGATTCTCACTCTATGCTTGCTTCTAGCTATCAAACTTAGTGTCTTTACGAAGCCCTGGATGTGAGCTTCGTAACCGTGTATCACTCGAAATCACACACTCAGAAACAAAGAAGAATCGAGGAAAACGAATTCGAAACCCTAGCCTCACGATTTCATCAACAAAGGCTCAAATTCGTTGATGAAGAGCTTAAATAGAAAATTGATACTTGCATGCAGGTCGACACGACACCATTGAGGTGTTGAGGGTGGTGTTTTCGTGTCACGCGGCGAGAAACGCTGGTGGTGACTCACCAAAACGCACTAACTCGTGCAACTCTGACCAGAATACTCGAGTACTCTCAAAAATACTCGAGTATTTTGACCAATTTTTGAAAAATATTTATTTTATTTTCTTTCCCTCCAAAACCTTTCCTATAATTACCTCTAGGTCCCAAATCAGGGACTAATATGCAAAAATATTTATTTTATACATAAATATACTTACCACATTAAATTCACACATCCACTAATAATGTAAACATAGAATTTTATTCAAAGATTTAAAATAGAAATAATTAATTATAATAAATTTTATAATTAACATTTCATTAATCGGGGATTAAAATTTTGGGGTGTTACACAATTCTTAGGTGGCTTATTAATTTTTGTTTCTTGAAAATCGTTGATGTTTGATCAATTTCTGGGTTTCTATTTTTTTGGTTTGATTTAATTTTTTTCCTGTTTCTCTCTCCTGGCTTTTGGTTTAATCTGTACTGTTGGGTCCCTTGGATGCTTTAACGAACGAGTTCATGAGGACGACCCCATTCGTCCCCACGAACCCTCCCAACCCCAAACCGTGTCCCCTCAGTTTGTTCACACTGATGAACTCGGTAACGAACTGGGGTTGTGGATGCTCTTAGTCCTTGCAGAATTACAAGGAAAAACTGAGAAAAAATGATTAAGCAATTTGAATAATTCGAGCTTTTCATCATCTTTTGAGCGTTTTGTCAAGCTAGAACCTCGGTTTTGTCCTAGCTAGAAATAGACAACATTATTAATTGGCCCTACCCTTTAAAGTGTGCAAAAATATTACGGGATACCATATTGTTCATTATGTCAATGTATGTTCTTTTTTCCTGATGAATGGAGATAATGGTGCCAAAAATAATTCCTACCATTCCGAAAAGTGGGACAATTTGGTTACTACTCCTTCCTATGAAGTTTTTTTTTATTATTATGATTCAAACTCACCGAGAATTCAATCTGCTTACATCAACCTAGCATAAAGTTTTAAAGGATATTCTAGTCACAGTATAAGTTGCGAAACATTTTATTGAATAAATAAATTATTCAATAATTGAGATCTTCTTATTATTTTTTTAAGAAATTTAGAGGATCCTAACTCATTCACATAACGTGAGATAATATAAACCGTTCAATTGCGATAGCTCAAGTGGAAATTACATTTTAGCCCATAGCACAGCATGTAAAGCATTCCTCCCGCTAAAATTAGAAATCTAATATTAGCTTGCCTTGGGTACATGACAAATTCCTAACCAAAAGAGACTAATGTCTCTGTGGTTAAAGTCTGTATCTACTTTTGTAATAATCGAAGTAACTTTACCTTTTTCTTAAAATCAAACTTCATAGCTTTTATTTTTCTTCCATAGTCCATAGGGTTTATCGCAGATGGCACTGTATAACAATTTGAATTCTGATCATGATTCAAAGTCAGAAAAATTGTTACATTTTAAAATAGTGTACGGCATTGAAAACTTTCCTTACACACCTTTGAAATATGAAAAGCTTCGCAATCCTCACTCAATATATTTGTTTGTTGAGGTGGGAAACTAGGCATGCGAGATCTTAAAAAGCTGCATGGTCTGGCCGGCTTGGGGATAAGCACAAGCCCTTTAAAATTGGACGTGAAATCGAGAGCTTGTACTTGAAAGGGCAAGTTATCTATCAACGTGTGGTTGTTTTACATGGTATATATCTATTTCTGCTTAAACAAAAATTCAGATTCAAGTTTTGTGTATAGAGAAAATTTCTACTAGAAGAATTTGCTTAAACAAAAATTTAGGTTCAAGTTCTGTGTATAGAGAAAATCTCTACTAGAAGAATTTGTCTCACTATATTATGTATGCTCCTTATTCGAACATTATTCCCTTCGACGGAGGATACGTGTGCTAACAAAAAAAGTGCAAGTTCTTTTGGGGTAAAAAAAAATCCAAAGTTCAAAGGAAGGGAAGCTGTCAGTTATTGCAGGTGATGTTGGCGAGGGACCCCAGGTGTTAACTCTTTATACTAATTTGTGCAGTTCTATGTCTTGTACCAAAACCACTTTAGGTCCATGAGGCCCGAGGGTACTGAAATTCAGAGGCAAATTTGGAGCTCTATGTTTCTTCAGTAACATGACATAAAGCCAACATGCGGATAGTAGCGAAAGTTTTTGTTGCCTTCCTATACGCACAGGAAAGGAAATAGAGACAATCTTTGCGTAGAAACCATTCTACACGTTTACGTGCTCATGGTCCTACAGTTTATATCATAGTACATGCTATACGGTACCAGTTCCGATACATGGTACGTGATTCATATTGATTCGTCACTTTTTACATTATTTTTATGAGACTTTCTTTATAACGAACCTGGTATGTGGTACGCCAAATTCGATACGTAGATTAAATGAGTGAATCATATAATTATATTTTATATGATTTTGCATTCTTCACCACATAAACAGATAAGTCCCCCTTTTGACTTATTTTCCCAAGGACCATTCCATAGCATAGTAATTTATATGGTACATCAGCCACAACTTAAGATTTCTTAGCAAAATCCATTGACACCGAGCAAATTGTTTGTCTTGGCTTCTGCATTTAATTTTGCTTTTGGAATTAAATTGCAAACTTTGTAAAATTGAACACTATCATGAATGATGATCAAATAAAATGTTGATCTAGGGTATACTTAACATAAATTATTGCATAAGTACATACATAAAAAGAAACAAAATTTATGTAATAATTAGAAAGCATAGAAACTTGATTGATTTTAATTTATGTAAGAGTAATGTTACATAAGACAAACATATATACATCCACATGTCAATTTTAAATATACATATAACATTTTTTTTTGCGAAGTTGTGAACACGATAGTTCTAAAAACTTCTACCTTGTTTCAGTCAAATCGAACCATATTTGCTTGAACACTTTGATAATGAGGTCATGATACTCATCTGAATTAAGAGAAAGGTAACAAGCAAGAAGATCCTCCAAGTCCTTTGATGCCCTGAGATTGTTCTCAACAATCATCTCCACCATGGACTCTCTGAAATCCTTTTGAGGGTTAAACGATGACTTAACAATTGCAAAGCTATCCGAAAGGCTCCTCCGGTTCCGGGAGCCTGAGTTCGACACGCTTTTCCGGCCTCCTCTGCTAATTCTTGGTGAATTGACACGAACCTTCACCTTTGGAGAACTAACACAAAACCCCCTAACAGGGGAATTCCTCTGTTCTTTGATTGATGATGATGTGTCTTCCTTCATAATTTTAACCTTCATTGACCCTTTCATGCTGTGGTTTTCTTCATATTCACCTTTTCTGCTTCTGGTTTTCGTTTCTTTCTTCTTTTCATCATCGCTCATAACTGCTTTGGTTTTGGTTTTGGTTATGATTGGAGGCAGCTCAAGCTCTGAGAATGAATCACAGTCATACATTTCATCAAGCTTATCATCTTTTCTTTTAGCTAGAGAATTCTTGTCAACATCGATAATAATATCGTTGTTGTTGGTGTTGTTGTTGTTGTTGGTGTTGTTGTTGTTGTCGTTGGAGTTTAGCCTGCTGCAGCTACAAGAGTTGGAAGAGAATGAAACCATTTCATCAAAAGATGACTCAATGGGAAGAAGAACACGGTCTGTTCTGATTTCTGGGTCAGGGAATTCTGATTCAGTGGAGCTATCGAATTGCGAAGAAGAAGAATAGTAGTATTGATCAGGTGGCAGAGAATACGGTTTAGCCCAAACAGATTCAAGCGTGGTGCGGCAGTTACAACCAGAAGAGACAGAGGAGTTGACTAGTTTTTTTGGTGAATGAGTCCTTGTGGTGGTTGTTGTTGTTTTCTTGGTTCTTTGTTTTGATGATTTTGTGGGTGGGTCAGGGGAAAATAATTTTGGGGTGTTTGATGATGAAGTGTAGAGTTTAATGCTTGTTGGTTCAAGCTCTCTTGTAAAGTAGTATGACTTTCTGGGATTGCATTGGTGGGGTTGCTTTGGTTTTGATGAGTAGTGTTGTTGTTGTGTGGTTGAAGATGATGGTGAAGAAGATTGTTTTTTCTTCTTGGAGGGTGTGGAGGTTTGCTTCCTTGTTCTTCTCATCCCCATGTCTCTCAGCTTGAAAAACCAAGCATTGGGTATCATATCTGATAACTTAAACCTGTAATTCCCCATCTCCTCTCTCTTTCTCTCCCTTTGTTTGAGTGAGAATTTATGAGTCTAGTGTATGGGAAGCTGCTGAATGCTTTCTAGCACCCTCTGCTGTGAGTGTGGGTTGGGATATGACGTATGAGATAGACTTTTTTGGCACACTTCGTTTTGTAGGATATGTAAAGATATTATTATTATTGTTTATTATTTGTTGGCCCATTTGATTGATTGAGTGAGGTGAGTGTGAATGAAAAAGATATAACAATCAACGTGACGAGTGATAAGTTGCGCGGTTTTTTTCAGATTTCGGATTCGATTCTTTGTAAATGTAGAAGATTTATGTTGGGAGACTTATATGCCATAACCAAACACACGAGCATATGAAATAATATTTAATATGATACCCATGAATTTAGATTTCTCCTCCGATTTTAATTTTTTAGAAAATGTCAATAAGTGATCTAATGATACTCTTAAAAAAATATTAAGAAAATATTGTCATAAAAAAGTATTGTGGTTAATAAATTGACAAATGATAATATTTGCTACCATTGAAAACATACTTTTTAAGCATACTTTCGTAAAATACATGGTTGAAAATATTAATACCATATGATGTTAACTTTTATGGTGTTTATTTACAAAAAAAAAAAAAAAAAAAAAAAAAACCTTTATGGTGTTTACAAAACATTTTTCATTATAATATAAAAATAGTATAAATACTCTTTTTATCTTTAAATATTAGTTTTTAAGGTAGTTGTGTGAAATAAAGAAACTAGTTAATATTATTATTGATATTAGAATTGAACATTTTTTATTTTTCTTTAAATTATCTTTATAATTATTATTAAGACTCTAAAATTTGTTGAGAAAATAAAGGTATTTGTGAAAAAATATTAATATCAACAAAATAGAAACTTATTATAAAAATCAAAGTAAATTTAGTATTTGGTGCTTATGTTTAATAAGAATGGAAGGCAGTATTAGTTAGATAAAGAAAAAATATCATCTTATATTTGTTTTTAGGTGTAAAAAAGAAGAGTGAAGTACGCTTTCGTCTCTCATGTGTTTTTTTTTATGAGACACTTTACTCCCTCAAAAGTTGGAAATTCATTTTTAATTCTTGAAATTTTTTTACAGGACATTTAAATTCCTCGCCGTCCATTCCGCCAAATACCTCAACTGCGAACTTAAGTGTCCCATAAAAAATTTTCAAGGATTAAAAATGAATTTTCACATTTTGAGGGACTAAAGGATCTCATCTGAAAAACATAAGAGACCAAAGTGATACTTCACTCAAAAAAGAAAGATAGGAAAAAAGGGAGAATTTATCGATGTTGTAAAATAAAAGGAAAAAAGGTATAAAAAAAGTAAAATGAAGTATAAAAGTTGGTGTAAAGAAAATTGTAAAAATACAATTGTAGTTTTTTTTTTTTTTAATGCAATACAATGGTAGTTAAAGATTAGGGATTTTGGAATTGTTGGTTGGCAATAGGTCCACACGAGAAGAAAAAGGGTAGCATAAAAGAAAAAGGAGTTTAATATATGTACATTAAAGTTTTTTACACTGTCGATGCATCATCTGTCATCAATATGCATTACTTTTATTTATAAGTCAACCAAAGCTAACCAATCAACGGTGGATAATATATTAAAAGTGTAAAAAATCTTTACATTCTCGGTGTATATATTATTTTCTCTAAAAGAAAATTAGTGGGGCTGAGGTGGTATGACATTACAGGTTTGTGAAACTAATCAACACCTAACCCAAACGAAATTTATTATGCTTAATATAGAAATTAAAAAAATTCAATTCACCAACGAGGTTTGGTTCAGTTGGTGTAAGGCCCCAACTGAAATCTTGGGAATGAGACACAGGTGCTAGTAGTTCCGGGTTCGATTCCCACTAAAAACATCTTGCTGGGAGAGCCAGTCACGCAGCTCGCTCCGAATTAGTCTCAAGGGCTCTCTGGTATTAAGGGTGTTATTGAGGATATCGGTGGTTCCGCAAGGAATACGGACCAAAAAAAAAATTCAATTCATTATGATAATAGTCCTACTGGGAACCATTGTGCGACAAATTAATTATAGGATTTTACTTCGGCACCCTATAAAAATAGAGGGTTTTTGTACCCTTCTGACGTGGTCAATTAAAATTAGCGACGTTTTTTTTTTTTTTTTGCCATATAAGTTGGGCATATTTTTAATTTATAAATTTTATAATTAGATCCATAAAATATTTATTTAAAAATATTTTTAACTTATCCAAAATACCCTCATTTTAATATTATTTTTCATCTATCCAAAATACCCTAATTTTAATTTTATATTTCATCTACCCTAAATAGTAAATACCCACATTTTAATACTATTTGTATATACTCAAAATACTCTTAATAATTTATAATTTCTCATTTCGCTATCATCCCACGTTATTTTTCTCCATCAATCTATCATACTCATCTTCTTTTATCACTGTCAAGTACCAACATCATTGCATTTTTCTTCTTCTTCTTTATTCATACCTTCTTCATCAAAAAAAAAAAAAACTCAGGAACAAACGGAGGAGCATACCTTCTTCATCACCATCACCTTCTTTTATATTATTCCCTCTCCAAACCCGCTTTCATTTCCAAACTCAATTCCAATTCGCCGCCACCACCACCATAAATAGGTTCTCTTTCTTCCTCTTTTAGGGATGTTCATTCCCTTAAAATTTTATTTATGTCAGTCCCGTATTGTCAGCAATATACATTGATGCTTTCTTGGTTGATTGTTGTTCTCTACCCAGGAAAACACAATTTTCTGTAAACTCATAACACGTGATTATTTTTTTTTATTCCCCAAATGTAAAAATGAAAAAAGTAAAAGTTTTCACTTTTTCATTAATAAAAGTCTTAAATTTTTCATTTAAAAAAATTCAATTGTTAGCAATAATGTTTTTTTTAATACAGTTGCGCAGGAGGAGAAGCAACGTGTTACCCTAACTCATGCGTTCCATTGGTCTAAAAAAGGAAGAAATATAATCTATCAAAAATCAAATAAAAATATTCGTATTTTGTAACACCCTTCTAATAATTACCCTTAATTAAATTTAGGAGTTAAAAATTTTTCTTTGAAAAGCACCTTAATTCCACTCGCATTAATATTTTTCAGAGTGCCAGCAAAAATATTAAATACATACAACATCGAAGTGCACCAACTACCGAGTTTGAAAATGTGAATTATACATAGCTGAAATAATTAAAGTATCATTGTTTCATCATTCAGAAGACCGAGGACATAAAACAGTGTCCGACTAAAAAGACCTACTCTCCCTGTGGGGGAGAGTGAACCTGCTCGGTTGGGGATTGTGCATGCTCGGGCTCGGTACCTGAAAAATGGTAAGGAGGTGAGCATTACACAAAACTTAGGGAAGCAGTTTCTAATATGACATACCGACCTACCAAGTCAAACACAGTTAGTCAAATATGCACATAATCATATGTTCAGTCTAAAACATGCATCATACACAGTTATCATCATTCACTTGGCCCATACCTATCCTCTTACTATATTCCTTTATCTTTCACTTTTATTTACCTATTTCCTTTCCCTTTTATTCTCACTCGTAACCTTCTATCATGTCTTACATTCTTTTTATTCTGCCTTCTTTCCTCGTTTTCCTTGTTATTCACCTTTTTCATGTTTTTTAGAGAAGCGCACACCAGTATTCGTCTTACACTTTCTTGTTCTCGGCAGCGCACACCCAATGTACGTCTTACACCTTCTTTATTGGAGTTACGGAGTGTCCATCATTGCGCACACCCCCGCGTACGTGGTGCATGTCTTACAGTTGCGCATCTCGTGCGACTTACGCGATCATGGCATACGGCACCCCGCACGTCTTACATGACCAGGAGCACGTCCTAACCGATTCCGTTACTCAGAATCTTGTGTGAGTCATTATTGCGTGCATCCCCATGAGGCACGTCTTACAAATGCATATTCCATGTGTCATACTCGGTCATTGCACTCGGTCCGCTTGCGACTTACAGCACACATTTTCATGCGCGGCTTATTGCACCCAACCGAAATGTCTAACTTGACCCATCTCACACAATCATTAGTCTTTACTTTCATCTATTCCCTCTTGATTTCTCTCGTCTCATTTCCCTTTTACCATTTCACTCGCCTTCTTGTTATAGTTTCTATTCTCCAGTTACTATTTCTCATCTAATCTTGTCCCTAGCATTTTTACACCATTTATCAGATTCGGCCACCTATGGTCGGCACACATGGTAATCAGATTCGGCCACCATTTACTGGGTTCTTTTTATTTATTTTCGTTCTCCGTAGTATTCTATATCCACTATTCTACGGTTCATTATCCTAATCTAACACTCATTCTTAGTACTTACTATGCGCACACTAGGAACCCAAACCTAAGCTAAGGTAACACCCACTCCTTACCTCAAAACAGTGAGAGATAAGGAAGTCCTGTGAGTTTGAGCCTCGTTTCTCGCGTTCGAACTCCTTAAACCGTAGTCCCTTGAACCTTCGGTGTCGCCTTAACAGAGCCCTAGAAATGCCGAGGAAAACTCGAAGCTTAAGAGAAAGTGGAGGGAAAGATCTTTGGCTCTTAGAAGGGGTGGAGGCTTAGTGAATGTAGAGAATGAGAGTATATCTGTGAGTAAAGGTGGTGAGAATGGTGTTTGTCACTGGAACCCTAGAGAGAAATGGAGTAGACGAAGAAGATGTGTATTGCGTGTGTTAGTGTGTTGGTCTTGTTCTTGTTTTTATTTTCCTTTTGAAATAAATGTGTGGTCCTGGTGAGAAGCTTCTTTGGGAAGCTTTAAGAACATGTGGCTATAATTCATTGGCTTCTTGAGGAAGCCACCAATAGTTTTTTGAAAAGGACAACAATGATTTGAAAAGGACAGACAACGATTGAAAGGGACGTTTTGATGTACGTACGACTGGCGCGGATAACGATGCGCGAGTCATTCGTTCAAGCGTAAGTGCTTGGCTCTAGCTTGACATGTTAGGATCTCGGTGCTCGGGTTCTGGGGAGCACCCACTCGGGATAAGACAGTAAAGTGAAATGCTCGACTACTCACTACCAAGGATTGTCAAACCAAACGAGGTCGTTTCTTACGAGTTCAATACTATTTGTTCGTTTTCGGAAACATGTCCTCTACATAAGTCCTCTTAGTTCGGTATGATGATTCGAGCTTATCTCAAGTTTACGGGATAGCCTAACGGTCTAATGTTCTCTGCTCGGCTTACTTTGTTTAAGATGGGTCCGCGACCCTGCACGTCGCTAGTTGGTCGGCTACGATGAAATTTGGTCGGAACGAGGTCTGATCAATTATACTCGAACTCTCTTACTCTTTGTTAAGGTTCTCCTAACTCTGACATGTTTTTCTCTTAATAAGTCCCAACTTATTTCTATGATTTCCATTATTTTCAATCAGAATTATTCTAATTAAATTGGATATTAAATTCAGGTTGTTACATATTTAGTGTTTTCGAGTTTTATCAGTTAAGTTATATTCTTTCCGTCTCATTATCTTGGAAAAAAGTCAAAGTAATCAACAAAAAGAAGATAATCTCTTTTTGATATAATGTTTGATTCTTTTTTCAAAATAAAATATAATGCTTGATTTATTCATTAATTGCAAATTTTTATCACACAAATTTTCATATTATTTTTATAATTTTAAGATTTTTCATTAATTGTTTTAAAGAATTTTAATGTAATATACAATTTTTAAGATAATATACAATCTTTAAGATTTTCATTAATTATTTTTACTTTGAATTGGGACAAAAAAAACTTCATTTTTTTACCAAGATAATGGGACGGAGGGAGTATATGAGAGACAATTAAATGATATGATATGAGCACAAAATAAGATAAACTTCACTCCTCTAATATAGAGTAGGAGGTAAGGTAAGAAAAAATTGAGAATTAAATGAGATGATATGAACATGAAATAAGATAAGAGAAATTTCGCTTCTCTAATGAAGCAAGAGATAAGGAAATAAAATTTGAGATACTCCTTCGATCCCGTTATCTTGGTAAAAATCAAAGTAGTAAATAAAAATAAGAGAATATTTTTTGATACATTGCATGATTCTATTTTCAAAATAAAATATAATGTATGATTCATTTATTAATCACAAATTCCTATCCCACAGATTATCATATTAATTTTACAAACTTTAACATCTTTCATTAATTATTTTAAAGAATTATAATGTAATATAAAATTTTTAAGAAAATATACCGTCTTTAATATTTTTCATTAATTATTTTTATTTTGATTTGAGACAAAAAAAAACTTCATTTTTTACAAGGATAATGGGATAGAGGGAGTATATGAGAGACAATTAAATGAGATGATATGAGCACAAAATATGATAAACTTCACCCATCTAATATAGAGTAGGAGATAAGGTAATAAAAAATTGAGAATTAAATGAGATGATATGAACATAAAATAAGATAAGAGAAACTTCACTCCTCTAATTGAGTAGGAGATAAGGAAAAAAAATTGAGACACTTCCTCGATCCCGTTATCTTGTTAAAAGTCAAAATAGTTAATAAAATAAGAGAATTTCTTTTTTATATAATGCATGATTAGAGGAGTGAAGTTTATTAATGAATGAATCATACTTTATATTAATGAATGAATCATACTTTATATTTTATTATTAATTATTTTTAAGATTTTTAATATAATATACAATCTTCAAGATATTTCATCATTTATTTTTACTTTAATTTGTGACAAAAAAACTACATTTTTTTTACCAAGATGATGAGGCAGAAGGAGTAGAAAACATTAGCATATCAAACAACGTCAGTCTCATCGTATATCCTCAATTCTTAACAACTATAAGCACCAAAAACAATATGAATGAAATTGATTTAATTAAATATTAAGGCAATGAACAATTCTAAAAGAGGAAGAAAGAGAACCTATGTATATATGGTGGTGGTGGCGAAAGAATTTGGATTGGTTATGGAAATGAAAACGGGTTGGAGAGTGAAGAATAAAAAAAAAGGTGATGATGAAGAAGGCAAGGGTTTTTCAATGAAGAAAGTGTGAATAAAAAAGAAGAAGGTGATAATGTTGGTACTTGGCAGTGATACAAGAAGGGCATGATAGATATTGATGGAAAAAAAATAACGCGAGTAAATAGTGAAATGAGAAATTATAAATTATTAAGGTTTTTTTTTGTTAAATACAAATAGTAATAAAATAAGGGTATTATGGATAGATGAAATACAAAATTAAAATTTGGGTAGATGAAAAATAATATTAAAATGAGGGTATTTTGGGTAGATCAAAAATAATATTAAAATGATGGTATTTTGGGTAAATTACATTAACGATAAAAATAATATTTTTAAATAAATATTTTAGGGACCTAATTATAAAATTTATAAATTAAAAATATGTCCAGATGACGTGGCAAAAAAAAAACACGTGAGTAATTTCTATTGGACCACGTCAAAAGGGTACAAAAACCTTCTATTTCAGAGGGTACCGAAGTAAACACCTTAATTATAAAATCAAAAAACGATATTTAGGTAAAAAACGATACTTCTTGCGTTTTATATGTAATGTTGATATAGTTTTTGTCTCATGTTTTATATGTATTTTTTTTTACAAAACTCAATACATAATTAATGTTATTTTTCTCAACACACTTCCATTTATCACACTCTCTTTCTCTCTTTCGATATATTTCTCTCTCTTTAATAATGATTATATAGGGGTATCATAGTCGAAATAAAACAAATTCTTACATCATTTAATCTTTTCTTATAATCTGTGCATAACATTAAAACACATTACGTATAAAACGGAGGGGAGTATTTAGGTAAAAGATACTCCCATTAGTTCTTATTATACGAAAAAGTAATTGAAATCATCTTTATTAAAAACAGTTGTTTTAGTGTATTTAATTTTTTCAAATTAAAAAAAAATAGTTATTTTATGAAAGTTTTATTGGGAATGAAACAAAAATTAAATAAAATCACCACTTTCTATTAATATTTTATGAATAACCGTATTGTGAATAGAGAATTGGTTAATTTTTTATTATATTTGAGACCATGATAAATATATTTTATTTTCCTTATATTACATATTAGAGAGAATACTTCTTCGCGTCCTATACTCCTTTCGGTTTCTATTATAAGAAAAAGTAATTGAAATCACACTTATCAAGAAAGTTAGTTGAATCAATTTAATTTTCTCAAATATTTAAAAAATATAGCTACATTAGGAAAATTGTACTGAGAATGAAAAAAAATTAAAATAAATCACTACTTTTTTAAAATATTTTAGGAATAATTGTATTGGGAATTAAAACTTAGTTAACTTCTTTTTATATTTGAGACCAAGACAAGTATGGCTTGTTTTTTCTACTCCCTCCGTCCTATAAGGATAGTAAAAAATGATAATTTTTTTTTCAAACTAAAGTTAAAATAATAATTGCAAAATTTATAAATTGTAAACTTTGAATTGTGATTGGTTAATCAATACAAAATGCATTAAATTAAATGTTTGATAGTTGAATGATGTGTTAAACAAACCATTAAATGCATGATTTCTTAATTTTTTTAACTTTTCCAATTTGTTAGTAACCTTGTTTGGCGGAGGGAGTATAATATAGAGGGGTGAAGTATACTATAAGACTATTTTGAGATTTTTATTTTGATCCTACTAATAAGAACTCAGTTTAATTTTCAATAATATTGAATTATTTTTTTACAAATATTCTTATTTACTTATTACTATTTAGAATCTCAATAATAATTATAGAGATAATTTTGAAAAAATATATTAAATTTTTGTATTTTTAATACTATTAACAAATTTAACTATATTTTTTAATGAAAATGAAAAATCGTAAAAAAAATCTTACATATATAAGATTGGAGGGAGTATTGATGACTCACAAAAGTAAAGTGAACAAGAAATTTTTGTTACATCACTAGCAAAATTGTCACGTGTGATGTAGGATCTTAAATTTCGCTATTCTTTCTATGATTTCGAGTTGACGTGAATTTGACATAAATATAAAAATTGATATATCAAGTTAGTGCTAAATATATGAGAATTCAAAGATCATAAAAAAGTATATCCATAAGAATATAGGTTTTGGAGTTATGGAATTTTTGATTAAAAAATCAAATATTGAGCAAAAGATAAATCTATTTAATTTTTACTTTAAAATTTTTAATAAATATATATTAGAAAAATAAAACTAACAATATTATTAATTAAAAAAATGAAGAGTATGAATAGTCACACGGGTGTGTCAGTGTCCTCACTCATATCTTCATTTTCTAAATCCTTTTTCTAATCCACCATTGGTGTTTCTGTTTTTTTCGTAAAGACTTTTGACATCTCTTATTCATTAGACTATATATCTATGTGAAAAAATATGTGTATTTGTGTTCACCAAAAAAATAAATATATGTGTAATTGTGTTATAGAACGAATAAATATATATGATCAAATATAACGAATAATTATCTATGTGTAATTGTGTTATAGAAAAAATAATTATATATATATATATATGATCAAAATAGTTATATCACTAATACTCTACTCATCAATTTTCATATTCTATTTTTTTTTTCAACACTTGTCTTATCAAATCCTTAACTTCCACAAAAAGGCATAAATTTTAGTTTAGTTAGAAACCATAAGTTATTTAATTAGATCAAATACAATCTTTAATATTTAATTTCATCAAAAATATATAATTAAATAATTTTTTTGAAACTTTATGATAACTCTCAAAATGGCAAGGAATGAATTAAAGATAAAGAAAAAAATTAAGAAATAAATTAAAGATAAATTATTTTTTTATTCGAGTACTCATTTGTATATTTTTTTTATGATGTATATTTGGAGAGCCTAACGAACATCAAAATCAGAAGTTTATTTTCCAAAATTTTTTGTACATAAAAGTGTTTGAAAATATGTATTATTAAATAGATGGAAAGAAATGAGAAGAGACAAAGAAATTGAAAGGGAGAGAAAGGAAGGCAACCAGAAAAAAAAAACGAAAGAAAAAAAGATGAAGAGAAGTGTGTCTCTAAGAAAACATATGAACGATTATGATTTAATCTAATAAAATATGATGGATGGCTAAGATTGAAAGATACAAAACACACACTTAATGATGGATTTAGGAGAGAAATACAACATTAGGAAGGAAAATGCGTGTTTTAGGAGGGAAACCTTTTTTGCCCTTCTACTTCTCATATTTTATATTATGTTGATTAGTATAATAATAACCATAATCATTGTTTAGTAAGGGGTGTAAGCGATCCAGTCTTAGATCGCGAGACCGCTCAAATCGAACCGGACCGAACAAAAAAATATAGTTCGGTCTCAAAATTTTCAGATTATTGCTTAATGGTCTGGTCTACAGTCTCGTTATTTTTGAGACCGTTAAGACCAGACCGTATCGATTATTGTAAAAAAAAAAGGAATTTCCATTTTCCTAAAGGCGTAAATTGTGTATATATATATATATATATATATATATATATATATATATATATATATGCATGTACCTATCTCTATTTATCCAGGTATATATAATGTACATCATTTTACCTTTTTTTTTATAGAAATTAATGAGTATGCACTGACGGTATAAAGTTTTTTACACCAAATCAGTTTATCATCCACCATTCATTTGTATTACTTTTAATCTAAAAGTCAACAACCATAAACGGATGATGCACTGATGATGTAAAAAACTTTACACTCTCAGTACATTCTCCATTTTCTCTTTTTAATAATTGTATAAGTTTTTTTTTGTTATATAATATAGCCTTATGTATACCTCTAATATCTTTCGAGTTTTCATACTTTGTAGAACTATGAAACTATTCACATGTTAATTTGATTATTCAATATTGTTATTTATGTTGATGTTATTTTTAATATTTTAAATTTTAACTAAATGTGTTAAATAGATCGAATCGGATCGAATTGGATCATTTATTAATAATCTGATCTGATTCGGTTTGATTTCTGTACATAAAATACATCTAAACCAAATCATGTTAATTTAATTGGTTCAATCTATAATATTCATAAAAACCGAACCGAACTAAACTGTTACCCCCCTACTCTTTAGTTTCTTCCACGTACGGGATTCCCTGCAGAAATGTTATGCCTGCTGGGGATAAGGGGCATCTTCCTTCTCCACGTGGATTACATGCTTACTAGTTGTCTCATAGCAGAACACAATTAGCCCACGCGTAGTAAGTGGCCCAAGGTGAGTTACGTTTTTGCAAGTGCAACAGACAGACATGAGTGCACAAACTAACACTAACAAGAAAAACTAACCAAGATCAGGTGACTTCTTTCTTTTTTTTTTTTTTTTTTTTTATAAACAATTTTTTTATGACAAAAAAAAGTTTAAAAAAATGTGTAGCATTGAACTCTGTATTTGTACTCTATGTTTTTCAACTCTTTTAGTAATAATGTTACGTGTAACATTTGGATCTAACATCTGTTTGTTTTATATACAAAATTTATTGTTTATGTACATAAAACAAGCAAATATTAAATTTAGATGTCAATTTTGAATACTCATATAACATTTATCTTCTGTTAACTGAGTTACATACTGTTCTGTCGTAGGATCACTGTTCTTAGACAATTCGGTTAAGAGTTCGGCAATCCTACCTTTGATGTCAGACGTGAAGTGGGCACCTTGAACACCAAGATACACACTCTCTTGTTGTTCCAATTTGGGGTGGTGTGTGTGTTTGTGTGAGATGAGATAGCTCATACCTGCTTGCCTTACCAGGTGTTATATAAGCATACCAGCGTAAACTGTATTGATTGCCGCTTTCATGTGGCGGGTAAGATTCCCTCTAAACGGTACAAATGTAATGGTGGGTATTAAGTCCTGTAGTATCCTATGCTGGTGAGGATAACGGCACCCTTCGAACTCCTAACGCACGTGCTAAATTCCTACCGGTATAACGGTACATGTGTGATGCTTGACGTCCAACACTCATACCGGTATTCGGTATTAGAATCCTGCCATCATTGGGCCTTTTGTGGCCTCAAACCGGTATCAGGATCCGACTTTATTGGGCCTCTTGTGGCCTCATACCGGTATCCGAATCCGGTATCATTAGGCCTCTTAGGACTTCGAACCGGTATCAGGATCCGGCTTTATTGGGCCTCTTGTGACCTCATACCGGTATCCGAATCCGGTATCATTGGGCTTCTTAGGACCTTGAACCGATATCAGGATCCGACCTTATTGGGCCTCGTGTGGCCTTAAACCGGTATTTGGATCCGGCATACTGGTTCTGACTATGCGGTCCATAACACATACATATTGTTAACACAATACCAAGTGGTTTATGTAAAGTGAAAATGTACTATTATGTGCTGATAATTAAGTATGCAACTTAAATTGAAAGAAAGAGAGATAACAAATTCTAAAAATTAAGGTACTCTCTCTATTTCATTTTTTATAATTTAAAAGTGTTAGAAATAAATTCTGACGATAAAAATTTATGTGATTTGAGTTTTTGAGCTTCTCAGGATTATGATATATAGGTTTTAAATTTCTCTAAACACTTACAAATATATTTATAGAGTATCCATCGACAAATTTTTTTGCATCAATCGTTGAATTCAAACTTGTGATCTTCTAAGTTCTAAGCTAAATTCTTATCAACTGGATTTATCCTTCGTTAATTGTGTTTTTCTCTTTGTTTTCCCAAAATGAAGATTATATTTAACTTTGATGTCAATTAATTAAAGTTATAAAAATCACATTTTTCAAATAAAAAATAAAGGAAAGAAATTAGAAAATAAAAGCACTATCCTTTTCAGGTTTCTTTTTGAGCTTTGTTGCCATTCTGTCATTGCTCATTATCTCAGTTGTTTATTGCATTCAGCAACTGCGATCAATGCAATTTTGGTTCAAAAATAATGTTGTGCCAAGAAAGGGAGAGAGACCCACAGAGAGAAACCTTGAAAAGGATTCGTGAGGCAGGTAAAGGAAAAAAGCTTTTTTGGGAGTGGAAGCTTGTTGCGGGTCCCAATTACATGCATCTATATGAAGAAAATCTTAGTGGTCCATCTAATAGAGAAATTGTAAAACATTGGATTACAGGACAATTTAGTGCTGTTCTTTCTTATTACTGATTTTATTTCATGCTTATGGAAATTGGAACATGGGTTTCTTAGTATAAATAGACGGCAAGTTATAGCGTGGTGTCAAGAGTCAAGGCACCAACTATAAGGACGTTAATCAAATCCGTAGGATTATTGGTGCATTAATTTAAGGGGTGAGATTTTGTACTCACTTTGCTCCCAACCGGTGATGTGCAGAAGCATGAACTGGAAATTTGCATTTTAGTTTTTCTGTCCCGTTATTTCTTTTGTCAGTAAAGAAGGAGTGGACCTATTCTTTAATTGGGTCTGTCCTATTTTTTCTTTGAGAAATGGAATTCTCATCCCAACTATTATCCCCACACCTCAATTTAAACAGTGAAATTTCATTTTTACTCTTTATTAAATTTCCGACTCGGGACTCTCGGAATATTTTTCCGAGAGGTACCTCTGGGAAAAGTGAAGAATTTTTCAACAGGTACCTCTCGAAATTTTAAAAAATTAGCAAAAAAGAGAAAAAAAATGAAGAGGTCAAATCTTTTCACCATTTGCAGCTGTACCATCTGCACAAGTTTAGCATAGACTGAATTTATACAATACTACTCTCATCAGTTTTGGGTTTTGGAATGGCTATGTGCATCAACTATGCATATATCCAGTATGCCACTTGGCGACTTCAAGTCGCTCGCGATGATAGTCCAGTATGAATAATCCCTTCAAAAGAGAAACAACTTCTTGGATTTTATTAATGATTCACACTGTTTATTATGAACCATGTGTTTGTCAATCAATACCATCTACTATATGATATATATGCAACTAAATAAATATCATCAAGTGTATATGCAACAAGCAATAGACGCAGAATGTTAGAAAGAGACAAATCTATTTTAGTTATAAGTTTTCTATGAAAGATAAGCTACAAAAATTTCACCTGGCTATTGCAGGCAATAAGTTTCTGTTTTGGCAACACTAGTGTCTGCCCATGTGGCCATATATCTTTTCTGCTGAATTTTTCGAGAGGTACCTCTCGGAAAAATGTCCAAAATTCCAAAAGATATCTCTCGGAAAAACACTTTAGAAAATATTTTGAGAGTCCCGTGTTGGAATAAAATAAAGGATATTTTTGTCATTTTACTGTTCAAATGGGGTATGGGGATAATATGTGAGGTAAGGAATCTAAATCTCTTTTTCTTTTAATGGAGGCCCACTTATTAGAAGCTTAGTATTTTTAAGGGAGTAGTACTTATTTGTTAAGTGTAGTTTTAATAAATGCAATATAATTATAATAATGATGAAATTTTGTATGGTATAACTTTTGTTTAATTACGTTCATATCTTAATATGATGAATAAATACATGTGTTGTGATTAAAAACAACTCTTCAATATTATAATTCTTGCACAACAATTAAGGATGAAATGATAAAAATGCAATTTTTCACCGCATTAAAATGTTGCACTATGAACTTTACTTGAAGTTTTGAAAAAAAAAATGATGCACAAAGATGCCTTACCAATCATAGATGCCTCACCAATCAACCTAGTTAGGGGCATTTTTATTAACCATATTAATTTCTATAAATATGAGAAGAATGATATACCTCCCTCCTTTTCATTTTGTTTTGTCTTTTAGGTTCTTTTCCCTATTTCATATCTTTTGTCCTTTTACAATTCCAATGCATATCTCATATATGAGAAGCATGATATTTTTCTTTCCAACTTTAACCCTTAATTCAATCATTTCTCTTACTTCTCATTAATTCTACTTTTATCATATCTCTTATCTCTAAACCACTATACATTAATTAATTGATAAACTTACTAATAAAAATTAAATACTACTACAATTTTCAATAAGGATTAAATAGGGACATTTTAGACAAAATACACATAAAACTTACAATAATCAATATTTTTTTAATCTATGTGCGCAGATTAAAAAACCACACAAAATAAAATGGAGGGAGCAATTGATAAAAATTCCTTTAACTGGGTTAGGTAACTGTGCCTCATCTCCAACCACATTTCCCAACTCACTGTCAAAGGTGTTGGCAGCAATATAAGAGCTTGAATCACTTCAAAATTTTTTTTTTAAAAAAATACTCCATCCGTCCTTAAATATAAGATTCTTTTGACATTTTTATTTTGTCCCTATTTATAAGACCCTTTACCAATTTTCAATGATCATTAATTACTTTTTTTCACAGACACCCCTATTTATTTACAACTTTTTAGATTCCCAATAATATTAATAGGGATAATTTTGAAAATACATATCAAAATTTCACATTTCTAATACCATTAACTAAATTATTCCACTTTCTTAATGGACGTGAAATCTTCCAAAGTGGTCCTATATTTAGGGACGGAGGGAGTATATATTTTGAACTTCGTAATTAACAAAAAATTAATGTTTTTACAAAGATGGGAAAGATTTATAGGCTTTGTTTGGTTGGAGTGATTTTGGGGAGGAAAAATGAGGGGGAGAAAAAACAAGGAGAAAACAAGCTTTTCTCCTTGTTTGATACATAAGAGAAAACGAGGGGGGGGGGGGGGGGGGGGGGGCGAAGAGAAAATGAGGTGGGTTCCTCCAGAAATTTTTTTTCTCCCTCATAAAAGAGAGAATGGGAGGAAAATGAGTTTTGACATGTAAAATTACCTATCTGTCCTTCATTTATTCACTTTACTTGATTTTTTTTTTAAATTTCAATTGGAAAAAATAAAGCTCTTTTTTTAAATATTTTGGACTCAGAATTTTTAATATGTAATAAAAAATTGAAGTAAAAAAAAATCTTTGACTATGTTAAATATACATACATGTAAAAAATAAAAAAATATTTATTTCTATTTTTTAAAACAAGGGTTTAGTTGCCTTTTGACAAATTTGTTGTTTTCTCTCCCCTCTTTTCTCTCCAACCAAACGAAAGGAAAAAAAACTCAACTTTTCTCTCTTCCCCATTTCTTCACATTTTCTCTTATACAAAATAACCACAAAATCTATCTATTTTCTCACCATAACCTCTCTACCCTGTTTTTCTCTTCTCTATTTGTCTCTTCCCATTTTCTTTCATTCAACCAAACAAAGCCATAGGGACCAAATTCTCTGATTATAACTACACACAACGTACCCCTTCACTGATAATAAGCATACTCTCTCCTGCTTGAATTTTAAGGAAAAGTAAGTAATTTTATCTTTATTAAGGAGGTTAGTTGATTGTATTTAATTTTATCAAATTTATAAAAAAAATAGAAGTATCTTAAGAAAGTAGTATTGGGAATGAAACAAAAATTAAATAAGATAACAATTTTCTAGGGGTGTTTTAGGAAAATGGCATTGAGAATGAAACAAAATTTAATAAAGTTAGTTAATTTTGCTTATATTTTAAAAAAAAAGTATTTTTTTTGTTTATAATTCGAGCCGGAAGGAATACATAATTTAGGGATCAATAGCAATAGAGTAGATCTAGCATCTTTGAATGGACTGCTTAATTTTTTATTATTTTTAAATACTCCATCTGTTCCAAAACTTAGTAAATTTTTTAAAATTAAAAAAAAAAATAAGGGAACATGCTTTTAATGTCTTGTCTCTCAAATCAACTAATTATCAAAGT
This sequence comes from Crotalaria pallida, assembly GCA_037953625.1. Classification (NCBI taxonomy): domain Eukaryota; kingdom Viridiplantae; phylum Streptophyta; class Magnoliopsida; order Fabales; family Fabaceae; genus Crotalaria; species Crotalaria pallida. Next base: position 83,851,737 of record CM075653.1, read on the forward strand.
AAATATTTAATGCATGTTTTCTTAATTAACTAATCATAAAATATAAAATGCAATTTCAAATTTTTTATTCATTATTTTAACTTTAATTTGGGATAAAAGTTTTCTATATTTTTTACTAACTTTATGAGACAGGAAGTATAAATTTCTGTGTGAATGAAATTTAACATTCACTTACAGAGGACAAAGGTGATGATTTTTGAAGCAAATATTTCACTAATGGACATTAAAAAAAATGGTAAATGGTAGATGCGTTTGCTTAGAGGTAAATCAGATATAAATGTTGTGTTCATATCTTTGCCCCATCATGGACATTAAAACTGTCTTTACTGTGTTCAAAATTTTTTATGTTAATCTTTGTGTTTGAGGGCACTGCTTAATGTGGAGAACGAAGAACGGAAACATTTTTACCAAAAATGACCCTTTACCTTTTTTATTTCTTTTAGTTTTTTTTAATTTGCAAGTAACTCCTTCACCGTTAGAAATCCATAGTATAAGGTCACTAACCGGCACCACTGGTGAGCCTTTGACCAAGGGCACCATGCTATAAGACACCTGTTTCTGCTCGCTTTTGATGATAAGCAAATAATAATGCAAAGATAAGTGGGTTCGTAAACTTAATGAAGCTTTAGGCTTTTATTGTAAGATCCATTGAGAATGTTTTGATAAATGACAAAAGGTTTTGAACAAGCTACAAATGTGTTGATCAAGTTCAAGCTCATCAAGCAACAACAAACATCAAGTGATGAAGAGAGAGCAAGCTCATGAAGACTTAGTTTGGTAGTTTATGTTTATTGTAATATCTTTCGCCTCTCAAGTCTTTTAGTTTATGAGTTTGGGTAGAGTTAATAGAGGGTAGTGAATCTCTATCAAGGTCATGATTATATCATAATTTGAGTTTTCACTTAACCTAAAATCAATAGGTGGCTTAAAGGTTTGAAAGAAAAGGTTTAGTTTTTGAGAAAACAAGTTTTAATTGATTTTTCACTAAACTAATCGATTAAGGCTTAAACTGATCGATTAAGGCTTATGTTAATCGATTAGAATTTTCAAAGCTTGCGCACTTAATCGATTAAGCAAGGTATTAATCGATTAAGACATGTATTAATCGATTAACACGTACAGATCTGGTTTTTTAAATACGTTTTTCACTTCTCAAAAGCACTTTTAAGAGTTCCTATCTTTTGGGTATTTCATATAAATCTTTTCCTAACCTTTGTTAATCATTATTTACTATCAAGAATCATTTTTGATATTCATTTTACAAAGAATCAAGCCACTCTATTCTCTCTCACTTTCATAGATCAAAGCTTTAACTTTTACATTCTTTGATCAAGAATCTTTGAATCTCTTATGTTGATATTTTCATAGCTATTGAAAGAGATTCATAGGATTGTTATTTTGTTTTCATTTGAGTTGTAATCATTGCAAAGAAGGCAAGCTATCTACAACAAAGGAAGTCTTGGTTATTCATCAAGCAAACAAGCATTTGGAAGTCTTGATTGTTATCAAGCAATTGGAAGTCTTGTTGTGTAAACAAGCAATTGGAAGTCTTGTTGTGTTAACAAGCAAATTGGAAGTCTTGGTGTGAGGCATCATCAAGCAAGTGGAAGACTTGTTGTGGGGATATCAACAAGCAAGGTTAGAGGTTAGATTAGAGCATCAATAGGATTGCAAGGCAAGGGTGTGGTATCTCTTGTAGGCTATCAAGAAGGGAGTCTTGAGAGGCATTTACTTGTAATTTGAGAACTCTAATTCCTCATAGTGAAGAATCTCTCTTGGTTGAAGAGGGGACTGGATGTAGCTTTCAAGTGGATGAAAGTGAACCAGGATAAATCACTGTGTCGTATCTCTAAACTCTTAACTCTTTACATTCAAGTCATTTCATTGTGTTCTTGGTTGAGAACCTAGAAAAAGTGATTTTTCATAATTGATTGAATTGAATCTTAATTGTGTAAATTGATTTGGGGAAAATCATTTTCATAACCTAGGTAATCAATAAGAATATTGGTGTTAATCCATTCCGCTTTATCTCTGATCATATGTGTTAATTGATTGATTTTCGTATTTGATTGAAAAGTGATTTTTCAGTTTTAACAGTGATTAATCGAGTAACTGTTTTCATTAATCGATTAACATGAAGTTTTAATCGATTAACATTTTGATTTAATCGATTAAGACTGAGAGAATTTTGAGAAAATCATTTGTTTTAATTGTTTCGATTTGTTTCTTTCGAAAATCTTTCAAGGTTTCTCTAACACCTATTCAACCCCCCCTTCTAGGTGTTCTCCTAGTGTCTCCTAGTTATTTCACCCACCGTTTGTAGTTTCTAACAATTGGTATCCTTTATTGTTTTATTTTTGTTTGATGCTTTTGGGCCTTCATACGGATTGGGCCTTGTAATTTGGGTCACCAAATATTGGGGTACCAACAATTTCCCCCTTTGTAGTGAGAAGGGAAGGATTTCCTTTTCAGTGCAAATCCTATTTTATTTTTCTTCTCACCTGTTTCTCCTTTTCCTTCTTTTCGTTCCACGTGTGAGCAGGGGGAATACCCATAAGTTACTTGCACGTTCCCCCACTTTCCTGTACAGTTCAAAACTCCCTCCTTCAAACTCTTCAGTTCCTCTTTTCTCTCAACCACTCCTTCTCATTTATTCTCTCTCTTTTCAAAACTTCTCCACTTTCTTATTTCTTTCTAACAGTAAAGACCTCTTCTTCTTCTCTTGCTTCGTTACCCTTCTCCTCTCCACCGTTGCCATTTTCTTCTTCTACTCCAAATTTCCTTTCACTGTATCTCCATCTTTTCTTGTTGCCTTTTGTTTTGCCATGGGAAAGTCGAAATCTACTCCCATTGTTGAAGATGACACTGTTCCTGAAGAGGTTGAGGAGGAAACCCTTCTCCCAAACCCCATTACTTATTGCTTCATGCAAGGTCTCCCCTGCCCTCGTTCCTATCCCATGGATGCTGGTCACCGTCGCTGGGCAACAGGGGTGAAGCCGACGCTTCCTTTTGGTCCTTTCCCTGAGTCTGGTGATCTTCTCAACGGTCCTCTCACCAAGGCAATGTTGATTCCTGAGAGTACTGCCAAGCTCATCTCTCTCCCCTCTTATCACAAGGACCACCGCGAGCTGGGTCCCTCACTGCTCCTCTCTCGCCTCCGTCGTGCGGAGTTTCCGTGGGTAGATCTGAATTTCAACGTCCGCATTGGCGGTACTACTGGGTGGCAGGATTGGGTCAACCATGTATTTGCAAGCGACCCTCCTTTTGTGGAAGTTCTTAAGAAGGTTGGGATAGCTGATGCAATCAAGGTGTCTCCCAGGATTGGCGCTAATCGTAGGCCAGATGACTTGTTCGATTTGATTCAGCGTTGGTGTTCTTCAACACACACGTTCTTAACGTCTTGGGGTGAGTTTGCTCCCACATTGGAGGACGTAGTTGTTCTGCTCAAACTTCCTTCTTTCGGGGCTAGCACTCTTGATATAACTGGGGTGGATGAACACCTTTCTGACTTGGCCTTGGACCTGAAAGCGGCCTCTGTTGCGAGCGCCAAGTATTCTCAGGAGTTGTTCCAGCAAAGGCGTGCTTCGCTTGCGGAGGGTTCTTCATCTCAAAAGGTTAGGGGTACAGGGAATTTGGTCCCCAAGGAGCAAAAGGCGAATCAACGCTCTTCGCTCAAGTACATGTTTGCTAGTTGGGTTCGGTACTTTTATGGCGACTTTCACGATGGTAAGTTTCATTCCAGTCCTGTGAAGGATCAACGCCTCCGCCGTGCCGCTTTTGTCGCTTTTTGGTTAAGCAGGTACGTGTTCCCAGGCCCTCCATGGGAGTCTGTTAGTCCTTGTTTTTTTTTTCTGTTTGCTTGCATTCTGGCTGAAGGGACACGCCTTCCTCTTTCTTCATTTTACTTGGGTGGTTTATACGCTCGCCTTGATCAAGTGGCTGAGCAGATGAAAATTTCTCATGGCCGCTTTCCCATCAATTCTTGTGCTGACTTAGCCTTCCTTCAGTATTTTTTATTTGAGCGCTTTCCAGAGTATGGTCCAATTAGGCTTTCTCCCTCTGATGACGCTTCTGGCCTTGAACCCCGTGCTTGGTGTTGGACCAAGGGCTGTCCCAGAGAGTCTTTGATTTCTGTTATTGACCAAGAGGATAAATTCGTTTTTCGCCCTTACTTGGATAACATTTTGGAGGGATGCGACCCCCTGCACCCTTTGTACAATGAGGAGCGCCTTGTCTCCCGGAATGATGCTGAGAATCATGCTGAAGGCACGTATGACTTATGGAAATTAATCTTGACTGCTCGTTATCTCCCTAGCTTTGTTCCTTTGGATAACAAGAGCACCCACGGGGGTGCCTTGTGGCCTTTTGTGTATCGCCCCGATCGTGTTGCGAGGCAATTTGGGCGCGATCAACCTCCGTGCGCTCTTCTAATTGATCAAGTCTCTCTAGAGTAATCTGTCAAAGCTGTTCTTTTTGGTGTGGATCCTGATGCTTCAAGTGTTCCTTTGGTTTACATCCCTCCTCTTCATGTTAGAGGCGTCTTGCGTAGTTGGGTAACATCTCATAAGGATATTTTGAAACATCTCCAAAGCTTTGAAGCCACTCCAAAGCGCACTATTCCCTCTCTTCTATCCATTGTGTGTAATGATCCTTACTATTCCACCTCTGTGAAAAAGGGAAAAGGTAGCCTTCTTTCTGATCTCATTTGCTTTATTTTCTACTTTATTCATTTATGACTTTTTCTCATGATTTGTTTTGTTTGTTTTAGCTGAAGCGGCTCCTTCCGCACGCAAGCGCAAAGCCACTGCGTCTTCTCCTTCTGCTGTTGTAATATCGAAGCGAGGTAAGAAACAGACTTCCTCTCCAGCCTCTTCTGCTCCTAAATCTTCTCCTAAAGGCGGAGGCAAGAATGCTGCACCTTCTCAAAAAGGGAAGAAGGCTGTTACAGCTGCGCCTTCTCGTTGGTCTTCCCGCTTGCAAGTTCACAGTGCTCATCCTGCTCCTGCTTCTCCAATACATGTTGACTTAGTTGAAGATGAGAGCGAAAATGAAGATCATTCAGGTGACGCTCTCCTGGCTTATTATGATACTTCAAAAGGAGATGATGATTCTGCTGAGGGTGAGAGCGATGATGCTGATGAGGAGAATCCTTTAGGTTCCGCTTCTTGCCTCCCCTTTTCTTCTTCGCTGTGACCCTTTTCCTTTCTCTTTGGCCTTTCTACTCTTTGTTATTATTGCATTTTCTAAATTTTTAGTATTGATAAGCATTTTCATTTCTGTTGTTTTGTTTATTTGTTTTGTTGCAGGTGGTTCTGGTGGGTGTGGTTCGCCTTCGCCTTCGCCTCAGGTTTCCGAAAGCCTTCCGACTCCCATTGTCACCCCGGTTAGCTCTCCGACGGTTCCACCACTTGACTGTATAGACGCCTCGGACTTCCGTCATCAACCAACTGTTAGCGGAGGCGCTGCGCCTACCGGATTTGCCGCTAATGTGCCTTTTGGTCGGGTTAGCGGCCCTTTACTTGTGCAGCCTTTGTCAACCGTCTCCGCTTTAGAGGCTGTCGCTGTTAGTGTTTCCAAGGATTCTGGTATCGCTCTCAGGCCTACTGGAGATGTTGGTTCAGGTCCGGAAATTGTTGAGGGTGATTCTTCTTTCCCCCTGTTGGAGTCCCGAAGAGTGTTTCTATCGTTTCCAAGGGCACTCCTGCTAATGCTTCTCCAGATGTCGCTGTGGGTGACGCTGATATCATTATAGGTGAGGGTGTTCCTGTTGACACTATTTTTGATGACATGGACGCTGAGATGAACACTCTTGCCCCCAAGGAAAACCAAGTTGATGCTGCTGTTGAGGTTCCCATTGAAGATCATGCTGTTCATGAGAGCGATACTGGCTTCACTCCTCTTGATACAGGGAATGCAGGTTCTGCCAATGTAGCCGAGGTTTCAAAGGGCATTGTGAGCTCTTTTGAAGGGCATCCCATGCATGAGACTCCTTCCATTCGACTTCCCTCTGTCAAAATTGCACAAGTCATTGCTTCTCCAGCTTCGTCTTCAGTTTGTGAGTGCTCCTTTTACCATGCATCAAGTTGGGTTTCCTTCACATTATGCATCAACTCTTTACATATTTTACTGAATTGGCAAATTTTGTCGCTTTTCTCACTTGTTTCTGCTTTGCTTCTTTTCTTTTTTGCTTCGCAGCTGCATTTTCCGCCAAGTCTCGTGGCTCTCTTGACACGGAGGAGCAGTCTATGCTTGACTCATTTCTTCTTGCCCACCCCGATTTGGTGCCACCAGGTGCTTCATTCCCGTGCTTTTTCAGAGAGTCCATTGCACGGACCATGGTGTGAATGCTGGGTTTGGTGAGCTCTGTTGATGTTGACGCCCTGCCATGGGAAGATAAGGTGGAGCTTTTGGATTGCCTCCATTCTCTCAAATTCCAACACTATTCTGGCACTTGGCTTGATGATGCAATTGCTAAATTGGAGAAATTGCGCCCTCCCTTTGATGCTGCTGGCCTGGCCGAAACCAAGCGTACTTTGCAAGAGTGTCGCAGTGCTTTGACTACTCGTTCAAAGGAACTTTTAGCCCAGCTTGCACAAGTGACTTCTGATTTGGAGAATGTGGATAAAGAGCTTAACGACTTGGTCGCTCAGGAGCGTTCATATGAAGAGGCTCGCAAACACATCAATCTGAATGCTCTCTTTAGTGTTTGATAGCTGCTGTTATGTTATGTTGCTTCTGGACTTGTACTTTAGGATTTATTTTGCTGAACCTTGAAGTTGTAGTTATTTGTGGTGGTGCTTTTTGTATGCTCTTCAAGCTTGGACATTGCTTTTGCATGCTTGCTGCCATTTTGACAATATTTATGCACATCTTGACTTTGTTTTACATGTCTTTATTTGCCTTGCTCTTAGGCTTGCATTTGGGTTGTACGCTTTTGCTGGCTTTGTCGCTTTGGCGCCATTGCAACTTGAACTTTGTCTTGCGAACGTAACTTTACAATTGTTTGCTACTGCACTTGTACTTGTTTCTGTTCTTGCACGCTTTTTCTGGCTTTGACGCCTTTCTTCAAGTATTTTGATAGCGCACATCTTTTCTTTTTCTCTTTCTTTCTTTTTTTTAAGTACAACAGGGGCCCCTCATGTCATTGGTGCCCAAGGAAGGTTTTCTTTTCTTCCTCTCTTTTTTTTTTCAGAGCGCACTTTGGGCGCTTTCGAACTTTCTGCAGATTTCAGTGGCCCCTCATGTCATTGGTGCCAAAATTTGTTTCCAAAGTGCGCCTTAGATATACTGCAAGTTTTTTTTTTAAAAAAGTGGCCCCTCATGTCATTGGTGCCAAAACTTGTTCTGAAAGCGCACCTTGGATTCATTTCAGATTTTTTGCCGCTTTGGGCTTGTAACTAACATGGAAGCGTCCTTGTTAGTCAACCCCCTTTTACTTCAGATTTTTCCGCCCACGTTTAAGACTAGCGCCCTTGTTTCCCGGGACCTTTTCTAGGCGTACTTCGCCCGCGTCTGACCCGGAAATTTTTTCTTTTGAGGAGGTCTATCCGGGTACCGCGATAAGGCGCTTGTGCCCGCGGTACGATCCAACACTTTATTTTCAGCTTTACTATATTTTTTTTAGTGTTGGACCTCGCGTTTGGCATTTTGGATCTTTGCTTTGAGAGCGCCTTTTTCTTTTTCTTTTTGTTTTTCAGAAAAGATGCATGCATGCAATCATATTATTCACTGTTCAAGTCATGTCTGCTTTCAGCATGCATTGTCATATTTCATTTCTACTATTAACAGATTTCTAAAGGAGATAATTTCATGAGGGAAGACCTTCAGGTTTTTCATTGACCAGTTCAGGGCGTACAAAATAAGTCATCTCTTAGGGTTCAACAGAAAGTAAAAACTACAGCTCTTTCATTATATTACACAGTGAGCTAGGCATAATATTTCTTAATGTACTTGAAATATAAAGGCCCTATTTTCTTTTGAGTGTCTGGTTCAAGTAAGAAACAGTACCCATTGGGATGTGCTTCTTGTATAATGTAAGGTCCTTCCCACTTTGGCATCCATTTGTTGGTGTGCAGGTTCCTCGTGACTGCTTCTATCGCCTTCAGGACGAGCTCGCCTTCAACAAACATTCTTGGCCTCACCATCTTCTCGTATGACAGCATAACGTGCCTTTGGTGCTTGAGCAGCTCTTCATGCGCTTTGTCTCTGGCGCCTTCCAAGGATAGCAATCTGTCTTCTGGCCCGCCTTCATTCTGAGCAATCATCCTGGCAGAGGGGACCATCACTTCCGCAGGTAGTGTCGCTTCTGCCCCATACACCAGGGAGAAAGGCGTTGCCTTTGTTGCGCTGTGTTTGGTCACGCGATATGCCCAAAGAGCGAGTGGCAAGTACTCACTCCAGTCAGTAGGCGCATCCTCCACTGTCTTGGCCAAGATTTTGATCAGTATTTTGTTGGTGGATTCAACTTGGCCGTTAGAATGTGGGTAGTAGGGGGTAAACTTGTGATGCGTGATCCCATACTCTTCTAATACTTGCTCCACCTTCTTATTGATGAAGTGAGTGCCATTGTCAGATACTATTCTCTTGGGCAGCCCGAAGCGACAGATAATGTGCTCTTTGATGAATTGCGTAGTGGTGTTAGCGTCTCCTTTCTTGAATGTCGCTGCTTTGACCCATTTGGTGGAGTGTTCTGTTTCCCCCAAGATCCATCTCTTCCCTCTAGAAGGCGGATCGATTGGACCGATGAAGTCCATTGACCATTGTGGAAAGGGTAGGGCGAGCTGAGACCTATCATGGAGAGAGCAGGTGCATGAATTCTGTTGTCATGTCTCTGGCATTGTTCACACCTCCTTGCAAAGTCAAGGGCGTCGCCTTTCATGTTTGGCCAGTAATAGCCAATTTTCAACAATTCATTCCAGAGCGCCCTCCCTCCTTGGTGTCTTCCACAAGGTCCCTTGTGGACCTCCTCTATGACTTTGATCAGTTCTTCTTTACCAATGCATCTGAGGGCTTCTCCAGTGAAACTTCTCTTAAACAGCTCGCCTTTCTCAATGAAATAGTATTCTGATTTCTTCCTTACCCTTTCCGCTTCCATGTGATTCTATGGCAAGACGCCGCTTTCCAAGTATGTTTGACTTGGCTTAGCCCAATCCTCATCTACCAGATGGACTTCCAGTTCTTCTTTGGCCTCCTGACATTGACTGCACGCTTTCTGGAATGAATCACAACGCACCTTCATGTCGGGCCAGTACACTCCTACCCTTTGTTTAACACCCCGTCTGAATACCTCATAGTTGTTTTAATGATAAAAAGATTATTTTGAGAAAGTGTTTTAAAAAGAGTATTTTGAACGAAAATTTCTTGAATTGAATTTCTTTTATGATTTCAAGTGATAAAGGATTTAAAAGAAAATGATTTTTTGTGAGAAAATATTATGAGTTTTGGGTTGAATTTTTGAGTTGAAATAATTAAGTATTTGATATATTGTATTTTAAGGAAATTGTGATTTTGTGAGAAAGCAAATAAAATGATTTTCCATGTGTATGTATGCATGTGTATGTTCGGCTATATGTGTGTATGTGCATGCATAATAGGGTTTGATTTTTCTAGAACCCTAAGGTAGTAGACTAGCATCATATAGGTTTGGTTTAGTGAAAAGCATAGTTAGAGAAATTGACCAACCAATAGGATAAAGGATTAAAGCCTAATTCTACTCCATTTGTCTCATGACATGACCTTAAGCCATGCAACTTTTTTGTGAAGCCAAAATTACCCTCACCCAATTCACTCTTGACTGAATTCTCTCAAGGGCAAGAAGGGAATTGCTCGTTTGCCTATATATATATATATCTCAAAGCCTTAGTTCATTTCACCATTTCTCATTACATTTCCTTCATTTCTTAAACACTTGTTCTAAGAGCTCTCCTTAAACTCTTAGAAAGAATTAGAGAGAGATAGAGAGAGAGTGAGGCCGAGAGCTTGGAGAGGAGGAGAAGAAGGAGATCAAGACCAAAAAGCCTTAAGTTTTCTTGAAGATCAAGTGAAGGTGGTTGAAGATCTTCTCTTTTCTTTGGCTTATTCGAAGATCATAGAGTGTTAGAAGTAGTTTTCATTTTTCTAAGTCTTGTAAGGTTTATTTGTTGTTGCATGTCTATTTTTCTTATAGATCTATGTTTGTATGTAAATTCTTAGCCTTGATCTTGAGTTTCAAGAGCCAAACAAACTTGTAGAACCTTAAACCATGGACTCTACCATTCGGCCATGTCTAGAAAACTAGGTCATGAGGATTTCTATTTTGATTTGAGTTCATGCATGTTAAATTGATGTTTGTCAAAGTTGATCTAAGTGGTTGGAATGCTTTGATTTTAACTTTGATTTTTTTTAAAAGCTTTGATCTTTTGTTTTGATCTTGAAAAAGGCTTGATTCTTGCTTTGATTTTTAAAAAGCTTTGATCTTGAAGTTTTGCATGTGATTTTTGAACTCAAAAAGTCTTAATCTTGGTTTGCATGTCATGGTTTTGATGAGAGAGTAAAGGAAAACAACTTTTGCAAAATGGTTTTACCTTGATCTAAGTTTATTTGTGTTTAAAAGTTAAGGATTTAATTTTTTCATTTGATTTTGTTGATGAGTGTTCAGCCAAGCTTCAAAAACAAAAAGATCATGATTTGTTTTCACAAAAAAGGTTCTTGCATGTGATTCTCTTTTACTTCAAATGATTTTTAAAAGCACATGCAAAAGAAAATAAAAATGAAAACATGTTTGAAGTGACAAAGAAGTCACGGTTTTGTGAAGAAAAAGGGAGTGGTATTTTCTAAAACCATGTGTTTAAAAGTGCATGTTTTGATTTGTTAAATTTAAGGTTTTGCATGTAGAAAATTTGCATCAAAGACTTTGTTTCTCCTATGATGATGATTCGGCCTACACTAGGTTCCATAGGCTAGATTCCTTTTGCATGTGATTGACTTGTTGAAATGATTATGTTTTGTGATTTTATTTTGAGAAAAATTATTTAAATTGTGTTGTGATGGTTTTGTTCAATTCGGTTTTAATAAAAGAAAATGAGTAAATGCATTTGATTATTTCCAAAAGTATTTTCATGATCTTGATTTTTAGTTCTTGCTGTCCAAGATTTAGTTACAAAGTATTTCCATTTTTAAAATGTGTTTGATTTATGAAAAGTGTGGATTTCAAGTGCTATTTGATGTATCAAAAGTTAGAATGAAAATTATTGATTTTTCCATGTTTTACAAATTGAAAAAGGTGGCTGGACTTATTTTATACAGCCACATAAACTATTTATTTTATTTATTTTAATATGAGTTTTCAAATGATTTTTGAAGGATTTCAAGTATAAGAAAAGATTGAGAGTTGTTTTGATCAACACTTGTATTTTTAAGAATATAATAAAGAAAGTAAAGGACTTTCTATTTCGAGTAAAGAAATCAAGAGATGACCTTTAATTGAAATGGTTTTGATAAAAGTATATTTATTTACTTTGAGGTATTCAGTAGACGGTGGGAACGACGTACAAAGAGAAGCTAGAGATTTTAGAGGATAAAGTGTTTCTTTTGCTGGATTAAGAGGTGAGTGAGTGAGAGTGCGGTGAGCCCGTAACGTAGTTGCTCGTGTGGTAATGAAAAGAGGTTTACACGATCTATTATGTGTTATGTGTTTATATGCTTTATTAAATTGATGCATGCCTGTTTCTGTTTTATATTAGTTCTTTTGTGATTCTAATGTTAAAAATATTATATTCTGTTTGGTGAATTTGGATGCTATGATGGATGGTAATGAGATCTTAAAAGATAAAGTAAAATGTAAGGATAACTGGAAGAGCGATATATGAGGTGATTCACGGAAATATTATGGAGCAGCAACGCACCAGACGAGGAGATTGCACTCGCGGAGCTAAGATCATGCTGGCGGATTCAAGACGGAGAATGATCGTTAAAGAAAGTTATGTGAATTCCTACGGGAATGATGTGATGAACTGTGCCAAGCGGCTTGAGAAAGTGAAAGTATGCTATGTGAAAGTGGGGAAAAGAGGTAACCCTTAGTGGTCGGGTCTTGTCGAAGGGATGGACTAAGGGCAAGCCGACCTTAGGTTAACTAAAAGACATTAAAAGACTTTAAAAGATATTAAAAGACTTAACATACGCGGTGAGACATGAGAGTGCGAAGTAGTGGAGAGGAAGATACCATGGGTATCTGCGGATACTCAGGAGGGGATTGCATGAGGGGAGGGCAAGGACGGTGAACGTCAAGAAGCCTGGAGTATATTTCTAGGCGGAACAAATTCCACAAGTGGCATACGAACGTGGTAGGGACTGGGTCCAATGCCGTGGTAAGTTCTGCATAGCTAATTAGAAATGATACTGTCACCCCCTTGATTGCAAGTCTATAATAGTGAGAGGGACTGGAACGGGGCATTGTGATTTGCCACTGCTTGTACAGTGTACGTTGATTAATGATAATCATGTGAATTGTATTGATTGAGGCTGTAGTCCTCCTGGTCTGGGACCAATTAATTGTTGAGACAGCTGTCGTGCCCGCGTGGTAAAGGTCCTGTACTCCTGTTGGCTTCGGACTAGGTTTGGATGGAGACCGAGGAGATGTAGACGTGTGCGTTTTTCCTCAGTGATGGTTTTCCCCCTACCTCGTTGAGTGAACTGAATTGTGATAAAACTTAAGATTCAAAGAATAAAAATATAAATGAATGTTGGAATGATTGAGGAAGATTATGATGAGCCTGGATGTTGCAGAATGGTGCAGCTCAGTGGAATGAGCAATGATTCCGAATGATATGATATGCTTTAATTATATGTGCTTTAGATGTTGTTTGTATAACTTATGTAATTCTGATTATTATGCTATGTTTATGTTATGTTACTTGCTTTGCTATTCTGTTCTGGTTATTTATTTTACCTTGCTTATTCTCTATATCCTGGCCATCCTGTTTAGTTATGTATATCTGTCAATCGTCGTTGTCATCTGTCTTTCTTTCTTTCTATTGAGTCTACCCTGAGACCTCATGGTCAACTCGTTAGTGTATGGCACACTGACTCTCTCCTACCTGATTGTCGTATTGGCTTTTGCCGGTATTGCAACGGGTAGATGGCGTATCATGTAGCAATCCACATGTGGCCTCTTCAGGGAGGAGCATGGGAGGTTTTTCCTGAAGGATGGATTTGGCGAGGTGAAACTCGGTTGGAGATTGATGATCCAAGGCATATTCTGCGAGGGACGAGTCTGGACGTACATGTAGGGCAGGTCACTCTCCGTGACTATCAAGATGGCGGACCGAGGGAGCATCACGAGTATGATGGTGATCCCGCACCTTTGGCAGCTGTGATTCCTCAACCGATGGAGGAAGGAGACGTTAGTGAATCTGGTAATGAAGCGGAGGCGGACTCAAGTGAAGACATGGAGACGGACGCTAGTTCAGCTGAAGAGTGATGTCCTATGTTCTGTGTCTAGACCGTGTAGTGTGTCTAGGATCTAAGTTCCAATCGAGGATTACTTTGTGAAGTACCATGAATGTAACTAAGCTACTTTTTAAATTATGGCTTGTAATTTTTGTAACTATGGCCTGCTTTTGGAAAACTTTTTGGAGTGTGACTCCAGTACTGTTGGCTTATGTTTAATCGGAATAAAAGTGATGTTATGGCATGCTGGTGGTGTTTGAATGGGAAGTTTCGAAAGTAACAACTCGATTTTCAAAGGGTAACGTTAACCACTAATGAACTTATGTTTTTAAAAAAAAATGGCCTCATTTTTACAACAAATTAAAAATAAATCAGTTAAGGTTTTGGAAGTGAAAATCGGGTTGTTACAGAAGTGGTATCAGAGCAATGGTAATCCTCAGTGGCCTTAAGCATAGCCTTATATGCTTACTCTGTGTAGCTTTGTGTGTCTAGAGTCTAGGTTCTGTGTTGTCGTGCGTTGAACCCCTTTCTGTTTTGTTTTTTTTAAGATGAGTTGTACGCGTGGGAGACCTTCCGGTTCAAGCTCGAGAAACCCTGGTGAGGATGCTGATCACCCGGATGCGGCAGATTTTATGACTCGGATGGCAGCTGTGATGACGGGAGTTAACGTTAATCTTCAAGCGTTGCATCGTCAGGCGCAGTAGAATTTCAACAATCAGCAAGCTCAAAATCTGGAAGCCCAAGGATACAAGGGATTGGATGAATTCTGTCGTTGCAACCCGAAGGAGATTGCGGGAGGCTTTGCTCCGGACGCGGCTGTGGAATGGATAGAGGATTTAGAGAGTATTTTCGGGGGTATGGTGCAGAGTAACGATGAGCAGAAGTTGGCTTATGCTGGGTTTATGCTGACAAGGGAGGCTGCAGCATGGTGGCGAGTCACTAAGCAAGTGATGGTGAATCTGGGAGAGGCACTGACGTGGGAAGCTTTTAAGCAGAAATTTCTTGAGAAGTATTTCCCGTTGTATCTGAGGACTGAGAAAGAACTGGAATTTTTGAGGTTGACTCAAGGGAATTTATCGGTTGATGAGTATGCTTCGAAATTCGAAGAGCTAGTTAAGTATGTACCCCAGTATGCTGGAGGAGAGAATGAGCGATCGAAGTGCGCTAAGTTTAGGGATGGTCTTAAGCCGGAAATTAAGTTAGCTTTTTCTCATCTAGAGATAGATGATTTTGCTAGTTTAGTGAATCGTTGTCGTATGTATGAGGGAGGTTTGAAGGCAAGAGGAGCGGCTGAGAGGGTAGTGAACCCTTCTTCATCTCATGGACCGGCTCGTAATTTTCCTTTTCATAGAGATTCTGGTGGAAGGTATAGGACTCCGCACCCGTATTCTGGTTCGAGCGGAAGGAGAGATCTACGCTTTGGAGGAAGCGGACAAGGTGGAAGCTTCGGAGGCAACGGTAGTCGCGGTGGAAACTGTGGGGGCAGCAGCTATGGAGGGAATCGTAAGGATCGTAGCGGTGGTAGTCGCAACAGTTTCGGTGGAATGAGATCAGGGAACGTACCTCCTCGTTGCAACAAGTGTGGTCGTGGTCATTTTGGTCCGATGTGTCCACCAAGGAATTCAAACTGCTTCAACTGTGACAAGCCTGGTCACACGACGAGAGACTGCAGGGAGCCTAAGCGAGTGGCTAATTCGGGGAATGCAAATCGTCCTACCATGCAAGGGAGATTGTTCACGATGAGCGGAGCTGAGGCTACGAATGCTGCTAATCTTATCCAAGGTGAATGTTTCATTTATAAGAATTCCTTGTTAGTATTGTATGATTCGGGTGCTACTCATTCCTTTATTTATCATGATGTGGTGAATAGATTAAATTTGAAAGTAGATGTTTTACCCTATAACTTGATTGTTTCTACCCCTACTGATAAGCCTGTGATAGTGTCTACTTATTGTCCCTTAGAGATAGAAGGTAACACCTATCTTGTTGACTTGATTCAACTACCCCTTTCTCAAATAGACATTATATTAGGAATGGACTGGCTTACTAGGAATCATGTTCTTCTGAACTGTTCCAAAAAGTCGTTAGTCTTTAGTGAGGCCCAATCTTCTTTGCCTAAACCCAATGACCTTGAGCATTTATTTGCCAAGAAAATTCGAACTTCATTGAAGGATGGCACGGTAGATTACATGTTTCTGGCTTCGTTGGACGTCAAAAAGGACAAGGAACTGTACGAATTACCTGTAGTTCGGGATTTTCCCGAAGTTTTTCCGGAAGAGATACCTGGTTTACCGCCAATTCGAGAAGTGGAATTCTCAATTGACGTGATTCCTGGAACTGGACCGATTTCTAAAACACCTTATAGGATGGCTCCGGTGGAGTTAGCTGAATTGAAGAAGCAATTGGAGGAGATGTTGGAAAAGAAGATGATAAGGCCTAGTGTTTCACCCTGGGGAGCACCGGTTTTATTCGTCAAGAAGAAGGATGGTAGTATGCGTTTGTGTACGGACTATCGTCAACTGAACAAGGTGACGATCAAGAATAAGTACCCTCTGCCCAGAATTGACGACTTGTTAGATCAATTGAAGGGAGCGACTGTATTTTCCAAGTCGACCTTAGATCGGGATATCATCAGATAAGAGTAAAGGAGGAAGATATTCCCAAGACTACTTTCAGAACTCGTTATGGTCATTACGAGTATCTGGTTATGCCTTTCGGTGTAACAAATGCTCCTGCGATATTCATGGACTACATGAATAGAATTTTTCATCCTTACTTGGATTCATTTGTTGTCGTATTTATCGACGATATTTTGATTTATTCAAAGACTAAGGAGGAACACACTGAGCATTTAAGGACAGTCTTGACAATGTTGAAGGACAAGCAGCTCTATGCTAAGTTGTCGAAGTGAGATTTTTGGTTGGATTCAGTGCATTTCTTAGGGCACGTAATCTCGAAGGACGAAATTGTAGTGGATCCTGCAAAAGTGGAAGTTGTGTTGGAGTGGAAAGCACCGACATCTGTGACGGAGATACGTAGTTTCTTAGGACTAGCAGGGTATTATCGTCGGTTTATCGAAGGATTTTCTCGTTTGTCTTTGCCTTTGACGAAGCTGACGAGGAAAGGTCAACAATTCGAATGGTCGGCGAAATGCGAGGAGAATTTCCAAGAATTGAAGAAGAGGTTGACAACCGCACCAGTGTTGGTCTTACCGGATACGACGAAGTCTTTCTGTGTGTACTGTGACGCTTCGAAGCAAGGATTAGGATGCGTGTTGATGCAAGAGCGGAAAGTAGTGGCCTATGCTTCGCGGCAACTGAAGATTCATGAGCTCAACTACCCAACTCATGACTTGGAGCTAGCGGCAATAGTGTTTGCTTTGAAGATATGGAGAAACTACTTGTACGGTGTAAGGGTTGAAGTCTTCAGTGATCACAAGAGTTTAAAGTACCTGTTTGAACAAAAGGAGCTGAATATGCGTTAGAGACGGTGGATGGAAATTCTAAAGGATTATGATACTGAGCTACAATATCATCCAGGAAAGGCGAACGTGGTTGCTGATGCCTTAAGTAGGAAGTCATTGCATGTTTCTGCATTGATGATCAAGGAGTTGGAACTAATTGAGGAATTTCGGGATCTGAATTTAGGAGTGGAGTTAAGACCGAAGAGTATGATATTGGGACAGCTGACTGTTTCAAGTGGATTTCTAGAGCGGATAAAGGAACTTCAGCTGAAAGACGAGGAGCTACAAGTTAAGAAGGAGCTTTCGGAAAAAGGAAAAGAAGTAGATTTCAAGATTGGTGTTGATGGAGTTCTGAGATATAAGGATCGTGTCTGTGTACCGGATAATGTGGAGATAAAGGGAATGATATTGGAAGAAGCTCATAAGAGTAAGTTGAGTCTACACCCTGGTTCTCAGAAGATGTATCAAGATCTCAAGAAGGCATTTTGGTGGCCTGGAATGAAGAGAGAAGTGGCGGAGTATGTATCACGGTGTCTGACGTGTCAAAAAGCGAAGGTGGAGCATAAGAAGCCTGGTGGTGAGTTACGACCGTTGGAAGTACCAGTGTGGAAATGGGATTGCGTAACCATGGATTTTGTCTCTGGTTTTCCAAAGACTCGGAAAGGTTATGATGCTATCTGGGTAATTGTGGAAAGATTGACAAAAACGGCACGGTTTATTCCTGTCAACATGAAGTATTCAATGGATAGACTGGCTGAGCTATATTTGAAGGAAGTGGTGAGATTGCATGGAGTACCCTCAAGTATAGTATCAGACAGAGATCCACGTTTTACTTCGAAATTTTGGGTCAGTTTGCAAGCACAAGTCAGAACTAAGTTGGATTTAAGTTCCGCATATCATCCACAGACGGATGGACAGCCAGAGCGAACTATCCAAACGTTGGAAGATTTGTTGAGAGCTTGTGTGATTGAGAGTGCTAGTGATTGGGATTCTTTTCTGCACTTGATTGAGTTTACCTACAACAACAGTTTTCATTCAAGTATCGGAATGGCGCCGTATGAAGCTCTATATGGTAGAAAGTGCAGAACACCGTTGCGTTGGTTCGAGACTGGTGAGCATCTGATAATAGAACCGGATATAGTGCAGCAGACAAATGAAAAGGTGAGGCTAATTCAGGAAAGGATGAGGACTGCTCAAAGTCGACAGAAGAGTTATCAGGACAAGAGGAGAAGTCAGCTGGAATTCAGTGAAGGAGATTTTGTATTCATGAAGGTAGTGCCAACTACTGGAATTGGTAGAATGCTCAAAACCCGAAAACTTACACCTCGTTTTATTGGACCCTACCCAATTCTTAAAAGAATCGGACCTTTAGCCTACCAAATTGCTTTACCTCCTTTTCTTTCGAACTTGCATAATGTATTTCATGTATCCCAATTGAGAAAATATGTCCATGATCCTTCACACATCATTGAACCCGATTCGGTACAACTAAAGGAAAATCTTACATTTGAGGCTTTACCTCTAAGGATAGATGGTAGTAGTGTTAAGAGGTTAAGAGGAAAAGATATTCCCTTAGTTAAGGTAGTATGGAGTCGGAATAATGGAGAAGATGCGACATGGGAACTTGAGAGCAAGATGAGAAGTTCTTTCCCACACCTGTTTGCTTCAGGTACTGCATTTCTCGGGGACGAGAAATCTCCAAGTTGGGGAGAATGTAACACCCCGTCTGAATACCTCATATTTGTTTTAATGATAAAAAGATTATTTTGAGAAAGTGTTTTAAAAAGAGTATTTTGAAAGAAAATTTCTTGAATTGAATTTCTTTTATGATTTCAAGTGATAAAGGATTTCAAAGAAAATGATTTTTTGTGAGAAAATATTATGAGTTTTGGGTTGAATTTTTGAGTTGAAATAATTAAGTATTTGATATATTGTATTTTAAGGAAATTGTGATTTTGTGAGAAAGCAAATAAAATGATTTTCCATGTGTATGTATGCATGTGTATGTTCGGCTATATGTGTGTATGTGCATACATAATATGGTTTGATTTTTCTAGAACCCTAAGGTAGTAGACTAGCATCATATAGGTTTGGTTTAGTGAAAAACATAGTTAGAGAAATTGACCAACCAATAGGATAAAGGATTAAAGCCTAATTCTACTCCATTTGTCTCATGACATGACCTTAAGCCATGCAACTTTTTTGTGAAGCCAAAATTATCCTCACCCAATTCACTCTTGACCGAATTCTCTCAAGGGCAAGAAGGGAATTGCTCGTTTGCCTATATATATCTCAAAGCCTTAGTTCATTTCACCATTTCTCATTACATTTCCTTCATTTCTTAAACACTTGTTCTAAGAGCTCTCCTTAAACTCTTAGAAAGAATTAGAGAGAGATAGAGAGAGAGTGAGGCCGAGAGCTTGGAGAGGAGGAGAAGAAGGAGATCAAGACCAAAATGCCTTAAGTTTTCTTGAAGATCAAGTGAAGGTGGTTGAAGATCTTCTCTTTTCTTTGGCTTATTCGAAGATCATAGAGTGTTAGAAGTAGTTTTCATTTTTCTAAGTCTTGTAAGGTTTATTTGTTATTGCATGTCTATTTTTCTTATAGATCTATGTTTGTATGTAAATTCTTAGCCTTGATCTTGAGTTTCAAGAGCCAAACAAACTTGTAGAACCTTAAACCATGGACTCTACCATTCGGTCATGTCTAGAAAACTAGGTCATGATGATTTCTATTTTGATTTGAGTTCTTGCATGTTAAATTGATGTTTGTCAAAGTTGATCTAAGTGGTTGGAATGCTTTGATTTTAACTTTGATTTTTTTTTTAAAAGCTTTGATCTTTTGTTTTGATCTTGAAAAAGGCTTGATTCTTGCTTTGATTTTTAAAAAGCTTTGATCTTGAAGTTTTGCATGTGATTTTTGAACTCAAAAAGTCTTAATCTTGGTTTGCATGTCACGGTTTTGATGAGAGAGTAAAGGAAAACAACTTTTGCAAAATGGTTTTACCTTGATCTAAGTTTATTTGTGTTTAAAAGTTAAGGATTTAAGTTTTTCATTTGATTTTGTTGATGAGTGTTCGACCATGCTTCAAAAACAAAAAGATCATGATTTGTTTTCACAAAAAAGGTTCTTGCATGTGATTCTCTATTACTTCAAATGATTTTTAAAAGCACATGCAAAAGAAAATAAAAATGAAAACATGTTTGAAGTGACAAAGAAGTCACGATTTTGTGAAGAAAAAGGGAGTGGTATTTTCTAAAACCATGTGTTTAAAAGTGCATGTTTTGATTTGTTAAATTTAAGGTTTTGCATGTAGAAAATTTGCATCAAAGACTTTGTTTCTCCTATGATGATGATTCGGCCTACACTAGGTTCCATAGGCTAGATTCCTTTTGCATGTGATTGACTTGTTGAAATGATTATGTTTTGTGATTTTATTTTGAGAAAAATTATTTAAATTGTGTTGTGATGGTTTTGCTCAATTTGGTTTTAATAAAAGAAAATGAGTAAATGCATTTGATTATTTCCAAAAGTATTTTCATGATCTTGATTTTTAGTTCTTGCTGTCCAAGATTTAGTTACAAAGTATTTCCATTTTTAAAATGTTTTTGATTTATGAAAAGCGTGGATTTCAAGTGCTATTTGATGTATCAAAAGTTAGAATGAAAATTATTGATTTTTCCATGTTTTAAAAATTGAAAAAGGTGGCTGGACTTATTTCATACAGCCACATAAACTATTTATTTTATTTATTTTAATATGAGTTTTCAAATGATTTTTGAAGGATTTCAAGTATAAGAAAAGATTGAGAGTTGTTTTGATCAACACTTGTATTTTTAAGAATATAATAAAGAAAGTAAAGGACTTTCTATTTCAAGTAAAGAAATCAAGAGATTACCTTTAATTGAAATGGTTTTGATAAAAGTATATTTATTTATTTTGAGGTATTCAGTAGACGGTGGGAACAACGTACAAAGAGAAGCTAGAGATTTAAGAGGACAAAGTGTTTCTTTTGCTGGATTAAGAGGTGAGTGAGTGAGAGTGCGGTGAGCCCGTAACGTAGTTGCTCGTGTGGTAATGAAAAGAGGTTTACGCGATCTATTATGTGTTATGTGTTTATATGCTTTATTAAATTGATGCATGCCTGTTTCTGTTTTATATTAGTTCTTTTGTGATTCTACTGTTAAAAATATTATATTCTGTTTGGTGAATTTGGATGCTATGATGGATGGTAATGAGATCTTAAAAGAGAAAGTAAAATGTAAGGATAAGTGGAAGAGCGATATATGAGGTGATTCACAGAAATATTATGGAGCAGCAACGCACCAGACGAGGAGATTGCACTCGCGGAGCTAAGATCGTGCTGGCGGATTCAAGACGGAGAATGATCGTTAAAGAAAGTTATGTGAATTCCTATAGGAATGATATGATGAACTGTGCCAAGCGGCTTGAGAAAGTGAAAGTATGCTATGTGAAAGTGGGGAAAAGAGGTAACCCTTAGTGGTCGGGTCTTGTCGAAGGGATGGACTAAGGGCAAGCCGACCTTAGGTTAACTAAAAGACATTAAAAGACTTTAAAAGATATTAAAAGACTTAACATACGCGGTGAGGCATGAGAGTGCGAAGTAGTGGAGAGGAAGATACCATGGGTATCTGCGGATACTCAGGAGGGGATTGCATGAGGAGAGGGCAAGGACGGTGTGTAGAATCAAAGAAGAATCAAAACACTTTTGATGATGTCAAATAAATGGTCAATTAAATGAGCTAGACTTATGCCAAGCCGACAGACCTATCAGCGCAAGCATTCGCTAACGGCAAAGGCTCTACAGAAGCTCGGAACCTCAATTTTCCTCGGCGTACCGTCAAAAACATAGGCTCGGCGGAGGCTCGGAAAATTAGGACTCTAAGCTATCTACAACAAGTCAGCATTTGAAGCTAAAGCTCGGCATGGGCTCGGTTCTTGATCAAAGCTAAGTTCATCCAAGTTTGCAAGCTCGTTTTCTCGTCTCAAGGCAGTAAGCTCGGATGATGATTTGCTTAGTACTCGCTCGGATTAAGCTTAGAATAGCCACGACATCAGAAAAGAGCAAACAAGCTCGGGTTGGTCTCACTCAAGTCTGATTGCCACGCTCAGTTCAAGCTCAGAAACACCAAGATCGAACAAAGCGCAAAGCTCGGCAATCACTGTTCATCGTCTTCAACAATGCGTCATCTTCAACCTTCGGACTCTGCTCAGCTGTTCCGTACTTTTTATTTCCGTTGAGTCTGGGTAGAAGTCCTAGGTTTAGCTCCTATGCTCTGACAAGTTTGAAATTCAAAATGAGTTAAACCAAAGGTTGGTGAACTGTCACCATCACTGCTCTGCTGTCAAATGTTACCGTTGGAAACCCCATGGAAATTCCGTATAGCTCTCTTTCTCTCCTTCTGCAGAAAAGAGAAGGCTATAAAAATGGGGGGTCTTCAACGTTAACAAAAAGGGGGCATAACAAGATTTTTCACAACCAATTTTTCTCTGAACTAAAACCTTCATTTTTACATTCGAAAAACAGAGCAGAAATCAAACCATCACAGAGGAGAAGAACATTTGATTTTCGTAAGAACTTAGAGATTCAAAACTTTCAAATCCTAACTCTAAGTTCTACTCAGTTCTTCTCTGTGATACCCTTCACAAAAATCGACTCACTTTTGAACTTCATACTGTCATACTCATTCGGAGAGTGTTTTGAATTAGAGCCATTCTCATTCATAAATCTTGTTCATTGTATTTGTTGAAGTGGAAAGTTGTTCTCTGATCGAGAAAGCTTTTCAGTGGTGAAAAGGTTCCAAAGAGGTTCTTTGGTCATCGATTTGTCGTGGGTAGGTTGTCACGAGTTTGGTAAACTCGGTTGATTCGATAGGTCTAGAGGGGTGGCTCTTGTAAATCCTTTTGTAACCCAGAAAATCGATTTTTAGTGAAAGCTCTCTAAAAGGTTTTTAGAGGGGACTGGACTAGCTCTCAGGGTGAGAGTGAACCAGGATAATTCTGTGGTGTTAAGTTTTATTTCTTTACTGCTTTCTATTGCTCGGTTTGCTTGACTGGTTATTCGCTGGCTTAAGCATCAAGCTTTTAATTTACTCTGTGATTGCTCGGTTTTTAAGTGTAGCTCGGAAAAACTAGCTGTGAAGCAATTGTGTTAATCGATTAACCAGTTTATTCTTCTGGTTAATAAATTAACATTGTTTGCTCGGCAGCTCGGTTAATCAATTAACCTTTCTGTTTATCTGTTTGGTTAATCAATTAACCGTGACTGCTCGGATAGTCTTTAAACTCTATTCAAAACCGAGAACAACAACTTAAGCTTTTTCAAGAAATCGAAAAATTGCCATATCTCTTTTCAATCTCCTATTCACCCCCCTCTACTCGATTGTTAAGCCTCTTGTTGGTTTCCAACAAGTGGTATCAAAGCTCGTTCGAAAGATCGAGTGTAAAAACTTTTTCGAAAAGATCCTTGAGGAAACCAAATGGCTGCTAACAATCCCTTCGGAGGTGAAGGCTCTTCCATAAACATACCATCACTATTCAATGGTGAGGGTTATGCTTATTGGAAAGCTCGAATGAAAATTTTCATTGAAGCTATAGATATGGAAATTTGGAAATCTATTGAAAATGGGCCATTTGTCGCCAAAAGAAAAATTAATGAAGAAGTTGTAGAAATCCCATGGGAAAGTTGGGATGATGATGATAAACGAAAAGTATCCTTTGATTTAAAAGCCAAAAACATCATCACCTCAGCTTTGTCCTATGATGAGTTTTTTAGAGTGTCAAGCTGCAAATCTGCAAAAGAAATGTGGGACATTCTACAACTTACTCATGAAGGGACAAGTGAGGTCAGACGAGCTAGATTAAATACTCTGATGCATGAATATGAGTTATTCCGAATGCTGCCAAATGAAAATATAAATTATTTGCAGAAACGGTTTACTCATATCATAAACCATCTTAATGCTCTCGGCAAAATCTTTCAAAATGCCGAGATAACTAACAAAGTGCTTAGATGTCTTAGCAGAGAATGGAAGCCGAAGGTCACTGCCATCGTGGAAGCTAAAGACTTGGACACAATGAGTATAGCCACTTTGTTCGGCAAGCTGCAAGAGCATGAGATGGAGCTCGGCAGACTGACCATGCATGAAGAATCTGATAAGAAGAAGAAGGGAATTTCCCTCAAAGCTGCTATAAAGGCAACCAAAGAATCCTCCGAAGATGAGTCCAGCTCGGACATAGATGAGGAAGACTTTGGTCTCATGGTCAGGAAGTTCAGCAAATTTTTTAAAGGCAAAAAGAACTTCACAAATAGAGCAAGAGATACCAGAAGCACTCACCACAAAGGCTCAAGTTCAAAAGACCGAGTTAGATGCCATGAATGTGGTGAAGCTGGTCACATCAGAGCATACTGTCCAAGAGTGCAAAAGCAAGGTGGTGAAGAAACAAAGAAGAACAAAGACCACAAGAAGAAGAGAGCTTACATTGTATGGGATGCACCCAACAACGACAACAGCTCAAGCTCCAGCTCTTCCGACGAAGAAGAGAAAGCAATTTTGTGCTTAATAGGAAGGGAAACTGTGTTTGAAAGCCCAAGCCAAACTTATTCTGAGCAAGATCTTCCTGTATATGACTCGTGCTCGGAGAGTGAAGACGAAGAACCACGCTCGGTTCTCATATTTGCCGATCAAGAAGTCTCATCGAGCTCAGCACTAGATGCACCAGAACAAAGATCAAACATAAAATGTTTAATGGGAAAACACAGCGAGGAAACCTCAACAAGCAGAACAGTATCCAAACATACAAGCACTGAGGTAACCTCCACTTCTGATTCTGACTCTGAATCAGAATTTAATGATACTGATGAATTGTATTTTGCTTATCTTGAAATGCAAACCGAATTCAAGAAACTTGCTAAAAATTTCATTAAGATGAAACAAAATCTTTCAAACTATAAAGAGCAAGTTCTTGAATTGGAAAAATCAATTGAAACTTTGAAAAGCAGAAACAAGTCATTAGAAAACACTATCACTCAACTGAAAAATGAAAATCTTGTCTGCTGCACTAAATATGAAAAAGAAATTTCTGAGTTAAAATTTAAAAGTGCAACTGTCAACAAGAGTGATGGCTTGTTTGATCGGCTTTTAGCCAAACAAAGAAACTATTCAAACAAAACGGGACTTGGCTACACACCGACCAAGAAGAAAGCAGTAAGAAAACTCGGCTATGTTTCAAATTTTAATATCTTGAAAAAGACGAGCTGCTCCTACTGTGGTCTTCATGGTCATACACCCAATGAATGTAAAATCCGACGTCATGGTGTGGCCAAGGGCAAGTTTGTTTGGGTAGTTAAAAGGAAAGATGCAACTGCTAACCCCCAGGGACCCAAGACAATTTGGGTACCCGAATCAAAGAAGTAATATTTTTGTGATGCAGGTGTGCTTCCGAGCGAAAGAAAGCAGATGGTACCTTGATAGTGGCTGCTCGAAGCACATGACGGGGGACAAAAACTTATTCACTGAACTTTCACATTCAGATAAGGGCTACGTCACTTATGGTGATAACAACCGAGGTAAAATATTGGGTGAAGGTAAAGTCAGTAATTCTGCCAACTTGGTTATCAATAATGTTTTGCTTGTAAAAGGGCTAGAACATAATCTTTTAAGCATAAGTCAACTCTGTGATATTGGTAACCATGTTGTTTTTACCTCTACCCATTGCATTATTAAAAGTGACGAGGACAACTCTGTCAAATTTGTTGGAAAACGATATAACAACACTTACTTGGTTGATTTGAATGAAATCACCTCTTTGATAACCACTTGCATGGTGAGCAAAGAAAGTGATACATGGTTATGGCATAGAAGGACAGCTCATATACACGTAAATCAGTTAAAGAAACTACAATCAAAAGATTTAGTGATTGGTTTACCAAAGCTGAATTTTAATACTGAGGGGGTTTGCTCGTCTTGCAAGAAGTGCAAACCAACCAAAAAGAAAAATGATTTTTCATCTAAGTTGATGGTCTCAACAACTCGGCCCCTGGAAATGTTACACATGGATTTGTTTGGACCATCACAAGTAAAAAGCTTTGGTGGCAATCTCTATGATTTAGTAATTGTAGATGACTTCTCCAGATTTACATGGAATTTATTTTTAAAATAAAAAAGTGATACTTTTGAAAATTTTAAAGAGCTTGTCAAGCAACTCCAGAACCGAGCTAACCAAAAAGTAGTTGTAATCCGAACAGACCATGGTGGTGAGTTCGAGAACTACAAATTTGACAAGTTTTGTTCCAAGCTCGGGATAGAACATCAGTTTTTTGCTCCTCGGACTCCCGAACAAAACAGAGTTGTGGAACGGAAAAACCGAGTTCTTGAAGAGCTAGCCCGAACCATGCTTAATGAATATAATTTGCCACATTATTTCTGGGCCGATGCGGTAAACACAGCTTGCTATGTAATGAACCGCATCCTCATCAGACCAATTTTAAAGAAAACTCCATATGAACTTTACAAGGGTAGAAAACCAAAAATCTCTCATTTCCATGCATTTGGTTGCAAAGTCTTCATTTTAAATAATGGAAAAGAGCATCTCAGCAAATTTGATTCTAAAGCCGATGAAGGAATATTTTTGGGTTATTCTACTCATAGTAAAGCATTTAGAGTTTTTAACAAAAGGACCTCCACTGTGGAAGAGTCCGTGCGTGTGGTATTTGATGAGTCTCCTCGGAGAGACAATGTTAGTTGTGCAGATAGAGAGGATCATCATATGGCTGAACTCGATCCGAGCACAACAACTGAAAAAGCTCAAAAGGATGAAGCTGCTGAAGTCAAAGATCAGAAGGACGAGCTTGTTTCGAGCCAAACAAACAAGGAACAAACCGAACTCAGTCCGAGCCAACTTCAAAATAGTCAGTCCGAACTCATTCCAAGCCGAGCAGAGCAGTATGAGCTCAGTCCAGCCTGGAAGAGAGTCAAGGACCATCTGATAGAGAATGTGCTCGGCGACTTGAATAAGGGAGTTTTAACTCGTCGTTCTATTCAGAAATTTTGCAATTTCGCTTCCTTTGTTTCTCAAATTGAACCAAATTCGATTGATCAAGCAATTGATGATGAACATTGGGCGATTGCCATGCAAGAGGAACTGAATCAATTCATCAGAAATGATGTCTGGGAATTGGTTCCTCGGCCCGATGATCATTCGATAATTGGCTTGAAATGGATTTTCAGAAATAAAACAGATGAATTAGGCTTAATTATAAGAAACAAAGCAAGATTAGTTGCTCAAGGCTACAACCAAGAGGAAGGTATCGATTATGATGAAACCTTCGCTCCAGTTGCTAGGCTTGAAGCAATCCGAATTTTGCTTGCTTTTGCATCTATTATGAATTTCACCCTTTATCAAATGGATGTAAAGAGTGCTTTCTTAAATGGCTTTATAAATGAACAAGTGTATGTAAAACAACCTCCTGGCTTTGAAAATTTTGAATATCCAAACCATGTATATAAACTCAAAAAGGCTCTTTACGGTTTGAAACAAGCTCCGAGAGCTTGGTATGATCGGTTGAGCTCATTTTTACTTGAACAAGGGTTTGAGAGAGGGAAGATTGACACAACTCTATTCATTTATAAATCCAAAAAGGACATATTATTAGTACAAGTTTATGTTGATGATATAATTTTCGGTGCTACTAACATGTCTCTTTGCAAGAAGTTCTCTGAATCAATGCAAGGTGAATTCGAGATGTCGATGATGGGAGAACTCACATTCTTTCTCGGACTCCAAATAAAGCAAGTTGAGGGAGGAACGTTTGTGCATCAAGGAAAATATTGCAAGGCTTTCCTCAAGAAATTTGGCTTAGAAAATTGCAAAGAAACTGCCACTCCCATGAGCACCTCCAGCTATCTCGGCAAGGATGAGTCAGGTAAAGCCGTAGATGTAAGCAAATATAGAGGCATGATAGGAAGCCTTCTATATTTAACTGCGTCTCGGCCTGATATTATGTTCAGTGTTTGTTTATGTGCTCGTTTTCAAGCTAATCCCAAAGAATCTCATCTTTCGGCGGTTAAACGAATTTTTAAATATCTAAAAGGAACTGTGAACACTGGTCTATGGTATCCTAGGGATGCCAATCTTAGTTTGATTGGGTATTCGGACTCAGATTTTGCTGGGTGCAAGCTTGACCGAAAAAGCACAAGTGGAACTTGTCACTTGCTCGGCAGTTCCCTTGTGTCATGGTTTTCTAAAAAGCAAGCTTGCGTTGCCCTGTCAACAACTGAAGCCGAATACATTGCTGCTGGTAATTGTTGTGCTCAAATTCTTTGGATGAAACAACAATTATCAGATTTTGGCTTAATTTTAGATCACATTCCTATCAAATGTGACAATACAAGTGCAATCAATCTAACTAAAAATCCAGTATATCACTCTCGAACAAAACACATTGAAATTAGGCATCATTTTCTTCGAGATCATGTTCAAAAAGGTGACTGTATCATAGAATTTGTAAGTACTAAAAATCAATTAGCCGATGTGTTTACAAAACCATTGCCGAGGGAAATTCTTTATAAAATTCGGCGTGAGCTCGGCATTCTGGATGAATCCAGTGTGTGCTCGGCGCAAGCTCGGCATCCTAAATGAAATTGGTTTTCGGTCTTTCACATATTTGATCACCTTCATAATCTCGATTCCTTTTTACGTTCAATTGTGTATTTGTTTAAATTTCCTGAAATTTCACATCCTTCAACTCTTCTTCCTTTCCTTTAAATCTTTATCTAAGGGGAGAAGGGTATTGTTCTCTTTGAACTTTCATATCATGTCATTCGTCGTTCTCGTCTTTACTTTTATCTTCTCGAATAAGAAGCATGATTTCACTGTTAAAGGGGGAGATCGATGATGTTCATGTCATGAAAATTTTCTTCCTGCACTATTTTTTTGCAAAAGGGGGAGAATAGAACCTTGATTTCATCAAGGCCCTTACTCTTTTTTTGTTTCCAATACAAAGGGGGAGAAGGGTATTTCTTCAAGTTTTTTTTACTCTCTTTTGGCTCATATGCTTACTAATTTGGCTCCTTTTTGATCATGCCAAAAGGGGGAGAAGGGTATTTGTTTGTTGTGTTTGTTGTTTTTGGTACAGGGGGCGAAAAGCATTTGTTGTTGCAGGCGTTCAGTGTACGAGCATGAATTCAGGGGGAGTGTTTAACGAGCTGCTCCACATTTTCTTAACATAAAATTTCCAACAAGTGGAGGCATTACTGAGCAACAAAAGTACATTTTCATAGCAACATGTGGTCTGTTTTCGAGCAAATCCTGATCAATACTGAGTGTAATCAGTTCACGAGCATACAGTCGGAGGGAGACAACTCAAGTGCAACAAACTGTTAAAGATTATTTGTCATCATCAAAAAGGGGGAGATTGTAGAATCAAAGAAGAATCAAAACACTTTTGATGATGTCAAATAAATGGTCAATTAAATGAGCTAGACTTATGCCAAGCCGACAGACCTATCAGCGCAAGCATTCACTAACGGCAAAGGCTCTACAGAAGCTCGGAACCTCAATTTTCCTCGGCGTACCGTCAAAAACATAGGCTCGGCGGAGGCTCGGAAAATTAGGACTCTAAGCTATCTACAACAAGTCAGCATTTGAAGCTAAAGCTCGACATGGGCTCGACTCTTGATCAAAGCTAAGTTCATCCAAGTTTGCAAGCTCGTTTTCTCATCTCAAGGCAGTAAGCTCGGATGATGATTTGCTTGGTACTCGCTCGGATTAAGCTTAGAATAGCCACAGCATCAGAAAAGAGCAAACAAGCTCGGGTTGGTCTCACTCAAGTCTGATTGCCACGCTCAGTTCAAGCTAAGAAACACTAAGATCGAACAAAGCGCAAAGCTCGGCAATCACTGTTCATCGTCTTCAACAATGCGTCGTCTTCAACCTTCGGACTCTGCTCAGCTGTTCCGTACTTTTTATTTCCATTGAGTCTGGGTAGAAGTCCTAGGTTTAGCTCCTATGCTTTGACAAGTTTGAAATTCAA
Organism: Crotalaria pallida; assembly: GCA_037953625.1. Lineage (NCBI taxonomy): Eukaryota > Viridiplantae > Streptophyta > Magnoliopsida > Fabales > Fabaceae > Crotalaria > Crotalaria pallida. Next base: position 83,881,679 of record CM075653.1, read on the forward strand.
AATGATTTAAACCAAAGGTTGGTGAACTGTCACCATCACTGCTCTGCTGTCAAATGTTACCGTTGGAAACCCCATGGAAATTCCGTACAACTCTCTTTCTCTCCTTCTGCAGAAAAGAGAAGGCTATAAAAATGGGGGGTCTTCAATGTTAACAAAAAGGGGGCATAACAAGATTTTTCACAACCAATTTTTCTCTGAACTAAAACCTTCATTTTTACATTCGAAAAACAGAGCAGAAATCAAACCATCATAGAGGAGAAGAACATTTGATTTTCGTAAGAACTTAGAGATTCAAAACTTTCAAATCCTAACTCTAAGTTCTACTCAGTTCTTCTCTGTGATACCCTTCACAAAAATCGACTCACTTTTGAACTTCATACTGTCATACTCATTCGAAGAGTGTTTCGAATTAGAGCCATTCTCATTCATAAATCTTGTTCATTGTATTTGTTGAAGTGGAAAGTTGTTCTCTGATCGAGAAAGCTTTTCAGTGGTGAAAAGGTTCCAAAGAGGTTCTTTGGTCATCGATTTGTCGTGGGTAGGTTGTCACGAGTTTGGTAAACTCGGTTGATTGAATAGGTCTAGAGGGGTGGCTCTTGTAAATCCTTTTGTAACCCAGAAAATCGATTTTTAGTGAAAGCTCTCTAAAAGGTTTTTAGAGGGGATTGGACTAGCTCTCAGGGTGAGAGTGAACCAGGATAATTCTGTGGTGTTAAGTTTTATTTCTTTACTGCTTTCTATTGCTCGGTTTGCTTGACTGGTTATCCGCTGGCTTAAGCATCAAGCTTTTAATTTACTCTGTGATTGCTCGGTTTTTAAGTGTAGCTCGGAAAAACTAGCTGTGAAGCAATTGTGTTAATCGATTAACCAATTTATTCTTCTGGTTAATAAATTAACATTGTTTGCTCGGCAGCTCGGTTAATCAATTAACCTTTCTGTTTATCTGTTTGGTTAATCAATTAACCGTGACTGCTCGGATAGTCTTTAAACTCTATTCAAAACCGAGAACAACAACTTAAGCCTTTTCAAGAAATCGAAAAATTGCCATATCTCTTTTCAATCTCCTATTCACCCCCCCTCTACTCGATTGTTAAGCCTCTTGTTGGTTTCCAACACGGTGAACGTCAAGAAGCCTGGAGTATATTTCTAGGCGGAACGAATTCCACAAGTGGCATAAGAACGTGGTAGGGACTGGGTCCAATGCCGTGGTAAGTTCTGCATAGCTAACAAGAAATGATACTGTCACCCCCTTGATTGCAAGTCTATAACAGTGAGAGGGACTGGAACGGGGCATTGTGATTTGCCACTGCTTGTACAGTGTGCGTTGATTAATGATAATTATGTGAATTGTATTGATTGAGGCTGTAGTCCTCCTGGTCTGGGACCAATTAATTGTTGAGACAACTGTCGTGCCCGCGTGGTAAAGGTCTTGTACTCCTGTTGGCTTCCGACTAGGTTTGGATGGAGACCGAGGAGATGTAGACGTGTGCGTTTTTCCTCAGTGATGGTTTTCCCCTACCTCATTGAGTGAACCGAATTGTGATAAAACTTAAGATTCAAAGAATAAAAATATAAATGAATGTTGGAATGATTGAGGAAGATTATGATGAGCCTGGATGTTGCAGAATGGTGCAGCTCAGTCGAATGAGCAATGATTTCGAATGATATGATATGCTTTAATTATATGTGCTTTAGATGTTGTTTGTATAACTTATGTAATTCTGATTATTATGCTATGTTTATGTTATGTTACTTGCTTTGCTATTCTGTTCTGGTTATTTATTTTACCTTGCTTATTCTCTATATCCTGGCTATCCTGTTTAGTTTTGTATATCTATCAATCGTCGTTGTCATCTGTCTTTCTTTCTTTCTATTGAGTCTACCCTGAGACCTCATGGTCAACTCGTTAGTGTATGGCACACTGACTCTCTCCTACCTGATTGTCGTATTGGCTTTTGTCGGTATTGCAACGGGTAGATGGCGTATCATGTAGAAATCCACATGTGGCCTCTTCAGGGAGGAGCATGGGAGGTTGTTCCTGAAGGATGGATTTGGCGAGGTGAAACTCGGTTGGAGATTGATGATCCAAGGCATATTCTGCGAGGGACGAGTCTGGACGTACATGTAGGGCAGGTCACTCTCCATGACTATCAAGATGGCGGACCGAGGGAGCATCACGAGTATGATGGTGATCTCGCACCTTTGGCAGTTGTGATTCCTCAACCGATGGAGGAAGGAGACGTTAGTGAATCTGGTAACGAAGCGGAGGCGGACTCAAGTGAAGACATGGAGACGGACGCTAGTTCAGCTGAAGAGTGATGTCCTATGTTCTGTGTCTAGATGGTGTAGTGTGTCTAGGATCTAAGTTCCAATCGAGGATTACTTTGTGAAGTAACATGAATGTAACTAAGCTACTATTCAAATTATGGCTTGTAATTTTTGTAACTATGGCCTGCTTTTGGAAAACTTTTTGGAGTGTGACTCCAGTACTGTTGGCTTATGTTTAATCGGAATAAAAGTGATGTTATGGCATGATGGTGGTGTTTGAATGGGAATTTTCGAAAGTGACAACTCGATTTTCAAAGGGTAACGTTAACCACTAATGAACTTATGTTTAAAAAAAATGGCCTCATTTTTACAACAAATTAAAAATAAATCAGTTAAGGTTTTGGAAGTGAAAATCGGGCTGTTACACTTTGCATTCTCTTGTATAGGCCAGGGCCAACTTGCCCACATATATTGTCATGAAGCCTTGTCATCTTCTGTGCTCCTTCTTCCTCAGCGACACATTTCATGAGTAACCCATCTGCACTTCTCTTGTACAACGCCCCCTTTAAAAGGCAAAAGTCTCTGGACGCCTTCGTCAGTGCTTTGCTGTGGAGCTCCCCGATGATTGGGACTCTCCAATCTTCTCTTGCTTGGTTCTCATGCACACTGTTTTGGATTTTGGGTTGGTACGCCTTTGTGAAATGTACCAGATGCTCGCCTTCTTCCATGACCGCCTTGCTTCCCAAAGTCGCGAGAGCGTCGGCCTTCCTGTTCTTAGCCCGTGGCACATGTTCAAGAGATTCCAACTTAAAATTTGCCAATGCTTGGTGCGCCTTCTCTCTGCACAGCGCCAAAGACATCTCTTTTACTCTGTACTCCCCCTTTAACTGCTTCACCACCAGATTAGAAGCCCCTTTCACAATGAGTCTTTGCACTCCAAGTTCTTCAGCTATATCAAGTCCCAGAAGGAGAGCCTCATACTCTGCTTTATTATTGGTGCACTGGAATTCCAATTGGAAGGCGAAGGCTAGCTCCTCTCCCTTCTCATTTGTCAGAGTGACTCCTGCTCCGCCTTTGGGTGTTGAGGGCGAACCATCAAACATCAGAGTCGACACCTCAGGCTCTTGACACATGTTGACAGGTTCTGTGCTTCCTTCTTCTTCTTGGTTTGCACAAATGGCCATCAGATCAGCTAAGGCCTGGCTTCTAAGCGTTGTGGGTGTCACCAAAATTATCTCATATTCTGTTAGTGTGAGCGCCCACTTGCTTATTCTTCCCGTGAGTACAGCGCCTTGCAATAAGTATTTGATCCCTTCGGCCTTGGTCATCACGTGAATGGTGTGCGCCTGGAAGTAATGACGGTACTTCTGAGCGGCGTACACCAAAGCGAGACATTGCCTTTCTTGATTGGAGTATCTGGATTCCACCCCCTTCAACATCCTGCTCCAATAGGCCACAAGACGCTCTAAACCTTCAACTTCTTGTGCAAAGAGTCCGCTGATCGCTGTCTGGGTGGTGGCTAAATATACTCTGAGCGGCATCCCCTTTTGAGGTGGAATCATCACTGGCGGTGATGCTAAAGCTTGCTTCACCCTGTTGAAAGCGTCCTGATGATCTTTTTTCCACTTGAAAGTTTCCTTTCCCTTGAGAAGTTTCCTCATAGGACCTAACAACTCTCCCATGGCTGGTATGAATCTACGAATGTACCCCAACTTCCCCATCATTTGCTGCAGTTCTTTCTTGTTGCGAGGCGCGTTCATCTCCCTGACTGCCTTGACTTTTCTTTCGTCGGTTGAGACGCCTTCCTTATGGACTCTGAACCCCAGGAACTCACCAGAAGAGACCCCAAATTTGCATTTGAGGGGGTTCATTCTGAGCTTGTACTTCTTGCATCTGGAAAAGACAGCTCTTAGATGTGTCAAGTGTTGCTCTTTCTTCCTTGATTTGACCACTATGTCATCAACATAGTGCTCTACTATGTCGTGCATCATGTGATGGAAAATCGCTGTCATGGCTCTTTGGTATGTCGCTCCGGCATTTTTGAGACCGAACGACATCACCATATAATAGAAGTTTCCTACTGGGGTTCTGAAAGCGGTTTTTTCTTCGTCGCCCTCTGCCATCCTTATTTGATTGTAACCGCTGAAACCATCCATGAAGGAAAAGCGCTCATGCATGGCTGTTGCGTCCACCATGCAGTCAATTTGTGGCAGCGAGAAATCATCTTTGGGGCACGCCTTATTCAGATCTCTGAAATCTACGCAACATCTGATCTGACCGTTCTTTTTCTTCACGGGGACTATGTTAGCCAACCAGATGGGATGTTGTATAGGCTTGATGAAGCGCGCTTCCAACAATTTCTCTACTTCGTCTTTGATCACTTTCTCAATCTCGGGGCTGAACTTTCTGGGGTGTTGCTTTACAGGTACTGCATCAGTTTTAACTGCCAAGTTGTGGGTGACTACCTTGGGGCTAAGTCCTGGCATCTCCTCATAGCTCCAAGCGAACACTTCTCTGAACTCTTTCAATAAGGCGACCAAGTCCGCCTTTTCAGATGGGGTAAGTGAAGAGGCAATGAAGAGCGGCCTGTGTTCGCCTTCTCCTCCTACATTGACCTCCTCCAAACCTTCTGGACCATTTGCTTCATCCCCTTCTTGTTGGGCGTGCATAACCTCCTCCGTCGAAGCGAACCGCGCTTCTCCTCTTATGATGCCCATGAGTGTGGGGCTAGCCAAGTCGCTCAATTTCGGTTTGACTGGCCCCGCGAGTTCCTAGAGGATGGCCCATCTGGCCCCCCCATCAGGAAGGCGTTGCTTCTGCAGTTTGTATCTTGGTTTGGAAGCTGGCCGCCATGCGCTTTCTTCTTCTTCTGGTAGGCGGAGTCTCTTGAACACTGATTGTCTTGTCTCTGGTTCTTTCATTTTCTCCTTTCCTTTGATCAGAACCTTGGGCTCTCTTCCAATCTTGTTGGTCCCCGGGGGAGCTAACTCATCAAACACCGAGGCGTCAATCAAGTGTAGCTCCGAAGCGTCAAATGGCGCCTTTGTTGCTGGGATCTCAATGTCCTGTCCTTTGTACATGGATTTCACGCATTGATGTAGGGTGGATGGGACACACCCATGTAGATGGATCCAAGGGCGTCCAAGTAGGACATGATAGCTGGGCTCTCCATCAAGAATGTGGAAGGTGTTCAGAGTTTTTATGGGTCCCACCTCCAAGTTAAGCACCACACACGCCCTTGCCATAACTGTTCCTCCATTAAAAGTTCCCAGCGCCGCTTCCACTTTCTTAAGTCTTTCTTTAGCAACCCCCAGCTTTACAAATATGTGGGTTGGAATGATATTCACTCCTGATCCATTATCCACGAGGGCGCGCCGAACATGTACGCCTTCGATAGTCGCTTCCACGAACAGCGGCCTGTTGTGACAGAAGCCTGGATGTGACCGTTGTGGCTCTCTAAACATCATTGCCGAGGCATGCGCCCTGGCTACCCTGGTTACTGGTGCATAAGCGGCACTAGTGTTCGCTCCTCTTCTGACTATTACATCAGCCAGAGCATGTGCTGCTTCATCCCTGACATCAGCTCCCAACAAGGCTCTGAACCCTCTGGTTTTCAGTAGTCCCCTTCTCAACTCATTTTCCACCAGTTCTTCTTCCTCAATCTCCTTTAACAGGTTGTCGCCGTGGGAGAGAATGACATTCACATCATGTCTAGGCAAAGGATGATCGCCTAGACTTTCCTCGCCTTCACCTTCTGGCAACAATATCTTTCCTGCTGCGTACTGCTTCTGGAACACGCCTCTGATGACATAATAATCCATGGTACCATGGCTCTTTTGCCTATGCAGGATGCAATATTCTGGGTTATTGTACTCTGGGCGTGTCAGAGGGGGCTTTGTTGTCCTTTTAGTGAGAATGCCCTCCTTCAGCCATTCCTCCACCAACTGATAAGTGAGCTCCCTAAAGATTGGAAGCTTTAGTGGGGGCTCCTTCTTTTCATAGTTCTTAGGAGGCGGCATAGTCCTGTAACTATTCCTTCTTTTATCTTCCACAGCGTTCACATCAAAGGCGACCAGGTCTTTGGTTCTCTTTCCTTGCTTCTTCATGGCTTCGGTGACATCCATCGCCCTCCCAAGCAACTCAGAAAAGGTGGTGATTTTACTGAGCGCCAGGAATATTTGTGAACCATCTTCAATACTATTAATTCATTCGTAGACTAGGTCCGCCTCGGGGAGAGTCTCTTTACAGTGGAGCGCTCTGTCCCTGTATCTTTTGATGAAGGCAGTCAGACTCTCTCCTGCTCGCTGTCTTACACGCCCAAGGTCCATGATGTGGATGGCGCCTTCTTCTTCCAAGAACTTGTTGCAAAATTCTATAGTCATTTCTTCCCAAGTGCGGATGGAGGTTGGGCGCAACTTGGAATACCAGGTGAAGGCGCGCCCCACGAGAGACTTTGAAAACTCTCTCAGCCTCAAACAATGGTCTGCACTGTATACTCCAAGATCATCTACATATGTCATCAAGTGCTCTCGTGCGCTCCCGATCCCATCAAACTTTCGGAACGTTGGAGGCGTATACCCCTGTGGATAGCGATAGGCAGCCACATCAGCAGTAAAGGGAGGGTTTAGATTTATTACCATACTCTGTCCCTCTTTGTGCGCCTGGAGGATGCGCTTCAACTCTGCTTGCGTGACCAGAGCGTCCTCTGTGCTCTCTCGCCTTCCACTTGTCTCATGCTGAAACTCATCCTCTGATCTTGTCCTTGCTTTTGCCAACTCCGCCTCCCTACGCGCCTCCTCTTCTTCTTTTAATCTTGCGCTCAGGGCCTCCTTCTCTTCTTTTGCTTTGGCAGACTGGGCCTTGTATTCCGCCACCATTTCAGATAGTGCGCTTTGATTGGCCACCAGGGAGTTGAGTATCGCAGCTGATATCACAACTTGAGTGTTCGGGTCGCCTTCTACATGAGGGATTTTGATGTGACTCAGCCTCTCTCTATCACTGCTGGGCTCTTCATCGTGAGGCTCTCGGTCATCTTCAGGGGTGTCTGAGGGAGAGCGAGTATTGTCACTTCCCTGATTGGCTGGGCTAAAACTCAACCTTCTGGAGCCTGGTCCTGTTCCACGGCTTGTAAGACTGGGTGTTGGGTTTTGAATGGCAACTGCAGGTGTCGCCTTCGGAGCAACATCTCCCACAGGCACCTGCTGCACAACGTGAATCCCATTTCCTTCAAGATTGGAAGCCATAGCTTCCCCAGCGGAGTCGCCAATTGTTTCTTCTCGCTGTTGGTGATAAGCAAATAATAATGCAAAGATAAGTGGGTTCGTAAACTTAATGAAGCTTTAGGCTTTTATTACATTGAAATAAAATACAGAGAGGTTGATACAAGGAAATGGCTTCCACACTTGGGGTGTTTTTACAAAGGAAGGGGTGTGCGCTTTGGCTTTACACTCTCCTCTATGTTACTAAGCCTAAGTTTCAGAGGAAGCTTCCATTCCTTTTCTCTCTCTTGTACTCTCTGTTTTGTTGTTGCTGTGTTTCTTGGTGCTCTGGTTGTTGTTGTTCTTGTTGTGTTCTTTCATACGTTGGAGGAGGCCTTCTTTTATAGTGTCCTCTTTGCCCATTGGTCCTTGCCCTTTTCTCTTTGTCCATTGATCTGTGTTTCTTTTCCTTTTATGCAGCTGCTCATTTCTTCTTTCTCAGAGTCCAGTTTGTCTCCTTTCCCCTTTTGAGCTTTGTCATTAATTATTGGCAGTGGGAGGCATACAAGACTTGCCTTCTTGGTCTTTCCTCTGGGAAAGGGCTGCATGAGGTAAGCCAAAGATGCTCTGGCTTCTCATGCATGTTCCTTGTAGTCCTGGGGAACCGGATTGCCTTGTCTTTACCTGTGAGCCTTCCACAAGCCCATTTCCTGTACGCTCTCATCTACCATGGCCTTCTTTGTGAGTTTCCATGATACCTGGGGCGCTTTGAGAAGATGTGTCGTGCTCATTGTCATCAATACGTCTTGCTCTTCTCTTGGGCATAATATAAAAATGTCACGCCTTGGACGACTGACGCTCTGTACATGTGTCGCTTTTGGACATGTGACGCTCTGGGCAGTTCTTGGTGCTCGCACGCCTTTCCCAGTGTCCTTTATTGTTTTATTTTTGTTTGATGCTTTTGGGCCTTCATACGGATTAGGCCTTGTAACTTGGGTCACCAAATATTGGGGTACCAACAGCACCTAAATAGACAAGGGCTTTACTTAGGCCCCATCATGTGTGTTAGTGTATCCATCATTTTCTAACCAAAACCCCTTGACGTACCATGTCTCTCTGGAAAGAAAAGGAATCAAATTTCAACCGAAGCAAAATATCATGAACCTCCCATATTGCAAAGGGGAAAAAAGTACAAAGTATCATGAATTCCCATATTGCAAGGGGAAAAAAAGCTCATCTTCAGGACAAATTGATAATCTGGTGACCCTAGATCTGAACTTGACATTGATGTCAATTCAGGTCCTTACAATTTTGTATGACATTGATTTACAGGGTACATGAATTCATGTTGGAGAAATTAATGTTTGGAGCCAGGTTCTCTGTCTCAAACCATGTACCAAACTCTGTTTCTAACTAATCATATTTCATTATGAAAATAACTTCTCAACTGTTATAGCATTTTTTTAATATTTAATGGAATATGATTGGATGGAGACAGAGTTGAGAACATGGTTTGGGATAGAGGATCATGGTCGGTTAGTATAATTGATGGGTTACATGAGAATAGTTTTTACTATGATAAAAAAAATATAATGGTATTGAGATAATTAATGGTTTAGTTAGTTATTTAAAATTTATTTCCAAAAGGCTATGTTTTTTTTTAATGGTACTCAAAAGTTTTAGTGAGTTGGGCTTCGGGGATCACCAGGGTCAGGGTATGTCTCTAGGTTCAAAGAGCGTTTACAAAGGTATTTATAGACCCACCAACATCGTCCTTACATTGGTAGGATTTGAACTTGAGATCTCTCACAATCCCGGACTCATCCCTTACTAACTAAGCCAACTCTTGTTGGCTTCAAAAGCCTATGTATGTACTTGCTACTTTGAGTTTGGGAGTATTTAGTGGGATAAATATTAAATTTGGTCAACTGGTCCCCCTATATTGGATATATATATAAAGGGACAACACTATTGTTGCTATATGGTAGATTTTATTAAGAATTATGTCAAGAATTTGATCATCATATGTGTATTAGAAATATTTTTTTTATAGAGATAAAACTCATTTCAACAATTTTTAGTTTTAAAAGAATAGTTTTTCCGTTGTACACGACCAATACTGCATATATACCAAAAAAAAGTTAGAGCATCTAAGACTATCCTATTGGCCTAGGTGGTGTATGTGTGTCGTCCAAACTAAAATCTTCGCATATCATGAATGAAATGAATTTTTTAAAGAGGGGACCAAAGAGTATAAGTGTCATGGTTGAAACATAAAGGCTTAATTATGATTTTGGTCCTTATAAGTTGACCTCGTTTTGAATTTAGTCCTTAAATCTTTTTTTGACCTTGAAAGGTCCTTAAATCTTTTTAAATTTTGTTTTTAGTCCTTAAATCTTTTTTTGACCTTGAATGGTCCTTAAATCTTTTTAAATTTTGTTTTTAGTCCTTCTGTTTGTCTTCTTCCGTCATCTGCTGACATGGCAAACAGTGTGCCATGTCAGCCCTTACATTGACTGCCAACGATGCATCTGATGTGGACCTCCTACTCATGTGAGCAGGAACCGAGCAGGAACCAAGCATTAACCGATCATGAACCGAGCATGACTTGCCAAACCGAGGGGAGATATCGACCAAGCACGAACCAAGCACGATGAACTGAGCACGAACCAAGCTATGTCGTTACCAATTGCATCGTACTCGGTCGATATCTCATGCACGGTTAATGCTCGGCTCATGCTCGGTTCATGCTCGGTTCCTGCTCACATGAGTGGGAGGTCCACATCAGATGCATCGTTGGCAGTCAATATAAGGGCTGACATGGCACACTATTTGCCATGTCAGCAGATGACAGAAGAAGACAAACAAAAGGACTAAAAACAAAATTTAAAAAGATTTAAGGACCATTCAAGGTCAAAAAAAGATTTAAGGACTAAAAACAAAATTTAAAAAGATTTAAGGACCATTCAAGGTCAAAAAAAGATTTAAGGACTAAAAACAAAATTTAAAAAGATTTAAGGACCATTCAAGGTCAAAAAAAGATTTAAGGACTAAATTCAAAACGAGGTCAACTTATAGGGACCAAAACCATAAATAAGCCAAACATAAATTATGTTTGTTTGTATTATGAGGAAGGACAAATAATGTACCTCGTGCTAGAGCTATCCCCTTTGTTTGCTACTTCTTTGTTTTATTGTATGGCTTGCTTGTAATAGCATGTTTGGCTATTGATATCTTAGTGATAGTAACCACTACGATGTGTGTGATTATCTATTTTGTTCTCACTTCTCAGCAAGTGTTGCATGTGAGGGTTATCTTTGGGTGAGTCAGGGAAGGGGTAGCCCAATCACTGACAAATGAAGGCCCATAAATAACTCATCAAATATGGGTAATTATTTTGCCACCCCAAGATCTATTATTGCCATCCCAATTATTTAAATTATACCTATTATGCCCTTTAAAAAATAGGATTTTACACGGGTCGTAAGGGAGACTTACGACCTTAAAAAAGCAAAGTTTGTAAACGGGTCGTAAGCGGGTGTCATGACCCGTAGGTCGTAGCACCCTCTTACGACCAATAAAAAATTTATGTTTGAGTCGTAACACAGTGTTACGAATTTTTTAAATCACAAACATTTTTCCAGTTAAACACTGCAAAAGAGAAGAAATCAACACCCAAAAGAGAGTTCCAGAATTTAACTGCTTTACATTTCCTCCATGGTTGCAATGGGAAGCTCTCATCAAGTAGGAAAAAAAAAATAAAATAGATAAAATTAAATTAAACTAAATGATCTCAAGAAAAAAAAATCACCCTCCAATTAGATACTCAGTTCACTATTGCCTCTCAATATAATCAGTCATTTGGGGACAACAATCTTCACCCTCCAATGCCTATGGCAGCGGGTTTCGGTGGCTATGGGAATCAATACCCTTATAAGTTTTTCCATCATGGAGCTGGTGGTGATAGGTTGATAAGGTTAGGCCCTTCCGCGACAAGAGAAGCGAGGAAGAAGAGGATGGCTAGGCAGAGAAGACTTTTGTCTCATCATAGGCATCATGGTCAAAACATGAATCAAGCTTCGGATTCACATGCTAGATTGTGATTTACAAAAGTCGTAACCCAATGTTAGGATTCCAACATAAATTTTTTTTATTGGTTGTAAGAGGGTGTTGTAACATCCTCACTTTAATTAGTTAATTTTAAATTTTAATAAAATCAGAGTTTGAAAATTCATTTTAGAATTTGATTTCTTATGAAGGGTTTTACGAAAATCCGGCAGAGTTTCCTCTGTTTTTCGGACTTCCCAAAAATTTCTTCTTACAAACCTGTCAGTCCAGAATTTTTTAAAAACATAAACACAACAGATTAAAAACCAGTTCAGATCCTAACGCCCGATTAGTACCAGTCTCAGGGTGTAACATCCCAAATTTAATTCCAAGTATAAATATTGAGTTAATAGGTTTAGAGCGTAGAAAATGGGTAGATTAATGGATTAAAGAATTTTGGGAGATGGGTGTGTAGTAATTATAAGTACTAGGGGTTGTGTAGAAGGCATTCGTAGCTTCGAGCAAAATTATCTAAGCAAAATCGGGGGTTAAATCGGCGTTTTAGATGTTAGAAATCAACCGAAAAGAGAAAATTAGGAATTTATTATAGGATGCTAAGAAAATAAATTCCACCGTTGGATATGAAGTTCATGGGGTTAAGAAGCTTATCTAAAAATTTGGACCCGATCCGACGGTTAACGAAAAAGTTACGGCGAATCGAAGATTGGAAGTCTGATTCTCGCCCAGGCGCGCTTCCAGCTCGCCCAGGCGGTGCACTGTTCATTGGTGCACCAGACAATGAAAAACCCGCCCAGGCGAGGCACCAATTCGCCCAGGCGAGCGCAAACCCGCACCAGCCCCCACCAGCGCGCGCACCAACCGCACCAGCAGCACCAGTTTGGTGCCTGTCTCGCGCTGCAGCGCTAGGACCGCGCTCGAGCGCCAGCGCCAGATCTGGTGTGATTTCAGCCACACCAAATTGGCTTCTTGAGGAAGCCATTGATCTTGGACCACCTGTTTTAACCCCTCTTGGCAAGAAACAAATAAACAACCTCAACAACAACAAAAACACACAACATCAACATACCAACACTCATTCTCCTCATCTCCTTCATTTTCTTTCTTCATGGCTCCAAGAGCTTCTCATCACCACCACACCCCATCAACCCAAAACATCATCCCTTCCAATTTGTTCTCCAAGACCCAAGAGCAAACCATCATCTTCCTCCCTTTCCACTCAAGAACCAAGTACCATAATCACCACCAAAAACCCTATGATGCAAGAACACACCACTCACTCCTCACACTCCATCATCAACATCATCTCTTCCTCCCATCTTCTCCCAACACTCAAGCACACCAAATATCATCATCATCACCCAAACAATGAGCATCATGGCATCATCCACCCTCCTTGATCCTTCTCACCATCAATCTCCATCATAGATCAAGCACCAAGAGTTATCCCAAAACCCCTCCATCTTTTCCTTCTCTTTCCAACACCCCCAAGAGCACCAAACCCTCATCAAGCTTCAACACCCAAAATCAAGCCATATCAACATCACCTTCATCATTTCCACCAAGAATCAAGCAAGGAAGTAACCAACACAAACCCTCATCCTTCTCTTATTAAATTGTGAGCCTCCCTCCCACCTTCCTTGAGTTGTTCAAGCTTCCACTACCATGGGGACCCTTTATGTTCATGCTCCACCGTCCTAATCCTTTGTTAGCAAGCACTCTAAGTGGATTCAAACTAGGAGCAAGGGAGTCAAGCTAGGGAGCTTAAATTCAAGGTGTTGGTCTAGAGCTTGGAGTTTATCATCATCCTCCATTAAGAAGGTAAGAGGGTTCGTATTTGAAGATGCAAGGCAAGGTATTCAATTGTGTGTTTTGATGAAGACAAGTCACAAGTCAATATGGCAATCCTACAACAACAATTTATCAAGGACTAGTTTTATCACTTTCTCATATATGTGTATTGTAATTGTTTTATTATTTTCTTATATGAGTGTGGGTGGTAGAATTAGGATTAGATATCTCAATTGAAATTAAAGAATTGATTATGTTTAGAATTGAGATTGCATTGATAGAGAAAAATGGCTCAAGATCTTTTCTAAATAAATAGGTGAAAAATGATTTTTAAAAGAAAAGGCTTTTAGCAGTGTTTAATCGAGTATGAGTCAGATTAATCGAGTAGTACTCGATTAAGAAATCGTTTACTCGAGTAAAATAGTTATAGCTGAAAGTTTAAAAGGCTTTCATTTTCATTTTGGCAAAGGTTACGAACCTTATTTTTCATACAGCATTTTTCACACATTCTTACAACTTTCTTGAGCAAAAACTCTCTGATTTTACATACTCTCTATCATGTTCATTTGAATCTCAATTTACAAACACAATTCATTCTTTTGTTTTCAATTTAGAGATTCATAGTTCTTTGAACATTTCTAGTTGAATTCATTTGTAACAAAGGGTTACACATTCAAGATTCAACAACAAGATTCAATTGTGACAAATTGAAGAAGAAAGAAGGTTGGAGCACTACCTTGGAGCAATCGGGGATTTCATTGCTTGAAGCTCATTCGAATCAAAAGCGACTTTTGATTGAGGAAGAACGAAGATTGAAATAAAGATTGGGTAGAGTTAATTGAATTGGTACTTCAATTAACAAAGGGTTAGGATCGAGTGTAAGAGAGGATTCTAACATTGGTGTATACTAATCTTTCATTTCATAGTGTAGCAAATCACCCAATCCAGAGAGAGTGGACTGGATGTAGCTCATCGTTTATGAGTGAACCAGGCTAAAATCACCGTGTTCTTCGTTCTTGAGTTTTTTTTTATATTTTCGTTATTAAAATCGATCAAAACGTAAAATCAATTTAGAATTAGAATTGGGGCTTTCAATTACGCAATCGTTATTATTTCATTAATTGATTTGTAATTGATTCTCTGTGTTTTGATTTCTTGATTCATTGATTTTTGTTGAAGAATCGTTTTGAATTGAATTCTGATTTTCTGTGATTTAACAGTGGTTAATCGAGTAATACTCGATTAAGTAAAAATCAACTTTCAGGAATACTCGAGTAAGTTGCAGGTTACTCGAGTAGATCAGTTAAAATTGACTAAATTGAACTGTTTTTGATTCCTTTTCGAAAATCGTACATCGTGGTTTAACCATTCTATTCACCCCCCCTCTAGAAGGTTATTTTACTCGCTTGTTGGTTTCCAACAAGTGGTATCAAAGCTCGGTCGAATAAACCGAGTTTAAAGACTTTTTCGAAAAGATCCATTGGAAACCATGGGCTCTCAAAATCCTTTTGGAGGAGAAGGTGCTGCTATAAATCGTCCCCCACTATTTGGAGGTGAGGGATATGCTTACTGGAAAGTAAGGATGAAAATTTTTATACAAGCTATTGATGTTGAGATTTGGAAAGCAATCGAAAAAGGTCCACACATTCCCTATACCCTAGTTGAAGATGTTCAAATGTTAACTCCCGAGGAGAAGTGGACGGAGGATGATAAAAAGAAAATTCAACTTGATTACAAAGCTAAGAATATCATCACCTCCGCTTTGTCCTATGACGAGTTCTTTAGGGTCTCCCAATGCGCTAGTGCAAAGGAAATGTGGGACACTTTACAAGTGACTCACGAGGGAACTAGTGAAGTAAGACGAGCTAGATTGAATATCTTGATGCGTGAATATGAGTTATTTCAAATGTTGCCTAATGAAAATATTAATGATATGCAAAAGAGATTTACTCATATTATTAATCACTTGCTTGCTCTTGGTAAGGCTTTCTTACCGGGAGAACTTACTAACAAAGTTTTGAGATGTTTGGATAGGAATTGGCAACCTAAGGTGACCGCCATAATTGAATCCAAAAATTTAGATACCATGGATCTCGCTACATTGTTTGGTAAGTTGCAAGAGCATGAGATGGAGCTCGGACGCCTAAATTCAAATGAAGAATCCGACAAGAAGAAAAAGGGTATCGCATTGAAGGTTTCATCAAAAATGGTTGATACTCAAAATGACTCTTCACAAGATGAAGATTCGGATTCTGACTTGGATGATGAGTCACTTGCATTCATGGTCAAGAACTTCAAAAAGTTTCTTAAGAAGAAAGGAAACACAAGAAGATTCAATTCAAAGGAAAGCAAGGAAACTCCACAAAAGTCAAAAACCCCTAGAGATAAGATAATATGTCATACATGTGGGAAAGCGGGTCACATCAAATATCATTGTCCTCAAAAGCCTAAAAAGTCCGATAGTGATAAGAAGAGGTTCAACAATCATAAGGCTAAGAAAGCCTACATTGTTTGGGACGAACCCGAAAATGATACTAACTCTAGCACTTCAGAGGAGGAAGAATCGGAAAATTTGTGTTTAATGGCTAAGGATGACATTGAAGCTTCCACTAGTGACACGTCTCTTGAGCAATCAAGCTCAAAGGAGGTACATTCTAAAACTAACTCTAATGAGGATTCGGATAGTGAATCTTGCTCTTCCCCTTCATATGATGCACTTTATAATGCCTATGTTGATATGCATGCCGAACTTAAAAAATAAGCTAAAATCAACATAGAGGCTAAGAAAGCCATTTTGAAATACAATGAAAAGATTAAAGAAATGCAAACACATATTGATGAACTTGTACTTCAAAATGAGACTTTAGAACTCATTTACTCTAATGCATCATGTGATCATTGTGTTTCTAATGCTGTGATTTCCGATTGTGAAAGGTGCAAGACTTATGAAAATGAATTACATGATTTGAAAGAAAAACTTGCTACCTTTACAAAAGGAAAAAGGAATTTAAATGATTTGCTCTCTAGACAACGAGACAATACAAATAGAACCGGTTTGGGATACATCAAACCAAAGAAGAAGTCCTATAGAAAAGTTGGAAATTTTTCAAAGGTGAATTTTTCTAGAAAACCAACATGTTTCTATTGTGGCATCTTTGGTCATACTTCAAAATTTTGCAATATCAAAAATTATGGTGTTCCCAATAAGGAATTTATTTGGATTGTTAAGGGACAAAAACCGGAAATTAACCCACAAGGACCCAAAATTGTTTGGGTACCTAAGTCTTCCACTTAATTTGTATTTTGTAGGTGTGCCTTCGAACGAGAGATGATCGTTGGTATTTGGACAACGGTTGTTCAAGGCACATGACGGGAGACAAGAGACATTTCATCGAATTTTCACCAAGAGATAAAGGTCATGTTACATATGGTGATAACAATCGTGGGAAAATCCTTGGTATAGGTAAAATTGGAAACGCATCCAATGTTGTAATTGATAATGTTTTATATGTTGAAGGTTTAGAGCACAATCTACTTAGCATTAGTCAATTGTGCGATATTGGAAATAGTGTTAGTTTTACCTCTAACCATTGCATTATTAGAAGTGATTGTGATCATTCCATTAAATTTGTGGGAAATCGGTGCAATAACACTTACTTGATTGACTTAAATGATATTACTTCTTTGTTTTCAAAATGTTTTATAAATAAAGAGAATGATGTTTGGCTTTGGCATAGAAGAGTAGCTCATGTCCACTTAGGACAATTAAACAAGATTTTATCCAAGGACTTAGTGATTGGTCTTCCGAAGCTCAATTTTAAAATTGATGGAGTTTGCACCCCTTGTAACAAGTGTAAACAAACGAAAACTAATTTTGCACCTAAGAAGGTGATGTCTACTACAAGGGTGTTGGAACTCATACATATGGATTTATTTGGTCCCTCACAAACTATGAGCTTTGGAGGTAATTACTATGGACTTGTTATTGTGGATGACTACTCACGTTTTACTTGGACTTTCTTTTTACCATCAAAAGATCAAACTTTTCTGCGTTTTAAAGCCTTTGCCAAACTTGTTCAAAATAAAGTCAATCAAAGTATAGTGGCTATTAGAACCGATCATGGTGGTGAATTTGAAAATCATGCATTTGATAAATTTTGTGATAAGTTTGGTGTAGAACATCAATTTTCTGCTCCTAGAACTCCTCAACAAAACGGAGTTGTTGAGCGGAAGAATAGAGTGTTAGAAGAATTAGCAAGGACTATGTTGAGTGATAGCAAAGTTCCTAAATACTTTTGGGCCGATGCGGTAAGCACCGCTTGCCATGTGTTGAATAGAGTCATGATTAGGCCATCTCTTAAGAAAACCCCCTATGAGCTTTTCAAAGGCCGAAAGCCTAACATATCCTATTTTCATGTTTTTGGATGTAAATGTTTTGTTTTAAATAATGGAAAACAAGTTTTGGGAAAATTTGATCCAAAAGCGGATGAAGGGATATTCTTAGGTTATTCGTCTCATAGTAAAGCATTTAGAGTGTTTAACAAGTGAACTTTGACTATTGAAGAATCAATAAATGTTGTATTTGATGAATCTCCGGAAGGAGAGAAGGGTACTTTTAATATTTCAGGTATTGATATATATGAAGAAGTACCACGTGATGACAATGAGAAAGAGAAGGAAATGGAAATACAAACTCATGGAGATATTAACAATTCAAATGGCAATGAACAAGCACATGAAGGACTACCTTTGGCATGGTAAACCATCCGGAATCATCCTTTGACAAATGTATTAGGTGATATAGCTAAGGGAGTGGTAACCCGAAGCTCTTTACGTAATATTTGTCATTTTGTTGCATTTGTTTCACAAGTAGAACCCAAAAATATTAATGAAGCCATCCAAGATGAAAATTGGGTTATGGCTATGCAAGAGGAGCTAAATCAATTTGAAAGGAATAGGGTTTGGGAACTTGTACCTAGACCCGATGATAGACCTATTATAGGAACTAGATGGGTTTATCGTAATAAGTTAGACGAGTTGGGTTTTATTGTTAGAAACAAAGCTAGGTTGGTAGCCCAAGGATATAGTTAAGAGGAAGGAATTGATTATGATGAGACTTATGCGCCCGTAGCACGTTTAGAAGCTATTAGACTTTTATTGGCATATGCATCTATCATGAATTTCAAATTATATCAAATGGATGTTAAGAGTGCTTTTCTTAACGAATTTATTCAAGAGGAGGTGTATGTATCTCAACCGCCGGGTTTTGAAAATCATGAATTTCCTAACTATGTTTTCAAATTAAAAAAGGCTCTTTATGGTCTCAAACAAGCTCCTAGAGCTTGGTATGATCGATTGAGTACATTTTTAATAAATAAAGGATTTAAAAGAGGCGCGGTTGATAATACCCTTTTTATTGAAAAGTCCGGGAAGGACATCCTATTAGTTCAAATTTATGTAGATGATATAATATTCGGTGCTACTAATGAATTGCTTTGTAAGAAATTTTCAGATCTTATGCAAAGCGAATTCGAGATGTCGATGATGGGCGAATTAACATTCTTCCTTGGTCTTCAAATAAAGCAAATGGACGCCGGAATCTATATACATCAAACAAAGTACTGCAAGGAACTCTTAAAGCGTTTTGGTATGGATTCTTGCAAGCATGCGTCCACACCAATGAGTGCTACATGCTACATGGATAAGGACGAAAGTGGCAAATCGATAGAGGTAACAAAGTATAGAGGAATGATTGGTAGTCTTTTATACTTAACTGCATCGCGTCCTGACATCATGTTTAGCGTTTGTATGTGTGCACGTTATCAATCTAATCCAAAAGAATCGCATTTAACTTCGGTTAAAAGAATTATGAAATATTTAAAAGGAACAATGAATACCAGACTTTGGTATCCTAGGGATGCATTTTTAAATTTAGTAGGGTATTCGGATTCCGATTTCGCCGGTTGCAAAGTAGATAGAAAGAGTACAAGTGGTACTTGTCACTTGATAGGTAACTCACTTGTCTCTTGGTTTTCCAAAAAGCAAAATTGTGATGCTTTGTCGACCGCGGAAGCCGAATACATAGCGGCGGGTAGTTGTTGTGCACAAATACTTTGGATGAAACAACAATTATTTGATTTTGGTGTATCCTTGTCAAAAATACCAATTCGTTGTGATAACACTTCCGCTATTAATCTTACTAAAAACCCGGTACTTCATTCTCGAACAAAGCATATTGAATACGACATCATTTTATTAGAGATCATATTCAAAAAGAAGATTGTGTGATTGAGTTTGTTTCAACTACAAATCAACTAGCCGATATTTTTACAAAACCCCTTCCTAGAGATACCTTTTATTATATTAGAAGGGAGCTAGGAATTTTGGATGAATCAACTATTGGTTAGTTGTATTTGCATTTTTTTTATCAAACCAATCTCACTATAAATGCCTATTTCTTTGTGATTTGTTTTGAGTTATTATGTTTTTGAACTTTAAAACATGATTCTATTGGCCTTGGTTATGAGTGTTTTCTATTGTGATTATATTGATATAATAAATTGGTGTTATGCTTATTTGCTTATTTGATTAGTTGTTACTTGTGCAAAATGTGTTCATACATTGCTTATGATGTGAATATATGTTTTGGATATGTATACCATGAGTTGTGTATCAAAAACTGCATTAAAACTGCATTTTTTTAAATAATTTAATCGATTACAGTGTTCTTTACTCGAGTAAGAAAAAATAATCTTTCTGGAATACTCGATTAAATTGCAGTATACTCGATTAAGTGTCATTTTTACACATGCTCTACTCGATTAAGTTGCAGTTTACTCGATTAATACTCGATTAAACCACTATTTACTCGAGTAGATAGTGCAAAAACTGACAGATATTAAACATTTTTTCTGCTCTTTTTGTTCATTCTTCTCTCTCAAAAACACGAACTTCTTTTCTTTTCCACACGGTTTCTTCAAATTTCACTTACTTTTACTTGATTTCTTTCAATTTCCTTCAATATTCTTCATCTCACATTCATTCTATATCTCTCATATCACCAATTTCACACTTCATCACTCAATTTCAAAAACCCCCAAATTCCAAAAACCCTAAGAGCATCTATGGCACCTCCATCCACTTCCACTGGACGACGCAAGAAGCAAAGAGTAAACTTGGATTTGGATTCTCAATACTATTCTAAGGAGGTTCGCAAGCAAAGGGAAGCCGGATTTTTGCGAAGGGATTTTGGACACATTCGCTTCATGAATGTGAAGTGGCTCTTACATCAAAGGTTTGAGTGTTCTAATCTTTTTATTGAACAAGGCTTGCAAAAGTTTCTAGGTTTTCATTGTGATATCTATCCTAGATTAGTCAGAAAATTTTATGCAAACCTTAAGTATGATGAAGGACGGTATAGGTCAGTGGTTAAAGGGAAATTACTGAAAATTACTCCACAGGACTTGCATGACTTGTTTGGTTTGAGTATGGAAGGCACATTCTTTAATGATCCGAATAGTGAAATTTTGAATGACTGTGATGTTTCTACTGTGTTTTCTCAATCTGTGCGAGCTGGTTTTACATGGTCAAAGGGTACTAAACATGCAGGGATTATGACTCCGGACAGCAGGCTTTTATTGTATGTTATTTCGTATATTTTGATGCCCAAAACTAACCAGAATTATGCTCAAGCGAATAATGATGAAATGCGTCTTTTTTATGCATTGAGAGAGCATATTCCTATCAATTGGTCTAAGGTTGTGCTTAATAGGATGGTTATAGCTGCTGGTTCCGTTGGTTCAGCCACTCTTCCTTACTCTATGATTGTGACAAAACTTTTGCAACATTATGGTGTGGAAGTTGATGATGAAGAGGAAGAGACACCAATTACTGAACAACATTGCATCAATTCTGGATTATTGCATGTTTTAGGCCTAGATGAGTATCCCACTGATAAGAATTGGATGTGGAAATTTGACATTCAGAAAATAGAGGCATAGAAGAAAGCTGAGGAGGAAATGGCTAGGCAAATGGGTGCTGGTCCTTCTAACACATCACCGGATCCTACATTCAATGTTGATGATTTCATGAATGTTCCTCCAGCTGGTCAAGAGCAATCTCACCCTCCGCCACATGCTGGTTTTGATTATCGTGCTCTTCATGATATCCTCTCAGGACAAATTGATGAGCGCTTTGCACAAATGGAGCAAAGGCAATATGCTATTGAGGAGCGTCAACAGCGGTTGATTCAGCAAGGCTTTGACAATTTGGCTATTCGTCAGCAGGCTATGGAGGATCGCTTTTTCGGTGCTCTTGGGAGAATGTTTCCACAACCTCCACCACCACATCAGTGATATCATGCATTGCATTCTATTGTGTTGCATCTTATTTTTAGTTTTATCATGTTTTGTTGATTATGACTCAGACTTTGGTTTATGGGTTATGTTTCTCTGGTTTATGGTTTATTTGGTTCGTTGTCAAGTCCGATTTGTGGACTTCGTTTCAATGTTTCGAACTATGTTTGTTTTATGTGTGTTTGGGTACTGGATTATGGTTTATGGCACTTCTTATGTGGTTTAAGTGCTTGTGGTTTATATCCTTACATCTCTTTTATATAGTTTGAAATATGGTTATTGTGTGTTTTTTTTTAATTCTCACCTTTGGCAAGGTTTATTGTTATATTTTGATTAATGCCAAAAGGGGGAGAAAGGTTGGAATTGTTGTTTTTGTAGGTTGATTACACTTTTCCTAAGTGTGCATACATTTAGGGGGAGTATGGAGATATTGTTTGTCATTCATCAAAAAAGGGGAGATTGAAGATGCAAGGCAAGGTATTCAATTGTGTGTTTTGATGAAGACAAGTCACAAGTCAATATGGCAATCCTACAACAACAATTTATCAAGGACTAGTTTTATGACTTTCTCATATATGTGTATTGTAATTGTTTTATTATTTTCTTATATGAGTGTGGGTGGTAGAATTAGGATTAGATATCTCAATTGAAATTAAAGAATTGATTATGTTTAGAATTGAGATTGCATTGATAGAGAAAAATGGCTCAAGATCTTTTCTAAATAAATAGGTGAAAAATGATTTTTAAAAGAAAAGGCTTTTAGCAGTGTTTAATCGAGTATGAGTCAGATTAATCGAGTAGTACTCGATTAAGAAATCGTTTACTCGAGTAAAATAGTTATAGCTGAAAGTTTAAAAGGCTTTCATTTTCATTTTGGCAAAGGTTACGAACCTTATTTTTCATACAGCATTTTTCACACATTCTTACAACTTTCTTGAGCAAAAACTCTCTGATTTTACATACTCTCTATCATGTTCATTTGAATCTCAATTTACAAACACAATTCATTCTTTTGTTTTCAATTTAGAGATTCATAGTTCTTTGAACATTTCTAGTTGAATTCATTTGTAACAAAGGGTTACACATTCAAGATTCAACAACAAGATTCAATTGTGACAAATTGAAGAAGAAAGAAGGTTGGAGCACTACCTTGGAGCAATCGGGGATTTCATTGCTTGAAGCTCATTCGAATCAAAAGCGACTTTTGATTGAGGAAGAACGAAGATTGAAATAAAGATTGGGTAGAGTTAATTGAATTGGTACTTCAATTAACAAAGGGTTAGGATCGAGTGTAAGAGAGGATTCTAACATTGGTGTATACTAATCTTTCATTTCATAGTGTAGCAAATCACCCAATCCAGAGAGGGTGGACTGGATGTAGCTCATCGTTTATGAGCGAACCAGGCTAAAATCACCGTGTTCTTCGTTCTTGAGTTTTTTTTTTTATATTTTCGTTATTAAAATAGATCAAAACGTAAAATCAATTTAGAATTAGAATTGGGGCTTTCAATTACGCAATCGTTATTATTTCATTAATTGATTTGTAATTGATTCTCTGTGTTTTGATTTCTTGATTCATTGATTTTTGTTGAAGAATCGTTTTGAATTGAATTCTGATTTTCTGTGATTTAACAGTGGTTAATCGAGTAATACTCGATTAAGTAAAAATCAACTTTCAGGAATACTCGAGTAAGTTGCAGGTTACTCGAGTAGATCAGTTAAAATTGACTAAATTGAACTGTTTTTGATTCCTTTTCGAAAATCGTACATCGTGGTTTAACCATTCTATTCACCCCCCCTCTAGAAGGTTATTTTACTCGCTTGTTGGTTTCCAACAGTATTACCTTAGCTTAGGAAGTAGATTCACTTTAGTTATAGTGATGGCTAGGGGTTGAGAGGGAGTATAGCATAAAAACCTTAGGGTATTTGATAATGAAAATAAAGGAAATAATTAGTGGAGAATAGAAAGAGTAACTAGTGTAATGTGTGAGAACAAATACATAAATGATGATGGATAGAAAGGGAATGATGGACTAAGTAGATATGTAATTAGAGAGTAATGAGAATAACTAGTTGACGAATCATAAGAAAGTTATAAAGGAAATTAAGAGCGGATAATAAGAGCGAAAATAATTAGAGACTCGTTGTAAGCTTGAAAAGATATGGAAATTGTGGAAGGAATGAAATATTATATTATTGGGATAACCAAGAGATAGGTAAAGAAAAGGGAATAGTGTTAATGATAGACTGGTTCTAATTCGGGAAGATGACGGATAATATGTATGGAAGGTATAGAAGAATGTATGCTAAGAGAAAATGATAAATGAATACTAGGGGAAAATGTTGATTTAGTGCTAAATAAATAATGTGAGTGATAAATGTGTATAAAAGGGGATTAATAACGAAAAGGGCATTTGTGGCTAAAACGGGCTACGAGTGCAAAAGTGTGCAATGAAATTGAATGGAAATTATATAGGGAACGAGTTAAAGGTGAGTAAGGTACTTGAACAATGGAACGATATGGTTAATGTGAGAAGGACCCACCTATTGAGGTGTGGATATAGGAATGTGAAAAGGTGAGTTTACGATGTGAATGGGTGAATGAGTACGAATGACCCTTCCCACGGAAGCGGATGATTGTGAATGGACCCTCCGTGTTGGAGTGGATATATGTGTGAATGACCCTCCCTAAGTGGAGTTGGATAATGACCCTCCGAAAGGAGTATGGATATAATGACCCTCCCTAAGTGGAGTTGGATAATGACCCTCCGAAAGGAGTATGGATATAATGACCCTCCCTAAGTGGAGTTGGATAATGGACCCTCCATAGCGGAGCGTGTATATAAATGGACCCTCCATAGCGGAGTGTGTATATAAATGGACCCTCCATAGCGGAGCGTGTATATAAAGGACCCTCCATAGGGAGCGTGCATATAAATGGACCCTCCATAGCGGAGCGTGTATATAAATGGACCCTCCATAGCGGAGCGTGATTAATGGACCCTCAATAAAGGAGTGGATATGTGTATGCTTATGGACCCTCCATAGAGGAGTGGATAGATGCATGTTATGGACCCTCCCTATGGGAGCGTGATAATGTATGTGATGGACCCGCCTATATGGCGTGTGTAGATGTGATTAGAACCCGCCCTTGTAGTGTGCGGAATAAATAGAAATAATACCCACCGAAAGGTGCGCGAAAGAACGGAAAGGAATGGAAAAACTAGAAAGGCATAGGGAAAGTATGTAACTGAAATCATAAGGGAATGTTGAGTTGTATAAAAGGAAAGTGAAGTAGTATATGATTTGGATAGTATGGTGTAGGGTAGGTCCTTGGTTTGTTACTATGCTTTTGTAGAAGCTATATTTCTAAGTTCTGTGTAATGCTACCCTTCTTGCTATATTTTTACAGGTACAGAAGCGGAGCATGCACTAGCCGTGTCCGAGCAGGGACACACTCCACAACGTGGAGTGTGAATATTAGGTGTGTGATAGTATGTGGATCCGAAAACTAAACTTTGGCTTTTGATGTGAATAAATATGATGTATTATCTTTTGGGGAAATTAAACTATTTTATAACTTGATTATTATTATTTTGGAGACGATGTACTCGAATGTATTGAACTGATTTGTATTTTGCCCTGTTGGCATACTGCTGGTTATGTAACAATGTTAAACAGGTTTTCAAGGCAGAACTCTGATTTTTGGGATGTCCATAAAACAAAGGAAACTCTGTCCGATTTGGCAGAGATTTTTATAAGCTCTTATGGTTTTAAAAAGAAATTTTTAAATCACTAAATGAATTGGGGTAATTAGAATATTAATTAATATAGGGTGTTACATTATGGTATCAGAGCAGTTTTTCCTCGGCCTATTGGAGTTACTCATTACTCCAGTGGTTACTCATCAAGCGAGTAACCGATGTAAAGTTAGATGTTCAAGTGTTAGAGTCGAGGTAGAAATCCTATTAGGATTATGATTGAATATATAGATGTGTGAAGTTATGTATGCATATGTATGATATTCTCTGTTATGTATGAATTAGTGGTATTAGTTATTGGTGAATTCTCAAGTAGGATAGAATTATAATAAACTAGGATAAAGTTTGAGAGAAAAACTTGGTAGGACAACACTAGAATAAGTAAAATAGGGCATATAGGTAGACAGTAACTAATGTGCGAATATGAATGAGTAGCATTCATTTTGATATTTTGTGTATGTGTTGACGTGAAATGCTGCAATGTATGCTTGAATGATGAATGTGCTTGATTTGAGATTTTAGGCATAATTATGGAATTGTAGAACTCTGGGTAGAATAGAACCAAACCCATGATGGTATTGCTGTTTAATGGAGTGTAAGATTAAGGATTGGTCGTCCTAGCTCTTACAACTGTTAAGTGACAACATCATCAGTAGACCCGACAGTGATATTACTATTGATGAATGTGAGATTGGGATTGACCACCTCGATCCTTGCATTTATTAATAGTTGATGTCATTGAAAGTTGGAAGTAGAACGGAAACCAACCCGACATAGAGGAAAGGAAATCAACCTGAATAGTACCCTTTGCAAACCTTTGTAGCAAAAAATTCCTGAGGAAACCCAGTTGACCCTAGAAACCATCTCCAACTTCCTTGGAGAGTTAAACCTGGTGATAGAAATCCAAGACCCATTCAGAGTCTTACTAGCAAGACTCTTGAAAACGATTAACCGCGAGAAAAACCAACCTTGAAAACCTCATAGAGTCTCCACGATTGAGACTAACCGAGTTGAACCATAGTCTGAACTCTTCATTGAGTGCAAGAAATTGGCGTCAAACTAATTCAAGTGGTATGCCGACTCCAAGTGGGGGAGTGAGTATTGTAGTCGAAGGACCCTGCATTGGGATGGTTCTCCATTAAAGGAATTGAACGGAATTTCGGGGACGAAATTCTAATAAGTGGGGGAGAATTGTAACATCCCAAATTTAATTCCAAGTATAAATATTGAGTTAATAGGTTTAGAGCGTAGAAAATGGGTAGATTAATGGCTTAAAGAATTTTGGGAGATAGGTGTGTAGTAATTATAAGTACTAGGGGTTGTGTAGAAGGCATTCGTAGCTTCGAGCAAAATTATCTAAGCGAAATCGGGGGTTAAATCGGCGTTTTAGATGTTAGAAATCAACCGAAAAGAGAAAATTAGGAATTTATTATAGGATGCTAAGAAAATAAATTCCACCGTTGGATATGAAGTTCATGGGGTTAAGAAGCTTATCTAAAAATTTGGACCCGATCCGACGGTTAACGAAAAAGTTACGGCGAATCGAAGATTGGAAGTCTGATTCTCGCCCAGGCGCGCTTCCAGCTCGCCCAGGCGGGTGCACTGTTCATTGGTGCACCAGACAGTGAAAAACCCGCCCAGGCGAGACACCAATTCGCCCAGGCGAGCGCAAACCCGCACCAGCCCCCACCAGCGCGCGCACCAACCGCACCAGCAGCACCAGTTTGGTGCCTGTCTCGCGCTGCAGCGCCAGGACCGCGCTCGAGGAAGCCATAAAGGAGTGGATATGTGTATGCTTATGGACCCTCCATAGAGGAGTGGATAGATGCATGTTATGGACCCTCCCTATGGGAGCGTGATAATGTATGTGATGGACCCGCCTATATGGCGTGTGTAGATGTGATTAGAACCCGCCCTTATAGTGTGCGGAATAAATAGAAATAATATCCACCGAAAGGTGCGCGAAAGAACGGAAAGGAATGGAAAAACTAGAAAGGCATAGGGAAAGTATGTAACTGAAATCATAAGGGAATGTTGAGTTGTATAAAAGGAAAGTGAAGTAGTATATGATTTGGATAGTATGGTGTAGGGTAGGTCCTTGGTTTGTTACTATGCTTTTGTAGAAGCTATATTTCTAAGTTCTGTGTAATGCTACCCTTCTTGCTATATTTTTACAGGTACAGAAGCGAAGCATGCACTAGCCGTGGCCGAGCAGGGACACACTCCACAACGTGGAGTGTGAATATTAGGGGTGTGATAGTATGTGGATCCGAAAACTAAACTTTGGCTTTTGATGTGAATAAATATGATGTATTATCTTTTGGGGAAATTAAACTATTTTATAACTTGATTATTATTATTTTGGAGACGATGTACTCGAATATATTGAACTGATTTTTATTTTGCCCTGTTGGCATACTGCTGGTTATGTAACAATGTTAAACAGGTTTTCAAGGCAGAACTCTGATTTTTGGGATGTCCATAAAACAAAGAAAACTCTGTCCGATTTGGCAGAGATTTTTATAAGCTCTTATGGTTTTAAAAAGAAATTTTTAAATCACTAAATGAATCGGGGTAATTAGAATATTAATTAAGATAGGGTGTTACACAGGGCATATAACTACACATATTATAAATTACAAAAAAATAACAGTTTTTAATGTAATTAAAAACAAAATCCCCTCTTGGTATCATAACCACACTCCACGTGGTGGAGGGTTTCCAGTTCGGCCCGCAACAGTGTAAGCTCCGCTTCCGTACTTGTAAAAATATAGCAAGAAGGGTAGCATTACACAGAACTTAAAAAGATAAATCCTATAAGAAGACATAGTAAATAACTAAGCCTACATAATTATTAATATATTTTATTCATAATTATTCATATAATTAATCTCTTTTAGTTCTTCACTTATACTCACATTCTTTTAATTATTGATTCTCTTTTCTTTCTTTCCTTTCCATTCTTTATCCATTTTCTTTTTCTTTTTCTTTATGACTGAGTCCAAAAGACCATCAGCCGTTTTCCTCTATATGACTGAGTCCAAAAGACCATCAGCCGTTTTCCTTTATATGACTGAGTCCAAAAGACCAT
This sequence comes from Crotalaria pallida, assembly GCA_037953625.1. Lineage (NCBI taxonomy): Eukaryota > Viridiplantae > Streptophyta > Magnoliopsida > Fabales > Fabaceae > Crotalaria > Crotalaria pallida. The sequence continues at coordinate 83,910,207 of CM075653.1, forward strand.
CAGCCGTTTACCTTTTATTATGACTGAGTCCAACAGACCATCAGCCGTTCATCTTTTATTATGACTGAGTCCAACAGACCATCAGCCGTTTTCCTTTTCTTATGACTGAGTCCAACAGACCATCAGCCGTTTACCTTTTATTATGACTGAGTCCAACAGACCATCAGCCGTTCATCTTTTATTATGACTGAGTCCACCAGACCATCAACCATTCATCTTTTCTTTATGACTGAGTCCAACAGACCATCAACCGTTCTCTTTTATCCTTTTTTAATTATTTCTCTTTTCTCTTCTTATAATTTAAGTATTTCTTTTATACTTGTCTCAATCTTTTGATCTTTATTTTCGTTTATGACTTATCACATTTTTCTACATTTTCTACTTTACTCTTTTTCTTTTTGTTAGTTTCCCTCGATTTTATCTAACTCTAATTAATACGGTCAAGTATAGTATATTCTAGTTCTCGGTACTAATTCTTAGTTATTTCTTAATTTCCTTATCTCAGTCAATTACCTAACTCATTGTTCCTATTTCATTAACTATATTTTATTTAATTGCTCTATTAACTTAATCTAGCTTCTCAATTTTTATTACATTATTCTACCTAACTTCCCTCATAATGTACTCTCTCTTCGTTTTATTATTATTTTATTAATCCGCTTATCGGTTTCCTATTTTCTTTTAAATCTAATTCATTATTTTGCGCCTATTGCTCTAATCGGTCATGCACGTATTTATTATTCCCTATACTAATCCCTCCTTTACCTCACTTTACTCTTCGGGTACTATTATACTTATTATCTTTTAATTCGTTAATTCTACTCTCTCTTTTGCCTATTTCGTTTACCCTTTTTGTCCTTTTACTTCCCCTATGGTTTTATGTTTATGATTGCTCACGTTTATGTTTTATTTACCTATTTTAATATTCTAATTACGCTCATTCCTTTTATTCCCTAAAGTGTGGTTTCAATTAACAATTCTAATTACTCATTTATGTCAGCGGGGACTACCCTAAGGTTCATTAACATACTTTTTAATTACCCTATTCTCAGCTACCACTATAGCATCCTAGAATTTACTTCTCAAGTAAAGGTAACGCGAACCCTCTTACCTCGGGCATTTTAAATAGAACCTGGATTTTAGCTCGGCGACGATGACGGCGTCGGTGTTGCTCCTCGTTAGCGGGAACGATCGCGACTGGACCGAGGCAAGAGCTTCGAGCTTCGAGGTTCCCGACACGAGCCCGACACGATCACGGGTCGATAACGGCGCCGGTGAGATCCGTGGAGAGAGAGAAGGCTCGCGGATGAGAGAGCAAGGAATGAGGGAGAAGCTATGGTGGTTGTGGCCCGTGGTGGTCGGTCGGCAGCCACGGTGGCGGCTCCGGCCGGAATAGAAAGGAGAGAGAGATTGAAGAAAGGGGAAGAGAGACCAAAGCCAAATGGGAAGAGGGAAAGAGAAATAAGATGGTGGTGGTGGTGGATAGTGGTGGAGGTGGCGGCCGGAGGTGGGTGTGGTGGTGGAGACCGGAGGGGTGAGAGTGAGATTGTGAGGGAAGGAGAGAGAGAGCAAGGGAAAGTGAGGGAAGAGAGGGAGAGCCGTATGGGATGGGGAGAACGGCGGCGGCGGCCGGAGGTGGAGGAGGGAGGCGGAGGAGCTAAGGAGAGAGAGAGAGAGTGTGTGAAGAGAGAGAAAGTGGGGTTGGAAATGGGGCGTTTCAGCCCCAAAACACGAATTTAATGTTGCAGATCGAAGTAATTTTGCTTAAGTGAAATCTGTTCGCTTAAGAGAACTCCATCGGTGTTGCTACTGGAGCAGTTTCGCTTAAGCGAAATGAACAGATACTGCTACTTTATTTTTCTATTTTTCAGCTATTTTCTCCCTAACTTCATATAGCCATAACTTCTTCGTTAACCGTCGGATCTTGCTCAAATTTGACGAGCAACTTCCTAAAAATCATATCTTCACATCCAACGGTGGGAATTGTGTTTTGAGTCTTAAATCTTTTATTTTGATTTTCTACCCTTTGTTATATTTTAGTACCGAATTATCTATTTTTCTGGTCTGTTCCTAACTTCAATTTAATGCTCCTTTCTTTTCTAACCTTATTATTATTATTGTTATCCTTTCCTAATGTTAAAATACTTCTTTTAAATAACTATTTGTAGTTTATTATCATTATTTCCTTTATTCCAACTATCATTTACTTATTCGTCTTTGGGTTTAAAAATTTGGGATGTTACATTTCTCCCCCACTTATTAGAATTTCGTCCCCGAAATTTCGTTCGGTTCCTTAAATGGGGAATCATCCCATTGGTAAACTCCTAACTACGGTCTTCACTTCCCTTCGGTTTTTATTTCCCGCTCCAAGTGTGGTTAGGGTCATACCTATTTCGATGCTTGTCTTCTAATATTACGTATTCCCTCCATCTGGACAGGATCGTCAGTTTTCTTATTATTAAAGTTCCATCTCCCATTCCTTGGATTGAAATCCTCCCCCACTGAGCATCAACATACTTGGTTATATCCATGCTTGGGGGTATGCTCATTCGTTATTTAGAATTTAGCACATAAGCTTCTTGATCGGTATCCAAGGCTGGAAGGGACACGTGGGTGGCTATCCATCGGTAGGCATAGAACTATGTCGGGTTCCTACTTCTTGGTGAATTCTCATATATACATCTGAGACGCTTGAAAACATGAAGAGAGTGAAGATGAAAAGAAGAAACACGAAGCACTCAAGGATGGGTTTCATAGTCTTCGTACGACGACCCAGGATGTACTGGATACATGTCAAGCAAGAAGACAATGGAGATTATCCTCAAGTGTACATTTTCAGAAGAGAGTCATCGAAAGATGCATTTTCTATGGAACTACCGCTGATTTGATTTGGTCTTGATAAAGGTACTTGGTGCAACGGCTAAAACTTGCTTCCTTTGAGGGAATCATTTGGGAACTTGACTAGGTTCTTAAGTGAATTCTAATTCCTAATGGTGAGCACGATTCACTAGTTTACTTGGGTCGGTCTCGGTGTGGATACCCTACTAATTCATCCAGTTTCGCCTTTGTCGCGAATAACCACTTCAGATTCTTAATAAAATGCTTGATGAGTTTTGGGCTTTTAGTTTGGCTTTTCATGAAGTCTAAAGACGGTTACTACGGGTTCGCTCGGCTGGTTCTCTCGCAAGTTCTATTCGCGGCTACACTACTAATAAGTGGGTGCACTGGCTTTTTGAGGAAATTGCAATTAGTGGTTGGAGAGACAAAGGAACCCTAGGAATACACCTAGAAGGGGGGGTTGAATAGGTGTTGAAGCTACCTTGAAAGATTTTCGAACGAAACAAATTGAAACAATCAAAACAAATGATTTTTGCAAATTCTACAGTACTTAATCGATTAAGCAAGTCGTGTACTCGAGTAGTACTCGATTAAGCTTGAACTTAATCGATTAAATATGACAGAAAACAGAAAAATCAAATTTTCATTCGAATACGAAAATCAATCAATTCACATGCAAGATCAGAGATTCAGCGGAAATGATTAACACCTATATTCTTATTGATTAACCTAGTTATGAAAATGATTTTCCCTTTATCAATTTGAACAATTAAAGATTCAATTCAATCAATTATGAAAATCAATCTTTCTAGGTTTTCAACCAATAACGCAATCAAATGACTTGAATATAAAGAGTAAGGGTTTAGAGATACGACACAGTGATTTATCCTGGTTCACTTTCATCCACTTGAAAGCTACATCCAGTCCCCTCTTCAACCAAGAGAGATTCTTCACTATGAGGAATTAGAGTTCTCAAATTACAAGTGATTGCCTCACAAGACTCCCTTCTTGCTAGCCTACAAGAGATAACCGACACCCTTGCCTTGTAATCCTATTGATCTTCTCTCTAATCTAACCTCTACCCCTTGTTGATAATCGACACAACAAGTCTTCAATTGCTTGATGATAATCCACACACCAAGGCTTCACTTGCTTGATTCACAACCAAGACTTCTTCTTCTTCTTCAATAAGAATGCACTTGCTTGATGATAAAATCGACACACCAAGACTTCTTGTTTGTTGTAGTGGCTTGCCTTCTTGCAAAGATTACAACACAATAGAAAACACAAAATAATCCTATGAATCTCAATCAAGAGTTATGACAATTCACCATAAGAGATTCAAAGGTTCTTGATCAAAGAATATGAAAATATAAAAGCTTTGATCTTTGAAAATGAGAGAGAATAGAGTGGCTTGATTCTTTGTAAAACTTGTATGAAAAATGATTCTAACTCATCACAAATAATAGGAAAAGGTTTATATAGAATACCCAAAAGTTGTAGCACATAAAAACTGATTTTGAGAAGTCAAAAACGTATTTTAAAAATCAGTTCAGCAGTACTTAATCGATTAAGCAAGTCTTGTACTCGAGTAGTACTCGATTAAGTTATCACTTAATCGATTAAGTTGGTACTGTACATGTTCAAAACTTGTTTTCTCAAAATCCAACCTTTCCTTTAAAACCTTTAAGCCACCTATTGATTCTAGATTAAGTGAAAACTCAAATTATGATTTAATCATGACTTATGAATGAGATTCACTACCCTCTATAATAATCTACCCAAATAAAAAACCTATGAAGCTTGAGAGGCAAAAGATAAAAGAAATACAAATACACTCAAACTTAGGTCTTCATGAGCTTGCTTTCTCTCTTCTTCATTTGATGTTTGTTGTTGCTTGTTGAGCTTGAAACTTGATCAACACTTGTAGCTTGTTCAAAAACACTTTGTCATTATCAAAACATTCATCATGTTCATCATGGAACTAACAATCTCCCCCTTTTTGAAAATGACAATCCATGTTTTGAAATCATTTGAAGTTGTTGATGCTTGAAACATTTGATCACTTGAGAAGACTCTTTCTCCCTCTCAATCAATGCTATAACACTTGAATCCAATTGAGATAGAAGCTTGATTCTCCCCCTATCTTAAACAACTTAGCTCAACCTACATAAAAACAACAAAACAACCTTTCTCCAAAATATAATATCATATTTCTCTCATGTTTTAAAAACATACCATTTCTCCCCATTTGAGAAACATTTCATTCAATTCAAAACATCATATTTCTCCCCCTTTGGCATTATCAAAAAGTAATATATACCAATTGAAATATAACATCTAAGCCAAGGTAAGAAATCAATGATCATTTCTTCACAACATTGATACCAATTGAACAAATACAATAGAGCTATACTTTGAAATGTGATATCAATTGGTAAGAGAATATAACAATGAAATATAATACCAATTGAGAACTAAAAAGATCATAATATCACTTAACAAAGAAGATATCAATTGTAAAGAAGAATCAATAATCACAAAAACATGATAATCAACTAATAATCTCTCAATGATACAAATTGAATTAACTAAACATTTAGAAAAGTAATATCAATTGAGAAGATACCAATTGAGATAATATATCAATATCAAATATTACCACTTTGTAGGACATTCACTTAAGATGCAAGTGTGATACCAATTGAAGATGTGAATATAGACATTCATAGTTGAGACCAATTGAGAACATGTGTCATTCATTTGCATCTTCAATCAAACCTACAAAACAATCATGCTTTGCTTTTTGGTATCCAAATGGTTTTGGATCCATTTTTGTTAGTGTAGGGACTTTCACCCTTTTTCATCCAAACAAAATTTCCTTTAGGTATACCATGCACTTTAACATAACACACATTTGAAGTATGTCCATGAGTACCACAATAGAAACATGTTGGAGGATTTGAAAAATCAACTTTAGAAAAATCAACAACATTTCTATGAGATTTACTCTTAGCATTAGTATAACCCAAACCAAACTTGTTTGAATTTTCTCTTTGAAAATTTAACAATGTGCGCAATCTAATATCACAAGTGGTGAAACTTGCAAGCTTATTTTTCAAAATAGCATTTTCATCCTTGAGCAACTTGCAATTCTCACAATCAACCACAACATTCAATCTACTAGCACAATCACAAGAAGAACTAGCATAGATAAGATCAAGAGTTTCATTTTCAAGATTAAGCTCATCAACTTTTTTTTGAAGATCTAAAATCTCTTTTTGATGTTTCAAAATGAGCTTCTTTCTTTCAATGTTTTTCAAAGCTAGTTTTTCAAGTTGTTCATACATTTCTTCATAAGCATTATGTAACAATTCATATTTAGAAGAAATTTCGGATTTAGATTCACTTACATTGCTATCCTCGCTTTGATAACTTGATTCATCATTTGAACTTTGTTCTTCATCATCTACTAGAGTTATCAAGTTGAGACAAGCAACTTCTTCATCATCCGAAGAACTATTTGATGTGCTTTTCTTGTCATCTTCATCACTATCCCAAACTATGTATGCTCTTTTAGATTTAGAATTTTTCTTGTCTTTCTCCTTCTTCTTGATATACCTAGAGCATGAGTACTTGAGATGTCCGGGCTTTCCACATTCATGGCAAACTACACCTTCTTTTGAATTTTTGGTCTTGTAGTGTGGGGAATCCTTCTCTTTACTTTTGTCCTTGTTCAACCTTCCTTTTCTTTTTAGAAACTTGTCAAATTCTTTTAACAAAAGTTTCATGTCTTTTTCATCAACATCGGAATCGGAATCTTCACTATCATCATCATCGGAACTATCTTTCTTTTTGTATGATCTATTGACTTTAAGAGCAAGTCCCTTTCTTTCTTTGTTTTTATCCGACTCTTCATTGATACTTAATCGTCCAAGCTCCATTTCATGTTCTTGAAGCTTTCCGAAAAGTGTTGCTAGATCCATAGCATCCAAATTTTTAGATTCAACAATAGCCGTTACTTTTGGTTGCCAATTCCTGTCTAAACATCTCAACACTTTGTTAGAAAGTTCACCTTGTAGAAAAGTTTTACCAAGAGCAAGTAAATGATTTATAATATGAGTAAAACGCTTTTGCATATCATTTATAGATTCATTTGGAAGCATATGAAACAATTCATAATCACGCATTAAAGCATTCAATCTAGCTCTCCTAACCTCACTAGTTCCTTCATGAGTCACTTGTAAAGTGTCCCACATTTCCTTAGCACTAGAACATTGAGAAACTCTAAAGAACTCGTCATAGGATAAAGCGGATGTAATGATATTCTTTGCTTTATAATCATATTGTACTTTCTTTCTATCATCATCCTTCCACTTATCCTCGGGGATCAATTGTTCTACACCTTCAACTAAACTAGAGGGGATATGAGGACCTTTTTCAACTACTTTCCAAATTTCACTATCTATGGCTTGGATAAAGATTTTCATTCTAACTTTCCAATATGCATAGCCTTCTCCGGCAAACAATGGAGGACGACTTATTGAAGCACCTTCACCACCAAAGGGATTCGTAGAACCCATTGCGATTTTCTTAAAGGATCTTTACGAAAAAGCTCTTATGCTCGTGTCTTTCGACCGAGCTCTGATACCAATTGAGGAAATCGCAATTGGTGGTTGGAGAGACTTAGGAACCCTAGGAATACACCTAGAAGGGGGGGTTGAATAGGTGTTGAAGCTACCTTGAAAGATTTTCAAACGAAACAAATCTAAACAATCAAAACAAATGATTTTTACAAATTCTACAGTACTTAATCGATTAAGCAAGTCGTGTACTCGAGTAGTACTCGATTAAGCTTGAACTTAATCGATTAAATATGACAGAAAACAGAAAAATCAATTTTCATTCGAATACGAAAATCAATCAATTCACATGCAAGATCAGAGATTCAGCGGAAATAATTAACACCTATATTCTTATTGATTAACCTAGTTATGAAAATGATTTTCCCTTTATCAATTTGAACAATCAAAGATTCAATTCAATCAATTATGAAAATCAATCTTTCTAGGTTTTCAATCAAGAACGCAATCAAATGACTTGAATATAAAGAGTAAGAGTTTAGAGATACGACACAGTGATTTATCCTGGTTCACTTTCATCCACTTGAAAGCTACATCCAGTCCCCTCTTCAACCAAGAGAGATTCTTCACTATGAGGAATTAGAGTTCTCAAATTACAAGTGATTGCCTCACAAGACTCCCTTCTTGCTAGCCTACAAGAGATAACCGACACCCTTGCCTTGTAATCCTATTGATCTTCTCTCTAATCTAACCTCTACCCCTTGTTGATAATCGACACAACAAGTCTTCAATTGCTTGATGATAATCCACACACCAAGGCTTCACTTGCTTGATTCACAACCAAGACTTCTTCTTCTTCTTCAATAAGAATGCACTTGCTTGATGATAAAATAGACACACCAAGACTTCTTGTTTGTTGTAGTGGCTTGCCTTCTTGCAAAGATTACAACACAATAGAAAACACAAAATAATCCTATGAATCTCAATCAAGAGTTATGACAATTCACCATAAGAGATTCAAAGGTTCTTGATCAAAGAATATGAAAATATGAGAACTTTGATCTTTAGAAAATGAGAGAGAATAGAGTGGCTTGATTCTTTGTAAAACTTGTATGAAAATGATTCTAACTTTTTTCTAAAATAATAGGAAAAGGTTTATATAGAATACCCAAAAGTTGTAGCACTTAAAAACTGATTTTGAGAAGTGAAAAACGTATTTTAAAAATCAGTTCAGCAGTACTTAATCGATTAAGCAAGTCGTGTACTCGAGTAGTACTCGATTAAGTTATCACTTAATCGATTAAGTTGGTACTGTACATGTTCAAAACTTGTTTTCTCAAAATCCAACCTTTCCTTTAAAACCTTTAAGCCACCTATTGATTCTAGGTTAAGTGAAAACTCAAATTATGATTTAATCATGACTTATGAATGAGATTCACTACCCTCTATAATAATCTACCCAAATAAAAAACCTATGAAGCTTGAGAGGCAAAAGATAAAAGAAATACAAATACACTCAAACTTAGGTCTTCATGAGCTTGCTTTCTCTCTTCTTCATTTGATGTTTGTTGTTGCTTGTTGAGCTTGAAACTTGATCAACACTTGTAGCTTGTTCAAAAACACTTTGTCATTATCAAAACATTCATCATGTTCATCATGGAACTAACATCCTATCTGTCTGTCCTGATTTTTGTTGGAAAGTGCCAATGATATCGACCACTAATAGTTGCGAAGATCGAGGTGATCAGTCCCAATCTCACATCTATCAATAGCAACATCATCGTCAAGTTTGTTGATGTTATCGTCCCCTAGCAGATGTAAGAATCAGAGTGATCAGTTCTAACCTTACATTCTACCAGTGACAATACCATCACTGTGTTCGGCGGAACTTTAACTAATGTATTATCATTTATTGATTTCTTTTTAAGTTAAATCGAATATGTATGCTTTATGAAAAACATTTTAAATAAATATTTGGTATATAGTTAACACTAAAAGTACCTCGGGTGAGTTCATTCGTCGCTCCGCGTGCTCCTAGGATAGTGTGCAGCACGGTGTCCCGACTGTCCACAGTGATAACAGAGGCCCTCCTTCCTGAGTTGGTTCAAAGGCCAACACAAACGTTTGTGAGATTTCCCATAGTGTGAACATAAGGGCCTAGCAATTGGGATAGCCACATTATGGTCCGCATCCCTGGGAACCATTGCCATAGCATTAATATCGGCGTACGGGCCTGGTTCCTGTGTCGGTCCTTCTCTCCTGGGAGAACTTCCAGCACCCTGCATACTCCTGTTTCGTTTCTCCAACCTCTCCTGTCTCAATCCTTTTCATAAGTGCTAGCCATGTTTACCAGGTCGGACAAGTTCGCAATATTCTGATATTCAAAGGCGACCTTAATCTCGGCTCGAAGTCCATCCTCGAACTTAATGCACTTAGTCCTTTCATCAGCATCCTTATAGCTTCCGGCATATCAGATGAGATCCTCAAAATGTGCAGCATATTCTCCAACACTCATGTTCCCTTGTTTCAGGATCAAGAACGCCAGCTCTTTTTCTCGGCGAACATCTTCCGGGAAATACTTCCCTAAGAACCTGATTTTGAACACATCCCAGGTGATTTCCTGGTTAGCGATCTCCATTTCCCTTCGTACACGTTCCCACCTATACTCAGCTTCTCCAGTGAGCATGTATGCCGCCAAAGGGACTATCTGCTCCGCGGGCGGTGACATTGTGCGGAAAATCTTCTCCAATTCTTGGAGCCATCTCTGTGCTGCGTCAGGATTGTAGCCACCTTCAAACTTGGGCGGGTCGTTCTGTCTGAGTCGAGCTAGCCAATCAATGTCGATTGGGTTTGGAGGTTGATGGAGTGCGGCTGCTGCTGCTACGGCGGCTGCTGCTACCGTTTCGGCCTAGTTCTGGTTCATTTGGACCAGATTCTCAAGTATCGCGGCCATCCTATCATCACGAGTACGTCTCCGAGGCATGGTGACTGAGTTCTGGAAAAAGAACACGTTATTCCACAATTAACTAAAAACTCTTAAATTAAGTGTACCTATTTATCTATTCTAAGACTTGACACTATCACTTGGTTACTCGCTTGGTGAGTAACCCATAGGAGTTGTGAGTCCACACTCCAAGGTCGAGGGAAACTGCTCTAATACCATAAATGTAACATCCTCACTTTAATTAGTTAATTTTAAATTTTAATAAAATCAGAGTTTGAAAATTCATTTTAGAATTTGATTTCTTATGAAGGGTTTTACGAAAATCCGGCAGAGTTTCCTCTGTTTTTCGGACTTCCAAAAAATTTCTTCTTACAAACCTGTCAGTCCAGAATTGTTTAAAAACATAAACACAACAAATTAAAAACCAGTTCAGATCCTAACGCCCGATTAGTACCAGTCTCAGGGCATATAACTACACATATTATAAATTACAAAAAAATAACAGTTTTTAATGTAATTAAAAACAAAATCCCCTCTTGTTAAGATATACATGGCAGGGATGAAAGATCATGTTAAGGCTGACATTCTTCAGGAAACTGGTTTCTCAGTAGGGTCCTTTCCATTCAGATATCTTGGCATACCACTGTCTACTAAGAAGTGGTCAGCTTCCACCTGTCATTCTCTGGTGGATAAAATCACTAAGAGAATTGGCTTATGGCGGTCAAGAAATCTTTCATACCAAGCCAAATCAGTGTTGATCAACTCTGTGCTCATGTCTCTGCACACTTATTGGGCAACAACTTTCATTATTCCAAAATCAGTTCTTAGAGAGGTTGATAAGATCTGCAGACAATTTCTGAGGAGTTCAGAAAGGGCTGCTCCAGTTAGTTGGGCTCAGGTCTGTACTGAGAAGAAATTTGGAGGCTTAAACTTCAAGAATACTATTGTTTGGAACCAGGCAGCACTTGGCAAGCAACTTTGGCAAATAGCAAACAAGAAGGATATGTTGTGGGTCAAATGGATCCATTCTGTTTATCTGAAGGATGATAGCATTTGGACCATTCAGGAATCTCATGAGCTAGGCTGACATTTTAAGCAAATATTAAAGATCAGAAGATTGCTGCAATCTGGTTTTCAAGGGGATGCATGGATGCATAGCCAGGGTGGAATTTATACTGTGAAGTCAGGCTATACTTTCTTGCTTGGGACTCAAGTAAGATTTAGCCTATGCAAACAGGTATGGAACAAAGCTTCTGTCCCTAAGCATTGTTTTAATTTTTGGCTGGTGTGCAAAGACAGGTTGAAGACTAAGGACAGGTTGGCTAGATTCACAGAGCTGGATTCAACCATATTCTCCTTGTGCCTTGCACAGGAAGAAACCAGAGATCATCTGTTTTTCGAGTGCAATTGGAGCAAGGAACTACTGAAGCTGATGGCTGCTTGGATGTGCATAAAGCCAGTCTTTTACAGATTTAGAAACTTGGAGAAGTGGCTGAAGTATGGAGCGAGGAATAAGGTAGCCAAGAAGATACATGCAGCAACAGTGGCAACAACAATGTACTACATATGGCATGAGAGAAATAGTAGGCTTTTCACACAACAGCAAGTGAATCCTTATCAAACTTTCCGAATTGCAATAATAGAGTTGGCTAATAGGATAGTTTATGTGTATCCTAATTTGAGAAATTGGAATAATAGGATACTAGTAGATAGGATTCTTGAACTTTGTTAGTTTTCTTTTACTTAATTATTCTTTGATGTAACCTAGGATTTATGGACTTGGGAACCCTTCCTAGAAGGTGGCTTAAGTCCTAAAATCCTATGTGAATGGTGTTATATTTTTTAGTATTGGTAATAAAATTTTTATTTACCAAAAAAAAAAACAAAATCCCCTCTTGGTATCATAACCACACTCCACGTGGTGGAGGGTTTCCAGTTCGGCCCGCAACAGTGTAAGCTCCGCTTCCGTACCTGTAAAAATATAGCAAGAAGGGTAGCATTACACAGAACTTAAAAAGATAAATCCTATAAGAAGACATAGTAAATAACTAAGCCTACATAATTATTAATATATTTTATTCATAATTATTCATATAATTAATCTCTTTTAGTTCTTCACTTATACTCACATTCTTTTAATTATTGATTCTCTTTTCTTTCTTTCCTTTCCATTCTTTATCCATTTTCTTTTTCTTTTTCATTATGACTGAGTCCAAAAGACCATCAGCCGTTTTCCTCTATATGACTGAGTCCAAATGACCATCAACCGTTTTCCTCTATATGACTGAGTCCAAAAGACCATCAGCCGTTTTCCTTTATATGACTGAGTCCAAAAGACCATCAGCCGTTTTCCTTTATATGACTGAGTCCAAAAGACCATCAGCCGTTTACCTTTTTATTATGACTGAGTCCAACAGACCATCAGCCGTTCATCTTTTATTATGACTGAGTCTAACAGACCATCAGCCGTTTTCCTTTTCTTATGACTGAGTCCAACAGACCATCAGCCGTTTACCTTTTATTATGACTGAGTCCAACAGACCATCAGTCGTTCATCTTTTATTATGACTGAGTCCAACAGACCATCAACCGTTCATCTTTTCTTTATGACTAAGTCCAACAGACCATCAGCCGTTCTCTTTTATTCTTTCTTAATTATTTCTCTTTTCTCTTCTTATAATTTAAGTATTTCTTTTATACTTGTCTCAATCTTTTGATCTTTATTTTCGTTTATGACTTATCACATTTTTCTACATTTTCTACTTTACTCTTTTTCTTTTTGTTAGTTTCCCTCGATTTTATCTAACTCTAATTAATACGGTCAAGTATAGTATATTCTAGTTCTCGGTACTAATTCTTAGTTATTTCTTAATTTCCTTATCTCAGTCAATTACCTAACTCATTGTTCCTATTTCATTAACTATATTTTATTTAATTGCTCTATTAACTTAATCTAGCTTCTCAATTTTTATTACATTATTCTACCTAACTTCCCTCATAATGTACTCTCTCTTCGTTTTATTATCTTTTTATTAATCCGCTTATCGGTTTCCTATTTTCTTTTAAATCTAATTCATTATTTTGCGCCTATTGCTCTAATCGGTCCTGCACGTATTTATTATTCCCTATACTAATCCCTCCTTTACCTTACTTTACTCTTCGGGTACTATTATACTTATTATCTTTTAATTCATTAATTCTACTCTCTCTTTTGCCTATTTCGTTTACCCTTTTTGTCCTTTTACTTCCCCTATGGTTTTATTTTTATGATTGCTCACGTTTATGTTTTATTCTACCTATTTTAATATTCTAATTACGCTCATTCCTTTTATTCCCAAAAGTGTGGTTTCAATTAACAATTCTAATTACTCATTTATGTCAGCGGGGACTACCCTAAGGTTCATTAACATACTTTTTAATTACCCTATTCTCAGCTACCACTATAGCATCCTAGAATTTACTTCTCAAGTAAAGGTAACGCGAACCCTCTTACCTCGGGCATTTTAAATAGAACCTGGATTTTAGCTCGGCGACGATGACGGCGTCGGTGTTGCTCCTCGTTAGCGGGAACGATCGCGACTGGACCGAGGCAAGAGCTTCGAGCTTCGAGGTTCCCGACACGAGCCCGACACGATCACGGGTCGATAACGGCGCTGGTGAGATCCGTGGAGAGAGAGAGAAGGCTCGCGGATGAGAGAGCAAGGAATGAGGGAGAAGCTATGGTGGTTGTGGCCCGTGGTGGTCGGTCGGCAGCCACGGTGGCGGCTCCGGCCGGAATAGAAAGGAGAGAGAGATCGAAGAGAGGGGAAGAGAGACCAAAGCCAAATGGGAAGAGGGAGAGAGAAATAAGATGGTGGTGGTGGTTTGTGGTGGAGGTGGCGGCCGGAGGTGGGTGTGGTGGTGGAGACCGGAGGGGAGAGAGTGAGATTGTGAGGGAATGAGAGAGAGAGCAAGGGAAAGTGAGGGAAGAGAGGGAGAGCCGTATGGGATGGGGAGAACGGCAGCGGCGGTCGGAGGTGGAGGAGGGAGGCGGAGGAGCTAAGGAGAGAGAGAGAGAGAGAGTGTGTGAAGAGAGAGAAAGTGGGGTTGGAAATGGGGCGTTTCAGCCCCAAAAAACGAATTTAATGTTGCAGATCGAAATAATTTCGCTTAAGCTAAATCTGTTCGCTTAAGCGAACTCCATCGGTGTTGCTACTGGAGCAGTTTCGCTTAAGCGAAATATTTTCGCTTAAGCGAAATGAACAGATACTGCTACTTTATTTTTCTATTTTTCAGCTATTTTCTCCCTAACTTCAGATAGCCATAACTTCTTCGTTAACCGTCGGATCTTGCTCAAATTTGACGAGCAACTTCCTAAAAATCATACCTTCACATCCAACGGTGGGAATTGTGTTTTCAGTCTTAAATCTTTTGATTTTCTACCCTTTGTTATGTTTTAGTACCGAATTATCTATTTTTCTGGTCTGTTCCTAACTTCAATTTAATGCTCCTTTCTTTTCTAACCTTATTATTATTATTGTTATCCTTTCCTAATGTTAAAATACTTCTTTTAAATAACTATTTGTAGTTTATTATCATTATTTCCTTTATTCCAACTATTATTTACTTATTTGTCTTTGGGTTTAAAAATTTGGGATGTTACAGGTGTCACGACCTGCAGGTCGTGACATCCCCTTACGACCCGTTCAAAAACTTTTTTTTAAAGGTCGTAAGCCTCCCTTACGACCCGTGTAAAATCCTATTTTTTTTAAAGGACCTAATAGGTATAAATTAAATAATTGGGGTGACAATAATAGACCTTGGGGTGGCAAAATAATTACCCTCAAATATTGGACACTAAAGGATGAGAGTTTTAGTTCTCGACCACTATTTATTTTTTTTATCTTGAGCCACCATTTTTTTTATGGGATTCAATTGAAATGTTTTTTAAATGTTGACAAGTAAAAAAATGTATATTTTTTCGATTGATCTCTATTAAAAATATGTTTTTAAAGTCGAAAAATGTATTTTTTTCAATTTAACAAACAACCAAAAATATTTCGATTAAACTCCATAAAAAAAATAAAGAGAGTGAGAATTAAAAAATGAAAGTGGAGAACTAAAACTCAAAGGGTGGGCTTAACCGTTATTTTCATAAGGCCAATATCCAAACAAAGAAAATGAATAAAGAAGATAAAAATAAAACAAGAAAAAGAAATAATGTAGTTGACTTAAGAATAGTAGTTACATTCGGTTGACTTTTGTTAGCCCCTAAAGCATGGATCTTGACATGGTAGTTTTGGAAATTTCCATCAATTATGTCACGTGACTTGATTCTTTGCGGGCTAGAGACGGCACTTTGTTTTTTTTTTTTTTTTTTTTTACCTGACGGCACTTTGTTGTTTTGGGTTGAAAATGCAAAAGTATTGCATTGCATCATCAAACAAATTTCAAATTTCAGAATTTAATCGGAGCCGTTGAAAAATAATGGATTTCGGTATCATAAAAAAAAAAAAACAACTAATTAATACTTTATGTCATATATAAGGATGTTACATTATTTTTTTTTTAATTTTTAGGTAAGCGGATGTTACATTATTTTTTGTGCTGATGAAGTAAATTTTGATTAATTTCTATCTAGTGCTGTACATATTCATTTTTATTTATTCAATTTAAAAATTTTATGAAAATCTAATTAAAAGTTATTTTTTTTTTGGGAGTTAGATGATTGAGATTGGTCATTACTCATTCTCTTTAAACAAAAAGTATTCATAGTTTTGCTTTCTAAAAACTATTCATAGACTTGCCTTTATCATCGTCACGTCCAACCTTCATAAACACTCTTTTTGACCACTCACTCTCTTCAGACCGGACCGCCAACCACTATCACCCTCTTTCGAGTCTGACATGCTTCTCCTCATCAGCTACGCTTTTGCTGCTGCTCATACCCATTGTTACTGTGTTGTGACAACTAGAATTTTTTTTAAGAGGCAGGTATAAACCAATTTTTAACAACATCCCCAATATTGTATAAAGTTATTGAAGTTACGAAAAAAATGAAGTTAGAGAATCCAAGTTCATTGGTCTATATATGATCATGCCATTAAACAATATTTTCAACTCAACATTTTGCTTAAATATGAAAAAGCTTTTGCTCTGTCCAGATTAGACAAAGGCCATATTAAGGATGAAGATCGTTATTAAGGATTTTTAGTCTGGCAATAGTGGGTTCTTGGTCCTACGTACTCGTTCGAACCAAGGCTTTTGGGATCAAGATTACGTAGTTCTATCATGCATTTTGAAATAGTGTATCAAGGGAGAACAAGACTGATTTAATCTGTCCTTAAGAGTAGTTAATGATATGTCCCATACTCTTAGGGAGGTTGTTTGTGGTTTAGTCTGTAACACCCCAATTTATATAATAGTACTAAAATAAACTTTGACTAAAATACTTGAGCAGCGGATAAAATTTTCACATTTTTCATTGATTTTTCAAATAAATATTTACAAAATTTAATAAAATTTTGGGATACATTTGTATTGTCAGACATTACATTCCTTAACATTTCTTTCTTTCCCTCCTCCGAATCGATCCATCATGGACTTGTATGGGTGGAATCTTCGTAACCTAATAATTAGGAACATAGGGAGTGAGACATTATCCTATAGTCTTACTAATAGTACTTGAAAATGTAATTAAAAGAAATCATAGCAATCAACACACAAGCAAAACATTATGCATATGATGCATGCTTCCATACATCCATAGTTAACATCATGCATATACATGAATGCATGCTCATCTCACATGTTCATCCAATCACTGGATCCTGAGTCCAACCTCTGGATTCTATTTTCATCCAAATCCATTCTTTGGATTCTATTTTCTGGTATCCAATCATTAAATTTCTCTTTTCATTTCATTCTTCAACCCATATCACACATATTCCTCACTACTCCCTCACACTCATGGGAAAGGCAGCCAGGAGTAATTGTATCGCAGCTGATGCCTGCCATGCACTACAAGAATGTTGTTTATTTCCGACGTCATATTACCAAGGGCTCTCGAATCTATCGATAATCAAAGAAATACCGAGGGCAGAGGCCGTCGGTAATGGATATATATTAATTATCGAAGGATTAGCCCTCGGTAACTATTTTTTACTTTACCTACTCCTTTAACATCAGTAATGGCCATCGAAAATAATATTTTTAAATCAAAATAAAAAGTTTTCAATATCACAAAGGACCTTTGTCGTCGATAATCTAGTTAATAGATACCGAGGGTCCTCATCCGTCGATATTAAAAAGAAAAAGAAAACCAAGTCCTCCTCATTAGCTCACACTCGTGCAAACAATGAAGGAGCTCTCACTCCCTCACCCACTCTAACCCTAACCCGCGTCCTCCATCACCGCCAAGCCCAAATCGCGGTGCTTCACCCGCTCCCACCGCCAACCACCGCTGCTCTCTCCTTTGGTGTTTACAGTGTACCCTTACTGCCACAACCAGCAAGACCAACATTCCCACCGCCACCCGCCAACCACCCGCTGCTCTCTTAGGTAAACAACACCATTGCAAACTTCTTCAACTCTATTCATCATTTTAGGGTTTGAAATTTGGGGATAAATGAACTTTTCTTAAATTATTGGTTTATGAAGAATTATTGTAGAAATTGTCTTCTCCACTCTTCAATTTATATTAAATTAGATATTTGGGAAGTGCTAGTTATAAATTAATATTTTCGGGTTCTTCAGATATTTTCTTTTGTTGTTGTTTCGGTTTTCTCTGGTTTTTAATGTTGTTAAGGCTGGCAGTGGTTTGTAATTTGTATATGCAGTCTAGTGACTCAATATTAGGTGAAAAACAGAGTTGCCTCTAGGCAATATTAGGTGTACTCTACAGTTGTTTTTGCAACATTGGTGATGATGTCTTTGGCTATTGCATAACCTTTTTGACCTTTTTCAATTGTTGGAAACCCATGTTAGGAACGATTCAGGTGAGTTTGTTGATGATCACGCAAGGAAGACTTTCTATTTTTGGGACATTCTGTTTTGGCCTGATTTATATTTTATGTACTTTCTTTTGTTCAAGGAGTATAGTGTTGAACAACATGTATATTTGGTTCTCTTCTTTTTGAGTTTCCTTATTAGTCTGACCTTGGTTTGTATATTCTTCAAGTGCTGGATATATGGTGTGAGTTTTGTAGGTGTGTTAATATCCAAAAATAAATTTTACGTGTTGTCGAAATATGTCTCCTTGGTATGAGCCTTTGACATATACTAGCCTTGAAGAAGTGATTCAACACAAGAAGAATTAACAAGTTGAAAAGGAAGGTCCATGTATTTATATGAAGACTTTAGCCATGTATTGAAGTTTCGACAAGCAATCAAACATATATAGAGGCCGTCCAAGAAGCAGCACTTCGACAAGCAGTATACAAGCCTTCGACACATACACTAAGACATTGGCAAGTTGAAGGGCTTCGACATATGCATAATGCATTTAGTAGATGGTTATAAATAATGGTCAAATTTTCAACCAAATTACCAAATCATGGGCATAGACTTTGACCAATGGAGATTTCAATCACAAGAGGTTCTTTGACAAATACAGTGAGCTTGATTGCATAATATAAGACGTGGCACAGTGAATTGGAAAATGCCTTCGACAAGTGAAAATAATATACTTTCGATCGACGAGTGCAAGTTATTTGGAGAATTCGACAGCAGTACATGATATATGCTTCGACTATGCGCATTAAGGAGTTGCAATGGAAGTTACACGTAGCAGTTACATACATACGCAACATGAAGTTACAACTGCACGGAGCATTAGTTTAGGTAGTTTTAGGTAGTTATTTTCATTTCGTCTATAAATATTAGGATTTATTATATAATTTGGGTTGGCATATGGTTACTCCTATACATCTCACCGAAGCAGATTGACGGAGAACACCTTGTGACCTTCCACTTTTAATTCAATGCAATTTCCTTTTTTTCCTTTAAATTTCAGCCTTTAATTTCTTGTCACATTTACTTTCTTGCAATTTAATTCCCAAGTCCTTTACTTTTCTTCGCATTGTCCCTTTACCAATTTCCACCGCTTGAAAAAGAACAAGATTACCACATAACTTGTCCGAACTCACTACCTCAAACACATCCTTAGAAAGACTTAGTTTTGTCAGAAATCTGAACATTTTTTCCCTTAAACAAATTGGCACGCCCAGTGGGACAAGTTCAGAGTAACTTGTTTTTTTATGCCATTTGCATGCGATTAAGAAGCGGTATTGTACTATCTTTGCAATTGCAAGAAGGGAGTTCTACAATGAATATGGTGGATGATGATACCAATGTTCAAGCAACAGGTGCAAACACAGAAGTCCAAAATAACTATGTTGTTAATGACACTGCTAATTTTAATGGCGGAGACACAAATAATGCAAGTGCTGTGAATAACGACACCAATGCCACTACTGGAGGCAGTAATGCTACCGTAATGGCACAAGAATTAATTCCCATGAAGAATGCAATTGACACCAATGTACAAGTTGGAAATGTGCCTTTCACATTTGCCAATTTGCATGGTGTTATGAATCAAACAACACTGGGAGAAGATAGGACTTTTTCAATGTATTCGACGGATCACCTTCGACAACAAATTGACGAAAGCAGAGTCCTAATGATAGATTATTTGACGGCCCAAATGGGAGCCGTCATAACATCGGCTATGATGGCTACGAACGAACTATGTGGTAAAATTGCAAAATATATGGAAATGTTAAACCAAGTCCTGGGTGTCAACAACAATGACCCCAATGATATCATGATTCAACAAGTTCGACAAGGCTATCAAGGTTGTAGTTACAACACGCCTATTCATAATGGCCTCGAAAGTGTCAATTTAAGACGTTGGCCATTAGGAACACAAACTGACCAAAACCCAATGAGTGTCAACATGCCTTCGACAAGAGTGGCACCACAAAGCCAAGTTACAAATTTGGAAGCCACTCCGAATTTGACACAGAGTGAAGATGATGTCAATAGGGTTGTTGAACAGGCTTTGAGTAGATTTGGTTTCAATGTCAGATACACAAATCAGCCAAACTTTGTGTCACCATTTCCTGATTGGGTACAACATGTCGAAGTGCCAAAGAAAGTGAAGGTGCATAAATTCTCTAAGTTTTCTGGAGAGGCCGGAGAATCCACAGTGGAGCATGTGTCCAGATATATTATTGAGTTGGGTGATATGGTTGTCAATGAGGCCATAAAGATGAAATTATTCCCAAGTTCATTGACCAAGAGTGCTTTCTCATGGTTTTTAACATTAAAGCCGAACTCTATGCATTCTTGGGCACAACTTGAAGAGGCCTTTCATAACCAGTTTTTCAGAGGGGAATTAAGAGTGTCTCTCATTGATTTTCTAAGTGTGCAGCGCTATAATGGGGAGTCAATTGACGACTATCTTATGAGGTTTAGGCAAATGAGAAGCAGATGTTTTATCCCTATCCCTGAAGTAAAGGTGGTCAAAATGGCAATTGCTGGGTTAGATTATTCTGTTAAGAAAAATTTAGTCTCCCAACATCTTGTCGACTTAGCCCAACTTGCTGAGAAGGTTCGACAGATAAAGCAACTGCATGAAGAATTTAAGTCCTATAATCCAAATATAAGTCCAATCAAGTTAGAGGAAGATCAATTCGACAAAGAACACATGGAAGCCTACTTAATGGATTATTATGGAGTCAAGTTGGGAGACGTGGCCGTCAAAAAACGGCCTTCCCCCAAGAACAATTGAAAATAAATTAGCCTATTGTCGGCTTGCGTGGCCGACAAGGCGGAACGCATATCACACCCGAGTGTGTTCCAAAAGTGGGTACTGAATGAAAATCCCTTGAGATTTGAGGAAAGGCATCAAGAGAAGAATTTAAGTTTTCAAGGGGAAGATCCAAGAAGTAAAGTGGCAATTACCATACGTTTTAATGCAAATTTCTCAAGAACAAAGTGGTGATATTGCCATTGACACATCGACAAGAATTTTGACAAGGTAAATTTCGACAAGATAGGAAACGTGAAAGTGATGTCAAAGTAGGTGTACTCATGTTAGATTAGACTAATATGAAAGTGACCTCAAGTGCATGTACTCATATTATCTTGACCTTGTTGAATTTATTTTTGTCAAATTATTGATTCTGAAAAGGGCCAGAGTAGACACTGATCATGGATGAATTTATTAGTATTTATCATTTCCCTTTGATTAGTCAAAAGACAAATACTAGGGAGGCCTATGTTAATATCCAAAAATAAATTTTACGTGTTGTCGAAATATGTCTCCTTGGTAAGAGCCTTTGACATATACTAGCCTTGAAGAAGTGATTCAACACAAGAAGAATTAACAAGTTGAAAAGGAAGGTCCATGTATTTATATGAAGACTTTAGCCATGTATTGAAGTTTCGACAAGCAATCAAACATATATAGAGGCCGTCCAAGAAGCAGCACTTCGACAAGCAGTATACAAGCCTTCGACACATACACTAAGACATTGGCAAGTTGAAGGGCTTCGACACATGCATAATGCATTCAGTAGATGGTTATAAATGATGGTCAAATTTTCAACCAAATTATCAAGTTCATGGCAAGATGACTTTGACCAAATCATGGGCATGAGACTTTGACCAATGGAGATTTCAATCACAAGAGGTGCTTTGACAAATACAGTGAGCTTGACTGCATAATATAAGACGTGGCACAGTGAATTAGCAAATGCCTTCGACAAGTGCAAATAATATACTTTCGATCGACGAGTGCAAGTTATTTGAAGAATTCGACAACAGTACATGATATATGCTTCGACTATGCCCATTAAGGATTTGCAATGGAAGTTACACGTAGCAGTTACATACATACGCAACATGAAGTTACAACTGTGTAATAGCCCGATTTTCGTAAACCAAAATATTTTCTTAAGGTTGCAAAAATTGAGGCCAGATTTTTTTTTTGTAAACGCATTGTTGAAAAATCATTGTTGCATTTAAAAGTCCTTTTGCTGAAAACCGAGTGTTACTAAAACATTTATTTTCGTAAAAGAATTATTTCCAAATCATCATGATAGGTTCGATTTTCCAAAAAGAGTAGGCCTCAATACAAATGTAAGAACTTAGCTTTGAATACAAGAGTGGCACATTGCTTGGTAATCCTTGACACAAATCATATCCTAAGCTAAATTTACTACTACTGCTTCCGCTGCGTTACTCTGATGAAGACCACCGGATGGAGATTCCCTTCTCTTTGCACCGTTCCTTCATCCCCGAAAGTGAAGTCACCTCCATTGTTACTTCCTTACTGTCGTTTAGGCTTCCGCTCCCATCCCGCTAGTGTGATGAACTCTTTACGATGCTCCATCTGCCCGTTGCGATATCAGCAACACCGATAGAACAACGAACAGGAGAGAGTAAGCGATCTGAACGACGAATCGTCGACGGCGTGGAATGACGATAGGTAAGATAGAAGGAACAACATACAATACAACACACAAGCACACAACAATCAAGCATATTATTTTCATTATCATCATTACTGACTTTGCTTAGTATCATCTTTGTTGTCACCTTTCATTCTCTCTCTTTTCCTCTTTCACAATCATATTTCTCTATTCATTCTGTACTATCAATCTACACTCTTTCATGATAGGGAAAACTTTCAGACTTCATCAAGTACTCGTTTCGTTTTCGACTATCACTCACGTCTACATCTCCTCGATCATCCACCCAACCTATTCGGAAGCCAACAGGAGTACAGGACCTTTACCACGCGGGCATGACAACTTTCTCAACAATGGCTCCAAGCCAGGAGGTCTCAGCCTCAAATCATATCATATAATCAAAAACACATTGCCCCGTTCCAGTCCCTCTCCACTGTTGTAGACTTGCATCGAGGGGGCGACAATATATTTCTGGTGGGCCCGCAGAACTTGCCACGACATTAGACCCAGTCCCCACCACGTTAGTGCGCCACTTGTGGAGTTCGTTCTGCCCAGAAATACACTCTAGACTTCTTGACGTTTCACCGTCATCGTCCTCCCCTCCTGCAATCTCCACCTGAGTATCCGTAGATACCCATAGTATCTTCCTCTCCACTACTTCGCATTCTCATACCTCACCGCCTATGTCTTTTAAGTCTTTTATCTTTTTATTTACCCTAAGGTCGGCCCATCCTTCGTGCAACCCTTCAATGAGTCCCGACCACTAACTTGCACAAACTTTCTCTCATCATATCTTACATAGCACAGAGTTGGGATCACATTACTGAATTCTCATCTCACTTTCCCAATCCTTCTCAATATTCTCAACCTTTCTCAAAAATAATTTCACTTCTCATCAAAACACCTTTCATAAACTCTTTAGGAATTTCATACCATTAGCTTTCACAAAATATTCTTTTCAATCATTACATTTTTGGGTGAGTGTTAATGGAGGAGCAAACTCAACTCAACATTAAGCTTCTTCCCAAAAATGTGGACAAGGTATCACATCTCACGTCACAATCATTCTCACTATCCCCAGCTCTGGCTCGATCTCAACATTACCATTTATTCCTTACTTCTTTCTCCAGCCTCAACACTTATCTTTGTATGTTTCGTCTTATATTTCTCATCATTTTCAATCTTATTATTTTCACAACTCATTCTTTCCTTTTAGTTTCTTTATTCAAGACGTAACAGACGCCCATCAACGTTTTACTCATTTAATCAATATCAATAAATACCATCAAACATAATTAAATAAAACATGCTAGTAACACACACATCACACAATAACAGTGTGGTTTTCGTCACCTTCGTATAAATGGCCACACGGGGCAAACAATTGCCACTTATACTACTGACTCCAACCACGTAGTCCCGATCTTTGAGATGATACGGGACGTCCTACTAAATTACCTAAACACCACAATGTCTTAGGATAGCTTCTCTCTCACCTGAGGTCCAGCTATTAATTGCGTACCGTCACCTTGGATCCTTTCTGCTGCCGGCTGCCCCAATCCCTCGTCTTTCAAATTCCTCGTACTAAATAAAATACGCTTATGTTACTATCTTGCATTAAGAAAGTCTATTTCCATAACTTAGACACCATTCATTCCTCGTATCAAATAAAACTCTTATTTTATCCAAACATTCCCCATATCCTCTTAGCACTTTAAACATTTTAAAACCATTTGAAATCATTAAATAAAATGGTTCAAATCATTTAGTTTGGTTGCTGGTCCGTTTTGGACAGCACCATAATCATGTTTGAAAACATCGAAAAGCTTACCGTTTTTTAACCCGGCTTTTCTTAAATCAATTATCATTGAAAAACTTTACTTTAAATCGCTTGAACACATTTTTAAGTTTAGGAAATAATTATAAGTAGTTCTGGACAGCAACGAATTACTTTACAAAAACAACTTTGATAAACCCCGAAAACATCGTAAAAACACTTTTTATTTCAAATACTTCTTTAACTTAAATCTAATACTTTAAAACTCAAGTCTTTATCACAAAAATCACTTTGGAACAGCCACTGACATCAATTAAAAATCTCCATCATTTCCAAACATCATCTTAACATACATCAACAAGTAACACTTCATGAATCAATCAGAGGCATGTAGTCAACTTAGTCAATTATCAAAGAAATCAGACAACTCACCAATAATTCATGGTCATAACACAAGAACACTTAGGCACACACATATTCACAAACCAAATTTGAACTAAAGATATAAACCAAACATATTTGTCTTTCTTAAACAATTTGATTCCTTTCAAAACTACCATGTACTTCTTATTTTATGCAACTAAGTTATTCACTCTCTCTTTTACTCCTACTCGAATACACATACTTGCACATACATTTATTTAAACACAATACTTATCTCCAAAATCATTCAATTTATTTATCTCCTTTATTTATTTATTTATTTTTTATCAAAATCGATTTAGAAAATAATTATTCACAACATAATTTCAAACAATTGATTTTAGCATGATTTCTCAAAACATACCCATTACTTTTAAGTCCATTCATGAGAAAAGAACCCTAGTCTATCTAGCATGCATAGGCCGAATTATCACCATGGAAAACAAAGCCTTGGATGCGAAATTTCAACATGCAAGAACCTTAAAAGTAACAAACAAACAACATGTACTTCAAACACATGGTTCTAGAAAATACCACTCCCTTTTCTTCCCCAAACCGTGACCTATTAGTCTCCTCAAACATAAATTCCATTTTTATTTTTCCTTTGCATGCACTTTTAAAATCATGTAAATCAAAGAGAATAACATACATGACCCTTTTATGAAAACAAATCATAGTTTCTTTGATTTTCAAGGCTTAATCGAAAACCTTTTTAAACAAAACCAAAAGGAAAAACTTAAATCTTCAATTTTTAAACACTCATCAACTTAGATTAAAGAAAAGTCATTTTACAAAAGTTGTTTTCCTTTACTTTCTCTTCAAAACCGTGACATGCAAGGAAGGATGGTTACTCTTTTGGTTCAAAAATAACATGCATACATCAAAGATCAAACTCTTTCAAAGATCAACACAAGATCTAAAGCTTTAATGGTCAAAACCCAAAAATTAAAACTTAATTAAAAACCAAATCAAAATTAAACATTTCAACAACTCAAATTAGCTTTTCTAAGCACGAGATCAACATGCAACCACTTAGGTCAAATTAAAAAGCATCAAGACTTAGTTTTCTACTCATAACCGAATTGCCTAGTTTAGGATCTAGTGTTTTATGGGTTCATTAAGTCTTAAAAATCCAAGAGCTAGGCATAAAGAGAACATTGAAAAGAGAATAAGAATCATAAGGTCACAAAATCACGCATGCAAGAGAGAGAATCAAGACCATCCATGAATTTAAACACACATTGAAACAAAACCGTGATCATGAGCGAGAGATCAAAGTCCTTTTTGAAAAGAAAACCAAAAATCAAAGCTTATAAAGATCAAAGTAAAAATCAAGGCATTGAAACTACTTAAATCAACTTCAACCAACATCAAACCAACATGCATGAGCTTTAAACAAAATAAAAATCATCTCAACCTAATTTGCTAGATATGGCCGAATAGAAGAGTCCATGGTTTAAGGGTCTACAAGTTTGTTTAGCTCTTGAAATCAAAGGATCAAGGTTTAAAATTTACATATAAACATAGATCTTCAAAAAGATAGACATGCAACAACAAAGGAACTTTTACAAGGCTTTGAAAAATGAAAACTACTCCTAACACTCTATAATCTTCGAATAAACCAAAGAAGAAGAGAAGATCTTCAACCTTCTTCACTTAATCCTCAAGGATCCTAAGGCTTGGGCTTGATCTTCTTCTCCTTCTCCCTTGCATGCTCACGGGTTCTCTCTCTCTCTCTCTCTAGTTTCTCTATTTCTTTCTAAGAGTTTGATGTTCTCTTAGAATTGTGTTTAGGTGTGGGAATGAAATGTGAAGGAAAAGTTGGGAGTGAACTATGGTTTGGGACTTATGTAGGCACACGAGTAATTCCCCAAGTGCCCTTGAATTATTCAGCCAAGAGAGTTGCTTAAGGGGCAATTTTGGCTTCACAAAAAGTTGCATGGCTTAGGACCAAACCATGAGACAATTAGAGTGAAATTAGGCTTAATCCTTGGTCCTATTGGTTGGTCACATCCTTAACTATACTTTACACTAAACCAAACCTATATGTCACTAGTCTACTTCCTTAGGGTGCAAGAAAGTCAAGGTTCCCTTCATGCATATACATACACACACACGGCCAAACACACACATGCACACATACAAGCATCACACGTTGCACACACTCACTCTCACACGTATACACATGCATATTCATCACTTCACCTAGTTATGACTTGGTTAGGATTTAGTTATGATTTGATTACCACTTAGTTACTTAGGAAATTTCTAGGTTCCTCTTCTACACTCACACATATACATACGGCACACATATATATTTACACATACACACATACATACATGCACATGTATTCATCAACCATTCCCACCTTCATGCATACATCATCACATAATTTGCACTAACTAAATTTCCCATAACCCTAAGCATGCATACACAAGGACCGCACATACATAGGCATACTCATACATAAAATAAATCATTTGTGTATCATAATAACACTAAAAATATCAAGCATACATTTTAGAAATTAAGATAACCTTTCATCAATTAGTTAAAATTCACTATTTTCCTAAAAGAATTTTAATCACATAATTATTTCCAGAAACTCAACGTTTAATTCTTAACAGTATTTCATGGAAAACCATTCTTGTAAAATCGTTTATCACCTTAAAACGTGGATTAAGAAATCTTGTTTAAGAAAATATTCTTTCAAAAACACTTTTCTCAAATAAATCTCTTTAGTACTTTTAATTTAATACGAGGAATTTGCGGGGTGTTACAAACTGCGCGGAGCATTAGTTTAGGTAGTTATTTTCATTTCGTCTATAAATATTAGGATTTATGATGTAATTTGGGTTGGCATATGTTTACTCCTATACATCTCACCGAAGCACTTTGACGGAGAATACCTTGTGACCTTCCACTTTTAATTTAATGCAATTCCCTTTTTCCTTTAAATTTCAGTCTTTAATTTCTTGTCACATTTACTTTCTTGCAATTTAATTCCCAAGTCCTTTACTTTTCTTTTCATTGTCCCTTTACCAATTTCCACCTCTTGAAAAAGAACATGATTACCACATAACTTGTCCGAACTCACTACCTCAAACACATCCTTAGAAAGACTTAGTTTTGTCGGAAATCTGAACATTTTTTCCCTTAAACAAGGTGACCTTGTGGTATTTTCTGGTTATTGATTTGTGTTTGAAATGATGTTGATATGGTGCAATTGATTTATGATTAGCATTTTTTTAGATTGTTATATAGCTGGTTAGAAATTATGATCAGTGTGAAAGCTATAGATTGCTATATATCAAAACTTTTAGTATGTTAATTTTATGTACTAATTTATATATTCTGGTTATTTTTAATTTGAATATATGTTTTATAATTTTAATAGTTATTATTTTAAATAAAAAAAGCATTACTAATTTAATAGTAATTATTTAAATAAAAAATTACATCTCACAGAGGGCATGGCCCTCGGTAATATTCTTAAGCCTTATAGAGGGCATAGCCCTCAGTAAAAAATAGTAACAAATTTGAAATTTTTCGTGAAGCCCTCGGTAACAACTTAGTACATTTTCGAGGGCATATCCCTCGGTAATGAATTTTATTTCCGACGGTTTGGCCCTCGTTAATGAATTTTACTTTCGATGGTTTGGCCCTCGTTCACTTACCGAGGGATTCGATGCCCTCAGTAACTGTTAGCGACGCCTTAGTTATCGATGAATTCGTGATCGTCGGTTGGCCCTCGGTAATTCGTGATTACCGAGGTATTTTGGCCTTTTACCGAGGGATTAAACCCTCGGTAACTCACGTTTTTTTTTGTCGTGATGATACTTGGTCAATCTCTGGTCCAAGTACAACCCTTCTTGTGAATGACTATAGTCGAGACCACCCTCAACTGGCCCTTGAAATGAATAAGTGACCAATAGAATTATACGTGGTTATTGTAGAATGATTCCCCAACAAGGGTAGCTAATCCCGTCACTCTAGGGCCTCAAGTTCTGCCCATAGATAATTCCTGCGGTTGTTTCATAAGCACAACCTAGTCACTGTATCATTCTCATTATAGGCTCCCGAGGCCATCACGTAACCCTTTCCCATTTTCCTTGCTGTCCAACCTTAACACCATGTATGATGCATGAACTTCATTAGTTTATGACCTTGGTTGAATCTTGGATTATAGGCAAAACTATTAGATTCCATTATGAATACTCTTAGTATACTTTATCATATATTGCATACTCTTCGTATGCTATCTTTATGGTTTTTCCTATATCCAAATTCAACTCTCATTTCCGAACCTTTTATATGCACATTAGTCCATATTAAATTATTGGAATTAAATAGGCAAATGAAATCCATATGAATCATGTCTCACTTCGTTAATTCATGCCCTTTTACGTTATTCTACATATTTAACTGGTTAAGAATTTGCTTAACCAATTAATCATTACAAAATGCAGTAGTTTGAGCAAATACTGATGTGTTAATAGGTTAACAAGACAGGTTAACCGGTTAACCGTGTGTAAAATTGCCCTTTTTGCCTTGTTTTCTGTCACGATAACCGATTATGATATCAAGATAACCGGTTATCCTGAGTCCTGACAGAGTAATGCATAAAATCTGATTTTTCATAGAAGGATTTCAATTCTAATACGTTTCCTATCACTCTTAGCTAGTGTCAAGGTCATAATTATCTTATACATGCATTCAGATACATCATAATATCATATCATCCATGAATTTCACATCTTTTCATTTCATACAACTCATCCAATACTATCTATTCACAAGTAATTGAAAATTGTGGGGTTAACCAATTTGGACCTCCCAAAACCGACCTGAGCCAATCCACTCAGAACAGATGTCCAAGCGGTTCGAAGGCATTTCGCCTCTTACTCAGACCAACTACAAAAGACATGGTCGACAACAAATCATAAAACCGGGCCGACCTCGAATAGGTCCCCGGTAGGCCAGCAAGACAGGGCTGCTCGGTACTCGGTCCTGTGCTCGGATCCGAAACCACCCCCTTGCCTCACACACAGCTTAGACATGAGAAAGGTACATGCTAAGATGTCCAGGCTCTGGTATATGCTGCGCTGTCTACCTTCTAGAATGCCACATATATTTACCAGATATTTTTATATAGCCTGACGTCAGCATGGTAACCCTAACGAGCCTCCATACAGACCCATTCCCGCACACCCCTATAAAAGGCATAATTATGCCTTGGGGTCAGGTAGGTTATTCTCATCCCTATGTTGTCACTCTGCACACACTTTTGTTGACAGAAGTAAGAGGCGAAAAGGCAACCGCAATCGAAGAAAAAGTGGCTGAACTCAAAGAGGCAGGAATCATCCGAGAAATCAACTACACTGAGTGGCCAGCTAACACAGTGCTGGTCAAAAAGTCAAATGGGAAGTGGCGAATGTGTGTGGACTATACCGACTGTAAGATCCAATATTTTCATAATAAATAAAATATTTTAAAGAATATTATTATAAAATTATGAATTTCTTGAATTCTGTCAAAAGACTCGAGTGGATCTAGGAAGACTCGAGTATCCTAACCAGTGCTTAGGAAAATTTGAATTTTTAGTTGAAAGACTCGAGTCTTTTGGGAAAGACTCGAGTAGATCGAGCAGTATGACAGAAACTAGAAGTCGGTTTCAACACAATTTTTAAACCAAAAACTCGTTTTCTTGAGCCATAAGCTCAGAAATCGACCTTACTTCATGGGAGGGTAAGGTAAGGCCTTTAAATAAGCACTTAGGGAAGGATTGGAACTCAATTTCATCTCTCAAACCCGAATTTCCCCAAAATTCTTTGTTTTTGATTGCTGACTTTAAGCCTCTTGTTCTCCCTTCTCACTCAACCAAATCCAGTGAAACCAAAACACAATTCGAAGTTCTAATTCCAATCTTGAGTTAGAACCAAGAGCCACTCAAATTAGCCTTCTGTAGAAAAAGTTACAAGCTTTCAAAGTTGCATACCCAAAGCTAAAAAACAGAGCACAAAAAAGCTTTAACTACTTATCTTTCTGGAATTAGTTCGGTAAATCCAGGAACCCTCTTGATTCCAAATTTTTTCTGATTAAAGTTAGTAATTCCTAGTCGCTTAAACTTACATGGTTCATTTTTTTTCATGACTTATTCATGGTGAAATATATGGCCAAAGTCTGCTAGTTCACAGTGTTGCACAAGTTCAGAAACTTAGCGTTGAAACTCAAAGTTTGTTTCAGACCTTTTCTTCCACCACCAATCATTCATTTAGCTTCATTAAGGTATGGGAGAAGTTATCTAATTTCTAGAATGATAATTAACAAGCTAAATTCATAGGAACCGTTTGAGGTTCATGGGCAATACTTGAATTGGGGGAACTGACTTGGAGGACATAAACCCATGATTTTAATGTTCAAACAAGTAATATGGACTTGATAATGCTCACTAAATTGTTGCAAGAATTTAAAATCAAGTAGAAATAAATTTTATATGTTAAAGTGGGCAATTTCTATGTTTTTACACATTCTATGATTTGATTCTGTTTCCTGTTGATTTGATTATGTTTGATAATTGTAACATGTTGATTTTATGTGTTTTAACTTCTGTTTTGCATAGAAATTGAATAAGCAAGCAAGAATCACAAATTGGTGCTAAAAATGCAGAAAACTGGTACTGATGCAGCAAAAAGACTCGAGTATTTCTAGCAAGACTCGAGTATTCTGGAAAAATGCAGAACGACTCGAGTATTTCTATAAAGACTCGAGTATTTTTGGTTGAACTACTCGAGTGGTTCATGAACTACTCGAGTGGATTGAATAAAATTGAAGGAAACATTTATTTTCTTTAATTTCCAGAAATTAACACTTTTCATCAAGATTATTGTTAAATTCTAAAGGCCACTATGAGGATTTCACCCAGTGGCATAACTTAATTCCGTCTGGTTGATAATTATCCTGGAGGAGTCCTACTAGAAATTCTATTCAGTGGTTTATAATTTTCCCACAGGAGTCCCAACGGAAATTTTATACCCATTTGGTTGATATTCATCCTATAGGTGTCCCAGTGGAAAATTTTTATTCACTCGATTGATATTTATTCCTATGGGAGCCCCGAATGGAGTTTTTCAATCACCATCAAAAAGGAGGCTATGCCACCGATGGAAAATCGATTAATGAAAATGAAATAATTAAAACGCTATCTCTAAAACCATCGAAAGGAGGCTATGCCACCGATGTCATTTTCTAAACTAAAAGGAAAAGTTAAGGATAAGATTATTAAAGAAGGATGGCTCAACCTCCCTGTTTAAATGAGATTCAATAATTGTTGGGATTAGTGGATTGAAAGATGAGATCGATGGATTATGTCCTTGACAAAAATGATATGAATGATGCTAATGAATCGATAATGACCATGTTCGCATTCATACATTGATTGCTCCAGTTTGTTGAGGCTTTAATACTAGTTACGCTTGGCGGAGGAAGCCTATAAGTCGCGAGAGGTCGAGCAGAGGAAGCTCATTATGACCCATTTCCCTCCAAACTGTGATGCCCCGAGAAAGGATTCTAGATAGACATACATCATGCCATTAATAATAAGATTAATGCTTGAATTAAAATGGTTTAACATATGTATATGCATTTTGTGAATTGTCATTACTTGTGTTTGTCATTTTTAGCCACTGTTATGTATCATTAGTTTTAACGTGATTAGCTATGACTTACTCCCTTCCTGCCCTTGTGTGTAGGTAATGATGGTCCTGTCTTCAAAGAGGGAGAGTAGTGACGGCAAGGGATACAGGATTCCCTTCCCGACTATTGGAGTTTGAGAACCATGCTCTGGGTTATAATCAGTGTCTTAAATAACTCAGAGTCTATTTTCATTAGAATAAGTTAGTTTGAACTGTTGAGTTATGTTATTTAGAGTAATATGAGTTGTAAACTTCCATGTTTTGCTTCCGCACTTTATGTTATATGAAAGTTTGTTTCCGCACTTGAAATAATAAAGTTTTGAAACTTGTTGGCGAAAAATTATTCTCCATCTTTATTATAAGTAAATAAAGGTTAGAAAGTTGGGATGTTACATCGACCTCAACAAGGTATGTCCCGAGGACCAATACCTACTTCCCCTCATCGACAAGTTGGTTGACAACTCGGCAGGATATCTGCTCATGTCCTTTCTAGATGCATATTTGGGTTACAACCAGATCCCGACGTACCCCCCAGACCAAGAGAAAACAACCTTTATCACAAAAAATGCCATTTACTGCTACAACGTCATGCCCTTTGGTCTCAAAAATGTAGGTGCAACCTACCAAAGGATGATGAACAAAGTGTTCGAAGGGATCATCAGCGACAAGATGGCAGTTTACGTGGATGACATGATCGCAAAATCAAGAAAAAAAGAAAACCATCCACGGGACTTAGCCACCATCTTAGATCGGGTCAAGCAACACAATATGCGTTTGAACCCCGAAAAATGCACCTTCGGGGTACCGGCGGGATCGTTCCTCGGATTCATGCTCACTGAAAGGGGAATTTAGGCGAACCCTGAAAAGTGTCAAGCCATCCCGAACATGAAAAGCCCCGCCGATGTGAAGCAAGTGCAATAGCTCACCGGAAGGGTGGCTGCACTGTCAAGATTCCTATCTCAATCAGCTAGGAAAGCCCTCCCATGGTACCAACTCCTTAGGAAAAACAAGGAGTTTCAGTGGGACGAACGATGTGAAACTTCCTTCGTCAAACTCAAGGTGTATTTGTCGACACCCCCTGTACTGACAAGTCCTGAAGAAGGAGAAATCCTTTACCTATACCTCTCAGTGGGTGACCATGCCTTCAAGTTGGTGTTGGTAATAGAGTTAGGAAGGACAGAGTCGCCAATTTACTTCGTTAGTAAAGCACTCCAGGGTCTCGAAACCAGGTACTCCGGTATAGAGATTGTGCCTTTTTGGCTAGTAGTCACAACAAGGAGGCGGAGGCAATACTTCTAGTGCCACAAGATTGTGGTTAGGACCGACCAGCCCATAAGACAAGTACTGCAGAAGCCCGACCTCGCTGAGAGAATGGTATCCTGGTCGATTGAACTATCTGAATTCGACCTAGCGTACGAACCTCGGAAAGTGATGAAATCGCAAGTCTTATCAGACTTCGTCTCCAAATTTATCGAACCTACCACAGGTTCGAGCTCTCAGGATTAGACCCTATACGTTGATGGATCCAGCAATCAAAAAGGCACTGAGGCCGGGGTTATTTTGGAGAACGCGGAAGAAATAAGCTTAGAGTACTCACTCAATTTCGAATTCCCCACGTCCAATAACCAGGCCGAGTATGAGGCAGTCCTCGTAGGGATGAGACTCGCCAAGGAAATGGGGGCTACCACAATTCGGATCTTCTCAGATTTACAGTTAGTGGTCTCCATGGTCAAAGGCGAATACCAAGCCAAGGAACCTATCCTCCAGAGATACCTAGACAGGGTTAGGTTCCTAGCTACCGAGTTTTTCCACTTGGAAATCACCCACATCCCTCGAGAATCCAATATCCGAGCCGACATACACTCCAAGCTGGCGAGCACCAAAGGATCAGGCCCTAATAATTCATTGATACAGGAAACCATCCAAGGACCAAGCATTGTCCTAGAAGTTTCCTTGTCAGGGAACTGGATGACACCCATCACTGCCTACCTCCAGCAAGGCGTCATTCCCCAAGATCCCTTAGACGCCAAGAAGGTCGTAAAACAAGCGGCCGAGTACACAGTACTTGATGGAATTTTGTACCGAAGAGGCGTTGATAGCCCAATGCTCCGATGCCTCGATCCAGGCCAAGCCGAAGAAGTCCTAACTGAGGTCCATGGGGGAGTGGGGAGTCACCACATAGGTGGAAAATCGTTGGCCAAAAAAGTGATCCGAGCAGGATACTATTGGCCGACCATGCAGCACGATGCGATAGACCACGTCAAAAAGTGTGAACGGTGCCAGTTCCACAGTGACGTCTTTCAAAAACCTCCAGAAGAGCTGCACACGTTGTCTGCTCTATGGTCGTTCTACCATTGGGGAATGGACATAATCGGAAAGTTCCCCACTGCCCCTGGACAGTTCAAGTTCGTAGTAGTGGCAATAGACTACTTCACCATGTGGGTGGAGGTAGAGCCTCTCACCACTATCTCCTCTGCTAAGATTCAGAAATTCTTCAAAACCAAGATCATATCCAAATTTGTTGTTCCCCATTCACTGGTAACCGACTTTGACACCCTTAATTTATAATATTGAAAATAGTAAATATTTCCAAATCGCTTTATGGACTTTATCAAAAGAGATATCTCGTATAAATTTTTTAATTATAATTAAATAACATTTCTTGAAAACACTTGGACTTGTATTTAAACACTAAATCTTATCCTTTCAGAGTATAATGAATTCGGCTTAATAGCTTTATAACATATCAAGTCGTAGAAAATACCTCAAGACAACATTTCTCTTAAAAAGGAAAACCTTTGGTAATTACAAACTTAGTGTTGTCTTGCGAGGTCGGATAATAACAAATTATAACAATTGCCAAATTCGTTTTTAAACAAAATCAGAGTGCGTGTGAATAAAATGGTACTTAAGGATCTTTTGTGAAATAAACATCATGTATATATATAATATAAAATGATCCCATAAGTACAAGTCGTCAGAGTCATCAAAAAGGTACAAGTCCTGAGTACTGAGTCCATAAACTGAAAGTTCAAAATATAATATAAAAGACCTCAGCTCTCCAACACTCCAAAAATATATACAGTATGTCACAACTCAAAAATAAGTGTCAAAGAGCAAGTCGAACTGGTCCTCCAAGCATCCAGCTGGTCCACTGCAGCTACATATCAAATCCAGGATCCGTACTACCTATACTATGCCTATACCTAGGAACCACTCGGTCCTCCACGGGGTCTAGTAGCCAGCTCGACTGGTACCTCCTCCTCGCTCTCCCCCTCCTCAGGGTCCTCCTCAATCTCGTCCGACAGGGTAGAAGCCCTACCACTAGGCCTAGGATCTGCAGCAGGAGCAGTTCTAACAGTACCTGTCGGACCAGGTGAGGGGATGTCAGCATCAGTGAAAACTTTAGAGGCGGAGGGATGAGAACGAGTGGCTGTTCGGAAACGAAAATTATGGTACCTACGTACTAGTCGAGCTAGTGGTGATGGTCCTCTATAAGTATAGAACGGGGGTACATGCATAGTATAAATGATAGGGATCCTAAACCTATGAGGGCGTACACGAGCGAGGGGGTTAGGGCGATAAAGAGTAAACTCCACCTCACCCTCGAAGGTAGCTCGGTGCTCCTCGAATGTCCATATACCACTAGGGATGTGTCTGATCTCGACGCAAGCAAGGTATCTGGCCATCACCTAATAAGGGCACAGGGGTAAGCATATACATACACATAATCAAATAAGAGCAACTGTAACTAAGCATTCACATCTATCAAGTCATCAATCAATATGTAAATGCATATGATCAAGCCAGGTTCATTTATAATTAAACTCTTTAATTATAATGGCATGATGCATGTCATCTCTCAATCCTGAGATACTCTAACTAAATATCCTTACGGACGTCCATCCATAACATCAGCGTATTCTAATCCAAGAATACTTTTAATATGTTACCTGAACGTATGGCGTACTAGCTCGGAAGTGATAACAACGTCACTCTATCTGGTGAACGTCACGTCGCCAAAACGTAAAAATCACTTTATGATACACAACGTCGCTTACATTGCGTGCATCACGTCGCCAAAACATAATGATCATATCAACAGTATATCACATATTGCCCACATCGTCAACCTTAATGTGTCGTTGAGCTAGCAACAACATGTGGCACTCCCAGAGGCCCTCCTCATGTTCCTCGAACATGATAAACGATAACCTCCACCAACAACATGCATGAAAGCTTTAATGCATCGAGTGAGCTGTTCTTTAAATTATTTTATAATATTCAACTTATTATAAAATAAATTCAAGCTTTTTATGCATAACACTTAGAAATAATAATCCAATATTATTTCGTGTGTGATTTCAGAGTGATCTCTTCAAAAACAACATTTAATTATAAGTTAAAAATTATTAGAATTTAAAAATGGTATTTTGCTGATTTTTTAACACTGATAATCGATTACTTTGATCTGGTAATCGATTACCATGTGTAATTTTCAAAACCTAAATCAGATACAAAGAAGTATTTGATTACTCTGTCGTGGTAATCGATTACCCATATCGGCAGAATGCAGAAAACTTGAATTTTAACATACCATTTGATTACTCTGTTGTTAGACTGTTGGGACTGTAAAGGGTGAGGATAAGGATGATAATCCTGTGCTCGGTCCTGATCCCGTAAGCCTTTAAACCACTGTGTCCCTAGCTTGGTGTGCTGTGAATCCGACCAGTTTATGGTCGGTGCTCATAAACTCGGTGCTAACTGGTCGGCATAAGATCGAACCGGTCGGACCGAAGTTAGGTCCACTACATAAGCCCCCAAGCTCGGTTAGGCGATTTGAGCCTGTGCCGAGTTAAAAGGTTAGTTGAGCAGTTAACCGACCGATTATAGGAGGAAAACTAGGGCGATGGGACTGTAGCTAGTAAGATAAGGCTGTTGGTAGCCTGTTCATAGCTGTAATCCATTGGCCCGTAAAATGTCGAAGAGTTCGGCGTACGGTCGGTTAAGATGGGGGTAGGTCGGACCGGAGTCCGGTCCACGACAATTACCACGATGAAAATTTTCAAAAAATTATATTTAAATTAACTTTCCTCCAAAAACCTTTTCAATATTACAATTAGGTCCTACCCCATGGACTGAATTGCAAAACTAATATATTTGTACAAATTTAGCATATAAAAATATATTCACATATTATTATATATCTTAAAGCACATAATGTACAAATTAAAAATAAAGACTTATAATAAACTTAATTAATTATAAAATAATTATTTTAATTAATTAACCTATTATTCGAGAGACAAAAATTAGGGGTGTTACAGAGATGATGGCTGATTACAAGATCAAGCATCATTTCTCTTCGGTAAAGCACCCTCAAACCAATGGTCAGATGGAAGTCGTCAACAGGTTGATTATACGAGGAATTAAGAAGAGGCTGGAGGGATCGAAGGGCAGATGGGTGGAAAACTTCCTTGAAGTGTTATGGTCGTACAGAACGACCATGCAAACCTCCACGGAGGAGACTCCTTTTCGGTTGACATACGGATGCGATGCCGTCATCCCAATCAAAAGGCAAATTCCTACCTTCAGGATGAGTAACGCCCAAGATTCCAACAATGGACTCCTCAGGGAAAACCTCATCCTTAGCCACGAGGTTCGAGAATTTGCCGCGAAACAAGAAAGAAAATCCAAGCTGAGGCAAGCAAGAGTATAACAGAACGGTAAACCCAAGATTTTTCGAAGAGGGGGATTTGGTCCTTAGAAGAGTAGACATTGGGTTGAAAAACGCCAAAGACGGGAAGTTCACCTGGAACTGGGAAGGACCATATGAATCTCTTCGAAGATCAGCACGGGCAGTTATCGACTAGAAACTCTCTCGGGAGCCGCTCTCAATAATACTTGGAACGCTACAAAGCTCAAAGCGTATTACAGTTAAGAATTTCTTCAATTCTTACTTTGTAAGCATGAAAACAGTTGTATTTGTCATACATGTGTATTCATTAATAAAACCTTTACTTAAATTCCCTGTTATCTACGTACTAGTTTTACTTGCGTTTGGCTCACCACCAAACCTAATGGAAAAAGTTTATAGTCAAGGATCTAACAAAGCTTACGAGCTTATAACATTACAAAGTACAATAAGATACCCGAACGCTCCACCGATCAATACCCACAATTGGAGCAGCCAACTCGAGGTCCGAGAAACCAACCATGGCTAACGGTCTGAGTTTTGAGTTATTAAACATGACAGGAATTTAAATAGTAAAGAAACAAACACCATGGAATCGAAATCACTTCATTTCATTAATATATATATATATATATATGTGGGCCGAAAACGGCTTACAAAATAGGATCCTAAAATGGATCTTACACGAAATACATAAGAAAAATAAAACTTCAAGCACGCTTAACTGTGGTGTTCTCAAGTGATGAACTATCAAAAGGAAGCATGGCGAACTAATGGAAATCATTCATAAGGAGATGGAAAGCATTCACAAGGAGATGGAGAGCATTCACAAGGAGACTCTGAGCATGATGGGCTAATGGAGAGCATTCACAAATCGGCCAACGAAAGTTGGGCCCCAGCAATGTGGATTCTCCCCTTCGCCCCCTTTAGGCTCGAGGGCCTTCCCCTTCATCCTAGCAAGGCGAGCTTCCGCCACATGAGAATCCTCCTCGGACCTCCTCCAAACTCCAACCAGCGCCTGTTGAACATCAACAAGATTCTTCTCAGCCAATCCCTTAGACTTCAGAACCGCATCCACCTTCCCTGCCTCCTCCTCCTCAAACCACTCTGCGATAAGTTTCTCAAGAGCCACGACGTGCCTTCCCTACTATGTGTAAATGTATGATTGCACTATATGTAAATATATGCTTGTGTATGTACTAAATGTATGAGTAATTGATGACTAGGTTAATATAGGGGAACTTTGAATAAATAATGAAATTATGAAATGAATAGGTTAAGAACTTTAGAAACTTATAATAAAATTGGGATAAAACTAGGTAGTTAACGAATCGATTATGAGTGTAAAAGTGGAATTATACTCTCAATGTGAGATGAACCCCTAGGAGGGTGAGTGAATAAATGATAGGGCGGTATGTGTGAATATGTGATTGTGCTATGTGTGGATATTTGATTGTGCAATGTGTAAATGTATTATTGTGCTAGGTGCGAATATGTGATTATGCTATGTGTAGATATTTGATTGTGCTATGAGTAAATGTATTATTGTTCTAGGTGTGAATATGTGATTGTGCTATGTGTGGATATCTGAGGGTGTTAGGTGGAAATATATGAATGTGCTAATTGTGACCATATGATTGTATTGTGTGTGACCGCATGGTTGATGGAAGTGAATCGACACAGGTTAGGTCAGAAGACCTGGTCATAAGACCCTGTGGCCCTATGAGAAAAGAGAACATGTCGCAGGTTAGGTCAGAAGACTTGGTCATAAGACCCTGTGGCAGAATAATGATAGAGGAATTAGACACAGATTAGATCGAAAGGTCTGGTCATAAGATCCTGTGGCTGAATATGGTATGAGAACCCCGACTCAGGTTAGATCGTGAGATCTGGTCATAAGACCTTGTGGCGGGATAAGAGAATAACTCTGGTGCAAGTTAGGTCAGGAGACCTGGTCATGAGACCCTGTAGCTAGACTACATGAAGAATGATAATGTATGAGTAACTGAGTAATAGATGATAAGGTGGTAATAGAGCTAGAGGAAACTAAGGATAAGAGTAGAAGAGCTAAAAGAATAGTAAATGAGAATGAAAGTATGAAAATGATTAGGTTTGTATGTTGTAAATAAAGATATAGGGCTTAGTTTATTGCTATGCTTTCTAGAAGCTACTTTCCTAAGTTCTGTGTAATGCTACCCTTCTTGCCATTTTTTTCTGGTACTGAGGCGGAGCATACACGAGTCATGGCCGAGCAGGAGTACACTCCACACCGTGGAGTGTAATTTAATTAGCTGGGAGACCATTCATGGGTCAAGGGTTTTATTTTGAACTTATGAATGTATGATATTTTAGGGAAGCTAAATCACTCCAACAACTTATTTTCATTTTAGATTTAATGCAATGAAAGAACTGTTAACTATTTTGCCCTGCTGGCATATTGTTGAATATATATATATATATATATATATATATATGATCTTATGTTAATACAGGATTAAGGAAAACAAGAATTTTTGGAATGTCCATAAAACAAGGGAAACTCTGTCCGATTTGACAGAGATTTTTATAAGTTAATGAGTTTTAAAAAGAAAATTTTTGTTCACTATTTTCGTATGGGGTAGTTAAGGGTAATTATAAATAGGGTGTTACAACAACTCCACAATTTTTTGTTGCAATATGAAAACGCAACACCAAAGCTTTTGGATACATTAAGGAAAATTAGTGCTGAAATACAGTTAGATTTAAGGGACTAATTGGTACATTTAGTGCAATAATTACTTCTTCTTAAACTAGTACTGAAATAAAATTTAAGAAGAAGTAAACAACAAAACTTCTTCTAAAACTAGTGCTGAAATAATATTAAAGAAGAAGTAAAAAAAAAATTCTATTTTACTAAGTTGTCTTAGTTATATTTTTAATTTTATAGAATTATTAATTTATAATATTGAAGCAGAGGGACCATAAAGGTCTTTCGTAAAATTATTATCTTATTAATTTATCGAAATTAATAATTTAGTCATTAGGCCCAATCAAGACAAAAAATTATTATTTTAGAGGTTATTATTCTATCTAGTATTAATTTATAAAGGTTTTACTATAATCGGTAATAGTAGTTCATTCGGCCCTTTTTTTTTTTTGGGGGGGGGGGGGGCGTGTTGTATACCTTCTTTCTTAATCATGTTGGACATTATTCCGCATTATTTTCGCAATGCAACATAAATTAAATACTTTAATATTAAAGAGTTGAGAAAAAAAATTAATGTGAAGTATACTTACATTTTCTTTATCACTTACTTATTATTTATGGAGAATTTTAATCAGTACTTTTAAAATATTGTTGGTGTTAAACATCCCGCTGGGAGAGCCAGCCACGCAGCTCGCTCCGGATTAGTCTCAAGGGTTCCCTGGTATTAAGGGTGCTCTTGGGGATACCGGTGGTTCTGTAACACCCCAAATTTTCATTTCCTGATGTAATGAAATGATAATTATGATAGATTTTCAAAATTATTATCTTAAATTATAAATATTATTTTTATAATTAATATGGAGTTAATTACGTGATTATGGGTGTGTTTGTGATAATGATTTTACATTAGGAATATGTTAATAATTAATAATAGGTGAAAATAGAGTTTTTGCATATTAGTCCCTGATTTGGGACCTAGAAGTAATATTAGAAAGATTTTGGAGGGAAAGGGAATTGAAATATTTATTTTTCAAAATTGACCAAAAAGACTCGAGTATTTGGGGGAAAAACTCGAGTATTCTGGCCAGTGTTGAACTCGTTAGTGCGTTTGATGAGTCAGCACTCAACGAATCCCTTTCATTGACACGAAGTCCACTTAAGTTGGCTTTCTGGGTGTCGTGTCGACTTTCATGGAGGCTCGATTGATGTATAAAAACCGATTGTTGGTGAGATTACCCTGTTTTGATCAAATTGCTTCAAGAATTCGAGCTCTAGGGTTTCCGATTTCGTCTCCTTATATCTTTTTCGATTCTGACTGTTAGAGTGATTATTATACACCATTGTAAAGCTCACATCACGAGCTTTACAAAGACATAGAAATTGAGAGCTGAGGGTTCGTGTAGAGGTTGAATCGAAGCTCGAAAAGAGAGGGAGTTTTGCAGTCAAGTCCAAAAACTGAAGTCTGGAGCTTACTTCAAGCTCTGATTTTGGTAAGTGTATGAACCCTATGACCCTCAATTTCATTCCTACCTTTAGTCCATGTTGCAGAGAATAATTCCTAACCAAATTCCCTAATTTTTAAACTGAAATTGCATGTGTAAATCCCTGGTTTTTGGACTCTGCTCATATGTGGTTGCATGCAAAGGGTTTTGGGGGTTAGAGTGTTCCAGCCAATTTCTCTGCAAGTTCCCTGTTGATTCACGGCTTAGAGGTAAGGGTGAAGCTAATTGTTCACTAGAATAAGTTTAATTCATTGCATGATAGGTGTAGAGTCACCATGAGACTCTATGGGCATAGTGTGAATTAGTTGCTTGGCTTGGAGGCCTATTTGAGTGTCAAAACTGTTTAGAGCAAGTTCTAAATGTTACATGCAAGCTATATCATGGTTATTTTCATGCTGTAATTGCTTGGAATTGAAATTTTTTTTTGGTAAACGAAAAAATTCATTAAACCAACCAAACAAAATTGTACATCAAGTCCTATAAAGTGCTGCCTTACTTACCCACCTACTATGTAGGGTTGCAAGTCAAGGCAAACACAAAGAAATTAAAGTTCAGCTATTATTCTCTGAGCAATTACATTATTGCAACAATTTGTAAAAGAATCAAAATAAACATAAAATCTAGTAGCTAAGGCCTTCTTCATTAAGCTGAAAGCATGAGACGAGCTTGTAGCTTTTCCCACAACTATTCGTCGATTTCTTTCCATCCAAATAGTGTAAACAACAGCAGCCATTGTTGCATATATCATGGACCGTTGCTTTTTGTGTGTGTATCCATAAGTCAACCAGTGTAGCCAGCTTCCAAAATTAGTGCGCCAATTGTTCAAACCAATCCAAGTACTAGCCAGCTCCAACAGTTCCTTGCTCCTGTAAATTCAATGCTCCTAATTATGGTGATTATATTTTGATGATGACAAAGTAATTAACAAATCAAGTCTTGAAGACATTGCAACATTCACAACAACAACAAGTCAAGAAAAGAAGACAAGTGCCCAATCATTCTCAATCAAATATTAATTGTAAATTTCTAATTTATGTTGAGAGTGGTTGAGAGTGGGTAGAAATAGTTAGTCTCTTCTAGGAATAAATTTTTATATGATTATTAAGTTGAGATTAACCAAAATTAATACTTGAGAAGAAAAATAAAATTGAAAAATAATTTTTCTCATATCTGATCAAAATACTCGAGTATTTTGAGAAAGACTCGAGTATATACTCGAGTATTTTTAAAACACTCGAGTATTTGTGCCAGGTCAGCAAAAATGACTGTTAGTCTTGTTCGTGCACCAAATCACTCGTGACTGACCAAAAAGACTCGAGTATTTACCAAAAGACTCGAGTATTTTTGTCCAGTCAGCAAAAATGAACGTTGGAGAGACTCAAAAAACCCAATGGAGGGCATTTGAGCATCATCCAACCTAAGAGAGCATTTCAGAACCTTATTGTAAAAATTCTCTTTGATTTTGTGCAAGAACAAACAAGACAACAAGATCATAGTGTGTTCAAGCTTTCATAATTTCCTCTTCTCAAGTGTTAATTCCCAAAAAGCTCAACTTCTCACTCATATTGTCATTTTATTCCAAGTTGAGTTTTAGGCCTCAATTCTTACATTGAGCTGTGCTTATTTGTGCTAATCCATTGTGAGATTAGTAATACACATACAAAAAGCTTGATTATTCAAAGTCTTGGATTGTTCCCAAGCAAACCCTAAGTGGCTTAGGGTGTTGGAGTCTTGAGAGGTTATCAAGCACAAGACTAGGAGGTTCCTAGCCTGGTGGAGTTTCTTGAAGGGAGTTCAAGGAAGCTTTGTGAAGAGTTCTTCAATCACCGGAATCAAATTGGGGTAGAAATCAAGAGTTTGGTACACTCTTGAAGGGTTAGGTTGAGTGAGGCCATTCTCAAGCAATCCTTTGTAATTTCTAACAATTTGATTATTAGTAGAAACTCCTAAGTGATTAGGAGGACTGGATGTAGCTCATTGTTGGAGTGAACCAGGATAAAATTGCTTGAGTGTTGGTTTATTGCTTTTAATCTACTTTCTAACTCAATCTACTTTAATCATTTCAAGCAATTAGGATTTATACAATTAGGTAGCAAGTTCAAGGAATCCTAGTGTTAAAAGTAATTTAGATTGCTTGCTATTCTGTTGGATAAGTTCCTGTTTAGTATTGAATTGATTTGAGATAAATTGCTGAATTTTCGTTTCTGTTTTTACTGCTATCTGATAGGAAAAACTCGAGTATATTCAGAAAGACTC
This sequence comes from Crotalaria pallida, assembly GCA_037953625.1. Taxonomy (NCBI): domain Eukaryota; kingdom Viridiplantae; phylum Streptophyta; class Magnoliopsida; order Fabales; family Fabaceae; genus Crotalaria; species Crotalaria pallida. Next base: position 83,955,061 of record CM075653.1, read on the forward strand.
GAGTTGTTCATCCTGAAAAACTCGAGTATTTCACAAAAGACTCGAGTATTTTGTGTCTAATTCCAGAAAATTCAGTCTTAGCTCCATTCTTCAATTATCATTCGAAATATTCGGTATTAGTGCTTCAAATTACTATTCACCCCCCCTCTAGTATTTGCTTAGCCCACTTGTTGGTTTCCAACAAGTGGTATCAGAGCTCGGTCAAAAGATCGAGTGTAACAACTTTTTCGAAAAAGATCCTTTTGGAAACTAAATGGGCTCTAGCAATAACTTTGGTGGAGAAGGAGCTTCAATAAACCGTCCTCCACTATTCAATGGTGAAGGATATGTTTATTGGAAAACTCGCATGAAAGTTTTTATTGAAGCAATTGATATGGATATTTGGGATGCAATTGAAAACGGTCCTTTTATTCCCAAAAAGAAAATTAATGAAGAAATTGTTGAAATTCCAAGGAGTAGTTGGAATGATGATGAAAAGAGGAAAGTTTCATTTGATTTAAAAGCTAAAAACATCATCTTTTCGGCTCTATCCCATGATGAATTTTATAGAGTTTCCCAATGTAAATCGGCAAAAGAAATGTGGGATACTTTGCAAGTCACACATGAGGGAACAAGTGAGGTTAGAGATGCAAGATTAAATTCTCTAACTCACGAATATGAATTGTTCCACATGTTGCCAAATGAAACCATTAGTGACTTGCAAAAGCGATTCTCTCACATAGTTAATCACTTGATTTCCTTGGGAAAAGTATTTCGCAATGGTGAAACTACTAACAAAATTCTAAGATGTCTTGATAGGAGTTGGCAACCCATGGTGACCGCCATCAAGGAATCAAGAGACATAAATAGCATGGACTTAGCCACTTTGTTTGGCAAACTCCAAGAGCATGAGATGGAACTTACAAGACTTGGGATGCATGAGGAATCGGACAAAAAGAAAAAGGGCATAGCACTCAAAGCTTCAACTAAAGCTACAAAAGAAGTTGAAGAATGCTCTACAAGTGAAGATTCCGGTGGTGAACCAAATCAAGAAGAATTCGGGATGTTTGTGAAAAGGTTCAACAATTCTTCAAAGGGAAGAAAGGTGGCTCTTCATCCAAAGTCAAGAGAACCAAAGACTCCAAACAAAGAGAAAAGAGTACCAATGATGGAGTTAATTGTCATGAATGTGGTGGGGTTGGTCACATTAGAATGGAATGTGCCACATTCTTGAAGAAGAATGACAAGAAGAACCAAGAGACCAAAGGGAAGCGTGCATACATTGTTTGGGATGCACCGGAGAAGAGCAATGAATCATCTTCAAGTAGTTCCGGTGATGAAAATGCAAACCTTTGTCTCATGGCCAAGAACAATCATGAGTCCTCATCAAGAGCTAATCATGACATGGGTGAAAGTGATGATGAGGTAAACTCTAGCTCTTCTTGTTCCTCTTCAAACTCCATTTCCTATGATGATTTGCAAGAAGCCTACAATGAAATGTTAATTCAATTTAGAAGGCTTGCTAAAATCAATAAGGAAAAAGGAAAGAAAATTTTGGAGTTTCAACAAGAAATTGATGAATTTCAAAAATCTATAAGTGAGTTGAAACTTCAAAATGAATCCTTGGAACTTATTAATTCTATTCATCAAAGTGATTGTGCAAATCATGAAAAGATTATCACTCCATGTGAGAGATGTGATGAACTTGAAAAAGAAGTGAAAGAGTTGAAAAACAAACTCACAATCTCACATAGTGATAGAAACCTCAACCGGTTGTTGAACTCTCAAAGACATAATCACAACAAAACCGGTTTAGGATATGTTCATAAAAAGGACAAAAAGTACAAGGTGGTTGGAACATTTTCTAAGAAAAATTCATCAAAGAGACCAACTTGTACTTATTGTGGAAAAGTTGGACATATCAACATTAAGTGCCATATTAAGAAGTTTGAAATGAAAAAGGGCACTTATATGTGGATTAAGAAGGGAGAAAGTCCCAACACTAACCCTAAGGGACCCAACATTGTTTGGGTACCCAAAGTGAACAAGTGATTTCATTTTGTAGGTGTGCCTTCGAACGGAAAAACAATTGTGGTATCTTGATAGTGGATGTTCGAAGCACATGACGGGAGATAAGCGGCACTTCATTGAGCTTACTCCAAAGGAAAAGGGTTATGTCACTTATGGGGACAACAACAAAGGCAAAATCCTTGGTATTGGTAAAATCGGAAACTCTTCAAACTTGATTATTGATAATGTGCTCTATGTTCAAGGATTAGAACATAATCTCTTGAGCATAAGCCAATTATGTGATATTGGTAATCATGTAGTTTTTACCTCTACCCATTGCCTCTTTAAAAGTGACAAAGATGAATCAATCAAATTTGTTGGTAGAAGGTCAAATAATACTTAGTTGATTTGAACAAAGTCACTCCTTTGGTCTCTACTTGTTTAGTGAGCAAAGAAAATGACACTTGGTTATGGCATCGTAGGACCGCTCATATAAATGTAAACCAATTGAAGAAAATTCAATCTAAAGATCTAGTAGTTGGTTTACCAAAGCTAAATTTTTCTATTGAAGGTGTTTGTTCTCCTTGCAAGAAATGTAAACAAACTAAAAACACCTTTGGATCAAAAATGGTGATGTCCACATCAAGGCCATTAGAAATGCTTCATATGGACTTGTTTGGACCATCACAAGTAAAAAGATTTGGTGGCAACTATTATGCATTGGTGATTGTTGATGACTTCTCTATGTTTACTTGGACTTTATTTTTAACTACTAAGAGTGAGACCTACAAATCTTTTAAACATCATGTCAAACTTTTGCAAAACCAAGTAAATCAAAAAGTAATTATTATTCGAACCGATCATGGTGGTGAATTCGAAAACCACAAATTTGATAGACTTTGTGCTAAAAATGGTATTGAGCACCAATTCTCCGCACCAAGAACTCCGGAACAAAATGGAGTGGTAGAGCGGAAAAATAGGGTGCTAGAGGAACTTGCTAGAACCATGTTAAATGATTCTCAAGTACCTCAATATTTTTGGGCCGATGCCGTCAATACGGCTTGTTATGTTTTAAATCGTATTTTGATAAGGCCCTCTTTGGATAAAACCCCCTATGAACTTTACAAGGGAAGAAAGCCAAATATATCTCATTTTCATGTCTTCGGATGCCAAGTTTTTGTTTTAAAAAATGGAAAAGAACACCTTGGCAAGTTTGATTCCAAATCCGATGAAGGCATATTTTTAGGCTATTCTTCTCATAGTAAAGCTTATAGAATTTTCAATAAAAGAACTTTAACTATTGAGGAATCAATTCATGTGGTTTTTAATGAGTCTTCGAAAGAAGATAGTGTTTTATGTGATGCTAGTGAAGATGGCATTGATTTTTCAAAAGAAGAAAAAGAGAGAGAAAAATCAAAAGTTGATGAAGGAGAAGTAAGGGAAGAACTTCCTCCAACTTGGAAATCGGTCAAGGCTCATCCTATAGACAATGTCATAGGAGATATGTCAAAGGGAGTACTTACTCGTAGGTTTATTCAAAACATTTGCCACTATGTCTCTTTTGTTTCTCAAATTGAACCCGATTCAATTAAAAAGGCCATTGAGGATGATCATTGGGTTCTTGCTATGCAAGAAGAATTAAACCAATTTGAAAGAAATGAAGTTTGGGATCTAGTCCCTAAACCCGATGATCATACCATAATTGGTACTAAATGGATTTATAGAAACAAACTTGATGAATCCGGGTTGATTATAAGAAACAAAGCTAGACTAGTAGCTCAAGGGTACAACCAAGAGGAAGGCATCGATTATGATGAGACCTTTGCTCCGGTTGCACGTCTTGAAGCTGTCCGAATTTTACTTGCTTTTGCTTCAATCATGAAATTCACTTTATATCAAATGGATGTTAAAAGTGCTTTCTTGAATGGGTTTATAAATGAAGAAGTGTATGTCAAACAACCCCCCGGTTTTGAAAATAGTGAATTTCCAAACCATGTTTATAAATTGAAAAAGGCACTCTATGGATTGAAACAAGCTCCTAGAGCTTGGTATGATCAATTGAGTTCCTTTCTATTAGAAAACAAGTTTCAAAGAGGGAAGGTTGATAATACACTATTTATTTATAAAACCAAAGATGACATATTATTAGTACAAATTTATGTTGATGATATCATTTTCGGTGCTACTAACGTGTCTCTTTGTAGAAAGTTCTCAAATTTGATGAAAAAGGAATTTGAAATGTCAATGATGGGAGAACTCAAGTTCTTCCTAGGCTTACAAATAAAGCAAGTCAAGGAGGGGATATTTGTGCATCAAGGGAAATATTGCAAAGAGCTCCTTGAGAAATTCGGATTGGACAAGTGCAAGGAAGCCCACACTCCAATGAGCACATCATGCTATCTAGACAAGGATGAACAAGGTACACCGATTGATGTTAGTAAGTATAGGGGAATGATAGGTAGTCTCCTATATCTCACTGCATCTAGACCGGATATTATGTTTAGTGTATGCATGTGTGCTAGATTTCAAGCTAATCCTAAAGAATCTCACCTATCCGCAGTTAAACATATATTCAAGTATCTAAAAGGAACAATTAACACTGGTTTATAGTATCCTGCTGATGTCAATCTTAGTTTAGTTGGTTACTCGGATTCCGACTTCGCGGGATGCAAGCTTGATCGCAAAAGCACCAGTGGTACTTGCCATTTCTTGGGAAGTTCATTGGTGTCATGGTTTTCTAAAAAGCAAGCCTGTGTCGCTCTTTCTACCACCGAAGCGGAATATATCGCAGCCGGTAGTTGTTGTGCTCAACTGTTATGGATGAAACAACAATTATCGGATTTTGGTTTGAAACTTGAAAATATTCCGATTAGATGCGATAACACGAGTGCAATCAATTTGACTAAGAATCCGGTGTATCACTCAAGAACTAAACACATTGAAATAAGACATCACTTTTTAAGAGATCATGTACAAAAGGGTGATTGCACAATTGAATTTGTTAGTACCACAAATCAATTAGCCGACATTTTTACAAAACCTCTACCAAGGGACACCTTTTATCATATTAGGAGAGAACTTGGTATTTTAGATGAAGCTAATATAGGCTAATTGCATTGTGTGTCATTTTTGGAAAATCACCATATTAGTCTTACTCTAATGTGTTATTGATTCTTAGTTAAATTGTCCTTGATGATATTTGAAATTGTATGTGTTAATTGTGTGTGATTCTGTACTGTATTCCAAGTTAGTAGTGAAGCATTTGTGTTTGATTTGTGTTTGGTCTTTTAAAACTGAGTTTTTACTTTCTGTTCTGTCAAAATACTCGAGTTTTTCCAAAAACACTCGAGTATATTAATTCAAAATTAAATCAGTTTTAAATTGAAAAATTTTTTAATCAGGGTCTGACAAAAATACTCGAGTGTTTCTCAAAACACTCGAGTCTTTCGAAACCCCCAATTTTTGACCTTTCAGGCAAAACTCGAGTATTTTCCAAAAACTCGAGTATTTTGCGTTTTTCCTGAAATTTGAACTTTCAGACCAAACTCGAGTTTTTCAGTTTTTACTCGAGTTTTCTGGGAAATCTGGGCCGAGTCACGAACGACTCGAGTATGTTTTCAAAAACTCGAGTATATCCTAAAGAACAACTCGAGTATTGATGAATATACTCGAGTATTTTGGAACGTTTATATATACTCTCAGCCTTCCAGACTCGAGTTTCTGCGACCCCTTTCTCTTCTCTCTCGCTTTTCTCATATCTCTCTCCTCAAAACTCCGTTTTTACTCAAATTTTTGCCAAATCTTACTAGTTTTACATCCTCTAATCACTTTTCTACCATTATTTCAACGAATTTCAACACTTTTCAACCTCAAATCCGTCACCCCCTTTTCAAACCCTAACTTTCCAAAACTTCAATTTTCACAACAATTCCTCTATGGCTTCATCATCTGGTAAAGGAAAGAGAGTAAGGATTGCCGAATCATCTTCCGAGGAGGAAATTCCAGAGTACTATCAAGAAGATGAATGCTTGGAACGGTTGGAAGGCTTTGCCACTAGAGAGTTCGGAGTTATCACATGGATCAACAGTGCATTCCTTGAAAGTAAGGGTTTCTCATTTGTTACTAACCTTAGGTATCAAAAACTTATTCAATTTCTGGAATTTAATGGCCCTATCTATCCTAGGTTAGGTAGAACCTTTTATGCGAACCTTAGGCTACATAATGATGTCATAGAATCCATGGTTGAGGGTGTTAGATTCAAAATTAGCGCTAAGGATCTTTTTCTTGCTTTTGGGACTTCACGACACGGGGACAATTCTTTAAAGGCAGATGCGGACGGAAGTTTTCAAAGTTGTTTGCGCCCCGGTCGTGTATGGACCGAAGGAGTTAAGCATTCCTCATTTATGACTGTCCAAACTAGGGTGTTGCACTATATAGTCTGCCATCAGTTAGTGCCTCAAACCTCACCCAATTATGCTAAGCCCACAAACAATGAACTTAGGCTTCTTAGTGCCATCCTGAACAATGAGAAGCTGAATTGGTCTCGCATAATTTTGGATCGAATGCTACTTGCTGCAAAATCTAAACACCCGAAAACCTTACCTTATGCCATGCATGTGTGTTTCCTGTTGAGTTACTTGAAGGTGCCTATCCCACGGAATGAAGAGAAAAAGACTCTTCATGTTAACCAGCACTGCCTCAACAAAGGTACCTTGAGTCATCAAGATATGGCGTTTCATGAACCCTCTGGCCAATACCTGTACAGATCTGACATAGCTGAGTTGGAGAGGGTTGCGAATGTTGCAGCTCGACAAGGGGTGGATACCCAACAGATGGAAGAGGAAGCTGCAGCATTTGCACAGGCTGAAGGAGGGGACCCTATTGAGAATCAGATTAATTTTGATGACTTTACTGGATCTCAATCTGGGTTTGATAACTTGGGCTGGAGAGACAATGTTATCACACGGCTGGACACTTTAGATGGGAGGATGGACTTTCTTGTGCATGTGAGACCCGCAATTTTACCCAATTTAATTAAATTATAATAATTATATTTTTGCTTTATTTTATTTGGTAGTATTTATTTTAGGGATAATTTAATGAAATTTGTTATTAAAAAGTTGGTTTTGGTTATATAATTATATATATGTGGCGTTAATACGTATATATATGCCAAAAATTATAAATTTCTAATTAATAAAAGAGAAAATTATTTTTGGGATAGAAATAATTAGTAAGTATATTTTTATCTTAGAAAAATAATTTTTGGAGTGATTTTTATTAATGTTTGGACAAAAATGTGAATGTTCAAGTTATAGTGTTTTTAATTTCAAAAATGCATATCTTTTAAACCGTAACGAAAAATTACAAACGATATATCAAAACAATCGTATCAAAATCTAGATTATGAAAATGTAAAGCTTTGATTTTTATTTTAGAGTTTTCGAAATTTTATCACTGCTACAATATTAAACGAATTTTTGAGTTTTAAGTATGAATGTATGGTTTTAATGCATTAAATACCCTTTTGACTCAAGTGTATTTTATTTTGAAAATGAAAATACATTTCTGAAGTTGTATATTGTACTACCATTCAAATAAAGTGTATTTTCGTATTTTTCTTATTTTTAAGTCATTTGAAAGCTTAGGAAGTGTATTTTTGAAGAAAATGATCTTAGAACTTCAAAAATTCATAAGTAAGTCCAAAAATTATAAACTTTATATGAAAATGATCGTATTGAAATATAGTATCTGAATAAGTGAAAATGGAATTTTTATTTTGACATTTACAAAAATTTACTGTACAGTAGGTAGAAAATCGAATTTTGGTAATTTTAATTAAGAAAAATTATTTTGGGGCATAAAATAATTTAATGGACTATAAAATATTTTTATTGGTATATTTAAATATTTATCTTAGTAATATTTGGCTGCACAGTCCATATTTAAATATTTTCTTAATTGTTTTCTGATTTATTTAAAATGATAGTTTAATATGATTGGTTAATAGTGAAGGCACCTCCACAAGGAACCAATGAAAAATTTTCTCTCCTTATTTTTATTATTGCACCATCCAGAAATTAGGAGAGGGAGAGAAGAGAATTTTCTGAAAATTTTCCCAAGTAAATGTATCATAGTTTTTGCAAAACTCCATTTAATGCTTGTTTGGTTTCAAGTAAAAAAATCAATGTGGATGACTAGACCTAGACTAAGGGGACCGAATTTTATAGAGGGTTGGAGGGAATATGCTGCATTTTTTTCACCTATAAATAGATAGCCTTAGTTCCCACATTTTTCACACAAACCTTGATAGTTTCACAAAAGAAAAAAATAAAATTCTAAGAGAGAATAGAGGGAGAGAGGGACGAATTTGGCTAGGAAGGAAGGGAGGAATTGCTTTGTCAACTTGAAGTTTTCTTAAGCTTAAGGAGTAGAGGTAACCCCAAAATCACTTATTTATTTAATCTTTTTTTTAAGTTGTTTTGTTGTTATTATTGAATAAAAACTTCTAACTTCTTCTATAGTCAAGTTCTAAATTTTCCTTTTCATTTCAAAGTTATTGTTGCATATGTGATATTGTTTTGAGTCATATGAATTAAGGATGAGAAAAGGGACACAAAAAGGGTGTTTAAAGGGATTTATCTCCCCTTTTCTTTAATTCTTAAGATGGCTAAAAGTTTTAATGAGTTTGAATAATTTAATTTCTGGGTTTATTTTATTTCTTAGATCATATGAATTATAGAAAATTTTGTATGAACAAACATGTTTTTATTCTTTGTCTTTTAATTGTTTTTGTTTCTTTGTATTAAGGAATAATAATCAATAAGTAAATAACAATGGAAAAAATTAATTTCTGGTATATATATATATATAGGACGTGTTATATATTATAAGAGTAAGGATTGATTTGTGTATTTTTGATATATGAATTGTGTTGTTGTTTAATAAAATAAAAGGGAATAGAAATAAATAAAAGAATTAAAATGGGTTTTGATTTTATTTTTCTTTTATTCTGGACCGTGTGAATATATATATATATATATATATATATATATATAATTATATTGAATGGTAATTGTTGTTATTTTATTTGTATTTGAGTTATAGTTTAGTCTCTAAAAAGAATGAGAACAAATAAGTATTTTCCTTAAAGTAGAAATGAAATAAAAATGATTTAAAGGAACTAAAAATGATTTTTGGAAATAAAATAAATTCTGGAAATTTGTAATGTTCTTAAAGTGTATGGGATGGTAATTTATGGAAATTTTATGTAATTGTTATTGTTTGATTCTATCTGATTTTCTTTTGTTTGGATTTAAGTTAAATAAGAACAACGAATTAGGATGATAAATAAAAAAATAATAAATTTTCTGGAAAAATAAAAATAATAGTAGGCCGTGAGGCCTATGGTCCTTTTTAAAATAATTTTTGTAATTTGTTTGTTGTTTGATGTGTAGTTGAATTATAGTTTATAGTTTAAAAGAAATAAAAACAAATGGTAGTTGTTATAATCTTATAAGTGTATGTATGTTTAAGTGATTATATGAGTATGTGATTAATGTGTTTGTAAATATTAGTTGCTGGAAAAAATTGTGAATTATTTCTTAAAGAGATCTATTTTATACTTTGTTAATGATTTATAACTTTTGTTTTTAGTATATAAAGTAATGTAATTATATTGTATAGATGTTTTAAGAAATTATAATGTTTTTCCTAATTTTCTAGTACTGGTCGAAATTTAGAGGAAGAAATAAAGTTAATTGAATTTTCCTAATTGAATTGATAAATGTTTTAGTTTGTCTATGGAATGAATTACATGTTTATGGAAAATGTTCATTTCTGAAAATTTAGATTAATTCTGAAAATTTAATTTTTATTCTGGAAAATTTATTTATTCAAGGTCCCAAATGATTATTTTTAAGGGTATTAATGATACTTTGTCTGTATGTGCAATTATAATAGAAATGAGTGTTTTTGATTGATTAATTTGATTTTATAGAAAATATAATTTGCTGTCCAGAAATTAATAATAATGAAAAAGTAATATTTTATTTGAAATAATAGTGTTTTAAAGTTGTATCACAAGTAGGAATTATATATGATTGTTTTGGATTATTTTACTTGAAATTATTGAAGTGATGCAACTTTTCTGTAGCTGTACAGCAGATGCAACTATTTTATTTTGTTTAATTTCAGTTATTTTATTATAGTAGAAGTTGTAATAAGAATTTAGGAAGAATCGGCATGTGTTTTCGAGTTTCTGTTTAAGAGAAATTGAATTTTTAAGTTTGTGTCCAAAAATGAGAAATGTGTAGTATTTATGTTATGACTGATTTTTGAATGATTAGATGTGTGAAATTCATGTTAATCTTGAAGTATAAATGTTTAGGATTAAAAGTGAAATTTTTTAAAAGTAATTTTATAATAATTATAAGTAAGGTTGTATATGTGTTTGAATGAAATGTGTTTGTATTTGCATGGAAATGTGAAGAATGATTTAGGGAGGTTCTTGAAAAGAAATATTGATTTGATATTTAATTTTAAAGTTTTGTTAGTTTTTATTTTAGAAATGATTTATTTTCTAAGTATTTACATGGTTCCAAAACTTCAAAGACTTTGAGAAATTAATGTTTTCAAAGGTTATATTTGGTTAATCACTGTTAAGTTGGTGTGAATATCTGCAAAGGTTATTGTGTAAAAATAATTATGTGAATGTACTGATGTTTGAGAGTGAATCTTCTGTAATCTGATTTTGGTCTGTAACTTAATCTAATTAATGAAAGAGAAAGTATTTTGGATTTTGAATGGTCGAGTTTACTTTCTTATTTAATTATATATGCTTATAACACGATTTTTGCAAAACTTGTTTACTGCTTGATCTGATTAAGATTTGCATCAAAAGAAAAATACCTTAAAGTCATGCTGTATGAATAGTCTGAACATGGTAGTTGTTATAAGGTGCTGAGAAGTAAGATTATTAGTAAAAGAAAAATTTAGATTTATTTTCAAGGTGTTATGATTATGTTTTTTTTAAAGTTATATGTTAGAATGATTGTTGATGTGGTAGGTGTTTTTGGTAAATGTTAAAATGGATTTTTAAAGAAGGTGTTTCTGGGCTGTCTAAATGATTAAAAAGGTTGCATCAAGTTTAAGTTATTTGTTTTATGTTAATCCTTGAGCGGTAGTTGTTATTGATTTTCAGAGTTAATGAAAAGTATGAAATAATCTTTTTTTTTAATAATTAGTTCTAAAAATTTCCATTGACGTTTTAAAGGTTTTGATTCTGTAAAGTATGATTTGTTTTAAGTATTGGAAGTTTTGGTTCAAAGTCTTCTTGATTTCTAAAAGTGATAAAGGAAATTGTTGTTAAGGATATGTGGCTTGTGGTTTGCTTAATTCTAATTGAGTAGTTATTTATGAAATTATTTTGTAAATATTATTTGGTAAAGGCTTTCGTTCGGATTTGGGGTGACGTGACTTCAAAGCAAGAGGACACTAATTTTGTAGCTTCAACTCAAGGTGAGAGAGAAGCCTTCTTAAGACATAGTGGCATGTAGGGTAATGTTAGGACGTTCCGTATCATCTCAAAGGTCGGAACTAGGGATCTATCGGGTGAGTAGTAAACGGCAATTGTGTGTGTGTTCTGCCGTTCATACGAAAACAACGATCCCTCGAATATAATTGTATGTGTTGGATATTCTGTTTAATGATGATGTTGAATCGATTATAATATTAAATTGTTAATGATAACATGTCTGGCGTATATGTTATATAAACCTGTTATTGGAAAATTGATTCATATGATGATATGTTGGAAAATTTTTGGGGAATGATTAAAAGGCTTTATGGTTTAAGAAATTGGTATGGAATCGTTATGGAAATTTATGAAACTTTATAATGTTATCCCTTGATCGCACTGTCATGGTGACGTGCTTGATCATTAAGTTTTGCCGGCCACGTGAATGGAACGCCGTGGTTGTGAGCTCGGTTTGGAATTCGCTGTGATGTGGAAGCGCCTGTGATAGGTTAATCCCTTAGAGGTCGAGACCCGTTAGAAGTGTGGCTTAGAATGGGTCGACCACAATTAGGAATGTTCAACTTAGTAAAACCCTTCGATGATTTAAAAGACTTAAAAGACATAGGAACCCTTTATTTTAAACCTTGCGTTGAAAGTGAAGTAGTGGAGAGGAAAGACACCCTGTTTATCTACGGATACTCAGGTATGCTTGGAGATAGGAGTTCTTCAAGTGATGATTGCAATAGGGGAGGGCAAGGACGGTGAAACGTCAAGAAGCCTCGAGTACTTCTCTAGGCGGGACAGGACTACAATGACAAGGTTCACACAGGAGTCTGGGCTTTCGTCGTAGCGAGGACTGCAGGCCAACTGGAGATAGTTCTGTCGCCCCCTTGAGCAAATCATAGATGGTGAGAGGGAACCTGAACGGGGCTAGAAGTTCGGTAAGGGTTGAGTTTTTTGGAAACTTTTATGAAAGGAATCTTGTTGACCGCCGGTGTTGGTCACATGAATTTTTATATCTTACTGACCACTGGCGATGGTATAGCCTTTTCGTTTACCGACTTCGATGCCAGTGTGGCTAGGGTTCCTGTGCGTCCCATCTGCTTTCCGAACTAGGATATGGCTGGACTTGTGGAGGAGATGTAGCGTGTGATATCCATACCTTTCACCTCGGTAATGGTACCCCCCTTTTTGATTTACCGATGGTATGAAACATAGAGACTAAAGATAATATAACGGCTATAGTTTTTAAGAGGTATACCCTTTTTGGGAAAAGAGTTTATGGTAACAAATGCACTAAGGTGATGGTAATAATGATGGTGTGGTCTTAATATTCCCCTATGGTAAGCCCACGCCGTCGACGATAATATCGTTCGGAAGTGCTTACTCTCTCTATTTCCCTTTCCTGTGGACATTGGGAAACAATGTCTACAGATGGCAGATCAAGGAGTGGTAGCTTAAGACAGGAAGAGGATCAGGAGATGACGCATGTACAAGGAGAAAGCAGAAGCGGCAATCGAGGAATCTTCTAGACATTGTGATGGGAGATAGCGATGAAGACTTGTAGTATAAGATAGGATAGTCTTTGCTTTGTATCCTATCTTAAGGTGATTAGGACATGATTAATCTGTCCCGTATGTAACCCCAGTTGTAATATGGATTATTTTAAATGGAATAAAAGAGGTTCTTTTTGATTATGTATGAAGTTAATTTAAATAATTAAATGTTTTCCGCAAATTAACCATCGAATAATTTTGGCATCACGAAAAGGAGCTTTTTGGAAAAGTGTTAGTGACATCTCTTTTTGGAAAGGAATTTTATATTGCGAGTTATGAACCAAATATTGAAAACCAAATGAATCAAGTTGTTTTATGAAAATCTTTTTGTAAAAGAATTAAAATGAAATGGTTTGGTAATGTTTATTTAAAAAAAATGGCGCAAATTTTTAGTGAAAATTCTATTTCCAAATCGGGGTGTTACAGTGCATGCTATGGACGCCCAGCGTGATGATTTTTTTAGCCTGGACACTAGGATGAGTGCAGAGTCTGCCATGTTTTATTCTCATTTGGATCAGCACTCGGCCCAGATTAATTCCCGCCTGGACCAGCAGTCAGAGCAGATAAACCGCCGGTTTGATGAGATGATGGCGGCCTTCTCTCGGTTTTATCCTCCTCCAGATGATCTAGCTCCTTCGATGTTTTGATGATGTTGACCTTTGCAGTCTATCTTAGTTTTCATTCTGTTTTTATCATGTTGGTCTTTGTTACATTTTTTGTATTTTGAGAACTTGGTGTTTTGCGACTTTGGGTTTATTATTGCACCTTTGATTTGGACCTTTTATGATGTTATTATGTTAATGACTTTGGTTTTCATTATGGTGTTTGTGCAAAGCTTCAGGGGGAGCTCTTTATTTTTATTATTACGTCTATTTTTTTTTGCATAGTTGGTTATGGGGTTTTCCAATTATGCACCTCTCCTCCCTTGATCTTTTTCTAAATTGTTACATCTTTTTGGCGTATGACAAAAAGGGGGAGAGATGTTATACACTTGTTGTACACTTGTCTTGATTTTGTTGCACCTAAATTTCTGTAATTATGGTATATACTCTAATAATTGTTGAATACTCTAATACCATAGGCTTGGTGCTAAAATTAAATTGTCATAACCTCTTGCACAAGCTGAATATTTAGATAGGTGAAAAGTATCATATAGTGAGGGGGAGTTGCATCTTCGAGTGGATTCAAGCTCAACAAATGGTACAAGTGTTAATTATTTTGTCATCACCAAAAATGGGGAGATTGTAAATTCAATGCTCCTAATTATGGTGATTATATTTTGATGATGACAAAGTAATTAACAAATCAAGTCTTGAAGACATTGCAACATTCACAACAACAACAAGTCAAGAAAAGAAGACAAGTGCCCAATCATTCTCAATCAATTATTAATTGTAAATTTCTAATTTATGTTGAGAGTGGTTGAGAGTGGGTAGAAATAGTTAGTCTCTTCTAGGAATAAATTTTTAAATGATTATTAAGTTGAGATTAACAAAAATTAATACTTGAGAAGAAAAATAAAATTGAAAAATAATTTTTCCCATATCTGATCAAAATACTCGAGTATTTTGAGAAAGACTCGAGTATATACTCGAGTATTTTTAAAACACTTGAGTATTTGTGCCAGGTCAGCAAAAATGACCGTTAGTCTTGTTCGTGCACCAAATCACTCGTGACTGACCAAAAAGACTCGAGTATTTACCAAAAGACTCGAGTATTTTTGTCCAGTCAGCAAAAATGAACGTTGGAGAGACTCAAAAAACCCAATGGAGGGAATTTGAGCATCATCCAACCTAAGAGAGCATTTCAGAACCTTATTGTAAAAATTCTCTTTGATTTTGTGCAAGAACAAACAAGACAACAAGATCATAGTGTGTTTAAGCTTTCATAATTTCCTCTTCTCAAGTGTTAATTCCCAAAAAGCTCAACTTCTCACTCATATTGTCATTTTATTCCAAGTTGAGTTTTAGGCCTCAATTCTTACATTGAGCTGTGCTTATTTGTGCTAATCCATTGTGAGATTAGTAATACATGTAACATCCCCGATTTTTCCCCAATTATTAGATGCCTTAATTAATAGGATTGGATAAGAGTAGTGTTATTCCAAGCCTTTGAATATGTTTAGAATGTGTTTAGAATATAGAAATTGGTAAGGGTAGGTTTGAAGAAGTAGAATTAGTTTAGAAGTGAGTTTTAGAAGTGTAATTAATAGTTAAAGAGCATAGGATCTTAGGAAATTAGGAATTTAATATCCATAGCTCTAAACCCAAATTCCACCGTTGGATGTGAAGACAAGTGTCTTGGGAAGCTTGCCTCAAAATTTGAGCAAGATTCAACGGTTAGCAAAGAAGTTAGAGCTATTCGAAGTTATAGGGATTTAGTGGACTGATCAGATTACTCGAGTAGTGGGCAGATTAATCGATTAGATTTTATTGCCCTTTCGGCATTAATCGAGTAATGGCCTCGTTAATCGATTAATGGGGTCGAACTAATCAAGTAAGTTTATAGCACCTTGCGGCATTACTCGAGTAAGGCACAGGCTAATCGAGTAATTCTTTGTAAATTAACAAGTGTTAATCGAGTAACCATCGGGTTAATCGAGTAACCCCTGTTATATGAGTTAGAAAACACGTTGAATTGGGCATTTTTCTCATTTCCTTCTCTCTCTTCTCTCACGACTTTATCTCCCTTCTCTCCTAGGGTTCTTCAATTTTCCCCAAATCCACACCAAATCAAATGAAATTAACACCCCAAATCACTCATCCATCAATCCCTAATGAATTTCCCTCTCTCAAAATCTCAATTTCTCCTCTTTTCACAAAATCCCCAATTTCCCAACTCAAACCCTAACTTCTCTAATTCTTCTCTTTGGGTGAGGCAATCTTCAATGGAGCTTAGGAAAGTGTTAAGGAGCATGGAATTGGGGACTAGAAGATAGCTTGGAGCTTGGTGGTGGAGCACCAACTCAATCCCAAATTTCTCCTCTTCTCTCCAAGAGGTAAGGGTTTAAGCAGTGAAATAGCATAAATGCATAAGTAGATATATTGTATATGTGTATGCTTGATTTGTATGATGATATTGTATGTTTGGAAATAAGAGTGTGTATAATGAACTAAGGGTGTTTAGTAATTGATTATTAGGTTGTTGTTGAATTAAATCATAAAGTGAATGATATTAATTATGATTATTGTGGTGGTATAATTGATGTGTTTTGCGAATGAATTATGAGCGTAGGTACATTATGGACTTAGGATTTTGGTTAGAAAAGAATTGTTATAATTACTATGTGACTAAATGAATGAATGGCATGGCTATGATTATTGTTGTTGTTAAGTGTGATTGTCATTGTATATATATATATATACATAGTATGGCCGAAAATCCTAAGCTAGAGACCCAACCAATTGGATATAAATTATTAAAGGTTCAACTAAGGAAAACCACATAAAATGAAGTAGAAACACGTGCATCATGAAGTAAGGTGGACCTTAGGTGTACGGGGAAAAACACACGTCGTTTACGATTGATGAGGGCAAGAGTGAATTATGGGGTTATCTCGGGGAACTTTGATCCTACAAAGGACACGGGATCGCTTCCCGTGTTGGGGGTTGGTTCCACGCAAACCGGGGTAATTCCATCACTTTGGCTCGTTTTGGCCAGTGAGGGTGATTTCTGCTAAAGCCCGATTCGGGAAAATCAATCCGAATCGCATGAGGGACCTTCCTAAGTGGAGGTGAAGTGTTGTGCAAGCGGGTGAACGAGGGACCTTCCTAAGTGGAGGTGAAGCACCCAATTATAGGTTGAGAAATGCTTACTCCTGGTCGGTTTTTCCCCAGAGTGGAGGGTGGGTTTGTGAGGAGGTTGTGTTATTGTAAAAAGTGTTCAAAGTGTTATTGTCAATTGGTAATGGAGAAGTGCATTCATGGACATATAATTGGTTTAATTCCCTGAATCCAATAAAAGTGTTAAAGTGTATAGTGGTTAAAGTTAAATGGAAAGTGTACATTGGATTCCGGAGTTAAACCATAAGGGATAAAGTGCATTCATACTCATATGATTGAGCATATAAACATTGTTATGCATTGGTATTGTACAGGAAAATGTATTGGCTTAGTGTGATAAAATAGTAAAGGCTAAGGTATAGGAATGTATATATATATATAGTTAATTGGAATAATGTGAGTATGACTATATGTGTGTGTGGGTATGTCTAGTTATGTCTTATTACTGTTGTTAAGTGTTTTCCTTGATTAGTTCTCAAATTACTCACCCCTTAAGTTGACCATTTTAGGTACCAGTGGAAAAGAAGTTCATCGCTCCGGCGCCGAGAAAGTGTGCTCTCACGTGATGAGAGTGCATTGATTGTTGAGACCTTGGTGGCCTCATTATGAATTGCAAACATTGTTAGGATAATGTAACGGAAACGCCTTATTAATTAAAATTGTATTTAGTTTTGAATTATTCAGTCCCACTTAAAGATTTCTTCCATTTTGTAAAAAGGGACTTTATAAGAATATTTTATTTTTGATTAAATGGTATATCGGTTGTGAAGGATATCCAAATATCCTTTTCTACAGTATTTCAAAATAAGTCACAACCTTTTATAATGTAATTACAGTTTTGTTTAAATAGACTGTTCTGGACTGACAGATGAAAATAATTAACTTGGGGAAAGTCCATATTTTAAAGTAAACTCCGTCAAAATTTTTATAAAACCCCAAGCATTTTTATATTAAATACTATTAAAAAAAAAAAATATTTTAAAGTTTAAAAATTGAGGATGTTACAATACACATACAAAAAGCTTGATTATTCAAAGTCTCGGATTGTTCCCAAGCAAACCCTAAGTGGCTAAGGGTGTTGGAGTCTTGAGAGGTTCTCAAGCACAAGACTAGGAGGTTCCTAGCCCGGTGGAGTTTCTTGAAGGGAGTTCAAGGAATCTTTGTGAAGAGTTCTTCAATCACCGGAATCAAATTGGGGTAGAAATTAAGAGTTTGGTACACTCTTGAAGGGTTAGGTTGAGTGAGGCCATTCTCAAGCAATCCTTTGTAATTTCTAACAATTTGATTATTAGTAGAAACTCCTAAGTGATTAGGAGGACTGGATGTAGCTCATTGTTGGAGTGAACCAGGATAAAATTGCTTGAGTGTTGGTTTATTGCTTTTAATCTACTTTCTAACTCAATCTACTTTAATCATTTCAAGCAATTAGGATTTATACAATTAGGTAGCAAGTTCAAGGAATCCTAGTGTTAAAAGTAATTTAGATTGCTTGCTATTCTGTTGGATAAGTTCCTGTTTAGTATTGAATTGATTTGAGATAAATTGCTGAATTTTCGTTTCTGTTTTTACTGCTATCTGATAGGAAAAACTCGAGTATATTCAGAAAGACTCGAGTTGTTCATCCTGAAAAACTCGAGTATTTCACAAAAGACTCGAGTATTTCGTGTCTGATTCCAGAAAATTCAGTTCTTCAATTATCATTCGAAATATTCGGTATTAGTGCTTCAAATTACTATTCACCCCCCCTCTAGTATTTGCTTAGCCCGCTTGTTGGTTTCCAACAGCTCCAACAACAATCAAAAAATAAATGGTCCCTATCCTCAAAGTTGTCATTACATAAAACACAAGTAGGGTCCGCATCATCAAAGGTCATCATATTGGCTTTAGTTTTCAACTTATCATGAACCGCCAACCAAAGAATAAAACAGTGTTTGGGAATAGATGAGGGATTCCATACAGGTCTGTACCAAAACACTGTTACTTGATCACCAAGCAAGTATGAGTAACCCTGCTTAACCGAGTAATCAACATTGCCCCTCCAAGTTCCATTTATATAAGCTGATCTGAATCTGTCCCGCAACTTAATTATCTATCTCCAATGCCAACTCTCATGGCCAGCAATCTGGTAATCCCAAAACTCACATTTTTTCAAATAAACTGTGCTAATCCATTTCACCCATAGCATGTCCTTCTTCAAAGCCAGATGCCAAATCTGCTTACCAAGGGAAGCATGATTCCACTGAAAGATTTTCTTAAAGCCAAGGCCACCAGCTTTCTTGGATCTGCAGCAAATATCCCAAGCAATTACAGCCTTAGCTCTACCCATCTGGTTCTCACCCCATAGGAATTGCCTACATTTCTGTTCAATCTTTTTCATAACAGACCTTGGGATTATAAAAGCACTAGCCCAGTACACATGCATTGATAGAAGAACTGAATTAATCAATTGTGCCTTACCCTGATAAGAGAGATTCCTAGACCCCCAAGAATTGATTCTTTTAGTGATCCTATCCACCAGAAGCTGACAGGTATGAGAGTTCCATTTCCTAGCTGAAATTGGAAGACCTAAATACCTGAAGGGAAAGATACCTTTGTTAAAACCAGTAAGAATCTGTAGTCTGTTTTCCAAGCTTTCCTCAATACCAGCCATGTAGATATGTGATTTTGACTGATTAGCATACAAGCCAGAGCTTTCAGAAAAGCTATTAAAAGCAGTCATCATAATCTGAACACTGAAATCATTGGCACCACAGAAGAGCATGATGCCATCTGCAAATGCTAAATTCACAAGCTTTATCTGCTTACATAAAGGATGGAATTTAAACCCCCTGACATTAGTGGCAGCTTGCAACTTCCTAGTGAGCATCTCCATTACCAACACAAAGAGCAAAGGGGCCATAGGATCCCCTTGGAATTGAATTTGATATGTTAAGTTGTTGAAATTGTGAAATTATGCATAATTGGCACTCAAGATCAATTCAATGTAATGTGGTGTTATTCTTGGGTTGGAACATGTTTATTTTATGTCATATTAACTTTGTTAAGTTCTGGTTTTGATTAAATCTGAGTAGAAAGGAAAATGGTATGTTAAAACTCAATTTTCAGTACATTTTGTCTGCTAACACTCGAGTCTTTGGCTCGAGACTCGAGTATTTCAGACGCACCAGTGCGTCTGATGGCACCAATCACTCGAGTTTCTGACCCATGACTCGAATATTAGCTAATACTGGTAATACACCCTACTGATGAACTACTCGAGTTGTGCATGATCCACTCGAGTCTTCTGGGTTGATGAAGACTCGAGTATTCCATGAACCACTCGAGTATTCCAGAAAGACTTGAAACTTTAATGTTGCAGAAAATTAAGAACAACTCGAGTCTTTTCAAGAACCACTCGAGTATTTCAGTGTATGTTAGAACTCTACTTGAGTCTTTTAAAAATCACTCGAGTCTTTTGAAACAGAATGATAAGAAAAATGGCATTTTCAATCATGTCAAATTTAATCGAATATAATAATCATGTTACAAAGAGGTTATGGTATGTTAATGCTTGTATTGTTGATTATAATGCATGTTGCACATTATGAAGCTAATAGATAACCCCAAAATGGGATGTTGTGTGCATTCATGCATGGAGATGTGGTGTTAGCATATCATTTATCATGTTCGAGGAACATGAGGAGGGTACTCTGGGAGTACCAATTTGGTTGCGACTTGCCTGTAGTCACATTTGGTAATGTGACCAACATTGGTTGCTGCGAACGTTGGTATTCGTCTTGGAGACGAGATGTGCACATCGATAATGATATTGGTATTATGGACCAGGTTCCAGGCATAGTTGTGTGGCTTGCTCGATGACACATTTTGGTAATGTGGGCAGCATAGGCGATGTTGTTACGTCTTGGTGACACAACGTACACTTTGGTAGTGTCGTTTGGATTATATTCCGAGCAGGTTCACTATACGTCCGAGGCACGTATACGGGTTGTTTGGATGGACATGCATGATAGCATTAGATGAAGAATATTAGGACTGGAAAGGTTGTGTGACAGCATCATGACATATCATATGTGACATTGACTATTGAGCAATTTGGATTGTGCATATGTTGTACTTATCTCTGGTCCATTGTTATACATGTTGTATATCTGCTTAACATTATGCTTATTCCATTATGTGAACTATATTGCTTACCCCTTATGCCCATTGTAGGTGATGGCACGCTATCTAGCTTGCATCGAGTTGCGCTCACTCCCTAGTGGAGTGTGGTACTACGAGTACCATCGAGCCACCTTTGAGGGGGAGGTAGTGGTTACCCTCTATCACCCCAACCCCTTGGCTCGTGTCCATCCTCGTAGGTTCCGCATACCCATTATCTATACCCTGCATGTGCCCCCGTTTTATACTTATCATGGACCACCCCCGGCTCGACCAGCTCGTCGATTTCACTCTTTTCGTTTTAGAGCAGCTACTAGATCTCACCCCTCTGCTTCCCGTATCATCCGAGAGGAGACTCCTTCAGCTGGTCCGATGAGTCCAGATCATGGGACTCCTTCTGCTGACCCAGTGCCCAGTGGTAGGGCACCGACTCAGTCGGACGAGGTAGAGGAGGACCCTGAGGAGGCAGAGAGTAAAGGGGAGCCAGTTGAGCACTCCACTGGGAGCCAGTGGGGAGTTGGGGATCCACCGGGTGATGCATAGTATGGATGGTTGGTTTGTGGGATGCTTGGAGCTTCTGGCTGGAGACTTTGAGGAGGAGGATCGTGCTGTGGATGAGGATCATCAGACCACCACTCTGGGATTTTTATCTTTTGCTTTGTAGTTATATTGTATATATTTTTGAGAGATGTCAGAGAGGTTGTCTTTTATTTTGATTATGGACTTGTACTACCAAAACTTTGCTACCTCGACTATCATGTACCTTGACTACTTTTACCTTTTATATATATATATATATATATATATATATATCTGTGTGTGTGTGTGTGTGTATTTTCATATGCCTACTGGTTCGATGTTTTATCGCTCAAGGTTCATGTTTTACTTCCGCATACTCTGATGATAACTCTATTCGAAAATATTTCATTTTTTAAAGTATCACGAAATTAACAAATCCTTTGCTATTCGGAGTACCAAAAAGAATCCCTTTGGAATAACTTGTAATAAGATTTTTGTTATATATGAAGTCCATATTGTTTTTCCTTATATCTTTATTAAAAGTAAATAAAGATTTACATAATTGGATTTAAAGAGTTAGGGTGACACCTTTTGTGGTATCAGAGCAAAATGGTCCTGATTCTTGATCCTCACAAGCATGATCTGCCGGAATAGTTCTCTATATGAGTAAAGCTCCTTTTCTATTTGGTTTATTTCATATAGTTTAAGTCTTGTTAATGCTTTGTTTGGAATAGAGGTAGATACCAATCCATAGATTAGACAGACCTTTAATGACCTAAGTCCATAGTGCAGGTCTACTATGGCAGCTCGCTATAGAAACCATACGAACGAAATGCTGGATAGGATTACTGCTGTGTTGGAAAACATGCAGCAGAATCAGCATCAGAATCAGCAACCACAGCCAGCTAATGTAGTAGCTGTTGAGGCTAAGACTTGGTCGGACTTCAGAAGTTGTAATCCTTCGATGTTTGCTGGTGGATTCAAACCAGAAGAAGCTAATAAATGGATCATGGAGATGGACAAGATTTTCAGAACTTTGGAATGTTCGGACGCCCAAAAGATAGCATATGCTGCGTTTATGTTTGAAGGAGAGGCAGAACATTGGTGGAATCATACTACTCAGTTATTGACTCATGAGGGGAGAGAGATAACTTGGGCAGTATTTATGGAAAAGTTTCTAAACAAGTACTTTCTGGAAGATATAAGGAGAAAGAAGGAAGTTGAGTTTTTACAACTCAAGCAAGGCAGCATGAGTGTGGGAGAGTATGCTGCAAGTTTCGAAGAACTGATGAAGTATTCTCCTTATTATCAGATGAACCCTGATGAGAGGAGTAAATGTGTTAAGTTTGAAGGAGGACTGAGACCGGAATTGAAATCGGTGTTCAGTTATCAAAGAATTCAAAGCTTGCCTATGTTAGTGGATATGTGCAGAATGTATGAAGATGATAAGAAGGCGGAGGATCTACAGACTGTGGAAGGAAAGAAGGAGCAACAGGGGTATGGACCACAGAGAAGAAAGGGACATGATATTCGTCACAAGGGTCCTTATTTCAACAAGAATCGAGGAAAAGGGAAGATGGTGCATGGTGACAGGAATAGTTCTTACAATAATGCTCCTTATTGTGAGAAATGCAAGCGTCATCATCATGGGAAGTTTTGTTGGACCAACAATGGATGTTACAATTGCGGGAAACTTGGTCATTTTTCTCGTGATTGCAAGGAACCACGGAGGAACAACCCAAGAGAATCTGCTGAGAAGCCGGTGGTACAAGGAAGAGTTTTCACCCTTAGCGGTGTTGAAACTAGTTAGACTCCAGGACTCGTGCAAGGTAATTATCTACTTAATGATCAACCTTGTAAGATTTTATTCGATTCAGGAGCCACTCATTCATTTATTTCTTTTGAATGTGTGAATAGTTTAAAGTTGCCTGTGTCTGAATCACCCTATTGCCTTAGGGTAGAAACTCCTACAAATTCCCCTGTAATCACCTCGAAGATATGCCTTAATTGTAGAATTAAGGTATTGGATCGAGTCTCTTGTATAGACTTAATCTGCCTACCCTTATCCCAGCTCGACGTCATTCTGGGTATGGATTGGATGTTTAACAATCATGTGGTTATTGATTGTGATGAGAAGGAAATTCAGTATAAGGATTTGTGTAACACCCTATGAAATAATTACCCTTAATTACCCCAAAATTAGGATTTAAAATTTCTTTTAAGATGGATATGATTTTTGCCAAAATAATATTTCCTTTCATTAATAACAAAAACATCAGAGTTAATAAAGCGGAAGACTTAAATGCATCAAATACATAAAGTATAAGTTTAGGTACATTCAGTTCGGTCATTCAAAATACAATCAATGTTTTAGCTCGGCCCAACTGGCCGAGACCCAATACAAAACAATGTTCTAGCTCGGCCCAACTGGCCGAGACCCATCCACCTATCTGACTCTAAATAACTTACTCTCCCTGAGAGGGAGAGTGATCCTGCTCGGCCGGGGACTGCGACTGCTCGGGCTCAGTACCTGAAAAATGGTAAGGAGGTGAGCATTACACAGAACTTAAGTAAGCAGTTTCTAAGATGACATACCGAACTACCAAGCCAAACACAAGTAGTCAAATAGCAAATAAATCACAAGTAATCAAACCCATATATCTCATGCATATATCAACATTTAGCTCGGTTCGCATACCCACATCCTCGTCTGGCTCGGCTCACATCATAAACCAGTTAACTCAATACTAGCTATACCTCGGTTTACATTCTCTTACCTCGGATTACCATTACTCGTTATTCCACTCACATAGTTTACAATCTTTTACTCTTCTCGGATGCATACACCCAGTGCATGTCTTACACCATTTAGGTCGGATATTGGAGTGTCCATAACTGCGAGTACCACAATACCCGTCTTATAGCTGCGAGCACCACAATGCTCGGCTTACGCGATCAATGCACGCACCCAGTACGCGTCTGCTATGACCAGGAACATTACCGCCGATCATTCTATGGAGTAAGGAGTGTCCATAACTGCGAGTACCACAATACTCGTCTTACAGCTGCGAGCACCACAATGCTAGGCTTACGCGATCAATGAACGCACCCAGTACGCGTCTGCTATGACCAGGAACACTTCGTACCGATTCCGTTCTCGGAACCTTGTGTGTCATAACTGCGAGCACCACCATGCTCGTCTTACAGCTGCGAGCACCACAATGCTCGGCTTACGCGATCAATGCACGCACCCGGTACGCGTCTGCTATGACCCGACCACTCAACCATTTCTCTTTAATTCCTTTTATCTTATTAACCATTACTTTAGTTCGGCCCACCTCAGTTCACCTCTTTAATTTATTCCTCTTTGCATCTATCTCGGCTTAACCCTTCACCCATTTCCGATTTCCATTATTCCTATTATCTATCTCGTCTACCTAACTCATTATGTAACTTATTAGTTTGTCTTTTCGATCCACCCTGGTTACCATTTTTTCTCATTCTCCATTCTCACCCTCTCTCGGCTCGGCCACAGATACAAATACCAAATATCAAAGCTCATAAACACTTATACCACAACAACCGTATGCACAAAACATTTAGTCAATCCATCATATAAAATACAGCATATTGAATATAGCATGTAATCAAAAGTGATATTCCATCTTCACCTAAAATCCATGTTTCTAGTTCATTCATTAATTCCCCTTTTTCCCTTTTTACCATTTCTCTTCTAACATTAACCTATGTCCATTCCCTAATCTAATACCCACTCTTAGTACCCTTTATGAACACCCTAGAAACCCAAACTCAAGCAGAGGTAACACTCACTCCTTACCTCAAACCGTGTGAGATAAGAGTTGAGAGTTTGAGAATGGTTTTCTTGATGCTTGATCTTGGAGCTTCACACCTTTGAATCCTTTTCCTCCTTGCTGCCACCACCACGCCACGCTACACACGAACTTCACGGCGGCCCAGGGACTCCAGATTAAAACGGGGACGGAGAGAAGGAGGGTCTCCGGTTGAGGTTTGGTTGCTGGAGGGGGGAAATATCTGTGGGAAGGGAGGGAGAAAGAAGTGTTAGGGCTGCTGGACTTTGAGAGAAAGAGAGAGAGACGTAGGGAAAAGAGAAGAATAAAAGTGAGAAGTGTTATGGGTTATGTGTTGGGATTTTCTTTTATTCAAATGTGGAAGATATTTGTGTGGCTCTCATTGGAGGCTTCTTGAGGAAGCTTGAATATGTGGACAGGATTCATTGGCTTCTTGAGGAAGCCATGAACAGTACATTGAAAAGGACATAAAGCAGTGATAATGACATAAAGTGAAGGACAGTACCGTATGGACGGTACGAAAACCAAAGGGTTAACAGCTCCACATGAACTGGCACGGAGGAGCTAGGACGTGTTGGCTCGGGTACGTCGGCTAGGATACGTTGGCTCGGTTTGTAGGAACAGCAGTAGTTCGAGCTTCCCTCTCGGACAGGACTCTGAGATCGGCTAATCCAGACTGGACAATGGGTTTCACGTTGGGTTCCTTTTCAGCTCGGTTCATAAGCACACAATCTTATCTAGCTCGGCCGAGATCGGGTCGAGGCCTTAATCTCACATCCTAGGTCGGCCTATGCTCATACTACCCTTCTAACCTTGTACAATTTCTAAGGCTTAATCCTATCCTTAAATAGATATTTATATACTAAAATTATATTATTTAATATTAATTTTCGGGATGTTACATTCCTCTCCCACTTACAGGAATTTCGTCCTCGAAATTTAGTCAGCATTGAACAGTTGCGGATATGACTGCTTCATCTTCTCCTCGAGTTCCCAAGTAGCTTCCTCCACACCATTTCGATTCCATACTACCTTGACCAAGGGGATTTCCTTTCCTCTGAGTCGTCTGACTTGTCTATCTTCAACTCGGACTGGTAGGACTTCGAAGGTCAGATTGTCTCTTAGCGGCAGTTCGTCCACTGCTATCACATGCGAGGGATCGTGAATGTATCTCCTAAGTTGCGAGACATGGAACACATCGTGGAGCTTAGACAAGTGCGGAGGTAGAGCGATTCTGTAGGCTACTGGTCCGACCTTCTCCGATATCTGGTACGGTCCGACAAACCTAGGGGTCAACTTCTTTAATTTGATAGCTCGGCCGATACCCGTTATAGGGGATACCCGAAGAAATACATGATCTCCCTCGATGAAGTTCAAGGGTTTCCTTCTCTTGTCGGCATAGCTCTTCTGTCGGTCCTGAGCGGCTTTCATCTTCCCTTGTATCATTCGGATCTTCTCAGTTGTCTCCTGAACAATGTCGGGACCAATCAACAAGTTTTCACCTATCTGGAACCAGCATAGCGGCGTTCGGCATTTCCGACCATACAAGGCTTCGAAAGGAGCCATTCCGATACTTGAATGGAAGCTGTTTTTGTAGGTGAATTCGACCAACGGCAGTAGTGTTTCCCAGCTTTCCGACTGTTCAAGCACACATGTTCTCAGCAAGTCCTCAAGAGTCTGAATGGTGCGCTCGGATTGTCCGTAAGTTTGGGGATGATAAGCAGTGCTAAACCTCAACTTTGTACCCATGGCTTCTTGCAGACTCTGCCAGAATCGAGACAAGAAACGAGGATCACGGTCCGACACTATGCTGCTCGGAACACCATGGAGTCGAACAATGTCCTTTATGTACAGTTGCGTCAGCTTCTCCAGGCTGTACTTCATGCTGATCGGCAAGAAATGAGCACACTTTGTAAGTCGGTCCACCACAACCCAAATGGCTTCCTTCCCTGATCTCGTCTTTGGTAGACCTGATACAAAGTCCATCGAAATGCTATCCCACTTCCATTGTGGAATCTCCAAGGATTTGAGTAATCCTCCTGGTTTCTGATGCTCGATCTTGGCTTTCTGACATGTCAAGCACCGAGACACATAATCGGCCACGTCGGTCTTCAACTTCGGCCACCAAAATAACCTCTTCAAATCTTGGTACATCTTTGTGGCACCTGGATGAAGACTCATCTTCGTCTTGTGGGCTTCTTCCATTAACTCTCTTCGGACTTCAAAGTCCATGGGGATGCAAACTCGGCCTCGAAATCGCACAAGACCATCAGGTCCTTTAGTGAAGTCAGGTTCATCCTTGTCTCCGGCTCTTTCTAATAGCTTTTGGAGCTCTAGGTCGGCGGCCTGCCTTTCCTTAATGAAACCCACGAAATCATTGGTTACTTGCAGCATTTCCAGTACCACACTGTTTTCCTTTTTCTGTATGCCTAGGTTAAGGTCACTGAACTCCTGCATTAACTGCATCTCTCGGACCATCATGTTGCTCAAATGAAGACTCTTCCTGCTCAGTGCGTCGCCCACCATGTTGGCCTTTCCAGAGTGATAGTGCAAGCTGAAGTCATAATCTTTCAAAAACTCCACCCATCTGCGCTGTCTCATGTTGAGTTCTTTCTGGTCGAACAGATAGCCGAGACTCTTGTGGTCACTGAACACCTCGAATTTCGTGCCATACAGGTAGTGTCTCCAAATCTTAAGGGCAAACACCACGGCTGCCAGTTCGAGATCATGCGTAGGGTAGTTCTGCTCGTGTTGCCGAAGTTGCCGAGAGGCATACGCCACCACTTTTCCTTGTTGCATCAGCACACAGCCAAGGCCCTGCTTTGAGGCATCACAAAATACGTCAAAGGTTTTGGTCGGATCGGGTAAAATCAACACGGGCGAGCTCGTCAACCTTTTCTTTAGCTCTTGAAAGCTCTGTTCACACACCTCGGACCATTGGTATAGGGCATCCTTTCTAGTTAACGAGGTCAATGGTAGCGCCAGTTTAGAGAATCCTTCAATGAATCTTCTGTAGTACCCTGCAAGACCGAGGAAACTCCTGATCTCAGTGACCAAGTTGGGTCTCTCCCACTTAAGTACCGCTTCCACCTTGGAGGGATCAACTGCTACTCCTTGCTCGGATATCACATGTCCGAGGAAATGAACCTCGTTGAGCCAAAAGCTGCACTTAGAGAGCTTAGCGTAGAGATTCTTATCCTTCAAAACTTGTAACACCATTCTCATATGCTGCTCGTGTTCACTCGGATTTTGGGAGTAGATGAGGATATCGTCAACGAAGACTATCACAAACGAGTCCAGGTAAGGTCGGAAGATTCTATTCATGTAGTCCATGAAGATAGCTGGGGCGTTGGTAAGTCCAAAGGGCATAACCACGTACTCAAAATGCCCATACCTTGATCGGAAGGCTGTCTTCGGAATGTCTTCTTCTCAGACTCGGATTCGGTGATATCCAGATTGGAGATCTATCTTTGAAAACACCGACGCTCCCTTGAGTTGGTCCAATAAGTCATCAATCCGAGGGAGGGGATATTTGTTCTTCACCGTTACCGCGTTGAGCTTCCTATAGTCAGTGCACATTCTCAAACTACCATCTTTCTTCTTCACAAACAGGATTGGGGCTCCCCACGGCGATACGCTTGGTCGGATTAGCTTTTTGGCCAAAAGTTCTTCCAGCTGTTTCTTAAGCTCTTCTAGCTCGGGAGGCGCCATTCTGTACGGAGCAATTGAGATCGGGCCAGTTCCCGAAAGGAGGTCTATACTGAACTCTACTTCCCTATTCGGCGGTAAGTCAGGCATTTCGTTCGAGAAAACCTCGGGGAATTCTCCGACCACGGGGATTTGGTCTAAGGTCGGTTCCTCTGTTGTCTCTAACTTCGCAACAGAAGGGCCACTAAAGATTACGGTCTTTTCTCGGCAATCGAGTAAGACATGGTGTTGAGACATCCAGTCCATGCCAAGGATAATATCCAGCTTGGTTAAGGGTAGACAAATCAAATTGACTTTAAATTCTTTGCCTAATACTTGGATAGGACACTCTAGACACATTTTAGAAGTGACTACAGAAGAATTGGTTGGGGTAGAAATGGATAGTTTGTAAGGCATTTCTACTGGGAATAGTTTTAGTCTATTCATACAGTCAAGGGAAATGAAAGAATGTGTGGCTCCACAGTCAAATAGTACGGCACAAGGAATACTGTTTACTTGGCAAGTACCTCGGATCAGTTCGTCAGCATCAGTCACTTCTTCTCCATCCATAGTGTAAACTTTGCCTCTCTGCATAGGTCGGTTAATACCAGTCTGATGAGCCTTGGTCACATTGACTTCTTCCTTCACAATATTCTCGGTACACCGAGCTGCAAAATGGCCAGGCTTGCCACATCGGAAACAGGATCCTCTGGTTTTGCTCGGATCCAGATTCCAGCATTCCCCCCGGTGCTGCCTTCCACAATGTTGGCATATCGGATACGGGCCAGGAACAGCCACCATTTGACCACCACTCCTTGGAGCTATTGACATTCTGGAGTTCGGATTCACATATGGGGCAGATCTCTGGACAGCTCCTTTTCCTCTGATCGGACCCACTCCTTTCTGTGCCGACTTGCTCCTCTTTCCATCAGCTTTTCTCTTAAGCCCTTTCTCATAGGTGCTAGCCATGTTCACCAGTTGCGAGAGATTGGCCACGTTCTGATATTCGAATGCGAGCCGAATGTCGTCACGGAGACCAGACTCAAACTTGATGCACTTGGTACGCTCATCAGCATCTCGGTAGCTTCCTGAATAACGGATCAAATCCTCGAACTGAGCGGCATACTCCCCAACGCTCAAGTTTCTCTGTTCCAGCTTGAGAAAAGCGAGCTCCTTCTCTCTCCTTACATCCTTGGGAAAGTACCTTCCGAGGAAGCGAGCTCTGAATAAGTCCCAAGTGATGGCCTCATTAGCCGCTTCCAGTCCTCGGCTCTGTTGCTCCCACCAGTGCTCGGCTTCATTAACCAGCACAAACTCGGCCAACCTCACTCTGTACTCATAGGGCGGTTGTAGGGATCGGAAGATCTTCTGAATGTCTTGGAGCCATCTCTGAGCTCCATCGGGGTTGTAACCCCCTTCGAACCGAGGTGGTTCGTTCTTCCGAAATCGGCTCATCCAGTCTATCTCGACCGGAGCCGGAGGTTGGGGCTGAAGGGCTACAGCTGCAGCTGCTGCGGCTGCGGCGATGTTTTGAGCGAGGTTCTCAGCCTGATTCTGCTGAGCCTGCGCTTGGTTCTGCTGTAGTTGAACCAGGGTTTCCAACACAGTGGCAATTCGGTCGTTATCAACTCGTCTCCCAGCCATGTTGTTTGGTTATGGAGAGAAAGCCAATTAACTTCCGATTAATCAAGTAAATGTATATATATAAACATATATATCTATGAGCTCTATTGTCTAACTTAGACTTCTAGACTTTACTTATTTGTTACTCTCTTGGTGAGTAACCACTAGAGTCTTTCGCAACTCCAATAGGCCGAGGAGAAACTGCTCTGATACCAAAAATGTAACACCCTATGAAATAATTACCCTTAATTACCCCAAAATTAGGATTTAAAATTTCTTTTAAGATGGATATGATTTTTGCCAAAATAATATTTCCTTTCATTAATAACAAAAACATCAGAGTTAATAAAGCGGAAGACTTAAATGCATCAAATACATAAAGTATAAGTTTAGGTACATTCAGTTCGGTCATTCAAAATACAATCAGTGTTTTAGCTCGGCCCAACTGACCGAGACCCAATACAAAACAATGCTCTAGCTCGGCCCAACTGGCCGAGACCCATCCACCTATCTGACTCTAAATAACTTACTCTCCCTGAGAGGGAGAGTGATCCTGCTCGGCCGTGGACTGTGTCTGCTCGGGCTCAGTACCTGAAAAATGGTAAGGAGGTGAGCATTACACAGAACTTAAGTAAGCAGTTTCTAAGATGACATACCGAACTACCAAGCCAAACACAAGTAGTCAAATAGCAAATAAATCACAAGTAATCAAACCCATATATCTCATGCATATATCAACATTTAGCTCGGTTCGCATACCCACATCCTCGTCTGGCTCGGCTCACATCATAAACCAGTTAACTCAATACTAGCTATACCTCGGTTTACATTCTCTTACCTCGGATTACCATTACTCGTTATTCCACTCACATAGTTTACAATCTTTTACTCTTCTCGGATGCATACACCCAGTGCATGTCTTACACCATTTAGGTCGGATATTGGAGTGTCCATAACTGCGAGTACCACAATACCCGTCTTACAGCTGCGAGCACCACAATGCTCGGCTTACGCGATCAATGCACGCACCCAGTACGCGTCTGCTATGACCAGGAACACTACCGCCGATCATTCTATGGAGTAAGGAGTGTCCATAACTGCGAGTACCACAATACTCGTCTTACAGCTGCGAGCACCACAATGCTCGGCTTACGCGATCAATGCACGCACCCAGTACGCGTCTGCTATGACCAGGAACACTTCGTACCGATTCCGTTCTCGGAACCTTGTGTGTCATAACTGCGAGCACCACCATGCTCGTCTTACAGCTGCGAGCACCACAATGCTCGGCTTACGCGATCAATGCACGCACCCGGTACGCGTCTGCTATGACCCGACCACACAACCATTTCTCTTTAATTCCCTTTATCTTATTAACCATTACTTTTAGTTTGGCCCACCTCAGTTCACCTCTTTAATTTATTCCTCTTTGCATCTATCTCGGCTCAACCCTTCACCCATTTCCGATTTCCATTATTCCTATTATCTATCTCGTCTACCTAACTCATTATGTAACTTATTAGTTTGTCTTTTCGATCCACCCTGGTTACCATTTTTTCTCATTCTCCATTCTCACCCTCTCTCGGCTCGGCCACAGATACAAATACCAAATATCAAAGCTCATAAACACTTATACCACAACAACCGTATGCACAAAACATTTAGTCAATCCATCATATAAAATACAGCATATGGAATATAGCATGTAATCAAAAGTGATATTCCATCTTCACCTAAAATCCATGTTTCTAGTTCATTCATTAATTCCCCTTTTTCCCTTTTTACCATTTCTCTTCTAACATTAACCTATGTCCATTCCCTAATCTAATACCCACTCTTAGTACCCTTTTTGAACACCCTAGAAACCCAAACTCAAGCAGAGGTAACACTCACTCCTTACCTCAAACCGTGTGAGATAAGAGTTGAGAGTTTGAGAATGGTTTTCTTGATACTTGATCTTGGAGCTTCACACCTTTGAATCTTTTTCCTCATTGCTGCCACCACCACGCCACGCTACACACGAACTTCACGGCGGCCCAGGGACTCCAGATTAAAATGGGGACGGAGAGAAGGAGGGTCTCCGGTTGAGGTTTGGTTGCTGGAGGGGGGAAATATCCGTGGGAAGGGAGGGAGAAAGAAGTGTTAGGGCTGCTGGACTTTGAGAGAAAGAGAGAGAGACGTAGGGAAAAGAGAAGAATAAAAGTGAGAAGTGTTATGGGTTATGTGTTGGGATTTTCTTTTATTCAAATGTGGAAGATATTTGTGTGGCTCTCATTGGAGGCTTCTTGAGGAAGCTTGAATATGTGGACAGGATTCATTGGCTTCTTGAGGAAGCCATGAACAGTACATTGAAAAGGACATAAAGCAGTGATAATGACATAAAGTGAAGGACAGTACCGTACGGACGGTACGAAAACCAAAGGGTTAACAGCTCCACATGAACTGGCACGGAGGAGCTAGGACGTGTTGGCTCGGGTACGTCGGCTAGGATACGTTAGCTCGGTTTGTAGGAACAGCAGTAGTCCGAGCTTCCCTCTCGGACAGGACTCTGAGATCGGCTAATCCAGACTAGACAATGGGTTTCACATTGGGTTCCCTTTCAGCTCGGTTCATAAGCACACAATCTTATCTAGCTCGGCCGAGATCGGGCCGAGGCCTTAATCTCACATCCTAGGTCGGCCTATGCTCATACTACCCTTCTAACCTTGTACAATTTCTAAGGCTTAATCCTATCCTTAAATAGATATTTATATACTAAAATTATATTATTTAATATTAATATTCGGGATGTTACAATTTGACTCCGGAGAAGTATCTTTGTCTGTTCTCTGCTGTTGGGTCGGAAGAAGAAGAAAAGCCTGTTGAGGAGATTCCGGTTGTTCGGGATTTTCCGGAAGTATTCCCGGTGGAGATGCCAGGATTACCTCCCAAGAGGGAAATAGAGTTTGGAATTGAATTAATTCCCGGAACTGGTCCCATTTCTATTGCTCCATATAGAATGGCACCACCTGAAATGTTGAACTGAAGAAACAAATAGAGGAGTTACTCCAGAAGCAACTAATTAGACTGAGCGTCTCACCCTGGGGAGCTCCAGTTCTATTTGTTTAGAAGAAAGACGGGAGCCTAAGAATGTGTGTAGATTATAGACAGTTGAATAAGGTGACAGTGAAGAACAAGTATCCTTTGCCAAGGATTGATGACCTTATGGATCAGGTCAGGGGAGCTTTAGTATTTTCTAAGATAGATCTGAGATCCAGGTATCATTAGATCAGGATTAAGGAGGAAGATGTCCCTAAGACTGCATTTCGATCTCGATACGGACATTATGAGTATGTAGTAATGCCGTTCAGATTGACTAATGCACCAGCTGTTTTTATGGATTACATGAACAGAATTTTTAGACCATATCTGGATTCATTCGTGGTGGTATTCATTGATGATATCCTGATATACTCTAAGAATCTGGAGGAACATGTTGAACATCTCCGGATAGTGTTGAATATTCTGAAGGAGAAGCAGCTTTATGCCAAACTTTCCAAATGTGAGTTTTGGCAGAGAGAAGTTAAATTCTTGGGACATGTAATTTCAGACGAAGGCATAGCAGTTGACTCGGCTAAAGTTGATTCGGTTCTGCAGTGGGTTCAGCCTAAGTCAGTCACGGAAGTCCGAAGTTTCTTAGGACTGGCTGGCTATTATAGGCGATTTATTGAAGGATTTTCTAAAATCGCACTACCTCTCACAAAGTTGACTCGGAAAGATCAACCATTTATTTTGGACGAGAAGTGCGAGAAAAGTTTCCAGATGTTGAAGGAAAGATTAACATCTTCACCGGTGTTAATTTTGCCTAACCCTCACAAGGAATATGAGGTATACTGTGATGCATCGAAGCAAGGACTCAGAAGTATGTTGATGCAAGAGGGAAGGGTTGTGGCATATGTTGGAACCTACAATCGGTGGGTGAAACAACTAGGAAACACTAGGAAAATACCTAGAAGGGGGGGTTGAATAGGTGTAAAAGAAACCTTGAAAGATTTTCGCAAGAAACAAATCAAAACAATTAAAACAAATGATTTTCACAAAAATTCTTTAGCCTTAATCGATTAATGACATGAACTAATCGATTAATGCCTCTGTACATTGAAAAATCACTTTTCAATCAAATACGAAAATCAATCAATTCACAAGTATAACCAGAGATTCAGCGAAAACAATTAACACCTATATTCTTATTGATTAACCTAGGTTATGAAAATGATTTTCCCCAAATCAATTTTGCACAATTAAGATTCAATTCAATCAATTATGAAAAATCACTTTTTCTAGGTTTTCAACCAAGAACACAATTAATAACAAGAATGTAAAGAGTAGAGAGTTTAGAGATACGACACAGTGATTTATCCTGGTTCACTTTCATCCACTTGAAAGCTACTCCAGTCCCCTCTTCAACCAAGAGAGATTCTTCACTATGATGAATTAGAGTTTCTCAAATTACAAGTAAATGCCTCACAAGACTCCCTTCTTGCTAGCCTACAAGAGATACCACACCCTTGCCTTGTAACCCTATTGATATCTAATCTAACCTCTTCTCTTGCTTGTTAAATCCCCTCAACAAGACTTCCAATGCTTTGAGATACTTCAAAGACTTCCAATTGCTTGCTTCACTACAAGGCTTCCAAGTGCTTGATGAAATGCCACACCAAGACTTCCAATATAACTTTGCTTGATTCACAACCAAGACTTCCAATTGTTGTAGATAGCTTGCCTCTTGCAAAGATTACAACTCAAATGAAAACAAAATAACAATCCTATGAATCTCTTTCAAAAGTTATGAAATATCAACATGAGAGATTCAAGGTTCTTGATCAAAGAATGTAAAAATGAGAACTTTGATCTTGAGAAAGTGAGAGAGAATAGAGTGGCTTTGATTCTTTGTAAAATTGATTATCAAAATGATGAATTATCATCACAAAGGTTAGGAATAGGTTTATATAGAATACCCAAAAGTTAGGAATGGTTAGAAGTGCTTTTGAGAAGTGAAAAACGCATTTTAAAAACCATATCTGATCGTGTTAATCGAGTAGCCAAGTCATTACTCGAGTAACCAGTGTAATCTGAGTTCACTAATCGAGTAATTGCGCAAGGCTGAAAAATTCTACTCGAGTAAAAGGGAAAGTAATCGATTACTTTTTAGGGTTAATCGATTACTTTGAGGTTTTAATCGATTACCTTAAAATGTTAATCGATTACTTCCTTCAAAAATCAATTAAAACTTGTTTTCTCAAAAACTAAACCTTTTCTTTCAAACCTTTAAGCCACCTATTGATTTTAGGCAAAGTGAATACTCAAAATATGATAAAATCATGCAATCAAAAGAGATTCACTACCCTCTAAGAGACTCTACCCAAACTCATAAACTAAAAGACTTGTGAGGCGAAAGATAAAGCATAAAGCAT
The DNA here is from genome assembly GCA_037953625.1 of Crotalaria pallida. Classification (NCBI taxonomy): domain Eukaryota; kingdom Viridiplantae; phylum Streptophyta; class Magnoliopsida; order Fabales; family Fabaceae; genus Crotalaria; species Crotalaria pallida. Next base: position 83,991,175 of record CM075653.1, read on the forward strand.
AAACAACCAAACTAAGTCTTCATGAGCTTGCTCTCTCTTCATCACTTGATGTTTGTTGTTGCTTGTTGAGCTTGATCTTGATCAACACATTTGTAGCTTGTTCAAAACCTTTTGGCATTTATCAAAACATTCTTCATGGATCTTACAATCTCCCCCTTTTTGAAAATGACAAACATGTTTTGAAATTATGAAGTTCATTGAAGTTGTTGATGCTTGAACCATTTGATCACTTGGTGAGACTCTTGCTCCCCCTCAATAAATGTTTTTGACATTTGAATATCCAATTGAGTTAAGCTTGATTTTCCCCCTATCTCCAACAACTTTGCTCAACCTACATAAAAACAACAAAAACAACCTTTCTCCAAACATACCATTTCATTTACTCCAAAAAGGTCAAAACATAATATTTCTCCCCTTTTTCAAAACATCATATTTCTCCCCCTTTGGCATTATCAAAAAGAAATATATACCAATTGAAATATAAGATCTAAGCTAAAATAGAGAGATTAATGAGATATAACAACCAAAGCATGATAATCATCTAATGATTACTCAATGATATCAATTATAACAAATTGTATACCAATAACATGATACCAATTGTAAAAACAATTGTAAGAATTTGATACCAATAGTATAATATCGAATGTTACCAATTTGTAGGATTTTCTCCTTAATACCAATTGCAGATGTCCAACAATATCAATTGTGTCAACTTGTAGGACCTTTACTTGAGATTTGAAGAAATATATATAGACCTTCATTTGCTTCTTCAATCATACCTACAAAAACAATCATGCTTTGCTTTTTGGTATCCAAATGGTTTTGGATCCATTTTTGTTAGTGTAGGGACTCTCACCCTTTTTCATCCAAACAAAATCTCCTTTAGGTATACCATGCACTTTAATATAACACACATTTGAAGTATGTCCATGAGTACCACAATAGAAACATGTTGGTGCATTTGAAAAATCAACTTTAGAAAAATCAACAACATTTCTATGAGATTTACTCTTAGCATTAGTATAACCCAAACCAAACTTGTTTGAATTTTCTCTTTGAAAATTTAACAAAGTGCGCAATCTAATATCACCACTTGAGAAACTTGCAAGCTTATTTTTCAAAATAGCATTTTCATCTTTAAGCAACTTGCAATTCTCACAATCAACCACAATATTCAATCTACTAGCACAATCACAAGAAGAACTAGCATAAATGAGATCAAGGGTTTCATTTTGAAGATTAAGCTCATCAACTTGTTTTTGAAGTTCTAAAATCTCTTGTTGAAGTTTCAAAATGAGCTTCTTCCTTTCAATGTTTTTCAAAGCTAGTTTCTTAAATTGTTCATGCATTTCTTCATAAGCATTATATAACATTTCATATTTGGAAGAAATTTCGGATTTAGTAAGACTTACATCGCTATCCTCGCTTTGATAACTTGATTCATCATTTGAACTTTTTTCTTCATGATCTACTAGAGTTATCAAGTTGAGACAAGCGGCATCTTCATCATCCGAAGAACTATTTGATTGGCTTTTCTTATCTTCTTCATCATCACTATTCCAAACTATGTATGCTCTTTTAGTTTTTGCATTTTTCTTCTCTTTCTCCTTCTTCTTGAGATACTTAGAGCATGAGTACTTGAGATGACCGGGCTTTCCACATTCATGGCAAACTATACCTTCTTTTGAAGTCTTTGTCTTGTAGTGTGGGGAATTCTTCTCTTTACTTTTGTCTTTGTTCAACCTTCCTTTTCTCCTTAGAATCTTATTGAACTTTCTTAGTAGAAGCTTCATCTCCTCTTCATCAATGTCCGAATCGGAATCTTCATCATCATCATTATCGGAACTCTCTTCCTTTTGATATGACCTTTGAGCTTTAAGAGCGATTCCTTTTCTTTCTTTGTTCTTATCCGACTCTTCATGCAAATGCAAACGTTCAAGCTCCATTTCATGTTCTTGAAGCTTTCCGAAAAGTGTTGCTAAGTCCATGGTGTCCAAGTCCTTTGATTCAACAATTGCGGTAACCTTAGGTTGCCATTCCCTACTTAGACATCTTAAAACTTTGTTAACAAGTTCACAATTCAAGAAAGTTTTACCAAGAGCAATGAGATGATTAACAATATGAGTAAAACGTTTTTGCATAAAACATATAGATTCATTAGGCAACATACGAAACAATTCATATTCATGCATCAAAGAATTTAATCTAGCACACCTAACTTCACTAGTTCCTTCATGTGTGACTTGCAAGGTATCCCACATTTCTTTGGCATTACGACATTGGGAGACTCTAAAGAACTCATCATAAGATAGAGCGGAGGTGATGATATTTTTAGCTTTTAAATCATATTGAATTTTCCTTTTATCATCATCGGTCCACTTATCTTTGGGAGTTAGGGTAAGCACACCTTCTACATCTTTTGAGGGAATATGAGGACCATTTTCAATGGCTTCCCAAATGTTCACATCTATAGCTTCAATAAAGATTCTCATCCTAATTTTCCAATAACCATAACCCTCTCCACCAAACATAGGAGGGCGATTTATTGAAGCACCTTCACCACCAAAAGGATTCGTAGAACCCATTGTAGTTTCTCAAGGATCTTAACGAAAAAGCTCTATGCTCGTGTCTTTCGACCGAGCTCTGATACCAATTGTTGGAACCTACAATCGGTGGGTGAAACAACTAGGAAACACTAGGAAAACACCTAGAAGGGGGGGTTGAATAGGTGTAAAAGAAACCTTGAAAGATTTTCGCAAGAAACAAATCAAAACAATTAAAACAAATGATTTTCACAAAAATTCTTTAGCCTTAATAGATTAATGACATGAACTGATCGATTAATGCCTCTGTACATTGAAAAATCACTTTTCAATCAAATACGAAAATCAATCAATTCACAAGTATAACCAGAGATTCAGCGGAAACAATTAACACCTATATTCTTATTGATTAACCTAGGTTATGAAAATGATTTTCCCCAAATCAATTTTGCACAATTAAGATTCAATTCAATCAATTATGAAAAATCACTTTTTCTAGGTTTTCAACCAAGAACGCAATTAATAACAAGAATGTAAAGAGTAGAGAGTTTAGAGATACGACACAGTGATTTATCCTGGTTCACTTTCATCCACTTGAAAGCTACTCCAGTCCCCTCTTCAACCAAGAGAGATTCTTCACTATGAGGAATTAGAGTTTCTCAAATTACAAGTAAATGCCTCACAAGACTCCCTTCTTGCTAGCCTACAAGAGATACCACACCCTTGCCTTGTAACCCTATTGATATCTAATCTAACCTCTTCTCTTGCTTGTTAAATCCCCTCAACAAGACTTCCAATGCTTTGAGATACTTCAAAGACTTCCAATTGCTTGCTTCACTACAAGGCTTCCAAGTGCTTGATGAAATGCCACACCAAGACTTCCAATATAACTTTGCTTTATTCACAACCAAGACTTCCAATTGTTGTAGATATCTTGCCTCTTGCAAAGATTACAACTCAAATGAAAACAAAATAACAATCCTATGAATCTCTTTCAAAAGTTATGAAATATCAACATGAGAGATTCAAGGTTCTTGATCAAAGAATGTAAAAATGAGAACTTTGATCTTGAGAAAGTGAGAGAGAATAGAGTGGCTTTGATTCTTTGTAAAATTGATTATCAAAATGATGTATTATCATCACAAAGGTTAGGAATAGGTTTATATAGAATACCCAAAAGTTAGGAATGGTTAGAAGTGCTTTCGAGAAGTGAAAAACGCATTTTAAAAACCATATATGATCGTGTTAATCGAGTAGCCAAGTCATTACTCGAGTAACCAGTGTAATCTGAGTTCACTAATCGAGTAATTGCGCAAGGCTGAAAAATTCTACTCGAGTAAAAGGGAAAGTAATCGATTACTTTTTAGGGTTAATCGATTACTTTGAGGTTTTAATCGATTACCTTAAAATGTTAATCGATTACTTCCTTCAAAAATCAATTAAAACTTGTTTTCTCAAAAACTAAACCTTTTCTTTCAAACCTTTAAGCCACCTATTGATTTTAGGCAAAGTGAATACTCAAAATATGATAAAATCATGCAATCAAAAGAGATTCACTACTCTCTAAGAGACTCTACCCAAACTCATAAACTAAAAGACTTGTGAGGTGAAAGATAAAACATAAAGCATAAACTACCAAACTAAGTCTTCATGAGCTTGCTCTCTCTTCATCACTTGATGTTTGTTGTTGCTTGTTGAGCTTGATCTTGATCAACACATTTGTAGCTTGTTCAAAACCTTTTGGCATTTATCAAAACATTCTTCATGGATCTTACAGCATATGCATCTCGTCAATTGAAAATCCATGAAGTGAATTATCCCACTCATGATTTGGAGCTTGCTGCTATAGTGTTTGCCTTGAATATTTAGAGGCATCATCTCTATGGCACTATTTTCAGAGTATTTAGTGACCATAAGAGCTTAAAGTATTTGTTTGATCAGAAGGAATTGAATATGAGGCAGTGTCGATGGATGGAGTTTTTGAAAGACTATGATTTTGAGCTACACTACCACCCTGGAAAGGCTAACGTGGTGGCAGATGCTCTGAGTCGTAAAGCAATTCATGTGAGTTCAATGATGATTAAAGAAGCTGCTTTGATTGAAGAGTTTAGGGATTTAAGTTTGGTTATGCAAGTGGAACCAACCTGTATCAAGATGGGTATGTTTCAAATTTCTAATGAATTCTTGGCTCGAATTCGTAGATTACAACAAGAGGATGATGAATTAAAAGAGAAGAAGGAGTTGATGATCAGAGGTAAGGAGTCTAACTTCTCTGAAGGACAGGATGGGATTCTTCATTTCAAAACGAGAATTTGCATACCTAAGGATCCGGAAGTCAGGAGATTAATCTTGGATGAAGCACATAAGAGTCAGATGAGTATTCATCCCGGATCAACCAAGATGTACCAAGACTTGAAAAGTATGTTCTGGTGGTCGAGTCTCAAGAGAGATGTGGCAGATTATGTAGCTTCTTGTCTAATCTGTTAGAAGGTTAAGATGGAACATCAGAAACCTGGAGGGGAGTTGCAACCCTTGGAAATCCCTCAATGGAAATGGGAGAGCATTTCCATGGACTTTGTAACCGGGTTGCCAAGGACAGTTGCAAACCATGATGAAATCTGGGTAATTGTGGATCGTTTGACTAAGTCGGCGCATTTCATTCCAGTGAATATGCGCTATTCTTTGGAGAAGCTTACTCAGATTTACATCAAGGAAGTAGTACGGTTGCATGGGGTACCTTCCAGTATTATTTCAGATCGCGATCCGAGGTTCATGTCAAGATTTTGGTATAGTCTACAACAAGTCAACAAGCTCTGGGAACAAGACTCAAGATGAGTTCAGCATACCATCCTCAGACAGATGGGCAGACAGAAAGGACCATTCAAACTTTGGAAGATATTATGCGAGCTTGTGCATTGGAAGAACAAGGAAGTTGAGATCAGATTTTGCCACTTGCGAAATTCACATACAACAATGGGTATCATGCAAGTATTGGAATGGCACCATTCGAAGCATTGCATGGAAGAAAGTGCCAAACCCCGCTATGTTGGTTTCCAGTGGGGGAGAACTTGCATCTTGGTCCTGATGTAGTTCAGCAGACAACTGAAAAGATTCGAATGATTCAAGAGAAGATCAAGACTGCTCAGAGTCGTTAGAAAAGTTATGCTAATCAAAGGAGAAGACCTCTCGAGTTTTTAGAAGGCGATCATGTATTCCTTAGGATTGTACCGATGAAGGGTGTAAGTAGAGCCTTGAAACCTAGAAAGCTTTCACCAAAGTTTATAGGTCCCTACCAAATCCTTAAGCGAGTAGGTCCTGTAGCTTATCAAATAGCTCTACCACAATCCTTATCCAATCTGCACAATGTTTTTCATGTCTCCCAACTGAAGAAGTATGTGCATGATCCTACCTCAATCCTTCATATTCGCCCTGACGATTTAACCTTACGAGAAAACCTAACCTTTAAGGCTGGCCCAATTAGAATTGAAGACAAAAGAATAAAACAACTTAGAGGAAAGGAGATTCCACTAGTCAAGGTTATTTGGCAAAGTGGAATTGTATATGAAGCGACTTGGGAATTAGAGGAAAAGATGCGTAGGGATTACCCTGAGTTGTTTTCGTAGGTTGAATTTCGGGGACGAAATTCCTATTAAGTGGGGGAGTAGTGTAACACCCCAAATTTTTATTTCCTGATGTAATGAAATGATAATTATGATAGATTTTCAAAATTATTATCTTAAATTATAATTATTATTTTTATAATTAATATGGAGTTAATTACGTGATTATAGGTGTGTTTGTGATAATGATTTTACATTAGGAATATGTTAATAATTAATAATAGGTGAAAATAGAGTTTTTGCATATTAGTCCCTGATTTGGGACCTAGAATTAATATTAGAAAGATTTTGGAGGGAAAGGGAATTAAAATATTTATTTTTCAAAATTGACCAAAAAGACTCGAGTATTTGGGGGAAAAACTCGTTAGTGCATTTGATGAGTCAGCACTCAACGAATCCCTTTCATTGACACGAAGTCGACTCAAGTTGGCTTCTTGGGTGTCGTGTCGACTTGCATGGAGGCTCGATTGATGTATAAAAACCGATTGTTGGTGAGATTACCCTGTTTTGATCAAATTGCTTCAAGAATTCGAGCTCTAGGGTTTCCGATTTCGTCTCCTTATATCTTTTTTGATTCTGAGTGTTAGAGTGATTATTATACACCATTGTAAAGCTCACATCACGAGCTTTACAAAGACATAGAAATGGAGAGCTGAGGGTTCGTGTAGAGGTAGAATCGAAGCTCGAAAAGGGAGGGAGTTTTTCTGTCAAGTCCAGAAACTGAAGTCTGGAGCTTACTTCAAGCTCTGATTTTGGTAAGTGTATGAACCCTATGACCCTCAATTTCATTCCTACCTTTATTCTATGTTGCATAGAATAATTCCTAACCAAATTCCCTAATTTTTAAACTGAAATTGCATGTGTAAATCCCTGGTTTTTGGACTCTGCTCATATGTGGCTGCATGCAAAGGGTTTTGGGGGTTAGAGTGTTCCAGCCAATTTCTCTGCAAGTTCCCTGTTGATTCACGGCTTAGAGGTAAGGGTGAAGCTAATTGTTCACTAGAATAAGTTTAATTCATTGCATGATAGGTGTAGAGTCACCATGAGACTCTATGGGCATAGTGTGAATTAGTTGCTTGGCTTGGAGGCCTATTTGAGTGTCAAAACTGTTTAGAGCAAGTTCTAAATGTTACATGCAAGCTATATCATGGTTATTTTCATGCTGTAATTGCTTGGAATTGAATTTGATATGTTAAGTTGTTGAAATTGTGAAATTATGCATAATTGGCACTCAAGATCAATTCAATGTAATGTGGTGTTATTCTTGGGTTGGAACATGTTTATTTTATGTCATATTAACTTTGTTAAGTTCTGGTTTTGATTAAATTTGAGTAGAAAGGAAAATGGTATGTTAAAACTCAATTTTCAGTACATTTTGTCTGCTAACACTCGAGTCTTTGGCTCGAGACTCGAGTATTTCAGATGCACCAGTGCGTCTGATGGCACCAATCACTCGAGTTTCTGACCCATGACTCGAGTATTAGCTAATACTGGTAATATACCCTAGTGATGAACTACTCGAGTTGTGCATGATCCACTCGAGTCTTCTTGGTTGATGAAGACTCGAGTATTTCATGAACCACTCGAGTATTCCAGAAAGACTTGAAACTTTAATGTTGCAGAAAATTAAGCACAACTCGAGTCTTTTCAAGAACCACTCGAGTATTTCAGTGTATGTTAGAACTCTACTCGAGTCTTTTAAAAATCACTCGAGTCTTTTGAAGCAGAATGATAAAAAAATGCCATTTTCAATCATGTCAAATTTAATCAAATATAATAATCATGTTCCAAAGAGGTTATGGTATGTTAATGCTTGTGTTGTTGATTATAATGCATGTTGCACATTATGAAGTTAATGGATAACCCCAAAATGGGATGTTGTGTGCATTCATGCATGGAGATGTGGTGTTAGCATATCATTTATCATGTTCGAGGAACATGAGGAGGGTACTCTGGGAGTACCAATTTGGTTACGACTTGCCTGTAGTCACATTTGGTAATAATGTGACCAACATTGGTTGCTGCGAACGTTGGTATTCGTCTTGGAGACGAGATGTGCACATCGGTAATGATATTGGTATTATGGACCACGTTCCAGGCATATTCGTGTGGCTTGCTCGATGACACATTTTGGTAATGTGGGCAGCATAGGCGATGTTGTTACGTCTTGGTGACGCAACGTACACTTTGGTAGTGTCGTTTGGATTATATTCCGAGCAGGTTCACTATACGTCTGAGGCACGTATACGGGTTGTTTGGATGGACATGCATGAGAGCATTAGATGAAGAATATTAGGAGTGGAAAGGTTGTGTGACAGCATCATGACATATCATATGTGACATTGACTATTGAGTAATTTGGATTGAGCATATGTTGTACTTATCTCTGGTCCATTGTTATACATGTTGTATATTTGCTTAACATTATGCTTATTCCATTATGTGAACTATATTGCTTACCCCTTATGCCCACTGTAGGTGATGGCACGCTATCTAGCTTGCATCGAGTTGTGCCCACTCCCTAGTGGAGTATGGTACTACGAGGACCATCGAGCCACCTTTGAGGGGGAGGTAGAGGTTACCCTCTATCACCCCAACCCCTTGACTCGTGTCCGTCCTCGTAGGTTCTGCATACCCATTATCTATACCCTGCATGTGCCCCCGTTTTATACTTATCATGGACCACCCCCGGCTCGACCAGCTCGTCGATTTCACTCTTTTCGTTTTAGAGCAGCTACTAGATCTCACCCCTCTGCTTCTCGTATCATCCGAGAGGAGACTCCTTCAGCTGGTCCAATGAGTCCAGATCATGGGACTCCTTCTACTGACCCAGTGCCCAGTGGTAGGGCACCGACTCAGTCGGACGAGGTGGAGGAGGACCCTGAGGAGGCAGAGAGTGAGGGGGAGCCAGTTGAGCACTCCACTGGGAGCCAGTGGGGAGTTGGGGATCCACCGGGTGATGCATAGTATGGATGGTTGGTATGTGGGATGCTTGGAGCTTCTGGCTGGAGACTTTGAGGAGGAGGATCGTGTTGTGGAGGAGGATCATCAGACCACCACTCTGGGATTTTTATCTTTTGCTCTGTAGTTATATTGTATATATTTTTGAGAGATCTTAGAGAGATTGTCTTTTATTTTGATTATGGACTTGTACTACCCAAACTTTGCTACCTCGACTATCATGTACCTTGACTACTTTTACATTTTATATATATGTGTGTGTATTTTCATATGCCTACTGGTTCGATGTTTTATCGCTCAAGGTTCAAGTTTTACTTCCGCATACTCTGATGATAACTTTATTCGAAAATATTTCATTTTTTAAAGTATCACGAAATTAACAAATCCTTTGCTATTTGGAGTACCAAAAAGAATCCCTTTGGAATAACTTGTAATAAGATTTTTGTTACATATCAAGTCCATATTGTTTTTCCTTATATCTTTATTAAAAGTAAATAAAGATTTACATAATTGGATTTAAAGAGTGAGTGTGACAGGTTCCGCAAGGAATTCGGACCAAAAAAATATTGTTGGTGTTTTAGTGTTTATCCTATGTTACATATTAAAAAATTTATTAAAAGAAAAAAGTTTCATTAAGAAATTGTGTACTTTTCATTATTTAAAAAAGGCTTATTTAAGTATTTAGTCCCTGAACTTAGGTGCCTTTTTGGAATTAGTCCTTAAACTTTTTTTTCGATGCTTTGAGTCCCTAAACTTTGCACAAATTTTGGAAATGGTCATTTCATCACTTAAGTAGTGATATGACTGAGGATATGTCACGTCACTTTTACCACATCGATAGGTAACGTGCCAGGTGATGCCACGTGAATTTTTTAAATTAAAAAAAATCAAATTTATTAAAAATAATTAAGAATTGTATTTTTTTTTTAAAGAAAATCGAATCTTTTAATAACTTTTATTAAAAAAAATCATGTAGTGTCCCATGACTCTACATTACACGTTACTCGTCGATATTGTGAAAGTGACATGATATGTCGTTGGCTATATCATCATTTAAGTGACGAAAGGACCATTTCCAAAAATTAAACAAAATTCAGGGACCCAAAGCATCGGAAAAAAAAAAGTTTAAGGACCAATTCCAAAAGAGCACCTAAATTCAGGGACTAAAATGTCAAATAAACAAAAATGAGATATTTAGCTTTCCTTTGAAAACATGTTTTGAATGGAATCTTATCTTTGTTCTATATCAATTTTTTTTTGTATAGTATACATATGCTATTAAAAGAATCTTTATTATAAAATATGCATTTTTATCTTCACCCATTTTCTCTTAAAATCCTTTTTCCGTCTCTGAGCATGAGGATGTGTGTCTCCTCTATTCCATTATGTAATTTTCTATTTTCTTCTCCTTTGCAGTTTTTGGCTAATTAGGTTTATTAGAGTGTGTAGGTTTGATTTGGGTCACACCACAAAATGAACTCTTGAAGCTTAACCTATGTTTGTCCATATTTAAATTGTTTACCTATTGTTTGAGAGGAAAAATGAATACTGTCGAAGAAAGGCAGTGTTGTTACATGATTATTTATGAATGAGTGGATCACAATAGGTTTATGTGGTAATCTTGTGTTTGGCCTTACTGAGAAGTATTTGAGAACGTTTAAAGGGGAAATAAACTTAAAAGAAAAAGAGACGAAAAGTATAAATTGGAAATAAATGACAAAAATGTAAAGAAAATTAAAGACTTGCGTTTAAAAGTAAAGATTTTATTGAATAATAAAGAGGGAAGTTACATTGGTGTTTTCTCCATTAATATGCTTGATAGATATTAGGATAATAAGCAAGTTCCAACCTATTTTACATCGACAAACTTCCTATTTATAGACAATGAAATAATAACTATCAACCTAATCTACTAACATGTGTACGATTAAGATTGATAAATTGAAATAAAATATATTTGTCTTCTACCTTCGACATCCAGCTTGAATATGCTTTGTGGAAGTCTTTAACAAGATCCTCAAATGATGTCTTCAGTTAAAATTTTCGACGTTTCGTTCGTATTATTTCCCCTTTTTTATACTTAATCATTTTTAAAAGAGGAATGACAATCAACAACCCTATCCCGACAGATTTTCATATAACTCTCTGATCACTCCACCAATAGGGTTTCGACACGCAGTTTTTGTTAACCTATGTCAGATTTTAATTGCACCTCTTTTTGATGAGGATGTATCTTAGTTGTTTTACAACTAAGATTTCATGATGTGGGAATTCAGAAATGGTGTGCAAAGTAACTTAATTTTAAACAAGCTATCTGAACCACTTATATTCTTCTTTGATAGAACAACTATCTATTTCATGGAAGCTTTACAAAGTTTAAAACATTTCATTTTGTGAGATATTTCTTTCAACAAAGAAACATAATTCCCATATCTGATTCCTATTCATCAGAAAGGATATGGAAGATTGCTTTGGAAGGACTTCAGTTTTACTTCTCCACCAAAACAGATATCATAATTCCACATATCTACTTCTAACATTCTCAATCTCAAGACTTTGGTTATGTTTTTACCCCTCTTTTTCCTTACTTTCTTTCGAAACTCACAATAACGTGGAAGTATAATCGAATACATGTAAATGATGTTTTTCCTTGATTCAAGAATGTAGAACATCTCTCGGATTTGTCTCCTTTTATAGCAATCTTCTAACGTAATGGTTGCATTTAGAATTAAATATTGCCTTTATTTCACCTACCGAGGTAACTTTTCATTTATTACTTCAGTTTCTTTTGACTAACCTTGGGGATTGTGCATCTTCAATTTTCGACATTATTCATATTGACGAATGTTTCTTTTTTGACATAGGTTAATATATGTCGTAGTCACTTTTATAATTTGTTTCAAAATATAATTTCACCCACCTTTAATATCACTTCTATTGTCGAATGGTCAATAATCTCTATCGATTTCAAATCCAGAGTCCTAACACCTATATACACTTTACATTGCATATGAGGAGAAAACGCTGTGTCCAATATTTTATATATTTTTTGGCTAAATTACTCATTTGATCCCTTACCTTATTTTTCAATTTCAAATTGGTCCCTTACGTTTTTTGGGTTTCAAATTGGTCCCCGAGTCATGATTCATCCTACGTGTCAATATCATATTAGTCAACATAGGATGAATAATGACACGTGTGCAAATCATAGTAGTCCACATAGGATGAATAGTGACTCAGGGACCAATTTGACAGCGAAAAGAAACATAAAGGCTCAATTTGAAACCAAAAAAAACACAAGGAACCAATTCGAAATTGAAAAATAAGATAAGGGACTAAATGAGTAATTTAGCCATTTTTTTATTGAATCATTATGATGGAGAAAATTTGGTTTTTAATATATATATATATTTATATATAGAGAGAGAAAAAAAAATATTTACACAAATACCAATTTGATCTTTTTGGCTTATCTAATTAAATAAGTTAAAACCCATATTGGAGCTTTTTCCAACTTGATGTTTTTCTCAGCTCTAACAATATCGCCAAATAAGTTCTTGACAAACTAATACGAAAACATTTTAAACTTCTAAAACTTATTTCATTACATTTTTAATATTTTTTTTCCTAAGGTATCCACCCGTGTAACTGGGTGACTAATCATTTTGACATTGTCGGATCCTTTTGGGGGCTAGTCTCCCAGCGAGATCTCTTACATTCGCAAGAGCCGGGGATCGAACCCCAACCACTTGCTTAAAATAAAACATTATTTTGTATTACATTTTTAATAACTAATATCTCTTACCATTTGTGCTAGCCTCCACTGGTATTACATTTTTAATAACTAATATCAAGACCTCTGTATTAATGACGGACCAAAATAATGTTCTATTTTAAATTACAAATACTCATTAAAATGGAAGAAATTCACTAACATTATATTAAATATATCACTTACAATCTTACCATAATTTGGATTTACCCTTCAAAATTGTGAAACACCAAGAATTGAAAGAATGATTGAATTTTTATTTTTTGTGAATTGAAGGAATGTTGGAATATAAATATATATTATGTGCTCTTACCCCGTGCAATGCACGGATTGTTGATATTTTAATTTTTTTATTAGATACTTTAAATTAAAATTTATTATTTTTATTATAAAGTAAAGATTATTATTAAAGAACAACCAAAAATACCAACGGGGGTTGACTCAAGTGGTGCGATCCTGTCAACTTGAGAACTTAGGAATGGGGCTGAGACTAAGAAGTCGCAGGTTCGATTCCCGGTTAACACTTCCCGTTGGAAGAGGCATAGGAACGCGACCTCGTGCAGAATTAGTGTCAAGGATGATCCTGTTGATAAATTTTATACTTCTTCGTATGAACAAAAAATGTAACACTTTTTATCTGAGATATTCCTTATTTATTTTTTGGATAAATTGACATTTTTATATATGATTATCAAATTTATTATGATAAATAAGTATTAAATAAGAATCGAACATTTTGATCTTTTTTATATTTATTAGATGGATGGATTAGTTTTTTTTTATACAATTAGTATTTTTTTAATATGATTATCAAATATGTTGTTATTAATCATAATTAAATATTTTTATCTTTTTTATCAATTATCTTATCTCAAGTTAATAATAAAATTGAATCCTAAAAATCTTTATTTTATCTCAAGCTAAATATTTTTATTATTTTTTATGATTATCTTTATCTTATTGGATCTTAATCTTTATTTTATTTTCTTTTCTTTTTTTAAACACTTATCAAATCTTAATATTAAAAAATGAAGATGGACTCTTAGTTTTATTTTTATCTTTTTTAAATGACAACCTAATTCATTAACGATATTATTTATTAAAGTTAATTAATTATACAAAATTACGAGCCTGATCAACTTTTTTTTTATAATGAAGGAAAAATTGTTGATTCCAAACTCAACCAATTTTAGCAAATATCATGAAAATATATAGTAATCTGATAGGACTTCAAATAAATCTACTATATTTATATAGAAACATCCCTTTTCGAGGCACCACGTTTGTCCGCTATAAAAACATCCCTTTTCGAGGTACCATGTTTGTCCGCTTAAGGATAATCATTTATAATCAAAATTAATTATAAGCAAGTATATCAATCTTTTTTAATTAAACTTGTTGATAAAGGATTAATTTAAATCTGAAAAAAAAATTATTATTGCTTTTAGTTTGATATTTATGTTGTACAACATGTCTGAGTGCATTTTTAAATATGCTATCCCAAATTTTTGCACTTCGAACAAACTATTCAAAGGGTTCAAAACATAAAATTATGGGTGTCGATAGAATTTGTTATTTTCATTATATATTTTTCCTTGTTTTTATTTATTTAATTTTTTTTTTGATAATCTGAAGAATCCAATGCAGAAAATTGCCTGTCTTTAAATCTAAAGATTATATATTAAATTGTTATTGTGATAGACCGACCCTCGGTCTACCCTTAGCATACCCAGCCGAACAGATTATCCTATATATTAGGTCATGTCTGCCCAGGCCGAGCGCTTGTCCTAGGACCCATCCTGGCTCCTCAGGACCGACCGCTTGGGGGCTTACCCCCCAAGAAGTCCGAGCTAGGGGCGCGTGAGCCTAACTTGCCAACAGGGATAAGATCCTCCACTACAGGATAAGGATGAATGACTCATCTCACATCCTAAAGGGGACACGTCAGCTGCCTTGCTGGACCTCCGTACAGGCCCACAAGGTACAATGCTACCCCTATAAATAGCTGTCTCCAGCAAGGGGCTCTGGTACGTTCTCTCTCTCCCTAATTACACACCCGCACACACTGTGATTAGGGAAACCCTAGTTGTCCCAACTGGACCTCTAGCATACCTAAACAATCATACACTAACCTCAGTCCATCCACTAGTTCTTGGGTCTCTCTATACCTTTGAGCTAGGGATACATCTGAAACACCGTGTCCTAGACACGACATTGGCGCCGTCTGTGGGGATCTGATAAACTGTTATCCCCACCCAAAAAATGGTAAACCCACGTGGAAACGCCGCAAACAGCTCACGCGGCGCAAACCACCAGACCGGAAGGAACCGCCAGCGACTGGAAGAAGGCAGCGCTGACAATGGAAGAGATCTGGAAGGAAGAAATCCTCCCCACCAAAGCATGCCTTCGGTAAGACTTGAAATCCCATCCCGCAGCCACCACTCAGTACCAGCCCGAACTCACAGTGGTCCATACACCGTTCATTCTAGGCAGACAAACCCCAACCCCCCCAATCATATACCAAACCACGGCTCCGGCCGCTCCTTCGACGCCCGTGTCTCTGGAGAAGAAAGGGGACACTCCCAAGGCCGAAGGGAAACCCAGCTTGAAGAAATAATCAAACAACAAGCCCAAATGTTGGAGCAGCAGGGAAGGGCCATAGCAGAGCTCCAGCAGATCCACATGCAGGCGGTTGCTGCACGGGCAGTAGAAACAACCCCGGTAACCATACCAGCCCAGGATCCTCAAGGCCCCATCGCCCTTCCCCCACCACCTCCAATAAATCAAGCTCTTGCAGCCACTTACGAGACCGACGATAGCGCTCACCCTGGCCACCCCTTTACTCCGCGAATTATGGCTTATGAGACACCCTCCGCATTCCTCGGCCCCACCAGTGTAGCGAAGTATAACGGGTTAACCGACCCCTTGGAACACATTTTATCTTTTGAAGGTGCTATGAACTTTTATGATGGAGGAGACCTAATGAAGTGTCGAGCCTTTTCTATGACTCTGCAACCACCCGTTTTGAGGTGGTACTTGGCCCTGCCTAGGAACTCAGTTAACTCCTGGGCAGAAATGAAGAGAGTTTTCCTGAACAGATATACTGCTAGCTGCGTCCAGCCAAAGTCTGACCACGCACTAGCAGGTGTCATGCAACAACCCGAAGAACCCTTGAGAGAGTATCTGTCCCGTTTCCATTCAGAGGCAGGATCCGTTCCAAACCTTGAACCAAGCTTCTCGGTCTTCCTTTTCACTCAGGGACTTCGGAACGGAGACTTCAAAAACTCGCTAGTGGGAAAACCGCCGAGGGATATGGCGGAGTTAAGACATCGTTCCACCAAATTCATAAATTTAGAGGAATTCAGCAAATGGCAGAGAAACAGGGAAAGAGGTGAGCGAGGGGAATCTTCCTCTCAGGGAAAACCAAGAAGAGATGACAGAAGAGATGACAGGAGGGAGGAACAAAGAAGAGGACCCAGAGGGGACAGAAGGTTCGGCGTTCCCCGAGCAAAATTCGAGCAGTACACTCCTCTCACGGTCCCAAGAAGTCAGATACTACAGGAAACGATGCAAACCGACCTTCAAATGGTAGAAACACCTCCCCCCTTAAAAAGAAGTCAGCGCCAAGACCGTTCCAAGTTTTGCTAGTATCATGGGGGATACGGGCACACCACAGACGAGTGCACTTGGCTAAGGGATGTCATCGAGCAACTGATAAGAGATGGGAAATTACAACAGTATGTCAGGGAGGCACTCAACTGAAATGCTCGAAGAAGGACCCCCTCTCCAGACAGAAACATCCGACCTCCAACCAGAGAAGCCAACCATAACACCAATCAGCAACCATCCGATCCACAAAGAGTAGCCATGGTAGAAGTAACTACAGACCAATCCCCGCAAAACCTTATAGTCAACACCATAGCAGGAGGTTTCGCGGGGGGAGGAGAAAAGAGATCCGACAGAAAAAAATACATCAATCAAGTGCTTGCCGTCCATGACCATCCAATCCGAAAAAGAACCACAAAAAGTGTACCCATCTGTTTCTCTGATGAAGATCTTGAAGGGATCATCCCGGGTTACAACGACCCAATGGTCATTACTGCCCTGGTAGGCAACTATGAGGTTGCCAGGATATTTGTCGACCAAGGCAGTTCGGCAGACATCATGTTCTTGAACCTTTTTGAAGCCCTAAAGTTAAAAACCTCCGACCTAACCCCATTCGAGGGAAAGTTAATCAGCTTTACAGGAGACGCGGTGGTTCCCAAAGGACACATCCAACTACCGGTAACACTTGGGAACCACCCCTCAGCCAGGACCGAGATAATCAAGTTTCTCGTGGTCGACTGCCCCTCAGCATATAATGCCATCCTCGGCAGAACATGCCTACAGGCTTTCGGTGCGGTCGTCTCGACCGTTCATCTGGCCATGAAATTTGAAGGCTCTGACGGAACTGTTGTCGCTATCCGAGCCGAGCAGGAAAAAGCTAGATTATGCTACAATGCTAGTTTAGCAAAATTCAAAAGCCCTGAAGAAATTCAGCCAAAGTTATGTTTGAACAAAGGAAATGTACTTTTGACAGACTTGGACGTCAGATCCGAGTTGGATGATACAAGACCAACCCCACAAGGTGAGTGGGAATTCATTGTGTTAGATGAAGAGCTACCGAGCAGGAAGGTGAAGCTAGGAACCAACCTTTCAGAAACAATACGAGCAGAGATGCTTGAACTTTTAAAGAAAAACAAGGACCTTTTTGCGTGGACCTCGGCTGATATGTCGGGGATCGATCCAAACCTAATTTGTCATCGTCTCAGCGTTCACCCGACTGCCAAGCCGGTCACCCAGAAAAAGAGAAGGGTAGGCACAGAGAAAGCTGCAGTAATTGAGGAGAAAGTGGCCGAGCTCCTCGCTGCCGGATTCATCCGAGAGGTCAATTATTCCAAGTGGCTTTCAAACACAATATTGGTCAGAAAATCAAACGGGAAGTGGCGCATGTGCGTCGACTACACCGACTTGAATAAAGCTTGCCCAAAAGACCAGTACCCCTCACCATTATTGACAAACTAGTGGACAACTCGGCTGGCTACCAATTCCTTTCTTTTATGGATGCATACTCGGGGTACAACCAAATCCCGATGTACCCTCCTGATCAGGAGAAAACGGCCTTCATCACCGAAAGGGCTACTTATTGCTACACGGTAATGCCTTTCGGATTGAAAAACGTTGGCGCAACCTACCAGCGGATGATGAACAAGGTCTTCTCGGGTTTGATTGGTCCTACTCTTGAGGTGTACATAGATGATATGATAGCCAAGAGCAAGAAAAAGGAAGATCATCCCCAGGACTTAGCAGCCATACTGGACAGAATCAGAAGGTACAACATGCGCCTGAACCCCGATAAGTGCACCTTCGGGGTTCCGGCTGGGGCCTTTTTAGGTTTCATGCTCACAGAGAGGGGTATCGAGGCCAACCTAGAGAAATGCCAAGCTATTCTGAACATGCATAGCCCGTCTAATGTAAAGGAGGTCCAGAGGCTGACTGGTCGGATGGCCGCCCTCTCAAGATTCCTCCCTCAAGCAGCTAAAAAAGCCTTCCCGTGGTACCAACTTCTCAGGAAGAACAAAAATTTTCTTTGGAATGACTCTTGCGAACAAGCGTTTGCTGAACTCAAGGAATACCTCTCGGCCCCTCCCGTCCTCACAAGTCCTCGGGAGGGAGAAATACTGTTTTTATACTTGTCTGTTAGTGAAACATCTGTTAGCTCGGCCCTGGTCAAGGACGACTCAGGTACCGAGCGACCCATCTACTTTGTCAGCAAGGCCCTCCAAGGACCCGAAATAAGATACTCCAAGATAGAGAAGCTTGCTTTTGCTTTGGTAATTGCTGCTAGGAGACTCCGACAGTACTTTCAGAACCACCCCATCATAGTCAAAACAACTCAGCCAATAAGGCAGGTACTTCATCGGCCTGACTTGGCGGGAAGGATGGTCTCTTGGTCCGTTGAGCTATCAGAGTTCGACGTTACCTACGAGCCGCGGAGAACCCTCAAGTCCCAAGTCCTAGCGGACTTTGTTTCAGAATTGTCAGACCTCAACCAACCCAGCCAGCCCCAACCTTGGAAGATTTATGTTGATGGTTCCAGCCACAGTAAGGGGGCTGGGGCCGGAATAATCCTTGAAAACGCCGAGGGCCTCAGCGTAGAATATTCCCTCAAATTTGAGTTTCCCACCTCAAACAACCAAGCAGAGTATGAGGCGGTGATAGCCGGCCTGCGGATGGCCCACCAAATGGGGGCTTCAGAAATCGAAGTTTTCAGTGATTCTCAGTTAGTTGTATCTCAGGTCAAAGGTGAGTTTCAAGCAAAAGAACCAATTCTCCAAAAATACCTAGAGCAATTCAAAACCCTCTCAGATCTCTTCCCTCAATTTTCCATCACTCACATCCCTAGGTCCTCTAATGGGCGAGCTGACATTCTCTCCAAGCTCGCTAGCACTAAAGGTCCTGAAAACAACAAAAGCCTAGTCCAAGAAACTGTCCACCAGCCAAGTGTTGTTTTGGCATTATCTCTTGTAAGATCCATGAAGAATGTTTTGATAAATGCCAAAAGGTTTTGAACAAGCTACAAATGTGTTGATCAAGTTCAAGCTCAACAAGCAACAACAAACATCAAGTGAAGAAGAGAGAGCCAACTCAAGAAGACTTAGTTTGGTAGTTTATACTTCATTGTTATATTTTCTTTACAATTGGTATTTCAAATTGATATTGTTAGATATTGCTCATAGTTCTCTCAATTGGTATTATTTCTTATAATGTGATATTGTTTATACTATTGAGAAAATACTATTGTTATCAATTTCTTACAATTGTTTTACAATTGGTATCATGTTATTGGTATACAATTTGTTATAATTGATATCATTGAGTGATTATTAGATGATTATCATGCTTTGGTTATATTTCTTCTATTTTGGCTTAGATCTTATTTCAATTGGTATTTGTTTAGTTACAATTGGTATATATTTCTTTTTGATAATGCCAAAGGGGGAGAAATATGATGTTTTGAAACAAAGGGAGAAATTTTTAAATGGTATGTTTGGAAATGGTATGTTTGGAGAAAGGTTGTTTTGTTGTTTTTATGTAGGTTGAGCAAAGTTGTTGAAGATAGGGGGAGAATCAAGCTTACTCAATTTGATTTCAAATGTCAAAAGCATTAATTGAGGGGGAGCAAGAGTCTCACCAAGTGATCAAATGGTTCAAGCATCAACAACTTCAATGAACTTCAAACGGTTTCAAAACATGTTTGTCATTTTCAAAAAGGGGGAGATTGTAAGATCCATGAAGAATGTTTTGATAAATGCCAAAAGGTTTTGAACAAGCTACAAATGTGTTGATCAAGTTCAAGCTCAACAAGCAACAACAAACATCAAGTGAAGAAGAGAGAGCCAACTCATGAAGACTTAGTTTGGTAGTTTAAGTTTTATTGTTTTATCTTTCGCCTCACAAGTCTTTTAGTTTATGAGTTTGGGTAGAGTTTATTAGAGGGTAGTGAATCTCTTTTGATTGCATGATTATATCATATTTTGAGTATTCACTTTGCCTAAAATCAATAGGTGGCTTAAAGGTTTGAAAGAAAAGGTTTAGTTTTTGAGAAAACAAGTTTTAAGTGATTTTTAATGTTAATAATCGATTAACAGATTTCGATAATTGATTAACAGTGTATTTTGAACTGATAATCGATTAACAAACTTTTGATAATCGATTATCTGCACTTTACTCGAGTATTTTTGGTCTCACTCGAGTGAAATTTATCAGACTTTCGTATTACTCGATTAACACTTATTTTACTCGAGTAAACAGGGTCTGTAACTGTTTTAAATACGTTTTTCACTTCTCAAAAGCTATTCTAAGTTTCTCCAACTTTTGGATATTCTATATAAACCTTTTCCTAATCATTTCTATCAACTAGAATCATTTTCACAAGTCTTTTAGTTTATGAGTTTGGGTAGAGTTTATTAGAGGGTAGTGAATCTCTTTTGATTGCATGATTATATCATATTTTGAGTATTCACTTTGCCTAAAATCAATAGGTGGCTTAAAGGTTTGAAAGAAAAGGTTTAGTTTTTGAGAAAACAAGTTTTAAGTGATTTTTAATGTTAATAATCGATTAACAGATTTCGATAATTGATTAACAGTGTATTTTGAACTGATAATCGATTAACAAACTTTTGATAATCGATTATCTGCACTTTACTCGAGTATTTTTGGTCTCACTCGAGTGAAATTTATCAGACTTTCGTATTACTCGATTAACACTTATTTTACTCGAGTAAACAGGGTCTGTAACTGTTTTAAATACGTTTTTCACTTCTCAAAAGCTATTCTAAGTTTCTCCAACTTTTGGATATTCTATATAAACCTTTTCCTAATCATTTCTATCAACTAGAATCATTTTCACAAGTCTTTTAGTTTATGAGTTTGGGTAGAGTTTATTAGAGGGTAGTGAATCTCTTTTGATTGCATGATTATATCATATTTTGAGTATTCACTTTGCCTAAAATCAATAGGTGGCTTAAAGGTTTGAAAGAAAAGGTTTAGTTTTTGAGAAAACAAGTTTTAAGTGATTTTTAATGTTAATAATCGATTAACAGATTTCGATAATTGATTAACAGTGTATTTTGAACTGATAATCGATTAACAAACTTTTGATAATCGATTATCTGCACTTTACTCGAGTATTTTTGGTCTCACTCGAGTGAAATTTATCAGACTTTCGTATTACTCGATTAACACTTATTTTACTCGAGTAAACAGGGTCTGTAACTGTTTTAAATACGTTTTTCACTTCTCAAAAGCTATTCTAAGTTTCTCCAACTTTTGGATATTCTATATAAACCTTTTCCTAATCATTTCTATCAACTAGAATCATTTTCACAAGTCTTTTAGTTTATGAGTTTGGGTAGAGTTTATTAGAGGGTAGTGAATCTCTTTTGATTGCATGATTATATCATATTTTGAGTATTCACTTTGCCTAAAATCAATAGGTGGCTTAAAGGTTTGAAAGAAAAGGTTTAGTTTTTGAGAAAACAAGTTTTAAGTGATTTTTAATGTTAATAATCGATTAACAGATTTCGATAATTGATTAACAGTGTATTTTGAACTGATAATCGATTAACAAACTTTTGATAATCGATTATCTGCACTTTACTCGAGTATTTTTGGTCTCACTCGAGTGAAATTTATCAGACTTTCGTATTACTCGATTAACACTTATTTTACTCGAGTAAACAGGGTCTGTAACTGTTTTAAATACGTTTTTCACTTCTCAAAAGCTATTCTAAGTTTCTCCAACTTTTGGATATTCTATATAAACCTTTTCCTAATCATTTCTATCAACTAGAATCATTTTCACAAGTCTTTTAGTTTATGAGTTTGGGTAGAGTTTATTAGAGGGTAGTGAATCTCTTTTGATTGCATGATTATATCATATTTTGAGTATTCACTTTGCCTAAAATCAATAGGTGGCTTAAAGGTTTGAAAGAAAAGGTTTAGTTTTTGAGAAAACAAGTTTTAAGTGATTTTTAATGTTAATAATCGATTAACAGATTTCGATAATTGATTAACAGTGTATTTTGAACTGATAATCGATTAACAAACTTTTGATAATCGATTATCTGCACTTTACTCGAGTATTTTTGGTCTCACTCGAGTGAAATTTATCAGACTTTCGTATTACTCGATTAACACTTATTTTACTCGAGTAAACAGGGTCTGTAACTGTTTTAAATACGTTTTTCACTTCTCAAAAGCTATTCTAAGTTGCTCCAACTTTTGGATATTCTATATAAACCTTTTCCTAATCATTTCTATCAACTAGAATCATTTTCACAAGTCTTTTAGTTTATGAGTTTGGGTAGAGTTTATTAGAGGGTAGTGAATCTCTTTTGATTGCATGATTATATCATATTTTGAGTATTCACTTTGCCTAAAATCAATAGGTGGCTTAAAGGTTTGAAAAAAAAAGGTTTAGTTTTTGAGAAAACAAGTTTTAAGTGATTTTTAATGTTAATAATCGATTAACAGATTTCGATAATTGATTAACAGTGTATTTTGAACTGATAATCGATTAACAAACTTTTGATAATCGATTATCTGCACTTTACTCGAGTATTTTTGGTCTCACTCGAGTGAAATTTATCAGACTTTCGTATTACTCGATTAACACTTATTTTACTCGAGTAAACAGGGTCTGTAACTGTTTTAAATACGTTTTTCACTTCTCAAAAGCTATTCTAAGTTTCTCCAACTTTTGGATATTCTATATAAACCTTTTCCTAATCATTTCTATCAACTAGAATCATTTTCACAAGTCTTTTAGTTTATGAGTTTGGGTAGAGTTTATTAGAGGGTAGTGAATCTCTTTTGATTGCATGATTATATCATATTTTGAGTATTCACTTTGCCTAAAATCAATAGGTGGCTTAAAGGTTTGAAAGAAAAGGTTTAGTTTTTGAGAAAACAAGTTTTAAGTGATTTTTAATGTTAATAATCGATTAACAGATTTCGATAATTGATTAACAGTGTATTTTGAACTGATAATCGATTAACAAACTTTTGATAATCGATTATCTGCACTTTACTCGAGTATTTTTGGTCTCACTCGAGTGAAATTTATCAGACTTTCGTATTACTCGATTAACACTTATTTTACTCGAGTAAACAGGGTCTGTAACTGTTTTAAATACGTTTTTCACTTCTCAAAAGCTATTCTAAGTTTCTCCAACTTTTGGATATTCTATATAAACCTTTTCCTAATCATTTCTATCAACTAGAATCATTTTCACAAGTCTTTTAGTTTATGAGTTTGGGTAGAGTTTATTAGAGGGTAGTGAATCTCTTTTGATTGCATGATTATATCATATTTTGAGTATTCACTTTGCCTAAAATCAATAGGTGGCTTAAAGGTTTGAAAGAAAAGGTTTAGTTTTTGAGAAAACAAGTTTTAAGTGATTTTTAATGTTAATAATCGATTAACAGATTTCGATAATTGATTAACAGTGTATTTTGAACTGATAATCGATTAACAAACTTTTGATAATCGATTATCTGCACTTTACTCGAGTATTTTTGGTCTCACTCGAGTGAAATTTATCAGACTTTCGTATTACTCGATTAACACTTATTTTACTCGAGTAAACAGGGTCTGTAACTGTTTTAAATACGTTTTTCACTTCTCAAAAGCTATTCTAAGTTGCTCCAACTTTTGGATATTCTATATAAACCTTTTCCTAATCATTTCTATCAACTAGAATCATTTTCACAAGTCTTTTAGTTTATGAGTTTGGGTAGAGTTTATTAGAGGGTAGTGAATCTCTTTTGATTGCATGATTATATCATATTTTGAGTATTCACTTTGCCTAAAATCAATAGGTGGCTTAAAGGTTTGAAAGAAAAGGTTTAGTTTTTGAGAAAACAAGTTTTAAGTGATTTTTAATGTTAATAATCGATTAACAGATTTCTATAATTGATTAACAGTGTATTTTGAACTGATAATCGATTAACAAACTTTTGATAATCGATTATCTGCACTTTACTCGAGTATTTTTGGTCTCACTCGAGTGAAATTTATCAGACTTTCGTATTACTCGATTAACACTTATTTTACTCGAGTAAACAGGGTCTGTAACTGTTTTAAATACGTTTTTCACTTCTCAAAAGCTATTCTAAGTTGCTCCAACTTTTGGATATTCTATATAAACCTTTTCCTAATCATTTCTATCAACTAGAATCATTTTCACAAGTCTTTTAGTTTATGAGTTTGGGTAGAGTTTATTAGAGGGTAGTGAATCTCTTTTGATTGCATGATTATATCATATTTTGAGTATTCACTTTGCCTAAAATCAATAGGTGGCTTAAAGGTTTGAAAGAAAAGGTTTAGTTTTTGAGAAAACAAGTTTTAAGTGATTTTTAATGTTAATAATCGATTAACAGATTTCGATAATTGATTAACAGTGTATTTTGAACTGATAATCGATTAACAAACTTTTGATAATCGATTATCTGCACTTTACTCGAGTATTTTTGGTCTCACTCGAGTGAAATTTATCAGACTTTCGTATTACTCGATTAACACTTATTTTACTCGAGTAAACAGGGTCTGTAACTGTTTTAAATACGTTTTTCACTACTCAAAAGCTATTCTAAGTTTCTCCAACTTTTGGATATTCTATATAAACCTTTTCCTAATCATTTCTATCAACTAGAATCATTTTCACAAGTCTTTTAGTTTATGAGTTTGGGTAGAGTTTATTAGAGGGTAGTGAATCTCTTTTGATTGCATGATTATATCATATTTTGAGTATTCACTTTGCCTAAAATCAATAGGTGGCTTAAAGGTTTGAAAGAAAAGGTTTAGTTTTTGAGAAAACAAGTTTTAAGTGATTTTTAATGTTAATAATCGATTAACAGATTTCGATAATTGATTAACAGTGTATTTTGAACTGATAATCGATTAACAAACTTTTGATAATCGATTATCTGCACTTTACTCGAGTATTTTTGGTCTCACTCGAGTGAAATTTATCAGACTTTCGTATTACTCGATTAACACTTATTTTACTCGAGTAAACAGGGTCTGTAACTGTTTTAAATACGTTTTTCACTTCTCAAAAGCTATTCTAAGTTGCTCCAACTTTTGGATATTCTATATAAACCTTTTCCTAATCATTTCTATCAACTAGAATCATTTTCACAAGTCTTTTAGTTTATGAGTTTGGGTAGAGTTTATTAGAGGGTAGTGAATCTCTTTTGATTGCATGATTATATCATATTTTGAGTATTCACTTTGCCTAAAATCAATAGGTGGCTTAAAGGTTTGAAAGAAAAGGTTTAGTTTTTGAGAAAACAAGTTTTAAGTGATTTTTAATGTTAATAATCGATTAACAGATTTCTATAATTGATTAACAGTGTATTTTGAACTGATAATCGATTAACAAACTTTTGATAATCGATTATCTGCACTTTACTCGAGTATTTTTGGTCTCACTCGAGTGAAATTTATCAGACTTTCGTATTACTCGATTAACACTTATTTTACTCGAGTAAACAGGGTCTGTAACTGTTTTAAATACGTTTTTCACTTCTCAAAAGCTATTCTAAGTTGCTCCAACTTTTGGATATTCTATATAAACCTTTTCCTAATCATTTCTATCAACTAGAATCATTTTCACAAGTCTTTTAGTTTATGAGTTTGGGTAGAGTTTATTAGAGGGTAGTGAATCTCTTTTGATTGCATGATTATATCATATTTTGAGTATTCACTTTGCCTAAAATCAATAGGTGGCTTAAAGGTTTGAAAGAAAAGGTTTAGTTTTTGAGAAAACAAGTTTTAAGTGATTTTTAATGTTAATAATCGATTAACAGATTTCGATAATTGATTAACAGTGTATTTTGAACTGATAATCGATTAACAAACTTTTGATAATCGATTATCTGCACTTTACTCGAGTATTTTTGGTCTCACTCGAGTGAAATTTATCAGACTTTCGTATTACTCGATTAACACTTATTTTACTCGAGTAAACAGGGTCTGTAACTGTTTTAAATACGTTTTTCACTACTCAAAAGCTATTCTAAGTTTCTCCAACTTTTGGATATTCTATATAAACCTTTTCCTAATCATTTCTATCAACTAGAATCATTTTCACAAGTCTTTTAGTTTATGAGTTTGGGTAGAGTTTATTAGAGGGTAGTGAATCTCTTTTGATTGCATGATTATATCATATTTTGAGTATTCACTTTGCCTAAAATCAATAGGTGGCTTAAAGGTTTGAAGAAAAGGTTTAGTTTTTGAGAAAACAAGTTTTAAGTGATTTTTAATGTTAATAATCGATTAACAGATTTCGATAATTGATTAACAGTGTATTTTGAACTGATAATCGATTAACAAACTTTTGATAATCGATTATCTGCACTTTACTCGAGTATTTTTGGTCTCACTCGAGTGAAATTTATCAGACTTTCGTATTACTCGATTAACACTTATTTTACTCGAGTAAACAGGGTCTGTAACTGTTTTAAATACGTTTTTCACTTCTCAAAAGCTATTCTAAGTTGCTCCAACTTTTGGATATTCTATATAAACCTTTTCCTAATCATTTCTATCAACTAGAATCATTTTCACAAGTCTTTTAGTTTATGAGTTTGGGTAGAGTTTATTAGAGGGTAGTGAATCTCTTTTGATTGCATGATTATATCATATTTTGAGTATTCACTTTGCCTAAAATCAATAGGTGGCTTAAAGGTTTGAAAGAAAAGGTTTAGTTTTTGAGAAAACAAGTTTTAAGTGATTTTTAATGTTAATAATCGATTAACAGATTTCTATAATTGATTAACAGTGTATTTTGAACTGATAATCGATTAACAAACTTTTGATAATCGATTATCTGCACTTTACTCGAGTATTTTTGGTCTCACTCGAGTGAAATTTATCAGACTTTCGTATTACTCGATTAACACTTATTTTACTCGAGTAAACAGGGTCTGTAACTGTTTTAAATACGTTTTTCACTTCTCAAAAGCTATTCTAAGTTGCTCCAACTTTTGGATATTCTATATAAACCTTTTCCTAATTATTTCTATCAACTAGAATCATTTTCACAAGTCTTTTAGTTTATGAGTTTGGGTAGAGTTTATTAGAGGGTAGTGAATCTCTTTTGATTGCATGATTATATCATATTTTGAGTATTCACTTTGCCTAAAATCAATAGGTGGCTTAAAGGTTTGAAAGAAAAGGTTTATTTTTTGAGAAAACAAGTTTTAAGTGATTTTTAATGTTAATAATCGATTAACAGATTTCGATAATTGATTAACAGTGTATTTTGAACTGATAATCGATTAACAAACTTTTGATAATCGATTATCTGCACTTTACTCGAGTATTTTTGGTCTCACTCGAGTGAAATTTATCAGACTTTCGTATTACTCGATTAACACTTATTTTACTCGAGTAAACAGGGTCTGTAACTGTTTTAAATACGTTTTTCACTACTCAAAAGCTATTCTAAGTTTCTCCAACTTTTGGATATTCTATATAAACCTTTTCCTAATCATTTCTATCAACTAGAATCATTTTCACAAGTCTTTTAGTTTATGAGTTTGGGTAGAGTTTATTAGAGGGTAGTGAATCTCTTTTGATTGCATGATTATATCATATTTTGAGTATTCACTTTGCCTAAAATCAATAGGTGGCTTAAAGGTTTGAAGAAAACGTTTAGTTTTTGAGAAAACAAGTTTTAAGTGATTTTTAATGTTAATAATCGATTAACAGATTTCGATAATTGATTAACAGTGTATTTTGAACTGATAATCGATTAACAAACTTTTGATAATCGATTATCTGCACTTTACTCGAGTATTTTTGGTCTCACTCGAGTGAAATTTATCAGACTTTCGTATTACTCGATTAACACTTATTTTACTCGAGTAAACAGGGTCTGTAACTGTTTTAAATACGTTTTTCACTTCTCAAAAGCTATTCTAAGTTGCTCCAACTTTTGGATATTCTATATAAACCTTTTCCTAATCATTTCTATCAACTAGAATCATTTTCACAAGTCTTTTAGTTTATGAGTTTGGGTAGAGTTTATTAGAGGGTAGTGAATCTCTTTTGATTGCATGATTATATCATATTTTGAGTATTCACTTTGCCTAAAATCAATAGGTGGCTTAAAGGTTTGAAAGAAAAGGTTTAGTTTTTGAGAAAACAAGTTTTAAGTGATTTTTAATGTTAATAATCGATTAACAGATTTCGATAATTGATTAACAGTGTATTTTGAACTGATAATCGATTAACAAACTTTTGATAATCGATTATCTGCACTTTACTCGAGTATTTTTGGTCTCACTCGAGTGAAATTTATCAGACTTTCGTATTACTCGATTAACACTTATTTTACTCGAGTAAACAGGGTCTGTAACTGTTTTAAATACGTTTTTCACTTCTCAAAAGCTATTCTAAGTTGCTCCAACTTTTGGATATTCTATATAAACCATTTCCTAATCATTTCTATCAACTAGAATCATTTTCACAAGTCTTTTAGTTTATGAGTTTGGGTAGAGTTTATTAGAGGGTAGTGAATCTCTTTTGATTGCATGATTATATCATATTTTGAGTATTCACTTTGCCTAAAATCAATAGGTGGCTTAAAGGTTTGAAAGAAAAGGTTTAGTTTTTGAGAAAACAAGTTTTAAGTGATTTTTAATGTTAATAATCGATTAACAGATTTCGATAATTGATTAACAGTGTATTTTGAACTGATAATCGATTAACAAACTTTTGATAATCGATTATCTGCACTTTACTCGAGTATTTTTGGTCTCACTCGAGTGAAATTTATCAGACTTTCGTATTACTCGATTAACACTTATTTTACTCGAGTAAACAGGGTCTGTAACTGTTTTAAATACGTTTTTCACTTCTCAAAAGCTATTCTAAGTTGCTCCAACTTTTGGATATTCTATATAAACCATTTCCTAATCATTTCTATCAACTAGA
Organism: Crotalaria pallida; assembly: GCA_037953625.1. Lineage (NCBI taxonomy): Eukaryota > Viridiplantae > Streptophyta > Magnoliopsida > Fabales > Fabaceae > Crotalaria > Crotalaria pallida. Next base: position 84,020,623 of record CM075653.1, read on the forward strand.
ATCATTTTCACAAGTCTTTTAGTTTATGAGTTTGGGTAGAGTTTATTAGAGGGTAGTGAATCTCTTTTGATTGCATGATTATATCATATTTTGAGTATTCACTTTGCCTAAAATCAATAGGTGGCTTAAAGGTTTGAAAGAAAAGGTTTAGTTTTTGAGAAAACAAGTTTTAAGTGATTTTTAATGTTAATAATCGATTAACAGATTTCGATAATTGATTAACAGTGTATTTTGAACTGATAATCGATTAACAAACTTTTGATAATCGATTATCTGCACTTTACTCGAGTATTTTTGGTCTCACTCGAGTGAAATTTATCAGACTTTCGTATTACTCGATTAACACTTATTTTACTCGAGTAAACAGGGTCTGTAACTGTTTTAAATACGTTTTTCACTTCTCAAAAGCTATTCTAAGTTTCTCCAACTTTTGGATATTCTATATAAACCTTTTCCTAATCATTTCTATCAACTAGAATCATTTTCACAAGTCTTTTAGTTTATGAGTTTGGGTAGAGTTTATTAGAGGGTAGTGAATCTCTTTTGATTGCATGATTATATCATATTTTGAGTATTCACTTTGCCTAAAATCAATAGGTGGCTTAAAGGTTTGAAAGAAAAGGTTTAGTTTTTGAGAAAACAAGTTTTAAGTGATTTTTAATGTTAATAATCGATTAACAGATTTCGATAATTGATTAACAGTGTATTTTGAACTGATAATCGATTAACAAACTTTTGATAATCGATTATCTGCACTTTACTCGAGTATTTTTGGTCTCACTCGAGTGAAATTTATCAGACTTTCGTATTACTCGATTAACACTTATTTTACTCGAGTAAACAGGGTCTGTAACTGTTTTAAATACGTTTTTCACTTCTCAAAAGCTATTCTAAGTTGCTCCAACTTTTGGATATTCTATATAAACCATTTCCTAATCATTTCTATCAACTAGAATCATTTTCACAAGTCTTTTAGTTTATGAGTTTGGGTAGAGTTTATTAGAGGGTAGTGAATCTCTTTTGATTGCATGATTATATCATATTTTGAGTATTCACTTTGCCTAAAATCAATAGGTGGCTTAAAGGTTTGAAAGAAAAGGTTTAGTTTTTGAGAAAACAAGTTTTAAGTGATTTTTAATGTTAATAATCGATTAACAGATTTCGATAATTGATTAACAGTGTATTTTGAACTGATAATCGATTAACAAACTTTTGATAATCGATTATCTGCACTTTACTCGAGTATTTTTGGTCTCACTCGAGTGAAATTTATCAGACTTTCGTATTACTCGATTAACACTTATTTTACTCGAGTAAACAGGGTCTGTAACTGTTTTAAATACGTTTTTCACTTCTCAAAAGCTATTCTAAGTTGCTCCAACTTTTGGATATTCTATATAAACCATTTCCTAATCATTTCTATCAACTAGAATCATTTTCACAAGTCTTTTAGTTTATGAGTTTGGGTAGAGTTTATTAGAGGGTAGTGAATCTCTTTTGATTGCATGATTATATCATATTTTGAGTATTCACTTTGCCTAAAATCAATAGGTGGCTTAAAGGTTTGAAAGAAAAGGTTTAGTTTTTGAGAAAACAAGTTTTAAGTGATTTTTAATGTTAATAATCGATTAACAGATTTCGATAATTGATTAACAGTGTATTTTGAACTGATAATCGATTAACAAACTTTTGATAATCGATTATCTGCACTTTACTCGAGTATTTTTGGTCTCACTCGAGTGAAATTTATCAGACTTTCGTATTACTCGATTAACACTTATTTTACTCGAGTAAACAGGGTCTGTAACTGTTTTAAATACGTTTTTCACTTCTCAAAAGCTATTCTAAGTTTCTCCAACTTTTGGATATTCTATATAAACCTTTTCCTAATCATTTCTATCAACTAGAATCATTTTCACAAGTCTTTTAGTTTATGAGTTTGGGTAGAGTTTATTAGAGGGTAGTGAATCTCTTTTGATTGCATGATTATATCATATTTTGAGTATTCACTTTGCCTAAAATCAATAGGTGGCTTAAAGGTTTGAAAGAAAAGGTTTAGTTTTTGAGAAAACAAGTTTTAAGTGATTTTTAATGTTAATAATCGATTAACAGATTTCGATAATTGATTAACAGTGTATTTTGAACTGATAATCGATTAACAAACTTTTGACAATCGATTATCTGCACTTTACTCGAGTATTTTTGGTCTCACTCGAGTGAAATTTATCAGACTTTCGTATTACTCGATTAACACTTATTTTACTCGAGTAAACAGGGTCTGTAACTGTTTTAAATACGTTTTTCACTTCTCAAAAGCTATTCTAAGTTGCTCCAACTTTTGGATATTCTATATAAACCATTTCCTAATCATTTCTATCAACTAGAATCATTTTCACAAGTCTTTTAGTTTATGAGTTTGGGTAGAGTTTATTAGAGGGTAGTGAATCTCTTTTGATTGCATGATTATATCATATTTTGAGTATTCACTTTGCCTAAAATCAATAGGTGGCTTAAAGGTTTGAAAGAAAAGGTTTAGTTTTTGAGAAAACAAGTTTTAAGTGATTTTTAATGTTAATAATCGATTAACAGATTTCGATAATTGATTAACAGTGTATTTTGAACTGATAATCGATTAACAAACTTTTGATAATCGATTATCTGCACTTTACTCGAGTATTTTTGGTCTCACTCGAGTGAAATTTATCAGACTTTCGTATTACTCGATTAACACTTATTTTACTCGAGTAAACAGGGTCTGTAACTGTTTTAAATACGTTTTTCACTTCTCAAAAGCTATTCTAAGTTGCTCCAACTTTTGGATATTCTATATAAACCATTTCCTAATCATTTCTATCAACTAGAATCATTTTCACAAGTCTTTTAGTTTATGAGTTTGGGTAGAGTTTATTAGAGGGTAGTGAATCTCTTTTGATTGCATGATTATATCATATTTTGAGTATTCACTTTGCCTAAAATCAATAGGTGGCTTAAAGGTTTGAAAGAAAAGGTTTAGTTTTTGAGAAAACAAGTTTTAAGTGATTTTTAATGTTAATAATCGATTAACAGATTTCGATAATTGATTAACAGTGTATTTTGAACTGATAATCGATTAACAAACTTTTGATAATCGATTATCTGCACTTTACTCGAGTATTTTTGGTCTCACTCGAGTGAAATTTATCAGACTTTCGTATTACTCGATTAACACTTATTTTACTCGAGTAAACAGGGTCTGTAACTGTTTTAAATACGTTTTTCACTTCTCAAAAGCTATTCTAAGTTTCTCCAACTTTTGGATATTCTATATAAACCTTTTCCTAATCATTTCTATCAACTAGAATCATTTTCACAAGTCTTTTAGTTTATGAGTTTGGGTAGAGTTTATTAGAGGGTAGTGAATCTCTTTTGATTGCATGATTATATCATATTTTGAGTATTCACTTTGCCTAAAATCAATAGGTGGCTTAAAGGTTTGAAAGAAAAGGTTTAGTTTTTGAGAAAACAAGTTTTAAGTGATTTTTAATGTTAATAATCGATTAACAGATTTCGATAATTGATTAACAGTGTATTTTGAACTGATAATCGATTAACAAACTTTTGACAATCGATTATCTGCACTTTACTCGAGTATTTTTGGTCTCACTCGAGTGAAATTTATCAGACTTTCGTATTACTCGATTAACACTTATTTTACTCGAGTAAACAGGGTCTGTAACTGTTTTAAATACGTTTTTCACTTCTCAAAAGCTATTCTAAGTTTCTCCAACTTTTGGATATTCTATATAAACCTTTTCCTAATCATTTCTATCAACTAGAATCATTTTCACAAGTCTTTTAGTTTATGAGTTTGGGTAGAGTTTATTAGAGGGTAGTGAATCTCTTTTGATTGCATGATTATATCATATTTTGAGTATTCACTTTGCCTAAAATCAATAGGTGGCTTAAAGGTTTGAAAGAAAAGGTTTAGTTTTTGAGAAAACAAGTTTTAAGTGATTTTTAATGTTAATAATCGATTAACAGATTTCGATAATTGATTAACAGTGTAATTTGAACTGATAATCGATTAACAAACTTTTGATAATCGATTATCTGCACTTTACTCGAGTATTTTTGGTCTCACTCGAGTGAAATTTATCAGACTTTCGTATTACTCGATTAACACTTATTTTACTCGAGTAAACAGGGTCTGTAACTGTTTTAAATACGTTTTTCACTTCTCAAAAGCTATTCTAAGTTGCTCCAACTTTTGGATATTCTATATAAACCATTTCCTAATCATTTCTATCAACTAGAATCATTTTCACAAGTCTTTTAGTTTATGAGTTTGGGTAGAGTTTATTAGAGGGTAGTGAATCTCTTTTGATTGCATGATTATATCATATTTTGAGTATTCACTTTGCCTAAAATCAATAGGTGGCTTAAAGGTTTGAAAGAAAAGGTTTAGTTTTTGAGGAAACAAGTTTTAAGTGATTTTTAATGTTAATAATCGATTAACAGATTTCGATAATTGATTAACAGTGTATTTTGAACTGATAATCGATTAACAAACTTTTGATAATCGATTATCTGCACTTTACTCGAGTATTTTTGGTCTCACTCGAGTGAAATTTATCAGACTTTCGTATTACTCGATTAACACTTATTTTACTCGAGTAAACAGGGTCTGTAACTGTTTTAAATACGTTTTTCACTTCTCAAAAGCTATTCTAAGTTTCTCCAACTTTTGGATATTCTATATAAACCTTTTCCTAATCATTTCTATCAACTAGAATCATTTTCACAAGTCTTTTAGTTTATGAGTTTGGGTAGAGTTTATTAGAGGGTAGTGAATCTCTTTTGATTGCATGATTATATCATATTTTGAGTATTCACTTTGCCTAAAATCATTAGGTGGCTTAAAGGTTTGAAAGAAAAGGTTTAGTTTTTGAGAAAACAAGTTTTAAGTGATTTTTAATGTTAATAATCGATTAACAGATTTCGATAATTGATTAACAGTGTATTTTGAACTGATAATCGATTAACAAACTTTTGATAATCGATTATCTGCACTTTACTCGAGTATTTTTGGTCTCACTCGAGTGAAATTTATCAGACTTTCGTATTACTCGATTAACACTTATTTTACTCGAGTAAACAGGGTCTGTAACTGTTTTAAATACGTTTTTCACTTCTCAAAAGCTATTCTAAGTTTCTCCAACTTTTGGATATTCTATATAAACCTTTTCCTAATCATTTCTATCAACTAGAATCATTTTCACAAGTCTTTTAGTTTATGAGTTTGGGTAGAGTTTATTAGAGGGTAGTGAATCTCTTTTGATTGCATGATTATATCATATTTTGAGTATTCACTTTGCCTAAAATCAATAGGTGGCTTAAAGGTTTGAAAGAAAAGGTTTAGTTTTTGAGAAAACAAGTTTTAAGTGATTTTTAATGTTAATAATCGATTAACAGATTTCGATAATTGATTAACAGTGTATTTTGAACTGATAATCGATTAACAAACTTTTGATAATCGATTATCTGCACTTTACTCGAGTATTTTTGGTCTCACTCGAGTGAAATTTATCAGACTTTCGTATTACTCGATTAACACTTATTTTACTCGAGTAAACAGGGTCTGTAACTGTTTTAAATACGTTTTTCACTTCTCAAAAGCTATTCTAAGTTGCTCCAACTTTTGGATATTCTATATAAACCTTTTCCTAATCATTTCTATCAACTAGAATGATTTTCACAAGTCTTTTAGTTTATGAGTTTGGGTAGAGTTTATTAGAGGGTAGTGAATCTCTTTTGATTGCATGATTATATCATATTTTGAGTATTCACTTTGCCTAAAATCAATAGGTGGCTTAAAGGTTTGAAAGAAAAGGTTTAGTTTTTGAGAAAACAAGTTTTAAGTGATTTTTAATGTTAATAATCGATTAACAGATTTCGATAATTGATTAACAGTGTATTTCGAACTGATAATCGATTAACAAACTTTTGATAATCGATTATCTGCACTTTACTCGAGTATTTTTGGTCTCACTCGAGTGAAATTTATCAGACTTTCGTATTACTCGATTAACACTTATTTTACTCGAGTAAACAGGGTCTGTAACTGTTTTAAATACGTTTTTCACTTCTCAAAAGCTATTCTAAGTTTCTCCAACTTTTGGATATTCTATATAAACCTTTTCCTAATCATTTCTATCAACTAGAATCATTTTCACAAGTCTTTTAGTTTATGAGTTTGGGTAGAGTTTATTAGAGGGTAGTGAATCTCTTTTGATTGCATGATTATATCATATTTTGAGTATTCACTTTGCCTAAAATCAATAGGTGGCTTAAAGGTTTGAAAGAAAAGGTTTAGTTTTTGAGAAAACAAGTTTTAAGTGATTTTTAATGTTAATAATCGATTAACAGATTTCGATAATTGATTAACAGTGTATTTTGAACTGATAATCGATTAACAAACTTTTGATAATCGATTATCTGCACTTTACTCGAGTATTTTTGGTCTCATTCGAGTGAAATTTATCAGACTTTCGTATTACTCGATTAACACTTATTTTACTCGAGTAAACAGGGTCTGTAACTGTTTTAAATACGTTTTTCACTTCTCAAAAGCTATTCTAAGTTGCTCCAACTTTTGGATATTCTATATAAACCTTTTCCTAATCATTTCTATCAACTAGAATCATTTTCACAAGTCTTTTAGTTTATGAGTTTGGGTAGAGTTTATTAGAGGGTAGTGAATCTCTTTTGATTGCATGATTATATCATATTTTGAGTATTCACTTTGCCTAAAATCAATAGGTGGCTTAAAGGTTTGAAAGAAAAGGTTTAGTTTTTGAGAAAACAAGTTTTAAGTGATTTTTAATGTTAATAATCTATTAACAGATTTCGATAATTGATTAACAGTGTATTTTGAACTGATAATCGATTAACAAACTTTTGATAATCGATTATCTGCACTTTACTCGAGTATTTTTGGTCTCACTCGAGTGAAATTTATCAGACTTTCGTATTACTCGATTAACACTTATTTTACTCGAGTAAACAGGGTCTGTAACTGTTTTAAATACGTTTTTCACTTCTCAAAAGCTATTCTAAGTTTCTCCAACTTTTGGATATTCTATATAAACCTTTTCCTAATCATTTCTATCAACTAGAATCATTTTCACAAGTCTTTTAGTTTATGGGTTTGGGTAGAGTTTATTAGAGGGTAGTGAATCTCTTTTGATTGCATGATTATATCATATTTTGAGTATTCACTTTGCCTAAAATCAATAGGTGGCTTAAAGGTTTGAAAGAAAAGGTTTAGTTTTTGAGAAAACAAGTTTTAAGTGATTTTTAATGTTAATAATCGATTAACAGATTTCGATAATTGATTAACAGTGTATTTTGAACTGATAATAGATTAACAAACTTTTGATAATCGATTATCTGCACTTTACTCGAGTATTTTTGGTCTCACTCGAGTGAAATTTATCAGACTTTCGTATTACTCGATTAACACTTATTTTACTCGAGTAAACAGGGTCTGTAACTGTTTTAAATACGTTTTTCACTTCTCAAAAGCTATTCTAAGTTGCACCAACTTTTGGATATTCTATATAAACCTTTTCCTAATCATTTCTATCAACTAGAATCATTTTCACAAGTCTTTTAGTTTATGAGTTTGGGTAGAGTTTATTAGAGGGTAGTGAATCTCTTTTGATTGCATGATTATATCATATTTTGAGTATTCACTTTGCCTAAAATCAATAGGTGGCTTAAAGGTTTGAAAGAAAAGGTTTAGTTTTTGAGAAAACAAGTTTTAAGTGATTTTTAATGTTAATAATCGATTAACAGATTTCGATAATTGATTAACAGTGTATTTTGAACTGATAATCGATTAACAAACTTTTGATAATCGATTATCTGCACTTTACTCGAGTATTTTTGGTCTCACTCGAGTGAAATTTATCAGACTTTCGTATTACTCGATTAACACTTATTTTACTCGAGTAAACAGGGTCTGTAACTGTTTTAAATACGTTTTTCACTTCTCAAAAGCTATTCTAAGTTTCTCCAACTTTTGGATATTCTATATAAACCTTTTCCTAATCATTTCTATCAACTAGAATCATTTTCACAAGTCTTTTAGTTTATGAGTTTGGGTAGAGTTTATTAGAGGGTAGTGAATCTCTTTTGATTGCATGATTATATCATATTTTGAGTATTCACTTTGCCTAAAATCAATAGGTGGCTTAAAGGTTTGAAAGAAAAGGTTTAGTTTTTGAGAAAACAAGTTTTAAGTGATTTTTAATGTTAATAATCGATTAACAGATTTCGATAATTGATTAACAGTGTATTTTGAACTGATAATCGATTAACAAACTTTTGATAATCGATTATCTGCACTTTACTCGAGTATTTTTGGTCTCACTCGAGTGAAATTTATCAGACTTTCGTATTACTCGATTAACACTTATTTTACTCGAGTAAACAGGGTCTGTAACTGTTTTAAATACGTTTTTCACTTCTCAAAAGCTATTCTAAGTTGCTCCAACTTTTGGATATTCTATATAAACCTTTTCCTAATCATTTCTATCAACTAGAATCATTTTCACAAGTCTTTTAGTTTATGGGTTTGGGTAGAGTTTATTAGAGGGTAGTGAATCTCTTTTGATTGCATGATTATATCATATTTTGAGTATTCACTTTGCCTAAAATCAATAGGTGGCTTAAAGGTTTGAAAGAAAAGGTTTAGTTTTAGAGAAAACAAGTTTTAAGTGATTTTTAATGTTAATAATCGATTAACAGATTTCGATAATTGATTAACAGTGTATTTTGAACTGATAATAGATTAACAAACTTTTGATAATCGATTATCTGCACTTTACTCGAGTATTTTTGGTCTCACTCGAGTGAAATTTATCAGACTTTCGTATTACTCGATTAACACTTATTTTACTCGAGTAAACAGGGTCTGTAACTGTTTTAAATACGTTTTTCACTTCTCAAAAGCTATTCTAAGTTGCTCCAACTTTTGGATATTCTATATAAACCTTTTCCTAATCATTTCTTTCAACTAGAATCATTTTCACAAGTCTTTTAGTTTATGAGTTTGGGTAGAGTTTATTAGAGGGTAGTGAATCTCTTTTGATTGCATGATTATATCATATTTTGAGTATTCACTTTGCCTAAAATCAATAGGTGGCTTAAAGGTTTGAAAGAAAAGGTTTAGTTTTTGAGAAAACAAGTTTTAAGTGATTTTTAATGTTAATAATCGATTAACAGATTTCGATAATTGATTAACAGTGTATTTTGAACTGATAATAGATTAACAAACTTTTGATAATCGATTATCTGCACTTTACTCGAGTATTTTTGGTCTCACTCGAGTGAAATTTATCAGACTTTCGTATTACTCGATTAACACTTATTTTACTCGAGTAAACACGGTCTGTAACTGTTTTAAATACGTTTTTCACTTCTCAAAAGCTATTCTAAGTTGCTCCAACTTTTGGATATTCTATATAAACCTTTTCCTAATCATTTCTTTCAACTAGAATCATTTTCACAAGTCTTTTAGTTTATGAGTTTGGGTAGAGTTTATTAGAGGGTAGTGAATCTCTTTTGATTGCATGATTATATCATATTTTGAGTATTCACTTTGCCTAAAATCAATAGGTGGCTTAAAGGTTTGAAAGAAAAGGTTTAGTTTTTGAGAAAACAAGTTTTAAGTGATTTTTAATGTTAATAATCGATTAACAGATTTCGATCATTGATTAACAGTGTATTTTGAACTGATAATAGATTAACAAACTTTTGATAATCGATTATCTGCACTTTACTCGAGTATTTTTGGTCTCACTCGAGTGAAATTTATCAGACTTTCGTATTACTCGATTAACACTTATTTTACTCGAGTAAACAGGGTCTGTAACTGTTTTAAATACGTTTTTCACTTCTCAAAAGCTATTCTAAGTTTCTCCAACTTTTGGATATTCTATATAAACCTTTTCCTAATCATTTCTATCAACTAGAATCATTTTCACAAGTCTTTTAGTTTATGGGTTTGGGTAGAGTTTATTAGAGGGTAGTGAATCTCTTTTGATTGCATGATTATATCATATTTTGAGTATTCACTTTGCCTAAAATCAATAGGTGGCTTAAAGGTTTGAAAGAAAAGGTTTAGTTTTTGAGAAAACAAGTTTTAAGTGATTTTTAATGTTAATAATCGATTAACAGATTTCGATAATTGATTAACAGTGTATTTTGAACTGATAATCGATTAACAAACTTTTGATAATCGATTATCTGCACTTTACTCGAGTATTTTTGGTCTCACTCGAGTGAAATTTATCAGACTTTCGTATTACTCGATTAACACTTATTTTACTCGAGTAAACAGGGTCTGTAACTGTTTTAAATACGTTTTTCACTTCTCAAAAGCTATTCTAAGTTGCTCCAACTTTTGGATATTCTATATAAACCTTTTCCTAATCATTTCTATCAACTAGAATCATTTTCACAAGTCTTTTAGTTTATGAGTTTGGGTAGAGTTTATTAGAGGGTAGTGAATCTCTTTTGATTGCATGATTATATCATATTTTGAGTATTCACTTTGCCTAAAATCAATAGGTGGCTTAAAGGTTTGAAAGAAAAGGTTTAGTTTTTGAGAAAACAAGTTTTAAGTGATTTTTAATGTTAATAATCGATTAACAGATTTCGATAATTGATTAACAGTGTATTTTGAACTGATAATCGATTAACAAACTTTTGATAATCGATTATCTGCACTTTACTCGAGTATTTTTGGTCTCACTCGAGTGAAATTTATCAGACTTTCGTATTACTCGATTAACACTTATTTTACTCGAGTAAACAGGGTCTGTAACTGTTTTAAATACGTTTTTCACTTCTCAAAAGCTATTCTAAGTTTCTCCAACTTTTGGATATTCTATATAAACCTTTTCCTAATCATTTCTATCAACTAGAATCATTTTCACAAGTCTTTTAGTTTATGAGTTTGGGTAGAGTTTATTAGAGGGTAGTGAATCTCTTTTGATTGCATGATTATATCATATTTTGAGTATTCACTTTGCCTAAAATCAATAGGTGGCTTAAAGGTTTGAAAGAAAAGGTTTAGTTTTTGAGAAAACAAGTTTTAAGTGATTTTTAATGTTAATAATCGATTAACAGATTTCGATAATTGATTAACAGTGTATTTTGAACTGATAATCGATTAACAAACTTTTGATAATCGATTATCTGCACTTTACTCGAGTATTTTTGGTCTCACTCGAGTGAAATTTATCAGACTTTCGTATTACTCGATTAACACTTATTTTACTCGAGTAAACAGGGTCTGTAACTGTTTTAAATACGTTTTTCACTTCTCAAAAGCTATTCTAAGTTGCTCCAACTTTTGGATATTCTATATAAACTTTTTCCTAATCATTTCTATCAACTAGAATCATTTTCACAAGTCTTTTAGTTTATGGGTTTGGGTAGAGTTTATTAGAGGGTAGTGAATCTCTTTTGATTGCATGATTATATCATATTTTGAGTATTCACTTTGCCTAAAATCAATAGGTGGCTTAAAGGTTTGAAAGAAAAGGTTTAGTTTTAGAGAAAACAAGTTTTAAGTGATTTTTAATGTTAATAATCGATTAACAGATTTCGATAATTGATTAACAGTGTATTTTGAACTGATAATAGATTAACAAACTTTTGTTAATCGATTATCTGCACTTTACTCGAGTATTTTTGGTCTCACTCGAGTGAAATTTATCAGACTTTCGTATTATTCGATTAACACTTATTTTACTCGAGTAAACAGGGTCTGTAACTGTTTTAAATACGTTTTTCACTTCTCAAAAGCTATTCTAAGTTGCTCCAACTTTTGGATATTCTATATAAACCTTTTCCTAATCATTTCTTTCAACTAGAATCATTTTCACAAGTCTTTTAGTTTATGGGTTTGGGTAGAGTTTATTAGAGGGTAGTGAATCTCTTTTGATTGCATGATTATATCATATTTTGAGTATTCACTTTGCCTAAAATCAATAGGTGGCTTAAAGGTTTGAAAGAAAAGGTTTAGTTTTTGAGAAAACAAGTTTTAAGTGATTTTTAATGTTAATAATCGATTAACAGATTTCGATAATTGATTAACAGTGTATTTTGAACTGATAATAGATTAACAAACTTTTGATAATCGATTATCTGCACTTTACTCGAGTATTTTTGGTCTCACTCGAGTGAAATTTATCAGACTTTCGTATTACTCGATTAACACTTATTTTACTCGAGTAAACAGGGTCTGTAACTATTTTAAAAACGTTTTTCACTTCTCAAAAGCTATTCTAAGTTTCTCCAACTTTTGGATATTCTATATAAACCTTTTCCTAATCATTTCTATCAACTAGAATCATTTTCACAAGTCTTTTAGTTTATGAGTTTGGGTAGAGTTTATTAGAGGGTAGTGAATCTCTTTTGATTGCATGATTATATCATATTTTGAGTATTCACTTTTCCTAAAATCAATAGGTGGCTTAAAGGTTTGAAAGAAAAGGTTTAGTTTTTGAGAAAACAAGTTTTAAGTGATTTTTAATGTTAATAATCGATTAACAGATTTCGATAATTGATTAACAGTGTATTTTGAACTGATAATCGATTAACAAACTTTTGATAATCGATTATCTGCACTTTACTCGAGTATTTTTGGTCTCACTCGAGTGAAATTTATCAGACTTTCGTATTACTCGATTAACACTTATTTTACTCGAGTAAACAGGGTCTGTAACTGTTTTAAATACGTTTTTCACTTCTCAAAAGCTATTCTAAGTTTCTCCAACTTTTGGATATTCTATATAAACCTTTTCCTAATCATTTCTATCAACTAGAATCATTTTCACAAGTCTTTTAGTTTATGAGTTTGGGTAGAGTTTATTAGAGGGTAGTGAATCTCTTTTGATTGCATGATTATATCATATTTTGAGTATTCACTTTGCCTAAAATCAATAGGTGGCTTAAAGGTTTGAAAGAAAAGGTTTAGTTTTTGAGAAAACAAGTTTTAAGTGATTTTTAATGTTAATAATCGATTAACAGATTTCGATAATTGATTAACAGTGTATTTTGAACTGATAATCGATTAACAAACTTTTGATAATCGATTATCTGCACTTTACTCGAGTATTTTTGGTCTCACTCGAGTGAAATTTATCAGACTTTCGTATTACTCGATTAACACTTATTTTACTCGAGTAAACAGGGTCTGTAACTGTTTTAAATACGTTTTTCACTTCTCAAAAGCTATTCTAAGTTGCTCCAACTTTTGGATATTCTATATAAACCTTTTCCTAATCATTTCTATCAACTAGAATCATTTTCACAAGTCTTTTAGTTTATGAGTTTGGGTAGAGTTTATTAGAGGGTAGTGAATCTCTTTTGATTGCATGATTATATCATATTTTGAGTATTCACTTTGCCTAAAATCAATAGGTGGCTTAAAGGTTTGAAAGAAAAGGTTTAGTTTTTGAGAAAACAAGTTTTAAGTGATTTTTAATGTTAATAATCGATTAACAGATTTCGATAATTGATTAACAGTGTATTTTGAACTGATAATAGATTAACAAACTTTTGATAATCGATTATCTGCACTTTACTCGAGTATTTTTGGTCTCACTCGAGTGAAATTTATCAGACTTTCGTATTACTCGATTAACACTTATTTTACTCGAGTAAACAGGGTCTGTAACTGTTTTAAATACGTTTTTCACTTCTCAAAAGCTATTCTAAGTTGCTCCAACTTTTGGATATTCTATATAAACCTTTTCCTAATCATTTCTATCAACTAGAATCATTTTCACAAGTCTTTTAGTTTATGAGTTTGGGTAGAGTTTATTAGAGGGTAGTGAATCTCTTTTGATTGCATGATTATATCATATTTTGAGTATTCACTTTGCCTAAAATCAATAGGTGGCTTAAAGGTTTGAAAGAAAAGGTTTAGTTTTTGAGAAAACAAGTTTTAAGTGATTTTTAATGTTAATAATCGATTAACAGATTTCGATAATTGATTAACAGTGTATTTTGAACTGATAATAGATTAACAAACTTTTGATAATCGATTATCTGCACTTTACTCGAGTATTTTTGGTCTCACTCGAGTGAAATTTATCAGACTTTCGTATTACTCGATTAACACTTATTTTACTCGAGTAAACAGGGTCTGTAACTGTTTTAAATACGTTTTTCACTTCTCAAAAGCTATTCTAAGTTTCTCCAACTTTTGGATATTCTATATAAACCTTTTCCTAATCATTTCTATCAACTAGAATCATTTTCACAAGTCTTTTAGTTTATGAGTTTGGGTAGAGTTTATTAGAGGGTAGTGAATCTCTTTTGATTGCATGATTATATCATATTTTGAGTATTCACTTTGCCTAAAATCAATAGGTGGCTTAAAGGTTTGAAAGAAAAGGTTTAGTTTTTGAGAAAACAAGTTTTAAGTGATTTTTAATGTTAATAATCGATTAACAGATTTCGATAATTGATTAACATTTGAACTGATAATCGATTAACAAACTTTTGATAATCGATTATCTGCACTTTACTCGAGTATTTTTGGTCTCACTCGAGTGAAATTTATCAGACTTTCGTATTACTCGATTAACACTTATTTTACTCGAGTAAACAGGGTCTGTAACTGTTTTAAATACGTTTTTCACTTCTCAAAAGCTATTCTAAGTTGCTCCAACTTTTGGATATTCTATATAAACCTTTTCCTAATCATTTCTATCAACTAGAATCATTTTCACAAGTCTTTTAGTTTATGGGTTTGGGTAGAGTTTATTAGAGGGTAGTGAATCTCTTTTGATTGCATGATTATATCATATTTTGAGTATTCACTTTGCCTAAAATCAATAGGTGGCTTAAAGGTTTGAAAGAAAAGGTTTAGTTTTTGAGAAAACAAGTTTTAAGTGATTTTTAATGTTAATAATCGATTAACAGATTTCGATAATTGATTAACAGTGTATTTTGAACTGATAATAGATTAACAAACTTTTGATAATCGATTATCTGCACTTTACTCGAGTATTTTTGGTCTCACTCGAGTGAAATTTATCAGACTTTCGTATTACTCGATTAACACTTATTTTACTCGAGTAAACAGGGTCTGTAACTGTTTTAAATACGTTTTTCACTTCTCAAAAGCTATTCTAAGTTTCTCCAACTTTTGGATATTCTATATAAACCTTTTCCTAATCATTTCTATCAACTAGAATCATTTTCACAAGTCTTTTAGTTTATGAGTTTGGGTAGAGTTTATTAGAGGGTAGTGAATCTCTTTTGATTGCATGATTATATCATATTTTGAGTATTCACTTTGCCTAAAATCAATAGGTGGCTTAAAGGTTTGAAAGAAAAGGTTTAGTTTTTGAGAAAACAAGTTTTAAGTGATTTTTAATGTTAATAATCGATTAACAGATTTCGATAATTGATTAACAGTGTATTTTTAACTGATAATCGATTAACAAACTTTTGATAATCGATTATCTGCACTTTACTCGAGTATTTTTGGTCTCACTCGAGTGAAATTTATCAGACTTTCGTATTACTCGATTAACACTTATTTTACTCGAGTAAACAGGGTCTGTAACTGTTTTAAATACGTTTTTCACTTCTCAAAAGCTATTCTAAGTTGCTCCAACTTTTGGATATTCTATATAAACCTTTTCCTAATCATTTCTATCAACTAGAATCATTTTCACAAGTCTTTTAGTTTATGAGTTTGGGTAGAGTTTATTAGAGGGTAGTGAATCTCTTTTGATTGCATGATTATATCATATTTTGAGTATTCACTTTGCGTAAAATCAATAGGTGGCTTAAAGGTTTGAAAGAAAAGGTTTAGTTTTTGAGAAAACAAGTTTTAAGTGATTTTTAATGTTAATAATCGATTAACAGATTTTGATAATTGATTAACAGTGTATTTTTAACTGATAATCGATTAACAAACTTTTGATAATCGATTATCTGCACTTTACTCGAGTATTTTTGGTCTCACTCGAGTGAAATTTATCAGACTTTCGTATTACTCGATTAACACTTATTTTACTCGAGTAAACAGGGTCTGTAACTGTTTTAAATACGTTTTTCACTTCTCAAAAGCTATTCTAAGTTTCTCCAACTTTTGGATATTCTATATAAACCTTTTCCTAATCATTTCTATCAACTAGAATCATTTTCACAAGTCTTTTAGTTTATGAGTTTGGGTAGAGTTTATTAGAGGGTAGTGAATCTCTTTTGATTGCATGATTATATCATATTTTGAGTATTCACTTTGCCTAAAATCAATAGGTGGCTTAAAGGTTTGAAAGAAAAGGTTTAGTTTTTGAGAAAACAAGTTTTAAGTGATTTTTAATGTTAATAATCGATTAACAGATTTCGATAATTGATTAACAGTGTATTTTTAACTGATAATCGATTAACAAACTTTTGATAATCGATTATCTGCACTTTACTCGAGTATTTTTGGTCTCACTCGAGTGAAATTTATCAGACTTTCGTATTACTCGATTAACACTTATTTTACTCGAGTAAACAGGGTCTGTAACTGTTTTAAATACGTTTTTCACTTCTCAAAAGCTATTCTAAGTTGCTCCAACTTTTGGATATTCTATATAAACCTTTTCCTAATCATTTCTATCAACTAGAATCATTTTCACAAGTCTTTTAGTTTATGAGTTTGGGTAGAGTTTATTAGAGGGTAGTGAATCTCTTTTGATTGCATGATTATATCATATTTTGAGTATTCACTTTGCCTAAAATCAATAGGTGGCTTAAAGGTTTGAAAGAAAAGGTTTAGTTTTTGAGAAAACAAGTTTTAAGTGATTTTTAATGTTAATAATCGATTAACAGATTTTGATAATTGATTAACAGTGTATTTTTAACTGATAATCGATTAACAAACTTTTGATAATCGATTATCTGCACTTTACTCGAGTATTTTTGGTCTCACTCGAGTGAAATTTATCAGACTTTCGTATTACTCGATTAACACTTATTTTACTCGAGTAAACAGGGTCTGTAACTGTTTTAAATACGTTTTTCACTTCTCAAAAGCTATTCTAAGTTGCTCCAACTTTTGGATATTCTATATAAACCTTTTCCTAATCATTTCTATCAACTAGAATCATTTTCACAAGTCTTTTAGTTTATGGGTTTGGGTAGAGTTTATTAGAGGGTAGTGAATCTCTTTTGATTGCATGATTATATCATATTTTGAGTATTCACTTTGCCTAAAATCAATAGGTGGCTTAAAGGTTTGAAAGAAAAGGTTTAGTTTTTGAGAAAACAAGTTTTAAGTGATTTTTAATGTTAATAATCGATTAACAGATTTCGATAATTGATTAACAGTGTATTTTGAACTGATAATAGATTAACAAACTTTTGATAATCGATTATCTGCACTTTACTCGAGTATTTTTGGTCTCACTCGAGTGAAATTTATCAGACTTTCGTATTACTCGATTAACACTTATTTTACTCGAGTAAACAGGGTCTGTAACTGTTTTAAATACGTTTTTCACTTCTCAAAAGCTATTCTAAGTTTCTCCAACTTTTGGATATTCTATATAAACCTTTTCCTAATCATTTCTATCAACTAGAATCATTTTCACAAGTCTTTTAGTTTATGAGTTTGGGTAGAGTTTATTAGAGGGTAGTGAATCTCTTTTGATTGCATGATTATATCATATTTTGAGTATTCACTTTGCCTAAAATCAATAGGTGGCTTAAAGGTTTGAAAGAAAAGGTTTAGTTTTTGAGAAAACAAGTTTTAAGTGATTTTTAATGTTAATAATCGATTAACAGATTTCGATAATTGATTAACAGTGTATTTTTAACTGATAATCGATTAACAAACTTTTGATAATCGATTATCTGCACTTTACTCGAGTATTTTTGGTCTCACTCGAGTGAAATTTATCAGACTTTCGTATTACTCGATTAACACTTATTTTACTCGAGTAAACAGGGTCTGTAACTGTTTTAAATACGTTTTTCACTTCTCAAAAGCTATTCTAAGTTGCTCCAACTTTTGGATATTCTATATAAACCTTTTCCTAATCATTTCTATCAACTAGAATCATTTTCACAAGTCTTTTAGTTTATGAGTTTGGGTAGAGTTTATTAGAGGGTAGTGAATCTCTTTTGATTGCATGATTATATCATATTTTGAGTATTCACTTTGCGTAAAATCAATAGGTGGCTTAAAGGTTTGAAAGAAAAGGTTTAGTTTTTGAGAAAACAAGTTTTAAGTGATTTTTAATGTTAATAATCGATTAACAGATTTTGATAATTGATTAACAGTGTATTTTTAACTGATAATCGATTAACAAACTTTTGATAATCGATTATCTGCACTTTACTCGAGTATTTTTGGTCTCACTCGAGTGAAATTTATCAGACTTTCGTATTACTCGATTAACACTTATTTTACTCGAGTAAACAGGGTCTGTAACTGTTTTAAATACGTTTTTCACTTCTCAAAAGCTATTCTAAGTTTCTCCAACTTTTGGATATTCTATATAAACCTTTTCCTAATCATTTCTATCAACTAGAATCATTTTCACAAGTCTTTTAGTTTATGAGTTTGGGTAGAGTTTATTAGAGGGTAGTGAATCTCTTTTGATTGCATGATTATATCATATTTTGAGTATTCACTTTGCCTAAAATCAATAGGTGGCTTAAAGGTTTGAAAGAAAAGGTTTAGTTTTTGAGAAAACAAGTTTTAAGTGATTTTTAATGTTAATAATCGATTAACAGATTTCGATAATTGATTAACAGTGTATTTTTAACTGATAATCGATTAACAAACTTTTGATAATCGATTATCTGCACTTTACTCGAGTATTTTTGGTCTCACTCGAGTGAAATTTATCAGACTTTCGTATTACTCGATTAACACTTATTTTACTCGAGTAAACAGGGTCTGTAACTGTTTTAAATACGTTTTTCACTTCTCAAAAGCTATTCTAAGTTGCTCCAACTTTTGGATATTCTATATAAACCTTTTCCTAATCATTTCTATCAACTAGAATCATTTTCACAAGTCTTTTAGTTTATGAGTTTGGGTAGAGTTTATTAGAGGGTAGTGAATCTCTTTTGATTGCATGATTATATCATATTTTGAGTATTCACTTTGCCTAAAATCAATAGGTGGCTTAAAGGTTTGAAAGAAAAGGTTTAGTTTTTGAGAAAACAAGTTTTAAGTGATTTTTAATGTTAATAATCGATTAACAGATTTTGATAATTGATTAACAGTGTATTTTTAACTGATAATCGATTAACAAACTTTTGATAATCGATTATCTGCACTTTACTCGAGTATTTTTGGTCTCACTCGAGTGAAATTTATCAGACTTTCGTATTACTCGATTAACACTTATTTTACTCGAGTAAACAGGGTCTGTAACTGTTTTAAATACGTTTTTCACTTCTCAAAAGCTATTCTAAGTTGCTCCAACTTTTGGATATTCTATATAAACCTTTTCCTAATCATTTCTATCAACTAGAATCATTTTCACAAGTCTTTTAGTTTATGGGTTTGGGTAGAGTTTATTAGAGGGTAGTGAATCTCTTTTGATTGCATGATTATATCATATTTTGAATATTCACTTTGCCTAAAATCAATAGGTGGCTTAAAGGTTTGAAAGAAAAGGTTTAGTTTTTGAGAAAACAAGTTTTAAGTGATTTTTAATGTTAATAATCGATTAACAGATTTCGATAATTGATTAACAGTGTATTTTGAACTGATAATAGATTAACAAACTTTTGATAATCGATTATCTGCACTTTACTCGAGTATTTTTGGTCTCACTCGAGTGAAATTTATCAGACTTTCGTATTACTCGATTAACACTTATTTTACTCGAGTAAACAGGGTCTGTAACTGTTTTAAATAAGTTTTTCACTTCTCAAAAGCTATTCTAAGTTGCTCCAACTTTTGGATATTCTATATAAACCTTTTCCTAATCATTTCTATCAACTAGAATCATTTTCACAAGTCTTTTAGTTTATGAGTTTGGGTAGAGTTTATTAGAGGGTAGTGAATCTCTTTTGATTGCATGATTATATCATATTTTGAGTATTCACGTTGCCTAAAATCAATAGGTGGCTTAAAGGTTTGAAAGAAAAGGTTTAGTTTTTGAGAAAACAAGTTTTAAGTGATTTTTAATGTTAATAATCGATTAACAGATTTCGATAATTGATTAACAGTGTATTTTGAACTGATAATAGATTAACAAACTTTTGATAATCGATTATCTGCACTTTACTCGAGTATTTTTGGTCTCACTCGAGTGAAATTTATCAGACTTTCGTATTACTCGATTAACACTTATTTTACTCGAGTAAACAGGGTCTGTAACTGTTTTAAATACGTTTTTCACTTCTCAAAAGCTATTCTAAGTTGCTCCAACTTTTGGATATTCTATATAAACCTTTTCCTAATCATTTCTATCAACTAGAATCATTTTCACAAGTCCTTTAGTTTATGAGTTTGGGTAGAGTTTATTAGAGGGTAGTGAATCTCTTTTGATTGCATGATTATATCATATTTTGAGTATTCACTTTGCCTAAAATCAATAGGTGGCTTAAAGGTTTGAAAGAAAAGGTTTAGTTTTTGAGAAAACAAGTTTTAAGTGATTTTTAATGTTAATAATCGATTAACAGATTTCGATAATTGATTAACAGTGTATTTTGAACTGATAATAGATTAACAAACTTTTGATAATCGATTATCTGCACTTTACTCGAGTATTTTTGGTCTCACTCGAGTGAAATTTATCAGACTTTCGTATTACTCGATTTGAGTATTCACTTTGCCTAAAATCAATAGGTGGCTTAAAGGTTTGAAAGAAAAGGTTTAGTTTTTGAGAAAACAAGTTTTAAGTGATTTTTAATGTTAATAATTGATTAACAGATTTCGATAATTGATTAACAGTGTATTTTGAACTGATAATCGATTAACAAACTTTTGATAATCGATTATCTGCACTTTACTCGAGTATTTTTGGTCTCACTCGAGTGAAATTTATCAGACTTTCGTATTACTCGATTAACACTTATTTTACTCGAGTAAACAGGGTCTGTAACTGTTTTAAATACGTTTTTCACTTCTCAAAAGCTATTCTAAGTTGCTCCAACTTTTGGATATTCTATATAAACCTTTTCCTAATCATTTCTATCAACTAGAATCATTTTCACAAGTCTTTTAGTTTATGAGTTTGGGTAGAGTTTATTAGAGGGTAGTGAATCTCTTTTGATTGCATGATTATATCATATTTTGAGTATTCACTTTGCCTAAAATCAATAGGTGGCTTAAAGGTTTGAAAGAAAAGGTTTAGTTTTTGAGAAAACAAGTTTTAAGTGATTTTTAATGTTAATAATCGATTAATAGATTTCGATAATTGATTAACAGTGTATTTTGAACTGATAATCGATTAACAAACTTTTGATAATCGATTATCTGCACTTTACTCGAGTATTTTTGGTCTCACTCGAGTGAAATTTATCAGACTTTCGTATTACTCGATTAACACTTATTTTACTCGAGTAAACAGGGTCTGTAACTGTTTTAAATACGTTTTTCACTTCTCAAAAGCTATTCTAAGTTTCTCCAACTTTTGGATATTCTATATAAACCTTTTCCTAATCATTTCTATCAACTAGAATCATTTTCACAAGTCTTTTAGTTTATGAGTTTGGGTAGAGTTTATTAGAGGGTAGTGAATCTCTTTTGATTGCATGATTATATCATATTTTGAGTATTCACTTTGCCTAAAATCAATAGGTGGCTTAAAGGTTTGAAAGAAAAGGTTTAGTTTTTGAGAAAACAAGTTTTAAGTGATTTTTAATGTTAATAATCGATTAACAGATTTCGATAATTGATTAACAGTGTATTTTGAACTGATAATCGATTAACAAACTTTTGATAATCGATTATCTGCACTTTACTCGAGTATTTTTGGTCTCACTCGAGTGAAATTTATCAGACTTTCGTATTACTCGATTTGAGTATTCACTTTGCCTAAAATCAATAGGTGGCTTAAAGGTTTGAAAGAAAAGGTTTAGTTTTTGAGAAAACAAGTTTTAAGTGATTTTTAATGTTAATAATCGATTAACAGATTTCGATAATTGATTAACAGTGTATTTTGAACTGATAATCGATTAACAAACTTTTGATAATCGATTATCTGCACTTTACTCGAGTATTTTTGGTCTCACTCGAGTGAAATTTATCAGACTTTCGTATTACTCGATTAACACTTATTTTACTCGAGTAAACAGGGTCTGTAACTGTTTTAAATACGTTTTTCACTTCTCAAAAGCTATTCTAAGTTGCTCCAACTTTTGGATATTCTATATAAACCTTTTCCTAATCATTTCTATCAACTAGAATCATTTTCACAAGTCTTTTAGTTTATGAGTTTGGGTAGAGTTTATTAGAGGGTAGTGAATCTCTTTTGATTGCATGATTATATCATATTTTGAGTATTCACTTTGCCTAAAATCAATAGGTGGCTTAAAGGTTTGAAAGAAAAGGTTTAGTTTTTGAGAAAACAAGTTTTAAGTGATTTTTAATGTTAATAATCGATTAACAGATTTCGATAATTGATTAACAGTGTATTTTGAACTGATAATCGATTAACAAACTTTTGATAATCGATTATCTGCACTTTACTCGAGTATTTTTGGTCTCACTCGAGTGAAATTTATCAGACTTTCGTATTACTCGATTAACACTTATTTTACTCGAGTAAACAGGGTCTGTAACTGTTTTAAATACGTTTTTCACTTCTCAAAAGCTATTCTAAGTTTCTCCAACTTTTGGATATTCTATATAAACCTTTTCCTAATCATTTCTATCAACTAGAATCATTTTCACAAGTCTTTTAGTTTATGAGTTTGGGTAGAGTTTATTAGAGGGTAGTGAATCTCTTTTGATTGCATGATTATATCATATTTTGAGTATTCACTTTGCCTAAAATCAATAGGTGGCTTAAAGGTTTGAAAGAAAAGGTTTAGTTTTTGAGAAAACAAGTTTTAAGTGATTTTTAATGTTAATAATCGATTAACAGATTTCGATAATTGATTAACAGTGTATTTTGAACTGATAATCGATTAACAAACTTTTGATAATCGATTATCTGCACTTTACTCGAGTATTTTTGGTCTCACTCGAGTGAAATTTATCAGACTTTCGTATTACTCGATTTGAGTATTCACTTTGCCTAAAATCAATAGGTGGCTTAAAGGTTTGAAAGAAAAGGTTTAGTTTTTGAGAAAACAAGTTTTAAGTGATTTTTAATGTTAATAATCGATTAACAGATTTCGATAATTGATTAACAGTGTATTTTGAACTGATAATCGATTAACAAACTTTTGATAATCGATTATCTGCACTTTACTCGAGTATTTTTGGTCTCACTCGAGTGAAATTTATCAGACTTTCGTATTACTCGATTAACACTTATTTTACTCGAGTAAACAGGGTCTGTAACTGTTTTAAATACGTTTTTCACTTCTCAAAAGCTATTCTAAGTTGCTCCAACTTTTGGATATTCTATATAAACCTTTTCCTAATCATTTCTATCAACTAGAATCATTTTCACAAGTCTTTTAGTTTATGAGTTTGGGTAGAGTTTATTAGAGGGTAGTGAATCTCTTTTGATTGCATGATTATATCATATTTTGAGTATTCACTTTGCCTAAAATCAATAGGTGGCTTAAAGGTTTGAAAGAAAAGGTTTAGTTTTTGAGAAAACAAGTTTTAAGTGATTTTTAATGTTAATAATCGATTAACAGATTTCGATAATTGATTAACAGTGTATTTTGAACTGATAATCGATTAACAAACTTTTGATAATCGATTATCTGCACTTTACTCGAGTATTTTTGGTCTCACTCGAGTGAAATTTATCAGACTTTCGTATTACTCGATTAACACTTATTTTACTCGAGTAAACAGGGTCTGTAACTGTTTTAAATACGTTTTTCACTTCTCAAAAGCTATTCTAAGTTTCTCCAACTTTTGGATATTCTATATAAACCTTTTCCTAATCATTTCTATCAACTAGAATCATTTTCACAAGTCTTTTAGTTTATGAGTTTGGGTAGAGTTTATTAGAGGGTAGTGAATCTCTTTTGATTGCATGATTATATCATATTTTGAGTATTCACTTTGCCTAAAATCAATAGGTGGCTTAAAGGTTTGAAAGAAAAGGTTTAGTTTTTGAGAAAACAAGTTTTAAGTGATTTTTAATGTTAATAATCGATTAACAGATTTCGATAATTGATTAACAGTGTATTTTGAACTGATAATCGATTAACAAACTTTTGATAATCGATTATCTGCACTTTACTCGAGTATTTTTGGTCTCACTCGAGTGAAATTTATCAGACTTTCGTATTACTCGATTAACACTTATTTTACTCGAGTAAACAGGGTCTGTAACTGTTTTAAATACGTTTTTCACTTCTCAAAAGCTATTCTAAGTTTCTCCAACTTTTGGATATTCTATATAAACCTTTTCCTAATCATTTCTATCAACTAGAATCATTTTCACAAGTCTTTTAGTTTATGAGTTTGGGTAGAGTTTATTAGAGGGTAGTGAATCTCTTTTGATTGCATGATTATATCATATTTTGAGTATTCACTTTGCCTAAAATCAATAGGTGGCTTAAAGGTTTGAAAGAAAAGGTTTAGTTTTTGAGAAAACAAGTTTTAAGTGATTTTTAATGTTAATAATCGATTAACAGATTTCGATAATTGATTAACAGTGTATTTTTAACTGATAATCGATTAACAAACTTTTAATAATCGATTATCTGCACTTTACTCGAGTATTTTTGGTCTCACTCGAGTGAAATTTATCAGACTTTCGTATTACTCGATTAACACTTATTTTACTCGAGTAAACAGGGTCTGTAACTGTTTTAAATACGTTTTTCACTTCTCAAAAGCTATTCTAAGTTGCTCCAACTTTTGGATATTCTATATAAACCTTTTCCTAATCATTTCTATCAACTAGAATCATTTTCACAAGTCTTTTAGTTTATGAGTTTGGGTAGAGTTTATTAGAGGGTAGTGAATCTCTTTTGATTGCATGATTATATCATATTTTGAGTATTCACTTTGCCTAAAATCAATAGGTGGCTTAAAGGTTTGAAAGAAAAGGTTTAGTTTTTGAGAAAACAAGTTTTAAGTGATTTTTAATGTTAATAATCGATTAACAGATTTCGATAATTGATTAACAGTGTATTTTTAACTGATAATAGATTAACAAACTTTTGATAATCGATTATCTGCACTTTACTCGAGTATTTTTGGTCTCACTCGAGTGAAATTTATCAGACTTTCGTATTACTCGATTAACACTTATTTTACTCGAGTAAACAGGGTCTGTAACTGTTTTAAATACGTTTTTCACTTCTCAAAAGCTATTCTAAGTTGCTCCAACTTTTGGATATTCTATATAAACCTTTTCCTAATCATTTCTATCAACTAGAATCATTTTCACAAGTCTTTTAGTTTATGAGTTTGGGTAGAGTTTATTAGAGGGTAGTGAATCTCTTTTGATTGCATGATTATATCATATTTTGAGTATTCACTTTGCCTAAAATCAATAGGTGGCTTAAAGGTTTGAAAGAAAAGGTTTAGTTTTTGAGAAAACAAGTTTTAAGTGATTTTTAATGTTAATAATCGATTAACAGATTTCGATAATTGATTAACAGTGTATTTTTAACTGATAATAGATTAACAAACTTTTGATAATCGATTATCTGCACTTTACTCGAGTATTTTTGGTCTCACTCGAGTGAAATTTATCAGACTTTCGTATTACTCGATTAACACTTATTTTACTCGAGTAAACAGGGTCTGTAACTGTTTTAAATACGTTTTTCACTTCTCAAAAGCTATTCTAAGTTTCTCCAACTTTTGGATATTCTATATAAACCTTTTCCTAATCATTTCTATCAACTAGAATCATTTTCACAAGTCTTTTAGTTTATGAGTTTGGGTAGAGTTTATTAGAGGGTAGTGAATCTCTTTTGATTGCATGATTATATCATATTTTGAGTATTCACTTTGCCTAAAATCAATAGGTGGCTTAAAGGTTTGAAAGAAAAGGTTTAGTTTTTGAGAAAACAAGTTTTAAGTGATTTTTAATGTTAATAATCGATTAACAGATTTCGATAATTGATTAACAGTGTATTTTTAACTGATAATCGATTAACAAACTTTTAATAATCGATTATCTGCACTTTACTCGAGTATTTTTGGTCTCACTCGAGTGAAATTTATCAGACTTTCGTATTACTCGATTAACACTTATTTTACTCGAGTAAACAGGGTCTGTAACTGTTTTAAATACGTTTTTCACTTCTCAAAAGCTATTCTAAGTTGCTCCAACTTTTGGATATTCTATATAAACCTTTTCCTAATCATTTCTATCAACTAGAATCATTTTCACAAGTCTTTTAGTTTATGAGTTTGGGTAGAGTTTATTAGAGGGTAGTGAATCTCTTTTGATTGCATGATTATATCATATTTTGAGTATTCACTTTGCCTAAAATCAATAGGTGGCTTAAAGGTTTGAAAGAAAAGGTTTAGTTTTTGAGAAAACAAGTTTTAAGTGATTTTTAATGTTAATAATCGATTAACAGATTTCGATAATTGATTAACAGTGTATTTTTAACTGATAATAGATTAACAAACTTTTGATAATCGATTATCTGCACTTTACTCGAGTATTTTTGGTCTCACTCGAGTGAAATTTATCAGACTTTCGTATTACTCGATTAACACTTATTTTACTCGAGTAAACAGGGTCTGTAACTGTTTTAAATACGTTTTTCACTTCTCAAAAGCTATTCTAAGTTGCTCCAACTTTTGGATATTCTATATAAACCTTTTCCTAATCATTTCTATCAACTAGAATCATTTTCACAAGTCTTTTAGTTTATGAGTTTGGGTAGAGTTTATTAGAGGGTAGTGAATCTCTTTTGATTGCATGATTATATCATATTTTGAGTATTCACTTTGCCTAAAATCAATAGGTGGCTTAAAGGTTTGAAAGAAAAGGTTTAGTTTTTGAGAAAACAAGTTTTAAGTGATTTTTAATGTTAATAATCGATTAACAGATTTCGATAATTGATTAACAGTGTATTTTTAACTGATAATAGATTAACAAACTTTTGATAATCGATTATCTGCACTTTACTCGAGTATTTTTGGTCTCACTCGAGTGAAATTTATCAGACTTTCGTATTACTCGATTAACACTTATTTTACTCGAGTAAACAGGGTCTGTAACTGTTTTAAATACGTTTTTCACTTCTCAAAAGCTATTCTAAGTTTCTCCAACTTTTGGATATTCTATATAAACCTTTTCCTAATCATTTCTATCAACTAGAATCATTTTCACAAGTCTTTTAGTTTATGAGTTTGGGTAGAGTTTATTAGAGGGTAGTGAATCTCTTTTGATTGCATGATTATATCATATTTTGAGTATTCACTTTGCCTAAAATCAATAGGTGGCTTAAAGGTTTGAAAGAAAAGGTTTAGTTTTTGAGAAAACAAGTTTTAAGTGATTTTTAATGTTAATAATCGATTAACAGATTTCGATAATTGATTAACAGTGTATTTTGAACTGATAATCGATTAACAAACTTTTGATAATCGATTATCTGCACTTTACTCGAGTATTTTTGGTCTCACTCGAGTGAAATTTATCAGACTTTCGTATTACTCGATTAACACTTATTTTACTCGAGTAAACAGGGTCTGTAACTGTTTTAAATACGTTTTTCACTTCTCAAAAGCTATTCTAAGTTGCTCCAACTTTTGGATATTCTATATAAACCTTTTCCTAATCATTTCTATCAACTAGAATCATTTTCACAAGTCTTTTAGTTTATGAGTTTGGGTAGAGTTTATTAGAGGGTAGTGAATCTCTTTTGATTGCATGATTATATCATATTTTGAGTATTCACTTTGCCTAAAATCAATAGGTGGCTTAAAGGTTTGAAAGAAAAGGTTTAGTTTTTGAGAAAACAAGTTTTAAGTGATTTTTAATGTTAATAATCGATTAACAGATTTCGATAATTGATTAACAGTGTATTTTGAACTGATAATAGATTAACAAACTTTTGATAATCGATTATCTGCACTTTACTCGAGTATTTTTGGTCTCACTCGAGTGAAATTTATCAGACTTTCGTATTACTCGATTAACACTTATTTTACTCGAGTAAACAGGGTCTGTAACTGTTTTAAATACGTTTTTCACTTCTCAAAAGCTATTCTAAGTTGCTCCAACTTTTGGATATTCTATATAAACCTTTTCCTAATCATTTCTATCAACTAGAATCATTTTCACAAGTCTTTTAGTTTATGAGTTTGGGTAGAGTTTATTAGAGGGTAGTGAATCTCTTTTGATTGCATGATTATATCATATTTTGAGTATTCACTTTGCCTAAAATCAATAGGTGGCTTAAAGGTTTGAAAGAAAAGGTTTAGTTTTTGAGAAAACAAGTTTTAAGTGATTTTTAATGTTAATAATCGATTAACAGATTTTGATAATTGATTAACAGTGTATTTTTAACTGATAATCGATTAACAAACTTTTGATAATCGAGTATCTGCACTTTACTCGAGTATTTTTGGTCTCACTCGAGTGAAATTTATCAGACTTTCGTATTACTCGATTAACACTTATTTTACTCGAGTAAACAGGGTCTGTAACTGTTTTAAATACGTTTTTCACTTCTCAAAAGCTATTCTAAGTTGCTCCAACTTTTGGATATTCTATATAAACCTTTTCCTAATCATTTCTATCAACTAGAATCATTTTCACAAGTCTTTTAGTTTATGAGTTTGGGTAGAGTTTATTAGAGGGTAGTGAATCTCTTTTGATTGCATGATTATATCATATTTTGAGTATTCACTTTGCCTAAAATCAATAGGTGGCTTAAAGGTTTGAAAGAAAAGGTTTAGTTTTTGAGAAAACAAGTTTTAAGTGATTTTTAATGTTAATAATCGATTAACAGATTTCGATAATTGATTAACAGTGTATTTTTAACTGATAATCGATTAACAAACTTTTGATAATCGATTATCTGCACTTTACTCGAGTATTTTTGGTCTCACTCGAGTGAAATTTATCAGACTTTCGTATTACTCGATTAACACTTATTTTACTCGAGTAAACAGGGTCTGTAACTGTTTTAAATACGTTTTTCACTTCTCAAAAGCTATTCTAAGTTGCTCCAACTTTTGGATATTCTATACAAACCTTTTCCTAATCATTTCTATCAACTAGAATCATTTTCACAAGTCTTTTAGTTTATGAGTTTGGGTAGAGTTTATTAGAGGGTAGTGAATCTCTTTTGATTGCATGATTATATCATATTTTGAGTATTCACTTTGCCTAAAATCAATAGGTGGCTTAAAGGTTTGAAAGAAAAGGTTTAGTTTTTGAGAAAACAAGTTTTAAGTGATTTTTAATGTTAATAATCGATTAACAGATTTCGATAATTGATTAACAGTGTATTTTGAACTGATAATAGATTAACAAACTTTTGATAATCGATTATCTGCACTTTACTCGAGTATTTTTGGTCTCACTCGAGTGAAATTTATCAGACTTTCGTATTACTCGATTAACACTTATTTTACTCGAGTAAACAGGGTCTGTAACTGTTTTAAATACGTTTTTCACTTCTCAAAAGCTATTCTAAGTTTCTCCAACTTTTGGATATTCTATATAAACCTTTTCCTAATCATTTCTATCAACTAGAATCATTTTCACAAGTCTTTTAGTTTATGAGTTTGGGTAGAGTTTATTAGAGGGTAGTGAATCTCTTTTGATTGCATGATTATATCATATTTTGAGTATTCACTTTGCCTAAAATCAATAGGTGGCTTAAAGGTTTGAAAGAAAAGGTTTAGTTTTTGAGAAAACAAGTTTTAAGTGATTTTTAATGTTAATAATCGATTAACAGATTTTGATAATTGATTAACAGTGTATTTTTAACTGATAATCGATTAACAAACTTTTGATAATCGAGTATCTGCACTTTACTCGAGTATTTTTGGTCTCACTCGAGTGAAATTTATCAGACTTTCGTATTACTCGATTAACACTTATTTTACTCGAGTAAACAGGGTCTGTAACTGTTTTAAATACGTTTTTCACTTCTCAAAAGCTATTCTATGTTGCTCCAACTTTTGGATATTCTATATAAACCTTTTCCTAATCATTTCTATCAACTAGAATCATTTTCACAAGTCTTTTAGTTTATGAGTTTGGGTAGAGTTTATTAGAGGGTAGTGAATCTCTTTTGATTGCATGATTATATCATATTTTGAGTATTCACTTTGCCTAAAATCAATAGGTGGCTTAAAGGTTTGAAAGAAAAGGTTTAGTTTTTGAGAAAACAAGTTTTAAGTGATTTTTAATGTTAATAATCGATTAACAGATTTCGATAATTGATTAACAGTGTATTTTGAACTGATAATAGATTAACAAACTTTTGATAATCGATTATCTGCACTTTACTCGAGTATTTTTGGTCTCACTCGAGTGAAATTTATCAGACTTTCGTATTACTCGATTAACACTTATTTTACTCGAGTAAACAGGGTCTGTAACTGTTTTAAATACGTTTTTCACTTCTCAAAAGCTATTCTAAGTTTCTCCAACTTTTGGATATTCTATATAAACCTTTTCCTAATCATTTCTATCAACTAGAATCATTTTCACAAGTCTTTTAGTTTATGAGTTTGGGTAGAGTTTATTAGAGGGTAGTGAATCTCTTTTGATTGCATGATTATATCATATTTTGAGTATTCACTTTGCCTAAAATCAATAGGTGGCTTAAAGGTTTGAAAGAAAAGGTTTAGTTTTTGAGAAAACAAGTTTTAAGTGATTTTTAATGTTAATAATCGATTAACAGATTTCGATAATTGATTAACAGTGTATTTTGAACTGATAATAGATTAACAAACTTTTGATAATCGATTATCTGCACTTTACTTGAGTATTTTTGGTCTCACTCGAGTGAAATTTATCAGACTTTCGTATTACTCGATTAACACTTATTTTACTCGAGTAAACAGGGTCTGTAACTGTTTTAAATACGTTTTTCACTTCTCAAAAGCTATTCTAAGTTTCTCCAACTTTTGGATATTCTATATAAACCTTTTCCTAATCATTTCTATCAACTAGAATCATTTTCACAAGTCTTTTAGTTTATGAGTTTGGGTAGAGTTTATTAGAGAGTAGTGAATCTCTTTTGATTGCATGATTATATCATATTTTGAGTATTCACTTTGCCTAAAATCAATAGGTGGCTTAAAGGTTTGAAAGAAAAGGTTTAGTTTTTGAGAAAAATAGTTTTAAGTGATTTTTAATGTTAATAATCGATTAACAGATTTCGATAATTGATTAACAGTGTATTTTGAACTGATAATCGATTAACAAACTTTTGATAATCGATTATCTGCACTTTACTCGAGTATTTTTGGTCTCACTCGAGTGAAATTTATCAGACTTTCGTATTACTCGATTTGAGTATTCACTTTGCCTAAAATCAATAGGTGGCTTAAAGGTTTGAAAGAAAAGGTTTAGTTTTTGAGAAAACAAGTTTTAAGTGATTTTTAATGTTAATAATCGATTAACAGATTTCGATAATTGATTAACAGTGTATTTTGAACTGATAATCGATTAACAAACTTTTGATAATCGATTATCTGCACTTTACTCGAGTATTTTTGGTCTCACTCGAGTGAAATTTATCAGACTTTCGTATTACTCGATTAACACTTATTTTACTCGAGTAAACAGGGTCTGTAACTGTTTTAAATACGTTTTTCACTTCTCAAAAGCTATTCTAAGTTGCTCCAACTTTTGGATATTCTATATAAACCTTTTCCTAATCATTTCTATCAACTAGAATCATTTTCACAAGTCTTTTAGTTTATGAGTTTGGGTAGAGTTTATTAGAGGGTAGTGAATCTCTTTTGATTGCATGATTATATCATATTTTGAGTATTCACTTTGCCTAAAATCAATAGGTGGCTTAAAGGTTTGAAAGAAAAGGTTTAGTTTTTGAGAAAACAAGTTTTAAGTGATTTTTAATGTTAATAATCGATTAACAGATTTCGATAATTGATTAACAGTGTATTTTGAACTGATAATAGATTAACAAACTTTTGATAATCGATTATCTGCACTTTACTCGAGTATTTTTGGTCTCACTCGAGTGAAATTTATCAGACTTTCGTATTACTCGATTAACACTTATTTTACTCGAGTAAACAGGGTCTGTAACTGTTTTAAATACGTTTTTCACTTCTCAAAAGCTATTCTAAGTTTCTCCAACTTTTGGATATTCTATATAAACCTTTTCCTAATCATTTCTATCAACTAGAATCATTTTCACAAGTCTTTTAGTTTATGAGTTTGGGTAGAGTTTATTAGAGGGTAGTGAATCTCTTTTGATTGCATGATTATATCATATTTTGAGTATTCACTTTGCCTAAAATCAATAGGTGGCTTAAAGGTTTGAAAGAAAAGGTTTAGTTTTTGAGAAAACAAGTTTTAAGTGATTTTTAATGTTAATAATCGATTAACAGATTTCGATAATTGATTAACAGTGTATTTTGAACTGATAATAGATTAACAAACTTTTGATAATCGATTATCTGCACTTTACTTGAGTATTTTTGGTCTCACTCGAGTGAAATTTATCAGACTTTCGTATTACTCGATTAACACTTATTTTACTCGAGTAAACAGGGTCTGTAACTGTTTTAAATACGTTTTTCACTTCTCAAAAGCTATTCTAAGTTTCTCCAACTTTTGGATATTCTATATAAACCTTTTCCTAATCATTTCTATCAACTAGAATCATTTTCACAAGTCTTTTAGTTTATGAGTTTGGGTAGAGTTTATTAGAGAGTAGTGAATCTCTTTTGATTGCATGATTATATCATATTTTGAGTATTCACTTTGCCTAAAATCAATAGGTGGCTTAAAGGTTTGAAAGAAAAGGTTTAGTTTTTGAGAAAAATAGTTTTAAGTGATTTTTAATGTTAATAATCGATTAACAGATTTCGATAATTGATTAACAGTGTATTTTGAACTGATAATCGATTAACAAACTTTTGATAATCGATTATCTGCACTTTACTCGAGTATTTTTGGTCTCACTCGAGTGAAATTTATCAGACTTTCGTATTACTCGATTTGAGTATTCACTTTGCCTAAAATCAATAGGTGGCTTAAAGGTTTGAAAGAAAAGGTTTAGTTTTTGAGAAAACAAGTTTTAAGTGATTTTTAATGTTAATAATCGATTAACAGATTTCGATAATTGATTAACAGTGTATTTTGAACTGATAATCGATTAACAAACTTTTGATAATCGATTATCTGCACTTTACTCGAGTATTTTTGGTCTCACTCGAGTGAAATTTATCAGACTTTCGTATTACTCGATTAACACTTATTTTACTCGAGTAAACAGGGTCTGTAACTGTTTTAAATACGTTTTTCACTTCTCAAAAGCTATTCTAAGTTGCTCCAACTTTTGGATATTCTATATAAACCTTTTCCTAATCATTTCTATCAACTAGAATCATTTTCACAAGTCTTTTAGTTTATGAGTTTGGGTAGGGTTTATTAGAGGGTAGTGAATCTCTTTTGATTGCATGATTATATCATATTTTGAGTATTCACTTTGCCTAAAATCAATAGGTGGCTTAAAGGTTTGAAAGAAAAGGTTTAGTTTTTGAGAAAACAAGTTTTAAGTGATTTTTAATGTTAATAATCGATTAATAGATTTCGATAATTGATTAACAGTGTATTTTGAACTGATAATCGATTAACAAACTTTTGATAATCGATTATTTGCACTTTACTCGAGTATTTTTGGTCTCACTCGAGTGAAATTTATCAGACTTTCGTATTACTCGATTAACACTTATTTTACTCGAGTAAACAGGGTCTGTAACTGTTTTAAATACGTTTTTCACTTCTCAAAAGCTATTCTAAGTTTCTCCAACTTTTGGATATTCTATATAAACCTTTTCCTAATCATTTCTATCAACTAGAATCATTTTCACAAGTCTTTTAGTTTATGAGTTTGGGTAGAGTTTATTAGAGGGTAGTGAATCTCTTTTGATTGCATGATTATATCATATTTTGAGTATTCACTTTGCCTAAAATCAATAGGTGGCTTAAAGGTTTGAAAGAAAAGGTTTAGTTTTTGAGAAAACAAGTTTTAAGTGATTTTTAATGTTAATAATCGATTAACAGATTTCGATAATTGATTAACAGTGTATTTTGAACTGATAATCGATTAACAAACTTTTGATAATCGATTATCTGCACTTTACTCGAGTATTTTTGGTCTCACTCGAGTGAAATTTATCAGACTTTCGTATTACTCGATTTGAGTATTCACTTTGCCTAAAATCAATAGGTGGCTTAAAGGTTTGAAAGAAAAGGTTTAGTTTTTGAGAAAACAAGTTTTAAGTGATTTTTAATGTTAATAATCGATTAACAGATTTCGATAATTGATTAACAGTGTATTTTGAACTGATAATCGATTAACAAACTTTTGATAATCGATTATCTGCACTTTACTCGAGTATTTTTGGTCTCACTCGAGTGAAATTTATCAGACTTTCGTATTACTCGATTAACACTTATTTTACTCGAGTAAACAGGGTCTGTAACTGTTTTAAATACGTTTTTCACTTCTCAAAAGCTATTCTAAGTTGCTCCAACTTTTGGATATTCTATATAAACCTTTTCCTAATCATTTCTATCAACTAGAATCATTTTCACAAGTCTTTTAGTTTATGAGTTTGGGTAGAGTTTATTAGAGGGTAGTGAATCTCTTTTGATTGCATGATTATATCATATTTTGAGTATTCACTTTGCCTAAAATCAATAGGTGGCTTAAAGGTTTGAAAGAAAAGGTTTAGTTTTTGAGAAAACAAGTTTTAAGTGATTTTTAATGTTAATAATCGATTAACAGATTTCGATAATTGATTAACAGTGTATTTTGAACTGATAATCGATTAACAAACTTTTGATAATCGATTATCTGCACTTTACTCGAGTATTTTTGGTCTCACTCGAGTGAAATTTATCAGACTTTCGTATTACTCGATTAACACTTATTTTACTCGAGTAAACAGGGTCTGTAACTGTTTTAAATACGTTTTTCACTTCTCAAAAGCTATTCTAAGTTTCTCCAACTTTTGGATATTCTATATAAACCTTTTCCTAATCATTTCTATCAACTAGAATCATTTTCACAAGTCTTTTAGTTTATGAGTTTGGGTAGAGTTTATTAGAGGGTAGTGAATCTCTTTTGATTGCATGATTATATCATATTTTGAGTATTCACTTTGCCTAAAATCAATAGGTGGCTTAAAGGTTTGAAAGAAAAGGTTTAGTTTTTGAGAAAACAAGTTTTAAGTGATTTTTAATGTTAATAATCGATTAACAGATTTCGATAATTGATTAACAGTGTATTTTTAACTGATAATCGATTAACAAACTTTTAATAATCGATTATCTGCACTTTACTCGAGTATTTTTGGTCTCACTCGAGTGAAATTTATCAGACTTTCGTATTACTCGATTAACACTTATTTTACTCGAGTAAACAGGGTCTGTAACTGTTTTAAATACGTTTTTCACTTCTCAAAAGCTATTCTAAGTTGCTCCAACTTTTGGATATTCTATATAAACCTTTTCCTAATCATTTCTATCAACTAGAATCATTTTCACAAGTCTTTTAGTTTATGAGTTTGGGTAGAGTTTATTAGAGGGTAGTGAATCTCTTTTGATTGCATGATTATATCATATTTTGAGTATTCACTTTGCCTAAAATCAATAGGTGGCTTAAAGGTTTGAAAGAAAAGGTTTAGTTTTTGAGAAAACAAGTTTTAAGTGATTTTTAATGTTAATAATCGATTAACAGATTTCGATAATTGATTAACAGTGTATTTTGAACTGATAATCGATTATCTGCACTTTACTCGAGTATTTTTGGTCTCACTCGAGTGAAATTTATCAGACTTTCGTATTACTCGATTAACACTTATTTTACTCGAGTAAACAGGGTCTGTAACTGTTTTAAATACGTTTTTTACTTCTCAAAAGCTATTCTAAGTTTCTCCAACTTTTGGATATTCTATATAAACCTTTTCCTAATCATTTCTATCAACTAGAATCATTTTCACAAGTCTTTTAGTTTATGAGTTTGGGTAGAGTTTATTAGAGGGTAGTGAATCTCTTTTGATTGCATGATTATATCATATTTTGAGTATTCACTTTGCCTAAAATCAATAGGTGGCTTAAAGGTTTGAAAGAAAAGGTTTAGTTTTTGAGAAAACAACTTTTAAGTGATTTTTAATGTTAATAATCGATTAACAGATTTCGATAATTGATTAACAGTGTATTTTTAACTGATAATCGATTAACAAACTTTTAATAATCGATTATCTGCACTTTACTCGAGTATTTTTGGTCTCACTCGAGTGAAATTTATCAGACTTTCGTATTACTCGATTAACACTTATTTTACTCGAGTAAACAGGGTCTGTAACTGTTTTAAATACGTTTTTCACTTCTCAAAAGCTATTTTAAGTTGCTCCAACTTTTGGATATTCTATATAAACCTTTTCCTAATCATTTCTATCAACTAGAATCATTTTCACAAGTCTTTTAGTTTATGAGTTTGGGTAGAGTTTATTAGAGGGTAGTGAATCTCTTTTGATTGCATGATTATATCATATTTTGAGTATTCACTTTGCCTAAAATCAATAGGTGGCTTAAAGGTTTGAAAGAAAAGGTTTAGTTTTTGAGAAAACAAGTTTTAAGTGATTTTTAATGTTAATAATCGATTAACAGATTTCGATAATTGATTAACAGTGTATTTTGAACTGATAATCGATTAACAAACTTTTGATAATCGATTATCTGCACTTTACTCGAGTATTTTTGGTCTCACTCGAGTGAAATTTATCAGACTTTCGTATTACTCGATTAACACTTATTTTACTCGAGTAAACAGGGTCTGTAACTGTTTTAAATACGTTTTTCACTTCTCAAAAGCTATTCTAAGTTTCTCCAACTTTTGGATATTCTATATAAACCTTTTCCTAATCATTTCTATCAACTAGAATCATTTTCACAAGTCTTTTAGTTTATGAGTTTGGGTAGAGTTTATTAGAGGGTAGTGAATCTCTTTTGATTGCATGATTATATCATATTTTGAGTATTCACTTTGCCTAAAATCAATAGGTGGCTTAAAGGTTTGAAAGAAAAGGTTTAGTTTTTGAGAAAACAAGTTTTAAGTGATTTTTAATGTTAATAATCGATTAACAGATTTCGATAATTGATTAACAGTGTATTTTGAACTGATAATCGATTAACAAACTTTTGATAATCGATTATCTGCACTTTACTCGAGTATTTTTGGTCTGACTCGAGTGAAATTTATCAGACTTTCGTATTACTCGATTTGAGTATTCACTTTGCCTAAAATCAATAGGTGGCTTAAAGGTTTGAAAGAAAAGGTTTAGTTTTTGAGAAAACAAGTTTTAAGTGATTTTTAATGTTAATAATCGATTAACAGATTTCGATAATTGATTAACAGTGTATTTTGAATTGATAATCGATTAACAAACTTTTGATAATCGATTATCTGCACTTTACTCGAGTATTTTTGGTCTCACTCGAGTGAAATTTATCAGACTTTCGTATTACTCGATTAACACTTATTTTACTCGAGTAAACAGGGTCTGTAACTGTTTTAAATACGTTTTTCACTTCTCAAAAGCTATTCTAAGTTGCTCCAACTTTTGGATATTCTATATAAACCTTTTCCTAATCATTTCTATCAACTAGAATCATTTTCACAAGTCTTTTAGTTTATGAGTTTGGGTAGAGTTTATTAGAGGGTAGTGAATCTCTTTTGATTGCATGATTATATCATATTTTGAGTATTCACTTTGCCTAAAATCAATAGGTGGCTTAAAGGTTTGAAAGAAAAGGTTTAGTTTTTGAGAAAACAAGTTTTAAGTGATTTTTAATGTTAATAATCGATTAACAGATTTCGATAATTGATTAACAGTGTATTTTGAACTGATAATCGATTAACAAACTTTTGATAATCGATTATCTGCACTTTACTCGAGTATTTTTGGTCTCACTCGAGTGAAATTTATCAGACTTTCGTATTACTCGATTAACACTTATTTTACTCGAGTAAACAGGGTCTGTAACTGTTTTAAATACGTTTTTCACTTCTCAAAAGCTATTCTAAGTTTCTCCAACTTTTGGATATTCTATATAAACCTTTTCCTAATCATTTCTATCAACTAGAATCATTTTCACAAGTCTTTTAGTTTATGAGTTTGGGTAGAGTTTATTAGAGGGTAGTGAATCTCTTTTGATTGCATGATTATATCATATTTTGAGTATTCACTTTGCCTAAAATCAATAGGTGGCTTAAAGGTTTGAAAGAAAAGGTTTAGTTTTTGAGAAAACAAGTTTTAAGTGATTTTTAATGTTAATAATCGATTAACAGATTTCGATAATTGATTAACAGTGTATTTTGAACTGATAATCGATTAACAAACTTTTGATAATCGATTATCTGCACTTTACTCGAGTATTTTTGGTCTGACTCGAGTGAAATTTATCAGACTTTCGTATTACTCGATTTGAGTATTCACTTTGCCTAAAATCAATAGGTGGCTTAAAGGTTTGAAAGAAAAGGTTTAGTTTTTGAGAAAACAAGTTTTAAGTGATTTTTAATGTTAATAATCGATTAACAGATTTCGATAATTGATTAACAGTGTATTTTGAATTGATAATCGATTAACAAACTTTTGATAATCGATTATCTGCACTTTACTCGAGTATTTTTGGTCTCACTCGAGTGAAATTTATCAGACTTTCGTATTACTCGATTAACACTTATTTTACTCGAGTAAACAGGGTCTGTAACTGTTTTAAATACGTTTTTCACTTCTCAAAAGCTATTCTAAGTTGCTCCAACTTTTGGATATTCTATATAAACCTTTTCCTAATCATTTCTATCAACTAGAATCATTTTCACAAGTCTTTTAGTTTATGAGTTTGGGTAGAGTTTATTAGAGGGTAGTGAATCTCTTTTGATTGCATGATTATATCATATTTTGAGTATTCACTTTGCCTAAAATCAATAGGTGGCTTAAAGGTTTGAAAGAAAAGGTTTAGTTTTTGAGAAAACAAGTTTTAAGTGATTTTTAATGTTAATAACCGATTAACAGATTTCGATAATTGATTAACAGTGTATTTTGAACTGATAATCGATTAACAAACTTTTGATAATCGATTATCTGCACTTTACTCGAGTATTTTTGGTCTCACTCGAGTGAAATTTATCAGACTTTCGTATTACTCGATTAACACTTATTTTACTCGAGTAAACAGGGTCTGTAACTGTTTTAAATACGTTTTTCACTTCTCAAAAGCTATTCTAAGTTGCTCCAACTTTTGGGTATTCTATATAAACCTTTTCCTAATCATTTCTATCAACTAGAATCATTTTCACAAGTCTTTTAGTTTATGAGTTTGGGTAGAGTTTATTAGAGGGTAGTGAATCTCTTTTGATTGCATGATTATATCATATTTTGAGTATTCACTTTGCCTAAAATCAATAGGTGGCTTAAAGGTTTGAAAGAAAAGGTTTAGTTTTTGAGAAAACAAGTTTTAAGTGATTTTTAATGTTAATAATCGATTAACAGATTTCGATAATTGATTAACAGTGTATTTTGAACTGATAATAGATTAACAAACTTTTGATAATCGATTATCTGCACTTTACTCGAGTATTTTTGGTCTCACTCGAGTGAAATTTATCAGACTTTCGTATTACTCGATTAACACTTATTTTACTCGAGTAAACAGGGTCTGTAACTGTTTTAAATACGTTTTTGACTTCTCAAAAGCTATTCTAAGTTTCTCCAACTTTTGGATATTCTATATAAACCTTTTCCTAATCATTTCTATCAACTAGAATCATTTTCACAAGTCTTTTAGTTTATGAGTTTGGGTAGAGTTTATTAGAGGGTAGTGAATCTCTTTTGATTGCATGATTATATCATATTTTGAGTATTCACTTTGCCTAAAATCAATAGGTGGCTTAAAGGTTTGAAAGAAAAGGTTTAGTTTTTGAGAAAACAAGTTTTAAGTGATTTTTAATGTTAATAATCGATTAACAGATTTCGATAATTGATTAACAGTGTATTTTGAACTGATAATCGATTAACAAACTTTTGATAATCGATTATCTGCACTTTACTCGAGTATTTTTGGTCTCACTCGAGTGAAATTTATCAGACTTTCGTATTACTCGATTAACACTTATTTTACTCGAGTAAACAGGGTCTGTAACTGTTTTAAATACGTTTTTCACTTCTCAAAAGCTATTCTAAGTTTCTCCAACTTTTGGATATTCTATATAAACCTTTTCCTAATCATTTCTATCAACTAGAATCATTTTCACAAGTCTTTTAGTTTATGAGTTTGGGTAGAGTTTATTAGAGGGTAGTGAATCTCTTTTGATTGCATGATTATATCATATTTTGAGTATTCACTTTGCCTAAAATCAATAGGTGGCTTAAAGGTTTGAAAGAAAAGGTTTAGTTTTTGAGAAAACAAGTTTTAAGTGATTTTTAATGTTAATAATCGATTAACAGATTTCGATAATTGATTAACAGTGTATTTTGAACTGATAATCGATTAACAAACTTTTAATAATCGATTATCTGCACTTTACTCGAGTATTTTTGGTCTCACTCGAGTGAAATTTATCAGACTTTCGTATTACTCGATTAACACTTATTTTACTCGAGTAAACAGGGTCTGTAACTGTTTTAAATACGTTTTTCACTTCTCAAAAGCTATTCTAAGTTGCTCCAACTTTTGGATATTCTATATAAACCTTTTCCTAATCATTTCTATCAACTAGAATCATTTTCACAAGTCTTTTAGTTTATGAGTTTGGGTAGAGTTTATTAGAGGGTAGTGAATCTCTTTTGATTGCATGATTATATCATATTTTGAGTATTCACTTTGCCTAAAATCAATAGGTGGCTTAAAGGTTTGAAAGAAAAGGTTTAGTTTTTGAGAAAACAAGTTTTAAGTGATTTTTAATGTTAATAATCGATTAACAGATTTCGATAATTGATTAACAGTGTATTTTGAACTGATAATCGATTAACAAACTTTTGATAATCGATTATCTGCACTTTACTCGAGTATTTTTGGTCTCACTCGAGTGAAATTTATCAGACTTTCGTATTACTCGATTAACACTTATTTTACTCGAGTAAACAGGGTCTGTAACTGTTTTAAATACGTTTTTCACTTCTCAAAAGCTATTCTAAGTTTCTCCAACTTTTGGATATTCTATATAAACTTTTTCCTAATCATTTCTATCAACTCGAATCATTTTCACAAGTCTTTTAGTTTATGAGTTTGGGTAGAGTTTATTAGAGGGTAGTGAATCTCTTTTGATTGCATGATTATATCATATTTTGAGTATTCACTTTGCCTAAAATCAATAGGTGGCTTAAAGGTTTGAAAGAAAAGGTTTAGTTTTTGAGAAAACAAGTTTTAAGTGATTTTTAATGTTAATAATCGATTAACAGATTTCGATAATTGATTAACAGTGTATAATGAACTGATAATCGATTAACAAACTTTTGATAATCGATTATCTGCACTTTACTCGAGTATTTTTGGTCTCACTCGAGTGAAATTTATCAGACTTTCGTATTACTCGATTAACACTTATTTTACTCGAGTAAACAGGGTCTGTAACTGTTTTAAATACGTTTTTAACTTCTCAAAAGCTATTCTAAGTTTCTACAACTTTTGGATATTCTATATAAACCTTTTCCTAATCATTTCTATCAACTAGAATCATTTTCACAAGTCTTTTAGTTTATGAGTTTGGGTAGAGTTTATTAGAGGGTAGTGAATCTCTTTTGATTACATGATTATATCATATTTTGAGTATTCACTTTGCCTAAAATCAATAGGTGGCTTAAAGGTTTGAAAGAAAAGGTTTAGTTTTTGAGAAAACAAGTTTTAAGTGATTTTTAATGTTAATAATCGATTAACAGATTTCGATAATTGATTAACAGTGTATTTTGAACTGATAATCGATTAACAAACTTTTGATAATCGATTATCTGCACTTTACTCGAGTATTTTTGGTCTCACTCGAGTGAAATTCATCAGACTTTCGTATTACTCGATTAACACTTATTTTACTCGAGTAAACAGGGTCTGTAACTGTTTTAAATACGTTTTTCACTTCTCAAAAGCTATTCTAAGTTTCTCCAACTTTTGGATATTCTATATAAACCTTTTCCTAATCATTTCTATCAACTAGAATCATTTTCACAAGTCTTTTAGTTTATGAGTTTGGGTAGAGTTTATTAGAGGGTAGTGAATCTCTTTTGATTGCATGATTATATCATATTTTGAGTATTCACTTTGCCTAAAATCAATAGGTGGCTTAAAGGTTTGAAAGAAAAGGTTTAGTTTTTGAGAAAACAAGTTTTAAGTGATTTTTAATGTTAATAATCGATTAACAGATTTCGATAATTGATTAACAGTGTATTTTGAACTGATAATCGATTAACAAACTTTTGATAATCGATTATCTGCACTTTACTCGAGTATTTTTGGTCTCACTCGAGTGAAATTTATCAGACTTTCGTATTACTCGATTAACACTTATTTTACTCGAGTAAACAGGGTCTGTAACTGTTTTAAATACGTTTTTCACTTCTCAAAAGCTATTCTAAGTTGCTCCAACTTTTGGATATTCTATATAAACCTTTTCCTAATCATTTCTATCAACTAGAATCATTTTCACAAGTCTTTTAGTTTATGAGTTTGGGTAGAGTTTATTAGAGGGTAGTGAATCTCTTTTGATTGCATGATTATATCATATTTTGAGTATTCACTTTGCCTAGAATCAATAGGTGGCTTAAAGGTTTGAAAGAAAAGGTTTAGTTTTTGAGAAAACAAGTTTTAAGTGATTTTTAATGTTAATAATCGATTAACAGATTTCGATAATTGATTAACAGTGTATTTTGAACTGATAATAGATTAACAAACTTTTGATAATCGATTATCTGCACTTTACTCGAGTATTTTTGGTCTCACTCGAGTGAAATTTATCAGACTTTCGTATTACTCGATTAACACTTATTTTACTCGAGTAAACAGGGTCTGTAACTGTTTTAAATACGTTTTTCACTTCTCAAAAGCTATTCTAAGTTGCTCCAACTTTTGGATATTCTATATAAACCTTTTCCTAATCATTTCTATCAACTAGAATCATTTTCACAAGTCTTTTAGTTTATGAGTTTGGGTAGAGTTTATTAGAGGGTAGTGAATCTCTTTTGATTGCATGATTATATCATATTTTGAGTATTCACTTTGCCTAAAATCAATAGGTGGCTTAAAGGTTTGAAAGAAAAGGTTTAGTTTTTGAGAAAACAAGTTTTAAGTGATTTTTAATGTTAATAATCGATTAACAGATTTCGATAATTGATTAACAGTGTATTTTGAACTGATAATCGATTAACAAACTTTTGATAATCGATTATCTGCACTTTACTCGAGTATTTTTGGTCTCACTCGAGTGAAATTTATCAGACTTTCGTATTACTCGATTAACACTTATTTTACTCGAGTAAACAGGGTCTGTAACTGTTTTAAATACGTTTTTCACTTCTCAAAAGCTATTCTAAGTTTCTCCAACTTTTGGATATTCTATATAAACTTTTTCCTAATCATTTCTATCAACTCGAATCATTTTCACAAGTCTTTTAGTGTATGAGTTTGGGTAGAGTTTATTAGAGGGTAGTGAATCTCTTTTGATTGCATGATTATATCATATTTTGAGTATTCACTTTGCCTAAAATCAATAGGTGGCTTAAAGGTTTGAAAGAAAAGGTTTAGTTTTTGAGAAAACAAGTTTTAAGTGATTTTTAATGTTAATAATCGATTAACAGATTTCGATAATTGATTAACAGTGTATAATGAACTGATAATCGATTAACAAACTTTTGATAATCGATTATCTGCACTTTACTCGAGTATTTTTGGTCTCACTCGAGTGAAATTCATCAGACTTTCGTATTACTCGATTAACACTTATTTTACTCGAGTAAACAGGGTCTGTAACTGTTTTAAATACGTTTTTCACTTCTCAAAAGCTATTCTAAGTTTCTCCAACTTTTGGATATTCTATATAAACCTTTTCCTAATCAT
Organism: Crotalaria pallida; assembly: GCA_037953625.1. Classification (NCBI taxonomy): domain Eukaryota; kingdom Viridiplantae; phylum Streptophyta; class Magnoliopsida; order Fabales; family Fabaceae; genus Crotalaria; species Crotalaria pallida. The sequence goes on from CM075653.1 coordinate 84,065,034, forward strand.
TTCTATCAACTAGAATCATTTTCACAAGTCTTTTAGTTTATGAGTTTGGGTAGAGTTTATTAGAGGGTAGTGAATCTCTTTTGATTGCATGATTATATCATATTTTGAGTATTCACTTTGCCTAAAATCAATAGGTGGCTTAAAGGTTTGAAAGAAAAGGTTTAGTTTTTGAGAAAACAAGTTTTAAGTGATTTTTAATGTTAATAATCGATTAACAGATTTCGATAATTGATTAACAGTGTATTTTGAACTGATAATCGATTAACAAACTTTTGATAATCGATTATCTGCACTTTACTCGAGTATTTTTGGTCTCACTCGAGTGAAATTTATCAGACTTTCGTATTACTCGATTAACACTTATTTTACTCGAGTAAACAGGGTCTGTAACTGTTTTAAATACGTTTTTCACTTCTCAAAAGCTATTCTAAGTTGCTCCAACTTTTGGATATTCTATATAAACCTTTTCCTAATCATTTCTATCAACTAGAATCATTTTCACAAGTCTTTTAGTTTATGAGTTTGGGTAGAGTTTATTAGAGGGTAGTGAATCTCTTTTGATTGCATGATTATATCATATTTTGAGTATTCACTTTGCCTAGAATCAATAGGTGGCTTAAAGGTTTGAAAGAAAAGGTTTAGTTTTTGAGAAAACAAGTTTTAAGTGATTTTTAATGTTAATAATCGATTAACAGATTTCGATAATTGATTAACAGTGTATTTTGAACTGATAATAGATTAACAAACTTTTGATAATCGATTATCTGCACTTTACTCGAGTATTTTTGGTCTCACTCGAGTGAAATTTATCAGACTTTCGTATTACTCGATTAACACTTATTTTACTCGAGTAAACAGGGTCTGTAACTGTTTTAAATACGTTTTTCACTTCTCAAAAGCTATTCTAAGTTGCTCCAACTTTTGGATATTCTATATAAACCTTTTCCTAATCATTTCTATCAACTAGAATCATTTTCACAAGTCTTTTAGTTTATGAGTTTGGGTAGAGTTTATTAGAGGGTAGTGAATCTCTTTTGATTGCATGATTGTATCATATTTTGAGTATTCACTTTGCCTAAAATCAATAGGTGGCTTAAAGGTTTGAAGAAAAGGTTTAGTTTTTGAGAAAACAAGTTTTAAGTGATTTTTAATGTTAATAATCGATTAATAGATTTCGATAATTGATTAACAGTGTATTTTGAACTGATAATCGATTAACAAACTTTTGATAATCGATTATCTGCACTTTACTCGAGTATTTTTGGTCTCACTCGAGTGAAATTTATCAGACTTTCGTATTACTCGATTAACACTTATTTTACTCGAGTAAACAGGGTCTGTAACTGTTTTAAATACGTTTTTCACTTCTCAAAAGCTATTCTAAGTTGCTCCAACTTTTGGGTATTCTATATAAACCTTTTCCTAATCATTTCTATCAACTAGAATCATTTTCACAAGTCTTTTAGTTTATGAGTTTGGGTAGAGTTTATTAGAGGGTAGTGAATCTCTTTTGATTGCATGATTGTATCATATTTTGAGTATTCACTTTGCCTAAAATCAATAGGTGGCTTAAAGGTTTGAAGAAAAGGTTTAGTTTTTGAGAAAACAAGTTTTAAGTGATTTTTAATGTTAATAATCGATTAATAGATTTCGATAATTGATTAACAGTGTATTTTGAACTGATAATCGATTAACAAACTTTTGATAATCGATTATCTGCACTTTACTCGAGTATTTTTGGTCTCACTCGAGTGAAATTTATCAGACTTTCGTATTACTCGATTAACACTTATTTTACTCGAGTAAACAGGGTCTGTAACTGTTTTAAATACGTTTTTCACTTCTCAAAAGCTATTCTAAGTTGCTCCAACTTTTGGGTATTCTATATAAACCTTTTCCTAATCATTTCTATCAACTAGAATCATTTTCACAAGTCTTTTAGTTTATGAGTTTGGGTAGAGTTTATTAGAGGGTAGTGAATCTCTTTTGATTGCATGATTATATCATATTTTGAGTATTCACTTTGCCTAAAATCAATAGGTGGCTTAAAGGTTTGAAAGAAAAGGTTTAGTTTTTGAGAAAACAAGTTTTAAGTGATTTTTAATGTTAATAATCGATTAACAGATTTCGATAATTGATTAACAGTGTATTTTGAACTGATAATAGATTAACAAACTTTTGATAATCGATTATCTGCACTTTACTCGAGTATTTTTGGTCTCACTCGAGTGAAATTTATCAGACTTTCGTATTACTCGATTAACACTTATTTTACTCGAGTAAACAGGGTCTGTAACTGTTTTAAATACGTTTTTCACTTCTCAAAAGCTATTCTAAGTTGCTCCAACTTTTGGATATTCTATATAAACCTTTTCCTAATCATTTCTATCAACTAGAATCATTTTCACAAGTCTTTTAGTTTATGAGTTTGGGTAGAGTTTATTAGAGGGTAGTGAATCTCTTTTGATTGCATGATTATATCATATTTTGAGTATTCACTTTGCCTAAAATCAATAGGTGGCTTAAAGGTTTGAAGAAAATGTTTAGTTTTTGAGAAAACAAGTTTTAAGTGATTTTTAATGTTAATAATCGATTAACAGATTTCGATAATTGATTAACAGTGTATTTTGAACTGATAATCGATTAACAAACTTTTGATAATCGATTATCTGCACTTTACTCGAGTATTTTTGGTCTCACTCGAGTGAAATTTATCAGACTTTCGTATTACTCGATTAACACTTATTTTACTCGAGTAAACAGGGTCTGTAACTGTTTTAAATACGTTTTTCACTTCTCAAAAGCTATTCTAAGTTGCTCCAACTTTTGGATATTCTATATAAACCTTTTCCTAATCATTTCTATCAACTAGAATCATTTTCACAAGTCTTTTAGTTTATGAGTTTGGGTAGAGTTTATTAGAGGGTAGTGAATCTCTTTTGATTGCATGATTATATCATATTTTGAGTATTCACTTTGCCTAAAATCAATAGGTGGCTTAAAGGTTTGAAGAAAAGGTTTAGTTTTTGAGAAAACAAGTTTTAAGTGATTTTTAATGTTAATAATCGATTAACAGATTTCGATAATTGATTAACAGTGTATTTTGAACTGATAATCGATTAACAAACTTTTGATAATCGATTATCTGCACTTTACTCGAGTATTTTTGGTCTCACTCGAGTGAAATTTATCAGACTTTCGTATTACTCGATTAACACTTATTTTACTCGAGTAAACAGGGTCTGTAACTGTTTTAAATACGTTTTTCACTTCTCAAAAGCTATTCTAAGTTGCTCCAACTTTTGGGTATTCTATATAAACCTTTTCCTAATCATTTCTATCAACTAGAATCATTTTCACAAGTCTTTTAGTTTATGAGTTTGGGTAGAGTTTATTAGAGGGTAGTGAATCTCTTTTGATTGCATGATTATATCATATTTTGAGTATTCACTTTGCCTAAAATCAATAGGTGGCTTAAAGGTTTGAAGAAAAGGTTTAGTTTTTGAGAAAACAAGTTTTAAGTGATTTTTAATGTTAATAATCGATTAACAGATTTCGATAATTGATTAACAGTGTATTTTGAACTGATAATCGATTAACAAACTTTTGATAATCGATTATCTGCACTTTACTCGAGTATTTTTGGTCTCACTCGAGTGAAATTTATCAGACTTTCGTATTACTCGATTAACACTTATTTTACTCGAGTAAACAGGGTCTGTAACTGTTTTAAATACGTTTTTCACTTCTCAAAAGCTATTCTAAGTTGCTCCAACTTTTGGGTATTCTATATAAACCTTTTCCTAATCATTTCTATCAACTAGAATCATTTTCACAAGTCTTTTAGTTTATGAGTTTGGGTAGAGTTTATTAGAGGGTAGTGAATCTCTTTTGATTGCATGATTATATCATATTTTGAGTATTCACTTTGCCTAAAATCAATAGGTGGCTTAAAGGTTTGAAAGAAAATGTTTAGTTTTTGAGAAAACAAGTTTTAAGTGATTTTTAATGTTAATAATCGATTAACAGATTTCGATAATTGATTAACAGTGTATTTTGAACTGATAATCGATTAACAAACTTTTGATAATCGATTATCTGCACTTTACTCGAGTATTTTTGGTCTCACTCGAGTGAAATTTATCAGACTTTCGTATTACTCGATTAACACTTATTTTACTCGAGTAAACAGGGTCTGTAACTGTTTTAAATACGTTTTTCACTTCTCAAAAGCTATTCTAAGTTGCTCCAACTTTTGGATATTCTATATAAACCTTTTCCTAATCATTTCTATCAACTAGAATCATTTTCACAAGTCTTTTAGTTTATGAGTTTGGGTAGAGTTTATTAGAGGGTAGTGAATCTCTTTTGATTGCATGATTATATCATATTTTGAGTATTCACTTTGCCTAAAATCAATTGGTGGCTTAAAGGTTTGAAGAAAAGGTTTAGTTTTTGAGAAAACAAGTTTTAAGTGATTTTTAATGTTAATAATCGATTAACAGATTTCGATAATTGATTAACAGTGTATTTTGAACTGATAATCGATTAACAAACTTTTGATAATCGATTATCTGCACTTTACTCGAGTATTTTTGGTCTCACTCGAGTGAAATTTATCAGACTTTCGTATTACTCGATTAACACTTATTTAACTCGAGTAAACAGGGTCTGTAACTGTTTTAAATACGTTTTTCTCTTCTCAAAAGCTATTCTAAGTTTCTCCAACTTTTGGATATTCTATATAAACCTTTTCCTAATCATTTCTATCAACTAGAATCATTTTCACAAGTCTTTTAGTTTATGAGTTTGGGTAGAGTTTATTAGAGGGTAGTGAATCTCTTTTGATTGCATGATTATATCATATTTTGAGTATTCACTTTGCCTAAAATCAATAGGTGGCTTAAAGGTTTGAAAGAAAAGGTTTAGTTTTTGAGAAAACAAGTTTTAAGTGATTTTTAATGTTAATAATCGATTAACAGATTTCGATAATTGATTAACAGTGTATTTTGAACTGATAATCGATTAACAAACTTTTGATAATCGATTATCTGCACTTTACTCGAGTATTTTTGGTCTCACTCGAGTGAAATTTATCAGACTTTCGTATTACTCGATTAACACTTATTTTACTCGAGTAAACAGGGTCTGTAACTGTTTTAAATACGTTTTTCTCTTCTCAAAAGCTATTCTAAGTTGCTCCAACTTTTGGATATTCTATATAAACCTTTTCCTAATCATTTCTATCAACTAGAATCATTTTCACAAGTCTTTTAGTTTATGAGTTTGGGTAGAGTTTATTAGAGGGTAGTGAATCTGTTTTGATTGCATGATTATATCATATTTTGAGTATTCACTTTGCCTAAAATCAATAGGTGGCTTAAAGGTTTGAAAGAAAAGGTTTAGTTTTTGAGAAAACAAGTTTTAAGTGATTTTTAATGTTAATAATCGATTAACAGATTTCGATAATTGATTAACAGTGTATTTTGAACTGATAATCGATTAACAAACTTTTGATAATCGATTATCTGCACTTTACTCGAGTATTTTTGGTCTCACTCGAGTGAAATTTATCAGACTTTCGTATTACTCGATTAACACTTATTTTACTCGAGTAAACAGGGTCTGTAACTGTTTTAAATACGTTTTTCACTTCTCAAAAGCTATTCTAAGTTGCTCCAACTTTTGGGTATTCTATATAAACCTTTTCCTAATCATTTCTATCAACTAGAATCATTTTCACAAGTCTTTTAGTTTATGAGTTTGGGTAGAGTTTATTAGAGGGTAGTGAATCTCTTTTGATTGCATGATTATATCATATTTTGAGTATTCACTTTGCCTAAAATCAATAGGTGGCTTAAAGGTTTGAAGAAAAGGTTTAGTTTTTGAGAAAACAAGTTTTAAGTGATTTTTAATGTTAATAATCGATTAACAGATTTCGATAATTGATTAACAGTGTATTTTGAACTGATAATCGATTAACAAACTTTTGATAATCGATTATCTGCACTTTACTCGAGTATTTTTGGTCTCACTCGAGTGAAATTTATCAGACTTTCGTATTACTCGATTAACACTTATTTTACTCGAGTAAACAGGGTCTGTAACTGTTTTAAATACGTTTTTCACTTCTCAAAAGCTATTCTAAGTTGCTCCAACTTTTGGGTATTCTATATAAACCTTTTCCTAATCATTTCTATCAACTAGAATCATTTTCACAAGTCTTTTAGTTTATGAGTTTGGGTAGAGTTTATTAGAGGGTAGTGAATCTCTTTTGATTGCATGATTATATCATATTTTGAGTATTCACTTTGCCTAAAATCAATAGGTGGCTTAAAGGTTTGAAGAAAAGGTTTAGTTTTTGAGAAAACAAGTTTTAAGTGATTTTTAATGTTAATAATCGATTAACAGATTTCGATAATTGATTAACAGTGTATTTTGAACTGATAATCGATTAACAAACTTTTGATAATCGATTATCTGCACTTTACTCGAGTATTTTTGGTCTCACTCGAGTGAAATTTATCAGACTTTCGTATTACTCGATTAACACTTATTTTACTCGAGTAAACAGGGTCTGTAACTGTTTTAAATACGTTTTTCACTTCTCAAAAGCTATTCTAAGTTGCTCCAACTTTTGGGTATTCTATATAAACCTTTTCCTAATCATTTCTATCAACTAGAATCATTTTCACAAGTCTTTTAGTTTATGAGTTTGGGTAGAGTTTATTAGAGGGTAGTGAATCTCTTTTGATTGCATGATTATATCATATTTTGAGTATTCACTTTGCCTAAAATCAATAGGTGGCTTAAAGGTTTGAAAGAAAATGTTTAGTTTTTGAGAAAACAAGTTTTAAGTGATTTTTAATGTTAATAATCGATTAACAGATTTCGATAATTGATTAACAGTGTATTTTGAACTGATAATCGATTAACAAACTTTTGATAATCGATTATCTGCACTTTACTCGAGTATTTTTGGTCTCACTCGAGTGAAATTTATCAGACTTTCGTATTACTCGATTAACACTTATTTTACTCGAGTAAACAGGGTCTGTAACTGTTTTAAATACGTTTTTCACTTCTCAAAAGCTATTCTAAGTTGCTCCAACTTTTGGATATTCTATATAAACCTTTTCCTAATCATTTCTATCAACTAGAATCATTTTCACAAGTCTTTTAGTTTATGAGTTTGGGTAGAGTTTATTAGAGGGTAGTGAATCTCTTTTGATTGCATGATTATATCATATTTTGAGTATTCACTTTGCCTAAAATCAATTGGTGGCTTAAAGGTTTGAAGAAAAGGTTTAGTTTTTGAGAAAACAAGTTTTAAGTGATTTTTAATGTTAATAATCGATTAACAGATTTCGATAATTGATTAACAGTGTATTTTGAACTGATAATCGATTAACAAACTTTTGATAATCGATTATCTGCACTTTACTCGAGTATTTTTGGTCTCACTCGAGTGAAATTTATCAGACTTTCGTATTACTCGATTAACACTTATTTAACTCGAGTAAAAAGGGTCTGTAACTGTTTTAAATACGTTTTTCTCTTCTCAAAAGCTATTCTAAGTTTCTCCAACTTTTGGATATTCTATATAAACCTTTTCCTAATCATTTCTATCAACTAGAATCATTTTCACAAGTCTTTTAGTTTATGAGTTTGGGTAGAGTTTATTAGAGGGTAGTGAATCTCTTTTGATTGCATGATTATATCATATTTTGAGTATTCACTTTGCCTAAAATCAATAGGTGGCTTAAAGGTTTGAAAGAAAAGGTTTAGTTTTTGAGAAAACAAGTTTTAAGTGATTTTTAATGTTAATAATCGATTAACAGATTTCGATAATTGATTAACAGTGTATTTTGAACTGATAATCGATTAACAAACTTTTGATAATCGATTATCTGCACTTTACTCGAGTATTTTTGGTCTCACTCGAGTGAAATTTATCAGACTTTCGTATTACTCGATTAACACTTATTTTACTCGAGTAAACAGGGTCTGTAACTGTTTTAAATACGTTTTTCTCTTCTCAAAAGCTATTCTAAGTTGCTCCAACTTTTGGATATTCTATATAAACCTTTTCCTAATCATTTCTATCAACTAGAATCATTTTCACAAGTCTTTTAGTTTATGAGTTTGGGTAGAGTTTATTAGAGGGTAGTGAATCTGTTTTGATTGCATGATTATATCATATTTTGAGTATTCACTTTGCCTAAAATCAATAGGTGGCTTAAAGGTTTGAAAGAAAAGGTTTAGTTTTTGAGAAAACAAGTTTTAAGTGATTTTTAATGTTAATAATCGATTAACAGATTTCGATAATTGATTAACAGTGTATTTTGAACTGATAATCGATTAACAAACTTTTGATAATCGATTATCTGCACTTTACTCGAGTATTTTTGGTCTCACTCGAGTGAAATTTATCAGACTTTCGTATTACTCGATTAACACTTATTTTACTCGAGTAAACAGGGTCTGTAACTGTTTTAAATACGTTTTTCACTTCTCAAAAGCTATTCTAAGTTGCTCCAACTTTTGGGTATTCTATATAAACCTTTTCCTAATCATTTCTATCAACTAGAATCATTTTCACAAGTCTTTTAGTTTATGAGTTTGGGTAGAGTTTATTAGAGGGTAGTGAATCTCTTTTGATTGCATGATTATATCATATTTTGAGTATTCACTTTGCCTAAAATCAATAGGTGGCTTAAAGGTTTGAAGAAAAGGTTTAGTTTTTGAGAAAACAAGTTTTAAGTGATTTTTAATGTTAATAATCGATTAACAGATTTCGATAATTGATTAACAGTGTATTTTGAACTGATAATCGATTAACAAACTTTTGATAATCGATTATCTGCACTTTACTCGAGTATTTTTGGTCTCACTCGAGTGAAATTTATCAGACTTTCGTATTACTCGATTAACACTTATTTTACTCGAGTAAACAGGGTCTGTAACTGTTTTAAATACGTTTTTCACTTCTCAAAAGCTATTCTAAGTTGCTCCAACTTTTGGGTATTCTATATAAACCTTTTCCTAATCATTTCTATCAACTAGAATCATTTTCACAAGTCTTTTAGTTTATGAGTTTGGGTAGAGTTTATTAGAGGGTAGTGAATCTCTTTTGATTGCATGATTATATCATATTTTGAGTATTCACTTTGCCTAAAATCAATAGGTGGCTTAAAGGTTTGAAAGAAAATGTTTAGTTTTTGAGAAAACAAGTTTTAAGTGATTTTTAATGTTAATAATCGATTAACAGATTTCGATAATTGATTAACAGTGTATTTTGAACTGATAATCGATTAACAAACTTTTGATAATCGATTATCTGCACTTTACTCGAGTATTTTTGGTCTCACTCGAGTGAAATTTATCAGACTTTCGTATTACTCGATTAACACTTATTTTACTCGAGTAAACAGGGTCTGTAACTGTTTTAAATACGTTTTTCACTTCTCAAAAGCTATTCTAAGTTGCTCCAACTTTTGGATATTCTATATAAACCTTTTCCTAATCATTTCTATCAACTAGAATCATTTTCACAAGTCTTTTAGTTTATGAGTTTGGGTAGAGTTTATTAGAGGGTAGTGAATCTCTTTTGATTGCATGATTATATCATATTTTGAGTATTCACTTTGCCTAAAATCAATTGGTGGCTTAAAGGTTTGAAGAAAAGGTTTAGTTTTTGAGAAAACAAGTTTTAAGTGATTTTTAATGTTAATAATCGATTAACAGATTTCGATAATTGATTAACAGTGTATTTTGAACTGATAATCGATTAACAAACTTTTGATAATCGATTATCTGCACTTTACTCGAGTATTTTTGGTCTCACTCGAGTGAAATTTATCAGACTTTCGTATTACTCGATTAACACTTATTTAACTCGAGTAAAAAGGGTCTGTAACTGTTTTAAATACGTTTTTCTCTTCTCAAAAGCTATTCTAAGTTTCTCCAACTTTTGGATATTCTATATAAACCTTTTCCTAATCATTTCTATCAACTAGAATCATTTTCACAAGTCTTTTAGTTTATGAGTTTGGGTAGAGTTTATTAGAGGGTAGTGAATCTCTTTTGATTGCATGATTATATCATATTTTGAGTATTCACTTTGCCTAAAATCAATAGGTGGCTTAAAGGTTTGAAAGAAAAGGTTTAGTTTTTGAGAAAACAAGTTTTAAGTGATTTTTAATGTTAATAATCGATTAACAGATTTCGATAATTGATTAACAGTGTATTTTGAACTGATAATCGATTAACAAACTTTTGATAATCGATTATCTGCACTTTACTCGAGTATTTTTGGTCTCACTCGAGTGAAATTTATCAGACTTTCGTATTACTCGATTAACACTTATTTTACTCGAGTAAACAGGGTCTGTAACTGTTTTAAATACGTTTTTCTCTTCTCAAAAGCTATTCTAAGTTGCTCCAACTTTTGGATATTCTATATAAACCTTTTCCTAATCATTTCTATCAACTAGAATCATTTTCACAAGTCTTTTAGTTTATGAGTTTGGGTAGAGTTTATTAGAGGGTAGTGAATCTGTTTTGATTGCATGATTATATCATATTTTGAGTATTCACTTTGCCTAAAATCAATAGGTGGCTTAAAGGTTTGAAAGAAAAGGTTTAGTTTTTGAGAAAACAAGTTTTAAGTGATTTTTAATGTTAATAATCGATTAACAGATTTCGATAATTGATTAACAGTGTATTTTGAACTGATAATCGATTAACAAACTTTTGATAATCGATTATCTGCACTTTACTCGAGTATTTTTGGTCTCACTCGAGTGAAATTTATCAGACTTTCGTATTACTCGATTAACACTTATTTTACTCGAGTAAACAGGGTCTGTAACTGTTTTAAATACGTTTTTCACTTCTCAAAAGCTATTCTAAGTTGCTCCAACTTTTGGGTATTCTATATAAACCTTTTCCTAATCATTTCTATCAACTAGAATCATTTTCACAAGTCTTTTAGTTTATGAGTTTGGGTAGAGTTTATTAGAGGGTAGTGAATCTCTTTTGATTGCATGATTATATCATATTTTGAGTATTCACTTTGCCTAAAATCAATAGGTGGCTTAAAGGTTTGAAAGAAAAGGTTTAGTTTTTGAGAAAACAAGTTTTAAGTGATTTTTAATGTTAATAATCGATTAACAGATTTCGATAATTGATTAACAGTGTATTTTGAACTGATAATCGATTAACAAACTTTTGATAATCGATTATCTGCACTTTACTCTAGTATTTTTGGTCTCACTCGAGTGAAATTTATCAGACTTTCGTATTACTCGATTAACACTTATTTTACTCGAGTAAACAGGGTCTGTAACTGTTTTAAATACGTTTTTCACTTCTCAAAAGCTATTCTAAGTTGCTCCAACTTTTGGATATTCTATATAAACCTTTTCCTAATCATTTCTATCAACTAGAATCATTTTCACAAGTCTTTTAGTTTATGAGTTTGGGTAGAGTTTATTAAAGGGTAGTGAATCTCTTTTGATTGCATGATTATATCATATTTTGAGTATTCACTTTGCCTAAAATCAATAGGTGGCTTAAAGGTTTGAAGAAAAGGTTTAGTTTTTGAGAAAACAAGTTTTAAGTGATTTTTAATGTTAATAATCGATTAACAGATTTCGATAATTGATTAACAGTGTATTTTGAACTGATAATCGATTAACAAACTTTTGATAATCGATTATCTGCACTTTACTCGAGTATTTTTGGTCTCACTCGAGTGAAATTTATCAGACTTTCGTATTACTCGATTAACACTTATTTTACTCGAGTAAACAGGGTCTGTAACTGTTTTAAATACGTTTTTCACTTCTCAAAAGCTATTCTAAGTTGCTCCAACTTTTGGATATTCTATATAAACCTTTTCCTAATCATTTCTATCAACTAGAATCATTTTCACAAGTCTTTTAGTTTATGAGTTTGGGTAGAGTTTATTAGAGGGTAGTGAATCTCTTTTGATTGCATGATTATATCATATTTTGAGTATTCACTTTGCCTAAAATCAATAGGTGGCTTAAAGGTTTGAAAGAAAAGGTTTAGTTTTTGAGAAAACAAGTTTTAAGTGATTTTTAATGTTAATAATCGATTAACAGATTTCGATAATTGATTAACAGTGTATTTTGAACTGATAATCGATTAACAAACTTTTGATAATCGATTATCTGCACTTTACTCGAGTATTTTTGGTCTCACTCGAGTGAAATTTATCAGACTTTCGTATTACTCGATTAACACTTATTTTACTCGAGTAAACAGGGTCTGTAACTGTTTTAAATACGTTTTTCACTTCTCAAAAGCTATTCTAAGTTGCTCCAACTTTTGGATATTCTATATAAACCTTTTCCTAATCATTTCTATCAACTAGAATCATTTTCACAAGTCTTTTAGTTTATGAGTTTGGGTAGAGTTTATTAGAGGGTAGTGAATCTCTTTTGATTGCATGATTATATCATATTTTGAGTATTCACTTTGCCTAAAATCAATAGGTGGCTTAAAGGTTTGAAGAAAAGGTTTAGTTTTTGAGAAAACAAGTTTTAAGTGATTTTTAATGTTAATAATCGATTAACAGATTTCGATAATTGATTAACAGTGTATTTTGAACTGATAATCGATTAACAAACTTTTGATAATCGATTATCTGCACTTTACTCGAGTATTTTTGGTCTCACTCGAGTGAAATTTATCAGACTTTCGTATTACTCGATTAACACTTATTTTACTCGAGTAAACAGGGTCTGTAACTGTTTTAAATACGTTTTTCACTTCTCAAAAGCTATTCTAAGTTGCTCCAACTTTTGGGTATTCTATATAAACCTTTTCCTAATCATTTCTATCAACTAGAATCATTTTCACAAGTCTTTTAGTTTATGAGTTTGGGTAGAGTTTATTAGAGGGTAGTGAATCTCTTTTGATTGCATGATTATATCATATTTTGAGTATTCACTTTGCCTAAAATCAATAGGTGGCTTAAAGGTTTGAAAGAAAAGGTTTAGTTTTTGAGAAAACAAGTTTTAAGTGATTTTTAATGTTAATAATCGATTAACAGATTTCGATAATTGATTAACAGTGTATTTTGAACTGATAATAGATTAACAAACTTTTGATAATCGATTATCTGCACTTTACTCGAGTATTTTTGGTCTCACTCGAGTGAAATTTATCAGACTTTCGTATTACTCGATTAACACTTATTTTACTCGAGTAAACAGGGTCTGTAACTGTTTTAAATACGTTTTTCACTTCTCAAAAGCTATTCTAAGTTGCTCCAACTTTTGGATATTCTATATAAACCTTTTCCTAATCATTTCTATCAACTAGAATCATTTTCACAAGTCTTTTAGTTTATGAGTTTGGGTAGAGTTTATTAGAGGGTAGTGAATCTCTTTTGATTGCATGATTATATCATATTTTGAGTATTCACTTTGCCTAAAATCAATAGGTGGCTTAAAGGTTTGAAGAAAATGTTTAGTTTTTGAGAAAACAAGTTTTAAGTGATTTTTAATGTTAATAATCGATTAACAGATTTCGATAATTGATTAACAGTGTATTTTGAACTGATAATCGATTAACAAACTTTTGATAATCGATTATCTGCACTTTACTCGAGTATTTTTGGTCTCACTCGAGTGAAATTTATCAGACTTTCGTATTACTCGATTAACACTTATTTTACTCGAGTAAACAGGGTCTGTAACTGTTTTAAATACGTTTTTCACTTCTCAAAAGCTATTCTAAGTTGCTCCAACTTTTGGGTATTCTATATAAACCTTTTCCTAATCATTTCTATCAACTAGAATCATTTTCACAAGTCTTTTAGTTTATGAGTTTGGGTAGAGTTTATTAGAGGGTAGTGAATCTCTTTTGATTGCATGATTATATCATATTTTGAGTATTCACTTTGCCTAAAATCAATAGGTGGCTTAAAGGTTTGAAAGAAAAGGTTTAGTTTTTGAGAAAACAAGTTTTAAGTGATTTTTAATGTTAATAATCGATTAACAGATTTCGATAATTGATTAACAGTGTATTTTGAACTGATAATCGATTAACAAACTTTTGATAATCGATTATCTGCACTTTACTCGAGTATTTTTGGTCTCACTCGAGTGAAATTTATCAGACTTTCGTATTACTCGATTAACACTTATTTTACTCGAGTAAACAGGGTCTGTAACTGTTTTAAATACGTTTTTCACTTCTCAAAAGCTATTCTAAGTTGCTCCAACTTTTGGGTATTCTATATAAACCTTTTCCTAATCATTTCTATCAACTAGAATCATTTTCACAAGTCTTTTAGTTTATGAGTTTGGGTAGAGTTTATTAGAGGGTAGTGAATCTCTTTTGATTGCATGATTATATCATATTTTGAGTATTCACTTTGCCTAAAATCAATAGGTGGCTTAAAGGTTTGAAAGAAAAGGTTTAGTTTTTGAGAAAACAAGTTTTAAGTGATTTTTAATGTTAATAATCGATTAACAGATTTCGATAATTGATTAACAGTGTATTTTGAACTGATAATCGATTAACAAACTTTTGATAATCGATTATCTGCACTTTACTCGAGTATTTTTGGTCTCACTCGAGTGAAATTTATCAGACTTTCGTATTACTCGATTAACACTTATTTTACTCGAGTAAACAGGGTCTGTAACTGTTTTAAATACGTTTTTCACTTCTCAAAAGCTATTCTAAGTTGCTCCAACTTTTGGGTATTCTATATAAACCTTTTCCTAATCATTTCTATCAACTAGAATCATTTTCACAAGTCTTTTAGTTTATGAGTTTGGGTAGAGTTTATTAGAGGGTAGTGAATCTCTTTTGATTGCATGATTATATCATATTTTGAGTATTCACTTTGCCTAAAATCAATAGGTGGCTTAAAGGTTTGAAAGAAAAGGTTTAGTTTTTGAGAAAACAAGTTTTAAGTGATTTTTAATGTTAATAATCGATTAACAGATTTCGATAATTGATTAACAGTGTATTTTGAACTGATAATAGATTAACAAACTTTTGATAATCGATTATCTGCACTTTACTCGAGTATTTTTGGTCTCACTCGAGTGAAATTTATCAGACTTTCGTATTACTCGATTAACACTTATTTTACTCGAGTAAACAGGGTCTGTAACTGTTTTAAATACGTTTTTCACTTCTCAAAAGCTATTCTAAGTTGCTCCAACTTTTGGATATTCTATATAAACCTTTTCCTAATCATTTCTATCAACTAGAATCATTTTCACAAGTCTTTTAGTTTATGAGTTTGGGTAGAGTTTATTAGAGGGTAGTGAATCTCTTTTGATTGCATGATTATATCATATTTTGAGTATTCACTTTGCCTAAAATCAATAGGTGGCTTAAAGGTTTGAAGAAAATGTTTAGTTTTTGAGAAAACAAGTTTTAAGTGATTTTTAATGTTAATAATCGATTAACAGATTTCGATAATTGATTAACAGTGTATTTTGAACTGATAATCGATTAACAAACTTTTGATAATCGATTATCTGCACTTTACTCGAGTATTTTTGGTCTCACTCGAGTGAAATTTATCAGACTTTCGTATTACTCGATTAACACTTATTTTACTCGAGTAAACAGGGTCTGTAACTGTTTTAAATACGTTT
Source organism: Crotalaria pallida (assembly GCA_037953625.1). Taxonomy (NCBI): domain Eukaryota; kingdom Viridiplantae; phylum Streptophyta; class Magnoliopsida; order Fabales; family Fabaceae; genus Crotalaria; species Crotalaria pallida. The sequence continues at coordinate 84,080,690 of CM075653.1, forward strand.
TTCACTTCTCAAAAGCTATTCTAAGTTGCTCCAACTTTTGGATATTCTATATAAACCTTTTCCTAATCATTTCTATCAACTAGAATCATTTTCACAAGTCTTTTAGTTTATGAGTTTGGGTAGAGTTTATTAGAGGGTAGTGAATCTCTTTTGATTGCATGATTATATCATATTTTGAGTATTCACTTTGCCTAAAATCAATAGGTGGCTTAAAGGTTTGAAGAAAAGGTTTAGTTTTTGAGAAAACAAGTTTTAAGTGATTTTTAATGTTAATAATCGATTAACAGATTTCGATAATTGATTAACAGTGTATTTTGAACTGATAATCGATTAACAAACTTTTGATAATCGATTATCTGCACTTTACTCGAGTATTTTTGGTCTCACTCGAGTGAAATTTATCAGACTTTCGTATTACTCGATTAACACTTATTTTACTCGAGTAAACAGGGTCTGTAACTGTTTTAAATACGTTTTTCACTTCTCAAAAGCTATTCTAAGTTGCTCCAACTTTTGGGTATTCTATATAAACCTTTTCCTAATCATTTCTATCAACTAGAATCATTTTCACAAGTCTTTTAGTTTATGAGTTTGGGTAGAGTTTATTAGAGGGTAGTGAATCTCTTTTGATTGCATGATTATATCATATTTTGAGTATTCACTTTGCCTAAAATCAATAGGTGGCTTAAAGGTTTGAAAGAAAAGGTTTAGTTTTTGAGAAAACAAGTTTTAAGTGATTTTTAATGTTAATAATCGATTAACAGATTTCGATAATTGATTAACAGTGTATTTTGAACTGATAATAGATTAACAAACTTTTGATAATCGATTATCTGCACTTTACTCGAGTATTTTTGGTCTCACTCGAGTGAAATTTATCAGACTTTCGTATTACTCGATTAACACTTATTTTACTCGAGTAAACAGGGTCTGTAACTGTTTTAAATACGTTTTTCACTTCTCAAAAGCTATTCTAAGTTGCTCCAACTTTTGGGTATTCTATATAAACCTTTTCCTAATCATTTCTATCAACTAGAATCATTTTCACAAGTCTTTTAGTTTATGAGTTTGGGTAGAGTTTATTAGAGGGTAGTGAATCTCTTTTGATTGCATGATTATATCATATTTTGAGTATTCACTTTGCCTAAAATCAATAGGTGGCTTAAAGGTTTGAAGAAAATGTTTAGTTTTTGAGAAAACAAGTTTTAAGTGATTTTTAATGTTAATAATCGATTAACAGATTTCGATAATTGATTAACAGTGTATTTTGAACTGATAATCGATTAACAAACTTTTGATAATCGATTATCTGCACTTTACTCGAGTATTTTTGGTCTCACTCGAGTGAAATTTATCAGACTTTCGTATTACTCGATTAACACTTATTTTACTCGAGTAAACAGGGTCTGTAACTGTTTTAAATACGTTTTTCACTTCTCAAAAGCTATTCTAAGTTGCTCCAACTTTTGGATATTCTATATAAACCTTTTCCTAATCATTTCTATCAACTAGAATCATTTTCACAAGTCTTTTAGTTTATGAGTTTGGGTAGAGTTTATTAGAGGGTAGTGAATCTCTTTTGATTGCATGATTATATCATATTTTGAGTATTCACTTTTTGATTAAAGGTTTGAAAGAAAAGGTTTAGTTTTTGAGAAAACAAGTTTTAAGTGATTTTTAATGTTAATAATCGATTAACAGATTTCGATAATTGATTAACAGTGTATTTTGAACTGATAATCGATTAACAAACTTTTGATAATCGATTATCTGCACTTTACTCGAGTATTTTTGGTCTCACTCGAGTGAAATTTATCAGACTTTCGTATTACTCGATTAACACTTATTTTACTCGAGTAAACAGGGTCTGTAACTGTTTTAAATACGTTTTTCACTTCTCAAAAGCTATTCTAAGTTGCTCCAACTTTTGGATATTCTATATAAACCTTTTCCTAATCATTTCTATCAACTAGAATCATTTTCACAAGTCTTTTAGTTTATGAGTTTGGGTAGAGTTTATTAGAGGGTAGTGAATCTCTTTTGATTGCATGATTATATCATATTTTGAGTATTCACTTTGCCTAAAATCAATAGGTGGCTTAAAGGTTTGAAAGAAAAGGTTTAGTTTTTGAGAAAACAAGTTTTAAGTGATTTTTAATGTTAATAATCGATTAACAGATTTCGATAATTGATTAACAGTGTATTTTGAACTGATAATCGATTAACAAACTTTTGATAATCGATTATCTGCACTTTACTCGAGTATTTTTGGTCTCACTCGAGTGAAATTTATCAGACTTTCGTATTACTCGATTAACACTTATTTTACTCGAGTAAACAGGGTCTGTAACTGTTTTAAATACGTTTTTCACTTCTCAAAAGCTATTCTAAGTTTCTCCAACTTTTGGATATTCTATATAAACCTTTTCCTAATCATTTCTATCAACTAGAATCATTTTCACAAGTCTTTTAGTTTATGAGTTTGGGTAGAGTTTATTAGAGGGTAGTGAATCTCTTTTGATTGCATGATTATATCATATTTTGAGTATTCACTTTGCCTAAAATCAATAGGTGGCTTAAAGGTTTGAAAGAAAAGGTTTAGTTTTTGAGAAAACAAGTTTTAAGTGATTTTTAATGTTAATAATCGATTAACAGATATCGATAATTGATTAACAGTGTATTTTGAACTGATAATCGATTAACAAACTTTTGATAATCGATTATCTGCACTTTACTCGAGTATTTTTGGTCTCACTCGAGTGAAATTTATCAGACTTTCGTATTACTCGATTAACACTTATTTTACTCGAGTAAACAGGGTCTGTAACTGTTTTAAATACGTTTTTCACTTCTCAAAAGCTATTCTAAGTTTCTCCAACTTTTGGATATTCTATATAAACCTTTTCCTAATCATTTCTATCAACTAGAATCATTTTCACAAGTCTTTTAGTTTATGAGTTTGGGTAGAGTTTATTAGAGGGTAGTGAATCTCTTTTGATTGCATGATTATATCATATTTTGAGTATTCACTTTGCCTAGAATCAATAGGTGGCTTAAAGGTTTGAAAGAAAAGGTTTAGTTTTTGAGAAAACAAGTTTTAAGTGATTTTTAATGTTAATAATCGATTAACAGATTTCGATAATTGATTAACAGTGTATTTTGAACTGATAATCGATTAACAAACTTTTGATAATCGATTATCTGCACTTTACTCGAGTATTTTTGGTCTCACTCGAGTGAAATTTATCAGACTTTCGTATTACTCGATTAACACTTATTTTACTCGAGTAAACAGGGTCTGTAACTGTTTTAAATACGTTTTTCACTTCTCAAAAGCTATTCTAAGTTGCTCCAACTTTTGGATATTCTATATAAACCTTTTCCTAATCATTTCTATCAACTAGAATCATTTTCACAAGTCTTTTAGTTTATGAGTTTGGGTAGAGTTTATTAGAGGGTAGTGAATCTCTTTTGATTGCATGATTATATCATATTTTGAGTATTCACTTTGCCTAAAATCAATAGGTGGCTTAAAGGTTTGAAAGAAAAGGTTTAGTTTTTGAGAAAACAAGTTTTAAGTGATTTTTAATGTTAATAATCGATTAACAGATTTCGATAATTGATTAACAGTGTATTTTGAACTGATAATCGATTAACAAACTTTTGATAATCGATTATCTGCACTTTACTCGAGTATTTTTGGTCTCACTCGAGTGAAATTTATCAGACTTTCGTATTACTCGATTAACACTTATTTTACTCGAGTAAACAGGGTCTGTAACTGTTTTAAATACGTTTTTCACTTCTCAAAAGCTATTCTAAGTTGCTCCAACTTTTGGGTATTCTATATAAACCTTTTCCTAATCATTTCTATCAACTAGAATCATTTTCACAAGTCTTTTAGTTTATGAGTTTGGGTAGAGTTTATTAGAGGGTAGTGAATCTCTTTTGATTGCATGATTATATCATATTTTGAGTATTCACTTTGCCTAAAATCAATAGGTGGCTTAAAGGTTTGAAAGAAAAGGTTTAGTTTTTGAGAAAACAAGTTTTAAGTGATTTTTAATGTTAATAATCGATTAACAGATTTCGATAATTGATTAACAGTGTATTTTGAACTGATAATCGATTAACAAACTTTTGATAATCGATTATCTGCACTTTACTCGAGTATTTTTGGTCTCACTCGAGTGAAATTTATCAGACTTTCGTATTACTCGATTAACACTTATTTTACTCGAGTAAACAGGGTCTGTAACTGTTTTAAATACGTTTTTCACTTCTCAAAAGCTATTCTAAGTTTCTCCAACTTTTGGATATTCTATATAAACCTTTTCCTAATCATTTCTATCAACTAGAATCATTTTCACAAGTCTTTTAGTTTATGAGTTTGGGTAGAGTTTATTAGAGGGTAGTGAATCTCTTTTGATTGCATGATTATATCATATTTTGAGTATTCACTTTGCCTAAAATCAATAGGTGGCTTAAAGGTTTGAAAGAAAAGGTTTAGTTTTTGAGAAAACAAGTTTTAAGTGATTTTTAATGTTAATAATCGATTAACAGATATCGATAATTGATTAACAGTGTATTTTGAACTGATAATCGATTAACAAACTTTTGATAATCGATTATCTGCACTTTACTCGAGTATTTTTGGTCTCACTCGAGTGAAATTTATCAGACTTTCGTATTACTCGATTAACACTTATTTTACTCGAGTAAACAGGGTCTGTAACTGTTTTAAATACGTTTTTCACTTCTCAAAAGCTATTCTAAGTTTCTCCAACTTTTGGATATTCTATATAAACCTTTTCCTAATCATTTCTATCAACTAGAATCATTTTCACAAGTCTTTTAGTTTATGAGTTTGGGTAGAGTTTATTAGAGGGTAGTGAATCTCTTTTGATTGCATGATTATATCATATTTTGAGTATTCACTTTGCCTAGAATCAATAGGTGGCTTAAAGGTTTGAAAGAAAAGGTTTAGTTTTTGAGAAAACAAGTTTTAAGTGATTTTTAATGTTAATAATCGATTAACAGATTTCGATAATTGATTAACAGTGTATTTTGAACTGATAATCGATTAACAAACTTTTGATAATCGATTATCTGCACTTTACTCGAGTATTTTTGGTCTCACTCGAGTGAAATTTATCAGACTTTCGTATTACTCGATTAACACTTATTTTACTCGAGTAAACAGGGTCTGTAACTGTTTTAAATACGTTTTTCACTTCTCAAAAGCTATTCTAAGTTGCTCCAACTTTTGGATATTCTATATAAACCTTTTCCTAATCATTTCTATCAACTAGAATCATTTTCACAAGTCTTTTAGTTTATGAGTTTGGGTAGAGTTTATTAGAGGGTAGTGAATCTCTTTTGATTGCATGATTATATCATATTTTGAGTATTCACTTTGCCTAAAATCAATAGGTGGCTTAAAGGTTTGAAAGAAAAGGTTTAGTTTTTGAGAAAACAAGTTTTAAGTGATTTTTAATGTTAATAATCGATTAACAGATTTCGATAATTGATTAACAGTGTATTTTGAACTGATAATCGATTAACAAACTTTTGATAATCGATTATCTGCACTTTACTCGAGTATTTTTGGTCTCACTCGAGTGAAATTTATCAGACTTTCGTATTACTCGATTAACACTTATTTTACTCGAGTAAACAGGGTCTGTAACTGTTTTAAATACGTTTTTCACTTCTCAAAAGCTATTCTAAGTTGCTCCAACTTTTGGGTATTCTATATAAACCTTTTCCTAATCATTTCTATCAACTAGAATCATTTTCACAAGTCTTTTAGTTTATGAGTTTGGGTAGAGTTTATTAGAGGGTAGTGAATCTCTTTTGATTGCATGATTATATCATATTTTGAGTATTCACTTTGCCTAAAATCAATAGGTGGCTTAAAGGTTTGAAAGAAAAGGTTTAGTTTTTGAGAAAACAAGTTTTAAGTGATTTTTAATGTTAATAATCGATTAACAGATTTCGATAATTGATTAACAGTGTATTTTGAACTGATAATCGATTAACAAACTTTTGATAATCGATTATCTGCACTTTACTCGAGTATTTTTGGTCTCACTCGAGTGAAATTTATCAGACTTTCGTATTACTCGATTAACACTTATTTTACTCGAGTAAACAGGGTCTGTAACTGTTTTAAATACGTTTTTCACTTCTCAAAAGCTATTCTAAGTTGCTCCAACTTTTGGATATTCTATATAAACCTTTTCCTAATCATTTCTATCAACTAGAATCATTTTCACAAGTCTTTTAGTTTATGAGTTTGGGTAGAGTTTATTAGAGGGTAGTGAATCTCTTTTGATTGCATGATTATATCATATTTTGAGTATTCACTTTGCCTAAAATCAATAGGTGGCTTAAAGGTTTGAAAGAAAAGGTTTAGTTTTTGAGAAAACAAGTTTTAAGTGATTTTTAATGTTAATAATCGATTAACAGATATCGATAATTGATTAACAGTGTATTTTGAACTGATAATCGATTAACAAACTTTTGATAATCGATTATCTGCACTTTACTCGAGTATTTTTGGTCTCACTCGAGTGAAATTTATCAGACTTTCGTATTACTCGATTAACACTTATTTTACTCGAGTAAACAGGGTCTGTAACTGTTTTAAATACGTTTTTCACTTCTCAAAAGCTATTCTAAGTTTCTCCAACTTTTGGATATTCTATATAAACCTTTTCCTAATCATTTCTATCAACTAGAATCATTTTCACAAGTCTTTTAGTTTATGAGTTTGGGTAGAGTTTATTAGAGGGTAGTGAATCTCTTTTGATTGCATGATTATATCATATTTTGAGTATTCACTTTGCCTAGAATCAATAGGTGGCTTAAAGGTTTGAAAGAAAAGGTTTAGTTTTTGAGAAAACAAGTTTTAAGTGATTTTTAATGTTAATAATCGATTAACAGATTTCGATAATTGATTAACAGTGTATTTTGAACAGATAATCGATTAACAAACTTTTGATAATCGATTATCTGCACTTTACTCGAGTATTTTTGGTCTCACTCGAGTGAAATTTATCAGACTTTCGTATTACTCGATTAACACTTATTTTACTCGAGTAAACAGGGTCTGTAACTATTTTAAATACGTTTTTCACTTCTCAAAAGCTATTCTAAGTTGCTCCAACTTTTGGATATTCTATATAAACCTTTTCCTAATCATTTCTATCAACTAGAATCATTTTCACAAGTCTTTTTGTTTATGAGTTTGGGTAGAGTTTATTAGAGGGTAGTGAATCTCTTTTGATTGCATGATTATATCATATTTTGAGTATTCACTTTGCCTAAAATCAATAGGTGGCTTAAAGGTTTGAAAGAAAAGGTTTAGTTTTTGAGAAAACAAGTTTTAAGTGATTTTTAATGTTAATAATCGATTAACAGATTTCGATAATTGATTAACAGTGTATTTTGAACTGATAATCGATTAACAAACTTTTGATAATCGATTATCTGCACTTTACTCGAGTATTTTTGGTCTCACTCGAGTGAAATTTATCAGACTTTCGTATTACTCGATTAACACTTATTTTACTCGAGTAAACAGGGTCTGTAACTGTTTTAAATACGTTTTTCACTTCTCAAAAGCTATTCTAAGTTGCTCCAACTTTTGGGTATTCTATATAAACCTTTTCCTAATCATTTCTATCAACTAGAATCATTTTCACAAGTCTTTTAGTTTATGAGTTTGGGTAGAGTTTATTAGAGGGTAGTGAATCTCTTTTGATTGCATGATTATATCATATTTTGAGTATTCACTTTGCCTAAAATCAATAGGTGGCTTAAAGGTTTGAAAGAAAAGGTTTAGTTTTTGAGAAAACAAGTTTTAAGTGATTTTTAATGTTAATAATCGATTAACAGATTTCGATAATTGATTAACAGTGTATTTTGAACTGATAATCGATTAACAAACTTTTGATAATCGATTATCTGCACTTTACTCGAGTATTTTTGGTCTCACTCGAGTGAAATTTATCAGACTTTCGTATTACTCGATTAACACTTATTTTACTCGAGTAAACAGGGTCTGTAACTGTTTTAAATACGTCTTTCACTTCTCAAAAGCTATTCTAAGTTGCTCCAACTTTTGGATATTCTATATAAACCTTTTCCTAATCATTTCTATCAACTAGAATCATTTTCACAAGTCTTTTAGTTTATGAGTTTGGGTAGAGTTTATTAGAGGGTAGTGAATCTCTTTTGATTGCATGATTATATCATATTTTGAGTATTCACTTTGCCTAAAATCAATAGGTGGCTTAAAGGTTTGAAAGAAAAGGTTTAGTTTTTGAGAAAACAAGTTTTAAGTGATTTTTAATGTTAATAATCGATTAACAGATTTCGATAATTGATTAACAGTGTATTTTGAACTGATAATCGATTAACAAACTTTTGATAATCGATTATCTGCACTTTACTCGAGTATTTTTGGTCTCACTCGAGTGAAATTTATCAGACTTTCGTATTACTCGATTAACACTTATTTTACTCGAGTAAACAGGGTCTGTAACTGTTTTAAATACGTTTTTCACTTCTCAAAAGCTATTCTAAGTTGCTCCAACTTTTGGGTATTCTATATAAACCTTTTCCTAATCATTTCTATCAACTAGAATCATTTTCACAAGTCTTTTAGTTTATGAGTTTGGGTAGAGTTTATTAGAGGGTAGTGAATCTCTTTTGATTGCATGATTATATCATATTTTGAGTATTCACTTTGCCTAAAATCAATAGGTGGCTTAAAGGTTTGAAAGAAAAGGTTTAGTTTTTGAGAAAACAAGTTTTAAGTGATTTTTAATGTTAATAATCGATTAACAGATTTCGATAATTGATTAACAGTGTATTTTGAACTGATAATCGATTAACAAACTTTTGATAATCGATTATCTGCACTTTACTCGAGTATTTTTGGTCTCACTCGAGTGAAATTTATCAGACTTTCGTATTACTCGATTAACACTTATTTTACTCGAGTAAACAGGGTCTGTAACTGTTTTAAATACGTCTTTCACTTCTCAAAAGCTATTCTAAGTTGCTCCAACTTTTGGGTATTCTATATAAACCTTTTCCTAATCATTTCTATCAACTAGAATCATTTTCACAAGTCTTTTAGTTTATGAGTTTGGGTAGAGTTTATTAGAGGGTAGTGAATCTCTTTTGATTGCATGATTATATCATATTTTGAGTATTCACTTTGCCTAAAATCAATAGGTGGCTTAAAGGTTTGAAGAAAAGGTTTAGTTTTTGAGAAAACAAGTTTTAAGTGATTTTTAATGTTAATAATCGATTAACAGATTTCGATAATTGATTAACAGTGTATTTTGAACTGATAATCGATTAACAAACTTTTGATAATCGATTATCTGCACTTTACTCGAGTATTTTTGGTCTCACTCGAGTGAAATTTATCAGACTTTCGTATTACTCGATTAACACTTATTTTACTCGAGTAAACAGGGTCTGTAACTGTTTTAAATACGTTTTTCACTTCTCAAAAGCTATTCTAAGTTGCTCCAACTTTTGGATATTCTATATAAACCTTTTCCTAATCATTTCTATCAACTAGAATCATTTTCACAAGTCTTTTAGTTTATGAGTTTGGGTAGAGTTTATTAGAGGGTAGTGAATCTCTTTTGATTGCATGATTATATCATATTTTGAGTATTCACTTTGCCTAAAATCAATAGGTGGCTTAAAGGTTTGAAAGAAAAGGTTTAGTTTTTGAGAAAACAAGTTTTAAGTGATTTTTAATGTTAATAATCGATTAACAGATTTCGATAATTGATTAACAGTGTATTTTGAACTGATAATCGATTAACAAACTTTTGATAATCGATTATCTGCACTTTACTCGAGTATTTTTGGTCTCACTCGAGTGAAATTTATCAGACTTTCGTATTACTCGATTAACACTTATTTTACTCGAGTAAACAGGGTCTGTAACTGTTTTAAATACGTTTTTCACTTCTCAAAAGCTATTCTAAGTTGCTCCAACTTTTGGGTATTCTATATAAACCTTTTCCTAATCATTTCTATCAACTAGAATCATTTTCACAAGTCTTTTAGTTTATGAGTTTGGGTAGAGTTTATTAGAGGGTAGTGAATCTCTTTTGATTGCATGATTATATCATATTTTGAGTATTCACTTTGCCTAAAATCAATAGGTGGCTTAAAGGTTTGAAAGAAAAGGTTTAGTTTTTGAGAAAACAAGTTTTAAGTGATTTTTAATGTTAATAATCGATTAACAGATTTCGATAATTGATTAACAGTGTATTTTGAACTGATAATCGATTAACAAACTTTTGATAATCGATTATCTGCACTTTACTCGAGTATTTTTGGTCTCACTCGAGTGAAATTTATCAGACTTTCGTATTACTCGATTAACACTTATTTTACTCGAGTAAACAGGGTCTGTAACTGTTTTAAATACGTTTTTCACTTCTCAAAAGCTATTCTAAGTTGCTCCAACTTTTGGATATTCTATATAAACCTTTTCCTAATCATTTCTATCAACTAGAATCATTTTCACAAGTCTTTTAGTTTATGAGTTTGGGTAGAGTTTATTAGAGGGTAGTGAATCTCTTTTGATTGCATGATTATATCATATTTTGAGTATTCACTTTGCCTAAAATCAATAGGTGGCTTAAAGGTTTGAAAGAAAAGGTTTAGTTTTTGAGAAAACAAGTTTTAAGTGATTTTTAATGTTAATAATCGATTAACAGATATCGATAATTGATTAACAGTGTATTTTGAACTGATAATCGATTAACAAACTTTTGATAATCGATTATCTGCACTTTACTCGAGTATTTTTGGTCTCACTCGAGTGAAATTTATCAGACTTTCGTATTACTCGATTAACACTTATTTTACTCGAGTAAACAGGGTCTGTAACTGTTTTAAATACGTTTTTCACTTCTCAAAAGCTATTCTAAGTTTCTCCAACTTTTGGATATTCTATATAAACCTTTTCCTAATCATTTCTATCAACTAGAATCATTTTCACAAGTCTTTTAGTTTATGAGTTTGGGTAGAGTTTATTAGAGGGTAGTGAATCTCTTTTGATTGCATCATTATATCATATTTTGAGTATTCACTTTGCCTAGAATCAATAGGTGGCTTAAAGGTTTGAAAGAAAAGGTTTAGTTTTTGAGAAAACAAGTTTTAAGTGATTTTTAATGTTAATAATCGATTAACAGATTTCGATAATTGATTAACAGTGTATTTTGAACTGATAATCGATTAACAAACTTTTGATAATCGATTATCTGCACTTTACTCGAGTATTTTTGGTCTCACTCGAGTGAAATTTATCAGACTTTCGTATTACTCGATTAACACTTATTTTACTCGAGTAAACAGGGTCTGTAACTATTTTAAATACGTTTTTCACTTCTCAAAAGCTATTCTAAGTTGCTCCAACTTTTGGATATTCTATATAAACCTTTTCCTAATCATTTCTATCAACTAGAATCATTTTCACAAGTCTTTTTGTTTATGAGTTTGGGTAGAGTTTATTAGAGGGTAGTGAATCTCTTTTGATTGCATGATTATATCATATTTTGAGTATTCACTTTGCCTAAAATCAATAGGTGGCTTAAAGGTTTGAAAGAAAAGGTTTAGTTTTTGAGAAAACAAGTTTTAAGTGATTTTTAATGTTAATAATCGATTAACAGATTTCGATAATTGATTAACAGTGTATTTTGAACTGATAATCGATTAACAAACTTTTGATAATCGATTATCTGCACTTTACTCGAGTATTTTTGGTCTCACTCGAGTGAAATTTATCAGACTTTCGTATTACTCGATTAACACTTATTTTACTCGAGTAAACAGGGTCTGTAACTGTTTTAAATACGTTTTTCACTTCTCAAAAGCTATTCTAAGTTTCTCCAACTTTTGGATATTCTATATAAACCTTTTCCTAATCATTTCTATCAACTAGAATCATTTTCACAAGTCTTTTAGTTTATGAGTTTGGGTAGAGTTTATTAGAGGGTAGTGAATCTCTTTTGATTGCATCATTATATCATATTTTGAGTATTCACTTTGCCTAAAATCAATAGGTGGCTTAAAGGTTTGAAAGAAAAGGTTTAGTTTTTGAGAAAACAAGTTTTAAGTGATTTTTAATGTTAATAATCGATTAACAGATTTCGATAATTGATTAACAGTGTATTTTGAACTGATAATCGATTAACAAACTTTTGATAATCGATTATCTGCACTTTACTCGAGTATTTTTGGTCTCACTCGAGTGAAATTTATCAGACTTTCGTATTACTCGATTAACACTTATTTTACTCGAGTAAACAGGGTCTGTAACTGTTTTAAATACGTCTTTCACTTCTCAAAAGCTATTCTAAGTTGCTCCAACTTTTGGGTATTCTATATAAACCTTTTCCTAATCATTTCTATCAACTAGAATCATTTTCACAAGTCTTTTAGTTTATGAGTTTGGGTAGAGTTTATTAGAGGGTAGTGAATCTCTTTTGATTGCATGATTATATCATATTTTGAGTATTCACTTTGCCTAAAATCAATAGGTGGCTTAAAGGTTTGAAGAAAAGGTTTAGTTTTTGAGAAAACAAGTTTTAAGTGATTTTTAATGTTAATAATCGATTAACAGATTTCGATAATGGATTAACAGTGTATTTTGAACTGATAATCGATTAACAAACTTTTGATAATCGATTATCTGCACTTTACTCGAGTATTTTTGGTCTCACTCGAGTGAAATTTATCAGACTTTCGTATTACTCGATTAACACTTATTTTACTCGAGTAAACAGGGTCTGTAACTGTTTTAAATACGTTTTTCACTTCTCAAAAGCTATTCTAAGTTGCTCCAACTTTTGGATATTCTATATAAACCTTTTCCTAATCATTTCTATCAACTAGAATCATTTTCACAAGTCTTTTAGTTTATGAGTTTGGGTAGAGTTTATTAGAGGGTAGTGAATCTCTTTTGATTGCATGATTATATCATATTTTGAGTATTCACTTTGCCTAAAATCAATAGGTGGCTTAAAGGTTTGAAGAAAAGGTTTAGTTTTTGAGAAAACAAGTTTTAAGTGATTTTTAATGTTAATAATCGATTAACAGATTTCGATAATTGATTAACAGTGTATTTTGAACTGATAATCGATTAACAAACTTTTGATAATCGATTATCTGCACTTTACTCGAGTATTTTTGGTCTCACTCGAGTCAAATTTATCAGACTTTCGTATTACTCGATTAACACTTATTTTACTCGAGTAAACAGGGTCTGTAACTGTTTTAAATACGTTTTTCACTTCTCAAAAGCTATTCTAAGTTTCTCCAACTTTTGGATATTCTATATAAACCTTTTCCTAATCATTTCTATCAACTAGAATCATTTTCACAAGTCTTTTAGTTTATGAGTTTGGGTAGAGTTTATTAGAGGGTAGTGAATCTCTTTTGATTGCATGATTATATCATATTTTGAGTATTCACTTTGCCTAGAATCAATAGGTGGCTTAAAGGTTTGAAAGAAAAGGTTTAGTTTTTGAGAAAACAAGTTTTAAGTGATTTTTAATGTTAATAATCGATTAACAGATTTCGATAATTGATTAACAGTGTATTTTGAACTGATAATCGATTAACAAACTTTTGATAATCGATTATCTGCACTTTACTCGAGTATTTTTGGTCTCACTCGAGTGAAATTTATCAGACTTTCGTATTACTCGATTAACACTTATTTTACTCGAGTAAACAGGGTCTGTAACTGTTTTAAATACGTTTTTCACTTCTCAAAAGCTATTCTAAGTTGCTCCAACTTTTGGATATTCTATATAAACCTTTTCCTAATCATTTCTATCAACTAGAATCATTTTCACAAGTCTTTTAGTTTATGAGTTTGGGTAGAGTTTATTAGAGGGTAGTGAATCTCTTTTGATTGCATGATTATATCATATTTTGAGTATTCACTTTGCCTAAAATCAATAGGTGGCTTAAAGGTTTGAAGAAAAGGTTTAGTTTTTGAGAAAACAAGTTTTAAGTGATTTTTAATGTTAATAATCGATTAACAGATTTCGATAATTGATTAACAGTGTATTTTGAACTGATAATCGATTAACAAACTTTTGATAATCGATTATCTGCACTTTACTCGAGTATTTTTGGTCTCACTCGAGTCAAATTTATCAGACTTTCGTATTACTCGATTAACACTTATTTTACTCGAGTAAACAGGGTCTGTAACTGTTTTAAATACGTTTTTCACTTCTCAAAAGCTATTCTAAGTTTCTCCAACTTTTGGATATTCTATATAAACCTTTTCCTAATCATTTCTATCAACTAGAATCATTTTCACAAGTCTTTTAGTTTATGAGTTTGGGTAGAGTTTATTAGAGGGTAGTGAATCTCTTTTGATTGCATGATTATATCATATTTTGAGTATTCACTTTGCCTAGAATCAATAGGTGGCTTAAAGGTTTGAAAGAAAAGGTTTAGTTTTTGAGAAAACAAGTTTTAAGTGATTTTTAATGTTAATAATCGATTAACAGATTTCGATAATTGATTAACAGTGTATTTTGAACTGATAATCGATTAACAAACTTTTGATAATCGATTATCTGCACTTTACTCGAGTATTTTTGGTCTCACTCGAGTGAAATTTATCAGACTTTCGTATTACTCGATTAACACTTATTTTACTCGAGTAAACAGGGTCTGTAACTGTTTTAAATACGTTTTTCACTTCTCAAAAGCTATTCTAAGTTGCTCCAACTTTTGGATATTCTATATAAACCTTTTCCTAATCATTTCTATCAACTAGAATCATTTTCACAAGTCTTTTAGTTTTTGAGTTTGGGTAGAGTTTATTAGAGGGTAGTGAATCTCTTTTGATTGCATGATTATATCATATTTTGAGTATTCACTTTGCCTAGAATCAATAGGTGGCTTAAAGGTTTGAAGAAAAGGTTTAGTTTTTGAGAAAACAAGTTTTAAGTGATTTTTAATGTTAATAATCGATTAACAGATTTCGATAATTGATTAACAGTGTATTTTGAACTGATAATCGATTAACAAACTTTTGATAATCGATTATCTGCACTTTACTCGAGTATTTTTGGTCTCACTCGAGTGAAATTTATCAGACTTTCGTATTACTCGATTAACACTTATTTTACTCGAGTAAACAGGGTATGTAACTGTTTTAAATACGTTTTTCACTTCTCAAAAGCTATTCTAAGTTGCTCCAACTTTTGGGTATTCTATATAAACCTTTTCCTAATCATTTCTATCAACTAGAATCATTTTCACAAGTCTTTTAGTTTATGAGTTTGGGTAGAGTTTATTAGAGGGTAGTGAATCTCTTTTGATTGCATGATTATATCATATTTTGAGTATTCACTTTGCCTAAAATCAATAGGTGGCTTAAAGGTTTGAAGAAAAGGTTTAGTTTTTGAGAAAACAAGTTTTAAGTGATTTTTAATGTTAATAATCGATTAACAGATTTCGATAATTGATTAACAGTGTATTTTGAACTGATAATCGATTAACAAACTTTTGATAATCGATTATCTGCACTTTACTCGAGTATTTTTGGTCTCACTCGAGTGAAATTTATCAGACTTTCGTATTACTCGATTAACACTTATTTTACTCGAGTAAACAGGGTCTGTAACTGTTTTAAATACGTTTTTCACTTCTCAAAAGCTATTCTAAGTTTCTCCAACTTTTGGATATTCTATATAAACCTTTTCCTAATCATTTCTATCAACTAGAATCATTTTCACAAGTCTTTTAGTTTATGAGTTTGGGTAGAGTTTATTAGAGGGTAGTGAATCTCTTTTGATTGCATGATTATATCATATTTTGAGTATTCACTTTGCCTAAAATCAATAGGTGGCTTACAGGTTTGAAAGAAAAGGTTTAGTTTTTGAGAAAACAAGTTTTAAGTGATTTTTAATGTTAATAATCGATTAACAGATTTCGACAATTGATTAACAGTGTATTTTGAACTGATAATCGATTAACAAACTTTTGATAATCGATTATCTGCACTTTACTCGAGTATTTTTGGTCTCACTCGAGTGAAATTTATCAGACTTTCGTATTACTCGATTAACACTTATTTTACTCGAGTAAACAGGGTCTGTAACTGTTTTAAATACGTTTTTCACTTCTCAAAAGCTATTCTAAGTTTCTCCAACTTTTGGATATTCTATATAAACCTTTTCCTAATCATTTCTATCAACTAGAATCATTTTCACAAGTCTTTTAGTTTATGAGTTTGGGTAGAGTTTATTAGAGGGTAGTGAATCTCTTTTGATTGCATGATTATATCATATTTTGAGTATTCACTTTGCCTAAAATCAATAGGTGGCTTAAAGGTTTGAAAGAAAAGGTTTAGTTTTTGAGAAAACAAGTTTTAAGTGATTTTTAATGTTAATAATCGATTAACAGATTTCGATAATTGATTAACAGTGTATTTTGAACTGATAATCGATTAACAAACTTTTGATAATCGATTATCTGCACTTTACTCGAGTATTTTTGGTCTCACTCGAGTGAAATTTATCAGACTTTCGTATTACTCGATTAACACTTATTTTACTCGAGTAAACAGGGTCTGTAACTGTTTTAAATACGTTTTTCACTTCTCAAAAGCTATTCTAAGTTTCTCCAACTTTTGGATATTCTATATAAACCTTTTCCTAATCATTTCTATCAACTAGAATCATTTTCACAAGTCTTTTAGTTTATGAGTTTGGGTAGAGTTTATTAGAGGGTAGTGAATCTCTTTTGATTGCATGATTATATCATATTTTGAGTATTCACTTTGCCTAGAATCAATAGGTGGCTTAAAGGTTTGAAAGAAAAGGTTTAGTTTTTGACAAAACAAGTTTTAAGTGATTTTTAATGTTAATAATCGATTAACAGATTTCGACAATTGATTAACAGTGTATTTTGAACTGATAATCGATTAACAAACTTTTGATAATCGATTATCTGCACTTTACTCGAGTATTTTTGGTCTCACTCGAGTGAAATTTATCAGACTTTCGTATTACTCGATTAACACTTATTTTACTCGAGTAAACAGGGTATGTAACTGTTTTAAATACGTTTTTCACTTCTCAAAAGCTATTCTAAGTTGCTCCAACTTTTGGGTATTCTATATAAACCTTTTCCTAATCATTTCTATCAACTAGAATCATTTTCACAAGTCTTTTAGTTTATGAGTTTGGGTAGAGTTTATTAGAGGGTAGTGAATCTCTTTTGATTGCATGATTATATCATATTTTGAGTATTCACTTTGCCTAAAATCAATAGGTGGCTTAAAGGTTTGAAGAAAAGGTTTAGTTTTTGAGAAAACAAGTTTTAAGTGATTTTTAATGTTAATAATCGATTAACAGATTTCGATAATTGATTAACAGTGTATTTTGAACTGATAATCGATTAACAAACTTTTGATAATCGATTATCTGCACTTTACTCGAGTATTTTTGGTCTCACTCGAGTGAAATTTATCAGACTTTCGTATTACTCGATTAACACTTATTTTACTCGAGTAAACAGGGTCTGTAACTGTTTTAAATACGTTTTTCACTTCTCAAAAGCTATTCTAAGTTTCTCCAACTTTTGGATATTCTATATAAACCTTTTCCTAATCATTTCTATCAACTAGAATCATTTTCACAAGTCTTTTAGTTTATGAGTTTGGGTAGAGTTTATTAGAGGGTAGTGAATCTCTTTTGATTGCATGATTATATCATATTTTGAGTATTCACTTTGCCTAATATCAATAGGTGGCTTACAGGTTTGAAAGAAAAGGTTTACTTTTTGAGAAAACAAGTTTTAAGTGATTTTTAATGTTAATAATCGATTAACAGATTTCGATAATTGATTAACAGTGTATTTTGAACTGATAATCGATTAACAAACTTTTGATAATCGATTATCTGCACTTTACTCGAGTATTTTTGGTCTCACTCGAGTGAAATTTATCAGACTTTCGTATTACTCGATTAACACTTATTTTACTCGAGTAAACAGGGTCTGTAACTGTTTTAAATACGTTTTTCACTTCTCAAAAGCTATTCTAAGTTTCTCCAACTTTTGGATATTCTATATAAACCTTTTCCTAATCATTTCTATCAACTAGAATCATTTTCACAAGTCTTTTAGTTTATGAGTTTGGGTAGAGTTTATTAGAGGGTAGTGAATCTCTTTTGATTGCATGATTATATCATATTTTGAGTATTCACTTTGCCTAATATCAATAGGTGGCTTACAGGTTTGAAAGAAAAGGTTTACTTTTTGAGAAAACAAGTTTTAAGTGATTTTTAATGTTAATAATCGATTAACAGATTTCGATAATTGATTAACAGTGTATTTTGAACTGATAATCGATTAACAAACTTTTGATAATCGATTATCTGCACTTTACTCGAGTATTTTTGGTCTCACTCGAGTGAAATTTATCAGACTTTCGTATTACTCGATTAACACTTATTTTACTCGAGTAAACAGGGTCTGTAACTGTTTTAAATACGTTTTTCACTTCTCAAAAGCTATTCTAAGTTTCTCCAACTTTTGGATATTCTATATAAACCTTTTCCTAATCATTTCTATCAACTAGAATCATTTTCACAAGTCTTTTAGTTTATGAGTTTGGGTAGAGTTTATTAGAGGGTAGTGAATCTCTTTTGATTGCATGATTATATCATATTTTGAGTATTCACTTTGCCTAAAATCAATAGGTGGCTTAAAGGTTTGAAAGAAAAGGTTTAGTTTTTGAGAAAACAAGTTTTAAGTGATTTTTAATGTTAATAATCGATTAACAGATTTCGATAATTGATTAACAGTGTATTTTGAACTGATAATCGATTAACAAACTTTTGATAATCGATTATCTGCACTTTACTCGAGTATTTTTGGTCTCACTCGAGTGAAATTTATCAGACTTTCGTATTACTCGATTAACACTTATTTTACTCGAGTAAACAGGGTCTGTAACTGTTTTAAATACGTTTTTCACTTCTCAAAAGCTATTCTAAGTTTCTCCAACTTTTGGATATTCTATATAAACCTTTTCCTAATCATTTCTATCAACTAGAATCATTTTCACAAGTCTTTTAGTTTATGAGTTTGGGTAGAGTTTATTAGAGGGTAGTGAATCTCTTTTGATTGCATGATTATATCATATTTTGAGTATTCACTTTGCCTAGAATCAATAGGTGGCTTAAAGGTTTGAAAGAAAAGGTTTAGTTTTTGACAAAACAAGTTTTAAGTGATTTTTAATGTTAATAATCGATTAACAGATTTCGATAATTGATTAACAGTGTATTTTGAACTGATAATCGATTAACAAACTTTTGATAATCGATTATCTGCACTTTACTCGAGTATTTTTGGTCTCACTCGAGTGAAATTTATCAGACTTTCGTATTACTCGATTAACACTTATTTTACTCGAGTAAACAGGGTCTGTAACTGTTTTAAATACGTTTTTCACTTCTCAAAAGCTATTCTAAGTTGCTCCAACTTTTGGATATTCTATATAAACCTTTTCCTAATCATTTCTATCAACTAGAATCATTTTCACAAGTCTTTTAGTTTATGAGTTTGGGTAGAGTTTATTAGAGGGTAGTGAATCTCTTTTGATTGCATGATTATATCATATTTTGAGTATTCACTTTGCCTAAAATCAATAGGTGGCTTAAAGGTTTGAAGAAAAGGTTTAGTTTTTGAGAAAACAAGTTTTAAGTGATTTTTAATGTTAATAATCGATTAACAGATTTCGATAATTGATTAACAGTGTATTTTGAACTGATAATCTATTAACAAACTTTTGATAATCGATTATCTGCACTTTACTCGAGTATTTTTGGTCTCACTCGAGTGAAATTTATCAGACTTTCGTATTACTCGATTAACACTTATTTTACTCGAGTAAACAGGGTCTGTAACTGTTTTAAATACGTTTTTCACTTCTCAAAAGCTATTCTAAGTTTCTCCAACTTTTGGATATTCTATATAAACCTTTTCCTAATCATTTCTATCAACTAGAATCATTTTCACAAGTCTTTTAGTTTATGAGTTTGGGTAGAGTTTATTAGAGGGTAGTGAATCTCTTTTGATTGCATGATTATATCATATTTTGAGTATTCACTTTGCCTAGAATCAATAGGTGGCTTAAAGGTTTGAAAGAAAAGGTTTAGTTTTTGAGAAAACAAGTTTTAAGTGATTTTTAATGTTAATAATCGATTAACAGATTTCGATAATTGATTAACAGTGTATTTTGAACTGATAATCGATTAACAAACTTTTGATAATCGATTATCTGCACTTTACTCGAGTATTTTTGGTCTCACTCGAGTGAAATTTATCAGACTTTCGTATTACTCGATTAACACTTATTTTACTCGAGTAAACAGGGTCTGTAACTGTTTTAAATACGTTTTTCACTTCTCAAAAGCTATTCTAAGTTTCTCCAACTTTTGGATATTCTATATAAACCTTTTCCTAATCATTTCTATCAACTAGAATCATTTTCACAAGTCTTTTAGTTTATGAGTTTGGGTAGAGTTTATTAGAGGGTAGTGAATCTCTTTTGATTGCATGATTATATCATATTTTGAGTATTCACTTTGCCTAAAATCAATAGGTGGCTTAAAAGTTTGAAAGAAAAGGTTTAGTTTTTGAGAAAACAAGTTTTAAGTGATTTTTAATGTTAATAATCGATTAACAGATTTCGATAATTGATTAACAGTGTATTTTGAACTGATAATCGATTAACAAACTTTTGATAATCGATTATCTGCACTTTACTCGAGTATTTTTGGTCTCACTCGAGTGAAATTTATCAGACTTTCGTATTACTCGATTAACACTTATTTTACTCGAGTAAACAGGGTCTGTAACTGTTTTAAATACGTTTTTCACTTCTCAAAAGCTATTCTAAGTTTCTCCAACTTTTGGATATTCTATATAAACCTTTTCCTAATCATTTCTATCAACTAGAATCATTTTCACAAGTCTTTTAGTTTATGAGTTTGGGTAGAGTTTATTAGAGGGTAGTGAATCTCTTTTGATTGCATGATTATATCATATTTTGAGTATTCACTTTGCCTAAAATCAATAGGTGGCTTAAAAGTTTGAAAGAAAAGGTTTAGTTTTTGAGAAAACAAGTTTTAAGTGATTTTTAATGTTAATAATCGATTAACAGATTTCGATAATTGATTAACAGTGTATTTTGAACTGATAATCGATTAACAAACTTTTGATAATCGATTATCTGCACTTTACTCGAGTATTTTTGGTCTCACTCGAGTGAAATTTATCAGACTTTCGTATTACTCGATTAACACTTATTTTACTCGAGTAAACAGGGTCTGTAACTGTTTTAAATACGTTTTTCACTTCTCAAAAGCTATTCTAAGTTTCTCCAACTTTTGGATATTCTATATAAACCTTTTCCTAATCATTTCTATCAACTAGAATCATTTTCACAAGTCTTTTAGTTTATGAGTTTGGGTAGAGTTTATTAGAGGGTAGTGAATCTCTTTTGATTGCATGATTATATCATATTTTGAGTATTCACTTTGCCTAAAATCAATAGGTGGCTTAAAGGTTTGAAAGAAAAGGTTTAGTTTTTGAGAAAACAAGTTTTAAGTGATTTTTAATGTTAATAATCGATTAACAGATATCGATAATTGATTAACAGTGTATTTTGAACTGATAATCGATTAACAAACTTTTGATAATCGATTATCTGCACTTTACTCGAGTATTTTTGGTCTCACTCGAGTGAAATTTATCAGACTTTCGTATTACTCGATTAACACTTATTTTACTCGAGTAAACAGGGTCTGTAACTGTTTTAAATACGTTTTTCACTTCTCAAAAGCTATTCTAAGTTTCTCCAACTTTTGGATATTCTATATAAACCTTTTCCTAATCATTTCTATCAACTAGAATCATTTTCACAAGTCTTTTAGTTTATGAGTTTGGGTAGAGTTTATTAGAGGGTAGTGAATCTCTTTTGATTGCATGATTATATCATATTTTGAGTATTCACTTTGCCTAAAATCAATAGGTGGCTTAAAGGTTTGAAAGAAAAGGTTTAGTTTTTGAGAAAACAAGTTTTAAGTGATTTTTAATGTTAATAATCGATTAACAGATTTCGATAATTGATTAACAGTGTATTTTGAACTGATAATCGATTAACAAACTTTTGATAATCGATTATCTACACTTTACTCGAGTATTTTTGGTCTCACTCGAGTGAAATTTATCAGACTTTCGTATTACTCGATTAACACTTATTTTACTCGAGTAAACAGGGTCTGTAACTGTTTTAAATACGTTTTTCACTTCTCAAAAGCTATTCTAAGTTTCTCCAACTTTTGGATATTCTATATAAACCTTTTCCTAATCATTTCTATCAACTAGAATCATTTTCACAAGTCTTTTAGTTTATGAGTTTGGGTAGAGTTTATTAGAGGGTAGTGAATCTCTTTTGATTGCATGATTATATCATATTTTGAGTATTCACTTTGCCTAAAATCAATAGGTGGCTTAAAAGTTTGAAAGAAAAGGTTTAGTTTTTGAGAAAACAAGTTTTAAGTGATTTTTAATGTTAATAATCGATTAACAGATTTCGATAATTGATTAACAGTGTATTTTGAACTGATAATCGATTAACAAACTTTTGATAATCGATTATCTGCACTTTACTCGAGTATTTTTGGTCTCACTCGAGTGAAATTTATCAGACTTTCGTATTACTCGATTAACACTTATTTTACTCGAGTAAACAGGGTCTGTAACTGTTTTAAATACGTTTTTCACTTCTCAAAAGCTATTCTAAGTTTCTCCAACTTTTGGATATTCTATATAAACCTTTTCCTAATCATTTCTATCAACTAGAATCATTTTCACAAGTCTTTTAGTTTATGAGTTTGGGTAGAGTTTATTAGAGGGTAGTGAATCTCTTTTGATTGCATGATTATATCATATTTTGAGTATTCACTTTGCCTAAAATCAATAGGTGGCTTAAAGGTTTGAAAGAAAAGGTTTAGTTTTTGAGAAAACAAGTTTTAAGTGATTTTTAATGTTAATAATCGATTAACAGATTTCGATAATTGATTAACAGTGTATTTTGAACTGATAATCGATTAACAAACTTTTGATAATCGATTATCTGCACTTTACTCGAGTATTTTTGGTCTCACTCGAGTGAAATTTATCAGACTTTCGTATTACTCGATTAACACTTATTTTACTCGAGTAAACAGGGTCTGTAACTGTTTTAAATACGTTTTTCACTTCTCAAAAGCTATTCTAAGTTTCTCCAACTTTTGGATATTCTATATAAACCTTTTCCTAATCATTTCTATCAACTAGAATCATTTTCACAAGTCTTTTAGTTTATGAGTTTGGGTAGAGTTTATTAGAGGGTAGTGAATCTCTTTTGATTGCATGATTATATCATATTTTGAGTATTCACTTTGCCTAGAATCAATAGGTGGCTTAAAGGTTTGAAAGAAAAGGTTTAGTTTTTGACAAAACAAGTTTTAAGTGATTTTTAATGTTAATAATCGATTAACAGATTTCGATAATTGATTAACAGTGTATTTTGAACTGATAATCGATTAACAAACTTTTGATAATCGATTATCTGCACTTTACTCGAGTATTTTTGGTCTCACTCGAGTGAAATTTATCAGACTTTCGTATTACTCGATTAACACTTATTTTACTCGAGTAAACAGGGTCTGTAACTGTTTTAAATACGTTTTTCACTTCTCAAAAGCTATTCTAAGTTGCTCCAACTTTTGGATATTCTATATAAACCTTTTCCTAATCATTACTATCAACTAGAATCATTTTCACAAGTCTTTTAGTTTATGAGTTTGGGTAGAGTTTATTAGAGGGTAGTGAATCTCTTTTGATTGCATGATTATATCAAATTTTGAGTATTCACTTTGCCTAAAATCAATAGGTGGCTTAAAGGTTTGAAGAAAAGGTTTAGTTTTTGAGAAAACAAGTTTTAAGTGATTTTTAATGTTAATAATCGATTAACAGATTTCGATAATTGATTAACAGTGTATTTTGAACTGATAATCTATTAACAAACTTTTGATAATCGATTATCTGCACTTTACTCGAGTATTTTTGGTCTCACTCGAGTGAAATTTATCAGACTTTCGTATTACTCGATTAACACTTATTTTACTCGAGTAAACAGGGTCTGTAACTGTTTTAAATACGTTTTTCACTTCTCAAAAGCTATTCTAAGTTTCTCCAACTTTTGGATATTCTATATAAACCTTTTCCTAATCATTTCTATCAACTAGAATCATTTTCACAAGTCTTTTAGTTTATGAGTTTGGGTAGAGTTTATTAGAGGGTAGTGAATCTCTTTTGATTGCATGATTATATCATATTTTGAGTATTCACTTTGCCTAAAATCAATAGGTGGCTTAAAAGTTTGAAAGAAAAGGTTTAGTTTTTGAGAAAACAAGTTTTAAGTGATTTTTAATGTTAATAATCGATTAACAGATTTCGATAATTGATTAACAGTGTATTTTGAACTGATAATCGATTAACAAACTTTTGATAATCGATTATCTGCACTTTACTCGAGTATTTTTGGTCTCACTCGAGTGAAATTTATCAGACTTTCGTATTACTCGATTAACACTTATTTTACTCGAGTAAACAGGGTCTGTAACTGTTTTAAATACGTTTTTCACTTCTCAAAAGCTATTCTAAGTTTCTCCAACTTTTGGATATTCTATATAAACCTTTTCCTAATCATTTCTATCAACTAGAATCATTTTCACAAGTCTTTTAGTTTATGAGTTTGGGTAGAGTTTATTAGAGGGTAGTGAATCTCTTTTGATTGCATGATTATATCATATTTTGAGTATTCACTTTGCCTAAAATCAATAGGTGGCTTAAAGGTTTGAAAGAAAAGGTTTAGTTTTTGAGAAAACAAGTTTTAAGTGATTTTTAATGTTAATAATCGATTAACAGATTTCGATAATTGATTAACAGTGTATTTTGAACTGATAATCGATTAACAAACTTTTGATAATCGATTATCTGCACTTTACTCGAGTATTTTTGGTCTCACTCGAGTGAAATTTATCAGACTTTCGTATTACTCGATTAACACTTATTTTACTCGAGTAAACAGGGTCTGTAACTGTTTTAAATACGTTTTTCACTTCTCAAAAGCTATTCTAAGTTTCTCCAACTTTTGGATATTCTATATAAACCTTTTCCTAATCATTTCTATCAACTAGAATCATTTTCACAAGTCTTTTAGTTTATGAGTTTGGGTAGAGTTTATTAGAGGGTAGTGAATCTCTTTTGATTGCATGATTATATCATATTTTGAGTATTCACTTTGCCTAGAATCAATAGGTGGCTTAAAGGTTTGAAAGAAAAGGTTTAGTTTTTGACAAAACAAGTTTTAAGTGATTTTTAATGTTAATAATCGATTAACAGATTTCGATAATTGATTAACAGTGTATTTTGAACTGATAATCGATTAACAAACTTTTGATAATCGATTATCTGCACTTTACTCGAGTATTTTTGGTCTCACTCGAGTGAAATTTATCAGACTTTCGTATTACTCGATTAACACTTATTTTACTCGAGTAAACAGGGTCTGTAACTGTTTTAAATACGTTTTTCACTTCTCAAAAGCTATTCTAAGTTGCTCCAACTTTTGGATATTCTATATAAACCTTTTCCTAATCATTTCTATCAACTAGAATCATTTTCACAAGTCTTTTAGTTTATGAGTTTGGGTAGAGTTTATTAGAGGGTAGTGAATCTCTTTTGATTGCATGATTATATCAAATTTTGAGTATTCACTTTGCCTAAAATCAATAGGTGGCTTAAAGGTTTGAAGAAAAGGTTTAGTTTTTGAGAAAACAAGTTTTAAGTGATTTTTAATGTTAATAATCGATTAACAGATTTCGATAATTGATTAACAGTGTATTTTGAACTGATAATCTATTAACAAACTTTTGATAATCGATTATCTGCACTTTACTCGAGTATTTTTGGTCTCACTCGAGTGAAATTTATCAGACTTTCGTATTACTCGATTAACACTTATTTTACTCGAGTAAACAGGGTCTGTAACTGTTTTAAATACGTTTTTCACTTCTCAAAAGCTATTCTAAGTTTCTCCAACTTTTGGATATTCTATATAAACCTTTTCCTAATCATTTCTATCAACTAGAATCATTTTCACAAGTCTTTTAGTTTATGAGTTTGGGTAGAGTTTATTAGAGGGTAGTGAATCTCTTTTGATTGCATGATTATATCATATTTTGAGTATTCACTTTGCCTAGAATCAATAGGTGGCTTAAAGGTTTGAAAGAAAAGGTTTAGTTTTTGACAAAACAAGTTTTAAGTGATTTTTAATGTTAATAATCGATTAACAGATTTCGATAATTGATTAACAGTGTATTTTGAACTGATAATCGATTAACAAACTTTTGATAATCGATTATCTGCACTTTACTCGAGTATTTTTGGTCTCACTCGAGTGAAATTTATCAGACTTTCGTATTACTCGATTAACACTTATTTTACTCGAGTAAACAGGGTCTGTAACTGTTTTAAATACGTTTTTCACTTCTCAAAAGCTATTCTAAGTTGCTCCAACTTTTGGATATTCTATATAAACCTTTTCCTAATCATTTCTATCAACTAGAATCATTTTCACAAGTCTTTTAGTTTATGAGTTTGGGTAGAGTTTATTAGAGGGTAGTGAATCTCTTTTGATTGCATGATTATATCATATTTTGAGTATTCACTTTGCCTAAAATCAATAGGTGGCTTAAAGGTTTGAAGAAAAGGTTTAGTTTTTGAGAAAACAAGTTTTAAGTGATTTTTAATGTTAATAATCGATTAACAGATTTCGATAATTGATTAACTGTGTATTTTGAACTGATAATCGATTAACAAACTTTTGATAATCGATTATCTGCACTTTACTCGAGTATTTTTGGTCTCACTCGAGTGAAATTTATCAGACTTTCGTATTACTCGATTAACACTTATTTTACTCGAGTAAACAGGGTCTGTAACTGTTTTAAATACGTTTTTCACTTCTCAAAAGCTATTCTAAGTTTCTCCAACTTTTGGATATTCTATATAAACCTTTTCCTAATCATTTCTATCAACTAGAATCATTTTCACAAGTCTTTTAGTTTATGAGTTTGGGTAGAGTTTATTAGAGGGTAGTGAATCTCTTTTGATTGCATGATTATATCATATTTTGAGTATTCACTTTGCCTAAAATCAATAGGTGGCTTAAAGGTTTGAAAGAAAAGGTTTAGTTTTTGAGAAAACAAGTTTTAAGTGATTTTTAATGTTAATAATCGATTAACAGATTTCGATAATTGATTAACAGTGTATTTTGAACTGATAAACGATTAACAAACTTTTGATAATCGATTATCTGCACTTTACTCGAGTATTTTTGGTCTCACTCGAGTGAAATTTATCAGACTTTCGTATTACTCGATTAACACTTATTTTACTCGAGTAAACAGGGTCTGTAACTGTTTTAAATACGTTTTTCACTTCTCAAAAG
The DNA here is from genome assembly GCA_037953625.1 of Crotalaria pallida. Classification (NCBI taxonomy): domain Eukaryota; kingdom Viridiplantae; phylum Streptophyta; class Magnoliopsida; order Fabales; family Fabaceae; genus Crotalaria; species Crotalaria pallida. Next base: position 84,108,342 of record CM075653.1, read on the forward strand.
CTATTCTAAGTTGCTCCAACTTTTGGATATTCTATATAAACCTTTTCCTAATCATTTCTATCAACTAGAATCATTTTCACAAGTCTTTTAGTTTATGAGTTTGGGTAGAGTTTATTAGAGGGTAGTGAATCTCTTTTGATTGCATGATTATATCATATTTTGAGTATTCACTTTGCCTAAAATCAATAGGTGGCTTAAAGGTTTGAAGAAAAGGTTTAGTTTTTGAGAAAACAAGTTTTAAGTGATTTTTAATGTTAATAATCGATTAACAGATTTCGATAATTGATTAACTGTGTATTTTGAACTGATAATCGATTAACAAACTTTTGATAATCGATTATCTGCACTTTACTCGAGTATTTTTGGTCTCACTCGAGTGAAATTTATCAGACTTTCGTATTACTCGATTAACACTTATTTTACTCGAGTAAACAGGGTCTGTAACTGTTTTAAATACGTTTTTCACTTCTCAAAAGCTATTCTAAGTTTCTCCAACTTTTGGATATTCTATATAAACCTTTTCCTAATCATTTCTATCAACTAGAATCATTTTCACAAGTCTTTTAGTTTATGAGTTTGGGTAGAGTTTATTAGAGGGTAGTGAATCTCTTTTGATTGCATGATTATATCATATTTTGAGTATTCACTTTGCCTAAAATCAATAGGTGGCTTAAAGGTTTGAAAGAAAAGGTTTAGTTTTTGAGAAAACAAGTTTTAAGTGATTTTTAATGTTAATAATCGATTAACAGATTTCGATAATTGATTAACAGTGTATTTTGAACTGATAAACGATTAACAAACTTTTGATAATCGATTATCTGCACTTTACTCGAGTATTTTTGGTCTCACTCGAGTGAAATTTATCAGACTTTCGTATTACTCGATTAACACTTATTTTACTCGAGTAAACAGGGTCTGTAACTGTTTTAAATACGTTTTTCACTTCTCAAAAGCTATTCTAAGTTGCTCCAACTTTTGGGTATTCTATATAAACCTTTTCCTAATCATTTCTATCAACTAGAATCATTTTCACAAGTCTTTTAGTTTATGAGTTTGGGTAGAGTTTATTAGAGGGTAGTGAATCTCTTTTGATTGCATGATTATATCATATTTTGAGTATTCACTTTGCCTAAAATCAATAGGTGGCTTAAAGGTTTGAAAGAAAAGGTTTAGTTTTTGAGAAAACAAGTTTTAAGTGATTTTTAATGTTAATAATCGATTAACAGATTTCGATAATTGATTAACAGTGTATTTTGAACTGATAATCGATTAACAAACTTTTGATAATCGATTATCTGCACTTTACTCGAGTATTTTTGGTCTCACTCGAGTGAAATTTATCAGACTTTCGTATTACTCGATTAACACTTATTTTACTCGAGTAAACAGGGTCTGTAACTGTTTTAAATACGTTTTTCACTTCTCAAAAGCTATTCTAAGTTTCTCCAACTTTTGGATATTCTATATAAACCTTTTCCTAATCATTTCTATCAACTAGAATCATTTTCACAAGTCTTTTAGTTTATGAGTTTGGGTAGAGTTTATTAGAGGGTAGTGAATCTCTTTTGATTGCATGATTATATCATATTTTGAGTATTCACTTTGCCTAAAATCAATAGGTGGCTTAAAGGTTTGAAAGAAAAGGTTTAGTTTTTGAGAAAACAAGTTTTAAGTGATTTTTAATGTTAATAATCGATTAACAGATTTCGATAATTGATTAACAGTGTATTTTGAACTGATAATCGATTAACAAACTTTTGATAATCGATTATCTGCACTTTACTCGAGTATTTTTGGTCTCACTCGAGTGAAATTTATCAGACTTTCGTATTACTCGATTAACACTTATTTTACTCGAGTAAACAGGGTCTGTAACTGTTTTAAATACGTTTTTCACTTCTCAAAAGCTATTCTAAGTTGCTCCAACTTTTGGATATTCTATATAAACCTTTTCCTAATCATTTCTATCAACTAGAATCATTTTCACAAGTCTTTTAGTTTATGAGTTTGGGTAGAGTTTATTAGAGGGTAGTGAATCTCTTTTGATTGCATGATTATATCATATTTTGAGTATTCACTTTGCCTAAAATCAATAGGTGGCTTAAAGGTTTGAAGAAAAGGTTTAGTTTTTGAGAAAACAAGTTTTAAGTGATTTTTAATGTTAATAATCGATTAACAGATTTCGATAATTGATTAACAGTGTATTTTGAACTGATAATCGATTAACAAACTTTTGATAATCGATTATCTGCACTTTACTCGAGTATTTTTGGTCTCACTCGAGTGAAATTTATCAGACTTTCGTATTACTCGATTAACACTTATTTTACTCGAGTAAACAGGGTCTGTAACTGTTTTAAATACGTTTTTCACTTCTCAAAAGCTATTCTAAGTTTCTCCAACTTTTGGATATTCTATATAAACCTTTTCCTAATCATTTCTATCAACTAGAATCATTTTCACAAGTCTTTTAGTTTATGAGTTTGGGTAGAGTTTATTAGAGGGTAGTGAATCTCTTTTGATTGCATGATTATATCATATTTTGAGTATTCACTTTGCCTAAAATCAATAGGTGGCTTAAAGGTTTGAAAGAAAAGGTTTAGTTTTTGAGAAAACAAGTTTTAAGTGATTTTTAATGTTAATAATCGATTAACAGATTTCGATAATTGATTAACAGTGTATTTTGAACTGATAATCGATTAACAAACTTTTGATAATCGATTATCTGCACTTTACTCGAGTATTTTTGGTCTCACTCGAGTGAAATTTATCAGACTTTCGTATTACTCGATTAACACTTATTTTACTCGAGTAAACAGGGTCTGTAACTGTTTTAAATACGTTTTTCACTTCTCAAAAGCTATTCTAAGTTGCTCCAACTTTTGGGTATTCTATATAAACCTTTTCCTAATCATTTCTATCAACTAGAATCATTTTCACAAGTCTTTTAGTTTATGAGTTTGGGTAGAGTTTATTAGAGGGTAGTGAATCTCTTTTGATTGCATGATTATATCATATTTTGAGTATTCACTTTGCCTAAAATCAATAGGTGGCTTAAAGGTTTGAAAGAAAAGGTTTAGTTTTTGAGAAAACAAGTTTTAAGTGATTTTTAATGTTAATAATCGATTAACAGATTTCGATAATTGATTAACAGTGTATTTTGAACTGATAATCGATTAACAAACTTTTGATAATCGATTATCTGCACTTTACTCGAGTATTTTTGGTCTCACTCGAGTGAAATTTATCAGACTTTCGTATTACTCGATTAACACTTATTTTACTCGAGTAAACAGGGTCTGTAACTGTTTTAAATACGTTTTTCACTTCTCAAAAGCTATTCTAAGTTTCTCCAACTTTTGGATATTCTATATAAACCTTTTCCTAATCATTTCTATCAACTAGAATCATTTTCACAAGTCTTTTAGTTTATGAGTTTGGGTAGAGTTTATTAGAGGGTAGTGAATCTCTTTTGATTGCATGATTATATCATATTTTGAGTATTCACTTTGCCTAAAATCAATAGGTGGCTTAAAGGTTTGAAAGAAAAGGTTTAGTTTTTGAGAAAACAAGTTTTAAGTGATTTTTAATGTTAATAATCGATTAACAGATTTCGATAATTGATTAACAGTGTATTTTGAACTGATAATCGATTAACAAACTTTTGATAATCGATTATCTGCACTTTACTCGAGTATGTTTGGTCTCACTCGAGTGAAATTTATCAGACTTTCGTATTACTCGATTAACACTTATTTTACTCGAGTAAACAGGGTCTGTAACTGTTTTAAATACGTTTTTCACTTCTCAAAAGCTATTCTAAGTTTCTCCAACTTTTGGATATTCTATATAAACCTTTTCCTAATCATTTCTATCAACTAGAATCATTTTCACAAGTCTTTTAGTTTATGAGTTTGGGTAGAGTTTATTAGAGGGTAGTGAATCTCTTTTGATTGCATGATTATATCATATTTTGAGTATTCACTTTGCCTAGAATCAATAGGTGGCTTAAAGGTTTGAAAGAAAAGGTTTAGTTTTTGAGAAAACAAGTTTTAAGTGATTTTTAATGTTAATAATCGATTAACAGATTTCGATAATTGATTAACAGTGTATTTTGAACTGATAATCGATTAACAAACTTTTGATAATCGATTATCTGCACTTTACTCGAGTATTTTTGGTCTCACTCGAGTGAAATTTATCAGACTTTCGTATTACTCGATTAACACTTATTTTACTCGAGTAAACAGGGTCTGTAACTGTTTTAAATACGTTTTTCACTTCTCAAAAGCTATTCTAAGTTGCTCCAACTTTTGGATATTCTATATAAACCTTTTCCTAATCATTTCTATCAACTAGAATCATTTTCACAAGTCTTTTAGTTTATGAGTTTGGGTAGAGTTTATTAGAGGGTAGTGAATCTCTTTTGATTGCATGATTATATCATATTTTGAGTATTCACTTTGCCTAAAATCAATAGGTGGCTTAAAGGTTTGAAAGAAAAGGTTTAGTTTTTGAGAAAACAAGTTTTAAGTGATTTTTAATGTTAATAATCGATTAACAGATTTCGATAATTGATTAACAGTGTATTTTGAACATATAATCGATTAACAAACTTTTGATAATCGATTATCTGCACTTTACTCGAGTATGTTTGGTCTCACTCGAGTCAAATTTATCAGACTTTCGTATTACTCGATTAACACTTATTTTACTCGAGTAAACAGGGTCTGTAACTGTTTTAAATACGTTTTTCACTTCTCAAAAGCTATTCTAAGTTTCTCCAACTTTTGGATATTCTATATAACCCTTTTCCTAATCATTTCTATCAACTAGAATCATTTTCACAAGTCTTTTAGTTTATGAGTTTGGGTAGAGTTTATTAGAGGGTAGTGAATCTCTTTTGATTGCATGATTATATCATATTTTGAGTATTCACTTTGCCTAAAATCAATAGGTGGCTTAAAGGTTTGAAAGAAAAGGTTTAGTTTTTGAGAAAACAAGTTTTAAGTGATTTTTAATGTTAATAATCGATTAACAGATTTCGATAATTGATTAACAGTGTATTTTGAACTGATAATCGATTAACAAACTTTTGATAATCGATTATCTGCACTTTACTCGAGTATTTTTGGTCTCACTCGAGTGAAATTTATCAGACTTTCGTATTACTCGATTAACACTTATTTTACTCGTGTAAACAGGGTCTGTAACTGTTTTAAATACGTTTTTCACTTCTCAAAAGCTATTCTAAGTTTCTCCAACTTTTGGATATTCTATATAAACCTTTTCCTAATCATTTCTATCAACTAGAATCATTTTCACAAGTCTTTTAGTTTATGAGTTTGGGTAGAGTTTATTAGAGGGTAGTGAATCTCTTTTGATTGCATGATTATATCATATTTTGAGTATTCACTTTGCCTAGAATCAATAGGTGGCTTAAAGGTTTGAAAGAAAAGGTTTAGTTTTTGAGAAAACAAGTTTTAAGTGATTTTTAATGTTAATAATCGATTAACAGATTTCGATAATTGATTAACAGTGTATTTTGAACTGATAATCGATTAACAAACTTTTGATAATCGATTATCTGCACTTTACTCGAGTATTTTTGGTCTCACTCGAGTGAAATTTATCAGACTTTCGTATTACTCGATTAACACTTATTTTACTCGAGTAAACAGGGTCTGTAACTGTTTTAAATACGTTTTTCACTTCTCAAAAGCTATTCTAAGTTGCTCCAACTTTTGGATATTCTATATAAACCTTTTCCTAATCATTTCTATCAACTAGAATCATTTTCACAAGTCTTTTAGTTTATGAGTTTGGGTAGAGTTTATTAGAGGGTAGTGAATCTCTTTTGATTGCATGATTATATCATATTTTGAGTATTCACTTTGCCTAAAATCAATAGGTGGCTTAAAGGTTTGAAAGAAAAGGTTTAGTTTTTGAGAAAACAAGTTTTAAGTGATTTTTAATGTTAATAATCGATTAACAGATTTCGATAATTGATTAACAGTGTATTTTGAACATATAATCGATTAACAAACTTTTGATAATCGATTATCTGCACTTTACTCGAGTATGTTTGGTCTCACTCGAGTCAAATTTATCAGACTTTCGTATTACTCGATTAACACTTATTTTACTCGAGTAAACAGGGTCTGTAACTGTTTTAAATACGTTTTTCACTTCTCAAAAGCTATTCTAAGTTTCTCCAACTTTTGGATATTCTATATAACCCTTTTCCTAATCATTTCTATCAACTAGAATCATTTTCACAAGTCTTTTAGTTTATGAATTTGGGTAGAGTTTATTAGAGGGTAGTGAATCTCTTTTGATTGCATGATTATATCATATTTTGAGTATTCACTTTGCCTAGAATCAATAGGTGGCTTAAAGGTTTGATAGAAAAGGTTTAGTTTTTGACAAAACAAGTTTTAAGTGATTTTTAATGTTAATAATCGATTAACAGATTTCGATAATTGATTAACAGTGTATTTTGAACTGATAATCGATTAACAAACTTTTGATAATCGATTATCTGCACTTTACTCGAGTATGTTTGGTCTCACTCGAGTCAAATTTATCAGACTTTCGTATTACTCGATTAACACTTATTTTACTCGAGTAAACAGGGTCTGTAACTGTTTTAAATACGTTTTTCACTTCTCAAAAGCTATTCTAAGTTTCTCCAACTTTTGGATATTCTATATAACCCTTTTCCTAATCATTTCTATCAACTAGAATCATTTTCACAAGTCTTTTAGTTTATGAGTTTGGGTAGAGTTTATTAGAGGGTAGTGAATCTCTTTTGATTGCATGATTATATCATATTTTGAGTATTCACTTTGCCTAAAATCAATAGGTGGCTTAAAGGTTTGAAAGAAAAGGTTTAGTTTTTGAGAAAACAAGTTTTAAGTGATTTTTAATGTTAATAATCGATTAACAGATTTCGATAATTGATTAACAGTGTATTTTGAACTGATAATCGATTAACAAACTTTTGATAATCGATTATCTGCACTTTACTCGAGTATTTTTGGTCTCACTCGAGTGAAATTTATCAGACTTTCGTATTACTCGATTAACACTTATTTTACTCGAGTAAACAGGGTCTGTAACTGTTTTAAATACGTTTTTCACTTCTCAAAAGCTATTCTAAGTTGCTCCAACTTTTGGATATTCTATATAAACCTTTTCCTAATCATTTCTATCAACTAGAATCATTTTCACAAGTCTTTTAGTTTATGAGTTTGGGTAGAGTTTATTAGAGGGTAGTGAATCTCTTTTGATTGCATGATTATATCATATTTTGAGTATTCACTTTGCCTAAAATCAATAGGTGGCTTAAAGGTTTGAAAGAAAAGGTTTAGTTTTTGAGAAAACAAGTTTTAAGTGATTTTTAATGTTAATAATCGATTAACAGATTTCGATAATTGATTAACAGTGTATTTTGAACATATAATCGATTAACAAACTTTTGATAATCGATTATCTGCACTTTACTCGAGTATGTTTGGTCTCACTCGAGTCAAATTTATCAGACTTTCGTATTACTCGATTAACACTTATTTTACTCGAGTAAACAGGGTCTGTAACTGTTTTAAATACGTTTTTCACTTCTCAAAAGCTATTCTAAGTTTCTCCAACTTTTGGATATTCTATATAACCCTTTTCCTAATCATTTCTATCAACTAGAATCATTTTCACAAGTCTTTTAGTTTATGAGTTTGGGTAGAGTTTATTAGAGGGTAGTGAATCTCTTTTGATTGCATGATTATATCATATTTTGAGTATTCACTTTGCCTAAAATCAATAGGTGGCTTAAAGGTTTGAAAGAAAAGGTTTAGTTTTTGAGAAAACAAGTTTTAAGTGATTTTTAATGTTAATAATCGATTAACAGATTTCGATAATTGATTAACAGTGTATTTTGAACTGATAATCGATTAACAAACTTTTGATAATCGATTATCTGCACTTTACTCGAGTATTTTTGGTCTCACTCGAGTGAAATTTATCAGACTTTCGTATTACTCGATTAACACTTATTTTACTCGTGTAAACAGGGTCTGTAACTGTTTTAAATACGTTTTTCACTTCTCAAAAGCTATTCTAAGTTGCTCCAACTTTTGGGTATTCTATATAAACCTTTTCCTAATCATTTCTATCAACTAGAATCATTTTCACAAGTCTTTTAGTTTATGAGTTTGGGTAGAGTTTATTAGAGGGTAGTGAATCTCTTTTGATTGCATGATTATATCATATTTTGAGTATTCACTTTGCCTAAAATCAATAGGTGGCTTAAAGGTTTGAAAGAAAAGGTTTAGTTTTTGAGAAAACAAGTTTTAAGTGATTTTTAATGTTAATAATCGATTAACAGATTTCGATAATTGATTAACAGTGTATTTTGAACATATAATCGATTAACAAACTTTTGATAATCGATTATCTGCACTTTACTCGAGTATGTTTGGTCTCACTCGAGTGAAATTTATCAGACTTTCGTATTACTCGATTAACACTTATTTTACTCGAGTAAACAGGGTCTGTAACTGTTTTAAATACGTTTTTCACTTCTCAAAAGCTATTCTAAGTTTCTCCAACTTTTGGATATTCTATATAAACCTTTTCCTAATCATTTCTATCAACTAGAATCATTTTCACAAGTCTTTTAGTTTATGAGTTTGGGTAGAGTTTATTAGAGGGTAGTGAATCTCTTTTGATTGCATGATTATATCATATTTTGAGTATTCACTTTGCCTAAAATCAATAGGTGGCTTAAAGGTTTGAAAGAAAAGGTTTAGTTTTTAAGAAAACAAGTTTTAAGTGATTTTTAATGTTAATAATCGATTAACAGATTTCGATAATTGATTAACAGTGTATTTTGAACTGATAATCGATTAACAAACTTTTGATAATCGATTATCTGCACTTTACTCGAGTATTTTTGGTCTCACTCGAGTGAAATTTATCAGACTTTCGTATTACTCGATTAACACTTATTTTACTCGAGTAAACAGGGTCTGTAACTGTTTTAAATACGTTTTTCACTTCTCAAAAGCTATTCTAAGTTGCTCCAACTTTTGGGTATTCTATATAAACCTTTTCCTAATCATTTCTATCAACTAGAATCATTTTCACAAGTCTTTTAGTTTATGAGTTTGGGTAGAGTTTATTAGAGGGTAGTGAATCTCTTTTGATTGCATGATTATATCATATTTTGAGTATTCACTTTGCCTAAAATCAATAGGTGGCTTAAAGGTTTGAAAGAAAAGGTTTAGTTTTTGAGAAAACAAGTTTTAAGTGATTTTTAATGTTAATAATCGATTAACAGATTTCGATAATTGATTAACAGTGTATTTTGAACTGATAATCGATTAACAAACTTTTGATAATCGATTATCTGCACTTTACTCGAGTATTTTTGGTCTCACTCGAGTGAAATTTATCAGACTTTCGTATTACTCGATTAACACTTATTTTACTCGAGTAAACAGGGTCTGTAACTGTTTTAAATACGTTTTTCACTTCTCAAAAGCTATTCTAAGTTTCTCCAACTTTTGGATATTCTATATAAACCTTTTCCTAATCATTTCTATCAACTAGAATCATTTTCACAAGTCTTTTAGTTTATGAGTTTGGGTAGAGTTTATTAGAGGGTAGTGAATCTCTTTTGATTGCATGATTATATCATATTTTGAGTATTCACTTTGCCTAGAATCAATAGGTGGCTTAAAGGTTTGAAAGAAAAGGTTTAGTTTTTGAGAAAACAAGTTTTAAGTGATTTTTAATGTTAATAATCGATTAACAGATTTCGATAATTGATTAACAGTGTATTTTGAACTGATAATCGATTAACAAACTTTTGATAATCGATTATCTGCACTTTACTCGAGTATTTTTGGTCTCACTCGAGTGAAATTTATCAGACTTTCGTATTACTCGATTAACACTTATTTTACTCGAGTAAACAGGGTCTGTAACTGTTTTAAATACGTTTTTCACTTCTCAAAAGCTATTCTAAGTTGCTCCAACTTTTGGATATTCTATATAAACCTTTTCCTAATCATTTCTATCAACTAGAATCATTTTCACAAGTCTTTTAGTTTATGAGTTTGGGTAGAGTTTATTAGAGGGTAGTGAATCTCTTTTGATTGCATGATTATATCATATTTTGAGTATTCACTTTGCCTAAAATCAATAGGTGGCTTAAAGGTTTGAAAGAAAAGGTTTAGTTTTTGAGAAAACAAGTTTTAAGTGATTTTTAATGTTAATAATCGATTAACAGATTTCGATAATTGATTAACAGTGTATTTTGAACTGATAATCGATTAACAAACTTTTGATAATCGATTATCTGCACTTTACTCGAGTATGTTTGGTCTCACTCGAGTGAAATTTATCAGACTTTCGTATTACTCGATTAACACTTATTTTACTCGAGTAAACAGGGTCTGTAACTGTTTTAAATACGTTTTTCACTTCTCAAAAGCTATTCTAAGTTGCTCCAACTTTTGGGTATTCTATATAAACCTTTTCCTAATCATTTCTATCAACTAGAATCATTTTCACAAGTCTTTTAGTTTATGAGTTTGGGTAGAGTTTATTAGAGGGTAGTGAATCTCTTTTGATTGCATGATTATATCATATTTTGAGTATTCACTTTGCCTAAAATCAATAGGTGGCTTAAAGGTTTGAAAGAAAAGGTTTAGTTTTTGAGAAAACAAGTTTTAAGTGATTTTTAATGTTAATGATCGATTAACAGATTTCGATAATTGATTAACAGTGTATTTTGAACTGATAATCGATTAACAAACTTTTGATAATCGATTATCTGCACTTTACTCGAGTATGTTTGGTCTCACTCGAGTGAAATTTATCAGACTTTCGTATTACTCGATTAACACTTATTTTACTCGAGTAAACAGGGTCTGTAACTGTTTTAAATACGTTTTTCACTTCTCAAAAGCTATTCTAAGTTTCTCCAACTTTTGGATATTCTATATAAACCTTTTCCTAATCATTTCTATCAACTAGAATCATTTTCACAAGTCTTTTAGTTTATGAGTTTGGGTAGAGTTTATTAGAGGGTAGTGAATCTCTTTTGATTGCATGATTATATCATATTTTGAGTATTCACTTTGCCTAAAATCAATAGGTGGCTTAAAGGTTTGAAAGAAAAGGTTTAGTTTTTGAGAAAACAAGTTTTAAGTGATTTTTAATGTTAATAATCGATTAACAGATTTCGATAATTGATTAACAGTGTATTTTGAACTGATAATAGATTAACAAACTTTTGATAATCGATTATCTGCACTTTACTCGAGTATTTTTGGTCTCACACGAGTGAAATTTATCAGACTTTCGTATTACTCGATTAACACTTATTTTACTCGAGTAAACAGGGTCTGTAACTGTTTTAAATACGTTTTTCACTTCTCAAAAGCTATTCTAAGTTGCTCCAACTTTTGGATATTCTATATAAACCTTTTCCTAATCATTTCTATCAACTAGAATCATTTTCACAAGTCTTTTAGTTTATGAGTTTGGGTAGAGTTTATTAGAGGGTAGTGAATCTCTTTTGATTGCATGATTATATCATATTTTGAGTATTCACTTTGCCTAGAATCAATAGGTGGCTTAAAGGTTTGAAAGAAAAGGTTTAGTTTTTGAGAAAACAAGTTTTAAGTGATTTTTAATGTTAATAATCGATTAACAGATTTCGATAATTGATTAACAGTGTATTTTGAACTGATAATAGATTAACAAACTTTTGATAATCGATTATCTGCACTTTACTCGAGTATTTTTGGTCTCACTCGAGTGAAATTTATCAGACTTTCGTATTACTCGATTAACACTTATTTTACTCGAGTAAACAGGGTCTGTAACTGTTTTAAATACGTTTTTCACTTCTCAAAAGCTATTCTAAGTTTCTCCAACTTTTGGATATTCTATATAAACCTTTTCCTAATCATTTCTATCAACTAGAATCATTTTCACAAGTCTTTTAGTTTATGAGTTTGGGTAGAGTTTATTAGAGGGTAGTGAATCTCTTTTGATTGCATGATTATATCATATTTTGAGTATTCACTTTGCCTAAAATCAATAGGTGGCTTAAAGGTTTGAAAGAAAAGGTTTAGTTTTTGAGAAAACAAGTTTTAAGTGATTTTTAATGTTAATAATCGATTAACAGATTTCGATAATTGATTAACAGTGTATTTTGAACTGATAATAGATTAACAAACTTTTGATAATCGATTATCTGCACTTTACTCGAGTATTTTTGGTCTCACACGAGTGAAATTTATCAGACTTTCGTATTACTCGATTAACACTTATTTTACTCGAGTAAACAGGGTCTGTAACTGTTTTAAATACGTTTTTCACTTCTCAAAAGCTATTCTAAGTTGCTCCAACTTTTGGATATTCTATATAAACCTTTTCCTAATCATTTCTATCAACTAGAATCATTTTCACAAGTCTTTTAGTTTATGAGTTTGGGTAGAGTTTATTAGAGGGTAGTGAATCTCTTTTGATTGCATGATTATATCATATTTTGAGTATTCACTTTGCCTAGAATCAATAGGTGGCTTAAAGGTTTGAAAGAAAAGGTTTAGTTTTTGAGAAAACAAGTTTTAAGTGATTTTTAATGTTAATAATCGATTAACAGATTTCGATAATTGATTAACAGTGTATTTTGAACTGATAATAGATTAACAAACTTTTGATAATCGATTATCTGCACTTTACTCGAGTATTTTTGGTCTCACACGAGTGAAATTTATCAGACTTTCGTATTACTCGATTAACACTTATTTTACTCGAGTAAACAGGGTCTGTAACTGTTTTAAATACGTTTTTCACTTCTCAAAAGCTATTCTAAGTTGCTCCAACTTTTGGATATTCTATATAAACCTTTTCCTAATCATTTCTATCAACTAGAATCATTTTCACAAGTCTTTTAGTTTATGAGTTTGGGTAGAGTTTATTAGAGGGTAGTGAATCTCTTTTGATTGCATGATTATATCATATTTTGAGTATTCACTTTGCCTAGAATCAATAGGTGGCTTAAAGGTTTGAAAGAAAAGGTTTAGTTTTTGAGAAAACAAGTTTTAAGTGATTTTTAATGTTAATAATCGATTAACAGATTTCGATAATTGATTAACAGTGTATTTTGAACTGATAATAGATTAACAAACTTTTGATAATCGATTATCTGCACTTTACTCGAGTATTTTTGGTCTCACTCGAGTGAAATTTATCAGACTTTCGTATTACTCGATTAACACTTATTTTACTCGAGTAAACAGGGTCTGTAACTGTTTTAAATACGTTTTTCACTTCTCAAAAGCTATTCTAAGTTGCTCCAACTTTTGGATATTCTATATAAACCTTTTCCTAATCATTTCTATCAACTAGAATCATTTTCACAAGTCTTTTAGTTTATGAGTTTGGGTAGAGTTTATTAGAGGGTAGTGAAGCTCTTTTGATTGCATGATTATATCATATTTTGAGTATTCACTTTGCCTAAAATCAATAGGTGGCTTAAAGGTTTGAAGAAAAGGTTTAGTTTTTGAGAAAACAAGTTTTAAGTGATTTTTAATGTTAATAATCGATTAACAGATTTCGATAATTGATTAACAGTGTATTTTGAACTGATAATCGATTAACAAACTTTTGATAATCGATTATCTGCACTTTACTCGAGTATTTTTGGTCTCACTCGAGTGAAATTTATCAGACTTTCGTATTACTCGATTAACACTTATTTTACTCGAGTAAACAGGGTCTGTAACTGTTTTAAATACGTTTTTCACTTCTCAAAAGCTATTCTAAGTTGCTCCAACTTTTGGGTATTCTATATAAACCTTTTCCTAATCATTTCTATCAACTAGAATCATTTTCACAAGTCTTTTAGTTTATGAGTTTGGGTAGAGTTTATTAGAGGGTAGTGAATCTCTTTTGATTGCATGATTATATCATATTTTGAGTATTCACTTTGCCTAAAATCAATAGGTGGCTTAAAGGTTTGAAAGAAAAGGTTTAGTTTTTGAGAAAACAAGTTTTAAGTGATTTTTAATGTTAATAATCGATTAACAGATTTCGATAATTGATTAACAGTGTATTTTGAACTGATAATAGATTAACAAACTTTTGATAATCGATTATCTGCACTTTACTCGAGTATTTTTGGTCTCACTCGAGTGAAATTTATCAGACTTTCGTATTACTCGATTAACACTTATTTTACTCGAGTAAACAGGGTCTGTAACTGTTTTAAATACGTTTTTCACTTCTCAAAAGCTATTCTAAGTTGCTCCAACTTTTGGATATTCTATATAAACCTTTTCCTAATCATTTCTATCAACTAGAATCATTTTCACAAGTCTTTTAGTTTATGAGTTTGGGTAGAGTTTATTAGAGGGTAGTGAATCTCTTTTGATTGCATGATTATATCATATTTTGAGTATTCACTTTGCCTAGAATCAATATGTGGCTTAAAGGTTTGAAAGAAAAGGTTTAGTTTTTGAGAAAACAAGTTTTAAGTGATTTTTAATGTTAATAATCGATTAACAGATTTCGATAATTGATTAACAGTGTATTTTGAACTGATAATAGATTAACAAACTTTTGATAATCGATTATCTGCACTTTACTCGAGTATTTTTGGTCTCACTCGAGTGAAATTTATCAGACTTTCGTATTACTCGATTAACACTTATTTTACTCGAGTAAACAGGGTCTGTAACTGTTTTAAATACGTTTTTCACTTCTCAAAAGCTATTCTAAGTTGCTCCAACTTTTGGATATTCTATATAAACCTTTTCCTAATCATTTCTATCAACTAGAATCATTTTCACAAGTCTTTTAGTTTATGAGTTTGGGTAGAGTTTATTAGAGGGTAGTGAAGCTCTTTTGATTGCATGATTATATCATATTTTGAGTATTCACTTTGCCTAAAATCAATAGGTGGCTTAAAGGTTTGAAGAAAAGGTTTAGTTTTTGAGAAAACAAGTTTTAAGTGATTTTTAATGTTAATAATCGATTAACAGATTTCGATAATTGATTAACAGTGTATTTTGAACTGATAATCGATTAACAAACTTTTGATAATCGATTATCTGCACTTTACTCGAGTATGTTTGGTCTCACTCGAGTGAAATTTATCAGACTTTCGTATTACTCGATTAACACTTATTTTACTCGAGTAAACAGGGTCTGTAACTGTTTTAAATACGTTTTTCACTTCTCAAAAGCTATTCTAAGTTGCTCCAACTTTTGGGTATTCTATATAAACCTTTTCCTAATCATTTCTATCAACTAGAATCATTTTCACAAGTCTTTTAGTTTATGAGTTTGGGTAGAGTTTATTAGAGGGTAGTGAATCTCTTTTGATTGCATGATTATATCATATTTTGAGTATTCACTTTGCCTAAAATCAATAGGTGGCTTAAAGGTTTGAAAGAAAAGGTTTAGTTTTTGAGAAAACAAGTTTTAAGTGATTTTTAATGTTAATAATCGATTAACAGATTTCGATAATTGATTAACAGTGTATTTTGAACTGATAATCGATTAACAAACTTTTGATAATCGATTATCTGCACTTTACTCGAGTATTTTTGGTCTCACTCGAGTGAAATTTATCAGACTTTCGTATTACTCGATTAACACTTATTTTACTCGAGTAAACAGGGTCTGTAACTGTTTTAAATACGTTTTTCACTTCTCAAAAGCTATTCTAAGTTTCTCCAACTTTTGGATATTCTATATAAACCTTTTCCTAATCATTTCTATCAACTAGAATCATTTTCACAAGTCTTTTAGTTTATGAGTTTGGGTAGAGTTTATTAGAGGGTAGTGAATCTCTTTTGATTGCATGATTATATCATATTTTGAGTATTCACTTTGCCTAGAATCAATAGGTGGCTTAAAGGTTTGAAAGAAAAGGTTTAGTTTTTGAGAAAACAAGTTTTAAGTGATTTTTAATGTTAATAATCGATTAACAGATTTCGATAATTGATTAACAGTGAATTTTGAACTGATAATCGATTAACAGACTTTTGATAATCGATTATCTGCACTTTACTCGAGTATTTTTGGTCTCACTCGAGTGAAATTTATCAGACTTTCGTATTACTCGATTAACACTTATTTTACTCGAGTAAACAGGGTCTGTAACTGTTTTAAATACGTTTTTCACTTCTCAAAAGCTATTCTAAGTTGCTCCAACTTTTGGATATTCTATATAAACCTTTTCCTAATCATTTCTATCAACTAGAATCATTTTCACAAGTCTTTTAGTTTATGAGTTTGGGTAGAGTTTATTAGAGGGTAGTGAAGCTCTTTTGATTGCATGATTATATCATATTTTGAGTATTCACTTTGCCTAAAATCAATAGGTGGCTTAAAGGTTTGAAGAAAAGGTTTAGTTTTTGAGAAAACAAGTTTTAAGTGATTTTTAATGTTAATAATCGATTAACAGATTTCGATAATTGATTAACAGTGTATTTTGAACTGATAATCGATTAACAAACTTTTGATAATCGATTATCTGCACTTTACTCGAGTATTTTTGGTCTCACTCGAGTGAAATTTATCAGACTTTCGTATTACTCGATTAACACTTATTTTACTCGAGTAAACAGGGTCTGTAACTGTTTTAAATACGTTTTTCACTTCTCAAAAGCTATTCTAAGTTGCTCCAACTTTTGGGTATTCTATATAAACCTTTTCCTAATCATTTCTATCAACTAGAATCATTTTCACAAGTCTTTTAGTTTATGAGTTTGGGTAGAGTTTATTAGAGGGTAGTGAAGCTCTTTTGATTGCATGATTATATCATATTTTGAGTATTCACTTTGCCTAAAATCAATAGGTGGCTTAAAGGTTTGAAGAAAAGGTTTAGTTTTTGAGAAAACAAGTTTTAAGTGATTTTTAATGTTAATAATCGATTAACAGATTTCGATAATTGATTAACAGTGTATTTTGAACTGATAATAGATTAACAAACTTTTGATAATCGATTATCTGCACTTTACTCGAGTATTTTTGGTCTCACTCGAGTGAAATTTATCAGACTTTCGTATTACTCGATTAACACTTATTTTACTCGAGTAAACAGGGTCTGTAACTGTTTTAAATACGTTTTTCACTTCTCAAAAGCTATTCTAAGTTGCTCCAACTTTTGGGTATTCTATATAAACCTTTTCCTAATCATTTCTATCAACTAGAATCATTTTCACAAGTCTTTTAGTTTATGAGTTTGGGTAGAGTTTATTAGAGGGTAGTGAATCTCTTTTGATTGCATGATTATATCATATTTTGAGTATTCACTTTGCCTAAAATCAATAGGTGGCTTAAAGGTTTGAAAGAAAAGGTTTAGTTTTTGAGAAAACAAGTTTTAAGTGATTTTTAATGTTAATAATCGATTAACAGATTTCGATAATTGATTAACAGTGTATTTTGAACTGATAATCGATTAACAAACTTTTGATAATCGATTATCTGCACTTTACTCGAGTATTTTTGGTCTCACTCGAGTGAAATTTATCAGACTTTCGTATTACTCGATTAACACTTATTTTACTCGAGTAAACAGGGTCTGTAACTGTTTTAAATACGTTTTTCACTTCTCAAAAGCTATTCTAAGTTTCTCCAACTTTTGGATATTCTATATAAACCTTTTCCTAATCATTTCTATCAACTAGAATCATTTTCACAAGTCTTTTAGTTTATGAGTTTGGGTAGAGTTTATTAGAGGGTAGTGAATCTCTTTTGATTGCATGATTATATCATATTTTGAGTATTCACTTTGCCTAGAATCAATAGGTGGCTTAAAGGTTTGAAAGAAAAGGTTTAGTTTTTGAGAAAACAAGTTTTAAGTGATTTTTAATGTTAATAATCGATTAACAGATTTCGATAATTGATTAACAGTGTATTTTGAACTGATAATCGATTAACAAACTTTTGATAATCGATTATCTGCACTTTACTCGAGTATTTTTGGTCTCACTCGAGTGAAATTTATCAGACTTTCGTATTACTCGATTAACACTTATTTTACTCGAGTAAACAGGGTCTGTAACTGTTTTAAATACGTTTTTCACTTCTCAAAAGCTATTCTAAGTTGCTCCAACTTTTGGATATTCTATATAAACCTTTTCCTAATCATTTCTATCAACTAGAATCATTTTCACAAGTCTTTTAGTTTATGAGTTTGGGTAGAGTTTATTAGAGGGTAGTGAATCTCTTTTGATTGCATGATTATATCATATTTTGAGTATTCACTTTGCCTAAAATCAATAGGTGGCTTAAAGGTTTGAAAGAAAAGGTTTAGTTTTTGAGAAAACAAGTTTTAAGTGATTTTTAATGTTAATAATCGATTAACAGATTTCGATAATTGATTAACAGTGTATTTTGAACTGATAATCGATTAACAAACTTTTGATAATCGATTATCTGCACTTTACTCGAGTATGTTTGGTCTCACTCGAGTGAAATTTATCAGACTTTCGTATTACTCGATTAACACTTATTTTACTCGAGTAAACAGGGTCTGTAACTGTTTTAAATACGTTTTTCACTTCTCAAAAGCTATTCTAAGTTGCTCCAACTTTTGGGTATTCTATATAAACCTTTTCCTAATCATTTCTATCAACTAGAATCATTTTCACAAGTCTTTTAGTTTATGAGTTTGGGTAGAGTTTATTAGAGGGTAGTGAATCTCTTTTGATTGCATGATTATATCATATTTTGAGTATTCACTTTGCCTAAAATCAATAGGTGGCTTAAATGTTTGAAAGAAAAGGTTTAGTTTTTGAGAAAACAAGTTTTAAGTGATTTTTAATGTTAATGATCGATTAACAGATTTCGATAATTGATTAACAGTGTATTTTGAACTGATAATCGATTAACAAACTTTTGATAATCGATTATCTGCACTTTACTCGAGTATGTTTGGTCTCACTCGAGTGAAATTTATCAGACTTTCGTATTACTCGATTAACACTTATTTTACTCGAGTAAACAGGGTCTGTAACTGTTTTAAATACGTTTTTCACTTCTCAAAAGCTATTCTAAGTTTCTCCAACTTTTGGATATTCTATATAAACCTTTTCCTAATCATTTCTATCAACTAGAATCATTTTCACAAGTCTTTTAGTTTATGAGTTTGGGTAGAGTTTATTAGAGGGTAGTGAATCTCTTTTGATTGCATGATTATATCATATTTTGAGTATTCACTTTGCCTAAAATCAATAGGTGGCTTAAAGGTTTGAAAGAAAAGGTTTAGTTTTTGAGAAAACAAGTTTTAAGTGATTTTTAATGTTAATAATCGATTAACAGATTTCGATAATTGATTAACAGTGTATTTTGAACTGATAATAGATTAACAAACTTTTGATAATCGATTATCTGCACTTTACTCGAGTATTTTTGGTCTCACACGAGTGAAATTTATCAGACTTTCGTATTACTCGATTAACACTTATTTTACTCGAGTAAACAGGGTCTGTAACTGTTTTAAATACGTTTTTCACTTCTCAAAAGCTATTCTAAGTTGCTCCAACTTTTGGATATTCTATATAAACCTTTTCCTAATCATTTCTATCAACTAGAATCATTTTCACAAGTCTTTTAGTTTATGAGTTTGGGTAGAGTTTATTAGAGGGTAGTGAATCTCTTTTGATTGCATGATTATATCATATTTTGAGTATTCACTTTGCCTAGAATCAATAGGTGGCTTAAAGGTTTGAAAGAAAAGGTTTAGTTTTTGAGAAAACAAGTTTTAAGTGATTTTTAATGTTAATAATCGATTAACAGATTTCGATAATTGATTAACAGTGTATTTTGAACTGATAATAGATTAACAAACTTTTGATAATCGATTATCTGCACTTTACTCGAGTATTTTTGGTCTCACTCGAGTGAAATTTATCAGACTTTCGTATTACTCGATTAACACTTATTTTACTCGAGTAAACAGGGTCTGTAACTGTTTTAAATACGTTTTTCACTTCTCAAAAGCTATTCTAAGTTGCTCCAACTTTTGGATATTCTATATAAACCTTTTCCTAATCATTTCTATCAACTAGAATCATTTTCACAAGTCTTTTAGTTTATGAGTTTGGGTAGAGTTTATTAGAGGGTAGTGAAGCTCTTTTGATTGCATGATTATATCATATTTTGAGTATTCACTTTGCCTAAAATCAATAGGTGGCTTAAAGGTTTGAAGAAAAGGTTTAGTTTTTGAGAAAACAAGTTTTAAGTGATTTTTAATGTTAATAATCGATTAACAGATTTCGATAATTGATTAACAGTGTATTTTGAACTGATAATCGATTAACAAACTTTTGATAATCGATTATCTGCACTTTACTCGAGTATTTTTGGTCTCACTCGAGTGAAATTTATCAGACTTTCGTATTACTCGATTAACACTTATTTTACTCGAGTAAACAGGGTCTGTAACTGTTTTAAATACGTTTTTCACTTCTCAAAAGCTATTCTAAGTTGCTCCAACTTTTGGGTATTCTATATAAACCTTTTCCTAATCATTTCTATCAACTAGAATCATTTTCACAAGTCTTTTAGTTTATGAGTTTGGGTAGAGTTTATTAGAGGGTAGTGAATCTCTTTTGATTGCATGATTATATCATATTTTGAGTATTCACTTTGCCTAAAATCAATAGGTGGCTTAAAGGTTTGAAAGAAAAGGTTTAGTTTTTGAGAAAACAAGTTTTAAGTGATTTTTAATGTTAATAATCGATTAACAGATTTCGATAATTGATTAACAGTGTATTTTGAACTGATAATAGATTAACAAACTTTTGATAATCGATTATCTGCACTTTACTCGAGTATTTTTGGTCTCACTCGAGTGAAATTTATCAGACTTTCGTATTACTCGATTAACACTTATTTTACTCGAGTAAACAGGGTCTGTAACTGTTTTAAATACGTTTTTCACTTCTCAAAAGCTATTCTAAGTTGCTCCAACTTTTGGATATTCTATATAAACCTTTTCCTAATCATTTCTATCAACTAGAATCATTTTCACAAGTCTTTTAGTTTATGAGTTTGGGTAGAGTTTATTAGAGGGTAGTGAATCTCTTTTGATTGCATGATTATATCATATTTTGAGTATTCACTTTGCCTAGAATCAATAGGTGGCTTAAAGGTTTGAAAGAAAAGGTTTAGTTTTTGAGAAAACAAGTTTTAAGTGATTTTTAATGTTAATAATCGATTAACAGATTTCGATAATTGATTAACAGTGTATTTTGAACTGATAATAGATTAACAAACTTTTGATAATCGATTATCTGCACTTTACTCGAGTATTTTTGGTCTCACTCGAGTGAAATTTATCAGACTTTCGTATTACTCGATTAACACTTATTTTACTCGAGTAAACAGGGTCTGTAACTGTTTTAAATACGTTTTTCACTTCTCAAAAGCTATTCTAAGTTGCTCCAACTTTTGGGTATTCTATATAAACCTTTTCCTAATCATTTCTATCAACTAGAATCATTTTCACAAGTCTTTTAGTTTATGAGTTTGGGTAGAGTTTATTAGAGGGTAGTGAATCTCTTTTGATTGCATGATTATATCATATTTTGAGTATTCACTTTGCCTAAAATCAATAGGTGGCTTAAAGGTTTGAAAGAAAAGGTTTAGTTTTTGAGAAAACAAGTTTTAAGTGATTTTTAATGTTAATAATCGATTAACAGATTTCGATAATTGATTAACAGTGTATTTTGAACTGATAATCGATTAACAAACTTTTGATAATCGATTATCTGCACTTTACTCGAGTATTTTTGGTCTCACTCGAGTGAAATTTATCAGACTTTCGTATTACTCGATTAACACTTATTTTACTCGAGTAAACAGGGTCTGTAACTGTTTTAAATACGTTTTTCACTTCTCAAAAGCTATTCTAAGTTTCTCCAACTTTTGGATATTCTATATAAACCTTTTCCTAATCATTTCTATCAACTAGAATCATTTTCACAAGTCTTTTAGTTTATGAGTTTGGGTAGAGTTTATTAGAGGGTAGTGAATCTCTTTTGATTGCATGATTATATCATATTTTGAGTATTCACTTTGCCTAGAATCAATAGGTGGCTTAAAGGTTTGAAAGAAAAGGTTTAGTTTTTGAGAAAACAAGTTTTAAGTGATTTTTAATGTTAATAATCGATTAACAGATTTCGATAATTGATTAACAGTGAATTTTGAACTGATAATCGATTAACAGACTTTTGATAATCGATTATCTGCACTTTACTCGAGTATTTTTGGTCTCACTCGAGTGAAATTTATCAGACTTTCGTATTACTCGATTAACACTTATTTTACTCGAGTAAACAGGGTCTGTAACTGTTTTAAATACGTTTTTCACTTCTCAAAAGCTATTCTAAGTTGCTCCAACTTTTGGATATTCTATATAAACCTTTTCCTAATCATTTCTATCAACTAGAATCATTTTCACAAGTCTTTTAGTTTATGAGTTTGGGTAGAGTTTATTAGAGGGTAGTGAAGCTCTTTTGATTGCATGATTATATCATATTTTGAGTATTCACTTTGCCTAAAATCAATAGGTGGCTTAAAGGTTTGAAGAAAAGGTTTAGTTTTTGAGAAAACAAGTTTTAAGTGATTTTTAATGTTAATAATCGATTAACAGATTTCGATAATTGATTAACAGTGTATTTTGAACTGATAATCGATTAACAAACTTTTGATAATCGATTATCTGCACTTTACTCGAGTATTTTTGGTCTCACTCGAGTGAAATTTATCAGACTTTCGTATTACTCGATTAACACTTATTTTACTCGAGTAAACAGGGTCTGTAACTGTTTTAAATACGTTTTTCACTTCTCAAAAGCTATTCTAAGTTGCTCCAACTTTTGGGTATTCTATATAAACCTTTTCCTAATCATTTCTATCAACTAGAATCATTTTCACAAGTCTTTTAGTTTATGAGTTTGGGTAGAGTTTATTAGAGGGTAGTGAATCTCTTTTGATTGCATGATTATATCATATTTTGTGTATTCACTTAGCCTAAAATCAATAGGTGGCTTAAAGGTTTGAAAGAAAAGGTTTAGTTTTTGAGAAAACAAGTTTTAAGTGATTTTTAATGTTAATAATCGATTAACAGATTTCGATAATTGATTAACAGTGTATTTTGAACTGATAATAGATTAACAAACTTTTGATAATCGATTATCTGCACTTTACTCGAGTATTTTTGGTCTCACTCGAGTGAAATTTATCAGACTTTCGTATTACTCGATTAACACTTATTTTACTCGAGTAAACAGGGTCTATAACTGTTTTAAATACGTTTTTCACTTCTCAAAAGCTATTCTAAGTTGCTCCAACTTTTGGATATTCTATATAAACCTTTTCCTAATCATTTCTATCAACTAGAATCATTTTCACAAGTCTTTTAGTTTATGAGTTTGGGTAGAGTTTATTAGAGGGTAGTGAATCTCTTTTGATTGCATGATTATATCATATTTTGAGTATTCACTTTGCCTAAAATCAATAGGTGGCTTAAAGGTTTGAAAGAAAAGGTTTAGTTTTTGAGAAAACAAGTTTTAAGTGATTTTTAATGTTAATAATCGATTAACAGATTTCGATAATTGATTAACAGTGTATTTTGAACTGATAATAGATTAACAAACTTTTGATAATCGATTATCTGCACTTTACTCGAGTATTTTTGGTCTCACTCGAGTGAAATTTATCAGACTTTCGTATTACTCGATTAACACTTATTTTACTCGAGTAAACAGGGTCTGTAACTGTTTTAAATACGTTTTTCACTTCTCAAAAGCTATTCTAAGTTGCTCCAACTTTTGGATATTCTATATAAACATTTTCCTAATCATTTCTATCAACTAGAATCATTTTCACAAGTCTTTTAGTTTATGAGTTTGGGTAGAGTTTATTAGAGGGTAGTGAATCTCTTTTGATTGCATGATTATATCATATTTTGAGTATTCACTTTGCCTAAAATCAATAGGTGGCTTAAAGGTTTGAAAGAAAAGGTTTAGTTTTTGAGAAAACAAGTTTTAAGTGATTTTTAATGTTAATAATCGATTAACAGTTTTCGATAATTGATTAACAGTGTATTTTGAACTGATAATAGATTAACAAACTTTTGATAATCGATTATCTGCACTTTACTCGAGTATTTTTGGTCTCACTCGAGTGAAATTTATCAGACCTTCCTATTACTCGATTAACACTTATTTTACTCGAGTAAACAGGGTCTGTAACTGTTTTAAATACGTTTTTCACTTCTCAAAAGCTATTCTAAGTTGCTCCAACTTTTGGATATTCTATATAAACCTTTTCCTAATCATTTCTATCAACTAGAATCATTTTCACAAGTCTTTTAGTTTATGAGTTTGGGTAGAGTTTATTAGAGGGTAGTGAATCTCTTTTGATTGCATGATTATATCATATTTTGAGTATTCACTTTGCCTAAAATCAATAGGTGGCTTAAAGGTTTGAAGAAAAGGTTTAGTTTTTGAGAAAACAAGTTTTAAGTGATTTTTAATGTTAATAATCGATTAACAGATTTCGATAATTGATTAACAGTGTATTTTGAACTGATAATCGATTAACAAACTTTTGATAATCGATTATCTGCACTTTACTCGAGTATTTTTGGTCTCACTCGAGTGAAATTTATCAGACTTTCGTATTACTCGATTAACACTTATTTTACTCGAGTAAACAGGGTCTGTAACTGTTTTAAATACGTTTTTCACTTCTCAAAAGCTATTCTAAGTTGCTCCAACTTTTGGATATTCTATATAAACCTTTTCCTAATCATTTCTATCAACTAGAATCATTTTCACAAGTCTTTTAGTTTATGAGTTTGGGTAGAGTTTATTAGAGGGTAGTGAATCTATTTTGATTGCATGATTATATCATATTTTGAGTATTCACTTTGCCTAAAATCAATAGGTGGCTTAAAGGTTTGAAAGAAAAGGTTTAGTTTTTGAGAAAACAAGTTTTAAGTGATTTTTAATGTTAATAATCGATTAACAGATTTCGATAATTGATTAACAGTGTATTTTGAACTGATAATCGATTAACAAACTTTTGATAATCGATTATCTGCACTTTACTCGAGTATTTTTGGTCTCACTCGAGTGAAATTTATCAGACTTTCGTATTACTCGATTAACACTTATTTTACTCGAGTAAACAGGGTCTGTAACTGTTTTAAATACGTTTTTCACTTCTCAAAAGCTATTCTAAGTTGCTCCAACTTTTGGATATTCTATATAAACCTTTTCCTAATCATTTCTATCAACTAGAATCATTTTCACAAGTCTTTTAGTTTATGAGTTTGGGTAGAGTTTATTAGAGGGTAGTGAATCTCTTTTGATTGCATGATTATATCATATTTTGAGTATTCACTTTGCCTAGAATCAATAGGTGGCTTAAAGGTTTGAAAGAAAAGGTTTAGTTTTTGAGAAAACAAGTTTTAAGTGATTTTTAATGTTAATAATCGATTAACAGATTTCGATAATTGATTAACAGTGTATTTTGAACTGATAATAGATTAACAAACTTTTGATAATCGATTATCTGCACTTTACTCGAGTATTTTTGGTCTCACTCGAGTGAAATTTATCAGACTTTCGTATTACTCGATTAACACTTATTTTACTCGAGTAAACAGGGTCTGTAACTGTTTTAAATACGTTTTTCACTTCTCAAAAGCTATTCTAAGTTGCTCCAACTTTTGGATATTCTATATAAACCTTTTCCTAATCATTTCTATCAACTAGAATCATTTTCACAAGTCTTTTAGTTTATGAGTTTGGGTAGAGTTTATTAGAGGGTAGTGAAGCTCTTTTGATTGCATGATTATATCATATTTTGAGTATTCACTTTGCCTAAAATCAATAGGTGGCTTAAAGGTTTGAAGAAAAGGTTTAGTTTTTGAGAAAACAAGTTTTAAGTGATTTTTAATGTTAATAATCGATTAACAGATTTCGATAATTGATTAACAGTGTATTTTGAACTGATAATCGATTAACAAACTTTTGATAATCGATTATCTGCACTTTACTCGAGTATTTTTGGTCTCACTCGAGTGAAATTTATCAGACTTTCGTATTACTCGATTAACACTTATTTTACTCGAGTAAACAGGGTCTGTAACTGTTTTAAATACGTTTTTCACTTCTCAAAAGCTATTCTAAGTTGCTCCAACTTTTGGATATTCTATATAAACCTTTTCCTAATCATTTCTATCAACTAGAATCATTTTCACAAGTCTTTTAGTTTATGAGTTTGGGTAGAGTTTATTAGAGGGTAGTGAATCTATTTTGATTGCATGATTATATCATATTTTGAGTATTCACTTTGCCTAAAATCAATAGGTGGCTTAAAGGTTTGAAAGAAAAGGTTTAGTTTTTGAGAAAACAAGTTTTAAGTGATTTTTAATGTTAATAATCGATTAACAGATTTCGATAATTGATTAACAGTGTATTTTGAACTGATAATCGATTAACAAACTTTTGATAATCGATTATCTGCACTTTACTCGAGTATTTTTGGTCTCACTCGAGTGAAATTTATCAGACTTTCGTATTACTCGATTAACACTTATTTTACTCGAGTAAACAGGGTCTGTAACTGTTTTAAATACGTTTTTCACTTCTCAAAAGCTATTCTAAGTTGCTCCAACTTTTGGATATTCTATATAAACCTTTTCCTAATCATTTCTATCAACTAGAATCATTTTCACAAGTCTTTTAGTTTATGAGTTTGGGTAGAGTTTATTAGAGGGTAGTGAATCTCTTTTGATTGCATGATTATATCATATTTTGAGTATTCACTTTGCCTAGAATCAATAGGTGGCTTAAAGGTTTGAAAGAAAAGGTTTAGTTTTTGAGAAAACAAGTTTTAAGTGATTTTTAATGTTAATAATCGATTAACAGATTTCGATAATTGATTAACAGTGTATTTTGAACTGATAATAGATTAACAAACTTTTGATAATCGATTATCTGCACTTTACTCGAGTATTTTTGGTCTCACTCGAGTGAAATTTATCAGACTTTCGTATTACTCGATTAACACTTATTTTACTCGAGTAAACAGGGTCTGTAACTGTTTTAAATACGTTTTTCACTTCTCAAAAGCTATTCTAAGTTGCTCCAACTTTTGGATATTCTATATAAACCTTTTCCTAATCATTTCTATCAACTAGAATCATTTTCACAAGTCTTTTAGTTTATGAGTTTGGGTAGAGTTTATTAGAGGGTAGTGAAGCTCTTTTGATTGCATGATTATATCATATTTTGAGTATTCACTTTGCCTAAAATCAATAGGTGGCTTAAAGGTTTGAAGAAAAGGTTTAGTTTTTGAGAAAACAAGTTTTAAGTGATTTTTAATGTTAATAATCGATTAACAGATTTCGATAATTGATTAACAGTGTATTTTGAACTGATAATCGATTAACAAACTTTTGATAATCGATTATCTGCACTTTACTCGAGTATTTTTGGTCTCACTCGAGTGAAATTTATCAGACTTTCGTATTACTCGATTAACACTTATTTTACTCGAGTAAACAGGGTCTGTAACTGTTTTAAATACGTTTTTCACTTCTCAAAAGCTATTCTAAGTTGCTCCAACTTTTGGATATTCTATATAAACCTTTTCCTAATCATTTCTATCAACTAGAATCATTTTCACAAGTCTTTTAGTTTATGAGTTTGGGTAGAGTTTATTAGAGGGTAGTGAATCTCTTTTGATTGCATGATTATATCATATTTTGAGTATTCACTTTGCCTAAAATCAATAGGTGGCTTAAAGGTTTGAAGAAAAGGTTTAGTTTTTGAGAAAACAAGTTTTAAGTGATTTTTAATGTTAATAATCGATTAACAGATTTCGATAATTGATTAACAGTGTATTTTGAACTGATAATCGATTAACAAACTTTTGATAATCGATTATCTGCACTTTACTCGAGTATTTTTGGTCTCACTCGAGTGAAATTTATCAGACTTTCGTATTACTCGATTAACACTTATTTTAATCGAGTAAACAGGGTCTGTAACTGTTTTAAATACGTTTTTCACTTCTCAAAAGATATTCTAAGTTGCTCCAACTTTTGGATATTCTATATAAACCTTTTCCTAATCATTTCTATCAACTAGAATCATTTTCACAAGTCTTTTAGTTTATGAGTTTGGGTAGAGTTTATTAGAGGGTAGTGAATCTCTTTTGATTGCATGATTATATCATATTTTGAGTTTTCACTTTACCTAAAATCAATAGGTGGCTTAAAGGTTTGAAAGAAAAGGTTTAGTTTTTGAGAAAACAAGTTTTAAGTGATTTTTAATGTTAATAATCGATTAACAGATTTCGATAATTGATTAACAGTGTATTTTGAACTGATAATCGATTAACAAACTTTTGATAATCGATTATCTGCACTTTACTCGAGTATTTTTGGTCTCACTCGAGTGAAATTTATCAGACTTTCGTATTACTCGATTAACACTTATTTTACTCGAGTAAACAGGGTCTGTAACTGTTTTAAATACGTTTTTCACTTCTCAAAAGCTATTCTAAGTTGCTCCAACTTTTGGATATTCTATATAAACCTTTTCCTAATCATTTCTATCAACTAGAATCATTTTCACAAGTCTTTTAGTTTATGAGTTTGGGTAGAGTTTATTAGAGGGTAATGAATCTCTTTTGATTGCATGATTATATCATATTTTGAGTATTCACTTTGCCTAAAATCAATAGGTGGCTTAAAGGTTTGAAGAAAAGGTTTAGTTTTTGAGAAAACAAGTTTTAAGTGATTTTTAATGTTAATAATCGATTAACAGATTTCGATAATTGATTAACAGTGTATTTTGAACTGATAATCGATTAACAAACTTTTGATAATCGATTATCTGCACTTTACTCGAGTATTTTTGGTCTCACTCGAGTGAAATTTATCAGACTTTCGTATTACTCGATTAACACTTATTTTACTCGAGTAAACAGGGTCTGTAACTGTTTTAAATACGTTTTTCACTTCTCAAAAGCTATTCTAAGTTGCTCCAACTTTTGGATATTCTATATAAACCTTTTCCTAATCATTTCTATCAACTAGAATCATTTTCACAAGTCTTTTAGTTTATGAGTTTGGGTAGAGTTTATTAGAGGGTAGTGAATCTCTTTTGATTGCATGATTATATCATATTTTGAGTATTCACTTTGCCTAAAATCAATAGGTTGTTAAAGGTTTGAAAGAAAAGGTTTAGTTTTTGAGAAAACAAGTTTTAAGTGATTTTTAATGTTAATAATCGATTAACAGATTTCGATAATTGATTAACAGTGTATTTTGAACTGATAATAGATTAACAAACTTTTGATAATCGATTATCTGCACTTTACTCGAGTATTTTTGGTCTCACTCGAGTGAAATTTATCAGACTTTCGTATTACTCGATTAACACTTATTTTACTCGAGTAAACAGGGTCTGTAACTGTTTTAAATACGTTTTTCACTTCTCAAAAGCTATTCTAAGTTGCTCCAACTTTTGGATATTCTATATAAACCTTTTCCTAATCATTTCTATCAACTAGAATCATTTTCACAAGTCTTTTAGTTTATGAGTTTGGGTAGAGTTTATTAGAGGGTAGTGAATCTCTTTTGATTGCATGATTATATCATATTTTGAGTATTCACTTTGCCTAAAATCAATAGGTGGCTTAAAGGTTTGAAAGAAAAGGTTTAGTTTTTGAGAAAACAAGTTTTAAGTGATTTTTAATGTTAATAATCGATTAACAGATTTCGATAATTGATTAACAGTGTATTTTGAACTGATAATCGATTAACAAACTTTTGATAATCGATTATCTGCACTTTACTCGAGTATTTTTGGTCTCACTCGAGTGAAATTTATCAGACTTTCGTATTACTCGATTAACACTTATTTTACTCGAGTAAACAGGGTCTGTAACTGTTTTAAATACGTTTTTCACTTCTCAAAAGCTATTCTAAGTTGCTCCAACTTTTGGATATTCTATATAAACCTTTTCCTAATCATTTCTATCAACTAGAATCATTTTCACAAGTCTTTTAGTTTATGAGTTTGGGTAGAGTTTATTAGAGGGTAATGAATCTCTTTTGATTGCATGATTATATCATATTTTGAGTATTCACTTTGCCTAAAATCAATAGGTGGCTTAAAGGTTTGAAGAAAAGGTTTAGTTTTTGAGAAAACAAGTTTTAAGTGATTTTTAATGTTAATAATCGATTAACAGATTTCGATAATTGATTAACAGTGTATTTTGAACTGATAATCGATTAACAAACTTTTGATAATCGATTATCTGCACTTTACTCGAGTATTTTTGGTCTCACTCGAGTGAAATTTATCAGACTTTCGTATTACTCGATTAACACTTATTTTACTCGAGTAAACAGGGTCTGTAACTGTTTTAAATACGTTTTTCACTTCTCAAAAGCTATTCTAAGTTGCTCCAACTTTTGGATATTCTATATAAACCTTTTCCTAATCATTTCTATCAACTAGAATCATTTTCACAAGTCTTTTAGTTTATGAGTTTGGGTAGAGTTTATTAGAGGGTAGTGAATCTCTTTTGATTGCATGATTATATCATATTTTGAGTATTCACTTTGCCTAAAATCAATAGGTTGTTAAAGGTTTGAAAGAAAAGGTTTAGTTTTTGAGAAAACAAGTTTTAAGTGATTTTTAATGTTAATAATCGATTAACAGATTTCGATAATTGATTAACAGTGTATTTTGAACTGATAATAGATTAACAAACTTTTGATAATCGATTATCTGCACTTTACTCGAGTATTTTTGGTCTCACTCGAGTGAAATTTATCAGACTTTCGTATTACTCGATTAACACTTATTTTACTCGAGTAAACAGGGTCTGTAACTGTTTTAAATACGTTTTTCACTTCTCAAAAGCTATTCTAAGTTGCTCCAACTTTTGGATATTCTATATAAACCTTTTCCTAATCATTTCTATCAACTAGAATCATTTTCACAAGTCTTTTAGTTTATGAGTTTGGGTAGAGTTTATTAGAGGGTAGTGAATCTCTTTTGATTGCATGATTATATCATATTTTGAGTATTCACTTTGCCTAAAATCAATAGGTGGCTTAAAGGTTTGAAAGAAAAGGTTTAGTTTTTGAGAAAACAAGTTTTAAGTGATTTTTAATGTTAATAATCGATTAACAGATTTCGATAATTGATTAACAGTGTATTTTGAACTGATAATAGATTAACAAACTTTTGATAATCGATTATCTGCACTTTACTCGAGTATTTTTGGTCTCACTCGAGTGAAATTTATCAGACTTTCGTATTACTCGATTAACACTTATTTTACTCGAGTAAACAGGGTCTGTAACTGTTTTAAATACGTTTTTCACTTCTCAAAAGCTATTCTAAGTTGCTCCAACTTTTGGATATTCTATATAAACCTTTTCCTAATCATTTCTATCAACTAGAATCATTTTCACAAGTCTTTTAGTTTATGAGTTTGGGTAGAGTTTATTAGAGGGTAGTGAATCTCTTTTGATTGCATGATTATATCATATTTTGAGTATTCACTTTGCCTAAAATCAATAGGTGGCTTAAAGGTTTGAAAGAAAAGGTTTAGTTTTTGAGAAAACAAGTTTTAAGTGATTTTTAATGTTAATAATCGATTAACAGATTTCGATAATTGATTAACAGTGTATTTTGAACTGATAATAGATTAACAAACTTTTGATAATCGATTATCTGCACTTTACTCGAGTATTTTTGGTCTCACTCGAGTGAAATTTATCAGACTTTCGTATTACTCGATTAACACTTATTTTACTCGAGTAAACAGGGTCTGTAACTGTTTTAAATACGTTTTTCACTTCTCAAAAGCTATTCTAAGTTGCTCCAACTTTTGGATATTCTATATAAACCTTTTCCTAATCATTTCTATCAACTAGAATCATTTTCACAAGTCTTTTAGTTTATGAGTTTGGGTAGAGTTTATTAGAGGGTAGTGAATCTCTTTTGATTGCATGATTATATCATATTTTGAGTATTCACTTTGCCTAGAATCAATAGGTGGCTTAAAGGTTTGAAAGAAAAGGTTTAGTTTTTGAGAAAACAAGTTTTAAGTGATTTTTAATGTTAATAATCGATTAACAGATTTCGATAATTGATTAACAGTGTATTTTGAACTGATAATAGATTAACAAACTTTTGATAATCGATTATCTGCACTTTACTCGAGTATTTTTGGTCTCACTCGAGTGAAATTTATCAGACTTTCGTATTACTCGATTAACACTTATTTTACTCGAGTAAACAGGGTCTGTAACTGTTTTAAATACGTTTTTCACTTCTCAAAAGCTATTCTAAGTTGCTCCAACTTTTGGATATTCTATATAAACCTTTTCCTAATCATTTCTATCAACTAGAATCATTTTCACAAGTCTTTTAGTTTATGAGTTTGGGTAGAGTTTATTAGAGGGTAGTGAATCTCTTTTGATTGCATGATTATATCATATTTTGAGTATTCACTTTGCCTAAAATCAATAGGTGGCTTAAAGGTTTGAAGAAAAGGTTTAGTTTTTGAGAAAACAAGTTTTAAGTGAATTTTAATGTTAATAATCGATTAACAGATTTCGATAATTGATTAACAGTGTATTTTGAACTGATAATCGATTAACAAACTTTTGATAATCGATTATCTGCACTTTACTCGAGTATTTTTGGTCTCACTCGAGTGAAATTTATCAGACTTTCGTATTACTCGATTAACACTTATTTTACTCGAGTAAACAGGGTCTGTAACTGTTTTAAATACGTTTTTCACTTCTCAAAAGCTATTCTAAGTTGCTCCAACTTTTGGATATTCTATATAAACCTTTTCCTAATCATTTCTATCAACTAGAATCATTTTCACAAGTCTTTTAGTTTATGAGTTTGGGTAGAGTTTATTAGAGGGTAGTGAATCTCTTTTGATTGCATGATTATATCATATTTTGAGTTTTCACTTTACCTAAAATCAATAGGTGGCTTAAAGGTTTGAAAGAAAAGGTTTAGTTTTTGAGAAAACAAGTTTTAAGTGATTTTTAATGTTAATAATCGATTAACAGATTTCGATAATTGATTAACAGTGTATTTTGAACTGATAATCGATTAACAAACTTTTGATAATCGATTATCTGCACTTTACTCGAGTATTTTTGGTCTCACTCGAGTGAAATTTATCAGACTTTCGTATTACTCGATTAACACTTATTTTACTCGAGTAAACAGGGTCTGTAACTGTTTTAAATACGTTTTTCACTTCTCAAAAGCTATTCTAAGTTGCTCCAACTTTTGGATATTCTATATAAACCTTTTCCTAAT
This sequence comes from Crotalaria pallida, assembly GCA_037953625.1. Classification (NCBI taxonomy): domain Eukaryota; kingdom Viridiplantae; phylum Streptophyta; class Magnoliopsida; order Fabales; family Fabaceae; genus Crotalaria; species Crotalaria pallida. The sequence continues at coordinate 84,141,767 of CM075653.1, forward strand.
CATTTCTATCAACTAGAATCATTTTCACAAGTCTTTTAGTTTATGAGTTTGGGTAGAGTTTATTAGAGGGTAATGAATCTCTTTTGATTGCATGATTATATCATATTTTGAGTATTCACTTTGCCTAAAATCAATAGGTGGCTTAAAGGTTTGAAGAAAAGGTTTAGTTTTTGAGAAAACAAGTTTTAAGTGATTTTTAATGTTAATAATCGATTAACAGATTTCGATAATTGATTAACAGTGTATTTTGAACTGATAATCGATTAACAAACTTTTGATAATCGATTATCTGCACTTTACTCGAGTATTTTTGGTCTCACTCGAGTGAAATTTATCAGACTTTCGTATTACTCGATTAACACTTATTTTACTCGAGTAAACAGGGTCTGTAACTGTTTTAAATACGTTTTTCACTTCTCAAAAGCTATTCTAAGTTGCTCCAACTTTTGGATATTCTATATAAACCTTTTCCTAATCATTTCTATCAACTAGAATCATTTTCACAAGTCTTTTAGTTTATGAGTTTGGGTAGAGTTTATTAGAGGGTAGTGAATCTCTTTTGATTGCATGATTATATCATATTTTGAGTATTCACTTTGCCTAAAATCAATAGGTGGCTTAAAGGTTTGAAAGAAAAGGTTTAGTTTTTGAGAAAACAAGTTTTAAGTGATTTTTAATGTTAATAATCGATTAACAGATTTCGATAATTGATTAACAGTGTATTTTGAACTGATAATCGATTAACAAACTTTTGATAATCGATTATCTGCACTTTACTCGAGTATTTTTGGTCTCACTCGAGTGAAATTTATCAGACTTTTGTATTACTCGATTAACACTTATTTTACTCGAGTAAACAGGGTCTGTAACTGTTTTAAATACGGTTTTCACTTCTCAAAAGCTATTCTAAGTTGCTCCAACTTTTGGATATTCTATATAAACCTTTTCCTAATCATTTCTATCAACTAGAATCATTTTCACAAGTCTTTTAGTTTATGAGTTTGGGTAGAGTTTATTAGAGATTGAGGAAATCGCAATTGGTGGTTGGAGAGACTTAGGAACCCTAGGAATACACCTAGAAGGGGGGGTTGAATAGGTGTTGAAGCTACCTTGAAAGATTTTCTAACGAAACAAATCTAAACAATCAAAACAAATGATTTTTACAAATTCTACAGTACTTAATCGATTAAGCAAGTCGTGTACTCGAGTAGTACTCGATTAAGCTTGAACTTAATCGATTAAATATGACAGAAAACAGAAAAATCAATTTTTCATTCGAATACGAAAATCAATCAATTCACATGCAAGATCAGAGATTCAGCGGAAATGATTAACACCTATATTCTTATTGATTAACCTAGTTATGAAAATGATTTTCCCTTTATCAATTTGAACAATTAAAGATTCAATTCAATCAATTATGAAAATCAATCTTTCTAGGTTTTCAATCAAGAACGCAATCAAATGACTTGAATATAAAGAGTAAGAGTTTAGAGATACGACACAGTGATTTATCCTGGTTCACTTTCATCCACTTGAAAGCTACATCCAGTCCCCTCTTCAACCAAGAGAGATTCTTCACTATGAGGAATTAGAGTTCTCAAATTACAAGTGATTGCCTCACAAGACTCCCTTCTTACTAGCCTACAAGAGATAACCGACACCCTTGCCTTGTAATCCTATTGATCTTCTCTCTAATCTAACCTCTACCCCTTGTTGATAATCGACACAACAAGTCTTCAATTGCTTGATGATAATCCACACACCAAGGCTTCACTTGCTTGATTCACAACCAAGACTTCTTCTTCTTCTTCAATAAGAATGCACTTGCTTGATGATAAAATCGACACACCAAGACTTCTTGTTTGTTGTAGTGGCTTGCCTTCTTGCAAAGATTACAACACAATAGAAAACACAAAATAATCCTATGAATCTCAATCAAGAGTTATGACAATTCACCATAAGAGATTCAAAGGTTCTTGATCAAAGAATATGAAAATATAAAAGCTTTGATCTTTGAAAAATGAGAGAGAATAGAGTGGCTTGATTCTTTGTAAAACTTGTATGAAAATGATTCTTCCTGATCACAAATAATAGGAAAAGGTTTATATAGAATACCCAAAAGTTGTAGCACTTGAAAACTAATTTTGAGAAGTGAAAAACGTATTTTAAAAATCAGTTCAGCAGTACTTAATCGATTAAGCGAGTCGTGTACTCGAGTAGTACTCGATTAAGTTATCACTTAATCGATTAAGTTGGTACTGTACATGTTCAAAACTTGTTTTCTCAAAATCCAACCTTTCCTTTAAAACCTTTAAGCCACCTATTGATTCTAGGTTAAGTGAAAACTCAAATTATGATTTAATCATGACTTATGAATGAGATTCACTACCCTCTATAATAATCTACCCAAATAAAAAACCTATGAAGCTTGAGAGGCAAAAGATAAAAGAAATACAAATACACTCAAACTTAGGTCTTCATGAGCTTGCTTTCTCTCTTCTTCATTTGATGTTTGTTGTTGCTTGTTGAGCTTGAAACTTGATCAACACTTGTAGCTTGTTCAAAAACACTTTGTCATTATCAAAACATTCATCATGTTCATCATGGAACTAACAATCTCCCCCTTTTTGAAAATGACAATCCATGTTTTGAAATCATTTGAAGTTGTTGATGCTTGAAAAATTTGATCACTTGAGAAGACTCTTTCTCCCCCTCAATCAATGCTTTAACACTTGAATCCAATTGAGATAGAAGCTTGATTCTCCCCCTATCTTAAACAACTTAGCTCAACCTACATAAAAACAACAAAAACAACCTTTCTCCAAATATAATATCATATTTCTCCCATTTTTTTAAAAACATACCATTTCTCCCTCTTTGAGAAACATTTCATTCAATTCAAAACATAATATTTCTCCCCCTTTGGCATTATCAAAAAGTAATATATACCAATTGAAATATAACATCTAAGCCAAGGTAAGAAATCAATGATCATTTCTTCACAACATTGATACCAATTGAACAAATACAATAGAGCTATACTTTGAAATGTGATATCAATTGGTAAGAGAATATAACAATAAAATATAATACCAATTGAGAACTAAAAAGATCATAATATCACTTAACAAAGAAGATATCAATGTAAAGAAATATCAATAATCACAAAAACATGATAATCAACTAATAATCTCTCAATGATACAAATTGAATTAACTAAACATTTAAAAAAGTAATATCAATTGAGAAGATACCAATTAAGATAATATATCAATATCAAATATTACCACTTTGTAGGACATTCACTTGAGATGCAAGTGTGATACCAATTGAAGATGTGAATATAGACATTCATAGTTGAGACCAATTGAGAACATGTGTCATTCATTTGCATCTTCAATCAAACCTACAAAACAATCATGCTTTGCTTTTTGGTATCCAAATGGTTTTGGATCCATTTTTGTTAGTGTAGGGACTTTCACCCTTTTTCATCCAAACAAAATTTCCTTTAGGTATACCATGCACTTTAACATAACACACATTTGAAGTATGTCCATGAGTATCACAATAGAAACATGTTGGAGGATTTGAAAAATCAACTTTAGAAAAATCAACAACATTTCTATGAGATTTACTCTTAGCATTAGTATAACCCAAACCAAACTTGTTTGAATTTTCTCTTTGAAAATTTAACAATGTGCGCAATCTAATATCACCACTTGAGAAACTTGCAAGCTTATTTTTCAAAATAGCATTTTCATCCTTGAGCAACTTGCAATTCTCACAATCAACCACAATATTCAATCTACTAGCACAATCACAAGAAGAACTAGCATAGATAAGATCAAGAGTTTCATTTTCAAGATTAAGCTCATCAACTTGTTTTTGAAGTTCTAAAATCTCTTTTTGATGTTTCAAAATGAGCTTCTTTCTTTCAATGTTTTTCAAAGCTAGTTTTTCAAGTTTTTCATACATTTCTTCATAAGCATTATGTAACAATTCATATTTAGAAGAAATTTCGGATTTAGATTCACTTACATTGCTATCCTCGCTTTGATAACTTGATTCATCATTTGAACTTTGTTCTTCATCATCTACTAAAGTTATCAAGTTGAGACAAGCGGCTTCTTCATCATCCGATGAACTAATCGATGTGCTTTTCTTGTTATCTTCATCACTATCCCAAACTATGTATGCTCTTTTAGATTTAGAATTTTTCCTGTCTTTCTCCTTCTTCTTGAGATACCTAGAGCATGAATACTTGAGATGACCGGGTTTTCCACATTCATGGCAAACTACACCTTCTTTTGATGTCTTGGTCTTGTAGTGTGGGGAATCCTTCTCTTTACTTTTGTCCTTGTTCAACCTTCCTTTTCTCCTTAGAAACTTGTCAAACTCTTTTAACAAAAGTTTCATGTCTTTTTCATCAACATCGGAATCGGAATCTTCACTATCATCATCATCGGAACTATCTTTCTTTTTATATGCACTTTTGACTCTAAGAGCAAGTCCTTTCCTTGATTTGTTCTTATCCGACTCTTCATTGATACTTAATCGTCCAAGCTCCATTTCATGTTCTTGAAGCTTTCCGAAAAGTGTTGCTAGATCCATAGCATCCAAATTTTTAGATTCAACAATAGCCGTTACTTTTGGTTGCCAATTCCTGTCTAAACATCTCAACACTTTGTTAGAAAGTTCACCTTGAAGAAAAATTTTACCAAGAGCAAGTAAATGATTTATAATGTGAGTAAAACGCTTTTGCATATCATTTATAGATTCATTTGGAAGCATAGTAAATAACTCATATTCACGCATCAAAGCATTCAATCTAGCTCTCCTAACCTCACTAGTTCCTTCATGAGTCACTTGTAAAGTGTCCCACATTTCTTTAGCACTAGAACATTGAGAAACTCTAAAGAACTCATCATAGGATAAAGCGGAGGTAATTATATTCTTTGCTTTATAATCATATTGTACTTTCTTTCTATCATCATCCTTCCACTTATCCTCGGGGATCAATTGTTCTACACCTTCAACTAAACTAGAGGGGATATGAGGACCTTTTTCAACTACTTTCCAAATTTCACTATCTATGGCTTGGATAAAGATTTTCATTCTAACTTTCCAATATGCATAGCCTTCTCCGGTAAATAATGGAGGACGACTTATTGAAGCACCTTCACCACCAAAAGAATTCGTAGAACCCATTGCGATTTTCTTAAAGGATCTTTACGAAAAAGCTCTTATGCTCGTGTCTTTCGACCGAGCTCTGATACCAATTGAGGAAATCGCAATTGGTGGTTGGAGAGACTTAGGAACCCTAGGAATACACCTAGAAGGGGGGGTTGAATAGGTGTTGAAGCTACCTTGAAAGATTTTCTAACGAAACAAATCTAAACAATCAAAACAAATGATTTTTACAAATTCTACAGTACTTAATCGATTAAGCAAGTCGTGTACTCGAGTAGTACTCGATTAAGCTTGAACTTAATCGATTAAATATGACAGAAAACAGAAAAATCAATTTTTCATTCGAATACGAAAATCAATCAATTCACATGCAAGATCAGAGATTCAGCGGAAATGATTAACACCTATATTCTTATTGATTAACCTAGTTATGAAAATGATTTTCCCTTTATCAATTTGAACAATTAAAGATTCAATTCAATCAATTATGAAAATCAATCTTTCTAGGTTTTCAATCAAGAACGCAATCAAATGACTTGAATATAAAGAGTAAGAGTTTAGAGATACGACACAGTGATTTATCCTGGTTCACTTTCATCCACTTGAAAGCTACATCCAGTCCCCTCTTCAACCAAGAGAGATTCTTCACTATGAGGAATTAGAGTTCTCAAATTACAAGTGATTGCCTCACAAGACTCCCTTCTTGCTAGCCTACAAGAGATAACCGACACCCTTGCCTTGTAATCCTATTGATCTTCTCTCTAATCTAACCTCTACCCCTTGTTGATAATCGACACAACAAGTCTTCAATTGCTTGATGATAATCCACACACCAAGGCTTCACTTGCTTGATTCACAACCAAGACTTCTTCTTCTTCTTCAATAAGAATGCACTTGCTTGATGATAAAATCGACACACCAAGACTTCTTGTTTGTTGTAGTGGCTTGCCTTCTTGCAAAGATTACAACACAATAGAAAACACAAAATAATCCTATGAATCTCAATCAAGAGTTATGACAATTCACCATAAGAGATTCAAAGGTTCTTGATCAAAGAATATGAAAATATAAAAGCTTTGATCTTTGAAAAATGAGAGAGAATAGAGTGGCTTGATTCTTTGTAAAACTTGTATGAAAATGATTCTTCCTGATCACAAATAATAGGAAAAGGTTTATATAGAATACCCAAAAGTTGTAGCACTTGAAAACTAATTTTGAGAAGTGAAAAACGTATTTTAAAAATCAGTTCAGCAGTACTTAATCGATTAAGCGAGTCGTGTACTCGAGTAGTACTCGATTAAGTTATCACTTAATCGATTAAGTTGGTACTGTACATGTTCAAAACTTGTTTTCTCAAAATCCAACCTTTCCTTTAAAACCTTTAAGCCACCTATTGATTCTAGGTTAAGTGAAAACTCAAATTATGATTTAATCATGACTTATGAATGAGATTCACTACCCTCTATAATAATCTACCCAAATAAAAAACCTATGAAGCTTGAGAGGCAAAAGATAAAAGAAATACAAATACACTCAAACTTAGGTCTTCATGAGCTTGCTTTCTCTCTTCTTCATTTGATGTTTGTTGTTGCTTGTTGAGCTTGAAACTTGATCAACACTTGTAGCTTGTTCAAAAACACTTTGTCATTATCAAAACATTCATCATGTTCATCATGGAACTAACATATTAGAGGGTAGTGAATCTCTTTTGATTGCATGATTATATCATATTTTGAGTATTCACTTTGCCTAAAATCAATAGGTGGCTTAAAGTTTTGAAAGAAAAGGTTTAGTTTTTGAGAAAACAAGTTTTAAGTGATTTTTAATGTTAATAATCGATTAACAGATTTCGATAATTGATTAACAGTGTATTTTGAACTGATAATCGATTAACAAACTTTTGATAATCGATTATCTGCACTTTACTCGAGTATTTTTGGTCTCACTCGAGTGAAATTTATCAGACTTTCGTATTACTCGATTAACACTTATTTTACTTGAGTAAACAGGGTCTGTAACTGTTTTAAATACGTTTTTCACTTCTCAAAAGCTATTCTAAGTTGCTCCAACTTTTGGATATTCTATATAAACCTTTTCCTAATCATTTCTATCAACTAGAATCATTTTCACAAGTCTTTTAGTTTATGAGTTTGGGTAGAGTTTATTAGAGGGTAGTGAATCTCTTTTGATTGCATGATTATATCATATTTTGAGTATTCACTTTGCCTAAAATCAATAGGTGGCTTAAAGGTTTGAAAGAAAAGGTTTAGTTTTTGAGAAAACAAGTTTTAAGTGATTTTTAATGTTAATAATCGATTAACAGATTTCGATAATTTATTAACAGTGTATTTTGAACTAATAATAGATTAACAAACTTTTTATAATCGATTATCTGCACTTTACTCGAGTATTTTTGGTCTCACTCGAGTGAAATTTATCAGACTTTCGTATTACTCGATTAACACTTATTTTACTCGAGTAAACAGGGTCTGTAACTGTTTTAAATACGTTTTTCACTTCTCAAAAGCTATTCTAAGTTGCTCCAACTTTTGGATATTCTATATAAACCTTTTCCTAATCATTTCTATCAACTAGAATCATTTTCACAAGTCTTTTAGTTTATGAGTTTGGGTAGAGTTTATTAGAGGGTAGTGAATCTCTTTTGATTGCATGATTATATCATATTTTGAGTATTCACTTTGCCTAAAATCAATAGGTGGCTTAAAGGTTTGAAAGAAAAGGTTTAGTTTTTGAGAAAACAAGTTTTAAGTGATTTTTAATGTTAATAATCGATTAACAGATTCCGATAATTGATTAACAGTGTATTTTGAACTGATAATCGATTAACAAACTTTTGATAATCGATTATCTGCACTTTACTCGAGTATTTTTGGTCTCACTCGAGTGAAATTTATCAGACTTTCGTATTACTCGATTAACACTTATTTTACTTGAGTAAACAGGGTCTGTAACTGTTTTAAATACGTTTTTCACTTCTCAAAAGCTATTCTAAGTTGCTCCAACTTTTGGATATTCTATATAAACCTTTTCCTAATCATTTCTATCAACTAGAATCATTTTCACAAGTCTTTTAGTTTATGAGTTTGGGTAGAGTTTATTAGAGGGTAGTGAATCTCTTTTGATTGCATGATTATATCATATTTTGAGTATTCACTTTGCCTAAAATCAATAGGTGGCTTAAAGGTTTGAAAGAAAAGGTTTAGTTTTTGAGAAAACAAGTTTTAAGTGATTTTTAATGTTAATAATCGATTAACAGATTCCGATAATTGATTAACAGTGTATTTTGAACTGATAATCGATTAACAAACTTTTGATAATCGATTATCTGCACTTTACTCGAGTATTTTTGGTCTCACTCGAGTGAAATTTATCAGACTTTCGTATTACTCGATTAACACTTATTTTACTTGAGTAAACAGGGTCTGTAACTGTTTTAAATACGTTTTTCACTTCTCAAAAGCTATTCTAAGTTGCTCCAACTTTTGGATATTCTATATAAACCTTTTCCTAATCATTTCTATCAACTAGAATCATTTTCACAAGTCTTTTAGTTTATGAGTTTGGGTAGAGTTTATTAGAGGGTAGTGAATCTCTTTTGATTGCATGATTATATCATATTTTGAGTATTCACTTTGCCTAAAATCAATAGGTGGCTTAAAGGTTTGAAAGAAAAGGTTTAGTTTTTGAGAAAACAAGTTTTAAGTGATTTTTAATGTTAATAATCGATTAACAGATTCCGATAATTGATTAACAGTGTATTTTGAACTGATAATCGATTAACAAACTTTTGATAATCGATTATCTGCACTTTACTCGAGTATTTTTGGTCTCACTCGAGTGAAATTTATCAGACTTTCGTATTACTCGATTAACACTTATTTTACTCGAGTAAACAGGGTCTGTAACTGTTTTAAATACGTTTTTCACTTCTCAAAGGCTATTCTAAGTTGCTCCAACTTTTGGATATTCTATATAAACCTTTTCCTAATCATTTCTATCAACTAGAATCATTTTCACAAGTCTTTTAGTTTATGAGTTTGGGTAGAGTTTATTAGAGGGTAGTGAATCTCTTTTGATTGCATGATTATATCATATTTTGAGTATTCACTTTGCCTAAAATCAATAGGTGGCTTAAAGGTTTGAAAGAAAAGGTTTAGTTTTTGAGAAAACAAGTTTTAAGTGATTTTTAATGTTAATAATCGATTAACAGATTTCGATAATTGATTAACAGTGTATTTTGAACTGATAATCGATTAACAAACTTTTGATAATCGATTATCTGCACTTTACTCGAGTATTTTTGGTCTCACTCGAGTGAAATTTATCAGACTTTCGTATTACTCGATTAACACTTATTTTACTCGAGTAAACAGGGTCTGTAACTGTTTTAAATACGTTTTTCACTTCTCAAAAGCTATTCTAAGTTGCTCCAACTTTTGGATATTCTATATAAACCTTTTCCTAATCATTTCTATCAACTAGAATCATTTTCACAAGTCTTTTAGTTTATGAGTTTGGGTAGAGTTTATTAGAGGGTAGTGAATCTCTTTTGATTGCATGATTATATCATATTTTGAGTATTCACGTTGCCTAAAATCAATAGGTGGCTTAAAGGTTTGAAAGAAAAGGTTTAGTTTTTGAGAAAACAAGTTTTAAGTGATTTTTAATGTTAATAATCGATTAACAGATTTCGATAATTGATTAACAGTGTCTTTTGAACTGATAATCGTTTAACAAACTTTTGATAATCGATTATCTGCACTTTACTCGAGTATTTTTGGTCTCACTCGAGTGAAATTTATCAGACTTTCGTATTACTCGATTAACACTTATTTTACTCGAGTAAACAGGGTCTGTAACTGTTTTAAATACGTTTTCCACTTCTCAAAAGCTATTCTAAGTTTCTCCAACTTTTGGATATTCTATATAAACTTTTTCCTAATCATTTCTATCAACTAGAATCATTTTCACAAGTCTTTTAGTTTATGAGTTTGGGTAGAGTTTATTAGAGGGTAGTGAATCTCTTTTGATTGCATGATTATATCATATTTTGAGTATTCACGTTGCCTAAAATCAATAGGTGGCTTAAAGGTTTGAAAGAAAAGGTTTAGTTTTTGAGAAAACAAGTTTTAAGTGATTTTTAATGTTAATAATCGATTAACAGATTTCGATAATTGATTAACAGAGTATTTTGAACTGATAATCGATTAACAAACTTTTGATAATCGATTATCTGCACTTTACTCGAGTATTTTTGGTCTCACTCGAGTGAAATTTATCAGACTTTCGTATTACTCGATTAACACTTATTTTACTCGAGTAAACAGGGTCTGTAACTGTTTTAAATACGTTTTTCACTTCTCAAAAGCTATTCTAAGTTGCTCCAACTTTTGGATATTCTATATAAACCTTTTCCTAATCATTTCTATCAACTAGAATCATTTTCACAAGTCTTTTAGTTTATGAGTTTGGGTAGAGTTTATTAGAGGGTAGTGAATCTCTTTTGATTGCATGATTATATCATATTTTGAGTATTCACGTTGCCTAAAATCAATAGGTGGCTTAAAGGTTTGAAAGAAAAGGTTTAGTTTTTGAGAAAACAAGTTTTAAGTGATTTTTAATGTTAATAATCGATTAACAGATTTCGATAATTGATTAACAGTGTCTTTTGAACTGATAATCGATTAACAAACTTTTGATAATCGATTATCTGCACTTTACTCGAGTATTTTTGGTCTCACTCGAGTGAAATTTATCAGACTTTCGTATTACTCGATTAACACTTATTTTACTCGAGTAAACAGGGTCTGTAACTGTTTTAAATACGTTTTTCACTTCTCAAAAGCTATTCTAAGTTGCTCCAACTTTTGGATATTCTATATAAACCTTTTCCTAATCATTTCTATCAACTAGAATCATTTTCACAAGTCTTTTAGTTTATGAGTTTGGGTAGAGTTTATTAGAGGGTAGTGAATCTCTTTTGATTGCATGATTATATCATATTTTGAGTATTCACGTTGCCTAAAATCAATAGGTGGCTTAAAGGTTTGAAAGAAAAGGTTTAGTTTTTGAGAAAACAAGTTTTAAGTGATTTTTAATGTTAATAATCGATTAACAGATTTCGATAATTGATTAACAGTGTCTTTTGAACTGATAATCGATTAACAAACTTTTGATAATCGATTATCTGCACTTTACTCGAGTATTTTTGGTCTCACTCGAGTGAAATTTATCAGACTTTCGTATTACTCGATTAACACTTATTTTACTCGAGTAAACAGGGTCTGTAACTGTTTTAAATACGTTTTTCACTTCTCAAAAGCTATTCTAAGTTGCTCCAACTTTTGGGTATTCTATATAAACCTTTTCCTAATCATTTATATCAACTAGAATCATTTTCACAAGTCTTTTAGTTTATGAGTTTGGGTAGAGTTTATTCGAGGGTAGTGAATCTCTTTTGATTGCATGATTATATCATATTTTGAGTATTCACTTTGCCTAAAATCAATAGGTGGCTTAAAGGTTTGAAAGAAAATGTTTAGTTTTTGAGAAAACAAGTTTTAAGTGATTTTTAATGTTAATAATCGATTAACAGATTTCGATAATTGATTAACAGAGTATTTTGAACTGATAATCGATTAACAAACTTTTGATAATCGATTATCTGCACTTTACTCGAGTATTTTTGGTCTCACTCGAGTGAAATTTATCAGACTTTCGTATTACTCGATTAACACTTATTTTACTCGAGTAAACAGGGTCTGTAACTGTTTTAAATACGTTTTTCACTTCTCAAAAGCTATTCTAAGTTGCTCCAACTTTTGGATATTCTATATAAACCTTTTCCTAATCATTTCTATCAACTAGAATCATTTTCACAAGTCTTTTAGTTTATGAGTTTGGGTAGAGTTTATTAGAGGGTAGTGAATCTCTTTTGATTGCATGATTATATCATATTTTGAGTATTCACGTTGCCTAAAATCAATAGGTGGCTTAAAGGTTTGAAAGAAAAGGTTTAGTTTTTGAGAAAACAAGTTTTAAGTGATTTTTAATGTTAATAATCGATTAACAGATTTCGATAATTGATTAACAGTGTCTTTTGAACTGATAATCGATTAACAAACTTTTGATAATCGATTATCTGCACTTTACTCGAGTATTTTTGGTCTCACTCGAGTGAAATTTATCAGACTTTCGTATTACTCGATTAACACTTATTTTACTCGAGTAAACAGGGTCTGTAACTGTTTTAAATACGTTTTTCACTTCTCAAAAGCTATTCTAAGTTGCTCCAACTTTTGGGTATTCTATATAAACCTTTTCCTAATCATTTATATCAACTAGAATCATTTTCACAAGTCTTTTAGTTTATGAGTTTGGGTAGAGTTTATTCGAGGGTAGTGAATCTCTTTTGATTGCATGATTATATCATATTTTGAGTATTCACGTTGCCTAAAATCAATAGGTGGCTTAAAGGTTTGAAAGAAAAGGTTTAGTTTTTGAGAAAACAAGTTTTAAGTGATTTTTAATGTTAATAATCGATTAACAGATTTCGATAATTGATTAACAGTGTCTTTTGAACTGATAATCGATTAACAAACTTTTGATAATCGATTATCTGCACTTTACTCGAGTATTTTTGGTCTCACTCGAGTGAAATTTATCAGACTTTCGTATTACTCGATTAACACTTATTTTACTCGAGTAAACAGGGTCTGTAACTGTTTTAAATACGTTTTTCACTTCTCAAAAGCTATTCTAAGTTGCTCCAACTTTTGGATATTCTATATAAACCTTTTCCTAATCATTTCTATCAACTAGAATCATTTTCACAAGTCTTTTAGTTTATGAGTTTGGGTAGAGTTTATTAGAGGGTAGTGAATCTCTTTTGATTGCATGATTATATCATATTTTGAGTATTCACGTTGCCTAAAATCAATAGGTGGCTTAAAGGTTTGAAAGAAAAGGTTTAGTTTTTGAGAAAACAAGTTTTAAGTGATTTTTAATGTTAATAATCGATTAACAGATTTCGATAATTGATTAACAGTGTCTTTTGAACTGATAATCGATTAACAAACTTTTGATAATCGATTATCTGCACTTTACTCGAGTATTTTTGGTCTCACTCGAGTGAAATTTATCAGACTTTCGTATTACTCGATTAACACTTATTTTACTCGAGTAAACAGGGTCTGTAACTGTTTTAAATACGTTTTTCACTTCTCAAAAGCTATTCTAAGTTGCTCCAACTTTTGGGTATTCTATATAAACCTTTTCCTAATCATTTATATCAACTAGAATCATTTTCACAAGTCTTTTAGTTTATGAGTTTGGGTAGAGTTTATTCGAGGGTAGTGAATCTCTTTTGATTGCATGATTATATCATATTTTGAGTATTCACTTTGCCTAAAATCAATAGGTGGCTTAAAGGTTTGAAAGAAAAGGTTTAGTTTTTGAGAAAACAAGTTTTAAGTGATTTTTAATGTTAATAATCGATTAACAGATTTCGATAATTGATTAACAGTGTCTTTTGAACTGATAATCGATTATCTGCACTTTACTCGAGTATTTTTGGTCTCACTCGAGTGAAATTTATCAGACTTTCGTATTACTCGATTAACACTTATTTTACTCGAGTAAACAGGGTCTGTAACTGTTTTAAATACGTTTTTCACTTCTCAAAAGCTATTCTAAGTTGCTCCAACTTTTGGGTATTCTATATAAACCTTTTCCTAATCATTTATATCAACTAGAATCATTTTCACAAGTCTTTTAGTTTATGAGTTTGGGTAGAGTTTATTCGAGGGTAGTGAATCTCTTTTGATTGCATGATTATATCATATTTTGAGTATTCACTTTGCCTAAAATCAATAGGTGGCTTAAAGGTTTGAAAGAAAATGTTTAGTTTTTGAGAAAACAAGTTTTAAGTGATTTTTAATGTTAATAATCGATTAACAGATTTCGATAATTGATTAACAGAGTATTTTGAACTGATAATCGATTAACAAACTTTTGATAATCGATTATCTGCACTTTACTCGAGTATTTTTGGTCTCACTCGAGTGAAATTTATCAGACTTTCGTATTACTCGATTAACACTTATTTTACTCGAGTAAACAGGGTCTGTAACTGTTTTAAATACGTTTTTCACTTCTCAAAAGCTATTCTAAGTTGCTCCAACTTTTGGATATTCTATATAAACCTTTTCCTAATCATTTCTATCAACTAGAATCATTTTCACAAGTCTTTTAGTTTATGAGTTTGGGTAGAGTTTATTAGAGGGTAGTGAATCTCTTTTGATTGCATGATTATATCATATTTTGAGTATTCACGTTGCCTAAAATCAATAGGTGGCTTAAAGGTTTGAAAGAAAAGGTTTAGTTTTTGAGAAAACAAGTTTTAAGTGATTTTTAATGTTAATAATCGATTAACAGATTTCGATAATTGATTAACAGTGTCTTTTGAACTGATAATCGATTAACAAACTTTTGATAATCGATTATCTGCACTTTACTCGAGTATTTTTGGTCTCACTCGAGTGAAATTTATCAGACTTTCGTATTACTCGATTAACACTTATTTTACTCGAGTAAACAGGGTCTGTAACTGTTTTAAATACGTTTTCCACTTCTCAAAAGCTATTCTAAGTTGCTCCAACTTTTGGATATTCTATATAAACTTTTTCCTAATCATTTCTATCAACTAGAATCATTTTCACAAGTCTTTTAGTTTATGAGTTTGGGTAGAGTTTATTAGAGGGTAGTGAATCTCTTTTGATTGCATGATTATATCATATTTTGAGTATTCACTTTGCCTAAAATCAATAGGTGGCTTAAAGGTTTGAAAGAAAAGGTTTAGTTTTTGAGAAAACAAGTTTTAAGTGATTTTTAATGTTAATAATCGATTAACAGATTTCGATAATTGATTAACAGAGTATTTTGAACTGATAATCGATTAACAAACTTTTGATAATCGATTATCTGCACTTTACTCGAGTATTTTTGGTCTCACTCGAGTGAAATTTATCAGACTTTCGTATTACTCGATTAACACTTATTTTACTCGAGTAAACAGGGTCTGTAACTGTTTTAAATACGTTTTTCACTTCTCAAAAGCTATTCTAAGTTGCTCCAACTTTTGGATATTCTATATAAACCTTTTCCTAATCATTTCTATCAACTAGAATCATTTTCACAAGTCTTTTAGTTTATGAGTTTGGGTAGAGTTTATTAGAGGGTAGTGAATCTCTTTTGATTGCATGATTATATCATATTTTGAGTATTCACGTTGCCTAAAATCAATAGGTGGCTTAAAGGTTTGAAAGAAAAGGTTTAGTTTTTGAGAAAACAAGTTTTAAGTGATTTTTAATGTTAATAATCGATTAACAGATTTCGATAATTGATTAACAGTGTCTTTTGAACTGATAATCGATTAACAAACTTTTGATAATCGATTATCTGCACTTTACTCGAGTATTTTTGGTCTCACTCGAGTGAAATTTATCAGACTTTCGTATTACTCGATTAACACTTATTTTACTCGAGTAAACAGGGTCTGTAACTGTTTTAAATACGTTTTTCACTTCTCAAAAGCTATTCTAAGTTGCTCCAACTTTTGGATATTCTATATAAACCTTTTCCTAATCATTTCTATCAACTAGAATCATTTTCACAAGTCTTTTAGTTTATGAGTTTGGGTAGAGTTTATTAGAGGGTAGTGAATCTCTTTTGATTGCATGATTATATCATATTTTGAGTATTCACTTTGCCTAAAATCAATAGGTGGCTTAAAGGTTTGAAAGAAAAGGTTTAGTTTTTGAGAAAACAAGTTTTAAGTGATTTTTAATGTTAATAATCGATTAACAGATTTCGATAATTGATTAACAGTGTATTTTGAACTGATAATCGATTAACAAACTTTTGATAATCGATTATCTGCACTTTACTCGAGTATTTTTGGTCTCACTCGAGTGAAATTTATCAGCCTTTCGTATTACTCGATTAACACTTATTTTACTCGAGTAAACAGGGTCTGTAACTGTTTTAAATACGTTTTTCACTTCTCAAAAGCAATTCTAAGTTGCTCCAACTTTTGGATATTCTATATAAACCTTTTCCTAATCATTTCTATCAACTAGAATCATTTTCACAAGTCTTTTAGTTTATGAGTTTGGGTAGAGTTTATTAGAGGGTAGTGAATCTCTTTTGATTGCATGATTATATCATATTTTGAGTATTCACTTTGCCTAAAATCAATAGGTGGCTTATAGGTTTGAAAGAAAAGGTTTAGTTTTTGAGAAAACAAGTTTTAAGTGATTTTTAATGTTAATAATCGATTAACAGATTTCGATAATTGATTAACAGTGTCTTTTGAACTGATAATCGATTAACAAACTTTTGATAATCGATTATCTGCACTTTACTCGAGTATTTTTGGTCTCACTCGAGTGAAATTTATCAGACTTTCGTATTACTCGATTAACACTTATTTTACTCGAGTAAACAGGGTCTGTAACTGTTTTAAATACGTTTTCCACTTCTCAAAAGCTATTCTAAGTTTCTCCAACTTTTGGATATTCTATATAAACTTTTTCCTAATCATTTCTATCAACTAGAATCATTTTCACAAGTCTTTTAGTTTATGAGTTTGGGTAGAGTTTATTAGAGGGTAGTGAATCTCTTTTGATTGCATGATTATATCATATTTTGAGTAATCACTTTGCCTAAAATCAATAGGTGGCTTAAAGGTTTGAAAGAAAAGGTTTAGTTTTTGAGAAAACAAGTTTTAAGTGATTTTTAATGTTAATAATCGATTAACAGATTTCGATAATTGATTAACAGTGTATTTTGAACTGATAATCGATTAACAAACTTTTGATAATCGATTATTTGCACTTTACTCGAGTATTTTTGGTCTCACTCGAGTGAAATTTATCAGACTTTCGTATTACTCGATTAACACTTATTTTACTCGAGTAAACAGGGTCTGTAACTGTTTTAAATACGTTTTTCACTTCTCAAAAGCTATTCTAAGTTGCTCCAACTTTTGGATATTCTATATAAACCTTTTCCTAATCATTTCTATCAACTAGAATCATTTTCACAAGTCTTTTAGTTTATGAGTTTGGGTAGAGTTTATTAGAGGGTAGTGAATCTCTTTTGATTGCATGATTATATCATATTTTGAGTATTCACTTTGCCTAAAATCAATAGGTGGCTTAAAGGTTTGAAGAAAAGGTTTAGTTTTTGAGAAAACAAGTTTTAAGTGATTTTTAATGTTAATAATCGATTAACAGATTTCGATAATTGATTAACAGTGTATTTTGAACTGATAATCGATTAACAAACTTTTGATAATCGATTATCTGCACTTTACTCGAGTATTTTTGGTCTCACTCGAGTGAAATTTATCAGACTTTCGTATTACTCGATTAACACTTATTTTACTCGAGTAAACAGGGTCTGTAACTGTTTTAAATACGTTTTTCACTTCTCAAAAGCTATTCTAAGTTGCTCCAACTTTTGGGTATTCTATATAAACCTTTTCCTAATCATTTATATCAACTAGAATCATTTTCACAAGTCTTTTAGTTTATGAGTTTGGGTAGAGTTTATTCGAGGGTAGTGAATCTCTTTTGATTGCATGATTATATCATATTTTGAGTATTCACTTTGCCTAAAATCAATAGGTGGCTTAAAGGTTTGAAAGAAAATGTTTAGTTTTTGAGAAAACAAGTTTTAAGTGATTTTTAATGTTAATAATCGATTAACAGATTTCGATAATTGATTAACAGTGTATTTTGAACTGATAATCGATTAACAAACTTTTGATAATCGATTATCTGCACTTTACTCGAGTATTTTTGGTCTCACTCGAGTGAAATTTATCAGACTTTCGTATTACTCGATTAACACTTATTTTACTCGAGTAAACAGGGTCTGTAACTGTTTTAAATACGTTTTTCACTTCTCAAAAGTATTCTAAGTTGCTCCAACTTTTGGATATTCTATATAAACCTTTTCCTAATCATTTCTATCAACTAGAATCATTTTCACAAGTCTTTTAGTTTATGAGTTTGGGTAGAGTTTATTAGAGGGTAGTGAATCTCTTTTGATTGCATGATTATATCATATTTTGAGTATTCACTTTGCCTAGAATCAATAGGTGGCTTAAAGGTTTGAAAGAAAAGGTTTAGTTTTTTAGAAAACAAGTTTTAAGTGATTTTTAATGTTAATAATCGATTAACAGATTTCGATAATTGATTAACAGTGTATTTTGAACTGATAATCGATTAACAAACTTTTGATAATCGATTATCTGCACTTTACTCGAGTATTTTTGGTCTCACTCGAGTGAAATTTATCAGACTTTCGTATTACTCGATTAACACTTATTTTACTCGAGTAAACAGGGTCTGTAACTGTTTTAAATACGTTTTTCACTTCTCAAAAGCTATTCTAAGTTGCTCCAACTTTTGGATATTCTATATAAACCTTTTCCTAATCATTTCTATCAACTAGAATCATTTTCACAAGTCTTTTAGTTTATGAGTTTGGGTAGAGTTTATTAGAGGGTAGTGAATCTCTTTTGATTGCATGATTATATCATATTTTGAGTATTCACTTTGCCTAGAATCAATAGGTGGCTTAAAGGTTTGAAAGAAAAGGTTTAGTTTTTGAGAAAACAAGTTTTAAGTGATTTTTAATGTTAATAATCGATTAACAGATTTCGATAATTCATTAACAGTGTATTTTGAACTGATAATAGATAGAGTTTATTAGAGGGTAGTGAATCTCTTTTGATTGCATGATTATATCATATTTTGAGTATTCACTTTGCCTAGAATCAATAGGTGGCTTAAAGGTTTGAAAGAAAAGGTTTAGTTTTTGAGAAAACAAGTTTTAAGTGATTTTTAATGTTAATAATCGATTAACAGATTTCGATAATTGATTAACAGTGTATTTTGAACTGATAATAGATTAACAAACTTTTGATAATCGATTATCTGCACTTTACTCGAGTATTTTTGGTCTCACTCGAGTGAAATTTATCAGACTTTCGTATTACTCGATTAACACTTATTTTACTCGAGTAAACAGGGTCTGTAACTGTTTTAAATACGTTTTTCACTTCTCAAAAGCTATTCTAAGTTGCTCCAACTTTTGGATATTCTATATAAACCTTTTCCTAATCATTTCTATCAACTAGAATCATTTTCACAAGTCTTTTAGTTTATGAGTTTGGGTAGAGTTTATTAGAGGGTAGTGAATCTCTTTTGATTGCATGATTATATCATATTTTGAGTATTCACTTTGCCTAAAATCAATAGGTGGCTTAAAGGTTTGAAGAAAAGGTTTAGTTTTTGAGAAAACAAGTTTTAAGTGATTTTTAATGTTAATAATCGATTAACAGATTTCGATAATTGATTAACAGTGTATTTTGAACTGATAATCGATTAACAAACTTTTGATAATCGATTATCTGCACTTTACTCGTGTATTTTTGGTCTCACTCGAGTGAAATTTATCAGACTTTCGTATTACTCGATTAACACTTATTTTACTCGAGTAAACAGGGTCTGTAACTGTTTTAAATACGTTTTTCACTTCTCAAAAGCTATTCTAAGTTGCTCCAACTTTTGGATATTCTATATAAACCTTTTCCTAATCATTTCTATCAACTAGAATCATTTTCACAAGTCTTTTAGTTTATGAGTTTGGGTAGAGTTTATTAGAGGGTAGTGAATCTCTTTTGATTGCATGATTATATCATATTTTGAGTATTCACTTTGCCTAAAATCAATAGGTGGCTTAAAGGTTTGAAAGAAAAGGTTTAGTTTTTGAGAAAACAAGTTTTAAGTGATTTTTAATGTTAATAATCGATTAACAGATTTCGATAATTGATTAACAGTGTATTTTGAACTGATAATCGATTAACAAACTTTTGATAATCGATTATCTGCACTTTACTCGAGTATTTTTGGTCTCACTCGAGTGAAATTTATCAGACTTTCGTATTACTCGATTAACACTTATTTTACTCGAGTAAACAGGGTCTGTAACTGTTTTAAATACGTTTTTCACTTCTCAAAAGCTATTCTAAGTTGCTCCAACTTTTGGATATTCTATATAAACCTTTTCCTAATCATTTCTATCAACTAGAATCATTTTCACAAGTCTTTTAGTTTATGAGTTTGGGTAGAGTTTATTAGAGGGTAGTGAATCTCTTTTGATTGCATGATTATATCATATTTTGAGTATTCACTTTGCCTAGAATCAATAGGTGGCTTAAAGGTTTGAAAGAAAAGGTTTAGTTTTTGAGAAAACAAGTTTTAAGTGATTTTTAATGTTAATAATCGATTAACAGATTTCGATAATTGATTAACAGTGTATTTTGAACTGATAATCGATTAACAAACTTTTGATAATCGATTATCTGCACTTTACTCGAGTATTTTTGGTCTCACTCGAGTGAAATTTATCAGACTTTCGTATTACTCGATTAACACTTATTTTACTCGAGTAAACAGGGTCTGTAACTGTTTTAAATACGTTTTTCACTTCTCAAAAGCTATTCTAAGTTGCTCCAACTTTTGGATATTCTATATAAACCTTTTCCTAATCATTTCTATCAACTAGAATCATTTTCACAAGTCTTTTAGTTTATGAGTTTGGGTAGAGTTTATTAGAGGGTAGTGAATCTCTTTTGATTGCATGATTATATCATATTTTGAGTATTCACTTTGCCTAGAATCAATAGGTGGCTTAAAGGTTTGAAAGAAAAGGTTTAGTTTTTGAGAAAACAAGTTTTAAGTGATTTTTAATGTTAATAATCGATTAACAGATTTCGATAATTGATTAACAGTGTATTTTGAACTGATAATAGATTAACAAACTTTTGATAATCGATTATCTGCACTTTACTCGAGTATTTTTGGTCTCACTCGAGTGAAATTTATCAGACTTTCGTATTACTCGATTAACACTTATTTTACTCGAGTAAACAGGGTCTGTAACTGTTTTAAATACGTTTTTCACTTCTCAAAAGCTATTCTAAGTTGCTCCAACTTTTGGATATTCTATATAAACCTTTTCCTAATCATTTCTATCAACTAGAATCATTTTCACAAGTCTTTTAGTTTATGAGTTTGGGTAGAGTTTATTAGAGGGTAGTGAATCTCTTTTGATTGCATGATTATATCATATTTTGAGTATTCACTTTGCCTAAAATCAATAGGTGGCTTAAAGGTTTGAAGAAAAGGTTTAGTTTTTGAGAAAACAAGTTTTAAGTGATTTTTAATGTTAATAATCGATTAACAGATTTCGATAATTGATTAACAGTGTATTTTGAACTGATAATCGATTAACAAACTTTTGATAATCGATTATCTGCACTTTACTCGTGTATTTTTGGTCTCACTCGAGTGAAATTTATCAGACTTTCGTATTACTCGATTAACACTTATTTTACTCGAGTAAACAGGGTCTGTAACTGTTTTAAATACGTTTTTCACTTCTCAAAAGTATTCTAAGTTGCTCCAACTTTTGGATATTCTATATAAACCTTTTCCTAATCATTTCTATCAACTAGAATCATTTTCACAAGTCTTTTAGTTTATGAGTTTGGGTAGAGTTTATTAGAGGGTAGTGAATCTCTTTTGATTGCATGATTATATCATATTTTGAGTATTCACTTTGCCTAGAATCAATAGGTGGCTTAAAGGTTTGAAAGAAAAGGTTTAGTTTTTGAGAAAACAAGTTTTAAGTGATTTTTAATGTTAATAATCGATTAACAGATTTCGATAATTGATTAACAGTGTATTTTGAACTGATAATCGATTAACAAACTTTTGATAATCGATTATCTGCACTTTACTCGAGTATTTTTGGTCTCACTCGAGTGAAATTTATCAGACTTTCGTATTACTCGATTAACACTTATTTTACTCGAGTAAACAGGGTCTGTAACTGTTTTAAATACGTTTTTCACTTCTCTAAAGCTATTCTAAGTTGCTCCAACTTTTGGATATTCTATATAAACCTTTTCCTAATCATTTCTATCAACTAGAATCATTTTCACAAGTCTTTTAGTTTATGAGTTTGGGTAGAGTTTATTAGAGGATAGTGAATCTCTTTTGATTGCATGATTATATCATATTTTGAGTATTCACTTTGCCTAAAATCAATAGGTGGCTTAAAGGTTTGAAAGAAAAGGTTTAGTTTTTGAGAAAACAAGTTTTAAGTGATTTTTAATGTTAATAATCGATTAACAGATTTCGATAATTCATTAACAGTGTATTTTGAACTGATAATCGATTAACAAACTTTTGATAATCGATTATCTGCACTTTACTCGAGTATTTTTGGTCTCACTCGAGTGAAATTTATCAGACTTTCGTATTACTCGATTAACACTTATTTTACTCGAGTAAACAGGGTCTGTAACTGTTTTAAATACGTTTTTCACTTCTCAAAAGCTATTCTAAGTTGCTCCAACTTTTGGATATTCTATATAAACCTTTTCCTAATCATTTCTATCAACTAGAATCATTTTCACAAGTCTTTTAGTTTATGAGTTTGGGTAGAGTTTATTAGAGGGTAGTGAATCTCTTTTGATTGCATGATTATATCATATTTTGAGTATTCACTTTTCCTAGAATCAATAGGTGGCTTAAAGGTTTGAAAGAAAAGGTTTAGTTTTTGAGAAAACAAGTTTTAAGTGATTTTTAATGTTAGTAATCGATTAACAGATTTCGATAATTGATTAACAGTGTATTTTGAACTGATAATAGATAGAGTTTATTAGAGGGTAGTGAATCTCTTTTGATTGCATGATTATATCATATTTTGAGTATTCACTTTGCCTAGAATCAATAGGTGGCTTAAAGGTTTGAAAGAAAAGGTTTAGTTTTTGAGAAAACAAGTTTTAAGTGATTTTTAATGTTAATAATCGATTAACAGATTTCGATAATTGATTAACAGTGTATTTTGAACTGATAATAGATTAACAAACTTTTGATAATCGATTATCTGCACTTTACTCGAGTATTTTTGGTCTCACTCGAGTGAAATTTATCAGACTTTCGTATTACTCGATTAACACTTATTTTACTCGAGTAAACAGGGTCTGTAACTGTTTTAAATACGTTTTTCACTTCTCAAAAGCTATTCTAAGTTGCTCCAACTTTTGGATATTCTATATAAACCTTTTCCTAATCATTTCTATCAACTAGAATCATTTTCACAAGTCTTTTAGTTTATGAGTTTGGGTAGAGTTTATTAGAGGGTAGTGAATCTCTTTTGATTGCATGATTATATCATATTTTGAGTATTCACTTTGCCTAAAATCAATAGGTGGCTTAAAGGTTTGAAGAAAAGGTTTAGTTTTTGAGAAAACAAGTTTTAAGTGATTTTTAATGTTAATAATCGATTAACAGATTTCGATAATTGATTAACAGTGTATTTTGAACTGATAATCGATTAACAAACTTTTGATAATCGATTATCTGCACTTTACTCGTGTATTTTTGGTCTCACTCGAGTGAAATTTATCAGACTTTCGTATTACTCGATTAACACTTATTTTACTCGAGTAAACAGGGTCTGTAACTGTTTTAAATACGTTTTTCACTTCTCAAAAGCTATTCTAAGTTGCTCCAACTTTTGGATATTCTATATAAACCTTTTCCTAATCATTTCTATCAACTAGAATCATTTTCACAAGTCTTTTAGTTTATGAGTTTGGGTAGAGTTTATTAGAGGGTAGTGAATCTCTTTTGATTGCATGATTATATCATATTTTGAGTATTCACTTTGCCTAAAATCAATAGGTGGCTTAAAGGTTTGAAAGAAAAGGTTTAGTTTTTGAGAAAACAAGTTTTAAGTGATTTTTAATGTTAATAATCGATTAACAGATTTCGATAATTGATTAACAGTGTATTTTGAACTGATAATCGATTAACAAACTTTTGATAATCGATTATCTGAACTTTACTCGAGTATTTTTGGTCTCACTCGAGTGAAATTTATCAGACTTTCGTATTACTCGATTAACACTTATTTTACTTGAGTAAACAGGGTCTGTAACTGTTTTAAATATGTTTTTCACTTCTCTAAAGCTATTCTAAGTTGCTCCAACTTTTGGATATTCTATATAAACCTTTTCCTAATCATTTCTATCAACTAGAATCATTTTCACAAGTCTTTTAGTTTATGAGTTTGGGTAGAGTTTATTAGAGGGTAGTGAATCTCTTTTGATTGCATGATTATATCATATTTTGAGTATTCACTTTGCCTAAAATCAATAGGTGGCTTAAAGGTTTGAAAGAAAAGGTTTAGTTTTTGAGAAAACAAGTTTTAAGTGATTTTTAATGTTAATAATCGATTAACAGATTTCGATAATTGATTAACAGTGTATTTTGAACTGATAATCGATTAACAAACTTTTGATAATCGATTATCTGAACTTTACTCGAGTATTTTTGGTCTCACTCGAGTGAAATTTATCAGACTTTCGTATTACTCGATTAACACTTATTTTACTTGAGTAAACAGGGTCTGTAACTGTTTTAAATATGTTTTTCACTTCTCTAAAGCTATTCTAAGTTGCTCCAACTTTTGGATATTCTATATAAACCTTTTCCTAATCATTTCTATCAACTAGAATCATTTTCACAAGTCTTTTAGTTTATGAGTTTGGGTAGAGTTTATTAGAGGGTAGTGAATCTCTTTTGATTGCATGATTATATCATATTTTGAGTATTCACTTTGCCTAAAATCAATAGGTGTCTTAAAGGTTTGAAAGAAAAGGTTTAGTTTTTGAGAAAACAAGTTTTAAGTGATTTTTAATGTTAATAATCGATTAACAGATTTCGATAATTGATTAACAGTGTATTTTGAACTGATAATAGATTAACAAACTTTTGATAATCGATTATCTGCACTTTACTCGAGTATTTTTGGTCTCACTCGAGTGAAATTTATCAGACTTTCGTATTACTCGATTAACACTTATTTTACTTGAGTAAACAGGGTCTGTAACTGTTTTAAATACGTTTTTCACTTCTCAAAAGCTATTCTAAGTTGCTCCAACTTTTGGATATTCTATATAAACCTTTTCCTAATCATTTCTATCAACTAGAATCATTTTCACAAGTCTTTTAGTTTATGAGTTTGGGTAGAGTTTATTAGAGGGTAGTGAATCTCTTTTGATTGCATGATTATATCATATTTTGAGTATTCACTTTGCCTAAAATCAATAGGTGGCTTAAAGGTTTGAAAGAAAAGGTTTAGTTTTTGAGAAAACAAGTTTTAAGTGATTTTTAATGTTAATAATCGATTAACAGATTTCGATAATTGATTAACAGTGTATTTTGAACTGATAATCGATTAACAAACTTTTGATAATCGATTATCTGCACTTTACTCGTGTATTTTTGGTCTCACTCGAGTGAAATTTATCAGACTTTCGTATTACTCGATTAACACTTATTTTACTCGAGTAAACAGGGTCTGTAACTGTTTTAAATACGTTTTTCACTTCTCAAAAGCTATTCTACGTTGCTCCAACTTTTGGATATTCTATATAAACCTTTTCCTAATCATTTCTATCAACTAGAATCATTTTCACAAGTCTTTTAGTTTATGAGTTTGGGTAGAGTTTATTAGAGGGTAGTGAATCTCTTTTGATTGCATGATTATATCATATTTTGAGTATTCACTTTGCCTAAAATCAATAGGTGGCTTAAAGGTTTGAAAGAAAAGGTTTAGTTTTTGAGAAAACAAGTTTTAAGTGATTTTTAATGTTAATAATCGATTAACAGATTTCGATAATTGATTAACAGTGTATTTTGAACTGATAATTGATTAACAAACTTTTGATAATCGATTATCTGAACTTTACTCGAGTATTTTTGGTCTCACTCGAGTGAAATTTATCAGACTTTCGTATTACTCGATTAACACTTATTTTACTTGAGTAAACAGGGTCTGTAACTGTTTTAAATATGTTTTTCACTTCTCTAAAGCTATTCTAAGTTGCTCCAACTTTTGGATATTCTATATAAACCTTTTCCTAATCATTTCTATCAACTAGAATCATTTTCACAAGTCTTTTAGTTTATGAGTTTGGGTAGAGTTTATTAGAGGGTAGTGAATCTCTTTTGATTGCATGATTATATCATATTTTGAGTATTCACTTTGCCTAAAATCAATAGGTGGCTTAAAGGTTTGAAAGAAAAGGTTTAGTTTTTGAGAAAACAAGTTTTAAGTGATTTTTAATGTTAATAATCGATTAACAGATTTCGATAATGGATTAACAGAGTATTTTGAACTGATAATCGATTAACAAACTTTTGATAATCGATTATCTGCACTTTACTCGAGTATTTTTGGTCTCACTCGAGTGAAATTTATCAGACTTTCGTATTACTCGATTAACACTTATTTTACTCGAGTAAACAGGGTCTGTAACTGTTTTAAATACGTTTTTCACTTCTCAAAAGCTATTCTAAGTTGCTCCAACTTTTGGATATTCTATATAAACCTTTTCCTAATCATTTCTATCAACTAGAATCATTTTCACAAGTCTTTTAGTTTATGAGTTTGGGTAGAGTTTATTAGAGGGTAGTGAATCTCTTTTGATTGCATGATTATATCATATTTTGAGTATTCACTTTGCCTAAAATCAATAGGTGGCTTAAAGGTTTGAAAGAAAAGGTTTAGTTTTTGAGAAAACAAGTTTTAAGTGATTTTTAATGTTAATAATCGATTAACAGATTTCGATAATTGATTAAAAGTGTCTTTTGAACTGATAATCGATTAACAAACTTTTGATAATCGATTATCTGCACTTTACTCGAGTATTTTTGGTCTCACTCGAGTGAAATTTATCAGACTTTCGTATTACTCGATTAACACTTATTTTACTCGAGTAAACAGGGTCTGTAACTGTTTTAAATACGTTTTTCACTTCTCAAAAGCTATTCTAAGTTGCTCCAACTTTTGGATATTCTATATAAACCTTTTCCTAATCATTTCTATCAACTAGAATCATTTTCACAAGTCTTTTAGTTTATGAGTTTGGGTAGAGTTTATTAGAGGGTAGTGAATCTCTTTTGATTGCATGATTATATCATATTTTGTGTATTCACTTTGCCTAAAATCAATAGGTGGCTTAAAGGTTTGAAAGAAAAGGTTTAGTTTTTGAGAAAACAAGTTTTAAGTGATTTTTAATGTTAATAATCGATTAACAGATTTCGATAATTGATTAACAGTGTATTTTGAACTGATAATCGATTAACAAACTTTTGATAATCGATTATCTGCACTTTACTCGAGTATTTTTGGTCTCACTCGAGTGAAATTTATCAGACTTTCGTATTACTCGATTAACACTTATTTTACTCGAGTAAACAGGGTCTGTAACTGTTTTAAATACGTTTTTCACTTCTCAAAAGCTATTCTAAGTTGCTCCAACTTTTGGATATTCTATATAAACCTTTTCCTAATCATTTCTATCAACTAGAATCATTTTCACAAGTCTTTTAGTTTATGAGTTTGGGTAGAGTTTATTAGAGGGTAGTGAATCTCTTTTGATTGCATGATTATATCATATTTTGAGTATTCACTTTGCCTAAAATCAATAGGTGGCTTAAAGGTTTGAAAGAAAAGGTTTAGTTTTTGAGAAAACAAGTTTTAAGTGATTTTTAATGTTAATAATCGATTAACAGATTTCGATAATTGATTAAAAGTGTCTTTTGAACTGATAATCGATTAACAAACTTTTGATAATCGATTATCTGCACTTTACTCGAGTATTTTTGGTCTCACTCGAGTGAAATTTATCAGACTTTCGTATTACTCGATTAACACTTATTTTACTCGAGTAAACAGGGTCTGTAACTGTTTTAAATACGTTTTTCACTTCTCAAAAGCTATTCTAAGTTGCTCCAACTTTTGGATATTCTATATAAACCTTTTCCTAATCATTTCTATCAACTAGAATCATTTTCACAAGTCTTTTAGTTTATGAGTTTGGGTAGAGTTTATTAGAGGGTAGTGAATCTCTTTTGATTGCATGATTATATCATATTTTGTGTATTCACTTTGCCTAAAATCAATAGGTGGCTTAAAGGTTTGAAAGAAAAGGTTTAGTTTTTGAGAAAACAAGTTTTAAGTGATTTTTAATGTTAATAATCGATTAACAGATTTCGATAATTGATTAACAGTGTATTTTGAACTGATAATCGATTAACAAACTTTTGATAATCGATTATCTGCACTTTACTCGAGTATTTTTGGTCTCACTCGAGTGAAATTTATCAGACTTTCGTATTACTCGATTAACACTTATTTTACTCGAGTAAACAGGGTCTGTAACTGTTTTAAATACGTTTTTCACTTCTCAAAAGCTATTCTAAGTTGCTCCAACTTTTGGATATTCTATATAAACCTTTTCCTAATCATTTCTATCAACTAGAATCATTTTCACAAGTCTTTTAGTTTATGAGTTTGGGTAGAGTTTATTAGAGGGTAGTGAATCTCTTTTGATTGCATGATTATATCATATTTTGAGTATTCACTTTGCCTAAAATCAATAGGTGGCTTAAAGGTTTGAAAGAAAAGGTTTAGTTTTTGAGAAAACAAGTTTTAAGTGATTTTTAATGTTAATAATCGATTAACAGATTTCGATAATTCATTAACAGTGTATTTTGAACTGATAATCGATTAACAAACTTTTGATAATCGATTATCTGCACTTTACTCGAGTATTTTTGGTCTCACTCGAGTGAAATTTATCAGACTTTCGTATTACTCGATTAACACTTATTTTACTCGAGTAAACAGGGTCTGTAACTGTTTTAAATACGTTTTTCACTTCTCAAAAGCTATTCTAAGTTGCTCCAACTTTTGGATATTCTATATAAACCTTTTCCTAATCATTTCTATCAACTAGAATCATTTTCACAAGTCTTTTAGTTTATGAGTTTGGGTAGAGTTTATTAGAGGGTAGTGAATCTCTTTTGATTGCATGATTATATCATATTTTGTGTATTCACTTTGCCTAAAATCAATAGGTGGCTTAAAGGTTTGAAAGAAAAGGTTTAGTTTTTGAGAAAACAAGTTTTAAGTGATTTTTAATGTTAATAATCGATTAACAGATTTCGATAATTGATTAACAGTGTATTTTGAACTGATAATCGATTAACAAACTTTTGATAATCGATTATCTGCACTTTACTCGAGTATTTTTGGTCTCACTCGAGTGAAATTTATCAGACTTTCGTATTACTCGATTAACACTTATTTTACTCGAGTAAACAGGGTCTGTAACTGTTTTAAATACGTTTTTCACTTCTCAAAAGCTATTCTAAGTTGCTCCAACTTTTGGATATTCTATATAAACCTTTTCCTAATCATTTCTATCAACTAGAATCATTTTCACAAGTCTTTTAGTTTATGAGTTTGGGTAGAGTTTATTAGAGGGTAGTGAATCTCTTTTGATTGCATGATTATATCATATTTTGAGTATTCACTTTGCCTAAAATCAATAGGTGGCTTAAAGGTTTGAAAGAAAAGGTTTAGTTTTTGAGAAAACAAGTTTTAAGTGATTTTTAATGTTAATAATCGATTAACAGATTTCGATAATTGATTAACAGTGTATTTTGAACTGATAATCGATTAACAAACATTTGATAATCGATTATCTGCACTTTACTCGAGTATTTTTGGTCTCACTCGAGTGAAATTTATCAGACTTTCGTATTACTCGATTAACACTTATTTTACTCGAGTAAACAGGGTCTGTAACTGTTTTAAATACGTTTTTCACTTCTCAAAAGCTATTCTAAGTTGCTCCAACTTTTGGATATTCTATATAAACCTTTTCCTAATCATTTCTATCAACTAGAATCATTTTCACAAGTCTTTTAGTTTATGAGTTTGGGTAGAGTTTATTAGAGGGTAGTGAATCTCTTTTGATTGCATGATTATATCATATTTTGAGTATTCACTTTGCCTAAAATCAATAGGTGGCTTAAAGGTTTGAAAGAAAAGGTTTAGTTTTTGAGAAAACAAGTTTTAAGTGATTTTTAATGTTAATAATCGATTAACAGATTTCGATAATTGATTAACAGTGTATTTTGAACTGATAATCGATTAACAAACTTTTGATAATCGATTATCTGCACTTTACTCGAGTATTTTTGGTCTCACTCGAGTGAAATTTATCAGACTTTCGTATTACTCGATTAACACTTATTTTACTCGAGTAAACAGGGTCTGTAACTGTTTTAAATACGTTTTTCACTTCTCAAAAGCTATTCTAAGTTGCTCCAACTTTTGGATATTCTATATAAACCTTTTCCTAATCATTTCTATCAACTAGAATCATTTTCACAAGTCTTTTAGTTTATGAGTTTGGGTAGAGTTTATTAGAGGGTAGTGAATCTCTTTTGATTGCATGATTATATCATATTTTATGTATTCACTTTGCCTAAAATCAATAGGTGGCTTAAAGGTTTGAAAGAAAAGGTTTAGTTTTTGAGAAAACAAGTTTTAAGTGATTTTTAATGTTAATAATCGATTAACAGATTTCGATAATTGATTAACAGTGTATTTTGAACTGATAATCGATTAACAAACATTTGATAATCGATTATCTGCACTTTACTCGAGTATTTTTGGTCTCACTCGAGTGAAATTTATCAGACTTTCGTATTACTCGATTAACACTTATTTTACTCGAGTAAACAGGGTCTGTAACTGTTTTAAATACGTTTTTCACTTCTCAAAAGCTATTCTAAGTTGCTCCAACTTTTGGATATTCTATATAAACCTTTTCCTAATCATTTCTATCAACTAGAATCATTTTCACAAGTCTTTTAGTTTATGAGTTTGGGTAGAGTTTATTAGAGGGTAGTGAATCTCTTTTGATTGCATGATTATATCATATTTTGAGTATTCACTTTGCCTAAAATCAATAGGTGGCTTAAAGGTTTGAAAGAAAAGGTTTAGTTTTTGAGAAAACAAGTTTTAAGTGATTTTTAATGTTAATAATCGATTAACAGATTTCGATAATTGATTAAAAGTGTCTTTTGAACTGATAATCGATTAACAAACTTTTGATAATCGATTATCTGCACTTTACTCGAGTATTTTTGGTCTCACTCGAGTGAAATTTATCAGACTTTCGTATTACTCGATTAACACTTATTTTACTCGAGTAAACAGGGTCTGTAACTGTTTTAAATACGTTTTTCACTTCTCAAAAGCTATTCTAAGTTTCTCCAACTTTTGGGTATTCTATATAAACCTTTTCCTAATCATTTCTATCAACTAGAATCATTTTCACAAGTCTTTTAGTTTATGAGTTTGGGTATAGTTTATTCGAGGGTAGTGAATCTCTTTTGATTGCATGATTATATCATATTTTGAGTATTCACTTTGCCTAAAATCAATAGGTGGCTTAAAGGTTTGAAAGAAAAGGTTTAGTTTTTGAGAAAACAAGTTTTAAGTGATTTTTAATGTTAATAATCGATTAACAGATTTCGATAATTGATTAACAGTGTCTTTTGAACTGATAATCGATTAACAAACTTTTGATAATCGATTATCTGCACTTTACTCGAGTATTTTTGGTCTCACTCGAGTGAAATTTATCAGACTTTCGTATTACTCGATTAACACTTATTTTACTCGAGTAAACAGGGTCTGTAACTGTTTTAAATACGTTTTTCACTTCTCAAAAGCTATTCTAAGTTGCTCCAACTTTTGGATATTCTATATAAACCTTTTCCTAATCATTTCTATCAACTAGAATCATTTTCACAAGTCTTTTAGTTTATGAGTTTGGGTAGAGTTTATTAGAGGGTAGTGAATCTCTTTTGATTGCATGATTATATCATATTTTGAGTATTCACTTTGCCTAAAATCAATAGGTGGCTTAAAGGTTTGAAAGAAAAGGTTTAGTTTTTGAGAAAACAAGTTTTAAGTGATTTTTAATGTTAATAATCGATTAACAGATTTCGATAATGGATTAACAGTGTCTTTTGAACTGATAATCGATTAACAAACTTTTGATAATCGATTATCTGCACTTTACTCGAGTATTTTTGGTCTCACTCGAGTGAAATTTATCAGACTTTCGTATTACTCGATTAACACTTATTTTACTCGAGTAAACAGGGTCTGTAACTGTTTTAAATACGTTTTTCACTTCTCAAAAGCTATTCTAAGTTGCTCCAACTTTTGGTTATTCTATATAAACCTTTTCCTAATCATTTCTATCAACTAGAATCATTTTCACAAGTCTTTTAGTTTATGAGTTTGGGTAGAGTTTATTAGAGGGCAGTGAATCTCTTTTGATTGCATGATTATATCATATTTTGAGTATTCACTTTGCCTAAAATCAATAGGTGGCTTAAAGGTTTGAAAGAAAAGGTTTAGTTTTTGAGAAAACAAGTTTTAAGTGATTTTTAATGTTAATAATCGATTAACAGATTTCGATAATTGATTAACAGTGTATTTTGAACTGATAATCGATTAACAAACTTTTGATAATCGATTATCTGCACTTTACTCGAGTATTTTTGGTCTCACTCGAGTGAAATTTATCAGACTTTCGTATTACTCGATTAACACTTATTTTACTCGAGTAAACAGGGTCTGTAACTGTTTTAAATACGTTTTTCACTTCTCAAAAGCTATTCTAAGTTGCTCCAACTTTTGGATATTCTATATAAACCTTTTCCTAATCATTTCTATCAACTAGAATCATTTTCACAAGTCTTTTAGTTTATGAGTTTGGGTAGAGTTTATTAGAGGGTAGTGAATCTCTTTTGATTGCATGATTATATCATATTTTGAGTATTCACTTTGCCTAAAATCAATAGGTGGCTTAAAGGTTTGAAAGAAAAGGTTTAGTTTTTGAGAAAACAAGTTTTAAGTGATTTTTAATGTTAATAATCGATTAACAGATTTCGATAATTGATTAACAGTGTATTTTGAACTGATAATCGATTAACAAACTTTTGATAATCGATTATCTGCACTTTACTCGAGTATTTTTGGTCTCACTCGAGTGAAATTTATCAGACTTTCGTATTACTCGATTAACACTTATTTTACTCGAGTAAACAGGGTCTGTAACTGTTTTAAATACGTTTTTCACTTCTCAAAAGCTATTCTAAGTTGCTCCAACTTTTGGATATTCTATATAAACCTTTTCCTAATCATTTCTATCAACTAGAATCATTTTCACAAGTCTTTTAGTTTATGAGTTTGGGTAGAGTTTATTAGAGGGTAGTGAATCTCTTTTGATTGCATGATTATATCATATTTTGAGTATTCACTTTGCCTAAAATCAATAGGTGGCTTAAAGGTTTGAAAGAAAAGGTTTAGTTTTTGAGAAAACAAGTTTTAAGTGATTTTTAATGTTAATAATCGATTAACAGATTTCGATAATTGATTAACAGAGTATTTTGAACTGATAATCGATTAACAAACTTTTGATAATCGATTATCTGCACTTTACTCGAGTATTTTTGGTCTCACTCGAGTGAAATTTATTAGACTTTCGTATTACTCGATTAACACTTATTTTACTCGAGTAAACAGGGTCTGTAACTGTTTTAAATACGTTTTTCACTTCTCAAAAGCTATTCTAAGTTGCTCCAACTTTTGGATATTCTATATAAACCTTTTCCTAATCATTTCTATCAACTAGAATCATTTTCACAAGTCTTTTAGTTTATGAGTTTGGGTAGAGTTTATTAGAGGGTAGTGAATCTCTTTTGATTGCATGATTATATCATATTTTGAGTATTCACTTTGCCTAAAATCAATAGGTGGCTTAAAGGTTTGAAAGAAAAGGTTTAGTTTTTGAGAAAACAAGTTTTAAGTGATTTTTAATGTTAATAATCGATTAACAGATTTCGATAATTGATTAACAGAGTATTTTGAACTGATAATCGATTAACAAACTTTTGATAATCGATTATCTGCACTTTACTCGAGTATTTTTGGTCTCACTCGAGTGAAATTTATTAGACTTTCGTATTACTCGATTAACACTTATTTTACTCGAGTAAACAGGGTCTGTAACTGTTTTAAATACGTTTTTCACTTCTCAAAAGCTATTCTAAGTTGCTCCAACTTTTGGATATTCTATATAAACCTTTTCCTAATCATTTCTATCAACTAGAATCATTTTCACAAGTCTTTTAGTTTATGAGTTTGGGTAGAGTTTATTAGAGGGTAGTGAATCTCTTTTGATTGCATGATTATATCATATTTTGAGTATTCACTTTGCCTAAAATCAATAGGTGGCTTAAAGGTTTGAAAGAAAAGGTTTAGTTTTTGAGAAAACAAGTTTTAAGTGATTTTTAATGTTAATAATCGATTAACAGATTTCGATAATTGATTAACAGAGTATTTTGAACTGATAATCGATTAACAAACTTTTGATAATCGATTATCTGCACTTTACTCGAGTATTTTTGGTCTCACTCGAGTGAAATTTATCAGACTTTCGTATTACTCGATTAACACTTATTTTACTCGAGTAAACAGGGTCTGTAACTGTTTTAAATACGTTTTTCACTTCTCAAAAGCTATTCTAAGTTGCTCCAACTTTTGGATATTCTATATAAACCTTTTCCTAATCATTTCTATCAACTAGAATCATTTTCACAAGTCTTTTAGTTTATGAGTTTGGGTAGAGTTTATTAGAGGGTAGTGAATCTCTTTTGATTGCATGATTATATCATATTTTGAGTATTCACTTTGCCTAAAATCAATAGGTGGCTTAAAGGTTTGAAAGAAAAGGTTTAGTTTTTGAGAAAACAAGTTTTAAGTGATTTTTAATGTTAATAATCGATTAACAGATTTCGATAATTGATTAACAGTGTATTTTGAACTGATAATCGATTAACAAACTTTTGATAATCGATTATCTGCACTTTACTCGAGTATTTTTGGTCTCACTCGAGTGAAATTTATCAGACTTTCGTATTACTCGATTAACACTTATTTTACTCGAGTAAACAGGGTCTGTAACTGTTTTAAATACGTTTTTCACTTCTCAAAAGCTATTCTAAGTTGCTCCAACTTTTGGATATTCTATATAAACCTTTTCCTAATCATTTCTATCAACTAGAATCATTTTCACAAGTCTTTTAGTTTATGAGTTTGGGTAGAGTTTATTAGAGGGTAGTGAATCTCTTTTGATTGCATGATTATATCATATTTTGAGTATTCACTTTGCCTAAAATCAATAGGTGGCTTAAAGGTTTGAAAGAAAAGGTTTAGTTTTTGAGAAAACAAGTTTTAAGTGATTTTTAATGTTAATAATCGATTAACAGATTTCGATAATTGATTAACAGAGTATTTTGAACTGATAATCGATTAACAAACTTTTGATAATCGATTATCTGCACTTTACTCGAGTATTTTTGGTCTCACTCGAGTGAAATTTATCAGACTTTCGTATTACTCGATTAACACTTATTTTACTCGAGTAAACAGGGTCTGTAACTGTTTTAAATACGTTTTTCACTTCTCAAAAGCTATTCTAAGTTGCTCCAACTTTTGGATATTCTATATAAACCTTTTCCTAATCATTTCTATCAACTAGAATCATTTTCACAAGTCTTTTAGTTTATGAGTTTGGGTAGAGTTTATTAGAGGGTAGTGAATCTCTTTTGATTGCATGATTATATCATATTTTGAGTATTCACTTTGCCTAAAATCAATAGGTGGCTTAAAGGTTTGAAAGAAAAGGTTTAGTTTTTGAGAAAACAAGTTTTAAGTGATTTTTAATGTTAATAATCGATTAACAGATTTCGATAATTGATTAACAGAGTATTTTGAACTGATAATCGATTAACAAACTTTTGATAATCGATTATCTGCACTTTACTCGAGTATTTTTGGTCTCACTCGAGTGAAATTTATCAGACTTTCGTATTACTCGATTAACATTTATTTTACTCGAGTAAACAGGGTCTGTAACTGTTTTAAATACGTTTTTCACTTCTCAAAAGCTATTCTAAGTTGCTCCAACTTTTGGATATTCTATATAAACCTTTTCCTAATCATTTCTATCAACTAGAATCATTTTCACAAGTCTTTTAGTTTATGAGTTTGGGTAGAGTTTATTAGAGGGTAGTGAATCTCTTTTGATTGCATGATTATATCATATTTTGAGTATTCACTTTGCCTAAAATCAATAGGTGGCTTAAAGGTTTGAAAGAAAAGGTTTAGTTTTTGAGAAAACAAGTTTTAAGTGATTTTTAATGTTAATAATCGATTAACAGATTTCGATAATTGATTAACAGTGTATTTTGAACTGATAATCGATTAACAAACTTTTGATAATCGATTATCTGCACTTTACTCGAGTATTTTTGGTCTCACTCGAGTGAAATTTATCAGACTTTCGTATTACTCGATTAACACTTATTTTACTCGAGTAAACAGGGTCTGTAACTGTTTTAAATACGTTTTTCACTTCTCAAAAGCAATTCTAAGTTGCTCCAACTTTTGGGTATTCTATATAAACCTTTTCCTAATCATTTCTATCAACTAGAATCATTTTCACAAGTCTTTTAGTTTATGAGTTTGGGTAGAGTTTATTAGAGGGTAGTGAATCTCTTTTGATTGCATGATTATATCATATTTTGAGTATTCACTTTGCCTAAAATCAATAGGTGGCTTAAAGGTTTGAAAGAAAAGGTTTAGTTTTTGAGAAAACAAGTTTTAAGTGATTTTTAATGTTAATAATCGATTAACAGATTTCGATAATTGATTAACAGAGTATTTTGAACTGATAATCGATTAACAAACTTTTGATAATCGATTATCTGCACTTTACTCGAGTATTTTTGGTCTCACTCGAGTGAAATTTATCAGACTTTCGTATTACTCGATTAACACTTATTTTACTCGAGTAAACAGGGTCTGTAACTGTTTTAAATACGTTTTTCACTTCTCAAAAGCTATTCTAAGTTGCTCCAACTTTTGGATATTCTATATAAACCTTTTCCTAATCATTTCTATCAACTAGAATCATTTTCACAAGTCTTTTAGTTTATGAGTTTGGGTAGAGTTTATTAGAGGGTAGTGAATCTCTTTTGATTGCATGATTATATCATATTTTGAGTATTCACTTTGCCTAAAATCAATAGGTGGCTTAAAGGTTTGAAAGAAAAGGTTTAGTTTTTGAGAAAACAAGTTTTAAGAGATTTTTCATGTTAATAATCGATTAACAGATTTCGATAATTGATTAACAGTGTATTTTGAACTGATAATCGATTAACAAACTTTTGATAATCGATTATCTGCACTTTACTCGAGTATTTTTGGTCTCACTCGAGTGAAATTTATCAGACTTTCGTATTACTCGATTAACACTTATTTTACTCGAGTAAACAGGGTCTGTAACTGTTTTAAATACGTTTTTCACTTCTCAAAAGCAATTCTAAGTTGCTCCAACTTTTGGGTATTCTATATAAACCTTTTCCTAATCATTTCTATCAACTAGAATCATTTTCACAAGTCTTTTAGTTTATGAGTTTGGGTAGAGTTTATTAGAGGGTAGTGAATCTCTTTTGATTGCATGATTATATCATATTTTGAGTATTCACTTTGCCTAAAATCAATAGGTGGCTTAAAGGTTTGAAAGAAAAGGTTTAGTTTTTGAGAAAACAAGTTTTAAGTGATTTTTAATGTTAATAATCGATTAACAGATTTCGATAATTGATTAACAGAGTATTTTGAACTGATAATCGATTAACAAACTTTTGATAATCGATTATCTGCACTTTACTCGAGTATTTTTGGTCTCACTCGAGTGAAATTTATCAGACTTTCGTATTACTCGATTAACACTTATTTTACTCGAGTAAACAGGGTCTGTAACTGTTTTAAATACGTTTTTCACTTCTCAAAAGCTATTCTAAGTTGCTCCAACTTTTGGATATTCTATATAAACCTTTTCCTAATCATTTCTATCAACTAGAATCATTTTCACAAGTCTTTTAGTTTATGAGTTTGGGTAGAGTTTATTAGAGGGTAGTGAATCTCTTTTGATTGCATGATTATATCATATTTTGAGTATTCACTTTGCCTAAAATCAATAGGTGGCTTAAAGGTTTGAAAGAAAAGGTTTAGTTTTTGAGAAAACAAGTTTTAAGAGATTTTTCATGTTAATAATCGATTAACAGATTTCGATAATTGATTAACAGTGTATTTTGAACTGATAATCGATTAACAAACTTTTGATAATCGATTATCTGCACTTTACTCGAGTATTTTTGGTCTCACTCGAGTGAAATTTATCAGACTTTCGTATTACTCGATTAACACTTATTTTACTCGAGTAAACAGGGTCTGTAACTGTTTTAAATACGTTTTTCACTTCTCAAAAGCAATTCTAAGTTGCTCCAACTTTTGGGTATTCTATATAAACCTTTTCCTAATCATTTCTATCAACTAGAATCATTTTCACAAGTCTTTTAGTTTATGAGTTTGGGTAGAGTTTATTCGAGGGTAGTGAATCTCTTTTGATTGCATGATTATATCATATTTTGAGTATTCACTTTGCCTAAAATCAATAGGTGGCTTAAAGGTTTGAAAGAAAAGGTTTAGTTTTTGAGAAAACAAGTTTTAAGTGATTTTTAATGTTAATAATCGATTAACAGATTTCGATAATTGATTAACAGTGTATTTTGAACTGATAATCGATTAACAAACTTTTGATAATCGATTATCTGCACTTTACTCGAGTATTTTTGGTCTCACTCGAGTGAAATTTATCAGACTTTCGTATTACTCGATTAACACTTATTTTACTCGAGTAAACAGGGTCTGTAACTGTTTTAAATACGTTTTTCACTTCTCAAAAGCTATTCTAAGTTGCTCCAACTTTTGGATATTCTATATAAACCTTTTCCTAATCATTTCTATCAACTAGAATCATTTTCACAAGTCTTTTAGTTTATGAGTTTGGGTAGAGTTTATTAGAGGGTAGTGAATCTCTTTTGATTGCATGATTATATCATATTTTGAGTATTCACTTTGCCTAAAATCAATAGGTGGCTTAAAGGTTTGAAAGAAAAGGTTTAGTTTTTGAGAAAACAAGTTTTAAGTGATTTTTAATGTTAATAATCGATTAACAGATTTCGATAATTGATTAAAAGAGTATTTTGAACTGATAATCGATTAACAAACTTTTGATAATCGATTATCTGCACTTTACTCGAGTATTTTTGGTCTCACTCGAGTGAAATTTATCAGACTTTCGTATTACTCGATTAACACTTATTTTACTCGAGTAAACAGGGTCTGTAACTGTTTTAAATACGTTTTTCACTTCTCAAAAGCTATTCTAAGTTGCTCCAACTTTTGGATATTCTATATAAACCTTTTCCTAATCATTTCTATCAACTAGAATCATTTTCACAAGTCTTTTAGTTTATGAGTTTGGGTAGAGTTTATTAGAGGGTAGTGAATCTCTTTTGATTGCATGATTATATCATATTTTGAGTATTCACTTTGCCTAAAATCAATAGGTGGCTTAAAGGTTTGAAAGAAAAGGTTTAGTTTTTGAGAAAACAAGTTTTAAGTGATTTTTAATGTTAATAATCGATTAACAGATTTCGATAATTGATTAACAGAGTATTTTGAACTGATAATCGATTAACAAACTTTTGATAATCGATTATCTGCACTTTACTCGAGTATTTTTGGTCTCACTCGAGTGAAATTTATCAGACTTTCGTATTACTCGATTAACACTTATTTTACTCGAGTAAACAGGGTCTGTAACTGTTTTAAATACGTTTTTCACTTCTCAAAAGCTATTCTAAGTTGCTCCAACTTTTGGATATTCTATATAAACCTTTTCCTAATCATTTCTATCAACTAGAATCATTTTCACAAGTCTTTTAGTTTATGAGTTTGGGTAGAGTTTATTAGAGGGTAGTGAATCTCTTTTGATTGCATGATTATATCATATTTTGAGTATTCACTTTGCCTAAAATCAATAGGTGGCTTAAAGGTTTGAAAGAAAAGGTTTAGTTTTTGAGAAAACAAGTTTTAAGTGATTTTTAATGTTAATAATCGATTAACAGATTTCGATAATTGATTAACAGTGTATTTTGAACTGATAATCGATTAACAAACTTTTGATAATCGATTATCTGCACTTTACTCGAGTATTTTTGGTCTCACTCGAGTGAAATTTATCAGACTTTCGTATTACTCGATTAACACTTATTTTACTCGAGTAAACAGGGTCTGTAACTGTTTTAAATACGTTTTTCACTTCTCAAAAGCTATTCTAAGTTGCTCCAACTTTTGGATATTCTATATAAACCTTTTCCTAATCATTTCTATCAACTAGAATCATTTTCACAAGTCTTTTAGTTTATGAGTTTGGGTAGAGTTTATTAGAGGGTAGTGAATCTCTTTTGATTGCATGATTATATCATATTTTGAGTATTCACTTTGCCTAAAATCAATAGGTGGCTTAAAGGTTTGAAAGAAAAGGTTTAGTTTTTGAGAAAACAAGTTTTAAGTGATTTTTAATGTTAATAATCGATTAACAGATTTCGATAATTGATTAAAAGAGTATTTTGAACTGATAATCGATTAACAAACTTTTGATAATCGATTATCTGCACTTTACTCGAGTATTTTTGGTCTCACTCGAGTGAAATTTATCAGACTTTCGTATTACTCGATTAACACTTATTTTACTCGAGTAAACAGGGTCTGTAACTGTTTTAAATACGTTTTTCACTTCTCAAAAGCTATTCTAAGTTGCTCCAACTTTTGGATATTCTATATAAACCTTTTCCTAATCATTTCTATCAACTAGAATCATTTTCACAAGTCTTTTAGTTTATGAGTTTG
Source organism: Crotalaria pallida (assembly GCA_037953625.1). Classification (NCBI taxonomy): domain Eukaryota; kingdom Viridiplantae; phylum Streptophyta; class Magnoliopsida; order Fabales; family Fabaceae; genus Crotalaria; species Crotalaria pallida. The sequence continues at coordinate 84,182,897 of CM075653.1, forward strand.
GGTAGAGTTTATTAGAGGGTAGTGAATCTCTTTTGATTGCATGATTATATCATATTTTGAGTATTCACTTTGCCTAAAATCAATAGGTGGCTTAAAGGTTTGAAAGAAAAGGTTTAGTTTTTGAGAAAACAAGTTTTAAGTGATTTTTAATGTTAATAATCGATTAACAGATTTCGATAATTGATTAACAGAGTATTTTGAACTGATAATCGATTAACAAACTTTTGATAATCGATTATCTGCACTTTACTCGAGTATTTTTGGTCTCACTCGAGTGAAATTTATCAGACTTTCGTATTACTCGATTAACACTTATTTTACTCGAGTAAACAGGGTCTGTAACTGTTTTAAATACGTTTTTCACTTCTCAAAAGCTATTCTAAGTTGCTCCAACTTTTGGATATTCTATATAAACCTTTTCCTAATCATTTCTATCAACTAGAATCATTTTCACAAGTCTTTTAGTTTATGAGTTTGGGTAGAGTTTATTAGAGGGTAGTGAATCTCTTTTGATTGCATGATTATATCATATTTTGAGTATTCACTTTGCCTAAAATCAATAGGTGGCTTAAAGGTTTGAAAGAAAAGGTTTAGTTTTTGAGAAAACAAGTTTTAAGAGATTTTTCATGTTAATAATCGATTAACAGATTTCGATAATTGATTAACAGTGTATTTTGAACTGATAATCGATTAACAAACTTTTGATAATCGATTATCTGCACTTTACTCGAGTATTTTTGGTCTCACTCGAGTGAAATTTATCAGACTTTCGTATTACTCGATTAACACTTATTTTACTCGAGTAAACAGGGTCTGTAACTGTTTTAAATACGTTTTTCACTTCTCAAAAGCAATTCTAAGTTGCTCCAACTTTTGGGTATTCTATATAAACCTTTTCCTAATCATTTCTATCAACTAGAATCATTTTCACAAGTCTTTTAGTTTATGAGTTTGGGTAGAGTTTATTCGAGGGTAGTGAATCTCTTTTGATTGCATGATTATATCATATTTTGAGTATTCACTTTGCCTAAAATCAATAGGTGGCTTAAAGGTTTGAAAGAAAAGGTTTAGTTTTTGAGAAAACAAGTTTTAAGTGATTTTTAATGTTAATAATCGATTAACAGATTTCGATAATTGATTAACAGTGTATTTTGAACTGATAATCGATTAACAAACTTTTGATAATCGATTATCTGCACTTTACTCGAGTATTTTTGGTCTCACTCGAGTGAAATTTATCAGACTTTCGTATTACTCGATTAACACTTATTTTACTCGAGTAAACAGGGTCTGTAACTGTTTTAAATACGTTTTTCACTTCTCAAAAGCTATTCTAAGTTGCTCCAACTTTTGGATATTCTATATAAACCTTTTCCTAATCATTTCTATCAACTAGAATCATTTTCACAAGTCTTTTAGTTTATGAGTTTGGGTAGAGTTTATTAGAGGGTAGTGAATCTCTTTTGATTGCATGATTATATCATATTTTGAGTATTCACTTTGCCTAAAATCAATAGGTGGCTTAAAGGTTTGAAAGAAAAGGTTTAGTTTTTGAGAAAACAAGTTTTAAGTGATTTTTAATGTTAATAATCGATTAACAGATTTCGATAATTGATTAACAGAGTATTTTGAACTGATAATCGATTAACAAACTTTTGATAATCGATTATCTGCACTTTACTCGAGTATTTTTGGTCTCACTCGAGTGAAATTTATCAGACTTTCGTATTACTCGATTAACACTTATTTTACTCGAGTAAACAGGGTCTGTAACTGTTTTAAATACGTTTTTCACTTCTCAAAAGCTATTCTAAGTTGCTCCAACTTTTGGATATTTTATATAAACCTTTTCCTAATCATTTCTATCAACTAGAATCATTTTCACAAGTCTTTTAGTTTATGAGTTTGGGTAGAGTTTATTAGAGGGTAGTGAATCTCTTTTGATTGCATGATTATATCATATTTTGAGTATTCACTTTGCCTAAAATCAATAGGTGGCTTAAAGGTTTGAAAGAAAAGGTTTAGTTTTTGAGAAAACAAGTTTTAAGTGATTTTTAATGTTAATAATCGATTAACAGATTTCGATAATTGATTAACAGAGTATTTTGAACTGATAATCGATTAACAAACTTTTGATAATCGATTATCTGCACTTTACTCGAGTATTTTTGGTCTCACTCGAGTGAAATTTATCAGACTTTCGTATTACTCGATTAACACTTATTTTACTCGAGTAAACAGGGTCTGTAACTGTTTTAAATACGTTTTTCACTTCTCAAAAGCTATTCTAAGTTTCTCCAACTTTTGGGTATTCTATATAAACCTTTTCCTAATCATTTCTATCAACTAGAATCATTTTCACAAGTCTTTTAGTTTATGAGTTTGGGTATAGTTTATTCGAGGGTAGTGAATCTCTTTTGATTGCATGATTATATCATATTTTGAGTATTCACTTTGCCTAAAATCAATAGGTGGCTTAAAGGTTTGAAAGAAAAGGTTTAGTTTTTGAGAAAACAAGTTTTAAGTGATTTTTAATGTTAATAATCGATTAACAGATTTCGATAATTGATTAACAGTGTCTTTTGAACTGATAATCGATTAACAAACTTTTGATAATCGATTATCTGCACTTTACTCGAGTATTTTTGGTCTCACTCGAGTGAAATTTATCAGACTTTCGTATTACTCGATTAACACTTATTTTACTCGAGTAAACAGGGTCTGTAACTGTTTTAAATACGTTTTTCACTTCTCAAAAGCTATTCTAAGTTGCTCCAACTTTTGGATATTCTATATAAACCTTTTCCTAATCATTTCTATCAACTAGAATCATTTTCACAAGTCTTTTAGTTTATGAGTTTGGGTAGAGTTTATTAGAGGGTAGTGAATCTCTTTTGATTGCATGATTATATCATATTTTGAGTATTCACTTTGCCTAAAATCAATAGGTGGCTTAAAGGTTTGAAAGAAAAGGTTTAGTTTTTGAGAAAACAAGTTTTAAGAGATTTTTCATGTTAATAATCGATTAACAGATTTCGATAATTGATTAACAGTGTATTTTGAACTGATAATCGATTAACAAACTTTTGATAATCGATTATCTGCACTTTACTCGAGTATTTTTGGTCTCACTCGAGTGAAATTTATCAGACTTTCGTATTACTCGATTAACACTTATTTTACTCGAGTAAACAGGGTCTGTAACTGTTTTAAATACGTTTTTCACTTCTCAAAAGCAATTCTAAGTTGCTCCAACTTTTGGGTATTCTATATAAACCTTTTCCTAATCATTTCTATCAACTAGAATCATTTTCACAAGTCTTTTAGTTTATGAGTTTGGGTAGAGTTTATTCGAGGGTAGTGAATCTCTTTTGATTGCATGATTATATCATATTTTGAGTATTCACTTTGCCTAAAATCAATAGGTGGCTTAAAGGTTTGAAAGAAAAGGTTTAGTTTTTGAGAAAACAAGTTTTAAGTGATTTTTAATGTTAATAATCGATTAACAGATTTCGATAATTGATTAACAGTGTATTTTGAACTGATAATCGATTAACAAACTTTTGATAATCGATTATCTGCACTTTACTCGAGTATTTTTGGTCTCACTCGAGTGAAATTTATCAGACTTTCGTATTACTCGATTAACACTTATTTTACTCGAGTAAACAGGGTCTGTAACTGTTTTAAATACGTTTTTCACTTCTCAAAAGCTATTCTAAGTTGCTCCAACTTTTGGATATTCTATATAAACCTTTTCCTAATCATTTCTATCAACTAGAATCATTTTCACAAGTCTTTTAGTTTATGAGTTTGGGTAGAGTTTATTAGAGGGTAGTGAATCTCTTTTGATTGCATGATTATATCATATTTTGAGTATTCACTTTGCCTAAAATCAATAGGTGGCTTAAAGGTTTGAAAGAAAAGGTTTAGTTTTTGAGAAAACAAGTTTTAAGTGATTTTTAATGTTAATAATCGATTAACAGATTTCGATAATTGATTAACAGAGTATTTTGAACTGATAATCGATTAACAAACTTTTGATAATCGATTATCTGCACTTTACTCGAGTATTTTTGGTCTCACTCGAGTGAAATTTATCAGACTTTCGTATTACTCGATTAACACTTATTTTACTCGAGTAAACAGGGTCTGTAACTGTTTTAAATACGTTTTTCACTTCTCAAAAGCTATTCTAAGTTGCTCCAACTTTTGGATATTTTATATAAACCTTTTCCTAATCATTTCTATCAACTAGAATCATTTTCACAAGTCTTTTAGTTTATGAGTTTGGGTAGAGTTTATTAGAGGGTAGTGAATCTCTTTTGATTGCATGATTATATCATATTTTGAGTATTCACTTTGCCTAAAATCAATAGGTGGCTTAAAGGTTTGAAAGAAAAGGTTTAGTTTTTGAGAAAACAAGTTTTAAGTGATTTTTAATGTTAATAATCGATTAACAGATTTCGATAATTGATTAACAGAGTATTTTGAACTGATAATCGATTAACAAACTTTTGATAATCGATTATCTGCACTTTACTCGAGTATTTTTGGTCTCACTCGAGTGAAATTTATCAGACTTTCGTATTACTCGATTAACACTTATTTTACTCGAGTAAACAGGGTCTGTAACTGTTTTAAATACGTTTTTCACTTCTCAAAAGCTATTCTAAGTTGCTCCAACTTTTGGATATTCTATATAAACCTTTTCCTAATCATTTCTATCAACTAGAATCATTTTCACAAGTCTTTTAGTTTATGAGTTTGGGTAGAGTTTATTAGAGGGTAGTGAATCTCTTTTGATTGCATGATTATATCATATTTTGAGTATTCACTTTGCCTAAAATCAATAGGTGGCTTAAAGGTTTGAAAGAAAAGGTTTAGTTTTTGAGAAAACAAGTTTTAAGTGATTTTTAATGTTAATCGATTAACAGATTTCGATAATTGATTAACAGAGTATTTTGAACTGATAATCGATTAACAAACTTTTGATAATCGATTATCTGCACTTTACTCGAGTATTTTTGGTCTCACTCGAGTGAAATTTATCAGACTTTCGTATTACTCGATTAACACTTATTTTACTCGAGTAAACAGGGTCTGTAACTGTTTTAAATACGTTTTTCACTTCTCAAAAGCTATTCTAAGTTGCTCCAACTTTTGGATATTCTATATAAACCTTTTCCTAATCATTTCTATCAACTAGAATCATTTTCACAAGTCTTTTAGTTTATGAGTTTGGGTAGAGTTTATTAGAGGGTAGTGAATCTCTTTTGATTGCATGATTATATCATATTTTGAGTATTCACTTTGCCTAAAATCAATAGGTGGCTTAAAGGTTTGAAAGAAAAGGTTTAGTTTTTGAGAAAACAAGTTTTAAGTGATTTTTAATGTTAATAATCGATTAACAGATTTCGATAATTGATTAATAGTGTATTTTGAACTGATAATCGATTAACAAACTTTTGATAATCGATTATCTGCACTTTACTCGAGTATTTTTGGTCTCACTCGAGTGAAATTTATCATACTTTCGTATTACTCGATTAACACTTATTTTACTCGAGTAAACAGGGTCTGTAACTGTTTTAAATACGTTTTTCACTTCTCAAAAGCTATTCTAAGTTGCTCCAACTTTTGGATATTCTATATAAACCTTTTCCTAATCATTTCTATCAACTAGAATCATTTTCACAAGTCTTTTAGTTTATGAGTTTGGGTAGAGTTTATTAGAGGGTAGTGAATCTCTTTTGATTGCATGATTATATCATATTTTGAGTATTCACTTTGCCTAAAATCAATAGGTGGCTTAAAGGTTTGAAAGAAAAGGTTTAGTTTTTGAGAAAACAAGTTTTAAGTGATTTTTAATGTTAATAATCGATTAACAGATTTCGATAATTGATTAATAGTGTATTTTGAACTGATAATCGATTAACAAACTTTTGATAATCGATTATCTGCACTTTACTCGAGTATTTTTGGTCTCACTCGAGTGAAATTTATCATACTTTCGTATTACTCGATTAACACTTATTTTACTCGAGTAAACAGGGTCTGTAACTGTTTTAAATACGTTTTTCACTTCTCAAAAGCTATTCTAAGTTGCTCCAACTTTTGGATATTCTATATAAACCTTTTCCTAATCATTTCTATCAACTAGAATCATTTTCACAAGTCTTTTAGTTTATGAGTTTGGGTAGAGTTTATTAGAGGGTAGTGAATCTCTTTTGATTGCATGATTATATCATATTTTGAGTATTCACTTTGCCTAAAATCAATAGGTGGCTTAAAGGTTTGAAAGAAAAGGTTTAGTTTTTGAGAAAACAAGTTTTAAGTGATTTTTAATGTTAATAATCGATTAACAGATTTCGATAATTGATTAACAGTGTATTTTGAACTGATAATCGATTAACAAACTTTTGATAATCGATTATCTGCACTTTACTCGAGTATTTTTGGTCTCACTCGAGTGAAATTTATCATACTTTCGTATTACTCGATTAACACTTATTTTACTCGAGTAAACAGGGTCTGTAACTGTTTTAAATACGTTTTTCACTTCTCAAAAGCTATTCTAAGTTGCTCCAACTTTTGGATATTCTATATAAACCTTTTCCTAATCATTTCTATCAACTAGAATCATTTTCACAAGTCTTTTAGTTTATGAGTTTGGGTAGAGTTTATTAGAGGGTAGTGAATCTCTTTTGATTGCATGATTATATCATATTTTGAGTATTCACTTTGCCTAAAATCAATAGGTGGCTTAAAGGTTTGAAAGAAAAGGTTTAGTTTTTGAGAAAACAAGTTTTAAGTGATTTTTAATGTTAATAATCGATTAACAGATTTCGATAATTGATTAACAGTGTATTTTGAACTGATAATCGATTAACAAACTTTTGATAATCGATTATCTGCACTTTACTCGAGTATTTTTGGTCTCACTCGAGTGAAATTTATCATACTTTCGTATTACTCGATTAACACTTATTTTACTCGAGTAAACAGGGTCTGTAACTGTTTTAAATACGTTTTTCACTTCTCAAAAGCTATTCTAAGTTGCTCCAACTTTTGGATATTCTATATAAACCTTTTCCTAATCATTTCTATCAACTAGAATCATTTTCACAAGTCTTTTAGTTTATGAGTTTGGGTAGAGTTTATTAGAGGGTAGTGAATCTCTTTTGATTGCATGATTATATCATATTTTGAGTATTCACTTTGCCTAAAATCAATAGGTGGCTTAAAGGTTTGAAAGAAAAGGTTTAGTTTTTGAGAAAACAAGTTTTAAGTGATTTTTAATGTTAATAATCGATTAACAGATTTCGATAATTGATTAACAGTGTATTTTGAACTGATAATCGATTAACAAACTTTTGATAATCGATTATCTGCACTTTACTCGAGTATTTTTGGTCTCACTCGAGTGAAATTTATCAGACTTTCGTATTACTCGATTAACACTTATTTTACTCGAGTAAACAGGGTCTGTAACTGTTTTAAATACGTTTTTCACTTCTCAAAAGCTATTCTAAGTTGCTCCAACTTTTGGATATTCTATATAAACCTTTTCCTAATCATTTCTATCAACTAGAATCATTTTCACAAGTCTTTTAGTTTATGAGTTTGGGTAGAGTTTATTAGAGGGTAGTGAATCTCTTTTGATTGCATGATTATATCATATTTTGAGTATTCACTTTGCCTAAAATCAATAGGTGGCTTAAAGGTTTGAAAGAAAAGGTTTAGTTTTTGAGAAAACAAGTTTTAAGTGATTTTTAATGTTAATAATCGATTAACAGATTTCGATAATTGATTAACAGAGTATTTTGAACTGATAATCGATTAACAAACTTTTGATAATCGATTATCTGCACTTTACTCGAGTATTTTTGGTCTCACTCGAGTGAAATTTATCAGACTTTCGTATTACTCGATTAACACTTATTTTACTCGAGTAAACAGGGTCTGTAACTGTTTTAAATACGTTTTTCACTTCTCAAAAGCTATTCTAAGTTGCTCCAACTTTTGGATATTCTATATAAACCTTTTCCTAATCATTTCTATCAACTAGAATCATTTTCACAAGTCTTTTAGTTTATGAGTTTGGGTAGAGTTTATTAGAGGGTAGTGAATCTCTTTTGATTGCATGATTATATCATATTTTAAGTATTCACTTTGCCTAAAATCAATAGGTGGCTTAAAGGTTTGAAAGAAAAGGTTTAGTTTTTGAGAAAACAAGTTTTAAGTGATTTTTAATGTTAGTCGATTAACAGATTTCGATAATTGATTAACAGAGTATTTTGAACTGATAATCGATTAACAAACTTTTGATAATCGATTATCTGCACTTTACTCGAGTATTTTTGGTCTCACTCGAGTGAAATTTATCAGACTTTCGTATTACTCGATTAACACTTATTTTACTCGAGTAAACAGGGTCTGTAACTGTTTTAAATACGTTTTTCACTTCTCAAAAGCTATTCTAAGTTGCTCCAACTTTTGGATATTCTATATAAACCTTTTCCTAATCATTTCTATCAACTAGAATCATTTTCACAAGTCTTTTAGTTTATGAGTTTGGGTAGAGTTTATTAGAGGGTAGTGAATCTCTTTTGATTGCATGATTATATCATATTTTGAGTATTCACTTTGCCTAAAATCAATAGGTGGCTTAAAGGTTTGAAAGAAAAGGTTTAGTTTTTGAGAAAACAAGTTTTAAGTGATTTTTAATGTTAATAATCGATTAACAGATTTCGATAATTGATTAACAGTGTATTTTGAACTGATAATCGATTAACAAACTTTTGATAATCGATTATCTGCACTTTACTCGAGTATTTTTGGTCTCACTCGAGTGAAATTTATCATACTTTCGTATTACTCGATTAACACTTATTTTACTCGAGTAAACAGGGTCTGTAACTGTTTTAAATACGTTTTTCACTTCTCAAAAGCTATTCTAAGTTGCTCCAACTTTTGGATATTCTATATAAACCTTTTCCTAATCATTTCTATCAACTAGAATCATTTTCACAAGTCTTTTAGTTTATGAGTTTGGGTAGAGTTTATTAGAGGGTAGTGAATCTCTTTTGATTGCATGATTATATCATATTTTGAGTATTCACTTTGCCTAAAATCAATAGGTGGCTTAAAGGTTTGAAAGAAAAGGTTTAGTTTTTGAGAAAACAAGTTTTAAGTGATTTTTAATGTTAATAATCGATTAACAGATTTCGATAATTGATTAACAGAGTATTTTGAACTGATAATCGATTAACAAACTTTTGATAATCGATTATCTGCACTTTACTCGAGTATTTTTGGTCTCACTCGAGTGAAATTTATCAGACTTTCGTATTACTCGATTAACACTTATTTTACTCGAGTAAACAGGGTCTGTAACTGTTTTAAATACGTTTTTCACTTCTCAAAAGCTATTCTAAGTTGCTCCAACTTTTGGATATTCTATATAAACCTTTTCCTAATCATTTCTATCAACTAGAATCATTTTCACAAGTCTTTTAGTTTATGAGTTTGGGTAGAGTTTATTAGAGGGTAGTGAATCTCTTTTGATTGCATGATTATATCATATTTTGAGTATTCACTTTGCCTAAAATCAATAGGTGGCTTAAAGGTTTGAAAGAAAAGGTTTAGTTTTTGAGAAAACAAGTTTTAAGTGATTTTTAATGTTAATAATCGATTAACAGATTTCGATAATTGATTAACAGTGTATTTTGAACTGATAATCGATTAACAAACTTTTGATAATCGATTATCTGCACTTTACTCGAGTATTTTTGGTCTCACTCGAGTGAAATTTATCAGACTTTCGTATTACTCGATTAACACTTATTTTACTCGAGTAAACAGGGTCTGTAACTGTTTTAAATACGTTTTTCACTTCTCAAAAGCTATTCTAAGTTGCTCCAACTTTTGGATATTCTATATAAACCTTTTCCTAATCATTTCTATCAACTAGAATCATTTTCACAAGTCTTTTAGTTTATGAGTTTGGGTAGAGTTTATTAGAGGGTAGTGAATCTCTTTTGATTGCATGATTATATCATATTTTGAGTATTCACTTTGCCTAAAATCAATAGGTGGCTTAAAGGTTTGAAAGAAAAGGTTTAGTTTTTGAGAAAACAAGTTTTAAGTGATTTTTAATGTTAATAATCGATTAACAGATTTCGATAATTGATTAACAGAGTATTTTGAACTGATAATCGATTAACAAACTTTTGATAATTGATTATCTGCACTTTACTCGAGTATTTTTGGTCTCACTCGAGTGAAATTTATCAGACTTTCGTATTACTCGATTAACACTTATTTTACTCGAGTAAACAGGGTCTGTAACTGTTTTAAATACGTTTTTCACTTCTCAAAAGCTATTCTAAGTTGCTCCAACTTTTGGATATTCTATATAAACCTTTTCCTAATCATTTCTATCAACTAGAATCATTTTCACAAGTCTTTTAGTTTATGAGTTTGGGTAGAGTTTATTAGAGGGTAGTGAATCTCTTTTGATTGCATGATTATATCATATTTTGAGTATTCACTTTGCCTAAAATCAATAGGTGGCTTAAAGGTTTGAAAGAAAAGGTTTAGTTTTTGAGAAAACAAGTTTTAAGTGATTTTTAATGTTAATAATCGATTAACAGATTTCGATAATTGATTAACAGTGTATTTTGAACTGATAATCGATTAACAAACTTTTGATAATCGATTATCTGCACTTTACTCGAGTATTTTTGGTCTCACTCGAGTGAAATTTATCAGACTTTCGTATTACTCGATTAACACTTATTTTACTCGAGTAAACAGGGTCTGTAACTGTTTTAAATACGTTTTTCACTTCTCAAAAGCTATTCTAAGTTGCTCCAACTTTTGGATATTCTATATAAACCTTTTCCTAATCATTTCTATCAACTAGAATCATTTTCACAAGTCTTTTAGTTTATGAGTTTGGGTAGAGTTTATTAGAGGGTAGTGAATCTCTTTTGATTGCATGATTATATCATATTTTGAGTATTCACTTTGCCTAAAATCAATAGGTGGCTTAAAGGTTTGAAAGAAAAGGTTTAGTTTTTGAGAAAACAAGTTTTAAGTGATTTTTAATGTTAATAATCGATTAACAGATTTCGATAATTGATTAACAGAGTATTTTGAACTGATAATCGATTAACAAACTTTTGATAATTGATTATCTGCACTTTACTCGAGTATTTTTGGTCTCACTCGAGTGAAATTTATCAGACTTTCGTATTACTCGATTAACACTTATTTTACTCGAGTAAACAGGGTCTGTAACTGTTTTAAATACGTTTTTCACTTCTCAAAAGCTATTCTAAGTTGCTCCAACTTTTGGATATTCTATATAAACCTTTTCCTAATCATTTCTATCAACTAGAATCATTTTCACAAGTCTTTTAGTTTATGAGTTTGGGTAGAGTTTATTAGAGGGTAGTGAATCTCTTTTGATTGCATGATTATATCATATTTTGAGTATTCACTTTGCCTAAAATCAATAGGTGGCTTAAAGGTTTGAAAGAAAAGGTTTAGTTTTTGAGAAAACAAGTTTTAAGTGATTTTTAATGTTAATAATCGATTAACAGATTTCGATAATTGATTAACAGTGTATTTTGAACTGATAATCGATTAACAAACTTTTGATAATCGATTATCTGCACTTTACTCGAGTATTTTTGGTCTCACTCGAGTGAAATTTATCAGACTTTCGTATTACTCGATTAACACTTATTTTACTCGAGTAAACAGGGTCTGTAACTGTTTTAAATACGTTTTTCACTTCTCAAAAGCTATTCTAAGTTGCTCCAACTTTTGGATATTCTATATAAACCTTTTCCTAATCATTTCTATCAACTAGAATCATTTTCACAAGTCTTTTAGTTTATGAGTTTGGGTAGAGTTTATTAGAGGGTAGTGAATCTCTTTTGATTGCATGATTATATCATATTTTGAGTATTCACTTTGCCTAAAATCAATAGGTGGCTTAAAGGTTTGAAAGAAAAGGTTTAGTTTTTGAGAAAACAAGTTTTAAGTGATTTTTAATGTTAATAATCGATTAACAGATTTCGATAATTGATTAATAGTGTATTTTGAACTGATAATCGATTAACAAACTTTTGATAATCGATTATCTGCACTTTACTCGAGTATTTTTGGTCTCACTCGAGTGAAATTTATCATACTTTCGTATTACTCGATTAACACTTATTTTACTCGAGTAAACAGGGTCTGTAACTGTTTTAAATACGTTTTTCACTTCTCAAAAGCTATTCTAAGTTGCTCCAACTTTTGGATATTCTATATAAACCTTTTCCTAATCATTTCTATCAACTAGAATCATTTTCACAAGTCTTTTAGTTTATGAGTTTGGGTAGAGTTTATTAGAGGGTAGTGAATCTCTTTTGATTGCATGATTATATCATATTTTGAGTATTCACTTTGCCTAAAATCAATAGGTGGCTTAAAGGTTTGAAAGAAAAGGTTTAGTTTTTGAGAAAACAAGTTTTAAGTGATTTTTAATGTTAATCGATTAACAGATTTCGATAATTGATTAACAGAGTATTTTGAACTGATAATCGATTAACAAACTTTTGATAATCGATTATCTGCACTTTACTCGAGTATTTTTGGTCTCACTCGAGTGAAATTTATCAGACTTTCGTATTACTCGATTAACACTTATTTTACTCGAGTAAACAGGGTCTGTAACTGTTTTAAATACGTTTTTCACTTCTCAAAAGCTATTCTAAGTTGCTCCAACTTTTGGATATTCTATATAAACCTTTTCCTAATCATTTCTATCAACTAGAATCATTTTCACAAGTCTTTTAGTTTATGAGTTTGGGTAGAGTTTATTAGAGGGTAGTGAATCTCTTTTGATTGCATGATTATATCATATTTTGAGTATTCACTTTGCCTAAAATCAATAGGTGGCTTAAAGGTTTGAAAGAAAAGGTTTAGTTTTTGAGAAAACAAGTTTTAAGTGATTTTTAATGTTAATAATCGATTAACAGATTTCGATAATTGATTAACAGTGTATTTTGAACTGATAATCGATTAACAAACTTTTGATAATCGATTATCTGCACTTTACTCGAGTATTTTTGGTCTCACTCGAGTGAAATTTATCAGACTTTCGTATTACTCGATTAACACTTATTTTACTCGAGTAAACAGGGTCTGTAACTGTTTTAAATACGTTTTTCACTTCTCAAAAGCTATTCTAAGTTGCTCCAACTTTTGGATATTCTATATAAACCTTTTCCTAATCATTTCTATCAACTAGAATCATTTTCACAAGTCTTTTAGTTTATGAGTTTGGGTAGAGTTTATTAGAGGGTAGTGAATCTCTTTTGATTGCATGATTATATCATATTTTGAGTATTCACTTTGCCTAAAATCAATAGGTGGCTTAAAGGTTTGAAAGAAAAGGTTTAGTTTTTGAGAAAACAAGTTTTAAGTGATTTTTAATGTTAATAATCGATTAACAGATTTCGATAATTGATTAATAGTGTATTTTGAACTGATAATCGATTAACAAACTTTTGATAATCGATTATCTGCACTTTACTCGAGTATTTTTGGTCTCACTCGAGTGAAATTTATCATACTTTCGTATTACTCGATTAACACTTATTTTACTCGAGTAAACAGGGTCTGTAACTGTTTTAAATACGTTTTTCACTTCTCAAAAGCTATTCTAAGTTGCTCCAACTTTTGGATATTCTATATAAACCTTTTCCTAATCATTTCTATCAACTAGAATCATTTTCACAAGTCTTTTAGTTTATGAGTTTGGGTAGAGTTTATTAGAGGGTAGTGAATCTCTTTTGATTGCATGATTATATCATATTTTGAGTATTCACTTTGCCTAAAATCAATAGGTGGCTTAAAGGTTTGAAAGAAAAGGTTTAGTTTTTGAGAAAACAAGTTTTAAGTGATTTTTAATGTTAATCGATTAACAGATTTCGATAATTGATTAACAGAGTATTTTGAACTGATAATCGATTAACAAACTTTTGATAATCGATTATCTGCACTTTACTCGAGTATTTTTGGTCTCACTCGAGTGAAATTTATCAGACTTTCGTATTACTCGATTAACACTTATTTTACTCGAGTAAACAGGGTCTGTAACTGTTTTAAATACGTTTTTCACTTCTCAAAAGCTATTCTAAGTTGCTCCAACTTTTGGATATTCTATATAAACCTTTTCCTAATCATTTCTATCAACTAGAATCATTTTCACAAGTCTTTTAGTTTATGAGTTTGGGTAGAGTTTATTAGAGGGTAGTGAATCTCTTTTGATTGCATGATTATATCATATTTTGAGTATTCACTTTGCCTAAAATCAATAGGTGGCTTAAAGGTTTGAAAGAAAAGGTTTAGTTTTTGAGAAAACAAGTTTTAAGTGATTTTTAATGTTAATAATCGATTAACAGATTTCGATAATTGATTAACAGTGTATTTTGAACTGATAATCGATTAACAAACTTTTGATAATCGATTATCTGCACTTTACTCGAGTATTTTTGGTCTCACTCGAGTGAAATTTATCATACTTTCGTATTACTCGATTAACACTTATTTTACTCGAGTAAACAGGGTCTGTAACTGTTTTAAATACGTTTTTCACTTCTCAAAAGCTATTCTAAGTTGCTCCAACTTTTGGATATTCTATATAAACCTTTTCCTAATCATTTCTATCAACTAGAATCATTTTCACAAGTCTTTTAGTTTATGAGTTTGGGTAGAGTTTATTAGAGGGTAGTGAATCTCTTTTGATTGCATGATTATATCATATTTTGAGTATTCACTTTGCCTAAAATCAATAGGTGGCTTAAAGGTTTGAAAGAAAAGGTTTAGTTTTTGAGAAAACAAGTTTTAAGTGATTTTTAATGTTAATAATCGATTAACAGATTTCGATAATTGATTAACAGTGTATTTTGAACTGATAATCGATTAACAAACTTTTGATAATCGATTATCTGCACTTTACTCGAGTATTTTTGGTCTCACTCGAGTGAAATTTATCATACTTTCGTATTACTCGATTAACACTTATTTTACTCGAGTAAACAGGGTCTGTAACTGTTTTAAATACGTTTTTCACTTCTCAAAAGCTATTCTAAGTTGCTCCAACTTTTGGATATTCTATATAAACCTTTTCCTAATCATTTCTATCAACTAGAATCATTTTCACAAGTCTTTTAGTTTATGAGTTTGGGTAGAGTTTATTAGAGGGTAGTGAATCTCTTTTGATTGCATGATTATATCATATTTTGAGTATTCACTTTGCCTAAAATCAATAGGTGGCTTAAAGGTTTGAAAGAAAAGGTTTAGTTTTTGAGAAAACAAGTTTTAAGTGATTTTTAATGTTAATAATCGATTAACAGATTTCGATAATTGATTAACAGTGTATTTTGAACTGATAATCGATTAACAAACTTTTGATAATCGATTATCTGCACTTTACTCGAGTATTTTTGGTCTCACTCGAGTGAAATTTATCAGACTTTCGTATTACTCGATTAACACTTATTTTACTCGAGTAAACAGGGTCTGTAACTGTTTTAAATACGTTTTTCACTTCTCAAAAGCTATTCTAAGTTGCTCCAACTTTTGGATATTCTATATAAACCTTTTCCTAATCATTTCTATCAACTAGAATCATTTTCACAAGTCTTTTAGTTTATGAGTTTGGGTAGAGTTTATTAGAGGGTAGTGAATCTCTTTTGATTGCATGATTATATCATATTTTGAGTATTCACTTTGCCTAAAATCAATAGGTGGCTTAAAGGTTTGAAAGAAAAGGTTTAGTTTTTGAGAAAACAAGTTTTAAGTGATTTTTAATGTTAATAATCGATTAACAGATTTCGATAATTGATTAACAGAGTATTTTGAACTGATAATCGATTAACAAACTTTTGATAATCGATTATCTGCACTTTACTCGAGTATTTTTGGTCTCACTCGAGTGAAATTTATCAGACTTTCGTATTACTCGATTAACACTTATTTTACTCGAGTAAACAGGGTCTGTAACTGTTTTAAATACGTTTTTCACTTCTCAAAAGCTATTCTAAGTTGCTCCAACTTTTGGATATTCTATATAAACCTTTTCCTAATCATTTCTATCAACTAGAATCATTTTCACAAGTCTTTTAGTTTATGAGTTTGGGTAGAGTTTATTAGAGGGTAGTGAATCTCTTTTGATTGCATGATTATATCATATTTTGAGTATTCACTTTGCCTAAAATCAATAGGTGGCTTAAAGGTTTGAAAGAAAAGGTTTAGTTTTTGAGAAAACAAGTTTTAAGTGATTTTTAATGTTAATCGATTAACAGATTTCGATAATTGATTAACAGAGTATTTTGAACTGATAATCGATTAACAAACTTTTGATAATCGATTATCTGCACTTTACTCGAGTATTTTTGGTCTCACTCGAGTGAAATTTATCAGACTTTCGTATTACTCGATTAACACTTATTTTACTCGAGTAAACAGGGTCTGTAACTGTTTTAAATACGTTTTTCACTTCTCAAAAGCTATTCTAAGTTGCTCCAACTTTTGGATATTCTATATAAACCTTTTCCTAATCATTTCTATCAACTAGAATCATTTTCACAAGTCTTTTAGTTTATGAGTTTGGGTAGAGTTTATTAGAGGGTAGTGAATCTCTTTTGATTGCATGATTATATCATATTTTGAGTATTCACTTTGCCTAAAATCAATAGGTGGCTTAAAGGTTTGAAAGAAAAGGTTTAGTTTTTGAGAAAACAAGTTTTAAGTGATTTTTAATGTTAATAATCGATTAACAGATTTCGATAATTGATTAACAGTGTATTTTGAACTGATAATCGATTAACAAACTTTTGATAATCGATTATCTGCACTTTACTCGAGTATTTTTGGTCTCACTCGAGTGAAATTTATCATACTTTCGTATTACTCGATTAACACTTATTTTACTCGAGTAAACAGGGTCTGTAACTGTTTTAAATACGTTTTTCACTTCTCAAAAGCTATTCTAAGTTGCTCCAACTTTTGGATATTCTATATAAACCTTTTCCTAATCATTTCTATCAACTAGAATCATTTTCACAAGTCTTTTAGTTTATGAGTTTGGGTAGAGTTTATTAGAGGGTAGTGAATCTCTTTTGATTGCATGATTATATCATATTTTGAGTATTCACTTTGCCTAAAATCAATAGGTGGCTTAAAGGTTTGAAAGAAAAGGTTTAGTTTTTGAGAAAACAAGTTTTAAGTGATTTTTAATGTTAATAATCGATTAACAGATTTCGATAATTGATTAACAGAGTATTTTGAACTGATAATCGATTAACAAACTTTTGATAATCGATTATCTGCACTTTACTCGAGTATTTTTGGTCTCACTCGAGTGAAATTTATCAGACTTTCGTATTACTCGATTAACACTTATTTTACTCGAGTAAACAGGGTCTGTAACTGTTTTAAATACGTTTTTCACTTCTCAAAAGCTATTCTAAGTTGCTCCAACTTTTGGATATTCTATATAAACCTTTTCCTAATCATTTCTATCAACTAGAATCATTTTCACAAGTCTTTTAGTTTATGAGTTTGGGTAGAGTTTATTAGAGGGTAGTGAATCTCTTTTGATTGCATGATTATATCATATTTTGAGTATTCACTTTGCCTAAAATCAATAGGTGGCTTAAAGGTTTGAAAGAAAAGGTTTAGTTTTTGAGAAAACAAGTTTTAAGTGATTTTTAATGTTAATAATCGATTAACAGATTTCGATAATTGATTAACAGTGTATTTTGAACTGATAATCGATTAACAAACTTTTGATAATCGATTATCTGCACTTTACTCGAGTATTTTTGGTCTCACTCGAGTGAAATTTATCAGACTTTCGTATTACTCGATTAACACTTATTTTACTCGAGTAAACAGGGTCTGTAACTGTTTTAAATACGTTTTTCACTTCTCAAAAGCTATTCTAAGTTGCTCCAACTTTTGGATATTCTATATAAACCTTTTCCTAATCATTTCTATCAACTAGAATCATTTTCACAAGTCTTTTAGTTTATGAGTTTGGGTAGAGTTTATTAGAGGGTAGTGAATCTCTTTTGATTGCATGATTATATCATATTTTGAGTATTCACTTTGCCTAAAATCAATAGGTGGCTTAAAGGTTTGAAAGAAAAGGTTTAGTTTTTGAGAAAACAAGTTTTAAGTGATTTTTAATGTTAATAATCGATTAACAGATTTCGATAATTGATTAACAGAGTATTTTGAACTGATAATCGATTAACAAACTTTTGATAATTGATTATCTGCACTTTACTCGAGTATTTTTGGTCTCACTCGAGTGAAATTTATCAGACTTTCGTATTACTCGATTAACACTTATTTTACTCGAGTAAACAGGGTCTGTAACTGTTTTAAATACGTTTTTCACTTCTCAAAAGCTATTCTAAGTTGCTCCAACTTTTGGATATTCTATATAAACCTTTTCCTAATCATTTCTATCAACTAGAATCATTTTCACAAGTCTTTTAGTTTATGAGTTTGGGTAGAGTTTATTAGAGGGTAGTGAATCTCTTTTGATTGCATGATTATATCATATTTTGAGTATTCACTTTGCCTAAAATCAATAGGTGGCTTAAAGGTTTGAAAGAAAAGGTTTAGTTTTTGAGAAAACAAGTTTTAAGTGATTTTTAATGTTAATAATCGATTAACAGATTTCGATAATTGATTAACAGTGTATTTTGAACTGATAATCGATTAACAAACTTTTGATAATCGATTATCTGCACTTTACTCGAGTATTTTTGGTCTCACTCGAGTGAAATTTATCATACTTTCGTATTACTCGATTAACACTTATTTTACTCGAGTAAACAGGGTCTGTAACTGTTTTAAATACGTTTTTCACTTCTCAAAAGCTATTCTAAGTTGCTCCAACTTTTGGATATTCTATATAAACCTTTTCCTAATCATTTCTATCAACTAGAATCATTTTCACAAGTCTTTTAGTTTATGAGTTTGGGTAGAGTTTATTAGAGGGTAGTGAATCTCTTTTGATTGCATGATTATATCATATTTTGAGTATTCACTTTGCCTAAAATCAATAGGTGGCTTAAAGGTTTGAAAGAAAAGGTTTAGTTTTTGAGAAAACAAGTTTTAAGTGATTTTTAATGTTAATAATCGATTAACAGATTTCGATAATTGATTAACAGAGTATTTTGAACTGATAATCGATTAACAAACTTTTGATAATCGATTATCTGCACTTTACTCGAGTATTTTTGGTCTCACTCGAGTGAAATTTATCAGACTTTCGTATTACTCGATTAACACTTATTTTACTCGAGTAAACAGGGTCTGTAACTGTTTTAAATACGTTTTTCACTTCTCAAAAGCTATTCTAAGTTGCTCCAACTTTTGGATATTCTATATAAACCTTTTCCTAATCATTTCTATCAACTAGAATCATTTTCACAAGTCTTTTAGTTTATGAGTTTGGGTAGAGTTTATTAGAGGGTAGTGAATCTCTTTTGATTGCATGATTATATCATATTTTGAGTATTCACTTTGCCTAAAATCAATAGGTGGCTTAAAGGTTTGAAAGAAAAGGTTTAGTTTTTGAGAAAACAAGTTTTAAGTGATTTTTAATGTTAATAATCGATTAACAGATTTCGATAATTGATTAACAGTGTATTTTGAACTGATAATCGATTAACAAACTTTTGATAATCGATTATCTGCACTTTACTCGAGTATTTTTGGTCTCACTCGAGTGAAATTTATCAGACTTTCGTATTACTCGATTAACACTTATTTTACTCGAGTAAACAGGGTCTGTAACTGTTTTAAATACGTTTTTCACTTCTCAAAAGCTATTCTAAGTTGCTCCAACTTTTGGATATTCTATATAAACCTTTTCCTAATCATTTCTATCAACTAGAATCATTTTCACAAGTCTTTTAGTTTATGAGTTTGGGTAGAGTTTATTAGAGGGTAGTGAATCTCTTTTGATTGCATGATTATATCATATTTTGAGTATTCACTTTGCCTAAAATCAATAGGTGGCTTAAAGGTTTGAAAGAAAAGGTTTAGTTTTTGAGAAAACAAGTTTTAAGTGATTTTTAATGTTAATAATCGATTAACAGATTTCGATAATTGATTAACAGAGTATTTTGAACTGATAATCGATTAACAAACTTTTGATAATTGATTATCTGCACTTTACTCGAGTATTTTTGGTCTCACTCGAGTGAAATTTATCAGACTTTCGTATTACTCGATTAACACTTATTTTACTCGAGTAAACAGGGTCTGTAACTGTTTTAAATACGTTTTTCACTTCTCAAAAGCTATTCTAAGTTGCTCCAACTTTTGGATATTCTATATAAACCTTTTCCTAATCATTTCTATCAACTAGAATCATTTTCACAAGTCTTTTAGTTTATGAGTTTGGGTAGAGTTTATTAGAGGGTAGTGAATCTCTTTTGATTGCATGATTATATCATATTTTGAGTATTCACTTTGCCTAAAATCAATAGGTGGCTTAAAGGTTTGAAAGAAAAGGTTTAGTTTTTGAGAAAACAAGTTTTAAGTGATTTTTAATGTTAATAATCGATTAACAGATTTCGATAATTGATTAACAGTGTATTTTGAACTGATAATCGATTAACAAACTTTTGATAATCGATTATCTGCACTTTACTCGAGTATTTTTGGTCTCACTCGAGTGAAATTTATCAGACTTTCGTATTACTCGATTAACACTTATTTTACTCGAGTAAACAGGGTCTGTAACTGTTTTAAATACGTTTTTCACTTCTCAAAAGCTATTCTAAGTTGCTCCAACTTTTGGATATTCTATATAAACCTTTTCCTAATCATTTCTATCAACTAGAATCATTTTCACAAGTCTTTTAGTTTATGAGTTTGGGTAGAGTTTATTAGAGGGTAGTGAATCTCTTTTGATTGCATGATTATATCATATTTTGAGTATTCACTTTGCCTAAAATCAATAGGTGGCTTAAAGGTTTGAAAGAAAAGGTTTAGTTTTTGAGAAAACAAGTTTTAAGTGATTTTTAATGTTAATAATCGATTAACAGATTTCGATAATTGATTAACAGAGTATTTTGAACTGATAATCGATTAACAAACTTTTGATAATTGATTATCTGCACTTTACTCGAGTATTTTTGGTCTCACTCGAGTGAAATTTATCAGACTTTCGTATTACTCGATTAACACTTATTTTACTCGAGTAAACAGGGTCTGTAACTGTTTTAAATACGTTTTTCACTTCTCAAAAGCTATTCTAAGTTGCTCCAACTTTTGGATATTCTATATAAACCTTTTCCTAATCATTTCTATCAACTAGAATCATTTTCACAAGTCTTTTAGTTTATGAGTTTGGGTAGAGTTTATTAGAGGGTAGTGAATCTCTTTTGATTGCATGATTATATCATATTTTGAGTATTCACTTTGCCTAAAATCAATAGGTGGCTTAAAGGTTTGAAAGAAAAGGTTTAGTTTTTGAGAAAACAAGTTTTAAGTGATTTTTAATGTTAATAATCGATTAACAGATTTCGATAATTGATTAACAGTGTATTTTGAACTGATAATCGATTAACAAACTTTTGATAATCGATTATCTGCACTTTACTCGAGTATTTTTGGTCTCACTCGAGTGAAATTTATCAGACTTTCGTATTACTCGATTAACACTTATTTTACTCGAGTAAACAGGGTCTGTAACTGTTTTAAATACGTTTTTCACTTCTCAAAAGCTATTCTAAGTTGCTCCAACTTTTGGATATTCTATATAAACCTTTTCCTAATCATTTCTATCAACTAGAATCATTTTCACAAGTCTTTTAGTTTATGAGTTTGGGTAGAGTTTATTAGAGGGTAGTGAATCTCTTTTGATTGCATGATTATATCATATTTTGAGTATTCACTTTGCCTAAAATCAATAGGTGGCTTAAAGGTTTGAAAGAAAAGGTTTAGTTTTTGAGAAAACAAGTTTTAAGTGATTTTTAATGTTAATAATCGATTAACAAATTTCGATAATTGATTAACAGAGTATTTTGAACTGATAATCGATTAACAAACTTTTGATAATCGATTATCTGCACTTTACTCGAGTATTTTTGGTCTCACTCGAGTGAAATTTATCAGACTTTCGTATTACTCGATTAACACTTATTTTACTCGAGTAAACAGGGTCTGTAACTGTTTTAAATACGTTTTTCACTTCTCAAAAGCTATTCTAAGTTGCTCCAACTTTTGGATATTCTATATAAACCTTTTCCTTATCATTTCTATCAACTAGAATCATTTTCACAAGTCTTTTAGTTTATGAGTTTGGGTAGAGTTTATTAGAGGGTAGTGAATCTCTTTTGATTGCATGATTATATCATATTTTGAGTATTCACTTTGCCTAAAATCAATAGGTGGCTTAAAGGTTTGAAAGAAAAGGTTTAGTTTTTGAGAAAACAAGTTTTAAGTGATTTTTAATGTTAATAATCGATTAACAGATTTCGATAATTGATTAACAGTGTATTTTGAACTGATAATCGATTAACAAACTTTTGATAATCGATTATCTGCACTTTACTCGAGTATTTTTGGTCTCACTCGAGTGAAATTTATCAGACTTTCGTATTACTCGATTAACACTTATTTTACTCGAGTAAACAGGGTCTGTAACTGTTTTAAATACGTTTTTCACTTCTCAAAAGCTATTCTAAGTTGCTCCAACTTTTGGATATTCTATATAAACCTTTTCCTAATCATTTCTATCAACTAGAATCATTTTCACAAGTCTTTTAGTTTATGAGTTTGGGTAGAGTTTATTAGAGGGTAGTGAATCTCTTTTGATTGCATGATTATATCATATTTTGAGTATTCACTTTGCCTAAAATCAATAGGTG
Source organism: Crotalaria pallida (assembly GCA_037953625.1). Lineage (NCBI taxonomy): Eukaryota > Viridiplantae > Streptophyta > Magnoliopsida > Fabales > Fabaceae > Crotalaria > Crotalaria pallida. The sequence continues at coordinate 84,205,867 of CM075653.1, forward strand.
GCTTAAAGGTTTGAAAGAAAAGGTTTAGTTTTTGAGAAAACAAGTTTTAAGTGATTTTTAATGTTAATAATCGATTAATAGATTTCGATAATTGATTAACAGAGTATTTTGAACTGATAATCGATTAACAAACTTTTGATAATCGATTATCTGCACTTTACTCGAGTATTTTTGGTCTCACTCGAGTGAAATTTATCAGACTTTCGTATTACTCGATTAACACTTATTTTACTCGAGTAAACAGGGTCTGTAACTGTTTTAAATACGTTTTTCACTTCTCAAAAGCTATTCTAAGTTGTTCCAACTTTTGGGTATTCTATATAAACCTTTTCCTAATCATTTCTATCAACTAGAATCATTTTCACAAGTCTTTTAGTTTATGAGTTTGGGTAGAGTTTATTAGAGGGTAGTGAATCTCTTTTGATTGCATGATTATATCATATTTTGAGTATTCACTTTGCCTAAAATCAATAGGTGGCTTAAAGGTTTGAAGAAAAGGTTTAGTTTTTGAGAAAACAAGTTTTAAGTGATTTTTAATGTTAATAATCGATTAACAGATTTCTATAATTGATTAACAGTGTATTTTGAACTGATAATAGATTAACAAACTTTTGATAATCGATTATCTGCACTTTACTCGAGTATTTTTGGTCTCACTCGAGTGAAATTTATCAGACTTTCGTATTACTCGATTAACACTTATTTTACTCGAGTAAACAGGGTCTGTAACTGTTTTAAATACGTTTTTCACTTCTCAAAAGCTATTCTAAGTTGCTCCAACTTTTGGATATTCTATATAAACCTTTTCCTAATCATTTCTATGAACTAGAATCATTTTCACAAGTCTTTTAGTTTATGAGTTTGGGTAGAGTTTATTAGAGGGTAGTGAATCTCTTTTGATTGCATGATTATATCATATTTTGAGTATTCACTTTGCCTAAAATCAATAGGTGGCTTAAAGGTTTGAAAGAAAAGGTTTAGTTTTTGAGAAAACAAGTTTTAAGTGATTTTTAATGTTAATAATCGATTAATAGATTTCGATAATTGATTAACAGAGTATTTTGAACTGATAATCGATTAACAAACTTTTGATAATCGATTATCTGCACTTTACTCGAGTATTTTTGGTCTCACTCGAGTGAAATTTATCAGACTTTCGTATTACTCGATTAACACTTATTTTACTCGAGTAAACAGGGTCTGTAACTGTTTTAAATACGTTTTTCACTTCTCAAAAGCTATTCTAAGTTGCTCCAACTTTTGGATATTCTATATAAACCTTTTCCTAATCATTTCTATCAACTAGAATCATTTTCACAAGTCTTTTAGTTTATGAGTTTGGGTAGAGTTTATTAGAGGGTAGTGAATCTCTTTTGATTGCATGATTATATCATATTTTGAGTATTCACTTTGCCTAAAATCAATAGGTGGCTTAAAGGTTTGAAAGAAAAGGTTTAGTTTTTGAGAAAACAAGTTTTAAGTGATTTTTAATGTTAATAATCGATTAACAGATTTCGATAATTGATTAACAGTGTATTTTGAACTGATAATCGATTAACAAACTTTTGATAATCGATTATCTGCACTTTACTCGAGTATTTTTGGTCTCACTCGAGTGAAATTTATCAGACTTTCGTATTACTCGATTAACACTTATTTTACTCGAGTAAACAGGGTCTGTAACTGTTTTAAATACGTTTTTCACTTCTCAAAAGCTATTCTAAGTTGCTCCAACTTTTGGATATTCTATATAAACCTTTTCCTAATCATTTCTATCAACTAGAATCATTTTCACAAGTCTTTTAGTTTATGAGTTTGGGTAGAGTTTATTAGAGGGTAGTGAATCTCTTTTGATTGCATGATTATATCATATTTTGAGTATTCACTTTGCCTAAAATCAATAGGTGGCTTAAAGGTTTGAAAGAAAAGGTTTAGTTTTTGAGAAAACAAGTTTTAAGTGATTTTTAATGTTAATAATCGATTAACAGATTTCGATAATTGATTAACAGAGTATTTTGAACTGATAATCGATTAACAAACTTTTGATAATCGATTATCTGCACTTTACTCGAGTATTTTTGGTCTCACTCGAGTGAAATTTATCAGACTTTCGTATTACTCGATTAACACTTATTTTACTCGAGTAAACAGGGTCTGTAACTGTTTTAAATACGTTTTTCACTTCTCAAAAGCTATTCTAAGTTGCTCCAACTTTTGGATATTCTATATAAACCTTTTCCTAATCATTTCTATCAACTAGAATCATTTTCACAAGTCTTTTAGTTTATGAGTTTGGGTAGAGTTTATTAGAGGGTAGTGAATCTCTTTTGATTGCATGATTATATCATATTTTGAGTATTCACTTTGCCTAAAATCAATAGGTGGCTTAAAGGTTTGAAAGAAAAGGTTTAGTTTTTGAGAAAACAAGTTTTAAGTGATTTTTAATGTTAATAATCGATTAACAGATTTCGATAATTGATTAACAGTGTATTTTGAACTGATAATCGATTAACAAACTTTTGATAATCGATTATCTGCACTTTACTCGAGTATTTTTGGTCTCACTCGAGTGAAATTTATCAGACTTTCGTATTACTCGATTAACACTTATTTTACTCGAGTAAACAGGGTCTGTAACTGTTTTAAATACGTTTTTCACTTCTCAAAAGCAATTCTAAGTTGCTCCAACTTTTGGGTATTCTATATAAACCTTTTCCTAATCATTTCTATCAACTAGAATCATTTTCACAAGTCTTTTAGTTTATGAGTTTGGGTAGAGTTTATTCGAGGGTAGTGAATCTCTTTTGATTGCATGATTATATCATATTTTGAGTATTCACTTTGCCTAAAATCAATAGGTGGCTTAAAGGTTTGAAAGAAAAGGTTTAGTTTTTGAGAAAACAAGTTTTAAGTGATTTTTAATGTTAATAATCGATTAACAGATTTCGATAATTGATTAACAGTGTATTTTGAACTGATAATCGATTAACAAACTTTTGATAATCGATTATCTGCACTTTACTCGAGTATTTTTGGTCTCACTCGAGTGAAATTTATCAGACTTTCGTATTACTCGATTAACACTTATTTTACTCGAGTAAACAGGGTCTGTAACTGTTTTAAATACGTTTTTCACTTCTCAAAAGCTATTCTAAGTTGCTCCAACTTTTGGATATTCTATATAAACCTTTTCCTAATCATTTCTATCAACTAGAATCATTTTCACAAGTCTTTTAGTTTATGAGTTTGGGTAGAGTTTATTAGAGGGTAGTGAATCTCTTTTGATTGCATGATTATATCATATTTTGAGTATTCACTTTGCCTAAAATCAATAGGTGGCTTAAAGGTTTGAAAGAAAAGGTTTAGTTTTTGAGAAAACAAGTTTTAAGTGATTTTTAATGTTAATAATCGATTAACAGATTTCGATAATTGATTAACAGTGTATTTTGAACTGATAATCGATTAACAAACTTTTGATAATCGATTATCTGCACTTTACTCGAGTATTTTTGGTCTCACTCGAGTGAAATTTATCAGACTTTCGTATTACTCGATTAACACTTATTTTACTCGAGTAAACAGGGTCTGTAACTGTTTTAAATACGTTTTTCACTTCTCAAAAGCAATTCTAAGTTGCTCCAACTTTTGGGTATTCTATATAAACCTTTTCCTAATCATTTCTATCAACTAGAATCATTTTCACAAGTCTTTTAGTTTATGAGTTTGGGTAGAGTTTATTCGAGGGTAGTGAATCTCTTTTGATTGCATGATTATATCATATTTTGAGTATTCACTTTGCCTAAAATCAATAGGTGGCTTAAAGGTTTGAAAGAAAAGGTTTAGTTTTTGAGAAAACAAGTTTTAAGTGATTTTTAATGTTAATAATCGATTAACAGATTTCGATAATTGATTAACAGTGTATTTTGAACTGATAATCGATTAACAAACTTTTGATAATCGATTATCTGCACTTTACTCGAGTATTTTTGGTCTCACTCGAGTGAAATTTATCAGACTTTCGTATTACTCGATTAACACTTATTTTACTCGAGTAAACAGGGTCTGTAACTGTTTTAAATACGTTTTTCACTTCTCAAAAGCTATTCTAAGTTGCTCCAACTTTTGGATATTCTATATAAACCTTTTCCTAATCATTTCTATCAACTAGAATCATTTTCACAAGTCTTTTAGTTTATGAGTTTGGGTAGAGTTTATTAGAGGGTAGTGAATCTCTTTTGATTGCATGATTATATCATATTTTGAGTATTCACTTTGCCTAAAATCAATAGGTGGCTTAAAGGTTTGAAAGAAAAGGTTTAGTTTTTGAGAAAACAAGTTTTAAGTGATTTTTAATGTTAATAATCGATTAACAGATTTCGATAATTGATTAACAGTGTATTTTGAACTGATAATCGATTAACAAACTTTTGATAATCGATTATCTGCACTTTACTCGAGTATTTTTGGTCTCACTCGAGTGAAATTTATCAGACTTTCGTATTACTCGATTAACACTTATTTTACTCGAGTAAACAGGGTCTGTAACTGTTTTAAATACGTTTTTCACTTCTCAAAAGCAATTCTAAGTTGCTCCAACTTTTGGGTATTCTATATAAACCTTTTCCTAATCATTTCTATCAACTAGAATCATTTTCACAAGTCTTTTAGTTTATGAGTTTGGGTAGAGTTTATTCGAGGGTAGTGAATCTCTTTTGATTGCATGATTATATCATATTTTGAGTATTCACTTTGCCTAAAATCAATAGGTGGCTTAAAGGTTTGAAAGAAAAGGTTTAGTTTTTGAGAAAACAAGTTTTAAGTGATTTTTAATGTTAATAATCGATTAACAGATTTCGATAATTGATTAACAGTGTATTTTGAACTGATAATCGATTAACAAACTTTTGATAATCGATTATCTGCACTTTACTCGAGTATTTTTGGTCTCACTCGAGTGAAATTTATCAGACTTTCGTATTACTCGATTAACACTTATTTTACTCGAGTAAACAGGGTCTGTAACTGTTTTAAATACGTTTTTCACTTCTCAAAAGCTATTCTAAGTTGCTCCAACTTTTGGATATTCTATATAAACCTTTTCCTAATCATTTCTATCAACTAGAATCATTTTCACAAGTCTTTTAGTTTATGAGTTTGGGTAGAGTTTATTAGAGGGTAGTGAATCTCTTTTGATTGCATGATTATATCATATTTTGAGTATTCACTTTGCCTAAAATCAATAGGTGGCTTAAAGGTTTGAAAGAAAAGGTTTAGTTTTTGAGAAAACAAGTTTTAAGTGATTTTTAATGTTAATAATCGATTAACAGATTTCGATAATTGATTAACAGTGTATTTTGAACTGATAATCGATTAACAAACTTTTGATAATCGATTATCTGCACTTTACTCGAGTATTTTTGGTCTCACTCGAGTGAAATTTATCAGACTTTCGTATTACTCGATTAACACTTATTTTACTCGAGTAAACAGGGTCTGTAACTGTTTTAAATACGTTTTTCACTTCTCAAAAGCAATTCTAAGTTGCTCCAACTTTTGGGTATTCTATATAAACCTTTTCCTAATCATTTCTATCAACTAGAATCATTTTCACAAGTCTTTTAGTTTATGAGTTTGGGTAGAGTTTATTCGAGGGTAGTGAATCTCTTTTGATTGCATGATTATATCATATTTTGAGTATTCACTTTGCCTAAAATCAATAGGTGGCTTAAAGGTTTGAAAGAAAAGGTTTAGTTTTTGAGAAAACAAGTTTTAAGTGATTTTTAATGTTAATAATCGATTAACAGATTTCGATAATTGATTAACAGTGTATTTTGAACTGATAATCGATTAACAAACTTTTGATAATCGATTATCTGCACTTTACTCGAGTATTTTTGGTCTCACTCGAGTGAAATTTATCAGACTTTCGTATTACTCGATTAACACTTATTTTACTCGAGTAAACAGGGTCTGTAACTGTTTTAAATACGTTTTTCACTTCTCAAAAGCTATTCTAAGTTGCTCCAACTTTTGGATATTCTATATAAACCTTTTCCTAATCATTTCTATCAACTAGAATCATTTTCACAAGTCTTTTAGTTTATGAGTTTGGGTAGAGTTTATTAGAGGGTAGTGAATCTCTTTTGATTGCATGATTATATCATATTTTGAGTATTCACTTTGCCTAAAATCAATAGGTGGCTTAAAGGTTTGAAAGAAAAGGTTTATTTTTTGAGAAAACAAGTTTTAAGTGATTTTTAATGTTAATAATCGATTAACAGATTTCGATAATTGATTAACAGAGTATTTTGAACTGATAATCGATTAACAAACTTTTGATAATCGATTATCTGCACTTTACTCGAGTATTTTTGGTCTCACTCGAGTGAAATTTATCAGACTTTCGTATTACTCGATTAACACTTATTTTACTCGAGTAAACAGGGTTTGTAACTGTTTTAAATACGTTTTTCACTTCTCAAGAGCTATTCTAAGTTGCTCCAACTTTTGGATATTCTATATAAACCTTTTCCTAATCATTTCTATCAACTAGAATCATTTTCACAAGTCTTTTAGTTTATGAGTTTGGGTAGAGTTTATTCGAGGGTAGTGAATCTCTTTTGATTGCATGATTATATCATATTTTGAGTATTCACTTTGCCTAAAATCAATAGGTGGCTTAAAGGTTTGAAAGAAAAGGTTTAGTTTTTGAGAAAACAAGTTTTAAGTGATTTTTAATGTTAATAATCGATTAACAGATTTCGATAATTGATTAACAGTGTATTTTGAACTGATAATCGATTAACAAACTTTTGATAATCGATTATCTGCACTTTACTCGAGTATTTTTGGTCTCACTCGAGTGAAATTTATCAGACTTTCGTATTACTCGATTAACACTTATTTTACTCGAGTAAACAGGGTCTGTAACTGTTTTAAATACGTTTTTCACTTCTCAAAAGCTATTCTAAGTTGCTCCAACTTTTGGGTATTCTATATAAACCTTTTCCTAATCATTTCTATCAACTAGAATCATTTTCACAAGTCTTTTAGTTTATGAGTTTGGGTAGAGTTTATTCGAGGGTAGTGAATCTCTTTTGATTGCATGATTATATCATATTTTGAGTATTCACTTTGCCTAAAATCAATAGGTGGCTTAAAGGTTTGAAAGAAAAGGTTTAGTTTTTGAGAAAACAAGTTTTAAGTGATTTTTAATGTTAATAATCGATTAACAGATTTCGATAATTGATTAACAGTGTATTTTGAACTGATAATCGATTAACAAACTTTTGATAATCGATTATCTGCACTTTACTCGAGTATTTTTGGTCTCACTCGAGTGAAATTTATCAGACTTTCGTATTACTCGATTAACACTTATTTTACTCGAGTAAACAGGGTCTGTAACTGTTTTAAATACGTTTTTCACTTCTCAAAAGCTATTCTAAGTTGCTCCAACTTTTGGATATTCTATATAAACCTTTTCCTAATCATTTCTATCAACTAGAATCATTTTCACAAGTCTTTTAGTTTATGAGTTTGGGTAGAGTTTATTAGAGGGTAGTGAATCTCTTTTGATTGCATGATTATATCATATTTTGAGTATTCACTTTGCCCAAAATCAATAGGTGGCTTAAAGGTTTGAAAGAAAAGGTTTAGTTTTTGAGAAAACAAGTTTTAAGTGATTTTTAATGTTAATAATCGATTAACAGATTTCGATAATTGATTAACAGTGTATTTTGAACTGATAATCGATTAACAAACTTTTGATAATCGATTATCTGCACTTTACTCGAGTATTTTTGGTCTCACTCGAGTGAAATTTATCAGACTTTCGTATTACTCGATTAACACTTATTTTACTCGAGTAAACAGGGTCTGTAACTGTTTTAAATACGTTTTTCACTTCTCAAAAGCTATTCTAAGTTGCTCCAACTTTTGGATATTCTATATAAACCTTTTCCTAATCATTTCTATCAACTAGAATCATTTTCACAAGTCTTTTAGTTTATGAGTTTGGGTAGAGTTTATTAGAGGGTAGTGAATCTCTTTTGATTGCATGATTATATCATATTTTGAGTATTCACTTTGCCCAAAATCAATAGGTGGCTTAAAGGTTTGAAAGAAAAGGTTTAGTTTTTGAGAAAACAAGTTTTAAGTGATTTTTAATGTTAATAATCGATTAACAGATTTCGATAATTGATTAACAGTGTATTTTGAACTGATAATCGATTAACAAACTTTTGATAATCGATTATCTGCACTTTACTCGAGTATTTTTGGTCTCACTCGAGTGAAATTTATCAGACTTTCGTATTACTCGATTAACACTTATTTTACTCGAGTAAACAGGGTCTGTAACTGTTTTAAATACGTTTTTCACTTCTCAAAAGCTATTCTAAGTTGCTCCAACTTTTGGATATTCTATATAAACCTTTTCCTAATCATTTCTATCAACTAGAATCATTTTCACAAGTCTTTTAGTTTATGAGTTTGGGTAGAGTTTATTAGAGGGTAGTGAATCTCTTTTGATTGCATGATTATATCATATTTTGAGTATTCACTTTGCCTAAAATCAATAGGTGGCTTAAAGGTTTGAAAGAAAAGGTTTAGTTTTTGAGAAAACAAGTTTTAAGTGATTTTTAATGTTAATAATCGATTAACAGATTTCGATAATTGATTAACAGAGTATTTTGAACTGATAATCGATTAACAAACTTTTGATAATCGATTATCTGCACTTTACTCGAGTATTTTTGGTCTCACTCGAGTGAAATTTATCAGACTTTCGTATTACTCGATTAACACTTATTTTACTCGAGTAAACAGGGTTTGTAACTGTTTTAAATACGTTTTTCACTTCTCAAGAGCTATTCTAAGTTGCTCCAACTTTTGGATATTCTATATAAACCTTTTCCTAATCATTTCTATCAACTAGAATCATTTTCACAAGTCTTTTAGTTTATGAGTTTGGGTAGAGTTTATTCGAGGGTAGTGAATCTCTTTTGATTGCATGATTATATCATATTTTGAGTATTCACTTTGCCTAAAATCAATAGGTGGCTTAAAGGTTTGAAAGAAAAGGTTTAGTTTTTGAGAAAACAAGTTTTAAGTGATTTTTAATGTTAATAATCGATTAACAGATTTCGATAATTGATTAACAGTGTATTTTGAACTGATAATCGATTAACAAACTTTTGATAATCGATTATCTGCACTTTACTCGAGTATTTTTGGTCTCACTCGAGTGAAATTTATCAGACTTTCGTATTACTCGATTAACACTTATTTTACTCGAGTAAACAGGGTCTGTAACTGTTTTAAATACGTTTTTCACTTCTCAAAAGCTATTCTAAGTTGCTCCAACTTTTGGGTATTCTATATAAACCTTTTCCTAATCATTTCTATCAACTAGAATCATTTTCACAAGTCTTTTAGTTTATGAGTTTGGGTAGAGTTTATTCGAGGGTAGTGAATCTCTTTTGATTGCATGATTATATCATATTTTGAGTATTCACTTTGCCTAAAATCAATAGGTGGCTTAAAGGTTTGAAAGAAAAGGTTTAGTTTTTGAGAAAACAAGTTTTAAGTGATTTTTAATGTTAATAATCGATTAACAGATTTCGATAATTGATTAACAGTGTATTTTGAACTGATAATCGATTAACAAACTTTTGATAATCGATTATCTGCACTTTACTCGAGTATTTTTGGTCTCACTCGAGTGAAATTTATCAGACTTTCGTATTACTCGATTAACACTTATTTTACTCGAGTAAACAGGGTCTGTAACTGTTTTAAATACGTTTTTCACTTCTCAAAAGCTATTCTAAGTTGCTCCAACTTTTGGATATTCTATATAAACCTTTTCCTAATCATTTCTATCAACTAGAATCATTTTCACAAGTCTTTTAGTTTATGAGTTTGGGTAGAGTTTATTAGAGGGTAGTGAATCTCTTTTGATTGCATGATTATATCATATTTTGAGTATTCACTTTGCCCAAAATCAATAGGTGGCTTAAAGGTTTGAAAGAAAAGGTTTAGTTTTTGAGAAAACAAGTTTTAAGTGATTTTTAATGTTAATAATCGATTAACAGATTTCGATAATTGATTAACAGTGTATTTTGAACTGATAATCGATTAACAAACTTTTGATAATCGATTATCTGCACTTTACTCGAGTATTTTTGGTCTCACTCGAGTGAAATTTATCAGACTTTCGTATTACTCGATTAACACTTATTTTACTCGAGTAAACAGGGTCTGTAACTGTTTTAAATACGTTTTTCACTTCTCAAAAGCTATTCTAAGTTGCTCCAACTTTTGGATATTCTATATAAACCTTTTCCTAATCATTTCTATCAACTAGAATCATTTTCACAAGTCTTTTAGTTTATGAGTTTGGGTAGAGTTTATTAGAGGGTAGTGAATCTCTTTTGATTGCATGATTATATCATATTTTGAGTATTCACTTTGCCTAAAATCAATAGGTGGCTTAAAGGTTTGAAAGAAAAGGTTTAGTTTTTGAGAAAACAAGTTTTAAGTGATTTTTAATGTTAATAATCGATTAACAGATTTCGATAATTGATTAACAGAGTATTTTGAACTGATAATCGATTAACAAACTTTTGATAATCGATTATCTGCACTTTACTCGAGTATTTTTGGTCTCACTCGAGTGAAATTTATCAGACTTTCGTATTACTCGATTAACACTTATTTTACTCGAGTAAACAGGGTTTGTAACTGTTTTAAATACGTTTTTCACTTCTCAAGAGCTATTCTAAGTTGCTCCAACTTTTGGATATTCTATATAAACCTTTTCCTAATCATTTCTATCAACTAGAATCATTTTCACAAGTCTTTTAGTTTATGAGTTTGGGTAGAGTTTATTCGAGGGTAGTGAATCTCTTTTGATTGCATGATTATATCATATTTTGAGTATTCACTTTGCCTAAAATCAATAGGTGGCTTAAAGGTTTGAAAGAAAAGGTTTAGTTTTTGAGAAAACAAGTTTTAAGTGATTTTTAATGTTAATAATCGATTAACAGATTTCGATAATTGATTAACAGTGTATTTTGAACTGATAATCGATTAACAAACTTTTGATAATCGATTATCTGCACTTTACTCGAGTATTTTTGGTCTCACTCGAGTGAAATTTATCAGACTTTCGTATTACTCGATTAACACTTATTTTACTCGAGTAAACAGGGTCTGTAACTGTTTTAAATACGTTTTTCACTTCTCAAAAGCTATTCTAAGTTGCTCCAACTTTTGGGTATTCTATATAAACCTTTTCCTAATCATTTCTATCAACTAGAATCATTTTCACAAGTCTTTTAGTTTATGAGTTTGGGTAGAGTTTATTCGAGGGTAGTGAATCTCTTTTGATTGCATGATTATATCATATTTTGAGTATTCACTTTGCCTAAAATCAATAGGTGGCTTAAAGGTTTGAAAGAAAAGGTTTAGTTTTTGAGAAAACAAGTTTTAAGTGATTTTTAATGTTAATAATCGATTAACAGATTTCGATAATTGATTAACAGTGTATTTTGAACTGATAATCGATTAACAAACTTTTGATAATCGATTATCTGCACTTTACTCGAGTATTTTTGGTCTCACTCGAGTGAAATTTATCAGACTTTCGTATTACTCGATTAACACTTATTTTACTCGAGTAAACAGGGTCTGTAACTGTTTTAAATACGTTTTTCACTTCTCAAAAGCTATTCTAAGTTGCTCCAACTTTTGGATATTCTATATAAACCTTTTCCTAATCATTTCTATCAACTAGAATCATTTTCACAAGTCTTTTAGTTTATGAGTTTGGGTAGAGTTTATTAGAGGGTAGTGAATCTCTTTTGATTGCATGATTATATCATATTTTGAGTATTCACTTTGCCCAAAATCAATAGGTGGCTTAAAGGTTTGAAAGAAAAGGTTTAGTTTTTGAGAAAACAAGTTTTAAGTGATTTTTAATGTTAATAATCGATTAACAGATTTCGATAATTGATTAACAGTGTATTTTGAACTGATAATCGATTAACAAACTTTTGATAATCGATTATCTGCACTTTACTCGAGTATTTTTGGTCTCACTCGAGTGAAATTTATCAGACTTTCGTATTACTCGATTAACACTTATTTTACTCGAGTAAACAGGGTCTGTAACTGTTTTAAATACGTTTTTCACTTCTCAAAAGCTATTCTAAGTTGCTCCAACTTTTGGATATTCTATATAAACCTTTTCCTAATCATTTCTATCAACTAGAATCATTTTCACAAGTCTTTTAGTTTATGAGTTTGGGTAGAGTTTATTAGAGGGTAGTGAATCTCTTTTGATTGCATGATTATATCATATTTTGAGTATTCACTTTGCCCAAAATCAATAGGTGGCTTAAAGGTTTGAAAGAAAAGGTTTAGTTTTTGAGAAAACAAGTTTTAAGTGATTTTTAATGTTAATAATCGATTAACAGATTTCGATAATTGATTAACAGTGTATTTTGAACTGATAATCGATTAACAAACTTTTGATAATCGATTATCTGCACTTTACTCGAGTATTTTTGGTCTCACTCGAGTGAAATTTATCAGACTTTCGTATTACTCGATTAACACTTATTTTACTCGAGTAAACAGGGTCTGTAACTGTTTTAAATACGTTTTTCACTTCTCAAAAGCTATTCTAAGTTGCTCCAACTTTTGGATATTCTATATAAACCTTTTCCTAATCATTTCTATCAACTAGAATCATTTTCACAAGTCTTTTAGTTTATGAGTTTGGGTAGAGTTTATTAGAGGGTAGTGAATCTCTTTTGATTGCATGATTATATCATATTTTGAGTATTCACTTTGCCCAAAATCAATAGGTGGCTTAAAGGTTTGAAAGAAAAGGTTTAGTTTTTGAGAAAACAAGTTTTAAGTGATTTTTAATGTTAATAATCGATTAACAGATTTCGATAATTGATTAACAGTGTATTTTGAACTGATAATCGATTAACAAACTTTTGATAATCGATTATCTGCACTTTACTCGAGTATTTTTGGTCTCACTCGAGTGAAATTTATCAGACTTTCGTATTACTCGATTAACACTTATTTTACTCGAGTAAACAGGGTCTGTAACTGTTTTAAATACGTTTTTCACTTCTCAAAAGCTATTCTAAGTTGCTCCAACTTTTGGATATTCTATATAAACCTTTTCCTAATCATTTCTATCAACTAGAATCATTTTCACAAGTCTTTTAGTTTATGAGTTTGGGTAGAGTTTATTAGAGGGTAGTGAATCTCTTTTGATTGCATGATTATATCATATTTTGAGTATTCACTTTGCCTAAAATCAATAGGTGGCTTAAAGGTTTGAAAGAAAAGGTTTAGTTTTTGAGAAAACAAGTTTTAAGTGATTTTTAATGTTAATAATCGATTAACAGATTTCGATAATTGATTAACAGAGTATTTTGAACTGATAATCGATTAACAAACTTTTGATAATCGATTATCTGCACTTTACTCGAGTATTTTTGGTCTCACTCGAGTGAAATTTATCAGACTTTCGTATTACTCGATTAACACTTATTTTACTCGAGTAAACAGGGTTTGTAACTGTTTTAAATACGTTTTTCACTTCTCAAGAGCTATTCTAAGTTGCTCCAACTTTTGGATATTCTATATAAACCTTTTCCTAATCATTTCTATCAACTAGAATCATTTTCACAAGTCTTTTAGTTTATGAGTTTGGGTAGAGTTTATTCGAGGGTAGTGAATCTCTTTTGATTGCATGATTATATCATATTTTGAGTATTCACTTTGCCTAAAATCAATAGGTGGCTTAAAGGTTTGAAAGAAAAGGTTTAGTTTTTGAGAAAACAAGTTTTAAGTGATTTTTAATGTTAATAATCGATTAACAGATTTCGATAATTGATTAACAGTGTATTTTGAACTGATAATCGATTAACAAACTTTTGATAATCGATTATCTGCACTTTACTCGAGTATTTTTGGTCTCACTCGAGTGAAATTTATCAGACTTTCGTATTACTCGATTAACACTTATTTTACTCGAGTAAACAGGGTCTGTAACTGTTTTAAATACGTTTTTCACTTCTCAAAAGCTATTCTAAGTTGCTCCAACTTTTGGGTATTCTATATAAACCTTTTCCTAATCATTTCTATCAACTAGAATCATTTTCACAAGTCTTTTAGTTTATGAGTTTGGGTAGAGTTTATTCGAGGGTAGTGAATCTCTTTTGATTGCATGATTATATCATATTTTGAGTATTCACTTTGCCTAAAATCAATAGGTGGCTTAAAGGTTTGAAAGAAAAGGTTTAGTTTTTGAGAAAACAAGTTTTAAGTGATTTTTAATGTTAATAATCGATTAACAGATTTCGATAATTGATTAACAGTGTATTTTGAACTGATAATCGATTAACAAACTTTTGATAATCGATTATCTGCACTTTACTCGAGTATTTTTGGTCTCACTCGAGTGAAATTTATCAGACTTTCGTATTACTCGATTAACACTTATTTTACTCGAGTAAACAGGGTCTGTAACTGTTTTAAATACGTTTTTCACTTCTCAAAAGCTATTCTAAGTTGCTCCAACTTTTGAATATTCTATATAAACCTTTTCCTAATCATTTCTATCAACTAGAATCATTTTCACAAGTCTTTTAGTTTATGAGTTTGGGTAGAGTTTATTAGAGGGTAGTGAATCTCTTTTGATTGCATGATTATATCATATTTTGAGTATTCACTTTGCCCAAAATCAATAGGTGGCTTAAAGGTTTGAAAGAAAAGGTTTAGTTTTTGAGAAAACAAGTTTTAAGTGATTTTTAATGTTAATAATCGATTAACAGATTTCGATAATTGATTAACAGTGTATTTTGAACTGATAATCGATTAACAAACTTTTGATAATCGATTATCTGCACTTTACTCGAGTATTTTTGGTCTCACTCGAGTGAAATTTATCAGACTTTCGTATTACTCGATTAACACTTATTTTACTCGAGTAAACAGGGTCTGTAACTGTTTTAAATACGTTTTTCACTTCTCAAAAGCTATTCTAAGTTGCTCCAACTTTTGGATATTCTATATAAACCTTTTCCTAATCATTTCTATCAACTAGAATCATTTTCACAAGTCTTTTAGTTTATGAGTTTGGGTAGAGTTTATTAGAGGGTAGTGAATCTCTTTTGATTGCATGATTATATCATATTTTGAGTATTCACTTTGCCCAAAATCAATAGGTGGCTTAAAGGTTTGAAAGAAAAAGTTTAGTTTTTGAGAAAACAAGTTTTAAGTGATTTTTAATGTTAATAATCGATTAACAGATTTCGATAATTGATTAACAGTGTATTTTGAACTGATAATCGATTAACAAACTTTTGATAATCGATTATCTGCACTTTACTCGAGTATTTTTGGTCTCACTCGAGTGAAATTTATCAGACTTTCGTATTACTCGATTAACACTTATTTTACTCGAGTAAACAGGGTCTGTAACTGTTTTAAATACGTTTTTCACTTCTCAAAAGCTATTCTAAGTTGCTCCAACTTTTGGATATTCTATATAAACCTTTTCCTAATCATTTCTATCAACTAGAATCATTTTCACAAGTCTTTTAGTTTATGAGTTTGGGTAGAGTTTATTAGAGGGTAGTGAATCTCTTTTGATTGCATGATTATATCATATTTTGAGTATTCACTTTGCCCAAAATCAATAGGTGGCTTAAAGGTTTGAAAGAAAAGGTTTAGTTTTTGAGAAAACAAGTTTTAAGTGATTTTTAATGTTAATAATCGATTAACAGATTTCGATAATTGATTAACAGTGTATTTTGAACTGATAATCGATTAACAAACTTTTGATAATCGATTATCTGCACTTTACTCGAGTATTTTTGGTCTCACTCGAGTGAAATTTATCAGACTTTCGTATTACTCGATTAACACTTATTTTACTCGAGTAAACAGGGTCTGTAACTGTTTTAAATACGTTTTTCACTTCTCAAAAGCTATTCTAAGTTGCTCCAACTTTTGGGTATTCTATATAAACCTTTTCCTAATCATTTCTATCAACTAGAATCATTTTCACAAGTCTTTTAGTTTATGAGTTTGGGTAGAGTTTATTCGAGGGTAGTGAATCTCTTTTGATTGCATGATTATATCATATTTTGAGTATTCACTTTGCCTAAAATCAATAGGTGGCTTAAAGGTTTGAAAGAAAAGGTTTAGTTTTTGAGAAAACAAGTTTTAAGTGATTTTTAATGTTAATAATCGATTAACAGATTTCGATAATTGATTAACAGTGTATTTTGAACTGATAATCGATTAACAAACTTTTGATAATCGATTATCTGCACTTTACTCGAGTATTTTTGGTCTCACTCGAGTGAAATTTATCAGACTTTCGTATTACTCGATTAACACTTATTTTACTCGAGTAAACAGGGTCTGTAACTGTTTTAAATACGTTTTTCACTTCGCAAAAGCTATTCTAAGTTGCTCCAACTTTTGGATATTCTATATAAACCTTTTCCTAATCATTTCTATCAACTAGAATCATTTTCACAAGTCTTTTAGTTTATGAGTTTGGGTAGAGTTTATTAGAGGGTAGTGAATCTCTTTTGATTGCATGATTATATCATATTTTGAGTATTCACTTTGCCCAAAATCAATAGGTGGCTTAAAGGTTTGAAAGAAAAGGTTTAGTTTTTGAGAAAACAAGTTTTAAGTGATTTTTAATGTTAATAATCGATTAACAGATTTCGATAATTGATTAACAGTGTATTTTGAACTGATAATCGATTAACAAACTTTTGATAATCGATTATCTGCACTTTACTCGAGTATTTTTGGTCTCACTCGAGTGAAATTTATCAGACTTTCGTATTACTCGATTAACACTTATTTTACTCGAGTAAACAGGGTCTGTAACTGTTTTAAATACGTTTTTCACTTCTCAAAAGCTATTCTAAGTTGCTCCAACTTTTGGATATTCTATATAAACCTTTTCCTAATCATTTCTATCAACTAGAATCATTTTCACAAGTCTTTTAGTTTATGAGTTTGGGTAGAGTTTATTAGAGGGTAGTGAATCTCTTTTGATTGCATGATTATATCATATTTTGAGTATTCACTTTGCCTAAAATCAATAGGTGGCTTAAAGGTTTGAAAGAAAAGGTTTAGTTTTTGAGAAAACAAGTTTTAAGTGATTTTTAATGTTAATAATCGATTAACAGATTTCGATAATTGATTAACAGAGTATTTTGAACTGATAATCGATTAACAAACTTTTGATAATCGATTATCTGCACTTTACTCGAGTATTTTTGGTCTCACTCGAGTGAAATTTATCAGACTTTCGTATTACTCGATTAACACTTATTTTACTCGAGTAAACAGGGTCTGTAACTGTTTTAAATACGTTTTTCACTTCTCAAGAGCTATTCTAAGTTGCTCCAACTTTTGGATATTCTATATAAACCTTTTCCTAATCATTTCTATCAACTAGAATCATTTTCACAAGTCTTTTAGTTTATGAGTTTGGGTAGAGTTTATTAGAGGGTAGTGAATCTCTTTTGATTGCATGATTATATCATATTTTGAGTATTCACTTTGCCCAAAATCAATAGGTGGCTTAAAGGTTTGAAAGAAAAGGTTTAGTTTTTGAGAAAACAAGTTTTAAGTGATTTTTAATGTTAATAATCGATTAACAGATTTCGATAATTGATTAACAGTGTATTTTGAACTGATAATCGATTAACAAACTTTTGATAATCGATTATCTGCACTTTACTCGAGTATTTTTGGTCTCACTCGAGTGAAATTTATCAGACTTTCGTATTACTCGATTAACACTTATTTTACTCGAGTAAACAGGGTCTGTAACTGTTTTAAATACGTTTTTCACTTCTCAAAAGCTATTCTAAGTTGCTCCAACTTTTGGATATTCTATATAAACCTTTTCCTACTCATTTCTATCAACTAGAATCATTTTCACAAGTCTTTTAGTTTATGAGTTTGGGTAGAGTTTATTAGAGGGTAGTGAATCTCTTTTGATTGCATGATTATATCATATTTTGAGTATTCACTTTGCCTAAAATCAATAGGTGGCTTAAAGGTTTGAAAGAAAAGGTTTAGTTTTTGAGAAAACAAGTTTTAAGTGATTTTTAATGTTAATAATCGATTAACAGATTTCGATAATTGATTAACAGAGTATTTTGAACTGATAATCGATTAACAAACTTTTGATAATCGATTATCTGCACTTTACTCGAGTATTTTTGGTCTCACTCGAGTGAAATTTATCAGACTTTCGTATTACTCGATTAACACTTATTTTACTCGAGTAAACAGGGTCTGTAACTGTTTTAAATACGTTTTTCACTTCTCAAGAGCTATTCTAAGTTGCTCCAACTTTTGGATATTCTATATAAACCTTTTCCTAATCATTTCTATCAACTAGAATCATTTTCACAAGTCTTTTAGTTTATGAGTTTGGGTAGAGTTTATTCGAGGGTAGTGAATCTCTTTTGATTGCATGATTATATCATATTTTGAGTATTCACTTTGCCTAAAATCAATAGGTGGCTTAAAGGTTTGAAAGAAAAGGTTTAGTTTTTGAGAAAACAAATTTTAAGTGATTTTTAATGTTAATAATCGATTAACAGATTTCGATAATTGATTAACAGTGTATTTTGAACTGATAATCGATTAACAAACTTTTGATAATCGATTATCTGCACTTTACTCGAGTATTTTTGGTCTCACTCGAGTGAAATTTATCAGACTTTCGTATTACTCGATTAACACTTATTTTACTCGAGTAAACAGGGTCTGTAACTGTTTTAAATACGTTTTTCACTTCTCAAAAGCTATTCTAAGTTGCTCCAACTTTTGGGTATTCTATATAAACCTTTTCCTAATCATTTCTATCAACTAGAATCATTTTCACAAGTCTTTTAGTTTATGAGTTTGGGTAGAGTTTATTCGAGGGTAGTGAATCTCTTTTGATTGCATGATTATATCATATTTTGAGTATTCACTTTGCCCAAAATCAATAGGTGGCTTAAAGGTTTGAAAGAAAAGGTTTAGTTTTTGAGAAAACAAGTTTTAAGTGATTTTTAATGTTAATAATCGATTAACAGATTTCGATAATTGATTAACAGTGTATTTTGAACTGATAATCGATTAACAAACTTTTGATAATCGATTATCTGCACTTTACTCGAGTATTTTTGGTCTCACTCGAGTGAAATTTATCAGACTTTCGTATTACTCGATTAACACTTATTTTACTCGAGTAAACAGGGTCTGTAACTGTTTTAAATACGTTTTTCACTTCTCAAAAGCTATTCTAAGTTGCTCCAACTTTTGGATATTCTATATAAACCTTTTCCTAATCATTTCTATCAACTAGAATCATTTTCACAAGTCTTTTAGTTTATGAGTTTGGGTAGAGTTTATTAGAGGGTAGTGAATCTCTTTTGATTGCATGATTATATCATATTTTGAGTATTCACTTTGCCTAAAATCAATAGGTGGCTTAAAGGTTTGAAAGAAAAGGTTTAGTTTTTGAGAAAACAAGTTTTAAGTGATTTTTAATGTTAATAATCGATTAACAGATTTCGATAATTGATTAACAGTGTATTTTGAACTGATAATCGATTAACAAACTTTTGATAATCGATTATCTGCACTTTACTCGAGTATTTTTGGTCTCACTCGAGTGAAATTTATCAGACTTTCGTATTACTCGATTAACACTTATTTTACTCGAGTAAACAGGGTCTGTAACTGTTTTAAATACGTTTTTCACTTCTCAAAAGCTATTCTAAGTTGCTCCAACTTTTGGGTATTCTATATAAACCTTTTCCTAATCATTTCTATCAACTAGAATCATTTTCACAAGTCTTTTAGTTTATGAGTTTGGGTAGAGTTTATTCGAGGGTAGTGAATCTCTTTTGATTGCATGATTATATCATATTTTGAGTATTCACTTTGCCTAAAATCAATAGGTGGCTTAAAGGTTTGAAAGAAAAGGTTTAGTTTTTGAGAAAACAAGTTTTAAGTGATTTTTAATGTTAATAATCGATTAACAGATTTCGATAATTGATTAACAGTGTATTTTGAACTGATAATCGATTAACAAACTTTTGATAATCGATTATCTGCACTTTACTCGAGTATTTTTGGTCTCACTCGAGTGAAATTTATCAGACTTTCGTATTACTCGATTAACACTTATTTTACTCGAGTAAACAGGGTCTGTAACTGTTTTAAATACGTTTTTCACTTCTCAAAAGCTATTCTAAGTTGCTCCAACTTTTGGGTATTCTATATAAACCTTTTCCTAATCATTTCTATCAACTAGAATCATTTTCACAAGTCTTTTAGTTTATGAGTTTGGGTAGAGTTTATTCGAGGGTAGTGAATCTCTTTTGATTGCATGATTATATCATATTTTGAGTATTCACTTTGCCTAAAATCAATAGGTGGCTTAAAGGTTTGAAAGAAAAGGTTTAGTTTTTGAGAAAACAAGTTTTAAGTGATTTTTAATGTTAATAATCGATTAACAGAATTCGATAATTGATTAACAGTGTATTTTGAACTGATAATCGATTAACAAACTTTTGATAATCGATTATCTGCACTTTACTCGAGTATTTTTGGTCTCACTCGAGTGAAATTTATCAGACTTTCGTATTACTCGATTAACACTTATTTTACTCGAGTAAACAGGGTCTGTAACTGTTTTAAATACGTTTTTCACTTCTCAAAAGCTATTCTAAGTTGCTCCAACTTTTGGGTATTCTATATAAACCTTTTCCTAATCATTTCTATCAACTAGAATCATTTTCACAAGTCTTTTAGTTTATGAGTTTGGGTAGAGTTTATTCGAGGGTAGTGAATCTCTTTTGATTGCATGATTATATCATATTTTGAGTATTCACTTTGCCTAAAATCAATAGGTGGCTTAAAGGTTTGAAAGAAAAGGTTTAGTTTTTGAGAAAACAAGTTTTAAGTGATTTTTAATGTTAATAATCGATTAACAGATTTCGATAATTGATTAACAGTGTATTTTGAACTGATAATCGATTAACAAACTTTTGATAATCGATTATCTGCACTTTACTCGAGTATTTTTGGTCTCACTCGAGTGAAATTTATCAGACTTTCGTATTACTCGATTAACACTTATTTTACTCGAGTAAACAGGGTCTGTAACTGTTTTAAATACGTTTTTCACTTCTCAAAAGCTATTCTAAGTTGCTCCAACTTTTGGATATTCTATATAAACCTTTTCCTAATCATTTCTATCAACTAGAATCATTTTCACAAGTCTTTTAGTTTATGAGTTTGGGTAGAGTTTATTAGAGGGTAGTGAATCTCTTTTGATTGCATGATTATATCATATTTTGAGTATTCACTTTGCCCAAAATCAATAGGTGGCTTAAAGGTTTGAAAGAAAAGGTTTAGTTTTTGAGAAAACAAGTTTTAAGTGATTTTTAATGTTAATAATCGATTAACAGATTTCGATAATTGATTAACAGTGTATTTTGAACTGATAATCGATTAACAAACTTTTGATAATCGATTATCTGCACTTTACTCGAGTATTTTTGGTCTCACTCGAGTGAAATTTATCAGACTTTCGTATTACTCGATTAACACTTATTTTACTCGAGTAAACAGGGTCTGTAACTGTTTTAAATACGTTTTTCACTTCTCAAAAGCTATTCTAAGTTGCTCCAACTTTTGGATATTCTATATAAACCTTTTCCTAATCATTTCTATCAACTAGAATCATTTTCACAAGTCTTTTAGTTTATGAGTTTGGGTAGAGTTTATTAGAGGGTAGTGAATCTCTTTTGATTGCATGATTATATCATATTTTGAGTATTCACTTTGCCTAAAATCAATAGGTGGCTTAAAGGTTTGAAAGAAAAGGTTTAGTTTTTGAGAAAACAAGTTTTAAGTGATTTTTAATGTTAATAATCGATTAACAGATTTCGATAATTGATTAACAGAGTATTTTGAACTGATAATCGATTAACAAACTTTTGATAATCGATTATCTGCACTTTACTCGAGTATTTTTGGTCTCACTCGAGTGAAATTTATCAGACTTTCGTATTACTCGATTAACACTTATTTTACTCGAGTAAACAGGGTCTGTAACTGTTTTAAATACGTTTTTCACTTCTCAAGAGCTATTCTAAGTTGCTCCAACTTTTGGATATTCTATATAAACCTTTTCCTAATCATTTCTATCAACTAGAATCATTTTCACAAGTCTTTTAGTTTATGAGTTTGGGTAGAGTTTATTAGAGGGTAGTGAATCTCTTTTGATTGCATGATTATATCATATTTTGAGTATTCACTTTGCCCAAAATCAATAGGTGGCTTAAAGGTTTGAAAGAAAAGGTTTAGTTTTTGAGAAAACAAGTTTTAAGTGATTTTTAATGTTAATAATCGATTAACAGATTTCGATAATTGATTAACAGTGTATTTTGAACTGATAATCGATTAACAAACTTTTGATAATCGATTATCTGCACTTTACTCGAGTATTTTTGGTCTCACTCGAGTGAAATTTATCAGACTTTCGTATTACTCGATTAACACTTATTTTACTCGAGTAAACAGGGTCTGTAACTGTTTTAAATACGTTTTTCACTTCTCAAAAGCTATTCTAAGTTGCTCCAACTTTTGGATATTCTATATAAACCTTTTCCTACTCATTTCTATCAACTAGAATCATTTTCACAAGTCTTTTAGTTTATGAGTTTGGGTAGAGTTTATTAGAGGGTAGTGAATCTCTTTTGATTGCATGATTATATCATATTTTGAGTATTCACTTTGCCTAAAATCAATAGGTGGCTTAAAGGTTTGAAAGAAAAGGTTTAGTTTTTGAGAAAACAAGTTTTAAGTGATTTTTAATGTTAATAATCGATTAACAGATTTCGATAATTGATTAACAGAGTATTTTGAACTGATAATCGATTAACAAACTTTTGATAATCGATTATCTGCACTTTACTCGAGTATTTTTGGTCTCACTCGAGTGAAATTTATCAGACTTTCGTATTACTCGATTAACACTTATTTTACTCGAGTAAACAGGGTCTGTAACTGTTTTAAATACGTTTTTCACTTCTCAAGAGCTATTCTAAGTTGCTCCAACTTTTGGATATTCTATATAAACCTTTTCCTAATCATTTCTATCAACTAGAATCATTTTCACAAGTCTTTTAGTTTATGAGTTTGGGTAGAGTTTATTAGAGGGTAGTGAATCTCTTTTGATTGCATGATTATATCATATTTTGAGTATTCACTTTGCCTAAAATCAATAGGTGGCTTAAAGGTTTGAAAGAAAAGGTTTAGTTTTTGAGAAAACAAGTTTTAAGTGATTTTTAATGTTAATAATCGATTAACAGATTTCGATAATTGATTAACAGAGTATTTTGAACTGATAATCGATTAACAAACTTTTGATAATCGATTATCTGCACTTTACTCGAGTATTTTTGGTCTCACTCGAGTGAAATTTATCAGACTTTCGTATTACTCGATTAACACTTATTTTACTCGAGTAAACAGGGTCTGTAACTGTTTTAAATACGTTTTTCACTTCTCAAGAGCTATTCTAAGTTGCTCCAACTTTTGGATATTCTATATAAACCTTTTCCTAATCATTTCTATCAACTAGAATCATTTTCACAAGTCTTTTAGTTTATGAGTTTGGGTAGAGTTTATTAGAGGGTAGTGAATCTCTTTTGATTGCATGATTATATCATATTTTGAGTATTCACTTTGCCCAAAATCAATAGGTGGCTTAAAGGTTTGAAAGAAAAGGTTTAGTTTTTGAGAAAACAAGTTTTAAGTGATTTTTAATGTTAATAATCGATTAACAGATTTCGATAATTGATTAACAGTGTATTTTGAACTGATAATCGATTAACAAACTTTTGATAATCGATTATCTGCACTTTACTCGAGTATTTTTGGTCTCACTCGAGTGAAATTTATCAGACTTTCGTATTACTCGATTAACACTTATTTTACTCGAGTAAACAGGGTCTGTAACTGTTTTAAATACGTTTTTCACTTCTCAAAAGCTATTCTAAGTTGCTCCAACTTTTGGATATTCTATATAAACCTTTTCCTACTCATTTCTATCAACTAGAATCATTTTCACAAGTCTTTTAGTTTATGAGTTTGGGTAGAGTTTATTAGAGGGTAGTGAATCTCTTTTGATTGCATGATTATATCATATTTTGAGTATTCACTTTGCCTAAAATCAATAGGTGGCTTAAAGGTTTGAAAGAAAAGGTTTAGTTTTTGAGAAAACAAGTTTTAAGTGATTTTTAATGTTAATAATCGATTAACAGATTTCGATAATTGATTAACAGAGTATTTTGAACTGATAATCGATTAACAAACTTTTGATAATCGATTATCTGCACTTTACTCGAGTATTTTTGGTCTCACTCGAGTGAAATTTATCAGACTTTCGTATTACTCGATTAACACTTATTTTACTCGAGTAAACAGGGTCTGTAACTGTTTTAAATACGTTTTTCACTTCTCAAAAGCTATTCTAAGTTGCTCCAACTTTTGGGTATTCTATATAAACCTTTTCCTAATCATTTCTATCAACTAGAATCATTTTCACAAGTCTTTTAGTTTATGAGTTTGGGTAGAGTTTATTCGAGGGTAGTGAATCTCTTTTGATTGCATGATTATATCATATTTTGAGTATTCACTTTGCCTAAAATCAATAGGTGGCTTAAAGGTTTGAAAGAAAAGGTTTAGTTTTTGAGAAAACAAGTTTTAAGTGATTTTTAATGTTAATAATCGATTAACAGAATTCGATAATTGATTAACAGTGTATTTTGAACTGATAATCGATTAACAAACTTTTGATAATCGATTATCTGCACTTTACTCGAGTATTTTTGGTCTCACTCGAGTGAAATTTATCAGACTTTCGTATTACTCGATTAACACTTATTTTACTCGAGTAAACAGGGTCTGTAACTGTTTTAAATACGTTTTTCACTTCTCAAAAGCTATTCTAAGTTGCTCCAACTTTTGGGTATTCTATATAAACCTTTTCCTAATCATTTCTATCAACTAGAATCATTTTCACAAGTCTTTTAGTTTATGAGTTTGGGTAGAGTTTATTCGAGGGTAGTGAATCTCTTTTGATTGCATGATTATATCATATTTTGAGTATTCACTTTGCCTAAAATCAATAGGTGGCTTAAAGGTTTGAAAGAAAAGGTTTAGTTTTTGAGAAAACAAGTTTTAAGTGATTTTTAATGTTAATAATCGATTAACAGATTTCGATAATTGATTAACAGTGTATTTTGAACTGATAATCGATTAACAAACTTTTGATAATCGATTATCTGCACTTTACTCGAGTATTTTTGGTCTCACTCGAGTGAAATTTATCAGACTTTCGTATTACTCGATTAACACTTATTTTACTCGAGTAAACAGGGTCTGTAACTGTTTTAAATACGTTTTTCACTTCTCAAAAGCTATTCTAAGTTGCTCCAACTTTTGGATATTCTATATAAACCTTTTCCTAATCATTTCTATCAACTAGAATCATTTTCACAAGTCTTTTAGTTTATGAGTTTGGGTAGAGTTTATTAGAGGGTAGTGAATCTCTTTTGATTGCATGATTATATCATATTTTGAGTATTCACTTTGCCCAAAATCAATAGGTGGCTTAAAGGTTTGAAAGAAAAGGTTTAGTTTTTGAGAAAACAAGTTTTAAGTGATTTTTAATGTTAATAATCGATTAACAGATTTCGATAATTGATTAACAGTGTATTTTGAACTGATAATCGATTAACAAACTTTTGATAATCGATTATCTGCACTTTACTCGAGTATTTTTGGTCTCACTCGAGTGAAATTTATCAGACTTTCGTATTACTCGATTAACACTTATTTTACTCGAGTAAACAGGGTCTGTAACTGTTTTAAATACGTTTTTCACTTCTCAAAAGCTATTCTAAGTTGCTCCAACTTTTGGATATTCTATATAAACCTTTTCCTAATCATTTCTATCAACTAGAATCATTTTCACAAGTCTTTTAGTTTATGAGTTTGGGTAGAGTTTATTAGAGGGTAGTGAATCTCTTTTGATTGCATGATTATATCATATTTTGAGTATTCACTTTGCCTAAAATCAATAGGTGGCTTAAAGGTTTGAAAGAAAAGGTTTAGTTTTTGAGAAAACAAGTTTTAAGTGATTTTTAATGTTAATAATCGATTAACAGATTTCGATAATTGATTAACAGAGTATTTTGAACTGATAATCGATTAACAAACTTTTGATAATCGATTATCTGCACTTTACTCGAGTATTTTTGGTCTCACTCGAGTGAAATTTATCAGACTTTCGTATTACTCGATTAACACTTATTTTACTCGAGTAAACAGGGTCTGTAACTGTTTTAAATACGTTTTTCACTTCTCAAGAGCTATTCTAAGTTGCTCCAACTTTTGGATATTCTATATAAACCTTTTCCTAATCATTTCTATCAACTAGAATCATTTTCACAAGTCTTTTAGTTTATGAGTTTGGGTAGAGTTTATTAGAGGGTAGTGAATCTCTTTTGATTGCATGATTATATCATATTTTGAGTATTCACTTTGCCCAAAATCAATAGGTGGCTTAAAGGTTTGAAAGAAAAGGTTTAGTTTTTGAGAAAACAAGTTTTAAGTGATTTTTAATGTTAATAATCGATTAACAGATTTCGATAATTGATTAACAGTGTATTTTGAACTGATAATCGATTAACAAACTTTTGATAATCGATTATCTGCACTTTACTCGAGTATTTTTGGTCTCACTCGAGTGAAATTTATCAGACTTTCGTATTACTCGATTAACACTTATTTTACTCGAGTAAACAGGGTCTGTAACTGTTTTAAATACGTTTTTCACTTCTCAAAAGCTATTCTAAGTTGCTCCAACTTTTGGATATTCTATATAAACCTTTTCCTACTCATTTCTATCAACTAGAATCATTTTCACAAGTCTTTTAGTTTATGAGTTTGGGTAGAGTTTATTAGAGGGTAGTGAATCTCTTTTGATTGCATGATTATATCATATTTTGAGTATTCACTTTGCCTAAAATCAATAGGTGGCTTAAAGGTTTGAAAGAAAAGGTTTAGTTTTTGAGAAAACAAGTTTTAAGTGATTTTTAATGTTAATAATCGATTAACAGATTTCGATAATTGATTAACAGAGTATTTTGAACTGATAATCGATTAACAAACTTTTGATAATCGATTATCTGCACTTTACTCGAGTATTTTTGGTCTCACTCGAGTGAAATTTATCAGACTTTCGTATTACTCGATTAACACTTATTTTACTCGAGTAAACAGGGTCTGTAACTGTTTTAAATACGTTTTTCACTTCTCAAGAGCTATTCTAAGTTGCTCCAACTTTTGGATATTCTATATAAACCTTTTCCTAATCATTTCTATCAACTAGAATCATTTTCACAAGTCTTTTAGTTTATGAGTTTGGGTAGAGTTTATTCGAGGGTAGTGAATCTCTTTTGATTGCATGATTATATCATATTTTGAGTATTCACTTTGCCTAAAATCAATAGGTGGCTTAAAGGTTTGAAAGAAAAGGTTTAGTTTTTGAGAAAACAAGTTTTAAGTGATTTTTAATGTTAATAATCGATTAACAGATTTCGATAATTGATTAACAGTGTATTTTGAACTGATAATCGATTAACAAACTTTTGATAATCGATTATCTGCACTTTACTCGAGTATTTTTGGTCTCACTCGAGTGAAATTTATCAGACTTTCGTATTACTCGATTAACACTTATTTTACTCGAGTAAACAGGGTCTGTAACTGTTTTAAATACGTTTTTCACTTCTCAAAAGCTATTCTAAGTTGCTCCAACTTTTGGGTATTCTATATAAACCTTTTCCTAATCATTTCTATCAACTAGAATCATTTTCACAAGTCTTTTAGTTTATGAGTTTGGGTAGAGTTTATTCGAGGGTAGTGAATCTCTTTTGATTGCATGATTATATCATATTTTGAGTATTCACTTTGCCTAAAATCAATAGGTGGCTTAAAGGTTTGAAAGAAAAGGTTTAGTTTTTGAGAAAACAAGTTTTAAGTGATTTTTAATGTTAATAATCGATTAACAGATTTCGATAATTGATTAACAGTGTATTTTGAACTGATAATCGATTAACAAACTTTTGATAATCGATTATCTGCACTTTACTCGAGTATTTTTGGTCTCACTCGAGTGAAATTTATCAGACTTTCGTATTACTCGATTAACACTTATTTTACTCGAGTAAACAGGGTCTGTAACTGTTTTAAATACGTTTTTCACTTCTCAAAAGCTATTCTAAGTTGCTCCAACTTTTGGGTATTCTATATAAACCTTTTCCTAATCATTTCTATCAACTAGAATCATTTTCACAAGTCTTTTAGTTTATGAGTTTGGGTAGAGTTTATTCGAGGGTAGTGAATCTCTTTTGATTGCATGATTATATCATATTTTGAGTATTCACTTTGCCTAAAATCAATAGGTGGCTTAAAGGTTTGAAAGAAAAGGTTTAGTTTTTGAGAAAACAAGTTTTAAGTGATTTTTAATGTTAATAATCGATTAACAGATTTCGATAATTGATTAACAGTGTATTTTGAACTGATAATCGATTAACAAACTTTTGATAATCGATTATCTGCACTTTACTCGAGTATTTTTGGTCTCACTCGAGTGAAATTTATCAGACTTTCGTATTACTCGATTAACACTTATTTTACTCGAGTAAACAGGGTCTGTAACTGTTTTAAATACGTTTTTCACTTCTCAAAAGCTATTCTAAGTTGCTCCAACTTTTGGATATTCTATATAAACCTTTTCCTAATCATTTCTATCAACTAGAATCATTTTCACAAGTCTTTTAGTTTATGAGTTTGGGTAGAGTTTATTAGAGGGTAGTGAATCTCTTTTGATTGCATGATTATATCATATTTTGAGTATTCACTTTGCCTAGAATCAATAGGTGGCTTAAAGGTTTGAAAGAAAAGGTTTAGTTTTTGAGAAAACAAGTTTTAAGTGATTTTTAATGTTAATAATCGATTAACAGATTTCGATAATTGATTAACAGAGTATTTTGAACTGATAATCGATTAACAAACTTTTGATAATCGATTATCTGCACTTTACTCGAGTATTTTTGGTCTCACTCGAGTGAAATTTATCAGACTTTCGTATTACTCGATTAACACTTATTTTACTCGAGTAAACAGGGTCTGTAACTGTTTTAAATACGTTTTTCACTTCTCAAGAGCTATTCTAAGTTGCTCCAACTTTTGGATATTCTATATAAACCTTTTCCTAATCATTTCTATCAACTAGAATCATTTTCACAAGTCTTTTAGTTTATGAGTTTGGGTAGAGTTTATTAGAGGGTAGTGAATCTCTTTTGATTGCATGATTATATCATATTTTGAGTATTCACTTTGCCCAAAATCAATAGGTGGCTTAAAGGTTTGAAAGAAAAGGTTTAGTTTTTGAGAAAACAAGTTTTAAGTGATTTTTAATGTTAATAATCGATTAACAGATTTCGATAATTGATTAACAGTGTATTTTGAACTGATAATCGATTAACAAACTTTTGATAATCGATTATCTGCACTTTACTCGAGTATTTTTGGTCTCACTCGAGTGAAATTTATCAGACTTTCGTATTACTCGATTAACACTTATTTTACTCGAGTAAACAGGGTCTGTAACTGTTTTAAATACGTTTTTCACTTCTCAAAAGCTATTCTAAGTTGCTCCAACTTTTGGATATTCTATATAAACCTTTTCCTACTCATTTCTATCAACTAGAATCATTTTCACAAGTCTTTTAGTTTATGAGTTTGGGTAGAGTTTATTAGAGGGTAGTGAATCTCTTTTGATTGCATGATTATATCATATTTTGAGTATTCACTTTGCCTAAAATCAATAGGTGGCTTAAAGGTTTGAAAGAAAAGGTTTAGTTTTTGAGAAAACAAGTTTTAAGTGATTTTTAATGTTAATAATCGATTAACAGATTTCGATAATTGATTAACAGAGTATTTTGAACTGATAATCGATTAACAAACTTTTGATAATCGATTATCTGCACTTTACTCGAGTATTTTTGGTCTCACTCGAGTGAAATTTATCAGACTTTCGTATTACTCGATTAACACTTATTTTACTCGAGTAAACAGGGTCTGTAACTGTTTTAAATACGTTTTTCACTTCTCAAGAGCTATTCTAAGTTGCTCCAACTTTTGGATATTCTATATAAACCTTTTCCTAATCATTTCTATCAACTAGAATCATTTTCACAAGTCTTTTAGTTTATGAGTTTGGGTAGAGTTTATTCGAGGGTAGTGAATCTCTTTTGATTGCATGATTATATCATATTTTGAGTATTCACTTTGCCTAAAATCAATAGGTGGCTTAAAGGTTTGAAAGAAAAGGTTTAGTTTTTGAGAAAACAAGTTTTAAGTGATTTTTAATGTTAATAATCGATTAACAGATTTCGATAATTGATTAACAGTGTATTTTGAACTGATAATCGATTAACAAACTTTTGATAATCGATTATCTGCACTTTACTCGAGTATTTTTGGTCTCACTCGAGTGAAATTTATCAGACTTTCGTATTACTCGATTAACACTTATTTTACTCGAGTAAACAGGGTCTGTAACTGTTTTAAATACGTTTTTCACTTCTCAAAAGCTATTCTAAGTTGCTCCAACTTTTGGGTATTCTATATAAACCTTTTCCTAATCATTTCTATCAACTAGAATCATTTTCACAAGTCTTTTAGTTTATGAGTTTGGGTAGAGTTTATTCGAGGGTAGTGAATCTCTTTTGATTGCATGATTATATCATATTTTGAGTATTCACTTTGCCTAAAATCAATAGGTGGCTTAAAGGTTTGAAAGAAAAGGTTTAGTTTTTGAGAAAACAAGTTTTAAGTGATTTTTAATGTTAATAATCGATTAACAGATTTCGATAATTGATTAACAGTGTATTTTGAACTGATAATCGATTAACAAACTTTTGATAATCGATTATCTGCACTTTACTCGAGTATTTTTGGTCTCACTCGAGTGAAATTTATCAGACTTTCGTATTACTCGATTAACACTTATTTTACTCGAGTAAACAGGGTCTGTAACTGTTTTAAATACGTTTTTCACTTCTCAAAAGCTATTCTAAGTTGCTCCAACTTTTGGATATTCTATATAAACCTTTTCCTAATCATTTCTATCAACTAGAATCATTTTCACAAGTCTTTTAGTTTATGAGTTTGGGTAGAGTTTATTAGAGGGTAGTGAATCTCTTTTGATTGCATGATTATATCATATTTTGAGTATTCACTTTGCCCAAAATCAATAGGTGGCTTAAAGGTTTGAAAGAAAAGGTTTAGTTTTTGAGAAAACAAGTTTTAAGTGATTTTTAATGTTAATAATCGATTAACAGATTTCGATAATTGATTAACAGTGTATTTTGAACTGATAATCGATTAACAAACTTTTGATA
The DNA here is from genome assembly GCA_037953625.1 of Crotalaria pallida. NCBI lineage: Eukaryota > Viridiplantae > Streptophyta > Magnoliopsida > Fabales > Fabaceae > Crotalaria > Crotalaria pallida. The sequence goes on from CM075653.1 coordinate 84,237,489, forward strand.
ATCGATTATCTGCACTTTACTCGAGTATTTTTGGTCTCACTCGAGTGAAATTTATCAGACTTTCGTATTACTCGATTAACACTTATTTTACTCGAGTAAACAGGGTCTGTAACTGTTTTAAATACGTTTTTCACTTCTCAAAAGCTATTCTAAGTTGCTCCAACTTTTGGATATTCTATATAAACCTTTTCCTAATCATTTCTATCAACTAGAATCATTTTCACAAGTCTTTTAGTTTATGAGTTTGGGTAGAGTTTATTAGAGGGTAGTGAATCTCTTTTGATTGCATGATTATATCATATTTTGAGTATTCACTTTGCCTAAAATCAATAGGTGGCTTAAAGGTTTGAAAGAAAAGGTTTAGTTTTTGAGAAAACAAGTTTTAAGTGATTTTTAATGTTAATAATCGATTAACAGATTTCGATAATTGATTAACAGTGTATTTTGAACTGATAATCGATTAACAAACTTTTGATAATCGATTATCTGCACTTTACTCGAGTATTTTTGGTCTCACTCGAGTGAAATTTATCAGACTTTCGTATTACTCGATTAACACTTATTTTACTCGAGTAAACAGGGTCTGTAACTGTTTTAAATACGTTTTTCACTTCTCAAAAGCTATTCTAAGTTGCTCCAACTTTTGGATATTCTATATAAACCTTTTCCTAATCATTTCTATCAACTAGAATCATTTTCACAAGTCTTTTAGTTTATGAGTTTGGGTAGAGTTTATTAGAGGGTAGTGAATCTCTTTTGATTGCATGATTATATCATATTTTGAGTATTCACTTTGCCCAAAATCAATAGGTGGCTTAAAGGTTTGAAAGAAAAGGTTTAGTTTTTGAGAAAACAAGTTTTAAGTGATTTTTAATGTTAATAATCGATTAACAGATTTCGATAATTGATTAACAGTGTATTTTGAACTGATAATCGATTAACAAACTTTTGATAATCGATTATCTGCACTTTACTCGAGTATTTTTGGTCTCACTCGAGTGAAATTTATCAGACTTTCGTATTACTCGATTAACACTTATTTTACTCGAGTAAACAGGGTCTGTAACTGTTTTAAATACGTTTTTCACTTCTCAAAAGCTATTCTAAGTTGCTCCAACTTTTGGATATTCTATATAAACCTTTTCCTAATCATTTCTATCAACTAGAATCATTTTCACAAGTCTTTTAGTTTATGAGTTTGGGTAGAGTTTATTAGAGGGTAGTGAATCTCTTTTGATTGCATGATTATATCATATTTTGAGTATTCACTTTGCCTAAAATCAATAGGTGGCTTAAAGGTTTGAAAGAAAAGGTTTAGTTTTTGAGAAAACAAGTTTTAAGTGATTTTTAATGTTAATAATCGATTAACAGATTTCGATAATTGATTAACAGTGTATTTTGAACTGATAATCGATTAACAAACTTTTGATAATCGATTATCTGCACTTTACTCGAGTATTAACAAACTTTCGTATTACTCGATTAACACTTATTTTACTCGAGTAAACAGGGTCTGTAACTGTTTTAAATATAGGTGGCTTAAAGGTTTGAAAGAAAAGGTTTAGTTTTTGAGAAAACAAGTTTTAAGTGATTTTTAATGTTAATAATCGATTAACAGATTTCGATAATTGATTAACAGTGTATTTTGAACTGATAATCGATTAACAAACTTTTGATAATCGATTATCTGCACTTTACTCGAGTATTTTTGGTCTCACTCGAGTGAAATTTATCAGACTTTCGTATTACTCGATTAACACTTATTTTACTCGAGTAAACAGGGTGTGTAACTGTTTTAAATACGTTTTTCACTTCTCAAAAGCTATTCTAAGTTGCTCCAACTTTTGGATATTCTATATAAACCTTTTCCTAATCATTTCTATCAACTAGAATCATTTTCACAAGTCTTTTAGTTTATGAGTTTGGGTAGAGTTTATTAGAGGGTAGTGAATCTCTTTTGATTGCATGATTATATCATATTTTGAGTATTCACTTTGCCTAAAATCAATAGGTGGCTTAAAGGTTTGAAAGAAAAGGTTTAGTTTTTGAGAAAACAAGTTTTAAGTGATTTTTAATGTTAATAATCGATTAACAGATTTCGATAATTGATTAACAGAGTATTTTGAACTGATAATCGATTAACAAACTTTTGATAATCGATTATCTGCACTTTACTCGAGTATTTTTGGTCTCACTCGAGTGAAATTTATCAGACTTTCGTATTACTCGATTAACACTTATTTTACTCGAGTAAACAGGGTCTGTAACTGTTTTAAATACGTTTTTCACTTCTCAAAAGCTATTCTAAGTTGCTCCAACTTTTGGATATTCTATATAAACCTTTTCCTAATCATTTCTATCAACTAGAATCATTTTCACAAGTCTTTTAGTTTATGAGTTTGGGTAGAGTTTATTAGAGGGTAGTGAATCTCTTTTGATTGCATGATTATATCATATTTTGAGTATTCACTTTGCCTAAAATCAATAGGTGGCTTAAAGGTTTGAAAGAAAAGGTTTAGTTTTTGAGAAAACAAGTTTTAAGTGATTTTTAATGTTAATAATCGATTAACAGATTTCGATAATTGATTAACAGAGTATTTTGAACTGATAATCGATTAACAAACTTTTGATAATCGATTATCTGCACTTTACTCGAGTATTTTTGGTCTCACTCGAGTGAAATTTATCAGACTTTCGTATTACTCGATTAACACTTATTTTACTCGAGTAAACAGGGTCTGTAACTGTTTTAAATACGTTTTTCACTTCTCAAAAGCTATTCTAAGTTGCTCCAACTTTTGGATATTCTATATAAACCTTTTCCTAATCATTTCTATCAACTAGAATCATTTTCACAAGTCTTTTAGTTTATGAGTTTGGGTAGAGTTTATTAGAGGGTAGTGAATCTCTTTTGATTGCATGATTATATCATATTTTGAGTATTCACTTTGCCTAAAATCAATAGGTGGCTTAAAGGTTTGAAAGAAAAGGTTTAGTTTTTGAGAAAACAAGTTTTAAGTGATTTTTAATGTTAATAATCGATTAACAGATTTCGATAATTGATTAACAGTGTATTTTGAACTGATAATCGATTAACAAACTTTTGATAATCGATTATCTGCACTTTACTCGAGTATTAACAAACTTTCGTATTACTCGATTAACACTTATTTTACTCGAGTAAACAGGGTCTGTAACTGTTTTAAATATAGGTGGCTTAAAGGTTTGAAAGAAAAGGTTTAGTTTTTGAGAAAACAACTTTTAAGTGATTTTTAATGTTAATAATCGATTAACAGATTTCGATAATTGATTAACAGTGTATTTTGAACTGATAATCGATTAACAAACTTTTGATAATCGATTATCTGCACTTTACTCGAGTATTTTTGGTCTCACTCGAGTGAAATTTATCAGACTTTCGTATTACTCGATTAACACTTATTTTACTCGAGTAAACAGGGTCTGTAACTGTTTTAAATACGTTTTTCACTTCTCAAAAGCTATTCTAAGTTGCTCCAACTTTTGGGTATTCTATATAAACCTTTTCCTAATCATTTCTATCAACTAGAATCATTTTCACAAGTCTTTTAGTTTATGAGTTTGGGTAGAGTTTATTCGAGGGTAGTGAATCTCTTTTGATTGCATGATTATATCATATTTTGAGTATTCACTTTGCCTAAAATCAATAGGTGGCTTAAAGGTTTGAAAGAAAAGGTTTAGTTTTTGAGAAAACAAGTTTTAAGTGATTTTTAATGTTAATAATCGATTAACAGATTTCGATAATTGATTAACAGTGTATTTTGAACTGATAATCGATTAACAAACTTTTGATAATCGATTATCTGCACTTTACTCGAGTATTTTTGGTCTCACTCGAGTGAAATTTATCAGACTTTCGTATTACTCGATTAACACTTATTTTACTCGAGTAAACAGGGTCTGTAACTGTTTTAAATACGTTTTTCACTTCTCAAAAGCTATTCTAAGTTGCTCCAACTTTTGGATATTCTATATAAACCTTTTCCTAATCATTTCTATCAACTAGAATCATTTTCACAAGTCTTTTAGTTTATGAGTTTGGGTAGAGTTTATTAGAGGGTAGTGAATCTCTTTTGATTGCATGATTATATCATATTTTGAGTATTCACTTTGCCCAAAATCAATAGGTGGCTTAAAGGTTTGAAAGAAAAGGTTTAGTTTTTGAGAAAACAAGTTTTAAGTGATTTTTAATGTTAATAATCGATTAACAGATTTCGATAATTGATTAACAGTGTATTTTGAACTGATAATCGATTAACAAACTTTTGATAATCGATTATCTGCACTTTACTCGAGTATTTTTGGTCTCACTCGAGTGAAATTTATCAGACTTTCGTATTACTCGATTAACACTTATTTTACTCGAGTAAACAGGGTCTGTAACTGTTTTAAATACGTTTTTCACTTCTCAAAAGCTATTCTAAGTTGCTCCAACTTTTGGATATTCTATATAAACCTTTTCCTAATCATTTCTATCAACTAGAATCATTTTCACAAGTCTTTTAGTTTATGAGTTTGGGTAGAGTTTATTAGAGGGTAGTGAATCTCTTTTGATTGCATGATTATATCATATTTTGAGTATTCACTTTGCCTAAAATCAATAGGTGGCTTAAAGGTTTGAAAGAAAAGGTTTAGTTTTTGAGAAAACAAGTTTTAAGTGATTTTTAATGTTAATAATCGATTAACAGATTTCGATAATTGATTAACAGTGTATTTTGAACTGATAATCGATTAACAAACTTTTGATAATCGATTATCTGCACTTTACTCGAGTATTTTTGGTCTCACTCGAGTGAAATTTATCAGACTTTCGTATTACTCGATTAACACTTATTTTACTCGAGTAAACAGGGTCTGTAACTGTTTTAAATACGTTTTTCACTTCTCAAAAGCTATTCTAAGTTGCTCCAACTTTTGGATATTCTATATAAACCTTTTCCTAATCATTTCTATCAACTAGAATCATTTTCACAAGTCTTTTAGTTTATGAGTTTGGGTAGAGTTTATTAGAGGGTAGTGAATCTCTTTTGATTGCATGATTATATCATATTTTGAGTATTCACTTTGCCCAAAATCAATAGGTGGCTTAAAGGTTTGAAAGAAAAGGTTTAGTTTTTGAGAAAACAAGTTTTAAGTGATTTTTAATGTTAATAATCGATTAACAGATTTCGATAATTGATTAACAGTGTATTTTGAACTGATAATCGATTAACAAACTTTTGATAATCGATTATCTGCACTTTACTCGAGTATTTTTGGTCTCACTCGAGTGAAATTTATCAGACTTTCGTATTACTCGATTAACACTTATTTTACTCGAGTAAACAGGGTCTGTAACTGTTTTAAATACGTTTTTCACTTCTCAAAAGCTATTCTAAGTTGCTCCAACTTTTGGATATTCTATATAAACCTTTTCCTAATCATTTCTATCAACTAGAATCATTTTCACAAGTCTTTTAGTTTATGAGTTTGGGTAGAGTTTATTAGAGGGTAGTGAATCTCTTTTGATTGCATGATTATATCATATTTTGAGTATTCACTTTGCCTAAAATCAATAGGTGGCTTAAAGGTTTGAAAGAAAAGGTTTAGTTTTTGAGAAAACAAGTTTTAAGTGATTTTTAATGTTAATAATCGATTAACAGATTTCGATAATTGATTAACAGTGTATTTTGAACTGATAATCGATTAACAAACTTTTGATAATCGATTATCTGCACTTTACTCGAGTATTAACAAACTTTCGTATTACTCGATTAACACTTATTTTACTCGAGTAAACAGGGTCTGTAACTGTTTTAAATATAGGTGGCTTAAAGGTTTGAAAGAAAAGGTTTAGTTTTTGAGAAAACAAGTTTTAAGTGATTTTTAATGTTAATAATCGATTAACAGATTTCGATAATTGATTAACAGTGTATTTTGAACTGATAATCGATTAACAAACTTTTGATAATCGATTATCTGCACTTTACTCGAGTATTTTTGGTCTCACTCGAGTGAAATTTATCAGACTTTCGTATTACTCGATTAACACTTATTTTACTCGAGTAAACAGGGTGTGTAACTGTTTTAAATACGTTTTTCACTTCTCAAAAGCTATTCTAAGTTGCTCCAACTTTTGGATATTCTATATAAACCTTTTCCTAATCATTTCTATCAACTAGAATCATTTTCACAAGTCTTTTAGTTTATGAGTTTGGGTAGAGTTTATTAGAGGGTAGTGAATCTCTTTTGATTGCATGATTATATCATATTTTGAGTATTCACTTTGCCTAAAATCAATAGGTGGCTTAAAGGTTTGAAAGAAAAGGTTTAGTTTTTGAGAAAACAAGTTTTAAGTGATTTTTAATGTTAATAATCGATTAACAGATTTCGATAATTGATTAACAGAGTATTTTGAACTGATAATCGATTAACAAACTTTTGATAATCGATTATCTGCACTTTACTCGAGTATTTTTGGTCTCACTCGAGTGAAATTTATCAGACTTTCGTATTACTCGATTAACACTTATTTTACTCGAGTAAACAGGGTCTGTAACTGTTTTAAATACGTTTTTCACTTCTCAAAAGCTATTCTAAGTTGCTCCAACTTTTGGATATTCTATATAAACCTTTTCCTAATCATTTCTATCAACTAGAATCATTTTCACAAGTCTTTTAGTTTATGAGTTTGGGTAGAGTTTATTAGAGGGTAGTGAATCTCTTTTGATTGCATGATTATATCATATTTTGAGTATTCACTTTGCCTAAAATCAATAGGTGGCTTAAAGGTTTGAAAGAAAAGGTTTAGTTTTTGAGAAAACAAGTTTTAAGTGATTTTTAATGTTAATAATCGATTAACAGATTTCGATAATTGATTAACAGAGTATTTTGAACTGATAATCGATTAACAAACTTTTGATAATCGATTATCTGCACTTTACTCGAGTATTTTTGGTCTCACTCGAGTGAAATTTATCAGACTTTCGTATTACTCGATTAACACTTATTTTACTCGAGTAAACAGGGTCTGTAACTGTTTTAAATACGTTTTTCACTTCTCAAAAGCTATTCTAAGTTGCTCCAACTTTTGGATATTCTATATAAACCTTTTCCTAATCATTTCTATCAACTAGAATCATTTTCACAAGTCTTTTAGTTTATGAGTTTGGGTAGAGTTTATTAGAGGGTAGTGAATCTCTTTTGATTGCATGATTATATCATATTTTGAGTATTCACTTTGCCTAAAATCAATAGGTGGCTTAAAGGTTTGAAAGAAAAGGTTTAGTTTTTGAGAAAACAAGTTTTAAGTGATTTTTAATGTTAATAATCGATTAACAGATTTCGATAATTGATTAACAGTGTATTTTGAACTGATAATCGATTAACAAACTTTTGATAATCGATTATCTGCACTTTACTCGAGTATTAACAAACTTTCGTATTACTCGATTAACACTTATTTTACTCGAGTAAACAGGGTCTGTAACTGTTTTAAATATAGGTGGCTTAAAGGTTTGAAAGAAAAGGTTTAGTTTTTGAGAAAACAACTTTTAAGTGATTTTTAATGTTAATAATCGATTAACAGATTTCGATAATTGATTAACAGTGTATTTTGAACTGATAATCGATTAACAAACTTTTGATAATCGATTATCTGCACTTTACTCGAGTATTTTTGGTCTCACTCGAGTGAAATTTATCAGACTTTCGTATTACTCGATTAACACTTATTTTACTCGAGTAAACAGGGTCTGTAACTGTTTTAAATACGTTTTTCACTTCTCAAAAGCTATTCTAAGTTGCTCCAACTTTTGGGTATTCTATATAAACCTTTTCCTAATCATTTCTATCAACTAGAATCATTTTCACAAGTCTTTTAGTTTATGAGTTTGGGTAGAGTTTATTCGAGGGTAGTGAATCTCTTTTGATTGCATGATTATATCATATTTTGAGTATTCACTTTGCCTAAAATCAATAGGTGGCTTAAAGGTTTGAAAGAAAAGGTTTAGTTTTTGAGAAAACAAGTTTTAAGTGATTTTTAATGTTAATAATCGATTAACAGATTTCGATAATTGATTAACAGTGTATTTTGAACTGATAATCGATTAACAAACTTTTGATAATCGATTATCTGCACTTTACTCGAGTATTTTTGGTCTCACTCGAGTGAAATTTATCAGACTTTCGTATTACTCGATTAACACTTATTTTACTCGAGTAAACAGGGTCTGTAACTGTTTTAAATACGTTTTTCACTTCTCAAAAGTTATTCTAAGTTGCTCCAACTTTTGGATATTCTATATAAACCTTTTCCTAATCATTTCTATCAACTAGAATCATTTTCACAAGTCTTTTAGTTTATGAGTTTGGGTAGAGTTTATTAGAGGGTAGTGAATCTCTTTTGATTGCATGATTATATCATATTTTGAGTATTCACTTTGCCTAAAATCAATAGGTGGCTTAAAGGTTTGAAAGAAAAGGTTTAGTTTTTGAGAAAACAAGTTTTAAGTGATTTTTAATGTTAATAATCGATTAACAGATTTCGATAATTGATTAACAGAGTATTTTGAACTGATAATCGATTAACAAACTTTTGATAATCGATTATCTGCACTTTACTCGAGTATTTTTGGTCTCACTCGAGTGAAATTTATCAGACTTTCGTATTACTCGATTAACACTTATTTTACTCGAGTAAACAGGGTCTGTAACTGTTTTAAATACGTTTTTCACTTCTCAAAAGCTATTCTAAGTTGCTCCAACTTTTGGGTATTCTATATAAACCTTTTCCTAATCATTTCTATCAACTAGAATCATTTTCACAAGTCTTTTAGTTTATGAGTTTGGGTAGAGTTTATTCGAGGGTAGTGAATCTCTTTTGATTGCATGATTATATCATATTTTGAGTATTCACTTTGCCTAAAATCAATAGGTGGCTTAAAGGTTTGAAAGAAAAGGTTTAGTTTTTGAGAAAACAAGTTTTAAGTGATTTTTAATGTTAATAATCGATTAACAGATTTCGATAATTGATTAACAGTGTATTTTGAACTGATAATCGATTAACAAACTTTTGATAATCGATTATCTGCACTTTACTCGAGTATTTTTGGTCTCACTCGAGTGAAATTTATCAGACTTTCGTATTACTCGATTAACACTTATTTTACTCGAGTAAACAGGGTCTGTAACTGTTTTAAATACGTTTTTCACTTCTCAAAAGCTATTCTAAGTTGCTCCAACTTTTGGGTATTCTATATAAACCTTTTCCTAATCATTTCTATCAACTAGAATCATTTTCACAAGTCTTTTAGTTTATGAGTTTGGGTAGAGTTTATTCGAGGGTAGTGAATCTCTTTTGATTGCATGATTATATCATATTTTGAGTATTCACTTTGCCTAAAATCAATAGGTGGCTTAAAGGTTTGAAAGAAAAGGTTTAGTTTTTGAGAAAACAAGTTTTAAGTGATTTTTAATGTTAATAATCGATTAACAGATTTCGATAATTGATTAACAGTGTATTTTGAACTGATAATCGATTAACAAACTTTTGATAATCGATTATCTGCACTTTACTCGAGTATTAACAAACTTTCGTATTACTCGATTAACACTTATTTTACTCGAGTAAACAGGGTCTGTAACTGTTTTAAATATAGGTGGCTTAAAGGTTTGAAAGAAAAGGTTTAGTTTTTGAGAAAACAACTTTTAAGTGATTTTTAATGTTAATAATCGATTAACAGATTTCGATAATTGATTAACAGTGTATTTTGAACTGATAATCGATTAACAAACTTTTGATAATCGATTATCTGCACTTTACTCGAGTATTTTTGGTCTCACTCGAGTGAAATTTATCAGACTTTCGTATTACTCGATTAACACTTATTTTACTCGAGTAAACAGGGTCTGTAACTGTTTTAAATACGTTTTTCACTTCTCAAAAGCTATTCTAAGTTGCTCCAACTTTTGGGTATTCTATATAAACCTTTTCCTAATCATTTCTATCAACTAGAATCATTTTCACAAGTCTTTTAGTTTATGAGTTTGGGTAGAGTTTATTCGAGGGTAGTGAATCTCTTTTGATTGCATGATTATATCATATTTTGAGTATTCACTTTGCCTAAAATCAATAGGTGGCTTAAAGGTTTGAAAGAAAAGGTTTAGTTTTTGAGAAAACAAGTTTTAAGTGATTTTTAATGTTAATAATCGATTAACAGATTTCGATAATTGATTAACAGTGTATTTTGAACTGATAATCGATTAACAAACTTTTGATAATCGATTATCTGCACTTTACTCGAGTATTTTTGGTCTCACTCGAGTGAAATTTATCAGACTTTCGTATTACTCGATTAACACTTATTTTACTCGAGTAAACAGGGTCTGTAACTGTTTTAAATACGTTTTTCACTTCTCAAAAGTTATTCTAAGTTGCTCCAACTTTTGGATATTCTATATAAACCTTTTCCTAATCATTTCTATCAACTAGAATCATTTTCACAAGTCTTTTAGTTTATGAGTTTGGGTAGAGTTTATTAGAGGGTAGTGAATCTCTTTTGATTGCATGATTATATCATATTTTGAGTATTCACTTTGCCTAAAATCAATAGGTGGCTTAAAGGTTTGAAAGAAAAGGTTTAGTTTTTGAGAAAACAAGTTTTAAGTGATTTTTAATGTTAATAATCGATTAACAGATTTCGATAATTGATTAACAGAGTATTTTGAACTGATAATCGATTAACAAACTTTTGATAATCGATTATCTGCACTTTACTCGAGTATTTTTGGTCTCACTCGAGTGAAATTTATCAGACTTTCGTATTACTCGATTACCACTTATTTTACTCGAGTAAACAGGGTCTGTAACTGTTTTAAATACGTTTTTCACTTCTCAAAAGCTATTCTAAGTTGCTCCAACTTTTGGGTATTCTATATAAACCTTTTCCTAATCATTTCTATCAACTAGAATCATTTTCACAAGTCTTTTAGTTTATGAGTTTGGGTAGAGTTTATTCGAGGGTAGTGAATCTCTTTTGATTGCATGATTATATCATATTTTGAGTATTCACTTTGCCTAAAATCAATAGGTGGCTTAAAGGTTTGAAAGAAAAGGTTTAGTTTTTGAGAAAACAAGTTTTAAGTGATTTTTAATGTTAATAATCGATTAACAGATTTCGATAATTGATTAACAGTGTATTTTGAACTGATAATCGATTAACAAACTTTTGATAATCGATTATCTGCACTTTACTCGAGTATTTTTGGTCTCACTCGAGTGAAATTTATCAGACTTTCGTATTACTCGATTAACACTTATTTTACTCGAGTAAACAGGGTCTGTAACTGTTTTAAATACGTTTTTCACTTCTCAAAAGCTATTCTAAGTTGCTCCAACTTTTGGGTATTCTATATAAACCTTTTCCTAATCATTTCTATCAACTAGAATCATTTTCACAAGTCTTTTAGTTTATGAGTTTGGGTAGAGTTTATTCGAGGGTAGTGAATCTCTTTTGATTGCATGATTATATCATATTTTGAGTATTCACTTTGCCTAAAATCAATAGGTGGCTTAAAGGTTTGAAAGAAAAGGTTTAGTTTTTGAGAAAACAAGTTTTAAGTGATTTTTAATGTTAATAATCGATTAACAGATTTCGATAATTGATTAACAGAGTATTTTGAACTGATAATCGATTAACAAACTTTTGATAATCGATTATCTGCACTTTACTCGAGTATTTTTGGTCTCACTCGAGTGAAATTTATCAGACTTTCGTATTACTCGATTAACACTTATTTTACTCGAGTAAACAGGGTCTGTAACTGTTTTAAATACGTTTTTCACTTCTCAAAAGCTATTCTAAGTTGCTCCAACTTTTGGATATTCTATATAAACCTTTTCCTAATCATTTCTATCAACTAGAATCATTTTCACAAGTCTTTTAGTTTATGAGTTTGGGTAGAGTTTATTAGAGGGTAGTGAATCTCTTTTGATTGCATGATTATATCATATTTTGAGTATTCACTTTGCCTAAAATCAATAGGTGGCTTAAAGGTTTGAAAGAAAAGGTTTAGTTTTTGAGAAAACAAGTTTTAAGTGATTTTTAATGTTAATAATCGATTAACAGATTTCGATAATTGATTAACAGTGTATTTTGAACTGATAATCGATTAACAAACTTTTGATAATCGATTATCTGCACTTTACTCGAGTATTAACAAACTTTCGTATTACTCGATTAACACTTATTTTACTCGAGTAAACAGGGTCTGTAACTGTTTTAAATATAGGTGGCTTAAAGGTTTGAAAGAAAAGGTTTAGTTTTTGAGAAAACAAGTTTTAAGTGATTTTTAATGTTAATAATCGATTAACAGATTTCGATAATTGATTAACAGTGTATTTTGAACTGATAATCGATTAACAAACTTTTGATAATCGATTATCTGCACTTTACTCGAGTATTTTTGGTCTCACTCGAGTGAAATTTATCAGACTTTCGTATTACTCGATTAACACTTATTTTACTCGAGTAAACAGGGTCTGTAACTGTTTTAAATACGTTTTTCACTTCTCAAAAGCTATTCTAAGTTGCTCCAACTTTTGGGTATTCTATATAAACCTTTTCCTAATCATTTCTATCAACTAGAATCATTTTCACAAGTCTTTTAGTTTATGAGTTTGGGTAGAGTTTATTCGAGGGTAGTGAATCTCTTTTGATTGCATGATTATATCATATTTTGAGTATTCACTTTGCCTAAAATCAATAGGTGGCTTAAAGGTTTGAAAGAAAAGGTTTAGTTTTTGAGAAAACAAGTTTTAAGTGATTTTTAATGTTAATAATCGATTAACAGATTTCGATAATTGATTAACAGTGTATTTTGAACTGATAATCGATTAACAAACTTTTGATAATCGATTATCTGCACTTTACTCGAGTATTTTTGGTCTCACTCGAGTGAAATTTATCAGACTTTCGTATTACTCGATTAACACTTATTTTACTCGAGTAAACAGGGTCTGTAACTGTTTTAAATACGTTTTTCACTTCTCAAAAGCTATTCTAAGTTGCTCCAACTTTTGGGTATTCTATATAAACCTTTTCCTAATCATTTCTATCAACTAGAATCATTTTCACAAGTCTTTTAGTTTATGAGTTTGGGTAGAGTTTATTCGAGGGTAGTGAATCTCTTTTGATTGCATGATTATATCATATTTTGAGTATTCACTTTGCCTAAAATCAATAGGTGGCTTAAAGGTTTGAAAGAAAAGGTTTAGTTTTTGAGAAAACAAGTTTTAAGTGATTTTTAATGTTAATAATCGATTAACAGATTTCGATAATTGATTAACAGTGTATTTTGAACTGATAATCGATTAACAAACTTTTGATAATCGATTATCTGCACTTTACTCGAGTATTTTTGGTCTCACTCGAGTGAAATTTATCAGACTTTCGTATTACTCGATTAACACTTATTTTACTCGAGTAAACAGGGTCTGTAACTGTTTTAAATACGTTTTTCACTTCTCAAAAGCTATTCTAAGTTGCTCCAACTTTTGGATATTCTATATAAACCTTTTCCTAATCATTTCTATCAACTAGAATCATTTTCACAAGTCTTTTAGTTTATGAGTTTGGGTAGAGTTTATTAGAGGGTAGTGAATCTCTTTTGATTGCATGATTATATCATATTTTGAGTATTCACTTTGCCTAAAATCAATAGGTGGCTTAAAGGTTTGAAAGAAAAGGTTTAGTTTTTGAGAAAACAAGTTTTAAGTGATTTTTAATGTTAATAATCGATTAACAGATTTCGATAATTGATTAACAGAGTATTTTGAACTGATAATCGATTAACAAACTTTTGATAATCGATTATCTGCACTTTACTCGAGTATTTTTGGTCTCACTCGAGTGAAATTTATCAGACTTTCGTATTACTCGATTAACACTTATTTTACTCGAGTAAACAGGGTCTGTAACTGTTTTAAATACGTTTTTCACTTCTCAAAAGCTATTCTAAGTTGCTCCAACTTTTGGATATTCTATATAAACCTTTTCCTAATCATTTCTATCAACTAGAATCATTTTCACAAGTCTTTTAGTTTATGAGTTTGGGTAGAGTTTATTAGAGGGTAGTGAATCTCTTTTGATTGCATGATTATATCATATTTTGAGTATTCACTTTGCCTAAAATCAATAGGTGGCTTAAAGGTTTGAAAGAAAAGGTTTAGTTTTTGAGAAAACAAGTTTTAAGTGATTTTTAATGTTAATAATCGATTAACAGATTTCGATAATTGATTAACAGTGTATTTTGAACTGATAATCGATTAACAAACTTTTGATAATCGATTATCTGCACTTTACTCGAGTATTTTTGGTCTCACTCGAGTGAAATTTATCAGACTTTCGTATTACTCGATTAACACTTATTTTACTCGAGTAAACAGGGTCTGTAACTGTTTTAAATACGTTTTTCACTTCTCAAAAGCTATTCTAAGTTGCTCCAACTTTTGGGTATTCTATATAAACCTTTTCCTAATCATTTCTATCAACTAGAATCATTTTCACAAGTCTTTTAGTTTATGAGTTTGGGTAGAGTTTATTCGAGGGTAGTGAATCTCTTTTGATTGCATGATTATATCATATTTTGAGTATTCACTTTGCCTAAAATCAATAGGTGGCTTAAAGGTTTGAAAGAAAAGGTTTAGTTTTTGAGAAAACAAGTTTTAAGTGATTTTTAATGTTAATAATCGATTAACAGATTTCGATAATTGATTAACAGTGTATTTTGAACTGATAATCGATTAACAAACTTTTGATAATCGATTATCTGCACTTGAGTATTTTTGGTCTCACTCGAGTGAAATTTATCAGACTTTCGTATTACTCGATTAACACTTATTTTACTCGAGTAAACAGGGTCTGTAACTGTTTTAAATACGTTTTTCACTTCTCAAAAGCTATTCTAAGTTGCTCCAACTTTTGGGTATTCTATATAAACCTTTTCCTAATCATTTCTATCAACTAGAATCATTTTCACAAGTCTTTTAGTTTATGAGTTTGGGTAGAGTTTATTCGAGGGTAGTGAATCTCTTTTGATTGCATGATTATATCATATTTTGAGTATTCACTTTGCCTAAAATCAATAGGTGGCTTAAAGGTTTGAAAGAAAAGGTTTAGTTTTTGAGAAAACAAGTTTTAAGTGATTTTTAATGTTAATAATCGATTAACAGATTTCGATAATTGATTAACTGTGTATTTTGAACTGATAATCGATTAACAAACTTTTGATAATCGATTATCTGCACTTTACTCGAGTATTTTTGGTCTCACTCGAGTGAAATTTATCAGACTTTCGTATTACTCGATTAACACTTATTTTACTCGAGTAAACAGGGTCTGTAACTGTTTTAAATACGTTTTTCACTTCTCAAAAGCTATTCTAAGTTGCTCCAACTTTTGGGTATTCTATATAAACCTTTTCCTAATCATTTCTATCAACTAGAATCATTTTCACAAGTCTTTTAGTTTATGAGTTTGGGTAGAGTTTATTCGAGGGTAGTGAATCTCTTTTGATTGCATGATTATATCATATTTTGAGTATTCACTTTGCCTAAAATCAATAGGTGGCTTAAAGGTTTGAAAGAAAAGGTTTAGTTTTTGAGAAAACAAGTTTTAAGTGATTTTTAATGTTAATAATCGATTAACAGATTTCGATAATTGATTAACAGTGTATTTTGAACTGATAATCGATTAACAAACTTTTGATAATCGATTATCTGCACTTTACTCGAGTATTTTTGGTCTCACTCGAGTGAAATTTATCAGACTTTCGTATTACTCGATTAACACTTATTTTACTCGAGTAAACAGGGTCTGTAACTGTTTTAAATACGTTTTTCACTTCTCAAAAGCTATTCTAAGTTGCTCCAACTTTTGGATATTCTATATAAACCTTTTCCTAATCATTTCTATCAACTAGAATCATTTTCACAAGTCTTTTAGTTTATGAGTTTGGGTAGAGTTTATTAGAGGGTAGTGAATCTCTTTTGATTGCATGATTATATCATATTTTGAGTATTCACTTTGCCTAAAATCAATAGGTGGCTTAAAGGTTTGAAAGAAAAGGTTTAGTTTTTGAGAAAACAAGTTTTAAGTGATTTTTAATGTTAATAATCGATTAACAGATTTCGATAATTGATTAACAGAGTATTTTGAACTGATAATCGATTAACAAACTTTTGATAATCGATTATCTGCACTTTACTCGAGTATTTTTGGTCTCACTCGAGTGAAATTTATCAGACTTTCGTATTACTCGATTAACACTTATTTTACTCGAGTAAACAGGGTCTGTAACTGTTTTAAATACGTTTTTCACTTCTCAAAAGCTATTCTAAGTTGCTCCAACTTTTGGATATTCTATATAAACCTTTTCCTAATCATTTCTATCAACTAGAATCATTTTCACAAGTCTTTTAGTTTATGAGTTTGGGTAGAGTTTATTAGAGGGTAGTGAATCTCTTTTGATTGCATGATTATATCATATTTTGAGTATTCACTTTGCCTAAAATCAATAGGTGGCTTAAAGGTTTGAAAGAAAAGGTTTAGTTTTTGAGAAAACAAGTTTTAAGTGATTTTTAATGTTAATAATCGATTAACAGATTTCGATAATTGATTAACAGTGTATTTTGAACTGATAATCGATTAACAAACTTTTGATAATCGATTATCTGCACTTTACTCGAGTATTTTTGGTCTCACTCGAGTGAAATTTATCAGACTTTCGTATTACTCGATTAACACTTATTTTACTCGAGTAAACAGGGTCTGTAACTGTTTTAAATACGTTTTTCACTTCTCAAAAGCTATTCTAAGTTGCTCCAACTTTTGGGTATTCTATATAAACCTTTTCCTAATCATTTCTATCAACTAGAATCATTTTCACAAGTCTTTTAGTTTATGAGTTTGGGTAGAGTTTATTCGAGGGTAGTGAATCTCTTTTGATTGCATGATTATATCATATTTTGAGTATTCACTTTGCCTAAAATCAATAGGTGGCTTAAAGGTTTGAAAGAAAAGGTTTAGTTTTTGAGAAAACAAGTTTTAAGTGATTTTTAATGTTAATAATCGATTAACAGATTTCGATAATTGATTAACAGTGTATTTTGAACTGATAATCGATTAACAAACTTTTGATAATCGATTATCTGCACTTGAGTATTTTTGGTCTCACTCGAGTGAAATTTATCAGACTTTCGTATTACTCGATTAACACTTATTTTACTCGAGTAAACAGGGTCTGTAACTGTTTTAAATACGTTTTTCACTTCTCAAAAGCTATTCTAAGTTGCTCCAACTTTTGGGTATTCTATATAAACCTTTTCCTAATCATTTCTATCAACTAGAATCATTTTCACAAGTCTTTTAGTTTATGAGTTTGGGTAGAGTTTATTCGAGGGTAGTGAATCTCTTTTGATTGCATGATTATATCATATTTTGAGTATTCACTTTGCCTAAAATCAATAGGTGGCTTAAAGGTTTGAAAGAAAAGGTTTAGTTTTTGGGAAAACAAGTTTTAAGTGATTTTTAATGTTAATAATCGATTAACAGATTTCGATAATTGATTAACTGTGTATTTTGAACTGATAATCGATTAACAAACTTTTGATAATCGATTATCTGCACTTTACTCGAGTATTTTTGGTCTCACTCGAGTGAAATTTATCAGACTTTCGTATTACTCGATTAACACTTATTTTACTCGAGTAAACAGGGTCTGTAACTGTTTTAAATACGTTTTTCACTTCTCAAAAGCTATTCTAAGTTGCTCCAACTTTTGGGTATTCTATATAAACCTTTTCCTAATCATTTCTATCAACTAGAATCATTTTCACAAGTCTTTTAGTTTATGAGTTTGGGTAGAGTTTATTCGAGGGTAGTGAATCTCTTTTGATTGCATGATTATATCATATTTTGAGTATTCACTTTGCCTAAAATCAATAGGTGGCTTAAAGGTTTGAAAGAAAAGGTTTAGTTTTTGAGAAAACAAGTTTTAAGTGATTTTTAATGTTAATAATCGATTAACAGATTTCGATAATTGATTAACAGTGTATTTTGAACTGATAATCGATTAACAAACTTTTGATAATCGATTATCTGCACTTTACTCGAGTATTTTTGGTCTCACTCGAGTGAAATTTATCAGACTTTCGTATTACTCGATTAACACTTATTTTACTCGAGTAAACAGGGTCTGTAACTGTTTTAAATACGTTTTTCACTTCTCAAAAGCTATTCTAAGTTGCTCCAACTTTTGGATATTCTATATAAACCTTTTCCTAATCATTTCTATCAACTAGAATCATTTTCACAAGTCTTTTAGTTTATGAGTTTGGGTAGAGTTTATTAGAGGGTAGTGAATCTCTTTTGATTGCATGATTATATCATATTTTGAGTATTCACTTTGCCTAAAATCAATAGGTGGCTTAAAGGTTTGAAAGAAAAGATTTAGTTTTTGAGAAAACAAGTTTTAAGTGATTTTTAATGTTAATAATCGATTAACAGATTTCGATAATTGATTAACAGAGTATTTTGAACTGATAATCGATTAACAAACTTTTGATAATCGATTATCTGCACTTTACTCGAGTATTTTTGGTCTCACTCGAGTGAAATTTATCAGACTTTCGTATTACTCGATTAACACTTATTTTACTCGAGTAAACAGGGTCTGTAACTGTTTTAAATACGTTTTTCACTTCTCAAAAGCTATTCTAAGTTGCTCCAACTTTTGGGTATTCTATATAAACCTTTTCCTAATCATTTCTATCAACTAGAATCATTTTCACAAGTCTTTTAGTTTATGAGTTTGGGTAGAGTTTATTCGAGGGTAGTGAATCTCTTTTGATTGCATGATTATATCATATTTTGAGTATTCACTTTGCCTAAAATCAATAGGTGGCTTAAAGGTTTGAAAGAAAAGGTTTAGTTTTTGAGAAAACAAGTTTTAAGTGATTTTTAATGTTAATAATCGATTAACAGATTTCGATAATTGATTAAAAGTGTATTTTGAACTGATAATCGATTAACAAACTTTTGATAATCGATTATCTGCACTTTACTCGAGTATTTTTGGTCTCACTCGAGTGAAATTTATCAGACTTTCGTATTACTCGATTAACACTTATTTTACTCGAGTAAACAGGGTCTGTAACTGTTTTAAATACGTTTTTCACTTCTCAAAAGCTATTCTAAGTTGCTCCAACTTTTGGATATTCTATATAAACCTTTTCCTAATCATTTCTATCAACTAGAATCATTTTCACAAGTCTTTTAGTTTATGAGTTTGGGTAGAGTTTATTCGAGGGTAGTGAATCTCTTTTGATTGCATGATTATATCATATTTTGAGTATTCACTTTGCCTAAAATCAATAGGTGGCTTAAAGGTTTGAAAGAAAAGGTTTAGTTTTTGAGAAAACAAGTTTTAAGTGATTTTTAATGTTAATAATCGATTAACAGATTTCGATAATTGATTAACAGTGTATTTTGAACTGATAATCGATTAACAAACTTTTGATAATCGATTATCTGCACTTTACTCGAGTATTTTTGGTCTCACTCGAGTGAAATTTATCAGACTTTCGTATTACTCGATTAACACTTATTTTACTCGAGTAAACAGGGTCTGTAACTGTTTTAAATACGTTTTTCACTTCTCAAAAGCTATTCTAAGTTGCTCCAACTTTTGGGTATTCTATATAAACCTTTTCCTAATCATTTCTATCAACTAGAATCATTTTCACAAGTCTTTTAGTTTATGAGTTTGGGTAGAGTTTATTCGAGGGTAGTGAATCTCTTTTGATTGCATGATTATATCATATTTTGAGTATTCACTTTGCCTAAAATCAATAGGTGGCTTAAAGGTTTGAAAGAAAAGGTTTAGTTTTTGAGAAAACAAGTTTTAAGTGATTTTTAATGTTAATAATCGATTAACAGATTTCGATAATTGATTAACAGTGTATTTTGAACTGATAATCGATTAACAAACTTTTGATAATCGATTATCTGCACTTTACTCGAGTATTTTTGGTCTCACTCGAGTGAAATTTATCAGACTTTCGTATTACTCGATTAACACTTATTTTACTCGAGTAAACAGGGTCTGTAACTGTTTTAAATACGTTTTTCACTTCTCAAAAGCTATTCTAAGTTGCTCCAACTTTTGGATATTCTATATAAACCTTTTCCTAATCATTTCTATCAACTAGAATCATTTTCACAAGTCTTTTAGTTTATGAGTTTGGGTAGAGTTTATTAGAGGGTAGTGAATCTCTTTTGATTGCATGATTATATCATATTTTGAGTATTCACTTTGCCTAAAATCAATAGGTGGCTTAAAGGTTTGAAAGAAAAGGTTTAGTTTTTGAGAAAACAAGTTTTAAGTGATTTTTAATGTTAATAATCGATTAACATATTTCGATAATTGATTAACAGAGTATTTTGAACTGATAATCGATTAACAAACTTTTGATAATCGATTATCTGCACTTTACTCGAGTATTTTTGGTCTCACTCGAGTGAAATTTATCAGACTTTCGTATTACTCGATTAACACTTATTTTACTCGAGTAAACAGGGTCTGTAACTGTTTTAAATACGTTTTTCACTTCTCAAAAGCTATTCTAAGTTGCTCCAACTTTTGGGTATTCTATATAAACCTTTTCCTAATCATTTCTATCAACTAGAATCATTTTCACAAGTCTTTTAGTTTATGAGTTTGGGTAGAGTTTATTCGAGGGTAGTGAATCTCTTTTGATTGCATGATTATATCATATTTTGAGTATTCACTTTGCCTAAAATCAATAGGTGGCTTAAAGGTTTGAAAGAAAAGGTTTAGTTTTTGAGAAAACAAGTTTTAAGTGATTTTTAATGTTAATAATCGATTAACAGATTTCGATAATTGATTAACAGTGTATTTTGAACTGATAATCGATTAACAAACTTTTGATAATCGATTATCTGCACTTTACTCGAGTATTTTTGGTCTCACTCGAGTGAAATTTATCAGACTTTCGTATTACTCGATTAACACTTATTTTACTCGAGTAAACAGGGTCTGTAACTGTTTTAAATACGTTTTTCACTTCTCAAAAGCAATTCTAAGTTGCTCCAACTTTTGGGTATTCTATATAAACCTTTTCCTAATCATTTCTATCAACTAGAATCATTTTCACAAGTCTTTTAGTTTATGAGTTTGGGTAGAGTTTATTCGAGGGTAGTGAATCTCTTTTGATTGCATGATTATATCATATTTTGAGTATTCACTTTGCCTAAAATCAATAGGTGGCTTAAAGGTTTGAAAGAAAAGGTTTAGTTTTTGAGAAAACAAGTTTTAAGTGATTTTTAATGTTAATAATCGATTAACAGATTTCGATAATTGATTAACAGTGTATTTTGAACTGATAATCGATTAACAAACTTTTGATAATCGATTATCTGCACTTTACTCGAGTATTTTTGGTCTCACTCGAGTGAAATTTATCAGACTTTCGTATTACTCGATTAACACTTATTTTACTCGAGTAAACAGGGTCTGTAACTGTTTTAAATACGTTTTTCACTTCTCAAAAGCTATTCTAAGTTGCTCCAACTTTTGGATATTCTATATAAACCTTTTCCTAATCATTTCTATCAACTAGAATCATTTTCACAAGTCTTTTAGTTTATGAGTTTGGGTAGAGTTTATTAGAGGGTAGTGAATCTCTTTTGATTGCATGATTATATCATATTTTGAGTATTCACTTTGCCTAAAATCAATAGGTGGCTTAAAGGTTTGAAAGAAAAGGTTTAGTTTTTGAGAAAACAAGTTTTAAGTGATTTTTAATGTTAATAATCGATTAACAGATTTCGATAATTGATTAACAGAGTATTTTGAACTGATAATCGATTAACAAACTTTTGATAATCGATTATCTGCACTTTACTCGAGTATTTTTGGTCTCACTCGAGTGAAATTTATCAGACTTTCGTATTACTCGATTAACACTTATTTTACTCGAGTAAACAGGGTCTGTAACTGTTTTAAATACGTTTTTCACTTCTCAAAAGCTATTCTAAGTTGCTCCAACTTTTGGATATTCTATATAAACCTTTTCCTAATCATTTCTATCAACTAGAATCATTTTCACAAGTCTTTTAGTTTATGAGTTTGGGTAGAGTTTATTAGAGGGTAGTGAATCTCTTTTGATTGCATGATTATATCATATTTTGAGTATTCACTTTGCCCAAAATCAATAGGTGGCTTAAAGGTTTGAAAGAAAAGGTTTAGTTTTTGAGAAAACAAGTTTTAAGTGATTTTTAATGTTAATAATCGATTAACAGATTTCGATAATTGATTAACAGTGTATTTTGAACTGATAATCGATTAACAAACTTTTGATAATCGATTATCTGCACTTTACTCGAGTATTTTTGGTCTCACTCGAGTGAAATTTATCAGACTTTCGTATTACTCGATTAACACTTATTTTACTCGAGTAAACAGGGTCTGTAACTGTTTTAAATACGTTTTTCACTTCTCAAAAGCAATTCTAAGTTGCTCCAACTTTTGGGTATTCTATATAAACCTTTTCCTAATCATTTCTATCAACTAGAATCATTTTCACAAGTCTTTTAGTTTATGAGTTTGGGTAGAGTTTATTCGAGGGTAGTGAATCTCTTTTGATTGCATGATTATATCATATTTTGAGTATTCACTTTGCCTAAAATCAATAGGTGGCTTAAAGGTTTGAAAGAAAAGGTTTAGTTTTTGAGAAAACAAGTTTTAAGTGATTTTTAATGTTAATAATCGATTAACAGATTTCGATAATTGATTAACAGTGTATTTTGAACTGATAATCGATTAACAAACTTTTGATAATCGATTATCTGCACTTTACTCGAGTATTTTTGGTCTCACTCGAGTGAAATTTATCAGACTTTCGTATTACTCGATTAACACTTATTTTACTCGAGTAAACAGGGTCTGTAACTGTTTTAAATACGTTTTTCACTTCTCAAAAGCTATTCTAAGTTGCTCCAACTTTTGGATATTCTATATAAACCTTTTCCTAATCATTTCTATCAACTAGAATCATTTTCACAAGTCTTTTAGTTTATGAGTTTGGGTAGAGTTTATTAGAGGGTAGTGAATCTCTTTTGATTGCATGATTATATCATATTTTGAGTATTCACTTTGCCCAAAATCAATAGGTGGCTTAAAGGTTTGAAAGAAAAGGTTTAGTTTTTGAGAAAACAAGTTTTAAGTGATTTTTAATGTTAATAATCGATTAACAGATTTCGATAATTGATTAACAGTGTATTTTGAACTGATAATCGATTAACAAACTTTTGATAATCGATTATCTGCACTTTACTCGAGTATTTTTGGTCTCACTCGAGTGAAATTTATCAGACTTTCGTATTACTCGATTAACACTTATTTTACTCGAGTAAACAGGGTCTGTAACTGTTTTAAATACGTTTTTCACTTCTCAAAAGCAATTCTAAGTTGCTCCAACTTTTGGGTATTCTATATAAACCTTTTCCTAATCATTTCTATCAACTAGAATCATTTTCACAAGTCTTTTAGTTTATGAGTTTGGGTAGAGTTTATTCGAGGGTAGTGAATCTCTTTTGATTGCATGATTATATCATATTTTGAGTATTCACTTTGCCTAAAATCAATAGGTGGCTTAAAGGTTTGAAAGAAAAGGTTTAGTTTTTGAGAAAACAAGTTTTAAGTGATTTTTAATGTTAATAATCGATTAACAGATTTCGATAATTGATTAACAGTGTATTTTGAACTGATAATCGATTAACAAACTTTTGATAATCGATTATCTGCACTTTACTCGAGTATTTTTGGTCTCACTCGAGTGAAATTTATCAGACTTTCGTATTACTCGATTAACACTTATTTTACTCGAGTAAACAGGGTCTGTAACTGTTTTAAATACGTTTTTCACTTCTCAAAAGCTATTCTAAGTTGCTCCAACTTTTGGATATTCTATATAAACCTTTTCCTAATCATTTCTATCAACTAGAATCATTTTCACAAGTCTTTTAGTTTATGAGTTTGGGTAGAGTTTATTAGAGGGTAGTGAATCTCTTTTGATTGCATGATTATATCATATTTTGAGTATTCACTTTGCCCAAAATCAATAGGTGGCTTAAAGGTTTGAAAGAAAAGGTTTAGTTTTTGAGAAAACAAGTTTTAAGTGATTTTTAATGTTAATAATCGATTAACAGATTTCGATAATTGATTAACAGTGTATTTTGAACTGATAATCGATTAACAAACTTTTGATAATCGATTATCTGCACTTTACTCGAGTATTTTTGGTCTCACTCGAGTGAAATTTATCAGACTTTCGTATTACTCGATTAACACTTATTTTACTCGAGTAAACAGGGTCTGTAACTGTTTTAAATACGTTTTTCACTTCTCAAAAGCTATTCTAAGTTGCTCCAACTTTTGGATATTCTATATAAACCTTTTCCTAATCATTTCTATCAACTAGAATCATTTTCACAAGTCTTTTAGTTTATGAGTTTGGGTAGAGTTTATTAGAGGGTAGTGAATCTCTTTTGATTGCATGATTATATCATATTTTGAGTATTCACTTTGCCCAAAATCAATAGGTGGCTTAAAGGTTTGAAAGAAAAGGTTTAGTTTTTGAGAAAACAAGTTTTAAGTGATTTTTAATGTTAATAATCGATTAACAGATTTCGATAATTGATTAACAGTGTATTTTGAACTGATAATCGATTAACAAACTTTTGATAATCGATTATCTGCACTTTACTCGAGTATTTTTGGTCTCACTCGAGTGAAATTTATCAGACTTTCGTATTACTCGATTAACACTTATTTTACTCGAGTAAACAGGGTCTGTAACTGTTTTAAATACGTTTTTCACTTCTCAAAAGCAATTCTAAGTTGCTCCAACTTTTGGGTATTCTATATAAACCTTTTCCTAATCATTTCTATCAACTAGAATCATTTTCACAAGTCTTTTAGTTTATGAGTTTGGGTAGAGTTTATTCGAGGGTAGTGAATCTCTTTTGATTGCATGATTATATCATATTTTGAGTATTCACTTTGCCTAAAATCAATAGGTGGCTTAAAGGTTTGAAAGAAAAGGTTTAGTTTTTGAGAAAACAAGTTTTAAGTGATTTTTAGTGTTAATAATCGATTAACAGATTTCGATAATTGATTAACAGTGTATTTTGAACTGATAATCGATTAACAAACTTTTGATAATCGATTATCTGCACTTTACTCGAGTATTTTTGGTCTCACTCGAGTGAAATTTATCAGACTTTCGTATTACTCGATTAACACTTATTTTACTCGAGTAAACAGGGTCTGTAACTGTTTTAAATACGTTTTTCACTTCTCAAAAGCTATTCTAAGTTGCTCCAACTTTTGGATATTCTATATAAACCTTTTCCTAATCATTTCTATCAACTAGAATCATTTTCACAAGTCTTTTAGTTTATGAGTTTGGGTAGAGTTTATTAGAGGGTAGTGAATCTCTTTTGATTGCATGATTATATCATATTTTGAGTATTCACTTTGCCCAAAATCAATAGGTGGCTTAAAGGTTTGAAAGAAAAGGTTTAGTTTTTGAGAAAACAAGTTTTAAGTGATTTTTAATGTTAATAATCGATTAACAGATTTCGATAATTGATTAACAGTGTATTTTGAACTGATAATCGATTAACAAACTTTTGATAATCGATTATCTGCACTTTACTCGAGTATTTTTGGTCTCACTCGAGTGAAATTTATCAGACTTTCGTATTACTCGATTAACACTTATTTTACTCGAGTAAACAGGGTCTGTAACTGTTTTAAATACGTTTTTCACTTCTCAAAAGCAATTCTAAGTTGCTCCAACTTTTGGGTATTCTATATAAACCTTTTCCTAATCATTTCTATCAACTAGAATCATTTTCACAAGTCTTTTAGTTTATGAGTTTGGGTAGAGTTTATTCGAGGGTAGTGAATCTCTTTTGATTGCATGATTATATCATATTTTGAGTATTCACTTTGCCCAAAATCAATAGGTGGCTTAAAGGTTTGAAAGAAAAGGTTTAGTTTTTGAGAAAACAAGTTTTAAGTGATTTTTAATGTTAATAATCGATTAACAGATTTCGATAATTGATTAACAGTGTATTTTGAACTGATAATCGATTAACAAACTTTTGATAATCGATTATCTGCACTTTACTCGAGTATTTTTGGTCTCACTCGAGTGAAATTTATCAGACTTTCGTATTACTCGATTAACACTTATTTTACTCGAGTAAACAGGGTCTGTAACTGTTTTAAATACGTTTTTCACTTCTCAAAAGCAATTCTAAGTTGCTCCAACTTTTGGGTATTCTATATAAACCTTTTCCTAATCATTTCTATCAACTAGAATCATTTTCACAAGTCTTTTAGTTTATGAGTTTGGGTAGAGTTTATTCGAGGGTAGTGAATCTCTTTTGATTGCATGATTATATCATATTTTGAGTATTCACTTTGCCTAAAATCAATAGGTGGCTTAAAGGTTTGAAAGAAAAGGTTTAGTTTTTGAGAAAACAAGTTTTAAGTGATTTTTAATGTTAATAATCGATTAACAGATTTCGATAATTGATTAACAGTGTATTTTGAACTGATAATCGATTAACAAACTTTTGATAATCGATTATCTGCACTTTACTCGAGTATTTTTGGTCTCACTCGAGTGAAATTTATCAGACTTTCGTATTACTCGATTAACACTTATTTTACTCGAGTAAACAGGGTCTGTAACTGTTTTAAATACGTTTTTCACTTCTCAAAAGCTATTCTAAGTTGCTCCAACTTTTGGATATTCTATATAAACCTTTTCCTAATCATTTCTATCAACTAGAATCATTTTCACAAGTCTTTTAGTTTATGAGTTTGGGTAGAGTTTATTAGAGGGTAGTGAATCTCTTTTGATTGCATGATTATATCATATTTTGAGTATTCACTTTGCCCAAAATCAATAGGTGGCTTAAAGGTTTGAAAGAAAAGGTTTAGTTTTTGAGAAAACAAGTTTTAAGTGATTTTTAATGTTAATAATCGATTAACAGATTTCGATAATTGATTAACAGTGTATTTTGAACTGATAATCGATTAACAAACTTTTGATAATCGATTATCTGCACTTTACTCGAGTATTTTTGGTCTCACTCGAGTGAAATTTATCAGACTTTCGTATTACTCGATTAACACTTATTTTACTCGAGTAAACAGGGTCTGTAACTGTTTTAAATACGTTTTTCACTTCTCAAAAGCTATTCTAAGTTGCTCCAACTTTTGGATATTCTATATAAACCTTTTCCTAATCATTTCTATCAACTAGAATCATTTTCACAAGTCTTTTAGTTTATGAGTTTGGGTAGAGTTTATTAGAGGGTAGTGAATCTCTTTTGATTGCATGATTATATCATATTTTGAGTATTCACTTTGCCCAAAATCAATAGGTGGCTTAAAGGTTTGAAAGAAAAGGTTTAGTTTTTGAGAAAACAAGTTTTAAGTGATTTTTAATGTTAATAATCGATTAACAGATTTCGATAATTGATTAACAGTGTATTTTGAACTGATAATCGATTAACAAACTTTTGATAATCGATTATCTGCACTTTACTCGAGTATTTTTGGTCTCACTCGAGTGAAATTTATCAGACTTTCGTATTACTCGATTAACACTTATTTTACTCGAGTAAACAGGGTCTGTAACTGTTTTAAATACGTTTTTCACTTCTCAAAAGCAATTCTAAGTTGCTCCAACTTTTGGGTATTCTATATAAACCTTTTCCTAATCATTTCTATCAACTAGAATCATTTTCACAAGTCTTTTAGTTTATGAGTTTGGGTAGAGTTTATTCGAGGGTAGTGAATCTCTTTTGATTGCATGATTATATCATATTTTGAGTATTCACTTTGCCTAAAATCAATAGGTGGCTTAAAGGTTTGAAAGAAAAGGTTTAGTTTTTGAGAAAACAAGTTTTAAGTGATTTTTAGTGTTAATAATCGATTAACAGATTTCGATAATTGATTAACAGTGTATTTTGAACTGATAATCGATTAACAAACTTTTGATAATCGATTATCTGCACTTTACTCGAGTATTTTTGGTCTCACTCGAGTGAAATTTATCAGACTTTCGTATTACTCGATTAACACTTATTTTACTCGAGTAAACAGGGTCTGTAACTGTTTTAAATACGTTTTTCACTTCTCAAAAGCTATTCTAAGTTGCTCCAACTTTTGGATATTCTATATAAACCTTTTCCTAATCATTTCTATCAACTAGAATCATTTTCACAAGTCTTTTAGTTTATGAGTTTGGGTAGAGTTTATTAGAGGGTAGTGAATCTCTTTTGATTGCATGATTATATCATATTTTGAGTATTCACTTTGCCCAAAATCAATAGGTGGCTTAAAGGTTTGAAAGAAAAGGTTTAGTTTTTGAGAAAACAAGTTTTAAGTGATTTTTAATGTTAATAATCGATTAACAGATTTCGATAATTGATTAACAGTGTATTTTGAACTGATAATCGATTAACAAACTTTTGATAATCGATTATCTGCACTTTACTCGAGTATTTTTGGTCTCACTCGAGTGAAATTTATCAGACTTTCGTATTACTCGATTAACACTTATTTTACTCGAGTAAACAGGGTCTGTAACTGTTTTAAATACGTTTTTCACTTCTCAAAAGCAATTCTAAGTTGCTCCAACTTTTGGGTATTCTATATAAACCTTTTCCTAATCATTTCTATCAACTAGAATCATTTTCACAAGTCTTTTAGTTTATGAGTTTGGGTAGAGTTTATTCGAGGGTAGTGAATCTCTTTTGATTGCATGATTATATCATATTTTGAGTATTCACTTTGCCTAAAATCAATAGGTGGCTTAAAGGTTTGAAAGAAAAGGTTTAGTTTTTGAGAAAACAAGTTTTAAGTGATTTTTAATGTTAATAATCGATTAACAGATTTCGATAATTGATTAACAGTGTATTTTGAACTGATAATCGATTAACAAACTTTTGATAATCGATTATCTGCACTTTACTCGAGTATTTTTGGTCTCACTCGAGTGAAATTTATCAGACTTTCGTATTACTCGATTAACACTTATTTTACTCGAGTAAACAGGGTCTGTAACTGTTTTAAATACGTTTTTCACTTCTCAAAAGCTATTCTAAGTTGCTCCAACTTTTGGATATTCTATATAAACCTTTTCCTAATCATTTCTATCAACTAGAATCATTTTCACAAGTCTTTTAGTTTATGAGTTTGGGTAGAGTTTATTAGAGGGTAGTGAATCTCTTTTGATTGCATGATTATATCATATTTTGAGTATTCACTTTGCCCAAAATCAATAGGTGGCTTAAAGGTTTGAAAGAAAAGGTTTAGTTTTTGAGAAAACAAGTTTTAAGTGATTTTTAATGTTAATAATCGATTAACAGATTTCGATAATTGATTAACAGTGTATTTTGAACTGATAATCGATTAACAAACTTTTGATAATCGATTATCTGCACTTTACTCGAGTATTTTTGGTCTCACTCGAGTGAAATTTATCAGACTTTCGTATTACTCGATTAACACTTATTTTACTCGAGTAAACAGGGTCTGTAACTGTTTTAAATACGTTTTTCACTTCTCAAAAGCAATTCTAAGTTGCTCCAACTTTTGGGTATTCTATATAAACCTTTTCCTAATCATTTCTATCAACTAGAATCATTTTCACAAGTCTTTTAGTTTATGAGTTTGGGTAGAGTTTATTCGAGGGTAGTGAATCTCTTTTGATTGCATGATTATATCATATTTTGAGTATTCACTTTGCCTAAAATCAATAGGTGGCTTAAAGGTTTGAAAGAAAAGGTTTAGTTTTTGAGAAAACAAGTTTTAAGTGATTTTTAGTGTTAATAATCGATTAACAGATTTCGATAATTGATTAACAGTGTATTTTGAACTGATAATCGATTAACAAACTTTTGATAATCGATTATCTGCACTTTACTCGAGTATTTTTGGTCTCACTCGAGTGAAATTTATCAGACTTTCGTATTACTCGATTAACACTTATTTTACTCGAGTAAACAGGGTCTGTAACTGTTTTAAATACGTTTTTCACTTCTCAAAAGCTATTCTAAGTTGCTCCAACTTTTGGATATTCTATATAAACCTTTTCCTAATCATTTCTATCAACTAGAATCATTTTCACAAGTCTTTTAGTTTATGAGTTTGGGTAGAGTTTATTAGAGGGTAGTGAATCTCTTTTGATTGCATGATTATATCATATTTTGAGTATTCACTTTGCCCAAAATCAATAGGTGGCTTAAAGGTTTGAAAGAAAAGGTTTAGTTTTTGAGAAAACAAGTTTTAAGTGATTTTTAATGTTAATAATCGATTAACAGATTTCGATAATTGATTAACAGTGTATTTTGAACTGATAATCGATTAACAAACTTTTGATAATCGATTATCTGCACTTTACTCGAGTATTTTTGGTCTCACTCGAGTGAAATTTATCAGACTTTCGTATTACTCGATTAACACTTATTTTACTCGAGTAAACAGGGTCTGTAACTGTTTTAAATACGTTTTTCACTTCTCAAAAGCAATTCTAAGTTGCTCCAACTTTTGGGTATTCTATATAAACCTTTTCCTAATCATTTCTATCAACTAGAATCATTTTCACAAGTCTTTTAGTTTATGAGTTTGGGTAGAGTTTATTCGAGGGTAGTGAATCTCTTTTGATTGCATGATTATATCATATTTTGAGTATTCACTTTGCCTAAAATCAATAGGTGGCTTAAAGGTTTGAAAGAAAAGGTTTAGTTTTTGAGAAAACAAGTTTTAAGTGATTTTTAATGTTAATAATCGATTAACAGATTTCGATAATTGATTAACAGTGTATTTTAAACTGATAATCGATTAACAAACTTTTGATAATCGATTATCTGCACTTTACTCGAGTATTTTTGGTCTCACTCGAGTGAAATTTATCAGACTTTCGTATTACTCGATTAACACTTATTTTACTCGAGTAAACAGGGTCTGTAACTGTTTTAAATACGTTTTTCACTTCTCAAAAGCAATTCTAAGTTGCTCCAACTTTTGGGTATTCTATATAAACCTTTTCCTAATCATTTCTATCAACTAGAATCATTTTCACAAGTCTTTTAGTTTATGAGTTTGGGTAGAGTTTATTAGAGGGTAGTGAATCTCTTTTGATTGCATGATTATATCATATTTTGAGTATTCACTTTGCCCAAAATCAATAGGTGGCTTAAAGGTTTGAAAGAAAAGGTTTAGTTTTTGAGAAAACAAGTTTTAAGTGATTTTTAATGTTAATAATCGATTAACAGATTTCGATAATTGATTAACAGTGTATTTTGAACTGATAATCGATTAACAAACTTTTGATAATCGATTATCTGCACTTTACTCGAGTATTTTTGGTCTCACTCGAGTGAAATTTATCAGACTTTCGTATTACTCGATTAACACTTATTTTACTCGAGTAAACAGGGTCTGTAACTGTTTTAAATACGTTTTTCACTTCTCAAAAGCAATTCTAAGTTGCTCCAACTTTTGGGTATTCTATATAAACCTTTTCCTAATCATTTCTATCAACTAGAATCATTTTCACAAGTCTTTTAGTTTATGAGTTTGGGTAGAGTTTATTCGAGGGTAGTGAATCTCTTTTGATTGCATGATTATATCATATTTTGAGTATTCACTTTGCCTAAAATCAATAGGTGGCTTAAAGGTTTGAAAGAAAAGGTTTAGTTTTTGAGAAAACAAGTTTTAAGTGATTTTTAATGTTAATAATCGATTAACAGATTTCGATAATTGATTAACAGTGTATTTTGAACTGATAATCGATTAACAAACTTTTGATAATCGATTATCTGCACTTTACTCGAGTATTTTTGGTCTCACTCGAGTGAAATTTATCAGACTTTCGTATTACTCGATTAACACTTATTTTACTCGAGTAAACAGGGTCTGTAACTGTTTTAAATACGTTTTTCACTTCTCAAAAGCAATTCTAAGTTGCTCCAACTTTTGGGTATTCTATATAAACCTTTTCCTAATCATTTCTATCAACTAGAATCATTTTCACAAGTCTTTTAGTTTATGAGTTTGGGTAGAGTTTATTAGAGGGTAGTGAATCTCTTTTGATTGCATGATTATATCATATTTTGAGTATTCACTTTGCCCAAAATCAATAGGTGGCTTAAAGGTTTGAAAGAAAAGGTTTAGTTTTTGAGAAAACAAGTTTTAAGTGATTTTTAATGTTAATAATCGATTAACAGATTTCGATAATTGATTAACAGTGTATTTTGAACTGATAATCGATTAACAAACTTTTGATAATCGATTATCTGCACTTTACTCGAGTATTTTTGGTCTCACTCGAGTGAAATTTATCAGACTTTCGTATTACTCGATTAACACTTATTTTACTCGAGTAAACAGGGTCTGTAACTGTTTTAAATACGTTTTTCACTTCTCAAAAGCAATTCTAAGTTGCTCCAACTTTTGGGTATTCTATATAAACCTTTTCCTAATCATTTCTATCAACTAGAATCATTTTCACAAGTCTTTTAGTTTATGAGTTTGGGTAGAGTTTATTCGAGGGTAGTGAATCTCTTTTGATTGCATGATTATATCATATTTTGAGTATTCACTTTGCCTAAAATCAATAGGTGGCTTAAAGGTTTGAAAGAAAAGGTTTAGTTTTTGAGAAAACAAGTTTTAAGTGATTTTTAATGTTAATAATCGATTAACAGATTTCGATAATTGATTAACAGTGTATTTTGAACTGATAATCGATTAACAAACTTTTGATAATCGATTATCTGCACTTTACTCGAGTATTTTTGGTCTCACTCGAGTGAAATTTATCAGACTTTCGTATTACTCGATTAACACTTATTTTACTCGAGTAAACAGGGTCTGTAACTGTTTTAAATACGTTTTTCACTTCTCAAAAGCAATTCTAAGTTGCTCCAACTTTTGGGTATTCTATATAAACCTTTTCCTAATCATTTCTATCAACTAGAATCATTTTCACAAGTCTTTTAGTTTATGAGTTTGGGTAGAGTTTATTAGAGGGTAGTGAATCTCTTTTGATTGCATGATTATATCATATTTTGAGTATTCACTTTGCCCAAAATCAATAGGTGGCTTAAAGGTTTGAAAGAAAAGGTTTAGTTTTTGAGAAAACAAGTTTTAAGTGATTTTTAATGTTAATAATCGATTAACAGATTTCGATAATTGATTAACAGTGTATTTTGAACTGATAATCGATTAACAAACTTTTGATAATCGATTATCTGCACTTTACTCGAGTATTTTTGGTCTCACTCGAGTGAAATTTATCAGACTTTCGTATTACTCGATTAACACTTATTTTACTCGAGTAAACAGGGTCTGTAACTGTTTTAAATACGTTTTTCACTTCTCAAAAGCAATTCTAAGTTGCTCCAACTTTTGGGTATTCTATATAAACCTTTTCCTAATCATTTCTATCAACTAGAATCATTTTCACAAGTCTTTTAGTTTATGAGTTTGGGTAGAGTTTATTCGAGGGTAGTGAATCTCTTTTGATTGCATGATTATATCATATTTTGAGTATTCACTTTGCCTAAAATCAATAGGTGGCTTAAAGGTTTGAAAGAAAAGGTTTAGTTTTTGAGAAAACAAGTTTTAAGTGATTTTTAATGTTAATAATCGATTAACAGATTTCGATAATTGATTAACAGTGTATTTTGAACTGATAATCGATTAACAAACTTTTGATAATCGATTATCTGCACTTTACTCGAGTATTTTTGGTCTCACTCGAGTGAAATTTATCAGACTTTCGTATTACTCGATTAACACTTATTTTACTCGAGTAAACAGGGTCTGTAACTGTTTTAAATACGTTTTTCACTTCTCAAAAGCTATTCTAAGTTGCTCCAACTTTTGGATATTCTATATAAACCTTTTCCTAATCATTTCTATCAACTAGAATCATTTTCACAAGTCTTTTAGTTTATGAGTTTGGGTAGAGTTTATTAGAGGGTAGTGAATCTCTTTTGATTGCATGATTATATCATATTTTGAGTATTCACTTTGCCCAAAATCAATAGGTGGCTTAAAGGTTTGAAAGAAAAGGTTTAGTTTTTGAGAAAACAAGTTTTAAGTGATTTTTAATGTTAATAATCGATTAACAGATTTCGATAATTGATTAACAGTGTATTTTGAACTGATAATCGATTAACAAACTTTTGATAATCGATTATCTGCACTTTACTCGAGTATTTTTGGTCTCACTCGAGTGAAATTTATCAGACTTTCGTATTACTCGATTAACACTTATTTTACTCGAGTAAACAGGGTCTGTAACTGTTTTAAATACGTTTTTCACTTCTCAAAAGCTATTCTAAGTTGCTCCAACTTTTGGATATTCTATATAAACCTTTTCCTAATCATTTCTATCAACTAGAATCATTTTCACAAGTCTTTTAGTTTATGAGTTTGGGTAGAGTTTATTAGAGGGTAGTGAATCTCTTTTGATTGCATGATTATATCATATTTTGAGTATTCACTTTGCCCAAAATCAATAGGTGGCTTAAAGGTTTGAAAGAAAAGGTTTAGTTTTTGAGAAAACAAGTTTTAAGTGATTTTTAATGTTAATAATCGATTAACAGATTTCGATAATTGATTAACAGTGTATTTTGAACTGATAATCGATTAACAAACTTTTGATAATCGATTATCTGCACTTTACTCGAGTATTTTTGGTCTCACTCGAGTGAAATTTATCAGACTTTCGTATTACTCGATTAACACTTATTTTACTCGAGTAAACAGGGTCTGTAACTGTTTTAAATACGTTTTTCACTTCTCAAAAGCTATTCTAAGTTGCTCCAACTTTTGGATATTCTATATAAACCTTTTCCTAATCATTTCTATCAACTAGAATCATTTTCACAAGTCTTTTAGTTTATGAGTTTGGGTAGAGTTTATTAGAGGGTAGTGAATCTCTTTTGATTGCATGATTATATCA
The DNA here is from genome assembly GCA_037953625.1 of Crotalaria pallida. Classification (NCBI taxonomy): domain Eukaryota; kingdom Viridiplantae; phylum Streptophyta; class Magnoliopsida; order Fabales; family Fabaceae; genus Crotalaria; species Crotalaria pallida. The sequence continues at coordinate 84,272,650 of CM075653.1, forward strand.
TATTTTGAGTATTCACTTTGCCCAAAATCAATAGGTGGCTTAAAGGTTTGAAAGAAAAGGTTTAGTTTTTGAGAAAACAAGTTTTAAGTGATTTTTAATGTTAATAATCGATTAACAGATTTCGATAATTGATTAACAGTGTATTTTGAACTGATAATCGATTAACAAACTTTTGATAATCGATTATCTGCACTTTACTCGAGTATTTTTGGTCTCACTCGAGTGAAATTTATCAGACTTTCGTATTACTCGATTAACACTTATTTTACTCGAGTAAACAGGGTCTGTAACTGTTTTAAATACGTTTTTCACTTCTCAAAAGCTATTCTAAGTTGCTCCAACTTTTGGATATTCTATATAAACCTTTTCCTAATCATTTCTATCAACTAGAATCATTTTCACAAGTCTTTTAGTTTATGAGTTTGGGTAGAGTTTATTAGAGGGTAGTGAATCTCTTTTGATTGCATGATTATATCATATTTTGAGTATTCACTTTGCCTAAAATCAATAGGTGGCTTAAAGGTTTGAAAGAAAAGGTTTAGTTTTTGAGAAAACAAGTTTTAAGTGATTTTTAATGTTAATAATCGATTAACAGATTTCGATAATTGATTAACAGAGTATTTTGAACTGATAATCGATTAACAAACTTTTGATAATCGATTATCTGCACTTTACTCGAGTATTTTTGGTCTCACTCGAGTGAAATTTATCAGACTTTCGTATTACTCGATTAACACTTATTTTACTCGAGTAAACAGGGTCTGTAACTGTTTTAAATACGTTTTTCACTTCTCAAAAGCTATTCTAAGTTGCTCCAACTTTTGGGTATTCTATATAAACCTTTTCCTAATCATTTCTATCAACTAGAATCATTTTCACAAGTCTTTTAGTTTATGAGTTTGGGTAGAGTTTATTCGAGGGTAGTGAATCTCTTTTGATTGCATGATTATATCATATTTTGAGTATTCACTTTGCCTAAAATCAATAGGTGGCTTAAAGGTTTGAAAGAAAAGGTTTAGTTTTTGAGAAAACAAGTTTTAAGTGATTTTTAATGTTAATAATCGATTAACAGATTTCGATAATTGATTAACAGTGTATTTTGAACTGATAATCGATTAACAAACTTTTGATAATCGATTATCTGCACTTTACTCGAGTATTTTTGGTCTCACTCGAGTGAAATTTATCAGACTTTCGTATTACTCGATTAACACTTATTTTACTCGAGTAAACAGGGTCTGTAACTGTTTTAAATACGTTTTTCACTTCTCAAAAGCTATTCTAAGTTGCTCCAACTTTTGGATATTCTATATAAACCTTTTCCTAATCATTTCTATCAACTAGAATCATTTTCACAAGTCTTTTAGTTTATGAGTTTGGGTAGAGTTTATTAGAGGGTAGTGAATCTCTTTTGATTGCATGATTATATCATATTTTGAGTATTCACTTTGCCCAAAATCAATAGGTGGCTTAAAGGTTTGAAAGAAAAGGTTTAGTTTTTGAGAAAACAAGTTTTAAGTGATTTTTAATGTTAATAATCGATTAACAGATTTCGATAATTGATTAACAGTGTATTTTGAACTGATAATCGATTAACAAACTTTTGATAATCGATTATCTGCACTTTACTCGAGTATTTTTGGTCTCACTCGAGTGAAATTTATCAGACTTTCGTATTACTCGATTAACACTTATTTTACTCGAGTAAACAGGGTCTGTAACTGTTTTAAATACGTTTTTCACTTCTCAAAAGCTATTCTAAGTTGCTCCAACTTTTGGATATTCTATATAAACCTTTTCCTAATCATTTCTATCAACTAGAATCATTTTCACAAGTCTTTTAGTTTATGAGTTTGGGTAGAGTTTATTAGAGGGTAGTGAATCTCTTTTGATTGCATGATTATATCATATTTTGAGTATTCACTTTGCCCAAAATCAATAGGTGGCTTAAAGGTTTGAAAGAAAAGGTTTAGTTTTTGAGAAAACAAGTTTTAAGTGATTTTTAATGTTAATAATCGATTAACAGATTTCGATAATTGATTAACAGTGTATTTTGAACTGATAATCGATTAACAAACTTTTGATAATCGATTATCTGCACTTTACTCGAGTATTTTTGGTCTCACTCGAGTGAAATTTATCAGACTTTCGTATTACTCGATTAACACTTATTTTACTCGAGTAAACAGGGTCTGTAACTGTTTTAAATACGTTTTTCACTTCTCAAAAGCTATTCTAAGTTGCTCCAACTTTTGGATATTCTATATAAACCTTTTCCTAATCATTTCTATCAACTAGAATCATTTTCACAAGTCTTTTAGTTTATGAGTTTGGGTAGAGTTTATTAGAGGGTAGTGAATCTCTTTTGATTGCATGATTATATCATATTTTGAGTATTCACTTTGCCTAAAATCAATAGGTGGCTTAAAGGTTTGAAAGAAAAGGTTTAGTTTTTGAGAAAACAAGTTTTAAGTGATTTTTAATGTTAATAATCGATTAACAGATTTCGATAATTGATTAACAGAGTATTTTGAACTGATAATCGATTAACAAACTTTTGATAATCGATTATCTGCACTTTACTCGAGTATTTTTGGTCTCACTCGAGTGAAATTTATCAGACTTTCGTATTACTCGATTAACACTTATTTTACTCGAGTAAACAGGGTCTGTAACTGTTTTAAATACGTTTTTCACTTCTCAAAAGCTATTCTAAGTTGCTCCAACTTTTGGGTATTCTATATAAACCTTTTCCTAATCATTTCTATCAACTAGAATCATTTTCACAAGTCTTTTAGTTTATGAGTTTGGGTAGAGTTTATTCGAGGGTAGTGAATCTCTTTTGATTGCATGATTATATCATATTTTGAGTATTCACTTTGCCTAAAATCAATAGGTGGCTTAAAGGTTTGAAAGAAAAGGTTTAGTTTTTGAGAAAACAAGTTTTAAGTGATTTTTAATGTTAATAATCGATTAACAGATTTCGATAATTGATTAACAGTGTATTTTGAACTGATAATCGATTAACAAACTTTTGATAATCGATTATCTGCACTTTACTCGAGTATTTTTGGTCTCACTCGAGTGAAATTTATCAGACTTTCGTATTACTCGATTAACACTTATTTTACTCGAGTAAACAGGGTCTGTAACTGTTTTAAATACGTTTTTCACTTCTCAAAAGCAATTCTAAGTTGCTCCAACTTTTGGGTATTCTATATAAACCTTTTCCTAATCATTTCTATCAACTAGAATCATTTTCACAAGTCTTTTAGTTTATGAGTTTGGGTAGAGTTTATTCGAGGGTAGTGAATCTCTTTTGATTGCATGATTATATCATATTTTGAGTATTCACTTTGCCTAAAATCAATAGGTGGCTTAAAGGTTTGAAAGAAAAGGTTTAGTTTTTGAGAAAACAAGTTTTAAGTGATTTTTAATGTTAATAATCGATTAACAGATTTCGATAATTGATTAACAGTGTATTTTGAACTGATAATCGATTAACAAACTTTTGATAATCGATTATCTGCACTTTACTCGAGTATTTTTGGTCTCACTCGAGTGAAATTTATCAGACTTTCGTATTACTCGATTAACACTTATTTTACTCGAGTAAACAGGGTCTGTAACTGTTTTAAATACGTTTTTCACTTCTCAAAAGCTATTCTAAGTTGCTCCAACTTTTGGATATTCTATATAAACCTTTTCCTAATCATTTCTATCAACTAGAATCATTTTCACAAGTCTTTTAGTTTATGAGTTTGGGTAGAGTTTATTAGAGGGTAGTGAATCTCTTTTGATTGCATGATTATATCATATTTTGAGTATTCACTTTGCCTAAAATCAATAGGTGGCTTAAAGGTTTGAAAGAAAAGGTTTAGTTTTTGAGAAAACAAGTTTTAAGTGATTTTTAATGTTAATAATCGATTAACAGATTTCGATAATTGATTAACAGAGTATTTTGAACTGATAATCGATTAACAAACTTTTGATAATCGATTATCTGCACTTTACTCGAGTATTTTTGGTCTCACTCGAGTGAAATTTATCAGACTTTCGTATTACTCGATTAACACTTATTTTACTCGAGTAAACAGGGTCTGTAACTGTTTTAAATACGTTTTTCACTTCTCAAAAGCTATTCTAAGTTGCTCCAACTTTTGGGTATTCTATATAAACCTTTTCCTAATCATTTCTATCAACTAGAATCATTTTCACAAGTCTTTTAGTTTATGAGTTTGGGTAGAGTTTATTAGAGGGTAGTGAATCTCTTTTGATTGCATGATTATATCATATTTTGAGTATTCACTTTGCCTAAAATCAATAGGTGGCTTAAAGGTTTGAAAGAAAAGGTTTAGTTTTTGAGAAAACAAGTTTTAAGTGATTTTTAATGTTAATAATCGATTAACAGATTTCGATAATTGATTAACAGAGTATTTTGAACTGATAATCGATTAACAAACTTTTGATAATCGATTGTCTGCACTTTACTCGAGTATTTTTGGTCTCACTCGAGTGAAATTTATCAGACTTTCGTATTACTCGATTAACACTTATTTTACTCGAGTAAACAGGGTCTGTAACTGTTTTAAATACGTTTTTCACTTCTCAAAAGCTATTCTAAGTTGCTCCAACTTTTGGATATTCTATATAAACCTTTTCCTAATCATTTCTATCAACTAGAATCATTTTCACAAGTCTTTTAGTTTATGAGTTTGGGTAGAGTTTATTCGAGGGTAGTGAATCTCTTTTGATTGCATGATTATATCATATTTTGAGTATTCACTTTGCCTAAAATCAATAGGTGGCTTAAAGGTTTGAAAGAAAAGGTTTAGTTTTTGAGAAAACAAGTTTTAAGTGATTTTTAATGTTAATAATCGATTAACAGATTTCGATAATTGATTAACAGTGTATTTTGAACTGATAATCGATTAACAAACTTTTGATAATCGATTATCTGCACTTTACTCGAGTATTTTTGGTCTCACTCGAGTGAAATTTATCAGACTTTCGTATTACTCGATTAACACTTATTTTACTCGAGTAAACAGGGTCTGTAACTGTTTTAAATACGTTTTTCACTTCTCAAAAGCTATTCTAAGTTGCTCCAACTTTTGGATATTCTATATAAACCTTTTCCTAATCATTTCTATCAACTAGAATCATTTTCACAAGTCTTTTAGTTTATGAGTTTGGGTAGAGTTTATTAGAGGGTAGTGAATCTCTTTTGATTGCATGATTATATCATATTTTGAGTATTCACTTTACCTAAAATCAATAGGTGGCTTAAAGGTTTGAAAGAAAAGGTTTAGTTTTTGAGAAAACAAGTTTTAAGTGATTTTTAATGTTAATAATCGATTAACAGATTTCGATAATTGATTAACAGAGTATTTTGAACTGATAATCGATTAACAAACTTTTGATAATCGATTGTCTGCACTTTACTCGAGTATTTTTGGTCTCACTCGAGTGAAATTTATCAGACTTTCGTATTACTCGATTAACACTTATTTTACTCGAGTAAACAGGGTCTGTAACTGTTTTAAATACGTTTTTCACTTCTCAAAAGCTATTCTAAGTTGCTCCAACTTTTGGATATTCTATATAAACCTTTTCCTAATCATTTCTATCAACTAGAATCATTTTCACAAGTCTTTTAGTTTATGAGTTTGGGTAGAGTTTACTAGAGGGTAGTGAATCTCTTTTGATTGCATGATTATATCATATTTTGAGTATTCACTTTGCCTAAAATCAATAGGTGGCTTAAAGGTTTGAAAGAAAAGGTTTAGTTTTTGAGAAAACAAGTTTTAAGTGATTTTTAATGTTAATAATCGATTAACAGATTTCGATAATTGATTAACAGTGTATTTTGAACTGATAATCGATTAACAAACTTTTGATAATCGATTATCTGCACTTTACTCGAGTATTTTTGGTCTCACTCGAGTGAAATTTATCAGACTTTCGTATTACTCGATTAACACTTATTTTACTCGAGTAAACAGGGTCTGTAACTGTTTTAAATACGTTTTTCACTTCTCAAAAGCTATTCTAAGTTGCTCCAACTTTTGGGTATTCTATATAAACCTTTTCCTAATCATTTCTATCAACTAGAATCATTTTCACAAGTCTTTTAGTTTATGAGTTTGGGTAGAGTTTATTAGAGGGTAGTGAATCTCTTTTGATTGCATGATTATATCATATTTTGAGTATTCACTTTGCCTAAAATCAATAGGTGGCTTAAAGGTTTGAAAGAAAAGGTTTAGTTTTTGAGAAAACAAGTTTTAAGTGATTTTTAATGTTAATAATCGATTAACAGATTTCGATAATTGATTAACAGTGTATTTTGAACTGATAATCGATTAACAAACTTTTGATAATCGATTATCTGCACTTTACTCGAGTATTTTTGGTCTCACTCGAGTGAAATTTATCAGACTTTCGTATTACTCGATTAACACTTATTTTACTCGAGTAAACAGGGTCTGTAACTGTTTTAAATACGTTTTTCACTTCTCAAAAGCTATTCTAAGTTGCTCCAACTTTTGGGTATTCTATATAAACCTTTTCCTAATCATTTCTATCAACTAGAATCATTTTCACAAGTCTTTTAGTTTATGAGTTTGGGTAGAGTTTATTCGAGGGTAGTGAATCTCTTTTGATTGCATGATTATATCATATTTTGAGTATTCACTTTGCCTAAAATCAATAGGTGGCTTAAAGGTTTGAAAGAAAAGGTTTAGTTTTTGAGAAAACAAGTTTTAAGTGATTTTTAATGTTAATAATCGATTAACAGATTTCGATAATTGATTAACAGTGTATTTTGAACTGATAATCGATTAACAAACTTTTGATAATCGATTATCTGCACTTTACTCGAGTATTTTTGGTCTCACTCGAGTGAAATTTATCAGACTTTCGTATTACTCGATTAACACTTATTTTACTCGAGTAAACAGGGTCTGTAACTGTTTTAAATACGTTTTTCACTTCTCAAAAGCTATTCTAAGTTGCTCCAACTTTTGGATATTCTATATAAACCTTTTCCTAATCATTTCTATCAACTAGAATCATTTTCACAAGTCTTTTAGTTTATGAGTTTGGGTAGAGTTTATTAGAGGGTAGTGAATCTCTTTTGATTGCATGATTATATCATATTTTGAGTATTCACTTTGCCTAAAATCAATAGGTGGCTTAAAGGTTTGAAAGAAAAGGTTTAGTTTTTGAGAAAACAAGTTTTAAGTGATTTTTAATGTTAATAATCGATTAACAGATTTCGATAATTGATTAACAGAGTATTTTGAACTGATAATCGATTAACAAACTTTTGATAATCGATTGTCTGCACTTTACTCGAGTATTTTTGGTCTCACTCGAGTGAAATTTATCAGACTTTCGTATTACTCGATTAACACTTATTTTACTCGAGTAAACAGGGTCTGTAACTGTTTTAAATACGTTTTTCACTTCTCAAAAGCTATTCTAAGTTGCTCCAACTTTTGGATATTCTATATAAACCTTTTCCTAATCATTTCTATCAACTAGAATCATTTTCACAAGTCTTTTAATTTATGAGTTTGGGTAGAGTTTATTCGAGGGTAGTGAATCTCTTTTGATTGCATGATTATATCATATTTTGAGTATTCACTTTGCCTAAAATCAATAGGTGGCTTAAAGGTTTGAAAGAAAAGGTTTAGTTTTTGAGAAAACAAGTTTTAAGTGATTTTTAATGTTAATAATCGATTAACAGATTTCGATAATTGATTAACAGTGTATTTTGAACTGATAATCGATTAACAAACTTTTGATAATCGATTATCTGCACTTTACTCGAGTATTTTTGGTCTCACTCGAGTGAAATTTATCAGACTTTCGTATTACTCGATTAACACTTATTTTACTCGAGTAAACAGGGTCTGTAACTGTTTTAAATACGTTTTTCACTTCTCAAAAGCTATTCTAAGTTGCTCCAACTTTTGGGTATTCTATATAAACCTTTTCCTAATCATTTCTATCAACTAGAATCATTTTCACAAGTCTTTTAGTTTATGAGTTTGGGTAGAGTTTATTCGAGGGTAGTGAATCTCTTTTGATTGCATGATTATATCATATTTTGAGTATTCACTTTGCCTAAAATCAATAGGTGGCTTAAAGGTTCGAAAGAAAAGGTTTAGTTTTTGAGAAAACAAGTTTTAAGTGATTTTTAATGTTAATAATCGATTAACAGATTTCGATAATTGATTAACAGTGTATTTTGAACTGATAATCGATTAACAAACTTTTGATAATCGATTATCTGCACTTTACTCGAGTATTTTTGGTCTCACTCGAGTGAAATTTATCAGACTTTCGTATTACTCGATTAACACTTATTTTACTCGAGTAAACAGGGTCTGTAACTGTTTTAAATACGTTTTTCACTTCTCAAAAGCTATTCTAAGTTGCTCCAACTTTTGGGTATTCTATATAAACCTTTTCCTAATCATTTCTATCAACTAGAATCATTTTCACAAGTCTTTTAGTTTATGAGTTTGGGTAGAGTTTATTCGAGGGTAGTGAATCTCTTTTGATTGCATGATTATATCATATTTTGAGTATTCACTTTGCCTAAAATCAATAGGTGGCTTAAAGGTTTGAAAGAAAAGGTTTAGTTTTTGAGAAAACAAGTTTTAAGTGATTTTTAATGTTAATAATCGATTAACAGATTTCGATAATTGATTAACAGTGTATTTTGAACTGATAATCGATTAACAAACTTTTGATAATCGATTATCTGCACTTTACTCGAGTATTTTTGGTCTCACTCGAGTGAAAATTATCAGACTTTCGTATTACTCGATTAACACTTATTTTACTCGAGTAAACAGGGTCTGTAACTGTTTTAAATACATTTTTCACTTCTCAAAAGCTATTCTAAGTTGCTCCAACTTTTGGATATTCTATATAAACCTTTTCCTAATCATTTCTATCAACTAGAATCATTTTCACAAGTCTTTTAGTTTATGAGTTTGGGTAGAGTTTATTAGAGGGTAGTGAATCTCTTTTGATTGCATGATTATATCATATTTTGAGTATTCACTTTGCCTAAAATCAATAGGTGGCTTAAAGGTTTGAAAGAAAAGGTTTAGTTTTTGAGAAAACAAGTTTTAAGTGATTTTTAATGTTAATAATCGATTAACAGATTTCGATAATTGATTAACAGAGTATTTTGAACTGATAATCGATTAACAAACTTTTGATAATCGATTGTCTGCACTTTACTCGAGTATTTTTGGTCTCACTCGAGTGAAATTTATCAGACTTTCGTATTACTCGATTAACACTTATTTTACTCGAGTAAACAGGGTCTGTAACTGTTTTAAATACGTTTTTCACTTCTCAAAAGCTATTCTAAGTTGCTCCAACTTTTGGATATTCTATATAAACCTTTTCCTAATCATTTCTATCAACTAGAATCATTTTCACAAGTCTTTTAGTTTATGAGTTTGGGTAGAGTTTACTAGAGGGTAGTGAATCTCTTTTGATTGCATGATTATATCATATTTTGAGTATTCACTTTGCCTAAAATCAATAGGTGGCTTAAAGGTTTGAAAGAAAAGGTTTAGTTTTTGAGAAAACAAGTTTTAAGTGATTTTTAATGTTAATAATCGATTAACAGATTTCGATAATTGATTAACAGTGTATTTTGAACTGATAATCGATTAACAAACTTTTGATAATCGATTATCTGCACTTTACTCGAGTATTTTTGGTCTCACTCGAGTGAAATTTATCAGACTTTCGTATTACTCGATTAACACTTATTTTACTCGAGTAAACAGGGTCTGTAACTGTTTTAAATACGTTTTTCACTTCTCAAAAGCTATTCTAAGTTGCTCCAACTTTTGGGTATTCTATATAAACCTTTTCCTAATCATTTCTATCAACTAGAATCATTTTCACAAGTCTTTTAGTTTATGAGTTTGGGTAGAGTTTATTAGAGGGTAGTGAATCTCTTTTGATTGCATGATTATATCATATTTTGAGTATTCACTTTGCCTAAAATCAATAGGTGGCTTAAAGGTTTGAAAGAAAAGGTTTAGTTTTTGAGAAAACAAGTTTTAAGTGATTTTTAATGTTAATAATCGATTAACAGATTTCGATAATTGATTAACAGTGTATTTTGAACTGATAATCGATTAACAAACTTTTGATAATCGATTATCTGCACTTTACTCGAGTATTTTTGGTCTCACTCGAGTGAAATTTATCAGACTTTCGTATTACTCGATTAACACTTATTTTACTCGAGTAAACAGGGTCTGTAACTGTTTTAAATACGTTTTTCACTTCTCAAAAGCTATTCTAAGTTGCTCCAACTTTTGGGTATTCTATATAAACCTTTTCCTAATCATTTCTATCAACTAGAATCATTTTCACAAGTCTTTTAGTTTATGAGTTTGGGTAGAGTTTATTCGAGGGTAGTGAATCTCTTTTGATTGCATGATTATATCATATTTTGAGTATTCACTTTGCCTAAAATCAATAGGTGGCTTAAAGGTTTGAAAGAAAAGGTTTAGTTTTTGAGAAAACAAGTTTTAAGTGATTTTTAATGTTAATAATCGATTAACAGATTTCGATAATTGATTAACAGTGTATTTTGAACTGATAATCGATTAACAAACTTTTGATAATCGATTATCTGCACTTTACTCGAGTATTTTTGGTCTCACTCGAGTGAAATTTATCAGACTTTCGTATTACTCGATTAACACTTATTTTACTCGAGTAAACAGGGTCTGTAACTGTTTTAAATACGTTTTTCACTTCTCAAAAGCTATTCTAAGTTGCTCCAACTTTTGGATATTCTATATAAACCTTTTCCTAATCATTTCTATCAACTAGAATCATTTTCACAAGTCTTTTAGTTTATGAGTTTGGGTAGAGTTTATTAGAGGGTAGTGAATCTCTTTTGATTGCATGATTATATCATATTTTGAGTATTCACTTTGCCTAAAATCAATAGGTGGCTTAAAGGTTTGAAAGAAAAGGTTTAGTTTTTGAGAAAACAAGTTTTAAGTGATTTTTAATGTTAATAATCGATTAACAGATTTCGATAATTGATTAACAGAGTATTTTGAACTGATAATCGATTAACAAACTTTTGATAATCGATTGTCTGCACTTTACTCGAGTATTTTTGGTCTCACTCGAGTGAAATTTATCAGACTTTCGTATTACTCGATTAACACTTATTTTACTCGAGTAAACAGGGTCTGTAACTGTTTTAAATACGTTTTTCACTTCTCAAAAGCTATTCTAAGTTGCTCCAACTTTTGGATATTCTATATAAACCTTTTCCTAATCATTTCTATCAACTAGAATCATTTTCACAAGTCTTTTAATTTATGAGTTTGGGTAGAGTTTATTCGAGGGTAGTGAATCTCTTTTGATTGCATGATTATATCATATTTTGAGTATTCACTTTGCCTAAAATCAATAGGTGGCTTAAAGGTTTGAAAGAAAAGGTTTAGTTTTTGAGAAAACAAGTTTTAAGTGATTTTTAATGTTAATAATCGATTAACAGATTTCGATAATTGATTAACAGTGTATTTTGAACTGATAATCGATTAACAAACTTTTGATAATCGATTATCTGCACTTTACTCGAGTATTTTTGGTCTCACTCGAGTGAAATTTATCAGACTTTCGTATTACTCGATTAACACTTATTTTACTCGAGTAAACAGGGTCTGTAACTGTTTTAAATACGTTTTTCACTTCTCAAAAGCTATTCTAAGTTGCTCCAACTTTTGGGTATTCTATATAAACCTTTTCCTAATCATTTCTATCAACTAGAATCATTTTCACAAGTCTTTTAGTTTATGAGTTTGGGTAGAGTTTATTCGAGGGTAGTGAATCTCTTTTGATTGCATGATTATATCATATTTTGAGTATTCACTTTGCCTAAAATCAATAGGTGGCTTAAAGGTTCGAAAGAAAAGGTTTAGTTTTTGAGAAAACAAGTTTTAAGTGATTTTTAATGTTAATAATCGATTAACAGATTTCGATAATTGATTAACAGTGTATTTTGAACTGATAATCGATTAACAAACTTTTGATAATCGATTATCTGCACTTTACTCGAGTATTTTTGGTCTCACTCGAGTGAAATTTATCAGACTTTCGTATTACTCGATTAACACTTATTTTACTCGAGTAAACAGGGTCTGTAACTGTTTTAAATACGTTTTTCACTTCTCAAAAGCTATTCTAAGTTGCTCCAACTTTTGGGTATTCTATATAAACCTTTTCCTAATCATTTCTATCAACTAGAATCATTTTCACAAGTCTTTTAGTTTATGAGTTTGGGTAGAGTTTATTCGAGGGTAGTGAATCTCTTTTGATTGCATGATTATATCATATTTTGAGTATTCACTTTGCCTAAAATCAATAGGTGGCTTAAAGGTTCGAAAGAAAAGGTTTAGTTTTTGAGAAAACAAGTTTTAAGTGATTTTTAATGTTAATAATCGATTAACAGATTTCGATAATTGATTAACAGTGTATTTTGAACTGATAATCGATTAACAAACTTTTGATAATCGATTATCTGCACTTTACTCGAGTATTTTTGGTCTCACTCGAGTGAAAATTATCAGACTTTCGTATTACTCGATTAACACTTATTTTACTCGAGTAAACAGGGTCTGTAACTGTTTTAAATACATTTTTCACTTCTCAAAAGCTATTCTAAGTTGCTCCAACTTTTGGATATTCTATATAAACCTTTTCCTAATCATTTCTATCAACTAGAATCATTTTCACAAGTCTTTTAGTTTATGAGTTTGGGTAGAGTTTATTAGAGGGTAGTGAATCTCTTTTGATTGCATGATTATATCATATTTTGAGTATTCACTTTGCCTAAAATCAATAGGTGGCTTAAAGGTTTGAAAGAAAAGGTTTAGTTTTTGAGAAAACAAGTTTTAAGTGATTTTTAATGTTAATAATCGATTAACAGATTTCGATAATTGATTAACAGAGTATTTTGAACTGATAATCGATTAACAAACTTTTGATAATCGATTGTCTGCACTTTACTCGAGTATTTTTGGTCTCACTCGAGTGAAATTTATCAGACTTTCGTATTACTCGATTAACACTTATTTTACTCGAGTAAACAGGGTCTGTAACTGTTTTAAATACGTTTTTCACTTCTCAAAAGCTATTCTAAGTTGCTCCAACTTTTGGGTATTCTATATAAACCTTTTCCTAATCATTTCTATCAACTAGAATCATTTTCACAAGTCTTTTAGTTTATGAGTTTGGGTAGAGTTTATTCGAGGGTAGTGAATCTCTTTTGATTGCATGATTATATCATATTTTGAGTATTCACTTTGCCTAAAATCAATAGGTGGCTTAAAGGTTCGAAAGAAAAGGTTTAGTTTTTGAGAAAACAAGTTTTAAGTGATTTTTAATGTTAATAATCGATTAACAGATTTCGATAATTGATTAACAGTGTATTTTGAACTGATAATCGATTAACAAACTTTTGATAATCGATTATCTGCACTTTACTCGAGTATTTTTGGTCTCACTCGAGTGAAAATTATCAGACTTTCGTATTACTCGATTAACACTTATTTTACTCGAGTAAACAGGGTCTGTAACTGTTTTAAATACATTTTTCACTTCTCAAAAGCTATTCTAAGTTGCTCCAACTTTTGGATATTCTATATAAACCTTTTCCTAATCATTTCTATCAACTAGAATCATTTTCACAAGTCTTTTAGTTTATGAGTTTGGGTAGAGTTTATTAGAGGGTAGTGAATCTCTTTTGATTGCATGATTATATCATATTTTGAGTATTCACTTTGCCTAAAATCAATAGGTGGCTTAAAGGTTTGAAAGAAAAGGTTTAGTTTTTGAGAAAACAAGTTTTAAGTGATTTTTAATGTTAATAATCGATTAACAGATTTCGATAATTGATTAACAGAGTATTTTGAACTGATAATCGATTAACAAACTTTTGATAATCGATTGTCTGCACTTTACTCGAGTATTTTTGGTCTCACTCGAGTGAAATTTATCAGACTTTCGTATTACTCGATTAACACTTATTTTACTCGAGTAAACAGGGTCTGTAACTGTTTTAAATACGTTTTTCACTTCTCAAAAGCTATTCTAAGTTGCTCCAACTTTTGGATATTCTATATAAACCTTTTCCTAATCATTTCTATCAACTAGAATCATTTTCACAAGTCTTTTAGTTTATGAGTTTGGGTAGAGTTTATTAGAGGGTAGTGAATCTCTTTTGATTGCATGATTATATCATATTTTGAGTATTCACTTTGCCTAAAATCAATAGGTGGCTTAAAGGTTTGAAAGAAAAGGTTTAGTTTTTGAGAAAACAAGTTTTAAGTGATTTTTAATGTTAATAATCGATTAACAGATTTCGATAATTGATTAACAGTGTATTTTGAACTGATAATCGATTAACAAACTTTTGATAATCGATTATCTGCACTTTACTCGAGTATTTTTGGTCTCACTCGAGTGAAATTTATCAGACTTTCGTATTACTCGATTAACACTTATTTTACTCGAGTAAACAGGGTCTGTAACTGTTTTAAATACGTTTTTCACTTCTCAAAAGCTATTCTAAGTTGCTCCAACTTTTGGGTATTCTATATAAACCTTTTCCTAATCATTTCTATCAACTAGAATCATTTTCACAAGTCTTTTAGTTTATGAGTTTGGGTAGAGTTTATTAGAGGGTAGTGAATCTCTTTTGATTGCATGATTATATCATATTTTGTGTATTCACTTTGCCTAAAATCAATAGGTGGCTTAAAGGTTTGAAAGAAAAGGTTTAGTTTTTGAGAAAACAAGTTTTAAGTGATTTTTAATGTTAATAATCGATTAACAGATTTCGATAATTGATTAACAGAGTATTTTGAACTGATAATCGATTAACAAACTTTTGATAATCGATTGTCTGCACTTTACTCGAGTATTTTTGGTCTCACTCGAGTGAAATTTATCAGACTTTCGTATTACTCGATTAACACTTATTTTACTCGAGTAAACAGGGTCTGTAACTGTTTTAAATACGTTTTTCACTTCTCAAAAGCTATTCTAAGTTGCTCCAACTTTTGGATATTCTATATAAACCTTTTCCTAATCATTTCTATCAACTAGAATCATTTTCACAAGTCTTTTAGTTTATGAGTTTGGGTAGAGTTTATTAGAGGGTAGTGAATCTCTTTTGATTGCATGATTATATCATATTTTGAGTATTCACTTTGCCTAAAATCAATAGGTGGCTTAAAGGTTTGAAAGAAAAGGTTTAGTTTTTGAGAAAACAAGTTTTAAGTGATTTTTAATGTTAATAATCGATTAACAGATTTCGATAATTGATTAACAGTGTATTTTGAACTGATAATCGATTAACAAACTTTTGATAATCGATTATCTGCACTTTACTCGAGTATTTTTGGTCTCACTCGAGTGAAATTTATCAGACTTTCGTATTACTCGATTAACACTTATTTTACTCGAGTAAACAGGGTCTGTAACCGTTTTAAATACGTTTTTCACTTCTCAAAAGCTATTCTAAGTTGCTCCAACTTTTGGGTATTCTATATAAACCTTTTCCTAATCATTTCTATCAACTAGAATCATTTTCACAAGTCTTTTAGTTTATGAGTTTGGGTAGAGTTTATTCGAGGGTAGTGAATCTCTTTTGATTGCATGATTATATCATATTTTGAGTATTCACTTTGCCTAAAATCAATAGGTGGCTTAAAGGTTTGAAAGAAAAGGTTTAGTTTTTGAGAAAACAAGTTTTAAGTGATTTTTAATGTTAATAATCGATTAACAGATTTCGATAATTGATTAACAGTGTATTTTGAACTGATAATCGATTAACAAACTTTTGATAATCGATTATCTGCACTTTACTCGAGTATTTTTGGTCTCACTCGAGTGAAATTTATCAGACTTTCGTATTACTCGATTAACACTTATTTTACTCGAGTAAACAGGGTCTGTAACCGTTTTAAATACGTTTTTCACTTCTCAAAAGCTATTCTAAGTTGCTCCAACTTTTGGGTATTCTATATAAACCTTTTCCTAATCATTTCTATCAACTAGAATCATTTTCACAAGTCTTTTAGTTTATGAGTTTGGGTAGAGTTTATTCGAGGGTAGTGAATCTCTTTTGATTGCATGATTATATCATATTTTGAGTATTCACTTTGCCTAAAATCAATAGGTGGCTTAAAGGTTTGAAAGAAAAGGTTTAGTTTTTGAGAAAACAAGTTTTAAGTGATTTTTAATGTTAATAATCGATTAACAGATTTCGATAATTGATTAACAGTGTATTTTGAACTGATAATCGATTAACAAACTTTTGATAATCGATTATCTGCACTTTACTCGAGTATTTTTGGTCTCACTCGAGTGAAATTTATCAGACTTTCGTATTACTCGATTAACACTTATTTTACTCGAGTAAACAGGGTCTGTAACTGTTTTAAATACGTTTTTCACTTCTCAAAAGCTATTCTAAGTTGCTCCAACTTTTGGATATTCTATATAAACCTTTTCCTAATCATTTCTATCAACTAGAATCATTTTCACAAGTCTTTTAGTTTATGAGTTTGGGTAGAGTTTATTAGAGGGTAGTGAATCTCTTTTGATTGCATGATTATATCATATTTTGAGTATTCACTTTGCCCAAAATCAATAGGTGGCTTAAAGGTTTGAAAGAAAAGGTTTAGTTTTTGAGAAAACAAGTTTTAAGTGATTTTTAATGTTAATAATCGATTAACAGATTTCGATAATTGATTAACAGAGTATTTTGAACTGATAATCGATTAACAAACTTTTGATAATCGATTGTCTGCACTTTACTCGAGTATTTTTGGTCTCACTCGAGTGAAATTTATCAGACTTTCGTATTACTCGATTAACACTTATTTTACTCGAGTAAACAGGGTCTGTAACTATTTTAAATACGTTTTTCACTTCTCAAAAGCTATTCTAAGTTGCTCCAACTTTTGGATATTCTATATAAACCTTTTCCTAATCATTTCTATCAACTAGAATCATTTTCACAAGTCTTTTAGTTTATGAGTTTGGGTAGAGTTTATTAGAGGGTAGTGAATCTCTTTTGATTGCATGATTATATCATATTTTGAGTATTCACTTTGCCTAAAATCAATAGGTGGCTTAAAGGTTTGAAAGAAAAGGTTTAGTTTTTGAGAAAACAAGTTTTAAGTGATTTTTAATGTTAATAATCAATTAACAGATTTCGATAATTGATTAACAGTGTATTTTGAACTGATAATAGATTAACAAACTTTTGATAATCGATTATCTGCACTTTACTCGAGTATTTTTGGTCTCACTCGAGTGAAATTTATCAGACTTTCGTATTACTCGATTAACACTTATTTTACTCGAGTAAACAGGGTCTGTAACTGTTTTAAATACGTTTTTCACTTCTCAAAAGCTATTCTAAGTTGCTCCAACTTTTGGATATTCTATATAAACCTTTTCCTAATCATTTCTATCAACTAGAATCATTTTCACAAGTCTTTTAGGTTATGAGTTTGGGTAGAGTTTATTAGAGGGTAGTGAATCTCTTTTGATTGCATGATTATATCATATTTTGAGTATTCACTTTGCCTAAAATCAATAGGTGGCTTAAAGGTTTGAAAGAAAAGGTTTAGTTTTTGAGAAAACAAGTTTTAAGTGACTTTTAATTTTAATAATCGATTAACAGATTTCGATAATTGATTAACAGTGTATTTTGAACTGATAATCGATTAACAAACTTTTGATAATCGATTATCTGCACTTTACTCGAGTATTTTTGGTCTCACTCGAGTGAAATTTATCAGACTTTCGTATTACTCGATTAACACTTATTTTACTCGAGTAAACAGGGTCTGTAACTGTTTTAAATACGTTTTTCACTTCTCAAAAGCTATTCTAAGTTGCTCCAACTTTTGGATATTCTATATAAACCTTTTCCTAATCATTTCTATCAACTAGAATCATTTTCACAAGTCTTTTAGTTTATGAGTTTGGGTAGAGTTTATTAGAGGGTAGTGAATCTCTTTTGATTGCATGATTATATCATATTTTGAGTATTCACTTTGCCTAAAATCAATAGGTGGCTTAAAGGTTTGAAAGAAAAGGTTTAGTTTTTGAGAAAACAAGTTTTAAGTGATTTTTAATGTTAATAATCAATTAACAGATTTCGATAATTGATTAACAGTGTATTTTGAACTGATAATAGATTAACAAACTTTTGATAATCGATTATCTGCACTTTACTCGAGTATTTTTGGTCTCACTCGAGTGAAATTTATCAGACTTTCGTATTACTCGATTAACACTTATTTTACTCGAGTAAACAGGGTCTGTAACTGTTTTAAATACGTTTTTCACTTCTCAAAAGCTATTCTAAGTTGCTCCAACTTTTGGATATTCTATATAAACCTTTTCCTAATCATTTCTATCAACTAGAATCATTTTCACAAGTCTTTTAGGTTATGAGTTTGGGTAGAGTTTATTAGAGGGTAGTGAATCTCTTTTGATTGCATGATTATATCATATTTTGAGTATTCACTTTGCCTAAAATCAATAGGTGGCTTAAAGGTTTGAAAGAAAAGGTTTAGTTTTTGAGAAAACAAGTTTTAAGTGATTTTTAATGTTAATAATCGATTAACAGATTTCGATAATTGATTAACAGTGTATTTTGAACTGATAATCGATTAACAAACTTTTGATAATCGATTATCTGAACTTTACTCGAGTATTTTTGGTCTCACTCGAGTGAAATTTATCAGACTTTCGTATTACTCGATTAACACTTATTTTACTTGAGTAAACAGGGTCTGTAACTGTTTTAAATATGTTTTTCACTTCTCTAAAGCTATTCTAAGTTGCTCCAACTTTTGGATATTCTATATAAACCTTTTCCTAATCATTTCTATCAACTAGAATCATTTTCACAAGTCTTTTAGTTTATGAGTTTGGGTAGAGTTTATTAGAGGGTAGTGAATCTCTTTTGATTGCATGATTATATCATATTTTGAGTATTCACTTTGCCTAAAATCAATAGGTGGCTTAAAGGTTTGAAAGAAAAGGTTTAGTTTTTGAGAAAACAAGTTTTAAGTGATTTTTAATGTTAATAATCGATTAACAGATTTCGATAATTGATTAACAGTGTATTTTGAACTGATAATAGATTAACAAACTTTTGATAATCGATTATCTGCACTTTACTCGAGTATTTTTGGTCTCACTCGAGTGAAATTTATCAGACTTTCGTATTACTCGATTAACACTTATTTTACTTGAGTAAACAGGGTCTGTAACTGTTTTAAATATGTTTTTCACTTCTCTAAAGCTATTCTAAGTTGCTCCAACTTTTGAATATTCTATATAAACCTTTTCCTAATCATTTCTATCAACTAGAATCATTTTCACAAGTCTTTTAGTTTATGAGTTTGGGTAGAGTTTATTAGAGGGTAGTGAATCTCTTTTGATTGCATGATTATATCATATTTTGAGTATTCACTTTGCCTAAAATCAATAGGTGTCTTAAAGGTTTGAAAGAAAAGGTTTAGTTTTTGAGAAAACAAGTTTTAAGTGATTTTTAATGTTAATAATCAATTAACAGATTTCGATAATTGATTAACAGTGTATTTTGAACTGATAATAGATTAACAAACTTTTGATAATCGATTATCTGCACTTTACTCGAGTATTTTTGGTCTCACTCGAGTGAAATTTATCAGACTTTCGTATTACTCGATTAACACTTATTTTACTTGAGTAAACAGGGTCTGTAAGTGTTTTAAATACGTTTTTCACTTCTCAAAAGCTATTCTAAGTTGCTCCAACTTTTGGATATTCTATATAAACCTTTTCCTAATCATTTCTATCAACTAGAATCATTTTCACAAGTCTTTTAGGTTATGAGTTTGGGTAGAGTTTATTAGAGGGTAGTGAATCTCTTTTGATTGCATGATTATATCATATTTTGAGTATTCACTTTGCCTAAAATCAATAGGTGGCTTAAAGGTTTGAAAGAAAAGGTTTAGTTTTTGAGAAAACAAGTTTTAAGTGATTTTTAATGTTAATAATCGATTAACAGATTTCGATAATTGATTAACAGTGTATTTTGAACTGATAATCGATTAACAAACTTTTGATAATCGATTATCTGCACTTTACTCGTGTATTTTTGGTCTCACTCGAGTGAAATTTATCAGACTTTCGTATTACTCGATTAACACTTATTTTACTCGAGTAAACAGGGTCTGTAACTGTTTTAAATACGTTTTTCACTTCTCAAAAGCTATTCTACGTTGCTCCAACTTTTGGATATTCTATATAAACCTTTTCCTAATCATTTCTATCAACTAGAATCATTTTCACAAGTCTTTTAGTTTATGAGTTTGGGTAGAGTTTATTAGAGGGTAGTGAATCTCTTTTGATTGCATGATTATATCATATTTTGAGTATTCACTTTGCCTAAAATCAATAGGTGGCTTAAAGGTTTGAAAGAAAAGGTTTAGTTTTTGAGAAAACAAGTTTTAAGTGATTTTTAATGTTAATAATCGATTAACAGATTTCGATAATTGATTAACAGTGTATTTTGAACTGATAATTGATTAACAAACTTTTGATAATCGATTATCTGAACTTTACTCGAGTATTTTTGGTCTCACTCGAGTGAAATTTATCAGACTTTCGTATTACTCGATTAACACTTATTTTACTTGAGTAAACAGGGTCTGTAACTGTTTTAAATATGTTTTTCACTTCTCTAAAGCTATTCTAAGTTGCTCCAACTTTTGGATATTCTATATAAACCTTTTCCTAATCATTTCTATCAACTAGAATCATTTTCACAAGTCTTTTAGTTTATGAGTTTGGGTAGAGTTTATTAGAGGGTAGTGAATCTCTTTTGATTGCATGATTATATCATATTTTGAGTATTCACTTTGCCTAAAATCAATAGGTGGCTTAAAGGTTTGAAAGAAAAGGTTTAGTTTTTGAGAAAACAAGTTTTAAGTGACTTTTAATTTTAATAATCGATTAACAGATTTCGATAATTGATTAACAGTGTATTTTGAACTGATAATCGATTAACAAACTTTTGATAATCGATTATCTGCACTTTACTCGAGTATTTTTGGTCTCACTCGAGTGAAATTTATCAGACTTTCGTATTACTCGATTAACACTTATTTTACTCGAGTAAACAGGGTCTGTAACTGTTTTAAATACGTTTTTCACTTCTCAAAAGCTATTCTAAGTTGCTCCAACTTTTGAATATTCTATATAAACCTTTTCCTAATCATTTCTATCAACTAGAATCATTTTCACAAGTCTTTTAGTTTATGAGTTTGGGTAGAGTTTATTAGAGGGTAGTGAATCTCTTTTGATTGCATGATTATATCATATTTTGAGTATTCACTTTGCCTAAAATCAATAGGTGGCTTAAAGGTTTGAAAGAAAAGGTTTAGTTTTTGAGAAAACAAGTTTTAAGTGATTTTTAATGTTAATAATCGATTAACAGATTTCGATAATTGATTAACAGTGTATTTTGAACTGATAATAGATTAACAAACTTTTGATAATCGATTATCTGCACTTTACTCGAGTATTTTTGGTCTCACTCGAGTGAAATTTATCAGACTTTCGTATTACTCGATTAACACTTATTTTACTCGAGTAAACAGGGTCTGTAACTGTTTTAAATACGTTTTTCACTTCTCAAAAGCTATTCTAAGTTGCTCCAACTTTTGGATATTCTATATAAACCTTTTCCTAATCATTTCTATCAACTAGAATCATTTTCACAAGTCTTTTAGGTTATGAGTTTGGGTAGAGTTTATTAGAGGGTAGTGAATCTCTTTTGATTGCATGATTATATCATATTTTGAGTATTCACTTTGCCTAAAATCAATAGGTGGCTTAAAGGTTTGAAAGAAAAGGTTTAGTTTTTGAGAAAACAAGTTTTAAGTGATTTTTAATGTTAATAATCGATTAACAGATTTCGATAATTGATTAACAGTGTATTTTGAACTGATAATAGATTAACAAACTTTTGATAATCGATTATCTGCACTTTACTCGAGTATTTTTGGTCTCACTCGAGTGAAATTTATCAGACTTTCGTATTACTCGATTAACACTTATTTTACTCGAGTAAACAGGGTCTGTAACTGTTTTAAATACGTTTTTCACTTCTCAAAAGCTATTCTAAGTTGCTCCAACTTTTGAATATTCTATATAAACCTTTTCCTAATCATTTCTATCAACTAGAATCATTTTCACAAGTCTTTTAGTTTATGAGTTTGGGTAGAGTTTATTAGAGGGTAGTGAATCTCTTTTGATTGCATGATTATATCATATTTTGAGTATTCACTTTGCCTAAAATCAATAGGTGGCTTAAAGGTTTGAAAGAAAAGGTTTAGTTTTTGAGAAAACAAGTTTTAAGTGACTTTTAATTTTAATAATCGATTAACAGATTTCGATAATTGATTAACAGTGTATTTTGAACTGATAATCGATTAACAAACTTTTGATAATCGATTATCTGCACTTTACTTGAGTATTTTTGGTCTCACTCGAGTGAAATTTATCAGACTTTCGTATTACTCGATTAACACTTATTTTACTCGAGTAAACAGGGTCTGTAACTGTTTTAAATACGTTTTTCACTTCTCAAAAGCTATTCTAAGTTGCTCCAACTTTTGGATATTCTATATAAACCTTTTCCTAATCATTTCTATCAACTAGAATCATTTTCACAAGTCTTTTAGTTTATGAGTTTGGGTAGAGTTTATTAGAGGGTAGTGAATCTCTTTTGATTGCATGATTATATCATATTTTTAGTATTCACTTTGCCTAAAATCAATAGGTGGCTTAAAGGTTTGAAAGAAAAGGTTTAGTTTTTGAGAAAACAAGTTTTAAGTGATTTTTAATGTTAATAATTGATTAACAGATTTCGATAATTGATTAACAGTGTATTTTGAACTGATAATAGATTAACAAACTTTTGATAATCGATTATCTGCACTTTACTCGAGTATTTTTGGTCTCACTCGAGTGAAATTTATCAGACTTTCGTATTACTCGATTAACACTTATTTTACTCGAGTAAACAGGGTCTGTAACTGTTTTAAATACGTTTTACACTTCTCAAAAGCTATTCTAAGTTGCTCCAACTTTTGGATATTCTATATAAACCTTTTCCTAATCATTTCTATCAACTAGAATCATTTTGATACACAATTTTACAAAGAATCAAAGCCACACTATTCTCTCTCACTCTCTCAAGATCAAAGCTCTCATTTTCATATTCTTTGATCAAGAACCTTGAATCTCTCATGTTGATATTTCATAGCTTTTGAAAGAGATTCATAGGATTGTTATTGTTTTTCATTTGGGTTGTAATCATTGCAAGTTAGGCAAGCTATCTACAACATTGGAAGCCTTGATTTTGTGAATCAAGCAAGTTTCATTGGAAGCCTTGGTGAGGCATTTCATCAAGCACTTGGAACCCTTGTTAAAGAACAAGCATTTGGAAGTCTTGTGAGTGAAGCAAGCAATTGGAAGACTTGTTGTGAGATATCGGCAAGCAAGAGAAGAGGTTAGATTAGATATCAATAGGGTTACAAGGCAAGGGTGTGGTATCTCTTGTAGGCTAGCAAGAAGGAAGTCTTGTGAGGCATTTACTTGTAATTTGAGAAACTCTAATTCCTCATAGTGAAGAATCTCTCTTGGTTGAAGAGGGGACTGGAGTAGCTTTCAAGTGGATGAAAGTGAACCAGGATAAATCACTGTGTCGTATCTCTAAACTCTCTACTCTTTACAAATTCTTGTTATTAATTGTGTTCTTGATTGAAAACCTAGAAAAAGTGATTTTTCTATATTTGATTGAACTGAATCTTTATTGTTCAAATTAATATGGGGAAAATCATTTTCATAACTAGGTTAATCAATAAGAATATTGGTGTTGATTGTTTCCGCTTAATCTCTGATATAATATTTGTTAATTGATTGATTTTCATTGGTTTTAATCGTTTAGATTTGTTTCTTGCGAAAATCTTTCAAAGTTTCTATAACACCTATTCAACCCCCCTTCTAGGTGTTTTCCTAGTGTATCCTAGTTGTTTCACCCACCGATTGTAGGTTTTCACATCTCTGACCACCGATTGGATGGACCCCATCAAGCAATATCTTAAATTCCAAGTTCTACCAACCGACCCCACTCAAGCAAAAAAGGTAGTCAAGCAAGCTGCTCAGTACGCCATGATTGGTGACACTTTGTATAAACGGGGAATGGACTCCCCTATGCTGAAGTGTCTGAACCCTGCTGAAGCCGATCTCGTTCTAGCCGAGGTTCACGAAGGAATCTTGAGCCACCATGTAGGCGCAAAAGCTCTAGCCCGCAAAGTACTCCGAGCAGGCTATTATTGGCCTACACTTCTAAGCGATGCTTCAGAACATGTCAAAATATGTAAGTCCTGTCAGCTTCACGGAAATATTTTCCAGCACCCCCCGACGGAGCTCCACTCAATGATCGCTCCATGGCCCTTCTATCAGTGGAGCATGGACATCATAGGGAAATTCAAAACAGCTCCGGGGCAGCTAAAGTTTGTGGTGGTCGCAATTGATTATTTCACAAAGTGGATCGAAGCCGAGGCTTTGGCCACAATCTCTTCAGCTAAAATCCAAAAATTCTTTCTCAGACAATTCATCGCTCGCTTCGGTGTCCCACACATTCTGGTGACCGACAATGGCACACAATTCACAGCCAAGATTTTTCAAGAGCTGGTCGACCACTTCCACATCACCCACCATTTTTCATCGGTCGAGCACCCGCAGACGAACGGACAGGCAGAAGCAGCGAATAAAATCATCATTGATGGGATGAAGAAGAGATTGTTTGAAGCCGAGGGATCATGGGTTGACCTCCTCCCCGAGGTATTATGGTCAATTCGAACGACCATTCACACCTCGACAGGAGAAACCCCATTTCGACTAACATATGGTTGTGAGGCTGTGTTACCTATTGAAACTCGGATTCCCACCTTCCGAGTGTCCGAGCGTCCAGTAGAAGTGAACGATGGTTTGCTAAAAGAAAAGTTAACTTTCAGCGAGGAGGTCCGATCTCTCGCATCTGATCGAGAGAAAAAAGCAAAGGAAAAGCAGTCCCGAGAATACAACAAGTGGGTGGTTCCAAGAAGCTTTACTGTAGGGGATCTGGTCCTCAGACGAGCCGACATCGGCTTGAAAAACTCAAAAGAAGGAAAGTTGGCAAGGAATTGGGAAGGCCCCTACAGGGTTGTCTCAAGAACTGGCTCGGGGGCATACAGATTGGAGACACTAACAAAGCAGCAACTGAACAACTCCTGGAATGCTACCAAGCTTAAACCTTACTACAGCTAATTGAAACCCACCACAACTCTTGCAAAGTTCCAACCCTGATTTTAAAATTCTGTTGTTTAAATTCCATGTCATTTATTTCAGCATTTCTATGTTCATGTAACATTTGATGTCTATTATTTGCAAGCAGATCAAAAAGAGCTTAATGAAGATCTATCTTTTTTCAGTCATTTACCTTGCCTTCTTACTGTTAACGTACTAACCATTTCCTCTCGGCTCGCCACTGAGGCGAACTTGGGTGTTTATACACGTCCTTCCAACGGGGACTTATAAACTAACAATAACAAGTACTTTAGTAGATGCCCGGCTAAAAACTTAAAACAGTTTCTACAAGCCGAGGACCGAGGATCCCACCTTGGCCAAAGGTAGGAGATCCGAAATCTAAATAACAGTTTACAACGAAATAAAGGACAGTGCAAAATCTTGATGAAAGTAAAACATCAACATTTCATAAGAAATGCAAAAGCAATATTCTGTTCAAACCGGTCATATTACAGCATTCAGTACTTCATCAAACAACAAAAATTAAAAACTAGCAAAAAGAAGTGCATAAAAAAGATCTAGTCTTCATCCTCGGAAAGTGCAATGGCTGACCCATCGAAATCAGCTTCGTCTTCATTCTCCAAATCCAAGGGGTTCGGAAGATTCGGCACTGATAAGTCCACCTCCCTATCCTCGTTGGCATAGTCAATGATACGATCACCGTCAACACCAAAATTTGGACTTGCACCTAACACTCGGATCCCCGGATTCATAAGGGACAATTGTTTAACAACATTCACAAAAGAGTCATTCACTGCATGATCCCAATTGAAGTGGTTCCGCTTGGCAGTAACCTTATGCTTCAAAGCTTTCCGACGAGCCTTTGTCAACTCCCCCTGCAACCGAGCCACCTCATTCTCAGAATTTGTCAACCGACCCTGCACACCTTCCAGCTCGGTAACTTTCTGTTGAGCTTCAACCAGTTTCTCTTGAGCAATTTGCAGCAGCCTTCCCTTCTCGGCCTCCCTTCCACCAAAATCCTCCAAAGCTTTTTGAGCGGTCTCCCGAGCTCTTTCAGATGCTTCAAGTTTTCTCTGCAGGTCGGCGTTGGACTCGGTCAGAGCTTGAAGATTTGCCTCATTCTCCTTAATCTGAGTTAACAGATTTTTTACTTGATGAGCAGCAGCTTTCCTTTTCTCCTTCTCAGTGGCCGAAAGAGTTGCACTGATATCTTCGGCATGCTTACTAAGGTGGAACATGTAGCTAGCAGCCCTTAGCATATTTCTGCCCAATAAATCACAGTGGCATTTCAAAGTGGCAGCAGTATGGTCCGACAATCTCTTATCATCATTAGGAGTGTAAATCAAGTCAACAAATTTCTCCTTCAGCTTTTGATCCCAAACGGTCTCCTCCTCGGGATCCGAAACGTCAAACCATAAATTACCTCTCTGTAATGGTTTCAACAACTCAACAACCTTGCCTTTACCCTTATCTATCCTAGCTCTTTTGGACAGGGGCACTCGGTCCTGCTCTTCCTCCTCTTCCACCCGAGCAACAGGACTCCTAGTAGCCACCTCCACCACACGAACAGATGGTGGTCGGACATCTTGCACCACTTCAACATCAGGTGATGCCACGACCACCGTAACTGATCGAGTCGCTTCCGAGGAAACGGCTCCGCCAGAAGAGCCGACCGCTTCAGCTGTTCTTGATTTAGCAAGCTCCCTCATACGTTTGGTAGCCTTGTTCTCCCTAGCCATCTTAACTGCAAGTCAAATATGCAAAGGTTAAAAAAAAAAGTGTATATACCAAGCTCGGCTTTCACAAGCTCTTGTGGAAAAATAATAATGTTCCTAATGTCAACTTGGCCATTTTCTTTAAGATAGCTGAAGAAGGTGTCACATGTATGCCTCTCGTCGGCCGACAGTTCAGTTTCATATTGAAACTGATAAGCTTCGGGTGTCTGTTGAAAAAGTCAGGCGACCAGGATAGTGGGAACCGAGGGTGATCACCCTCCATAAACCAGCAGTTCCCCCTTCCGACAAATCGTTACTTGAAAAACAAAGGTTTAAAGGTTTTCCATGAATCAGTGTATTTGGCAAAGAGAGCATGGTCGTTGCGTGCCTTCAATGATACCCACAATCTTTTGGTTGACCCTCTCTCAAAAATGTTTACCTGTGGTATGTATAACCATAGGAACGCTCGGAGCGAGCATGTCAATCGGCGAGCCTCACAAAATTTTTGAAACGCTCGGACAAACGCCCAACCACTAGGATGTAGTTGGGTGGGAGCTAGGCGCAGCCGCTGGAGCAGAGCTATCTCTAGATCGGAAATCGGCATTTTAACACCCAACCTTATCACGACCTCCTCGTACATGAAAAACTCCTTGCGATTCTCTTCGATCGCTGTACATACTCGGTCATTGGCTGAAGGAGGACTGATTGTATAAGAGGTCCCCGTTTCATCCACAGGGCAAGGGAGTATGTTAGCTCGGATATGACTCAAATTGTTGTTGATTAAGGTTGACGGCGTACCGAGCACCTCCAAATCAACCCAGTCATAGGCTCCTGAGTTCGGAGGCACAGGAAATTCATGAGGATGTGTGACGCACCGTCGAACCATACCTGGGGAAAGGGAAGTCTCGGAGTCAGAATCTACAAAATCAAAATCTTTAAACAACCTAACCCTAGGTTTATTGGTCCTATAGCCGAGCCTACTGCATCTTCCCCTAACCTTTAAGGCTTTTCCCCAGAAGGGTTTTTCCCAAGTACGGTTCGAGGGGCGGCGGGCCACTTGGGCCCGCTCCTCCGCGGCTTGATACTGTAACTTCCTACTCTCTTTTTCCTCAAAATCCTGGGGAAATTCCACCGATAACGGCACCTCTGCCATGGGATCCGCCATGCGATGGCGGAAAGATGGTGGCAGGAAGTCTAGTACTTCCAAATCAGAAGAAGATGAAGATGAAGATGAGGAAGAATCCTCAATATCGCCTAAACCCAAAATTTTTGACATTTCCTCATACCATGACCAATTAATAACCATGACGAAAACTCAGAAAATTCAGAAAACCCAGAAAGAAATTCTAAACCTAACGGAAACCAAGAACCCAGAACCTAAGGGATGAACAGTTCAAACAGAAAAAGAAAAAGATAGAAGCAAAACTAGAAGTTTCAAGTCAAAATACCTGAAACTGTAGAAAGAATACTGGCACGAACTGGTAGATGCAATGAAGGGGAAGCAATGGCCGTCAAAGAAGGCAGGACTGCAAAAACTTGAAAATGGTTGGAGGAAACCTGAAGAGAAAACGCAGAAAATGGAGGAGCAGAAAAGGAAGACAGAAGGAAGAGTTTTGAAAGAAATGAGAAAAAGAGAAGACTAAAGGGCAGTTAAACTCAAAAAGAAACTTCCCTCCCCACGTTTCGAGTTACTGGGCCTGGCAGCAGGAGGCCCAAATCCAACATTGAGTCACTCAAAGAGACACGTGTCGCGCAATCAGTGGAGGGAAACATTTTGAAAACCCAAAAGGCAGCATGCATAATAATGACACCTGACACAAGCAACACGTGTCAGTAAAAGGACCTTCAAACGTCCTCTCAGTCAGTACAAGGGACAGCGAGGCACTTTGAGCTGTCCTGAACTCATCACCTCGCCCCGACCCTAACGCTCGGTTCCCTTAAAAGGCACCGTTGAAGAATTATCAGCTCGGCTCAAGACTCAAAAGTCTTACCGAGCTAGGGGGCTTATGTGATAGACCGACCCTCGGTCTACCCTTAGAATACCCAGCCGACCAGATTATCCTATCTATTAGGTCATGTCTGCCCAGGCCGAGCGCTTGTCCTAGGACCCATCCTGGCTCCTCAAGACCGACCGCTTGGGGGCTTACCCCCCAAGAAGTCCGAGCTAGGGGCGCGTGAGCCTAACTTGCCAACAGGGATAAGATCCTCCACTACAGGATAAGGATGAATGACTCATCCCACATCCTAAAGGGGACACGTCAGCTGCCTTGCTGGACCTCCGTACAGGCCCACAAGGTACAATGCCACCCCTATAAATAGTTGTCTCCAGCAAGGGGCTCTGGTATGTTCTCTCTCTCCCTAATTAAACACCCGCACACACTGTGATTAGGGAAACCCTAGTTGTCTCAACTGGACCTCTAGCATACCTAAACAATCATACACTAACCTCAGTCCATCCACTAGTTCTTGGGTCTCTCTATACCTTTGAGCTAGGGATACATCTGAAACACCGTGTCCTAGACACGACAGTTATCATGAGAAGAAAAAAAATCATTCATGGTTTATTCTATTTTCGAAACGTTTCCATTATCCTATATTTTCTGGAATTAGAGTTTACTTGTAAGACATAAGAGAATGTAACCAACCAAGCACAATATAATATAATAAATAATTGAAGAATTAATTATTGGTTATTTGGTGACCAAATAATTTGTAAAAATTAAATAACAAAGGGAATGGTAATCATGTGTGAACAACTAATACATTGATGTGTGACTTGACATGGTTAAAGTAACATGTACTCCCTTGCCAAATCATTATTTACATTTAACAAATCTAGACTAATGATAAAGACCTAAATTAAATGGTCGATCCCAATCATAGTTCTTCACGCAACAATGAAGCATATGAAGCTTGTTGTTCTTCCCATGTTGTTGTTGGCAATTCATTGCTATAGATGAAGCTTCTGCCAATGCAAAATGACAATGGTGATGAATGTATGTAGTGGGATTGCAACTTATATGCTGACACATTGGAAGAGGCGGTGGTTCATGAAGAAAAAAAAAAAGAGAGGAGAATGATGAAGAAGGTGGCTTTCATGACTTGAGAAATCATCATATTTATAGTTTGAAATATGTGATAACTAAAAAAAATATTTGAGTTTATTATGAACTCAAGCATCATCTCTTTGGGTTTATCAATTTTTTTAAGGATAATGATTTTTTTTAACAAAGTGAGGATAATGATTCCACATATTCCACATATAGATAATTTATTTAATTTTAAATATTAATTTTGGATAGATAATTTATTTAATTTTAAATTATAATTTTGATTAAAGACGATGTTATCTACCTATAAATGCTCTAGTGTGAGTATTCTTTAAGCGGACAAACGTGGTGCCTCGAAAAAGGATGTTTTTATATAAGTATAGTAGATGTGCAAAGAAAAACAATATTGATCTCAGTAACATATTAATTTAAAAATTACATACACAATTATGTATGATGGTGATGATTTTTTGCATCATAGTGGAACTCACAAAAGAATGATAAACATAAACAAAGAATAAGGAAAATGCTCCATATGTTACATTTTGTGAGGATGGTAAAAATTTAAAAAGTAAAAAAAAAAAAAAAAAAATGATACATTCACTCATACATTTACAGTTTTAAAAAAGAAACAAATTCTATTGTGCAAGTTATAAATTGGGAGTTGGAACTATCACAGTAGTTGATGAACTAATTGTAGTTGTGAATCCTTCACTCTCTGCCCCGTCCAAACCAGCAGCCCACCGTCGCAAAATCCTCAACAAAGTGGCGGCTTTCCTCCTCCCTCTCACACTCCCCACCGCCATCAGCTCCCATATCACTCTCTCAACCCCCGAAATCGCCGCCAGCTCCGCCACAACCTCCGACCCCCCTTTCCGGCACATGGTCACAAGCGTCGCCGCCGCACTCTCCCTAGCCCTCTCCGAACCTTCCCTCAACACATCCCCCAATTTCTTGATCGCCATGCAAGCCGCAGCCACCGCCACCAACCCACCACGCTTTACCACCACCTCCAAAATTGTCACGGCCTCCTCCGGCAACGCCGCCATAGCCTCCATCGCAATCTCTACCACGCTGCCCTCCACCAACCTAGCAACCGTTTCTCTATCACTCGTCAAGTTAAAAATCACTTGCAAAGCATCCCTCTTCGCACCGTCGGGCCCACACCTTGCCAGCTGGATCAACCCGCTCACGACACGTGTCTTCCTCCCTATCCTCCTTCTGTAAGCCGACACACCTGTTAAACTAAAAAACGTTGCAGCCGCATTTGCCTTTGCCTCCCACGTGGCACCAGCTCTTAGCACCTCAGCAATGTCGTTTATTGCTCCGTCAGTGTCCATTATCCTCGTTTTATTCGATTCTAGAATCGACAAGTTGAGAATTGTGGTAACGGCGTTAACTTGTAGACTCGGGTTATGCAAACCAACGTCATAACGGAGCAAACGAACCAGAAGCGGGATGGCTCCTAATCCACCTATGCAAACTCTGCTATCAGAATCTGTTTTCGCCAAAAGTCGAAGCTCATAAACGACGGCGTTTAACTCTTCCATTGAATTAGAATTAAAACCAGAATTGGAAACCGTAGAAAGGTCCACGTGAAATTTGAGCTTGTCAACTAAAAACGCCGCCGTCATTCTATTAGCTTCCAACGCAGCCTTGTTTGTTAAACGGCCGTTGACTTTTCCAGTAATAACAGATTCTCCTCCGAAAGGAATTTTCTGCTCGCGGCACCATAGTGCTATCATGTTCCTTAACGCGTGATTAGGTATGAGTTCCATGTGAGAAAGTGTTTGACCTGTTTTTGGACACGTGTTGTGTCCAGAATCCATCCAGAGCTTGATCGAATCTCGATCGTACGTCTGTCCCGTTGCCACGACAACCGGATCTCGCATCAGTTCTAAACTTATCGGACACCGGAAATCCGCCTGAACAACCACCTCCAACGGTTGTTTCCGCCGCGGACTCTCTATTGTTGATGAAGACGACGGCGTTGACGCTCCGAAGAGGACGCATTTCGTGTACCGAACGAGTCCTATCAACGCCACCATCTCTGATTTCCATTGCTCCTCGCTCCTATTCTGAATCTCCTCCTCCAACGCTTCAATTTCCGCTCTGCAGCTTGAAGAATCTCGAATCTCCAACCTCTCGAAGATTCTAGATAGCTTATCCTTATCAGGAACGATTTCATTTTTTATCTGTTCAATCACCGAAACGACGTCGTTTCTGAGCTCCAA
The DNA here is from genome assembly GCA_037953625.1 of Crotalaria pallida. Classification (NCBI taxonomy): domain Eukaryota; kingdom Viridiplantae; phylum Streptophyta; class Magnoliopsida; order Fabales; family Fabaceae; genus Crotalaria; species Crotalaria pallida. Next base: position 84,305,113 of record CM075653.1, read on the forward strand.
TTCCTCCTTCCCCACCACCACGGTCTTGGATTCCGAGCACTGTTTTCTAACGAGGACAACGAGTTCGCGAACGTCGTCGTTTAAGCCAAGCTCGCGCACTGGAAAAATATCAAGAATCGTTGAGAGTTCTCCAGTGAGTTTGTGGAAAGTGTCCGCGACGGTTTCGATTTGCATGAGGAGAGAGAATTTGCTTCCGTTGGAGAAGTCTTGGATGAGGGATTTGATTCTGTCCAGCACGATGTACATTTCTTCGAAGCAGAGGATTATCGAGTGGGAGCAGATAGGAGGAGTGGAGATTCTAATCAAGTCTTCGAAGAGAACGGTGAGAAGCTTTGCTTTGTGAACGACGGAAGAGGAGTTGCGTTTAAGGAGGAACATGTTGTTGGTGGTTATGTTGAGTGAAGAAATTTGGTTTGTGATGTGGAGAAGAGAGTGGAGGAGGTTGAGGTCTGTGAGCTTTGATGAGATTAACGACTCCGCGGAAGGTCGTCGTTTTCGGGGTGGGAATGTTTTAGGAGAAATAGCCATGATGATGAATTGCTTGTGAGTTGTTGTAGACGTTTGGTATTTAGTGAATTAATGAAGGAACGTGAGGATGAATTTTAATTTTTAAGACTTTGTTTAACAAAGATATATAGAACAAAAAAATAAAAGTCCTCCAAAACTATATATATATATATATATATATATATATATATATATATATATATTAAACCAAGAGATTAGAAAGTAATTACCTGTATATTTATAAACAATTTGGTGTTTTGTATTGCTGCGTGTAAAACACAACCATTTCTGTTCAATATAAACAATGAAACATGGGTCCGCTGGCTGCCCATACAAGGACAGCTGGTGGTTTTTGACTGCGTTTGTTTCTCATAGAATATTTTTGTTAAACGAAAAATTGACATTTGTGCACATGAAATTATGTTATGCTTCTAATCTTACCATATTTGGTTGACTGTGTTCTTTCTATTATGAAAATAAAATATATGGTCAAAATATGATAATGTGCATATATGTAATATTTTCTCTATTTCATATATAATGGAGTTTATGTTTAAATATTTATTTAAAGTTTAAAATCAAATCAGTCACTACAAGAAAAACCCTTTATTGCAACGACCAATCCTACCCTTTATTGCAACGACCAATAGTAACATCACTGTCGGCTTGCTGATGATATCGTCACTTAACAGTTGTAAGAGTCAGAACGACCAATCCTACCCTTACACTCCATTAAACGACAACACCATCATGGGTTTGGTTCTATTCTACCCAGAGTTCTGCAATTCCATAATTATGCCTAAAATCTCAAATCAAGCACATTCATCATTCAAGCATACATTGCAACATTTCACATCAACACATACACAAAATATTAAGATGAATGCACTTCATTCATATTCACCCATTAGTTATTATCTACTTATAAACCCTATTCAACTTATCCTAGTGTTGTCCTACCAAGTTTTTCTCTCAAACTTTATCCTAGTTTATTACAATTCTAACCTACTTAAGAATTCACCAATAATTAATACCACTAATTCATACATAATAGAGAATATCATACATATGCATTCATAACTTCACACATCCATATATTCAATCATAATCCTAATAGGATTTCTACCTCGACTCTAACACCCGAACACCTAACTTTACATCGGTTACTCGCTTGATGAGTAACCACTGGAGTAATGTGTAACTCCAATAGGCCGAGGAAAACTGCTCTGATACCAAAACGTAACACCCTAGTTACTTTTACCCTGAATTAATTGAGGATTTAAAATTTTCCTTTTAATACTATTAGTTGATTAGGAAAAACACTTAGTTATACTTTTATTTCTTGTGAAAATCTCCGTAAAATCGGACGGAGTTTCCTTTGTTTTAGGGACATTCCCAAAATATTACTTTTCCTGATTAACCTGCATAAAACTTCATTTTCAACAACAATGGGCCAGTAGGGCCAAAATACAATTCAGTTCAATTACACTTTTCAGAAAATGATTACAATTCTAAAGTGGGTTTGCTTTCCCAAAATATTATACATTTCAAATTCCCAAAACTGAAACTATTGACCCACAAAGGGTCACTCAACTAACTAAGCAACATTCCACGAGGTGGAGTGTAATCCTGCCCGGCCATGCACGTGTAAGCTCCTTCTTCACCTGTAAAAATATATCAAGAAGGGTAGCATTACACAGAACTTAGAAAATAGATTCTAAAATGACATAGAGAACAACTAAGGGATTACTACCCGTTATCACTTGAATTATATTTTCTATTTCAATTTCCCTTGCTTCATTAATTCCCTCTTGTTGTCCATATTCATTTCTTATTCCTTTTTACTATTTCCTTAATCCTTTCTTGACTCTATCATGTCCTCCTATCATTTTTCACACTTACCTACTCCCCTTTTATTCCTATTTAATACTCACTCCTAATGGAGGGTCCTGTTTACATAATATTCCACTCCTTTATTGTGGTTCCTTATATTATCCACTCCTTATGGAGGGTCATGATACTGCACATACAATTCTATAATATTCCACTCCTCTATGGAGGGTCCTGATATTATCCACTCCTTACGGAGGGTCATGATACTGTACATACAATTCTCACTCCTGCTTAGAGAGTAAGCGGAGGGTCCTGTTCTCACTTCACTTACGATGCAAGTGAAGGGTCATGAATATATCCACTCCCTTACAGAGGGTCCTGATAATATCCACTCCCTTATGGAGGGTCATGATACTGTACATACAATTCTCACTCCTGCTTAGAGAGTAAGCAGAGGGTCCTATTCTCACTTCACTTACGATGAAAGTGAAGGGTCATGAATATATCCACTCCCTTACGGAGTGTCTTGATAATATCCACTCTCTTATGGAGGGCCATGATAATATATTTTCCCGCTCCGCATAGGGAGGGTCATGAATGTATCCTCTCCATTTGGAGGGTCCATAGGTAATACACAATATCATAATCAATTATTCATACCATTTAATGACCTTCTTCTCTAACCAATGATCCTTTTCTTGATTTCTTTGCCATTCACCTAATTTCCTTCTTATTTCCATTAATTGCATTTTTCTCTTCATCATCATTCATGTTCATTACAATTCCATTCTAAACACTAAAATTAATATCATAATCAACTTTCTAATCACTATATGCATTATTAACCTTCAAGCCATTCTATGTTCTACCACCATCATCATTAAATCCAATTGTCTATCTCATCTCTAAGTCTATAGCTCACTCTAATTATTAAACCCCCAAATACTTAAATCTAGACAATTACAAACATACACATTTATAGTCATATCCATAACCTTTCATAAATCCTATTCTAGTCAATTTCCCTAAGGTTCATCTTTCTATTTTATTCCCTACCCTTAATTCCCCCTATATACATACTAGAAAATACCCTCTAAGTAAAGGTAACACACCCCTTCTTACCTCAAATGTGATGAGGTAAGGATGATTTTCCTTTTCTCTAGCTTAGAACCTCCTTAGCCTAGCTTGTCACCTCAAGATAGCAATAACAAAATGATTGCAAGTGATCCTTGTGGGATTGTTGTAAGATGGTGCTGTGCTCTCTCTCTCCTTCTTGTTATTGGTTAGGAAGTGATTGATTCATGTGAAATACCCCATAGCCAACCAAACATTGAAAACCCAAGGAGAGGGAAAGAGAGGGGATTTCGTGTGGGAGAGAAAGAAAGGGGGGGTAAGTTCTAATCCACTTTCATGCCCAATGCTTGATGAAAATGATGAGGGTTTGTTGGTGATTCTTGATTATTGATGATATATATATATATATATATATGATAATGATAATAGGGGTTCTAAACCCTAAGGAAGGGGATGAAAGAGATGATGAGGATGTCTTGTGCTCACTTCATGAGGGATACTTGATGATGATGAGGATTAAGTGGTTGATTGCTTGATCTTGTGTGTTTGGGTGATTGAATGATGCTTGTTGTTTGGGTGATGATGATGATATTTGGTTCTTGGAACCAAGGAGAAAGGAAAGGAGATGAGGAGGGAGGAAGGAGAAGGAAGGTGTGTTGTGTTGGTGGTGTCCTTGTTGTTTTAATTGTTTCTTGCCAAGAGAAGGAAGATCGGACGACTGGGAAAGCATGACTTGGTCCCCAAGTTGTGATCTAATGGCTGAAAATGCATCAGCCCCGGTCGCGCGCCTGGGCGCAGGTTTCGCGCGCCTGGGCGCGAAGTTGGCACCAAGTGGAGATCTGGTGTGCGGAATGGTGCGGGCTGGAGGGCTGGCGCGGATTGGTGCGCCATTTTGGCTAGCTGGTGCGCATGGTACGCGCCTGGGCGCACGGGAGACGCGCCTGGGCGAAAAAGTCACTGTCTGGTGCACAAATGAATAGTGCCCGCTCCTGGGCGCAAACTGGTGCGCCTGGGCGTGCACCAGTGATTCCGAACTTCGATTCGCCATAACTTCTTCGTTAACCGTCGGATCGGGTCCAAATTTTTAGACAAGCTTCTTAATCCCTTAAACTTCATATCCAACGGTGGAATTTAATTTCTTAGAATCCTATAATAAATTCCTAATTTTCTCTTTTCGGCTGATTTCTAACATTTATAACGCCGATTTAACCTCCAATTTCGCTTAGATAATTTTTCCCATTGCTACAAATGTCTCCTACACAACCCCTAGTATTTAAAGTGGTTGTTCACCTTGATCACAAAATTCTTTAAGCAATTAATCTACCCATTTTCTACACTCTAAACCTATTAACTCACTAATTATGCTTGGGTTTAAATTTGGGATGTTACAATTCTCCCCCACTTATTGGAATTTCGTCCCCGAAATTCCATTCAATTCCTTTAAAGGAGAACCATCCCAATGCAGGGTCCTTCGACTACAATACTCACTTTCCTTTGGTTCCACTCCCCCACTTGGAGTTGGCATACCACTTACATTAGTACGCCACCAATTTCTTGCACTCTATGTAGAGTTCGGACTACTGTTCAACTTGATTAGCCTCGACGTGGAGGCTCTATGAGATTTTTATGGTTGGTTTTTCTTGCGGCTAAACGTTTCAAGAGTCTTGTTAGTAAGACTCCGAAAGGGGTCTTGGATTTCTAAAACCAGGTTTAACTCTCCAGGGGAAATTGGAGATAGTTTCTAGGGTCAACTGGATTCCCTTAGCAATTTTGCTACAAAGGTTTGGAAAGGGTACTATTCAGGTTGATTTCCTTTCTTCTATGTCGGGTTGGTTTCTGTTCTACTTAAAAACTTTAAATGACACTAACCATTAATAAACACAAGGATCGAGGTGGTCAGTCCCAATCTCACATTCATCAATAGTAACATCACTGTCGGCTTGCTGATGATATCGTCACTTAACAGTTGTAAGAGTCAGGACGACCAATCCTACCCTTACACTCCATTAAACGACAACACCATCATGGGTTTGGTTCTATTCTACCCACAGTTCTGCAATTCCATAATTATGTCTAAAATATCAAATCAAGCACATTCATCATTCAAGCATACATTGCAACATTTCACATCAACACATACACAAAATATTAAGATGAATGCAATTCATTCATATTCACCCATTAGTTATTATCTACTTATAAACCCTATTCAACTTATCCTAGTGTTGTCCTACCAAGTTTTTCTCTCAAACTTTATCCTAGTTTATTACAATTCTAACCTACTTAAGAATTCACCAATAATTAATACCACTAATTCATACATAATAGAGAATATCATACATATGCATTCATAACTTCACACATCCATATATTCAATCATAATCCTAATAAGATTTCTACCTCGACTCTAACACCCGAACACCTAACTTTACATCGGTTACTCGCTTGATGAGTAACCACTGGAGTAATGTGTAACTCCAATAGGCCGAGGAAAACTGCTCTGATACCAAAATGTAACACCATAGTTACTTTTACCCTTAATTAATTGAGGATTTAAAATTTTCCTTTTAATACTATTAGTTGATTAGGAAAAACACTTAGTTATACTTTTATTTCTTATGAAAATCTCCGTAAAATCGGACGGAGTTTCCTTTGTTTTAGGGACATTCCCAAAATATTACTTTTCCTGATTAACCTGCATAAAACTTCATTTTCAACAACAATGGGCCAGCAGGGCCAAAATACAATTCAGTTCATTTACACTTTTCAGAAAATGATTACAATTCTAAAGTGGGTTTGCTTTCCCAAAATATTATACATTTCAAATTCCCAAAACTGAAACTATTGACCCACAAAGGGTCACTCAACTAACTAAGCAACATTCCACGAGGTGGAGTGTAATCCTGCCCGGCCATGCACGTGTAAGCTCCTTCTTCACCTGTAAAAATATATCAAGAAGGGTAGCATTACACAGAACTTAGAAAATAGATTCTAAAATGACATAGAGAACAACTAAGGGATTACTACCCGTTATCACTTGAATTATATTTTCTATTTCAATTTCCCTTGCTTCATTAATTCCCTCTTGTTGTCCATATTCATTTCTTATTCCTTTTTACTATTTCCTTAATCCTTTCTTGACTCTATCATGTCCTCCTATCATTTTTCACACTTACCTACTCCCCTTTTATTCCTATTTAATACTCACTCCTAATGGAGGGTCCTGTTTACATAATATTCCACTTCTTTATGGTGGTTCCTTATATTATCCACTCCTTATGGAGGGTCATGATACTGCACATACAATTCTATAATATTCCACTCCTCTATGGAGGGTCCTGATGTTATCCACTCCTTACGGAGGGTCATGATACTGTACATACAATTCTCACTCCTGCTTAGAGAGTAAGCGGAGGGTCCTGTTCTCACTTCACTTACGATGCAAGTGATGGGTCATGAATATATCCACTCCCTTACGGAGGGTCCTGATAATATCTACTCCCTTATGGAGGGTCATGATACTGTACATACAATTCTCACTCCTGCTTAGAGAGTAAGCAGAGGGTCCTGTTCTCACTTCACTTACGATGCAAGTGAAGGGTCATGAATATATCCACTCCCTTATGGAGGGTCATGATAATATATTTTCCCGCTCCTCATAGGGAGGATAATGAATGTATCCTCTCCATTTGGAGGGTCCATAGGTAATACACAATATCATAATCAATTATTCATACCATTTAATGACCTTCTTCTCTAACCATTGATCCTTTTCTTGATTTCTTTGCCATTCACCTAATTTCCTTCTTATTTCCATTAATTGCATTTTTCTCTTCATCATCATTCATGTTCATTACAATTCCATTCTAAACACTAAAATTAATATTGTGGTAGAACGACCCTCGGTCTACCCTAAAACACCCTTGGCCGACCAGAATACTCATTCTGCCAGGTCACATCTCCTCGGGCCGAGCGCATGTCGTAGGACCCGCGCTAGCACCTCTGGACCGAGCACAGGGAGCTCGTCCCTTAAGGAGTCCGAGCCTAGGGCGCGTAGTCCTAACTCGCTAGCCGGATAAGATCAGCCACTACAGGATAAGGATGAATGACTCATCCCTTATCCTAAAAGGGACACGTCAGCCCTACTGAGCCTCCGTACGGGACCATAGGGTACAACACCGCTCCCCCTATAAATAGCTGTCTCCAGCTAGGGGCTCAGGTACGTTCTCTCTCCCTAATCATACACTAGCACACACTCGTGATTAGGGAAACCCTAGTTATCCCAACTGGATAGCTAGCATACCAAAAGAGTCACATAGTAACATCAGATCATCTTATAGCTCTTAGGTCTTTCATACCCTTGAGCTAGGGATATATTCTGAACATTGTGTCTTGGACTCTACATTGGCGCCGTCTGTGGGGATCCATAAACTGCTATTCCCACCCCAAAATGGTAGACACGCGAGGAAACACCGCATCACGTGGCGCAAACCGCCAAGCAGGGCGAAACTGTCAGAGGTTGGAGGAAGGCAGCGGTGACAACGGCTGGGACCCCGAAGGAAGAAACCCTCCCCATCCCAGCATGCCATCAGTAAGATAAATTCCAGCTCGGAGCCACCACTCCATTCCAGCCCGCACGCATAGTGGCCCTTACACCGTTCATTCTAGGCAAACAAACCCTGTTAACCCTAACCCTGTTAACCCTAACCCTGTAAACTCCAATCATACACAAAACCATGGATCGGGCCGATCCATCGACGCTCGTGTTTCTGGAGGGGATAGGGACTACTCCCGTGGCCAAAGAGAAAGCCAGTTGGAAGAAATCATTAAGCAACAAGCTCAGATCCTGGAGCGGCAGGGAAAGGCCATCGCCGACCTCCAACAGCTCCATATGCAGGCGGTGGCTGAAAGGACGTTAGCAACAACCCCTGCAACTCAGCTGATCCCCCACCCTACCACCACTCTACCTCCACCACCTCCCATAAACCCGACCCTAGAGGCCACATATGAAACCGACCACACTGCTCACCCTGGCCATCCCTTCACTCCGCGAATCATGGCATACGAGACTCCCTCAGCCTTTCTCGGCCCAACGAGTGTTTCTAAGTATAACGGGTTAACCGACCCCCTGGAGCATATCTTGTCTTTTGAAGGAGCTATGAACTTTTACGACGGAGGAGACCTGATGAAATGCAGAGCTTTTTCCATGACTCTGCAACCACCCGTCTTAAGATGGTACTCAGCTTTGCCCAGGAACTCTGTCAACTCCTGGGCAGAAATGAAGAAAGTTTTTCTGAACAGATACACTGCTAGTTGCGTCCAGCCGAAGTCCGACCACGCACTAGCAGGCGTTATGCAGCAACCTGAAGAGCCTTTGCGAGAATATCTCTCACGCTTCCATTCGGAGGTAGGGACCGTTCCTAACTTGGAACCGAGCTTTGCAGTTTTTCTCTTCACTCAGGGTCTGTAACATCCCTAATTTTATTCCAATGTTAAATTACGAGGATAATAGATTTAGTATGTGGAAGGTGATGGAAAAGCTAAGTTAAATAATTGTACGAAGTAAAATAGCCCTCAAATAGCTAAAGTTTCAAAATATAAGGAAAAATTAAGATTTAAATATTTAGAGCTCAAATCCCAAATTCCACCGTTGGATATGAAGTTAAGGATTTTAGGAAGCTTGCTTTGAAATTTGAGCAAGATCCAACGGGTAACGAAGAAGTTATCTCGATTTGAAGCAGGAAGAAAATAGGAGGAAATTGGAAAATGAATAAATGGGTACTGGGCAATAATACTCGAGTCTTTTAGAAAAGACTCGAGTGTTCTCAGCCTCTACTCGAGTCTTTGTGAAAAGACTCGAGTGTTTTATAGATCCTGAATCGGGGAAAGGCAAAGCCCTCAGATTCACTCGAGTCTTTTAGAAAAGACTCGAGTATTTTTCATGAATTCACTCGAGTGATTGGAAAAAGACTCGAGTGTTTTTAGCAGATCAGCAAAAATAAAAACACGAGTTGGGGTCATTTTAACCCCAAATATCACTTTCTCACTCTTCTTTTCTCCGGCCTCTCTCTAGGGTTTTCATCCTCAATCTTTCTCCAATGTTAAAATAGCACCAAATCAAATCTAATTAACATCCCATAATCATTCCCCATCAAATCCCCATGATTTTCTATCAACAAAAACCCCAATTTCATTCTCAATCCCTCAAATCCCCAATTCCCAATTCAAAACCCTAAATCCTTCCAATCCCCATAATCACTCAAAGTTATCAAAAAATTAGTGCCACAAATCAATTCCTCATTAATTTTCCCTCTCCAAAAACACATATTACTTCCTCTTTCTCATGAAATTCCATTTCCCTATCAAACCCCAATTTGTGTGATCGGTGGCATAGGGTCTTCTAATCATGCAAGGAAGCTTAGGAAGTGATTAAGGGCAAGGAATAGGAAGCTAAGAGACATGGATTAGAGCTTGGTGAGGATGCTCCCTCAAAACCCCATTTTGGTTCTTGCTCTTCAAAGAGGTAAGAAGGGTTGTTCACATTACCTTTACTTAGAGAGTAAATTCTAGGATGCTATAGTGGTAGCTGAGAATAGAAAAGATTAGTTAGAATAATATACAATAGGGTAATTGCAATAGACAATAAACAAAGCTTAGGAATAAAGGAAATGAACTCATTAGATAAATTGCGAATATATGTAGTATATGATGATGTTTGTAATGTGTGAATTCAGTATGGAAATGTTAAATGAACGGATAATGAATGAGGAAACTATAGGGAAATAAAGGTAATAAATCGAGTAGGTGAATAAATAAAATAAACCCGCCAAATTGTTTGTAATGCTATGTGTAAGTGAATTGTGTTGTTATGCTTGAATGCTTATATGTGAGATAATGGGTCTTAAAAATGAACCTAGGACTTAGTAAGATTAGAGGTATCACAAGCTAATGAAAGAATCAGAATATTGGGTATGTGTGGGAAATTAATAAAGATAGTTAAACAAGAATAGTAATCAATTAATTAATCGAAAAGATAAGGAAGGGGTAAGGGGTTTATATTGGGAAAATGATTGTGAATGTGCGAATGTTGTGAATGTTAGTTTTGTATGCTAACACCTTTAAGTGAAGATAAAGAAAATGATAACAAGTCACATGATAAGACATAAATGAAAATACAGATCAAAGATAAGATACAAACATAAACGAAATGCTATAATACAAATCATGTATATGCGTTATTTCTGAAATGGAAATGTAATGTAAAGTAAAAGAAAAGCAATAGGGTCTGCAGCTATTAATCGCGTATTGGGATCCACACCCATTAGGTGCACACGGTTAGGACAGGGTCCTACTAGCAAAGTAGGCCCGAATTAGCCCCAATAGGTACAAAGCTCGCTCAGGAAAAATCCCCATAAGATCAAAGGCTCGTTAGGTTACGTGGATCCTACGCGACGATTAATAGCTGCAGCACCAAATATAAGCATGAATCATGAATAATTGAGAATATATGAAAGTGAGTGAAGAAAAGAAAATAAAGAAAAGGCCCTAACGAGGGAAAGGTCTTATGGGTCAAGAAGTCCTGAGTGAGAAGAAGTCCTATTGGGTGAAGATACCATCCTAACCAATGTGCAAGCAAGAATACCTAATGGAATTATTATTTTGCTAGTAAAGCAAAAGACAAGATAAAAGTCCGATGCGATCCTGACGAGGCGTATCGGCATTAAAAGAATTAGTCGGCGCTCAGTACCGTACGGCTGGCTGAGGTTGGACTACATAATGAATACTGTAAAATGAAATAAAGAATGGAATTAAAAGAAAGCAAGCACATGAATCTTCATGTATAAGTATGCTAATAAAAATGAAAGAAAGAAAGGAAAACCAAAGATTAAAAGAATTAGAAGAAATAAATTATATGCAAACTCATCTGTCTACCAACTCCTCCCTATCATCGATAAACTAGTGGAAAACTCATCTGTCTACCAACTCCTCTCTTTTATGGATGCATACTCGGGATACAATCAAATCCTGATGTACCCTCCTGATCAGGAGAAAACGGCCTTCATCACTGAAAGGGCAACTTACTGCTACACGGTAATGCCTTTCGGATTGAAAAACGCTGGCGCAACCTACCAGCGTATGATGAACAAGGTCTTCTCGGGTTTGATCGGACCTACTCTCGAGGTGTACATTGATGATATGATAGCCAAGAGCAAGAAGAAGGAGGACCATCCTCGGGACCTCGCAGCTATTTTGGACAGAATCAGAAAATTCAACATGCGCCTGAATCCCGATAAGTGCACCTTCGGGGTCCCAGCCGGGGCCTTCTTAGGTTTCATGCTCATGGAAAGGGGTATCGAGGCCAACCCAGAGAAATGTCAAGCTATTTTGAACATGCACAGCCCATCTAATGTCAAAGAAGTTCAGAGGCTAACTGGTCGGATGGCAGCCCTCTCCAGATTTCTCCCTCAAGTAGCCAAGAAAGCTTTACCATGGTACCAACTGCTCAGAAAAAATAAGAATTTTCATTGGAATGACTCTTGCGAACAAGCGTTTTCAGAACTCAAGCAATACCTCTCGGCCCCTCCCGTCCTCACCAGTCCTCGGGAAGGGGAAACTCTGTTTTTGTACTTGTCCGTGAGTGAAACATCTATTAGCTCGGTCTTGGTCAAAGACGACTCAGGAACCGAGCGTCCCATCTACTTTGTCAGCAAGGCCCTCCAAGGGCCTGAGATAAGATATTCCAAGATTGAAAAGCTCGCCTTTGCTTTGGTAGTTGCTGCTAGGAGGCTCCGGCAGTACTTTCAGAACCACCCCATAGTACTCAGAACAACTCAGCCGATCAGGCAGGTTCTCCACCGACTTGACTTGGCAGGAAGGATGGTCTCTTGGTCTGTTGAACTATCAGAGTTCGGCATCACCTACGAGCCAAGGAAAACTCTCAAGTCCCAAATTTTGGCAGATTTTGTCTCAGAGCTATCAGATTCTACTTATTCCAACCTCTCCCAACCATGGAAGATTTATGTTGATGGCTCCAGCCACAATAAGGGGGCAGGAGCAGGGATAATCCTTGAAAACGTAGCAGGCATTTGTGTGGAGTATTCCCTCAAGTTCGACTTCCCCACCTCGAACAACCAAGCAGAGTACGAGGCGGTGATAGCCGGCTTGCAAATGGCCCATCAAATGGGGGCGTCAGAAATTGAAGTTTTCAGTGATTCCCAGCTAGTAGTATCCCAAGTTAAAGGTGAGTTCCAAGCCAAAGAACCAATCCTCCAGAAATATCTAGAACAAGTCAAAACCCTCACAGATCTCTTCCCCCAATTCTCTATCACCCACATCCCTAGGTCTTCTAACAGCCGAGCAGATATCCTGTCAAAGCTCGCAAGTACTAAAGGGCCAGAGAACAACAAAACCCTAGTCCAAGAAACTGTCCATCAGCCGAGTGTTATCTTAGCTATATCTTTGACCACCAGCTGGATGGACCCCATCAAGCAGTATCTCCAATTCCAAATCCTACCAACCGACCCCTCTCAAGGAAAGAAGATAGTCAGGCAAGCGGCTCAATACACCATGGTCGGCGACATTTTGTACAAACGGGGAATGGACTCCCCAATGCTAAGGTGTCTGGACCGAGCGGAAGCTGATCTGGTACTGGCCGAGGTTCATGAGGGAATCTCGAGCCACCATGTAGGTGCGAAAGCATTGGCTCGCAAAGTGCTCCGAGCGGGCTACTATTGGCCTACACTTCTCAGCGACGCCTCGGAACATGTTAAAAAATGCGAGTCCTGTCAGCTTCACGGAAAGGTGTTCCAACGTCCCCCGACGGAGCTTCACTCAATGATCGCACCATGGCCCTTCTATTAGTGGGGTATGGACATCATTGGGAAATTCAAAACAGCTCCAGGGCAACTGAAGTTTGTAGTAGTTGCTGTTGATTATTTCACAAAGTGGATTGAGGCCGAGGCATTGGCTACAATCTCCTCCGCCAAGATTCAGAAGTTCTTTCTCAGACAAATCATCACTCGTTTCGGTGTCCCACACACCCTGGTCACCGACAACGGTACTCAATTCACTGCTAAGGTTTTCCAGGAACTTGTCGACCACTTCCATATCACCCACCACTTCTCATCAGTCGAGCACCCACAAACCAACGGGCAGGCTGAAGCTGCGAATAAAACCATCATTGACGGTTTGAAGAAAAGATTGTTGGATGCCTAGGGTTCATGGGCTGACCTCCTTCCCGAGGTATTATGGTCAATCAGAACGACCATACACACCTCAACAGGAGAAACCTCATTCCGACTTACCTACGGTTGTGAGGCCTTGCTACCTATTGAAACTCGGATCCCTAACTTTCGTATATCCGAGCGACCAATAGAGGTAAACGAAGATTTGCTAATGGAAGAGCTAACCCTCAGCGAGGAAATCCGATCTCTAGCCTCGGACCGAGAGAAAAAAGCTAAGGAAAGGCAGTCCCGAGAATACAACAAATGGGTGGTTCCAAGGAGCTTTGCTGTGGGGGACCTGGTCCTTAGACGAGCCGACATTGGACTGAAAAATTCAAGAGAAGGGAAGTTGGCAAGGAACTGGGAAGGTCCCTACCGAGTCATCTCAAAGACAGGCTCGGGGGCCTACAGACTGGAAACACTAACAAAGCAACAACTGAACAACTCCTGGAATGCTACCAAGCTTAAACCTTACTACAACTAATGGAGACCCACCACAACTCTTGCAAAGTTTCAACCCTGATTTTAAAATTCTGTTGTTTAAAGTACATGTCATTTATTTCAAGCACTTCTATTTCAGCACTTCTATGTTTATGTTACATTTGATTTGTATTGTTTGCAAGCAGTTCAATGAAGATCTATCTTTTTCAGTCATTCATCTTGTCTTCTTATTGTTAACGTACTAACCATTTCCTCTCGGCTCGCCACTGAGACGAACTTGGGTGTTTATACGCATCCTTCCAACGGGGACTTATAAACTAACAATCACAAGTACTTTAGTAGATGCCCGGCTAAAAACTTAAACAGTTTCTGTGAGCCGAGGATCGAGGATCCCACCTTGGCCAAAGGTAGGAGATCCGAAATCTAAATAACAGTCTACAACGAAATAAAGAACGGTACAAAATCGGGATAAGAGTAAAACATTTCATAAGGAATCCAAAAGCAACATCCTGTTCAAACTGATCATATTACAGCGTTCAGTACTTCGTCAAAAACAACGATTAAAAATACAATAATAGCAAACGGAAAAAAGATCTAGTCTTCATCCTCGAAAAGTGCGATGGCCGACTCATCGAAATCAGCTTCATTTTCATCCTCCAAGTCCAAGGGGTTCGGGAGGTTCGGCACAGCTAAGTCCACCTCTCTATCCTCCTGGGTATAATCAATGATACGGTTACCGTCAACACCAAAATTGGGACTTGCACCTAACACTCGGATCCCCAGATTCATAAGGGACAATTGTTTAACAGCATTTACAAAAGAGTCATTCACTGCATGATCCCAATTGAAGTGATTCCGCTTGGCAGTAACCTTATGTTTCAAAGCTTTCCGACGAGCCCTTGTCAACTCCCCCTGCAACCGAGCCACCTCGTTCTCAGAATTCGTCAACCGACCCTGCACACCCTCTAGCTCGGCAACCTTCCGATGAGCTTCAGCCAATTTCTCTTCTGCAATTTGCAGCAGACTTCCTTTCTCAGCCTCCCTTCCACTAGCATCTTCCAAAGCCTTTTGAGCAGTCTCCCGAGCTCTTTCAGATACGTCAAGTTTTTTCTGCAGATCGGTGTTGGCCTCGGTCAGAGACTGAAGATTTGCTTCATTCTCCTTAATCTGAGTTAACAGATTTTTTGCTTGTTGGGCAGCAGACTTCCTTTTCTTCTTTTCAGTAACCGAAAGTGTTGCGCTGATATCCTCGGCATGCTTACTAAGGTGGAACATGTAGCTAGCAGCCCTCAGCATATTATTGCCCAATAAATCGCAGTGACATTTCAGAGTGGCAGCCGTCTGGTCCGACAATCTCTTATCATCATTAGGAGTGTAAACCAAGTCAACAAATTTATCCTTCAGCTTCTGAGCCCAAACAGTCTCCTCCTCAGGATTCGGAATGTCAAACCACAAATTACCTCTCTGTAGTGGTTTCAATACCTCAACAACTTTGCCTTTACCCTTATCTATCTTGGCCCTTTTGGACAAAGGCACTCGGACCTCCTCCTCTTCCTCATCCACCCGAGTGATACACTTCCCAGTAACCACCTCCGCCACTCGAGCAGATGGTGGTCGGACATCTTGTACCACTTCAACCCCAAGTGACGCCACGACCACCGTGACGGATCGGGTCGCTTCCGAGGACACGGTTCCGCCAGAAGATCCGACCGCTTCGACTTTTCTCGACTGAGCAAGTTCCCTTATACGTTTGGCGGCCTTGTTCTCCCTAGCCATCTTAACCGCAAATCAAATAAGCAAGGAGTTAAAAAAAAAAGTGCATGTATCAAGCTCGGCTTTTACAAGCTCTTGTGGAAAAATAATAATGTTCCTAATATCAACTTGGCCATTTTCTTTAAGATAGCTGAAGAAGGTATCACATATATGCCTCTCGTCGGCCGACAGTTCAGTTTCATAGTGAAATTGGTAAAGTTTTGGGTGCCTGTTGAAAAAGTCAGGTGACCAGGATTGAGGAAACCGAGAATGATCACCCTCCATAAACCAGCAATCTCCCCTTCCAACAAATTGGTACTTGAAAAACAAAGGTTTAAAGGTTTTCCATGAATCAGTGTATTTGGCAAAGAGAGCATGGTCGTTGCGTGCTTTCAACGATACCCACAGTCTTTTGGTTGACCCTTTCTCAAAAATGTTTACTTGTGGTATGTATAACCAGAGGAAGGCTCGGAGCGAGCATGTCAATCGGCGAGCCTCGCAAAATTTTTGAAACGCTCGAACGAACGCCCAACCGCTAGGGTGTAGTTGGGTGGGAGCCAGGCGCAGCCTCTGGAGCAGAGCCATCTCTAGGTCGGAAAACGGCATTTTAACACCCAGCCGTATGATAACCTCCTCGTACATGAAGAATTCCTTGCGATCCGCAGCAATAGCCGTGCACACTCGGTCGTCGGCCGCTGGAGAGCTAATGGCATAAGACGTCCCTGCTTCGTCCGTGGGGGAGGGGAGTATGTGAGCTCGGATATGGCTTAGATTGTTGTTGACTAAAGCCGACGGGGTACCGAGCACCTCCAAGTCAACCCAATCATAATCTCCAGAGTTCGGAGGCACGGGGAACTCGTGAGGATGTGAGACGCACCTTCGAACCATACCTGGGGAAAGGGAATACTCGGCGTCAGATTCTATGAAATCAAAATTCTTAAACAACCTAACCCTAGGTTTATTAGTCCTATAGCCGAGCCTACTACACCTTCCCCTAACCCTAACAGCTTTTCCCCAGAAGGGTTTCTCCCAGGAACGGTTCGAAGGGCGGCGGGATACTTGGGCCCGCTCTTCCGCCGCATGATACTGCAGTTTCCTACCTTCCTCCTCTTCGGAATTCCGAGGGTAATCTATTGATAATGGTACCTCCGCCATCGGATCTTCCATGCGATGGCGGAATGGTGGGGGCAAGGAATCCAGCATTTCCAGATCGGAAGAAGAAGAAGATGAAGAGGAAGAATCCTCAATATCACTCAAACCCAGAATTCTAGACCACTCCTCATACTGAAACCAGTTGATATTCATAATGAAATCTAACTTACCCAGAAACCAACCCAGAAAATTAGCAAACACAAAAACAATCAAAAACCAAAAACCCGGAACCTAAGGAATCAATAGTTCAGTAGAAAAAGAAAAAAGAGGACAGAAGCAAAACCAAAACCAGAAAGCAAAATACCTGAGGTTTGAGGATGAGAACTGGCACGAACGAACTGAAGAATCAAGATAGAAGCCAAAAAGCTTCAAGACAAACTGGCAGAGAACGATGGAGTAAAAATGGAAGTCCAAGAGCCAAGAAGACGAATTGCAGAAAAAGGAGAAATACCAGAAGTCCAAGTTTTGGAAGAAAGTATGAAAAAGAAAAGAAAAAGGAGCAGTTGAAGTTCAAGACGGTAACCTCCCCCACGTTTGAAAATTTGGGCCTGATTACAAAAGCCCAAAAGCCTGCATCGAGCCACGAAGAACCCACGTGGCGCGCAATTAGTGGAAAGGAACATTTCAAAAACCCAAAAGGCAGCATGCACAATTATGATTCCTCTGACACAAGGCAGCACGTGTCAGGCGAAGGACATACAAACGTCCTTTCAGTCAGTCAATAGGACAGCGAGGCAGTGTGAGCTGTCCTGAACTCATTATCCCCTGCCGAGCCTAACCCTCAGCACCATGAAGGTCACCTACGAAGAACTCTCAGCTCGGCTCAAGACTCAAAAAGTCTTACCGAGCTAGGGGGCTTATGTGGTAGACCGACCCTCGGTCTACCCTAAAACACCCTTGGCCGACCAGAATACTCATTCTGCCAGGTCACATCTCCTCGGGCCGAGCGCATGTCGTAGGACCCGCCCTAGCACTTCTGGACCGAGCACAGGGAGCTCGTCCCTTAAGGAGTCCGAGCCTAGGGTGCGTAGTCCTAACTCGCTAGCCGGATAAGATCAGCCACTACAGGATAAGGATGAATGACTCATCCCTTATCCTAAAAGGGACACGTCAGCCCTACTGAGCCTCCGTACGGGCCCATAGGGTACAACACCGCTCCCCCTATAAATAGCTGTCTCCAGCTAGGGGCTCAGGTACGTTCTCTCTCCCTAATCATACACTAGCACACACTCGTGATTAGGGAAACCCTAGTTATCCCAACTGGATAGCTAGCATACCAATAGAGTCACATAGTAACATCAGATCATCTTATAGCTCTTAGGTCTTTCATACCCTTGAGCTAGGGATATATTCTGAACATTGTGTCTTGGACAAATATCATAATCAACTTTTTAATCACTATATGCATTATTAACCTTCAAGCCATTCTATGTTCTACCACCATCATCATTAAATCCAATTGTCTATCTCATCTCTAAGTCTATAGCTCACTCTCATTATTAAACCCACAAATACTTAAATGTAGACAATTACAAACATACACATTTATAGTCATATCCATAACCTTTCATAAATCCTATTCTAGTAAATTTCCCTAAGGATCATCTTTCTATTTTATTCCCTACCCTTAATTCCCCCTATATACATACTAGAAAATACCCTCTAAGTAAAGGTAACACACCCCTTCTTACCTCAAATGTGATGAGGTCCTTCTTACCTCAAATGTGATGAGGTAAGGATGATTTTCCTTTGCTCTAGCTTAGAACCTCCTTAGCCTAGCTTGTCACCTCAAGATAGCAATAACCCAATGATTGCAAGTGATCCTTGTGGGATTGTTGTAAGATGGTGTCGTGCTCTCTCTCTCTCTCTCTCTCTCCTTCTTGTTATTGGTTAGGAAGTGATTGATTCATGTGAAATACCCCATAGCCAACCAAACATTGAAAACCCAAGGAGAGGGAAAGAGAGGGGATTTCGTGTGGGAGAGAAAGAAGGGGGGGTAAGTTCTAATCCACTTTCATGCCCAATGCTTGATGAAAATGATGAGGGGTGTTGGTGATTCTTGATTATTGATGATATATATATATATATATATATATATGATAATGATAATAGGGGTTCTAAACCCTAAGGAAGGGGATGAAAGAGATGATGAGGATGTCTTGTGCTCACTTCATGAGGGATACTTGATGATGATGAGGATTAAGTGGTTGATTGCTTGATCTTGTGTGTGTAACATCCCTAATTTTATTTCCAATGTTAAATTACGAGGATAATAGAATTAGTATGTGGAAGGTGATGGAAAAGCTAAGTTAAATAATTGTACGAAGTAAAATAGCCCTCAAATAGCTAAAGTTTCAAAATATAAGGAAAAATTAAGATTTAAATATTTAGAGCTCAAATCCCAAATTCCACCGTTGGATATGAAGTTAAGGATTTTAGGAAGCTTGCTTTCAAATTTGAGCAAGATCCAACGGGTAACGAAGAAGTTATCTCGATTTGAAGCAGGAAGAAAATAGGAGGAAATTGGAAAATGAATAAATGAGGTACTGGGCAGTAATACTCGAGTCTTTTAGAAAAGACTCGAGTGTTCTCAGCCTCTACTCGAGTCTTTGTGAAAAGACTCGAGTGTTTTACAGATCCTGAATCGGGGAAAGGCAAAACCCTCAGATTCACTCGAGTCTTTTAGAAAAGACTCGAGTATTTTTGGATTCACTCGAGTGATTAGTAAAAGACTCGAGTGTTTTTAGCAGATCTGCAAAAAAAAATAAAAACACGAATTGGGGTCATTTTAACCCCAAATATCACTTTCTCACTCTTCTTTTCTCCGGCTTCTCTCTAGGGTTTTCATCCCCAATCCTTCTCCAATGTTAAAATAGCACCAAATCAAATCAAATTAACATCCCATAATCATGCCCCCTCAAATCCCCATGATTTTCTATCAACAAAAACCCCAATTTCATTCTCAATCCCTCAAATCCCCAATTCCCAATTCAAAACCCTAAATCCTTCCAATCCTCATAATCACTCAAAGTTATCAAAAAAATTAGTGCCACAAATCACTTCCAAATCAATTCCTCATGAATTTCCCTCTCCAAAAACACATATTACTTCCTCTTTCTCATGAAATCCCAATTCCCTATCAAACCCTAATTTGTGTAATCGGTGGCATAGGGTCTTCTAATCATGCAAGGAAGCTTAGGAAGTGATTAAGGGCAAGGAATAGGAAGCTAAGAGGCATGGATTAGAGCTTGGTGAGGATGCTCCCTCAAAACCCCATTGTGGTTCTTGCTCTTCAAAGAGGTAAGAAGGGTTCTTCACATTACCTTTACTTAGAGAGTAAATTCTAGGATGCTATAGTGGTAGCTGAGAATAGAAAAGATTAGTTAGAATAATATACAATAGGGTAATTGCAATAGACAATAAACAAAGCTTAGGAATAAAGGAAATGAACTCATTAGATAAGTTGCGAATATATGTAGTATATGATGATGTTTGTAATGTGTGAATTCAGTATGGAAATGTTGAATGAACGGGTAATGAATGAGGAAACTATAGGGAAATAAAGGTAATAAATCGAGTAGGTGAATAAATAAAATAAACCCGCCAAATTGTTTGTAATGCTATGTGTAAGTGAATTGTGTTGTTATGCTTGAATGCTTATATGTGAGATAATGGGTCTTTAAAATGAACCTAGGACTTAGTAAGATTAGAGGTATCACAAGCTAATGAAAGAATCAGAATATTGGGTATGTGTGGGAAATTAATAAAGATAGTTAAACAAGAATAGTAATCAATTAATTAATCGAAAAGATAAGGAAGGGGTAAGGGGTTTATATTGGGAAAATGATTGTGAATGTGCGAATGTTGTGAATGTTAGTTTTGTATGCTAACACCTTTAAGAGAAGATAAAGAAAATGATAACAAGTCACATGATAAGACATAAGTGAAAATACAGATCAAAGATAAGATACAAACATAAACGAAATGCTATAATACAAATCATGTATATGCGTTATTTCTGAAATGGAAATGTAATGTAAAGTAAAATAAAAGCAATAGGGTCTGCAGCTATTAATCGCGTATTGGGATCCACACCCATTAGGTGCACACGGTTAGGACAGGGTCCTACTAGCAAAGTAGGCCCGAATTAGCCCCAATAGGTACAAACCTTGCTCAGGAAAAATCCCCATAAGATCAAAGGCTCGTTAGGTTACGTGGATCCTACGCGACGATTAATAGCTGCAGCACCAAATATAAGCATGAATCATGAATAATTGAAAATATATGAAAGTGAGTGAAGAAAAGAAATAAAGAAAAGGCCCTAACGAGGGAAAGGTCTTATGGGTCAAGAAGTCCTGAGTGAGAAGAAGTCCTATTGGGTGAAGATACCATCCTAACCAATGTGCAAGCAAGAATACCTAATGGAATTATTATTTTGCTAGTAAAGCAAAAGACAAGATAAAAGTCCGATGCGATCCTGACGAGGCGTATCGGCATTAAAAGAATTAGTCGGCGCTCAGTACCGTACGGCTGGCTGAGGTTGGACTACATAATGAATATTGTAAAATGAAGTAAAGAATGGAATTAAAAGAAAGCAAGCACATGAATCTTCATGTATAAGTATGCTAATAAAAATGAAAGAAAGGAAGGAAAACCAAAGATTAAAAGAATTAGAAGAAATAAATTACATGCAAGCTTTATGAATAAATGTATATTAATGGAATAAAAAAATAAGGGAAGAAATGTATATTAAAAGAATGTAAAATAAGAGAAAAATTAGAAGAACTTAATACTATATGAAAATTTATGAATAAGGAAGATTCAGAATAGTGTAGGCTTAGTTATTTGCTATGTCTTCTTTTAGAATTTATCTTCCTAAGTCCTGTGTAATGCTACCCTTCTTGCTATACTTTTACAGGTACAGAAGCGGAGTTTACATGGGTCATGGCCGAGCAGATTTATGTTCCACTACGTGGGATATATATATATATTTTGTTTTGAGTGGACTGTTATTTTGTAAAACTGAATATGTAATAGTTTTATGCCCTGAGACTAGTTCTAATCGGGCGTAGGATCATTTAAGTTGTTTGTAATATTTTTGTGTTTTATGTTTTTAAATAATTTTGGCCTGGCAGGTTTAAAAGAAGAAAACTTTGGAAAGTCCGATAAACAGAGGAAACTCTGTCGGATTCTTCCTAAGGATTTTTACAAGTATTTAAGTTTTAAAAAGAAAAAATTTTTAAATCACCAATTTTATTAAAACCTAAAAATTAACTAATTAAAGTGAGGACGTCACATTTATGGTATCAGAGCAGTTTTTCCTCGGCCTTGGAGTTTGGAGTCACAACTCCTGTGGTTTACTCACCAAGCGAGTAATCGATATGTATAGTCAAGTGTCTAAGTTAGGCGAATGGGATGCATTTATATATAGCTATCTATGCATATATGTGTTCAATTGCTATCTTAACCAGGATTAAGTAGTGACAAAGACGATAGGACGCTAGTTTAAGCTTAACTAATTCCCTCGATGGTGTCATCGTTTAAATAGAGTGTAAGGGTAGGATTGGTCGTCCTTACTCTTTCAACTATTAAATGATGCTATCATCAACAAACCCGATGATGTTGTTGCTATTGGTACATGTGAGATTGAGACTGACCATCTCGATCTTCGCACTTGTCAACAGTCAATGTCATTGAAGACTTCGAAGTAGCACAAACTCCAACCAGGCATTCAATTTCCCCGAGAAGTATCTCTTTCAGAAGGAAGGGAATCAAGTTCACCCTAGAAACCATCTCCAGCTTTTCCGAAAAGCCAAGCCAGACACTGGTAGTCCGTGATCTGTTGGGAGTCTTCCCACTAAGATTTCTGAACGGTCGCCTGTGAGAAAAGCCAAAATCTTGTCAACCTTACAAAGTATCCACGCCGAGATCAACCAAGACTGAACCATTGAACCATGGTCTCTGGTAAAAGTAAGAACCCGACATTGGTGCGCTGTTGATAGACGTGAAGTTGGGATTGATCACCTCAACCTTTGCAACTATTAACAGATGATATCATTGCAATCTTCTTAATGAAGTTGAAACAATCAAAATAGGAACTCTCCAAGGAAATAGATCCCTTGAAAGCAAGGAAACCAACCGAATGGTGTTCTTTCCGAACTCTTTACATAGAACCGGAAAGTAGATCCCAAAGCGAAATTAGAATAGAAGAGTCTTAAGCTATTTCATCAGTTTAGGAATGGCATAGCCGAATGCCTAATCTTTGGAAATATAACCAACCCTATAGGAATCACTTCTAAATTCCATGAAAAGCCAAATCAGATTCCGGGAGTTCAAGTTTTAACGGGAATCTTATCATGGTTTCTGAAAAGACACCGCGAGAAGGGGTAAACCTTAATGACTTAGTGGGTCTCCACATCAAGACCGACAAGGTTAAACTATTAATCTGTACTCCTCATTCAGTATAAGAACCTGGATGTGTGCAAACACAAGCCTTCGCAAACCTTAGGAATGTAATCCAACCCGTCGATCAACAATAGGTTGTTAGCTCAACTTCAATCTCGAAAGTGATGAAACACTCAAGAGTGACACAAGGGAAAGGTGGACCACAATTTCAAGTGATACAAACCCTTTTGTTCAAGGACAATGGAGGACAAGTAGGGACCTAGAGGCTAATCTCATTAGCACTTTTAGTCCATACCAAATTCACAACGTATCTCCTTTAAGATCCAGTTTGGGATAAGCTGAAACCGGGTTGCTGGCATGCACTCAACGTGAGATTTAAGTTTCGTAGATCTCTGATACTGCCCAATAAAGCGTCTAAATTTCAAGAGTTCTAGTATACCTCAATCCATGGCCGCCAAGTATCGTTCAAGACTTCATTTGTGTTTCCGTTGAACCATGGATAATGGTTTAATTTGTGCAAGTAAACCTTTGTCTTCTTGTTCTGACCTTCTTGGTTCCGAACCAATCTTGATGCAACAATTTCAATCCTAATCAAATGTGTCCTTGTTTATACCAACTAAGGTTGGTGAACTCTTGAATCCTTCTCTTTGTTTTCATTGTTAAATATCAAACGTTCATGTAGTTCTCGTCTTGACTACTCAATTCAGTCACCTCGTATGACGAATGCTGGACCCCTTTACCAGGTACCCTTACCGAGATCGATCAAGTCAACCATCGCTCTGTAGAAAACACATCTTTCGTTGATTTTCCAACGAAGATGCATTCTCTGGGATAAATCTCTATTATCTTCTGGGGCGACATGTAACCAGTCATGTTGCTACCCCACAATGTCGGTGCTGCACGATTCTTTTATGTTGGCAGCCGACCGATACTCGCTAGTCACCGAAAATTATGGAAAAAGCCACGATACGATAAGATGCTGAAATTTCTACACTCTCATCACCTCTCACGTCTTTGGTCATCTTGCAAAGCCCATTAAGCATTCCCTTGAATGCTTCTAGTTTCTTCTTTTCATCTTCACTCTCTTCGAGTTTCAGGTATCTAGTGATAGAACTCGGATGTGTATGCAGGAGTTTGCCAAATTGTAGGAATCTAGTATGATTCAATGCCACTACAAGTAGTCAAACCCCCCTTCACTCCCACTTCCGAAGAACGTTTGGGAAATCCATACACTCCATGCTTAGTAGAGACCGAATCCTAACATTGGTATAATCAAGTATGTCGATGCTAAGTGGGGGAGGATTTCAATCCAAACGATTGGGAGATGGAACTTTAATAATAAGAAAGCCGATGATCTGGTGTAGATGGAGATAATACGTGGTCTTAGAAGACAAGCATTGAAATAGGCATGAACCTAACCACACCTAGAGCGGGAAGTGAAGACCATAGTTAAAAGCTTTACCAATGGGATGATTCTCCATTTAAGGAATCGAGCGGAATTTCGGGGACGAAATTCTAATAAGTGGGGGAGAATTGTAACATCCCTAATTTTATTTCCAATGTTAAATTACGAGGATAATAGAATTAGTATGTGGAAGGTGATGGAAAAGCTAAGTTAAATAATTGTACGAAGTAAAATAGCCCTCAAATAGCTAAAGTTTCAAAATATAAGGAAAAATTAAGATTTAAATATTTAGAGCTCAAATCCCAAATTCCACCGTTGGATATGAAGTTAAGGATTTTAGGAAGCTTGCTTTCAAATTTGAGCAAGATCCAACGGGTAACGAAGAAGTTATCTCGATTTGAAGCAGGAAGAAAATAGGAGGAAATTGGAAAATGAATAAATGAGGTACTGGGCAGTAATACTCGAGTCTTTTAGAAAAGACTCGAGTGTTCTCAGCCTCTACTCGAGTCTTTGTGAAAAGACTCGAGTGTTTTACAGATCCTGAATCGGGGAAAGGCAAAACCCTCAGATTCACTCGAGTCTTTTAGAAAAGACTCGAGTATTTTTGGATTCACTCGAGTGATTAGTAAAAGACTCGAGTGTTTTTAGCAGATCTGCAAAAAAAAATAAAAACACGAATTGGGGTCATTTTAACCCCAAATATCACTTTCTCACTCTTCTTTTCTCCGGCTTCTCTCTAGGGTTTTCATCCCCAATCCTTCTCCAATGTTAAAATAGCACCAAATCAAATCAAATTAACATCCCATAATCATTCCCCCTCAAATCCCCATGATTTTCTATCAACAAAAACCCCAATTTCATTCTCAATCCCTCAAATCCCCAATTCCCAATTCAAAACCCTAAATCCTTCCAATCCCCATAATCACTCAAAGTTATCAAAAAAATTAGTGCCACAAATCACTTCCAAATCAATTCCTCATGAATTTCCCTCTCCAAAAACACATATTACTTCCTCTTTCTCATGAAATCCCAATTCCCTATCAAACCCTAATTTGTGTAATCGGTGGCATAGGGTCTTCTAATCATGCAAGGAAGCTTAGGAAGTGATTAAGGGCAAGGAATAGGAAGCTAAGAGGCATGGTTTAGAGCTTGGTGAGGATGCTCCCTCAAAACCCCATTGTGGTTCTTGCTCTTCAAAGAGGTAAGAAGGGTTCTTCACATTACCTTTACTTAGAGAGTAAATTCTAGGATGCTATAGTGGTAGCTGAGAATAGAAAAGATTAGTTAGAATAATATACAATAGGGTAATTGCAATAGACAATAAACAAAGCTTAGGAATAAAGGAAATGAACTCATTAGATAAGTTGCGAATATATGTAGTATATGATGATGTTTGTAATGTGTGAATTCAGTATGGAAATGTTGAATGAACGGGTAATGAATGAGGAAACTATAGGGAAATAAAGGTAATAAATCGAGTAGGTGAATAAATAAAATAAACCCGCCAAATTGTTTGTAATGCTATGTGTAAGTGAATTGTGTTGTTATGCTTCAATGCTTATATGTGAGATAATGGGTCTTGAAAACGAACCTAGGACTTAGTAAGATTAGAGGTATCACAAGCTAATGAAAGAATCAGAATATTGGGTATGTGTGGGAAATTAATAAAGATAGTTAAACAAGAATAGTAATCAATTAATTAATCGAAAAGATAAGGAAGGGGTAAGGGGTTTATATTTGGAAAATGATTGTGAATGTGCGAATGTTGTGAATGTTAGTTTTGTATGCTAACTGTAACATCCCTAATTTTATTCCCTAATATAATTTAAGTTTTATCGAATTAAATAATTGATTCTTGAAATCAAATTATTTGAGTGTTGAGTATTCTCATAAAAATATATATATTCTTTACATCACATACTTCACCTTGCTTTTGATGTATTCATTAAATAAATAGTTTGTTTTAATATTTCAAATTATTAACTTTGTAATTTTCCTATATTATTAATCATTGTTTAAAGTTATATTAGTGGTATTTATTTAGATTTGATTGCATAAATAAATGAATGTAAGTATATGTTTAAATCTTACTAATAGTATTTTGGGTTTAAAAACAATTTGTATTTATATTAGTATATTTATATCTACATATGTATTTCTTTAAAAAAAAACATAATAAATAAATAAAATAAAAGGTGTGTTAGTATAAAAAAAAAAAGAAGAATAAGAATAGAAAGAAAGAAAACGTGACTGTGGGTGTGCAAAGGGGGTATGAAACCCTAAAACTACAGCAGCCGCCCCCCCTTCCATTCTTCTTCTACCTTGGTCCCATCTCTCTCGGCCACCACCACCACCAGAGGGCCACCGCTGCTTGTCTTCCTCTGATGCGTTCGCTCTCAGCCTCCCTCACTCGCGTCTCTCTCTCGTCGTTCCCTCCCCGTTCCGGTCTCCTCACGAATCGCGAGCACCACGCCGCCACGAAGCTCGTGCCGCCGCTCGCGACTCCCTTCCTCCTCAAATCGGACCGCCATCACCATCATTTCTCCTCCCTCCAGCCGCGACTCTTGCTCTCCCTGGGTCGCGATTTCGCGCCGTCTTCGTCTAGCTCCAAGCTGTCGCTGTCCCTTGCTGCGTTACCATGGAGGATGCCGCTGCCGCCGCCACTGATTTTTGGCTGCTGCTGCCGCCGTGGAGCACCGCCAACATTCATTCCTCTCTTCGGTTCGTATCGTCGCTGCTATCACCACCGTGGGCCACCGATCTGTCACCGTCACAGCCGTGGGGTGCGTTTGAAGGAGCTGCTGCCCTAACCGCTTGCACCGATGCCGGTACCGTCGTACCCGTGACCAATGAAGGAGCTAGGACTGAACCATCCTCGTTCTCGGTGGTGCTTCGAATATCGGACTTAGGGGTAAATCCCTAATACTTTTCTAATGACTCTATGATATGTTCTAATTTTTATATTAATACTAATTTTAATGAATATTGGTAGAAATTATTTAGTGTTAAATTGTTTTGGGAAAGTTAGTGTTTTGAAAACCTTATTATTATTTTGGGAAATTTGATGGTATTATGATTTTGTATTTAAAGTTAATACATTGTTGTTGATAATAACTCAGTTAGTTGCCTTGACTTGTTGTAAAACCGGTTTAATGGTTATGTCGAACGATTAGTTTTAAAAGTATTTTTGGTTAAATGTGTTGGGTTCCTAAGTAATTGAGTTGTGGGTTAGTTGGGCTGGATTGTCCCTGAACTAACA
Organism: Crotalaria pallida; assembly: GCA_037953625.1. Lineage (NCBI taxonomy): Eukaryota > Viridiplantae > Streptophyta > Magnoliopsida > Fabales > Fabaceae > Crotalaria > Crotalaria pallida. The sequence goes on from CM075653.1 coordinate 84,333,164, forward strand.
ATACACCAATTAAATAGGAATTCGATATATGTTTGACATACATTAATTCGGGTTAAAGGCTTTAACTTTGATTTCGAATTGAAAGGAAGTATAATTGCCTGAACGTTAGAAATGTAATTTGGACTTATTTTAAATCGAGGCATTTCCTTTCAATTCGGAATTAATAGTGTCAAGTAAAATTAACATTTGATTTTGTGAGTTATTATCAAAGTTACGTGATTTCGGTTCGTTTTGAAAGATTATACAAGTTCTGAAAGTTAAGGTCTTTTTAATAAAGAATCGTACTATTTTATCGAGACACAATGATTTTAAGTTTAATTTCCATTTGACTTGGGTTTATGAATTACGTTCAAACAATCTGTTGATTTGATAATTTGTCAATATATGATATGTTGATATTTATCAGTTTGGTGATTTCGAAGAAGTTTGTTTTGATTTCCAAATATAAACTCCCTATCACGTAAAGTTTGAAAGTATTTGTTTTAAATATGTTTTTGACGTGTTTCCACCTTGAGATTAGCTTACTAACTTATATTAAAATCTGTTTTTGAGAACACCAAAGGATCCCCTTTTGTTAATCTACTTCACGTGTAATGAAAAATATATTTTTATAACGTATTGAATCAAACCACAAATCCAATGCCGATATTGGTTTAGTAAATAAAAGTGTCTGTGTGGTTGTTTATCTATCGTCTATGAGTAGGCCTTGGTGCATTATATTGATTATTATTTATTTTATATAATATGATTAGACGACGAAGGAGCTTGAGAACTTGTCGCCACGTGTAAGCAATGGGCTAGGATATTTTTGGACAGTGTCGCACAAAAGGAGCGTGTCTTTGGAAAAACAAGGTAAGGGGGTGGATTATAGTGAGCATTGGTTGATCTAAGATTGGGTATCCCTATGGTTATAGTGATTTTCTAGGAGTTGTGTTTATAAAAACTAAGGGTAGAATCTTGGATAGTAAATTTAGGGAATGGTGAACATGGTAGAAATGCATTTAGGAAATCATAATTAATAAAGGGAAAGTAATGTGGAATTTAAATGTGAAATTATATGTGAAGGTTTATGACTATTGGGCTATAATGTTATGTAAAGACTTGGTAAATGGTTATGATTATTGATGATAAAATATTTATTTGTGATTATTTCAAAATGACAACATGGATAGTGTGCATTATGTGCTTATTGGATTTGGAATGGATTATGATGTTGATTGCTGATAATAAGTGTTTATTTGTGGTTATTTGAAATGAGTAATCTTTGTGTACTGGAAGTAATTGAAATGAGTTATAAATATACTTACTTGTGATTATTGTTGGAATTGTGTTGTTGGTTATAATTAATGTATTGGCCTATTGACTGAGTAGTAATGGTAAAGGTAACCAAAGTTGAAATTGATCAGTGGGGCCCGGAACACTAGGTACCCGGCTAGGTGTTCCAATTACCTGTTAGGGCCAATTACCTGCCAGGCCAATTACCCATCAGGCCAAACCGCCCTGTAGGCGCCGGGTGACCCACAGGATCAATTTTCCACACCAATAATTGAAATAAATAATGGAATGGTAAATATGTACATAGTCCTACAGGTTATGGTCTGGATGGGTGTAAAGTCCTGGACAGGTTTTACAAGTCCCTAGACAGGTGTGCCAATTACCTAGCGGGTAACCAAATTCCTAGTGGTGTACAATTAAAAAGGAAAGAAAGGAAGTGTATGCAGATCACTGTTTGTGGTTGCATACACCGTGTGTAGATCTCTGATTTGAGGTTACACCCAAGGGAAAGCGTAGATCTCTGTTTTGAGGTTACGCCTAATGGAAAAAGGAATAAAGGAAAAATGGATAAAAGTAATGGAAATAAATATGAAAAAGGATTAAGGTAGTAGAAATGAATATGACAAGGAATACAGGAGATGGTAATAAGTATTAATGTCGATTAAGGGCTTGTTGAGGAAAAAGTAAATATGGAATAATGATAAGGAATAGAAAGAGTAGGAAGAGGTTGATTGTGATTAGTCGTGTAAATGCTGTATGTTATTACTTTACTATTTGTGTTTGGCCTAGTGGATTGATTATGATTATATGGAAACTGCAATTTTATTTCATGTGCAATGCTCACTCCCTTACTATCCTTTACAGGTACAGAGATTGAGATTGCACTATTACTGGCCGAGCAGGAGTGCACTCCACACCGTGGAGTGTAATTTAGTTTAGAGTGTATGATAGTCATTTTATTATAATTAATCTATTTTGGTTTTTTTTGAAATAATCTAATCACTGTAAGCCCGAGTTGGTTATATGTCGTTGTTAGGGCTGGTAGAGTTAATTATTATATTTAGAAGTTGAAATGTTTTTCTAGATTATACTGGTTTGACAGGTGAAAACTCTAAATTTTTGGGAAGTCCGATAAATAGAGGAAACTCTGTCGGATTTTCAATAAGTTTTAAAACGAAATTTTCAAGTCCTATTTAAAAATCAATTTAATTATTAGTATTAAACTATATAATTGTGAGGGTGTTACATTATGGTATCAGAGCAGTTTTCCTCGGCTTATTGGAGTAACCTCTTACTCCTGCAGCTTACTCACCAAGCGAGTAGCTTAGAGTTAGAACTAGAGCTTGTTGATCGAGGCCGTACCCGATCAAAATAAAAGGTGTTTATTCTGTAGTACTAGGAAGGTGATCCTAGGTCGTTTCCCAGCGAATATCGGTCTAGGCAAAGTATCAAACACGTAGTGTGCAGTAAAATGGGGGGGTTTTTGTGTGTGACAAATGTGAAGAACAAAACATAAACAGAATATAAAAACTAAGAAAATCAGAAACAAAAGCGGGCAAACCCCTTTGGCTACGTACACTACTCAATCCTAGCTCACTAAAGATCGATTCCTCTCCTCTCCTCTGTCCAACTCGTGATAACCAAATACTAAGCGAAAATTCAGTTATCACTCCAAACCCTAACTTCTAATTAAGCATCAGAAACCAGAATTGGAGTTTTTACGAGTTAATACAAATTAAGCATTTATATTCATGTATTATCTCTACGAAATGGAATTAAGCAAACCACTACACATCGATAAACATGAAAACAGAGAAGAGAAAATGAAATTGCATTAATAACAAGAGCTCAAGAGTAGATAATACAATACCAAAGGGATTAACCCTTGAAGTGTAGCCTTCCATGGCCATAAATGAAGAAAAACGAGTAGAAATGTGGAAAAACAAAACCCTAGCAGCCACCACCACTTGGGAGAGCCAAGAGAGAAGTTCTAACCTAGAGAGAGAGTGAGAAATCTGAAATGGGAGTGTGTCCTGGGGGTTACACGAATTTCCCCTCTTTAGTCATGAAAATGGGCCTAAAACATGGGCCCAAGTCCTAAGAAACACTATTCTAAAAATTACAATTAAAAAGGGACCTAAATGCAAATTATAATCTTCACTTCAATGCTTCAATCTTCATTTCCAAACATTCCAAAGTGTCCTTGTGCCAAATATTACCTGAAAATAGAAATAGAATTAATTAGGCTAAATAATCCCAAATTAAACAATATTCGGAATATTAGTCCAATAAACTCAAAATCACTAAATCAAGCTAATCAATGTCAAATGGGCAACAAGTATCAATAATAGGAGTAAAATAATGCAAGGAATAATGGGAAATAAAATGCTCATCAAATACCCCCACACTTATCCTTTTGCACTCCTGGGCAAAACCAAAAGATAGGACTATGAAGATCAATATGCACCAAAGTGAATCACGCAACAAGATGACTACAACTAAGAAATGCTAACCTAAGAGATTACATACTTCACAATGAATTCTAGGAAATGCAAAGAAATGGGCAAACTCAAGCACACAAAATGGTTAAGGATCAAAGAGTCAAAGCATCCGCGAACATCATCCAATTACTTCAAGTATGCAAAGAAACCAATGACATCAAGAGGATAGTCACAAAGATGATAGAAACTCACAAGGATCACTCAAAAGTGTTTACACTCAAGTGTTTGGGGTTAATCATTATTTACACTCAAGGCACATCATGAAAAACAAACACAACCATAAGCTTGACAAGCCTCTAACATCAACCATCAACACACATGCACAAAATGATCAAAAGGTCTTTTAAGGGTTGTAATGGGGCCAAGGACAAGGTAGGATAAAAATATGGGAATGTAGCTAAAACCAAGGGAATAGAGGAGCAATGGGGAATAAGTAAAAAGTAAGCAAAATCCACCCCAAAATCAACAACCACTAATTCCAATCCTCTTTGCCTCAACAACCTTTTATTCACTTTTTTTTTCTTTTTTTTTTCTTTTTTTTTTCTTTTTATTTTTGCATTTTTTTTTATTTTTTTTGTAATTTTGTCTTCTTTTTTTGTTTTGTTTTTGAGAGATATACAAAAAGAAAAGAAGAAACAACACAAATGGCATGAAGATGAAGCCATAACTATAACAACCAATGAGGCAAAACCAAGAACTCAACCAATTAAAGCATAAAGCATACTTCTTACCTAATACCCATTCCCAAAACAATTCCAAAGCTCCAAAATTCCCTAAGGTTAGGACAATCATGGTTTTTCAGTCATAGGCTTGTAATGAGCTAAAGAACAAGGAAAGGGATAAAAAGGCTCAAAGGGGCTAGCAAAGGATACATTCATTCAAGGTAGGCTCATATGGCTAGTAGCTTATTCAAGAAAGAAAGTGCCTAAATCATTTCAAAATGTGCATGAGCAATCAAGTATCAACAAGAGTCAAGTCAAGTTCTAGAGTGCAAGTAATCCAGAGTGCAATCACACATGACAGAAAATTAGGTGGCATATATAGCAATCCACCCACAATTAAGGCTCAAATCCTCACAAAAGGGACAATTCTATCACAGTGTTACCACCTCTTAATTATCAAAAGCAACTTTACACACAGAAATGCATGAATTCAGACACGAGATACCAAAACTCTACTAAAATGAAGCAAAAACATGCAAGAAAATGCCCAAAACTAAGCAAAACCTAAAAAAAATCAAAGCAAAATATGCAACCTAAACTACTCTCCCCCCACACTTAAATCACACATTGTCCTCAATGGAACACAAATAGCAGAATCAGACAGATATAGACAAGTGTAATAAAAAGAGCAAGGAAGGAGAAAAGGAGACTCCCTAAGTCATGGTTGTTCAAAAGTGGGGTCGACCAATGAGGCCTCCTCCACAGGTGCATCATCCAAAGAAGGGGTGGTTAGGAAAGGCTTGAGTCGGTGGCCATTGACTTTGAAGCTCTTGTTCGTGGACTCACTCTTGATCTCCACAGTGCCATAAGGAAACACCTGGGTGACTACAAACGGTCCAATCCATTTAGAGCGGAGCTTTCCACTCATGAGTCCAAGCCTAGAGTTGTAGAGCAAAACTTTTTGACCAACCAAGAACTCCTTTCTGGAAATGGAGTTATCATGAAGCTTCTTGGTCTTCTCTTTGTAGAATTTGGAGTTCTCATAGGCCTCCAAGCGGATCTCATCTAGCTCACTCAACTGCAGCTTCCTCTCCTCACCCGCTTGATCAAGAGCTAAGTTACATTGCTTCACAGCCCAATATGCACGGTGCTCTATCTCCACAGGCAGGTGGCACGCCTTACCAAAGACAACCCGATAGGGTGACATCCCTATGGGTGCCTTGTAAGCGGTCCGATGGGCCCACAGAGCATCCTCCAATCGTGTGCTCCAATCCTTTCTATTAGGCTTCACCATCTTCTCCAAAATCCGCTTGATCTCTCTATTTGAAATCTCCGCTTGCCCGTTGGTTTGGGGGTGATAGGGTGTAGAGACTTTGTGCACAACCCCATACTTCTTGAGCAAAGCTTGCATGGATCTATTGCAGAAGTGTGTGCCTTGGTCACTGACTATGGCTCTAGGTATGCCAAACCTGCAAAGGATATTAGACCTGACAAAATCTACAACAACCTGAGCATCATTAGTCCTGGTGGCCTTAGCTTCCACCCATTTGGATACGTAATCCACAGCAAGTAAGATATAATAAAAACCAAAAGAAACAGGAAAGGGGCCCATGAAATCTATACCCCAGACGTCAAACACCTCACAAAACAACATAGGTTGTTGCGGCATCTGTTGCCTCCAAGATAGGGCGCCTCCTGCTCTTTGACACTGCTCACACGAGCTGCAGATGTTGCTCGCATCCTTGAAAATGGTAGGCCAATAAAATCCAGAATCCAGCACCTTTCGTGCTGTCCTTTGAGTACCAAGGTGGCCTCCCACTGGTGAAGCATGGCAAAATTGGAGAACCGATTGGATCTCCTGGTCTGGAATGCACCTGCGAATGACCTGATCACTGCAAAAACGCCATAAATAGGGGTCATCCCATACATAATGCTTGGCATCGCTCTTTAATTTGTCTCTTTGAGCTTTGGATGCCAAGGCAGGAAAAACAGAAGCAACTAGATAATTAACAATGTCTGCAAACCAAGGAGTTTGGGGAAGGGGATGGGAAACATGTAAAGATAAAAGCTGCTCATCCGGGAAGTCATCCCGGATAGGAAATGCATCCTCCTCTCTCTCTATCCTGCTCAAGTGGTCTGCGACAAGGTTATGCGCACCACTCCGATCCTGAATCTCAAGATCAAACTCCTGGAGGAGCAACATCCACCTAATCAACCTAGGTTTGGAATCTGTCTTTTTCAAAAGATACTTCAGAGCAGCATGATCAGTGTACACTACAACCTTAGAACCAAGCAAATATGATCTAAACTTGTCAAGTGCAAAAACAATAGCCAAAAGTTCTTTTTCAGTTGTTGTATAATTAACCTGTGCTGCATCTAAAGTCCTAGAAGCATAATAAATCACATGCGACAGCTTACCAACCCTTTGGGAGAGAACTGCTCCCAAAGCATAATTTGAAGCATCAGTCATGAGCTCAAATGGGAGGGTCCAATCAGGTGGTTGGATGATGGGAGTGGTGGTCAGTGCTTTCTTCAATTCATCAAATGCCCTCTTGCATTGGTCTCCAAATTCCCATGGGGCATCCTTTTGAAGCAACTTGGAAAGAGGAAGGGCAATGTTGCTAAAGTTCTGAATAAACCTGCGATAGAAACCTGCATGACCAAGAAAAGAACGCACCTCTCGCACGCAAGAGGGGTAAGGCAAATGTGATATTACATGCAGCTTAGCAGGGTCAACTTCTATGCCCTTGTGCGAAACAATGTGCCCTAAGACTATGCCTTGTTCTACCATGAAGTGGCATTTTTCAAAATTCAAGACAAGGTTAGTCTCAATGCACCTGTTAAGCACCTTAGTCAAATTATCAAGACATGCATCAAATGAGGAGCCATAAACACTAAAATCATCCATGAAGACCTCTATGCAATGCTCGAGCAAGTCAGCGAAAATACTCATCATACATCTTTGAAATGTGGCAGGAGCATTGCATAGGCCAAAAGGCATCTTTCTATATGCAAATGTGCCAAAAGGACAGGTAAATGTGGTCTTATGTTGGTCCTCTGGTGCAATGCAAATTTGAAAATAACCAGAGAATCCATCTAAGAAGCAATAATGAGATTTACCTGCCAGGCGCTCCAACATCTGATCAATGAAGGGGAGAGGGAAATGATCCTTGCGAGTCGCCTGGTTGAGCTTTCTGTAATCAATGCAGACTCTCCAACTGTTCTGCACTCTAGTGGGAATCAGCTCATCCTTCTCATTTTTTACAACTGTGACACCAGACTTCTTGGGGACAACTTGCACCGGGCTCACCCAAGTGCTATCTGAAATTGGGTAGATGATACCCGCTTGGAGCAGCTTGGTGACCTCTTTCTTTACCACATCAAGAATCTGGGGGTTCAATCGTCTTTGGGGTTGTCTCACTGGTTTAGCCCCATCCTCCAACAAAATGCGGTGCATGCACATGGAGGGGCTAATTCCAGGAATATCCGCTAAAGTCCATCCAATTGCCCTCTTGTTCTTTCTTATCACATCCAGCAGTTTCTCCTCTTGATCAACAGAAAGTGAGGTAGAGATGATCACTGGGAGTTTCTGCTCATCCTCCAAGTAAGCATATTTGAGATGAGGAGGGAGGGGCTTCAGGTCCAATGAGGGTGCCTGCATAATAGATGGAACTAAAGGGACAGCAGAAATGGATTCTGCTGCCTGCACCTGAACAAGTAAATCAGACTCATGCATAACAGATATGGGGTTAGGGTTAGCATAATCTGAATCTATAACATATGAATCATCAGATGCAGTAGCAGAGTCTAAAAACTGGGCTATTTCAGTGCATGCGGTGCACCATCCAGAGTTAGTGCATGATGGACAAGTAAATGAATCAGTGAAAGATGGCAATTCAAAATCATGATGCAAAAAGTCAAGCATATGCTCATCTATCAAATCATCGAGCAAGTCCACATGGAAAACAGAGTGATCCTCAGGAAAATGTTTCATAGCATGGAAAATGTCAAATCGGATCACACTGCCATCAAACTCCATGGAAAGTGAACCTGAATGCACATCTATCTTGGTTCGGGCTGTTTTCAAAAATGGCCTCCCCAAAATAATAGGAACAGCATTACGGGGAGAGTCATCTTCCATATCAAGTATGTAAAAATCAGCAGGGAAGATCAACTCTTCAACCCGAACCAAGACATCCTCTATCAAACCTGCGGGGTGGGCAGTACTTCTATTTGCCAATTGAATCACCACACCCGTAGGTTGAAGAGGTCCAAGAGAAAGAGACTTAAAAACAGACATAGGCATGACATTTATTGATGCTCCTAAATCTAGCATAGCATTTTCAAACTTAACATTGCCTATGATGCAAGGTATAGAGAAAGTTCCAGGATCCTTACATTTTTCAGGAATGTGAGGGATAGGTTTACCTATGAGAGCGGAGACATTCCTTCCCATGCTTATCCTCTCATTGCCCTTGAGTCTTCTCTTATGAGTGCACAACTCCTTAAGGAACTTCGCATACCTTGGAATCTGTTTTATTGCATCAAGAAGGGGTATGTTGACTTCCACCTTCCTGAATGTGTCAAGAATGTCCTTGTCCACCTCTTCCACCCTTTTGTTTTGAGGCACTCTTGGTGGGAATGGAAGAGGAACAGGAGGAGGTTGTAGGACAACAGCAGGGCTTGTGGTTGAAGTCGAGGAGGGTTGAGTTGGATGATTCTCTTTGGTGCTAGCATGCTCACCTTCATCTACCACTTGGCTCTTCCCTTTAGAGGAAGCTAGAGCATCATTGTTGAGGTTAGGTTGTGGTGTGGGTGTGACAATCTGCTTTCCCGACCTCAGGTTGATGGCACTCACATTCTGATTCTGAGGGTTGATCACAGTTTGGGATGGCAACTTGTCAGAATTTTGAGATTGCAAGTTGTTGAGAGAAGTTGCCATTTGACCCATCTGATTTGTCAAAGTCTGAATGGATGCCTCTTGTCTCTGAATGGATGCTCTAGTCTCTTGTTGAAATTGGAGGTTTTGCATGGTCATTTGCCTCACCAACTCCTCCAAGGTAGGTTGGTTGGATGGAGGGGCTGATGGTGCAGGATGAACCACTTGCTGCTGTTGGTGCCTTTGCTGCTGGATTGGAGGAGGTACATATGGTGGTCTACTCGGTCCAGCGGTGTTCTGAAATGGAACATTAGGAGGAGGTTGTTGTTGTTGATCAGACCACTTCAGATTGGGATGGTTCCTCCATCCAGGGTTGTATCTATTGGAAGAGAGGTCATGATTATGTTGTTGTGGGCCTCTATTGTTGTATATGTTTGCTGCATAGGCCTCGGGTTGGTCACCACTTGTCATCGGCTGTTGCTGCTGAAGGGAAGGGCATGCATCTGTGGGGTGCTCAATGGATGTGCATATGCCACACACTCTAGCAGGAAGTATCATCTTTTTCTGATTGACAGCCAATTGTGTGACCAATGTTGTGAGAGAATCAATTTTCTGCTCAAGCTTCTCAACCTTGCCCGAGTCTGCACCAACATCATTTACATCCCTCACAACTATTGCATCATTGTTGCTTCTTGCATGGAATTGTTGACAATTGGAAGCCATCTTCTCAATTTTGCTCCTGGCTTGTAAGGGTGTCATATCTCCCAATGTACCACCACTTGCAGCATCTACCATGTTTCTTTCCATGAAGTTGAGACCTTCATAAAAGTACTGGATGAGAAGCTGCTCTGAGATCTGATGGTGAGGGCAGGAAGCACACAACCTCTTGAATCTCTCCCAATAATCATAGAGACTCTCTCCATGTTGTTGCCTGATACCAGAAATTTCCTTTCTGATTGCAGTGGTCCTATTTGCAGGGAAGAATTTTTCCAGAAATGCCCTCTTCAAGTCATCCCAGCTTGTGATGGAACCAGGGGCCAAGTCAGATAACCAATCTTGTGCTAGACCCTCTAAGGAATGTGGAAATGCTCTGAGACAGACATGATCCTCTTGCACATCATGTGGTTTCATTGTGGTGCACACTATATGGAATTTCTTGAGATGCTTATGAGGATCCTCACCTGCAAGACCATGAAACTTGGGCAACAAATGGATTAGTCCTGTTCTAAGCTCAAAAGGAACATCCTCATCAGGATACCGGATACACGAGTCTTCAATAGTGAAGTCAGGTGCAGCCAGCTCCCTAAGTGTCCTTTCCCTTGGTGGGGGTTGAGCCATGTTATCACAATGTATAGAATCAGATTGAATAAAAGTAGAAGGAATAGAAGAAATAGAAACAGAATCAGAATTAGATGGACTATAAGATGACTCTGACTCACTACCTAATGACTGATTCCTATTTTGTCTAACTAATCTGTGATAAGTTCTATCAATTTCAGGGTTATAAGGATGCAAATAACTTGGGTTGCCCCTAGTCATGTACTGAACAGAACAGCATCAACCATAGCATACTGTAACAGATATGCATGACCAAAATCGGCAACAAAATTTATTATTTTTTTAAAATTTTTTTCTTTATTTTTTTCAGCACCCTAAAATCATGAAAACATATCACAGAAAGTTTGAGGACAAAATTCAAAAGGGAACCAAGTCAAAGAATTAAAACAGTGACCAAAAACTAAGAAAATAGAACTTGTAAAATAAAAAAGAAACAGTAAACAGGCTTTTTCAGGATCCAAACGAAGGGGTTTTCTGACGAAGTGAGAAAAATCAGATTATTCAGAAAATTCCCTTCGATTTGATATAAAATTCGTCAAATTCCGAGTTACTGATCAAAAGTTATGCCTATTTATAGTAAGTGCTGCTGAAACTTGGAAAATTTTTCTGGAACTCACAACCAGTGCATATCTGAGTGTCTGTGATGCATCAAAACACTAATATATGATGAAACAAGTGTGGATACCAATTTTCGTGCAAAAATTCCACCCGCAGCTATGTTGAATGGCCCTCACAGAATCACTAGAATAGCATCAGTAGTGCAGAACAGCAAATCAGCAAACATGGCAACTTTCAATCAGTTATCAGAATGCTTATTCACACACTAACTACACTAACTAATCTAATTAACTACTGTATGATCTTTGGCAAGAACCGATAGTCCCCGGCAACGGCGCCAAATTTTGATCGAGGCCGTACCCGATCAAAATAAAAGGTGTTTATTCTGTAGTACTAGGAAGGTGATCCTAGGTCGTTTCCCAGCGAATATCGGTCTAGGCAAAGTATCAAACACGTAGTGTGCAGTAAAATGGGGGGGTTTTTGTGTGTGACAAATGTGAAGAACAAAACATAAACAGAATATAAAAACTAAGAAAATCAGAAACAAAAGCGGGCAAACCCCTTTGGCTACGTACACTACTCAATCCTAGCTCACTAAAGATCGATTCCTCTCCTCTCCTCTGTCCAACTCGTGATAACCAAATACTAAGCGAAAATTCAGTTATCACTCCAAACCCTAACTTCTAATTAAGCATCAGAAACCAGAATTGGAGTTTTTACGAGTTAATACAAATTAAGCATTTATATTCATGTATTATCTCTACGAAATGGAATTAAGCAAACCACTACACATCGATAAACATGAAAACAGAGAAGAGAAAATGAAATTGCATTAATAACAAGAGCTCAAGAGTAGATAATACAATACCAAAGGGATTAACCCTTGAAGTGTAGCCTTCCATGGCCATAAATGAAGAAAAACGAGTAGAAATGTGGAAAAACAAAACCCTAGCAGCCACCACCACTTGGGAGAGCCAAGAGAGAAGTTCTAACCTAGAGAGAGAGTGAGAAATCTGAAATGGGAGTGTGTCCTGGGGGTTACACGAATTTCCCCTCTTTAGTCATGAAAATGGGCCTAAAACATGGGCCCAAGTCCTAAGAAACACTATTCTAAAAATTACAATTAAAAAGGGACCTAAATGCAAATTACAATCTTCACTTCAATGCTTCAATCTTCATTTCCAAACATTCCAAAGTGTCCTTGTGCCAAATATTACCTGAAAATAGAAATAGAATTAATTAGGCTAAATAATCCCAAATTAAACAATATTCGGAATATTAGTCCAATAAACTCAAAATCACTAAATCAAGCTAATCAATGTCAAATGGGCAACAAGTATCAATAATAGGAGTAAAATAATGCAAGGAATAATGGGAAATAAAATGCTCATCACTTGTTCTAAGGAGTAGTTGAGTATCATAGCTAGGTGGTAATAGAGATTTTGCTGGGTATAGTCTAGTGAGAGTTTGAACTTTCTTTTATGTTCTTCTTTTAACTATTTGGGAAGCGTGGTAAGCATTTGAAAACCTCTTTTTAGTTCATCTAAATTATGTGAAGCTTACCGTGCAAACCTGAAATCTTGTGGAAATCAATGAGTCATATTTATAAGTGGATGAATGACGAGACTAAGGAAAGCAATACCCCAACGGGCAAGAGCACTAGATTGCTACCCCACCGGGAGAAAGTGATCTTTAGTTTCGAGCCAAGTAAGCCAGTTCTAAATGTGACACACAAAACAAGGTTTCGATGTTTTAAAACTAATAGGTTGAGTGATTCAAACTTAAGTAAGACGAGAATGGTCTTATCACTAATATGATGCATGTTTGAGCCTGATCACCTCAAGCATACATATATTGGGAGATATCATCATCCTGTCCTTAAGTTTCGGCGAGTATTTTGGGAATTTAAGAAGATCCCAAATTTAGGAGGATTAGAGGTCTTTGTCATAGGTCTCCGTATGCGTGGACATTTTAGATTCAGAGTTGCACAACGGAAGTATAGTAAGTGTCATTTTGTATTAAGATAGGATTTTTAGCTAGTTCAGATATTCCAGTTACTTTGATAGATGCTAGAATTTATATTGATAGAATAGGAAGTCAGAAACCCCAAGATAGTACATAGTGTTAGTCTTAGGTCCAAGCAATTAGGTGCTTAAAACCCTAGGTGATTGCATAGAGCTAAGATGTATGTTGATGATAAGTGTATGTCATACTATGTGTTGTTACATGTTTACCTAAATGTTAGATTGTGAATTTGGATGATGCTTGCTTTTGTCTGAAAAAGTTAATGTTGAATTTGTTTTAAGAATAAAAACCATTTTGAAAACTTCTATATAAAATGATGGGAAAGACTGAACTTGTTTTGGCACATAGCTATTGAAGAAAAAAAAAAGAAAAATTTTCTTGCCAAAAATATATTCCTTTTCTCTTTGAGTTTGCAAAACTTGGATAATGAAACACTCCTTCACCTAAGTTCTTATGAAGTTAGATGAAGGTGGTTCTTTTCAGAACGATATTATTTGATTTGCAAGCTTGTTTTCAGAAGGTCATACAAACTATTTTGACAAGGAAGGTATCAAGATTTTAAAGCACAAAGTAATTTGTGTGATCGAATATTTTACGAAGACTTTACTCCAAAATAAATATTTTCCTAGTACTCCACTTTGATTTTCCAAATGTGTAAGTACTTTGCAGCATGGGAGTAATATTATTTGAACTTTAAATTCTCTATGCATAGAAGTTTATTTTAACAAAGGTTTTGACACACAATTTTGGTTGATTTAAATCTCATAGATTCGGTTTCTTGGCGTATGGTTGTAATGAATGGGAGATGCATGTATTTCTGTAAAGTAGCTATTGGCCTGATAGGAGTTATGCATTTTCTCTAGCTCCTTTGAAATCTTAAGTTAGCGAAAAATAGAAATTCTTAGACTAGGCAAATAGGGAGATTGAACCTTAGGCTAGTCCAGGTAGATCATGGCTAGATTAGGAAGAGCTAGAGTTCAAGTCATGATTGATGGTAGTAAACATGTGTTGATATGAAATATTGTTGTGCATGTTTGAATTCTGAATGATGTGTATGCGATAAATGCTTACTTGAATAATGAATGTGTTTGATTAGGACATAAGAGTAGTACATAAATTGTTTGTACCTTGGTAGAGTAGGATCAATCCCTGTGGATGTTGTCAGTTAGATAGGGTGTAGAAGTAGATTTGGGTTATTATGAGTACAACAGTTGCTTAGTGTCAGTGCTTTAGTGAACATGACCATGCTACCATTGACGGATAAGAGATTAGAATGGGCACCTCAATCTTTTTATTTATTAATCGCTGATATCATTGGAAATCTTTAATTAGCACCAAACCAAACCGGCAATGAAGGAAGGAATTTGCCTGAATAGTAGTATTTCCAAACCTTATTGTAAAATTTCTTGAGAAAACCCAGGTGACCTTAGAAAACTATCTCCAGTTGTTGGGAGAACTGTACCTGATTCTTCAAAACCAACCCAATTGAGAGTCTTCCTCGTATGACTCTTGAAATGAGTGACTGCCAATAGTGTAAAACCTTGAAAACCTTGAGCATTTCGCGTCGAAAACTAACCAAATTGAACCATAACTTGTATTCTTCATTGAGTGCAAGAGTCCAGTGGCATACTAATGTAAAATGGTATGCCGATTCCAAGTGGGGGAGTAGAACCAAAGAGAAGTGAGTGTTGTAGTTAGAAGACCCTTCGTCTGGGATGGTTCTCCTTTTGAAGGAATTGAACGAAATTTCGGGGACGAAATTCCAATAAGTGGGGGAGAATTGTAACATCCCTAATTTTATTCCCTAATATAATTTATGTTTTATCGAATTAAATAATTGATTCTTGAAATCAAATTATTTGAGTGTTGAGTATTCTCATAAAAATATATATATTCTTTACATCACATACTTCACCTTGCTTTTGATGTATTCATTAAATAAATAGTTTGTTTTAATATTTCAAATTATTAACTTTGTAATTTTCCTATATTATTAATCATTGTTTAAAGTTATATTAGTGGTATTTATTTAGATTTGATTGCATAAATAAATAAATATAAGTATATGTTTAAATCTTACTAATAGTATTTTGGGTTTAAAAACAATTTGTATTTATATTAGTATATTTATATCTACATATGTATTTCTTTAAAAAAAAAAACAAAATAAATAAATAAAATAAAAGGTGTGTTAGTATAAAAAAAAAAAGAAGAATAAGAATAGAAAGAAAGAAAACGTGACTGTGGGTGTGCAAAGGGGGTATGAAACCCTAAAACTACAGCAGCCGCCCCCCCCCCTTCCATTCTTCTTCTACCTTGGTCCCATCTCTCTCGGCCACCACCACCACCAGAGGGCCACCGCTGTTTGTCTTCCTCTGATGCGTTCGCTCTCAGCCTCCCTCACTCGCGTCTCTCTCTCGTCGTTCCCTCCCCGTTCCGGTCTCCTCACGAATCGCGAGCACCACGCCGCCACGAAGCTCGTGCCGCCGCTCGCGACTCCCTTCCTCCTCAAATCGGACCGCCATCACCATCATTTCTCCTCCCTCCAGCCGCGACTCTTGCTCTCCCTGGGTCGCGATTTTGCGCCGTCTTCGTCTAGCTCCAAGCTGTCGCTGTCCCTTGCTGCGTTACCATGGAGGATGCCGCTGTCGCCGCCACTGATTTTTGGCTGCTGCTGCCGCCGTGGAGCACCGCCAACATTCATTCCTCTCTTCGGTTCGTATCGTCGCTGCTATCACCACCGTGGGCCACCGATCTGTCACCGTCACAGCCGTGGGGTGCGTTTGAAGGAGTAATCTTTGTGTACTGGAAGTAATTGAAATGAGTTATAAATATACTTACTTGTGATTATTGTTGGAATTGTATTGTTGGTTATAATTAATGTATTGGCCTATTGACTGAGTAGTAATGGTAAAGGCAACCAAAGTGGAAATTGATCAGTGGGGCCCGGAACACTAGGTACCCGGCTAGGTGTTCCAATTACCTGTTAGGGCCAATTACCTGCCAGGCCAATTACCCATCAGGCCAAACCGCTCTGTAGGCGCCGGGTGACCCACAGGATCAATTTTCCACACCAATAATTGAAATAAATAATGGAATGGTAAATATGTACATAGTCCTACAGGTTATGGTCTGGATGGGTGTAAAGTCCTGGGCAGGTGTTACAAGTCCCTAGACAGGTGTGCCAATTACCTAGCGGGTAACCAAATTCCTAGTGGTGTACAATTAAAAAGGAAAGAAAGGAAGTGTATGCAGATCACTGTTTGTGGTTGCATACATCGTGTGTAGATCTCTGATTTGAGGTTACACCCAAGGGAAAGCGTAGATCTCTGTTTTGAGATTACGCCTAATGGAAAAAGGAATAAAGGAAAAATGGATAAAAGTAATGGAAATAAATATGAAAAAGGATTAAGGTAGTAGAAATGAATATGACAAGGAATACTGGAGATGGTAATAAGTATTAATGTCGATTAAGGGCTTGTTGAGGAAAAAGTAAATATGGAATAATGATAAGGAATAGAAAGAGTAGGAAGAGGTTGATTGTGATTAGTCGTGTAAATGTTGTATGTTAAAATGCTGTATGTTATTACTTTACTATTTGTGTTTGGCCTAGTGGATTGATTATGATTATATGGAAACTGCAATTTTATTTCATGTGCAATGCTCACTCCCTTACTATCCTTTACAGGTACAGAGATTGAGATTGCACTATTACTGGCCGAGCAGGAGTGCACTCCACACCGTGGAGTGTAATTTAGTTTAGAGTGTATGATAGTCATTTTATTATAATTAATCTATTTTGGTTTTTTTTTTAAATAATCTAATCACTGTAAGCCCGAGTTGGTTATATGTCGTTGTTAGGGCTGGTAGAGTTAATTATTATATTTAGAAGTTGAAATGTTTTTCTAGATTATACTGGTTTGACAGGTGAAAACTCTAAATTTTTGGGAAGTCCGATAAACAGAGGAAACTCTGTCGAATTTTCAGTAAGTTTTAAAACGAAATTTTCAAGTCCTATTTAAAAATCAATTTAATTATTAGTATTAAACTATATAATTGTGAGGGTGTTACACTAACACCTTTAAGTGAAGATAAAGAAAATGATAACAAGTCACATGATAAGACATAAATGAAAATACAGATCAAAGATAAGATACAAACATAAACGAAATGCTATAATACAAATCATGTATATGTGTTATTTCTGAAATGGAAATGTAATGTAAAGTAAAAAGAAAAGCAATAGGGTCTGCAGCTATTAATCGCGTATTGGGATCCACACCCATTAGGTGCACACGGTTAGGACAGGGTCCTACTAGCAAAGTAGGCCCGAATTAGCCCCAATAGGTACAAACCTCGCTCAGGAAAAATCCCCATAAGATCAAAGGCTCGTTAGGTTACGTGGATCCTACGCGACGATTAATAGCTGCAGCACCAAATATAAGCATGAATCATGAATAATTGAGAATATATGAAAGTGAGTGAAGAAAAGAAATAAAGAAAAGGCCCTAACGAGGGAAAGGTCTTATGGGTCAAGAAGTCCTGAGTGAGAAGAAGTCCTATTGGGTGAAGGTACCATCCTAACCAATGTGCAAGCAAGAATACCTAATGGAATTATTATTTTGCTAGTAAAGCAAAAGACAAGATAAAAGTCCGATGCGATCCTGACGAGGCGTATCGGCATTAAAAGAATTAGTCGGCGCTCAGTACCGTACGGCTGGCTGAGGTTGGACTACATAATGAATATTGTAAAATGAAGTAAAGAATGGAATTAAAAGAAAGCAAGCACATGAATCTTCATGTATAAGTATGCTAATAAAAATGAAAGAAAGGAAGGAAAACCAAAGATTAAAAGAATTAGAAGAAATAAATTATATGCAAGCTTTATGAATAAATGTATATTAATGGAATAAAAAAATGAGGGAAGAAATGTATATTAAAAGAATGTAAAATAAGAGAAAAATTAGAAGAACTTAATTCTATATGAAAATTTATGAATAAGGAAGATTCAGAATAGTGTAGGCTTAGTTATTTGCTATGTCTTCTTTTAGAATTTATCTTCCTAAGTCCTGTGTAATGCTACCCTTCTTGCTATACTTTTACAGGTACAGAAGCGGAGTTTACATGGGTCATGGCCGAGCAGATTTATGTTCCACTACGTGGGATATATATATATATATTTTGTTTTGAGTGGACTGTTATTTTGTAAAACTGAATATGTAATAGTTTTATGCCCTGAGACTAGTTCTAATCGGGCGTAGGATCATTTAAGTTGTTTGTAATATTTTTGTGTTTTATGTTTTTAAATAATTTTGGCCTGGCAGGTTTAAAAGAAGAAAACTTTGGAAAGTCCGATAAACAGAGGAAACTCTGTCGGATTCTTCCTAAGGATTTTTACAAGTATTTAAGTTTAAAAAAAAAATTTAAATCACCAATTTTATTAAAACCTAAAAATTAACTAATTAAAGTGAGGACGTCACAGTGTGTTTGGGTGATTGAATGATGCTTGTTGTTTGGGTGATGATGATGATATTTGGTTCTTGGAACCAAGGAGAAAGGAAAGGAGATGAGGAGGGAGGAAGGAGAAGGAAGGTGTGTTGTGTTGGTGGTGTCCTTGTTGTTGTTTTAATTGTTTCTTGCCAAGAGAAGGAAGATCGGACGGCTGGGAAAGCATGACTTGGTCCCCAAGTTGTGATCTAATGGCTAAAAATGCATCAGCCCCGGTCGCGCGCCTGGGCGCAGGTTTCGCGCGCCTGAGCGCGAAGTTGGCACCAAATGGAGATCTGGTGCGCGGAATGGTGCGGGCTGGAGGGCTGGCGCGGATTGGTGCACCATTTTGGCTAGCTGGTGCGCATGGTACGCTCCTGGGCGCACGGGAGACGCGCCTGGGCGAAAAAGTCACTGTCTGGTGCACAAATGAATAGTGCCCGCGCCTGGGCGCAAACTGGTGCGCTTGGGCGTGCACCAGTGATTCCGAACTTCGATTCGCCATAACTTCTTCGTTAACCGTCGGATCGGGTCCAAATTTTTAGACAAGCTTCTTAATCCCTTAAACTTCATATCCAACAGTGGAATTTAATTTCTTAGCATCCTATAATAAATTCCTAATTTTCTCTTTTCGGCTGATTTCTAACATTTATAATGCCGATTTAACCTCCAATTCCGCTTAGATAATTTTGCCCATTGCTACAAATGTCTCCTACACAACCCCTAGTATTTAAAATGGCTGTTCACCTTGATCACAAAATTCTTTAAGCAATTAATCTACCCATTTTCTACACTCTAAACCTATTAACTCACTAATTATGCTTGGGTTTAAATTTGGGATGTTACACCACCAATCTCAACTATCTTCATTCTTCTTTCATCTTTCGAGAAAAAGGAATGGTTACAATTTCGAATACAAACTTATGCAAGTATGAACAATTCTAATCAATTTCATGAGCAATCCATCGGTGCATTGAAGAACAATAGGTAGATAAATATAAAATGTTGCAAGCATACAAAACATAATTGGATACACAATAAGGGGTCACCTATCTAGCGACAAGGCATGAAGAAAATTTGGCAGTAACATAATAGAACTCAGTTTTGGATGAATGCAATATCAGTGCTGAGTGAAGAAAAAATTAAAACTGAGAAAGAATGTAACTCTTTAAGAATGGCATGAGCATCTGAACTTCTGAACGCGGTGCAGCTTTTACTTTACAACCCATAGTCGTATAACTTTGCCCTAAAGATGAAAAGCAACGAGCAATACAAAGAATCTCATGTAAAATATTTCCAGTCTTTCAAAGTTTCATACATTAAGAAAAGGAATGGATCAATCAGCAACAA
Source organism: Crotalaria pallida (assembly GCA_037953625.1). Lineage (NCBI taxonomy): Eukaryota > Viridiplantae > Streptophyta > Magnoliopsida > Fabales > Fabaceae > Crotalaria > Crotalaria pallida. The sequence continues at coordinate 84,353,239 of CM075653.1, forward strand.
AGTAGCAGAAATGGGCAAAAGAGATTCCGCGGGTGTGGAAATAATGATAGACTTGAATTCTTTTGAAATATCTCCATGTTATCAAGGACAGTTATTCCTTAATTTTGGAAAAGAAATTGAATCCAATTTAACATCCTTCTGCAACTATACAGATGACCCTAACTAAAGCCCATGTAACAACCATGTATCGTCTGAAGGCCCCTCCAATTGGAATTGAAAACATGAAATTACCTACACACCAGCATAACGTTTCCAGGCTTTATCAATCTTGTAATCTATGGAAATTAGGTGATAATTTGACAAGGCAAGTTCATGATCCCGTAGCATGAAAGCATAATCACCCAAAACTCGAATTTGGGATTCAATGGAGTTAAAGTTATACCTTCAACAACGGAAACAAAAAAACAAAAAAAAACATTAGAAAAAAAAGCAAGAAGATGAAAGAGACATAGATAGCATACATGAATATTCTATTAGAGACACACACAACATATATACATAGGACCATTGAGAGAATCTGCACCATCTTCTTTTCCTTTTCTCCACCATAAATTTTTTATTTGGTTTCTAAAACCTTTTCGTGTTGCAGAAACCTAAACAAAAATAAATATTACAGAAACAAGGCTAAGGACAATCAGAATATGGGTAAAATAACAAATATTGGGTCTTAAATAATAAATACAAAGCACCAACTTAAAAGGGTTAAACATAAATGACCTGTTGATTGAGCACACAAATTTTTTGCTCCATGCTAGGAATGATGTGCTTAGATGAAAAATCTTGCATTAGATCTGTGATATGTATTCAGGATATAAATATGAGGAAGCAATATACATCTATAATTTAAGCATAAATCCTAGATAATGAATCTAACAATTGTTAATGGTGGTAAAAGAAATATACCTCACTGATATCTTCAATGTTAAGAAAGCAACCAAGATCTGGACTAGGTGAGGCATCAGATATCTGTAACAAATTTTAGGATACAATAGCCTAAATTGCATATTTTCACATGATTGAAACCAAGATTTTCTATTATTTTTAACATAGATTCCAAAAGACAAAAGGAAAAATGAAAACTTGAAGCTAGGAAGATGAAGTAATGAATAAAAAAGTTATTTAAAAAGAAAACGTAATCACAAGTCCTCCAAACAAACTTACAAATGAAGCCCAAGGATTCTCTTCATGTTTGATTGGAGCATCCGGTGAAGAATTAATGCAAAGCAACAAAGAGTTGCTTGTACCAAATGTACTCCTCATTTCTGCCAATATTTTACTTGCTCTATAGGAGAAGAAGAACAAGAAGAAGAGTAAGGAACTCAAACAAGTCTAATGCTTCATACAACTAATAAATCTATCTGCACAATAAATCAACAGATAGTGAGTACCTAAGGATGCACTATTAGGTTCCAGAAAACAACTGTCAAGTGTTAAGTCAAGTCTCCGTTCTCTATTTTTTCCTGAAAATTTTTCATATTTAGTCTTCATTCTCAGATAATTGAGATTGGCTTTGAAGCATGAAATTATTTTCTTACTAAGCCTATATCATTTCAAAAGCTCCATAGAGAAGAGCAAAGGGAGAGAGGAGGCAGACTTTCAGAGGGCAAAGCAAAAAGAGAAAGCAGCATAAAATATTCAAAAATAGGACACACCCACTGTTCTCCAAGAACACCCCAAGCAAATTTAAATTAAAAAATGGTAGCTTTGCAGGGCAAGAACGGTGTGAAGCCTGTGAACTTGCAACATAAGGAAGTTGAAGTTCTATGTGTAATCATTAATGCCAAAGAGTGCAATATAACATGTATCTAAGCATAAACAGCTTCAGACACAAGAAAAAATATACCTATCTGCAGGGCCATCTTGATTATCATGCACTAACAAGTAGTGCTTCAAAATCTTTGGATCCATGGCACCATCATTAAGAAGGGAAGGAAGCTTGTTGGTATTAAAAAGGTCAACAAATCTATTAATAGGTTGTTCATCCTTTGAAGAGACAGCTAGAAGACCTGCAAGTTATTTTCAGGAGGAAATAAAATTAAATCCAATAAGACACTGAAGAAGGAAAGTAGAAGGAAACCTAAAAAAGATTACAAAAAAATCCCTAAGTATAGATACTACTGCATTTAAAAGACAAAATCGAGAGTAAAGGAAACGACAAAAAAGAAGAACAAGAGTTCTAGCTAGTCCCAAAATCTTACATGCCACAGGATGGTCAAAAGCTTCATGGTCTGAAAATGAAGCCACACGGAAAAGCTCGTTATTGAGAAATTGAAACCATGATGGTGTGCTTCTGTATTCAGAACCTAGAAAAAGCAATTATTAATCAAACAAGGTCTTAGACAATGACAGAACTTCAACAACTTTAACATCACACAATAGAAATTATACAATTCATCCTAGTGCTGTAAACAAGCTGAGTCTAGCATAGCATGAGTATGCTCAAACTTGTTCAAGTAAAATATACCAATCCGGAGGTTTAAATGTTTAATCAAATTTGAAAAACTGTGCTCAAGCTCAGCTCATTTCCAGGCCAGGGCAATTCAAAAACAGTATTAATACATATGATGTATACTTGTACATGCACATATAAATTTTTTTTATCGGCATATATATATATATATATGTGTGTGTCTGTGTGTATGTATATTTTTTTACAGGGAGGGAGGAAGTGCCATCACAAGGAATCGAACCAGGGTTTCAGCACTGTGTCCCACGACTCTACCAATTGAGTTGGCTATTGGGGATCATGCAAATATAAATTAAAGGCTTAAATATGTTTTTGGTCCCTGAAAACTTAGCGAGTTTCGGTTTTAGTCCCTATAACTTTTTTCACCGGTTTTGGTCCTTATAAGTTCCAAACTTTTGGTTTTGGTTCATGTGGATGATGTGAAATTGGCTCTAACAACTAGTTTGACTCTTGGAAATTATATTAATGTATCCTATACTCCTATGGATTCAAGACAAAACTTCTTCTAAAATATAACCCTGCCCTACCAGGATTGAAGTCTGAAACAAACAAAGCTTCAGAGACTATTTCACAATTAACACACTATTAAATAAATTTTGTTTATACTGATTCTTCTTCAACCAAATCAAAAAACACAATACACACTAAGAACCCCAATTGAAATACAAAGTACCAAAATTAACAAAAAAAAAATAGAACATAAACAACATACCAATTCAAATTCAAAGGAAACACGAACGACGGCGCGAGAGATGATGGTGGCTTCGTTGGTGGCGGTTCGGTCTTGGCTCCTTCAACGGTTGCGGGTACGACGGTAACGGTGTCGGTTCGCAACTCGCGAATCTTCCCCAACAACAATGGTGAAGATGAAGATGGAGGTCGCGATTTTTGGGGCAGGGGTCGCGGTTCACGACAACGGCGATGGTCGGCGCTGAAGCTCGGTTCCGTGGCAGCAGCGAAAAACGAGGGATGAAGGGAGAGAATGGGACGGAGGAGGTTGAGAGAGAGAAGGAGAGAGAGACTAAGGGCGTCGGTGATGGTGGCTGGAGGGAGAGAACAAGAAGGGAATCGAAGGAGAGAGAGAGAAAATGGGGGTTAAGGGCGGCGTCTTGTTAATTCACAACAAGGACTAGGGTTCTCCCTTATACAAGAGTCAAGGACCCTCTCTATTACCATTATTTTTTTTTTATTTTTTTTAAATATATAATAAATATAATAATACAAATACACATATTTTATTTATTTATTTATTTTTAATCCAAGGAAATACTCACAATAAATTTTAATTATCAAATAAACATGACTAAGAAAGTCATAGAGTTAAAAGTTTGGAAGTATAAACATAATTTAATATTTTTTTATAATAACATAATTTAATATTAATATATCAAAAGCAAGATAATATATAGAATGTATATTTTTCATAAAGGGTAGTTTTTTTAAATAAATCTACATAAAAATATATAAATGAAATACATTTTTATAAATACTATACTATATTTTATGAAGATGCCCAACTCTTTAATAGTTAATTTCAGGAAATAATTGCTTAATCCCAAATTTGCTCAGAATTTAAAAATAAAAAAAAATCAGGATGTTACATCTTACACGGGTATGAGAGGAATGAAATGATAAATGTTGGGACTTTGTTTGTATAGAGTGGAGAATACTCTTTTTGTTATTTTTTTTTACTTTTTTAATTTTTTATAAAAAAAATTATTTACCAATGGGGGTTATATGGGAATGGGGCCTGAGACTAAGAAGTCTCAGGTTTCAATTCGCAGTTAACACACCCTATTGGGAGAGGCTAGGAACGAGACCTCGTGCAGGATTAGTCTCAAGAGTTCATTGGTATTAAAGATGTTTATGGGGACACCTGTGGTACTGGTCAAAGAGTAAAGACAAAAAAAAAATAAAAAAATTATTAATCTTATTAGCAACGGTAAAGTCGTTGCAGAAAACAAGTGTTTTGCAATGACTTTTGTGTTTTGCAACGACTTAAAAAAGTTGTTGCAAAACACCTGTTTTCTGCAACGACTTAAAAAAGTCGTTGAAAAACACTTGTTTTCTACAACGACTTTTTTAAGCCATTGCAAAATGTTGTTGCAATAAAGGGTTTTCTTGTAGTGAGTTATATTTATTTTCTATTATAGAAATATTATATTTATTTTCATTTTCAAAAATAATATATTTTAAATTGGTCTTCAAAAAATCACTTAGCTAATAGTAACATTATCCGATGATTAAAGCCACTTTCTTGTTTCCTATTTTTGTGATTATGCAAAAACAAGTACCCTATGTTATCTTGTGATTTGTTACAACTCAACAAGCTATTTAATATATAAATACTCCCTCTATGATCCTATTTATACGGCATACTTATCCATATTATATGGACCAAGGAAGGTAGTTAAGTTTGACGGACTAAGGAAGGTAGTTAAGTTTCTTGAAATTTTGAAAAATACATTAACATTACAATTTTACCCTCTTATCTTATATTGGGAATTTCATAATGTATTATTTCACATTAATGGATAAAGGTCAAATAAGAGAAAATAACAATAAATGCTTCCTAGAAAATGCAAAATGCCTTATAAATAGGACCAAAAAATTCTTCTAGAATGTACCCTATAAATAGGACCGGAGGTAGTATAAATGTATAATGCAGCCTTATTGTTTAAAAAGGAAATACACAGCTTTACAGCTTTACTTAAAACAAATATCTTTATTGTCTTCTCCTAAGGCTAAAATACCTCTCCTTTATCCGAATTTGCTTCACCTAATGGTTTTACTGATTCGAATTATTGGATGGACATCTAATATAATCTAAAATAAATCTAAAATTAAAACTGTTAAATTTTTAGTTAATTAGTCACCTGATCCTAATTCCCTTTATTCCTGATTTCCGATAGCAATGCTAGCTAACATGTTGCGTGAGATTTCATCGATTCATGTGTAAAATTGATTGAGCCATAAGAGCCTATTGGTTTAAGTTGAAAAGTGAATGTTGTATCATGAAATGTATTCCCTCCGGTCCTATATATAAGGCATATTTAACCATATTTTCCGGATCAAGAAAAATGGTTAGATTTGTGAATTTTATGAGAATATATTGTAACATTACAATTTTACCCCCTCCACTTTACTTGGAAAATTCACATTCATTAATGAATAACAAAAAAACATAGTTAGTCAAAACATTTAATAAGGGCAAAAAAGAGAAAAAACAATTAATGATGCATAGGAAATATAAAGTGTCCTATATATGGACAAAAGATTTTTTTAGAAGGTATCCTATATATAGGACATGAGAGAGTATTTGTCAGTGGAAGATCTTTTACATAAAATGATTTCCTTAGCTTGTAATAACTTCTAAATATTCTAAATGTCAGCGCATGCACTTGTGAACGACTCGGTCAAATTTCAATATAATAGTAACTAAGTTCTATTTATCTTAACAAATTATTTTATTTGGGATTATTTGAGTTTTTATTATATTTTTTCAACCATTTAAGTTATACAAAAAAATAAAGAACTTTTTAAATAATATAAGTATTGGACATATTTCAATTATAGTATCTTTATAAGGGTGTATTAAGAAAAGAAAATATAATTATATATTAAGTTTATAAATCATCAATACATATAGGGGTTTTCTAACACGAGGAAGCTCCTTTTTTAATTGGAACATGTTAGCAATGTGTACCAAAACATTTGACCAAAAATAACCTTCGTCATTTGTTGGAGTAGATTTGGTACCAAGGCTATTATTGTAAATAGATATTTTTAGAAATAAAAAAAGAAAAAAAAAAAAAAATTATTTCTCTTTGCTAACTCCTCAACCCATCGTTCAACACTCATCCCCTCTAAACTCTATGAAACTCCTCTCCGCTGTAACCACCACCACCAATCATCATGTTCGCCCAACCCAATATATAATGAAAACCATTTTTGTCTCTCTTCTCAGTTGAGCATGCATAGATCCATAGCTGTCTATGGCCACCATTTCAGATTCGAGTTTGCTACTTCCATACATTCATCATGTCTATCGTGACCTGCTCCTTCTTGATTTGCTTTGAAACTTGTAAACCTTCTTAGAGTTCGAATCTGTGATTGAAGGTCCATGTCTTCGGCCGTGCTCTACATCTTCACAGCGATGAGGGCTCTGTTAATAGTAAAAGCGATAACAGAAGGGGGAATGGGGAATGATTTTGTGGATTTTTAAATTTTTTAATTTCAGAGAATAAAATTATTAAAATACCCTATCATTAAAATAGATTTTCACAAAATACATAGGGGTATTTTTGTCTAAAATAATCAGGTACACAATGCTAATATGCTCCAATTCAAAAAGGAGTTTCCTCTTGTTAGCAAACCCCATATATATATATATATATATATATATATATATATATATATATATATATTTATATATAAGTTAGGATCCGTTAACACCATGTGTAAAATTTGGTCACTTACACCTTCACATAACTTTTTATATGTCATGAAATTTGTCAATCCAACCGTTGAATTATATGTTATTATCAAGTAGATCAAGTCTACAAAATTTCATAGAATATAAAAATTATTTGATAATTCATCCAACTATTCTATTTTAACGGATAATACGTTATTTAAAATATAAATAAATATGCATTATTAAATTAAATACCTATGTATCTCCGAATAATCTGAAATTTGGTATGTATAATCGTCATGGTAATCACATATAATTCAACGGTTGGATTAACAAATCTACTATCTATATATAAAAGGATCCCTTTTCGAGGCACCACGTTTGCCGGAGAAATTTGCGAGGCACCACGTTTGCCCCATGAAGCTTTTCTTGCACCAAAAAGTTTGTAGGTAGATAATCATTATCTCTTATCAAAATTACAATTTAAAATTAAAAAAATTAAAATAATTTATTTAATCATTATATGTATGTAAAATTATTATCCTCAATTATTTGTTGAAAAAAAAAGTAATCATTGTCCTCAACTAAAGTATTGAAAAAAAATATTAAAAAATCACAAATTTATTTAATCATTATTTGTACGTGAAATCAATATCCTTGATTTGTTAAAAAAAAAGTAATCATTATCCTCAACAAAAATATTAAAAAATTTATAATAGGATCTCACATTCAATTTTACATTCTTTTTCACCTTTAGATCTCTCTAATTCTAATAATTTTGTTCTCCTATTATTTCTTATTTTATATCCTAACTAACTCTTACCCCGTGCAATGCACGGGTTGCTGATATTTTAATTTTTTATATTAAATATTTTAAATTAAAGATTATTATTAGCAACAACTAAAAATAATTATATAAAAAGGTAGGAGTTCAAACCAAACTGTACAACGAAATAAAATTAATTTAAATGATTTTGTTGATAAATAACATTATCTCTAACCAAAATTACAATTTGAAATTAAATTAATTATTTAAATTTAAATAATAATTATCTGTATGTGAAATCATTATCCTCAATTTGTTGAACAAATCATTATCCTCAACAAAAATATTTAAAAAATATTAAAAAAATCACTATATATATATATATAATAGGCTCTCCCATTCTATTTTTAAAGTTCTATCTAATTCTAAGAATTCTCTTCTCCAAATTCTCTCTTTTATTTTTATTTTTTCCCTCATTCCTCTACTTAAAGCTCTTAATTTTGATTTTTGAGTGTTTGATGAATTACTTATTAGATGATGCATATTTTGTTATACTTTTAATTGACTTTTGTTTATTCCTCTACTTAGAGCTCTTAATATTGATTTTTTAGTGTTTGATGAATTACTTATTAGATGATGCATATTTTGTTATACTTTTAATTGACTTTTGCTTATTACTAATTTCAGGAAGAATGACATCAATGAGTTATTTCAAACAAGAGCATGACCTTGGTAAGTTGTGTTGGAAACCAACAAGCGGGCTAAGCAAATACTAGAGGGGGGGTGAATAGTATTTTGAAGCACTAATACCAAATATTTCGATTGATAATTGAAGAATGGAGCTAAGACTGAATTTTCTGGAATCAGACACAAAAGACTCGAGTCTTTTGTGAAATACTCGAGTTTTTCAGGATGAACAACTCGAGTCTTTTCTGAAATACTCGAGTTTTTCCTATCAGATAGCAGAAAGACCAGAAACGAAAATTCAGCAATTTAACTCAAATCAATTCAATAATAAACAGGAACTTATCCAACAGAATAGCAAGTAATCTAAATAACTTTTAACACAAAGATTCCTTGAACTTGCTACCTAATTGTATAAATCCTAATTGATTGAAATGACTTAAGTCTATTGAGCTAGAAAGTAGATTAAAAGCAATAAACCAACACTCAAGCAATTTTATCCTGGTTCACTCCAACAATGAGCTACATCCAGTCCTCCTAATCACTTAGGAGTTTCTACTAATAATCAAATTGTTAGAAATTACAAAGGATTGCTTGAGAATGGCCTCACTCAACCTAACCCTTTCAAGAGTGTACCAAACTCTTGATTTCTACCCCAATTTGATTCCGGTGATTGAAGAACTCTTCACAAAGCTTCCTTGAACTCCCTTCAAGAAACTCCACCGGGCTAGGAACCTCCTAGTCTTGTGCTTGAGAACCTCTCAAGACTTCCAACACCCTAAGCCACTTAGGGTTTGCTTGGGAACAATCCAAGACTTTGAATAATCAAGCTTTTTGTATGTGTATTACTCACATCACAATGGATTAGCACAAATAAGCACAGCTCAATGTAAGAATTGAGGCCTAAAACTCAACTTGGAATAAAATGACAATATGATTGAGAAGTTGAGCTTTTTGGGAATTAACACTTGAGAAAAGGAAATTATGAAAGCTTGTGATCAATAATGTGTTGTTGTCTTGTTTGTTCTTGCACAAATTCAAAGAGAAATTTTACAATAAGGTTCTGAATTGCTCTCTTGGGTTGGATGAGACTCAAATGCCCTCAATTGGGTTTTTGAGTTTCTCCAACGTTCATTTTTGCTGACTGGACAAAAATACTCGAGTCTTTTGGTAAAAACTCGAGTCTTTTTGGTCGGTCACGAGTGAATTGGTGCACGAACAAGACTAACGGTCATAATTGCTGACCTGGCACAAATACTCGAGTTTTTCTACAAATACTCGAGTGTATACTCGAGTCTTTTTCAAAATACTCGAGTATTTTGATCAGATATGGGAAAAATTATTTTTCAATTTTATTTTTCCTCTCAAGTATTAATTTTTGGTCAATCTCAACTTAATAAACATATAAAAATTTATTCCTAGAAGAGACTAACTATTTCTACCCACTCTCAACCACTCTCAACATAAATTAGAAATTTACAATTAATATTTGATTGAGAATGATTGGGCACTTGTCTTCTTTTCTTGACTTCTTGTTGATGTTGATGTTGCAATATCTTCAAGGCATGATTTGTTAATTATTTTGTCATCATCAAAACATAATCCACATAATTAGGAGCATTGAATTCACAATCTCCCCCTTTTTGGTGATGACAAAATAATTAACACTTGATCCATTTGTTAAGCTTGATCCACTTGGAGATGCAACTCCCCCTCACTATATGATACTTTTCACCTATCTAAAAATTCATCTTGAGCAAGATGTTATGACAATTTAATTTTAGCACCAAGCCTATGGTATTAGAGAATTTAACAATTATCAGAGTATATACCATAATTAGAGATTTTAGGTGCAACAATATCAAGACAAGACAAGTGTAATATCTCTCCCCCTTTTTGTCATACGCCAAAAAGATGTAACAATTAAAAAAAATCAAGCGAGGAGAGGTGCATAATCGGAAAACCCCATAACCAACTATGCAACTAAAACGGAGATATAATAACAATAAAGAGCTCCCCCTGAAGCTGTGCACAAACAGCAGAATGAAAACCAAAATCATTATCATAAAAACATCATAAAAGGTCCAAACCAAAGGTGCAATTAAAAAACCCAAAGTCTCAAAACACCAAGTTCTCAAAATACAGAAAATGTAACAAAGACCAATATGATAAAAACAGAATGAAAACTAAGATAGACTGCAAAGGTCAACATCATCAAAACATCGAAGGAGCTGGAGCATCTGGAGGAGGATAAAACCGAGAGAAGAGTTTAGAGGATGAAAAACTAGTAAGATTTGACAAAACTTTGAGGAAAATCTGAGTTTTGAGGAGAGAGATATGAGAAAACCGAGAGAGAAGAGGGTCGCAAAAAAAACTTGAGTCTGAGAGTATATATAAACAGTTCAAAATACTCGAATATATTCATAAATACTAGAGTTGTTCTTTAGGATATACTCGAGTTTTTTTTAAAATATATTCGAGTCGGTCGTGACTCAGCCCAGATTTCCCCAGAAAACTCGAGTAAAAATTGAAGAACTCGAGTTTGGTCCGAAAGATCAAATTTCAGGAAAAACGCAAAATACTCGAGTTTTTTTGGAAAATACTCGAGTTTGGTCTGAAAGTTCAAAAATTGGGGGTTTCGAAAGACTCGAGTGTTTTTAGAAACACTCGAGTATTTTAATGAAGACTCGAGTGTTTTGATAAAAACTCGAGTATTTTTCTCAGACCCTGATTAAAAACTTTTTCAATTTAAAACTAATTTAATTTTGAATTAAAATACTCGAGTGTTGTTGGAAAAACTCGAGTATTTTGACAGAACAGAGAGTAAAAACACAGTTTTAAAAGACCAAACACAAATCAAACACAAATGCTTCACTACCAACATGGAATACAGTACAGAATCACACACAATTAACATATACAATTTCAAATATCATCAAGGACAATTTAACTAAGAATCAATAACACATTAGAGTAAGACTAATATGGTGATTTTCCAAAAATGACACACAATGCAATTAGCCTATATTAGCTTCATCTAAAATACCAAGTTCTCTCCTAATATGATAAAAGGTGTCCCTTGGTAGAGGTTTTGTAAAAATGTCAGCTAATTGATTTGTGGTACTAACAAATTCAATTGTGCAATCACCCTTTTGTACATGATCTCTTAAAAAATGATGTCTTATTTCAATGTGTTTAGTTCTTGAGTGATACACCGGATTCTTAGTCAAATTGATTGCACTCGTGTTATCGCATCTAATCGGAATATTTTCAAGTTTCAAACCAAAATCCGATAATTGTTGTTTCATCCATAACAGTTGAGCACAACAACTACCGGCTGCGATATATTCCGCTTCGGCGGTAGAAAGAGCGACACAAGCTTGCTTTTTAGAAAACCATGACACCAATGAACTTCCCAAGAAATGGCAAGTACCACTTGTGCTTTTGCGATCAAGCTTGCATCCCGTGAAGTCGGAATCCGAGTAACCAACTAAACTAAGATTGGCATCAGCAGGATACCATAAACCAGTGTTAATTGTTCCTTTTAGATACTTAAATATATGTTTAACCGCGGATAGGTGAGATTCTTTAGGATTAGCTTGAAATCTAGCACACATGCATACACTAAACATAATATCCGGTCTAGATGCAGTGAGATATAGGAGACTACCTATCATACCCCTATACTTACTAACATCAACCGGTGTACCTTGTTCATCCTTGTCTAGGTAGCATGATGTGCTCATTGGAGTGTAGGCTTCCTTGCACTTGTCCAATCCGAATTTTTCAAGGAGCTCTTTGCAATATTTCCCTTGATGCACAAATATCCCCTCCTTGACTTGCTTTATTTGTAAGCCTAGGAAGAACTTGAGTTCTCCCATCATTGACATTTCAAATTCCTTTTTCATCAAATTTGAAAACTTTCTACAAAGAGACACGTTAGTAGCACCGAAAATGATATCATCAACATAGATTTGTACTAACAAAATGTCATCCTTGGTTTTATAAATAAATAATGTATTATCAACCTTCCCTCTTTGAAACTTGTTTTCTAATAGAAAGGAACTCAATCGATCATACCAAGCTCTAGGAGCTTGTTTCAATCCATAGAGTGCCTTTTTCAATTTATAAACATGGTTTGGAAATTCACTATTTTCAAAACCGGGGGGTTGTTTGACATACACTTCTTCATTTATAAACCCATTCAAGAAAGCACTTTTAACATCCATTTGATATAAAGTGAATTTCATGATTGAAGCATAAGCAATTAAAATTCGGATTGCTTCAAGACGTGCAACCGGAGCAAAGGTCTCATCATAATCGATACCTTCCTCTTGGTTGTACCCTTGAGCTACTAGTCTAGCTTTGTTTCTTATAATCAACCCGGATTCATCAAGTTTGTTTCTATAAATCCATTTAGTACCAATTATGGTATGATCATCGGGTTTAGGGACTAGATCCCAAACTTCATTTCTTTCAAATTGGTTTAATTCTTCTTGCATAGCAAGAACCCAATAATCATCCTCAATGGCCTTTTTAATTGAATCGGGTTCAATTTGAGAAACAAATGAGACATAGTGGCAAATGTTTTGAATAGACCTACGAGTAAGTACTCCCTTTGACATATCTCCTATGACTTTGTCTATAGGATGAGCCTTGACCGATTTCCAAGTTGGAGGAAGTTCTTCCCTTACTTCTCCTTCATCAACTTTTGAATTCTCTCTCTCTTTTTCTTCTTTTGAAAAGACAATGCCATCTTCACTAGCATCACATAAAACACTATCTTCTTTTGAAGACTCATTAAAAACCACATGAATTGATTCCTCAATAGTTAAAGTTCTTTTATTGAAAATTCTATAAGCTTTACTATGAGAAGAATAGCCTAAAAATATGCCTTCATCGGATTTGGAATCAAACTTGCCAAGGTGTTCTTTTCCATTATTTAAAACAAAAACTTGGCATCCGAAGACATGAAAATGAGATATATTTGGCTTTCTTCCCTTGTAAAGTTCATAGGGGGTTTTATCCAAAGAGGGCCTTATCAAAATACGATTTAAAACATAACAAGCCGTATTGACGGCATCGGCCCAAAAATATTGAGGTACTTGAGAATCATTTAACATGGTTCTAGCAAGTTCCTCTAGCACCCTATTTTTCCGCTCTACCACTCCGTTTTGTTCCGGAGTCCTTGGTGCGGAGAATTGATGCTCAATACCATTTTTAGCACAAAATCTATCAAATTTGTGGTTTTCGAATTCACCACCATGATCGGTACGAATAATAATTACTTTTTGATTCACTTGGTTTTGCAAAAGTTTGACATGATGTTTAAAAGATTTGTAGGTCTCACTCTTAGTAGTTAAAAATAAAGTCCAAGTAAACCTAGAGAAGTCATCAACAATCACCAATGCATAATAGTTGCCACCAAAGCTTTTTACTTGTGATGGTCCAAACAAGTCCATATGAAGCATTTCTAATGGCCTTGATGTGGATATCACCATTTTTAATCCAAAGGTGTTTTTAGTTTGTTTACATTTCTTGCAAGGGGAACAAACACCTTCAATAGAAAAATTTAGCTTTGGTAAACCAACTACTAGATCTTTAGATTGAATTTTCTTCAATTGGTTTACATTTATATGAGCGGTCCTACGATGCCATAACCAAGTGTCATTTACTTTGCTCACTAAACAAGTAGAGACCAAAGAAGTGACTTTGTTCAAATCAACTAAGTAAGTATTATTTGACCTTCTACCAACAAATTTGATTGATTCATCTTTGTCACTTTTAATGAGGCAATGGGTAGAGGTAAAAACTACATGATTACCAACATCACATAATTGGCTTATGCTCAAGAGATTATGTTCTAATCCTTGAACATAGAGCACATTATCAATAATCAAGTTTGAAGAGTTTCCGATTTTACCAATACCAAGGATTTTGCCTTTGTTGTTGTCCCCATAAGTGACATAACCCTTTTCCTTTGGAGTAAGCTCAATGAAGTGCCGCTTATCTCCCGTCATGTGCTTCGAACATCCACTATCAAGATACCACAATTGTTTTCCCGTTCGAAGGCACACCTACAATATGAAATCACTTGTTCACTTTGGGTACCCAAACAATGTTGGGTCCCTTAGGGTTAGTGTTGGGACTTTCTCCCTTCTTAATCCACATATAAGTGCCCTTATTCATTTCAAACTTCTTAATATGGCACTCAATGTTGATATGTCCAACTTTTCCACAATAAGTACAAGTTGGTCTCTTTGATGAGTTTTTCTTAGAAAATGTTCCAACCACTTTGTACTTTTTGTCCTTTTTATGAACATATCCTAAACCGGTTTTGTTGTGATTATGTCTTTGAGAGTTCAACAACCGGTTGAGGTTTCTATCACTATGTGAGATTGTGAGTTTGTTTTTCAACTCTTTCACTTCTTTTTCAAGATCATCACATCTCTCACATGAAGTGATAATTTCCTCATGATTTGCACAATCACTTTGATGACTAGAATTAATAAGTTCCAAGGATTCATTTTGAAGTTTCAACTCATTTATAGATTTTTGCAATTCATCAATTTCATGTTGAAACTCCAAAATTTTCTTTCCTTTTTCCTTATTAATTTTAGCAAGCCTTTTAAATTGAATTAACATTTCATTGTAGGCTTCTTGCAAATCATCATATGAAATGGAGTTTGAAGAGGAACAAGAAGAACTAGAGGTTACCTCATCATCACTTTCACTCATGCCATGATTAGCTCTTGATGAGGACTCATGATTGTTCTTGGCCATGAGACAAAGGTTTGCATTTTCATCACCGGAGCTACTTGAAGATGATTCATTGCTCTTCTCCGGTGCATCCCAAACAATGTATGCACGCTTCCCTTTGGTCTCTTGGGTCTTCTTGTCATTCTTCTTCAAGAATGTGGCACATTCCATTCTTATGTGACCAACCCCTCCACATTCATGACACTTAACTCCATCATTGGTACTCTTTTCTCTTTGTTTGGAGTCTTTGGTTCTCTTGAAATTGGATGAAGATCCACCTTTCTTCCCTTTGAAAAATTTGTTGAATCTTTTCACAAACATCCCAAATTCTTCTTGATTTGGTTCACCATCGGAATCTCCACTTGTAGAGCATTCTTCAACTTCTTTTGTAGCTTTGGTTGAAGCTTTGAGTGCTATGCTCTTTTTCTTTTTGTCTGATTCCTCATGCATCCCAAGTCTTGTAAGCTCCATCTCATGCTCTTGGAGTTTGCCAAACAAAGTGGCTAAGTCCATGCTATTTATGTCTCTTGATTCCTTGATGGCGGTTACCTTGGGTTGCCAACTCCTATCAAGACATCTTAGAATTTTGTTAGTAGTTTCACCATTGCGAAATACTTTTCCCAAGGAAATCAAATGATTAACAATGTGAGAGAATCGCTTTTGCAAGTCACTAATGGATTCATTTGGCAACATGTGGAACAATTCATATTCGTGAGTTAGAGAATTCAATCTTGCATCTCTAACCTCACTTGTTCCCTCATGTGTGACTTGCAAAGTATCCCACATTTCTTTTGCCGATTTACATTGGGAAACTCTATAAAATTCATCATGGGATAGAGCCGAAAAGATGATGTTTTTAGCTTTTAAATCAAATGAGACTTTTCTCTTTTCATCATCATTCCAACTACTCCTTGGAATTTCAACAATTTCATCATTTATTTTCTTTTTGGGAATGAAAGGACCATTTTCAATTGCATCCCAAATATCCATATCAATTGCTTCAATAAAAACTTTCATGCGAGTTTTCCAATAAACATATCCTTCACCATTAAATAGTGGAGGACGGTTTATTGAAGCTCCTTCTCCACCAAAGTTATTGCTAGAGCCCATTAAGTTTCCAAAAGGATCTTTTTCGAAAAAGTTGTTACACTCGATCTTTCGACCGAGCTCTGATACCACTTGTTGGAAACCAACAAGCGGGCTAAGCAAATACTAGAGGGGGGGTGAATAGTATTTTGAAGCACTAATACCAAATATTTCGATTGATAATTGAAGAATGGAGCTAAGACTGAATTTTCTGGAATCAGACACAAAAGACTCGAGTCTTTTGTGAAATACTCGAGTTTTTCAGGATGAACAACTCGAGTCTTTTCTGAAATACTCGAGTTTTTCCTATCAGATAGCAGAAAGACCAGAAACGAAAATTCAGCAATTTAACTCAAATCAATTCAATAATAAACAGGAACTTATCCAACAGAATAGCAAGTAATCTAAATAACTTTTAACACAAAGATTCCTTGAACTTGCTACCTAATTGTATAAATCCTAATTGATTGAAATGACTTAAGTCTATTGAGCTAGAAAGTAGATTAAAAGCAATAAACCAACACTCAAGCAATTTTATCCTGGTTCACTCCAACAATGAGCTACATCCAGTCCTCCTAATCACTTAGGAGTTTCTACTAATAATCAAATTGTTAGAAATTACAAAGGATTGCTTGAGAATGGCCTCACTCAACCTAACCCTTTCAAGAGTGTACCAAACTCTTGATTTCTACCCCAATTTGATTCCGGTGATTGAAGAACTCTTCACAAAGCTTCCTTGAACTCCCTTCAAGAAACTCCACCGGGCTAGGAACCTCCTAGTCTTGTGCTTGAGAACCTCTCAAGACTTCCAACACCCTAAGCCACTTAGGGTTTGCTTGGGAACAATCCAAGACTTTGAATAATCAAGCTTTTTGTATGTGTATTACTCACATCACAATGGATTAGCACAAATAAGCACAGCTCAATGTAAGAATTGAGGCCTAAAACTCAACTTGGAATAAAATGACAATATGATTGAGAAGTTGAGCTTTTTGGGAATTAACACTTGAGAAAAGGAAATTATGAAAGCTTGTGATCAATAATGTGTTGTTGTCTTGTTTGTTCTTGCACAAATTCAAAGAGAAATTTTACAATAAGGTTCTGAATTGCTCTCTTGGGTTGGATGAGACTCAAATGCCCTCAATTGGGTTTTTGAGTTTCTCCAACGTTCATTTTTGCTGACTGGACAAAAATACTCGAGTCTTTTGGTAAAAACTCGAGTCTTTTTGGTCGGTCACGAGTGAATTGGTGCACGAACAAGACTAACGGTCATAATTGCTGACCTGGCACAAATACTCGAGTTTTTCTACAAATACTCGAGTGTATACTCGAGTCTTTTTCAAAATACTCGAGTATTTTGATCAGATATGGGAAAAATTATTTTTCAATTTTATTTTTCCTCTCAAGTATTAATTTTTGGTCAATCTCAACTTAATAAACATATAAAAATTTATTCCTAGAAGAGACTAACTATTTCTACCCACTCTCAACCACTCTCAACATAAATTAGAAATTTACAATTAATATTTGATTGAGAATGATTGGGCACTTGTCTTCTTTTCTTGACTTCTTGTTGATGTTGATGTTGCAATATCTTCAAGGCATGATTTGTTAATTATTTTGTCATCATCAAAACATAATCCACATAATTAGGAGCATTGAATTCACAAGTTGTTGTTTTTTTTTTTTGAAATTTTGGTAAGTTGTTATACATACTTACTTTGATTATTCTTTGTTGAAAGAATATGCAAATAATTGATCCTTTTCTCTTTTCAAAGAAGAGAAGGGCTAAGGCTCCTAGGATTAGGAAGAAATACCCTGATCATATTCCGGTGAGAAATAATTTTGGTGAGTCTTTTGCCTGTTTGAAGAAACAATGTTTTTCGATTTATTTATGATTTTTTTTCGTTTTTGTCATGAGATAAGATAAATGATGAAAAAGATCAAAATATTTAAATATGAATAATAATAATAAATGTGATAATTATATTAAAAAAAATAATAATGGTAAAAAAAATATTAATTTATCCATCAAATAAATATAAGAAATATCTTATAATATTATCCAATAAAAAAATCAGAATGTATAATTTTTGTTTAATTATATATAATTTTTCATATTAGATGTGATAATTATATTTAAAATATGTTAAATTATCATGTCTTATGCAATATAAAATATTTTGATTTATCTTTAAATCTACTCATAATACCATCAAACAAAAAAATATAAAAAGTTTAATTTTCATTTCTCTCTAATAATTAATCATAATAAATAAGGAATACATTAATTTAATACTCATCTATACATAGACAAATATAATATTAAATATATATATATATATATAAAAAAAGAGCCAACATTATATTCCTAATAAAATGCAATGTGTTAACCAAGATAGTCAAAAATAACAATTTCAATGTCGTCTTCATGTTCTATGAAATAGTAGATATTACAATTTATCCTTAAATTTTCTCATAATACCATTAAACAAAAAAGATCAAAATATTTAATTCTGATTTGTTTTAAATTATCATAATAAAGTTGATAATCATATAAAAATATTAATTTATGTATTAAATAAATAAGGAATATTTAATTCTGATTTACTATTGATTCATCATAATAAAGTTAATAATCATGTCAAAATATGTTAATTTATCCATTGAATTAATAAGGAAAATCTCAGATAAAAAATGTTATTTTTTATTTATATAAGGAAGTACAAAATTTTTCAACAAGCTCATTTTTTATTGTTGTTTAATAATAATCTTTACTTTAAAATATTTAAATATTAATAATCCGTGCATTGCATAGGATAAAAATAAAAAAGTTTAATTTTGATTTCACTATAATTAATAAAAGATGCTAATTATCGATCAACTAAATAAGGAATACATTAATTTAATATTGATCTATACATAAATAAATATAATATTAAAATACGAACTGTCATTATCTTCCAATGAATTCATGTCCAATGAAATAAGGGATATTATAATTTATCATTAATTATTCTCATAATACCATGAAAAAATCAAAATAATAATAATAATTTTTGATTTATCATAATAATGTATATTGAATAATCCTTTTTTATAATTATTTTTGTTATTGTTTAATAATAATCTTTACTTTATAATAAAAATAATAATAATAATCTTTAATTTAAAATATTTAATATAAAAAATTTAATATCAACAACCCGTGCATTGCACGGGGTAAGAGCTAGTTTCATAATATATAAAAAGTAACGTGAAAGTGTAAATGACCAAGTTTTACACCTAGTGTCAACGGATCCTATCTCTCTCTCTCTATATATATATATATATCTCTATATATATATATAAACCAAGATTAAAAAAGCAAACTTATAAAGGTAGAAACTAACGGCAGCCGTTGTGTGTTCAAGTCATCCAAATGGTAGTCGTTTATGCGTTTAACAGCGCACATAGAATTTTTAGATCACAAGAAATGGGTGAGGAGAAACATTAATTGAACTTTATGAATTTTATAATTTTTTTAAATATTTTTAATACTATAGCATTGTCTTGACTTTGTATGAACTGGTTGGCGCTGGTTTGATCAAGTAGGTGAGGCTGCAATTTGATTAGGGTTGTTGTAGACTTGGTTGCGAATAATACGTATGATTATATTAAAATATTAGAGGAACCGGCCAATCAATTATTAGTGCCTTGCACTTTGTTTTTGCGTACATATCCAGTATAGATTTTATATTTAAAAAATTGTTTTCGACCAACATAATCAGAAAAGATAATTATGAAGAAAAAATTGTACAATTGGTAGATAATTGTATTTTTTTTAATAATCTCTATATATTGAAAAGAAAAAAATTGCTTTCATATTAAATTTCTTTTATTCTTCTTTGTTAAAAGTTTTACTTTTAGAAATTTATCTTGAAAAAAGAAAAACGAAGTGCATAATCAGAGGATACGTATATTAAGTAATGAAATGCATGATTAGTAATGATTTAGCCCAACTCAGAGCTCTCGGAGGTTTAACGAAAAATTAGGTGGTGTTTGTTTAATCGAAAAATAATTGCTTTCAAAAAGATGTGTTTATATGATGAACTTATGAAGAGTAGGTTATGACAAATCTTTGTGATAATCTTGTTTTCCAAGTTTAAAGGGCAGTATTTAAAGCTTAAAGTAAAGTTGAAATAAAATTTAGGAAATGTTAGAGAAATAAGAACACGAAAGGTAAATTGTAGGAAATGTAAAGTACAAGAATGTAAATTGCATGTTTAAGATTTCATTGAATTAAAAGGAAATTACATGATGTTATTTATCAATTTGCTTGATGAGATATCTAGAAAAAACCGGTTCCAACCTAGATTAAAAGAAAAATTCTTCTATTTATAGACAAACTTATGAGCAACCACCTATGTAATCTAATGACACGTGGATGACTAATATGCTTTATATTTGAATTTTAAAATAATTAAAATAATTGCCTATCTTAGTCTTCAACATCCAATTCCATCATTTGATTGTTGTCTTATCTTCGACAGGGTCTTCGATGACACCTTTGATTGTACATTCTTTTAAGATCGTCGAACTTCCCCTTTTTACATTGTTTCTCTTGTTTTGGCACATGGTCAATTTCAAAGGAAGGGACCATTAAATAGCTTGTTTGATGATCTTAACCTTCGACATTTACTTAATTTGTCTAATATTGTTATTTGTCTATTACCTCTGTCTATCAATCTGATCCCTCCGTCAAGAAGACGTTCGACACGTTATGTGGTAGCTCTCTTTGCCACTTTTGACCAACCCGTCTCGGGTTACATACTCCATTTTCCCTTGTTAAAGTCGCTTTTGCAATTTAGTTGTTTCACAACTATGACTAGAACTAGTATCTTAACCTATTCCACTTTTTGTTGTAGTGTACCATCACCACACGCTTGTTGGCCCAAATGTAACTTGTTTGACAGTAAGTTCCAACCTTTGTAAAGCTTCCTTAATCAAATATTGGAACTCATGCCAAAAAGAAGGATATACAAGCATTTCCCTAATTAATTCTAATTAATTCCATCATAATTATTAGTTCCATCATAATTCACAACAAATTAATTCTAATACCTAATAAGCCACTTATATACACTTAATTATATCCCTATTATTATCATTAAACCTTTTCCCTACTTTAAACCAAAGTACCCCTCTTTACCTTCTTGGAAGAGGAGAGAGAGAATGAGGGTTCTATGAAGCACCACCTCCAAGCTCCAAGCTATGCCTTTATGCTCCTAATTTCTTGCTCTCTGTGACACCCTCAATATAATACTTAAAACTAGAGTATTAAATATACTATTACTCATATAGTTATGGACTTGTTAGTATTTAGAAAATGTAGGAAATAAAATTTTCTTTTTATTTTCTATAGAGGCGGGTGCACAAACCAAAATACGAAATCCTTGGAGATTATATTTTATATCATTTTAAACTTTATACTGAATTCGGCATTTTCTAAGACAAGAAAATCTTTTCACAATCCAGATAGCATCGGTACTTCAAAAATTGTATTTACATAGTAAAAATTAAGTGATGTCATCCATTCTTTCGTTTCGCGGAACTGATACCATTTTCAATATCGTAGCCGAACTCTTGAAATACTTTTATCAGAGTAAGCGGAAATAGTAGGACTATGCACAGGTTGTAATATGAACATAAGGGATATATATATATATATATATATATATATAAGTCAAGAAATACATAGTCCATAGGTCGTGTCTCCAAGAACCAGTACAAGTCCATAAACATAGATCTATATCAAAAGTAAACCATATCTTTGGAGCCCTCAAAAGTATATCTACAATATATACATCTCAAAATATAAAGCTCCAAAACTGGTCACATAGATCAAGCAGCAGCAGCAGCAGTAGTAGTAGAAGTCTCCAAGTAGCAGCAGTCATCATCCAACATCATCAGCAGCAAATCTCCTCCACAGCATCCATCACACCGGATCCCTGATCCTCATCATCTACCTTATGCACAAACCTAGGGATCATCGTCCCTCCACTGACTCCCGGTAGAATGAACGACGGGCTCGCCTCCGCTCTCGTCCTCCACAGGGTCCTCCTCTATCTCATCCGAAGGAGTGGGTACCCTACCACTGGGTACAGGGTCAGGTGATGGCGAGACCCTAACAGGGCTCCTCGGATCAGATGGGGGAGTCTCCTCGCGGACGACTCTAGAGGAAAAAGGGTGTGAGCGGGTAGGTCGAAAACAAAAACTGTGATATGAGCGAGCTGGTCGTGTGGGAGGTGGTCCATGGTAAGTGTAAAAGGGTGGTACGTGCATAGTGTATATGATGGGGATCCTAAACCTACGAGGACGAAACCGGATTAGCGGGTTGGGGTGGTAGAAGGTAACCTCTACCTCACCCTCAAACACCGCTCGGTGATCCTCGTAGATCCATATGCCACTAGGAAGTGGCCGGATCTCGATGCAAGCGATGTAACGTGACATCACCTACAAGGGCACAGGGATAAGCAATTCTATACACATAATAAATAGAGCATAAATATATGCACGATGTGAGTATGTAAATATGCAGCAATAATCAACAACCACATTTAGTACTTAGCAAGTATTTAGTGCAAGTAAGATGCTCATACTTATTTCATTTATCAACTTTAGGTTAAATGAGTGGCATGATGTATGAATCTAGCTCTCAACCCTATCTTCATCAATCTATGTCATTCTCCGACGTCCATCCTTTACTTCATATCAGCACTCAACAGTGCGTTGTAATCCTAGGTGTACAACATTCGTACATTCACCCTAGAATGTACACGACAAGCTTGGAAATGGTACATAACGGGCTCCTCGAGCAACGTCCCGTCGTCTTAACGGAATAACCATATCATCAGCATCTCACTTTCGCTGGCCACGACATCCACCATAACGTGTCATCAAGCAAGCCATCAGTTGGCACTCCCAGAGGCCCTCCTCATGTTACCAAAACATGATAAACGATCTATCATCCGAACTCCAGAATGAATGCAATTTCTTAACTTAAAAGAATTGATTGGTATATCTCGATTAATAATATCTCACATTATTAATTCAATAATTTCATACCATCATCAATCAATTTCTTTTAAGTCTTATGTTGGAAGTCAAGCTGGTTGGAAGGCATGCTTCAAACTCTCTATGGACTTCAAGTTTAATGCAAATATATGTTTTGATGATAACAAGTCAACTCAAGTTCAAGCTCACAAGTGCAAGCGTCAAGATTGAAGACTCAAGCAAGCCTAAGAATAGAAACCTTCTCCTTAGATCAAATGTAAGGTAATGAAGTTTTTGTTTACTTAGAAGTTTCAAAGCCAACAAAGTTTTTATTTTTGAAGAGAAGAAGAAAAACATATTTTCTGCATATAAAATGTTTTTCTGCATTTCATCGGAGTAAAAATAGTTGATGTTACAAAACTCTGCATATTTATATGATTGCAAAAGAGAGTATCGATTATCTCTTGCAGTAATCGATTAACTCTGTTGCATCATAGAAAAATCAGAGAAGCTGTAATCGATTAACTGAATTTTGTTAATCAGTTACTTTCTTATGAAAGTAATCGATTACAACAGTCAAGTAATCGATTATATTTGTTGCATCATATATTTTTCAGAGGCTTAGTAATCGATTACAAGTCTTGTAGTAATCGATTACATGATGTTGCATCATATGCAAACCAGAGGCTTAATAATCGATTAACTCCTCAGTGTAATCGATTATCATAAGTTGCATCATAAAATGAACAGGAGTGATGTAATCGATTAACTATTCTTAGCCTAATCGATTACATGTTTTTCAAATGTATTTAAGAATTTCTATTTTTGTAGAAATAATCGATTATTCCTTAAAGTAATCGATTACTTCATGTTTTATTGAAAAACGTGTCAGAATCATTTTTATTATTTCCTGATTTGTTTTTATATAAAAGATTCTGATATATTTTATAAAATTCGAAAATGATTTTAATTTTGAATTATTTCCTTTTTGGTTTTAAGAATCAAATCTTTATTTTATTTCGAAAATCATTTTGATTCTATTTTGATCTTAAAACTTATTTCAAATCTTTGTTTATTCCTTTTTGATTTTGTTTTATTAATTCAAAATCGTTTTTGATTCTAAAATGTTTTTCTTTTTAAATAAAGATCACTCCAACATTTCAAGAAGTTTTAGTTTTTACGTTCAGACATTTTATTTTTCACGTTCTCTCTTCTTCTTCTTCTTCTCAAAGTGTTCTGCTTTTCATTGTTCTAATTTTTTAAGAACAAACCTTGTTGGCTGCGTAAACTCTAAGACAAACTTCTTCTTCATTATCATAAGAGCTTATTGTAGAATCTGTGTTTTTGAGAACACGTGATACTTATTGTAATCACTCACATCAATTGTATTCAACCTTAGTGGTAGGGAGAGAATCCCATAGTTGAACGTTGAGGCGTTCGTAGGGCGAGGAACCCTGCTGTGTGATTGAGGCCCCTAGTGAACGGAGGTTCCTAGTAGTGTGCGGGGTGCTCTTGGTTGTAATAGGGTGCGGCTCTATTGCTTGGTTATAAGAACTCTCAGGCGGGTCGCTTGGGGACTGGACTAGGCCTTTCGACGGGAAGGCTGAACCAGTATAAAATTCACCGGTGCAAGCTTTTCTATCCCTATCTCTTTTACTTTCCGCATATTTATTTTCTTTCGTTTTTGCGCTACTCAATTATTATATTTCTATCGTTTTCGCGATCCGTTTCATTCATTTAATCTCTCCATCTCAAATCAATTTTTTAATTTGATACGAATTTTTCAATACATAATAAAACTCGATTCACCCCCCCTCTCGAGATTTTGAGGCCAAACCAACATCTTAGATCACTTGGATTATTTTCATTTAAGTATTAACAGAATAATTCAGAATTAAAAATGGTATTTTTAAGTTTCTGGCTAAAATACTCGAGTACTCTTTATAATACTCGAGTAGTTCTTCAGTTTCCAATTTTACTCGAGTGGTTCATAATTTTACTCGAGTCGTTCTTACTTTTTCAGTAAGTCAAGTTTCAGGTTTTTCTAAAAATACTCGAGTATTTCATGAAATACTCGAGTCGTTCATCAACCCAGAATACTAGAGTAGTTCATGCATTACTCGAGTGGTTCATCAGACTACACTCTTGCTGCATTTGTTAATACTCGATTTCTAAACCTGATACTCGAGTCGTGGTGCAAAAAGACACACTGGTGCATCACGAAATATTCGAGTATCGAGCCATCTACTCGAGTATTATCAGACAGAACAGACTGAAAACTTGGTTTTTACATACCATTTTCAATTCTAACCATTTCTAATCCAATCCAATGATCATCAGAGTTCATATACCATATATTAAACATGTTCAAGCACTTAGAACACATCAAATTACAGAATTGACAGAGATTCACAGGATTATGCATAAACTTGAAAATTCACAACTCAACATACTAAATTGCAATATACTCAATAAACTTGTGAATTTAAGTTCAAAACAGTTTGCATGCATCATATGGGACTTGCTCAAAACAACTTTAGAGCACAAGTTGGTCTCCAAACCAATTTCCCTATTCAATCTAAGCCCTTAGAGCCTCTTGGTGACTCTCTAATCAAATTCATGCAATTTAAACTCTATCCAGTGAATAGAAAGCTTTCCCCTTACCTCTCAGACATGTACCAACAGATGATTCAAAAGAAAAAGCTCTCCAACACCAAAAACGACTTCAAGCACCAACATGCAGAACAGTTTGACCAGAGCACCAAAATCGAATTGGTTGACACATAAAACAACAGTAAGAATTGGGGAAATTAGTTTCGCTAGGCTCTATGCAACACCAACTAACTAAAGAAACAAGTTTTAGACTCATAGAATGCGTGAGCTTAAAAGAATTGGGAATCAAAGTAAGCTCCAGAGATGGTTTGACAGCAACCAAGCTTCACTTTCGAGCTCCAAATCTCTAAACTCACACAATCTCAACTCACGATTTTGGTGTCTATACAAAGCTCGTGATGTGAGCTTTGTATTGGTGTGTAGTTTGTAGCTCGAATCAAAACACAGAGGGAGAATCGAAGGATACGATTCAAGAACCCTAACACATGCAACACGGCGGAATCGTTGGTGGTGACTCACCAAAACGCACTAACTCGTGCAACTCTGACCAGAATACTCGAGTACTCTAAAAAATACTCGAGTATTTTGGCCAGTTTTTGAAAAATATTTATTTTATTTTCTTTCCCTCCAAAACCTTTCCTATAATTACTTCTAGGTCCCAAATCAGGGACTCATATGCAAAATATTTATTTATGCATAAATATACTTACCAAATTAAATTCACACATTCATTAATAACACAAACACAGATTTTAATCAAAGATTAAAAATAGAAATAATTAATTATAATAAATTTTATAATTAACATTTCATTAATCATGGATTAAAATTTTGGGGTGTTACACTACTCCCCCACTTACAAGGAATTTCGTCCCCGAAATTCAACTTATACAAACAACTCAGGATAGTCCTGACGCATCTTATCCTCTAATTCTCAAGATGCTTCCATCACATCACCGCAAATCCAGATAACCTTGACCAAAAGAATATCCTTCCCTCTAAGCTGCTTGACTCTTCGATCTTCAATACGGGGATAGGCATGGCTTCAAAGGTTAGGTTCTCACGAATTTCTAGGTCATCAGGTTGGATTCTAAGAACTATGGTGGGGTCGTGAATATACTTTTTCAATTGAGACACGTGAAATAAATTATGAAGATTAGTTAATGACGGGCGTAGGGCTACTGGACCAACCTTTTTAAGAACTTGGTAAGGACCAATAAACTTAGGTGATAGTTTCTGGGTTTTCAAAGCTCTACTAACACCTTTGGTTGGTACTATTCTAATGAAAACATGGTCACCTTCAGCAAATTCTAAGGGTTTCCTCCTCTGATCAGCGTAGCTCTTCTGCCTACTTTGAGCAATCTTCATCTTTTCTTGTACCATCTTAATCTTCTCAGTTGTCTATTGCACAAAATCTGGTCCAATGATAGAACTCTCCCCCACTTGAAACCAGCATAATGGGGTTTGACACTTTCTCCCATACAGAGCTTCAAATGGTGTCATTCCAATGCTCGCATGATAACTATTGTTGTAAGTAAATTCTACGAGCAGCAACACTTGTTCCCAATTTCCTTGACCTTCCAAAACACAAGCTCTTAAGATGTCCTCCAGTGACTGAATAGTCCTTTCCGTTTGACCATCAGTCTGAGGACGGTATGCAAAACTCATCTTCAATCTTGAACCCAGGGCTTTATGTAGATCCTGCCAAAACTTCGATGTAAACCTTGGATCGCGATCTGACACGATACTTGATGGCACACCATGCAGGCGAACAACTTCTTTGATATATAACTGAGTGAGCTTTTCCAAAGAGTAGCGCATATTAACTGGAATAAAATGCGCTGACTTCGTCAAGCGATCTACAATCACCCAGATTGCATCATGACCAGTAGCTGTCCTTGGCAACCCAGATACGTAGTCCATTGAGATACTATCCCAATTCCACAACGGAATTTCTAAGGGAATTAATTCTCCTCCTGGCCTTTGGTGTTCCACCTTAGCCTTCTGACACACCAAACAACACGCTACGTACCTTGCCACATCTTTCTTTAAACCAGGCCACCAAAATATCTTCCTCAAATCTTGATACATTTTGGTAGCTCCCGGATGCATACTCATCTTGCTCTGAATTGTCGGGCACACAAATCCTTGTTCTAAAACGAAGGATTCCATCCTTCCCTTCTTGAAATTCTAACTCTTTGCCTTCCTCCATAAACTTCCTCTTTTCCTTAAGCTCATCATCTTCTCGTTGCAACTCTCGAATCCTTTGCAGGAATTCATTAGCAATCTGCAACATCCCCATCTTGATATTTGTCGGCTCCACTTGCATCATCAAGCTCAAATCTCTAAATTCTTCTATCAATGCAGCTTCTTTGACCATCATTGAACTGATATGCATTGCTTTTCGACTCAATGCATCCGCCACGACATTCGCTTTCCCAGGATGGTAATGAAGCTCAAACTCATAATCCTTCAAGAACTCCATCCATCGACGTTGTCTCATGTTCAACTCTTTCTGGTCAAAAAGGTACTTTAAACTCTTATGGTCACTAAATACCCGAAACGTAGTGCCATAGAGATAGTGCCTCCAAATCTTTAGAGCAAAGACAACAGCTGCCAGCTCTAAGTCATGAGTTGGATAGTTCATTTCATGAACTTTTAGCTGTCTTGAGGCGTAAGTTACTACCTTTCCATCTTGCATCAACACGCTCCCATGTCCTTGTTTCGATGCATCACAGTACACCTCAAAATTCTTCTGTGAATTAGGCAAAATCAACATAGGAGATGATGTCAATCTTTCCTTTAACTCTCGAAAACTCCTTTCACACTTCTCATCCCATATAAATGGTTGGTCTTTCCGAGTTAGCTTCGTCAATGGTAGCACAATCTTCGAGAAACCTTCAATAAATCTTCTATAGTAGCCAGCCAAACCAAGAAAGCTTCTCACTTCTGTGACCGACTTCGGATGTTCCCATTGTAAAACTGAACTTACTTTCGCCGGGTCAACCACTATCCCCTTGTTTGAGATTACATGTCCTAAAAATTTAACTTCCTCCAGCCAGAACTCACACTTTGCAAGTTTGGCCTACAATTGCTTCTCCTTTAGGACATTCAACACTATTCTCAAGTGTTCAGCATGTTCCTCCGGACTCTTGGAATAAATAAGGATATCGTCAATGAACACAACCACGAACGAATCTAAATAGGGTCTAAAGATTCGATTCATGTAGTCCATGAAAATAGCTGGTGCATTAGTCAATCCAAACGGCATCACAACGTACTCATAATGCCCGTATCGGGATCGAAATGCAGTCTTAGAGATATCCTCTTCTCTACTCCTGATCTGATGATACCCCGATCTCAGATCAATCTTGGAAAATACTGAAGCCCCACGAACTTGATCCATAAGGTCATCTATCCTTGGCAAAGGATACTTGTTCTTGATTGTGACCTTATTCAACTGCCGATAGTCGATACACATCCTCATACTACCATCTTTCTTTTTAACGAACAAAACTGGAGCACCCCAAGGCGATACACTTGGTCGGATCATCTGCTTCTGCAACAACTCTTCAATCTGTTTCTTCATCTCAGCCATCTCCGGTGGTGCCATTCTATAAGGAGCGATAGAAATGGGACCGGCTCCCGGAATCAAATCAATCCCAAATTCAATCTCTCTCTTTGATGGTAAACCCGGTATCTCGTCAGCGAATACCTCAGGAAAATCTCTGACAACGGAAATCTCTTCAATCCTTGGGCCATTCTCCTCCACTTCAGTGTTGAACAAACGCATATAGCCTGAAGGTTTTGGGTTTCTATAGATCACTATTTTTCTATCACAATCAATGATCACTTGGTTTCGGCTTAACCAATCCATTCCCAAGATCACATCCAATTGAGATAAGGGTAAACAGATCAAATCTACCCTAGAGGTTTGTCCTAACACCTCTATACAAAAGTTAAGACATGCTCTAGAAACAACTACAGGAGCATTAGTAGGGGTTTCCACTTTAAGAGTGTATGATAACTCAGATATGGGTAAACTCAAACGATTTACACATTCATATGAAACAAATGAATGTGTTTCACCAGAATCAAACAACACATTACAGAGCTGACCATTTAGCAAGTAATTACCTTGCACAAGATCAGAGGATTGGCTTGCCTCCACACCACTAAGCGTGAAAACCCTTCCTTGAACCACGGGCTTGTCAGCTACCCCTGTCGAATTGGTCTTGGCCGGTTCCTTGCAGTCCTTCGCAAAGTGTCCCGGTTTTCCACAATTGAACCAGCCACTTGTCGCCCAACAGATACAACCATAATGGCGACGCTTGCACTTATCACAATAAGGAGCCTCACTCCAGAAATTTCTTCCATCACTACCTCCAACCTTCCTTTGCCCTTTCCTCGGCGATCATATGGTCCTTTGCCTCGATTATTGAAACCTTTGCGCCTCTGAGGTCCATAATTCTGATTATCTTTCCTCTCTGGTGCTTGCAATCCTTCAGCTTTCTTGTCATCCTCATACATCATACACATGTCTACTAGTGCAGGAAAGCTTTGAATTCTCTGATAACTGAAAATAGATTTCAGCTTAGGCCTTAAGCCTCCCTCAAACTTGATACACTTGCTCCTTTCATCAGGGTTGTTCTGGTAATATGGGGAGTACTTCAACAATTCCTCGAACTTGGCTGCGTACTCACCTACACTCATGTCTCCTTGCTTCAGCTGCAAGAACTCCACTTCCTTCTTTCTCCTCAAATCCTCAGGGAAGTATTTATTGAGAAATTTCTCCATAAATACACCCCAATTCACTTCCCTTCCTTCATAATGCAAAAGATGAACTGTATGGTTCCACCAGTTCTCAGCCTCATCTTCCAACATATAGACTGCATACGCCACCTTCTGAGCTTCCATGCAATCCAACGTTCTGAAGATTTTATCCATGGTATGAATCCACTTATTAGCCTCCTCAGGTTTAAATCCTCCTTCAAACTTGGGTGGATTACAACTCCTAAAATCCGCCAAACTCTTAGCCTCGGTATTACCCACATTACACTGATGAGGTGGATTAACCGGTTGTGGTGGTTGCTGAGATTGCTGTTGCTGCATAGACTCCAGCACCGCGGTAATTCTCTCTAACATCGAGTTAGTATGATTTTGGTTTCTAGTTGCCATAATAGACCGGCGCTATGGACTTATGGTCACATAAGATGAACTAAAGAAACATTTATCACACCACCTATACTAAGGCTATAACCATAACCTCAAACAAAACATTCAATTGTATCTAATGCTCAAAACAAGCAAGATACCAGCATTCACAACAATAAAAATGCCCTGTGGATACCTGCTTGATGTTGATGACTACCTTTCTGGGTCTACTTCAACTACTACAGGATCTGACTTTTGCTCTGATACCACTCAGTGTGACACCCTCAATATAATACTTAAAATTAGAGTATTAAATATACTATTACTCATATAGTTATGGACTTGTTAGTATTTAGAAAATGTAGGAAATAAAATTTTCTTTTTATTTTCTATAGAGGCGGGTGCACAAACCAAAATACGAAATCCTTGGAGATTATATTTTATATCATTTTAAACTTTATACTGAATTCGGCATTCTCTAAGACAAGAAAATCTTTTCACAATCCAGATAGCATCGGTACTTCGAAAATTGTATTTACATAGTAAAAATTAAGTGATGTCATCCATTCTTTCGTTTCGCGGAACTGATACCATTTTCAATATCGTAGCCGAACTCTTGAAATACTTTTATCAGAGTAAGCGGAAATAATAGGACTATGCACAGGTTGTAATATGAACATAAGGGATATATTTATATATATATATATATATATATATATATATATAAGTCAAGAAATACATAGTCCATAGGTCGTGTTTCCAAGAACCAGTACAAGTCCATAAACATAGATCTATATCAAAAGTAAACCATATCTCTGGAGCCCTCAAAAGTATATCTACAATATATACATCTCAAAATAT
The DNA here is from genome assembly GCA_037953625.1 of Crotalaria pallida. Taxonomy (NCBI): domain Eukaryota; kingdom Viridiplantae; phylum Streptophyta; class Magnoliopsida; order Fabales; family Fabaceae; genus Crotalaria; species Crotalaria pallida. The sequence continues at coordinate 84,385,081 of CM075653.1, forward strand.
AAAGCTCCAGAACTGGTCACATAGATCAAGCAGCAGCAGCAGCAATAGTAGTAGAAGTCTCCAAGTAGCAGCAGTCATCATCCAACATCATCAGCAGCAAATCTCCACCACAACATCCATCACACCGGATCCCTGATCCTCATCATCTACCTTATGCACAAACCTAGGGATCATCGTCCCTCCACTGACTCCTGGTAGAATGAACGACAGGCTCACCTCCGCTCTCGTCCTCCACAGGGTCCTCCTCTATCTCATCCGAAGCAGTGGGTACCCTACCACTGGGTACAGGGTCAGGTGATGGTGAGACCCTAACAGGGCTCCTCGGATCAGATGGGGGAGTCTCCTCGCGGACCACTCTAGAGGAAAAAGGGTGTGAGCGGGTAGGTCAAAAACGAAAACTGTGATATGAGCGAGCTGGTCATGTGGGAGGTGGTCCATGGTAAGTGTAAAAGGGTGGTACATGCATAGTGTATATGATAGGGATCCTAAACCTACGAGGACGAAACCGGATCAGCGGGTTGGGGTGGTAGAAGGTAACCTCTACCTCACCCTCAAACACCGCTCGGTGATCCTCGTAGATCCATATGCCACTAGGAAGTGGCCAGATCTCGATGCAAGCAATGTAACGTGACATCACCTACAAGGGCACAAGGATAAGCAATTCTATACACATAATAAATAGAGCATAAATATATGCACGATGTGAGTATGTAAATATGCAGCAATAATCAACAACCACATTTAGCACTTAGCAAGTATTTAATGCAAGTAAGATGTTCATACTTATTTCATTTATCAACTTTACGTTAAATGAGTGGCATGATGTATGAATCTAGCTCTCAACCCTATCTCCATCAATCTATGTCACTCTCTGACGTCCATCCTTTACTTCATATCAGCACCCAACAGTGCGTTGTACTCCTAGGTGTACAACATTCGTACATTCACCCTAGAATGTACACGACAAGCTTGTAAATGGTACATAATGTGCTCCTCGAGCAACGTCCCGTCGCCTTAACGGAATAACCATATCATCAGCATCTCGCTTTCGCTGGCCACGTCGTCCACCATAACGTGTCATCAAGCAAGCCGTCAGTTGGCACTCCCAGAGGCCCTCCTCTGTGAAAACCTACAATCGGTGGTTGAAACAAATAGGAACTCTAGGAGAACACCTAGAAGGGGGGTTGAATAGGTGTTATAGAAACTTTGAAAGACTTTCGCAAGAAACAAATCTAAACGATTAAAACCAATGAAAATCAATCAATTAACAAATATTATATCAGAGATTAAGCGGAAACAATCAACACCAATATTCTTATTGATTCACCTAGGTTATGAAAATGATTTTCCCTTTATCAATTTTGCACAATTAAGATTCAATTCAATCAATTATGAAAAATCACTTTTTCTAGGTTTTCAACCAAGAACACAATTAAAGACTTGAATTGTAAAGAGTAAGAGTTTAGAGATACGACACAGTGATTTATCCTGGTTCACTTTCATCCACTTGAAAGCTACATCCAGTCCCCTCTTCAACCAAGAGAGATTCTTCACTATGAGGAATTAGAGTTTCTCAAATTACAAGTAAATGCCTCACAAGACTTCCTTCTTGCTAGCCTACAAGAGATACCACACCCTTGCCTTGTAATCCTATTGATATCTAATCTAACCTCTTCTCTTGCTTGCCGATACCCCACAACAAGTCTTCCAATTGCTTGTTCTTCAACAAGGCTTCCAAGTGCTTGATGAAATGCTTCTTCAAGACTTCCAATGAACTATGCTTGATTCCACAAAATCAAGGCTTCCAATGTTGTAGAATGTTTGCCTCTTGCAATGATTACAACTCAAATGAAAACAAAATAACAATCCTATGAATCTCTTTCAAAAGCTATGAAAAGATCAACATGAGAGATTCAAGGTTCTTGATCAAAGAATATGAAAATGAGAGCTTTGATCTTGAGAGAGTGAGAGAGAATAGTGTGGCTTTGATTCTTTGTAAAATTGTGTATCAAAATAATTCTAGTTGATAGAAATGATTAGGAAAAGGTTTATATAGAATACCCAAAAGTTGGAGCAACTTAGAATAGCTTTTGAGAAGTGAAAAACGTATTTAAAACAGTTACAGACCCTGTTTACTCGAGTAAAATAAGTGTTAATCGAGTAATACGAAAGTCTGATAAATTTCACTCGAGTGAGACCAAAAATACTCGAGTAAAGTGCAGATAATCGATTATCAAAAGTTTGTTAATCGATTTTCAGTTCAAAATACACTGTTAATCAATTATCAAAATCTGTTAATCGATTATTAACATTAAAAATCACTTAAAACTTGTTTTCTCAAAAACTAAACCTTTTCTTTCAAACCATTAAGCCACCTATTGATTTTAGGCAAAGTGAATACTCAAAATATGATAAAATCATGCAATCAAAAGAGATTCACTACCCTCTAATAAACTCTACCCAAACTCATAAACTAAAAGACTTGTGAGGCTAAAGATAAAACAATAAAACATAAACTACCAAACTAAGTCTTCATGAGTTGGCTCTCTCTTCATCACTTGATGTTTGTTGTTGCTTGTTGAGCTTGAACTTGATCAACACACTTGAAGCTTGTACAAAACCTTTTGGCATTTATCAAAACATTCTTCATGGATCTTACAATCTCCCCCTTTTTGAAAATGACAAACATGTTTTGAAATTATGAAGTTCATTGAAGTTGTTGATGCTTGAACCATTTGATCACTTGGTGAGACTCTTGCTCCCCCTCAATTTATGCTTTTGACATTTGAATCCAAATTGAGTAAGCTTGATTCTCCCCCTATCTCCAACAACTTTGCTCAACCTACATAAAAACAACAAAAACAAACAACATTTCTCCAAACATACCATTTTTCAAAAAATATATTTCTCCCCTTTGAACCTATATTTCTCCCCTTTGAACCTTTGTTTCAAAACATCATATTTCTCCCCCTTTGGCATTATCAAAAAGAAATATATACCAATTGAAATATAAGATCTAAGCCAAAATAGAGAGATTAATGAGATATAACAACCAAAGCATGATAATCATCTAATGATTACTCAATGATATCAATTATAACAAATTGTATACCAATAGCATGATACCAATTGTAAAAAAATTGTAAGAATTTGATACCAATAGTATTTTCTCAATAGTATAAACAATATCACATTACAAGAAATAATACCAATTGAGAGAACTATGAGCAATATCCAACAATATCAAATTGAAAATACCAATTGTATAATATCGAATGTTACCAATTTGTAGGATTTTCTCTTAATACCAATTGAAGAAGATCAATAATGTCAATTGTATCAAATGTGTATAGACCTTCATTTGCTTCTTCAATCATACCTACAAAACAATCATGCTTTGCTTTTTGGTATCCAAATGGTTTTGGATCCATTTTTGTTAGTGTAGGGACTCTCACCCTTTTTCATCCAAACAAAATCTCCTTTAGGTATACCATGCACTTTAATATAACACACATTTGAAGTATGTCCATGAGTACCACAATAGAAACATGTTGGTGCATTTGAAAAATCAACTTTAGAAAAATCATCAACATTTCTATGAGATTTACTCTTAGCATTTGTATAACCCAAACCAAACTTGTTTGAATTTTCTCTTTGAAAATTTAACAATGTGCGCAATCTAATATCACCATTTGAGAAACTTGCAAGCTTATTTTTCAAAATAGCATTTTCATCTTTAAGCAACTTGCAATTCTCACAATCAACCACAATATTCAATCTACTAGCACAATCACAAGAAGAATTAGCATATATAAGATCAAGAGTTTCATTTTGAAGATTAAGCTCATCAACTTGCTTTTGAAGTTCTAAAATCTCTTGTTGAAGTTTCAAAATGAGCTTCTTCCTTTCAATGTTTTTCAAAGCTAGTTTCTTAAATTGTTTATGCATTTCTTCATAAGCATTATATAACATTTCATATTTAGAAAAAATTTCGGATTTAGTAAGACTTACATCGCTTTCGTCGCTTTGTTCACTTGGTTCATCATTTGAACTTTCCTCTTCATTTACTAGAGCTATCAAATTGAGACAAGCGGCATGTTCATCATCCGAAGAACTACTAGTTGTGCTTTTCTTGTCTTGTTCATCATCACTATTCAAAACTATGTATGCCCTTTTGTGTTTTGCATTTTTATTCTCTTTCTCCTTCTTCTTGAGATACTTAGAGCATGAGTACTTGAGATGACCAGGCTTTCCACATTCATGGCAAACTACACCTTCTTTTGAAGTCTTGGTCTTGTAGTGTGGGGAATTCTTCTCTTTACTTTTGTCCTTGTTCAACCTTCATTTTCTCCTTAGAATTTTATTGAACTTTCTTAGTAGAAGCTTCATCTCCTCTTCATCAATGTCCGAATCGGAATCTTCATTATCAACATCATCATCAACGGAACTCTCTTCCTTTTTATATGACCTTTGAGCTTTAAGAGCAATTCCTTTTCTCTCTTTGTACTTATCCGACTCTTCATGTATATGCAAACGTTGAAGCTCCATTTCATGTTCTTGTAACTTTCCGAAAAGTGTTGCTAAGTCCATTGTGTCCAAGTCCTTTGATTCAACAATTGCGGTAACCTTGGGTTGCCATTCCCTACTTAGACATCTTAAAACTTTGTTAACAAGTTTACAATTCAAGAAAGTTTTACCAAGAGCAATGAGATGATTAACAATATGAGTAAAACGTTTTTGCATAAAACATATAGATTCATTAGGCAACATACGAAACAATTCATATTCATGCATCAAAGAATTTAATCTAGCACGCCTAACTTCACTAGTGCCTTCATGTGTAACTTGCAAGGTGTCCCACATTTCTTTGGCATCTTTACATTCTGAGACTCTAAAGAACTCATCATAAGATAGAGCGGAGGTGATGATATTTTTTCCTTTTAAATCATATTGAATTTTTCTTTTATCATCATCGGTCCACTTATCTTTGGGAGTTAGTGTAAGCACACCTTCTACATCTTTTGAGGGAATATAAGGACCATTTTCAATGGCTTCCCAAATGTTCACATATATAGCTTCTATAAAGATTCTCATCCTAATTTTCCAATAACCATAACCCTCTCCACCAAACATAGGAGGGCGATTAATTGAAGCACCTTCACCGCCAAAAGGATTCGTAGAACCCATTGTAGTTTCCTTAGGATCTTTAACGAAAAAGCTCTATGCTCGTGTCTTTCGACCGAGCTCTGATACCAATTGTGAAAACCTACAATCGGTGGTTGAAACAAATAGGAACACTAGGAGAACACCTAGAAGGGGGGTTGAATAGGTGTTATAGAAACTTTGAAAGATTTTCGCAAGAAACAAATCTAAACGATTAAAACCAATGAAAATCAATCAATTAACAAATATTATATCAGAGATTAAGCGAAAACAATCAACACCAATATTCTTATTGATTCACCTAGGTTATGAAAATGATTTTCCCTTTATCAATTTTGCACAATTAAGATTCAATTCAATCAATTATGAAAAATCACTTTTTCTAGGTTTTCAACCAAGAACACAATTAAAGACTTGAATTGTAAAGAGTAAGAGTTTAGAGATACGACACAGTGATTTATCCTGGTTCACTTTCATCCACTTGAAAGCTACATCCAGTCCCCTCTTCAACCAAGAGAGATTCTTCACTATGAGGAATTAGAGTTTCTCAAATTACAAGTAAATGCCTCACAAGACTTCCTTCTTGCTAGCCTACAAGAGATACCACACCCTTGCCTTGTAATCCTATTGATATCTAATCTAACCTCTTCTCTTGTTTGCCGATACCCCACAACAAGTCTTCCAATTGCTTGTTCTTCAACAAGGCTTCCAAGTGCTTGATGAAATGCTTCTTCAAGACTTCCAATGAACTATGCTTGATTCCACAAAATCAAGGCTTCCAATGTTGTAGAATGTTTGCCTCTTGCAATGATTACAACTCAAATGAAAACAAAATAACAATCCTATGAATCTCTTTCAAAAGCTATGAAAAGATCAACATGAGAGATTCAAGGTTCTTGATCAAAGAATATGAAAATGAGAGCTTTGATCTTGAGAGAGTGAGAGAGAATAGTGTGGCTTTGATTCTTTGTAAAATTGTGTATCAAAATAATTCTAGTTGATAGAAATGATTAGGAAAAGGTTTATATAGAATACCCAAAAGTTGGAGCAACTTAGAATAGCTTTTGAGAAGTGAAAAACGTATTTAAAACAGTTACAGACCCTGTTTACTCGAGTAAAATAAGTGTTAATCGAGTAATACGAAAGTCTGATAAATTTCACTCGAGTGAGACCAAAAATACTCGAGTAAAGTGCAGATAATCGATTATCAAAAGTTTGTTAATCGATTTTCAGTTCAAAATACACTGTTAATCAATTATCAAAATCTGTTAATCGATTATTAACATTAAAAATCACTTAAAACTTGTTTTCTCAAAAACTAAACCTTTTCTTTCAAACCTTTAAGCCACCTATTGATTTTAGGCAAAGTGAATACTCAAAATATGATAAAATCATGCAATCAAAAGAGATTCACTACCCTCTAATAAACTCTACCCAAACTCATAAACTAAAAGACTTGTGAGGCTAAAGATAAAACAATAAAACATAAACTACCAAACTAAGTCTTCATGAGTTGGCTCTCTCTTCATCACTTGATGTTTGTTGTTGCTTGTTGAGCTTGAACTTGATCAACACACTTGAAGCTTGTACAAAACCTTTTGGCATTTATCAAAACATTCTTCATGGATCTTACATCCTCATGTTACCAAAACATGATAAACGATCTATCATCCGAACTCCAGAATGAATGCAATTTTTTTAACTTAAAAGAATTGATTGGTATATCTCGATTAATAATATCTCACATTATTAATTCAATAATTTCATACCATCATCAATCAATTTCTTTTAAGTCTTAGATCACTTGGATTATTTTCATTTAAGTATTAACAGAATAATTCAGAATTAAAAATGGTATTTTTAAGTTTCTGGCTAAAATACTCGAGTACTCTTTATAATACTTAAGTAGTTCTTCAGTTTCCAATTTTACTCGAGTGGTTCATAATTTTACTCGAGTCATTCTTACTTTTTTAGCAAGTCAAGTTTCAGGTTTTTCTAAAAATACTCGAGTCGTTCATCAACCCAGAATACTCGAGTAGTTCATGCATTACTCGAGTGGTTCATCAGACTACACTCTTGCTGCATCTGTTAATACTCGAGTCCTAAACCTGATACTCGAGTCGTGGTGCAAAAAGACACACTGGTGCATCAAGAAATACTCGAGTATCGAGCCATCTACTCGAGTATTATCAAACAGAACAGACTGAAAACTTGGTTTTTACCTACCATTTTCAATTCTAACCATTTCTAATCCAATCCAATGATCAACAGAGTTCATATACCATATATTAAACATGTTCAAGAACTTAGAACACATCAAATTACAGAATTGACAGAGATTCACAAGATTATGCATAAACTTGAAAATTCACAACTCAACATACTAAATTGCAATATACTCAATAAACTTGTGAATTTAAGTTCAAAACAGTTTGCATGCATCATATGGGACTTGCTCAAAACAACTTTAGAGCACAAGTTGGTCTCCAAACCAATTTCCCTATTCAATCTAAGCCCTTAGAGCCTCTTGGTGGCTCTCTAATCAAATTCATGCAATTTAAACTCTATCTAGTGAATAGAAAGCTTTCCCCTTACCTCTCAGACGTGTACCAACAGATGATTCACAAGAAAAAGCTCTTCAACACCAAAAACGACTTCAAGCACCAACATGTAGAACAGTTTGACCAGAGCACCAAAATCGAATTGGTTGACACATAAAACAACAGTAAGAATTGGGGAAATTAGTTTCTCTAGACTCTATGCAACACCAACTAACTAAAGAAACAAGTTTTAGACTCATAGAATGCGTGAGCTTACCAGAATTGGGAATCAAAGTAAGCTCCAGAGATGGTTTGACAGCAACCAAGCTTCACTTTCGAGCTCCAAATCTCCCAACTCACACAATCTCAACTCACGATTTTGGTGTCTATAAAAAGCTCGTGATGTGAGCTTTGTATTGGTGTATAGTTTGTAACTCGAATCAAAACACAGAGGGAGAATCGAAGGATACGATTCAAGAACCCTAACACATGCAACTTCCAACAAATTGGCCAAATGAGGTTGCAATCCTCAACCAAGAAGCTTTTATAGAGGTTTCAGAGGCTCATGCATGTCGACACGACGACTAGGAACGTGGTTGGAGGGTGTTTTCGTGTCAACACGGCGGAATCGTTGGTGGTGACTCACCAAAACGCACTAACTCGTGCAACTCTGACCAGAATACTCGAGTACTCTAAAAAATACTCGAGTATTTTGGCCAGTTTTTGAAAAATATTTATTTTATTTTCTTTCCCTCCAAAACTTTTCCTATAATTACTTCTAGGTCCCAAATCAGGGACTCATATGCAAAATATTTATTTATGCATAAATATACTTACCAAATTAAATTCACACATTCATTAATAACACAAACACAGATTTTAATCAAAGATTAAAAATAGAAATAATAAATTATAATAAATTTTATAATTAACATTTCATTAATCAGGGATTAAAATTTTGGGGTGTTACACTCTCTATCACTTTCTAAGCTTCCTTTCTTGATTTTATGACCTAAGCCTCTTGATTAGAAAAGTTAGGGTTTATGGTTGATTATGGGTTTCAGAGGAGAGGGAGTGTTATATGGGTTTTTATTGAGGAAAAGAGATGGATTTGATATGGGGAGATGATAATTAGTGATGATTTGGGTGGATTTTGGGTTGATTAATGAGATTGATGTTAGAATTGGCAGCCGTCACCCAAGAGGGGGGGGGGGGGGGTAAATTGGGTATTTATAAAAAATTTGGAAAACGTTCGCTTCAAAGCGTTCTTAAAGAGATTAAAGAGTTTTTACAGCGAAAGACTTAAAGAATGATTTAAAACTTTTAAGCGCAAGCGTAAAGTTATATTTATATTAATATTAGAAAAACTATTACTCGCGAGATTGAAGAGATTAACAACACTAAAAGCAGATCTCGCGCTAGTTACTTTAAAACATTAAAATAGTTTTTACGTCGCGGAAAATAAGCTTATCGCAAAAATAAAAACGTGCTACGTAAAAGTAAAGAGATAAGGGATAGAAGATTGTGCACCATAGACTTTATACTGGTTCAGCCTTTCCAGCGAAAGGCCTAGTCCAGTCCCTAAGCGACCCGCTTGAGATTTTCTATAACCTATAAAAGAGTCTCACCCTATTACAACCAAGAGCGCCCCACACGCTACTAGGAACCTCCGTTCGCTAGGGACCTCGACAAAAACAACTAGGAAGTCGCTTCCTAGATTTTCCCGGATAACCTAACTACTAGGTGCCCCACCGTTCATCTAGACACTACCCAATTCACAAGGGTTCCTCACCCTAAGAACGTGACACACGTTCAACCTAAGAGATAACACTCCCTAATCACTATGGGTAACACTCCCCTTACAAATAACGGTTTACAAAAGAGATTTTGTGCAACTAACAATAAAGCTCTCTAAATAAAGCGAATACAACAATAACGATCCTATAACAACGATTAGTCTAAGGCACACTCAAGATTCTTGTTCTTTTTAGAAAAGTAAGAAGATGAAGATCATGATGATGATAATTTTTCCAAGAGATTTTCAAAAAAGATGTATATGAGGTGTAAAGTGTAACTCTGCCCTTTTTGACTCACTTCTACAAGTCCCTAATCAAGAAAATTGTTTTAACCTAATTGATTTAAGAATTGATCAAAAGAGACTTGATTTCATGATGGGTTTTTATGCTTTGAAATTTAATTTACTTGTGTTGTGATTTTGTATGTGTGATTGCTTGAGGTTCTAATTAAGATTTTGTATTCTTAGATTCATGCATATGATTTTAAGATGGAAAATTATTTTCACTAAGTTTCAAGAATCAAAGTCCAATCGTCTTGATCTAGAGTTATCCCTACAAACCCTAATTAGTATCCTAATCTTCGATTAAACCCTAATCGAGTTCTTAATTCTTGATTAAGAACTTAATTACTCTCTTAAACCCTAAATCCTCAAGGCTAGTGAGCTAACCTAGAATTAATTTTCCTTAAACCTATGATTAAGTTTTTGATTAGCATCTTAATCTTTGATTAAGCCCTAATCTCTAAGGATTAGTGGACTAAACCAAAATTAATTTTTCCTAATCCTACCCTAATCACGATTAGAACCTAATTAGTGCCTTAAACCTAATTAAACTAACCTAGCCTACCCTAATTACCCTACGGCCGAATATCTAAGTGTATAGCTTGGCCACCAAGTTGTTTTGCTTGGTCACCAAGTGGCATGCTCCAAAGTCAAACTAATGACATCACCAAGATGACCAAAGCATGACATAAGGGGGAAAAAGTGAAGAGATAGGAAGGAAAAAGGAAGGGGGTCGTGAGGGACTTAGAAGCAAAACTTGGCCTCCAAGTTTTGTAGCTTAGTCCCCAAGTGGTTGCAAGCAAACCCCCCATGCAAACCCTTGATGGCAAATAAGAGAAAGTGAGGAAAGATAAAGAAGAGGCCAAAACCGTGTGAGAAGGAGTGAGTTTATTTTCATTGTTTCATTCATCATTCTTCATCCTTTCTTCCTTTCCTCATCAACACAAGCAACACCAACCCACACCAACAAACACCCTCAAAACCGTGAGAGTGAGACCAAGAGAGAGTGACCAAAACACACACACTTCTCTCCATTTCCTTCATTTCTTTCCAAGCCCTAAACACAACACTAAGAGCACCATCAAGCTCTTAGTGAGAGAGTGAGAGAGAGAGTGGCCGAATTGTAAGAGAGGAAGAACCAACCAAACTCTTCACAATCTAAGTGAAATCAAGCCAAGATAGTGAAGAAGAAAAGGAGAAAACCATGGACTAGGAAGAAGAGTGGGTAAACCGTGAGGAATAGGAAGGGAAATCAAAGAATTGAACTTGATTCTTGAAAACTTTTGATTAAGTAAGAATTTTGTTTTAAACCTTTCTCTTTGATTCTCTTCGTTTTCACACTTTTCTTCTAAAACTTTGATTTTTTTTGAAAAGTGTTGATGCATGTTGGTTTCTATGTTAGATCTAGTAATTTCCTTTACATGCCTGTTGATCTTTGAACTTGATATTGAAGTTTTTGTTAAGAAAATGTTTTCTCCCATGATCTTAAGATTTCTTCTTTGATTTCTTAAAAATGTTTTGAAAAGAACTTGATTTTAAGTTTTCATAAAGGATTTCTCCAAGATCTAATGTTTTGTTTGCATGCATGTTAAGATCTTTGAAAATGGTTGATTTTCTTGGTGATTTTCTTTATATTGGCCACGGTTTGTACTTGATCTTTAGGTTAGAGGTTTTGATGTTGGATTTTGTTATGTGTATGTGATTATCTTGAGTTTCTAAGAGTGATTTGAAAGTTTGAATCTTTAAGAAAACTCTTTTTAAGAAAACCATGGACAAGTCACGGTTTTGATGATGATGTGATTGAAAATTTGATTTTCTTTGTTTGATTTCTTGCATGTCATGATCTTGAAGTTTAGTGATGCCTTAAATGAATAAAAATTTATGTGATGTTGTGATTTTTGTGTGATGAGCCACGGTTTGTATGCTTAGTAGAAAAGGATTAAGATTTTATTGAGTTTAGATAATGAATACATGATCTCCATGAACTTTGAGTTGATTTTATGTGTTAAATGAGAAATCTAAATTGTTTAGAGACTTGTGTGATGCTCACGGTTTCATGTAGGAAATGCATGCTAGGATTATGTTTTTACTTGTTTGATGAATTATGTGGAATTGTTGTTGAGTTTGGAGTTGTTTTTAAGTCTTGAAACTTTGAAAACATTTTTGAAAAAATCTAGTCAAGGTCACGGTTTAGACCTTAGACTTTGGGTTAAATTTCCTTGAATGAGTATATGTGTTCATGCCATGAAACTATATGTGATTTGTGAAGTTATGATGTATTTGGTTTCAACATGATTAGGCATTTTAAGATGAAGCTTTGCTAAGATGGGAAATTGATTAAGTGGAAGATAAATGAAATTATGTTTAAGTATTTATGTGACGCATGATTCGGTTGTGTATGTGTTCACAAGTGTGATTACCTTATTTGATTGAGATTTATACATGAACAAGTATGTGAGCATGTTTATGTTTAATTTGATGGCTTGTGATTATGTAATGTTTGAAATAAGTGAATGTTTGTTTGATTTGTTTTATGTAAGTATCATGCTGTCCACATGAAATTCTAAGTGTTTGAACTTGATAGATTGTTGAGCAAGGCGTTTATTTGATTGATTTCAAGATGCTTGATTTATCTATGTGTTTAAATTGGTTTTTAACAATGAAAAACGAGTCTAAAACTTAGGACATGATGCTGTCCAGAATTTTCTAAGTTATATTTCTTATTTAAAAAGTGTTTTCAAAGTGTTTTGAAGTTGAATTTCTATGAGTATTTAATATAAGATAAAATTGGTTTTAAAAGTGCGATTTTTCGGTGTTTTCAAAGTTAAATTCAATGCTGTCCAAGAGGGACCAGCAAAGAAACTTTTTATTTAAATTGATTTATTTGATTGCTTTCTCATGACTTTAAAGTATAAAAGCTAGTGTTTGATTTTGGACAAGTTTGAGTAAAAGAATTGATGTTTTGATTTTAAATAAAGTCGAAAGTTTGGATTTTCTTAAGTTGCTTTGAGAATAATTCTAAGAGTGATGTTTAAATAAAGTTTAATACTCATGTGTCTATCTTATGGGACTTGAAAGAAGTTGGAGTCGGGCAGACTAGGAAGGGAGCAGATCGTTCGGAACTTGTAGATTCGGTAACTGCAAACCCAGGTGAGAGAGAAGTTATCCTAAGACGCTTTGGTGTCTAGTGAGTATGCTAGGACACTCCGTACTCTCTCAAAGTCGGAGTAAAGGTCTATTGTAGCTAGTAGTATACCCGATAAATTGTGTGCCTTGTTTGTATCGCGGTATACGAAGACTCAGACCTATACCATCACATGGTATGAATTGATTGATATATTTGTTATGTTGAGATATATTGTTGTTTACATTGTTATTGCATGATCATAATGCATCATCCCGCGATGTAAGATAAGAATAGAAAAGACATAGAAAACTATAAGAAATTCCCCAATGAATAGAGCGAAACTCTAAGGGACAGAACACGCGGTGGAACCGGATGATGCTGATGTGCCGAGTACGTGGATCGAGCTGACGATGTGACGACGACGACGATGCCTTTGGACATAGACGTAACGGTTGCTGAATTCTACAAAGAAAGTTTCCATATGGTTGTAGCCATATGTTGAGATAGTTTCCACATGGTCGTAGCCTATCTATCAATGATTGATGGATATCCCGCATATGGTCGAAGCCATATGCCAATGGTGATTCTGTGTGGGTCGTAGCCCGTCAGAATGATGATTGATATTCCGACTATAGTCGTAGCTATATGTCGATGGTAATTCTGAATGGGTTGTAGCCCGTCAGACAGATTGTGGATATCCTGCATACTGGTCGGAGCCGTATGCCGAAAATGGTTTAAGATGGGTCGGAGCCCGTCAGACTTAGTGGTCGAGTCCCACAGAAGCATTCCACATATGGTCGGAGCTGTATGGCGGAGATGACTTAGGATGGGTCGACGTTAGAACGAATAAGTACAACCTCACGACTCGAAACCCTAACCCGAAGTAGTGGAGAGGAAGATACACCTGAATTACCCTTGTGGTGTTCAGCTGGATGATTGAGATAGGGGATGACAATGACGGTGATTCGTCAAGAAGCCTTGAGAAGTCTGTCTAGGTGGAAAAAACCATAGGGGCCCTGGCTGAACCGGTCGGAGCTGGTCACTCAGTGGTGTGGACGAAGTACCACATGATCACTAGACAGAGGACTGACACCCCCTTGACCAAATCTTGTTCAGTGAGAGGGATGCTCGAACACGGCCGGATGTGCTTATTTCCCGGGCATTTTATGTATTCATTTGTTTTGCCATCCAGTAAAAGCCGGTGTGGTTAGAGATCCTGTACTCCTGATTGCTTCCGAACTAGGTGGATGGATTCCGAGGAGATGTAGACCTGAACCCAAGACCATAAAGCCTGAATTTCCGATGTGATGGACTTGTGATATGTGGACAAAGAGATTTCAACTTTGCGAGATAAGCTGTTAAAGAGATTCGACTTTACGAGACGATCGATCAAGAGATTCCCTTAAGATAAGGATAAAGTATTAGATAATGTGACGATTGCATTGCATCCTCATGCATCTTGCATAATCATCTGTTTGTACTCTTTGTATTGTATGATATGTTCTGGTATGCGTCGCTAGTGTAAATCCAAGAAGTCGATGGGAGTAATTCCATTCGGATAACTTACTCTCTCAACTTCCTGTGCACATGTGACGATGAACCTTTGGTTCTAAAAGATGGCGGAGCTGGTGAGGCTTCTCCCGGAAGGAGGACTTGCTGATCGTGATGAGCTGACGAGAGGGCTACCGCTGGATGACGGAGACTGCTTTTGGGAACTTACGTTCTGGATCAAGAAGGGGACGCTGCTTAGTAGATCATAATTAGGTTTTAATGGACCCTTTCATGACATGTATATCAAGTGTACCCCTTTTATTTTGAAATGTTTTGATTAAGCAAATGTTTATGTAAGAATGGCACCGATAATCTACGGTGACCACTTTTGGAAGAACTTTTAAGACCTATTTCTAAACTGTTTTCTAAAGGACTGTCGTGATCCGGCAGATAAACTAATTTAAGCATGTCAATTATGTTTTCTAAATGATTAAGATGTTTTACTTAAATATTGGAAGTAAGTTTCCAATATCGAACTGTTTTTAGAAACTCCAGCAAACGTTTTTGAGAGAAAGGTTTTGAAAGTAATACCTTGTTTTGGAAAGCTTGACCGATGAGTTTTATATTTGTGAAAAAAAAAATTTCACCCTATTTTTCATAAACAAATTATTTAGTGATTAAAGTTGTTTGTTTTCGAGTTTTCCAAATCGGGGTGTTACACTTGGTGGTATCAGAGCAATGGTTGTCCATGTGGCCTGAACATGGCCTTACATGTTCTCTGTTGTGTGATCTCTAGATATGTTAGGTTATGTGATTAGATGTGTTAGTTGGTGTATTAAACTATTAGTGCGTTAATGAATATAGCTCATGATGTCTGGAAGAGGAAGAGGTAGACATGCTCCTGAAGCAGCTCGGAACACCGAGGATATGCTACACGACCTGACTGCTGCTGTTCTGGGTATGAGTGAGAATCTCAATATGATGCATCAGCAGGCTCAGCAGAACAACCAGAACCAAAACTTAGGACCTCAGGAGTATAGGGGTTTATATGAGTTTTGTAAGAGAAATCCTAAAGAATTCGCCGGTGGATATGCCTCGGAAAATGCTAATGAGTGGATTAGGGAGTTAGAAAAGATCTTCACCGCTATGCAATGCACTGATGCTCAGAAAGTGACCTACGCGGTCTACATGCTAACCAAGGAGGCGTCTAACTGGTGGGAAAACACTAGGCAAGTCATGGAGGTCCAACAGCAAGCTGTTACTTGGGACTCTTTTAAGCAAAGGTTTTTGGAGAAGTATTTTCCTATCGATATGAAGTTGAAGAAGGAAATTGAGTTCATGCACTTGACTCAAGGGAATATGTCGGTCGGCGAGTATGCTGCGAGGTTTGAGGAGCTAGTGAAGTACGTGCCGCACTACAATCAACCCAGAAACGACCAGTCGAAGTGCGCGAAATTCCTCGATGGACTTAAGACTGAGATCAAGATGGCCTTCATACATATGGGGATCGAGAGCTTTCCACTCTTAGTAAGTAGGTGCAGAATCTACGAGGATGGGCTTAAGGAGAAGAACATAAGCAATAAAACTACTGTACCCTCAAGTTTCCATGGACCAATGAGGAATACCCCCAATTACCAGAATGTGAGGCAAGGAACCCAGCATGGGCGAGGACCCTACGGTCGATCTGGAGGAAGAAGGGATAATCAGTATAGAGGATCGTGGTCCCAAAGGAACAACAATCTCAACAATGGCAATCGGGGTAGTAGGAACGCCAACACTTGGAGCCACAATGGAAGTAGGAATCACTACAACAATAACCCTACTGATAGGAACTCTGAAACATCACCACCCTTCTGTACCCGATGCCGTAGACGTCACTTCGGTAATGAGTGTAACCCCAAACCCGTTTGTTTCATCTGTGAAGAGTCTGGTCACTATGCGAGGCAATGCCCCAACCCAAGGAAAGGGAATAATGCTGGAAATGCTGCGAGGCCACAAACTAGGGGAAAGGTGTTTACAATGAGCGGTGTAGAGGCTTCAAACCACGATGGTCTTATCCAAGGTACATGTCTTATACGCGAGAGTTCCTTAAATGTGTTGTATGATTCGGGTGACACACACTCCTTTATATCGAATGATGTTGTCAGTAGGTTGCACTTAATGGTAGCTTCTCTACCATATGATTTGATTGTGTTTACCCCTACTAGTGACCCGGTCACAGTTTCAACTTTTTGTCCTAAGTGTCCGGTAGTGATAGATGATAGGACTTTTCCCACTGACCTGATAACATTACCCTTATCCCAAATTGATGTTATCCTAGGAATGGACTGGTTATCCTCTAACCATGTTCAACTGAATTGTTTCACCAAAACCCTAACTTTTGAAAACCCTGATAAATCCTTACCAAAGCACGTAACTGCCAATCAAGTCATGGCTTCTCTGAGAGAGGGAGCTCATGTATACATGATCTCAACTTCTTTGGACGTCGATGTGAACAATCACATTCAAGAACTGGCTGTAGTTCGAGACTTCCCAGAAGTATTTCTTGACGACATACCTGGATTGCCACCTGCTCGAGAGGTCGAGTTCTCAGTCAATGTAATACCGGGGACTGGACCAATCTCTAGAGCGCCCTACCGAATGGCACCAGTGGAGTTAGCTGAGTTGAAAAAGCAAATCGAGGAGTTGACGGAGAAGCAACTCATCCGACCCAGTGTGTCGCCATGGGGAGCTCCAGTATTGCTGGTAAAGAAGAAGGACGACAGTATGAGGTTATGTGTTGACTATCGCCAGTTGAATAAGGTGACGATCAAGAACAAGTACCCTCTACCTAGGATAGATGACCTGATGGATCAGTTGAGGGGAGCTGCGGTGTTTTCAAAGATCGACCTTCGATCGGGCTATCACCAGATTCGAGTGAAGGAAGATGATATTCCGAAGACTGCTTTTAGGACCTGATATGGACATTTCGAGTACTTAGTCATGCCTTTCGGAGTGACTAATGCTCCTGCAGTGTTTATAGACTACATGAACAGAATCTTTCAACCCTACTTAGATTCATTCGTGGTAGTATTCATAGACGATATCCTCATTTATTCCAAGAACAAGGAGGAACATGGAGAACATTTGAGGATAGTTCTGCAAATTTTGAAGGAGAAGCAGTTGTATGCGAAACTCTCGAAGTGCGAATTTTGGTTGAAGTGAATTTCTTGGGTCACGTGATCTCGAAGGAAGGAATAGCAGTAGATCCGGCCAAGGTAAAGGCGGTTTTGGATCGGAAAGTTCCAACGACGGTGACGGAGATTCGAAGTTTTCTCGGTTTGGCAGGATATTATAGGCGTTTTATCGACGGATTTTCAAGATTATCCTTGCCAATGACGAAGCTAACAAGGAAGGGACAACCGTTCGTGTGGACAACGAAGTGCGAGGAGAGTTTTCAGAAGTTAAAGAGGAGACTAACTACAGCACCAGTGCTTATTCTACCTGACCCTGAGAAGAATTTTAGTGTTTACTGCGATGCGTCAAAGCAAGGTTTAGGTTGTGTCCTGATGCAAGAGCGAAAATTCGTAGCTTATGCCTCTAGACAACTGAAGGTTCACGAGCAAAATTACCCAACTCACAACTTGGAGTTAGCTGCGGTGGTTTTTGCTCTAAAGATATGGCGACATTACCTCTATGGCGCGAGGATTGAGGTATTTAGTGATCATAAGAGTCTTAAGTACCTCTTTGATCAAAAGGAGTTAAACATGAGACAAAGGCGATGGATGGAATTTTTGAAGGACTACGACTTCGAGCTACAGTACCACCCGGGGAAAGCGAATGTGGTGGCAGACGCTTTGCATAGGAAATCTCTGCATGTGTCTGCAATAATGGTAAAGGAGATGGGGTTAATCGAGAGGTTCAGAGATATGAACTTGGAAATCAGGATGAATCCACAAAGTATGACCTTGGGAATGTTGGTCGTATCGAATGAGTTTATGGAACAAGTCAAGGAAGGTCAATCGAACGACCCGGAGTTACAAGCAAAGAAGCAGTTGGTTATGGGAGAAAAAGAGACTGAGTTTCAAGTAGGAACTGATGGAATATTAAGATACAAGGATCAGATTTGTGTGCCACAAGACAAAGGAATAAGGGAAATGATCTTAGAGGAAGCTCATAAGAGTAAGCTGAGTATCCATCCCGGAGCAACTAAGATGTACCAAGATTTGAAAGGGATGTTTTGGTGGTCTGGTATGAAAAGAGAAGTAGCAGAGTATGTGTCGAGGTGTCTGGTGTGTCAGAAAGCTAAGATTGAACACAAGAAACCCTGCAGAGTGCTACAACCATTGGAAATTCCAAGTTGGAAATGGGACAGTATTTCCATGGATTTTGTAACTGCTTTGCCGAAGACCCGAAGAGGATTTGACGTTATTTGGGTAATTGTTGATCGATTAACCAAGAGCGCTCATTTCCTACCTGTCAATGTGAAGTATCCGTTGGAGAAGCTGGCAACCATATATGCCAATGGGATAGTGAGACTCCATGGAGTACCCTCAAACATCATATCAGACAGAGATCCGAGATTCGTTTCGAAGCTTTGGAATAGTCTACATGATGCACTTGGAACAAGACTTCAGTTGAGTTTAGCTTATCATCCTCAGACGGACGGACAATCAGAAAGGACCATTCAATCGCTAGAGGATCTTCTTAGAGCTTGTGTTTTGGGGCAAACAGGAGAATGGGATGCTCTTCTGCCACTGATTGAATTCAGGTACAACAACAGTTATCACTCGAGCATAGGGATGGCTCCTTATGAGGCTTTGTATGGAAGGAAGTGCAGAACGCCGTTATGTTGGTTTGAAACTGGGGAGAATCTCATTCTGGGTCCGGAAATGGTTCAACAAACAACAGAAAAGATTAAGATGATTCAGGAGAAGATGAGAAGTGCGCAAAGCCGGCAGAAAAGCTACTATGATCAGAGGAGGACTCCTATCGAGTTTAATGAAGGTGACCATGTATTCATGCGAGTAGTACCAACTACTGGGATTGGCAGAGTGCTTAAAACCCGAAAACTTACCCCAAAATTCATAGGACCTTACCAAATCCTGAAACGTGTAGGACCAGTAGCTTATGAAATTGCCTTACCCCCAATATTTTCCAACCTACACAACGTCTTTCATGTGTCACAACTTAGAAAATACATTGGTGATTCTTCTCACATCATCGAACCCGACTCTATACAACTCAAGGAAAATCTTATGTACGAGACTTTGCCCTTAAGGATAGACGGTCGGAGTGTAAAGACCCTTCGAGGAAAGGAAATTCCTCTAGTTAAGGTTATATGGGATTTTGTGAATGGCGAGAATGCTACTTGGGAGCGTGAGAGTAGCATGAGGGATTCGTACCCTCATTTGTTTGAAACAGGTACGCTATTTCTCGAGGACGAGAAATTTCTAAGTTGGGGAGGATGTAACATCTGCCGTTTTTGACTCACTTCTACAAGTCCCTAATCAATAAAATTGTTTTAACCTAATTGATTTAAGAATTGATCAAAATAGATTTGATTTCATGATGGGTTTTTATGCTTTGAAATTTAATTTACTTGTGTTGTGATTTTGTATGTGTGATTGCTTGAGGTTCTATTTAAGATTTTGTATTCTTAGATTCATGCATATAATTTTAAGATGGAAAATTATTTTCTCTAAGTTTCAAGAATCAAAGTCCAATCGTCTTGATCTAGAGTTATCCCTAGAACCCTAATTAGTATCCTAATCTTCGATTAAACCCTAATCGAGTTCTTAATTCTTGATTAAGAACTTAATTACTCTCTTAAACCCTAAATCCTCAAGGTTAGTGAGCTAACCTAGAATTAATTTTCCTTAAACCTATGATTAAGTTTTTGATTAGCATCTTAATCTTTGATTAAGCCCTAATCTCTAAGGATTAGTGGACTAAACCAAAATTAATTTTTCCTAATCCTACCCTAATCACGATTAGAACCTAATTAGTGCCTTAAACCTAATTAAACTAACCTAGCCTACCCTAATTACCCTATGGCCGAATATCTAAGTGTATAGCTTGGCCACCAAGTTGTTTTGCTTGGTCACCAAGTGGCATGCTCCAAAGTCAAACTAATGACATCACCAAGATGACCAAAGCATGACATAAGGAGGAAAAAGTGAAGAGATAGGAAGGAAAAAGGAAGGGGGTCGTGAGGGACTTAGGAGCAAAACTTGGCCTCCTAGTTTTGTAGCTTAGTCCCCAAGTGGTTGCAAGCAAACCCCCCATGCAAACCCTTGATGGCAAATAAGAGAAAGTGAGGAAAGATAAAGAAGAGGCCAAAACCGTGTGAGAAGGAGTGAGTTTATTTTCATTGTTTCATTCATCATTCATCATTCTTCATCCTTTCTTCCTTTCCTCATCAACACAAGCAACACCAACCCACACCAACAAACACCCTCAAAACCGTGAGAGTGAGACCAAGAGAGAGTGACCAAAACACACACACTTCTCTCCATTTCCTTCATTTCTTTCCAAGCCCTAAACACAACACTAAGAGCACCATCAAGCTCTTAGTGAGAGAGTGAGAGAGAGAGAGTGGCCGAATTGTAAGAGAGGAAGAACCAACCCAAACTCTTCACAATCTAAGTGAAATCAAGCCAAGATAGTGAAGAAGAAAAGGAGAAAACCATGGACTAGGAAGAAGAGTGGGTAAACCGTGAGGAATAGGAAGGGAAATCAAAGAATTGAACTTGATTCTTGAAAACTTTTGATTAAGTAAGAATTTTGTTTTAAACCTTTCTCTTTGATTCTCTTCGTTTTCACACTTTTCTTCTAAAACTTTGATTTTGTTTGAAAAGTGTTGATGCATGTTGGTTTCTATGTTAGATCTAGTAATTTCCTTTACATGCCTGTTGATCTTTGAACTTGATCTTGAAGTTTTTGTTAAGAAAATGTTTTCTCCCATGATCTTAAGATTTCTTCTTTGATTTCTTAAAAATGTTTTGAAAAGAACTTGATTTTAAGTTTTCATAAAGGATTTCTCCAAGATCTAATGTTTTGTTTGCATGCATGTTAAGATCTTTGAAAATGGTTGATTTTCTTGGTGATTTTCTTTATATTGGCCACGGTTTGTACTTGATCTTTAGGTTAGAGGTTTTGATGTTGGATTTTGTTATGTGCATGTGATTATCTTGAGTTTCTAAGAGTGATTTGAAAGTTTGAATCTTTAAGAAAACTCTTTTTAAGAAAACCATGGACAAGTCACGGTTTTGATGATGATGTGATTGAAAATTTGATTTCTTTGTTTGATTTCTTGCATGTCATGATCTTGAAGTTTAGTGATGCCTTAAATGAATAAAAATTTATGTGATGTTGTGATTTTTGTGTGATGAGCCACGGTTTGTATGCTTAGTAGAAAAGGATTAAGATTTTATTGAGTTTAGATAATGAATACATGATCTCCATGAACTTTGAGTTGATTTTATGTGTTAAATGAGAAATCTAAATTGTTTAGAGACTTGTGTGATGCTCACGGTTTCATGTAGGAAATGCATGCTAGGATTATGTTTTTACTTGTTTGATGAATTATGTGGAATTGTTGTTGAGTTTGGAGTTGTTTTTAAGTCTTGAAACTTTGAAAACATTTTTGAGAAAATCTAGTCAAGGTCACGGTTTAGACCTTAGACTTTGGGTTAAATTTCCTTGAATGAGTATATGTGTTCATGCCATGAAACTATATGTGATTTGTGAAGTTATGATGTATTCGGTTTCAACATGATTAGGCATTTTAAGATGAAGCTTTGCTAAGATGGGAAATTGATTAAGTGGAAGATAAATGAAATTATGTTTAAGTATGTATGTGACGCATGATTCGGTTGTGTATGTGTTCACAAGTGTGATTACCTTATTTGATTGAGATTTATACATGAACAAGTATGTGAGCATGTTTATGTTTAATTTGATGGCTTGTGATTATGTAATGTTTGAAATAAGTGAATGTTTGTTTGATTTGTTTTATGTAAGTATCATGCTGTCCACATGAAATTCTAAGTGTTTGAACTTGATAGATTGTTGAGCAAGGTGTTTATTTGATTGATTTCAAGATGCTTGATTTATCTATGTGTTTAAATTGGTTTTTAACATTGAAAAATGAGTCTAAAACTTAGGACATGATGCTGTCCAGAATTTTCTAAGTTATATTTCTTATTTAAAAAGTGTTTTCAAAGTGTTTTGAAGTTGAATTTCTATGAGTATTTAATATAAGATAAAATTGGTTTTAAAAGTGCGATTTTTCGGTGTTTTCAAAGTTAAATTCAATGCTGTCCAAGAGGGACCAGCAAAGAAACTTTTTATTTAAATTGATTTATTTGATTGTTTTCTCATGACTTTAAAGTATAAAAGCTAGTGTTTGATTTTGGACAAGTTTGAGTAAAAGAATTGATGTTTTGATTTTAAATAAAGTCGAAAGTTTGGATTTTCTTAAGTTGCTTTGAGAATAATTCTAAGAGTGATGTTTAAATAAAGTGTAATACTCATGTGTCTATCTTATGGGACTTGAAAGAAGTTGGAGTCGGGCAGACTAGGAAGGGAGCAGATCGTTCGGAACTTTTAGATTCGGTAACTGCAAACCCAGGTGAGAGAGAAGTTATCCTAAGACGCTTTGGTGTCTAGTGAGTATGCTAGGACACTCCGTACTCTCTCAAAGTCGGAGTAAAGGTCTATTGTAGCTAGTAGTATACCCGATAAATTGTGTGCCTTGTTTGTATCGCGGTATACGAAGACTCAGACCTATACCATCACATGGTATGAATTGATTGATATATTTGTTATGTTGAGATATATTGTTGTTTACATTGTTATTGCATGATCATAATGCATCATCCCGCGATGTAAGATAAGAATAGAAAAGACATAGAAAACTATAAGAAATTCCCCAATGAATAGAGCGAAACTCTAAGGGACAGAACACGCGGTGGAACCGGATGATGCTGATGTGCCGAGTACGTGGATCGAGCTGACGATGTGACGACGACGACGATGCCTTTGGACATAGACGTAACGGTTGCTGAATTCTACAAAGAAAGTTTCCATACGGTCGTAGCCATATGTTGAGAGTGGTTTAAGATAGGTCGGAGCCTATCTATCAATGATTGATGGATATCCCGCATATGGTCGAAGCCATATGCCAATGGTGATTCTGAGTGGGTCGTAGCCCGTTAGAATGATGATTGATATTCCGACTATAGTCGTAGCTATATGTCGATGGTAATTCTGAATGGGTTGTAGCCCGTCAGACAGATTGTGGATATCCTGCATACTGGTCAGAGCCGTATGCCGAAAATGGTTTAAGATGGGTCGGAGCCCGTCAGACTTAGTGGTCGAGTCCCACAGAAGCATTCTGCATATGGTCGGAGCTGTATGGCGGAGATGACTTAGGATGGGTCGACGTTAGAACGATTAAGTACAACCACACGACTCGAAACCCTAACCTGAAATAGTGGAGAGGAAGATACACCTGAATTACCCTTGTGGTGTTCAGCTGGATGATTGAGATAGGGGACGGCAATGACGATGATTCGTCAAGAAGCCTTGAGAAGTCTGTCTAGGTGGGAAAAACCATAGGGGCCCTGGCTGAACCGGTCGGAGCTGGTCACTCAGTGGTGTGGACGAAGTACCACATGATCACTAGACAGAGGACTAACACCCCCTTGACCAAATCTTGTTAAGTGAGAGGGATGCTCGAACATGGCCGGATGTGCTTATTTCCCGGGCATTTTATGTATTCATTTGTTTTGCCATCCAGTAAAAGTCGGTGTGGTTAGAGATCCTGTACTCCTGATTGCTTCCGAACTAGGTGGATGGATTCCGAGGAGATGTAGACCTGAACCCAAGACCATAAAGCCTGAATTTCCGATGTGATGGACTCGTGATATGTGGACAAAGAGATTTCAACTTTGCGAGATAAGCTGTTAAAGAGATTCGACTTTACGAGACGATCGATCAAGAGATTCCCTTAAGATAAGGATAAAGTATTAGATAATGTGATGATTGCATTGCATCCTCATGCATCTTGCATAATCATCTGTTTGTACTCTTTGTATTGTATGATATGTTATGGTATGCGTCGCTAGTGTAAATCCAAGAAGTCGATGGGAGTAATTCCATTCGGATAACTTACTCTCTCAACTTCCTATGCACATGTGACGATGAACCTTTGGTTCTAAAAGATGGCGGAGCTGGTGAGGCTTCTCTCGGAAGGAGGACTTGCTGATCGTGATGAGCTGACGAGAGGGCTACCGCTGGATGACGGAGACTGCTTTTGGGAACTTACGTTCTGGATCAAGAAGGGGACGCTGCTTAGTAGATCATAATTAGGTTTTAATGGACCCTTTCATGACATGTATATCAAGTGTACCCCTTTTCTTTTGAAATGTTTTGATTAAGCAAATGTTTATGTAAGAATGGCACCGATAATCTACGGTGACCACTTTTGGAAGAACTTTTAAGACCTGTTTCTAAACTGTTTTCTAAAGGACTGTCGTGATCCGGCAGATAAACTAATTTAAGCATGTCAATTATGTTTTCTAAATGATTAAGATGTTTTACTTAAATATTGGAAGTAAGTTTCCAATATCAAACTGTTTTTAGAAATTCCAGCAAACGTTTTTGAGAGAAAGGTTTTGAAAGTAATACCTTGTTTTGGAAAGCTTGACCGATGAGTTTTATATTTGTGAAAAAAAAAATTCACCCTATTTTTCATAAACAAATTATTTAGTGATTAAAGTTGTTTGTTTTCGAGTTTTCCAAATCGGGGTGTTACATAAAGGAGTTGTTTTTTTTTTCAAAAAGATAGAAGAAGATGTTTTATTCAGAAAACGTGATCAACCAAATAAGGAAGGAAATCATTCTGTGAATCAAAATGATTTCAGCACGTTTTTCGAAATTTGAAATAGAGTAATCAATTACTTTGGTCTAGGTAATCGATTACCTGCTCCCTGGTTTTGTTGAAAAGGTTGCAGCATCAGAAGTAATCGATTATTAACTTCAGGTAATCGATTACTTACACTCAGGTGACCAGCCCAAGGAAGTAATCCATTACAGGAAGCTAAGTAATCCATTACTTGCTCTCAGGTTACACAGCTGGCAAAAGATAATCGATTATTCCAAAGGGGTAATCGATTACTTCAGTTTAAAAACAGATTTTCTTTAAAAGATTGTAACCAGAGGTTTTCGCAAAGGTTTTTCTCAAAAGGCTTTTCCAGGAGCTAAGTTATAAAAAGTCTTCTCCTAGTTTTAACATGAAAAACATCATCATCTTCTCTTAACAACATTAAGATTGAATTTTGAGTGCTTAGACTAATCGTTGCTTTACAAAATATAACTAAACCTTAAACGGTTAGATTCTTCAAGCAAGCACAAACACCTTGTCATCATCCATGTACCTGTAAGATCAAAACATGTTCAACATATGATATGTTGTCATAATCGAAACATCATCATGGGGAACATGATTTTCAACACTCCCCTTTTATATGATGACAAACACTTCTTGCAAAACAAAGGTTAGTACATAAACATAATATAGCAAATGACAAGATAAGCAAACTTATAAGAATTAACACGCTTTAAGCTTTAAGCTCTAAGTTCCCCCTGAACTTATGTTAAGCCTTTGCTATGCTCTCCCCCTGAGTACCCGTAACCTATCCTGTTAACCTGTCCTGTTTTGCATTTCACTTTTTCTCTCCCCCTTTTGACAACATCAAAAAGGGTAGCATAAACTCATTACCAAGATTCACACCACATGACTTAAACAACCGAACATAACATAATCAAAGGTTCATTGTCATGAGGTAACATAACCAAAAGGAAATAGAAACAAAACAGAAACAGTTAAGCCATTATAAAACTAAGGGGTCAGAAGCAAGAGCATAAACATAACATAGTTCAAGAAGGATTGAGAGGAGATCCCACAAACTAAATGCCACGGTTAAATGGTTCCCTATTTTGATGTCGCATATCATAGATGTCTTACCGCATTGTATCCATGCTCATATTCATATTTTGCATATCAGATAGGAGCTGGGCAAGACCGTTGTCCACAGAAAGCATATGGGCCTCATGACGCCTCATGTGATCATCTGAGCGCTGCATGTACCCGCGGACATCATCCATAAAAGTCTGCATGTAGGGAGGAACATGATCAGGTGGCAAAAGAGCTTGAAGATGTAGGAGATCGAGATCATGAGTAGGTGCCTGTTCTTGTTCTTCTTCAGAGTCATTGTCAAGTGCTGACTTACGCTCTCGACGCATTAGTTTTGGTGCCCAACCCCTTCCTTCCATGCAATTCCAACCCATGTTTCTGACAAAAGCAACATCCATGCACATGTCTGCGTTTGGAACAGTCCTAGACTCTCCATTCAAAGGAACTTGGAAACGCTTGAGTATGAGAGTGATCAAAGTAGCATAAGGAAGTCGGGTGGTTTTCAGCTTCATATCTCTATCAATTGAGCGTCGAACTTTATTGGCGGTCTCCGTCATATGATAGAGCACATACCAACCCCAATTGATGGGCTTGTTATGAGACCATGCCCAAAGAATAATTTAGTCAGTATCCATAACTCTGAAATAGTTTCCCTGTCTAGGAATCAGGCATCGGTTCAGAATGAAATGCAAAAGCCGATACTCAAATTTCAGATTTCCCGAAGTGACTGCTTTGCCAATAGGAATATTGGGATCAATGAACTCATCTTTTGCGTCCTTTTTGTTGTACTCATCACCCCACAAGTTATCTGGACCAGTTCCAGTAAAGTAGGCGCCATCTATAGGGAGGTGAGTAATGTTTGTCCATACATCCATAGTAATTTTGATTTTCTTGCCCTTGATTTCAGAGGTGAGGATTCTCTCATCCGCATTCCACTTAAGATTTGTGTAGAAAACTCGAACAAGATACTCATAGAAGTCACCACCAATGAGACTAAACTCAAAAAGTTCCTATTCTTTCAAAAGTACAACAGCTGGAAGGTTGCACTCTTCGTTGTCAAAGGTGTCAGCATCAAGAAACCTTGGTGATATCACAGCACAGGCAACAAAGTATTTATCATAGTCAGCAATTTGCTCGATAGAAGAGAACCATCTGTTGTATTTTTCAAGTGAAGCAGGTTGAGGAGCCGGAGGAGAAGGTGCTGAAGGACCTGCATCACTGCGTCCTTTTCTGAGAGATTTCTTAGAGCGACTGGGCTGAGGTGCTGGCATAGGCATATCCTCATTACTATCATCAGACATAATAAGCCGAGGCCTTTTCCTTAGATGATCCAACATAGCGATCACAATAGATAATAGATAACCAAGTTTGTCCAGAAATGGCAACAAAAACCTGCAGATACCAACAGAAGATACTTAGGCAAGCTTTTATCAAAGCCCTATCACAAGAGAGTATCGCAATGCAGCTTTCAACAAAAATAACCAACAGCAGATATAGAGTCCCACTAACCAAACAACCTCAATGTAGCATCAACATGTAGACTAGCCCAATAATCAGATATACCAGAAAAACAGAGCATCAACGTGCAAACCTTGAACCAAAGAGAGAAAGACCAATATACTCACTAAACTGGAGAAGAAACTCTGAACTAAAAGAAGAACCTGAACCGGGTGAACCAGAGGTGTTGAGAACGAACCGAACCGGTGTGAGAGCTTCCTTAGACCAGTGAAGAGAGGAGAAACACGTATGGAGCCATGGAGAGGGTTTTGAAGGTTAGGGTTTGGTGATTGGTGAGGGATATGGAGTTCTTTATGGTGAGGAGGTGGTTTAGAGTTGATGGGTGGTGGTTTTTATGGTGAGAAAGTGGTGGTTATGGTGGATTTTGAGGAGGTGGCCGAATGAGTAGTGAGGAGAGAGAGAGGGACGGATTTCTTGAGTGGAGGAAGGTAAGAGAGTGATGATTTGGGTTTGTTATGGAAGGTTTAGAGTGAGAATGAGTGAATGGTTGAAGGTTGGAGGTTGGTGGCTATGGAGGTTTATGGAAGGTGGAAGAAGAAGATGTAGTGAGAGGGAAGGAGAGAGAGTAACATGATTTTGGTGAGAGAAAAAGAGAGAGGCACGACTAGGTCAAGGTCAAGGTGATCCAACCATATGGTCAACATGGGTCAACAAGGTCCACTTGGCCCACATGCACGATTTTCCTTTTTTTTCAGTATCTGATGCAGGTAATCGATTACTTGCTGAACGGTAATCGATTACGTGTTCTCTGGGGTATGTATGATGCAACTTGGATAATCGATTACTCTGAGGCCTGTAATCGATTATCTTGTCTCTGATAAATAGACATGGTGTAGCATTCAGTAGGTAATCGATTACTGTTGTAGAGTAATCGATTACTTCTGCCCAAACTTCCAGATTTCCTCCTTTTCTGATTAACCCAAGCTTCCTTGCATGCCATATATGATTTTTCTGATTCTAGGGAACATGAATGGACTTAGCTTGTGAGTAACTTACTTGTTGAACACTATTTCCTGCAAAACAAGGTGTTCTGGATATCTTCAATGCTCAAGTTAGTATGGTTTTAGCATTGCAAAGCATAGAGCAGGAGATTAAAAAGAACTTTACAAGAAACACATGTTAAGCACTTCTTACATATCAAGGAACTATATTCAAGTGCAGCTATTCCAAGAGAAAAGAAATAATTCATGTGTCGACTGATTTTAAAAAAAAATTAATCCACATGAAATATTTTTCAAAAAACATTTAGCTTGGAGTAGTCTAGAAACACTCTAGTATAGTTCTTGGTATATAGAGAAGGTGCTTTAACCTTCTCAAACCTGTAGTTCGACGGAGTACTTATTCTTTTCTATTGCTTCATATAAAGTTTGTTTGCCATAGCATACTTTTCATTTTGCCTTCGTGAAGTTTTGTTATATGAGAACTTGTATCTCCTTCGGTTGTTCCAATTGGCATTTGATTTGTAGGTTATCACTTTGTAAGCTTGTTCCTTCCTTCTTTCTCTTGGTTCATCTTTATGATTAACATTCTGCACACATAAATTATTACAAGAACTCTTTGGTACCCATTTCATTTTGGGTCCTTGAGGGTTAGTCTTGGATTCCTTTGGAGCTTTAGGAACCCATTTCAAGTTACCTCTCATATTTTGATTTTTCCTATAATAGCATAGATAAGAGATATGTCATGAACATCCACAATAGTTACATATAATGTGTTTGGGTGATGAATTGACTTTTTCACAAACTTGGTTACACAACTTGGATTTTTTGTTTTGAAGAGGCAAAGTACTATTGTTCAAATCTTTACTTGGTTTTTGAATATCAACATTATTTTTAGCTTGACCAAGTAACGAATTTGAGTCAATAGGTTTTTTAGCATAATTTTCAAAATTTGTATCCTCAACATGTTTTTCAGGACAAGCGCATTTTTCAAGGTGCGTTGAGGAATAATTTTCTAAAATTATTTCTGTGCCAAGATTATCTCCATTTTTCAAAGTATCAAAAGTAATTTCTGTTGAAGATAATTCTTGCACAAAGTCCAAGTTACGGTTTTCTAAATTTGTCTCATCATCACTCAAACTATTATAAGCACTATGTAGATTGTTTGAGAGAGAACTAATAATTGTAACCTCATGAGGAATGTGCCCATTTGATTCACTTTCATTGTCCGTGGACTCTTCTTCCGAAGAACTCAATTCCTCATAAGATTGTACGAATTCTTCAAATAGTCTCTCCAAATCATCATCTTCACTTGTTGTGTTTCTCTTTGTCTCATCATCAAGGACATCATCCTTTAAGTCATCTTCTCTTATGTGCGCTTCTTTTTCCCTGCGGACATTAACACTTTCGCATAGATCATTAGTAGCATAGTGTGTTTGTTGGAATACAAGTGGTATAGTATGAACACATGAGAACACCTAGAAGGGGGGTTGAATAGGTGTTCAAACAACCTTGAACAATTTTCGCAAAGTACAAACAAAACGCGGTTAAAACAGAATTTCTTTAACCAATATATCAGTGACTAACCGGTTACTCAACTTACTAACCAATTAGTATCTGAAACAGATTTGAGTAAAATTAACAAATCAATCAAGAACTCAGAGTTAAGCGCAGAATAACTTCAACCTAAGATTTAAAACAATTAAACAGATGTTTTAAAGAGATTTTCCCCAAATTCATTTGCACAATTACTACCTAATTGATTCAATTAATTTGAAAACCGCTTTTCTAGGTTTTCATGCAAGAACAATGAATAATGCAGAAATTAAGGAGATTAGGGAAGAGATACTGCACAAGAGATTTATCCTGGTTCACTCTCACCCAATTGAGAGCTACATCCAGTCCCCTCTTCAACAAAGAGAGATTTCTTCACTAGAATTAAAGATCCTTGATTACAAGCTAAGCCTCTCAAGATTCCTCACTTGATAGCTTCCAAGAGATACCTCACTCTTGTTATGCAACCTTCCTTGATCTTCTAATTCTACCCTCTTTGTAACACCCCAAAATTTTAATCCCCGATTAATGAAAAATTAATTATAAAGTTTATTATAATTAATTATTTCTATTTTTAATCTTTGATCAAAACCTGAGTTTATATTGTTAGAATTCATGTTGGTAATTATTTTATGCATAAATAAATATTTTGCATATTAGTCCTTGATTTGGAACCTAGAGGTAATTATAGGAAAGATTTTGGAGGGAAAGTACATAAAATAATTATTTTTCAAAAACTGGGCAAAACACTCGAGTATTTTGGACAGAGTTGCACGAGTTAGTGCGTTTGGTGAGTCACCACCAACGATTTCGTGTCGTTGACACGAAATCATCACCATTCCACGTCCAAGGAGGTCGTGTCGGCTTGCATGAGCGTTTCCATGGTCTATAAAAGCAAATCAACACTGAATTGTTGGGGTATTTGGTCAAATTCGAAGCTGGGTGTTGAAGCTAGGGTTTCTGAGTTCAGGCGTTCGATTCTCCTTCTCTGAGTCAAATTGAGTAACAAATCATACACTAATACAAAGCTCACATCACGAGCTTTGTATAGACACTAAAATCGTGAGGTTTGAGTGAGTGTGTTGGAAGAATTGGAGCTTGGATGTTGGGGTTGTTCCTGTCAAAGTGGTTCTGGGAGCTCACTTTGATTCTGATTTTTGGTAAGCTCACGAGTCTTTGAGTCTCAAATTCGATTTCTTAAGTTAGTATGTGTTGCATAGAGTCTAGAAAATCTAATTTCCCCAATTGTTATCTCTGTCTTCCATGTAAACCAATTCAATCTTGGTGATGAACCCAAACTGTTCTGCATGTGATGCTCAAAGTGGTTTTTGGTGTTGGGGAGCTATCTCTTGGGAATTCCCTGATTTGTGCACGTCTGAGAGGTAAGGGGAAGTTGTTTTATGCACTAGATAGAGTTTGAATTTCATTATTTTCATTAGAGAGCCACCAAGAGGCTCTGAGGGCTTAGATTGAATAGGAACTTTGGTTTGGAGACCAATTCATGCTCTATGGATGTTGTGAGCAAGTTTCTCATGATGCATGCAAGCTGTAATGAACACTATTTCATGAGTTTGTTGATTATTTTGCAATTTGAGGTGTTAAGTTGTGAAATTATATGTTTTATGCATGAATAATTGATTCTCTGTCAAATCTGTAATTTGATATGAATTGAGTGTTGTAACATGTTCATTATATGGTATATGAACTCTGTTGATCATTGGATTGAACTAAAAATGGTTAGAATTGAAAATGGTATATTGAAACTAAGATTTTAGTCTGTTCTGCAATGAAACACTCGAGTATTAGGCTGGTTACTCGAGTAAAATTTTGGTAAAACAATGTATTTTGAGCAAGAACACTCGAGTACCGTGCCCAACACTCGAGTAATCGAGTGTTGCATGGGATATGTTAAGGTAAACCACTCGAGTAATGCAGGGGTCACTCGAGTATTCTGGAAATGCTGAAGAACACTCGAGTAACTCATGAATCACTCGAGTATTTTTATGAATCTGAAACCCAAATCCCCAGAAAGGCATGAACACTCGAGTAGTTTGAAGAACACTCGAGTAATCTGGAAATAGTTGAAGAACACTCGAGTGATTCACCCAAAATCTTAACAATACCATTTTAATTTTGAATCATTTAATTAATAATTGAACGACAATAATCCAAGCGATCTAGACATAAAAGAAATTGATTAATATGAGTGTACCGTTTGGATGACGGGATGTGCTCGGGTGGCACGTTATATATATTAACCAATTTCCTTTAAGCTTAAAAATGATGCATTCATTTGGAGTTTGGATGATAGGACGTTTAACATGTTTTGGTAACATGTGGAGGGCCTCTTGGAGTGCCAATACGCTTGCTTGATGACACGTTGAAGACGTGGTCGGCTTAGTGGATGCCGATATGGTTATACCGTTTGGATGGCGGTCCGTTTGGATGACGGGATGTGCTCGGGTGGCACGGATTCCAAGCTTGTCGTGTACATTCTTGGTGAATGTACGAAATGTTGTATACCTAGGAATACAACGCACTGGTGAGTGCTGGGTTGTCAGGGATGGACGTCAGAGAGTGACATAGATTGATGGAGATAGGTTTGAGAGTTAAATTCATGCATCACGCCATTCATTTAAATTAATTGTGATAAATTAAACAAGTGTGAGCATTCTACTTGCATTCAATAACTGCTAAGTGCTAAATGTGATTGTTGTTCATTACTGCATATTTACACATTGTACATTTCTGCTCTATTGACTATGTGTATAGAATTGCTTACCCCTATGCCCTTGTAGGTGATGTCTCGCTACATTGCTTGCATTGAGATCCGACCACTTCCTAGTGGCACATGGATCTATGAGGACCATCGCGTGGTGTTCGAGGGAGAGGTAGAGATTACCTTCTACCACCCGAACCCATTGGTTCGATTCCATCCTCGTAGATTTAGGATTCCCATCATATACACTATGCACGTACCCCCGTTTTACACATATCATGGACCATCTCCCACACGGCCAGCTCGCTCTTATCACAGCTTTCGTTTCAGACCTACCCGCTCACACCCTTTTTCCTCGAGAGTCATCCGCGAGGATACTCCCCCTTCCGATCCGAGGAGTCCAGTCAGGGTCACACCATCTCCTGACCCCGTACTCAGTGGTAGGGTACACTCTCCATCGGATGAGATCGAGGAGGATCCCGTGGAGAATGAGAGCGGGGGCGAGCCTGTCGTTCATTCCACAGGGAGTCAGTGGAGGGATGATGATCCCTAGGTACGTGTATAAGGTGTATGATGAGGATCAGGGGATCCGGTGTGGGGATGCTGTGGAGGAGATACTGCTGCTGCTGCTGATGATGATGATGTTACCTTTTTCTTCTTGGAGACTGCTACTACTATCACTACTACTGATGCTGCCAGATCTATGTGACCACCTCTAGAGTCTATATTTTGAGATGTGTATATTGTAGATATACTTTTGAGTACTCTAAGGATTATGGTTTTATTATGAGCATAGATCTTTATGGACTTGTGTATGGACCTTGGAGACTTATGCTGGGACTATGTATCACCTGACTTTATATATATATATGTATATAAAATCTATGTTATATTTCTATTAGTTGCATAGTTCTCTAATTTCCGCTTACTCTGATTTAATATTTTTAAAGAGCTCGGCTACGAAAAGGATTAGGTGGTATCAGTTTTACAAAACAAAAGAAAGGATAGCTTCATTTACTTTCTATCATATAAATACAATTTCAAATATGATTGCTATCCCGCTCGTGAAAAGGTTTTTAGATATTGCCGAATTCAATACAACTGTTTGAAACGAATTAGAATTTCTTCTCCAAGAATTCCAAGTTTTGGTTTGTGCAACCGCTTTAAAAGAGAAATTTTGATTTTCATCATTTCTATACAATAACAAGTCCATATATTTTCCAAGTAATACATATTTATTGTAATATTTACTTGTAATGGAAAAGGGTGTCACACTCTTGCTATGTGAATCTCTATCCACTTAGACTTCTTCAATTTCTTGATTATTCCTCAACCAAGAAACCTTCACTTTGCTTGATTACACCTTAATCAAGACTTCCTTTGCTTGATTGTTCCTCAATCAAGACTTCCTTTTTCTTCAATTTGTTGTAGACTATTTTGCCTTGAATGCAATGATTACAACACCATAGAAATACAGAAATTCAGAACCTAATGAATCTCAATCAAATAACAATGAACAAGTTGATTATGAGATTCTTGTGTTTGTAGAAAATATAATAACAAGATGTAAAAGAAAGCTTTTGATCTTTTCAATCTAAGAGAGAGTGTGTGGCTTGTTTTTCTGGATATAAAACGTATTTGAATGATTCTATATTTTCATTAAGATGTAAGAATGGTTTATATAGATACCCATAAAGAATGAAAACATAAAACTGAATTTTTAACAAACTTAACAGTCACTAACCGGTTACTGGGTATGACTAACCGGTTAGTCACTGTAACTTTTGTTTTCTAATTTAGCAAAAAATATTTTCAAAACTTTAACTATTAAAACCAATTCTTTCCAACCTTAATTAAAATATTTAGCCACTTATTGATGCATTCTAAAAATAGTTAAAAAACATTTTGAAAACTATGCATCAACATATTTTAATTAATTGGTTTTATGAAACTCAAAATTAATTTGATCAAAATTAATTAATTGAGATTCACTACCCAAAACTAACTCTACCCAAGAACCTAAGGACTCAAAGCAAAATATAAAATAACTCTATGAAACTTTAATTCCTTGCTTGCTTGTCTAGAGATTAGTTGATTCTCTCTTCTTGTAAAATTTGCTTTCTTCTTCTCTTTTTCTTTTCTTTGAAACATTTATAGCTCTTGAACTTTGTTGCTTTTGTTCTTTGGGAGACTTGCTTTCACTTGACTTCATCACAATGTTTAGTCTTGCTTTCACTTGATTTCATCACAATGTTTTTCCTCATCAAAACATAGCTTCATACACATGGATTCTTCAGTGTTATTAAGGTGTCCCAAATACTTTTAGCGTTGATACAATTTTTAATTCTAGCATATGCATCATCATTCAAGGCATTTCTCAAAATTTGCATAGCTTGAATATTCAACGCAAAAGATTTTTTTTAATCAAAATCATTTACAACATTTTTGGATTTTGAATCAAAACCTTGAAGCACAATATTCCATAAATGAATACTAATAGATTGTAAGTACATTTTCATTCTCGCACTCCAGTATGGAAAATTACTTCCATCAAACATTGGCGCTTCATCGAATGCAAGACCCTTCATTGTAAAACGATTTGAAAATATCCCAATACTGCCAATATCACAATGGATCTTTTTACTCGGGCTGCTAAGCCTTTCACCAAAGCACGAATCTCTGATACCAATTGTTAGAATTGACAGTCGTCACCCAAGAGGGGGGTGAATTGGGTGTTTATAAAAACATTGGAAAACGTTCGATTCAAAGCGTTCTTAAAGAGATTAAAGAGTTTTTACAGCGAAATACTTAAAGAACGATTGAAAACGTTTAAGCGCAAGCGTAAAGTTATATTTATATTAATATTAGAAAAACTATTACTCGCGAGATTGAAGAGATTAACAACACTAAAAGCAGATCTCACACTAGTTACTTTGAAACATTAAAATAGTTTTAACGTCGCGGAAAATAAGCTTATCGCAAAAATAAAAACCTGCAACGTAAAAGTAAAGAGATAAGGGATAGAAGATTGTGCACCGTAGATTTTATACTGGTTCAACCTTTCCAGCGAAAGGCCTAGTCCAGTCCCCAACCGACCCGCTTGAGATTTTCTATAACCTGTAAAAGAGTCTCACCCTATTACAACCAAGAGCATCCTGCACGCTACAAGGAACCTCCGTTTGCTAGGGACCTCAACAAAAACAACTAGGAAGCCGCTTCCTAGATTTTCCCGGATAGCCTAACTACTAGATGCCCCACCGTTCATCTAGACACTACCCAATACACAAGGGTTCCTCACCCTAAGAACGTGACACACGTTCAACCTAAGGGATAACACTCCATAATCACTAAGGGTAACACTCCCCTTACAAATAACAGTTTACATAAGAGATTTTGTGCAACTAACAATAAAGCTCTCTAAATAGAGCGGATACAACAATAACGATCCTATAACAACGATTAGTCTAAGGCACACTCAAGATTCTTGTTCTTTTTAGAAAAGTAAGAAGATGAAGATGATGATAATTTTTCCAAGAGGTTTTCAAAAAAGATGTATATGAGGTGTAAAGGAGTTGTTTTTTTTTTCAAAAAGATAGAAGAAGATGTTTTATTTAGAAAACGTGATCAACCAAATAAGGAAGGAAATCATTCTGTGAATCAAAATGATTTCAGCACGTTTTTCAAAATTTGAAATAGAGTAATCGATTACTTGGGTCTAGATAATCGATTACCTGCTCCCAGGTTTTGTTTAAAAGGTTGCAGCATCAGAAGTAATCGATTATTAACTTCAGGTAATCGATTACTTACACTCAGGTGACCAGCCCAAGGAAGTAATCCATTACAGGAAGCTAAGTAATCCATTACTTGCTCTCAGGTTACAGATCTGGCAAAAGAGAATCAATTATTACGGAGGGGTAATCGATTACTTCAGTTTAAAAACAGATTTTCATAAAAAGATTGTAACCAGAGGTTTTCGCAAAGGTTTTTCTCAAAAGGCTTTTCCAGGAGCTAAGTTATAAAAAGTCTTCTCCTAGTTTTAACATGAAAAACATCATCATCTTCTCTTAACAACATTAAGATTGAACTTTGAGTTCTTAGACTAATTGTTGCTTTACAAAATATAACTAAACCTTAAATGGTTAGATTCTTCAAGCAATCACAAACACCTTGTCATCATCCATGTACCTGTAAGATCAAAACCTGTTCAACATATGATATGTTTTCATCATCAAAACATCATCATGGGGAACATGATTTTCAACAATTGAAGACTTAGGGTTTATGGGGGAGGAAAGTCGGTTGAGAGAAGAAGAGAAGGAGTTCTTGAGTTTTGTTGTGAAATTTGATCATTTTCGCATATTTAATATGCTGATCAGGGCTATGTATCCGGATATCTACCAAGATATCCGGATATTTCGACCTGATGTGAAATTCTGGGTCTGGTGCTGCGACTTGCGCACCCGGTGCGGCTGGCTGGTGCGTGTCCCTGCACACCGGTGCACGTTTCACTTCAAAATATTATCTCTTATTTTGGGTGCACTCTTATTAACTCTGTGCTAATGTCATTGCATACTTATTGGGCCTCTATTTTTATGATACCTAAAGCGATTCTTAAGGGAGTGGAGAAGAAGTGTAGAGAGTTCTTGTGGGGTGTGAACTCAGAAGGTCAATATCATGCATCAGTGGCTTGGGATTCAGTTTGTAGACCTAAGAAGAATGGAGGTCTGGGTTTCAAAAATGCTATTTTGTGGAATATGGCTGTTGTAGGTAAGCAAGTATGGCATATTGGTGCTAAAAAGGAATATCTTTGGGTAAAATGGATAAGCTCCATTTACTTAAAAGATAGAGATTTTTGGCAGATTGAGCAAAGGCAAGGGGATAGTTGGCATTGGAAGCAAATTGTCAAGGTGAAAAACAAATTAGCTTATGGATTTAATGGTGATTGTTGGAATGCTACTGGTTCAGGGATCTATACTATAAAGAGTGGCTATCATTTCCTTATGGGATCTGTTCCTACATTTCATTTACATCGATTTGTTTGGAACTCTACTTCGATTCCTAAACATATGTTTATTTCATGGCTAGCTGTACACAATAAATTAAAAACGAAAGACAGATTGTTTATGCAAAGTCGTACCTGTGTTCTATGCAATGGTAGTGATGAGACTCGGAATCATCTGTTCTTCGAATGTCCTTGGTCGCAAGAGCTTCTGGAATCTGCTTGCCTGTGGATAGGTATCAATAATTGGCCTTATAAGTTTACGAATTGGAGTAGATGGATTATGCATGCATTCAAAGATAGAACAAGGAGGAAATGCTTGTTTACCGTGTATTCAGCAGTCCTTTATGCAGTCTGGATTGAGAGGAATAATCGCATCTTCAAGGGAGCTGGAAGATCAATTGCGGTGGTGCTGTATGCGTTGAGGAAGGAGATGGCTCTGAGGATAACCTTTTGCTTTCCTCATTTCTGGAACTGGAAAGACAGAGCTTTAGTGGATAGAATCCGGTCTGAGCTCTAGTTTATTTTCTTTTGTTTGTTTGGTCTAGATTCGGTTTGGGCTGGCTCGGTTTTGGGCTGTTTTTTTTTTCCTTTGGTTTAATCCTCTTGGGCTGGTGAACCCTTCCTAGAAGGTGGCACTGGGTCCATGGAGTGATTTGTATGATTCTTTTTGTTGCTTGTGGTTTAATAATATTTTTATTTTACCAAAAAAAAACTTCTCTAAAAATAAAATAGACACTAAAACATTAAAATTCTTTTTCCTATTGATATTTTACTACAAAAATTTATAACTTCTTAAACTAAATTTAACTACTTAACACATAACTATTTAATAAATTTCGGGATGTTACAGTACCAAGCTATGGGGCTATGATACGGCCGGGTCCCGGCTAACTCATCAACAACCCGCTTTGGGTTTTGGCTAACCCATCAGCAACCCTGGGCCCTGGCTAACACATCAGCAGCCCATGAATATTCTGGGTTCTGGCTAACTCATCAGCAACTCAGTAAGTTAAGGTCCTGGCTAACTCATCAGCAACCTCTTTATTGGGTTCCGAATAACTCATCGGCAACCCATATCATATATCCCATGCCGGTTGGGTCACATATATATATATATATACTAGTTTTAGGCCCGTGCATTGCACAGGTTGTTTATTATTAGTTACTATTATATTTGGAGATTTCACAAAAATTAATTACATTTAGATTATTTTAGTAGTTCAAATAAGTGATAATCATTTTGGGTTTTAGAATTAAATTAATACCAATTTATTAATAAACATGTAGGGTCTGCCGACCGCATAAAAACTAGTCCTATATAAAGGATTTTCTAAGGACCTTTCCCTCGGTTTACTTGACACAAACGTCCCACGCTCGGACACGTTCATTCCGAGCATACGAAAAGACCAGGCTCGGACTTGATGGAACCGAGCCTCAACAACGGTCTTCACTCCATCGGCTCGGGATTCTAGAACCGAGACATAACGTCGGCTGGTAGGTTGACTCAGTCTCACCAAGGCTTCCTATCTCTTCCGCATGTTTCTCCTAGAATATCGCAACAGCCTCTACATGGGATCGTGAGCTGATCCTATCCGGATTCTAAGGGAATAAATCTCCTATATTTCCTCACAGAATCCCGGTTCAGCTCACCTTGATACGAGGCCCATACGGCCCACGTCAACTTCCTCCAAACCCTATAAATAGCTTACAACAGCTAGGGTTTTAGGTACGTACTCTCATCCCTAAGTTGACACTCTGCACACACTTGTTGACTGGGGAAACCCTGCTTTTCCCAACTGGAACTGCAGAAAAACCATAAGGTCATACATAGATACTTGACCTTCTCTTGAACTCCTGATTACCATAATCTTGAGGGCTCAGAGGGTTAAGGACATATAGTGTTCAAGGACACTACATTGGCGCCGTCTGTGGGAACCTGAATAACCAGTATTCCCACCGCTCACTGCAGGAAATGGCAAACAACGACGATGACAACCAAGGAGGAGGTGATCTCCGCCGTCGTCTTAGAGGAAGACCACCAAAGAACGCCGGACCTAGGAATGCTGCTGGCAGGAATGTTAGGGACAGACTTGCTCCCCCTGAGGGTAATCAGGTTGAGAACCCCCAAGTTCCTCCAGTTGTCCACCCTGCTGATCCGCCTGTTCCTCAGGTCCAACCGCAAGCCGCCGTCGTTCCGGCTGTGGAGGGCCATGAACGACGATCTCAGCCACGTCGTGTTTCTGATGGTCATGTGTCGAAATGGCGTGACACTGCGGATTCTGGACCACACCAGTCTAGAAGAGCCCCTGCTGGATCCCGAACTGGGGAGGAGCGACGAGCTAAACGTCATGTTCGAGAAAACTCCCGAACCGAGCGGTCTGGTAGAGAAATACCCTTGTTTAGGGGAGTACTACAATTTACTAGAGGACGCTTCGGAACACTTCAGGGCGGTGAATGTTCCGAGTCTCAGGGAAGATCTTACATGACGACCTCTTCTGCTAGGAGAAGAGAAGAGTCAATTATGGAAATTCTGAGGACTCAAACTTCATTAATCGAAAAGCAAAACCAAGCTATCGCGACTTTACAGCAGCAAAGCATGGCTAGGCTTGCCGAACAAGGCACTCGCATGGCTCTTGGCAACCCAAGTAACCTTCCCTTGCCTCCACCCCTTACTTCGAATGAGGTTGCCGAACCTGCTGCTGCTGAACCGCATCCGGGACACCCGTTCACAGCCGCAATCATGGCATTTCGGACTCCACAAGCTTTCATGGGCCATCGGAACGTCTCTCGCTATAATGGGACGACTGATCCGATGGATCACATTGCATCTTATGAGTCTTCCATGATGTTTTATGGAGGAGAAGATGAAATGAAATGCCGAGCTTTCTCAATGACGCTAGGCCCGGCGCCGCTGAGATGGTTCAACTCCCTACCGGCAAATTCCATCAGTTCCTGGGCCGAGCTTCGGAGGGTTTTCCTCAATCGATATACAGCGAGCATGTCACAGCCCAAATCGGATCATTCTTTAGCTGGAGTCGCACAAAGACCTGGCGAGTCTTTACGCGACTACCTGGCTCGGTATCAACAAGAGGCCAGTGGCATATCTGGTTTACAGTTGGGGGTATCCGTTCTCCTACTCACTCAGGGATTGTTGGACGGAGATTTCAAAGATTGTTTGATCGGGGAACCACCTCATAACATGGCAAAACTTAGAGAAAGGTCCAGGAAATATGTCAATCTAGAGGAGTTCCTAAGGATAAGCACTGCGGCAAGGGGTACTGAAGGACGACAGGAGCAACGGCCTCGCCAAAACGAGGTTCGTCAGAATGATCGTTTTCGGGAAAGAGGAAGGAAAGACAAGAGGGAACAAGAAAGAGGTGATAAACTGCCTCCCAAAGGCAGGTACGAGGAATACACTCAATTAACGGTCCCGAGGAGTCAAATCCTTCGTGAGACCATGCATACTGAAATGCGCAACATCACTCGGCCACCAGCCTTAAGAAAGGCGGCCCAAAAGGATAAATCGAAGTATTGCGATCACCATGGTGGATGGGGGCATACCACCGACCAATGTATCCAACTAAAAGATCTAATTGAAGAGATGGTAAGAGATGGCAAGCTTCAGCATTACATCAGGGAAGCCTTGCGCAAGCGTTCTAGAAGGAAGAGCCCCTCGCCTCCCAAAACCGAGCAGAAGAGGAATAAAAGTCCTTCACCACCTGCAAGCGGAGCCCCAATACAACAATCCGAGAAAGCAAATGACTTTCTTATCGGTACTATTGCTGGAGGATTTGCTGGTGGTGGGGAAAAGAAGTGTGACCGCAAGAAATACGTGGGGCAAGTTCTTTCGGTGGCAAGCCGACCGATTCAGAAACCGAGAAAGAAGAACGTTGTAATCAGTTTTAGTGATGAAGACTTTGAAGACATCCTGCAAGACCATAATGATCCAATGGTCGTCACAGTTCGGATGGGCAACTATGAAGTAAGAAGAAACCTTGTCGATCAAGGGAGTTCGGCGGACATCATGTTCCGTGATCTGTTTGAGAAATTGAAGTTGAAAAGGTCGGATCTTACTCCATTCGAGGGAAGCTTGATTGGCTTCACGGGACACTCAATTGTTCCATTAGGCCATATCCACCTCCCAGTGACAATGGGTGAACCACCTTCTGCCCGAACTGAAATGGTAAAGTGGCTCGTTGTCCAGGCTCCCTCGGCCTATAACGCTATCTTCGGAAGAACAAACACTCCAATCTTTCGGTGCCGTCGTTTCGACAGTGCATTTGGCCATGAAGTTTCCGGGGTCGGATGACAAGGTAGTAACAGTACGGTCTGATCAGGAGTTGGCCCGAAAATGCTATAACATCAGTTTGGCAAAGCTGAAACTAGATGATGAGAAAATTATGAAGGAACCATTGAACAAAGGAAGCGTCAACTTGGCCGATCTTGACGTCAGAGAAGAGGATGAAACTCGACCAACTCCGCAAGGGGACTTTAAAAAAGTAATCCTCGGTCCCGAGTCATCTCACTATGTCAAGATCGGGGTTGGCCTTTCGGAGAAGCTAGAAAAAGAGCTTACTGAACTTCTAATTGAAAACAAGGATTTGTTTGCATGGACCTCAGCAGACATGCCGGGAATCGATCCTAACTTCATCTGCCACAAGTTGAGTGTATATCCTGGCGCCAAGCCAGTATGTCAGAAGAAGAGAAGGGTCGGAACTGAGAAAGCGCAAGCGACTGATGAGAAGGTAGCTGAGCTTTTAGAAGTTGGATTTATTAGAGAGGTGGTATACACTGATTGGTTGGCCAATCCTGTGCTAGTCAAGAAGTCCAACGGGAAATGGAGGATGTGCGTGGACTACACAGATCTGAACAAGGTATGCCCGAAGGATCAGTACCCACTACCATGCATCGCTAAATTGGTGGATAGTTCGGCTGGCTATCAAAGGTTGTCCTTTATGGATGCTTACTCGGGATACAATCAGATCCCAATGTATCCCCCGGACCAGGTAAAAACCTCGTTTATCACAGAAAATGCTACTTATTGCTATAATGTTATGCCGTTCGGATTGAAAAACGCTGGGGCAACTTACCAGCG
This sequence comes from Crotalaria pallida, assembly GCA_037953625.1. NCBI lineage: Eukaryota > Viridiplantae > Streptophyta > Magnoliopsida > Fabales > Fabaceae > Crotalaria > Crotalaria pallida. Next base: position 84,428,267 of record CM075653.1, read on the forward strand.
CATGATGAACAAGGTTTTTGGTCCTCTGATTGGGCCGAGGATGGAGGTTTATATAGACGATATGATTGCGAAAAGTTTAAAAGAGGAAGATCATGCAAAAGACTTGAAAGAAATCTTAGGAAGGGTGAGACAGTTTGATATGAGGCTGAACCCGGAAAAATGCACATTCGGAGTTCTGGCAGGATCATTCCTCGGGTTTATGCTTACAGAGCGTGGAATAGAGGCAAATCCGGACAAGTGCAGAGCCATTTTGGAGATGAAAAGTCCCTCGAACATCAAAGGGGTTCAGCAGCTAATAGGTCGGGTCGCAGCTCTTTCAAGGTTTCTATCTCAGTCAGCTAGAAAGGCCCTTCCATGGTACAAGCTGCTGAGGAAAGAGAAGGAGAAGATGTTTGAATGGGATGAAGAATGTGAAAAGGCCTTTACTGACCTTAAACATTATTTGGCATCGCCTCCCATTTTGTCTAGTCCGAGCCATGGCGAAACTCTTTTCCTTTATTTGTCGGTTGGAGATTCTGTGGTTAGTTCGGTTTTGGTCCGAGAGGAATCAGGTAAAGAGTCTCCGATTTATTTTGTGAGTCGAGCTCTCCAGGGACCAGAAATCAGATATCAAAAAGTGGAGAAATTAGCCTTCTGCTTAGTAATAACTGCCAGGCGATTGCGCCAATATTTCCACAGCCACCGCATCACGGTCAGAACGGCTCAACCGATCCGACAAATATTGCAGAAACCTGATTTGGCTGGGAGGATGGTGACTTGGGCTATCGAGCTTTCTGAGTTTGAAATAACTTTCGAACCGAGAAAGGCGATGAAGTCTCAGGCCTTGGCTGATTTCCTTACCGAGTTCACTGAGCCATTGACGAGCTCAAACTCGGATTGCAACATCTATGTGGATGGATCGAGCAATAAGATGGGAGCAGGAGCAGGAATAATTCTGGAGAACTCCGAGGGAGTCACCCTTGAATACTCCTTGAAGTTCGGATTTTCAACATCCAACAATCAGGCGGAGTATGAAGCTGTTTTGGCAGGATTGAGGATGGCAAAAGAAGTGGGAGCCCGAGAGGTGAAAATTCTCAGCGACTCTCAATTGGTGGTATCACAGGTCAAGGGTGAATATCAGGCGAAGGAGCCAATCCTTCAAAAATACTTGGAAAAAGTAAGATTCTTGTCATCCGAATTTGTGAAAGTCGAAATTTGTCACATACTGAGGGAAAGCAATAGCCGAGCGGATATTCTTTCCAAACTCGCCTCAACAAAAAACTCTGAAAACAACAAGAGTTTAATTCAGGAAATGGTGCATGGACCTAGCGTTGTCCTCTCCATATCACTAGATTCAAGCTGGATTAGCCCAATTGCAAGCTATTTGGAACAAGGGACCTTGCCGACCGACTTGGTGGAAGCTAGGAAACTTGTCAGGAAGGCATCTCAATTTGCACTGGCTGAGGGAGTACTCTTTCGCCGAGGGGTCAACGGTCCAATGCTCAGGTGTCTCGACCCCACCGAAGCAAAGCTGGCACTAGAAGAAGTTCATGGAGGAATAGGCAGCCACCACATTGGAGGGAAGTCACTGGCTAGAGAAGTCCTAAGAGCTGGGTACTACTGGCCTACCCTTCAACAAGATGCGATAAACCACGTGAAAAGGTGTGATAAATGCCAATTTCACAGTGACGTTTATCAAAAACCAGCCGAGGAACTTCATTCTCTTTCATCTCCCTATCCCTTTTACCAATGGGGAATGGATTTGATTGGGCAGTTCCCAACCGCACCAGGACAGTTGAAGTGGGTGATCGTGGCCATAGACTATTTTACAAAGTGGGTTGAGGCCGAGCCTTTGGCAACCATATCCTCGGCAAAGGTGCAAAAGTTTTTTGAGAGGCAAGTTGTGGCTCGATTCGGGGTGCCACAGATATTGGTGACTGACAACGGATCCCAGTTTGCAGCAAGGGCGTTCCAAGATTTGGTCAGTGCATTGGGGGTTAAGCATTACTCCTCCTCGGTGGAACACCCTCAAACCAACGGTCAGGTGGAATCAGTGAACAGGTTTATCATTCAGGGAATCAAGAGGAGACTTGAAGGAGCAAAAGGAAATTGGGTGGAAAACTTGCACGAGGTACTTTGGTCGTATCGCACCACCATCCAAACTTCAACAGGAGAAACGCCCTATCGGCTCACTTATGGCTGCGACGCAGTCATCCCCATTGAGAAAATGATCCCTTCTTTCCGAGCCATGCAGCAGCCAAACCCCATCAACAACACTTTGCTCTGCGAGGATCTTGTTTTGTCGGAGGAGGTAAGAGATTTGGCCGCCGAACGAGAAAAGCACGCTAAAAGGATGCAGGCGAAGGAATATAATCGTTCGGTTAACCCCAGAGAATTCGAGGTGGGTGACCTTGTCCTAAGAAGGGCCGATATTGGTCTTAAGAATGCTAAGGATGGAAAACTGGCCCAAAGCTGGGAAGGACCATACCGAGTCACCTTCAAAAGTGGGACGGGAGCCTATAAACTTGAAACTCTCTCGGGAGCTCCTATCAACAATTCATGGAATGCGGCGAAGCTCAAAGGATATTACAGTTAGAATCTTTCTTCCATAGTTTCATAATTTCATGCTTTATTTATTCTTTTTAGAATTGTTAGATTTGTTTATTACTGTTTAATGATGGTGTACGCTCGGTGGAACTCCGAGCCCATTGTACTTTCTGCTTCTGATTAATAAAAAGACTGTTATTGGATTCATTGTATTACGTACTTTTCCTCATATTCGATTAGCCACCGTGTATGACGCGAACGATTATAAACAGCTCAAACAAGGGCTTATAACTCGTCAAGTATTCTACTGAGACTCCCGATTCATACATGGTTTATTAAAATCATTTTACATCGAGGATAGAGGAACCCACCTTGGCTAAAGCGCTGGAGTTCCGAGGTCTTGACACTTGAATTCTTAACACAAAGTATAAAAAGAAGCAAACAGTCGACTGCGAATACTATAAACGATCATAATATTTCGAGCAAAGGAGCATAGAAAAAGTTCAAACCCACTACTGGGGCGGTTACAAAAAAAAAGATCAAATTATTCTAAATCGGACAATACAATGCTGTCAGCATTGAATGTGTCTTCTTCTTCTTCTTCACCTTCGGCATCCTCGGTTCCTTCCCCTTCGGAATCTTCGGCCAAATGGTCCGGAAGGTCGGAGTTGTTCAGATCTATGGGAACTCCACTCGGGCCGACAATTTGACCTTTTTTCACAGCAAAATTAGGGTCAGCACCCTTGGTCACGAGCCCGGGATTCAAAACACGGAGTTGCTCGGCAGTATTGTAGAAAGAATCTTCAATTGCATGGTCCCAATTGAACAGATTCTCCTTAGCTGCTTTCTTATGCTTAAGCGCTTTCGCGCTCATCTTCTCCAAGGAAGCTCGGAGCCTGAGTATCTCGTCCTTAGCATACTCATGTTGCTCCTGAGCCACTGCAGCAGCTTGCTCGGCCGTGCGAGCTTTCTCCGTAGCCACCAGAAGAGCAGCAGCATCCTCCTCTGCCTTTTTCTGGATTTCTTCCGACCTCTTTATCTGTGCCTCGGCAGCTTGAAGTGTTGTCTATGCCCGAACTTTTGCCCCCTCCGAATCTTGTGCAATCTTTTGAAGCCTCTCGTTTTCAGCTGCCATTTCTTGTATCCTTTTATTCAGACCTTGGACCTGAATTTCCAAGTAATCTTCCCGCTCGTTGGCTTCATATCTTTTCTTCTTTTCCTCGGGAGCCAATCCAGCATAAGCATCATCACCATGATGACCAAGATGATGGAAAATGCTCGCACCCCGTAAGAAGCTTTTCACCAACGCTTTACAATTATTTTCCCAAGTCCCAGGGGTCCAAGACTCGATTACTTCAGCATTTTCAGGAGGGAAGACGGTGGCAATGAATGAGTCGGACATCTTCCTACCCCACACCGTCTTGGCAGCTGCATCTTCTTTACCCTCGGGAATTTCAATCCCTTTGTTGGACTTGCTCAAATTGAACCAGTCTCCAGCGAGACCTTTTCCTTTATCCAGCCGAGTCCTCTTGAGGGGGAGCTCGGGAACGTCTTGGGGAGATGAATGAGCTTCTACTTCAATATTCACCGCGTCGACAACGCGGCCCTTTTTGATCACCTGTTCAACAGCAGTAACCCTGACAGTGGGGGTGGTATTGGGGATAACGGTCGGCCTTTCAGGATGGGTCGGCTCAGAAGATTGACCCTTGATTGGAGAACCGGACGCAGACTCTTTGAGTGCTGCTAGCTGTGACACTCTAGCTGCCCGAGCTTCACTCTTCTTGGCTTTGGTTGCTTTCTTCCCCATTGCTTCTGCAAGAAAAATGGATTAACACGCCAAAAAAAAAAATACCCAGCTCCGCCTTCACTTCGTCTCGCGTATCTTTCAGCAGAATTCGTTTGGAATCAATTTGACCATTTGCTTGAAGATATTCCCAAACGTGGTCGCATAATCGCCTTTCGGCTTTTTTTAAATCCGCCTTATAGTCGAATTGATACAAGGAGGATCCTCTGTTATAAATGTTAGTCGTCCAACCCAATGGAAACCGAGGCACGACCTTCATCACTCCATCTTCTTCAACCTGTTCCATGAACCAACATACTTCGGCCCTAGTATACTCGTATTGGAAGAAGAGAGGTTTGAAAGATTTCCAAGAGTCTGTCACCTTGGCGAAAAGGGCATGTCCCCTCCGAGCCTTTAGGGACACCCAAAGACCCTTGGAATCACCAAACTTATTTACTTGGGGAGCATATAACCAAAAGAAGGACCGTACCGTCGCGACCAAGTTTTCAACATCGCAGAATTGTTGAAAGGCTCGGACGAAAGCCCACCCACTTGGATGCAATTGGCTTGGGGCTATTCCTAAATGAGTGAGGACTTCGACCTCGAAGGTGGAGAAGGGCAAGCAGATACCGACTTTAGTTACTACTTCTTCATAGAAGTAAAAATATTGACGATTTTCCGACACTTCGAAGCAAATCCGATCGTCGATTCCCAAAGGTCTGAATACGAAATCTGAGGTATTTCCATCGGCTCTCGGAGGTGTCAGTATCGGCCGGAGATGATTAAGACTATTTGTTGTTAGCAATGAAGGTCTCGTCCCCAGTACTTCCCGATCAAAAATAGCATCGTACTGCGCATGATTAGGCGGCAGAGGATATTCTTCAGGATTGGTTACACACCTGCGTTCCACCATTTCTGGGGAAAAAGAAAAAGGCTCGGCGTTAGGATTTTTTACAGCACGAGTTTTTACTTTAAATCTAATGCCGAGCCCCGAACTTTTTCCCCCCACCTCAGATGGATTTCCTACAGGTTCTTTATCCCCCATATCATGATCGGGGCTAAGTCTAACTTGGGCTCTACGCTCAGCGAATCTATTGGCTAATAACCACTTAGTCTCGTCGGCAGGATTCACTGGATGTTCTACTGTTAATGGTTTTAACTCGGAAGAACCCGAGTTGATGGGGGGAATAGTAGGGATAGGCGTAGAGATTTCCGAGCATGGATTCCTTTCATTCCCAGAATCTTCAAAAACCCCAGAAAAGGATGAAGAACTTGATTCACTGTCACTAGATGGATTTTCTCCTAATCTCCTACAGAGTTCACGATAAACTTCCCTAAAACCTCTCCATCCCCTAATGATTCAAACAAATTGAGGTATAAACTCCTCTCACTTAAAAACAAAAGAAACCCAGAAACTCTACCCAGAAATCCCTGCAAAATCCCGAAACCAGAAAACCCGTTTACAAAGAATAACTCACTCCAAAAGAAAAACAACCCCAAACGAATAAGGAAAACTGCAGGAATGGAAATAAGAGGAGTAGAAGGGGTTACCTTCGTGAAGTTGCTAAAACTGGTGAAGGATTGGGGGATCTCGATTTGGGAACGAAGACAGCAAAGTGGAACTCGAAGAGAGAATAAGGAGATTCTGAGAAATTTCGGGAGTAGAGTGAGTGATGAGGCAGAGAAAGGATAAGTTTCAATTAGAAGAGGAAACTTTTCAGTTTCCCTCCGTCTTAGCCATTAAGGCCAAAAGCCCATGGACGCATGCAACCAATCATAGGGAGAGACGTGGCAGTTCTAAAAGGTACTTTTTCAAATTTCAAAAACGCAATGATTTGGCACAACTTACAAGGAAACGCAACGTATCTCGAGAACCCAAAACGTCACCTCGAAGCAGTCGGCACGATTACAATTGTCACGAGGCATGCGGGAAGGTCTATCCTAAGCGCTCATTACCTCGTCACAGACTTTTCAAAGTCTTACGAGCTGGGGGGCTTGTAGGGTCTGCCGACCGCATAAAAACTAGTCCTATATAAAGGATTTTCTAAGGACCTTTCCCTCGGTTTACTTGACACAAACGTCCCACGCTCGGACACGTTCATTCCGAGCATACGAAAAGACCAGGCTCGGACTTGATGGAACCGAGCCTCAACAACGGTCTTCACTCCATCGGCTCGGGATTCTAGAACCGAGACATAACGTCGGCTGGTAGGTTGACTCAGTCTCACCAAGGCTTCCTATCTCTTCCGCATGTTTCTCCTAGAATCTCGCAACAGCCTCTACATGGGATCGTGAGCTGATCCTATCCGGATTCTAAGGGAATAAATCTCCTATATTTCCTCACAGAATCCCGGTTCAGCTCACCTTGATACGAGGCCCATACGGCCCACGTCAAATTCCTCCAAACCCTATAAATAGCTTACAACAGCTAGGGTTTCAGGTACGTACTCTCATCCCTAAGTTGACACTCTGCACACACTTGTTGACTGGGGAAACCCTGCTTTTCCCAACTGGAACTGCAGAAATACCATAAGGTCATACATAGATACTTGACCTTCTCTTGAACTCCTGATTACCATAATCTTGAGGGCTCAGAGGGTTAAGGACATATAGTGTTCAAGGACACTACAAAACATATTATTAATAAACATAGAATATATTATTAAAAATCTAATGATAAAATTCAGGAAAACCTAATAACGATATAATGTAAGGTTCTTTTTATTGTCTTACGGTGCGATTGTCTCCTTTAAATATAACACCGAATAACATTATATATTAATTATTTTGCCTCTTTTTTTATGATTGAATTTTGAACCGCACCATCTTTATTAGATATATGTTCTAAAGTTCTTTTTTTAGTGTTGTCAATATTTTTCATTATGCAGATGACGTTATCACATGTAAATGATAAAGTTTGCTGTAAATTCTTTTTTTATTTTGAACTTAAAAATTACAATTTCCAATAATTTTAAATTATATTTATCTTTTTAATAAGTGCTATTAGGACACTTGTTAGCATTTTTTTCCATTACATACAATGTCTTGCTAGTACATAGCGTGTTGCTAATATTATATATATATATATATATATTATAAATCTATTAAACACAAATTTATTAAAAAAACATATAATTGATATAGATTCATAATATTTGGTAACATGTATATAACTTGATAATCAAAAAGGTGTTTGTGATAAAAAAATATACTATTGCAAATAAAAAAAATTGTTTTTAGATTGTCAAGCATGGTAAATAATTGGTTAAAAACAAAATAACTTGAGGAAGTCAATCATGTGATAATATGAAAAGGAAAAAGGAATATAAATTGACATACATGTTACTATAAGTTGATCCCTACTGATATACATGACAAATGAGAACCCAAAATAAAAAAAGATGTACTATCAAAATAAATATTTTATGACAAAAAAACACGATAATATGTCTGTCAACACGTTAGTACAAACATGAGTAGATAAAATAGTATACTGTCTTGTTTTTTGTATATGGTCATGCCAACGCTACTCCTGTCCTACTCCCGTCCCTGTCGACTCGCATTCCCATTGTCATGTTTTTTCGTAAAGAGTTGTTTGTCACAAAATAGTATATTTGAAAATCGACATTCTTATCGTTATGTTTTATGATAAAGTTGAAAATATTCATTGGTGATCTTCAATACCTATATGAAACTACTTTATGCCTTGCTTATTATGTGAAATACCGAATTTTGTACTAATGAAACTACTAACACATTTTATGTTATTATTGAAAAATAACGCTGCAAAAAAATACTTACAAAATAACTAAGTTTTGTCCTGCATCTAATTGACTTATCATAAGTTAGAAAAAGTACTTATGAAAATGTCAACTAATATTTTAGATATCAACAACACATATTTAAAAATAAAAATGAATCCCACGAAAAAATATATTTATGAATATATTAAAAAAATAATTGTGTTGATTAACATGTTAGGCCAATTGATTTTGTCAACCCATATATAAGAATATATTAACATGCTAGGCCAATTGATTTTTGTATATATTGCTACTGTCAACCCATAAGAATAATAATAATAATAAAATTCAAATGAAAATTTAAGAATTTGAAAAACTAAAACATGATACCAAAGAATAAAGAAGTGGAATGAAATAAAGAAAAGAAATATATGAAATTATATACTTGATGTCACTTTGTTCAAATTTTCCGATAAAATTGCATGTTTGGCACAACTCATGTGACAGAATCCCATAAATCAAAATAAAAAAAATTGAGAGAATGCATAACAGAGCAGATTATTTAATCAAATTTATTAGAACACTCAAAACTATAGGAGTAGTGTTTAAAAAAATATCATTATTAATTGCATGTTATAAATTAAAAATTTTGAGTGTCAAATAAAAAAAAGATGTAAAAGATTATAGTTTCATTGATTCCAACATGTATAGCCATATTTGAAGGAAAAGACAAAAAAAATGGAATGATGATATAGTGGCTTACGTTACTGAGTTATACAAAGCCCAAATATAGAAAGGTGCATCACCCTGCAAATACAAAAACAGAAATTTTCAAAATTCAATATCAATATGAAACTATATATTGGGTGAAAAAGAAGAGAGAAAAAAGAATCTATAATGGTTATTCATTCCAACGGCAGTGGCTATACAATATGGCTAAAATAAGTAAAATTGAAACTTTCTGTACAATATCATAAAGTAGCATAAATATTGAAACTTTGATACCTGACCAGCAAAAAAATGAAGTAAGAAAAATGAAAGTGAAAAAGAGTGTAGTACCAGGATTATATATTCTTTAAGATTTGACTGGACTGTTATGAAATGGAGAGAGAAAGTTAAGAGAGATGGGAGAGATAAGAATAAGAGAATGAATGGAGAGAGAAGAGAAAAAAGGATTTATGGATATGTTGCGAATGAAGAAGAGTGTAGTAACATTCTGAATGAGAAAGGATGTATAAAAGTTTAACTTGCATCCAGTAACTTGCATGTAACTTGATTTTCTAATTTTTAATTTTAAATCATCCCAATTATTTTGATGTTGTTAAAAAGGCTTCGGGTGGTGAGGAATTGGAGGTTGCTAAGAAATTAGCGGTGGTTAAACGGGACTCCATTCAATTTAATAAGTCGGTCTTTCGTGATATCTTTAGAAAAAAGAGACTGATGGAGGCTCGCATAAGAGAGATTCAAAACCAAAGTAACTATTCTCTCTCAGCTGATCTACATCTTCTTGAAAAGGTTCTTCAACAAGAGTATAGGGATGTTCTGTACAGGGAAGAATTGCTATGGTACCAGAAATCTCGAGAGTGTTGACACCCAATTTTGTCCGGGGTCCTAAGTTACTGTTGTTATTATTTTTTATTTTATTTATTCCTTTCCTGAAAAAAAAATGTTTTTTTATTTATTATCCTTATGTAGTAAAAAAGAATGTTTATCTTTATCCTAAAGAAAATTGTTTATCTTATCTCTATCCTTTTCTTTTAAAAAAAATGTTTTATCTTTATCCTTAAAAAAAAGTTTTATATTTATCCTTAATTAATAAAAATTATGTTTTACAAAAAAAACGAAAAACACATGATGAAAATAAAAGTCAAAGAGAAGGGACAAACAACTAAAAAAAGGGGGGACAAGCAGCAAGAAAAATGAAAAGTGATTGACTGAGGGGGTGTTATTTTGTTCCCTTTGCTTTTGTCAACTCTTTGATTGCTATAAAAGGGTGGCTTTTGGTTTAGAAAGGGACTACTGGGGGGGTGTTGGAACGTGAGAGAGAGAAAAAGGGAGGTCCTCTTTGTTTTGCTGTTGGAAGGTGAAGGAGTTTTCTTGAAAGGAGGCTTCTTTGGTCTTGGTTTTTTGGACGTGAGGGAGGAAGAACAGAGGCAGAGAAGGTTTTGAAGAGGAAACTTTAGGAGGAGAATAGAAATAGAAGAGATTAAAAGAAAAACACAAAAAAGGGAGAAAAAAAAAAGTGTTTTAAATAAGTGTAGTGTTTAGTTTGTTGGATCTTACTCATTTGTGGAGGAGTTTAGAACAGGTTTATTTCCTTTCCTTTAATCATTTTCATTTTATTATTATTATAGTTTTTTATCTTTTAAGTATTGTTGCCACGGTTTTATTATCTCATGATCAGTAGTGTTCTTGTTATCCATGTAGTTGTTATTAGTTTTTTTTTTAAAAAAAAAAACAAGCAAATAAAAAATAATAAAAATTTAATAAAACCAATTATGCCTATTTTTGGTTTTTCATTTTAGAGACCTTTTTAAGTATTTTTGACACCACTACTGTAGCCGAAAAGTTCAAATTAGGTAGCAGCGAAAAAACCACCACCCAGACGCCCATATGCGCCCACACGCGCGGCCCCCAGTGGCTGCGCGTGGGATTCACGCACCCAGCTGCTGCTGGCGCGTGTCGTCCACGCGCCTGGTAGAACGGGTTAGGTTAACCCGGTTCCATCGATCCGGCCCAATACAGCCCCAGCCCATTTAATATGTCCCGTGCGTTGCATGGGTTCCAACCCAGCCCAATTAATTTTCGAACCAGTATTTTCAGGTCCAACCAATTAGATCGAACCGGTTCATAAATAAACCAGGCATCCCAGTCAACAGTGGCGGCCAACCAGGAGCTGCCACGTGGCCGTTGACTTGGTCAACGTTGACTGCCACGTGGCAGCGTTGACCATTGACTCTTTTTTTTATTAAAAAAAAAACTATACCTATCCTAAGGTTTTTGGATCTCCTGAATCCATTTTTGAGGTCCGTTTTATTATTTGAAGCTCCTAAATATTTGTTTTGATTTTTATTAATGGATTTATTTATTTTAATATTGCTATTATATTATCGTTTTTAGACTTTACCTGATTTTTTTTTAGTTTAATTTTGTTACTTGACATTTTCATATACATAAAAAATAAAGAATTAAATAATTGAAATTATTTATGAATTAAGACCGACGACGGAATACTCATAACTAGCTGGAGTGCCAGTAAGTTATGGTTTTCTTGAGGTGAGGATACTCAATTAAGTTCAATTAGGAGTGCTGATGGAATTTAATTGACACCAATATAATCTTGGTTCAAAGATAATTTTTGAAATTGATAATCAATTTAATAAGGACGAATAACCACTGACGATAGAAATTGGAAGACAACCAGAATGATGGTTACTTAAATTCTATCATGTATTCTTGAGACACTTTTCTTGTTATTAAGCTTAGTCATGATTGATGACTGTGTTTAATTTTCAAGAATAAAAATAAAAAAAAACGAAAGTATAAGTGAAAATCAAACAACAGTCAATTTATTTTTAAAAAAAAACAAGCGCCTGCAATATAAATTTTGCCGACAACCAATTCTTAAAATAACCAGAACGATGGTTAAATATTTTTTATCCACTTTTCTTGAGATTCATTTTTGTCATGAATGATGGTTGTATCTAATAATAAATAATTAAAACATACAAATATTTTAATAACGTTATATGACAATAATTTTCAAATGAAGTTAAATAAATATTCGTAATTTAAATTTAGCCTATAACGGAAAGGATTGGAAGATAATCAGAATGATGATTATATAAAATCTATCCAATAGTCTTGAGGCATATTATCAGATTCGGCCATGAGTGATGGCTGGGTTTGAGTCCCAATTTTTAAAATAACATAATCCTATATTCTTCGAATTATTCGGAAACCCATTTTTATTTAAAAGTATTTTAAAAACTTTGCCGACGACAGAAAAATTAGGAAATGACCATGGTTACGGTTATGTAAAATTTTACCTAATGATCTTGAGGCACATTTTTGATATTAGAGTTTAGCCATGAGTATTGGCCGAATCTAATTATCGAAAAGAAAAATAAATTATTAATTCAATATTTTTATATAATCAAAATCAGTGTGAATAATTTCATTTATCCTTAACCGTCATGACAATGGTGAACATGAAATACCCAAGAACAAACCATTTTGAAAATCATAATTTTGTTTAGAATTAAATTACTTGAATTTAGACCGACGACGGAATATTCACAATTTGCTGAAGTGTCGGTAAAAATTGTGATTTTCTTGAGGTGGGGACTATCCTTTATATTCTTACCAGGAGTGCCAGTGGGATTTAAATGATGCCAATAAAATCTTAATTCTAAGATAATTCTTAGACAAAAAAGGAATTTTAAATTCATCATTGTTGTACAAAAATGTTAAAGGATTTGATTTCATTCCATATAAAAATTGCTATTTAGCAACCCGTCTCTTTATCATAGTCATTTATCACTTTTGATAATATGCTGATAAAAATGGGACATATAAAATAAATAACAAAAAAAAACTTTTTATATATGAAAGACCAAACCAAATTAATCAAGCACTTAATAAAGATCAAATAGGTATACCGTTCTTTGAATGGGCATGGTAGGGTGCTAATACCTTCCCTACTCGTAACCAACCCCCGAATCTAAACTCTGATACGCAGACCACTCTTTTAGGTGTCCAATTGCACCATTCCATTGATTTTGGATAAAGCAATTGGTGGCGACTCCATAAATCTTTCTATTTTTAAATAAATCAATTCGCCATTTCGCGGCGCCCTCCGGGACGGTCGCGACAGCTGGCGACTCCACTGGGGACTTTGAGGGTTAAGCCATGATTTTGCTTCTTTATGTAATTGCTTGACGTAAATGTTTTGTTCGATCTTTCATTTGCATTAATGTCCATAGTGTTGCACAAGCCCTATACCCGGGCTCGATACCTTGTAGGTTAGATAGAGGGCGAAGTAGTGTGCCTTGAGAGACCTTCGGTCTCCGTTTAGGCCCATGAAAACCCCTCTCTCAAATTGAATCCTTTCCACTTGTAGCATATAATGGGTGAGGATTGGAGACCTTTGCTAACCAAAGTGTTGGTGACAGCAAGGGGCAATTTGGGGGCCTTTTCTTCCTATAGGAGTCATAGAACCATACCTCATGCATATTATAACACTCTAGAAACCACCAAGTGTCCTAGGCTTTCCTCTTAAGATAAGATAGCAAGCCTAAGTTATCCATTGTACTTTTGATAAAAGGTGCGATGCCTCGAATTAATAACTTGAAAATGATGAAATAAGGTTTTGACACGATTCTTCTTCACTCACTATCGAGAGATAAGGTACTTCCTTACCCCTTGAAAAAGCTGTAGGAATTGTATCATTTCCTTCTTTTTAATTGTTTCAAATTATTTAATTCGGGGTTAATAAATAAAGTATTTGTTTTATCCATCTGTGTGTATTTCGTATATTTGTCTTTACTCACATACATTGCATATCATTCACATACATGGTCCTTTGTGTAATATTATTGTTAAATTTTAGACTACAATCTAAATTTCTTAACAAAAGACATGGATAAAAAGGGTTCATCTTCTCTGTCTGTGGTGGTAGAAGACAGATCAAGTGTCATACTCGAGTCAGAGACCATGCAACGAGAAAAAGGAGATTGCTTACCTGCTGGAGCTATTATTCCCTTGTCTGGTGTGGGAAAAATAGGCTTTGAACATAATGACTTAACCGTGCTAAAACAAGTTTGGCAGGAAACAAAAAGATCTGAAGACTTTGCTCAAAGATATGGGTCGATTGCATTCTTGATCGAAGTCCAGCCCAACATTCCGATGTTAAAAGCGATGTTACATTTTTGGGATCCCTCTTATTGATGCTTCACTTTTCAAGAAAATGATATGGTTCCTACCATTGAAGAATATTACAAGCTGATAAATGTTAAATTGCCAACCAAGGAGAAAGTTTATTATCCTAATCAAAAGAAGACTCCTAAGAGAATACTTTCGAAGATATTAGGCGTCCCGGCTTCTGAGATTCAGAGATACATGAAAGATAAAGAGAGTAGTTTGAATGTTGACTATCTCTTACACTTTATCAAGGAAAATATTGATACAGATTCTGGGATAGCTGCTTTCGCCCTAGCCATTTATGGGCTAATATTGTTTCCAAGAGTAAAAGGACAGATTGACGGACAAGTGATCAGGTTATTTGAGCAGATTGAACATCAGGTAAATCCAGCCATGCCTATCTTGGCCGAAACAATCCTATCATTAAACTTCTGTCGACTTAACAAAAGAGGGAGATTCCGCGGATGCGCCCAATTGTTGACAATCTGGATGATCAGTCACCTTCCTATCCTTCGGTGCTTTAATTTTCCAAAAATCGATTGGAGTTTGTATCGACCAGGATTTCATAATCCCGTGAAACAGTTTTGCAATGCTGGGTGGCCTCTAGATTTTCCAAAGAAGAGTCAATGGATCAAATTTTTCATGGAATGGCAAGAGATAATCTGCATGGCTCCATGGATGTCCCATACCTATTCAATATATCGGTGTGGAGACATGCCTTGGGTTCCCCTCATTGGTCTGTGGGGAATTATCAGTTATGCTCCAGCCTTAGTACGAAGGCAATTGGGATCTAAACAGTTTATCCCAATGACCCATGGTTTATCCGATTATGAAATTCTGTATGATGACAAGGATACAGTTCAAAAGGTTAAAGAGGCAATTGATGCATGGAAAATGGCTAGGTATGTGAAACAAGGGTCCTCCATGGGAACAACTACAGGATATCCATCATGGCGAGCTAACAGAGGAAGAGGCTTCACAGCTCCAGAAGTTGAAGGCCCTAACCTCCCTGAGCATAAATTCAGTGAACTAGTGGACTACACTGCAGAAGCCAAAGGACGATATGAAGCAGTGTATCAACAATTGAAGCTTAAAGAGGTCGAGGCTAACAAGATCTTATCTGAAAAGGAAATATGGGTCCGTAACTTGCGAAGAGAAGATGAGGAGATAAAGATTAAGAATGGAAGGTTAGCTAGGGTGGAACAAGAAAACCAAAGGTGGAGAAAAAAATGCTCAAATCTTGATACTGCACTCAAGGAAAAAGAGATACAACTGTTGTCCCTCAATCAAACAAATGAAATGATGCATTCCCAATTATGTGCTTTGAAATCTTAATTGGAAACCAATCATGAGATGTTATGTCAACTAAGGGAGGAGAAAGCGTCGATGGAGGCAGATAATGCATACTGGAACGATAGAAGCCGATATTTCGAAGGACAATATCAGGATCTCGTCAACAAATCTTGTGAGTTCCTCAATAATGTCCAAATGATGGTGAAAAAGGCAAAGAAAAGGGCAAGGGAAGCTGAAAAAGCCGAAGAAGAATTACCACCCGGCAAAGCACGCTTATTTTTATCTACCATCCGAGAGGAATTGGAATATATTGGAAGACTTTATTAAAAAAATGTAGCTAAAAACCTTTCTTCGTGTTTCTTGTTGGAAATTTGGTTATCAATAAATGATCTTTAGCAATAATAATTACTACTTTGGACCACAATCAATCATTCATGCATACATTATACATTTCTGCTTCTTTATGCAAATGACCGTTCCCCGTAAAAATTAATAAAAGTGAAAAACAGGCTACTGCATCACCATTGCTCCAAAACATCGTTACAACACCCGCTCGAAAGCAAGGACAATGGCGGAGGTTGAGAAAGTCACAGAGGACAAGTCAGAACTAACGGAGCTCAAGGAACAGGTCAACAAGATGATGGAAATGATCCTTGCTCTGCAAAAGAACAACGGGAATCCTCCAACCTCTAACATAGAACCACCGGTTACTCCTCTAATTCCACCAGGTTTTACCCCATCTGGCCCCCATGGGCAATTCAGTGGTCAAACCCCGCTGGTATACAATTGGCCACCATATGGTCTTCCCCCAGGATATGTACCACCGTATGCTGGAGAAGCAGCAACCGTAGAGACAGGCCTCCATGTTGATCTAACCAACGGTGATGAAGATCCTACAGATGCTGCTCCTCAAGGAACAACTAATGCTGGTAATCATGTTCATACCACCACTACACCACCTGTTGGCCCTTTTGCCATACCCGGTGTGAGACCCATGTGGCAAGGGTATGCTCCTCCTGATAATACAAAAGGAAAGGAAAAGGAGAAATGGGAGTTGATAGAAGAAAGACTGAAAGCAATAGAAGGGTCTAACTACCCAGGATTAAAAGATGCTTTTGAAATGTGTTTAGTCCCAGGCGTAGTCCTTCCCCCGAAATTCAAAGTGCCAGACTTCGAGAAGTATAACGGTACTACTTGTCCTAAGGATCACTTACACATGTATGCTCGTAAAATGTCTGCACACCACAATGATGACAAGCTGCTAATACATTGCTTTCAAGACAGTTTAACTGGGGCAGCGGTGAGTTGGTATATTCGACTCGAGAAATCCAGCATCAAGACCTTCAAAGACTTGGCAGATGCATTTGTCAAGTATTATAAATACAATGAAGATGCTGCACCCGACCGCACCCAACTTCAGAACATGTCTCAAAGGTCGGGGGAAAGTTTCAGAGAGTATACCCAAAGATGGAGAGCTGTAGCCGCTCAAGTCTTACCTCGCATAGAGGAAGATGAGCAGATCTCAATGTTCATTGATACCCTCCAAAATCCATACTATGATCGCATGATAAGTAGTACCACCACGAATTTCACAGATTTGAAGAAGGTAGGGGAACGAATTGACAGCGGACTAAAATATGGAAAGATTATAGTGGAACAGGCAACATCAAGCACTAGAAAGAAGCCTAATTTCATGAAGAAGAAGGAAGGAGAAACTCATGCTGTAATCAGTGAAGAGAGGGGATACCAAAAATCAAACCACCACCCTAGAAGTCCATACACCCCTCGCCCACCTCAAACACGAGGCCAACCCGTTACCTATGGCCACTTCTCATACCGTACACCGAATCCCTTTTATTCTCAAGACCCTAACCAGTTGTACCATTTCCAACCCCCCCTAAATCCTAACTTCCCTCAACCAGTCATACATACGAACTAGCTATATACCCCTCCATCAACTCCTAGCGTAAACCAAGCCTATGGATTTCGACCACCCACAAACACAAGCCAAACTCACAATCCCTGGCCAACATACAATACAAACCAAACTCGTACCCAAAACCCGCCAAATAATTACCAAAATCAGGACAGAAAAGTGGTGACTTTTGATCCCATCCCCATGTCATATACTGATCTCTTTGCATTCCTTCAAACAAAAGGTGTAGTTACCCCTATTACCGGAAAAGTCCCTGAAACACCTGGCAAATGGTTTGATGCAAATGCGGCATGTGTTTACCATTCCGGAGTAATAGGCCATTCAATCGAGAATTGCAAAGCATTTAAGTACAAGGTGCAAAACTTAATTGATTCAAAATGGCTGGACTTTAAGCAGATGGCTCCTAATGTCACTGGAAATCCCTTACCTAATCATGCTAGTCAAGGAGTCAATGCCATTGAAGAAATTCAGGGGAAAGTATTCATAGACCGAGTGGATGACATCAAAACACCCTTGAGGTTCGTATTCAAAGAACTGTGCAGGCAAGGGCTGATCGAAGTCTTGATAAAACACAAGCCGTGCGAAGGTCTAGAAGTATGTGAAATACATGGTGGGGTAGGACACACACTAGAGGATTGTAGCGAGTTCAAGCTCTTGTTGCAAAAATTGATGGACAAGAAATTGGTGGTTATAGGAAGGAAGCCTCAAGTACATGAAGTTAATGCTATCGGAGATTCCGATAATAGTAACAACGCTCGTAATATCCAGGTAGTGATCCAGAAATTTGAGCCAATATTAAATATTCCACAGGATGTGACATTATATCCATCCCATGCTCAATGGGTACCTCACTTTCAGAAAATCGAGCTGGTGGTAGCAGAAGCGCCTCACCCATTTCCTTATAAGTCAGACAAGTCGGTGCCTTGGAAGTATGAAGCGCCGCTGCAAAATACTCCTGATGCGTCAGAAAATGACAAAGAGGTTGATAACATTGCTGGAGTTGGAGGTGTCACCAGAAATGGCAGAATATATAGCCCTGAGGAGTTTAGATCAAGTCCTTCGCACACTAAGAAAGGGAAGGAGCAGGTGTCTTGTCCTGTGGAAGATTTGGCTAAAAAGGGTCCCGATGGTCCGGAACTAGAACCAGAACTGGATTGTGAACTAAAAGGAGGGGTGACGAATGAGGAAGCATGTGAGTTTTTGAAGTTTATCAAACATAATGAATACAAGGTGATCGATCAGTTGAATCGCACGCCCGCTAGTATCTCTTTGTTGTCATTATTGATGAGCTCGGAGCCTCACAGTAATGTATTGCTGAAGGTATTAAAGGAAGCTCATGTCAGTCACAATATCACAATGGAGAAGCTAGATGGTACAGTGAACAACATTGTTGCTGACAATTACATCACCTACACTGATGATGAAATCCCTCCCGAAGGAACCAGACACATACAAGCTTTAAATATCTCAATGATGTTCGGTGACTGCCAAAGTGCTCATAGACAATGTGACACCCTTCCGGATTACCCAAATATAATATAGTATTTATGCTTTATATTGGATAATACATGGACTTGTGAGCTAAGAAAATATGAAAAATAAAATTTTCTTTAAAGCGGGTGCACAATTCATCTAATGGAACTCTTAGAGAATAAATTCTAAAATCCTTTAAAACACTTGTATCGAGTTCGGCGATTTCTAAAACCTTTTCTCAAGCAGGATAACATTCGTTCTTTAGAAATTTCTTTACATTTTACAATCAATTGAAGCTACCCATACTTTGTTCAATAAAACTGATATCGTCAATTAATACTTATAGCCGAGCTCATTTATAAGTTAAATCAGAGTAAGCGGAAATTACTGGACTATGCAACTGATATAATATAAACATAGATTTTCATATATACGAAAGAGTCATACATACATAGTCCATGAGATAAGTCACCAAGTTCCAAAATATAAAAAGTCCATATAAACAGATCTACATCACTATGATACTATAACCCTAGAGTAAAACATATGTACAATATATACATCATCAAAATACAACCCCAGGGATAGTCACGTAGATCCATCAGCATCAGATGCAGTAGTAGTAGCAGCAGTAGTCTCCCAAAAACATAGGTAATAAGGTAGTAGCATCATCATCACAGCAGCAGCAGCACATCTCCTCCACACACCGGATCCTCGGTTCCACATCATACACCATATACATGTACCTAGGGATCATCGTCCCTCCAGTCACTCCCAGTAGAATGCACGACAGGCTCGCTCCCACTCTCGTCCTCCACCGGATCCTCCTCGATCTCATCCGAAGGAGAGTGTACCCTACCACTAGGTACCGGGTCAGGTGATGGTGAAACCCTGACGGGGCTCCTCGGATAAGAAGGGGGAGTCTCCTCGCGGACAACTCTCGAAGTAAAAGGGTGAGAGCGGGTAGGTCGAAAATGAAAACTATGGTAAGAGCGAGCTGGTCGCATGGGAGGTGGTCCATGATAAGTATAAAACGGGGGTACATGCATAGTGTATATGATGGGAATCCTAAACCTACGAGGACGGAATCGCATCAGCGGGTTAGGGTGGTAGAATGTGAACTCTACCTCCCCCTCATACATCGCGCGATGGTCCTCATAGATCCATACGCCACTAGGAAGTGGCCGGATCTCGATGCAAGCAATGTAACGAGACATCACCTACAAGGGCATAGGGGTAAGCAATTCTACTCACATAATCAATAGAGAATAAATCATGCAACATATGAAAGATAATAATGCATCAATTAATAACAATCACATATAACACTTAGCAGTTAATGAATGCACATAGGATGCTCACACTTATTTCATTTATCACAATTAATTTAAATGAGTGGCATGATGCATGACTTTAGCTCTCAAGCCTATCTCCATCATACTATGTCACTCTCTGACGTCCATCCCTGACAACCCAGCACTCAACAGTGCGTTGTATTCCTAGGTATACAACAATTCGTACATTCACCTAGAATGTACACGACAAGCTTGGTATCCATGCCACCCGAGCATATCCCGTCATCCAAACGGACCGTCATCCAAACGGTATAACCATATCGGCATCCACTCAGCCGACCACGTCAACGACGTGTCATCAAGCAAGCGTATTGGCACTCCCAGAGGCCCTCCACATGTTTACCAAAAACATGATATACGTCCTACCATCCAAACTCCAGTATGAATGCATTAACTTTACTTAAAAGGAATTGATTGATGTTTCGTCCTTTTATTAATACACTACGTGCCTCCCGAGCAACGTATCACCATTATTCAAATGAAAATATCATAACATCAATCAGTTTCTTTTAAGTCCAGGATCACTTGGTTTATTGTCCTTTAAGAGTTACAAAATGACTTAGAATTGAAAATGGTATTTTAAGTGCCTGACTAAAAATACTCGAGTGTTTTCCAAAATACTCGAGTAGTTTATCATTTTCCAGATTCTACTCGAGTGGTTCATAATTATACTCGAGTCGTTCATGTCTTTTCAGAGATTTAGGTTTTCAGGTCTTCATAAATATACTCGAGTAATTCATGAGATACTCGAGTATTCCATTACCCAGAATACTCGAGTAGTTCATACATTACTCGAGTGTCCAATCTGATTCCCAAGTTGGTGCGCCAATTTTCACTCTGGTGCACCACGAAATACTCGAGTGTTAAGCCAAATACTCGAGTATATGCAGACAGAACAGAGTGAAACTTGGTTTTTACATACCATTTCAATTTCTAAACACTTTTAATCCAAACCAGTGATCACAGTAGTTCATATACCATATATTGAACATGTTGCAATACTCATTTCATATCAAATAACCAATTTGACAGGGAATCAACCATTTATGCATAATTTACACAATTTAGCAACTCAACACCTCAAATTGCAAAATAAGCATAACACTCATAAAACAATGGTCATTTAAGCTTGCATGCATGGTATAAAACTTGCTCAACACAGTTTTAGAGCAAAGCTTGGTCTCCAAACCAAAGTTCCTATTCAATCTAAGCCCTTAGAGCCTCTTGGTGGCTCTCTAACACAAATAATGGAATTTAATCTCTATCTAGTGAATATAATTACTTCCCCTTACCTCTCAGATGTGAATCAACAGAAAGAAATCCAAGAAAAGAGCTCCAACACCAGAAATCAACTTGAACTTCACATGCAGAGCAGTTTTGAGTGCATCACCAAAACCGAATTGGTTTACCCACAAAACAGAGATAAGAATTGGGGAAAATTAGATTTCTAGACTCTATACAACATCAACTAACTAAAGGAATTAAGTTTGAGATTCAGGGATTCACGAGCTTACCGAAATCGATGATCAAAGTAAGCTCCAGACACCAACTCAAGCAAGGACAGCTTCACTTCAAGCCTTCGATTCTCTCAATCCACACACTCAAACCTCACAACTTTGGTGTCTATACAAAGCTCGTGATGTGAGCTTTGTATTGGTGTATCACTCTAAGCCTAACACTTAGAATCAAAAGAGAATCGAACGAGACGAATTCGAAACCCTAACTATGTCAACACAAGCAAGATTGAGCAAAATTCCCACGAATTCGTGGTTGATAAGCTTATATAGACATGGAGAAGGTTCATGCAGTGCGACACGACATCCTTGAGCTGTTGAAGATGGTGTAATCGTGTCAACAAAGCGAACTCGTTGGCTGTGACTCATCAAACGCACTAACTCGTGCAGTTTGACCCAGAATACTCGAGTATTCCAGAAAATACTCGAGTGTTTTACCCAGATTTTGAAAAATAATTATTTTATTTACTTTCCCTCCAAAACCTTTCCTATAATTGATTCTAGGTCCCAACCCGGGGACTAATATGCAAAACTCTTATTTTATGCATTGAAGTTATTTATTAAATAATTTCCACACATCAACTAGTTATATGAACACAAATTTTAATCAAGGATTAATTTAGAAACTATTAATTATAATTAAATTATAATTAACATTTCATTAATCGGGGATTAAAATTTTGGGGTGTTACACTACTCCCCCACTTACAAGGAATTTCGTCCCCGAAATTCAACTCATACAAACAAATCAGGATAATCCTGACGCATCTTATCCTCTAGTTCCCAAGATGCTTCTATTACATCTCCGCAGACCCAGACAACCTTGACCAGATGGATATCCTTCCCTCTCAGCTCCTTGATTCTTCGATCTTCTAAGTTATCCGGTTGGATTCTAAGGACAATGGTGGGGTCATGGACATATTTCTTCAACTGAGACACATGGAACACATTGTGGAGGTTAGCTAATGATGGAGGCAGGGCTAACTGATAAGCTACTGGGCCGATTCTTTTGAGAATTTGGTAGGGACCAATGAACTTAGGTGATAATTTCTGGGTTTTCAAGGCTCTACTAACACCTTTGGTTGGTACTATTCTAATGAACATGTGGTCTCCTTCAGCAAACTCTAAAGGTTTCCTTCTCCTATCAGCATAGCTTTTCTGCCTACTCTGAGCCGTCTTCATCTATGCTTGAATCATCTTGATCTGCTCCGTGGTCTCTTGCTCAAAATCTGGCCCAACCAGAGAATTCTCCCCCACTTGAAACCAGCATAACGGCGTCTGACACTTTCTCCCATACAAAGCTTCAAATGGTGCCATTCCAATGCTCGTGTGATAGCTGTTGTTGTAAGTGAACTCCACGAGTGGCAACATTTGCTCCCAATTCCCTTGTCCTTCCAAAGCACAGGCTCGTAGAATGTCCTCCAATGACTGAATAGTCCTTTCCGTTTGACCATCAGTCTGAGGGTGATATGCAGAACTTAGCTTCAATCTTGAACCCAAGGCTCTATGCAGATCTTCCCAAAACTTTGATGTAAACCTTGGATCGCGATCAGACACAATGCTTGATGGTACTCCGTGCAAACGAACAACTTCCTTGATGTACAACTGAGTGAGTTTTTCCAATGAGTAGCGCATATTTACGGGAATGAAATGCGCTGACTTGGTCAAACGGTCCACGATCACCCAAATTGCATCATGACCAGTAGATGTCTTTGGCAATCCCGACACAAAATCCATCGAAATGCTATCCCATTTCCACAACGGGATCTCTAAAGGGAGTAACTCTCCTCCTGGCCTTTGATGTTCCACCTTGGCCTTTTGACATACCAAACAACATGCCACATATTCAGCTACCTCTCTCTTCAAACCAGGCCACCAAAATAGCTTCTTTAAGTCCTGGTACATTTTAGTAGCTCCCGGATGCATACTCATCTTACTCTTATGCGCTTCATCCAAAATCATCCTTCTTACTTCCAAATCATCAGGCACACAAATCCTCGTTTTAAAGCGAAGGATTCCATCCTTCCCTTCTTGAAATTCCAACTCCTTACCTTCTTGCATCAACTTCCTCTTTTCCATGAGTCTCCCATCCTTGTGTTGTGATTCCCGTATCCTTTGCAGAAACTCGTTAGCAATCTACAGCATCCCCATTTTGCTACTTGTCGGCTCCACTTGCATCGTCAGACTCAAATCCCGGAACTCCTCTATCAGTGCGGCTTCTCTGACCATCATTGCACTGATGTGCATTGCCTTTCTACTCAATGCATCCGCCACAATGTTTGCCTTCCCAGGATGATAATGGAGCTCAAACTCATAATCCTTCAAAAACTCCATCCATCGGCGTTGCCTCATATTCAACTCCTTTTGATCAAAGAGGTATTTTAAACTCTTATGGTCACTAAACACCCGGAACGTAGTGCCATAGAGATAGTGCCTCCAAATCTTTAAGGCAAACACCACAGCTGCCAACTCCAGATCGTGAGTTGGATAGTTCATCTCATGAACTTTTAGCTGTCTCGAGGCGTAGGCGCCAACTTGCCCCTCTTGCATCAAAACACACCCAAGACCTTGTTTCGACGCGTCACAGTACACATCAAAACTCTTCTGTGTATCGGGCAACACCAATACAGGAGACGATGTCAACCTTTCCTTCAGCTCTTGAAAACTACTTTTACATTTCTCATCCCACAGAAATGGTTGATCTTTCCTAGTCAACTTCGTCAGAGGCAGTGCAATCTTCAAGAAACCTTCGATGAACCTTCTATAATACCCAGCCAAACCAAGAAAACTTCTGACTTCCGTGACCGACTTTGGTTGCTCCCATTGCAAAACCAAACTTACCTTCGTCGGATCAACGGCTATTCCTTTGTCTGAAATCACATGCCCCAAGAACTTAACCTCCTTCAGCCAGAACTCACATTTTGTAAGTTTGGCGTACAATTGCTTCTCCTTCAAGATGCTCAACACTGCCCTCAAATGTTCAGCATGCTCGTCGGGGCTCTTAGAGTATATCAGAATATCGTCAATGAACACAACCACGAATGAATCTAAATAAGGTCTAAAGATTCGATTCATGTAGTCCATGAAGATAGCTGGTGCATTAGTCAATCCGAACGGCATTACGACATACTCATAATGTCCGTATCGAGATCGAAATGCAGTCTTAGAGATATCCTCCTCTCTAATCCTGATCTGATGGTACCCCGACCTCAAATCAATCTTAGAAAATACCGAAGCCCAACGCACTTGTTCCATAAGGTCATCTATCCGCGGCAACGGATACTTGTTCTTGATGGTGACCTTATTTAGCTGCCGATAGTCTATGCACATCCTCATGCTACCATCTTTCTTCTTGACGAATAAGACAGGAGCTCCCCAAGGTGAGACGCTTGGTCGGATCATCTGTTTCTGCAGCAACTCTTCAATCTGCTTCTTCATCTCTGCCATTTCCGGTGGTGCCATTCTATAGGGAGCGATAGAAATAGGACCAGCTCCCGGAACTAGATCGATGCCAAATTCTATCTCTCTTCTTGGTGGCAGACCAGGAATCTCGTTAGCAAACACTTCCGAAACTCTCGGACAACAGGAATCTCTTCCATCTTCGGACCAACTTCCTCCATCTCAGCATTGAACAGACACACGTAACCAGATGGTTTTGGGTTTCTATAGGTTACCAGTTTTCTATCACATTCAATGATCACTTGGTTCTGACTTAACCAGTCCATCCCCAAGATCACATCTAATTGTGCTAAGGGTAAGCAGATCAAATCTACTTCAGAGGTCTGTCCTAACACTTCTATACAACAGTGAAGAAATGCTCTAGAAACAATTATAGGAGCATTGGTAGGAGTTTCTACTTTAAGAACATAAGGAATTTCAGACATGTGCAAGCCTAAACGGTTTACACATTCATATGAAACAAATGAATGCGTTGCACCAGAGTCAAACAAAACATGGCAAAACTGACCATTAAGCAAGTATTTACCTTGCACCAGATCAGAAGATCGATTCGCTTCCACACCACTAAGGGTGAAGACCCTTCCTTGAGTCACCGGTCTATCTGCAGCTCCTCTGGAATTGGCCTTGGCTGGTTCCTTGCAATCTCTTGCAAAGTGTCCCGGCTTTCCACAGTTAAAACATCCACTGGTTCCCCAACATACCCTACCATAGTGATTGCGCTTGCACTTGTCGCAGAATGGAGCTTCACTCCGATAATTCCTTCCCTCAGAACCACCAGCTTTTCCTTTGCCTTTTCCCCGACGATCATACGGACCTTTGCCCCGGTTATTTCAACCTTTATGCCTTTGAGATCCATAGCCTTGATTGTCCTTCTTATCCGAGACTTGCACCTCCTCAGCTTTGGTGTCGTCTTCATACATCCTACACATGTCCACGAGTGCAGGAAAACTTTGAATCCGCTGATAGCTGAAAATTGACTTCAACTTTGGCCTCAATCCACCTTCAAACTTGATGCACTTGCTCCTCTCGTCTGGATTGTTCTGGTAGTATGGAGAGTACTTCATCAGCTCTTCAAACCTTGCCGCGTACTCGCCCACACTCATGTTCCCTTGCTTCAACTGCAGAAACTCCACCTCCTTCTTCCTTCTCAGATCTTCAGGAAAATACTTCTGGAGAAACTTCTCCATAAATACTCCCCAACTTATCTCCCTTCCTTCATATTGTAAAAGCTGCATGGTGTGATTCCACCAATTCTCAGCCTCATCCTCCAGCATATAGGTTGCATATGCCACCTTCTGAGCATCCGAACACTCCAACGTCCTCAAAATCTTGTCCATAGTATGAATCCATTTGTTGGCTTCCTCCGGTTTAAATCCTCCTTCAAACTTTGGCGGATTGCAGCTCCTAAAATCATCCAGAGTCTTCGCCTCAGTGTTTCCCATATTACACTGATGAGGCGGATTAGCCGGTTGAGATGGTTGCTGAGACTGCCTTTGCATGGCTTCCAATACCGTGGTGATTCGCTCCAACATCGCGTTGGTGTGATTTTGGTTTCTAGTTGCCATATTAGACCTGTCAATTGATAAATCTCTCTTGAAACCCAGCACAATGATTGTTAAAGCTTTCGATGGATCGAGAATAGATGTGATGGGAGAAATTGAGCTGCCAATGAAGATTGGACCATGAACCTTTCAAATTCTGTTCCAAGTAATGGACATAAATCCTACCTATTGTTGTCTGTTAGGAAGGCCATGGATTCATTCAAGCGGTGCGGTACCTTCCTCCTTGCATCAAAAGGTGAAATTTATCGCAGATGGGAAACTCATTGTTATTTCTGGAGAAGAAGACATCCTAGTTACCATGCCGTCAAATACTCCTTATATTGATGCAGCCGAGGAAGCTCTTGAGACCTCTTTCCAGGAACTTGAGATAGCAAATACTACTTTTTTGAAAGAAGGGATTCCTCTGCTGAATCCAAGACCTTCATCTGCTTCGCTCATGGTGGCAAAAATAATGTTGGGAAATGGGTACCAACCAGGCAAGGGACTTGGAAAGTATGAACAAGGGCTAGTGAATATGCCGTTGTCATTGGACAACAAAGATCGGCTCGGACTGGGTTACAAGCCAACAAGGATTAACAAAGCTCGAATTTTTGAAGAAAAGAGACAAAAGAGACTGGCTAAATTGGGGCACTATGAGTATGAGGGTGAGAGGATTCCCGTTCCGCATATCAGCCAGAGTTTCAGGAGTGCAGGATTCAGCTTCATAGGACATGTGGCCGCTATAGAAGAAGATTATACTGATGACATGGAAGGTTCTATAATCCAGCATCCACCAGGCACTGTACTCAGCAACTGGGAGGAAGTCGAATTCACGCAGCTTTTGTGCTATGAAGACAAGTAATAATAGCGATCAGACCTATTAATGTTTCTCTAAGCTTTCAAATTTGCTTATTAATAGTACATTTTACTTTGTGTTGTCAGTGTGAAGTTCATTAATGCATGCATTTCCCCGTTTGTTTTCATTCCCTTTGTTATTCCATATATTAGCCTTCCTTTTTATATACATCCACTCAAAAAAAAATAATAAAAAATAATAGAAAAGACCCAAAAAAAAACCAAAACAAAACACAAAACTAAATACACTTCATTATTATCAATAATGCAGATTTGATGACGACTGCGTAAATAATGACCATGTTAGTAATCATTCATATAGTTTAGACCATCCAGTTAATCATGCTGAGGAAGTAGTGAGGATGATTGGGAGACACCTCCTGAACTATCCCGACTAATCGAGAAAGAATCCCGAGAGATCCAACCTCATGAAGAGCCCACTGAACTAGTCAATTTGGGGACAGAAAATGATAAAAAAGAGGTTAAAGTTGGGACAATTTTGAAGGGTAGCGAGCGAGAAAAGTTGATCCGGTTGTTACATGAATATAAAGATGTCTTCGCATGGACATACCGTGATATGCCTGGTCTTGATCGGAGCATAGTCGAACACAAGCTGCCATTGAAGCCTGGGTGTCCACCTGTGAAACAGAAATTGAGGAGGATGAAAGTTGATTTGTCTTTAAAAGTGAAAGAAGAAATTCAGAAATGGTTAGAAGCGGGGTTTATAACCGTGTCCAAGTATCTAGAATGGGTTGCCAATGTAGTTCCAGTGCCAAAGAAGGGTGGGAAGATCCGTGTTTGTGTTGATTATCGAGATTTGAATAGAGCTAGCCCAAAGGATGACTTTCCCATTCCTCACATAGACATCCTCGTTGACAATACTGCTAATCATGCACTTTTCTCCTTCAAGGATGGTTTTGCTGGGTATAATCAAATAAAGATGGCTGAGGAAGATATGGAAAAAACCACATTCATTTCTTTGTGGGGAACCTTTTGTTACCAAGTCATGCCTTTCGGTTTGAAAAATGCTGGAGCGACATACCAGAGGGCAATGGTGACACTTTTCCATGATATGATGCATAAAGAAATCGAAGTGTATGTCGATGATATGATAGCCAAATCCAAAACCGAAGAAGAACATGTTGGCAACCTGAAGAAGCTTTTTGAAAGGTTGCGAAAATATGATCTTAAACTAAATCCAGCAAAATGCAGCTTTGGAGTGAAGTCTGGGCGAGTATTAGGTTTCATCGTCAGTCAAAAGGGAATCGAAGTTGATCTTGAAAAGGTGAAAGCTATACTCGAGATGCCTCCTCCCCAAACTGAGAAAGAGGTCAGAGGCTTCTTGGGAAGATTGAACTACATCTCCCGATTCATCTCGCAATTGACTGCGACTTGTGAGCCGGTGTTTAAGCTACTCAGGAAGAATCAGACGGTTGAATGGAATGAGAACTGCCAGCAAGCATTCAAGAAGATAAAGCAATATTTGATGAATCCTCTAGTTTTGATGCCTCCGACGCCCGGAAAACCTCTGATAATGTATTTAACAGTCCTCGACGAGTCTATGGGATGTGTGCTGGGACAACATGACGAGTCAGGAAGAAAGGAGCAAGCTATTTACTACTTAAGTAAGAAATTCACTGATTGTGAAAGGAGGTATTCATTACTAGAGCGCACATGTTGTGCTTTGGCTTGGGCCGCTCGCCGACTAAGGCAGTACATGTTGAGCTATACTATCTGGTTGGTGTCTAAAATGGACCCGATTAAGTATATATTCGAGAAACCCGCCCTCACAGGAAGGATTGCTCGATGGCAAGTGTTGTTATCAGAATATGACATTGTGTACGTCACGCAAAAGGCAATAAAAGGTAGCGCTCTTGCTGATTACTTGGCTAGCCAACCGGTAGAAGGATACGGTTCAATGCATCATGATTTCCCGGATGAAGATGTTATGGCTTTGTTCTCTGAGGACAAAACAGAGGGAGACAAATGGACATTAGTGTTCGATGGAGCTTCCAATGCATTAGGACACGGAGTTGGAGCAGTTCTGGTGTCCCCCGAAGGAAATTTCCTTCCTATCACCGCGAGACTATGCTTTGACTGCACTAATAATGTGGCTGAGTATGAAGCATGTGCCATTGGTATCCGGGCAGCAATCGACTCAAAAGCAAAGTTTTTGGAGGTATTTGGAGATTCAGCTCTAGTTATTCACCAATTAAGGGGTGAATGGGAAACTCGGGATGTCAAACTTATTCCTTATCGCAATCACAACCATGGGTTGGCCGAGCAATTTGAGCAAATATCTTTCCATCACATACCAAGAGAGGACAATCAGCTAGCCGACGCTTTATCAACCCTATCCTCGATGTTTCAAGTAAGTGGAGACGACATTCCACTCATTAAGATGGAAAGTCGGAATAAGCCGGCGCACTGTCATGTCATAGAAGCAGAACCTGATGGAAAGCCTTGGTACCATGTGTTGGAAAACTACACTCGGTGGTTGAAACAACTAGGAGAACTAGGAGAACACCTAGAAGGGGGGGTTGAATAGGTGTTATAGAAACTTTGAAAGATTTTCGCAAGAAACAAATCTAAACGATTAAAACCAATGAAAATCAATCAATTAACAAATATTATATGATCAGAGATTAAGCGGAAACAATCAACACCAATATTCTTATTGATTCACCTAGGTTATGAAAATGATTTTCCCATTATCAATTTTGCACAATAAAGATTCAATTCAATCAAATATAGAAAAATCACTTTTTCTAGGTTTTCAATCAAGAACACAATTAAAGACTTGAATATAAAGAGTTAAAGGTTTAGAGATACGACACAGTGATTTATCCTGGTTCACTTTCATCCACTTGAAAGCTACTCCAGTCCCCTCTTCAACCAAGAGAGATTCTTCACTATGAGGAATTAGAGTTTATCAAATTACAAGTAAATGCCTCACAAGACTTCCTTCTTGCTAGCCTACAAGAGATACCACACCCTTGCCTTGTAATCCTATTGATATCTAATCTAACCTCTACTTGCTTGTTGATAACCCCACAACAAGTCTTCTTTGCTTGCTTCACTCACAAGACTTCCAAGTACTTTGAGATTCTTCAAAGTGCCTTCCAAATGCTTGATGAAATGCTTCTTCAAGACTTTCAACTAAACTTGCTTGATTCACAAAATCAAGGCTTCCTTTGTTGTAGAATGTTTGCCTCTTGCAATGATTACAACTCAATAGAAAACAAAAACAATCCTATGAATCTCTTTCAAAAGCTATGAAATATCAACATGAGAGATTCAAGGTTCTTGATCAAAGAATATAAAAATGAGAGCTTTGATCTTGAGAGAGTGAGAGAGAATAGTGTGGCTTTGATTCTTGTAAAAATTGTGTATCAAAATGATTCTAGTTGATAGAAATGATTAGGAAAAGGTTTATATAGAATACCCAAAAGTTGGAGCAACTTAGAATAGCTTTTGAGAAGTGAAAAACGTATTTAAAACAGTTACAGACCCTGTTTACTCGAGTAAAATAAGTATTAATCGAGTAATACGAAAGCTCCATAAATTTCACTCAAGTGAAAAAGGTTTTACTCGAGTAAAAGTTCAGATAATCGATTATCAAAAGTTTGTTAATCGATTATCAGTACAAAATACACTGTTAATCAATTTTCAAAATCTGTTAATTGATTATTAACATTAAAAATCACTTAAAACTTGTTTTCTCAAAAACTAAACCTTTTCTTTCAAACCTTTAAGCCACCTATTGATTTTAGGCAAAGTGAATACTCAAAATATGATATAATCATGCAATCAAAAGAGATTCACTACCCTCTAATAAATTCTACCCAAACTCATAAACTAAAAGACTTGTGAGGCAAAAGATAAAACATTAAAACACAAACTACCAAACTAAGTCTTCATGAGTTGGCTCTCTCTTCATAACTTGATGTTTGTTGTTGCTTGTTGAGCTTGAACTTGATCAACACACTTGAAGCTTGTTCAAAACCTTTTGGCATTTATCAAAACATTCTTCATGGATCTTACAATCTCCCCCTTTTTGAAAATGACAAACATGTTTTGAAATCGTTTGAAGTTCATTGAAGTTGTTGATGCTTGAACCATTTGATCACTTGGTGAGACTCTTGCTCCCCCTCAATTAATGCTTTTGACATTTGAAATCCAATTGAGTAAGCTTGATTCTCCCCCTATCTTCAACAACTTTGCTCAACCTACATAAAAACAACAAAAACAACCTTTCTCCAAACATACCATTTAAATTTCTCCCCTTTGTTTCAAAACATCATATTTCTCCCCCTTTGGCATTATCAAAAAGAAATATATACCAATTGAAATAAGATCTAAGCCAAAATAGAAGAAATATAACCAAAGCATGAATAGAATAACACCAATTTGTAGAATTTTATCCTTGATACCAATTGAAGTAGCAAATGAATGAATATCACATGAAAGTCCTTTTGCTCTTCAATCATACCTACAAAAACAATCATGCTTTGCTTTTTGGTATCCAAATGGTTTTGGATCCATTTTTGTTAGTGTAGGGACTCTCACCCTTTTTCACCCAAACAAAATCTCCTTTAGGTATACCATGCACTTTAATATAACACACATTTGAAGTATGTCCATGAGTACCACAATAGAAACATGTTGGTGCATTTGAAAAATCAACTTTAGAAAAATCAACAACATTTCTATGAGATTTACTCTTAGCATTAGTATAACCCAAACCAAACTTGTTTGAATTTTCTCTTTGAAAATTTAACAATGTTCGCAATCTAATATCACCATTTGTGAAACTTGCAAGCTTATTTTTCAAAATAGCATTTTCATCCTTAAGCAACTTGCAATTCTCACAATCAACCACAATATTCAATCTACTAGCACAATCACAAGTAGAATTATCAATGATAAGATGCAAAGTCTCATTGTCTAACTTAAGGTCATCAACTTGCTTTTGAAGATCTAAAATCTTTTGTTGATGTTCCTCAATGAGCTTCTTCCTATCAATATTTTTCTTAGCTAATTTCTTGAGATGTTCATGCATTTCTTCATAAGCATTATATAACATTTCATAATTTGAAGAAATTTCGGATTTAGTAAGACTTACATCGCTTTCGTCACTTTGCTCACTTGATTCATCATTTGAGCTTTCCTCTTCATGTACTTGAGCTATCAAGTTGAGACAAGCGGCATGTTCATCATCCGAAGAACTACTAGTTGTGCTTTTCTTGTCTTGTTCATCATCACTATTCCAAACTATGTATGCCCTTTTGTGTTTTGCATTTTTCTTCTCTTTCTCCTTCTTCTTGAGATACTTAGAGCATGAGTACTTGAGATGACCGGGCTTTCCACATTCATGGCAAACTACACCTTCTTTTGAAGTCTTGGTCTTGTAGTGTGGGGGATCCTTCTCTTTACTTTTGTTCTTGTTCAACCTTCCTTTTCTCCTTAGAATTTTATTGAACTTTCTTAGTAGAAGCTTCATCTCCTCTTCATCAATATCCAAATCGGAATCTTCATTATCATCATCATCGGAACTCTCTTCCTTTTTATATGACCTTTGAGATTTAAGAGCAATTCCTTTTCTCTCTTTGTACTTATCCGACTCTTCATGCATTTGCAAACGTCCAAGCTCCATTTCATGTTCTTGTAGCTTTCCGAAAAGTGTTGCTAAGTCCATGGTGTCCAAGTCCTTTGATTCAACTATTGCGGTAACCTTGGGTTGCCATTCCCTACTTAGACATCTTAAAACTTTGTTAACAAGTTCACAATTCACGAAAGTTTTACCAAGAGCAATGAGATGATTAACAATATGAGTAAAACGTTTTTGCATAAAACATATAGATTCATTAGGCAACATACGAAACAATTCATATTCATGCATCAAAGAATTTAATCTAGCACGCCTAACTTCACTAGTGCCTTCATGTGTGACTTGCAAGGTGTCCCACATATCTTTGGCATCTTTACATTGGGAGACTCTAAAGAACTCATCATAAGATAGAGCGGAGGTGATGATATTCTTTGCTTTTAAATCATATTGAATTTTCCTTTTATCATCATCGGTCCACTTATCTTTGGGAGTTAGTGTAAGCACACCTTCTACATCTTTTGAGGGAATATAAGGACCATTTTCTATGGCTTCCCAAATGTTCACATCTATAGCTTCTATAAAGATTCTCATCCTAATTTTCCAATAACCATAACCCTTTCCACCAAACATAGGAGGGTGATTAATTGAAGCACCTTCACCACCAAAAGGATTCGTAGAACCCATTGTAGTTTCCTTAAGGATCTTAACGAAAAAGCTCTATGCTCGTGTCTTTCGACCGAGCTCTGATACCAATTGTTGGAAAACTACACTCGGTGGTTGAAACAACTAGGAGAACTAGGAGAACACCTAGAAGGGGGGGTTGAATAGGTGTTATAGAAACTTTGAAAGATTTTCGCAAGAAACAAATCTAAACGATTAAAACCAATGAAAATCAATCAATTAACAAATATTATATGATCAGAGATTAAGCGGAAACAATCAACACCAATATTCTTATTGATTCACCTAGGTTATGAAAATGATTTTCCCTTTATCAATTTTGCACAATAAAGATTCATTTCAATCAAATATAGAAAAATCACTTTTTCTAGGTTTTCAATCAAGAACACAATTAAAGACTTGAATATAAAGAGTTAAAGGTTTAGAGATACGACACAGTGATTTATCCTGGTTCACTTTCATCCGCTTGAAAGCTACTCCAGTCCCCTCTTCAACCAAGAGAGATTCTTCACTATGAGGAATTAGAGTTTCTCAAATTACAAGTAAATGCCTCACAAGACTTCCTTCTTGCTAGCCTACAAGAGATACCACACCCTTGCCTTGTAATCCTATTGATATCTAATCTAACCTCTACTTGCTTGTTGATAACCCCACAACAAGTCTTCTTTGCTTGCTTCACTCACAAGACTTCCAAGTACTTTGAGATTCTTCAAAGTGCCTTCCAAATGCTTGATGAAATGCTTCTTCAAGACTTTCAACTAAACTTGCTTGATTCACAAAATCAAGGCTTCCTTTGTTGTAGAATGTTTGCCTCTTGCAATGATTACAACTCAATAGAAAACAAAAACAATCCTATGAATCTCTTTCAAAAGCTATGAAATATCAACATGAGAGATTCAAGGTTCTTGATCAAAGAATATAAAAATGAGAGCTTTGATCTTGAGAGAGTGAGAGAGAATAGTGTGGCTTTGATTCTTGTAAAAATTGTGTATCAAAATGATTCTAGTTGATAGAAATGATTAGGAAAAGGTTTATATAAAATACCCAAAAGTTGGAGCAACTTAGAATAGCTTTTGAGAAGTGAAAAACGTATTTAAAACAGTTACAGACCCTGTTTACTCGAGTAAAATAAGTATTAATCGATTAATACGAAAGCTCCATAAATTTCACTCGAGTTAAAAAGGTTTTACTCGAGTAAAAGTTCAGATAATCGATTATCAAAAGTTTGTTAATCGATTATCAGTACAAAATACACTGTTAATCTATTATCAAAATCTGTTAATCGATTATTAACATTAAAAATCACTTAAAACTTGTTTTCTCAAAAACTAAACCTTTTCTTTCAAACCTTTAAGCCACCTATTGATTTTAGGCAAAGTGAATACTCAAAATATGATATAATCATGCAATCAAAAGAGATTCACTACCCTCTAATAAATTCTACCCAAACTCATAAACTAAAAGACTTGTGAGGCAAAAGATAAAACATTAAAACACAAACTACCAAACTAAGTCTTCATGAGTTGGCTCTCTCTTCATAACTTGATGTTTGTTGTTGCTTGTTGAGCTTGAACTTGATCAACACACTTGAAGCTTGTTCAAAACCTTTTGGCATTTATCAAAACATTCTTCATGGATCTTACACCATGATATCAAAGAATTTATCAAGAACAAAGAGTATCCACCGGGGGCATCAGAAAATGACAAGAGAACTCTGAGGAGGTTAGCAATGAGCTTTTTCCTAAGCGGAGATGTGCTTTATAAAAAGAATCATGACTTAGTGCTGTTAAGGTGTGTAGAAGCTAAAGAAGCGAAGCAGATAATCAAAGAAGTGCATGAAGGGTCATTTGGAACTCATGCAAATGGGCATGTCATGGCTAGGAAAATCTTGAGGGCTGGCTACTATTGGTTAACAATGGAAACTGATTGCTGTAATTTCGTGAAGAAATGCCACAAATGTCAAATCTACGCAGATAATATCAATACACCACCAACACCTTTGAACGTTATCTCTGCTCCTTGGCCTTTCTCTATGTGGGGAATGGATGTCATCGGGCCGATCGAACCAAAAGCTTCAAATGGACACCGTTTCATCTTTTTTACAATTGATTGCTTCACTAAGTGGGTGGAAGCAGCCTCCTATGCTAGCGTGACCATGAAAGTGGTACTCAAATTCATTAAAAGGGAACTGATTTGTAGATACGGCTTGCCAAGCCAGATTATCACGGACAATGCAACCAACTTGAATAACAAGATGATGACAGAAATGAGTGAAGAATTCAAGATAAAACACCATACCTCATCGCCTTACCGTCCAAAGATGAACGGAGCAGTTGAAGCAGCAAATAAGAACATAAAGAAGATTGTGCAGAAGATGGTCGTAACCTACAGAGATTGGCATGATATGCTTCCTTTTGCTTTACATGGATACCGCACTTCTGTTCGCACTTCCACAGGGGCAACACCATACTCTTTGGTTTATGGGATGGAGGCAGTTCTTCCAGTTGAAGTGGAAATCCCCACCTTGAGGGTGATTATGGAAGCAGACCTAGAAGAAGCTGAATGGGTTCAAACTCGCTTCGACCAATTAAACCTCATTGAAGGGAAAAGGCTGGCTGCTCTATGCCATGGACAGTTATACCAAAGAAGGATCATGAGAGCTCATGCAAAGAGGGTCCGACCTCGCCATTTTAAAGAAGGAGACTTGGTACTTAAAAAGATTTTGCCAATTCAGAAAGATCATCGAGGGAAATGGACTCCAAATTATGAAGGACCATATGTTGTGAAAAAATATTTTTCAGGAGGAGCCTTGATTTTGACCAACATGGATGGAGAAGAATTACGCCTCTCAGTGAATTCGGAAGCAGTGAAGAAGTATTATGTTTGAGAGTAAAAATAAAAAATAAAAAAAAAGAAGGAGAAAAATATGAAATAAAAAAGTTGTATGCCAATAGGTGCTTGTGCAGCGATCATGTTCACTCTGTCTTAAACTCCTGTGTACTCATCAATGCGAATTATTCGATTTGAGAATAAAATAATGCGTGATGAAAATTCTCACGATCTCTGCATAAGTATTTTATTGACAACTAGTCATACAAGCCAAAAAGAGAATAAAAAATATATATATAAAAATAAAAAAATATATATGCAAAAAAGGATATAATAACAACTCGCTAGGTTGAAAACCTGAAAAGGTGGCCTAGGCAAAAGTTAGAGTTATCAGCTAGAGTGTGTTGGAAACCAACAAGCGGGCTAAGCAAATACTAGAGGGGGGGGTGAATAGTATTTTGAAGCACTAATACCAAATATTTCGATTGATAATTGAAGAATGGAGCTAAGACTGAATTTTCTGGAATCAGACACAAAAGACTCGAGTCTTTTGTGAAATACTCGAGTTTTTCAGGATGAACAACTCGAGTCTTTTCTGAAATACTCGAGTTTTTCCTATCAGATAGCAGAAAGACCAGAAACGAAAATTCAGCAATTTAACTCAAATCAATTCAATAATAAACAGGAACTTATCCAACAGAATAGCAAGTAATCTAAATAACTTTTAACACAAAGATTCCTTGAACTTGCTACCTAATTGTATAAATCCTAATTGATTGAAATGACTTAAGTCTATTGAGCTAGAAAGTAGATTAAAAGCAATAAACCAACACTCAAGCAATTTTATCCTGGTTCACTCCAACAATGAGCTACATCCAGTCCTCCTAATCACTTAGGAGTTTCTACTAATAATCAAATTGTTAGAAATTACAAAGGATTGCTTGAGAATGGCCTCACTCAACCTAACCCTTTCAAGAGTGTACCAAACTCTTGATTTCTACCCCAATTTGATTCCGGTGATTGAAGAACTCTTCACAAAGCTTCCTTGAACTCCCTTCAAGAAACTCCACCGGGCTAGGAACCTCCTAGTCTTGTGCTTGAGAACCTCTCAAGACTTCCAACACCCTAAGCCACTTAGGGTTTGCTTGGGAACAATCCAAGACTTTGAATAATCAAGCTTTTTGTATGTGTATTACTAATCTCACAATGGATTAGCACAAATAAGCACAGCTCAATGTAAGAATTGAGGCCTAAAACTCAACTTGGAATAAAATGACAATATGAGTGAGAAGTTGAGCTTTTTGGAAATTAACACTTGAGAAGAGGAAATTATGAAAGCTTGTAATCAATGATGTGTTATTGTCTTGTTTTTTCTTGCACAAATTCAAAGAGAAATTTTACAATAAGGTTCTGAATTCTCTCTTGGGGTTGGATGAGACTCAAATGCCCTCAATTGGGTTTTTGAGTTTCTCCAACGTTCATTTTTGCTGACTGGACAAAAATACTCGAGTCTTTTGGTAAAAACTCGAGTCTTTTTGGTCGGTCACGAGTGAATTGGTGCACGAACAAGACTAACGGTCATAATTGCTGACCTGGCACAAATCCTCGAGTTTTTCTACAAATACTCGAGTGTATACTCGAGTCTTTTTCAAAATACTCGAGTATTTTGATCAGATATGGGAAAAATTATTTTTCAATTTTATTTTTCCTCTCAAGTATTAATTTTTGGTCAAACTCAACTTAATAAACATATAAAAATTTATTCCTAGAAGAGACTAACTATTTCTACCCACTCTCAACCACTCTCAACATAAATTAGAAATTTACAATTAATATTTGATTGAGAATGATTGGGCACTTGTCTTATTTTCTTGACTTCTTGTTGATGTTGATGTTGCAATATCTTCAAGGCATGATTTGTTAATTATTTTGTCATCATCAAAACATAATCCACATAATTAGGAGCATTGAATTCACAATCTCCCCCTTTTTGGTGATGACAAAATAATTAACACTTGATCCATTTGTTAAGCTTGATCCACTTGGAGATGCAACTCCCCCTCACTATATGATACTTTTCACCTATCTAAAAATTCAGCTTGAGCAAGATGTTATGACAATTTAATTTTAGCACCAAGCCTATGGTATTAGAGAATTTAACAATTATCAGAGTATATACCATAATTAGAGATTTTAGGTGCAACAATATCAAGACAAGACAAGTGTAATATCTCTCCCCCTTTTTGTCATACGCCAAAAAGATGTAACAATTTAGAAAAAGCTCAAGGGAGGAGAGGTGCATAATCGGAAAACCCCATAACCAACTATGCAAATAAAACGGAGATAAAATAACGCTAAAGAGCTCCCCCTGAAGCTTTGCACAAACATCATAATGAAGACCAAATTCATTAACATAAAAATATCATAAAAGGTCCAAATCAAAGGTGCAATAAGAAACCCAAAGTCTCAAAACACCAAGTTCTCAAAATACAGAAAATGTAACAAAGACCAATATGATAAAAACAGAATGAAAACTAAGATAGACTGCAAAGGTCAACATCATCAAAACATCGAAGGAGCTGGAGCATCTGGAGGAGGATAAAACCGAGAGAAGAGTTTAGATGATGAAAAACTAGTAAGATTTGACAAAACTTTGAGGAAAATCTGAGTTTTGAGGAGAGAGATATGAGAAAACCGAGAGAGAAGAGGGTCGCAAAAAAAAACTTGAGTCTGAGAGTATATATAAACAGTTCAAAATACTCGAATATATTCATAAATACTAGAGTTGTTCTTTAGGATATACTCGAGTTTTTGAAAATATATTCGAGTCGGTCGTGACTCAGCCCAGATT